>OY728136.1:1946768704-1951568704 GCA_963277665.1 Viscum album | reverse complement strand
GTACAGATGGGTCCAGAATGGGGTGTTTACCCAAGGAACGACATAAAGCGTGTCGGTGCAGGATGTTTGGATCCCTCGCCCGCTTCTCGAACGTTAAACGGATTAATTAATTAATTAATTAATTCGTTTAATGGTTAAACTTGAGTAACTCCTAAATGTTAGCTCGGACGGGAAAAACGAGGGCACAGTTGAGTCCAGAGCATGTCGTTTACCCTAAGAGGGGTATAGTATTCACAGGCGCAACTCGTTTGTGAAAAATGGCCCCAGAGGCGTTTTCGTAATTTGGCGGCATCAGGTGCTAAGTTTAATAACTTTTGAGCGAGGCCTCAGATTAAAATTCCGAGACCGCCACTGCGCTCAGAGCGTGGTTTTTATCCTAGGGGAGGATTAACCCTGACCCCGCCTAAATTTTGGGTTCGGGGCTGTCAGGTGGGCGTTTAAGTGATTTGTACTTAAACACCCCCACCCCTTCTTCTTCTTCTTCTTCTTCCTCAAACCCTCCCCTCTCCTCTAGCTCTGGAGAAGCAGCTCCGGAGAGGCGATCTCCAGTGAGGCGTAGCAGTTTCGACGGTCCGCACACGAAGCGTCGGGCTACACCCTTTGAGGTAGGGGTTTATCATTTTCGTTTTCAATTTCCCACAATCTTTTAGATTAATTTATAGCTTCTAACTATTATCTGATCGTCGATCGATGCCCATGAACGCGTAGTACGTTATCCGAGCTTTTTGACACCTGTCTCAGATTCAAAATCCGATCACTGAGGCCTCCGTAGCAGTCCGGCGAAGGTTCGCGGGTTTTGGGGTTCTCAATCTGACACAGTGGTCCAGCGGTTTCAAGAGGCGGCGGCGCGGTGGTCCGGCGAGCTCCAGGCGGCGGCGCGATAGGGGGTTCCGGCGAGGGGAGCCGATCAGCGGGGCGGCCCGGTGAACGGCCGGACGAGAGCGCCGGCCGAGGGCGTCGGCCGAGGCCGCCGGCCGAGGGCACCGGCCGAGGGCGCCGGCCGAGGGCACCGGCCGAGGGCGCCGGCCGAGGGTGCCGGCGAGGGGCGGCGGTCAGGGTCGCAGGCGCGCGACCCCGCGGGGAGACCGAGACCCGCATGACGTGGGTCTCCGCGTGGATGCGACCGGCCCTGTCGGTCGGTCTGTAAAGGAGGCGCCCGCACGGCGCGCGGGCGAGGGCCTCACGGGAGGCGGCGGGCCGCTGTGTGGCGGTTCGTGAGTCCGGTTGGGCTGGGCCCAGGCGGCTGTGTCGCGGTCTCAGCGGGCCGGCCCGAGTGGGGCGGACTGGCCGGACCGGGCCGGTCCGGCCCAGGGGTATTTCCCCTTAGTCATTTGGACGCCCGTAACTTTTGCTACGGGTGTCCGTTTTGTAGGCCGTCTCCGGCGGCACGAACCATATGCAGAGTCGGACCTCTTGAGGTGGTTTTTGGAGTTTTAACTTCCGAGACGAGGGGCTCAGGGGCACAACACGTGCGTAAAGCAGCTAAGCGGGCTTCTCGGGAATTCTTGTTTTGGATGGCGCGAACGTGTCCAATGTCCATTTTAAGCGCCGTCAGTGAAATTGGGACCCTGGTACTGAGGCGAAGCTTTCCAAGGTTGTTTTAGGAGTTGAGGCCGAAGTTGAGGCGCGGGCCCCCGGCCCGAATTTTGAGGTGCGTGCAGCGTTTTACGACTTTTTCATCGGACGTCCGTTCGGGGCATGCGAGCAGTCGTTTCTGGATTTTTTTTCCGAGGGGATTCAAATGGTGCAATCCTCCGCTCTATTTTGGCACGATGGTGCGGGGCCCACGAGGGCCGTTTGGGCATCGACGGTCATTTTCCATCTCTATCACCGGGCGACTATTTTGGACAAGTAAATAGTCCACCTTGGGTGCTTCTTTGAGAGGATAGCAACGGTACGATCCGTTCTTTGTGTTTCGGGATCGGGATGCGGGTCCCACATAGCACCGCTCGTGTGCGGTGCCTCGGAATGCATCTAGTCCTCTGGTATCTGTTGCGCTCAAGTGAGTAGTCCTTTTGACGTGTTTTCCTGAGGGTATCGCAATGGTGCGATGCGCCCGACTGTTTTCGGGGCTGAGACTCGGGATCACGGTACGCCGATCAGGCGTGAGGCTATGTTGGTGGCTTTTCCGTCGGATATCTGTTTGAGGAAAGTAAGCAGTCTATCTCGCATGTTTTTCTGTGAGGATTACAACAGTGTGATCTGTTCAGGTGAGTGGAGCCTCTTATGTGATCTTATTGAATGTGGAAATGTGAGGGTGCCCCAGGGGCGGATCTTCTACTGAGTTTATAGCGGACCCTTGGAAAGTGATCACATGAACTCTCATGTGGGTGAAGTAATGCTTGAATAGATGTGGTTGGTCATGCCCCAGTCGTTGAGGCGGCAAGTTGGAGATGTTACGTCACACCTTCACATTGACGTTGGGTGCCGTGTGCATGATATCCCTTGGGCTGAAAATGAGGTATACTCGGGGAGTATACTGGAGTTCTTGGAGGTACGTGTGGTTTGTACCTGAGACTGTTTGTGCGCTTGGTTGGGGTTTGACTTGGGGACACACGTCGTGTGGGCCCCATGTGTGTGTCGTGTTCTGCTTTCTGTACCTTTGACCTCTCGCGACGTAGAGGGTCTCTCGGTTCTCGTTTGTTGACCAACAGGGGTGAGTTTTTCCCCTGGCTCTATGCTCGATGTTTTAGATCAGTAGGGTTGTGTGGTTTCCCTTGGTCTTATTCCGGAGTCAGGTGGTTGCGCGATACCCACTCCGTGTTTGGTTGGCCAGTGTTTTACCATCCAGAAGAGATGGCCAGAGTGGTTATGGGTTTACCCTCTAGCGGGGTTGGGAAGTGGGTTACCCATCGACTTCTCAGGGTTTACCCTCTAGTATAGACTAGGCAGTGGGTCACTCGACGACTCCTGAGGGTTTACCCTCCAGCAGGGCTGGACAGTGGGTTGCCCATTGTGTTTCAGGTCTACCCTCTAGCAGGGATGGGCAGTGGGTCACCTGTCGACTTGTTCAGGGTTTACCCTATAGTATAGACTAGGCAGTGGGTCGCCCGACGAATCTTGAGGGTCTACCCTCCAACAGGGCTAGGCAGTGGGTCGCCCGTCGTCTTGTTCTGGGTTTACCCTCCAGCAGGGCTGCGTAGTGGGTCACCCATCGACTTCTTCCAGGTCTACCCTCCAGCAAGGCTAGGGAGTGTGTCTCCTGATGACTTATTCAAGGTTTACCCTCTATCAGGGCTGGGCAGTGGGTCGCCTGATGATGTATTATGATTTACCCTCCAGTAGGGCTGGGCAGTGGGTCACCCGATATCATATTATGAATTACCCTCCAGTAGGGCTGGGTAGTGGGACACCCGTTGACATTCCAGACTCAGTCCTTTCAACTAGTCTAGTCTTTGGCTTTCCTATGTGATTATCGAAGCGGGACCCTTGGTTGTACGGGTCAGTGATGTAATGATCTTGACTTTGAGGAGACCTCTCGACTGCGGGGCAGTGACAGGTTGTGGTTTGGCGGTCCCCTAGAACTCTCAAGTACAAGGAGCACTTTCCCCACCGAGAACCATCCTTGTGACATGACCCAAAACCGTGCAGGTGAGTCATTTCCACCCAAAGAGGATAGTGTCAAGGTGCGGTGATTGAGCCCTTGACTTGTAGTTCGGGGCAGACGTGTGGGATGTTGGGCATCGATGGTGTTTTATTCTGGGATTTTTGGCTACTCGTTTTCTTGGGCTGAGCTACGGGATGGAGATCCCCTTACAACATTTTTTGGGATTCTTGATTGAGCATAAGGATATGTATATACCTTGTTCCATTACCCACTTCTTGGGTTTGGTTACTCTCCTTCCAGGAGAGGCAAAGACGCGCGGGGTATGCCACGTTCTTTCCATGTCTAGCTTCTCGTGGTTGGATGAGTCTACTCTCCTACTATAGGTTGCGAAGACTCGATGGGAAGTTCATCTTCTCACTGTTTCCAGCTCCTTGTGCCTGGATGAGTCTACCTTCTTTCCTCTTGTTGGGTTGAGCTGGACTCCTTGTTGTACTCCTTTACTTCACCCTGTTCGATCTACTGCTCACCCTTCGGTACCTCCTTTGTTGCTCCCTCGAGCCTTCGGGGTATCCTACTGAATATTTTTATACTCACCCCTACTTGGGATTTGCCCGCACTTGGTGTGCCCTTACAGACGACAGACATGTTGGTCGTGACTTCAGTGGAGCATAGGAGTTCGGAAGCTTGGACCGCGTGCGGTGGTCGTAGTTGGGTTCTAGGTGGGGGACCCTTCCAGCTGTTTTCCTTTTTTTACCTGTTGCCAAGTTGTAGTACTTTTCTAGTTGAACACGTGTTTTCCCCCTTTTATTTTTCAGTTAATTTCAGCACTTTCTTTTTACTTGTAGAGGTCGATGCACTTTGTGGTTTATATATAGCAGTTGCCCTTTTTCTTTACTTGTCTTTTCTTTTACACTGAAAATTTTCATTGAGTGTGCTGCGTGTGTGTGTGTACAGGTACTTAGGCAAAGGCCTCCCTGAGTTTTTGTGCCTTCGGCACTAGTCTCCAGCCCCTGGCCTATGGAGGCGGGCTTGGGGTAGTTGCAGATCGAGCCCGAGTAGGGTCGGGTCGTGACAAAGTGGTATCAAAGGTGTTTCGTTCCTTGGGGCGTTGTGCGGACGTCCCTAAAAAATAATTGGTTGGGATTTAGGACAACAGTGTTAACGTGTCTTGAGAGCGGCTCTCAGGACAGGGAGTCCAGTGATGGTGCGGTGGCCGACGTATCCATTCATCAGGACCTTGATAACCTGCTTGTCGACTCGGCATGCTGAGACACTTGTTGTAGGGAAAAATTGGTTTGTGCATCACATAGGATTGAGTCTTTGACGGTCCTTCTTGAGTCAGCTCCCCATCATTGATATTGGTATATACATATATGCCCATCTGACCACAGCACTCCTTGATAATATTCAGGATGTACCCGCAAAGACAGCCAGCCAAGATACCAGCTTTGGTGCGTGATGACAACCCTGTGAGCTATGAGGCCACAGTCCCAGACCCATCATGCCAGCCCCTTTCTCTGGGTGGGCCGGTAGCAGCTCCCCCACCTGTTGAGCAGCAGACCCTTTCATCAGAGCATGCTGAGATTGAGCGCAGGTTGAGCGCGCTTTGTGAATTCCAGCGGTAGAGACCACTGAGGTTCGGTGGTGAGCCAAACCCTCAGGCAATAGAGGCTTCGCTAGAGGTAGTGGTTCACCTTTTTAGGCTTGTGCAGACGCCGACAGATCAGAGAGTGGCTTTGGAAGCCACCCTTTTTCGTGGAGCAGCTTGGCGTTGGTGGAGTCTGGTGACTCAGTTTCTTGACGAGTCGTCGCTTTCGTGGGGAGACTTTCAGTTGTTGTTTTGTGAGGAGTTTTTCCCCTCCTACTTGCGATCCGTTCGGATTCAGGAGATCCTGTAGATTCAACAGGGAGGGATGTCGGTGGCTGGGTATGCGGCTAGTTTCCCAGACCGTGCACGCTTTTACCCAGACTTGGTCCACAATGATAACTTCCAAGCACGGAAGTTTGAGCAGGGTCTCCACCGAGAGATTCATGCTGTCATAGTACCCTTGGGCATTTCCATATATGCCAGGGTGCTAGAGCAGGCGCTGGTGACAGGAAGATTCCTGTCACATTCTCGAGATTGGTGGTGGTAGCAGACACGTTGGAGCCGAGACGTCTGCCGCAGCTCGCGGGCGTCGGCAAGAAGAACCTCGACGTAGGTGGATTTCTGAAAACCAGGCTCCGGGGTGTGGTTGTACACCACAGTGGCGCCGGAGGGAACCAGTGCAGCCCAAAGAGATTCGGTTCTATTCTTGCGATGGGCGAGGTCACCGGGCATAGGACTGCCTGACCAGGCATGCAGAGAGCTTTGGGCAGGAAGTGGGTGCACCACCACGACAGAGGTAGTGTCGTGATCGGAGTAATAACCAGAGGGGTGGTGCTAGCAGAGGAGCGGGAGGAATTGGTAGTGGAGGATAGCTTTACGAGGTCTTCTAATCACCACTATGCGATCCACGACGGGCTCTGGGAGCTGACAGTTGGGACCGCGGACAGCCGCGAGCTTTGGATGTCTACGATCCTGTAGAGCATGAGGTGATAAGAGGTATGCTCTACATCTCTTCTACTTCTTGCAGTATAATTGATAGACTCTGTGTGTGGAATTTTTTCCTCCCTGCTCCTTTTTTGAGTTGTTATCAGGGTGGTGCGGGGCGTCGGTGTAACCCTATGTGGGAAAGGTAAAAAGGCGTAGGACCCTTCTCTTTAGTCAATGGTGGCGACTCCTTCTCCTTTCGAGCATGTAAGAGAGTCTTGGTCATGGGAGATCGACTGTGAATCTTGCATGAACAGATATCCTTGGGTGCTTCACCATATGGATATTCTAAAGGAGGGAATCACCGGGCCTTGTCCCATGTCCAAGCGGTGATTCCTGCCGCGGCGTGCGACGTAGAGGTTTGACCGGGGAGGTGAGCTACCCCCGATGTCCTTCGGACTGTTTGAGACTGTGCAGAGGGATGGCGAGGTTCCCTACCGCCTTGCCCTAACCCCAAAGGCTGGTTTGGGTACGCGATGTCTCCCACGTGACTCACCCGAGAAGAGGTGTGCATGCTCCTATGCACGACATCGGTGAGGGAAGACCTCACATGAACAGATCAAATCCTTTGGTCTATGTGCGGTGGCGCAGAGTTGTGCATAATTTCTTCTGGGTACGGAGGAGTCAGGTGCGGGCTGAGTACCCTGAGATTATTCCCTAGTTTTGCTTTTCAGGGACGAAAAACATGAACGAGGGAGTGAAGTAAGAACCCGATTTCTGATATGAAAGACTTTGGAATATTCTTGATGATATTCCAGAGCAGCGCCTTCAGACGGCGTGCGATTCTGAGCCCCGAAGTGGCCGGAATTAAATTTTCAGTGCGTTCACACTGGAAACACCAAATAAATGAATAGCTCCTGAACAGTGATCCGGATTGGAGATCCAATAGTACGGATGGGTCCAGAATGGGGTGTTTACCTTAGGAATGACATAAAGCGTGTCGACGCGGGACGTTTGGATCCTTCGCCCGCTTCTGGAACGTTAAACGGATAAATTAATTAATTAATTTATTCGTTTAATGGTTAAACTTGAGTAACTCTTAAACGGTAGCTTGGACAAAAAAACCGAGGGCACGGTTGAGTCCGGAGGGGTATAGTTTTTGCGGGCGCGGCTCGTTTGTGAAAAATGGCCGCAGGGGCGTTTTCGTAATTTGTCAGCCTTGGGCGCTAAGTTTAATAACTTTTGAATGGGGCCTCAGATTAAAATTACGAGACTGCCATTGCGCTCAGAGTATGGTTTTTAGCCTAGGGGGTGCTTAACCCCGACCCCGTCGGAATTTTGGGTTCGGGGCTGTCGGGAGAGCGTTTATGTGACTTGTTCTTAAACACCCCCACCCCTTCTTATTCTTCTTCTTCTTCCTCAAACCCTCCCCTCTCCTCCAGCTTCGGTGAAGCAGCTTCGGCGAGGCGATCTCCGGCGAGGTGCAGCGGTTCCGATGGTCCGCACATGAAGCGTCGGGCTACGCCCTTTGAGGTCGGGGTTTATCGTTTTCGTTTTCAATTTCCCGCAATCTTTGAGCTTAATTTATAGCGTCGAACTGTTATCCGATCATTGATCGATGCCCATGATCGTGTAATATGTTATCCGAGATTTCCAACACCTGTCTCATATTCAAAATCCGATCTCCGAGGCCTCCGCAGCGGTCCGGAGAAGGGTCGCGGGTTTTGGGGTTCTCTGGCTGGCATGGTGGTCCGGCGGTTTCAAGCGGCGGCGGCGTGGTGGTCCGGCGAGCTCCAGGAAACGGTGCGATAGGGGGTTCCGGCGAGGGGAGCCGGTCAGCGGGGCGGCTCGGCGAACGGCCGGCCGAGTGCGCCGGCCGAGGGCACCGACCGAGGGCGCCGGCGAGGGGCCTCCGTCGGGGACGCAGGCGCGTGACCCCGCGGGGAGACCGAGACCCGCATGACGCGGGTCTCCGCGTGGACGCGACCGACCTTGTCGGCCGGTCGGTGGAGGAGGCACCCGCGCGGCGCGCGGGCGAGGGCCTCACGGGAGGTAGCGGACACTGTGCGGCGGTCCGCGAGTCCGGCTGGGCCGCGGTCCTAGCGGGCCGGCCGGTGCGGGCCGGCCGGAGCGGGGCAGACCGGCCAGACCGGGCCTTTCCGGCCCAGGGATACTTCCCCTTAGACCTTTGGACGCCCGTAACTTTTGCTACGGGCGTCTGTTTTGCGAGCCATCTACAGCGGCGCGAACCTGACGCAGAGACGGACCTCTTGAGGTGGTTTCATGAGTTTTAACTTCTGAGACGAGGGGCTCGGGGGCACAGCACGTGTGTAAAGCAGCTAAGCGGGCTTCTGGGGAATTCTTGTTTTGGACGGCGTGGATGCGTGCGACGTCTATTTTAAGCGCCGCCAGTGGCGTTGGGACCCTGGCACCGAGGCGAAGCATTCCAAGGTTGTTTCAGACGTTGAGGCCGAAGTTGAGGCGTGGGCCCCATGACCCATCTTTTGAGCTGCGTGCAACATTTCACAACTTTTTCATCGAACGTCCGTTCGGGGTGTGCTAGAAATCATTTCTGGATGTCTTTCTGAGGGGAATTCAATGGTGAAATCCACCGCTCTATTTTGGAACGATGGTGCGTGGCCCACGAGGGTCGTTTGGGCGTCGACGATGATTTTCCATCTCTATCACCGGGCGACCGTTTTTGACAAGTGAATATTCCACCTTGGGTGCTTTTTTGAGAGGATCGAGATGGTGCGATCCGTTCATTGTATTTCAGGACAGGGATGTGGGTCCCACGTAGCACCGCTCGTGTGCGGTGCCCCGAAATGCATCTTGTTCTCCGGATATCCGTTGCGCTCAAGTGAGAAGTCCTTTTGACGTGTTTTCTCAAGGGTATCGCAATGGTGCGATGCGCCTGACTGTTTTCAGGGCTGAGACTCGGGATCACAGGACGTCGATCGGGCGTGAGGCGATGTTGGTGGCTTTTCCGTCAGATATCCATTTGAGGCGAGTAAGTAGTCTATCTCGCATGTTTTTCTACGAGGATTACAATGGTGTGATCTGTTCAGGCGAGCGGAGCCTCTTACGTGATCTTATTGAATGTGGAAATGTGAGGGTCCCCCGGGGGCAGATCTTCTACTGATTTTGTAGCGGACCCTTGGCGTGTGATCGCGTGCACTCTCATGTGAGTTAAGTAATGCTTGAATAGATGTGGTTGGTCGTGCCCCAGTCGTTGAGGTGGAAAGTTGGAGATGTTACGTCACGCCTTCGCATTGAAGTTTGGTGCCGTGTTCATGATAGCCCTTGGGCTAAAAATGAGGTATACTCGGGGAGTATACGGGAGCTCTTGGAGGTACGTGTGGTTTGTACCTGAGACTGTTTGTGCACTTGGTTGGGTTTTGACTTGGGGACACATGTTGTGTGGGCCCCATGTGTGTGTCGTGTTCTTCTTTGCGTACATTTGACCTCTCGTGACGTAGAGGGTCTCTTGGTTATCGTTTGTTGACCAGCGGGGTTGAGTTTTTCCCCCAGCTCTGTGCTCGATGGTTTAGATCAGTAGGGTTGTGTGGTTTCCCATGGTCTTGTTCCGGAGTCAGGTGGTTGCGCGATACCCACTCTGTGTTTGGTTGGCCAGTGTTGTACCATCCAGTAGAGATGGCCAAAGCAGTTCTGGGTTTACCCTCCAGCGGGGCTGGGCAGTGGGTTACCCATCGACTTCTCCGGGTTTACCCTCTAGTAGAGACTAGGCAGTGGGTCACCCGACGACTCTTGAGTGTTTACCCTCCAGCAGGGCTGGGCAGTGGGTCGCCCGTTGTGTTTCAGGTCTACCCTCCAGCAGGGCTGGGCAGTGGGTCTCCTTTCGACTTGTTCAGGGTTTACCCTCTAGCAGAGATTAGGTAGTGGGTCACCCGACGACTCTTGAGGGTCTACCCTCCAGCAGGGCTGGGCAGTGGGTCGCCCGTCGTCTTGTTCCGGGTTTACCCTCCAGCAGGGCTGGGCAGTAGGTCACCCGTCGACTTCTTCCAAGTCTACCCTATAGCAAGGCTGGGCAGTGGGTCACCTGATGACTTATTCCAGGTTTACCCTCCAGCAGGGCTGGGCAGTGGGTCGCCTGATGATGTATTATGCTTTACCCTCTAGCAGGGTTGGGCAGTGGGTCACCCAATATCATATTATGAATTACCCTCCCACAGGGCTGGGCAGTGGGACACCCGTTGACATTCCAGACTCAGTCCTTTCTACTAGGCTAGTCTGTGGATTTCCTCCGTGATTATCGGAGCCGGACCCTTGGTTGTATGGGTCAGTGATGGAACGATCTTGACTTTTAGGAGACCTCTTGATTACGAGGCAACAACGAGTTGTGGTTTGACGTTCCCCCAGAACTCTCAAGTACGAGGAGCACTTTCCCCACCGAGATGCGTCCTCATGACGCAAGCCAAAACCATGCGGGCAAGTCAGTGCCGCCCAAAGCAGATAGTGTCGAGGTGCGGTGCTTGATCACTTGACTTTTAGTTCGGGGCAGACGTGCGTGATGCTGGGCATCGATGGTTTTTTCTTCTGGTACTATTGGCTACTCATTTTCTTGGGCTGAGCTACGGGACGGAGATCCCCTTACGATGTTGTTTGGTATTCTTGATTGAGCATAAGGATATGTATATACCTTGTTACAGTACCCACTTCTTGGGTTTGGTTACTCTCTTTCCAGGAGAGGCAAAGACGCGCGGGGTATGCCACGTGCTTTCCGTGTATAGATTCTCATGGTTGGACGAGTCTACTCTCCTACTATAGGAAGCGAAGACTCGACAGGAAGTTCATCTTCTCACCGTTTCCAGCTCCTTGTGCCTGGACGAGTCTACCTTTATTCCTCCTGTTGGGTTGAGTTGGACTCCTTGTTGTACTCCTTTACTTTCCCCTGTTCGATCTACTGCTCACCCTTCATTACCTCCCTTGTTGCTCCCTCAAGCCTTCGGGGTATCCTACTGAGTATTTTTATACTCACCCTTGCTTGGGATTTGCCCGCACATGGTGTGCCCTTGAAGAAGACGGACAGGTTGGTCGTGACTTCAGTGGAGCATAGGAGTTCAGGAGCTTGGACCACGTGCGGTGGTCGTAGTCGGGTTCCAGGTGGGGGACCCTTCCAGCTGTTCTCCTTTTTTTACCTATTGCTGGGTTGTGGCACTTTTTTAGTTGGGATCGTGTTTTTTCCCTTTTCTTTTTCAGTTACTTTCAGCACTTTCTTTGTACTTGTAGAGGTCAATGCACTTTGTGGTTTATATATAGTAGTTATCCTTTTTCTTTACTTGTCTTTTCTTTTACTCTTCACTTTTGCATTGAGTATGCTGCGTGTGTGTGTGTACAGGTACTTAGGCAAAGACCTCCCTGAGTTGTTGTTCCTTCAGTGCTAGTCGCCAGCCCCTGGACTATGGAGGAGGGATTGGGGTAGTTGCGGCTCGAGCCTGGGTAGGGTCGGGTCTTGAAAAAGTGGTATAAAAGTTGGTTCATTCCTCGGGGCATTGTGCGGATGTCCCTAAAAAAGAATTGGTTGGGATTTTGGGAAACAGTGTTAACATGTCTCGAGAGAATCTCTCAGGCTAGGGAGTCCAGTGATGGTGCAACGGTTGACGTATCCATTCACCAGGACCTTGATAACCCGCTTGTCGACTAGGCATGCTGAGACACTTGTTTCAGGGAAAAATTGGTATGTGCATCACATAGGATTGAGTCTTTGACCATCCTTCTTAAGTCAGCTCTCCATCGTTGATATTGGTATATACATATATGCTCATCTGACCGTGGCACTCCTTGATAATATTCATGATGTACCCGCAAAGACAGCCAGCCAAGATACCATCTTTGGTGCATGACGACGACCATGTGAGCTACGAGGCCACAGTCCAGGACCCATCATGCCATCCCCTTTCTCTGGGTGGGCCGGTAGCAGCACCCCCACCTGTTGAGTAGAAAACCCTTTCAGCAGAGCAGGCTGAGCTTGAGCACAGGTTGAGCGAGCTTTGTGAGTTACAGCGGTAGAGACCTTTGAGGTTCAGTGGTGAGCCATACCCTTAGGCAGTAGAGGCTTGGCTCGAGGCAGTGGTTCGCCATTTCAGGCTTGTGCAGACACTGAAAGATCAGAGAGTGGATTTAGAAGCCACCATTTTTTATGGAGCATCTTGGCGTTGGTGGAGTCTGGTGACTCAGTTTCTTGACGAGTCATCACTTTCGTGGGGTGAATTTTAGTTGTTGTTTCGTGAGGAGTTTTTCCCCTCCTGCTTGTGCTCCATTCGGATTCAGGAGCTCCTGCAGTTTCAACAGGGAGGGATGGTGGTGGCCGAGTATGCGACTAGTTTCGCAGACCGTGCACACTTTTACCCTAACTTGGTCCACGATGACAACTTCCGAGCACGAAAGTTTGAGCAGGGTCTCCGCCGAGAGATTCGTGTTGTCATAGTACCCTTGGGCATTTCCACATATGCCAGGGTGGTAGAGCAGGAATTGGTGACAGAAAGATTCCTGTCACGTTCTAGAGATTGGTGGTGGCAGCAGACACGTTGGAGCCGAGACGTCTGTCGCAGCTAGCGGGTGTCGGCAATCAGAACCTCGACGTAGGTGGATTTATGAAAACTAGGCTCCGGGGTGTGGTTGTACATCACAGTGGCTCCGGAGGGCACCAGTGGAGCCTGAAGAGAGTAGATTCTATGCTTGTGATGGGCGAGGTCACCTGGCACGGGACTGCCTGACCAGGTATGCAGAGAGCTTCGGGAAGGCATCAGGTGCACCACCATGATGGAGGCAGCACCATGATTGTAGTAGTACCCAGAGGGGTGGTGCTAGCAGAGGAGCGGGAGGAATTGGTAGTGGAGGACGGCTTTACGAGGTCTTCTCATCACCACTATGCAATCCACGACGGGCTCCGGGAGCTGACAGTTGGGACCACGGACAGCCGCGAGTTTTGGATGTCTACGATCCTGTAGAGCATGAGGTGATAAGAGGTACGCTCTACAGATCTTCTACTTCTTGCAGTAGAATTGATAGACTCTATGTGTGGAATGCTTTCCTCCCTGCTCTTTGTTTGAGTTGTTATTAGGGTGGCACGGGGCGTCGGTGTAACCCTATGTGGGAAAGGTAAAAAGGTGTATGACCCTTCTCTTTAGTCGATGGTGGCGACTCCTTCGCCTTTCAAGCGTATAAGGGAGTCTTGATCGTGGGAGATCGACTGTGAATCTTGCATGACCATATATCCTTGGGTGCTTCACTATATGGATATTCTGAAGGAGTGAATCAATGGGCCTTGTCCCATGTCCAAGCAGTGATTCCTGTCGCGACGTGCGACGTAGAGGTTTGAACGGGGAGGTGAGATACCCCCGAGGTCCTTCAGACCGTTTGAGACCATACAGAGGGATGGCGAGGTTCCCTACTGCCTTTCCCTAACACCAAAGGCTGGTTTGGGAGCGCGACGTCTCCCACGTGACTCACCTGAGAAGAGGTGTGCATGCTCCTATGCACGACATCGGTGAGGGCAGACCTCATGTGAATGGATCAAATCCTTTGGTCTGTGTGCGGTGGTGCAGAGCTGTGCATAAGTTCTTTTGGGTACGGAGGAGTCAGGTGCGGGTTGAGTACCTTGAGATTATTCCCTGGTTTTTCTTTTTGGGGACAAAAATATTGAAGTAGGGAATGATGAAAGAACCTGGTTTTTTCTGTGAAAAGCTTTGGAATATTCTTGATGATATTCCAGAGCAGCTCCTTCATACAGGATGCTATTCCGAGCCCCGGAGTGGCCGGAATAAAATTTTCAGTGCGTTCACACTAGAAAATCCAAATAAATGGGATAACTCTTGAACGGTGATCCAGATAGAAGATCCGAGTGTACGGATGGGTCCTGAATTTGTTTTTTTACCCTAGGAACAACATAAAGTGTGTCGGCGTGGGATGTTTGGATCCCTCACCCACTTCTGGAAGGTTAAGCAGATGAATTAATTAATTAACTTATTCGTTTAATGGTTAAACTTGAGTAAATCCTAAACGGTAGCTCGGATGGGAAAACTGAGGGAACGATAGAGTCCGGAGCATTCCGTTTACCCTAGGAGGGGTATATTTTTCACGGGCGCGACTCATTTGTGAAAAATGGCCTTAGGGGTGTTTTCGTAATTTGGTGGCCTCGGGCGCTAAGTTTAATAACTTTTGAATGGGGCCTTGAATTAAAATTCCAAGACCTCCGTTGGGCTTGGAGCGTGGTTTTTAGCCTAGGGGAGGCTTAACCCCGACCCCGCCGGAATTTTGGGTTTGGGGCTGTCGGGCGGGCGTTTAAGTGATTTGTACTTAAACACCCCCACCCCTTCTTCTTCTTCTTCTTCTTCCTCAAACCCTCCCCTCTCCTCCAGCTCCGGCGAAGCAGCTTCGGCGAGGCGATCTCCGGCGAGGCGCAGCGGTTCCAACGGTCCGCACACGAAGCGTCGGGCTACGCCCTTTGAGGTCAGGGTTTATCGTTTTCGTTTTCAATTTCCCATAATCTTTGAGCATAATTTATAGTGTCGAACTGTTATCCGATCATCGATCGATGCCCATGATCGTGTAGTACGTTATCCGAACTTTCTGACGCCTGTCTCGGATTCGAAATCCGATCTCTGAGGCCTCCGCAGCAGTCCGGCAAAGGTTCGCAGGTTTTGGGGTTCTCTAGCTGGCACGGTGGCCCGGCGGTTTCATGCGGCGGCGGCGCGGTGGTCCGGAGAGCTCCAGGCAGCGGCGCGATAGGGGGTTCCGGCGAGAGGAGCTGGTCAGCGGGGCGGCCCGGCGAACGGCCGACCAAGAGCGCCGACCGAGGGCGCCAGCCGAGGGTGCCAGCCAAGGGCCCCGGCCGGGGTTGTCGGTGAAGGGCCGCGGTCGAGGTCGCAGGCGCGCGACCCCGCAGGGAGACCGAGACCCGCATGACGCGGGTCTCTTCGTGGATGAGAACGGCCCTGTCGGCAGGTCGGTGGAGGAGGCGCCCGCGCGGCGCGCGGGTGAGTGCCTCGCGAGAGGCGGCAGGCCACTGTGCGGCGGTTTGTGAGTCCAGCTGGACCACGGTCCCACCTGGCCGGCTGGAGCGGGCCGGCCCGAGCGGGGTGGACCGGCCGGAGCGGGCCGGCCGGAGCGGGGTGGACCAGCCGGACCGGGTCGGCCCGGCCCAGGGGTAATTCCCCTTAGACCTTTGGACGCCCGTAACTTTTTCTACGGGTGTCCATTTTGTGCGCCGTCTACAGTGGAGCGAACCTGATGCAGAGGCATACCTCTTGAGGTGGTTTTGGGAGTTTTAACTTCCGAGACGAGGGGCTCGTGGGCACGACACGTGCGTAAAGCAGCTTAGTGGTCTTCTCGGGAATTCTTGTTTTGGACGGCACGGACGCATCCGATGTCTGTTTTAAGCGCCGTCAGTGGCGTTGGAACCTTGGAACCGAGGTGAAGCTTTCCAGGGTGGTTTCAAGCGTTGAGGCCGAAGTTGAGGTGCAGGCCCCACGACCCATCTTTTGAGCTGCGTGCAGCGTTTCACGACTATTTCATCGGACGTCTGTTCGGGGTGTGCGAGCAGTCGTTTCTGGATGTTTTTCCAAGGGGATTGCAATAGTGCAATCCATCGCTCTATTTCGGTAGGATGGTGTGGGGCCCACGAGGGTCGTTTGGGTGTCGATGGTGATTTCCCATCTCTATCACCGGGCGACCGTTTTGGACAAGTGAATAATCCACCTTGGGTTCTTTTTCGAGAGGATCGCAATGGTGCGATCCGTTCTTTGTGTTTCGGGACCGGGATGCGGGTCCCACATAGCACCGCTCGTGTGCAGGGCGCCGGAATGCATCTGGTTCTCCGGATATCCGTTGCGCTCAAGTGAGCAGTCCTTTTGACGTGTTTTCTCGAGGGTATCACAATGGTGCGATGCGCCCGACTATTTTCGGGGCCGAGACTCGGGATCACGGGACGTCGATCGGGCGTGAGGTGGTGTTGGTGGCTTTTCCATCGGATATCTGTTTGAGGCGAGTAAGTATTCTATCTCACATGTTTTTCCGTGAGGATTACAATGGTGTGATTTGTTCAGGCGAGCGGAGCCTCTTACGCGATATTATTGAATGTGGAAATGTGAGGGTTCCCCTGGGGAGGATCTTCTACTGAGTTTGTAGTGGACCCTTGGCGTGTGATCACATGCACTCTCATGTGAGTGAAGTAATGCTTGAATAGATGTGGTTGGTTGTGCCCCAGTCGTTGAGGCTGCAAGTTGGAGATGTTACGTCACGCCTTCACGTTGATGTTGGGTGCCGTGTGCACGATAGCCCTTGGGCTGAAAATGAGGTATACTCAGGGAGTATACGGGAGCACTTGGAGGTATGTGTGGTTTTTACCTGAGACTGTTTGTGCGCTTGGTTGGGGTTTGACTTGGGGCCACACATCGTGTGGGCCCCATGTGCATGTCGTGTTTTACTTTGCGTACCTTTGACCTCTCATGACGTAGAGGGTCTCTCGGTTCTCGTTTGTTGACCAACGGGGTTGAGTTTTTCCACCGGATCTGGGCTCGATGGTTTAGATCAGCCGGGTTGTGTGATTTCCCTTGGTCTTATTCCAGAGTCAGGTGGTTGCGCGATACTCACTCCGTGTTCAGTTGGCCAGTGTTGTACCATCCAGTAGAGATGGCCAGAGCGGTTCTGGGTTTACCCTCCAGCGGGGCTAGGAAGTGGGTTACCCATCGAATTCTCAGTGTTTACCTTATAGTAGAGACTAGGTAGTGGGTCACTCGACGACTCTTGAGGGTTTACCCTCCAGCAGGGCTGGGCAATGGGTCGCCCGTTGTGTTTCAGGTCTACCCTCCAGCAGGGCTGGGCAGTGGGTCACCTGCTGACTTGTTCAGGGTTTACCCTCTAGAAGAGACTAGGAAGTGGGTCACCCAATGACTCTTGAGGGTCTACCCTCCAGCAGGGCTGGGCATTGGGTCGCCCGTCGTCTTATTCCTGGTGTACCCTCTAGCAGGGCTGGGCAGTGGGTCACCCATCGACTTCTTCCAGGTCTACCCTCCAACAAGGCTGGGCAGTGGGTCACCTGATGACTTATTCCAGGTTTACCCTCTAGCAGGGCTGGGTAGTGGGTTTCCTGATGATGTATTATGGTTTACCCTCTAGTAGGTATGGGCAGTGGGTCACCCGATATAATATTATGAATTACCCTCCAGCAGGGCTGGGCAGTGGGACAACCGTTGACATTCCAGACTCAGTCCTTTCTACTAGGCTAGTCTGTGGCTTTCCTCCGTGATTATCGGAGCGGGACCCTTGGTTGTACGGGTCAGTGATTGAACGATCTTGACTTTGAGGAGACCTCTCGACTGCGGGGCAACGACGAGTTGTGTTTTGATGTTCCCTTAGAACTCTCAAGTACGAGGAGTGATTTCTCCACCAAGACGCATCCTTATGACGCGACCCAAAACCTTGCAGGTGAGTTAGTGCCGCCCAAAGCGGATAGTGTCGAGGTGCGGTGATTGATCTCTTGACTTGTAGTTCGAGACATACGTGTGGGATGTTGGGCATCGATGGTGTTTTCTTCTGAGACTGTTGGCTATGAGTTTTCTTGGGCTGAGCTACGGGACGAAGATCCCCTTATGATGTTGATCAGGCTTCTTGATTGAGCATAAGGATATGTATATAACTTGTTCCAGTACCCACTTCTTGGGTTTGGTTACTCTCCTTCCAGGAGAGGCAAAGACGCGTGGGGTATGCCACGTGATTTCCGTGTCTAGCTTCTCATGGTTGGACGAGTCTACTCTCCTGCTATAGGTAGTGAAGACTCGACGGGAAGTTCATCTTCTCACCGTTTTCAGCTCCTTATGCCTGGACGAGTCTACCTTCTTTCCTCTTGTTGTGTTGATCTGGACTTTTTATTATACTCCTTTACTTTCCCCTATTCGATCTACTACTCACCCTTCGGTACCTCCTTTGTTTCTCCCTCGAGCCTTGGGGGTATCCTACTGAGTATTTTTAAACTCACCCCTGCTTAGGCTTTTCCCGCCCTTGGTGTGCCCATGTAGACAACAGACAGGTTGTTCGTGACTTCAGTGGAGCATAGGAGTTCGGGAGCTTGGACCGCGTGCGGTGGTCGTAGTCGGGTTCCAGGTGGGGGACCCTTCCAGCTGTTTTC
This sequence comes from Viscum album, assembly GCA_963277665.1. Taxonomy (NCBI): domain Eukaryota; kingdom Viridiplantae; phylum Streptophyta; class Magnoliopsida; order Santalales; family Viscaceae; genus Viscum; species Viscum album. Next base: position 1,951,550,497 of record OY728136.1, on the reverse strand, counting down.
CTTTTTTTACCTGTTGCCGGGTTGTGGCACTTTTCGGGTTGGGCACATGTTTTTCCCCTTTTCCTTTTCGGTTACTTTCAGCACTTTATTTGTACTTGTAGAGGTCGATGAACTTTGTGGTTTATATATAGAAGTTTCCCTTTTTCTTTACTTGTCTTTTATTTTACTCTACACTTTTGCATTGAGTGTGCTGCGTGTGTGTGTGTACAGGTACTTAGGCAAAGGCCTCCCTGAGTTGTTGTGCCTTCGACGCTATTCACCAGCCCCTGGCTTATAGATGCGGGCTTGGGGTAGTTGCGGCTCGAGCCCGGGTAGGGTCAGGCTGTGACAATGTGGTATCAAATGTGGTTCATTCCTTGGGGCATTGTGCGGAAGTCCCTAAAAAATAATTGGTTGGGATTTAGGGAAACAATTTTAACGTGTCTCGAGAGCGGCTCTCAGGCCAAGGAGTCCAGTGATGGTGCGGCGGCCGACGTATCCATTCACCAGGACCTTGATAATCCGCTTGTCGACTAGGCATGCTGAGACACTTTTTGCAAGGAAAAATTGCTTTGTGCACCACATAAGATTGAGTCTTTGACCGTCCTTCTTGAGTTAGCTCCCCATCGTTGATATTGGTATATACATATATGCTCATCTGACCGCGACACTCCTTGATAATATTCAGGATATACCCGTGAAGATAGCCAGCCAAGATACCAGCTTTGGTGTGTGATGATGACCATGTGACCTACGAGGCCACAGTCCAGGACCCATCAAGCCATCCCCTTTCTCTGAGTGGGCCGGTAGCAGCACCCCCACCTGTTGAGCAGCAGACCGTTTCAACAGAGAAGGCTGAGAGTGAGCGCAGGTTGAGCGCTCTTTGTGAGTTCCAGTAGTAGAGACCGCTGAGGTTCAGTGGTGAGACAGACCCTCAGGCAGCAGAGCCTTGGCTTGAGGTAGTGGTTCGCCTTTTTAGGCTTGTGCAAACGCCGACAGATCAGAGAGTGGATTTGGAAGCCACCCTTTTTCGTGGAGCATCTTGGCGTTGGTGGAGTCTGGTGACTCAGTTTCTTGACGAGTCGTCGCTTTCGTGGGGAGAATTTCATTTGTTGTTTCGTGAGGAGTTTTTCCCCTCCTGCTTACGCTCCATTCGGATTCAGGAGCTCCTGTAGTTTCAGCATGGAGGGATGAGGGTGGCTGAGTACGCGACTATTTTTGAAGACCATGCACGCTTTTACCCAGACTTGGTCCACAATGATAACTTCCGAGCATGGAAGTTTGAGCAGGGTCTCCTCCGAGAGATTCATGCTATCATAGTACCCTTGGGTATTTCCACATATGCCAGGGTGCTAGAGAAGGCGCTGGTGACAGAAAGCTTCCTGTCATGTTCTAGAGATTGATGGGGGCAGCAGACCCGTTGGATCTGAGACGTCTGCCGCAGCTAGTGGGCGTCGGCAAGCAGAACCTCGACGCAGGTGGCTTTCTGACAACGAGGCTTCGGGGCGTGGTTGTACACCACAGTGGCACCGAAGGGCACCAGTGCAGCCCGAAGAGAGTCGGTTCTATTCTTGCAATGGGTGAGGCCACCTGGCACGAGACTACCCGACCAGACATGCAGAGAGCTTCGGGCAGGCAGCAGGTGCACCACCACGACGGAGGAAGCACCGTGATCGGAGTAGTACCCAGAGGGGTGGTGCTTGTAGAGGAGCGGGAGGAATTGGTAGTGGAGGATGACTTTACGAGGTCTTCTCATCACCACTATGCAATCCATGACGGGCTCCGGGAGCTGACAGTTGGGACCACGGACAGCCGCAAGCTTTGGATGTCTATGATCCTACAGAGCATGAGGTGATAAGAGGTACGCTCTACAGCTCTTCTACTTATTATAGTAGAATTGATAGACTCTGTGTGTGGAATGCTTTCCTCCCTGATTCTTATTTGAGTTGTTATCAGGGTGGGATGGGGCGTCGGTGTAACCCTATGTGGGAAAGGTAAAAAGGCGTAGGACCCTTCTCTTTAGTCGATGGTGGTGACTCCTTCACATTTTGAGCGTGTAAGAGAGTCTTGGTCATGGGAGATCGACTTTGAATCTTGCGTGACTAGATTTCCTTGGGTGCTTCACCATATGGATATTCTGAAGGAGGGAATATCCGGGCCTTGTCCCATGTACAAGCGGTGATTCCTGTCGTGGCTTGAGACGCAGAGGTTTGACCGGGGAGGTGAGCTACCCATGTGGTTCTTCGGACCGTTTGAGACCGTTCAGAGGGATGGCGAGGTTCCATATCGCCTTTCCCTAACCCCAAAGGCTGGTTTGGGTGTGTGATGTCTCCCACGTGACTCACCCAAGAAGAGGTGTGCATGCTCCTATGCATGACATCGGTGAGGGTAGACCTCATGTGAATGGATCAAATTCTTTGGTCTGTGTGCGGTGGCACAGAGCTGTGCATAAGTTCTTCTGGGTACAGAGGAGTCAGGTGCGGGCTGAGTACCCTGAGATTATTCCCTGGTTTTTCTTTTCGGGGATGAAAAGATTGAATGAGGGAATGATTTAAGAACCTGTTTTTTGTTGTGAAAGACTTTGGAATATTCTTGATGATATTTTAGAGCAGCGCCTTTAGACGGCGTGCGATTCCGAGCCCTAGAGTGGCTAGAATTAAATTTTCAGTGCGTTCACACTAGAAACAACAAATAAATGGGATAACTCCTGAACAGTGATTTGGATCGGAGATCCGAGTGTACACATGGGTCGGAAATGGGGTGTTTACCCTAGGAACGACATAAAGCGTGTCGGTACGGGACGTTTGGATCCCTCGCCCTCTTCTGGAACGTTAAACGGATAAATTAATTAATTAATTTATTCGTTTAATGGTTAAACTTGAGTAACTCCTAAACGGTATCTCGGACGGGAAAACTGAGGACACGGTTGAGTCCGGAGCATGCCTTTTACCTTAGGAGGGGTATAGGTTTCGCGGGCGCGACTCATTTGTGAAAAATGGCCCGAGGGGCGTTTTCGTAATTTGGCGGCCTCAGGCGCTATGTTTTATAACTTTTGAATGGGGCCTCGGATTAAAATTACGACACCTCCATTGCGCTCGGAGCATGGTTTTTAGCCTAGGGGAGGCTTAACCCCGACCCCTCCGGAATTTTGGGTTCGGGGCTGTCGGGCGGGCGTTTAAGTGATTTGTATTTAAACACCCCCACCCCTTCTTCTTCTTCTTCTTCCTCAAACCCTCCCCTCTCCTGCAGCTCCGGCGAAGCAGCTTCGGTGAGGCGATCTCCAGAGAGGCGCAGTGGTTTCGACGGTCCTCACACGAAGTGTCAGGCTACGCCCTTTGAGGTTGGGGTTTATCGTTTTCATTTTCAATTTCCCGCATTCTTTGAGCTTAATTTATAGCATCTAACTGTTATCCGATCGTCGATCAATGCCCATGATCGCGTAGTATGTTATCCGTGCTTTACGACACCTATATCGGATTTGTAATCCGATCTCCGAGGCCTCTGCAGCGGTCTGACGAAGGTTCGCGGGTTTTGGGGTTCCCTGGCCGGCACGGTGGTCTGGCGGTTTCAAGCGGCGGCGGCGCGGTGGTCCGGCGAGCTACAGGCGGCGACGCGATAGGGGGTTCCGGCGAGGGGAGCCGGTCAACGGGGTGGCCCAGCGAATGGCCGACCGAGAGCGCCGGCCGAGGGCGCCGGCCGAGGGTGGCGGCGAGGGGCCGCGGTCGGGGTCGCAGGCGCGCGACCCCATGGGGAGACCGAGACCCGCATGACGTGGGTCTCCGCGTGGACACGACCGACCCTGTCAGCCGGTCGGTGGAGGAGGCGCCCGTGCGCCGTGCGGGAGAGGGCCTCTTGGGAGGCGGCAGGACACTGTGCGGCGGTCCGCGAGTCCGGCAGGGCCGGGCCCAGGCGGCTGGGCCGCGGTCTCAGCGGGCCGGCCGGATCGGGTCGGCCCGAGCGGGGCGGACCGGCCTGACTGGGCCGGTCCGACCCAGGGGTAATTCCCCTTAGACCTTTGGATGCCCGTAACTTTTTCTAGGGGCGTCCATTTGGCACGCCGTCTACGTTGGCATGAACCTGACACAGAGGCGGACCTCTGGAGGTGGTTTCAGGAGTTTTAACTTCCGAGATGAGGGGCTCGAGGCACGACATGTGTGTAAAGAAGCTAAGTGGGCTTCTCGGGAATTCTTGTTTTGGATGGTGTGGACGCGTTCGACGTCCATTTTAAGCGCTGTCAGTGGCGTTGGGACCCTGGCACCGAGAAGAAGCTTTCCAGGTTGGTTTCAGGCGTTGAGGCCGAAGTTGAGGCTTGGGACCCATGACCAGTCTTTTGAGCTGCGTGCAGCGTTTCACGACTTATTCATCGGACGTCCGTTCGGGGCGTGCGAGTAGTAGTTTCTGGATGTTTTTCCGAGGGGATTGCAATGGTGCAATCCGCCACTCTATTTTGGAAAGATGGTGCGGGGTCCACGAGGGCCGTTTGGGGGTCAATGGTGATTTTCCATCTCTATCACCAGGCGACCATTTTGGACAAGTGAATAGTCCACCTTGGGTTCTTTTTTGATAGGATCACAACGGTGCGATCCTTTCTTTGTGTTTCGGGTCCGGGATGCGGGTCCCACGTGGCACCGCTCATGTGCGGTGTGCTGGAATGCATCTTGTTCTCCAGATATCTGTTGCACTCAAGTGAGCAGTCCTTTTGACGTGTTTTCCCGAGGGTATCGCAATGATGCGATGCGCCCGACTGTTTTCGGGGTCGAGACTCGGGATCAGGGGACGCCGATCGGGCATGAGGCGGTGTTGGTGGGTTTTCCGTCAGATATCCGTTTGAGGCGAGTAAGTAGTTTATCTCGAATGTTTTTCCGCGAGGATTACAACGGTGTGATCTGTTCAGGTGAGCAAAGCCTCTTACGCGATCTTATTGAATGTGTAAATGTGAGGGTGCCCCGGGGGCGGATCTTCTACTGAGTTTGTAGCGGACCCTTAGCGTGTGATCACGTGCAATCTCATGTGAGTGAAGTAATGCTTGAATGGATGTGGTTGGCCATGCCCCATTCGTTGAGGCGGCAAGTTGGAGATGTTAAGTCACGCCTTCGCGTTGACGTTGGGTGTCGTGTGCATGATAGCCTTTGGGCTGAAAATGAGGTATACTCGGGGAGTATACGGGAGCGCTTGGTGTTACGTGTGGTTTTTACCTGAGACTGTTTGTACACTTGGTTGGGGTTTGACTTGGGGCCACACATCGTGTGGGCCCCATGTGCGTGTCGTGTTCTACTTTGCGTACCTTTGACCTCTCGCGACGTAGAGGGTCTCTCGGTTCTCGTTTGTTGACCAGCAGGGTTGAGTTTTTCACCAGGCTTTGTGCTCGATGGTTTAGATCAGTAGTGTTGTGTGGTTTCCCTTATTCTTGTTCCGGAGTCAGGTGGTTGTGCGATACTCGCTCCGTGTTTGTTTGGCCAGTGTTGTACCATCCAGTAGAGATGGCCAGAGCAGTTCTGGGTTTACCCTCTAGCGGGGATGGTCAGTGGGTTACCCATCGACTTCTCAAGGTTTACCCTCTAGTGGAGACTAGGCAGTGGGTCACCCGATGACTCTTGAGGGTTTACCCTCCAGTAGGGCTGGGAAGTGGGTCGCCCGTTGTCTTTCAGGTCTACCCTCTAGCAGGGCTGGACAGTGGGTCACCTGTCGACTTTTTCAGGGTTTACCCTCTAGCAGAGACTAGGCAGTGGGTCACCCGACGACTCTTGAGGTTCTACCCTCCAGCAGGGCTGGGCAGTGGGTTTCCCGTCATTTTGTTCCGGGTTTACCCTCCAGTAGGGCTGGGCAGTGGGTCACCCGTCGACTTCTTTCAGGTCTACCCTCCAGCAAGGCTAGGCAGTGGGTCACCTGATGACTTATTTCAGGTTTACCCTCCAGCAGGGTTGGGCAGTGGGTCGCCTGATGATGTATTATGGTTTACCCTCCAGCAGGGCTGGGCAGTGGGTCACCCGATATCATATTATGAATTACCCTCCAGCAGGGCTGGGCAGTGGGACACCCGTTGACATTCCAGACTCAGTCCTTTCTACTAGGCTAGTCTATGGGTTTCCTCCATGATTATCGGAGCGGGACCCTTAGTTGTACGGGTCAGTGATGGAACGATCTTGACTTTGAGGAGACCTCTCGACTGTGGGGCAGTGACGAATTGGGGTTTGACGTTCCCCCAGAACTCTCAAGTATGATGAGAGCTTTCCCTAACGAGACGCGTCCTTGTGACACGACCCAAAACCGTGCAGGCGAGTTAGTGCCACCCAAAGCGGATAGTGTCAAGGTGCGGTGATTGAGCCCTTGACTTGTAGTTTGGGGATGACGTGCGGGATGCTGGGAATCTATGGTGTTTTCTTCTGGGACTTTTGGCTACTCGTTTTCTTGGGATGAGCTACGGGACGGAGATCCCCTAACGATGTTGTTCGGGCTTCTTGATTGAGCATAAGGATATGTATATACCTTGTTCTAGTACCCACTTCTTGGGTTTGGTTACTCTCCTTCCAGGAGAGGCGAAGACGCGCGGGGTATGCCACGTGCTTTCTGTGTCTAGATTCTCGTGGTTGGACGAGTCTACTCTCCTTCTATAGGTAGTGAAGACTCGACAAGAAGTTAATCTTCTCACCGTTTCCAACTCCTTGTGCCTGGACGAGTCTACCTTCTTTCCTCTTGTTGGGTTGAGCTGGACTCCTTGTTGTACTCCTTTACTTTCTCATGTTCGATCTACTACTCACCCTTCGGTACCTCCTTTGTTGCTCCCTCGAGCCTTCGGGGTATCCTACTGAGTATTTTTATACTCACCCCTGCTTAGGCTTTGCCCGCACTTGGTGTGCCATTGCAGACGACAGACATGTTGGTCGTGACTTCAGTGGAGCATAGGAGTTCGGGAGCTTGGACTGCATGCGGTGGTCATAGTCGGGTTCCAAGTGGGGGACCCTTCCAGCTGTTTTCCTTTTTTTACCTGTTGCTGGGTTGTGGCACTTTTCTGGTTGGGCGCGTGTTTTGCTCCATTTCTTTTTCAGTTAATTTCAGCACTTTCTTTGTACTTTTAGAGGTCTATGCACTTTTTGATTTATATATAGCAGTTGCCCTTTTTCTTTACTTGTCTTTTCTTTTACTCTGCACTTTTGCATTGAGTGTGCTGCATTTGTGTGTGTACATGTACTTAGGCAAAGGCCTCCCTGAGTTGTTGTGCCTTCGGCGCTATTTTCCAGTCCCTGACCTATGAAGGCGGGCTTGGGGTAGTTGCGGCTCGAGCCCGGGTAGGGTTGGGTCATGACACCCTTCATTTTATTTTTTCAGAAATTAGGTTTAGAGGGAATTGAGACAAATTTTAATCCTATGTTTTTTACACATTATAGTTATATTGGGATAGATGGATTGTATCATTATTATTTAAAATAATGTTGATATGAAAATTGGGAAGTTTTTAAAGGTTTTTAAATTTAATTTATTTAAAAAACGGGATTGGGTTTCACATATTTTTAAAAATGGGATTGGAGAAGCATAAACCCCATTCACATTTCTTCATTTTGGGAGAGAAGCATGAACGAGGTTCATGCTTCTCCCTCTGCTGCCAAGGAAGAATTAACCCCAATCACAATTCCTTCTTAAACTTTACAAAGGAGGAATGAATGGGTTTCACACCGCCTACCACCCATTTTCTATAAAAGGAGGTCCCTCCCCCCTTTAATTTTCATTTTTCTGCTCTATATTGTGCTATGAATCCCTACTAGAATACTTTCTCGACATATATTTGTATCTTTTAAGAAGTTAAAATTTCTATTTAAAATTATAATTACCTAATTTTTTTATTTATTTAATATGCATTAATGTATGTATGTGTGAATGTATGGATGTTTAAATTATTGTACTTTTTAAGATTTAATTTTTGAATGAGTTATTTTTTTTTGTATGATATAATTTATATTGAATGTTTAGGAAATTTAAATATAGTGTTTATATAATTTAAATGTTATGCATAAAATATAATTTATATTTAGGTAAATAATATTGTTTTATGAAATGTATATATTTTTTATTTAAATGACGAGTAATTAGATTTGAATATATTTATATATATATAATAAATATTATATTTAATGTAACATAAATTTAAATCATAATATTATAAACACATAGGTAATTAGCTAAATATTTTATAAAGAACATCTTATTAAAAATATATAGTTATATTAAGTATCATATCTAAAATTATTAATATATATATAATATTATATTTATTAATGGTATAAAAAGAGTTAACAATAAATAATAATTTTAAATTATTTTAAGCATAAATAATTATTATTTCAAGTATTAGAGTACAAAATATAATTACTTAAATTTTGGAAAGTAGAAATATGACAAAAAATTTATATATACATAAATAATTTTATAAAATCGAAAATTAGATATGTTTATAGTATTTTAATGGTTATTATATAAGTGTAAATTAAATTAATTATAAATAATTATTATTCCAAGTAATAAAGTATAAAATATAATTTCCTAAATTTTTTAAAGTAGAAGTATAATAAAAAAATTATATATTCATATGTAATTCTATAAAATTGAAAATAATACAAGTTAACATTATTTTGATGGTTATTATGTAAGTGTAAATTATATTAATTTTATATCAGATATAGTAATTTTTTAAGTTTTATAATATGTAGAACATAATAAGTATACCAAAAAAACATGTTAAGAGTATTGTGTGATAACTGATCCTGGGATGACCGACCAATGCCTAATTGAAATTACATATCTTTTTTGTGTATGTGGTTATATAATTTGTAATAGTTGAATTTTATTTTCCTTGATGAGGACTTGTGAGTAATATCTCTCTAAGTATGTAAGGACCTATTTGTCTACCTAAAAAATGTTATGTATTTCATACTCCTAGACCCCCTTACTTTCATGTGAGTAACTTTGTAATAAAAAGGAGTTCAATAAGAGGTGTTCAAAAAGTAGCATTGTTGTTTGAAAGGAGACTGGTGGTTGCTGAAATATGTGATAATAGACACTTAAAAATTTTACCCGTAGGTTTTGGTTAGCTTATCATATAATGATAAACTAATCCATATAATAAGTCTCAAGATCAATTCATAGTTATTTATTCATAAGTAAATATAGTTATAAGTAAAGTTACAAGATTTAGAACATAATAAATATCTCAAAAAAACATGTTATCAATCTAGAATTTTTACTAATATTGAGATGAATATCTAATGTATGATTGAAATTGCATGTTTTATTTTTTATTTGATTATTTAATTTTTAATAATTGTACGATCTTGAGATGATTGACCAATGTATGATTGAAATTTCATGCCATGTTTTTTTTCCAGTAATATAATTTTTAATAATTACATTTTATTTTCCTTGTTGATGACCAGTGTGTCATCCCTCTCTCTAAGTATTTAAGGACCTGTGTTCCCACTTAAAAAATGTTATATATCAGAAACCCCTAGAACCCCTTATTTTCATGTGAGTAACATTGTAATAAAAAGGTATTCGAAAAGAAGTGTTATTGTTAGAAGCTGGATTTTTACACCATACCTAAGAAGAGACTGATGGTAGCTGTAATTTGAGCTAATTGAGGCGCTTAGAGCCCCCTTATGTTTTAGTTGGTTTATCAAATAATGATAAACTAATCCATATAAAAATTATTTATATTAATTAAATTATTTAATCATAACCAATTTAAAAAATTTAAAAACTTCATGATGTAGTATATAATATTTTATTAAATATGTTTTCTAGGTAACGACGTCTGTGAAAATATATTTCAATAGGAAGGTAATTAATACCAAGAAGGGTTTTATCTATAGTTTTCCAAGTGAAAGTGTGTAAAATTTTCATGATTATGTGAAATTAGTTTAAATTTTTACGAAGATTTATAGTCGGTTAAAACTGAGGATTGATCAATCAATTACATTAATTACATATCAACATATTTAATATCCTAAACTTTTATGGCACACTGAGTATCCTCTAGTTGATAATGAAGATTAGATGGATGAATCACTGTTATTCCGACAACATTGTAGTAATGTTCTAATGGAATTATATGTGGTTATATCTAATATTTATGTGGTGCAATATATTACTACAGAAACATGTTTTTTGAGATCTATAGAAGTCAGTCCTTTACAAAACTCCCATTCATTTCCTACTCATATGGGTCATGTGATAGAAAAAACTATGAACAACATGATTAGAATTTGGAATGAAATTTAGGGGACATCCCTGTGTTTACTAATGATATACCGAATGATAGTTTATCTGATGAGGAAGTATCTTGTGAGGTATCAGTAGATGATGTGGGTGAGGGTGATGTGAAAAATGAACCTTCTGAGGTTCCTATGATAGATAGGAATCCAATAGTTAGTGGTAATCATACTATACTATTGAATTCCTTAGTCGAAGGAATACTTCATGCACAACATTTTGATTGGGATGTCATTACATCAACTAATGAATTCCCTAGTATTATAGGGAATAGATCTGCATTAAATGGTAACACCATCTATGCCAGGAAATATTTTGAAAGTAAAGTTGTCATGGAAAATGTGATAAAACAATACCACATAGAGAGAAATTACTCATTTGTCGTTGATGATTCGAAAAAGGAAAACTATCTCATTCAGTGTGAAAAATATGGACTATAATGTATATTATGATTAAGGGAAATATATGATAAATTTCTTGCATATTTGATGATAACTAAATTAAAAGGCTCGCACACTTGTGTACATCCAAGCTTGTTACAAGATCACTCTTCACTTGATGGAGATTTTATATCAAATGTTATTATAGATATGATATGAACGTGTCAAGACGTTCTAGTTTCCCTTGTTCAAGAAGGAATACAACAATTTTTTTAACTATAAGATATCATACAATGAGCTTGGAATGAAAAGAAAAAGGCAATTGTAAAATGTTATGGTGATTAGGATGAATCATATGCATTGTTGGCACAAATTATGGAAATTTTGTCTCTCCATAGTCAAATTATTAATCATTTTTACACTATTGAGTATGTCTCCCTCAATCAATAAGTCAATCAATCAAAGGTGAAGTTCAATAGGATGTTCTGGGCATTCAGGCCATGTATCACTATTTTTCCCTATTTTAAATAATTTATTCAGGTTGATGAAATTTTCCATTATGGAAAGTATACATGTGTTCTAATCATTTATCTCACATAGGATGGTAATATTTCTCCTCTACCAATTGCATTATATATTTTTGAAAAGGATAATTTTGAATCTTGGAGTTTTCTTTGGCATGTATACACATCCATGTAACACAAAACTAGGGAGTGTGTCTGATATCTGATAATCTTCAAGTGATTATAGAGGTCGTTAACAGTGATGGGGTTTCATGGAGGGAACCTAATTCTTATCATTAATATTTCATTAGGAATATTTCAAGTAATGTGCATAATAATTTCATAAATTAGGTAATAAGGAAGGTTATCATCAAGTTGGGTATGTTTTTCTAAACTTAATTATTTTGAAAAAAATAATATCCTTTTAAATACATTATTATCTTATGGTTTTAGCATACGATCCTAAAGAGGAAAGGTTTTATCAACATCTTGAAGAAATTTTAATGTATAATGAAAATGTATATGATTATATGATGTAGAATTCTAAGGATAAATGGTCATTATCATATTATTGTGGAAAGATATTTGGCGATATGAGCACTAATATAGTGGAGTGCATAAATGGGGTCTTGAAGGGTGTGCACAAACTACCGATCATAGGGTTAGTGAAAGATAAATTTTATAGTTGTGTGAATTACTTTGTTGAACTATTCCAACATAATTATTGGAGGATGAAAAATGGAATTCATTTTACTCAGTATTTCCAAAGTGTAATTATTGGCTTGATATTACCAGGTTTTGTATTTTTGTTTTTTTCATTTATGATTTTATTTCATTTCTTTCTTTTTTAAATTATTGGCTTGATATTACCAGGTTGCGCCCCCAGTTAAGACCAAAATCTACTCGAATAAAAAATGAAATGGACTGGCCTTGGCCATGGGGAGGGGGACTACGATGCAACATTTTTCACACAGAAGGGAATACTCATAATAGATGTCCACATGTGGTAGGATAGAGATTCACTTCCTATAATCCATGATTGAGTCTATGTATTTTATCATGAATGTGTATATTTCTATTCTTATGCAGAGGTTTCATTAATAAATATTTTTATTTCCTACTTTCTCAATTTATAACATGTTTCAACTCTAGTTTATTCCATTTCTAGATTCAATAAGAAAGAATTTTGTGATACTATAACTATTAAAAAAACAAACAAACAATGGAAATGAATAAAAATAGGTTCATACTCTAAATGAATTGTCTTCAAATATGTCCTTCACTTCACATGTTCTATTTACTATATCATGTTGCCACATGTTCTATGTGGGGTTTTCATCATGGATTATTTACTTAAAAAAATTACAAATAAATTAATCTTGATTAGACATCAATAAAATAAGAAATTGATAAACTAAACCAACAACATCAGTCACATATATATTTTTTACATATTTTTTCATCACAATGATGAATAATACATGCTAATTTCCTACCTCATTTTTCTTGTTGTAGTTTTTTAAAAAATAGTTTACCAATTTTATTGAATTAACTATAAAAAGTAACGATGATATAAAATGTAAAGATGGTAGGTCTTCCATTTCTCACATCCTAGTATAGTCATGTTTCATAGTTGGTTTTATAGGGGTGTCTGCTTTGAGTGTATGAAGATCTCATCATTTCAATCATGCTGCACCACCTCCCACTATTATCCCCCATCTTCATCATGTTAGGTTCTATGGCATAGTGATGTCCGACATCACATTTTTTGATCATCAACTCATTGATTCACTTATAAAGAGAGGGAGTCCAAAGACACATACATTCCATTTTACAGAGGGGGAGATGGATATTACACTCTAGGATGTGTCCATTATGTTGGGTCTCCCCATCGATGGTGTGACTATGACAGGACGAGTCAGAGCAGATTGGTTTGACTTGGTTCACTGATTACTGGGCGTTGAGGTGCACGACCATGGTAGGTCTGTCATCAGTAGTAGATTATGAATGTAATGGATAGACTAAAACTTGGGTCATCTAGTGGATGATGCCGACAAGATCAGCACGCTGTGATTTTCACATGCATACATTTTTTAGGAAGATTGATGGCATGATATTCATGGATCATTTGACTACATTTGTACATTTCATGTTTTTATATTTATTGGAGGACTTGGACCATGTAGGACGGTATAACTGGGGGTATGTATGTCTCACATATATATAGAGGACATTATGCAGTGCGTGTTGCATCGATAAGATGAAAATCCTAGGATGCATTATTCTTATACAAATTTGGATATGAGGGAATATCTATTGCTTAACTCTCCATGCACGCACACTACTGCCTGTAGATATTGTAGCAGAGTATCTATGTGGATGATGGTATATTATTCCTTCCATATATTGTCTAAATAAAATGTATAACTTAAAATTATGAAATATAACTATAACAATGTTATCTACATGTAGAGTTAGGTACATCGACATTCAGATACAGTTAGAAACAATGTCCATGCTTACAGACTTATGTTGGAAAGTCTCCGGCTAGACGACGTAAGTGGATATTATTTATATATTGAAATATTTATTCTATACTATCCATGTTTGAATTTATTAATTTATTATTGATTTTTTTTTCAGATTTCATAGATTCCATATTCTGATAATATCATCCAGAGTCTCCCACCATATTTTACGACGATGCTTGCTATTGGCTCCTACATCATTCATATTGTAACATCCCAGGTAAATAAAGAATATGAAATTTTTTATATTTATTAATATATGTAAATTAATTACTAATTTTACTTTAAAGTGGATTCTATGTTCAATGGAGTGCCTAATACACAACAACAAGTCTCTTTTAAATCTTACATTGCACACAAAGTTGAGGCGCTCCCTCATGAGGCTTCCTACGATCCTGATGGAAACAGTTCAGATTGTGCAGGGTATGAGGAGGTTGTAGGATTATCTAAGGTTCTTGAGGAAGGTATGATCAAGAATAAGCAAAAGAGGGGACACAAGGATTACCTGAAGCTACCAAAATAGGTGGGACCTAGGTCAGGTAAAAATCAAGACCGCGGTGTTGATAGTAGACCAAAGAAGTCCATCGTTCATAAGGTAGTGATTGAGGGTGGTTCAATGGGAAAGGAAGATTTTGACAACCATGAAAATGTGTTTCAATGCCTTTCCACGATTGACTCTAACCTACATCCCCTACTGCTGGAAAAGGATGGATGCAAGGGTAATGAAGTTGGGACTAACATTGGAAAAGGGGGGGATATTGTCATGGAGAATGTGAATGGAATGGCTAGAATTTCCTATAGTGATATTGTGCAAGGTGTAAAAAATAGGATACCCGAGTGTGAAGAAGTTATGTCAGCCCCATCCAGGAGAAAGATGAGGAATGATTATTATTACCTACCGAAACCAATGAAAACAAGGTCCGCCGCTAAGAGAGGAAGAGGGGTTGTCCTTTCTTTTGGGAAAGATCGTGTGGTTAACCAGATATGTTCAGAAGATATTTCATTGGAAAAACCAAAGCTTAACAATCAACATGCTAATCTCTGGTGGAACTATAACCCAGCTTCTGAGTGAGAATCAGCCACTACGGAGGAAGAACCACATGGTGGATGTGGTGATGTGTATGGCTAATATGATATGTAATGGTTTGTGCACTATTGGTTTCTCAATTTCTCCTCAAAAGTGTTTTGAAAATAATAAAAATTTAATTGCTGGCACACAACGTTGAGTTATACTAAAAAATCATAATATAATATTATTTTAAATGGTAGTTAACGCCTAGTCATTGTATTGGCGGGAATGAACAGAACAAACAAAAAAATTATTATACATGTTTGTTAAATGTTTTTACATTTATCAAATAAAATTTAGAGGCTTAAAATGTGAATGAATCTAATTTTAAGCATAATTTACTTTCAAAGGCAAATTTACCACATTTTAATGGAGAACCCTCTTTAAATATAGTTTTGGTCACTTTTATATGTTCCATTTGACAAAATAAAATTCTTTTTTAGATTCGGGACATCAAAATTTACTTTAGGTAATTTTGGTATTTTTATGATAAAGTTTATTTTTTAATGAATAGTGAAAAATACTATATTTTAATTCAAAAGTGCCTTTTAATCTAATTTATTTATATGGTTAGAATATCTTTTTAATTGGCTTTAAAGTGTAATTATATTATGTTTCTACCATTTAATCCAATGTTGGTTATTGGAATTAATTTCACTTTGAAATTGGACATAAACAAGTGTTGATCTTTTGACAGTTATTGTTTCTTAAAAACATGATATTTGTTTTGACAACATGAATTAATTTTAAATTAATAAATCCAAATTCTATGTTTTTAATTTGGTAAAATAGACATCATTTTTGAATTCGTAATATCAAATATAGCTTAAGCTTATTTTTTGGTAGTTTTCTGAAAAACTTCAATTTTTGATGAATAGTGAAACCACTAAGTAGTAGTTAAAAGAAGACATTTTCATTTAAATGAAATATTACCACTTCTGTGGATTAAATTTCAAAAATCTGACATACATGGTTTTTATTAGTAAATAAAATGTTGTTCAATAAGATGAAAATATTTTTTTGTGAATAGTAACTTTTGACTTTTATTTACCACGGTTAAAGGTAAATAGGGTAATTCAAGGTAAAAAGAATATCATAATAATAAAAAATTACCTTAACACATTTCATAACCTTATTTTTTGAGTCATTTAAGACCATGGGAATCTTTGGGTCTATTTTGGGACCCCATGGAACCACTTGGGAGTGATAATGACACTTTATTTTAATTAACTTAAAGTAAAGGAAAAAATGACATAAACAAATATCTTTTAGTAAATTAATTTTTACATGGGGTTATTTAAGTTATTATTTCAACTATAAATATTAATTTGAAAGATAAAAATATTTCCTACATCAAGATATCTTTTTTTATAATTTTTAGACATCAAATAAATTAAATTATTTATGACACAATAATGATGCAATATTTACCTCATTAATAAATGATTTAAATAAATAAGATTATAAATATTAAAAAAAATCCAAAACCTATACAATTTTTATTGGATGATTTTATTTCAACCATGAGTCATCTTATATTCAACTTTAATTAGTTTTTTACCTTTATAAATTGAATATCATTATATAATAAAATAATAGTTTTACACTTTCCTAAAGAGCCCCTCCTCCCGCTTATAAAAAGCCATCACTTATTACTCATTCCACACACCTCTCAAGCCCCTTGGATCATCCAAACCCTACCCAGATAATCTCACAATATCCCTCTCCTCCTCCTAGATGCTTTACCTTAGGCATAAAGCACTTCAATAAGTTCTTTTGGTTCAAACCAAAGGGAGTTACCCAAATTAAAGGTAACAGTTTCCCTTAAATTCTTTTGTTTTATTTTACTTCTAAATCCCCTAAAATATTTTTATTCATTTATTTTATAACAACACCAATATACTAAATATACTAGGGTGTTGTTATGATAATTATTCGTACTAAACTTACACACACCTCCATCTAATGGGTGAAGAACATATTGTTTCTGTGGATGGAAAACTAACACCTCACGAAACGATGATTGTTCGATTATCTCCTACCGCCTCTCATGGTGGCCATTAAGATGGAAATGTATTTATATATGATATATATTATGTTTATTTTTTATTTATGCTTCTTTATTTTCTTTTTTATATCATACCTTTGTGGTTTCCATTATAGGTAAACGTGATAGTTTCATTTGAGGAAGTGCGAACTACCGCCCCCTCAAAGTGATATGACTCGTTAATGCCATATGTGGGAAATATAAAGGATGGATTTAATGATATTATATATGAAATTATAATGGAATTATAATATACCTATGTATAATTATGTTTTCATTCCATTAAATATGGAATATAAATGAAAGTAGCGTTCATGCGTACGTACGGCTTACCGTCTCCATGAACGGTGCATTTCATTTCTTACCTCCAAATGTTATGTAATATTATAAATACATTTATATATTGGATATATATGATATATATGATATATAAATCATGAATATAATTCTGTATATAATTAACTTTGACCACATGAACACCTTGTAATTATAAGAAGTTCATTTTTGACTCAAGTACCAAATGTCGACAAAACAACCATTATTAACTTAAATGATTACATAATGTTTATAACATGGTAATAAGTAATATAAAAGGAATAATAAACTTGAAAAAGTTTCTTAATCAAGTATAAGTTAGCTTATGTGTATCATTCCGGAATAACAGGGAACATATGAGCAAGTCAAGTCGGACACGTGGTACGAGATTTCTTATCTCACTTTTAATTTTGTGAGATTTCCATTGTTCGCAACTTATTTATTTCATGTGGTGTATTTTTTACTGACATTTGATATATATTATCAAAATTATATTTATATTATTGATATTATGTGATTCATTTGGTAGTTATTAACTTTTGGTCATATGACTCGATTGATTACAACGTGGTTAGGGGTTTTCATCTCACTTTTTATTCTCGTGAGATTCATGATATATTGCCATTATTTTCCTTTTGTGTGGTTTATGTACTACCAATGATTTTATTAATTGTGTAATATACTTAAATTTATGGATATTTACATCTTCATTGTATGATCCATATTTCATGGGGTGTATGTTTCATTAGTTACCAAATCGGTAAGGGAACCTTTCACCCTCCTCTTTTTAAAAGACTTCTTTTGTTATGTCTTTTAATTTACATATTATTTTTCTGGGATTTGTTATTATATATAATTATTGATGTAAATTTTATGTCCATGTGATGTGACACCCTTTTTCTCTCATCAACTCATTTTTTTAATTTTAATGTGGCGTCGTTAGGTTGTCGAATTTCTGTAAAGGGACTTCTTAACCCAATTTCAATTCTTTGGGTTAAACTTATACTTTTTTATTATGTATTTCTACAAATATGTGTGAAAAAACTATGATTGTTTTAAACTTAATATTCACTTATATTGGGTGTATTTATATTCATCACACATAGTCATGGAATTGATTTGTCCTTAATCTAAGGATACCATCTTTATAAGGGATTTCGTCTCAATTTATGTTCCATTGAGACTTTATTGTTATTATGCATCAATTCACTATTATATGGTGTATATACTATCCTTTGTCATATTATATCGTGAATACCCTTATTCTCATGATATTATAATGTTTTGATTAAATTCTATTCCACAATTATTTGTATTCAAGCGTCTCCCATTTTATTAAAATCACTTTAATTGAAATATTGTTTTAAATGTTTTAAAGATTTATTCTTCTAAATATTTCTCATTATTGTCCAGGTTTTCAAAAATGGTTTTTAAGGATTTATTTATATGGACATTAATGTTTTAAAATGTTAATTCCTTTAAAATCTTCAAAGTGTTATGGGACACTTTGATTCAAAAATATCTTTATTAAATCTTTTAAATGGTTTTGAAAAAAGTTTGATAAAGCATTGTTTATTTCAATATCTTGAATTGATATATTGTGATTGGAATGTTGAAATGTTATCTTTACTTTATGCTTGTGTTATGTGTTATGGTTATGTTATGGTTATTAGGAATTATTTATGTATACAGGTGGTTTCGTGATAAACCTAGGGTGAGTGAGCCCGAGATAGCTCTCCAATGCATTGGGTAACATGAAAGAGGTAAACATGAATGTTTCTCCTAAGAGATTTAGAGAATATACTGTGATGGGTATTCCAATGTAACTCCCTATGTAGCTGTGATAGCTACAATGTAAGTATGTTATGAATGCCATAAGTTACCTTTATGATTTATGATTTGTGTGTGTTATTCATAAATCTTATGATTTCATAAGGTATGTTATGATTGAAAAGTATGGTTTCATTGATTTGTATTTATTGATGAACTAATGTTTCTTTTCATTGTTTTATAACCCTTATTGAGATTTTTATGCTCATACTGAGTTTTCAAATGTTTTTTACAGGACATAAAGATGAATAGGGTCAAGGATGAGATCAAGGAAAAGTCATGATGTCTAAAGCATGTAACTAGACATGTTTCTTTTTAAGAGTTTTTATTTTATGAGAAAATGGATACTAGGTAATAGTGTATTTTATGAGAAAATGGATACTAGGTAATTGTGTCTACATGTAACATTAAAGTTGTTATGTAATTGTTATGGCCTAATTCTCTAAAACTCTAAACCTGAAATGATCCTCAATGTGAATTATTCATTTAATTCAAGAATATGTAATGTTTAAGGTCAGATCCTTATAGTTGGTATCAGAGGTTGGTTTAGATAACTTTGGAGGTTAGGGTATTCTTTAAACATAAGTGGCATAACCTTAATGGTTAGGATTTTAGAAAGAGTCTTAGTTTTTTTTAATAAAGTGGATGAGTTTAAGATAACTTGAATAAGTATATCTTAGTATTTAACCTCCTCATATGATATTATATAATGATTTTATTGATATACTTACACTTACCTTTTTGGTTTTAGTAAATAGCTAGATCTAGCATGCACTAAAGTAATAGTGGATGTGAAGAAAACTGTGATGGTTTTCTGAATGAGAAACTGAATGAAATGGGAGCTGCAATGAGAACTCTTGTGGTTATTCTCAACCAACTATTTGGAGTCGTGATTGACCACCTGAACCATGGTGATTTTTATAAGGCATCGTATATATGAGAAACAAGTCCCCACAGAAGTTCAAGTAATAATCATAAAGGTAAGTATATTAAAAAACCTATGTGTCAAGGATGTGGAAAGAAACACATTGGAAAATGTTTCAAAGGGACGATAAGATGTTATAGATGTGGAAATGAAGGTCATAAAGAAAGAACCTGCCATGTAAAAATAAAGCATCCAGTTGACCTTAGTAAAGGGGAAGAAGTTATTTCTGAGGGATCAATTGAATGTTTTAAATGTTGTGTGCATGGTAATTATACAAACAAATGTCCTACGAAGAAGGTTCCGGAATGGGATCACCAATATCATACAACTATATGTTTACCAATACCTAATTCCATTCTAATTGATGAGGAAACTGAAAATGACCAATGAAAGGTATGGATTATTTCTTAATTGATGTTTAGAATTTATTGAATCTTAGGATATGATTCATGATTTTTGTTTATAGGAAAGAATTATTTCAAAATAAGTTAGAAAATAATGGTTAATGGATCATGAAGAACATTGAATGAGTAAGAAGTCAACATAAATGGGATTTAAATGTTATGGTAGATTTTAGGATGGTGAAATGCTTAAAAGTATCAAGGATCTTATGATGATGGGATTACATTAGAAGAATTTTTATAGTATGTGCAACCCTGAAGTTTGATATATAAAAATTTTATTCAAGGAATAATTATGTTTTCTTTTTTAGGTATAGTTATAAATAACCATTTGGGTTTATATGATCCTTGAATTTGAGGCAATTACAAGTTAATACATTTTGGGATGCAAAATGAAAGTCATTAGATAACCTTTAAAGTATTTTATGGTTATTTTTGATGAATTTATCTCTTTTTTTGGGAATGTTATAAAATTATATATTTTTCAAAAAAGGACAACACACAGACCGCGTAACAAGTAGTCGTGTCGGACAAAGCTGCGGGAATCGAACCCACAACCAAAGTGTGACTGGGATTTATCTCCTACCACTAGACTACGTGAAGTCCCAGGTTAGTATGACTAATTCTTTAAAGTTAAATGATTTTATGAATCAAGAATAAGTTTATTTTGTGTTATTTATGGAAATTATTATCCTATCATAGAGAATATGTGATCAGGTTAATTACACTTTAGTATGAGACTTTAAGAGTAACTGATGTTTTTTGGAGATAAATTTTAATATTTATCTTGGAAGACAATGTGATTAAATACTTATGAGATTTGGGTTTCAATATTAGTTTGGATTAATTTTTAAGAATTTTATGGATAGTTGTTTATTGAATGGTCTTTGTTGAACTTTGGGTTTTTTTGACAAATTTTTGAGATTAAGAGTAGTTTTTCTTTTTGTAAAAGATTGTCCTTTTTGGGAAGTATCTGATCTCGCACTAATAATTTTGGTTTTAGTTGATATCTAAAGACAAGGGAAATATATAGTTATTCTTTTGTGGGTTATGTGATTCTATAGAAGATTATTATTATGATTTTTATGTGACCAATTATTTTTGAATGTTCATTTTTTGGAGAAAAGATTTTTTTTTGTTAGAAACTTATTTAAGGATGAAACTCTACTTGAAGGTAAGTATATTTCCTTATGTTCTTATTCTATGTAGTAAATGGATTTCTAAAAATTAAGAAAAGGAATGTAAAACAAAAAGGTTGTATGTTAACTTTTCCTACTGGGGAATCAAATACCATTTAACCCATCACAAGTTTGTGATTTTCTGGTGGTTAACTTTATCTTAATCATGTTTTCTATCACTCTCTATCAGAACTTGATGGTTTGTTTTCTCCTCCATATCCATGTTTTCATGGAATCATAGTATCTTTTGTCTTGGGTGACCTTTGTACTTCTCTTTTATTTTAAAGTGATAGTTTTATTGACTCTTTTTTCGATGTGGGATTCTCAATGATGATTCTGAGCCCAATTTTAAAATTATGAGGACGCAATTCCCAAAAGGGGGGAAGGATGTAACATCCCAGGTAAATAAAGAATATTAAAATTTTCATATTTATAAATATATGTAAATTAATTATTAATTTTACTTTAAATGATATTTTATGTTCGATGGAATACCTGATACACAACAACGAGTTTCTTTGAAATCTTATGTTGCACACAACATTGAGTTATACTGAAAAATAATAATATAATATTATTTTAAATGGTAGTTAACTCCTAGTCGTTGTATTGGCAGGATTGAATAGAAATAACAAAAAAATGATTATACATGTTTGTTAAATGTTTTTACATTTATCCAATAAAAGTTAGAGGCTTAAAATGTGAATGAATCTAATTTTAAGCATAATTTACTTTAAAAGGCTGATTTACCAAATTTTAATGGAGAAACCTCTTTAAATATAGTTTTTGTCACTTTTATATGTTCTATTTGACAAAATAAAATTCTTTTTTAGATTCGGGACATCAAAATTTACTTTGGGTAATTTTGGTATTTTTGTGATAAAGTTCATTTTTAATGAATATTGAAAAATACTGTATTTTAATTCAAAACTGCCTTTGAATATAATTTATTTATATGGTTATATTATCTTTTTAATTGGTTTTAAAGTTTAATTATATTATTTTTTTACCATTTAATCCAATGTTGGTCATTGAAATTAATTTCACTTTGAAATTGGACATAAACAAGTGTCGATATTTTGACAGTTATTGTTTCTTAAAAACACGTCATTTGTTTTGACAACATGAATTAATTTTAAATTAATAAATCCAACTTATATGTTTTGAATTTAGTAAAATAGAAATTATTTTTGAATTCAGAATATCAAATATATCTTAGGCTTATTTTTGGTAGTTTTCTGAAAAACTTCAATTTTTGATGAATAGTGAAACCACTAAGTAGTAGTTAAAAATTGACATTTTCATTTAAATGAAATTTACCACTTCTGTGGATTAAATTTCAAAAATCTGACATACATGGTTATTATTATTAAATAAAATGTTGTTCAATAAGATGAAAATAATTTTTGGTGAATAGTAACTTTTGACTTTTATTTACTGCGGTTAAAGGTAAATATGGTAATTCAAGGAAAAAAGAATATCATAATAATACAAAATTATCTTAAAACATATCCTAGCCTTATTGGTTGAGTCATTTACGACCATGGGTATCTTTGGGTAGATTTTGGGACCCCATGGAACCACTTGAGAGTAATAATGACACTTTATTTAAATTAACTTAAAGTAAAGAAAAATATTACATAAACAAATATCTTTTAGTAAATTAATTTTTACATGTGGTTATATAAGTTATCCTTTCAACTATAAATATTCATTGGAAAGATAAAAATATTTCTTACATCAGGATTTTTTTTAATAATTTTTAGACATCAAATAAATTAAATTATTTATGACACAATAAAGATGCAGTATTTACCTCATTAATAAATGATTTAAATAAATAAAATTAAAAATATTAAAAAAATATCTAAAACCTGTCTAATTCTTATTGGATGATTTTATTTCGACCATGATTCATCATATCTTCTACTTTAATTAGTTTTGGACCTTTAGAAACCGAATATCATTATATAATAAAATAATATTTTCACACTTTTCTAAAGAGCCCCTCCTCCCCTTTTAAAAAGCTCTCACTTCTTACTCATTCCACACACCTCTCAAGCACCTTGGCTCATCCAAAACCTGCAAAAATAATCTCCCAAGATCCCTATACTCCTCCTAGAAGACTTACCTTAAGAATAAGGCACTTCAATAAGTTATTTTGGTTCAAACCAAAGGGAGTTACCCAAATTAAAGGTAACAAATTCTCTTAAATTCTTTTGTTTTATTTTGTTTTATTTTGTTTTATTTTACTTCTCCAACCCCTAAAATATTTTTATTCCTTTATTTTAAAACAACACCAGTATCCTCAATATACTAGGATGTTTTTATGAGAAGTATTCGAACTAAACTTACACACACCTCCATCTAATGGGTGAAGAACATACTGTTTCTGTGGATGGAAAACTAACGCCTCACGAAACAATGATTGTTCGATTATCTCCTACCGCCTCTCATGGTGGCCATTAAGATGGAACTGTATTTATATATGATATATATTATGTTTATTTTTATTTATTATTCTGAATTTTCTTTTTTATAACATACCTATGTGGTTTCTATTATGGGTAAACGCGATAGTTTCATTTGAGGAAGTGTGAACTACCGCCCCCTCAAAGTGATATGACTCGTTAATGCCATATGTGGGACATATAAAGGATGGAGTTAATGATATTATATATGGAATTATAATATACCTATGTATAATTATTTTTTAATTCTATTAAATATGAAATATAAATGAAATTAGCATTCATGCGTACGTACGGCTTACCGTCTCCATGAACGGTGCATTTCATTTCTTACCTCCAAATGTTATGTACTATTATAAATACATTTATATAATGGATATATATGATATATATGATATCTAAATTATGAATATAATTATTTATATAATTAACTTTGACCACATGAACACCTTGTAATTATAAGAAGTTCATTTTTGACTCAAGTACCAAATATCGACAAAATGACAATTATTAACTTAAATGATTACATAATGTTTATAACATGGTAATAAGTAATATAAAAGGGATAATAAACTTGAAAAAATATCTTAATAAAGTATAATTTAACTTAAGTTTATCATTCAGGAATAACAGGGAACATATGAGCAAGTCAAGTCGGACACGTGGTACGAGATTTCTTATCTCACTTTTAATTTTGTGAGATTTCCATTGTTCGCAACTTATTTATTGCATGTGGTGTATTTTATACTAAAATTTGATATATATTATCAAAATTATCTTTATATTCTTGGTATTATGTGATTAATTTGGTAGTTATTAACTTTTGGTCATACGGCTCGATTGATTACAAAGTGGTAAGGGGTTTTCATCTCACTTTTTATTCCCATGAGATTCATTCTATATTGCCACTATTTTACTTTTGTGTGGTTTATGTACTACCCATGATTGTATTCATTGTGTAGTATAATTAAATTTATGGGTATTTACATCTTCATTGTATGATCCCTATTTCATGGGGTGTATGTTTCGTTAGTTACCAAATCAGTAAGGGAACCTTTCACCCTCCTCTTTTTAAAAGACTTCTTTTGTTATGTCTTTTAATTTACATCTTATTTTTTTGGGATATGTTATTATATATAATTATTGCTGTAAATTTTATGTCCAAGTGATAAGACACCCTTTTTCTCCCATCAACTCATTTTCTGAATTTTAATGTGGCGTCGTTAGGCTGTCAAATTTCTGTAAAGGGACTTCTTAACCCAATTTCAATTCTTTGGGTTAAACTTATACTTGTTGATTATGTCTTTCTATAAATATGTGTAAACAAACTCTGATTGTTTTAAACTTAATATTCACTTATATTGGTTGTATTTATATTCATCACACATAATTATGTAATTGATTTATCCTTAATCTAAGGATACCATCTTTATAAGGGATTTCGTCTCAATTTATGTTCCACTGAGACTTCATTGTTGTTATGCATAAATTCACTATTATTTGGTGTACATACTGTCCTTTGTCATATTATATCATGAATACCTTTATTCTCATGATATTATAATGTTTTGATTAAATTATCTTCCACAATTATTTGTATTCAAGAGTCTCTTATTTTGTTAAAAACACTTTAATTGAAATATTGTTATAAATGTTTTAAAGATTTATTCTTCTAAATATTTATCATTAATGTCCATGTTTTCAAAATGGTTTTTAAGGATTCATTTATATGGACATTAATTTTTTAAAATGTTAATTCCTTTAAAATATTCAAAGTGGTATGGGACACTTTGATTCAAAAATCTCTTTATTAAATATTTTAAATGGTTTTGAAAACGGTTTGATAAAGCATTGTTTATTTCAATATCTTGAATTGATATATTGTGATTGGAATGTGGAAATGTTATCTTTCCTTTATGCTTGTGTTATGTGTTATGATTATGTTATGGTTATTGGGCATTATTTACGTATACGGGTGGTTCCGTGATAAACCTAGGGTGGGTGAGCCCGAGATAGCTCTTAAATGCATTGGGTAACGTGACGGAGGTAAACGTGAATGTTTCTCCTAAGAGATTTAGGGAATATATTGTTATGGGTATTCCAATGTAACTCCCTATGTAGCTGTGATAGCTACAATGTAAGTATGTTATAAATGTCATAAGTTACCTTTATGATTTATGATTTGTGTGTGTTATTCATAAATCTTATGATTTCGTAAGGTATGTTATGATTGAAAAGTATGGTTTCATTGATTTGTATTTATTGATGGACTAATGTGTCTTTTCATTGTTTTATAACCCTTACTGAGCTTTTTATGCTCATCTCATGTTTTGAAATGTTTTTCACATGACATAAAGATGAATAGGGTCAATGATGAGATCAAGGAAAAGTCATACTGTTTAAAACATCGAACTAGACATGTTTCTTTTTAAGTGTTTATTTTATGAGAAAATGAATTCTAGGTAGTAGTGTCTACATGTAATATTCAAGTTGTTATGTAATAGTTATGGACTAATTCTATAAAACTCTAAACCTGAAAAGATCCTCAATGTGAATTATTCATTTAATTCAAGAATATGTAATGTTTAAGTCTGGGTCCTTATACACATGATTCATTTTCATATTGTTGAGTGATATCAGACTGAGAGGGTTATGAGGCAGTTTAGATTCTATAAGCTCATTCATGCACTACCCAGACAGTTACCTTCAATTCATTCCCTGAAGATGTTATGGAAGTGAGACTTCCATTGGAGGTGATATCATGCAGGATATGTTGACATGTGGGACAGACGACATGAGTCCCGATTATGAGGGGCAGATATAGTACGTATGCATTTATTCAATCAGCTAGATTATACACCCTTGTATTGCATGTCACCAGTCAGATTTCGTATACGACATGGATGAGACTTTCATGACTTGGAAATAATTCTTCATTCCACTTTTGAAAAGATTTTTATTAACATTACGTAACGACAGAACTTGTTTTTGCAGGATTGTTGTATCACTCATCTCCTTCACATCTCTGATCCGGTAGAGGGAGGTGCATTTGACCAGACATATTTTCATAGATCTATGAAAAAGTTGGTTTCTCCCATGGATGAGATTTTTTCAAGGGGTTTTTTTAATCCGCCACACGATGTTGGGGCCCCTGAGCCCGATATAGATGTGTCAGGGGGTGGAAACCCTTTTATGGATGCAGATGTGGTACAAGAGGAGGGTGTTCATCATGTTCAGACAGATGCTCCTTTGGCTCCTATTGCATATAAGCCACAACCACATCTAGAGTCACAAGCACAGACAGAAGCTGTTAGCATATCATCTTTTGTTGCACAAACATACAATAACTGGCCTGTGTTGCATACTTTATTAGC
Source organism: Viscum album (assembly GCA_963277665.1). NCBI lineage: Eukaryota > Viridiplantae > Streptophyta > Magnoliopsida > Santalales > Viscaceae > Viscum > Viscum album. The sequence goes on along the minus strand of OY728136.1, from coordinate 1,951,523,237 downwards.
CTCTAATTTACAGACATCCGCACCACAACAACCATCTTGTTCATATGTTGGCGAGAGTTCCAACCAGCAGTTACTATGCTTAGAGGCAGGACATGGTACAAGTGTCGAGACTGTACACCCACCACCTGCTACACAGGATGATGTGGAGATGGGTGTCAGTGATGATATACAGGAGTAGCATACGCCAGAGCTGAGACGTAGATAGATACAACATTGACGAATCATATATACAACTGGTTGTGGCATAGAGGACCATCCAGACCACATACATAGATTAGATTGATGATACATGTTATATGTTTTTGAGATCATTATTTATACATTATTTAAAAACATACTAATATGTTACATAATGTTGCATAAATCAATTAATTGATATAATTGGAAATTCATACAAATAATTTTCAAGAAATAAGAAATATTAATATTAATAACTACATTGATAATACTAATAATTACTATTTGTTATGTATATTAATACTTAGTATTATTATCCATATTATGTATAATAAATAATATTCTTAAATTTATTATTAAATATTATTATTATTATTATTTTGAGTTCAATTAATATTATTAATATTTAATAATTAATTTAAGATGATTATTTATTATATATAATATGGATTATAGTACTAACTATTAACATAATAAATAATCATCTTAAATTAATTATTAAATATTAATAATATTATTATTTTCAATTCTATAAGTATAGTTAATATCAACAACAAATATTACCTTATTACTTATATAAGTAATTAATTAATAATGCAACACAATATATTAAGAATAATATAATTATTAATTAGTACATATTTTTTCTAAATACAATTAATTTTATTTACATTATTATACAAAAAATATTATCAATAATGCTATTAATTATATTAATAACATAATAACCAATTATAAATTAATAACAAATAATACCATTGATAATTAATAAAAAATTTACATTTTAATTTATTAATAATAATTCTATCAAAAAACAAATAAACGAAGATTTATAATTAAAATCTTATAAATATCAGTTTTTTCACTATTAATTAATTAATAACATAATATAATATTAATAAAAAATAATACAATTCATTATTGAGAAATATATTATTTATTAACGAACTGGTAATATTTTATATCAATATCCAAATTAACAAACATTTATAAGGAGTATTCATCGAAATTAATATTAATAATACACACACACCGAAGAGGTGTGAACGGAGTTCACACCTCTTTGGGTGAGAGGAAGACGCGTGAACCCCGTTTCTTGAAATAAGAAGCGTGAATGAAGTTCATGTTTCTTGAGATCGATATTTTAAATTACCCAATACCCTATCCCTTTTAATTAAAAAAATAAAAAAACCCATTTAAAAAAATTAGCCAAAATTGATCCTCACGTAACCCTAATGAATTATGGTTCAATGTGATTGTCTAAATCCTTCCATCCTGTGCCCCAGCCATATATAATTAAATGTATAAAACAGATGTCCTTGTGATCGGGAGAAGGATCTGGTGTATCCATTATGTTACTTACCGACAAAATCATCTGATCTTCAACCGGAATACAGATTGGTATGTGTTTAAGTATCCGGATTATATATTATATATAATAAGGTGCGTGCTTTGACAGTTTTGCCCTTCCTGCAATCAAAATGATTATCAAGGGATGCTGGAGGATTCGTGGGTTGCTCTCCTATTTTTAGCAAGCTGGAGATAAAATAAAGGGCACTGTATTGGGGAAGCTTTTTTGGTTTCAAAGTATGGGCAATAATTCGGCAAGGAATCATATATTTCCCAGTTAACCTAAGGCAGCGGCAAAGTGGCAGAGATGGGAGAAGGGAAGCAGTGCGTCTTTAGGGTTCTCCACCGCATGCCATGCCTTTCTCCCCGCCGCTTTCCAATAATATCCTAATATCCTAATATCAAATATAAATCCAACTCAACCAAACTCACCTAAACTATGGCGGCTGCCCACAAACATGGTACTGTTTTTGTTCCATTTTATTAAGTGTTCTATTGCTTTTAATCCGAATCAGTCCCACATGTTGTGATAGGTTTTGATGGTAACATAAGAGCCCATTTAGGGGTAAAATGTTTATCATAATGTTTATTAAATCACGAAATGATAAATTTTCAAATTGTATAAAAACATTTCTCAATCCACATCTTCGACAAATACCCGAAATCATTCCCACTTTTATTAATGTCCTTAATCACCAAGCAAATGTCAGCCCATAAACAAGAAAAGAGATAGACTCTAGAGAAGAAACACTATACCCCAACTCGGGAACCCATATCCTGAGACCTGAGTCGGGATGCCACATAACTTCAAGCACGCTCCTCAATCGCTTTAGATTATTGTCAAGCGATGAAAGATAAAATTAACTGTTTGGGGGAAGGATATCATTCCTCAAAGTCAGGAATCAAGTACGATACATGAATTTGGATGTAAAACTCTTTAAATAATAATCATATTTTAAACTACCATTGTTGCATAAATATATTGGTTTTGCAAATCCAACATAAAAAAATGAAGACACGTGCTATCATGAAATAATGAAAATCAAACCTCGAGTTAACAACTCCATCAACATATCTCCAACATGGATCTATGACTTACCCCAGATGAAAAATAGAATCTTCCCCATTTCGACAACACAATTGATCATATTTACATGCCTACTGAAGTGTACATGTAGGGGATGAGTATTAACTCACAACATTCTCTATATGACTGAACGCGCTTCTATGAATTAGCAATCCTAATAATGCAATGTAAATAAAAAAATGATGAATAAAAAATGGAGATTAATTACAAACAATGGTTTATCCAAAACATTCCAGAACCGAGTTATCAAAATCAGGTATAAACATTCACTGCTGGAAAGTTAAACTATACCAACGGTTACAAACCGTTGGCATGGGGGGGGGGGGGGGGTAAAACCGTGTTGAAATAGTGGGTGCCCTAGACCCAACTATTCAGTGCTTTTGATTACCATATCGTGTATACAATAATCTATGCATGGTGTAATATTACCATTATAATGTAAAACTTTTCTACGTCCACTATTGAAATGGTAATATTCAAAGATTAATTGTCGCATCGAAAGGTTATAGTAGTTCCCATGCTATAATGAGAACCTCTAGATACTATGACATTAATCTTAAATATATGTTCTATGGTCTAGATACATCTTACTGATTGGACACAGTAGATGTCTGACCATCAGGTGATGGAGGCTCATAAGCATTGAGACTTCTTCTCATGAAGTTCCCACTTGGTGATCTCTAGTAGTTAGATCATGAGGACTGATCCTTCAATACGAACACCACATGTTTCAGGTGTCATTGGATGTTCCTATCTACGATCATGTGTAATGGTCTCCTCACTTGAGATCATTACCAATGTATGTCATTTGATTGCGTACTTTGATGCAAGACGAAAACCATGGCAATGAAGTCGTGGTGAGGTAGTTTGTGTCGGGTGCGTCATTGGTGGCATGACATTGGTTGAATGGTCAAGAAATGATTTTTCGCTTCTGGGTTATGGAAGTAATATATCTCAGGATATGTTGATATGGACGTCAGTACATTTATAAGACCATGGCCATGTCAATCAAGGGTAAATTCGTCTAGTTAAATCAACAAACTATAAAGCAAGAAAAGGGCGATGACACGTGAGTGCGTCCTGCTTTATGAGATATTACAATCAAAGAGATTATATTACACAGTGTGTGTTTGTAGGTTGGTTGTCGCTGCTGTGACAATCCTTATTTCTTCAGGGGTCATGATGGGTTGCTAGATCCCGCTCTTAGTCTGTGAATACTTTTCACTACTGTCGAGATAAGGGCCTAGAGGGTCACACATAATAGCGTATTCAAGAATCTGCCCTATTCAGTTGAATATGAGTTTTGGACATAGTGGGCCTCACCACTGGGGTTCGGGATTTGTCCCAAGATAAACGATCACCAATGAAATAAATAAATTCATATTATTCGAGTTTAGAATAATGAGTATTGAATTTATTTATTAAATGTATTTACAAGTTTTAGTAAATCCATGAAAAATATTAATTGACGAATATTAAATTATTCTAGGTTCAATTAATATTTATGGGAGTGATGGGTCGAGTTAATGACTGAATTATTATCATGTAATATATTTTAATATATTACAAGTAAATGATAATAATATTTATGACTCAGTTTAGTAGTCATAAATGTCGTTGATAGTGCGTTAAGTATTCGGGGCTGGAGAGGCGATACCGAGTATTTTAATTGAGCACTATAAATAGAAGAGGAGGGGCTTTTTTCCAAATACTATTCATGGGGTTTCTCTCTCCTCTCCCTTCTCCCTTGTTCTAGAGAGAGTGAGGCTCTGAATCCAAGGACTTCGGATCGAGCACTCTCTCAGGCATCGCTAGCGAAGCAATGCGATGATCGTTGGAGCGTCGAAGGCGTCGTCACAATCCCACGCTAGCACACAGATTACGATGAACGACACTCTCACGGAATCCTTGAAGCGCGTGTGGATGATCTAGAAGAATTCGGCTTCAGATTCTTCAAGCAGCGATCGCCAACGATGAGTAGACATCATGCGTGGCTTTAGATCTAAACCAGGTATTTTACGGTTTATGTCTGTGCTTAAAATCCTCCACGCGTGGTCCTCGGCTAAGACTGAGTTTCTCTTCTTCGACGTCAACATGTTTACGTCGACTGTCGGTGTAAATTTTTTAAAAACCCACCTGTTTGGGGCTTCCGCTGCATGCGTGGATCAAACAAGTGGTATTAGAGAGAGTACATGTTGATTTTAAGCCAAGAAAAAGTTAATTTGCATTAAAATATAAAGAGGGCGTCGATACGGTCCCAACGCTGCAAACAGAATCTGAATTGGATGTAGGATGTCCAGTCTGCAGACATTCGAAGTTTTGAATTTAGATTGAAAAAATTGTGGGTCACCGGAATAGTATTTTCCAGTGATTCAAAAAAATTTAATTATTATAATAATTTTATTATAATAATAATAATGGTTTTATCGTACTATTAATTTGATTATTATAATTTTTATTATAATAATATTTTAATATTATTATTAATTTCTAAAACCTAAATAAGATTTAGAAATTTTAAATAGGTAAGTCTTTTTTTTAAATAGGGGAGAATAAAGACTTCCAAAAGAAAGTCTAAATTTAAAAAATAATGTTAAATAAAAGGGGCGACGACCTGAATGTGCAGGCCATGAATTTTTTTTTGAAAAAAATGGGTGGGAAGACCTGATTTTGCAGATTATAAAAAAAATTTAAAAAAGGGGGCAAGTTGGGCGGACCTGCTTTTGCAGGTCCACTGAGAAAAACAAAAAAAAATGAAAATAGGAGACCTGATCGGGTATCCCTCATGCAGCGTGGCGGCCACGAGGGCTGCCTCTTCCCTCGTCCAGGCCGCAACCAACTCCCAGAACCAGGCACACAGGCTGCCGCACCCCACCTCCAGTGCTAGGCCTCCCTACTGGAGCCGCTTCCCGTGCTAGTTCTTCCCCACGAAGCCACGACACATATGCCCGACGACCGTCTCCCTCCCCTGCATCGATTCGCAGCAACCCTAGGTGTAGCGGGCCTAGGGAAAATCAGGCCGTCTGCGATCTTCCCCTCCTACTGCAGTGGCGTCTCCTCCATGAAGCAGACGCACCAGGATGTCATCCGGCCGCCCCTCCACCTTGATGCGCAAAGCCGGCCAGGCTGTGCCCCCCTCACCCGTGCCAGCTATCCTCAACCTCCTCTAGCATCCCACTTGCACCCCGTTGGACCAGCCGACAATCCCAGGCCGTCGCCAATGTGCCTCAGCTCCTTCCGGCGCTCATGCCGGCAGCGAACAACGCTGCCCAGCTGGCTCCCTCAACCGGCGCACCACTCAACCCCATCTCACCGCTTTGCTCGCCTCTCGGGCGGTTTCCATCCACCCAGCCACCGCCTCTGTCGGTGCTATGGACCGGCCTCCTTCCTTAGGCAGAGAGGTGGACCACTCCGCTCCAGGACGGTGCTGCACCGAGCCACCACCACCACTGCATAACTGTTTTTCTTCCCGCTCCAGGGGCACAACACCGCGTGCCGATGCCGCACCCCGCAAGCCCCTGGGTGCAGTGTATTCTTGGTCGAGGTAATCCCTTGGTGCTCCACCTAGACCAGACCACTCTCGAAACAGGTATTGGCGGGTATGCCCAGTCCGGAAATAGGGTTGAGCAGATCTGTCTGGCCCAGAATGCCCCTGCACGTGGTTGCTACCGCCCGTAATGGGCCTGCGCCGGTTCTCCTCGACCCGCACAGGCCCTTCCCAAAGTTGTATGGGCTCGAGTAATTTTATTTTAATCAAAAATTAATTAAAACAATTTATTTAATTACACTTGATAATTAAATTAATTAGATATTAATTTTTGGTTGCTACGACGTAATTAATTTAATTTGGGATATAATTAAATTAATTAATTAATTTAATTTTTTATTTTAAAATTAAATTAATAAACTGGGACCGAACGGCGTATTAATATTGAATTAAAATCTGAGTGAAATTTTAATTCAATAAAATTAATTCCCTCAAGTTTTTTAATGCATGTTTAATTTTTATTCTGCATTTATTTAATATACGCGAGTTTAATGCGTATATGACTGATCCTGAGTTGGAGACCGACCGATGCATGTTTGGTGTGTTTATTTAATCTATTTATTTAATTATTGCATGGTTTGTAATAATTAGTTTAATTAATTTAAAGGCGACTGGCGTATCGTCTCAGTGTCATCATATGTATAAGGACCTGTGTGTCCACTTCTCTGAGTTGTACCTTTTACACCCCGAGACCCCCTCGCCTGCGTGCGAGTACTGTTGTATAATGACGAGATGACAAATGATGCATTTTGCGCCATGTGACGAAGACTCACCAGACAACAGTTGGATGATTGGATGAGCAGACGATGCTATTCAAGTTGCGAGCCACACGACTAAAGGTACTTACCCTTAGGGTTTTGGTTGGTCCGTTATTCACTCAACGAATCAACCAATAGTACCGGCTCATGATCATATTTATCATTTTATTTCTGCGTGTTTTTATTATTTTGTGAATGTGTAGTATAACACGATCACATAGAATAATAAACAAGCATGCAAGATAAAATGAACACGTGACGCAATGATTTTTCTATTTCTTGTACGGGCAGTTGTGAGTGCAATCACATAGTACATGCTTATAAAATAGAAAATGATTTATTTCGTCACACTAAAATTAATAAAACCCAAAAAAAATATTAAGTCTAAACAGCCTTCTGTCATTTAAATTTGGACAAAACCAGCTGTTTGAGGTTCTGGTCATGCCATAGCTGAGGGCGACTTTTACTACCAGAGAGTCCTTATAAGAATGATGGGTTGACTTAAATAAAATTGCAGCAAAGAAATAGTTATAGCTAGTTTGTTGTAATTTTAGAGGCAAGTGTTGAGTAAATCAAGTTTGGATTTTATGAAGCTGGGACTTCACTCAACAGATCAAGGAGCCACAAGTTAAAGCGACCGGCCAGCCAAAAGCCTACCTAGAACCCTCCAAGTAGTGGCGTAGCCATAGCTTGTAGACTATGAGGGGTGGTTCCGGGATCCTTGCCACTAGAATACTCAAGCGACATAGTATTCCGATTCTAGCACATAGGGTTCCTAGAATCCGATAAAATAGTGGGATACATTTAATGATTTAAGTAATTAATCAAAATGTCTAAACTGGTAATTCAGATAAAAGGCACTAATCTGCTAAAATTCATTTTTATAAAAAAATGGAAAGTTATACCACAAGATTAAAACTGCGATATTATAATGAACAAAGTAAATGTTCACACTGACACAGGTATCAATGAATAGTATAGGTGTGTGCGCATAGTTTTATGATACAGTAAACTCAAGGTGTCAGTATCTCCAACACTGTTAAACTACCTCAAGAAGCGAGGGTGAAAATTGCTTATAGGAGAATAAGGTACATAGCATATGATAGTTATATCATTATGCTTTCATCAATGTCTGGTGTCAGTTGCGGTCGTGACACCAGGACATAGGTGATATAACATAAAGTCTCATCTATGAGAAGTTTGCAAGGAGAAAGCGAAGCAATAATATGAACAAGGTGAAGTTTACACCGGCATGTGTAAATTGAAAGATTGATCATGATCTTTAAATATCATTTTTCACCACATTACTCAAGTCTCGTTTTATGTTACAAAACGAAAAAGTATTGAGTAAACGCTTCATTACCAATTTAGGTAAGATTCTCGAAGATAATAAGAATAAAAGAAAAATAAGTTTTAATTCTTATGGCGAATTAATTGAAAGACAATGTGTAAAGGTCAATGGAATTTAATGCCAATGACACATTCATGATTTCCTTCAATTAATGAGTTATTAACAGAGGTTATTTGCATTGCATATTATAAAATAATACTATGAAAGTTTAAAAGCAATAACCTAATTTAAAGAAGAAAGTTTCCGCTTCTACATCAGGCGTATTCATCAATGTAATGTTTCCCTTATACTACTTAGGTATTAAATACAATATGCTGGTAACATATGTGTATTCTAATACGATAAACAAGTTAGTATAGAAACCTTACTATAAGTCAGGTGTATTCTCCAAGTGGTTGTGAAAGGGTGATACCTAGGCCAGTGCAGAGAAGTACACGACTTCTTTAATTTCCAAGTGAAAGATTCATGTTGAACTATTATTGATTATAACCACAAACATTAATCTCATGTGTCCTTGGATGCAAGGATACAATCTTTCAGTTTCTGGAATGAATGTTGTTTTTGGTAAACTCAATCACTAGTTTAGTAATACATGAATCATAGGCAATTAGTGATGAATATAAGTGTAAGACTTATACCAATTTGTGATAGGATAATTATTTTTCAAGTAATACTAAAAATCGATGTCATGAATATACCAAGTATGCTATTTAGGCTCGGCACAGCTAAATACTTTTGGTATTATCGATATCTTTAGTTTGGACAAAGGAGCCTTTAGAAATAAAGGTACGTCACAAAGCTTTTAGAAATAGTTCAACACGTAAGCGTGAACTATTCCAAGTATAAGCTAGAGGTATATATGATTCATAAGATTTTTTTTATGTAATTAAGGAATAACAAAGTGAAGTATTTTCATAGTCAAGAGATATGAGTTTCTTCGGGTTGGGATACTAAATAATATCTCGACCAAACATTCATCAATCATGATAATGTAGCGTGGAGTAATTCCTAAATGAACATTACCTTTTCGGCATCACGACATTGATGTTAATGAGGAGAACTGATGATAAAGTCTTAAATATCAACATTGACCAATAAACATATATCATGGAGTAATTCCTAAACGCATATGGTATACATCAAAATTTTGATGTAAGTAAAATCAATACTGCAACTAGAATAAACTTCCATTATATTTCATGAAATGATTTGCAAATAAAAATGATATCCCACAACCATATGCCAACTATAATGACAAATGGATATCATATGAGTCATATTATGATAGAAATCCATTATGTCATAAGGACATGTGTTTGGATGCAAATGGTTTGTTCAGATACAAACAAACTTGCATCAAGATAAACACATTGTGCATCTAAGGTACTTATCCTAACAATTGCTTAGGATATTACATAAATCCCTAAGATAGAAAAGTTTTAGTCAAGTAATGGACTACATATCTATATAAGGTTTCACATCTCTATTAGAGATAGCAGGAGCTATATTGACTTGTTTTTAGTCAATGATCAAGATGCACAAAATAGTTGGGATATGAACTAGTTCCACAAGAGCATGTGGACTAAAGTATGTTCTAGAGACACATATTGCGTAGGAAGGATAAAACCATGGTGATGGTTTTTATATTCACTACGGTCGGTGATCTATTATTCAATGTGAATAATATTACCTACAATTAAGAAGTATATAGAAATTAGCTAAAATTGATAAGACCAACTAAAATTCATTTAATGGATTCCGTGTATCAAAGTGAAAAGGGGATATTATTTTGAATACTGTGGTGGGTATTCAAGTGAGTTGATACATGGATGGTATGAGCATGGTACCAATAAGGGTTGACTAATTTGACAAAGTCATTATGCCTAAATCCGTTAGAATTTTACTTATCATAGCTAATATCTATGATCAATTTATTTATCATTGGATGTCATGACCACCAATCGTGGATGGTGTCTATACAACACAACTAGAAAGGGATGGTCACGTCACAGAATGATAATAATGGTTTCAAGTTACAAAAATCCACTTTAGGATTAAAGTAAGCAACATGATCATCGGATATACATTTAAAACAAATGTTTTCCATGTGTCTACTAGAGGTTAGTGGGAGTATTAAGGTTTTCCAAAAACAAATCTGTTCGGAAACATATGGAAAATAGAAATTTGTCTCACAGTTAGTTAAGACCAAAATGAAATTTATTCTCCAGTGATTGACTTAAAGTAACAACCTAAGTTCTTGAGAACAGGATCTAAAGAGGTAGATCTATATGTTTCTTGGTCCTATTCAATGGTACATATAGTGACATTGTATTGAAAAATACAAGTTTGAATAATTCAAGAGATGAATTGTTTCCTATGTTACAGAGCATAATCTCTCCATATTGACTTGTCCGTGACATGAGAAGAGATAAACGTGGTGAGTTAAAATCTATACGTCGGAATGATGGATCAATCACGAGTGCCCAGATATGTACTAGAACTGTTATTTCCAAGGTATATTTTACATTAGTCAGATATTAGTTATATCCAGGAGCACTGCAAGGGATATAGTCAGAACTATCTAATTGTACTTTGGCAAGTACAAAAGATATGTACCTGGTAAGTGGAGAAGAAAGGATACTAGTTTTTGGGGATACAAACTAGTCTTATATAGATCAAGAGATCTACTATTTCAGTTAGAGATGATGAGAGAGACAGGCTCATATAATACAGTGGTAGCCATACCTACAAAGACCGAGTACATTGCAGATTCTAAGGCTGATAAGAAGCAGATATGCAACAATCGGTTCCAATTCTTGGAATCGCACTTGGTGAGAAAAGTATTATCATAATCTAAATTATGATATTCTTACTGGCCAAGATGTCAAGCTATGACATTGTAAAAAAGTTAGATATACTCAGGATACCATCTCTTGAGTATTTTTACTCAAAGTGATGAGGTTGCTATAGCAGAATAGCCACACGACGGAACCATAACAGACCTAGTAGTTAAAGCTGTTACATGGAAGAAACATGATGTTCATCATGTGAGTGGCTAACAAGTTTGGTTAGCAAGTTGGCTCTAGTACAAGTGGGAGTGTTGAAATAGTGGGTGCCCTAGACAAAACTATTTAGTGATTTTGATTACCATATCATGTATACAGTAAGCTATGCATGATGTCATCTTACTATTATAGAGTAATACTTTTCTGCGTCCACTATTTAAATGGTAATTTCAAAAGATTAATTGTCGTAATGAAAGGTTATAGCAGTTCCAAGAATATAATGAGAACATCTAGATACTCTGACATTAATCTTAAATATATGTTCTATGGTCTAGATACATTTTACTGATTGGACATAGTAGATGTATAACCATTAAGTACTGGGGGATCATAACAATTGAGACTTCTTCTCATGGAGTTCGCACTTGGTGATCTCTAGTAGTGAGATCAGGAGGACTGAACCACCAATAGGAACACCACATGTTTCAAGTGTCATTGGATGTTCATATCTACGATCATGTGTAATGGTCTCTTGACTTGATATCATTACCAATGTATTTCATTTGATTGCGTACTTTGATGCAAGATGAAAACCATTTCAATGAAGTCATGGTGAGGTAGTTTGTGTCGGGTGCGTAATTGGTGGCATGACATTGGTTGAATGGTCAAGAAAGGATTTGACACTTCCGGGTTATGGAAGTAATATATCTTAGGACATGTTGATATGGATGTCAGTACCTTTATAAGACCATGCCCATGGCAGTCAAGGGTAAATCCATCCAGTTAAATAAACAAACTATAAAGTAAGAAAAGGGTGATGACACGTAAGTGTGTCCTGCTTTATGAGATATTACAGATAAAGAGATTATATTACACAGTGCGTGTTCATAGGTTGGTTTTCGCTGCTGGGACAATCCTTATTTCTTCAGGGGCCATGATGGGTTGCTAGATCCCACTCTTGGTCTTTGAATACTATTCACTACTGTTGAGATAAAGACTAGAGGGTCACACATAATAACGTATTCAAGAATCTTCCCTATTCAGTTGAATACGAGTTTTGGACTTAGTGGGCCCCGCCAGTGGGGTTCGGGATTTGTCCAAAGTTAAAAAATTACCAATGCAATAAATAAATTCATATTATTTGATTTTAGAATAATGAGTATTGAATTTATTTATTAAGTGTATTTACAAGTTTTAGTAAACACATGAAAAATATTAATTGATGAATACTAAATTATTCTAGGTTCAATTAATATTTATGGGAGCGACGGGTCGAGTTAATGACTCAATTATTATCACATAATATATTTTAATATATTACATGTAAATGATAATAATATTTATGACTCAGTTTAGTAGTCATAAATTTCTTTGATAGTGCGTTAAGTATTCAGGGCTGGCGAGGCGATACTGGGTATTTCAATTGGGCACTATAAATAGAAGAGGAGGGTATTTTTCCAAATACTATTCTTAGGGATTCTCTCTCCTCTCCCTCCTCCCATGTTCTATAGAGAGAGGCTTTGGATCCAAGGACTTCAGATCGATCACTCTCTCAGGCATCTCTAGTGAAGCAATGAGATGATTGTTGGAGCGTCTAAGGCGTCATTGCAATTCTGTGCTAGCACACAGATTACGAAGAACAACACTCCCACAGATTCCTTGAAGCACGTGTGGAAGATCAAGAGGAATTCAGCTTCATATTCATTATGTAGCAATTTCCAATGATGAACAAACATAATGTGAGGCTTCATATCTAAACCAGGTAATTTACGGTTTATGTTTGTGCTTAAAATCCTCCACGCGTGGTCATCGGCTAAGACCAGGTTGCTCTTCTCCGACGTCGACAAGTTTACGTCAATTTTAGGTGGAATATTTTTAAAAAACCACCTGTTTGGGGCTTCCGCTGCATGGATGGATCCAACAAACCTTCGATATAAAATATCCCAATAGTTTTCTAAACCGTTGGGTAGTGTGGCATCGGGATACACATATACGAATGGTATATAAATAATCATTGGTAGAGGGTAAAAAACTTATAGTTTCTTAACATTTTCTTAGAACCGTTGGGATAGATTATTACCAACAAATTAAAATTGTTGGTTTACAAAGGAAATAGTGTAATACCAATGGTTTTTGAACCATTGGAATATAGTTTTTCCATCGGTTACTTACAAACTCACCTAAAATATGGAGGCTTCCCACAAACATGGTACTATTTTTGTTCCATTTTATTAAGTGTTCTATTTCTTTTAATCCAAATCCACCCCACATGTTATGATAGGTTTTGATGGTAACATAAGAGCCATTTAGGGGTAACATGTTTATTAAATCATTAAATGATAAATTTTCAAATTGTATAAAAACATTTCTCAATCGACATCTTATCAAGAAAAAACCCGAAATCATTCCCACTTTTATTAATGTCCTTAATCACCAAACAAATGTTATCCCATAAACAAGAAAAGAGATAGACTCTAGAGAAGAAACACTATACCCCAACTCGGGAACCCAAATTCCGAGACCTAAGTCGGGATGTCACATAACTTCAAGCACACTCCTCAATCGCTATAGGTTATTGTCAAGCGATGAAAGATAAAATTAACTATTTGGGGGAAGGATATAATTCCTCAAATTTAGGAATCAAGAATTATACATGAATTTGGATGCAAAACTCTTTAAATAATAATCATATTTTAAAATACCATTGTTGTATAAATATATTGGTTTTTCCAATCCAATATAAAAAAATGAAGACACATGCTATCATGAAATAATGGAAATCAAACCTCGAATTAACAACTCCTTCAACATATCTCCAACATGGATCTATGACTTACCCTAGATGAAAAACATAATCTTCCCCATTTTGACATCTGAATTGATCATATTCACATGATTACCAATGTGTACATGTAGGGGATGAGTATTATCTCACAACATTCTATGTATGACTGAAAATGCATCCATGCATTGACAATTCTAATAATGCAATGTAAATCAAAAAATGATAAATAAAAAATTGAGATTAATTAAAAAAATGATTTATGAAAAACATTCCAAAACCGAGTTATCAAAATCAGGTATAAACATTCACTGCTGGAAAGTTAAACTATAGTAACGGTTACAAACAGTTGGCATGGGGGGGGGGGGGGGGGGTAAACCGTTGGTATATAATATCCCAATGATTTTCCAAACCGTTGGGTAGTGTGGTGTCGGGATACACATATACCAACAGTATATAGATATTCGTTGGTATAGGGTACACAACTTATAGTTTTCCAACAGTTACGGTAGTAGTGACTGTAGCAGTTACTGTTCGGTACTTTAGAAACCAGAACTATTCACCAGATTTGGGCCTTCAGGCCACCGTTCTGGGCCTATGGGTCTTAAGGGCATTCGGGTCATCAATGGCCTTCAGGCCATAGGGCCTTTGGGCCACAAAGACCATAGAGTAGCCCAGTTCAAACAGAACATGCCCCAGATGAGGATCATAGTAACAAGAGTAGCAGCCACCAGAAGTAGAGCTAACCAGATTGGATGAATGAGAGGGTATGATAGCCACCATCGTGACAAGGCACTATGCAGCTTTGTATGGGGAAATGTTTTCCAATCATCAATGTAAGGCGGAGATCTAGGAGCTCAATGATGTAGAAGCTGGGGAGGGGCAGTTCTAGTGGGTTAGGCCTACGGTTCATGTAATGGGAATGGTATGCCTTTAGGCCTTCAGGTCATGTATTTCAGGCCAGTTGATCCTTGTACCATGGGCCTATGGGTCATGTACGAATTCCCCTTCAACCCTTAGAAGGGGGACTATCCATAATAAAAATAAAAAAGAAGGCCTTTGGGCCATTCGGGTAAGAACTTACAACCATTGGCATACATTACATGTCTGGGGATATACCAAATGTTTAGTAACCATTGATATATAATTTGTACAATAGTTATACATAACCGTTGGAAAACACATTCTCTTTCATCACTATACCAACGGTTATAATGCATTGGTATAGTATTCACCCAGATTTGCAGCTCCATAGCAGCTCCAGCATTACAGCTCCACAACATCTCTCCATAGTAGCTCCATCATTGCACACATAATACAATATACAAAAGCTTACAATATTGCATACACTATCCTCCCACATTTCATACGTTGCACAAACCACAAGCATATGAAAAATACTCTACAATACCATATACAAACATCTCAAAAAACAAAACAATACCATATACATAATTTTAAAAACTAATAAAAACTTCACATTTTTTATTCCATTTGAGGGGGTGCTTGAATGTGTAGTGACCCAGAACAAAGAACATACCTCAATCAAAGGAATATATTGAACATAGCTCACCCAAGTATACAAGATTTTCTAGATAGTGGGATGTTACGTATTGTATTTTGTTTGAGATGAAACCTTAAGAGCTGTGAGATATCATCTTATATCATAGTTTCTCATGACCCTTATAAGTTTATAACTAACCTGAGAGTGGGTAGGGTGGTCGAGTTTAAACCTGTATAAGTATTAAACCCTAGAGAAGGTGTCTTTGAACTTAGTGATGATGATAATGGGTGTGTATCAATGGGCTTGTCTGACTTTGGGAAAGTAGTTTCCCTTAGCGTATGAGATGTCTTGTGTTTTAGAATAGGGATAGAAGTTCGTCACATGAGAAGTGGATTGTGTGAGGATGGACCAAAGTGAATATTTTTTAGATCCCAATGATCCGTAATCAAATATTAGGATAGTGTTGAGTGGGTGGGTTTGGTGATTGAGGATATCCATGAAAGGAATCAACCCGATATCATAGGTGTTTTAGATGTGTGGGGAACATGTAGATGTTTTAGCATATGGAATCAATTAAAAGATGTGTTATCAAGTATATTATGTTGTTAGGGTGATGACTTAGTTTTCTTAAGGTTCATTTAGTTCTAGTGCTTTGGTATCGAGGTTGGTATCAGAGGGAAGGATCATTTGGATGCGTAAACCAGAGATTATTTTTGTTTTCTATTAAGTGTAGTGTGAGAATAGGTGTACGCTTGAGTATTTGAAATGACATCGTGTGTTAGTTGTTATCGAGGTGGTTGTATTCGTAGTGTGAAGTTGTTCTAATAGAAAAGTTCTTAGAGTGATTCTTCTTAAAGTTAAACTAACATGCTAATGGGCATCTCAATAATTCAAGTTTAAAAATTTGTCACAACATAACATCTGACCCCTATGTTTTGATGAAAATAAGTCATTATAAAATCTATATTCATGGGGATTGGGAAATTTTGATGAAATTATTGTGGGTGTGGTGACTTGAATCTTTGGACGAGAATAAGTGGAGTTTCATGGAATGGGCATCACATGTGAGATGGATCTTATTACATGTTGTGGGTGTTGTTATCAGAAGCCTGAAACATGTGCTAAATTATGTTTGTACTATCTCTTAGGTGATAGATGGATGACTAAAACCAATATTTTAGTTTGGAAATTAATGGGACATGGTTCATGGAGGTTGGGAGTTTGGTTCAGTGAAGCGAAGGTAACAACACTCTTATAGTGGGGAGTCATGTATTAGTTATGGGCATGTGACCCTTGTGATGGGAGGGCCACGAGAGTGTGGATCTGACCATGGGATGGAATGATAAAATTCTGATAATAGTGAATATGTGGACCAAAATACATTTGGATTCTATGGTGAATTCCATGTATAAATTGAGATGTGATATTGGGTGGAGTTCGAGCATGGGTGTTGGCTTCAGGATGGTTTATGATGATCCAATAGAGGAGATCACATGGGGAATTAGGTAAAAACATTGGCGTGGGTACATACATTACCATGGGGTTACTTTAGACTTAAAGTCGTTATGATTGGATATTTAGGTAGTGTGTATGTAGTGAAAGCCAAACGTTTTCAAGAAGGTTTTTTTGATGTATATCTGACTAGTGTTTTTTCATGAGATAGATTGTGATGATCCAGAAACTACATCTGGGACATCTATTTGAGAATGAACGGTGTGTTTTGAGAGTTGTATAGGAATTTTTTAGGAATATATAAAGTGTTCAGGTTTTTCCTGGATGGTGAAGCCATGCCCATTTTAGCATGAAAAAGAGAATAAAGTGTTGATACTAGTGTAAGGCTAGCGTTATGACACATGTCTAGGTGAGGGGCATTGAGAACCACGCTGTGTGGGTTGGTGGACCACTAGAATCATGTCATGGTATTAAATTCCAATGGTGGTAGGAACCATAGCTTGGAATTGTACCTATTACTAAGGTTCTATAGTGGGAAGAACCAACAAATCAATAATTAATTGGGGAAAATGCTCAAGTTAGGAAGAATGGTGACTCACCAATGGTAAGATAATGGGTTTCGTTTAAAAACATTTCTCCAGATATCATGAATAAATCTTCAAGTATGGAAGAATATGAAAAGAGTAATGGAAGTAAGGACTATCTGAGAAGGACGAACACTATTGACTGGTCCTTATTTTCAATAGAAACCAGTATGGATTTTATGATTTCCAATTATTATGATGAGAAACCACAACTCACACAACCCCCCAACCCACTGCACACCCCTCAACCCCTGAACACCCCCAACCCTGGACACCCCACCCCCTTGGACAACCCCCCACCCCACTACACACCACCTCCATTGGACATCCTCCCCACCTCCGGGCAGCCCCCACCCTTGGACTCCCCCCTACGGAACCCACCCTCTTAGACATCCCCCACCCCCTGTGCAGACCCTCCACCCCCTATGGACATACCCCACCCCTAGACAACCCCCACCCCCTTCACACCACCGACCCCCTAGAAAGACCCCCGAAAATCCCCCCTACAGCCCCCACCCCCTGGACAACCCCCACCCCCCTGAAGAACCCCACCCCTGGAAAACCCCCCACCTCCACCCTGGAAAACCCCCTTCAGACCCCCAACACCCCGACCCCCTGGACAACCCCCCCACCCCCTGGACAGGTTCCCACCCCCTGCACACCCCCACCCCACCTGGACAACCCACACCCCTTCTCATTGGACATACCACCCCCCTCCCAACATGCACACCCCTCCCCACCTACACCCCCTGGACATCCCCCCCTACAGACCCCCACCCCCTTGACCACCCCCACCCCATGCACCCCTGGATAGCCTCCCCAATAGATAGCCTCCACCCCTCTAGATAGACCCCCACCCCCTCTAAATCCCCACCCCCAAGAGAGTCCCCCACCCCCTACACACCCCACCACACCTGTACATCCCACACCGCCCCTATACCTGGACAGCCCACCCCCTCCCAACCTGCACACCCCCTCCCCACCTGCACAAACCACATCCCCCACTCTATCAAAAATGAAATCAAATCAGTAGATAGTTTTCGCTCAATCAAAAATTAAATCAAATAAACATCTATCACACACCATTAAATCCATTTCAAAAGGTATCAATGGTATTTAATAAATTCTTACAGACAAAGATATTCAATTTCAAACATGAAAACTTTAATTTAAAAATAGAAAACCTTTATTCAAATCTCAAAACACATTTAAATATGTCTCTATCTCCATGATTGAACCCTCTACATGTGAACCTTGTGGTTACTTCTAACTCTGTAGATAAACCATGAAACACTAAAAAACTCCAAAATAATAATATTCTAATTCAAATATCACTAGTTCTTGGAATGACCCAACATATGATAAAATAAAACAAGATAATCACTAAAATGATGCTAACCAAAGGAGAGACTTGAATAAAAGAAGATAATTAAATCAAGATTGCAGTGAAACTAAATGAAAAAAACCAAAATAAATGAAGGAAAAATATGTAACAGATATTCAGTCACAGAAAATCATCAAACATAAAATCTTAGTAATATCATTCACAAAAAATCATCACACATCAAATCTCAGTAATATCAGTAAAAAATGTAACAGATCAATCTATCCCTCATCACCATCACTATCATCACCATCATCATCAGCCTCATCATAGTCCACATTTCTTTCCCAATCTTCATCCCCACCCTCATCCCTGTCCTCATCTCCATCATCATCCTCTGCCTCCTCCTCTCCCACCTCCTTGCCCTTGTCCTCAAAATCATCCTCAACCTTGACCTATTCCTCGTCATCACCATCCCCATCTCTAAGAACCAAATCATCTCTAAAACCACAATAAATTCCACCTGGTTCAATATATAATGATCAAATCAATGAAATATATGCATCACATGATGCACTAGCCTCTGGTGGAAGTGATGGACACAACACATGCATCAATTTCATGAATTCAAATTTTTCCATTTCAGATCCTTCTTCCACCTATGTGGCCTTTTTAATCCTATTATGCCTATGACTTAACCTTTTCCAACTCGGTGGAAGTAAAACTGGTACCTAAAAAGTTCCAATACCTCTTCAAGACTATACACTTCCCATGTCGGCAGTGCACTCTTCCAGAGTGCTCATCTCCCAACACCTGATGTAAATGATCATTTGGACCAAAATTGTCAGGTTCTTGGGAATAAAGATCCTCTAAAGCAGTCTGTTAAAAATTTAAATATATTATTAAGTAACAAAATAGATATTAAAATTTTAAATCATCAAAGTAAAACTTAAAATCTTCTATTGTGTCTCTTTGTTAACAACACTTCCATCCTTTTTCTTTCTACTCGAGCAAAACTATTTTGCTCAAGGCACACATACTTCAATATTCAATTCCAACCTCTATAATGAAATTTAATGTAGAAAACCATAATAAAAATAAGTTACCAATAATTAATTTCATAACAAAATTTATATCAAAACTGTGGAAATTGAATAAATTATGGAGGAATCAATAGAAAGTGCAAGTACTAAAAGAAATTATAAATGGTCGTACTTAATTCCTATAACGATATGATATCATAGTATTCCCCAAGGTGTGAAGGTATTTTTTAGCATCAATGTTTTGGTTATTTTTTCTAGACGATTCCTAAAAAAAATTAAATAATAAAAAAATATATTATCAATTCAAATCATGAAAATTTTAATTTAAAAAACTCAAATGTGATTAATACCTTAAACGTGGTAGTCATCCAATGAGTAATAATTTGTTGATACAGTTCTATTGGGAATTCATCCATGATAGGTACCACCTATAACTCTATGTTAACTATAGAATTCCATTAAATATAAAACTCATGTTTGTAGCCTCTCCAAATCTCACCTAATTCCTATAGATGTGTTGACCATGCAACCTCACCATTGGGGAAATTAAACCGAAGATGACCCAAAAATATAAATTTATATAAATAAAAAAATAATCTATTACATTAAATCCAACACAAGTTTTTACCCATATATGTTCCAAAGAATCATCCTTGACTTCATTTGGAAATTGGCTCCATGATAGTGGTTTAATGGGAATGATGTCAGAGTATTTGGAAAGCGTTGCCAAAAAACTCCGACATTACTGCCCTGTTTTTTCTACTAATTTTATTATATTAATTATAGTCCACCATAAACTAGGTGAGACGGTTCCACACCTCACACATGTGTGTACACCCCATCCAACACCTCCTATCAGTAGATGTATCTATTATGAAGGAAAAACAAAAATTATATCAATGCATGTTATAATGAAAATAAATTATGATATAAAAATTTCTTAGTGCTCTATAAATATACATGTGACAGTCTGATCGGTGGGTGCCACTGGATCCATAGAAACTAAAGGAACACCCTATACAGGTGGAGTGGGTCCCAGTGTATGCTCCGAAGGCACAAACTGTGGCAGAGAAGGAGTTAAAGAATATGGAATATCAAAGCTCAGAGAGAAGAATGTAGAAGTAAAAGAAGAAGGCATGGATGGATGGAAAAATTCCTGATATGGATGGGGAGTGAGAATCATCATCAGACATGGTAAAGATGGGTGAAGAGGCTCAGATGAAAGGGGTGGTTAAATAATGGAAGGCCTAAATATCCCATGTGTCCCTAATGACACACCGGGATCAGAATGTGGGATATATGGTATGTTAGTGGGAGGGGTAAAGTCTAATCGGGTACACTGATTAGATCATCTAGATCTCATACAACCCTCCCTCATATCACCGTCCAAAGAATTGAGACCACTACTAGGATACTCATCAAATAATTGTGGCCGGAGTGGTGGATCCTATAAAAATGTTTTAAAAAAATTAATCACATGACATTATATGTTATTAAAATATATATATTTGAAATAAAACACTCACAATAGGCCCTAGTGGAGGAACGCCCATCTCAGCCATGTAATGGTTGTTGTCTGTCATCTTTTTTCGTCGTATGTCTTCAATTGGTTTCATTTATTACATTTGAAAACAAATATGGAAGTAATTAGAGAATGATAACTAATATGTAACCCAAAAAATATAAGAGAGGGGATAGGGGATTTATGGGTTTTGGGGTCAAGAAAACATGGTCAATAAAACATTGAAATGTTCAACAAGTTAGAAATGTTGGTTTCATAGGTTTGAATACAGTTCAATTCCAAATTAGAAAATGAAATTCAAATAAAACTACAACCAAATATTGAAAATTCAAATTATGTTCAATTCAGATACAACATATTTTTAATCAATATTAAATCAAAATTAAATAAATTTCCCAAGTGGAGTCAAAGACTAAAATTCAGATCTCTAGCAATAGGATGGTCATTCAACCCTGAATCCATGATATTTGCTGAGGATGGTGGTAATAGAAACATATAATATGACATTAAAGAGGAACCAGTAGGATCTAGAAATTCTAGGTAACATGATGTGTAATCCAGAGTTACATGCTTTGTGGGACCCCCTGTGTAGAACTAGGGTTTCTGTGAATAAAAAAACCTCACATGCTGTGTGACCTTGTCACACGTCGTGTGACTCATGCTAAGCAGATCAATGTGTAACACCCTGACCCTAGAATCTTGGAGCCAGTGTATTAATTATTATATTTTCATGATTAAAAGGAATCAAATCCCTATTGAACAATAATTTTAGTCATCTTGAAGAAACTAGATACATACATATAACTCATATTACATTATGAAAGGTAAAAAAATACAATACACAATAAAAACTAATAAACTACATCCACAGGAACTCAATAAAGAGTCTCCTCTTCATAGAATATTGAATGTAAAAAAATGAAAGGGGTGATCTAAAATACTTAGTAAGGGTTAAAAATAGAAAAATATTGAATCAATAATAATATAATCATAATAAAATTAGTATAGTCACTATGGTTTGGTGAATAAATGAAAAACACATGCCATTAATAAACTTAGAATGAAACTGCATCCATATATTTTGTCATAGTGAAAACCTCATGGATAGTAATAACTGAAAATAAATAAAGAGAATTATTATTAATTTTATGTAATGTATTTGGCACATGATACCACCATACCATCTAAACGTTTTATGTTTGTGGGTAGATACCCATCTGATTTTGTTTTGGAAACAAACTCGAAGGGTTTGTCGCCAAATTGATTTTCCTCATAAGACCGGTCGATGCATCGAGGGGCTATAGAGGTCCCCACCCATCAATAATAGTCCAAATAATTATTTATACATATATTTAATACAATGACAATATTCCTTTTCGATATCTATATTGAATAGAGGATACAAATTCATTAATATTTCTCCAGTTAAAATAGAATTCTAAATAAACACCATCTGTGAAATGGTATACGACTTAAGACAATAATCATATATATGATACAAGAAAATGGAAATTTACTAGAATTATAATTTAAAATGAAAAATTATCTCAAATTTTTAGTAGATATACCACATAAGAAAGATTATGTGCACAATACCAAGTAAGTTTCAATGAAATGGAAATTGAGACAAAGTCCCTTACCATGTTGTAATCAATCAAGTCGTATGACCAAAAAATTAATAATCACAAAATGAATCACAGAATACCATGAATATAAAGATAATAATGATATTGTATAAAAAATGGCAGTACACATACACCATATGCAAGAAATAAGTGGTGAACAATGGAAATATCACGGAATTAAAAGTGATTTGAGAAAACCCCTTACCTTATGCCCGAATGTGTTCTTTGTTTGATCTTATTGACCTGAATAATAAAATTTATATTCATTAATTAATAATTAAAGAACATCTTATACATGGAATTTATTTATTATAACCATATTTATTTCATTCAATTCCTTTTTGATAGGTTTAAGAGGTTCAATTTTATTGTTTTGGAAGCATTTTCTACCTTGGTTTTCATGATCAGTTTACTTGTATTCATGAATGAAAGTTCATTTGAAATGTGGATAAACATATAAAATTATTTATATATATTATTAGTGACATTATAGATTTATAAATGATCTTATATTGGTTTTTGGGTTATATTCCATGAGGATGACTCATTAGATAAAAGTTAATGATAAATGCTTAGATTAACTAGGCGGTTTTGTGTATAATGAAATTGTTTTGTATTATTACTTTATATAATGAGTGTGTAAGGATTAAAGAACATTACATAAGATAAAATAAATATATTTTGATCTAGTTCAACTATTAGAAAGGTTTCATGGCCATTATAGAATATAGTAATATAAAATGAAAACCCTTCGTCCTTGAATGAGATAAATTAACACATCTCGAATGGTGTAATCATTTTTAGTATAAGAAGATGGGAAAAAGAGATATGATGGTGAAATATTCCATTATCATAATTAAATTAAATTTCATGTGTGTTACTGAAATTATCATAGAATTTGGATAAGGGTAGGTTATAAGAGAGAAAAAATAGAATGGAACTTGTAAAAGAAGTTGAAAGAAAAATTAAGAGAGGTTCACCTCTTGAGTACCCTTCCTTGAGAATCTTATTAAGGTCTTTGTTTTTGGAATTTTGGTGAGACCAGAAGGACTTGGAAGTGGGGGAGGAGCTTAGGGAGATATTTGAGAAAAATTTATACAAGGATTGAATCTTGAGAGGTGTGAGAGGAATAGGGGGTGAGAGGTGGTTTATATAGTGGAGGGGAGGATATTTTTCTTAATATTAGAATCATTAATTTATTATTTTTCCAAAAGACAAGAAATAATGAGTATTACACGAACTAGAATAATAATAATTTAATAGGAGTTTGATATTGGGGTTTTTACATCACTCATGATGTAAGGAAAAGTGGATTTAAATTTTAATGTATTTATACGGTAAATTAATGCATTTTACTATTCTCCAAAAATTCAAGTATTTCAGAAAAATCTAAAAAATTCACCTTAAAATTTTTTAAATTTTTAGAATCCAAAAATGAACTCCATTTTTCAAAAATAATTTTCTAAATATGAGGAATTTAATTTTTAATTAAAATCACCATTTAATCAAAAAATACCAACACTTAAAAGATTTATCTTCATTTTTAAGGTGCCTAAATTTTATTTACACTTTCATGGATAAGGATATAATTCATAATGTTAATATTACTATTCATAAGGGTAAGTTACTATTCATAAGGGCAATTTACTATTTGTAAGGATAAGTTACTATTCACTGAAAATTATTTTGATTCTATCAGACTCCAAATATCACCCTGATCGGAACCGTCTATGTCTATTTTTTGAAATTCAAAACACAGAAGTGGAAAATTTAAGTTTAATGGTTATGTTATGACTATATCATATAATAACTAGTTATTGTACAATAGAAACTCAGTGCTTCATGCAATATATACTATCTAATGAATTTAAAGTATTTAAGAGAAACATACCATAAAATGTTTGTGGTGTTATATTCTTCCCACCTTTGGAAATTTTGTCCTCGAAATTAAATCCATTTAAAAATATGTGGGAGGTTCTTATTCATAACATCCTCAGGTTCCCACATTTCTTCCTCCATTTTATGTTTTCCTTAAAGAACTTTTACCAGATGAGTTGTCCGATTTCTCAATACTTTTTCTCTTGTGTCAAGAATCTCGATAGGATCTTCACAGTAAGTCATATCAGGTTCTAGATTAATTATTTATAGGTGATTACATGCATTGGGTCTGACATGTACTTATTTAACAATGACATGTGGAACACATTATGAACTTTGGAGAGGCTTGGTGGTATTGCTAAATGGTAAGCTATAGCTCCGATCCTTTTCAGAATTTCATACAGTCTGATGTACCTAGAGCCCAGTTTCCCTTTCTTACCTAACCTTAAGACACCTTTCCATAGAGATAATTTTATAAAAACATGATCTCCTACTTGAAATTCCAAGTCCTTTATCTAGTTTCAAGCATAACTCTTTTTCCTACTTTGGGATACTTTTATAAGGGCCTGAATTATATTTACCTTTGTAGTTGTTTCTTCGAAATGTTCTGGGCCTATAAGTTTCGTCTCGCCAACTTCATCACAAAATGTTGGAGTTTTACATCTTTTAGCATATAATGCTTCATATGGTGCCATTTTGATGATAGAATAGAAACTATTATTATTGGAAAATTCCACAAAAGGCAAGTATTGATCCCACATACCATGAAAGTCAAGAGGGCATGATCTCAACATGTATTCTAGTATTTGAATAGTCTTTTCTAGCTGTCCTTTAGTTTGGGGGTTATAAGAAGTACTCATATAAAGCTTAGTATCCAAAGCCTTCTGGAGACATTTCTATATTTTTTATTTAAATAAGGGATCTTGATCAGACACAATCGACAGAGGTGAACCATGAAGTCTTACAACTTCATTAATATAAAGTCTTTCCAGGCACTCAAGTGGTGAATCTTATCTTATAGTAAGGAAATGTGCTGATTTTTTAAGACTTTCAACATTTACCCATATCACATCATTCCTTATAGGTGTCCTTGGTGTTCATGTGAAAAATTCCATCATAATGTCATCCCATTTCTACATTGGAATAAGTAGAGGTTATATGAACCCTCTAAGATGTTGTCTCTCTACCTTCACTTATAGAAAAACTAGAAACCTTGATACTTAGTCAAAAATTTCTCACTTCATGTTTTCCAATAAAAAAAATTTCTTCAGATCTCTATACATGTTGGTGCTACCAAGGTGTATGGTGAAATTTAAGCTATGAGAATCATTTAATAGTTACATTTTTAGCTCATGTACTGATGGAATGCATAACCTCCTTCCAAATTTTAGAACTCAATCCTCGTACATGAAGTCTGCCAATCTTCCATCCTTAATAGCTTTAATTTTATTTTGTATATTCTCATCATCTAATTGAGAGATTTTTATATTCCTTAGTAAATATGTTTTAACAATAATTTGAAAAAGGAATGATGTTTACCCTTCATGAATAATTACCATATCCATCTTTATCAAATCCATGAATATATGATCTCTCTCAATCCTTATTTAGGTAAGAAGTCCATGATCTTTCCTACTTAATTCATCTTACACCTTATTTTCCTTTCTTGGGTGGTAGTGTATTGAACAATCATAATCTTTGAGTAACTGATGCCATCCCATTTTCCTCATGTTGACTTCTTTCTAAGTAAAAATTTATTTCAAACTCCTATGATCTGTATATATCTCACATATTTCACCATAGAGATAATGTATCCATATTTTCATAGAAAAGATTATAGACTCTAACTCAAGATCATGAGTTAGTTAATTTTTTTCATGTGTCTTCAACTATCTTGATGCATAAGAAATAACTTTATCATTTTTTATAATGACGCAACTCAGTCCATTATTTGATGCATCACTGTATATCAAAAACCCATCATTTCTAGATAAAAGAGTCAAGATTTGAGAATTGACCAATCTTATTTTGAATTCTTCAAATAATTATGTAAATTCTTTTATAAATACAATCATAACCCCTTTATGTGTGATCTTGGTTAGCGGGTTATCCAATTGTGAAAAATTCTGAATGAAACACTGATAGTAACATGATAAGCCAATAAAACTACGTACCTTATTTATGTTTGTTGGCATGGACCATTCTTGGATTTCCTTTGTCTTCGAATGATCAACTAAGATTCTATCCTTAGAGAAAATATGGTCAAGAAAAGAAACTGATTGAATCCAAAATTCACACTTGATAAACTCCCCATATAATTCATTTCCTCTAAGTTTTTTTAGAATAATCCGCAAGTGATTATCATGGTCTTCATAGATTTTGGAGTATACCAGGATATAATTTATAAATACCACAAAAAATTCATCAAGATATTCCTTAAAAAATCTATCCATAAGATCCATGAAAATAGATGGTGCATTTGTCAATCCAAAAGGAATTATTGTAAACTCGTAATTCCCATACCTGGTTCGAAATACTTTCTTTGGAATATCTTCCTTACTCACACATAGCTGATGATATCCAGATTGAAGTCCAATCTTTGAAAAATATTGGGCTCCATGAATTTTATCAAATAAATCATCAATTCGTGGAATATGATACTTCTTCTTTATTTTAATAGCATTTATTTATTTATAATCAACGTATAGCCTCATGGATCCATCTATCTTCTTGACAAAGAGGGAAGGGGCTCCCCAAGGATAAATAGTAGCTCGAATAAATCCTTTTTTCACTCAATTCCTCTATTTTTTTATTTAACTATACTAATTCCATAGTGTCCATTATATAGGGAGTTTTGGATATAGGTCTTGCACTTGGAATTATATCAATAGGGAACTCTACTTCTCGCTCGGAAGGATGTCTAGGAAAATACTTTGGAAATACATCAATGTATTCTTTTAAAATAGGTAAGTCTTTCATTTGAAAATATCTTTCCTCACCCGTAGATCTTGTGTTCTCTTACTCTCCAAGAATTACATTCAGTAGAGCTACTAGGGGTGGATCTAGATAATAATCAGATGGTGAGGTTTCTTCGCTAAAGATAATGGATTCTACACCATTCTTAAAAATTGTAACTTCCTTTTTCTTGTAATAGATCTTCGCATCATAATTTGACATCCAATTCACAATGATAATTATATCAAAGTCAATCATTGGTATGATGATATGGTTAGAAACTAAATAATGTTTATGTGTCAGGAGGGGGACTGATCGGCACATATTTGTTGTAATGATACATCCCCTAAGAGTTTTAACTGACAACTCCTTTATTAAATCATATTGGACATGTCTAATTTTTATAGAAAACAGGGAAGATATAAATGAATGGAATGATCTAGAATCAAATAAATCATTGTATTTTTATGAGGAAACAATTAATGTACCTTCCACCACATCATTAGGAACTTCAACCTTCGTGATTGTAATCGCATAAGTTTTTCCTTACACTTGTGACCTTTTCTGAGGAATTTTTTCTTAGCTCATAGGACACTCATTTGTATAGTGTCCCATCTCTCTAAAATTGTATCATCTAACATAATTGACTTGTCTCTTCCCTTTTCATTCACTAGATTTATGACCCTATTCTCCACACTTAAAAAACTCCCATTCCTTTCAATCATTTCCCAGGATTATTTTTCTATAGTTCTCACATAATATAAATTGCTTCATTACCTTATTCTTCATTGGAGCCTAAGCATTAACATGGTTATTAGGATGCCACTTCTTCTCTTGATTTCCCTTGAAAAAATTTTATCTAGAAAATTATTTCTCTGTTTTGATGGAACTTAATGCAATTTCATCATATGATGAAAATGTTGGAGAAGCCAATGCCCTTTGAAGGCTTCTCTTAAGACCTTCAAATAAAGGATCAATCTAGTCTTCCAAATAATTTATGTAATCTATAGAATACTTATATTATCTTTTGAAGATAACCTCATACTCTTAAACACTCTCTTCTTCCCTTTGATTTGGGATAGATAATTTCCTCTTCATTTCAATTTATTATTCACAAGGTAAATATTTGTCAAAGAATTTTTACATGAAAGTTCTCTATTCCATATATTATATTTCTTCTTCATCTGTGGTATTCTAGATCAAGGACCACCATTGATCAACATCACTATTGAGGTAATATATTGTCAGTACTACCTTTTCATTTTCATTGCATCTTAATGCCATAAATATATTTCCTAGGGACTTGATCCACTACTCAGTTAACACTGGTTTAGTAGTCCCACTAAAATATGGGGGCTTCTTCAACATGAAAGGATCTAGTATAGGTGTAGTAGGGTTATTCATCACATCCTGAGTAAGTTGTCCCAATATGATCATGATCTGATCTGCTCCAACATTGACTGTGTTGACTTGCTCAGTGGGGAAATCCCTACATTGTCCATAGGTATTGATTCCCCTGCTTTCATTAGGCACCATTACTAAACAATAAAATAAACTAAATTAGGTCATAGTTCATAATTTCTAACTATAAAACACTTAAGATAATCTGAAAATTTATGCACAACTAATCTCAAAATCATAAACATTTTTAATATTTACTTTTAAATCCATCATAATGGTTTATAAATGAAATGTGAATTATCCTAAGAATATCCACTAGGAGTGTCAAACCAAGTGCGTAGTAAGGCCCTTTTTTGTGTACCAGGATACCCTGGGTCAAGCCCAAAACTGCTTGTCAAAGTTGTTACTCCTAGGTACATATGTGCCAGAACCACAACCACTTGTAGTACCCAGAAAGGGATGTATTTTCTAGAAATACCAAAATAATCATAACATTAAAAAAATTAAAATATGTTATTCTATGACTATAATACAATTTTATCTTAGGGTTATGTCCTCTAAACTATGATTCCTAAATATAGTTTCCAAGTTTTCTGCTAAACATTCTTTGATACCAACTATAACACCCCGACCCTAGAATCCCAGAGTTAGTGCATTACTTATTACATTGGCATGATTAAAAGGAATGAAATCCTGAATAAATGATCAATTTAGTCGTATTTAATAAACTATATACATACATGTAACTCATATTACATTAGGAAAGGTAAAAAAATACAATACATAACAAAAACTAATAAACTACATCCATGAGAACTCAATAAATAGTATCATCTTAATAACCTGTTGAAGGTAAAAAAAAGAAAGGGGTGAGCTCAAATGATCAATGAGGGTTAAAATAGAGGAATCATGAATAAATAATAATTTAATCATAATCAAATTGGTATAGTCACTATGGCATGGTGAATAAATGAAAAAACACATGCCATTAATAACCTGAGAATGAAACAACATCCATAGATTTTGTTATAGTGAAAACCTAAGAGATAGTAATAACTAAATATGAATAAAGATAATTATTATTAAATGTAAATCATGTATCGGACACATGATACTACTATATTGTCTAAACAGTTTAAGTTTTTCAGTAGATACGCGCTTGATCCTGGTTTGGAAACAAACTCGAAGGGTTTGTCGCCAACTGATTTGTCTCATGAGACCTGTCGATGCATAGAGGGGATATAGTGGGCCACAAACATCACTACCAGTCCATATAATTATTTATACAGAGATTTAATACAAGAAAAATATTCCTTTTCGATTTCTTTATTGAATAGAGGATACAGATTCATCAATATTTCCCCACTTAAAATAACATTCAAAATAAATAGCGTATGTGAAATGATATATGAATTAAGGCAATAATCATATCCATGATACAAGAAAATGTAAATTTAATATAATTATAATTTAAAATGAAAATTTATCTCAAATGGGTAGTAGATACACTACATAAGAAAGATTAAGTGCACAATACCAAGTAAGTCTCAATGTAATGGAAATTGAGACAAAGTCCCTTACCACATTGTAATCAATCGAGTCGTATGACCAAAAAATTAATAATCACATAATGAATCACATAATAATATGAATATAAATAGAATCAAGATATTATATATAAAATGGTAGTACACATACACCACATGCAATAAATAAGTGGCGAACAATGGAAATCTCACCGAATTAAAAGCGAGATGAGAAAACCCCTTACCATATGCCCGAATGTGTACTTTGTTTGATCTTAATGACATGAATAATAAAATTTAAATTCATTAATTAATATTTACATAACCTCCTATACATGAAATTTATTTATTATAACCTTATTAGGTTTATTCATGGCCTTTTTATGGGATTAAAATATTCTATTTTATTGTTTTGGAAGCATTTTCTTCCTTGGTTTTCATGATCGGTTTACTTGTATTCAAGAATGGAAGTTCATTTGAAATGTGGTAAAACATATATAATTGTTAATATATATTATTAGAGAAATTAAAGATATATAAATGATCTTATAATGGTTTTTGGGTTATATACCATGAGGATGACTCACTAGATAAAAGTTAATGATAAACATTTGGATTAACTTGGCGGTTTTGTGCACAATGAACTTGTTTTGAATTATTACTTTATATAATGACTATGTAAGGATTCCCAAAAATTACATAAGGTAAAATAAAAATATTATGATCTATTTCAACCATTAGAAAGGTTTCATGATCAGTCTTGAAGATAATAACAAAAATTGAAAACCTTTTGTCCGTGAATGTGATAAATTAACACATCTCAGGCGGTGTTTTCATTTTTAGTATAAGAGGAGGGGAAAAAGAGATATGGTGATGAAATATTCCATTAGAATAATAAAATTTTAGTTCATGTATTTTACTGTAATTATCATAGAATTTGGATTAGGGGAGGTGATGAGAGAGCAACAAAATAATAGCACTTGTAAAAGAAGTTGAAAGAAAAAGGAAGATAGGTTCACCTCTAGAGTACTCCTCCTTGATAATATTCTTAAGTCCCGTGTTTTAGGACTTTTGGTGAGACCAATAGTCCTTGGACATGGGGGTGGATATTAGGGATATATTTGAGTATAATTTAGGAAATTATTGAAGCTTTAGAGGTGTGGGAGGAAGAGGGGGTGGGGGTGGTTTATATAGTGGAGGGGAGGAGGGTTTTCTTAATATTATATTCATTAGTTTATTATTTCTCCACAAGACAAGAAATAGTGAGGATTCTATGACCTAAAATAGTAATAAGTTCATGTGAGTTCAAGATTGGAGTGCTTACATCACTCATGATTCTAGGAATAGTGGATTTTAATTATAATGTATTTATATGGTAAATTAATGTATTTTACTATTCAACAAAAATTTACGTATTTCAGAAAAATATCAACAATTCACCATAAAATTTTTTCGACGTGTAGAATCAAAAACTGAACTCCATTTTTAAAAAATATTTTTTTTTAAATATGAGAAATTTAATTTTTAATTAAAATCACCATTTAGTCAAAAAATACCAACATTTAAAATATACATCTTCAGTTTTAAAGTGCCTAAATTTTATTTAAACTTTCATAGATAAGGTTATCATTCATAAGGGTAATATTACTATTCATAAGGGTAAGTTACTATTCATAAGGGTAAGTCACTATTCATAAGGGTAAGTTACTATTCAACAAAAATTAACTTGATTCTATCAGATTCCAAATATCACCCTGATCACAATCGTGTATGTCCATTTTTCAAAATTTAGAATACAAAAGTGAAAAATTTAAGTTTAATGGATAAGTTATGAATATCTTCTATAATAACCAAGTGTTGTATCATAGAGAATCAGTTCTTCATGAAATATAGGCTATCTAATGAATTGAAAGTATTTAAGAGAAACATACCATAAAATGTTTAGTGTGTTATACAATGTGTAACTTTGAAGTTACATAAGAACTGGTAGATCAGAGTATACGAACATGACTAGAATACATAAACACATTTTGATGTACATGGGAAAGGCTAGGAAGTATGTACAGAGTTCCAACTGATTTCTACATGTTGTGTACTATTCCTACATGTCATTTATATGGAGATTTTCATGTTGTGTGTGGAAGTACCACACATGAAGACCAAGTGTTGTCTGGAAACATCATGTACCTACATTACACACCGTGTATTCCCTTTGAGGGTGTTCAAATCCCTTTATTTCTTTATTTTGTACCATTATTAGTTGATCATTCTCCCTTGGTCCATCCCCTCGAGGGTACAATGTGAAATTATGTCAACATATTTAGATCGTGTTCCCCTCTAGAGAACGAGTCTCTGATAGAGTTGTTGGTGTCCCTCCGTGAGACCATAATGTGACCATGTATCATTTGTTCTTACATCCTAGGTGGGGTTCATGAAATCGGTGCGACCTCTATGTGAAAAGCATTGATCCTCCATCTAGTAGGCCATATTGGTAGGGTTCATTGAATCATTGGAATATGATCCCCAACATAGTGGCTTAACCCAGATTGGTTTTGTGATGTCCCCCAATGGTCCGGGGTTTAACCCCCTATTTGAATATCATGGTCTTTAGAGACTAGTATTATTTCTTGTGTGGCTCCCAATAATTGTGACCACGTGGATGGGAATCTCCGATGATAACATGGCTTATAGAGTGGTTTCTTTTGTAATGAGCATTGCTTTTAGAAGAATCCTATGGTTGGCAGTTTGGTTGTGACCGCCAGGAGGCATAGTGTTCATCCTGAGTATATCAGGGTGTTTTTTATTCCTTTGAATACTATATCATTATCATGAGATGACTATCATTGATGCTTCATATTTAGTGTTTTTTGGGTGTCCTACTGGGTATTGTTATACTCACCCCTACACGGACTCTGCTTACACATGTCGTGTCTTATGTAGATGATGACCCATTTGATGGTGTCCTCAGAGAATTAGAAGATAGTAGAGCATAGATTGATCTACAAATAATGATATGTTTTTATGTGGTTTCATTCGATAGTAGTACTCACCTTCTGATCAGTTTGGAATCTCTGTAGTTTTCTATTGGGATTATATTTGGCCCCTTTATCGATTTCAATACTTTACTGTCATACTTTGATTGTGGGATCATAGATATATTCATTAATTGGTTTAAATTTATTTACATTTAATAATTGTATTAGCTTGGAGATGTGTGTGTTTGTATAGATACATTAGGATAATGCCTCCCATGTGTATGTGATGTGCCTACTCGGTGCTGGTCACTAACTCCTGATCCATTGGAGGTAGTATTTGGGTAGTCATGGTTAGGTCCCCTTTGAGTGGGGTTGTGATAGAGTGGTATCCGAGAAAATCTATTTTTTCTTAGAAATGGAGTCTGTGTGATTATTTTGGGTTTTATATCTACATTTTTTTTGAGTCCGACTTTCTAGCCAGGGACTCTATTGTTAGTGCGGCGGCCGACGTATTCATACACAATGAATATGATCACCTTCCTTTCAACATGGTGTACATATAGACATTGGTTATTGGGAGAACATTGGTAAATGCATCAAATAGGGTTGGGTTGTGGTTTCTATGCCCTTCTTAATTCATCTCCCCAGATATACTCTAACCGTGGTACGTCTTGCTTATTTAAGGATTCCTCTGGAAATACTATCCGCTAGGAATACTCTATGTTATACTAAGTATGATTCATTGAGTGATAAGGCTTAAGTTTAGGGGCATGTGATGAAGATAGTACCTATGGGTAGTTTACCAGGTATACCACTACCTTTTGAGTAGTAGCTAGCATTGGTACTGTCAAATGAGGATGTATGCAAGCTGAGTGCACTGAATGAGCTCTATAGACAACGACCTCCTAGGTTACAGGGTTATCTAGATCCCCAAGTGGCTGATGACTTGATAGAGGTAGCCACTCATGTTTTCTAACTTGTGAGGATGCCTTCATATCAAAAGGAAGTCGTCATAGTGAGTATCCATTAGGGATACGCTGGGTGATGGTGGAGTTTAGTGGCTCAGTCATACTATGTGACAAATCTCTCTTGGTTAGAATTCAAGTGTATCTTTAGAGAGATGTTTTATCCATCCATGTTTTGATCAGTGAACATCCAGAAGCTTCTACATCTACAATAGAGCACTATGACTGTAGAAGAGTATTCAGTGAGGTTTAAAAATCTATCATGATACTCCATGGATATGGTTCAAGATCCATTCTTCAGACCCTATACCACTGAGTAGGGATTATTTTAGTATATTATGGATTCAGTGATATCTCTCTACATTCCCACCAATTTTGGGGTGCTCAATAAAAACTTAGTGGTGGAGAGCTTCCTGGAAGACCAGGAACCGATAGTGGGTTCAAGTAGTGAACATACAAGAGATGATACCTCAGTAGTAGGAAGCCGATGATAGTTTCTAAGATCTAGGAATTTCTAGAGCTTCGAGAAATGATCCCAAGAAAGAGTATAAATAGTGAAAAGCTATCAAGATGGATCGAGTCAGCCGATAGATAGGTAGTTTTTCTCCTATGATAGTTAGGGTCATCTTATATGGGATTACCCAACCCATCATATAATTGATGAAGAGACTGTTGAGGGACCATCGAGAAAGATACAAAGATAGGATTAGGGAGGTCTGTAGGGTGTCGGACATGGAAGAGGGTTCAGTAGAGTAGCAAGAGGTGTTCAGAGATTTGACATATTATCACCACTACCCCCTAGGTGGCCTAGGACAAGTCCATGGAGCTGGTGGTTTGGGATGGGGACAACAATAGGCTATGGAGGCCTATGACCCTGTGGTTATAAGGATGATACAAGGTACAATATATGTATTTTCTAACTTATATAATGTATTTATAGACATATTTTTAATTCATTCCTTTATTTCAAATTACTTGTTTCAGAACATATAGATTCTAGTTGAGCCATTGGATCAAACCATGCGCTTGGAGACTCTGAAAGGAGGCGACTCAATGATTGAAAACTTCTGTTGATAGTGTGATCTGACACTTGGAGGTGAATGATTTGTATGATATCTCTTTTTAGAAGTGATTATGACTTATGGAATCATATTAGGTATGAGATATCCATCAATATTCCATTCTCATATTGACTATTTTAGGAGAAGGATGTGGTGTGTCTACTATGTTGGGATGAGGTTTTCCATTATGGGTGAAAAGGAGAACATGGAAGAGTAGTATGGGATCAATCATAGAAGAGTGAATCCAATTACTCACTAGTTGGATAGAATGTCTCTTGGAGTAGTGGATACTATGGGCTACGAGTTCCATGCATTGGTGGTGGGTTATGAGGATGTATTTTCCAGAGGAAGTGTTAGGATTACCTACCTACTGTGATCTAGACTCTTGCATTCAATTTCACCTAGATATGACCCCAATATCTGTACTATCATATCAGATGGATCCATTAGATCTTCATTAGTTGGGGTTGATGTTAGAGGACATGAAAGATATGGGATCTGTAATACTGAGTGTTTCCCCTAGGAATACATAGTGTTCTTCACCAATAAGTAAGATGGGAGTTTGAGGTTATTTGTGGATTAACAACACTTGAACTAGGTGGATGTGAATAATAAGTTTCCACTATTGAGGATCTATGAACTCTTTGATTTGTTTAGAGGGGTGAGATGGTTCTTGAAGATTAACCTTAGGTCTGGCTATCACCATATGTGAGTATGGGATGCATATATACCAAAGATGACATTCATATGTCTCTATGGTCACTATGAGTGCTTATTTAAGCCCTTAAGCATGATGAATTCCCCAACAATGTTTATAGAAATCATGAACCATATCATTCATCCTTTATTAGACTAGTTTGTGGTGGTCTTCATCGATAATATCCTAGACCACTCGGTTTCCTATGAGGAGCATGCAATACACATGAGGATAGTCCTAGACACACGCTCAATGAACCATCTCTATAGAAAGCTCTCAAAGTGTCAGTTTTGGATTTGTGAGTTCTACTTCTTGTGGAACATCACCTCTAAGGAATGAGTGGAAGTAGACCCGATGAAGGTTGAGGAAGTGTTATATTGAGATCCACCTGAGAGTGTTACTGAGGTGTGGTGTTTCCTTGGGTTGGTAGGGTACTATGAGAGGTTTGTACTCAATTTCTATGAAGTGGAAGCATCATCATAAGCTTTAAACCAGAATGGGTAGCCTTTCATGTGGATGGAAAGATTCCAATATTGTTTAAAAGAGTTGAGGTAGAGGTTGAAGAGAACTCCCATCTTGAGATTTCCCTAGGAAGGAATCAAGTACAAAGTGTTCTGTGATTCCTTAGGGACTGGTATTGGTTGTTTCCTAATGTAGAGGTAAACAATGATTTCTTATTAGTTTAGGTAGTTGAAACTACATGAGTTGAACTACATAACCCACATTCTTGAGCTGATAACAGTAGTATTCTCCTTGATGATGTGGCAACACTACCTTATGGGTGAGAAATTTATCATCTACTATGACAAAAATAATCTCAAGTATATCTTATCTCAGGAGGACCTTAACTTGAGATGAATGTGATGACTATAGTTTATCCAACACTATAACTTCAAGATTTTCAATACTCATGGGAAGGGTAACATGGTAGAAGATTCTATTAGTATAATACCTTGTTCTAAGTTATTTGTAGAGGAATCAGAGCAATCAGTCTCATTAAAGTTTCATTTTGTGGACAAGGATGCTGCTTTATGTCTTAAGTCGATGGTTGTTACCCCACCACTTCCACAACATGTTAAGAAGGCTCAGCATGGAGATACCAACTATGAAACCTTATGTACTCAAATATCCATTGTATGTGAACCTAATGGATATTCTGAAGGTGGGGATCATAATATCCTTTTTATAGGGTAGATGATAGTACTATTGACTCTACAGTAGGAGTTGATGAGGGAGTTTCATACACCCCCCTTTGGCGGTACATAATGTTTTGGAAAATATGTACCAAATTTTTCAACATTAGTTTTTGTGGACGTGCATGAAGTGTTGTGTTGAAATGTTTGTCTCTCGATATATCACTTGTTAGAAAGTGAAGGCAGAGCATCGGGTTCTAGTGGATTTAACTCAATAACATGAGGTTCAAGGGTAGAAGTGGTATGGGATATCCATGGAATTCATGATAGGTTTACCTTGTACATTAAAGAGACATGATGCCATCTGGGTGACCATAGAATAACTCACAAAGTTGACCCAATCTCTATCCATTCTAGAGAAGAGTTTAGTGGATATATTGGGATGCTTGTACGTGCAAGAGATAGTCAGAACCCTAAAAGTTTCCTCGACGATAATTTCAAACCATGATGATCACTTCATATCCTAATTATGGAGAGAATTATAGGAGTCCTTTGGGAATCATATTAATTTAAGAACGATGTTTCATCCTTAGTCTAATGAACAAACTGATAGGACCATTCAGGTCTTGGAGGAAAATCTATGTGCTTGAATGTTGAATTTTAGCCATAGTTGGGAGGATCACTTACCATTGGTTGAGTTTTTGTACAAAAAAGCTGTCATTCTACCATCGATATGGAACCATTCAAGGCCTTGTATGGGTGACCCTATAGACACCACTTGTTTAGATTGATTTAGGAGAGTTAGTAGTCATTGGCCTAGAGTTGGTATGATTCATGAGAGAGAAGGTTCAAATCATCTAGGTGTAGATGAGAACTGCACAGATCTATCATAAGTCCTCTATAGACCAATAACAGAGGCATCTGGATTTTGAAGAGGGGGACCATGTGTTCCTGAGGGTTTCATCGCAATGTGGATTATGGAGATTTTTTCAGGGTGAAAATCTATCTATGAGATTCATTGGACCTTTCCAGATATCGTGTAGAGTTTTTGTGGTGGTTCACTACTTGGATATACCACCATTGTTGGATCTGTTACCCGAATTCTTCCATGTGTCACAACTGAGGAAGTACATGCATGACCTATCACATGTTATTGACCGGGGAGATCTGGACATTAAAGATGGATCTGTTTTTGATGAGTACCCTGTAAAGTTCAAGGATTAGTATAAGAGGATTGTTTGGGGGTGATCAATTTACCTAGTGTATGTCTAGTGGTGACACAAGAATCTTAAGGAGAGCACTTAGGAATGTGAGACCCATATTCAAGCCCAATACCTTCATATTTTTGAGTAAGTTATTATCTTTTTGGAATGGAAATCTCTAAGGTGGGGAGAATTTTACAACTATGATTTTACCTTGTATTTATTTAGAATATTATATGGATTATTCTCATAACTAGGCACTATGACGACATGATATCCTGAGTCCCGATGTGCTCAGAATTATTTTTTAAAAGATATTAAATACATTAATATCAAATGCATGAAATTTTCCCAAGAAAGTGAAATAACTACCGAATAGGGTCCTAGATCAGAAATATGTGGGAACCATTGAGTTTAGAATATGAATATTACCCTAGGTGAAATATAACCTTTTTCGGTGTTGGATGTTTGTGAAAAAATTTCTGTAGGTGTGGAATTAATAAAATAAATAAATAAATTGATTTATTTTATTTTATTTGATATATTGTCCTACTTCCTCTATTTAAACAAAGTTATGACTCTACCCTAGGGTTATAAACATAACCTAGAGATTGAGAGGAACCATTGAAGATGATCCATTACAGGATCTTTGGCAGATGATGTCAGATCATATTGGATTGAGGATCATGCCCCAACAAATTTTTTGGATCACTCCAATGATGGAAACACATGACTGTTATTTATCAATGATTAATCAAACTCAAGGTAATACATTTTTATGCGAATGTTCATCCCGTTCCTTATCCCATGTCAAACATGGATCAATTTCATAGAGAATAATTAATTTGTGCATTGATGGTTGATTTTTTTATGGTTGATTTAATTGTTCATTGATTATTTCTATTAATTCATCTAAATATATGGTAATAAATCAAGGATAAATGAAAAAGGATGAGGTTAATTATTTACATGTTATGGTTTATAGATTTCTCCCAATTTCTTCTCATATTCATCTTTTGTAACTTCTTTGAGCAGTGGTTTGATGAATACCGAGTATTTGATCAATGTAAGACCATTATTCATTGAAACATATCAATATCACGGGGGTGGTTTAGGATCAAAGATGCAATGATGAAATAGGATGATGGTACTTGGATGTGAATTGATTAGTGATTTCCATTCATATAGGATTTGGTGGTGCGGCTGCATAAAATGTGTGTGTGAGTTTCCTAAGAGAATTCGAATCCATGTATCTCTTTATCCAGTGAAAGGAAGATCAATTGATCCCAGGTCTTTTATTTTAAAAAAGGAATGTGGTGGATATAATGTGCAAGAAGAACTTGTGAGATCCGAAATATCTAGTTACATGATGTGTAATAAAAAATTACATGTCGTGTGGGGCCCCCAGTGTGGCCCTAGGGTTTCTATGGATAGAAAAATACCACACACTGTGTGACCGTATCACATGCTATGTGACTTGTGCTAGGAATCCCAATGTGTATCTAATTGGTTACATGAGAATAGGTAGTTCAAAGTATACAAGCATGACCATAGTACACAATCATGGTTATATGTTCATGGGAATGGCCAGGTGGCATGGGTGGAGTGCCCACTGATATCTACATGTCACGTACATTTCCTATTTTCTTGCGTATATGAAGACTTTCATTCCATGTGAGGAAGTACCACAAGGGCATACAAAGGGTTGGATGGACACACCGTATACCCTTAGTATAGGCCACACTACTACACTAATGGCCATTAGCGACCGCCAAAATCAGTCGCTAAAGGCCTATTGAGACCGCCTGTGACCGCTTTTGGCGGTCGCTGTTGCTTCGTTGGTAAAGAGCAATAA
Source organism: Viscum album (assembly GCA_963277665.1). Taxonomy (NCBI): domain Eukaryota; kingdom Viridiplantae; phylum Streptophyta; class Magnoliopsida; order Santalales; family Viscaceae; genus Viscum; species Viscum album. Next base: position 1,951,482,478 of record OY728136.1, on the reverse strand, counting down.
CGACCACCAATGGCGGTCGCTAAAGCCTCTATCGAAATACAGCATTTTTTTGCGCTGTATGGAACCAGTGGACATGGCAGTGGAGATGAGGGATGGTGAAGATTCACCTACCGGTCATGGCGGATCTACGACGGCTGGGGTATGTGAGGTATGTTGATGGAGCATGTGGACGGTGGTCCGTTGATGTGGGGGATGACGGGGGTCACCTACGACGGGGAAGGGGGAAGAGGGGGCCGACAAAGGTATTGGAAGGGGTGACCGACTGTGGCGGCATGCGGTGGCGAGGTGGCCTGAAATTGCCGCGGCGGGAATGGAAGTGGGGAATGACAGGGCGGGAAAAATCCCGCGTTTTTTAGACGGGATTAGCGACCACCATTGGCGGTCGAAAATGGTCTTAATAGCGACCGCCAATGGCGGTCGCCCATGTGCGGGGGCGCAGATACTCAAAATTCTAGTAGTGCCATAAACCCCCTTTGAGGGTGTTAGGAGACCTTATTTTCTTTATCTTGGACCAGTATCGGTTGAACATGTCCCCTTGGTCCATCCTCTTACGTGTACAATGCATCATTACGTCTAAATCTCTAGATTGTGATCCCATTTGAAGGATGATTCTTGGATAGAGTTTATTATTTCCCTCGTTGAGACTAGTGTGTGATCCTATATAATTTCTTCATACACCATAGTTGGGGTTTTTGGAATAGACATGACCTCCATTCATGGTGAATCAATCATCCATATAATAGGCCATATCACTAGGGTTTGCAGTATCATTGTCATATGCCCCCAATATATTTGGTGGATCTAGATTGGGTTTGGGGTGTCCCCCAGTAGTCATGAGAATGAAACCCTATCTGAGTATCGAGGTCTTCAGAGACCAGGGAGCTTTCTTCGGTGGGGTCTAATGATCATGACCTCTTGGATGTCTATCACTAGTGAAAGCATGGATTTTGAGTGGGTTCTCTCAGAATAAGAATTTCATTGAGAAGAATCCTATGGATGGTAGTTTGGATATGATCGACTGGATGCATGATGTACTTCCTGATTATATATGAGTATTATTTATTCCATTGATTTTTAAATCATTTTTATGAGATGACTATTCTTGATGCTTCTTGTTTAGTGTTTTTAGGGTGTCCTACCGGGTATTTTTATACTCATACCTACATGGGATCTTCCCTCATGTGTCATTTCTTATGAATATGATGAACCATTTGTAATTTCCTTAGAGGACAGGGATCCTATAGAGCATATATTGATCTAGGTAGACCAATGTGTTTTCTAGGTGGTTTTATTTGACAAAACTCCTTCCCTTCTCAGCAGGTTGAACTCTCTACAATTTTGGGTTGGGCTTGTATTTGGCCCCTTTATCACTTTTAGTACTTTACTATCATACTATTAATTTGGGATCATAGATGTATACATGCATGGTTTTTAGTTGTTTTACATTTTATCATTTCATGGAATTAGAGATGTGTTCTTTTGTACAAGTACATTATGCCAATGCCCCCCCATGTGTGTGTGATATCCCTACTCGATGCTGGTCACCAGCCTCTGGCCTATTGGAGGTAGGCCTGGGCAGTCATCATTTAAGCCCCATCATTCCAAGTCATGACAACCTCCACATCTCATAATATACTTAGAACATTAATAATCAATACTCATCTTCTATCCAAAGGTAGTGGTATCCAATAAATACAGGGTCCAAAATGAGTGGATATATTTTCCAAGGGAGAGTTGAATTCAAATAAGATAGACCTATATTTGTCCCCATTCATATGAGTAGAGATATCTAATATCTTAAAAATAAACTTGGATTTCATAAGTTCAAGATATAATGACGTTCTGTTAAATCTACTTTCATTCCAATATTCCCATATAGACTGAAATCTAGCTACCTCACCCACCTTGCATCCCCTTTTAAGATCATTGGTAATTGGAGCATCACCAAACCATGATTATAGGAACAAATTAATCGATAGAGAAGAATATGTGATACCTATCCATCCACACAAGAGATCCTAGACATAAGTTTATAACTCTCTAGTGAGAAACATATTTTCTGTCATTTCTAAATGATGTATGATGCAATAATAGAATTTGTATGCAACTTGAGTTCCTTTTCATGAAATATCTATGTTAGACATGGAATAAAAATAAAGGGTTCATCATTTTATAAAATTCATATTGGATGTAATTGCTGAGTCCCAACATCAGGATCCCAACAATCATCTTCAATTGAAGCGTGAAAAATATTTCTGAAATCCTTTTAATTAAAAAGGACTAAGATTACTACAGTGAATAAACATCTATCATCATCAATAAAAAGCATAATGTTGTCAAGCATAGCTCATTGTTCATAGTAGAGAACATAATTAGTGATGTTGGGAAAGGCCATTGTTGATTTTAAACAGATGTCAAGAGTGGGACAATGGGGGAAAAATGGTTGTTCCAAGCCCAATTTTCTTTCCAGAAAAAAATTCCACTATGCACGATCACCTAGTATGAGTGCTAAAGGAGAAGATGAAGGGGGAAATGTATGTTTTTCCATAGGGGTAGGAGAACATTTTTAAGTTATTGGCAGCATCTAGAACAACAAAATATTATCTCCTCATGTATCCTTCCCATAGGTAATTTCCTATGACTACATCCCATTCTATCTTATCATGGATGCCTTACATGGATTATTCAAGGCTCCTGATTCTGATTACTCTAACAATTTGTCTATCCAGCCTCTTTAAGCTAGACTAGTGAAGTTTACCTTCCATTAGGTATTCCTTTAGGAATCTATTTATATCAATCTTAATCTTGAGAAAGACCCCTTTTGGAACTCAAAAGGAAGACATAAAATGCATTCAAATGGATGTTAGAACATAATCGATGATGGTGATATTCCAACCAAAGAAGAGAATAATTATTTTCCATTTTATTATTCTACATATTATCCTTTGGATGTGATTATAAAAATTCTTTATCTTCACCCTTCTTTAATAGAGGGGGTTTATGAGTTATTTCATGGGGAAATTACCTTAATAAATCCCCATAATATCAACCATGACAACGGCTCATCTGGAAGAACAATATCCATAAAAAATGAACATTTACTTTTAGGGGGAGACCTCTTATCCACTCCATTTTTCATACACATCCAATAGGTTTTTAATCCTTATATAGATCCACATCATCCATTTAAAAAATACATCATGTTATCAGCAACAAATATGTGTGATATTCTAAGTGCTCCATACCTACCTTTTTATTATAATATCGATCTAAAGGAAATCACATTATCCATGCTTCAGTTGAGTGAGTCTTGAGAATGTAAAAACAAGGAGGGAGTAATAGGTACTACTTGGTGTAGCCCTGTAGTGTATTTAATGAAACCAAATTTACTTCTTGATAAAGAAATAAAAAAATAGGTAGTGGAAAAAATACGGAAGAAAAAATCAAATACATTCTTCGAAACTCGCTGATGCTGCATGAATTTTATAATGAAACTCCATTGGACAGTATCAAAGGCCTTATCGATATCAATATTTATCATGATATTGGATCTAACAACCTTTTTGTTTAATTATTGTATCATCTCTTATGCAAGGTAATTTTCACCTTATATGTTTATTCTCTTAAAAAAACCATATTGATCTTTTGATACTATTTGATGGAGAGTTCTAGAGACCGTTTTTATGATGATCTTGAACAAAATTTTGAAATAGAAGTTTCATAAACTCACTAATAAAAAGTAATAAAATGTCAAAGGATTCTTCAATTTGGGAATGACAACTAAGGAGGTGGTGTTGGTGGCTCTCAGAAAGTTTCCTTTAAAGAAGTAGTTGATAATATATCTAATTAGGTCTACTTTTATAATTTCTAAATAATCCACATAAAAATCACTAGGGAAACCATCTGGGCCTGTAGATCTATCTAGGTTTATGTTTATGATAGTTTGAAAAAACTCCACTAAGATTGTGTTAGATTCAAGAAAACCATTCATATACTCATTGATATAGTTTGGTAAATTTATAAAGAATGGATCATTAATGTCCTTACTAGAATTGCATCCATAATCTGAAAATTTTGAAAGTGATTAGTGGCCTTCAGACCATAAATATTTATATTGATCATATAATTACCATCCTCTCTGAGCATGTTCATATTACTTTAAATCCTCTTCTATTTGATTAATTCATGAAAAATATGGATTTCTAATCTCCTTCTTTGAGATAGCAGATCTGGGATCATTCTCAGGTGTTTTTTAGTTTCCAAAATCAAGTTGGATAAAGAATTACTTTTTTTATGAGAGAGTAATAAAATTTTCATCACAATATCATTCTTGTAATTTTTTCTCCAAATGTATAATATCCTTTTCTAGGTCATTGATACCAAGGATTATATTATCATGGAGATAGGAAAACTACCTAAGATTAGTTTTTAGGTGTTTTTTATTTTGGTGAATGACATCCTAGGGTTTTTCATGCATGTTCCTATCCCGTGATCTTTCACTATATTTTTAAAATCCTCTGTAGAAGTCCTACATTTAGAGAAGTTCAACCTCATAGAGTGGACAACATAACCCCCCAACATGATAATTAAAGGAGAGTTTTATAAAATAGATCTTTATAGATGATATACATCATCATTGGGGTATCCCAAAATACATTTAAGATTAGTCAAGCTCCTATCAAGATGGATCCATATAATGTAAATTCCCTTCCTTTTGTTTCATCAGGTATATTTATCTTCATAAATACCAGGCCAATTAGTTTTTTAGAGGCCAAAAATTTATTAAAGTTATCCATATACAAACAATATTAAGATCACCCTCATTTATTCTCTGAATTATCTTTAATTGTGTCGAATTATCCTCCAATAACCCATAGGAGAGGGCTAGGATTGAATCCCAATAGATCATCACATAGTGTTTCATGAACCCTGGACTCACACATTTCATAATAAAAAGTAATAACCAAATAATGGTTTTAAAGGTTCAATATCAAACTAATAAATTGGGATAAAGATATAATAAGATCAACACAATCATGGTTTCTTCAAAAAACCCAAATATGGTCATTCAATGGGCTGTCTTGTTTGTAGTTGCTAACTTTGAGCTTCAAAGTATAATATAGTATAAGGATGGGTTTCTATTTTGGATCTAGAATATCCATTATTTATAGAATAAATCCATTGGTTTCCTTTAGGATGAATACAAATTTCATAGGATATCCTAATCCTCTAGTGTTTCAGAATAGAAAAAAAATGAAATTTTATGAGGATAAAAGGGACTTGGGGGTCATCAAGGCTAACTACCGATGGTGGGAGGTCACTCCTTCTGTGAAGGATTTGTTACTTTGACTATTTAGGACCATAGGGGAATATTTGGTGGATGGATATAATATATTTGTCTTTATCCTTATATGGGGAGGTTACTAAGGAAGTCTATTCAAATCATTCAATATAGGAGGAAAAAATCATAAAACTTTAGAAGAGGCTCCAAATAAAAGAGATTCCCTAGGGAAAAATATGGGAGGATCCAAAATCAGAGCCATGGAAGATGTACAACTAATAAAATCATATATATAAAACACTTTATATCACAATGGGAACTAAATTTAGAGGCTAAAAATAATGTTGAGTATCCAACATTAGCTGGAGAATACTCGGTGCTCAATGAGAACGTCTTGAAGGGGTAGCCTACGATCCCACCAAAGAGTAGAAAACTAGATCTAAATAAATCCTATAGTCCATAGTATCCAAATATATAATAGGATAAACTCTATAATCATCAATATAGGGATATAAAAAAGATGAGGAATCCAAAATAGAATAAACTGGTGGTCCCCAGAATAATGATTTTAGAAGGCGAGCTTCATGCATTAATAAATCCGTGGGAAAATAGTGAACTTGGAGAAGTCATTCTATAGCCTAGGGAGATTAAGAAAGAGATGTGATCTAAGAATAATGAGGGTATGGAGTGTTATTTTTCTATTTCATATAGGAGACCAGGGAGTGGCCTCAAAGAAAACAACCTTAGTAGTAGCTGGATTGAAAAAATAACCTTTTCTAAAAAGAAATAATAGAACCATCATATAAAAATATTCTCAAGGGGAAGGGGAATGAAGGTTTCATCTTGAAGAATATCATTTCCAAAATAGTGTTATTCATATTTAGTGTATCCTCATCCATGCAAATAAAATTCATAAATGAGTCACTAATTCCTTTAAGAGATAATGGGTTATGAAATGGAAGAGGGACCCCTTAGAGACAAACCCAAACTGCTGAAAATTAGGAGTTTCAACTTGCTTGCACCTCCATGGAGATTATAATACCTAAGATTAAAATAAATTGTAACACCACAAGGAAAATCCAAAAAGGACCAAATTTGGTGATGAATGACTATTATTGGTAATTTTACAAAGAGGAGAACATGAAATCTAAAAGGAAGAACATCATACCACCATAAAAAAGTGGATCATTTGAACAAAAGGGGGATATGTGGGATATAAGGTAGGAGAGATAGAGGTGATGACTAGGCTGAGCATGGGGTGTGATAAAAAACAGCTCTAACGGATCTCTGTGAGCTAGGAAATGACAAGATGAGAGAAGGTGTGGAGGAATAGGGGGAAGACACACTAACTACCATTAGCTGATGACCAGAAAGTGGGTGAGAAGGAAGATGGGTAGGAATCGTAACTGAAAGATAAGGTCTAATAGAGGCACATGAAAGAGGAACTGTCATCAAAGGAGCTAGATGAGGAGTAGGTGCGATCTCATTGGTAAAAAAATTTGAAAAAAGTGTGGGAATCTTGGGAGGTTCATGGTGCTGGTACTAGGGAAAGCAATAGAAGCTAGTGGGCCAGGGATTTAAAAAAATTTATCATCAGAGTGATGATACTTCAAAATAAATAGTGATATGTGACCTAATATGGTATGAGTATCTCACATAAATTAAATAGAGCACAAAAATGAAAACAGTGAGTACCTCATTTGATTCAACAGTTTGTTCAACTACAACTAGTTGCAAATGATCGTTGGTCGATAGATCCAAAACTGGATCCCTCAAGATCAACCATAGATGATTAAATAATAAAAAAAACACACCATTAATCAAATTTAGGGTGCTAGAATAGAGATTCTATGATCTTTTAAACATTGTGACGATCACCACGATCCCATGGCTTCGATATATGAAGGCATTGTTGGACCATTCGCTTGGTCGGAGCATTTATCTCTCTAAGAATCAAGAAGAGAGAGAAGATATCATTTCATAACCAATGAATAGTTATAGGAATTAGATTCTCCTTTTCTATCACTACTACAAAATTGGGTTTATCTAGTTCTAGGTATTTAACAACACTAGCTAAAAACACTATTAAAGACCCCCCTTTGTCAGCGCTAAAAAACAATACTACAAGGGGGTCTTTATTAGAACTTTTTTACAAGCACTGATAAAAGTATACTTGAAAAAAACATATTTCATTAAAAGTAATATATTAACATATAAATAAATTTATATTGATATAAATATAATATATATTTTTTAAAATATGTTTTAGATAAGGTAAATAGGCATTTACACTTAATATATAAGATATTGAGTTAAACTGTCTTATAAAATCACTAAAAAAATATTTAAAATTAATAATTTTATTATTATTACTATATAATAGTTATTTAATATCAATTTGAAGATAAAAAAACCAAAAAAGCTATAAAATATCTAAAATAAGTTTAAAATGTAACTCCAACTTCAAACGACCATAACTTTTGATCCAAGTGTTTGTTTGGGCTCTACCATATATTAAATCGAAGCCTATGATGAGATCTATGACCTTAGTGAGAGAGATAAACATTTTTCACATTTATTAAGGCTAAAAAATTACCATAAGTCGTGAAAAACTGAGTTTTTAGTCACGGTACCCCGATTATTTAACATTCTATGGATTTTCAGCCCCGTTTAAGGGGGTATTTTACACTTTTTTAGTGGGTACTGAATTTATTCCTAGGTCTTACATTCATATTTATATTATAGTTTTTAAATTTTATAATATTTTACAACATTATTTTATTTATAATTAAAAGTGTGCATGTTTTATTATATTTACTTATAATAAATCACTCATATAAATACATATATGAACATATTTACATAAAAATGTATGTTCTAATATATCTAAATAAATCAATATTATAAAAATGTATTTAAAACAATATCTAACTTACATTATAAAAATATGTTTATAATGTTTATATATACATATATGTGCGTATTAATAAATATATATATATTTATATTATATTCTAGTATAGGTAAATGAATATAATATATTTAAATAAATATATGTATATATATATCACACACACCTATATTATATAAATGTATTTAAAAATAATTATATAAATATATTTAAATATATAAGTAAATATAAAAATAAATAAATATAAATATCATTAAAAAGACTGCAAAACAACATGGTGTAGTTATAAAGGTGCCCCATAATCAAAGGAGAGGTGTATGGTTCGAATCTAGGTGGGAATGCATGAGACTATAAATTCAAAAAGTACTGATAGAAAGGGTTGTGGGGTGAAAAGTGCTGATATGGGGGGAGGGGGGAGGTGGGGGTGGGGGGTGGAGCGCTGTTAAAGGGGCAGAGGATGTACTGATAAAGGTGTTCAAGCTCATAGACATCAGAATTTTTTACCCCTTTAACAGCAGTACTTTTATCAGCACTAAAAAAGTGCTGTTAAAGGCCCTATTTAATAGCGCTAAAAAAGTGATGTTAAAAGGTCCCTTTAACAGTTCTAAAAAGAACTGTTAAAGGACCCCTTTAATAGCTCTTTTTTTAGCACTATTAAAAGTATCTGGATTTTAACAACACTACTTTTAGAAGCACTTTTTAGCATGGATAATTGACTATTATAGCATTGTTAAAGGTATTTTTTTGTAGTAGTGTATATATAGTGGATTCTCAAATACTTGGAAATGGTTCCCTGACTACCGTATAGTTAACTTACCCTAAATAAGAAATAAATAAATAATTATTATGAACTAATTGGTGCATAAATATTATTTATATTTTATCAAATACTTTTAATATATATTAAATATTTTACATTATAAACCCAAGTCGTTAAATAAACATGTAATTACTATTAATATTAAATAAACCATAAGTATTAAAATAATAATCGTTTGTTTAATATTTTTCATTGTATTTACATAAACACTTGTAAATAATTTTAATAAATAAATTCCACCCAATTATTAAATAATTTTACAATAATGAATTTATTTATTTATTGGTGTTTAATAATGCTGGGAAAACTCTCAAACCTCATGGTGGGCCCCACCATGTTCTATATACCTATTCACTAGGACATGGAAGATTTTTTAATGCAATATTGTGCGTGACCCTCTAGGACCTTATCTTGATAGTAGTGAATAGTATTCACAGATCAAGAGTGGAGTCTAGAAACCCATCAAGGCCGCTAGAGAGATAAGGAACAATGAAAGTAATGATAACCAACCTTCATACACACACTGAGTAATATTAAATTTTTTCATATGATATCTCATAATGTAGGAAACACACTTGTGTCATATTTCATTATCACTTTATTATTTTTTGATCAATCTAGGAAAATTTACCTTCAACTACCATGTCTATGGATTTATGAAGGTACTATCAACCTGATCAACCAGGCCCAAGATATTAATTTCAAAAATTGGAATTGAAAAATTATATCTTGATCATTAAACCAATTCCAAATCATCAATGACACACCCAATACAAGCTACCTCACTACTACTTCATTTTCATGATTTATTTCCTTGCATCAAAGTACAAGATCAAATGGAACACGTCGATAATGATCTAAAGTATGGATACCAACACAAATGTCTATAGAAAAGAACCACCAATGACACTTAAAATATGTGGTGTTCCTATTGGTGGGTGTTTCCTCATGATCTCATATACAAGAGATCACAAAGTGTGAACTTCATGAGAAGAAGTCACAATTCTTACGAGCCCCCAACACCTGACAGTCGTACATCAATTGTGTCCAGTCAGTATGATGTATCTAGACCACATGAAATATATTTAAGATTAATATCATAGTATCTTGAGGTTCTCATTATAGAGTGGGAATTATTCTAACCTTTTGATAAGAAAATAATCTATGGAAATTACTATTTAAAAAGTAGATGTAGAAATATATACACTATAATGGTAAGTGTACATCATGCATATCACATTGTATACATGAAATGTTAATAAAATAATACTGTTTAGTTGGGTCTAGGGAACCCACTATTACAACACTCCTACTTTAACTAGATAAAACTTTCTAACCATACTTGTTAGCTCTAACATGTTTAAGATAATGTTTATGCTGAGTCATGCCTTTAGTTTATGGGTCTTCCATGTCTCCAATGCATGTTTATTATTCCATGTACGACCTCATATCCTTTAGTAACCTCCTTTAGTAAAACTCCTCAAGAGATGTAAACCCCAATTGTATTCCTTTTTGTCCACTGTCGAAACATTACATCATGGATAGTACGAGTATCATAATTTAAATAATCATAATACTCTACTAACAAGGGGATAATCAAGTAACTAGGACAAGTTATTATGTATTTGAAACTACTTCTTTAGCTACCTTAGAATCCACACCACACTCTCTATTTGTAGATATTATACCACTGGCTTGGATGATCTTTTATTTCTCATTACCTTATCCTAACAATGATATTTGATAATATTTACCTTATAAGAATACTAGTTTGTGTCCCATTTTAACTTGTATCCCTTCCTCTTCACATACGAGGTACATATATTTTTTACTTTCCTAAGTATAATCAGAATTTTTTGACTACCTCCCTTGCAGTTCTACAAGATATAATTGATATTTTTATTTAATAAGATATACATTTGAAATATCATTTCTTGTACACTTCACCAAATATGTGATTGATCCATCACAAATGCATATAGAATTCAAACCACCACATTAATCTATGTGTATGCCTATGAATGTCTTCTTGGAGAGATTTATTCCATGTGACATTGGTAACAATTATATCTCATATTATTATAACTAGTATTTTTCAATATATTGTCAGTATATGTAATATTTACCTGGTTTAAGAAAATATTAGATATACCATAGTATATCACTTTTCCTATAACATTGGTTGTTACGTCAAGTCAATCACTGGAGTTTTACTTTCAACCTAGTCTTAACTAACTATAAGACCAATAGTTTTTTTTCAAATGATACCAAACATTTTTCACTTAGAAAATAGTGGTACTCTCACTAACCTCTGACAGAAACATGGAAATAAGTTGTTCTAAATGAAAATTCTATTATCTTGTTGGTTACTTCAATCCTATAATATATTTTATTAATTTTTACCCCGTATCAACATTCTATAGTGTGAAAACCCCTTTCTGGTTGTGTCATATAGACACCTTCTAGGGTTGGTGGTCTTTCCATCCAATGATCAATAAAATAAACATATAAATTTGTTATAAAAAGTAAAATTCGAATGGATTTAGGTCTAACAAATTTTTGTTACCAATTAAAACTTATTGGTACCACACTTGTACCATCTATGTATAATATCCCTTGAATACCCACCACATTATTCAAATTATACACCACTACACTTTGAAACATGGAATCCATTAATAAATTTTAATTAATCATGTCAATATTAGATAATTTCAAAATACTTATTGCAGGAACTATTATTCTCAATGAATAATGTATCACCAACTGTAGTGAATATAAAACTATCACTATGGTTCCGCCCTTCCTACATGGTATGCGTCTCTGGAAAATTCCTTTCAGCATTCTCTTGTGGAACTTTCTCATATACCAACATCTTGAGCATCTTTGGAATTTAATAAACCAAAGTCAATATTTTTTCCACTATCTCAAGTAGATATGTGTACTCTTTTATAGAAATATAGTCTATCACTTGACTATAACTTTTATATCATAGGGATTTCTGTAATACGCTAAGAAACATTATGATAATTACTATTGATGAACTCTGTGTTTTTCTTGATGCAAAATTATTTATATCCTCAACAAACACTTTGCATAAAAAATATGTTCTTATAAAAATGGATTTATATCACACTAAAACTCATATGATATATATTATTCAAAATAGTTTTCATATGGTTATGGTATAATGTAACACCCTGAGATTTTATGAAAAAATAATCTTTTAATTTCATTAATGTCTTCTATTATACACTACACCAAGTTTATATTGTACTATATGCAACACCGTATTAGCTTGCAGTATACGCAACACTATTCTTGGCTCGTGTTACACACAATTTCAAGTTTGTTTTGTGGAAATTATTCTACGCAACATTAATTATATATTTTGTTTAATGTATAAATGAAATAAGTTTTTATTATGTTATACGAAACACCAAACAGATCTTTCACTACACGCATCCCTAACTTGACTTGCTTTACATGCAATTGCGACCTTCCACGATAGCATGTGTTGTACGCAAAACTGAGTTTCACTAAACAACGATATGTTATTAAAATATTATATAAACTAGCCGTTATGAATAATAATACCCACTTTTTGAAATTTTATCTTTCAAAATGGACTTCATTTTTGGATTCGGAATATCAAAATTAGCCTTGGGTGAATTCTTGGTATTTTTCTGAAAACTTTCAATTTTTGATGAATAGTGAAAACACTAGGTTACTATTTAAAAACCGACATTTTATTTAAATAATTATTTATTTTATTTAAATTTATTTTAGGTCAAAATTGATACATAATACCTATATAAGTTCAATTTAATTCATTGGAGTCATTTTATAATAATTTTCGATATATAAAAACTTTATTGAACTTTTCACCGTCTTTTACCAACCTCCTAGGAGCTTTTTGCAAACTTACATAAAACTTAATTTTACCACTTCTGTGAGTGGAATTTCAAAAATCCGAGAGACATGGTTAATATCAAGGTGTAAAATGTGGTTCAATAAGATAAAAATATTTTTTTGGTGAATAGTAACTTTTTACTTTTATTTACCACGGTTAAAAGTAAATAGGGTAATTAAGGGTAAAAATGATATTATTATTACCCTAAAACATGTAATAATTTTATTGGATAAGTTTAATTAGACCAAAAACAACCTTAGGAATAAAATATTGTCCTTTAGGTGCACTTGGATTATATTAGGACAATTATTATTATTTTATTTAAAGAAGAGTTAAAATGGTTAAAATCAAAGTTTAATAACTAAAAAATTTTTAATATAGGTTTATACATAAGATTAATTCTACTATAAATTTTCATTATAAAGATAAAAATATTTCCTACATAATGGTATTTTATTTATAATTTTTAGACATTAAATTATTTAATTTATTTATGACACAATGATGATGCAATAATTATCTTATTAATGAAATATTAACATAATTGATGTTATAAATACCCAAATAAATGTGATTTGAGACTTTTTATGAATTACACTAATTTTATAGGTTAATATGACATGTTAGTATTGATTTAATTAACTTTTTTCTAACTAATCATGCTGTTATGATTTCACAAAAATCAATTACCAAATAGTGTCAAAATTGACATAAAATAGTTTTTAAAACAAATATTATATTATTAATTGTTATTATATTCCTAAAAATATAAGGTTTCGGACAAGATAATTATATCATTATAGATGTATCATTAATGGACCACTTGGGGGTCGCATGGATGTATATGGTAAGATTATTAACCATATAATATAAAAATACAAAGTGACATGGTAAATGTCAGTCTAATTAACTAAGAGTTAAAACTAAGATATAAGGTTAATATAATGACCCAAACCTATCTAAAATCTATTGGTTGAGAGGATTTAGACCCATCCACACTTTAGATTCTAAAGAAATCAATTTGGAGCTATTATAAAATGAATATGACTTTATTATAAAATAATATATTAAGTTTTTCCTAAAGTGCCCCTCTCCTCCCTTATAAAAAGGGAACCCCTTCCCTATTCTCTTAACACCCTTTTGATCCTTGAAGCTCGGAAAAACCCTAACCATTTCTCTTCTAAACTTCCCTATAAACATTCTGGAAATTCTGGTCTTCTCAAAATACCTACTATACTTCCTTAAGAGTAAGCTTAAAGGAGGTGCGTCGAAGAAGAGGTAATATCTTCTTCCGATTCTCTCAAGTTTCTTTCTTATTCTACTTCTTCTTCTTCAGTTGTATCATTATAAAGTAATAAAATCAGTATTACTTATATACTGATATGTTATTATAAATATGAAACAACCCTATTTCACCTTCTATCCATCCTATGGAAAACAAAATCACCGCACGTGCGTACGTACGGAATACCGTCTCCACGACGCGATGGGATTCATTCTCCATGTTAACCATTAATGAATGATTATAAAGTATATATAATGAATAATAATGAGATATATGACATAATAATGATACTGGATTTATGTATATATATATGTATGTCATCTACTTAATTCCATTCAATTCAATAAGGAAACGAAAACAGCGTTCATGCGTACGTACGACCTACCATCTCCATGAACGGTGTATTTCCTTCCATTTATCGATCTATCATAAATATATGTATATAATGAATATATATTATATATAAATCATGTTTTACATTTTGGAATTAAGTAAATCAGGATATAAGTAATAATATCAAGAACAAAAAGTCGAAACACGTACAATAAATGAAACGATTTTACCCAAATCGCTGATTTTACATCAAATTTACAAAAGAATGGGTTATATAAAGTCATAAGAAAACTATATATGATGTCATAACAATGAATATGATTCTTTAATAAGTCAATGATATTATTTAAATCATTATACAGGAGGTTCAGATACATACGAAGCATATCAGACACAAGGTAAGAGATAACTTTTCCAATCTCGTTCTTATACGAGATTGTTTATTCGTAAGTATTTACTGGGGTTATGTTTATCATCCATGTCCATGTTTTCTCAAAATATTTTCATAAAATGTTTACTATTATTACATGTACGTTTAAATTCATTTTTACCCTTTTTTAATTTTACCACAAGGTATGTAGGGAATCTTTCTTTTGTTTACTATACGAGGTAATTTTTGACTTTTCTGACAAAAGTACAAGGAAAATGTTATTTTTTATTTATACAGAATGAACATATTTTTATGATTTTATAACGCCTTATTTTTAATGAAGCTTCCTCTACAATATTTCATAATTATTTTCATCAAAATCCATTTCTTTTAAAATTTCATGGAATTTTGTGAAAAGAAAATGGTTATGGAAAAGAAAGGATATTTTCCTCAAGAATTCATTTAAAGTGTTTTATCAAAACCATTTTCCATATAAGATGGAATTTTTTCATATGTGTATGTTTCAAGTATAATGTCTCTATGATTTACATGGTTTCACTTTTCTTATGACGAATGATATCCATTTGTTTTATATGGATTTTGTTATGATGGGATGATGTTTATGAAACCCATTTTATTCTTTGGGTTATGATGAATGATTTATGTTTATGTTGTGGCACACATAATAATGATTTCATTATGATATGGGTGAGACCTATATCTCCATCCAATGAATTGGGTAAAGATTTATATCTCATGAGATAGGCATGGATGGAACGGCAAGTTAAACCGGTTCAGTAATACAGGGCTGGAACGAGGAGTGAACTCGATTCAGAAAGGGACTTTGTCCACTAAGATGGTCTTGGCAGCAATGCCTTGGATACTATGGAAATCATATCATGTGCTTAATGGTTTCCAAAATCACATGTTTTATTTCCATGATATTTTATCATGATTTATGTTCCTTTATGATATATGCCTTACTTACTTCCAAGATTTATGTCTTTGCTCAAGATTTTGATGTTTAGATTTTATGTTCAAGATTTTTCATTCAAATGTTTATGGACTGTTTTATGTTCTCTATGTTTACCCTTACTGAGAATTTGAGCTCACCCTTTTTATGTTTTCTTTTCCCCAGGGTATAAAGAAATGTTTTAGGTAAGAAAACCAAAAGGGGAAGATCTTTATGGGAGATGTTGAAGATATTTAACCATGATTAGAAGATTATATTCCAAGTTTCCAAAGACACTAAACTATTACGACCCTTGTGTGTCTGTTTTTGTTATGTATTATGTATTCCGAAAAAGTAATGTAATGTACATGTACGTCAAGGTTTGGGTCTTTATAGATAATGTCTCTATATACAAACCATGTCTCAAAAAATAAAAATATATATAATGGAAATATGTCTCAACATTGATTCTCCTTCACTTACATCATGTCTCTGATGTGTGTAAGGAAATTTTCATTTAAGAATTATTCATTTCAACATTTTCTTGATTAACGTTAACATGTAAACTCATCATGAATCCTATTTATTAGCATCATATATTTTATTTGGATAAGGTAAAGTGAGTTTAAGAATTACTCCACACTACATTATATTGATTGATGAATGCTTGGTCAAGATATTCTTTAGAAAACCAGCCAGTAGAATCTTATATCTTCTGACCATAAATATACCATAATTCACATTTACATTCCTTAAAAACTTATAAGAATTTTATGAATTATACATACAACTACTACAAATAATTCTTTTATCCTTGCTAAAAACCACCATTAATAGCACTAGAAAAGTTTTGTTAATCACAATGAAGATAGGGGGGGGGGTCCCCTTTATCTACAATAAAAGAAGTGTTGATAAAGGGGGCCCTTTATCCATGCTAAAAAAGAACAGATAAAGCCCCCCCCCTTTATCTGCACTTTTTTAGCGATGATAAAGGGCCACCTTTATCAATGATATTTTACACACTGATAAAGACCATCTTACCTGTGATGTGTTATTTATTTAACAGAACACACAATACCTACACCTGCACAAAAACAACACCTTCATCTGCACACAAACAGCACAAAACACACCTATAAAAAAAACAACTGTGCAAAACAACAGCTACACACAAAAAAAGTACTGAGGAATGAAACAACACACACAAGAGTTTCGCAAAAAATTCTATATTAATTTACTTAACATCATGAATACAAAAAAACACACTACTATATACATTTCAAACAATGTTTTATAAGGCTACAATTAAAACTATCCAACACAAAGTTAAAAACCTTAATGCTTCATCTTTTTGCAGCCATGATCCCCTCTCAAAAATTTTCATCCATGGTATTAGTAGTCGAACAAAGCATACAAACTCAATAAAAAAATTACACCTATATAAGAAAACAAATATTATGTTAGTAATAAAATAATGAAATAAATTAAACATTAATATGAAATATTAAATTAATAAAATGTAAATTTTTAATAAAAAATACACATTTGGGGTTATACTGGTCATACCATGCATCATATTGAGGTGGGGATGCTTCCTAAACGTCAAAAATGAGTCATAGATTGTTTTTTTAAAATATTAAAACAATCTGAATGTGTTTTCTCAGTTTTGAGTATGTCACTTGTTATTTTGAGTATGTCAGGACTAGGTACAGATCTTATGTTTGGGTTCTTTTGTCCGCATGCATAGGGGACAAACTATGTTTACAACAGTAGTAAATTTATGTTTTATTTTTACCTTTTACAATTGATTTGATTTCCACTTCAGGTGGCACACTTGGGTGTGATATTTAACTATTATATGGATTTTGACTCTTGGCCTAGTATGGAAAGGGAGGTTTGATTATGAATCATGATAGGCACTTAGGATCATATAATGTATGATTTATTATTATTTTCATTGGGAACCTGGATTGAGATAAAAGGGGTTGGACTATTTAAAGTGTTAGCAGAGAAACTAAATAGTGTTTTTTTACTTAGCCTCTTTTGGTGGCATTCTACTCAGCCAACCCAAACATGTGGTTCCAATGAGATATGTATGTGACTTTATATGCATATGATATATGGTCCTGACCCTGATAGGGGTAAACATAGATGATGATTGGGGGTGAGTTGTTTAAAGTGTCAACAAAGAAACTAAATAGTGTTTTTTTGTATAGCCTCTTCAGTGGAATTATACTGAGCTAACCCGAATTGATACATGAGATTTGATGTCTGGCCTTATCATGGGTAGACAAGGGTACATGAGGCTGGATTATATGTGATGCATGACTCTAATGTGGGTAGTTAGGGGGCCATAAGACTAGATGATACTTCATACCTAACCTTGATATGGGTAGGTAAGCGGCCTTGAGACTAGATGTTGTGTGACATGTTGTGGTAAGGGAGTGTAAGGGTGGTGAGAGGTGTTACTGGTTACAACCTTTTCGGTTGGTGATATTTGTATATCTACAATTATATGGATGTTTGACCACCATGATTGGTATTCCGTGGGATGCCACCTAGACATGATTCAGTGGAGTGTTAGGAGGGTGGAGATACGGTGCTACTTACGTGTTCATGGGATGAGGCCCTAAAGGGTTAGAATGATCATAATATCTAGGTATAGGATTTAGTACAGTTGAGAAAGCTATAGATGGAAAAATTTGGGCCATGTATTGATAAGAAGATTAGGGTGAGCCTAGTTCGTTTCTTATAGGGCATCGATAGGGGATCCCTGGGATATGAGCCATCTATGGCGTACTTGACTCAAGAGTTCTAGTCTCAGCACCCATCACTATTTCAGATTGAAGGTGGACTGAAAAAAATAGAGAACTTGATAGGGTTGGTACTGACTATCTTTGACCATCTTGAGACACTCCAGGTTGGAGGGTGAGGCTGGTGACATACATTCTCATAGGAAAAACATAATGTAATATGTATTTAGGTGGTGGGGTTGAATAGTAATGCTGGTATGGAGGAGTTGTATGCAAGTGGGTATGGGGTATTAATGGATAAGGGTAATATTGTAACTCTCTTGGAGGGAGGGTTGTTAGGTTGGTTAGAGTTTTTGGTCTGGTGAGATTGGTTATCACGGGGAGAGGTATTTTTAAGAGGGGAAGGTATGTGGATAGGGGGTAGGGATATTCTGTTTTGGTGAGACAACTTCCAAGATTGGGAGGGTGAGCCAAGGGGACTCCCGAGGGGTTATTGGTATCATCTTCTACCTTATTTCCTCTCTCTTAGAAGCTATAATTCTAGGTACACAGTTGTTTTTCATTAATACAAGTCATTTTTTTGCTCAGTCAGCATGGGGTCTTTATCATTTGGTCCGACCTGTCAGAAAATTCCTCTTAGGGGAGAAGATAAAATGACTAGGCTTGACATGGTGGACAAAAAACTCAAGGATATAAACGACACACTCTGAAAAAGCTGCGTGAGTCGACTAGAGTAGGAAAGCAACCTACACATTCTCATGTTACTGGTGGAATGCTTTGAAATAAAGCACCAGTCAAAGGGGACTAGCATAACAAAGGGATCTGAGTGCGGTGAAGTGAATTGGATCTGTCTGGTGTAGGGACAGAACATGTACTTAGTGGAAGAAAATTCTATCAATATTCAAGGTGAACCTTCTAATTTCGACCTTCTATAAAAAGGTGACCAAATGTGGGAGGAGATTGGAATGTGTTGAGATAATGACAACAACAAGGGGACCAAGATATCTCAGCAAAAAAAGTTCATGTACTCAAATTTACGGACTGACAAGGATATATCACAGATGGACACAAACTAGGAACAAATTAACATAAGAGGAGCAGGTACATAAGAGTTGAAGAGCGAGTTACAAATTAGTATTAAGAGAGCTGTGAAAATTATGTTTGAGGGAAATGAATCTTATATTTCTTTTGGGGCTACTGGTATCAAGCCAAATTTCAGCAGTTACAGGGTTCACAACATGGAGCGAGTTCTAAGTTCCCAATTTTATGGGGTAGGGTTGGCATTATAAGGGATGTCGTCTCGATTATTGAATCAACCACAACAAACTTAGAATAACCAGTTCAAGAAAATTTTTAGGAAGGAAGGCTACAACATTGTCATTAACACAATCGAGCTACTCGGAATGTACAGACTACCTGTGGGATCTGTATTCAATACACACAAAAATTGATTTTTAATGCTATGTCATCACATAATTACTTCCACTTTGGAGTTTACTACTGCTTTGTTGGGACTAACATGAGAATGCATTATTCTGGGGGCATTTAGGTGGTTTGATTCACTACTAGAGGAGGCCTCTGAGGTATCAAAGTCTCTCTCCTGTTTAGCTAGAAATGTATCATGTATATGAAAATTACAAGGTGATATTCAGCCTACATATTCCAAAAGTTTACCATGGGGGAATGAATACATGAGGATAAAATCTATGAGGATGCTTTAAATAGTTCCAAATGTTCATAGAAAGATACATGTTTTCTAGTTGTGGATTTACTCAATAGTTCTTAACAGTGTCCTGTGCGCTTGGATTCTTGGAAAACTAGTCTATATGTCGACATTTCAATATATTCAGAACAAATTTTCATAAGAAAAATGAGTTATAGTCCTATCCCAACAAATTTTAATCTAACCAAGATGATTTCCTTGGGGGGTTTCCTGACTAAAGGTGAAAAAAGTGATTTATGAGTGGAGAATGAGAGTCTATCTCATAATCCAACCTTATCAGAACATGGTTTTATCAGATCTTGGCAGTTGGATATGTTATTTTTTGACGTTTGCACATTATTTAGGAGGTTTTATAAAAAAAGAGTGAAAAGGTTGGTTGATCAAACATTTGATCCCAAGAACATCAAAATTCATTTTAAAGAGGCTAGAACAGAGTACAACAGTGATAGTAGAGGTGGATTTGTTTATGCTATTATGTATGTCATTAAATAGTGTTGTATCCAACTAAAGGACGAAATAATAAAGATGTTCCAAGTGTTGGAACATCAAAAGAGGAAGAGGGGTTTGAGCAAGAATAGTCGTGATGCCACAAGTGCAGCGACTAATGTGTTAAAAGACCTGGAACACTCAAACACATTTTACATGATACACTATAATGGAAATGAATTTGAGGTATTGACTATGGTGTTTACTTATTTGATAATGAGGGAAATTATTAATGACAAGCTCAGCTGACATGGTCTATAGGAGGGTTGGGAATATGTTTCCCAAAATAGAGTTCTAGATCACCACAAACCTGTGGATGGATTGTTTATTCCAACAAGAGTTCACCTAAAGAGAAACATGGATGATGCTCTAATGTATTTTTATACAAGTTTTTCTGATGGTAATTCCCACCAAATTTTTGTCCTAGCTACTTATATAATAGAATTCTCTAAGAGGAAAAAGAAAGGTAAGCTCATTTCTGATTTTCAAAATGATCTTGTTCTGAAAGGGTGTAGATGCCCTCAATTAAAACAGAAAAATACTGGGTACCTCAAGATGGATTTTATGATTTATGAGGAAGAGCTACTAAAAGAGGGATGTATAGGTCTAATCACATGAAAACAATACATGAGTGTCATCCACAGATGGGAGGAGTGTGACAAGTACTTGGCTGGATCAAGTAACTTCACAACACGGATGATGAAAGACAATATCCACCAAAACAGTGGTGTTTTGATTAGGGTAATGCCTAATTCTAAGAAGTTGATGACCAGGGGAAGGACCGAGATTTCAAACAAGACCTTTATGATGAACACAAGTAAATAAGGGGAGAGCATGAGAGAAAAAAACATTGCGTATGGCCAGACGATCAAGGAATGAAATCTGTATCTATGGTGACTCATCTAGCAATTCATCATGTTTATCACCTTGAGGACAAGGTAATTTTCAAGATAGTGTTAGTAATAAGTATTTAGGTGGTGGGGTTAGTTAGTAATGATGGTAGGGAGGATTTTCACACAAGTGTGTATGGGGTATTAATGGCCAGGGGTAATATTGTAACTCTCTTGGAGGGAGGGTTGTTAGGTCAGTTAGAGTTGTTGGGATGGTTAGAGTTCTTAGAATGGGGAGAGGGATTTTTAAGAGGGGAAGGGAAGTTGATAGGGGTCATGTATATTTTTTTTTGGTGAGATGACTTCCAATCATGGGTGGGTGTGCCAAGGGGCCTCCCAAGGGTTTCTCAGTACCGTATTCTACCTTCTTTCCTCTCTCTCAGAAGCTGTGATTCCAGGTACACATATTTTTTTTATTAATACAAGTCATTTTTCTACTTGAAAAATGTGAGATATTTATCATAATTATTGTGGGATGCCTAGGTATAGGTGGGAAGACACAAGGGATGGTCTTAGAAGGATTTTGGGGCTAGATTCTTCGAGCACTTCATCTAGAGACACTAATGTTCATAGGGGCACAAGGTGTCAGATGACATAGATAAGGTTTTTTTTGGTAATTTTTTTTCGTCATTTGTTGTTAAATGTACTATTGGAGTCATGTTCACATAGATAGGATAACCTGAGAAGTGTCAACAAAATATACCTTCAATGGTTGGGAATAATGCTAGAATGGTTCTTAAGAAGAAGATATATGGTACAATTATGTACGAGGAGAAGATTAAAAATGTGGAGAATTATGGAGATACTTAAAAACATGACTTATTTTTTTTATAAACATTCATAGTTTAGAAAATTTTCTTTTACTTATTCTTATAATAAGGATAAAAATGAAAAAGAGATGAAAAATAATATTCTTATTGAAAAAAATGTTTTTGATCAAAAAGGTTCTGTTAAGAAGGTTATTGAGAAACACACTAATAACACTAGTAAATCTGAATGTTTTAGAGGAAAATACCCTTTATATGGATATGGTTGGTATTGTGGTTGATTTTTAAATCTGAAAAACATGTGTTAGTTCAGCCAAAAACATTAGTACTATTCCATATGTTATGAAATTCAATGTTTTATGGGGATTCAATCCTCTCAAAAGAAGAAGTCTGAGAAGGAAGTTTTGAAGGAAACTGAGAATGTTGGTGTGAATGTTGAGAATTGGTATTAACCACTAGAAACTATTTTTTAAGGATGTGAACATATTTTTCATCTTGATAAGGGTTTTTTTATCTATTAATGGAATAATAATGGTGTCTTTACAATTCTCTAAAGTTGGAGGTGTAGAAAGAAATGGAAAAGGAAAATATCTTATAGTGGAAATTGTTTGGAATGATATATAAAGAGAATGACCATGGATGCATTATAGTGGTTATTATTATCCTATTATTGGAGGCTTAATGTGGTTGAAACATGTTAATGAATTCAATGAAGGAATGGTGAAAATATTTAATAATGAATCTACAAGAATCAAATGTGTTGCATAAGACATCATTAGGGAAGAAAAGATGAAATCCATTAAATCTTTATATGTTGATGGGTTGAAACAAAAAATGATGAGAATTTCACACCATTTTGATGAGGGTAATGAATTTATCTTCAGAAATCATTGGATTTTTGGGAAAAGTGAGGAAGATGTACATGTATCTATAAGTGGCCAATGTAAAAATGGAAATCTAATTCAAGTTGGTGAAATAAAAAACTCTTATTACTTGGGTATGGTGAAAGAAAATCAATTTTTTTATAAAATACTTGGAAACATGTGTTAAATAAACATGAAAAAGATATAAAATTGAGATAGTGTTGGAGATATTTTATAATATGTCAAGAATAAGTGTTTGGTGTTTCTCTATTTTTCAAAAGTGAAAAATTACTAACTTAGTATATAATAAGGTTGATATTTAATTAAGAAAACACCCTGAACTTATTCATTTAGATATCTTTGGGTGAATGATAAAAAAAATGTAATTTAGATAAGTAATTTATCACTTTCATTGATGACTTTACTAACATTACTTGTGTTATGTACATGAAACATATGTCAGATCCTCTAAAAATGATTAAAAGTTACAGAAGGAAAGTTGAGAGAGAATGTGAGTATACAATGAATAATTTGAATATTGATAATGATGTTGAATATGAAAATTAATAATTTTAATGTTACCATAAGAATCATGGAATTTGGAATGAGATCAGTTCTCCAAATATTCCTAAAAAATATGCAGTTACTGAAAAGGAGAATAGAAATCCTGGTGGAAATGGGTAGAACTATGTTACTTGAACATGGTCTTTCACATTAATTTTGCAGGAAATCCATTAGTACTGCTATGTATTTCCAAAATGGATTTTACTATAAGCAATGTTTAGATATGAATCTATATGCAATATTTTATGGAAAAAATATTTTTTTGAAACACATAATAGTATTTTCAAGTCCATGAATCATAAATAATAATGGTGGAATACTTGGAATGTTTGAGGTTAGATATGATGATGGAGTTTTTCATGGTTATTCTTCAGAAGGAAGAGGATAAAAATGTTTCAAAAAATAGATTTGGATAATATTTTATTATGCTTATGTGAATTCTATTAAAAAGTCTATGGAAGAAAAACTAACTTATACTGATAAGAAAGGTGAAAAGGATAAAAAATTCTTTGTTAAAAATTATGATAAGGATGCCAATAGCAGTAATCTTACACAAGAATGAGAATTAGACTCAGATATATAAAGTTATAAGGATGAAACTCAAATAACTCATCCTAGGATAAAGAATCTATTAAAAAATTAGAACATTATTGGTGATTAACATTAGATTGTTCAAATAAGAAGTACATTGAAAATTGTCACACAATCTTATTTGTAATCCAAATTCAAGAGAATTATTTGAATAAAATATTTTATAATTTTTAATGTTTTTAGGATATCAATAAAGATATTGAATATATATAAAAGAATGATACATATGAATTCATACCCAAGTTGGATAAGAAAATGTTATTGGAACAAAGTTGGTTTTCTGGAACAAGTTTAATGAAGAAGGAGATATGAAAATGAATAATGAAATATTAGTGTGCATAGGTAAATCACAAATTTAAAGCATTGATTTTGAAGAAAATTTTGCTCTGATGTGAAGTTTAGAAACAATTAGAATCCTTCTCATTATTATTTCAAAAGGATGTTAATATTCTTTTCAAATGGTTATGAACTCCACATTTATGAATAGAGATGATATTGAGGATGTTTACATTGAAAAACCTTGTGGACTTGATGTTGTTAAATGTAAATGTTATGTGTGTAAGATAAATAAATACTTATAAAGGCTAAAACAAACTCCAAGAGGATGGTATTCTAAATTGGATACTTTCTTCAAGAAGCGGAGATTCAAGAAAGGAAGAGTTGATACAAATCGTTACATTAAAAAAAGTCAGGTGTTTTCCATCATAAAAATTATTTATGTTAATTACATTATATTTTATAGGAATGATGAATGATTTTGTTAAAGATATTCTAATGAGATTAAAATTATTTTTGAGATGTCCATGCCGGTGAAAATGAAATAATTTCTTGTGTTACTATTTTATAAACTAAGAAACACATATTTATTTCTCAAGAAAAGTATTCTAAAGAACTTATTAAAATTATATGATTAAAAAATTCATAAATAGTTTCCAAAATTCTTTATATGGGAAACAATTAGAGTACAAATTGAGAAGTTAAGGAAGCTGAGTCAAATGATTTTCAGAAGCTAATTGGAAGTTTAGGGTATTTGAGTGAATCAAGACCCAACATTGTTTATACTGTTACTTTATGTGAAATATTTTAGAGTTCTCCTA
Source organism: Viscum album (assembly GCA_963277665.1). NCBI lineage: Eukaryota > Viridiplantae > Streptophyta > Magnoliopsida > Santalales > Viscaceae > Viscum > Viscum album. The sequence continues at coordinate 1,951,456,879 of OY728136.1, read as the reverse complement.
ATGAATATAATTTACTTTCTAGAAAAATAATTCTTTTATATATCAAAGGAACAAAAAATATTGTAATCTTCTATGATAGCAAAAAATTATAGACTTGTTTGGGTATCCAAATACTGATTGGGAATTAAATGTTAATGATAATAGATCCACATATGGTAGTGTTTCCTTTCTAGGAAAAATTTTCATTAGTAGGAATACAAAAAAAATTTAGAAACTATTAGCATGGATATAGCTATGTATGTGGATTACACACAAGATTCTACCCTACTTATGTAGATGAAAACTCATTTGTAATATTTACATGTGGATGTAATGCTACCATGCCTATTAGGTTGTGATAATCAATGCGTAATCAAAATTACAGGGAAAATATAACAAAATCCTAATTTAAAAGATATTTACATAATGTAAAACATTTTCATATAGAACATGGGGAGGAATGAGTTGACGTTAGTGTATGTTCCTACATCCGAAAAATTTTCTGACATATTCACAAAAACATTACCATTTAAACCTTTTTATAAATTTAGGTTGAATATGGGCATCCAACCTCTATCTCATCAAGGTTGAGAAATGTGTATTTATCCCCTCTCTAAACTTATATTTTTATAGTGTTTTCAATGGGGTAATTGTTTCATAAATCTATCCTTATAGAAGAAATAATGCATAAAGGGGGAGTTGTGGGTAAGCTGCGAATCCAACATGTAATTGTATGAATTATTTAAACTGTTGGTTGTAGTCGATGTAGGAAACAAAATCTTTGTATTCCATCTGATTTTTAGAGAGGTTGTAAGAAAAATAATCATTGTATTCAATGGTAGTTGAATAAGTGGAGAAAATACGTGGAAGGAAATTTGAGGTATAAAGTTAATGAAGAAAGGTGGGGATGAAAGATGAGGATAAAAATCTGAGGATTTTTTTCACAACACAATATTTTATTTACAACATACATTTTTTGTCCATTATTCTTTTTTACTACAATATGTTATCTAATGTAGGCTTAGAATTGTTGATGGGAAATATATTTCTAGAGGATACCAATTTTAGTGGTTTATGAAACTTGGTTGACAACCAAATCCAAGGGGGTGATTGTTAGGACCAAACTTAAAATGAAAATTATCATATTCACGTATTGTCTTTTGTTTTTAAGGATGTTTAAGAAGAAAAGAAAACACATCACCTTTAAAAAGAGAAATATCATATTGACCATCATATTTTATAAATCTAACTCACAATCTTAGGATAGTATGTCGCATTGTAATCAATGATGTTCTTTAGAAGAAAAAATTCATCAGACTAAAGCTAAGTCTTGAATGAATGAAAAATCATAATGGGGAATATAATTGGATTCATAATGGGTCTGAGAAGAATTTAATGATTAATTTATATTTTGTAACTCTCTCAAGTCATACATTGTCTGAGAACTTTTTCTGAAACCCTAATGAATGAAATGGGGAGTTCTTCCAATCATATTCAAGAAAATCGTAATGAAGATTAGTTGGAATGATATGATGTATCTAGTAAGGATGGTAAGTTTCAATACTTTATAACAAAAAGTTATATGATGATAAAGGTGAACTTCAATGTAATAAAAGACATGAAAAATTTCATTATTATAAGGAAATTTTTTTCACTGAAATATTATAATAAAGTAATATCATTATGATCTCTGATCATTATATTCATATTTTTTAAAGACATGGAAGTTTTGGTTGATCGTAATGAGAGAAACTGAAGGTGATTTTTTTGTAAGACCAAAATCCAAAATATTTAAATCTTAGGAGAATAAATTTGATGAGTATTATAAAAAAATAATGAGGTTGAGTGATGAAATATATTACGTATAGTATTCTTAAAATAACAAGTAAAAGCAGTGAAATAAGTTTGAAATAATTGGCTACCTCTATTGTAACTAAAATGTTTGAATGAGATTTGGTTTAACAATTCATAATGAGAAGATATATTTATTCATTATAAAAGTTGGTGTAGATAAATGTCATGAATAATATTTTGTTGAACATATGCTTCCATAGTAATGAGGTAATATGAATGGGAAGATACTCTTTCAGGTGGTGTAGAGAATCAAAATGAACTATCTTTGTTTTTGATTTGTTTGCAAGTGGGTCAATAAAATTAGAGTGACCAAATTTCATTATCATAATGAAAAATTCATCTTCAGCAATTATAATCTGAATTGGGAAGAAGATGTCAAAGAAATTATAAATCATAGAAGAATTCCAAGAGATATATTAAAATAATTGAGGTTTGAATATTTAAAAATGTGTTGAAAAGTCAAAGAGAGATATGATAATTAAAGATGATGAATGATTATAGAATTTCGGTGAATTGGTAAAAAATTTTCATAGTCCCACTTAAATAATTTTGGTTTGTTTATAAAAGGAGGAATATATATTGTGTATTCTGTGACATCTATTATTCCTAAATGAGTAGAGAGAAGCTCTACATTTTAATAAAGAAGAAGCTTCAATTGTGTGTTTTCTTGAAGTGGTTTTATGGACCGAAGAATGAGAAGAGAAGAGAGAAGATCATAATTAGAGTTTCCCTAGTCAAAAAACGGATTGGGCTTTCTAGACTGAATCAGAAGTAATTTTATACAATTTCAGCAGTATACAAATAGAGTAATATTTCCATATTGGGAAATCATACCTGGGAATCAGATTGGGAAATCTAACTGAGTATCATTACAAATTCCAAAAAAGTTCTTACCAGCTTTTGGGTAAGAAATTAGAGACTTTTTTTGAAATATCATATTTTTTAAAGTTGATCAAGAATCACCATAACATTTTTGTTACAAAAATTGTATTACATCATTTCCTGGTACTTTAATAATAGGCACTATTTTATTGAAAATAGTTTAACATGAGTGTAAAGGAATATACAACTTATTGTATTCCATAAAATATGATTTATTTCTAGTAGATTGTGTTGTATTTGATTATTTTCTAACCATACCATGGACTATTTACTCTTATTGAGTAGTAAACCTAGTAAATTTATATATTTATATAGTTGTGTGTTTGATTTGTTTTCAGCAGAGAAAGAAATATTTAAGAGGTGGTAATGGTTGTTTCTAAAGTAAGGAATCTTAAATGAAAAGTATTTCTCTTATTCAACCCCTCCTCTCAATGATACATTAATCATGGGTGAGTAATCTCAAAGTCTAAATTTGGAAAATTGTTCACTATTAATTTTGGTCATTATAAATAGTATCCTTTGAAGATAATTGTCACCATTTTAAATGTATAATGGAAAAAATTGGGTTTTATATTTGGAAAAAGGTTTCCAAATTTATCAAACACGTCCCATTAACCTATCTTATGCATGTATCTCACCCCTGTCCATTTATGCCTCAAATATATTGCCACCTGGTTCCATAATTCTTTGATTATGATATTTATATTAATTTAAGAAAAATATAAATTCCAAAATTTCACACACCTGAATTTAATATATCTAATATATTATCATAGAAGTAAAAATTGGTTGTGTCTATTTATAAATTATTATATTAAATATTAATTAATTATCTTTATTATAGATTTTTTTTTAATTTTAGTTATTGAAAAATTATCCTAAATGTTTATGAAACACTGACATAGTGTTTATTTCATAAATAGAAAAATAAAATCAATGATTTAAAAAATAATAAAATTAGATCAATATTATTTAATTGTTTTCATAAAATTTTTTTTTAGATAAATATAACATATTCGAAACATGTGAATGGTTTTTATTTAAATTCAATTGGTGTCATGATGTGTTTAATTTCAAATTAATTGAGTTGTATAAAAAATGATAACAATTATTTTTTATGAAAAATAATATTTTAATAATTTTTTTAATCCCATGGAAACTTATGTATAAATTGTTATCAATAATTCAAATTATAACCATTTAAGAGTGAAATATTCGTTACTATGTTTATGGTCAACAATGGTTAAAAAAGGGTTTAAACCAAAAGATAAGGATTACAACATAATTTATACCAATCAAAATTTTATTGGTTGAAGGGATATCAACCACATAATACTTATATTATAATCTCTATTTATTTGGATTTTTTTTATTTATAATGAATTTGTTATATTATAATCTGTTAGGAAATTCCAAGAGTTCCCCTATCATTACTTATAAAATACAAGCACTATTTTATCTTCTTCACACCACTTTGAGACATATATATCAACAAAAACAAAATAATTATAGTCTTATATACCCTATAAAAAATTAGTGGTTATTTTTTATTAAAATACCATTATAAGGGTGCTTAATAAGGGATGTAGTGGAGGTGCACCAAAGAATAGGTAACCATATTACTTGATTTATTTCACATTGATTCTTCCTTTATATTCTCTAAATCAATGGTATTCATTATAAAATAATAACCAAATTATCATAAACATACTTAAATGTTATTATTATTATTATCAATCCACCATTATTCACACTCTTTTACCTCAAATGGGAAGTGAAAGTATCACTCTTACGTACGTACGACTTAACATCACCACATAGTGATACAATATATTTTTCATCACCATATTTCATGGATGGTTATTATTATGTATTTAATGTTTATAGATGTTATTTATAAAATAATTATTATTCTGTAACTATAATATCATAATCACTAACTTTATATACAATTTTTTGGAATCTAATAACGCCGCTCATGCTTAACTTTGGACTACCACCCTAAAAAAGTGACGTGATTTGTTTTTTCTTTTCGATTTACATGTATGGTAATAAGGATTTATATCATGAAAATATATCTTATATAAGATATAAAAATTATTTTTTAATGTGAATTATTATTTACATTACTTCTATTCCATCAATTAATAATTGAAAATAGAATTCATGCATATGTATGCCTCACCATCTCCATAAATAGTGTGATTCATTTTACAATATCTATATTTTATATGTGAATATATTTATATATAGTATACATATATTATATACCATTATTAACATTGTGAATATTATGTAACCATGTTCAATGAATGATGATTAGAACAAAAAAACCAAAATTCTAATTAAAACAAAACAGTTAACACCCGAAAATAATAATTTTAAGGAGTAATTAATGAATGGTTATAGAAATGTTATAATTGGATAATATATTATATTATATATATTTAAATTATTTTAATATGTATAATAAACTTAAATTTATTATAACATAATTTAGATCTCATTCGATAAATGTCATACTTGAGGTAAGAGATTTTCGTCTAACTTTTACTTCTCTATGGTATATTCCTTAGTCATGACTTGTTTCTTTTATATGATATAAATACTACCAATGGATATATATTATGATTCTTATCATTAAAATTATATGATATTCATATCCATATTAGTTTCCTTCATTCATTGGGATTATGATTCAATTGTGACCAAAGCGATAATCAATTTACATTACATTCTTATCATTTATTGGGAATGTTTGTAATAAAGATTATAATAATGAAATTTTATGATATATATATCATTAACCAAGTTAATTTCCTAATTATATATTTATTTATATAAATTAATTTTTTTTATATAATATTTCTCTCTTTATGAACTGAAAAAACAAATTTTTTTAAGGGAAATAAACTCTATTTCTATCTTCGGTAAAAAATTATTTTTCTTCCATGTCCAAATTTTATATGTTTTTCTTAGGATTGTTTTATTAATAACCTATGATTTTTTAAATATTTATTTACCGGTGATTTAATTTTTGAAAAATTATTTTAAATTGAATATTCGTTTCTTTTTTTCAAAAGAGGTAATTTTGACTTTTTATTAAAAATTTAAAAGGAATCGTTGTTTTGAAATACCTGGAATGAACATAATTTCCCACAATCATAACCAATAAATAAATTGATTATTCCCTTATATCATTAAATATATAATTTTAGATAAATTATATTCCATAATATTATAGAAATTTTTATATTATGATGATGTGATTTTATAGTGAAATTGTTTTTTTTCTAAAGAAATATTCTAAATGATTTCTAATAAAATATGAAATAATTCGATGTTACAAACACTTTATTAGAGATATGATGCAATTTTAATATTATTATTCACTTCTAATATGGTTTATTATTTTTATTATAATATTTTTTTGTAAACTATTTCTTTTTCAAGGTTTTTATATAGAATCAAACTTATAAATTACACAATCTTTAGTTGGGGTAAAGAATTTACATCCATTCACATTGAGGATCTTTATAGATTTATAGATTTAACTAAATAGGTCATAACTAATATATAAAAAACTATAGAATTAAAAGTGTACACTTTCTATTAGTTTCAATTGTTTTCATTATATAAACCTTTAAAAATAAAGCTTGTTCTTGTTTTATGAAAACTCTTTACAGTATTTAACTTGAAAACTTACTTTACACTATCCATCATAAAAATTACATGAAACAAATTCTAGAACCATGGTATTATAATAAAAATAATAGTAAGTGACATAAAAAATAAATCTGTTATCCCATTGAAAACATTAAAACCCATAAAAAACCCTTTCTTGAAAACAAAATATTTTACCCCTAAAATTAAATATCATTCAATTAAAAAGATCATTTATTTTACCTTTTAAAAATAATTTTTTTCTATATAAATTCATTATAAAAACTTGAAATTTCATTTTGACACCACGGGGAATCATCTCATAGATCCCTTACATAACCCTTAAAAATTGGAATAACTATACAGAAAACTTCCAATATAATTCTATGGGGGAACTTAATCCTTAACTATTGAATTGAAGAACTATCTGGGTGCACACATTGTTTATGCCAAACAAGATCACATGATGATATTTGGGTGCACCCATTATATTTGATATCCAATTAACACAACAAGAAAATCATTTCATCATTTGAATGACTCATTAAAACATTTATGTAAATCACTTTCCAATATTAAAGTACCATTTTATTTCAAAGGCCCATTTTGAATAGACTTTTATTTTGAAAAACCATTTTTTAATACCAAAATAACCAATGCAAGGGAAATATGGTTTTTAATTTAAGAAAAAAATATATTATTAGAAATGAATCTAGAAATAAAATAAAATTCACAATGATAGAAATGTTTTTTGTCCCCGTACTTCAAAAATTGGAAATTTCATTTATCATTTGTGAAAATATTTCTTTGAAAGCACGTAAATAAATTAATTTTCAAAAACCTTGAAATAAATTAAAAAAGGCATAAAAGGAACTTTATAAATCTTTTATGTCCAAATAAATTATATCAGAAATCATTTAAAAAAATGGACATAGAAGAGAAACCTTGATTGAAGGAAGAAATTAAAAGTAGATTTATTTAGAATAAAACTATATTATCACTTTGGAAATATTTAAATCATAATACCTATGAATGAATTGTTGGGAATTTGTTTTCTCAAAAATACTCTATAAATATTATTGATTTTGATTCTCACAAATACCCTTTTTTGTTTTAATAATGATATTATTTTAAATGTATTTTTAGGAATTTTATATTCCTCATAATTCTTTTTTTAGAATAATATTCAAATATTTATTCATGATAAATATTTGTTAAAGTGTTCGGAATGCTATTAAGCATATTTTTCAAACACTGTTCATGGTTTTTTGTTTTCGAGAATCACCGTTCATTCTATAGGCTGAAGAATGTAATGTTAGGAACATACCCTAAGTTTGTATTAAATCTTATGATAAAGGATCAACAAGTATGGTTTATCAAACTTATGTTGGAAGAAATGTATGGTTAAATAATTTTACGTTTGAATAAAACCATACATTTATCAAAGGGGAAAATTATGGTTAAAGAACCCTATGTATGTATGGAACCCTACGTTAGAGAAGAAAATGTATGGATCGTCAACCTTAATTTTCAAATCAACCATACATTTTTAACATTATGTTCTGAGAATTAATTCTAGGTAGTAAAACCCTACATTTGGAATTTTTTCATTTTTTGAAGGAACCCTAAATTTGTCTTTTCAACACTGAAGATTTGAATTTATGAATTTATTAGAGTTTTCTATAATAGTATTTTCTGAATATCAGGGAGATTTAAAGATCAATTTAGACCAATTCAAAGATCATTATAATTGATTTAAAGATCTTTTTAGAGGAGATATTTTCTCTCATATTCTTAACGGATGTTACAACTTCTCTGAGCTGTATTTTTGAATTTTAATTATCTTGATTTATAAGGCATATTTTGAGGATCTAAAATCTTGTTATGAGATATATCATTATATATATCATTTTGCATTGGATGTTTGGTATATCCATTTAAATATCTCACATCTATGTTGATAATTTTATTCTTTGAGTTTTCTTATGAAAATTAATTCTACAGTGCCATAGTGATCGAGCATCTCAGAAAAAAGGACTGCATTTTGGAGAGATACATGTTCAATCCTAGAAGTGTGATTCTCTATTTTTGTTTTTATTAATAAAATCAATGATCTTGTGTGAAACTAGATCTTCTCAGAAATATTTACATGATTACTATTCTTCTAAAGATGAAGATCCATCTTCTATCAGGTGCGTGATATTGCAATTGGGAATTTTAAAGTGTTTTATGAAATCAATCTTTATTTAATTAGATTTAGATTGATTGGGGTGAATGTGCGAGTGGTTTCCCAGGTTAGTTCCTTATAGGGAAGATGTTTCTAAGGTATTTTTTTGAAATAATATAGTTGAAATTATCTCTTTCTAATATTATTATCTAAAAAGAACATCTTGATGATCTGTTATAGTGCATTATGGTTTATTTATTTGGTGGGGATACCATTAGTGAATGGACTCTATCATCAGAGAGTATTCTATTCATTAGAAACTATTATATTTTTTTCTCCCCTATAACTATTATATTGCATGGGGATTTTAATCATTCCAATTTTCCAGTTCACACAACCATAAATAATATGTTTTATGACGTAATGTGCTAATTTTTATGGCCATGTATGAAAAGATACATTGTTGTTTTTTTCCTATTTCTGTAGTTGTCTGCAAATTATAGATGACCATTAGAATCCTTCATGTTTTCTTTAGAACCTTGAAATGACAAATTAGATGTAATATGAGATATAGATGTATTTCATGGTTTGTTTTTTGCATAACTCTTAATAAAATACTTAAATTTGGGTGGTGATTGTATTACAAACCAAATATGGTTATTTTATTCCCATTCATGATTCCACTAAAGTTTCAGACATTTTTAATATTTATGTGCATGATATTTTCAAGTTTCATGGAGTCCCACATACTATAATTTCCAATAGGTATCCCCCATTAACTTATTGTTTTTTTTGGAATCTATGTGGTGATGGGATCCTAGATAAAATTCTGTGTGATGTTTCATCCTCAAACAAAAGCTCATATAAAATCTCCTATATTGATTCTTGAAGAAAACTCTGGTGGGTTTTTCTTTGACTGGGGGGGGTTGGGATTTATATTTTTTTTACTATTTATGTGTTTTTAAAAATTTTGTTTCTATATTTGCATTAAAATTTCACCATTTTATCCCATGTATGTCTAACCTTGTAATGAACTTCTTTTTTGGTTATAGATTGGTGAATCATCCACTACAAGAAAAAAGATGGTTATTGGTGGTCTATTCATGGATATTATAATAACTTTTAAAAAATTAATCTCATTTAAAAAATATAATATCATGTTTGGTTCATGAAATATCATGTATTTTTTTATATTTTCAATTAGAAACAGTTTCAATTAAATCACCGCAAAAAATATTAAAAAACCATAATCCTCCCGCACACCCGCTGTGAAAAATTGAGCCCTTCCCCTCCACCTCACCGACCTCCTATAAACTCTTCATTGGTGACCCTAATCCTGTGACCTACTTATCTCTCACCCATCCTCCTCTCCTCTCCCAAGTGGCGACCCCAAGCCAGCAACCCACAACCCCACCCCCTCCAACCACAAACCCCATGACCCTCCCCACCCTGACTTCATATCCGGATAACTCGAGTACGACATGACACTCCCTCATACTGGACCCCCTAAACCCTTTCACCCTCCATTGTACTATCTAGCCATATATCTAGTGCTATAAACCCCCCTTTACCACCCTCAGTATGTCTAAGTTCCCCTCATTTATGGTGAAGCAGACCCCCTCGACCTCCCTCTTCTGTGCTCGGTTCCCCTCCCCAGTGGAAACCAAACTCCCCATAATGGTTGAAATATCCTGAGGCTAAATTTATTATTGATTAGAATTATAGTTTATGATACAATCCCACACATTTTAATTATACTGTTTTATATGATAATATATCATTAATTTGTATACAATATATTTTTTGATTGATAATTTTTTTATTTAAAACTCATCTTAAAAAAACATGGTGTATATTCCCACATTAGCCTTGACCTTTGAAAATTTACTTCAACATACTCTAACTAATTTATTTTTTTAATGTATTCAGCTATGTTAAGAATTCTTTACCAGTTACAAACATCAAAACTCTGTTAGAAGTTCAAAAATCAGAATGAAAAATTAAAAATTGAGTTGAAATATGTAAAAATAATAAACTAGATTCACCTTACCCCTATTTCAAGTAATACACAATATAATGAACATTTCTTGTTTATTTTATAATATCATAATAGTGGTATTACTAATAAAGTTTTTTATGAATGGATAGATACATATATTATGAATAATAATTATTTTGTTAATTTATATATAATAATGTTAGTTTTTTTGAATCAATATATTTCAATTAAATATCTAAATATAGATGATATTGAGTTCATAAACAATGATAATATCTTATATATGAAAATAAATAGATATAAGTACCTAGAGTATGAATGATACTCTTTTAGTGTATGATTATTGTGGGTTCCTGCATTTTAATTCATATTACCATAATTATTTTGTACATAAATTACTTGGGGAGACTGTGATCATTGATCAGTGTCAATCAAGACATAAAAATCATTTTATAATCCATATTTAATGTTTTTCAAAATTTTACTGTTAATTATTACATGAAATAGTTAAAATGGGTATTTTGAGAAGATCATATTTTCATAAATTGTTGGTGGAACTATTTTAAATATAAATCTATCATAAAAATATAAAAAACAAATAGAGATAATGTAAAATAACTATTTTTACCACAAGTAATCTATGATCAATATAGATAAAGATTACTTAATAATAATCGCTAATAAATATTTCTATTTCTATTACCTCTAATGTTTTTATATCAGTCACCAAAATCTATGTATACTATGTTAGGATTGAAAGATCAAAATTTTATTATCACACTATAATTTAATATTAACAAAGAAGAGGTATGAAGAAATAATAATCTTGTATTTATTCTTTAATACTACCAAAATCATAAATGGATCATATTATTTATTTTTTATTACCTTATTAAATAATATTTCCTAAGATATATATCAAATTTGTGAATACCGTTATTTATTTATGTATTTATATAATAATTTATAAAAAATGTTATGATTATATATTTATTTTCAATGATTATATGAATCATTATAATGATTAATGTTGGTTAATAACCAATATTAAAATATGAATTGAAACATTATATTACATAAAATATATCAGATATCTAATATTTAATATGATACAGGACTATGATAAGAACCATAAGATTCAGTTATGATTATAATTTTTTCTTTGATATATATAATATTCAAATAATATACTAAAATATAATAGTGATTAATATTATATGATTCACCCATTTCATTGAACATTAATCTCTGTCATACAAGCAATAAAGTCTAATATATATTATTTTTTATACTTCAACATTCCTTGGGAATCCATCAAAACTGCATTAATGTTTTTATAAAACCAATCATTTTTTTTAAAAAAACTTCTCCATTTATTTTAATCAATTTTCTAAAACATAAAATTTTATAAATATGGTCCCTAGTCATTTTAAATTCACCAATGATGAGAAAAAAAACATTCTAGATACTAATTAATTAGTATCAGGGAGCACACCACCAATACTGTCATCTTATGTGGAAATAGTTATTCTTTTGTACCCAAGACTGATTGAGAGATATCAATTTCTATAGATGCTAGTTTGGATTCATTTGATATATCTAGATGGCCGAAATTAATTGTGTTTATGTATTATTTTTTGTCATAATATAATTTTGAATATTATGATTTTATAGTGCTAAAATAATAATAAATAATAATAAAAAATTTATTAATTAGACATCATTATAAATTTAATATATTTTAAAAAATAATTGTTAATATTTTATATTAACATGATAAAATTAATGATTTTTGGGATGTAAACCCTTCAAAATGAGTATTGGTTCCCCAAAATGATGTGGTTGGAATATATTTAGGGAAGGATCATAACAGACATGTATGGGGGATGGGATATGGGCTTACTCCTATAACTATCTTTGGTTGGGTAGTGTGATCCGTTACTGCTACACCCAAGGGGGTTCACATAGTGCCGTTGATCAGGAACCAGAAAGAGAAATTTCAAGATTGGAAAAAAAAGTGAAAGAACATGATTTTTATAGGAAAGCATTGATTCTGTGGTGATGAAAAATGGAAAATTCTTTTGTTTCTGTATTTTAATTGTTGATTGACATGGTCTCTAAAAAAATTTCCACACTTATAGCTAATAATGGTAATGTTAATTCGAAATTCCCTAAATTATATATACTTTTTAAAAAAAATATAAAACATCAATATTCTCTCTATCTGCTATTTTTGATAACCATAACTAAATTTTTTTTTATCTATTTAGCGAGGGTTCCTAATAACCACCACTAAAAAAATTAATAATGGTTTTGTTAAATTCAACCATGTTATTGTTTTCTGTTTCTTTTTAAAAAAAACTATCACCAACTGAATAAAAATTCAATAATATGTACCCAAAAAATTAAACATACAAAAGATACCAATCAAATATAAAAACATGGATAATGATTGTTGACCATAAATTAAATGGAAGTTTAGATATTAAAATTCTCTTTGTTCAATCAAATTGAAGCACCAAAAGATATAAAATAACCAAACTAAATTTTATAAACTAATTAAACTAATATTATAAATAGTGATAAATCATTAATTTTATTAATAATATAGTAATTATACAATTATAATTTTTAATAAAATATTTAATGAATATAAAAAATATAATATCAAAATAACCACATATTGATTTGTGAAGTGTATGAATCGATTCCACATCAACCTATGTTATGATTTTCATATGATGTATGTAAATACTTTTTTGGGGTTTTAAAACACCAAAATTCATGTTTAACGATCAAAATAATAAAAACAATTCTCGTATTGGTGCGAAATCATGGGACAAAAACCATTTAATTATTTGTGACATGTACAATTTAACAAAAAAATCATTCAATGTGCGGTGTTCTCTGAATGAATCAATAAAAAAAATTTAAAATATATTAATTTTTTAAAAACATGAATCATGGGGTAAAAACTATAAAAAATGAGGTTTTATTTCACTGAAATCATGGGACAAGGACCATATTTTTTTTGAAATTTAGGAACTGACAGAACATCATTCCCAATGATGGTTTTTATATTATAGTTATAAACACTTTTTTAGAGTTTTAACAGAATAAAATGTGCATGGAAGGGAAAAAACATAGAAAATGATGTTTTTATTATCCAAAAATCCTTGTAAAATGACTATATATTTAATTGTGAAATTATGGAACTGACAGAATTCCATTTAAAATAACGGTTTTTCATGTTATGTCTGTAAACATATTTTTAGTGTTTTAAAACACAAAATAATGCATAGAATGGTCAAAAATTGGAAATTGATGTTAGATAGTCCTAAAACTAGGATAAAATCATCATATATTTAATTGTGGAATTTAGTAACTGATAGCTTATCATTCCAAAAGATGGTTTACCTGTTATGGAAATAAATGATTTTTTGGATTTATAAAACACAAAAACATGTGTGGAATAGTAAAAAAAGTAAAAAATTAGATTCTTCTTAAATTAGGGTATAAACACGATATATTTATCTATGAAATTCAGGAACTAGTAAGACATCATTAAGATTAAAGGTACTCCCATTATGTCTATAAATAAATTTTTAGTGTTTTAAAACTGTAAAACATGCATGGAATGGTCCAAACAGGGAAAATGATGTCATATTGTCATGAAATTAAGATAAACCCATCATTCTTCTAATTTATGAAATATAGGAATCTATAACACCTCATTATGACTAAAAATTTTTATATTATGGTCCTAAAGGTGTTTTTTTGTGTTTTATGAGACTAAAACATGTGTGGAAAGGTAAAATACATATAAATATATATCATATTGTCTTAAAATTAAGAGAAAGTCATAGTAGATTTAACTTTGAAATGTAGGAACTAATGACACAAGATTCTGAATGATTGTTTTCTAGTTATGTTTATAAATGTGTTTTTACTAGTTAAAACACTCAAATGTATATGGAATGGGAAAAACTAGAAAAACTTTATTTGATTTTTCTAAAAATTGGTGAAAATAACCATAGATTTAATTTTTGAATTGCAGGAACTGACGGAACATCATTCAGAATGATGATTTTCCAATTATGGATGTAAATTTTTTTGAGAGTTTTAAAATAGTAAAACATGCATAGAATAGTAAAAACCAAGAAAACAGAGTCAAATAATCCTTAAATCTAGTGAAATCGACCATATATTTAATTATGAAATGTTGGAACTGATGGAAATCATTCAGAATGATAGTTTTCCTATTATGGACATTGACACACTTGTAATGTTTTAAATCACTACAACATGCATATAATTGTTATAATAAGCATATCAATGTCATCATGTCCTAAAATATTGAAAAAACTAGTGAAAATTTAATTTTGAAATGCATGAACCAATGTCACATCATTTTTAATTCTGGTTTTATCATTTTTTCTATAAATATGTATTTAGTGTTTAAAATACTAAAACATGTGTGGAATGGTCGAAACCATAGTAAACAACCATAGATTGAAGTGAAGTCCTCGGAAAACCAATAATTAGTTGTTTTATAAGCATTGGACATATTGTGAATAAAAATATTTAAAAATTTTCTATTAAATAACATTCAATCACACCACATGTCACATTGAAAATAAATTAGAATATTTACTTATCAATTTTGATTTTTAATTATGAAATATTATCTTTAAGAGGTATATTTATATTTTCAAAGTGTTTTTATTTATTTATATTTAGTTTTATTTTAAAATGGGATATTTTTTTTCACAAAATAAAAAATTTTATGTGCAATATTCTGAATATATTTTGTGTCTTTTCCCTTTCCCATTTAAGTTCATAAATGTTCTGGTTTTCATTGTAATAGGAAAATTCATGTAGTAAGCCGGAGGCTGACCGTTCTGGTCCATGAAATTATCTAGAATATATTTTTGAATGTTCTTAGTTTTCATGAAATGCTAAAATTTTATCAATTATTCTATTTTAATTCATATTTACTATGTGTTGTTATAATTTTTGTTTACTTTTTTATTACAGTTGATGAGATTATGTTGATTGTTTCACTTTATGACATGATGTTGAGGAAGACTGATGTGGTGGAGGTCAGTACATAGATGTATGTTGGCCATTAGATATTTTTGGACATATTATATCTGTATATTAATAGATGTATGGATTGAATTAGATTGATATTATTATTATTGGATGTATGTATATACCTATAGATGTATGATATATATATGATGGTTTTATCATATATTTATCCTTTAGTTTATTATATGTTAGTTCTTTTATAATTATAGTTTCTTATTCTTTTTTTTAAAAATAATCTCATTTAGTGGTGGTTTTATGTAATCACAACTAAATACATTGATTAAAAAATTGTTAGCGATGGTTATATAAAACCACTGCTAAATAAAGCTGCCTCTCATCTATTCAACTTTGGTTGATTTTATTTTATTTATATTTATTATAGATGTTTCTAAAATTAAAAAACTACTATGAAATAAACAATTATCCATTTCCAAATTTATAAAAAATTAAACTTAACAAAACTTCCCCAGAATAAAAAAAACTACTTCTAAAGGACAACCGATTGTGTGGTATGTGGCAGTTTTAGTAACCACTAGTAATCCTTAAGGTGGCAGTTTAAACCACCACCAAATCAAGAAAGAATCGATGTTACTCAGCCTTTTTTTTATTGTTCCCCTATGGGACCAAGCTCATTCTAAGAGATGGAATCAAAGGTATAAATTATTCTTGAATAATAGTAAAATCACAAAGTCACTGTAAATCTTATGATGATCATTATTGATATCCATTAGAATTATTATTTGTAGACCATGTTTTCTTGAATGTATCTCCTTAACGGGTTCATCAAAGTCTTGCAATGTTGGGGATGTTGGAACCATTATTGGTGGGACCATTTGATGTTATTCAACAGATTGAAAGGGTAGAAATTTTTTCCCTAACCACCACATATTATGTCAATCCATAATGTGTTTCATGTTTCACATTTTAAGAAATATTTTTTAGACCGATATCATGTTTTGAGTTTGTGGAATGTTGATGTGAATACTCATAAGACAGTGATTGAGTTTTCGGTTTGACATGTTGATTCTCAAATAAAGGATCTATTAGGGACGTCCACACCATTAGATTGGGTTATTTTGAAACACATTTTAGAATCTACTAAGACTTGGGAGTGTTTGGTGATTATAAGGCAATAAAGACCTTGTATTTTTGCAGATGACTCTTCATTATTGGAATTATTGGTTACAATAGAATTTATGATAGGGATAATTAAAACATCTAAAAAACTAATTCCAGGTACATTCCTCCAGTTTTTTGAACTTCTTTCATTTTATTTTTATCATGGTTTGTCTTGGGTGACTTTTGGATACATTTTAAGTTTATAAGTATATGCACAATTAACATATATTTAGGGAATTAATTGTTGGAAAACCTATGAAAATGTGTTACCTATATCAGAGTTCTAGGATTGAGTGCATGAATTTTGAAATCACGTGTCCAAAGCATGAAACACTTACAATAGCCCAGGATAGAGTTCATAGGTAGTCACATAGTTTGTAAGACTGTGAGAACAAACTATGTATAACATCTAATATCCTAGGTGGGGGTGAATGGTTTTCCAAACTAGGATTCCAAATCATGCAACATGAATTAAATACTATGATTTTATTAATTAAGTGACCCAATACCATTAAGTTAAATCTAAAATCCTCTCCCAAAAATATATTTTAACTTTTTAACTTTTGTGAGTCTCTAGAGGTGGTCATGGATCATCCATTCATGAAACAACACATATCAATGTGCTAGGTGATGTGTTGCTTCTCTTTCATTAAGCATGATCTCAATTTGATTGTAATTTTTCCTTTCCTCATATCACTCCTTCATCAAGAGTGGTATATCCTCATTTCATTAGTGGGTCTATAAAATATCATGAGGAAATAATTTTAAAGGATTTTCCCATGATCATTCTAGAGTTTCAATTTCTATTGGTCGATACCATGTTTGGTGATTGTTGATCATGTTATTGAGGTATGTGTTTTCAAAAAGAAAAATCTTTAAATTTTATCCTTTGATGGTTTTTTTATTTTAAAATATATTTCTAGTTTATTTCCAAATATTAATTTGACTCTTTCAATAAATGATTTGAAAAAGGAATGATTCAAAAGATAATATATCATTGAAAATGAATTTAAAAAAATTATTGATATCCCGAAAATGATGTAGATTTTAAATTAATGATTTGAAGAATTAATTTGATTTTGATTTTGAGAATGAATGGAGTGAAATTTTTTATGATTTAAAATTTATTTATTTTATTTGAAATGAATAAGTTTTGAGGAACAAAAATTGAAGAGTGTTTTGGAAAATTATATTGAATATTTTGAAACATAATCTAGGTGCCGATTGAAATGATTGTTTGGAATGATTTTAGATTCACTAAAATGAATGATATAACCTTGTATAATTGATTATAATTAATCACATGGGATTATGTGTAGTTATGATGATGGATATGGATTAAATTTAATTTGATACGTAGAAATAGATTTTAGATTAAAACACACAAATAAACATGATAAGGGATTGGGGTTACAATTTAGGATTGATTATTATTCCCCTAAGACTTGAAATATAGGGACGAGTGTACGTTAGGATCTATATTTCCCTGAGATTTTGTGGAAACATATGACCATATCTATCCTCAAGCATTATTTAGATAGTGATATGATTTAAAATGGTTGATAAGTGCATATGGTTATTAATTGGTTTACTCATGTCTATTTTGATAGAAATTTATATTCATTAATATATTAATTGAAATTATATTTTGTACAGGTTTATTTCTAAAATTGAAGTATTATAGGAATAATGCTTTATATTTAATTTTAAAATGAAATCCATTCCATGATTTATTTAAAATTAAACACTTTTGGTGTATTTTATATGGATATTTTATGGAGTGACTGTTGGAATAATATTGGTCTATTGTTTCTTTCACTGTAATTTCTCTTTTGGGAATTTGTAGCATTTATTTTCCTAGGTCCCAGAAAAGGTAAATCATTATATGGAGTTGATGTGTATTATTGATAAGGAGACCTTGAGATTTGGTTATGATCAGTGGAGTATGTGATCCACATGGTACATGGAGATCTTATGAAAATGTATTTTTTGGTTCCCTATGATGAATTTGGTTAAAATACAAATATAGGTACTTGTATCTATACTTTTTTGATACTTTCATTCTAAGGAGTGTTTGGAATAATGACTTTCATATCATCATTTTTCATTTTACTAGTTTTTCTAATGGTTAAATCATTCTATATTGATGTAAACTGATTCCTAACAGCTACTCACCAACCCATGGGGATCAAGAATTCAGTTTAGAAAATGTGAGAATAGATTTTGGTAACATTTGGGCATGTTATGTAGATTTTTTGGGACATATTTTTCAGGAAATACCATCAAAATTACCACATGAAATACTCTTTTTCAGTCTTTGAATTTTGTTATCATCTTATAGAATTATTGATTTACATTTTATATGATACCATTAAAAATTATAAAGAATTAAACTCCTTTGTATGGTTTATTAATGATTTGATATATGATTTATTTTATGGGGCTTATATATTATCATTATGTGATTAGTGTTTTCTTATAAATCCGTCAATTTCATAGTTAATGTTTATATCTAACGAGCTTAAAAGCATATACAGGATGTTATCCCAGGCCAAATGGTAGACATGAGGTTATCCCTTTCCCGAGGGTACATGGATGGAAATCCCAATATCAGTGGTATAAAGGTGGTAATCCCATTACCAATGTAACATTAGTGGTAATCCCACCCCTGGGTAAACAGGTTGTATGCCCATACCCAAGGGAAAAAAGGTTTTAGTACGAAAACTAATAATGTACATGGGTCGTTATCCGAGGTAAAAGTTTTTTATAAATTGGTTTTTTTCATGTTTTTACAAGTTCAAAGTGTTATAATTAACTATGGTTATGCTTATTATTTTTCTACATCTCTATAATAAATTTCTGTTTTATTTTATCTATCTTGTCATTATTGTCTCCTGATTCAAACTCTATTTCCATAATATATGATTGATATTTTTGAAATATATACCATTATATTATATGGATAAAACATATTAATACATGTTCTTTCGATCATATATTTCTACCAATCTCATGTTTTTTGAGGCTTATGATGAAACCCTTGATGAGGATTTTATAAATTTTTCCCCTATTAGGTTTTTATCTCACGCCTTTCTAATTGTTTTTATTTATTAGGTTATGGAGATGAGTATATCATATGATATGTCCAGAAGGAGGTCTAGTATGGTGAGATAGTAGAGAAATTATTATATTTATGTGGAAAAATATTATTATGTACCAAAATATCAAGATACAATAAACTATTGGGTACTCTGATTTTGAAATTAGTGATTTATGTAATGATTAAATTATGAAAATAATATGAAATATATTTAAGTTTATATTGGGAAATATGACTTGATATAAAAACCAGTTTTTAGAAGATGTGTTTTAACATTGGACCTTGTAGTCTTGGTCTGAGGTATCTCATGGAACCCATATATAAGTATAATATCACCATGGTTAGGAAATAATATCCTCCATTCATTCATTAAATAAGAGGAAAATGTTTTCTATGAACTCATAAGTATTATATATTAAATAAAATAACATATTTATTTGTGTAAAAAAATAATGTCTTGAAATCATAGTAGATTCATAAAATTTTATATTTTAATTTATATTAATCTATTTTCGTAGGGTAATTGGTTTAGATTTATATATAAATTATTTAAAATATTAATTCTAATTTTATATGAAAATGATAGTATATAAATTCATTATATACTATATATAATTAAAATCACACAATTCTTATATATGAATCCTTTAATTCCTCCTACGCCTCTTCCAGATTAATTAATTTCATAAATGATACATATAGAATGCCTTAATTTCAAAATATACGCATAAAATATTCATATAATTTGTATACATTATTTGAAATTACATACATCCATATGAAAGGAATACACCTATATTTTTTTATAAATAATGCTTGTTTTTAATTGATTTATATTATATTACATCCCATGAAAAATAAAAAATGCATGGGTTATTATAGAAATAATAATAGTAAGAAAATATATAAGAAATATAATCAATTATTTAAAAAATGGGCTCCTAAATAATAAATTTATTATAATCCTAAATGAATTGAATATAGGATTAAAGATAATATTTTAATAAAAATAATACGTTTAAAATAAAGAGAATAATATCACTATAATAAAAGGATATGATACATTAAAACAAAAAAATACAAGAATAAAATTCTTAAAAATATTATTACGGAATCCTATCAATCATATGGATTTGAGAAAAAATTCAACAGGTAAAATGATAGGAGATTAGAAGGAATGTAAATTATTTTAAAGGATGTATTGAGTTAATAGGTGAGAAGATAGACAAATTTGAAATCATAACATCATCCATATTTATTTTAGATCTTCTTGTTATAAATTTTGAACCCTTTTTGGGTTATCAAAACCATGGATCCCATATTATATTTTATTTCAAAATTTCTCAACATAATAAATGGAAGTGGAGGAAAATGAATAGAGCCTTATAGATTTTAAGTTAGTGACATATAATTAATTTTATTGGGAATTTATTGTGTGAATCATGGTTCCCAATACTTTGGATAAATTTAGTCTAAAATATTATATCTCATTCTCTACAAAAATTAATTATTCTCATAGTTTGACCTCTATGGTGATGTCATTGGTTGTTCTAGTGGAAACATCCCTTAATCGAGGGTCTAGGGGTTGAAGGCCCCTAATCCAAATTTTAGAGGAACTTTAGCTAATATAACTGAGTATAGTAGTGTTTATTGTTAACATGGGAAACATGCACTACAAATGTGTAGACTTTATTGACAAGGAATTATACTAAAATAAATTTTCTAACATTGACACTGTAACATATCTGAATATTATGGAATGGGAACTATTGCATAGTTGACTAACTATGTGGATATGAGTACTATCACAATTCAATTTACTATAGCCCAACATTCTTTATAATCATATTTCAACATAGGCTTTAAGTGTTTGTGACCTGTAATTTTCTTTTGGATTTAGTGAATTTGGTTATGAATCTCCTTGTACATATTTATTATTCAGAATGAACATAAATCTCTATGTTCACATTCTTTTTCTTCCCCTAATACATTCATTTTTTCCCGGTTACTCATATTACATGATTAATCTATTGTTGTTGATCTCATCATTTCCACAACATTGTAGTAATCAATTATACATTCAAGATTAAATTCATCTTATACATTCCCATTTTTTTATATATTGTAAAAATTTATTAATAATCTATTTCTTTTAAAGTTTTTTTCTACATCTACTAGGAATTCAATTATGGTATAAAAGTTTAAAAAAGTTTTTATTTCTGTAAAACATTGAGGTTTCATATAACTTATGGTGGATTGTGGATGTTTAGATATAGGAACATTAATTAATAAATAGAGATGCATATGTGGGTGTGATAATGGTAAAAACTAATTCCCATTAAATTAACTAAAATAATTATAATATTTCCCTCTTAATTTAAGAGTTCTTTGAAAATATAACACTCGGGTGTATGGTGGGATAACCTTTATATCATTCAACCTTAGTTTATAATATGAATCCATTATTTAGTGATAATTTTGTTGATTAACTATTCCAAATTCTAGTATATCATTGAATCAATTCAGTTAATAAGTTATAAAAAAGGCGAGAGAATACATTATTAATATGAAAATATTTATTTGATAATACCCAATAATTTTTTAGAAAGTTAACATAAATTTTCAGAATCATCATTTGTTTTTTATAAGAAAAACTTCCTTGGGAAATGATCACTAGTTCTATGATGATTTACATATGGAAATAACCAATATTTATCTCCTTACTCATTTCCTCACAAAAAAATCTTCTAAATTCACACATATCTCTTTAATTTACAGAATCATTTTATTATCATTAAAACTGGTGAAAAAATATCTAGAATTTTTAACTTATAGAATGACACATAAGGCTATGTATTTTTAATTATCTATGATAAACATAGCTATTTTGAATCTTATTCTATTCATAAATTCTAAACAATGATGGAATTCTTGAATATCACTATATTTTGGATTCTGCTATAATGACATAGATTCTTCTAAGAATAATAAACTAGCTACAGTTGGTTCGTTATTCTCAGCAATATTCATTGAATATATTTCTTCTATATAGAATAAATCTAAGTATTTCTAAATCAGTTATAATAAAAATACCCTTTGAATCATGGTGATGCTTATTTAATAAAATATGTAAAACATATTATCGGTACTACAATTTATGAAAAGGAAGTGTTCCACCACCCCATGAGGAGGTAGAAAATATTTCAATGCTAAGGGAAGTAAGTAAGGTACCCAGATCATTTGACGCACAACCATCAATATGATACCTCCTAAACTGGAAAAAAATTATTTATTCTCTACAACACTCCACCATACAATGAACCCATACTCTATACAACCACCACTTAGGCTCTACATGAAGGGAATAGATGTTTGAGGTGGTAAATAACCTTTGTTTTGGAAACCTAACCACTGATGTCGATATAAGTACCTCATGACCCAAAATTTCAACACATGAAGTGAGATGGAGTGAAGGATAAATATAGTTGATATTGAATAAGATTCCCCCATAACCTTTTAACACCCTAGATTTGTGCCTAGACTGTTCAAGCTTACCTTCCGAAAGGATTCAACTCCAAACTAATGGAAAAGGAAATAAAAAATAAGTGTAATTTCATTATTAAAAAGTATAAATATTAAAACACCATATAACCAAGTTTATAATCATTACTAGGGTCATGTTACCCAACAGTGTGGGGTATCCCCTAATCCATGACATTCCATCTATAAATAAATTTGTTCCAGTATTGATATGCTTAGTTCAACCGAAAAAATAAACCCAAATCCAGGTGAAAACCTAATTGAATACCAATAAAGTGTAATTGGTAGAATGAAATTGTATCTTTAAACTATCATTCATACATCAACCATGTTTCCCAAGTATATTTTTCACCCATGTCCCCCTTCAGGGTTTCTACCTGGTCACCTTGCCATGTGTCATTTTATACAGGTCATATTCCATGGGCGCTAATTATCCAAAGTTACATAGTTTGGTGATTCATTATATAAATCACTTTATAATGTTCTTAATCATCCATACCACCACTAGGGTATCATATGATACCTGAATATACTATAAACTTCATAGTTCTCTCCATTAACCATGTATCCACTAATAATGAATATTTTTAAGGGGTTCCTTATAAACTACTAGGACCCTTAGGGTAATTAAAATCATATATCCCATTGTTAAAGAGGACCCCTTGATGTCGATTTTGATAAAACGTCTCCTTGATTGTGATTCTTATCTTGGATGCACCATATCATGGATTCTATCATCTATAGTATCTAATGGGCCTCTTTCATTGATTTAATGAGCCAATTAAGCATAGAAAAACTTTCTCCTAAGGTGTATATCCCAAAAAATCCTAAATGGGATTCCTATTCATATAAAAACTTGATATATATATATATAAATAAATAATTTTTTTGGGTGTTTCATATCTATCATTACATGAAAAACTGAGCTTTTAGAGACCATAATATAATATTAAAATATTATAATTAAATTTTATTATTATCTCCTAGGCTATTGGATTAGAATGTATGAATAAAATTAAATAAATTATGAAAATTATGTATCAAATTTTTACCTAAAGGAAAATTATTTATTAATTCCTAGGATTTTTTTTAATTGTAAATATGAAAAAAATTATATTGAAAGATAAATTTATATCAATTCTATATTTTCATATATTGTGTTTCATGATCATTAATAAACTCTTATTTTGAGGAAATATACTAGTATTAAATTTATGAAAATGAATAATAATTCATACATTATTTATAAATTAGTTATAAATTAAGATAATAGAATATGAAGGTTTGAAAGGATATTTTTTTCAAAAAACTTTTTAATTTTGTTGAAGGGTATTTTATCTTAATAAATTCAATTAATAAGTACTGATTATTAATTTTAATAGAATTTTTATATAATATATTTAATTAAATATATTAACTTCCCCCAACTTTCTTTCGTAGGTGACAAATAAAAATAAAATTTTATAAACCAAAAAATGTATTTATCTTAAACAGTTTTCATTATGTTGTTCAATTTTTTTTAAAATTAATATTTGAAACCTATAAAAACAATATCTGATAAAATGGTTTCCACATTCAGAATAATCATTTTGAAATTTATCAGTCTGTTTGATTTTATTTTGGATCACTGTGAATACTAACTGAGGTAAAAATTTAGATCTATGATAAAAGTTAAAAGGGTTAATGGGTGGTTGAAATAAATATATAAGGGTTACAATTACATAAATGTACTTCTATATCCTATTTTTTATGTTTATTTCTATCAATTTTTTTTATATTTTAATTTGGGAATTTTCCTACTTTCATTTGAATATGACATTATTGTATTTTAACATTTTAAGTAACTACAAGAGGTCCACTACCATTACTTATAAATGGAATCCAACTCTAGAATATTCTCTATAGAAATTGAGAACATTATATCTACTATTATCTACCAAAATAATCTCAAAAAATACTTATCCATGACATTGATGTCTTTTTGTTCCAAAAATACATATCCAAAACCCATAAATCTCTATTTAACGGAGGATAACTAAAGATGATGTGTTTGTTCTTACCAATCATTTTCATGGTTTTTTCTTCTTAAAAAATAATAAAATTTTCTATAACCATATTTGAATGATTTAATTAGAATCTTAATGATATTTAATTGTTTTTATATTATTAATTTATCCATATTCTATACATATATTGGAAAATATTCACATCACTCATGTGTAAATCTAGACTATTACCTCCACAAAGTGATATTATTTTTTTCACATCCTTTTTAAAGACATAGAAATAAATATGGATTTAATGAATATAAATAATATCTATGATATAAATATGAATTATTATGGTTAATTATTATGTATCTTACATTCGTTCTATCAATAAAAAAGTGAAAAAATCAGTTGTGTTCGTATAAGATCTATAGTCTCCTTGAAGTTATTCCATTCCTTATTAATTAATGATTTATATGAATGGTTATAAAAGTTTATATAATTAGAAAATAACATTGTGAATAATTTATTATTATCATAAATATGAAGAAAACATTTCCATGCTTCCAGGAATAAAACCTTCCAACCAAAAAAAGCATGGAAAAAAGAGAATTTTTCACCCAAATGATCATATTAATGAATAATTATTAATTAAAGTGTATTTCTAAATTATAAAGGAATGATATATAGTATTATGTATAATAAAATGGTTATATATTAGTTTTATAATATATATATATATGTATATATATTATACAAGTGTATTGAATATATTCAATGAAAAATAAGACTTAAGGTAAGGGTTAATCTAACAATCCAATTTCTTTTATGCATTGTTTATGAAAAATTTCCTTTGGAGGGAATTATATAAAACTTATCTTTTTAAACTACATATATTTTTATATCCTCTATTTATTCATATAATATTCATGTAGTAATACTATTTTCCATACTTTGGTATATATAATGATTGAGAAAATGTTTTTAAGAAAATGAAAACATATTTTCACTATGTTCAATGAACCTTTTCTTCCATGTCCATGTTATTAATTATGTTTTATGGGGTTATTATCTATAAATAAATGTTTGATAAAAATCATTTTTAATACCATTAAATTTCTTTAAAAAATTTTAAATCCAATATTTTTAATGTTTTTGTACATCTCACTTATTATCTTTTACAAAATTGTGAAATAATGTTATCTTTTAACATATAAGAAATGAAAATTTTTTCCCAACAACATGAAGATTATTTTATGTGAATACACCTAACATATATTGAATTTTATTTTAAAACAAAATACTTTTCATATAAATATAGTAAGTTTTAGTTTTCAAGGATACCAAATGAAAGGAATATTTTAAATATTTTAAATGGAATGTTGAAAAGCTACATTGAATGTATTTTTCATAAATTTAAACGTCCTTAAAATTTTTTTATGATTAATTGGAGATATTATCTAATCATACAATCCACATTATTTATTTAGATTTATTAAGATGATTAAACTATAACGAGGACTCTATAAAACCTATTACATTCCTCGACGTTTATTAATTGGTGATTAAATATTTTTGAAACCATTTTATTCTTAAGAGGTTATTATATGATAAAAATATGGTTATATTTATGATCTTATTGAATACATTTTAATGGTTTTAATTATGTGAGGAGTGTGAAAACAAATATAGACCTCCAATTCATTTGGTAAAGATTTATATCATATGAGATAACAATTTTATGTGTGAACATGAATTCTTTCTGACAACATTGAGTATGGATCAATTCACATTATTAAGTGTTCCCAATTTAATATGCAGACATAGTTTCATCTCTAAAATTCTTCAGGGGGAATTGATTACATGTCCTTAATATGTGAGTTTACATTCTTGTGTTCATACATGTTTATAATGATATTTATTCTTAAGATTATATTTTTATCACATTCCTATGTTATATTCTTGTTATGTTCTACATGGATCATGATTTTTTCCTAATGGATATACACATGTCTTATATTAGGATAAAATAATTATTTCATGAAACATTATTCATTATCTTAACTTATTAGGTGTGATATTGAAAATTTATTGTCATATTCTCATACTTGTGTGATTATGATGAAATAAAATATAAAATCAACTACAACTAATAATAATATATAGTGATATAGGGTGATCCTAAAGTGTCATGGATTGATAAGAAAGTGTTATAATTTAGTAATCCATTGGAATTTTTTATGATTATATGATTTCTCACTCTAATTGATTAGGATTTATGATCAAACTATTATATTTAGTTTTAGTAAATGGATGTTATGAGGATGATTCATCTTATAAATGAATGTTATGGATAATTTAATGAGTTTAACCATTAAGAATAAAATGAAATCGGAGATAAAATGAAAAACATTTTAAAAATTCATCCCTATCTGTCATATGAAATGAATAGTGATGTGAATCATGTTAAAATCCTAAATGGTTCATGGGAGGAACAACATGGCATTGAGTAGTTTATGTTTCTACATCCACCTTCATTTTTTGGGTCTTCTAATCCACTAATTTCTCTTAAATTGATCAATATGATGAAAAATATTTTTTCCATTCTCCAGTAATCCGATTAAGAGAATTTTTTTTACATTTAAGTATCTTAGATTCTAATCCATGGAAGACTCATATCAAGGACATGAGGAAATATGGGGAAATTAAATACATTTAATGAGATGAGTTTAAGTGCCCATTTATAAAGAAATAGATTACCTAAACTCTTCATTCAACAATTGGGGGGGGGATATATAGACATTAGGTAGAAGGATGATAAATCTATATGTATATATGAAAAGAAAATTACAAGACTTGAAAGGTTAACTTATGTTTTTATCGTTGATTAAGAATGAAATATTGACCATTTATTTAGTGTCATTTAAGAAATTATTTGAAATGGATTATTCATAAGAGAAATTTTAACCTAGGAAGATATTGTTCTATGTACACTAAAGGTTGAAATGGATGTTTTAAACTCTAATTATTGTATTTATTGTGATAAAAAAGGATAATGGAGTATCATGAATACTCCAATAGTTTCTCAAATAGAGAGAAGATGTTTTTACCATCAATATTCTATAATTTTGAGAAAAGTCACTTTGGAATTTTATTGAAAGTAATGACAATTGTTTTCAAGTGATGGAGTCCAGGTTTTCATGTTTTTTATTTTTGAGGGGGAATAAGTTTCTTTTAAATGTAACAGGGGGAAATAAGATTCAAATTAATGCACCACCCACACATCAGGGATTTAAATTAATGGAGTTTGGGAATTATTCCAATCAAATAAATAATCAAAGTGGTAACATGGATAACATATCTAAACAAAATCTAAAGTCAAAGAATAAAAGAAATTACCATGCATTATCAACTACTAAAGTTGTCCTGGACAATTATGTGGAGTAAGATATACCGATCATCCCCTAAACAATAAAAAAATGTTGTATTTAGATCGTGATAAACCCACTCCCTTGAACCAATAATGTTCTATTATAACACTAAATCACTAACATTTTGATTTTTTTCTGTTATAAATTTAAAAACCTTTTGTGGTATGATTATTTCATCTCATGTCTGTAAATGATCTATGATAGAAGTTAGTGGGAATATACCTCATGAAAATATATTTTTTCATATATAGTATAATATAATTTGATATCAGGCTGGGATTGATTGCCATTAAATATATCGCATATAAATTTCTAATAATGTTATAATAAATTTAACATTTTTCATCAAATTATAATCTTCTAGAGGTGTGTGGATGACCATGAACTTCTAATGGAAATTACTTCAATTATATGTATATTATAATATATTTATAGGGTGTATTTATCTCAAATTGTTTGTGGGAGACGCAAAATTTATGTTATGGAGTCATTACCTATATGCTTAAAGGTGTTATTTATATACAGATCATAAAATCATGTTGTATATATTTGTAACTAAATATTAGAATATTCCCAAATAGAGATGGTTGGATTTGGTTAAATATTATAACTACAGAACAGATATACAATTCATGAAGGGAAATATGGTGGATGATGTTCTATGTCACAAGGACCATAACAATTTGACCATCATGAGGATTTAAAGTGATCCAATACATATAGATATGAAAAATATGGATATTGGAATCATTAGAAAATAAGGAAATCATATCTTTGTCAGGTTAATGTTATAAAATTCATTCATGTGGGGATTAAATAGGTTTTGATGGATAATATGGAACTATAAAATAATGTGAGGAATATATCTATGGTCAACCATGATTTTGATGTAATTATAAATTTCAGGGACTGAGTATGGGTCACATTAATACCAAATTTTATGAAGTAGATATTAGATAAAGCTCATAGTTGATCATTTGTAATTCATACGGGACATATGTAGATGTACAGAGTTGTAAAATAGTATTTTTATTGGGAAAACATGAAAATTGATATAACTGTGTATTTATCCTGATTCATGGTATATTATTAAGTTAGGGCAACGATAATAACATTTAAGTGGATATTAAAACCATAATCAATACAAGAATGGAAATTTGAAATCATCTCTATGAATTTCATCATCAGACTCTCCAAAACATATAAATATCATAATTCTACATAGGTTATAGTTGATTGAATTATGATGCCTAAAAATTTAATTACTATTATATAAATTTTTTAAATGATTATTTTTCTAGGATATACACAAAGTAAGTAGTATTTTTAGAGATAATTTAACTCTCAATCATATCTATTAGATATTTGACATTTAACTCAATTCTCTAGAGACATATTCATTATGATCTGAGTATGAAGTTGATCTCTATAATTTCATATCCCCCTCAGAAAATATTTTCAGTCTCATAGGACCATTAAAATGATATAATATATACTATGACATTTCTTAATATCTCAAAGGAGGTTAGGATCAGTACTGCCCTCTTATTTTTTGAATGAATGATATTGAGACCTCATTTAGTAGAATAAATGGAATAGAACATGAGATACATTTAGAAACACATCAAGGAATCTCAGAGTCTACCAAAAAGTTATGCAGACAATCATTGGTGATATATTGAGTTCAAAGTCAGTGATAAGGTATTCCTATGAATATCTCCATTGAATATGGTTATGCTATTTGGAAATAAATCAAAAATATACCCAAGATATATTGGTTCATTTGATATTATTGATCATATCTTGATTGTAGCCTATCACTTGGTGCTTCCCCTAAACCTCTATCATGTCTATGGTGTGTCCATGTATCACTTCTGAGGAAGTACATACAAGATATTTCACATGTACTAAAATTAGAGGTTTTGTAGTTGGTGAATGATATTTTGTATGAGGAAAAAAAATTAATATCATATTTTACTCATATTATTAATGTTCACTGGAGGAATCATAAATTTGAGTAAGTTATTCGGGAACCCAAGGTTGTGAGGAAGCATAAATATCCTCAGTTTTTGGTATCAGAGAGATGTAATTTTGAGGGTTAAATTATTATAAGTTGTTATAATTTAACACAATATTATTTTATGATATATTTCTCTTAATATAAATTTTATGTTTTTGATATCCTTCTTTATACACAACACTGAGTTTAAAAACCCATGATATACTATTTAAATATTATTATTAAATGTGGCCATTACCGCATCGACTGTTGGATTTGAGAGTATGAATAAGGTTAAATAATAATAAAAAAAAATATAAAATTATTCCCGAATTAAAATTAATTCATTAATTCCTCAAAAACAAGTATTATATATTATATATAAAAAATACTATTTTTTTTTGTGAAAAAATTAATTTTTCAAAATATGATATATTTCTATATAAAATGTGTCTTAAACAATAAGAAAATAGGATTTTAATGATATAAATTTGTATTTATGAAACCTAAAATTAATTAATATTCATAAATTGATTATTAAATAGTTATATAGGAAGACAATAGTATTTTAATGTAAAAAGTGATTTTTTAGGAAAACTATTTTTTATGCGTACTTTTTTAGATTAATTAATTGAATAAATCTGTATTTATGAATAATTTTTACAAAAAAATATATTATATTAAATAAAACGAATTATTATCCATATAATGGGTTTTAACTTGGGGATGAATGTCATTAAATTCATTTTTTTGCTAAAAAGTTCAATTTTTTTAATATGGGTTTCATCGCATTTTACGCACTTATTTTAAAATGAATTTATGCCACCAATATAAATTGAATTTTATAAATTGTTTTAATTTTTTAATCATCATCGATATTTTATTTACATAGTTTAGTTTTCTCTTTGGTCATTAGGAATAGTAATTGAGGAAAAAATGTTGTACTGCGACAATATGTAAAATAGTTAATGAAGGATCAAATTAAAGATATAAGGGTTAAAATAATCTCGAAAATTGAATAAATGATATTTTTTAAGTGTATTTTTACCCACCGTTATCTTATATTCAAATTTGGGTGTATTTGATTATACTTTTTCAATAATCTAACTTTATTATATTTTAATGTTTTACGTATTTTGAAGAGTTCCACTCCCCATGCTTATAAAAGGCACATTTTATCCTCTGATATCCACAAAATGTGAGCCCTTTATCATGAATATTTTTTTATAAATACTCACCCCACATTGTTATCCAAAGACATAATATTTTGGTCTTCTCAAAAATACCCATCCAAGAAACCTTATGGTGTTGTTCAATGGTTGATATCAGATTTAAAGGTATTAGTTCTTATTGATATTTTTAATGTTTTTTTCTTTTTAATCCTCATAAAAATATACTATTACCACATTAAAATGATGTAATAATTGTATTTAAAATAATTAAAATTTTTAATGCTAATGAAATATCCATTTTTTATATCATTATAATCTTTTAGAAAATGATAACATTGCTCATACCTACGTGTGGACTACCACCTCCATGAAGCGATGTCATTCATTTTTAATTTCCTAATTTAAAAAAATATTAATAAGGATATATATATTAAATATCTATGTTATTAATGACATAATTATGATTCTAGAAACATGATGTATTATGCACTTTTCTTTTTTTGACCCATCAAAAAGTTAAAACATCACCTATGTGTACGTACATACTACCATCTCTATAAAGTGATGTGATTATTTTTTCATCACTGATATATTTGAATGGTTTTAAAATATAATATGATAAATAAATATTAAACTTATTGTAACACCCCAAGCTTCTACAGTACGCTTCTCTTTGAATAATGCAATAGCGTGTGTTGTACGCAATATCGAGTTTTAACACACCACAACCAATCAAACTAGCCGTTATGACTAGTAATACCCACTTTTTGAAATTTATAAATTTTATTTTTCAAAATGGACTTCATTTTTGGATTCGGAATATCAAAATTAGCCAAGGGTGAATTTTTTTTATTTTTCTGAAAAACTTCAATTTTTGATGAATAGTGAAACCACTAAGTGGTAGTTATAAAACTGAATTTTTCATAAAACTTAATTTTACCACTTCTGTGAGTGGAATTTCGAAAATCCGAGAGACACGGTTAATATCATGGACTAAAATGTGGTTCAATGAGATGAAAATAATTTTTGGTGAATAGAAACTTTTTACTTTTATTTACTACGGTTAAAAGTAAATAGGGTAATTAAGTGTAAAAATGATATTAATATTACCCTAACACATGTACTAATTTTATTGGACAAGTGTATATCTACCAAAAACAACCTTATGAATAAAATATTATCATTTAGGTCCACTTGGATTAGATTAAGACATTAATTATTATTTAATTCAAAGAAGAGTTAAAAGAGTCAAAATCAAAGTTTAATAACTAAAGAATTTTTAATATAGGGTTATACATACGATAAATTCGATTTTAAATATTCATTAGAAAGATAAAAATATTTCCTACATAATGGGATTTTATTTACAATTTTTAGACATTAAATAATTTAATTAATTTATGACGCAATGGTGATGCAGTAATTACCTAATTAATGAAATATTTAAATAATTGATATTATAAATATCAAAATAAATGTAATTTGAGACTTTTTATGAATTAAACTAATTTTATAGGTTAACATGACATATTATTATTGGTTATATAATTTTTTTTCGAAGTAATAATGCTGTTATGAAATTATCAAAAACAAAATACCCAATAGTGTCAAAATTGACATAAAATAGTTTTTAAAACAAATATTATATTATTAATTTATATTCTATTCCGAAAAATCTAAGGTTTGGAAAAAGGACTTTTATCATGATAGTTGTATCATTAATGGACAAATTTGGGGTCTCTTGGATGTATATAGTAAGTTTATTAACCATATAATATAAAAATACAAAGAGACATTGTAAAAGTGAAACTAATTAACTAAGAGTTAAAACTTAAAGATAAGGTTAATATAGAGACCCAACCTGTCTAAATCCTATTTTTTGAGTTGTTTTCGACCCATCCTCACATTAAAATTTAAATAATCCACTTTAGAGCCATTATAAACCGAATATTAATTTATTATAAAATAATATTTCAAGCTTTTCCAAAGGTACCACTCACCCCTCTTATAAAAGGGCACTTCCCCTTATCACTAATTCACACATTAAAAGCTTTTTGGATCGGCCAAAACCTGACCAAATACTCTCTAAAATTCCCTAAATACAACCTATAGGCCTTAGTTTGATCAGAAAGCCAACCTAAGGACCCCTTTTGATCAAATCAAAAGGAAGAACCCAAAGAAGAGGTAATGATTTCACCACCCTTTTTCAAGTTCCTTTCTTCTTCAACTTCTTCTTTCTTTGTTATTCCCATTATAAAATAATAACTCCAGTATCTTATATATACTGTGATGTTATTATAAATATTGTACAACCATATTCAGTATTCTATCCATCCTTTTAATGACATGTCACCATACGTGCGTACGTACGGCTTACCGTCTCCACGTCGTGGTGTAATTGTTATTCAATAAATTATTATTTGGATGGGTATAATAATGACGTTTAATTCATGTAAATAATAGATATAACATGATAATTATTATTTATATATGATATAACATCCAATTATATATTATTTTAATATCAAAAAAATGATATTGTCGCTCGTGCGTACGTACGAACTACCGTCTCCACGAACGCGATGAGATTCATTCCCCATCGTATCCATTCAATATTAATTCTCATTTAATAATTAAAAATAATGTTTAAGGACTTGATATCATTCTGGATATGAATAAGATACAAAATATCCATGAAAAACACGGATTACGTAACAAAACATATAAAAGAAAATGAGTAAGTTAACACCTGAAACAACGATAATACTAAGATATTATTAAAAAATCATAGTTAAAAGATCATATATGATATCATATTAATTTATATGATTCTTGTATAATTTAATAACAATTATTTCACCATTATAAAATAGGTTAACCTATCCCCAACCAAGGAAAAGTACAAGGTAAGGGTTTATTTCACAATCTCTTCATTATCCGAGGTTGTTTATACATAATTATCTAATGGACCTCTTTATCATCCACATCCATGTTTCTTAAAAATGAATTTCAAATCATTCATACTATTTTACAGACTATGGGTTAAATTCATTTATAACCTTTTTGACTTTTAATAATAAGTTTATAAAGGAATCTTTCTGTCATTTTCTAAATAAGGTCCTTTTTAACCTTTTCGACAAAATTAAGGTAAGAATGTTTTTTTAACTTATACGGATCGTGCGACTATTTTCCGCCATTATAAAATATTGGAAGCTTCCATTAAAAGATTATAATGATATTTTCAGAGTAAATGTTTTATTTTATAATTATGTGACTTTTAAATGATTTCAAAATGGAGATATTTCTCTCAAATAGTTTTGATTTCATCTATGTCAACATCCTTTGATGGATTTTAAGTTTATTTGAAGTTTATTTATTATGATACAAAAACTTCTATATTGTATTGTTGGTTTTGTGATATGTTGGACTGTGGATGTGTTATTTTTATACCATTCATGGTTTATGGAGAAATTATTGACATTTCGTATGCTAGTTTTAATACGAATGTTTATGTTATGTTTAAACCTTTTCATATGAGGAATGCATTACTTAATATGTGATTTGTGGAGCCCGCTATAACTCGTCGATGTGTTGGTAGGTCTCATGAGACAAACTAGTTTCTTGGCACAAGGCCTTGACAAAATCTTATTTGTAGTCTTGGCATGGTTCCTTGACTATGTGGTTATGATAGTCTGGCATTATGCATTCCATCATTATGAAAGTGGTTATTGATATTTCATGTGATTATTCGATTAATAGAATATCCATGTGAATAATTAAATGGAATTATTTCATTTTATTTCTGCCATATTATGTTGAAGTTCAAGTTTAAAAGGCTTTTGTTTTAGTTGTACATTGCCTTAAATGTTTATTCTTATTTATGATAGTTTCCGCTATATTGTTATCCTTACTGAGCATTTGAGCTCACCCCTTTTCTATGTTTTATTTTTCCCAGGATGTGAAGAAGTATTTTATGAATGACCTATAGGGATAGTATGAGGGGATAAGAGTGTGGACTATAGAGACTATATTTTTTTAGTTTTCATTTTATGAGGTAATGTAAACTTTATTAATGTATCTAGTTATTCCAAGGCTACTAAATTAATCGGTCTTTCGAGACTTGATCTTTCTTGTGATCATGCCAATGTTATGTAATAATGCACCAAATCTGGGTATCTAGGGTCGGGGCATTACAGTTGGTATCATAGGAAGTTTAATACAAACCTTGGAAGCTAGATTTAGATAAACTATAATTAGAGCACATAGACTGAAGATGGACTTTGAGGATTAGTATAGAAGAACTTCCTAGAATTTTGGTATTGTAGAGATTTTGTGAGTTTTCTGTGCAATACATCCCTGTCTGGATACGAGCATGTAGAGGCGGCTCTGGCACAGATGTACCTAGGGGTAAAACTTGAAAACACCGCTTTGAGCTAGACTCGAACGGGAACTGGTGAACGACAATAGGCCTTTCTTCACTATAAGGCCCCTACCTTAAACATTACTTAATCTTGAGTTACTTCAAGAATACATGTTGAGGATCTTTTTAGGATTAGAGTTTTAGATAATTAGATCATAAAACATGCATTACATTCCACATTTAAAAAAAGTGGTTACATGAAAGATAGTACTCATTTTTCCCATCAACGGAAAAATATTTAAAATAGAACATGGATTATTTCTTGACACTTCCTTGACACTATCATCACATCATGTACCTTTCCCTTGACCTGTGAAAAACATTTCAAAAACTTGGGATGAGTATAAGAAGCTCAATAAGGGATATAAAAGTACGAAAATAAAACATTAGTCCATGTATGAAATCACACTTTACTCATAAAACATAAGCATTTTAACATACCTCATCAAATCATGAATAAATCATAGAAATCATAAGACATAAAGGTAACTTGAGGCATTCATAACATTCTTACGTAGGGAGTAACCCTCATGGTTACATTTGGAATACCCATCACATTATATTCTCTAAATCTCTTCGGAGAAACCTTAACGTTTAACTCCTTTACGTTACACAATGCATTGGAGAGCTATATCGGGCTCACCCGCCCTTAGTTTATCACAGAACCACCCGTCTTCATAACAATGCCCTAGAACCATAACATAATCGTATCACATAAAACATGCATAATGTAAACATAAAATTTCAACATTTCAATCACAATATATCAATACAACACATTGATATAATTAAAACATTATGAAACCTATTTTCAATACCAAAATAAAAGAAAAGTAAAACATGGTATTTATTTTTCATTTAAAAAAAAGTTATGGATTGTAGAGGAAGCCGAAACTCAAATAATGGTTACGGCGGTGGAGAAGTCATTGTCGCCGGATACGTACGTTAAAAAAAAAATCCCTTTTGTCATTTAGTAAACACTTCATATAAAAAATATTCCTTTTAAATAAAGGTAAAAGTGAAAGGGGTTTATACACCGTATAAAAGAAAGTTGTGTATAAAAAAAATATTCCTCAATGAAAGGAGATTGAGACGAAGTCCCATACCTCGGGTCCGAATTGACTCGATCGCTCTTTAATCTCCTGAATAATAAACTTGAGTTAATTTCTACTTTCTTAAGAACCTTCTTCAAGTTCATTATTTCTATTATATCACTTATTACCGTGTTATGAACACTATGTAATTATTTAAGTTAATAATGGTCCTTTTGTCGATCATTGGTACATGAGTAAAAAATAAACTCTTTATAATTACAAGTAATTCATGTATAAATTATATCCAGAATTATATTAATGATGTAGGTATCATATATATCATATATATCTAGTATGTTCATGAATTTATAATATTACATAACATTTAGAGGTAAGAAATGAAATGCACCGTTCATGGAGACGGTAAGCCGTACGTACGCATGAACGCTACTTTAATTTCTATTTCATATTTAATGGAATGAAATCAAAATGACATAAAGATATATTATAATTCCAGTATAATATCATATATAATATCATTAACTATATCCTTTATACATCCCACATAAGTCATTAACGAATCAAATCACTTTGAGGGGGCGGTAGTCCGCACTTCCTAAAATGAAGATATCTCGTTTACCTATAATGGAAACCATAAAGGTATGGCATAAATGAAAAATACAGAAGCTTAAAAAAAACATAAAAATATTATATATCATATATAAATATAGTTACTTCTTAATGGCCACCTTTTATGGTGTTAGTAGAATATTGAACAATCATCGTTTCGTGGGGAAGAAATTCCCCATCCACGGAAACAGTATGCTCTTTAACCACTAGATGTAGGTGTGTGTAAGTGTAGATAGAATAATTATTATAAAAACATCCTAGTATATGGAAGATACTAGTGTTGTTACAAAATAAATAAATAAAAAGAGTTTAGGGGGTTGGAGAAAGAAAATAAAACAAAAGAGCATTAGAGAAGACTTTACCTTTGAATCGGGTAACTCCTCTTGGTTTGAACCAAAAGGGTTTCTTGAAGAGATTTCTGTCTAAGGTAAGGATTCTAGGATGAATAGAGGGATGTGGAGAGACAACATGATTAGAGATTGACCGAGCCAAAATCTTGAGAGGTGTGGGTAAGGAGGTAGATGTGGGGGCCTTTTATAAGAGGAGAGGAGGGGCACTCTTGGAAAGGTATAAAATGTTACTTTATTTTCAAATGAGTTTCGGATTTTAAAGGTCCCAAATTGATGTATTTAAAGGATAAGGTGATAAGGGTTCTAAATCCACCCATACAATAGGTTTTTGACATGTTTAGGTCTTAGATTTTACCTTATCTTTTCATTTTATTTAAATCGTTAAATAATGAGGTAATCGCTGCATCACCATGGTCTCATATATAATTTAATTTATTTAATGTCTAAAAATTATAAAAAAAATACTATGATGTAGGAAATCTTTTTAGATTTCCAATTACTATTTATAGTCCTAGAGATAATTTATGTAGATAAAATTAAAAATGTTTTACTCAGGTGATACATTCTTTGTTATATTTACTTTTTAAAAAAAATAAAAAGATAAAAAGTCATTATCACACAAAAGTGATTCCATGGGGTCCCCAAGTTTGGCACAAGGAATCCCATGGTCTTCCATGACACAACCAGTAGTACTATGACACATGTTGGTGTCATTTTTTATTATTATGATATTATTTTATTATCCTTAACTACCTGATTACTAATTATTCAAGATAATTAACGATAATTACCGTCGTTACTATTCACAAAGTCCAAAAACAGAAGAGTATTAATTACATAATTTAGACCTTATGATTCCAAATATGGAATCCATTTTACCAAATTACAAACACATAAATTGCAATAATTAATTTAAAAAAAAATTCTCGTTGTCAAAACAAATAGTGGGTTTTTTTTGAAACAATATCTATGAAAAGTTTGGCATTAGTTTATGCCAAATTACAAAGTGAAATTTATTCTAATTACCACTATTGGATTAAATGGTAAAAATATATTATATTTACACTTTAAAACCAATTAAAAAGATAATCTAACCATATAATTAAATTATATGAAAAAGCAGTTTTGATGTAAAATGCAGCATTTTTCACTATTCATTAAAAAATGAAAATTGTCAGAAAAATACCAAAACATTATCCAATGTAAATTTCAATGTCCCAATAATAAAGAATAAGTTTATTTTGAAAAATAGAGCTTATAAAAATGTCAAAATTTTGATTTAAAATGGTTTTCCATCAAAAGGCAGTAAAACAATCTTTTAAAAATATTAGTGTATTCCATGTTTAGGATTGGATTTATTCTAATTTTAAGCATCTAAAACACTATCTAATTCATAAATAGACATATATATGAATATATATTATTCATTACTTACTTGGGATGTTACATCCATCCCCCCTTTATAAAATTTCGTCCCCTCAATTTATTTACTTATCGAATAAGTGGGGGTATTTATCTCTCATTGCATTTTCAGATTGCCATGTTGCCTCTTCACTCATGTGGGTTTTCCACAAAACCTTTACTTGATGAATCACCATATTCTTCAACACTTACTCCCTGTGGTCATGAATCTGGACCAGTTTTTCCTCAGAATATAGATTCTCTTCCAGCTGAACCACCACTGGACTCAAAACATGAGATGGATCTCGCATGTACTTCCTTAACATTGAAACATGAAAAACATTGTGTACCTGAGATAAACTCGGAGGTGAATCCACTCGGTATGCAACTGATCCAACTTTATCCAAAATTTCATATGGTACAATGAACCTTGGACTCAACTTTCCTTTCTTACCAAATCGCATCACACTTTTCCATGGTGATACTTTGAGAAAAACATGATCACCTACCTCAAAAGAGAGATCCTTACTCCTGTTGTCCACATAACTCTTCTACCTGCTCTGAGCTATTCTCATGTGTTTCTATATCAGATGAATTTTTTTTGCCAACTCTTCTACCAATTCTGGTCCCATCAACTTCTTTTCACCCACTTCATCCCAAAAAGATGGATTTCAACACTGCTTCCCATATAATGCCTCAAATGGAGCCATCTGTATACTAGAATGAAAACTATTATTATAAGAAAACTCAACCAAAGAATTATGTTGGTCCCAAATTCCCTGACAATCCATCGAACAAGCATGTATCATATCCTGCAAAGTCTGAATTATTCATTTTGACTGCCCATCTGATTGAGGATGAAAAGATGTACTAAAATTTAATTCAGTACCCAACGACTTCTGAAGGCCTTTCCAAAAGTTAGAAGTGAACTTGGGATCATGGTAAGATACAATGGAGAGAGGAACTCCATGTAACCTAACTATCTCTTTAAGATACAAACGAGAAAGTTGATCTAGGGAAAAAGTATCTCGTATGGCAAGGAAATGAGAAGATTTAGTCAAGTGATCAACAATAACCCAGATTGCATTATTACCTCGAGGTGTCTTCGACAATCCCACAACGAAGTCCATGGATATATTCTCCCATTTCCACTCTGGAACTGGTAAAGGCTGAAGCATCCTTTTCGGTAACTGTCACTCTGCTTTAACCTATTGACAAGTCAAACACTTCACAGTAAAATCAGCAATATCTCTTTTCATTCCGTCCCACCAGTAATACTCCTGAAGATCTCTATACATCTTAGTACTGCCTGGATGAACTGAAAACGAAGAACTATGGGATTCACATAAAAACTCTCTCTTCAAATGTGAATCACAAGGCACACACAATCTCTTCCCAAATCTCAAAACAAAATCATTATCAATGTTGAATTCAGGCAACTTACCCTTCTGAACCAACTCTAACTTTTTCTGCAACTCGCTGTCTTGCTTATGTGCTTGCTTAATTCTGTCTGATAGAGAAGATTTCCCTGATATATAAAAAAAATAGAAGGACATACTGCACCAACAAATTCAATATTTAAGTTCATCAAATCCTTAACCAAAGGATCACGTTCCAAATGAAACATTTTTATTGAAGCATTACTTTTTCGACTCAAAGCATCAACCACTTTATTTGCTTTTCCCACATGGTAATGAATTGTACAATAATAATCCTTGATTAATTCTAGACATATCTTCTGTCTCAGGTTCAATTCTTTCTAAGTGAATATATACTTTAAACTTATGTGATCAGTAAATATTTCACACTTTACACCATACAAATGATGCCTCCAAATTTTTAAAGTGAAAACAACATCAGCTAATTCCAAATCATGTGTAGGGTAATTTACCTAATGATTTTTCAACTGTTGTGAAGCATATAAAATTAACTGATCATTATGCATTATGATATAACCAAGTCCTTTCAATGAAGAATCACTGTAGATAACAAACTCCCCATTCCTGTAAGGTAGTT
Organism: Viscum album; assembly: GCA_963277665.1. Classification (NCBI taxonomy): domain Eukaryota; kingdom Viridiplantae; phylum Streptophyta; class Magnoliopsida; order Santalales; family Viscaceae; genus Viscum; species Viscum album. The sequence goes on along the minus strand of OY728136.1, from coordinate 1,951,415,041 downwards.
CCAAAACTGGAGCATTCACCAATCTTCTTTTCAGTTCCTGTAATCAATCATCACGTTCTTTTGTCCAGATAAACTTAACACCCTTCCGAGTTAGCTTTTTCATTGGAATAGATAATCGTGAAATATTTCTAAAAAAACTTTGGTAATATCCTTCCAAAACAAGGAAGCTACAAATCTCAGTTACATTTGTGGGTCTTGGACATTCTTCCACAACCTTTGTTTTTGTAGGATCAACCGTTATTCCATCTTTAGAAACAATATGACCAAGGAAATAAATTTGTTGCAACCAAAACTCACACTTGATGAATTTCCCATACAATTTTTTTTCTTTTAAGGTTTTCAAAATAACCCTTAAATGACTTTAATGCCCCTCTTTACTTTTAGAAAACACTAAAATATCATCAATGAAAACAACTACAAACTTATCCAAGAACTCATGGAAAATTCTATTCATTATGTCCATGAATACCGCAGGTGCATTGGTTAGCCCAAAAGGCATTACTAAAAATTCATAATGGCCATATCTTGTAGGAAATGCGGTCTTTGGAACACCTACTTCCTTTACCTTCAATTAATGGTACCCCGATCTCAGGTCAATATTTGAAAAAAAATGAGCTCCCTGGAGCTGATCAAACAAATAATCGATATGTGGAAAATAATATTTGTTTTAAATAGTGATGTTATTCAAGGCTCTATAATCAATGCAAAGTCTCATAGAACCATATTTCTTTTTAACAAATAAAACAGAAACACCCCATGGTGATGTTCTAGGTCGAATGAAACCTTTCTCTAATAAATCTTGAAATTGCTTATTCAACTCTAAAAGTTCAATTTGAGCCATTCGATAAGGGGGTTTTGAAATTGGCTTAGCATAAGGAACTAATTAAATAGTAAATTCAACTTCCCGATCTGGCATTATTCCAGGAAACTCATCAGGAAAAACATCATGATACTCATTTACCGCTGGCACATCATTAACCTGAATAGTTCCTTTGTTTTCAACAATATGTGCAAGGTAACATTCATTTCCATTTTTTACAAGTTTCTCAGCCTCTTGATATGTTATCTACAATAATGGTTCATTCTTGTACAAAAACTGGAAGTCTTTCTGAAAAGAATCTTCTTTAGATCTACAATCAATCTTAGCATGGTAAATAGAGAGCTAATCCATACCCAGGATAACATCAAACTCTACTAGAGGTAAAACAATAAGGTTTGCAAGTAGGTTCTTTCCACAGATAATGATAGGAAGATTCTTATAAATTCTTTTTTCCACAAAATTCCCCCCTGGTGTTTTTACCACAAGTTCATGAGTCATTTCTTGAGACGGTATTCCCATTTTACTAGAAATGTTTTCAGAGATGAAAGAATGTGTAGACCCCGAATCAAAAAACACACTGGCATAATCTGAAAAAACAAACAAAGTACCTAATACCACTTCATTTGATGGCCCAACATCTACTGAAGTAGTTTCAAAGGATTTCACCACCCCTTTCTTCTTGTAGTCTAATGGATTCCCATCTCTCGAGCTATTTTTCGGACACTCATTTGCATAGTGACCCATCTCATTGCACTTAAAACACTTCACTAACTGTAAATAAAATTTGGTCTTACCATCACCTTGATCTTTTTCAGTGAAATCACGAGCATTATGTCCCATCTTACCTCATCGGTAGCACTTTCTAGAATTCAGAAGACAATCCCCGTCATGCCTTTTACCACATTTATCACAAACTGGAAACTTAGATTTCTTACCGTCAGACCTTTTTGAAGAATTCTTTCCTTTCTCCTGCCACCTCGGTCCCTTCTTCTGCTGGTTGTTATAGAACACTTGATCATCGAAAAACTCCATTTCCACCTTCTCAGAACATTGAAATAGCTTTTCATAATTCTTGAACTCGCGAGAAGCTAAAGCCCTTCGATATTTTGGCTTTAATACTGAGTAAAAATGATTGATTTTACTATCAAGGTCTCAGATAAAATTTGGAGCATACCTTGCCAATCGAGTGAACCTTTCTTCATAGGCAGCCACTGAGTCTTCCTCTTGCCTCAATTCTAGGAGTTGTTTTTCGATCCAAAGTCAAACAGCCTTAGGAAAATACTTCTTAAGAAACATACATTTGAATTCATACTAGTCGAGAGCATCAGTCTCATCAACGTCCCTAATATTTTTAACCATCGACCACCACTGATCTGCTTCACCCTCCAAACGGTAAATAGCAAGACTAACCTTTTGATTTTCTGAACACCCCATGACATTGAAAATATTCTCCAGTGATTTAATCCACCCTTCAGCTAGCATAGGGTCAGATGATCCTCTGAATGATGGGGGATGTTACCTTATGAAATGTTCTACCACTGACATGTTCCTCTGCGGTTGATCTGGATGATCTCGTGCATGGATACCACCACCATTTATCGCTTGAGTCAACTGCACCATTACTGCAACAAACTGTTCAGTTCCAATTCTGACCATCTCAGGATGCTGATTCGGAAGGTTATTTCCTTCTGTATGCCTTCCTAGCACTGCTTCCCTGTTTCCTCTGCGGAAAACCATTCTGAACAAACTTGTCTTAGATGAAGCAACATGGTAATCTTCAAATGCTATATCATTTCAATTTTACCATAAAAAAATATTTTTGGATTATCATTTAATATAATTCTAACTCCTAAAGTTATCTAAACTGACCTTTGATACCAACTATAAGGCCCCAGCCTTAAACATTACTTAATCCTGAGTTACTTCAATAATACACATTGAGGATCTTTTCAGTTTTAGAGTTTTAGAGAATTAGATCATAAAACATGCATTACTTTCCACATTTAAAACAAAGTGGTTACATAAAATATAGTACTCATTTTTCCCATCAATGGAAACATATTTAAAATGAAACATGGATTCTTTCTTGACACTTTCTTGACACTATCATCACATCATGTACCTTTCTCTTGAACTATGAAAAACATTTCAAAAACTTGGGATGAGCATAAAAAGCTCAGTAAGTGATATAAAAGTACGAAAAGAAAACATTAGTCCATGTATAAAATCATACTTTACTCATAAAACAAAATAATTTTAACATACCTCATCAAATCATGAATAAATCATATAAATCATAAGACGTAAAGGTAACTTGAGGCATTCATAACATTCTTATGTAGGGAGTAACCCTCATGGTTACGTTTGGAATACTCATCACAATATATTCTCTAAATCTCTTCGGAGAAACCTTTAAGTTTAACTCCTTCACCTTACCCAATGAATTGGAGAGATATATAGGGATCACCTGCCCTTAGTTTATCATGGAACCACCCGTCTTCATAACAATTCCCAAGAACCATAACATAATCATATCACATAAAACATGCATAAAGGAAACATAACATTTCCACATTTCAATCACAAGATATCAATAAAAAACATTTATATAATTAAAACATTATGAAAACTATTTTCAATACCAAAATAAAAGAAAAGTAAAACATGGTATTTATTTTTCATTTTTAAAAAAAGTTATGGCTTGTAGAGGAATCCGAAACTCAAATAATGGTTACGGCGGCGGAGAAGTCGTTGTCGCCGCATACGTATGACAAAAAAAACATTCCCATTTTTCGTTTAGTAAACGATTCGTATAAAAAATATTCCTTTTGAATAAATGTAAAAGTAAAAGGTGTTTATACACCGTATAAAAGAAAGTTGTGTATAAAACAAAATATGCCTCAATGAAAGGAGATTGAGGTGAAGTCCCATAACTCGGGTCCGACATGACTTGATCACTCTTTAATCTCCTGAATAATAAACTTGAGTTAATTTCTACTTGCTTAAGAACCTTTTCAAGTTCATTATTTATTTTATATCACTTATTACCATGTTATGAACACTATGTAATTATTTAAGTTAATAATGGTCCTTTTGTCGATCACTGGTACATGAGTCAAAAATAAACTCTTTATAATTACAAGTCATTTATGTATCCATTATATCCATAATTATATTCATTATGTTGGAATCATATATATCATATATATCCATTATGTGCATTCATTTATAATATTACATAACATTTAGAGGTAATAAATGAAATGCACCATTCATGGAGACGGTAAGCCGTACGTACGCATGAACGCTACTTGCATTTATATTTCATATTTAATGGAATAAAATAATAATGAAATAAAGATATATTATAATTCCAGTATAATATAATATATAATATCATTATCTCTATCCTTTATACGTCCCATATAAGGCATTAACGAATCAAATCACTTTGAGGGGGAGGTAGTCCGCACTTCCTAAAATGAAGATATCACGTTTACCCATAATGGAAACCATAAAGGTATGACATAATTGAAAAATACAGAAGCTTAAGGAAAACATAATCATATTTTATATCATATATAAATATAGTGACATATTAATGGCCACCTTTGAAGGCGTTAGAAGAATATTGAACAATCATCCTTTCGTGAGGCAGAAATTCGCCATCCACAGAAACAATATGCTCTTTAACCATTAGATGTAGGTGTGTGTAAGTGTAGCTAGAATAATTCTTATAAAAAAATCCTAGTATATTTAAGATACTGGTGTTGTTAAAAAATAAATGAATAAAAAGAGTTTAGGGGGTTGGAGAAACAAAATAAAACAAAAGATCATTAGAGAAGACTTTACCTTTGAATCGAGTAACTCCTCTTGGTTTGAACTAAACGGGTTTCTTGAAGAGATTTATTCCTAAGGTAAAGCTTCTAGGATGAATAGAGGGATGTGAGGAGACAAAATTATAAGATCTTGGCCGATCTAAAGGCTTGAGAGGTGTGGGTAAGGAGTTAGAGGTTGGGGCCTTTTATAAGAGGAGAGGAGGGGAACTCTTGGAAAGGTATAAAATGTTACTTTATTTTCAAATGAGTTTTGGATTTTAAAGGTCACACATTTATTTATTTCTAGGATAAGGTGATAAGGATTCGAAATCCACCCATAAAATATGTTTTTGACATTTTTAGGTCTTAGATTTGACATTATCTTTTCATTTTATTTAAATCGTTAAATAATGAGGTAATCGCTACATCATCATGGTCTCATATATAATTTAATTTATTTAATGTCTAAAAATTATAAAAAAATACTATGATGTAGGAAATATTTTTAGATTTCCAATGACTATTTATAGTTCTAGAGATCATTTATTTAGACAAAATTAAAAATGTTTTACTCAGGTGATAAATTCATTTTTATATTTACTTTCTTTAAAAAATTAAAAGATAAAAAGTCATTATCACACAAAAGTGATTCCATGGGGTCCCCAAGTTTGGAACAAGGAATCCCATGGTTGGACATGACACAACCAATTGTATTAGGACACATTTTGGTGTCATTTTTTAATATTATGATATTATTTTATTATCCTTAACTACCTGATTACTAATTAATCAAGATAATTAATGATAATTACTGTCGTTAGTATTCACAAAGTCCAAAAACAAGAGTCTTAATTACATAATTTGGACCTTCTGATTCCAAATATGGAATCCATTTTACCAAATTCCAAACACATAAATTGAAATAGTTAATTTAAAAAAATAATTCCCGTTGTCAAAACAAATTGCGGGTTTTTTTGAAACAATATCTATGAAACGTTTGGCATTAGTTTATGCCAAATTCCAAAGTGAAATTAATTTTAATGACCACTATTGGATTAAATGGTAAAAATATATTCTATTTAAACTTTAAAACCAGTTAAAAAGATAATATAGCCATATAATTAAATTATATGAAAAAGCAGGTTTGACGTAAAATGCAGTATTTTTCACTATTCATTAAAAAATGAACATTGTCAGAAAAATACAAAAAAATTATCCAATGTAAATTTCAATGTACCAATCATAAATAATAAGTTTATTTTGACAAATAGATCTTATAAAATTGTCAAAAGTTTAATTTAAAAATGGTTTGCCATCAAAAGGCAGTAAAACAATCTTTTAAAAATATTACTGTATTCCATGTTTAAGATTGGATTTATTCTCATTTGAAGCATCTAAAACACTATCTAATTCATAAATAGACATAGATAAGAATATATATTATTCATTACTTACTTGGTATGTTACATGCACTCTTGGTTACGACGATCTCGTGGGATATGCTTAAGATAACTCTAATTTTCATTACAAATCATTATGAAGGGTTTATGAGTATATACTTCCTCAAAGAAATTTTTTTTATGATTATGGATTATATCCATAAATTGTTCAATTTATGTTAAGTGTTTTACAAGTATGGAATTATGTATTTTTATTCATAAAATGATCTAGTTTATGACATTGTTTAGAAATGGTGCCTAGTGGAAGAAATGAAAACCGTATCAATGCACACACTCCGTGTAGGGATTACCCTTCTGCTCAAGATAATTATTATGGAGCTGATGATGCAACTGGTGCTGTTCAGCTAATCACCATACTAGGAAAACTCACTCAGGTTATGAATAATAACCTTACCCGTATGGAGAACCCTGATCCGCTGGGTGGAGGATCAATGTTAGATCGCTTCATGAGGCAACAACCACCAACGTTCAATGGGAGTACAAATCCCTTAGTAGATGAGTAATGGATAAATTACCTAGAGAAAATATTTTATGCTTTGGGGAGTAGTGAAAGGGAAAATGTTATCATGGTAGTTTACCGCCTCACTGGAGATGCCGATCAATGGTGGTCATTGATTCAAAACACAAAGGAAGATGATGAAGTATCAAATATGGAATGGAGGGAGTTAAAAGATCTGTTTTTAGAAAAATACATTCTTCGTCACCATCGAGAAAATATGGAAAGGAAATTTCTGAGTCTAATACAAAAGGAGGATGAGAATGTCGCAAAGTATGAGGTTAACTCTACTAGGTTAGAAAGGTATGTTGGAGATTATATACATAACCCAAGAAGTAAGATTGATTGTTTCTTTGATGGGTTAAAACCATTTATCCATCGAGCATTAGTCTCACAATCCTTCTCGTCGTACGAAGAAATTGTCTCATGTGCTATCAAGACAAAAAAGGAATTCTCTATGTATTATAACTTTAAATAAAATTAAGAGAATAAGAGATATGCTGATCAATCTAGGAATGGAAATAAGGGGAGGAAGGGAAAAGTTGAATATCCATCCTGCAGTAAATGTGGGAAGAAAAACCCCGATACTTGCTTAAAAGGAATGAGAGTCTGTTACAAGTGTGGTGAAAAAGGCCACCAAGCTCGTGATTGCAAGGGGAAGAAGGAAGCTACCGATGTCCAATGCTGAAATTACAGGGAGACGGGACATTATGAAAATGAATGTCCTAAGCGTCAGGGGAACTTACCTCAAAAAAGTCCAAGCCGATCAAGGCCAAGCTTATGCTATCACTAATGCTGAGGTAGAAGCTCCGAAAGACGTGGTGGTAGGTAATTTAATGGTTTCCTCAAGTTTAGCAGATGCATTATTTGATTTTGGATCATCGCATTGTTTCATATCTTACTAGTTTTCTATGAAAATTAGATATTTCAAATTTGATTTAACAAGGGAGTTGTAAGTTAAAACCCCTAAGGGAAGTAACATTGCAACAAAGTTTTGTGAATCAGTCCCCATTAGAGCACATAAATGTTCGTTATCCACTGATCTCATCATCATACCTATTATTGAGTTTGATATAATCCTCGGTATGGATTGTCTTTCAGACCATGATTCGAATATTTATTGTAAGAAGAAGGAGGTTACGATTTTTTATGATGATGATAAGGAAAACCTTATCTTTAGAGCAGAATCGTCACCACCTAATTCTTATCTAGATCCACCCACAATAGCTCTACTAAATTCAATTATTGGGGAGGAAGAGAATGAAATGACTGTGGGTGAGGAAAGGAATGTTCAAATAGAGGACGTACCTATTGTGAAATAATACGTAGATGTGTTTCCGGAAGATTTACCCAGACATCCTCTAGAACGAGAAGTTGAGTTTTCCATTGATTTAATTCTTGGATCAAGGCCTATATCGAAGACCCCTTATAGAATGGCCACTGTGGAATTAGTTGAACTAAATAAAAAACTAGAGGAATTGATTAATAAGGGATTTATTCTCCCTCGTGTTTCTCTATGTGGAGCCCCTATTCTTTTTGTTAAAATGAAAGATGGATCTATGAGGTTATGTATTGACTACAGGGAGATCAATGCTATAACAATAAAGAACAAGTATCCCCTACCCCGCATTGATGATTTATTTGAACAACTGCATGGAGCTCAATACTTTTCAAATATTGACCTTCGATCTGGATACCATCAGTTGTGTGTGAAGAAGGAAGACATTCCGAAGACAACATTTCGAACAAGGTACGGGCATTACGAGTTTATGGTAATGACTTTTGGGATAACTAATGCACCCTCTGTATTCATGGATCTAATGAATAGAGTTTTCAAGGAATATCTCGATGATTTTGTGGTGGTATTTTTTGATGATATCTTGGTATACTCCAAAATCTATGAAGATCATGAAAATCACTTGTGCATTATCCTGAAGGCTCTGAGAAGACATGAATTATATGGGAAGTTTAGAAAGTGTGGATTCTGGCTTCAGGAGATTTCTTTTCTTGGCCATATTGTCTCTAAAGATGGAATCTCTGTTGATCCTTCTAAGACCAAGGTAATCCAAGAATGGCCAACACCTATGAGTATAACTGAGGTATGCAGTTTTATTGGTTTAGCAGGTTATTATCGACGTTTCACCCAGAATTTTTCCCGATTGGCTAACCCATTAACAAAGCTTACATGTAAGGGTATTAAATTTGTTTGGACAAAAGAGTGTGAAGAATGTTTTGAAGAACTAAAGATAAGATTAGTAAATCCTCCTATATTGACTCTACCATCGGAGGATGATGGGTTCGTTATTTATAGTGATGCATCAAAGAAAGGAATTGGTTGTGTCCTTTTGCAGAATGATAGGTTTATTGCCTATGCATCACGACAGTTGAAAATTAATGATCAAAACTATCCTACTCATGATCTTGAGTTAGAAACTGTGATCTTTGCTTTGAAGATTTGTAGGCACTACCTCTATGGTGAAAAATATGATATTTATACTGATCACAAGAGTTTGAAGTATATTTTCTCACAAAAATAACTCAACATGAGGCAAAGGAGATGGATTGAATTACTCAAGGATTATGATTGTACGATACACTACCACCCGGGGAAGGAAAATAAGGTGGCCAATACTTTGAGAATAAAAGATCATGGAGTTTTGAACAATATGAGAATTGGAAGGGATCCAATTTTCATGGATCTAGTGAATATAGACATGAGAATAACCATGGAAGGTGAAACACCAGTTCTTTTCCAAATGGTTTCCAAACCATATTTAATAGAAAGGATTAAGAGTTCTCAGACCGATGAGGAAGAATTTCAAAAGAAGATTAAACATGTGAATGATGGGAGATTGAATGACTTTGGGTATGAAGATGGAATTTTGAAATTTGAGAAGAGACTTTGTGTTCCAAATATACCTGATCCAAAAAGGGAATTGTTGGACGATGCTCATAGTTCCAATTTCTCTATACACCATGGGAGCACCAAAATATATAGAGACTTGAAGGAACATTTTTGGTGGGACGACATGAAGAGGGAGATTGCTAATTTTGTGTCAAGATGTATGGTTTGTCAACAAGTGAAAGCTGAAAGGAAACAACCTGGAGGAGTCATGCAACATATTCCCATACCTGAGTGGAAATGGGATAATACTACGATGGACTTCGTCATGGGGATACCAAAGAATCCTAGAAGGAACGATGCAATATGGGTCATTGTTGATCGTCTTACCAAGTCAGCACATTTTCTTGCTATAAGATAAGATTTACCAATCGAACGTCTAACAAGACTATATATCAATGATGTTGTGAGACTTCATGGAGTAACCCTATAGATTGTTTCTGATCGTGATCCCCGTTTTACTTCAAGATCCTGGAAAAGTCTTCAGAAATCCCTTGATACTGAACTTCATTTGAGAACTGCATACCACCCTCAAACAGATGGACAATCAGAATGGACTATTAAAACCTTAGATCACATGTTGAGATCCTTCTCACTTGACTTTTAGGGTATGTGGGATCAATATTTATCTCTGGAAGAATTTTCTTATAACAACAGCTTCTATTCGAGTATTCAGATGGCACCATATGAAGCGTTATACGGAAAGAGATGTCGCACACCAACTTGTTGGGATGACGTTGGCGAACGAAAACTTGTAGGCCTAGAACTGGTGGAGGAAACAATGGAAAAGGTAAAGGTAATCCAAAACCACATCAAAGCAGCTCAAAGAAGGAAGAAGAGCTATGCCTATAACCAATGGAAGGATTTGGAATTTCAGGCAGGAGATCATGTTTTATTGAAGGTATCTCAATGGAAGGGAGTTATACGTTTCTATAAAAGGGTAAATTGAGTCCCAGGTACATCGGACCATTCAAAATTCTAGAACGAATAGGGGCTGTAGCTTACCATTTGGAAATGCTGCCAAGTCTCTCCAAAGTTCACGATGTGTTCCACGTATCACTATTGAGGAAATACATGCCTGACCCAACGCATGTACTCATCTATGAGGAATTAGAACAGGAAACTGATCTGTCTTATTGAGAAGATCCCGTCAAGATTATTGATACGAGAGAACAAGTACTGGGAAACCGGACGACTCGTCTGGTAAAAGTTTTGTGGAGAAACCATAAGATGGAAGAGGCAACGTGGTAACCTGAGAAATTTATGATGAAGAACCACCCGAGTCTTTTCATGCGGTAGTATTCTAGAAATTTAGAGGATGAAATTATTTGAAGGTGGGGAGAATGTAACACTCCAAGCTCCTACGGTACGCTTCTCTTTGAATAATGCAATAGCATGTGTTGTACGCAACATTGAGTTCTAACACACCACAACCAATCAAACTAGTCGTTATGAATATTAATACCCACGTTTTGAAATTTATAAATTTTATTTTTCAAAATGGACTTCATTTTTGGATTCGGAATATCGAAATTAGCCTAGGGTGAATTTTTGGTATTTTTCTAAAAACTTCATTTTTTGATGAATAGTGAAACCACTAAGTGGTAGTTAAAAAACTGATTTTTTCATAAAACATAATTTTACCGCTTCTGTGAGTGGAATTTTGAAAATCCGAGAGACACGATTAATATCAAGGAGTAAAATGTGGTTCAATGAGATGAAAATAATTTTTTGGTGAATAGTAACTTTTTTACTTTTATTTACCACGGTTAAAAGTAAATAGTGTAATTAAGGGTAAAAATGATATTAATATTACCCTAACACATGTATTAATTCTATTGGATAAGTGTATCTCGACGAAAAAACAACCTTAAGAGTAAAATATTATCATTTAGGTCCACTTGGAATAGATTAGGTTATTAATTATTATTTAATTCAAAGAAAAGTTAAAAGAGTTAAAATCAAAGTTTAATAACTAAAACATTTTTAATATAGGGTTATACATAAGATAAATTCGATTGTAAATATTCATTAGAAATCTAAAGAGATTTCCTACATAATGGTATTTTATTTATAATTTTTAGACATTAAATAATTTAATTTATTTATGACACAATGGTGATGTAGTAATTACCTAATTAATGAAATATTAAAACAATTGATATTATAAATATCAAAATAAATTTAATTTGAGACTTTTTATTAATTACAATAATTTTATATGTTAATATGACATATTATTATTGGTTATATAAATTTTGTTCGAAGTAATAATGCTTTTATGAAATTATCAAAAACAAAATACCCAATAGTGTCAAAATTGACATAAAAGAGTTTTTTAAAAAAATATTATATTATTAATTTATATTCTATTCCTAAAAATCTAAGGTTCGGCCAAAGGACTTGTATAATGATAGGTGTATCATTAATTGACAACTTGGGGGTCTCTTGGATGTATATAGTAAGTTTATTAACCATATAATATAAAAATACAAAGAGACATTGTAAAAGTGAAACTAATTAACTAAGAGTTAATACTTAAAGATAAGGTTAATATAGTGACCCAAAACTGTCTAAATCCTATTGGTTGAGTTGTGTTCGACCCATAACCACCTAAAAATTTAAATAATCCACTTTTGAGCCATTAGAAACCGAATATAAATTTATTATAAAATAATATTTCTAGCTTTTCCAAAGGTGCCCCTCACCCCTGTTATAAAATGGCACTTCCCCTTCTCACTAATTCACACATTCAAAGCCATTTGGCTCGGCCAAACTCTGACCAAATACTCTCTCAACTTACCTCACTACAACCTAGAGGCCTTAGTTTGATCAGAAAGCCAACCTAAGGAGCCCTTTTGATCAAATCAAAAGGAAGAACCCGAAGAAGAGGTAATGATTTCACCACCCTTTTTCAAGTTCCTTTCTTCTTCAACTTATTATTTCTTTGTTATTACCATTCTAAAATAGTAACTCCAGTATCTTATATATACTATTATGTTATTATAAATATGGTACAACCATATTCATTATTCTATCCATCCTTTGAATGACATGTCACCATACGTGTGTACGTACGGCTTACCGTCTCCATGTCGTGGTGTAATTGTTATTCAATAAATTATTATTTGGATGGGTATAATAATGATGTATAATTCATGTAAATAATAGATATAACATGATAATTATTCTTTATATATGATATACCATCCAATTATATATTATTTTAATATCAAAAGAATGATATTGTCGCTCGTGCGTACGTACGGACTATCGTCTCCACGAACGCGATGAGATTCATTCCCCATCGTATCAATTCAAGAATAATTATCATTTAATGATTAAAAATAATGTTTAAGGACTTGATATAATTTTGGATATGAATAAGATACAACCTATCCATGAAAAACACGTCTTACGTAACAAAACATATAAAAGAAAATGAGCAAGTTAACACTCGAAACAACGATAATACTAAGATATTATTAACAAATCAATGTTAAAAGATCATATATGATATCATATTAATGTATATGATTCTGGTATAATTTAATAACAATTATTTCACCATTATACAAGAGGTTAACCTACCCTCAACCAAATAAAAGTAAAATATAAGGGTTTATTTCACAATCTCTTCATTATCCGAGGTTGTTTATACGTAATTATCTACTGTGACATCTTTATCATCCACATCCATGTTTCTTAAAAATGAATTTCAAATCATTATTAATATTTCACAGACTATGGGTTAAATTAATTTATATTCTTGATGAATTTTTATAAGAAGTTTATAAAGGAATCTTTCTGTCATTTTCCAAACAAGGTCCTTTTTAACATTTTTGACAAAATTAAGGTAAGAATGTTTTTTTAAACTTATATGGCAGGTGCGGATATTTTCCGCTGTTATAAAATATTCGAAGATTCCCTTACAAGATTATAAAGATATTTTAAAATTAAATGTTTTATTTTATAATTATATGACTTTTAAATGATTTCAAAAAGGAGATATTTCTCTCAAATATATTTAATTTCATCTATGTCAACATCCTTTGATGGATTTTAAGATTATTTGAAGTTTATTTATTATGATACAAAACTTCCATATTGTATTGATGGTTTTGTGATATGTTTTGATTGTGTATGTGTTATTTTTATACCATTCATGGTTTATGGAGAAAGTATTGACATTTTGTATGCTATTTTTAATATGAATGTTTATGTTATGTTTAAACCTGTTCATATGAGGAATGCATTGGACTTAATATGTGACGGGTGGAGCTCGCTATAGCTCGTCGATGCATCAGTAGGTCTCATGAGACAAACTAGTGTCTTGGCACAAGGCCTTGAAAAAATATTATTTGTAGTCTTGGCACGAATCCTTGACTATGTGGTTATGATAGTCTGACATTATGCATTCCATCATTATGAAAGTGGTTATTGATATTGCATGTGATTATTCGATTAGTAGAATATCCATGTGAATAAGTAAATGGCATAATTTCATTTTATTTCTGCCATATTATGGTGAATTTCAAGTTTAAAAGGCTTTTTTTAGTTATACATTTCCTTAAATGTTTATTCTTATTTATGAAAGTTTCCACTATATTGTTATCCTTACTTGGAATTTAAGCCCCTTTTCTATGTTTTATTTTTCCCAGGATGTGAAGAAGTATTTTATGAATGACCTGCAGGGATAGTATGAGGGGATAAGAGTGTGGACTATGGAGACTATATTGTTTTAGTTTTCATTTTATGATGTAATGTAAACTTTATTAATGTATCTAGTTATTCCAAGGCTACTAAACTAATCGGTCTTTCGAGACTTCATCTTTCTTGTGATCATGCCAATGTTATGTAATAATGCACCGACTCTGTGTATCTAGGTTCAGGGAGTTACACTTATAACATGATTACTATTCTTTAGGTTATGAATATCTGACCAATATACAAGTATTGAAAGCTTCAAATCAAATCATGCAAGGAAAATGGAATAGTTTTCGTCAAAATGTTCATTTTAATGAATAATTGATAATAAAAGGGCAATTAAAAACTATAAATGAGTGGTATATATGAATATTTATATGAATAAATTTTATAATTAACTATTATTAAATATTTATTTAATATATTGGATATTTGAATTTGTATGATGAAAGATAGGACTTGTGGTAAGGGTTTATGATAAAATATAATTTCCTTTTGACGATATCTAAGATAAAAATACATAACCAAAACATTTAAGATATTTAACGTCTAAAACCATTAAATTTACTTATACTCTGGTTGTTCATATAATTTCTATGTATAATTCTAGTTTTTCACTCTTTCTTACATAAAATTAAAAATAAATTTTTTTTATAAAAAAATAACCCTTTTACCTCTTTAGCTAGTGAAGTTTTTATTCCATGTAAATGTTATTGAAACAGTTTTATTAATTGTTTTTACCTATAGATAAATGTTTAAGAAATATTATATTTCTAAAGATGAAATTATTTAATATTTATAATAAGGAATATTTTAAATATTTTATATCCATCTAACTTTTGAGTTTTTACAATATTGTGTAAATAATGTTATCTTTTATCAAATACGACATGATCATCCTTTCCAGCCACCATGGTTGATATTTTACTCCAATAATCATATAAAAGATTTCATATTTATTTTTAAAGAAATAATTATCTATATTTTGGGATTTTTTATTTTTAAATATAACCAAATAAATGGATATTTTTAGTATTTTTATGGAAATTTTACAATTCTCTTTTAAAAGTATTTTTAATTTATATCAAAATATTTTATGGATTGTTATAACTCACAATGTATATGATATTCTAATATTATATGTATTATTTTACTAGATTTATTATTATGGTGATTTTTTATGGACGATCCTATGAAACATATTACATTCACATAGGTTAATTAGAAAATGATATAAATTTTATAAAACCCATTTTATTTTAATGGGTTATATTATGATGAAATGATGGATGCTAAATGTAATTATTATATAATTATTTGTGGTTTTTATTGTTTGAATATTTCTCTTTGAATTATATATAACTCAATTTCATTGATTAAATATTTATAACCTAGGATATAACTATGTTATCCATAAACATAATTTTATATTCCTAAAATTATGAATAAACATCTTAATATTAAGAAATGTTCATAAATTTATTCATAAACCAAGTTTCATGTGTAAAATTTTATTCGATGGCCTAATAACATGTCATTAATTTGATGAGTGGAATTATTGGTTGTTATACATTTTCACAATGTTATTAATTCATAACATTAAGAATATATGACATTCATATGATATATACACATGTAATACTACATGAATTCAAATTTTATATTTCTAATTATAGAAATTTCGTATATTATGATAAATGACTTATGCCATGACTCATGATTTATAATGGTGACTGACTGGGTATTATTTATATAATTTATGATTATGTACCCATACTATTGTGCTTATATTGTCAAAAATTAATATCATTTACTAATATCTCCCATGTTTACCCATAATGAGAATCAAATATCACCCATTATTTTTTTAACCACCCCAAGTCTATAATAATGTTATTAATTAAGATATTCTTAAATAGGAACTATATGTGAATAATTTTGTGATAGATATTGAAAATATTTCATGAAAATATTTTTTTATATATATTTTGTAATGAAAAAACCATCATTGTCACTACACATATAATAATGTAAGTTATATTGAATATTAATATAAAAATATAATATATTTATAAAATAATTTATTGGGTTGATATAATGGATAAGACCAAACTCCTTCCATACTAAGTCACATTCTGATGGTTATGGGAATAGTAGAAGCATCTTATAAGGCATGTCAAACTCACTTTTTTGTCATGATTGATTATTAATCATATTTTTACATAAAGTTAAATTAAATGATTAATATAATTTAATTAAAGAATATAAAAAACTATAAAAATGTTCCAACCAAAGTATAAGGTCATAAAATTTATGAAAATTAATTTAATCAAGAGGGAAAAAGATTTCAATGAATTATCTCTTCATTAATGGATCTAGAAATATATCTAACTTGTACCATCATTTTTATATATAAATGAACAATATAATTCCTCCATTAGTTATCCACATGTGTTCCATGAACCTCCAAACATCGACGTAGGAATATCTAGGTGAAAGAACTACAAATCCCAATGCTTGCATTGTTTTCCTTTGATTGCCACGAGAATTGTATCAATAAAGGGTCATCGTTGAAATCCATATACATAAGAGTTCTGCTAGAGGTGGATATCTCTCCATTTTTTGGGAGAAGTCATGGATATGAATCTATCTAAAGATTTGATAAAAACCTCTCTAGAGCTTGTTTTACAGAATAAATGAATATGATCTCTACAAAAAATAACATAATTGAGGTATATGCCATTAGGGATAAAAATAATAATTTCACATGCACCCTTATTTTTCCTGTAATACCTATATAACCCCAACTATATTATTATTATTATTATTATTATTTCTTGAATTGTTCTCAATTCATTAATTAAATTATATACTATATATTTAAATAATATTCAATATATATTATTTCTCACTAGACCATTAAACTCAGTTCGACATTCCTCTACAATATTTACCAGGACTTGAATAATACATATTTATTTAATAAATAAATATCAATTCATAATTCTATAATAAATAAGTAAATAATATATTCATGAAATAGAATGTAAAAATTTATTGAATATTATTCTCACATAATATTCTCTCGAATAACTGGGGACAAAATATATTCAATTTAGAAAACACAAATAATTATTAAACCATCTATGAGAAATATATTTATTCAATTTTTTAAATAATACATAACAATATATTATTTATCTAGGAATCTAGAAACACTCAGAATTTGGCCCTCTACTATGATGTCCTAGACCCAGATGCCACGTAATGGGTGCCTTGAGCCTGGTGGGGTACATGGCCCCAAGCGCATCTTCCCGAATGCCAGAGGCTGCTGAAGAGTAGTGAGGGGCGAGGGTGTGTCCTTAGGAAGACTACTCCCTCATTAGCAGTGTGTAGCAAAGAGGAAGGAATATAAAGTAATAGTAAATTGCAGAAGCAATATAAATAAATATTGGAAGAAAACTGATAAAATAGATAAACATGAATAATAATAACTATATAAACTGGAACATTGATGATGTAATGTCATGTCACTAGAAAACTATAAATCATGGATACAATACAATAGGCAAAAAAATTTACACAAGGTAAAATGAAAACAAAGTCTACTCAAAGCATCCTGAGATCCTACTCGGTCATCTACAATAAAGCTCCATCCTATTAGCACACAATCAAGTATTGGAAGCAGTATGATTAACTTTTTCCATACCAGCAAACATTTAATCTACTCTAGGTACCAACGGTGACCGGAGACGGTGTGAGGTAAATCTCAATGGGCCACCACCAATGATGTCTATAACATCTGACCAGTGTAATGGAATATAACAGTGTGCAGGAATATATATATATATATATATATATGTAAAGAAAATATTACAATATAACTAAAAACCAAAGTACTTGCTTCAGCCCTCATCTGGTGTCCGAATATATAACCTGTTCATTAATTTAGAAATTACAATGTAATGTTAATAGGTCACATTTGGCATAGCCCACACTAACATCACCATGTGATATTATAAGAAGTTAAGGTCCCAATACATAACAAGGAAACTACACAAAGATATCCAGTGAGGGTGTTCTAGGTTAATACCATTGTAACGTAAATCTAATGGAATGATAACTCAGTAGTATCTGAGTATAGATAACTGGTAAGAGTGTAATCCTAGGATCGTAATCCAAGGAATTCCACAATAAGGATCCTACCGAGTCCAAGGTGGTCGAACAAGGTAAAACGGGGCTAAGAAAAGACAGGGACCTATGTGCATTCTCTATTGAAAAAAATAGTCAAAGATGGATCCAAGAAGTATATAAGAGGTATCATGTAATAATGAAAATGGACCTATGTTAGTATACTGACCATCTGAGGAATAGACAATAACCAGAGTCTAGGTGGGTATCAACCTAAGAAAACCACATCCTTGTATCAGAAAGGGGTTCCTGAGACCCAAGGTATTATCCTCTTAGAATCCAAGGCAAGCTTGAGTCAATCCATTCCTATTTGATATTGTAATCATATAATAATTCATTCGGTTCAAGTATTTCCTTCCATTAGTGTAGATAGTTCAAGTAGATTTGATCCCATTTATTTATTAGTCCAACCCTTGTCTTCCATTAGTGTGGATATGCCAAGTAGTTTTGCAACAAATTAATCAAGTCTTAGTTAGCCATTAAGGAATATTCAATTATTGAGGTTCACTCTTCTACCTTTTATCAACATGGAAGGGTTTATATGGACATGTAACCATTATTCAATCTCATTTAATAAGGCCATGTTATATACTCTCTATACATTCCATTCCACATCTCACATTTAATAATTATTTAAAGCACTTACCTTAGGTAGTTCAAGTGGTGACTATACATGGTACATGACATTATGAAATCCTTATTAAATAAAAAAACATTAATTATAGGAAGGATCACCTTAAGAAAGGTCATGAAAGAGAACACCTAAACGATGGATCAAATGTGTCAAAACACAAGAACCCAATTATGGCATAACCTTTGACATGAGGTGAATTGAGTTGAGGGTGTAACCACTAAAAACTAATCACATATTTGGAAATATCATAACCATATGATTCTAACAATTAAAATCATGGAATGTAAATTTAAGAAACACTTTCTAATGAAGCTGGTGGGCCCCACATGGACATTCCTAAAACAATGAACTTTAGGGATGATTTATAGACCACCCACCTTAGGGTTTTACGATCCTTCTCCTCCGATATCGGCACTTGAATTCCCCCAGATCGGGGTAGATCTATGTAATGCTTAAAAACACTCACATGGTGATATCTAGGTTGATATGAAGAGTAAATAATAATGTATAAAGATGAAATGAGTATTAACCATTGCACATACAACATGAAAAACATAAGCTCGATCAAATGCAGAATGAAGGAGATTTCTTGATTCCAAGTTTATATCTTCAAAAATCTCCAAAATGAGATAGAAATAGGTAAAAACTTCATAAAATTGGATTAGGGAGGAAGGGGATGGCTTAATAGATCATTAAGTTCATTTTGGACATTTTACACAAGATTTTATCATGTGTAGAGTTGTTCTGTACGGTTTGTCAAACTATGCGATACAGTTCTTCCCTAAAAAACATGATCCACATGGTTTGATCAGAATGTGTGAAAGCCATGCATGAGTACCTGGGAGAAAGGGGGAGATTGAACGATTAGGCCGCATGGCCATGTGCTAACCGTGTGAGGGGGATCTGTCCGAAAAACACCATCTGCACAGTTTGAAAAACCGTGCGGAAATCCCACAAGTTTTACTCAAAACCATGCAATGATTCCATTTTATCCAAAAATATGGGTTCCGGGATCCAAGAAAGGCACATACACCCTTAGAAACATTACTAAATCATTAATCATAAATATTTGGTCCAAATTAAAGATTTAGACCTAAAATTAAAGGATCCATACCTAAGTTAAAAACTGGGTTCTTACAGTCTTCCCCCCTTAGAAGAACTCTCCAACCAAGTTCTTCTTCAAAGGGTATGAAACACTGTATGAGAACAGCTCTGGACATTGGGCATGTACATATGCTTCCCTCTCCCATGTCTCATCTTATACTTGACCATACTACCATACCACCATATGAGAGGGACAAACTTTCCTCGGAGTGCCTTTGTGCTTCAGTCAATGATGTGTACTAGATACTCCTCAAAGGTAGCATTGACTTCTAACTCAACTTAATTGGGATCAAAGGTATGAGATGGTTCATCATGATATTTTTGAATCTATGAGACATGAATGATGTTGTGCATGGCATGGTACCTCTAAGGTAGTAGAAACTGATAAGCTGTAGACCTGACCCTCTTTAGAATCTCGAACAGCCCGACGTAACAAGGTGACAACTTTCCCTTATTCTATAACTATCTATTCCCAAGCCTGGGTGATACCCAAAGGAAAACAAGATCCCCAACCTTGAACCCAAGAGATCGTCGAGGACGATCAAAATAAGATTTCTGTCTAGACTGAGAAGTATTCATACACTTTATGATCTGTTGAACCTGTTTTGATGTCTCCTAAACAAGATGAGGACCTAGTAGGGATGAATCACCTACCTCTATATAGAACAAGGGTGAACGACGCAACCAACCATTTAAGGACTCAAAAAGATCCAACTGAATCATCACCTAAAAATAGTTATTATAAGATAACTCAACTAGAGGGATATGATTCTCCCAAGAACTACCAAAATCAAGGACACATTCTCAGAGCATATCCTCTAAAACCTTTATTATATTTTCTGATTGTCCATCAGTCAGAGGGTGAAAATATATGCTTAGAAGCACCAGAGTTCCCCTAGATTTTTACAAACCCTAGTATAATCATGAAGTGAAATGATCATCCCTATATGAAATGATAGTACGTGGAACCCTGTGTAGTCATATGATCTCATAGACATATAGTCTTCCCAGATCATCAACTAAGAGAGTCTCCTAAATAGGAATGAAGTGGGATGATTTCGTTAGTCGGTCAATGACTACCCAGATAGCATCACTACCCCTCAGCAAACTAGGTAAGCCAACTAGGAAATCCATAGAAACATCTTCCTATATCCATTCTAGTACTGGAAGTAGCTGTAACAAGCCTACATGTATCTGGTGCTCTTCTTTCACCCGTTGAAAGATAAAATAACTAGTGATTATGCCCAGAATCTGACATTTCATCCCAAACCACCAATACCTACATCGCATATTTCGATACATATTCGAGATTCCTGGATGATATGCTCAATGGGAAGCATGTGAATCTTCCATTAACTCCATTCTCACATCTATTGGAACCCAGATACATTCACGTAGATGTAGAACGTCATATCTATCCACAGACAAACACATAGGTGGGTTATCTTCTGCTATTCTCTCATGAAGAAAAAAACCAGAGAAATCTGAAAATTGCACACACTTCACCTTATCATGGAGGGAAAAGGTAACTGTTAAGGATGAGAGGTAAGACTACTCATTAATTTTAAAATACTTTATATGAATTTCAAAAAAGAGGGCCATTAACTTCCATTCATCACTGGCTTCCTATACGGCCTGTGTTTGAGTTTTCCCAATCAGTGCTTCAGTAACCACATTGACTTTTGTAGGTATATAGGCATGCTAAGGATTGTAGATATTCAAACAATATTCACTATTGGAGGTTCAAATCATGTTGAGAAAAGATATAATTGAGGATTTTTTGATCTTTATACACCACAAAGTGCTCACCCAGTAGATAATGTCTCCAGCAATGCTAGGCATGGACAATTGCTACTACCTCAAGGTCGTGTGTTGGGTAATTTCTCTCGTGAGGCCTCATCTGCTGATATATGTATGAAACGACATTGTCTTCCTAAATCGAAACTGATCTAAGTTCAATTACTGATGCATCGTAGAAGATGATATAACAATTACCTTGTTTTGGAAGAATCAGAATCGTTGCTGAGAAAAGTCTCCATTTTAGGTCCTAAATGGATTTCTCACATGATTCTGACCATGTGAACTTGACACCCTTATTTTTAAGACTAGTAAGAGGTGAAACAAGATGATAAAACTCTTGTATGAAGGGCCTGTAATATCCAGCGATGCATAAGAAACTACTAATATCGAACAAGTTTTAGGCTTCTCCTAGGTAACTACAACACTAACCTTTTAGGGTCAACAAATACGTCTGATTTGAAAATAATATGACAAAATAAGTGGATATTGTCAATCTAGAAGTCACATTTAGCAAATTTGGAATAAATATAAATGTCTCTTTATGTACTCGGGATGATCTAAATATATTTGGTATAATCATTATGAGTGTGTGAGTACACCAAGATGTCACCACAAAGAACACGAAAAAATAGTCAAAATAGGGATGTGAAATCCTATTCATTAGAGTCGTGAAAGTTGTAGGCACATTTGTAATACCGAACAATATAAAAATATACTCATATATACCATTAATACTATGGAAAGCTATACAAGGTATGTCTGATGGTCTGACTCACACCTGATATTAACCTGGTCTTAGGTTGATCATAGAGAAAACCTTTTCTCCTTCGAACATGTAAAATAAATCATCTATTTTAGGTTGTGGATACATGTTCTTAACTGTAATCTGGTTCAACATCCTATAATCCATGCCTAGATGAAGAGTTCCATCTACCTTCTTAGCGAAATGCACGGGTGAAACCCAAGAGGATGTACAAGGCTGTATAAATACTTTGGCCTCTATGTCTTCTATCTACCACTAGAGCTCCCAAATCTCAATAGGTGCCATCATGTATAGAGGAATAGACACCAAAGATACTCCTAGAACAAGATAAATTTTAAACTGTACCTCTCTCTTAGGAGGTAATCCAGAATAGTCATTAGGATAGAATTCCTTAAAATGATCAACTATTGGAGGGAAAATATTTTTAAGAAAACCCTGATCCTCCAGGAAAAGTTTTTCAATCTAGGTGGTCACTTCACCTATCCCATGATGCTTCGATCCAACCCTACCATCCTGGACATCCCACTAACCGTTGAAATGATAAATTCTACCCTCTGGTGACATAAAATAAACCCTACAGTTATAGAAATATAGAAAGGAATGATAATGAACTAAACAGTCCATCCCAAGGATGAAATCGAAGCACATCATCTCAAGAAAAAAGATATTCCACAAGAAAGGGTAACTGCCAACCTCAAGGGGGAAGTCCCTACATTGGTGTATTCCCACCGTCTGTATTCACAACGGTGTATCAAGGGTCATTACACCATAGTGATATTGTATCTCTTGTATGAGAACTTCCACGATGGATATAGAAATAAAAGAGTTTGAAGAACCTATATCTGAAAAAGTAGATAAAATAGTAAAGGATACTAGAATAGTACCTCATATTATAGATGTTCTCGTAACCTGATCCTTGGGTATCATCTGTAAGTCTTGCAAGTGACCTAATCCACGACCATGTGCAACAGGTGTAATACCATGATTATTATTGCTCTTATAGTGTTACTAGTGATCATTTATTGGAATACCATGACCACGACCTCCTCCTTATCCAGACCTTCCGGTGCTACTCTTACTCCCCACATGATTCAACACAAAAGAAATTGTTCCTATAGGTGGAGTGGATGCTTATGCTTTTCTACTTGATGTAGGTGGAAGGGTCCTGTAAAAGTGCTAAAGATGACCCATTCAGTCACAATATTGGCACTCCGTAGGGTCTCTATCACACTTGGACTTATTATTCTATGGTCTTCTACACTGATGTCACACTACAAAGCAATCAAACTAGATACTCTGGCTACTGGTTCCGGGACGAAATATCTCAAGGGAACTTTTCCTTCAACCAAAAGAACTATTGTCCTACTACAACACTAATCCTTTAAACCCGGTACTTGTGCCGCCCCTTAGATTACGCTCAATGATAAGGGCTTGATAAACTATTATATAAAAGGTAGGAAGGTTAAATACATTCAACTGAGTTTGAATGGCTTATTAGAGCCCATCATCAAAACGTCTAGCATGTGAAAAATCTTCACCGGCTACAAGCTGTTCAAGGAACTGTAAATCATTTAAATGTGATGAATATTCCATAAATAACATATAACCATGCTCGAGTTGCATGAAATATATGGATCTATCATCTCTCAGTGAATGAGGAATGAAATAATCATAGAAGGCAGTCTGGACGTCAAAACATAACATGCCCTGATGACGTCCAGCCTGGGTAACTACATCCCACCAAAGCCTGTATGAAACCTGAAGAATGTATATAGCATTGTTTAATATCTGATCTGGAGGTGTTTCCAGATGCTCAATGATATAAAACATAGCCTCTATCCAAGAATTAGCAGCCTGAGATCTGCCATCCCTAGAAAAAGTAGATGGAAGTTGCTGCTGGAAATCGAGGGTCAGATCAGCTGTCATAGGTGCAACCCATGGATCAAATTTCATAGACTACATCAGATGTAAGAAACTATCAAGAACTTGGGAATCCATTCCTTTATTAGGTACAATAGGTGGTGCTTCAAGTGGCACTCCTAGAGGTAAGACTGGCAGCTCCGGTCCCACCATGTTTGGAGCATGGTCATCACCACTCTCCTAGTGAACAACACAAGGACATCATGTCAGCATTGATCTACAAATTCCAAGCACACGCCTTAGACCAAGATCAGAAGAAAAAAGGTAGAATCACTAATGGAATATTAATGTAAGAAAACTCACTACCCAAGGCATATTACTGAGACTAACTTCTTAGACGACTAAGTGTTGGTAAGTGATCAGGTATAAGTTTCATGTTACATTGAAATTAATTTCCATGTTCACTCCTTTAACATTCATAAACATGAAAAGTCTGGATAAGATGTGAAACCAATTCATTTTATATTTCTAGATTCAGTTTATAATGGATATTCATTTCTGATGAATCAGTTCCCATACACCTATCTCCAGAAACTTCACACATTTACTTGTAGCATAATGGCTTGACTCGGTAAATTACTCATCCCAAACCATGTAGGCCCATACACCTCAGGAATTGATATAAAAGATCACTAAATTGAATCCAAAGTAATGAAAGTAGAAGAAACTATCACAACATCACTCAACAATCTTAGGAATAACAAGACATGTAAGGTAGTGAAATAAACCTATATGGGATAGCAATAAGCATGAAATGTGAATTATAGATGTTTATAATGATGCATGTTGAAATACTCATTTCCATCATATCATCAGGCTAAGGATGAAATAGATTTTCAAAAGAGTAATAATCAACAACAACACACAACTTTTACATCACCCAATAGTGAGATAATATCAATTGTAATAGAAAAAATAGAACAAAATTTGTATTATGGGTAACTTGGCTGTTACGCCACACATGGTTTTGCGATGCCCACAAATGAATTATGACGAACATCCAATCATTCCTATTATCTAATATATTGTCTCTCAATAGTAAAACTAGAAAAGAAACCATCTTTGATACCACTTTTTGACATCCTAGTCATGGATTCCACTTAATGGGTGCCCTGAGCCTAGTGGGCCACATGGCTTTAAACACATTTTCCTGAATGCCAAAGGCTGCTGACTAGCTGCGAGGTCCTAGGGTGTTTCTGTGGGAAGACTATTCCCTCATTAGAAGATTTTAGCACAACATATGGAATATAATGTTATAGTAAACAATAGAAGCAATATAAATAAATAGCAGAAGAAAAATTATGTAATAGATAAACATGAATAACAATAACTATATCAACTGGGACAATGATGATATAATGTAATGTCACTAGAAAACTGTAAAGCATGGATACAATACAATAGAAATAACTTGTTCCACAAGGTAAAAGAAAAATAATTTCTACTCCAAGAATCCTGAGATCCTACTCAATCATCTACTATCAAGCTCCATAATATTAGCACACAATTATGTATTAAAAGATGCATGCTTCCCTTTGTCAATATTTGAAACCATGTCATCTACTCCAGGTACCAACAACACTCAGAGAGGGTGTGAGATAAATCTCAGTGGGATACCAACAATGTTCTCTATAACATCTATCTTGTGTAATGGAATATAATAGTGTGTAGGCTTATACATATAATTATAGAAAGCATTACAATATAACAAAAAAACCAAGTACCTACTTCAGCCCTCGGCTTTTGTCTTAACATATAACTGGTTCATTAAATAAGAAATTACCATTTAATGTCAATTGGTAAAGTGAGGTATAGCTATCACTAACATCACCTCGTGATAGTATAAGTAGTGAAGGTTCCAAGATGTCACAAGTTAACCAAAAAATGATATCTAGTGAGGGAGTTCCAGGGTTATAACCAAGGTAACCTAAATCTCATGGAAATCTAACTTAGTAGTATTTGAGTCTAGGTAAGGGTTAAGAGTGTAATCCAAGGAGCATATTCCAAGGCATTCCACAATAAGGTGCCTACCGAGTCTAAGGTGATCAACCATGGTAAAATGGATCTAAGCAAAGACAATGCCCTATGATATTTCACCATGGCACCAACTAGTCAAAGATGGATACAAGTAGTGTATCTGTGGTATCATGTAATAATTAAAAGAACCCTACTATAGTATACCCAACATCTGAGGAATAGACAAGAAATAAAGTCTAGGTGGGTATCAACCTAAGCATACAATATCCTTGAATCATAATGGGGTTCTCGAGACCCAAGGTATTCACCTCTCAGAATCCAAGGTGATATCAAGTCAGTAAATTCCTATTTGATATTGTAATCATGTAATAATTCACTTGGTTCATGTATTGCCTTCCATTAGTGTGGATAGGTCATGTAGAGTTGAAACCATTTATTTATTTGTCCAAGCCTTGTCTTCCATTAGTGTGGATAGACCAAGTAGTGTTGCAACAATTTAATCAAGTCTTAGTTAGCCATTAAGACATATTAAATTATTGAGGTTCACTCCTGTACCTTACATCAACAAGGAAGGGGTGCTACAAACATGTAACATTAATTCAATCTATTTTAATAAGGTCAAGTTATATACCTAGTGTAATTTTCATTCCACATTTTACATTTTATAATTATTTGAATAACTTACCTTAGGCAGGTCATGTGGTGAGAATACATTGTACATTAAATTATGAAATACTTATTAAACAAAAAAAAATATTATAGGAAGGATCACTTTAAGGAAGTTCAAGAAAGGGAACACCCAAATAGTGGATCCACCGTGTTAAAACAATAAAACCTAATTAGGGAATAACCTTCAATATGAGGTGGATTGGGTTGTGGGAGTAACCACTGAAAACTAATCACATATTTGGAAAGAACATAACCATAAGATTCTAACAATTATAATCATGGAATGTAAATTTATGAAACAGTTTCCAACGAAACCGGTGGTCCCCACACCAACATTCCAAAAAAAAAAAACAAAATTTTGGACTGAGTTATAGAACACCCACCTTAGGGTTGTACGATCCTTCTCCTTTGGTATCGACCCTTGATTTGACTTGGATTCAAGTAGATCTATGAAAAGGTAAGAAAATATCACATGGAGATATCTAAGTCGACATCAAGAGAGAAGAAGAACTACTAAGGAGGACTCAAGTACTTGTAGTTGTACATCTAACATGACAAACAAAATCTCGATCAGATGTCAGATGAAGGAGATCTCTTGATTCCATGTTTAGATCATAAAAAATCTCCAAAATGAGAGATAATTAGGTCAATCACACATGAACATGGATTAGGGAGGAAGGGGCTGGATTAATAGATCATTAAGGGAGTTTTGAACATTTTACACATGATTTTATCCTGATCACAATTTTCCTGCATAGTTTGTCAAACCGTGTGCAAAACGGTGCGATACAACTCTGCCTGAAAAAAAAGCTTCCACATAGTTTGATCAAACCATGCGCAAGCCATGCATAGGTACTAGGGAAAAAGGGGGTGCTTGCATAGTTAGGCCACTCGGTCGTGTTCCAACCATGAAAGGTGGCTCTATCTTAAAAAATAAAATCCATATGATTTGTAAAACCGTACGAAAATCCCACATAGTTTACACTAAACTGTGTGCGGAGTATGTTTTCTCCAAAAAGATCAGTTTTGGGCTCCAAAAATTCCACATACACCCTCATAACATTTACAAACTCATTATGTATCAGTATTAATTCAAAATTAATGATTTAGACTAGAAAATAAAGTATCCATACCTGAGTAAAAAACCAGGTTCTTACATCAATGCCCCTTTCTCAGTGGAATTAGGCGAACAAGCCTGAAGTCCAATTATAGCATATAGAAGCATTCCAAGAAACCCATATGAGTGAAGCTAATGATAAAACAAAACAATCACTCATAATGATTCTTAATATGTAATATAATACTATTATGATGATATCTATAATCAAGCTTGTTTAATGATTGTGCCATCAACCTACGTGCTTCATTAATCTTTCTTTGACATTTAAGAAAAAAAAATTCCTATAGGAAACCATGGCCATGAATTTATTTAGCCTAGATAATTTCAATAAAATGGCTAGAGATATCAACTTCCATTAAAAAACAAAAGTCACAAATACTTTCTCAGGTTATTAATTAATGAAATATTAATCTTGAATCATCCAATGTATCCAACCTCACTACAAACATATATTGTCATGATTTTCAATAGTAAATTTATATGCATTTCTAATATTCATTAATAAAAATCTTAAATTATAAGGATAAATACACACAACTACATAAAGGATTTTCTATTAAATCATATAAATGTTTATTTCCTATTGGTGGGTGTTGTTCTAATAATATCATGCACTCAATATTATGAAGGGAGTACACCATGATAGGGTGAATGAATGTCTTATGTGTCATCACTATAGAAATAATATGTAATGTGTATCTAAAAAATGATTTCATCTAGCTATATATAATATATTTTAGAATAATATTGTGGATCTTCTTTGTTCTCATCATTGTGGAGAACGAATATGTACTCTTAGTGAGATAACTACTCTTAGGACATTATCACATACTATGTTATAGAGAACAAAAGTCATGATGTTATAATGAATTTATTTATATTTAAAATAATTAATATTATTTACCAATAATTACATAGAAGTTGGTTATAAAGAACCAACTCCAACAGACTTCCTCTTTCATTAGAGTCAATTGTTACATTAAGTCCACTAGATCATACATGACACACATGACTATAATGAGACAGGACATTAGTCAGGGGGTCCAAAATATTTCATTTTATTGGATATCTTATTACTACAATTTCTCCCCTCTAATAAAAATACCTCAAGAGGTGATAATTCTATAGTATGTTCATTTTACATTAGTGTGACCTTGGCTCCATTGGAATATCCACCGTTGAATTTTTTTTACAATAAAATGTGATAGGGTCAATAATTATGTTTACCACACCAAGAAACTATAAAAAGATTAATATGAAAATGAATTCCCTGAATACATTATAATCCAGTATAAAATCAGAATATACTATAGAATCAGTGAAAAGTAGCTACTTTAAACTCTTCTTGCCCACATCTCCTCCATTGAGACTAAAAAATATTCACAGTGGTACTTCGTATCATTGTAATATATTTGAAAACTAACATCAACATAGTCCCTGATGATGGGATCCTCATCTCCAAAAAACAAAAATAACATATCTTTAGTTATTATTAGATACATAAAGATATAATTAATAAAAAATCAATAATTTTCTCTAGTACCATCTTGATATCTGCGTACCATACTCAATATGTTTGAAAAATTATGACTGGTAAATAAAATTCAATAAATTATTGATCTTTTGCTAAAGAATATGTGTGAAATCCCAAATTAAGTTCCCCAGAATAATTCCCCAAGCTGGTCAGTCCCATGACCTTAGGGGAACCTCCCCATGCACTAGATGATACCGACTAGCAGTAATGGTCTAATATCGATCATGGGGAGACTATACCCTATTTATTAGAGTAACACATCATAAAAAAAATAAAATAAAGAGAAAAATGATATAACAGAAATAGAACAATACCAGTATCATAATATGACCAAAACCAAAAAAACACAATATCAAAATTGAATAGAAGATATGCCATGCCAATGTTTTTCCAAGTGTAAATATGATAACTGAAAAGTAAAGACCCTAGAAAGTCTCAAGAGGTTCCAAAATCATGTATGGTTCCTTTATCCTTGATCCATTCCAAATCAACCATATGAAACATGGAAAATTACCTTATATTTTCTTTAAACATGATATCTATTCGGATATCTATCACACATCCTGAGTAAGTCATGATTTTAACTCAGTTAGACACCACCAACGGTGTTAAAAATAATATTCAGTGAAAAAATGTTTGTGATAGTATAACGAATTATTTTGTATCAATACAGATAATAGTTTATATTTGTTCAATGATACTCTATTTAACCACATAACACATGGGTTCTTGAGTACACCCGATGGAACACCCCAAGCTTCCACGGTACGTTTCCTTTCGAATAATGCAATGGCGTGCATTGTACGCAACTTTGAGATTTTAACACACCATAACCAATCAAACTAGCCATTATGAATAGTAATACCTACTTTTTGAAATTTTATAAATTATATCTCTCAAAATGGACTTCATTTTTGGATTCGGAATATCGAAATTAGCCTAGGGTGAAATTTTGGTACTTTTCAGATAACTTTCATATTTTGATGAATAGTGAAAATTACTAAATTTTAATTAAAAACAACTTTTTTAATCAAAATAATTAATAATGATAAATTATTAATTTGAGTGGTTTTAAAGTATATTTAGAATATATTTTTACCATGTAATACAATTTGGGTGATTGAACATAATTTGACATTTAAACCAGACATAAACAAGTGACAATCTTTTGATAGTTATTATCTCTTAAAAACACGCTTTTTGTTTTAACAACGGGAATTAATTTTAAATTAATTTATGCCACTTCTTTGTTTTGAATTTGGAAAAATGGATTCCATATTTGGAATCAGGATGTTCAAATTGTGTAAATAGGTAAATTTTATTTTTAAACATTTTGGATAATTACTTCGGTAAATATTTTATTTACCATGGTTAAAGGGTAAATCCGGTAAACAAGGGTTAAACAATAATATTATAATAATACTAAATTACCCTAAAACATGTATTAACCCTATTGGTGGATAAATGGTCGACCATGGGCATCTTTGGGTCGATTTTTGGACCCCATGGATCCACTTGTAAGTGATAATGACACTTTATTTTAATTAAGTTAAAATAAATACAAAAACGACACAAGAATATATCTTTTAGAAAAACAATTGTTACATAGGGTTATATATGTTGGATTTTAGACTATAAATATTAATTATAAATCTAAACCGATTTCATACATAATGATATTTTATTTATAATTTTTAGACATTAAATAAGTTAATTTATTTATGACACAATGGTGATGCAGTAATTACCATAATAGTGAAAAATTAGAATAATTGATATTATAAATACCCAAATAAATATAATTTGAGACTTTTATTGAATTAAACTAATTTTATAGATTAATATGACATATTAGGATTTATTTAATTAAATTTTTTAAAAGTAATAATTCTGTTATGTGTTTCAAAAAAATCAACTATTGAATAGTGTCAAAATTGACATAAAAGAGTTTTTAAAACAAATATTATATTATTAATTGATATTAAATTCCTAAAAATATAATGTTCGGCCAAGATACTTATATCATGACAGGTATATCCTTAATGGACCACTTGGGGGTCACTTGGATGTATATAGTAAGTTTATTAACCATATAATATAAAAATACAAAGAGACATTATAAAAGTGAAACTAATTAACTAAGAGTTAATACTTAAAGATAAGGATAATATAATGAACCAAACCTGTATAAATTCTATTTGTTGAGTTTTTTTCGACCCATACCCACCTTAAAATTTAAATAATAAACTTTTGAGCCATTATAAACCGAATATGAATTTATTATAAATTAATATTTCTAGCTTTTCCAAAGGTGCCCCTAACCCATCTTATAAAAGGGCACTCCTCCTTCTCATTTCTTCACACCTTAAAAGCCTTTTGGTTCGTCCAAAACCTGCCAAAATACTCTCTCAACTTCCATCACTACAACCTAGAGGCCTTATATTGATCAGAAAGCCAACTTAAGGAGCCCTTTTGATCAAATCAAAAGGAAGAACCCGAAGAAGAGGTAATGTTTTCACCACCCCTTTTCAAGTTCCTTTCTTCTTCCACTTCTTCTTTCTTTGTTATTACCATTATAAAATAATAAATCCAGTATCATATATATACTGTGATGTTATTATAAATATGGTACAACCATATTCAGTATTCTATCCATCCTTTGAATAACATGTCACCATACGTGCGTACGTACAGCTTACCGTCTCCACGTCGTGGTGTAATTGTTATTCAATATATTATTATTTTTATGGGTATAATAATGATGTGAAACTCATGTAAATAATAAATATAACATGATAATTATTCTATATATATGATATACCATCCAATTATATATTATTTTAATATCAAAAGAATGATATTGTCGCTCGTGCGTACATACGGACTACCGTCTCCACGAACGCGATGAGATTCATTCTACATTATATCCATTCAAGTATAATTATAATTTTATGATTTAAAAATAGTATCTAAGGAATTGATATCATTCTGTATATGAATAATATACATCCCATTACTAACGAATATGGATCACATAATAAAGAATATAAAGTAAAATGAACCCGTTAACACCCGAAATGACGATAATTCTAAGATATTATTAACAAATCAATGTTAATAGATCATATATGATATCATATTAACATAAATTATTCTTGTATAATTCAATAACAATTATTTCACCATTATACAGGAGGTAAACCTACCGTCGACCAAGGAAAAAGTACAAAGTAAGGGGTTTCTTATCTCACTTTTGATTCCGTGAGAATTCCATTGTTCACCACTTATTTGTTGCATGTGGTGTGTGTACTGCCCATGATTGTATTCATTGTGTAATATACTTTAATTTATGGGTATTTACATCATCAATTTAAGATCCTCCTTTCATGGGTGTATGTTTCGTAAGTTACCTAATCGATAAGGGAATTTGAAATTCCAATTTCTACTCATTTGGCTTTACACATATTTCATTGATTATATTACTCCAAGACTATGTATGGAATCACTATTAATTTGATTATGTCATAATTTCCACTCATCTTCCTGTGGATATACTATTGATACACATAATCACTCCATTGATAATTTCTCAAGTCATCGATATGAATTTGATAAGTGTAATCTTAACTCACTCTCCATTTGTTGAGTTAAACATCCAATTCATTGTTGTTGTTTTTATAAGATTATGTGTGAATATCCTTTGATTGATTTAAACTGAATATCGAATAATATTTAGTGTATCTATATTTGTCACACATAACTATGTCGTTGATTTATCCTTAACCTAAGGATACGACCTTTATGAGAGATTTCATCTCAATTTACATTCCATTGAGACTTCTTTGTTGATATACACCAAATCACTTTTATGTGGTGTATATAATGTACTTGACATAGTATATCATGAATATCTTTATTCTCATGATATTACAAAGTTTTGATTACCTCAATTATTTTTATTCATGTGTCTCTCTTTTGGTTAGAATCTCTAACTAAAATACCATTTTTAAATTTTTTAAAGACTTATTCGTCTAAATCTTGCTCATTAATGTCCATGTTTTAAAAATGGTTTTAAGGATTTATTTATATGGACATTAAAGTTTTAAAATTAAAACTCCTTTTAAAAGTTTCAAAGTGGTATGGGACACTTTGATTCAAAAATCTATTTTTAAATGGCTTCTTGACAAATAGTGTGACTTTTAAATGTTTTCAAGAAAAGAGGGATATTTATCTCAAATAGTTTTGATGGTTATTTTCATCTATGTAAATATCATTCATTATTATCGATTGAGGTACAATAAAATCTTCCATATTGTATTGAATGTGTTATGTTTGACTTTGGATGTGCTATTTTTATACCATTCATGGTTTGTGTTTAAAGTATTGACATTTTGTATGCTAGTTTTAATACGAATTTTTATGTTATGTTTAAACATGTTCATATGAGGAATGCATTGGACTTAATAAGTGACAGGTGGAGCCCGCTATAGCTCCTCGATGCATCGGTAGGTCTCATGAGACAAACTAGTGTCTTGGCACAAGGCCTTGGAAAAATCTTATTTGTAGTCTTGGCACGAGGCCTTGGATATGTGGTTATGATAGTCTGGCATTATGCATTCCATCATTATGAAAGTGGTTATTGATATTGCATGGGATTGTTTGACTAGTAGAATATCCATGTGAGTAAGTAAATGGCATTATTTTATTTTATCTTTGCCATTTTATGCTGAAGTTCAAGTTTAAAAGGCTTTTGTTTTAATTATAAACTTCCTTAAGTGTTTATGATTATCTATGAAAGCTTATGCTATATTGTTATCCTTACTGATCATCTGAGCTCACCCATTTCAATGTTTTAATTTTCACAGGATTATGAAGAAGTAATTTATGAATGACCTGCAGGGATAGTATGAGGGGATATGAAGACAAGATGTTTTTTTATGATGTAATGTAAAACTTTATGGATGTATCTAGTTATTCCAAGGCTACTAAACTAATCGGTCTTTCGAGACTTGATCTTTCTCGTGATCATGCCAATGTTATGTAATAATGCACCGACTCTAGGTAACTAGGGTCGGGGCATTACACTCGAACTCTCAATACCCACTTCATCCCATACCATAGTCTAAACTATCCCCAAGGGATATCATATATCTAAATTCCATTCTTACCATTAAATATTTTGGAATAAAAATGAATTCCATTATTACTATTCCCCATTACAATTCACATATGAATATTATTATTACCACACATCATTTCAATTCACATATTACCTCCATTATTATAATCAATCATTTCAATTCACATGTAAATTCCATTGTTACCATTCATTATTTCAATTCAAATATGAATTAATTTTCTACCATTCATCATTTCAATTCACATATGAATTACATTGTTACCATTCACAATCTCAATTCAATTATGAATTCCATTGAAAACATTCATCATTTAAATTCTAATACGAATTCCATTGTTATAATTCATCATTTAAACTCACATGTATCACAATATAAAATTATTCAATTGACCAATTATTTAATCAAATCCAATAATTGTATATTCACATAATTCAGTTAATTAACTCAATAATTAATTAACCACGTGAAATTCATTACTAATTCCATAATTAACTTATCACATTGATCCCATTAATCAATTCACCAATTAATTAATCACATAAATCTCATTGTTTAAGTCATGAATTAATTAATCAAAGTCCACAATACCAATATCCACATAAATAATTAAATAATTTATTATTCCAATTAAATTATCCCAATATCCCCATAATTAATTCAATAATTTACTATTCCAATTCAACATCCCAAATTTCACAATAATTTAATTAATATACCCATCAACTAATTCAATTTAAGAAACTCAATTTCTAATCTCCAAATAATAATTTTAAAATTAAATACATATTATTGAAATCAAGCCTTCAGTATTTTAATTATAGACCTCATACCTTGAAATTGAGGAAGAACACATGGTAATAGAAACCCTATATTGAAGCAGATAAACCACAATCACAATGAAGAATATGATTTAGAAAAAAATCCTAAATCCAATATCAAATTAATAATAATATAACAATCATAGATCTATATATTCAACCAATATCAGTCAAGCATCCCTATTTTATATTGGGAGATGAGAAGAAGAGAGATAGGGATAGAGATCTATATGAGAAGAAAGCACATACCTGAGAATGTGCAGAACATAAATCATCCATTTGATTCACAAATAATGACCTTAAATATACTTAGTAATTTTTCCTCAAGACTCCAATATCATGATAATTAGGTTTTGTCCATGTTGGGGTTGATTTGGGGTAAAATGGGGGTTCTGGAAAATTTTAAACTAATTTTCAGATTAACAAAAAAAGAGTATGGTTTTTTGGGAAAGGGAACATGGTTTGAAAAACCATGGGCCTTAATCTATGCCTCTTCTACGTGGGGAGTGAATTATTTATCATTATAGAGTTAATGGTTTAAAAAACTATATTCTGAACATTATATCCTCCTCTACTAAGGTTCACACAATTTTTTGGGATAGGGTGCACGGTTTGGGAAAACTATGTGCCAACCACGCATTTTATCTCTTTCAAAATTCTGAAATTTCACCAAAAACCTCCTCATGAAGTAAATGAAACCAAAATTTCTCAAAGCGAGGTAAAATATTACTTGAAAACAATCCTGATACATCTCTAGAAGGGATTATGATCTTATAATCCTTCCACCTTATAACATATCATCCTCATGCTGTACTCCCAACCAGCCCTAGGATTTTGAGTTAAGAAGACCAGTTTCCGGATTCCTCATATCTAATTCTCTCTCCCATGCTTCCTCTTGAACATGACCATGTTTCCATAGTATCTGAACTATCAATGCGGTCTCTCCATAAAACACATTTTCATTGAAATCCAACACATGTATTAGATGCTCTTAAAAGGATTCATCAATCTCAAGATCAACATCATCCACATAAATCACATGAAATGTGTTAGGGTGGTACTGAAAAATCTATGACACATGAAAAATGTCATGTATAACACAATAACTTTTTGGTTGTTCCAATAAGTATTCCATCGGCCCAATTCTATCCATAACCTCAAATGATCCAAAAAACCTAGGTGTCTACTTTCCATGTCATTATATCCTATGGTGAACCAACCTTTGTGACATTCGAATTAATACACAATCACCATGTATATACTGTAGGAGTCCTTGAATTTTGTCATCATATTCCTTTTTGTCAACTCTGAGATGTAAGTATATTCTTTCAAATAAAATGTAGCTATTCTGACATCTCATTCAAGAGAATTAGTTCCAAAAACTATAACTCACCACCTCTATCCAATATAGAGGTGATCTTCATGTCCATCCACAAAGTTACACATATAGTTCCATCTAAATAATTTTGTTATAACAATTTTTATAGGAAAAATATATAAAAGGTATGTGCTTCTAAAAAGAACCATAGAAGTCTACGACACACACCCAATTATTATCCTATATCACTGGAATATGATACTCCAACTACCCATATCTTTATGGGTGTAATTCCATTCTCTATATAACCTGGATACCAAGAGTCTTCTATAAGCCCCGCCAGAAGTGCTAATTAAAGCACGATTCATGGTCTTAAACTAGTCTATGGAACCAAATACAAATGGAATATCTCACAAATATTTTGTTAGCTCAATTGGTCTACTAAGAAGGTCTCCCAAACTTGTAATACATGCACTACATTTTTCATATGGACAATAATAACCAAAATGGCATCATTTTTACAGGGATTCATTAGAAGACCCACCTAATGTCTAAGGTCACAACGCCCCACTTCCATTCTAGTATAGGGAACTACATTTTCAAACCACAAAGTTATTGACACTTAGAATTCACTTATTGTAAGGCATAACATTGGGTCATGAACCTTTATATATCCCTTTTCATTAGTGGCCACAAAAACTATCATTATATGTCATATTAAATTTTGGTTATACAAGGTTTTAAATCCCACTTTAAGGTAAGAAACTAACACAGCATTTCCTCCAAAAAACTCATTAGCACAAAAAAACAGTTTCTAAAATAGATGATCTCACCATCATGTATTATCCAATAAGAAGGTGACTCCCCACATTCAAGGTTTTCCTTCAAGGTAAAATACTCATAATCCTCATACTATCTACATCAAATTTATCTCAAAAGTGAAGACACTACTAAAATTTATATATGATTAATCTTATCATGAATCTCATGATCCAGAACATGCATCTCATCTAGTAACTTCATCATCTTACACATAGTACGTGACTCCGGAATTATTAGAGTCTAAGTCTTCCTTCTTTAATCCTCAACAACACTATTTAACTTCCCATGAATATAAGATAGATCATAATCGAATGACTAGATATACCCATCCCATATATTTTGTAAGAAATTTAAATCTTTTTGGGAGAAGATATACTTTAAAATTCCATGATCAATATACATAATAAAATTATATCCAAATAGATAACTGTGCCTACAATTTAATGCAATAAAAACTTCTTCTATCTTGAGGAAGTGTTTAGGGTAGTTCTGTTCAGGATACCTCAACTGCTGAGACCCATATGGCACATCTCAATACCGCTTCATCAACACTTCTCCACATCCAATCCCAGAAGCATCACAAAACACTATATAATCCTCACCTTGATTGGGTATGATTAGGATTTGTGCTAATGTGAGACACTTATTTTAACTCCTGGAAGGAACTCATATATGATTTAGAACATCTAATCTTTATCCACATTCTGGTCAAGCCTGCAAGTATCACTGAAAATCAAGAAATGTCCAGTATGAATCTCTAAAAATATCCATTTAATCCCATAAAGTTACAAATATTGAAAATATTTAGTGGCTTCAACAAATAAATTACCACATGGACCATATCTAGTTTTATAAAAAGAAACTCCTCTAAGATGATGTGACCCAAGAAGTGTACCCGATCAATATACAACTGACACCTTGATAGCGTGGGGAATAGCAGATTCTATCTTAGTGTACTCAGGGAAACCTCATGATTTTGGGAATGATTTTCATGAGTCTTAGAGTACACCAAGATTTCATCTACAAACACTACCTCAAACATCTCTTTGTATCGATGTAAGATTCTATTAATCATGGTCATAAACACTTCTCATGCATTCATCAACCCAAAAATAATTACGACTTACTCATATAGGCCACACTACTTCTGAATGCAGTCCTTGGTATATCAAAAGATCAAAATCTAAAATGATGATACCTTAATATCAGGTATATATTTGAGAAAACACAAGCTCTTATAAATTGTTACATGAGATCATCAATACATGAAATAGGATACTGGTTATTTACTGTTTTTCAGTTCAAATTACTGTAATAAATAGATACAAACAAACTACCACTAGCAAACTCATAAAAGAAAACTGATGAATCCCAAGGAGACTTAATCGAATAGATAAAACCCTTATCCATCAACTCTTCCAGATAAGTCTTGGGGTCTTGAATCACTTTTGGTGCCATTCTGTATGGTGTAATGAAAACTAGCTCAACCCTGACATAAACTCAAATGTTAATTCCACAGATATCTTATGAGGAAGACCTAAGATCATCAGGAAAAACATCCTAAAACCTATCCACTATGGGTAGAATGACATCCTTATTTACACAAAAAAATCTAATGAATGACAAGAAACCTAGGCGCTAATCTCCCTAAATTGCAAATGAACTAGCCCTGAACTGCCTGCCTCGATATCCGACCCTCCTTGTTTAATATTGTTGTAACCCATAGAGGACATAAATGATACACTAATATGGTAACTATATATGTGGGATTATCATTCCACTAACCAGACCATTAAAAAAATTAGTTCAATGCCTTTTATGTCAAGGATGTAAAGATCCCAACTGAAATGATACCCCCACCCTCCAGTGAACATGCTTTTCAAAAACAGATATCTCACGAATATAAACCAAATGGTGTACCTATAATCATACCTCCAATCATAAAATCCACCACCATGATCAAACCATTTAAAACATGGGAATATATAAAATAATGAGTGGAACTAATTTCAAATAAAGTCTAATAAATTAATGAATATAAGATAATTGTAACATTAACTATCGATGGTTCAAATTCATTATCCATAAGACTATGCTGAATTGAATGTAACTATCTTTCCTCTCTTTCCTGTGATATAGTATGATTCTATTGAGTTTCAACACTCTTATAATATACTATATCATGCCCAAAAGTACAACATATATTACCTTTACTACCATGGATGGAAGAACTCCAACTTCCAGACTAACTAGGTGAAGAAGATACCCTTCCTAAATATTGATTCTCTCTAACTCCATCATCACTACCTATCAGTCATGGGTTCTTAAAAATCCACTATAGATGTCCCATCCTTCCAAAAGATAAAAAATCTATAGCTTTTCTAGGTAAGTGTATATGATAATGGTCTGACCTAGTGAACTGGTGATGAATCACATGATCAAGGTCTTGTGTTAATGACCCTTCCCTCTTGACACTTTTTATACTACCCCCTTGGAAAATATTCTCATAGTGACACTTCCTACTCTTGGAAAATGTTTCTATTGATCTTCTAGTAGTGAAAATTTTTCCTAAACTGGAAACCTCCTTCAGGTTCCTCTCGGTTTTGAGATATTGATCAACCACCTCCAAAAACATCTTTAACCAAAAAAGGTTAATTGGGGACTTAATATCACATTTAGTTATATCCTATAAATTCTTAGCTAAAACTTTATCATACCCTTATAGAGCTATTGAAAAGTATTTTAGGTCTGTAAAGTGAAAAATTTAGTCCACCACATGCATGCTCCCCTAATTCAACCTAAGGAACAAAGCTTCTCCCTCCTGCCTCATTATATCT
Source organism: Viscum album (assembly GCA_963277665.1). NCBI lineage: Eukaryota > Viridiplantae > Streptophyta > Magnoliopsida > Santalales > Viscaceae > Viscum > Viscum album. The sequence goes on along the minus strand of OY728136.1, from coordinate 1,951,374,190 downwards.
GGATAGAAGTGATTTATGAACTTATCCAAGAATTCCTTCAAATCCATCCCTTCTTCCTTCCCTATTTAGGCTTGAACATACCACCAGATATTCATTTATCCTTGAAACATGTAATAAACCAACTAGACCATATTCTTAATAGGTGTCTCTACGTGTTAATGTATTGTCTGGATAGACTCAGTCTAGAACTCATCTCCCATAGGTTCACCCTCTATAGTAAAAGTAAAAGGATGTTTTAACTGAAACTTAATTATCAGACCAGACCTACTCCTCACAACCCACCCAAGATCACTTTCTATAAACCGCATGATGCACGAAAAGTTCTCATTTAAAATTTCCCCTAAATCCTAACCTGATACTACCGGGGCCTCAGTTTCCACCACTGGATGATCAACCCCTACCATGTCCTCATTTTTTATTAATAAGAATAATTATAGAGGAATATATTTATAATTACAAACACACATTTCAAGGAACATAACTATAGTTAACAAATTTATGCAAATTTACATTAAGATGTAACTAGTCATTTCCCTGAAACCTCACCACACAGTCAAAACATTGGTGTTATCACTACCGTCAACCATATTATGTCTAGGTATTGGAAAAAAAGTGTAAACTCATTTAAATTATTAAATTTATCATTTAAAAACCTAATTATTCATGTTTTAATCATTTTAAAATAATCAATATCTCATTAGGCACCATATTCAATTAAATTTGACAAGCAAGAAAAACAATTCATTTTTATTAAACTCCCAAAACCCATTTTCTCATACTTGCGTAAAATGATGCATGTCACAAAAAAATCCTTCATTTCTAGAATGATTCCTGCCCACTCAACACTTGTTAAATTCTAGGTCATGAGTCAAATATTAGAAATTTCATAAACAGTTATCACATTACAAAAATTCCGTGTCACCCAATGTGAAATAACATCAAACCATAACAACACACACAAATAGATGAAATACCTTCTTAGATACACGGGGTTTCCCCCATACATATATTTTCAACACCCATGAATGATTTCATAACCAATGTCTAATTATTTCTAGTCTCTAATATACTATTACTGAATAGTAATAAAAATAAAAGAAATTAAAATTGGGCACTAACATCTCTTTGTCTCATCCTGACCTAGTATCCCCACCCCAGTGCCCAAGCCTATTAGTCAAATGACCTCAAGCATGCCTCCCAATAGGACAAAGGCTACCTAATATTACTGAGGGTATAATATCAATCCTGGGGAGAATTACCATATTTATTGGAGTCACACAATAAGTGAAAAAAATAAACAAATGATATAACATATCCATAAAAATACTAATATTACAGGATGATCAAAACTAGAAATAAAATATCCAAACGTAAGAGTAGATATTTCATTCCAAAGTACGTTCCATGTGTCAAAATGGAAACCCTTATGTAAATCCATTGAAAATTACCAAGAGGTTCTTGAACCTCATGTGGTTCCTTCTTCCATGATACATCCCAAATCAGCCGTATAACACAAGGAAATTTCCATTATCCTATAGTTTAAATAAGATGTTTACTCAGGTACTGATCAGGCAGCCTGTGTAGGGTGTGAGTACAACTCATTAGGCCACCACCAATGGTATATAAAATAATAACCAGTCAATAATAGTGTATGATGTTTTATAAATAATAGAATAGAATTAGTAAATTAAATGGTTTATATTTATTCAATTTCTCATTATTTAACCACATCACACTTAGGTTCTCGAAGAAACCTGAACTCTCAATACCTTCTTCAACCTATTTCAGAGTCTGAACTTTAAAAAAGGGATATCATATATCTGAATTCTGTTATTAACATTAATCATTTTGATTCATATATGAATTCCATTATAACCATTCATCGTTTCAAGTCACATCTAAATTATATTATTACCATTCATCATTTCGATTCACAAATTAATTCCATTATTACCATTCATCATTTAAATTCAAAAATGAATTCCATTATTACCATTTATCATTTCAATTCACACATGAATTCCATTTTTTCCAATAATCATTTCGATACACAATTGAATTTCATTCTTACCATTCTCCATTTCAACTCACAAGTACCATAATGTCACATTAATTAATTCACCAATTAATTAATAAAATTAAAAATTTTCATATTCAAATCATTCCATTAATTAAATCAACAATTAATTAACAACATCAATTTTATTATGAATTAAATAATTAGTTTATCACATCTATCCCATTTATTAATTTACCAATTAATTAATCAAATTTATAAAATTAATTAATTCATGAAAAAATTAATGAAATTAAATATTTCAAATATCACCATAATGAAATAAAAAATTAATTATTACAATTATATAATGCCAATATCTTTATAATTCATTAAAAAATAAATTATTCCAATTAAATATGCCAAAATTTCACAATACCATATAAAACAATATACAAAATTAATTAATTAAACTGATGAAACTCAATTTCAAATCATATAATTGAAATTATACAAAAATACACATATTTTTCAAATCAATACATAGGTATTTGAATTATAGACCACCTACATCAAAATAGATAAAGAATGCTTACCTAAGAAAATCTCAAATTTGAAGTAGAATAACAAAAATCACAATTAATAATGGGATTTAGATCCATGTTCTAAATCCAATATAAGAAAAATATATATATAGCAAACAAATATCTAGTTTTAGAACTAATAGTAGATAAACATCAATCATTTATCTAGGGAGAGGAGTGGAAGAATGATATATATATATATATATATATATATATATCTAAATGGGAAGAAATAACATACTTTGGGAGGTTCATATCTTTAATCCACCTTCTTATTTTCTATTAATAGAGTTTGGGAGCCCTATGAATTCATTTGGAAGCCTCCAAAATCAATATAATTATGTTATGGCCTATTTGGGGTTAATTTGGGGTTTAAATGGGTGATCATGATTTTTAAAATCTAATTGTGGGATTAATTAAAATGTTGTGCATGGTTTTCTAGGTAGGGGTGAACAGTTGGCCAAAACAAGCTATTTAACCATGTGACTCATCTGGATGGCATTCATGGTTTCTCCTAATACGGTGAATAGTTTGAAAGATCATGTTCCAGTCTTGTGAATCCGTTCTACCTAGGTTCACAAGGTTTGATTTGCAGGGGTGCATTGTTTAGGCATAACAAGTGTGAACCATTCACTTTTCCTCTTGATTAATAATTTCTCAAGTTTCACCAAAAATCCCAAGGAAATAACCCAAACAAAAAGTACTCAAAATTAGGAAAAAGAGTACCTAACAACTATCCTAATAAATATTTAGAAAATATCACAATCAAAGAGTGTTGTATTTTACTCAGTATCTATTTCACATATTGTGCATGAAGTCACATTTCCCTTATAAATATGTTAACTATGTCAAACTAAAACCAGTCCACTCTTGGATTTTTCAAAGATAATTATTTTTAGTATCTAGTAAATTTATGTGATTTTAATTAGTCCTAGGAGCATCTTGGATATATAATGAATGATGTTGATACCTAGAGCATAGGTTGCATCACATAAGTCCTTAATAGAGAATCAATTATTTTACCAATCCTTAAAAGACTGTAAGATTGGTATTCTATTTCCAATAATTAATATTTTATCTCTATATACTACAAGGATAATAACTTAATTCCCAATGAAATTCTTATATACACATGGGTCCCTTTCATTTTTAATGAAACCAAATTATTTTATAACTTTACCAAATATAATGTTCCATAATTAGATTATTTCTTCGATAAATAAATTTATATTTTCATCTTGAAAATATTTTTGGCATCACCTAGATTTACATTCCATTATAGTTGTGTCATATAGACATCTTCAATGTGGTTCTAATAAGGAATGTATTTTTGATGTCTATATAAAAAATTTCATAATCATTTAACCTCAATATAAAGTATAGTTTTGATGGATATAATCATTTAAAATTGTGAAAATATTTCATTATGGTCAAATTGTAACATTGTTTAATCGATTTATGCACCAGATTAGATTTATTGGTATTTACATAACCTTCCATGTCAAGTTTTCTATTTAATAACCATTTTCATCCTTTGATATTAACATCAGATGGACCATTGAACATAAAACAAACATTTTTATTATACATGGAATATATTTCAAAATTCATAGATTATTTCAATCTTATATCTTTTTAGCTCACTAAAACTTCTTTATAGGATAGAGTTTCATTATTTTCAACTAATAACGAGTCACCATATTTCTCCCTAGTTATCCAATGAATTAATTTTTTTCACAAACTACATCATCCATGGGGAAATTTTTAATTTGTTCATATACCAACTATTTTGTATCTTGAACATGAACATGATCAATGTTAATCGTTTTCCCACTATCCTATTTGAGGATTTAGTCCCTATCAAGAAATTAGGATTTTTGGTGAAATTCAGTTTCTTTTTTGAGGGGTTGTATAGATAGTATCTCTTTATTTCCATAGGATACCCCAAAAATATAAACTTTATTCCTTGAGGTTCTATATTTCTTACTGATAAGGCCATTAAAAATTCCTTACAACACCATAAACCGTTATGTGATATATCAGGATTCATTCAAGGAAATTACTTAAAGGGAATTATGTTTTCCTCTTTAGTTGGTAATATGTTTAGTCTGTATTCCAATGTTTGTAATGGATATTCCCTAAAGGATAATAGATGATATGAATAACTCTTCATTGACATTACAATGTAAAACAAGTTAAGGTTACTCATTTAACTGAAACCAATACACTTTGGTGTGTAAGGTCAAGTGTGTTGAGATATAATCCTAATATACCTTAAAAAGTACACAAGGCCTTAGTTAACATATTCACTACCTTTATCTAATGAAATGATCTTCATATTATTTAAATGTTGATTATATATTTTATTCTTGAATTCTTTGAATTTATCAATAGACTCAATTTTATACAAAATCCAATTCTCATATCCATATATTGTAACACACCAATATTTCATAGTAAGTTATTTTCTTTAAAGTAATTCAATAGCATACGCTACGCGCAACACTGAGTTTGAGTGCACTACGACTTATCAAACTTACTGTTCAAAAAAAAGGTTATGAATAGTATTAACTGAATTTTGAATTTCATATACACCATATAATTTTAACATCCATATTACGTGTTTCTTAGACATAATATAAGAACAAACTCATATTTTCAGATAAAAGAAGTATTTTTCAAAAAATGCAATTTTACCCTCTTTTAATGGAGAACTCTTTTTAAACCAATATTTTAAACTTTTATATATTCCATTTGACAAAATAAACTTCTTCTTGAGAAGGAAGATATAAAAATTTAATTTTGATAAAATTTCAGAGCTTTTCTGATAACTTTAATATTTCGATGAATAGTTAAAAATACTACATTTTAATTGAAAACAAATTTTTTAATCCAAATAATTCATAGTGTTAAATTATACATTTGAATAGTTTTGAAGTATAATTATATTATATTTTTATCATTTAATTCAATGTTGCTCATTGGAAGTAATTTTACATTTAAATTGGACATAAACACATATCAATCTTTTGATAGGTTTTACTTCTCAAAAACCCACATTCTAGTTTTAACAATGGGAATATTTTTTTAAATTAATTAATAAAACTTCTATATTTTGAATTTGGTAAAATAGGCATCATTTTTGAATTTGGAATATTATAATTAGCTTTGGGTGAATTTTTGGTAATTTTCAAAAAAGCTTTCAATTATTGATGAATAGTGAAAAAACAATGTGTTGTTATTTAAAGTCAAATTTTTAATTAAATAATTATTTTTAATATAAATTTATAATAAAATTAGATGTATAAAATTTTATTGAACATTTTAACATCTTTTAACCACCTTCTAGGCACATTTCAAAATTTGCATAAAATGTAATTTTACCACTTTTGTGAATTGAATTTCAAAAATATGAGAGACATAGTTGACATTAGTAAGTAAAATCTGGTTCAATAGGTTGAAAAGAATTTTTGGTGAATAGTAGATTTGGAATTTTGTTTACCGTGGTTAAAAGTAAATAGGGTAATTAAAGGTAAAAAATGATATTATAATTACCCTAAAACCTATCCTAATTCTATTGGATAAGTTTATTTCGACCAAAATCAACATTAGGAATAAAATATGATCATTTTGGTCCACTTGGATTAGATTAGGAAATTTATTATTATTTTATTTAATGAAGAGTTAAAAGTATTAAATTCCAAGTTTAATAACTAAAATATTTTTAATATATGGTTATAAATATAATAAATTCAACAATAAATATTCATTAGAAAGGTAAAATTATTTCTTAAATAATGGTATTTTATTTATTATTTTTAGATTTTAGATAATTAAATTTATTTATGACACAATGATGATGATGTAATTACCTTATTAATGAAAGATTAAAATAATTGATATTATAAATATGCAAATAAATATAAATTGAGACTTCTGATGAATTAAACTAATTTTATAGGTTAATATGACATGTTAGGATTTATTTAATATGTTTTTTTTCTAAGTAATCTTGTTATTATGACTTTCACAAAAACAAAATTATAAACAGTGTCAAGATTTACATAAATGAGTTTTAAAAACAAATACTATATTATTAAATGATATAACATTCCTAAAAATATAAGGTTCTTCCAATGGAATAATGTAATGATAGATATGTCAATAATTAATCGCTTGGGGCTCTCTTGGGATTTTATAGTAAGTTTATTAACCATTTATTATAATAATTCAAGAATACATGGTAAAAGTTAAACTATTTAACTAAGAGTTAAATATAAAAGATAAGGTTAATATAGTGACCTAAACCTATCTAAAACCTATTGTTTTAGAGGTTTTAGACCCAACCCAACCTTATCATCTAAATAAATCCTTCTAGAGAAATTATAAACCGAATACAATTGTATAATAAATTAATATTTCAAGCTTTTCCTAAAGTGACCCTCACCTCTCTTATAAAAGGGTACTTCACCTTCTCTCAAAATCACACCTCCAAAGCCATTTGGATCGGCCAAAACCTACTCAAATATCGTCCCAACAACCCTCAATTCAACATATAAGACTTACTTTGATCATAAATCCATCCTAAGTATCCCTTTTGATCAAATCAAAAGGAAGAACTTGTAGAAGAGGTAACAATTTCATCCCTTCTATCAAAGTTCTTTTCTTCTTCCACTTCCTCTTTCTTTGTTGTTTATATAACAAAATAATAACTCAAGTACCTTATAAATACTTTTATGTTATAATAAATATGGTACAACCATATTCATTATTCTATCCATCCGATTAATGACAAAGTCACCATATGTGTGTACATACGACTTACCATCTCCACGTTGTGGTGTAGTTTTTCATTCAACATTTCATTATTTTTATGGGTATAATAGTGAGTATAAATGATGAAAATAATAATTATAACATGTTAATGATTCTTTATATTTAATATAACCTTCCAATTACATACTATTTAACCATCAATAAAATGGTATTGTCACTCGTGCGTACGTACAAATTACTGTCTCCACGAACGCGATGAGATTCATTCCCCATCGTAACCATTCAAGAATAATTTTCATTTTATGATCAAAAATAATTTTTAAGAACTAAATATAATTTTTTATGTGAATAAATTACATCATATCCAAAAAAAATATGACTTATGTAACAAAACATATAAAGGAAAACAAATCATTTAACACCCAAAACAATGATACTACTGAAATATCATTAACAAAGCTATAGTATAAGATCATATATAATATAAAATTTATGTATTTTGTACTTGTATAATTTAATAACAATGATTTCACCATTATACCGGAGGTTAACACACCCTCAACTAAGGATATGTACAAGGAAAGGGGGTTTCATCTCACATTTTATTCCCATGAGATTGATGCTTGATTTTCCACTATTTCCTTTTATGTGGTGTATGTACTGCCCATGATTGTATTAATTATGAAATATACTTGAATTTATGGGTATTTACTACTTAATTTTATGAACTTTTTTTCATGAGGTGAATCTTTCATAAGTTAACAAATCGGTAAGGGAATTTCTAATTTCAACTTCCACTCATTGGTTTTTACACAAACTTCATTGATTATTTTACTCCAAGATTATGTGTGAAATCCCTATTTGATTATTTATGTAGTAATTTACACTACCCTTTATGTGGATATACTTTTGAATCACATAATCACTCCATTTATAAATTCTCATGTCATCGATATGAAATTTATAAGAGTAATCATAACTCAATTTCCATTCATTGAGATAAACATCAAAGTCATTGGTGTTGTTTTTACAAGAATATGTGTGAATGTACTCTTATTTATTTACACTTAATATCGATTCATATTGAGTGTATTTATATTTTTCACACATAATTATGTCATTGATTTATCCTTAACCTAAGGATATGGTCTTTATAATGTATTTCATCTCAATTTACATTCCCTTGAGACTTATATGTTGTTATGCACAAATTCACTTTTATATAGTGTACATACTATACTTTGACATCATATTTCATGAATCCCTTTATTCTACTGATATTATAAAGTTTTATTTTCTCAATTATTTTTATTCAAGCATCTCTCATTTGGTTAAAAAATTGAACTAAAACATCATTTTAAATGTTATAAAGATTTATTCTTCTAAATCCTTCTCATTAATGTCCATGTTTTTAAAATGGTTTAAAGGATTTATTTATATGTACATGAATGTTTTAAAATTAAAATTCATTTTAAAAGCTTCAAAGTGGAATGAGACTCTTTGATTCAAAAATATCTTTGAAAAGGCATCTTGATAAATAGTGATACTTTTAAATGTTTTCAAGAAAAAATGATATTTCTCTCAAATAGTTTTAGTGATAATTTTCATCTACATCCACATCCTTCATTATTCATGATTTAGGTTGAATTATTATAATATGATCTTCTATATTTTATTTAATGAGTTATTTTTGAATGTGGATGTTCTATTTTTATACCATTCATGGTTTGTGGTTATAATATTAACAATTTGTATGCTAGTTTTCATACAAATGTTTATGTTATGTTTCAAACTATTCTTATGATGAATGCATTGGAATAGTATATGATGGGTGGAGCCCGATATAGATTTTCGATGCATAGGTAGGTATCATGATACAATATAATGTCTTGGAACAAGGCCTTGACAAACTCTTTATTTTCAGTCTTGGCATGAGGCCTTGAATATGTGGTTATGATGTCCGACATTATACATCCCATCATTATGAAATTAGCTATTGATATTACATGTGATTATTCGATTAGTAAAATATACATGTGAATAATTGAATAGAATTATTTGATTTATCTTAGCCATATTATGCTGAAGTTTAATTTTAAAAAGGCTTTAGTTTTTTTCATATAAACAACCTTCAATGTTAATTCTTATTTATGAAAGTTTTCGCTATATTGTTATCATTACTGAGCATATGAGCTCCCCCTTTTCTATTTTCTATTTTTCATAGGATGTGATGAAGTATATTATGATTGATTTAAAGGGATAGGCTATGGGATATGAGTGTGTTCAAAGGAGACAAAATTTTGTTTTTTTATTTCTCACTTTAAAACTTATATATATATCTAGTAATTCTAAGGTTACTAAACTAATCGATCTTTAGAGACTTGATCTATTGTGATCATACCAATGTTATGTTATAATTCACCCACTCCGAGTAACTAGGGTTGGAGCATTACAGTTGGTATCAGAAGAAGTTTAGTACAATCCTTGGAAGATTGATTTATAAAAACCATGATTAGAGAACATTACCCTAATATAAAAATTGTGGATTAGTATAGAAGAACATCCTATAATTTTGGTAATATAGGGATTTTTGTGTTTTCCTAGAAATACAATCCTATCTGAATACGAGTAGGTGGAGGCAGCTCTGGAACAGATATACCTAGGAGTGGAAACTAAAACAAGGAGATTCAAGCTTGACCTAGGGTATCATGGTACATGACAATGGGCCTTGCTGCAATCTTGGTTACGACACTCCCGAGGGATAAGCTTAGGATTATTGACATTTTCTTTACAAACTAATTTGAAGGATTCTAATTTAAGATGAGAATAAATAACCTTGTTTAATAATAATGTGTTTTAGATTGAAAATAAGGTGTCATGATACTCTTTAAATTATTTTATGACTCGCACTATGCTTTATAGTTTTAGTCAGTGGCTGAATTCCATGGAAGTCATAACAACATTGAACATGATGTACAAGGTGGGCATGGTGGTGGACTTGAGAAAAAAATGGAATTTTGATAGACATTAAAGATATTTTCTTCATGCCAAATTAGTTTTCCAAAAATATGATCAACAATATATACATTAACCATCTTCCAAACTCAACAAAGAAGATAAATTTAGGGAATGATAAGATCTTCAGAAGTGCAGACCGTGGAGTAAATAAATCTCAATTTCTATCATGTCAGAAACGTGGAAGGAGACACCTAAGAAAGTTCCTAAATGGAACAAAGAAATGATTTATGTGTGGGAACAAAAGATATAAAGTTAATAATGTCTGAGGAAAAATTAAGTGTACTAGGGAAGAAAATAAAAATGATCCTAAGAATGAAATTACAGTTATTTGCCGTAAATGTAGGGGACCATGGAATTAACCAAGTAAATTATCTATTCTATAGGATAACCTATAGGTCAAGGAATAACCTATGTGAAAATAAATGGATGAAAAAATGTCTAAAATTATTATTGATACTTATTAATGGGATTACATTGGAAGAATTTTCTCTTGTATGTGCAACCATGCAGTTTTTTAAAAAATACTATTTGATGGAGAATTATCTTTTCTTTTGCGGATATAATTATAAAGAACCATTTGGGTTTATATGATCCTTGAAATGAGGCAATTACTAGTTATTAATTTTTGGGATGAAAATGTGAGGTACCAGATGATATTTGTGGTTAAATTATGTTATGGTAATTATGAAGAATTTATCTCATTTTGGGAATGTTATAAAATATAGTTTTGAAGAAGGAAAACACACATACCATGTGACAAACCATTTCATCAGAAAAAGCTGCGGGAATCTAACCCACAACCAAAGTGTGACTGAGATTTATCACCTACCACTAGACTACATAAAGTCCCTAGTTAGTGTGACTAATTATTTTTAGTTAAATTATTTTATTGATCAATATTAAGTTGATTTGGGATCTTATGTTTTATCAAATTAATATCCTTAGTATAAGAAAATGATTTGGTGATTAAGTGATAAATGTTATTTTAGAAGAAATTTACTCTTTTGGGAACACTACGCCTAAGGAAAATAGAATACTACGATATTTAATTTGAGGAGTAATAGTGGATTATTTTTATTTTGGTAGAATACATGTTTTTTATATTTATTCAAGTTATTAATGGAAATGATTAACCTATCATAGAGAATATGTGATTTTGTTAATTACACTTCTGTATGAGTCTTTAAGAGAATTTTATGTTATTTGGAGATAAATGTTAAGATTTTCTATGAAATACAATGTGATTAAATTCTTATGAGTTTTGGGTTTCAATCTTAGTTTGTATTACATTTAAGGATTTTAAGGACAATTGTTTATTGAAAGGTATTTATTGAACTTGGGGTATTGTTTGTCTAATTTTGGAAATTAAGATTAGTATTTCTTTATATAAAGGATTATACATTTTGGAGATCATCTGATATTTTAATAAACATTTGGTTTTGGTTAATCTCTAAAGACAATGGAAACATATATTTCATCTTTTTTAGATTATGTGATTCTTTAGAAGTTGATTCCAGCGCTTCAGGTGTGACGAAGTCATCTTGAATACTCATAGTTTAGAGAAAATATAAGTTAGTGGTAGAAATTTATTAAAGGATGAAGCTCTAATTAAAAAGTAAGTATATCTCCATAGGTTCTTAGTCAATCTCATAAATAAATTCCTAAACATTATGAAATGGAACTTAAAACAAAAAACATTTTCTGTTTACTTTTCTTCCTGGGAAACTAATGACCATTTAACCCATCACAAGTTTGTGGTTTTCTTGTTTTTAAATTTCTTTTGATCAGGTTTTCTATCACTCTCCATCAAAACATGACACTTATTTTATGTTACATATCCATTCTTTCCAACATGGAATACTAGTATGGGTTATCTCGGGTGACCTTTGTACTTCTCTTTCTTTCTTTTAAAGTGATAGTTTTATTGACTCTTTTTCCAATGTGGGACTTTCAATGAAATTACCAAGACCAATATTAAAATTATGAGGACACAATTTATATAATGAGGGAAGAATGTAACAGCCCAAGATTTCATATTATGTTATTTTATTTAAAGTAATTCAATAGCACGCGCTACCCGCAACACTGAGTTCTAGAGCACAATGACTTACCAAACTAGCCGTTCAAAAATATTGTTATGAATTGTATTAACTGAATTTTGAATTTTATATACTACATATAATTTTAACATCCATATTATGTATTTCTTAAACCTAATATAAGAACAAATTCAATTTTTTCAGATAAAATAAGTGTTTTCCAAAAAATGAAATTTTACCGCCTTTTAATGGAGAACCCTTTTTAAATAAAATATTTGACACTTTTATATATTCAATATGACAAAATAAACTTATTATTTAAAAGAGGGACATATAAATTTAATTTTTATAAAATTTCGGTGCTTTTCTGATAACTTTCATATTTTGATAAAAAGTGAAAAATACTACATTTTAATTGAAAATAACTTTTTTAATAAAAATAATTTATAGTGTTAAATTATAAATTTGAATTGTTTTGAAGTATATTTAGAATATTTTTTTATCATTTAATCCATTTTTGGTATTTGAAAGTAATGTTACATTAAAATTGGACATAAACACATATTAATCTTTTGATAGGTTTTACATCTCAAAAACCCGCATTCTGGTTTTGACAACAGGAATATTTTTTAAATTAATTAATAAAACTTTTATATTTTGAGTTTGGAATAATATAAAAAACTTTTTAATTTGGAATATAAAAATTATCTTTGGGTAAATTTTTGGTATTTTTCTGAAAACATTCAATTTTTGATGAATAGTTAAAACACTGAGTTATTATTTAAAGCCAACTTTTTATTTAAATAATTATTTTTATTTAAATTTATTTTATAGTAAAAATAGTTAAATAATACCTATATTAGTCCAATGTAATTCATTGAATTAATTTTATTATAAAATTAAATGTATAAAAGTATACTGGACATTTTAACATCTTTTACCCACGTTCTAGGCATAGTTGCAAATTTGCATAAAATGTAATTTTACCACTTATGTGAATTGAATTTCAAGACTCCGAGAGACATGGTTGACATCTGAATATAAAATTTGGTTCAATATGATGAAAATAATTTTTGGTGAATAATAACTTTTGAATTTTATTTACCACGGTTAAAAGTAAATAGGGTAATTAAATGTAAAAATTATATTATAATTACACTAAAACATGTCCTAATTCTATTGGATAACTGAATTTCTACCATAATAAACCTTATTAATAAAAACTTAACCTTTTAATCTACTTTTATTTGATTAGGATATTTATTATTATTTTATTTAAAGATGAATTAAAAGTGTTAAATTCAATATTTAATAACTAAAACACTTTTAATATAGGGTTATACATAAAATAAATTTGACTATAAAAATTTATTAGAAATTTAAAAATATTATCAACATAATTATTAGTTATTTATAATTGTTATATATTATATAATTAAACTTACTTATGACACAATGATGATGCAACAATTACCTTATTAATGAAAGATTAAAATAATTGATATTATAAATATCCAAATAAATGTAAATTGGGATTTTTGATGATGTAAACTAATTTATTAGGTTAATATGACATGTTATTATTGATTTAATTAATTTTTTTCGAAGTAATCATGTATTTATGACTTTCAAAAAAACCAAATTATAAATTGTTTCAAAATTGACATAAATGAGTTTTTAAAACAAATACTATATTATTAAATGATACAATATTCCTAAAAATATAAGGTTCTTACAAAGGACTCATATACTGATATATATGTAATTAAAGAACCACTTTGGGTTCTATTAGTTTTTTTGATATGTTTATTAACTATTTATTATAATATTACAAAAAATACATGGTAAAAGTTAAACCATTTATCTAAGAGTTAAATCTATAAGATAATGTTACTATAGTGACCTAAACCTGTATAAAACTTATTGGTTGAGATTTTTTCGACCCATCCCCACCTTAACATCTAAATAAATCTTTTTGGAGCCATTATAAACCAAATATGATTGTATAATAAATTAATATTTTAAGCTTTTTCTAAAGTGATCCTCACCTCTCTTATAAAAGGGTACATCCCATTCTATCAAAATCACACCTGCAAATCTATTTGGCTCAGCCAACCCTGCTCAAATATCCTCCCAACTACCATAAATTCAATTTAGAGGCCTTACATTGATCATAAATCCATCCTATGAATCCATTTTGATCAAATCAAAAGGAAGCACCTGAAGAATAGGTAATAATTTCATCACCTCTTTTAAAGATCCTTTCTTCTTCCACTTCCTCTTTCATTGTTGTTTCTATAACAAAATAATATCTCCAGTACCTTATACATACTGTGATGTTTTTATTAATATGTTACATACATATTCCTTATTGTATCCATCCTATAAATGGAAAATTCACCATACATGTGTATGTATAACTTACCGTCTCCACGTCGTGGTGCAGTTAGTTATTCATCACATCATAATTTGGATGGGTATAATAATGAGTATAAATGATGTAAATAATAAATATAACATGTTAATGATTCTGTATATATAATATAACCATCCAATTACATTTGATTTCACCATCAATAGAATGATATTGTCACTCATGTGTACGTAAGGATTATCATCTCCACGAATGCTATGAGATTCATTCCCCATCATAACCATACAAGAATAATTTTCATTTTAGGATTAAAAATAATGTTTAAGAAATTAATAACATTCTATATGTGAATTAAATACATCCTATACATAACAAAAATTTCTTTCTTAACAAAACATATAAAGGAAAACAAACCAGTTAACACCCAAATCAATGATACTACTAAAATATCATTAACAAAGCAATATTATAAGATCATATATGATATCATATTTATGTATGTGATTTTTGTATAATTTAATAACAATTATCTAAACATTATAAAGGAGGATAAAGTACCCTCAACTAAGGAAATGTACAAGGTAAGGCGTTTTCATCTCACTTTTTATTCCCATGAGATTCATGCTATATTTTCCACTATTTCCCTTTGTGTGGTGTGTGTACTACCCATGATTGTATTAATTGTGTAATATACTTAAATTTTTGTGAATTTCAAACTTCATTGTATGGATATTATTTCCTGAGGTGTATGTTTCGTAAGTTACCAAATCATTAAGGGAATTTCTAATTTCAATTTCTACTCATTGGGTTTTACAAAAACATCATTGATTATTTTACTCCAATATTATGTGTGTAATTACTATTTGTTTATTTATGTAGTAATTTACACTCCCCTTTATGTGGATATACTTTTTAAACACATAATCACTCCATTGATAAATTCTTATGTCATCGTTATGAACTTTATAAGAGTAATGTTAAATCAATTTCAATTCATTGAGTTAAACATCCAAGTCATTGGTGTTGTTTTTACAAGAATATGTGTGAGTGTAATACGATTTATTTACACTGAATATCCATTCATATTTAGTGTATTTATATTTTTCACACATAATTATGTAATTTATTTATCCTTAACCTAAGGATACAGTCTTTATAATTTATTTCATCTCAATTTATATTCTATTGAGACTTCTTTAATGTTATGCATCAATTCAATTTTATATGGTGTACATACTGTACTTTGACATATTATATCATGAATCCCTTTATTATCATGATATTACAATGTTTTATTACCTCAATTATTTGTATTCAATCATCTCTCATTTGGTTAGGAACTCTAACTAAAATATCATTTTAAATGTTTTAAGGATTTATTCTTCTAAATCATTCTCATTAATTTCCATGTTTTAAAAATCGTTTTATGGATTTATTTATATGGACATGAATGTTTTAAAATTAAAATTACTTTTAAAAGTTTGAAAGTTGTATGGGAAACATTTATTAAAAAATCAATATTAAATGAATTCTTGATAAATAGTGAAACTTTTAAATGTTTTCAATAAAAAAGGACATTTCTCTCAAATAGTTTTAGTGATTATTTTCATCTATGTAAATATGAATAATTATTCTTGATTGAGGTTGATTTATTATAATAAAATATTTTATATTTTATTGAAAGAGTTATGCTTCACTGTGGATGTTCTATTTTTATACCATTTATGGTTTGAGGATAAAATATTAATATTTCGTATGCTAGTTTTAATACGAATGTTTATGTTATGTTTCAACCTTTTCATATGAGGAATGCATTGGACTTAGTAAGTGACGGGTGGAGCTTGATATAGCTCCTAGATGCATCTGTAGGTCTTGTGAGACAAAATAGTGTCTTGGCACAAGGCCTTGACAAAATCCTTATTTATAGTCTTGGAACGTGGCCATGACTATGTGCTTATGATGTCCGACATTATGCATTCCATCATTATGAAATTAGTTATTGATATTACATGTGATTATCCGACTAGTAAAATATCCATGTGAATATATAAATAAAATTATTTGATTTATATTTTCCATATTATGTTGATGTTTAATTTTAAAAAGGATTGAATTTTATTCTAATAAATTTACCTTAATGTTTATGCTTATTTTTGAAAGTTTTTGCTATATTGTTATCCGTACTGAGCATCTGATCTCACCCATTTCTTATGTTTTATTTTTCCTAGGATTTGATGAAGTATATTATGATTGACATGTAGGGATAAGATATGGTATATGAGTGTGTTCAAAGGAGACACAATGATGTTTTTTTATTTAATAATGTAATGTAAAAATTATGTATGTATCTCATATTTCAAAGGCTACTAAAATAATCGATCTTTTGAGACTTGATCTCTTATGATCATGCCAATGTTATGTAATAATGCACTGACTCTGTGTAACTAGTGTTGGGGAATTACATATATATTCATGTCATTAGTAAAAATTTTAAAATCAGTATACAAACATCTAGATTTTACAAAAAAATGTCCCCACAAATCAATGTGTACCAATCCTAGAGGCTCTATGACCCTTTCACTGTTTCCACAGAATGGTGGTTTTTCTATTTTTAGTTTAAACATTCATTACATATTATAGTGTTCTTATAAAAAATGATTCATAATTATGATCTTAATAGAGATTTTTCCAACCACTTCTTATTTACATGGACTAGACAGTGATTCCATATCTAGGTATTATATGATATGTGAACTTAGTTAGTTTTATATTTCCAAGACTTGGTTTTTTTTTTGTAATTTATTATACATAGAATGTTAATTAAATATGAAAAACCATAAAATATGTTTTTTTAAAAAATAAATGTTATTTAATTTTTTTAAATAAAACCATCTGTATCTAAGACTAATATGGAAATTATGTTTTTGATAATAGTTGGTACATAATAACTATATCTAAAAAAGTATATCATACTTTTTTTTAGTGAATGGTTGTATCCTCCAATTGCTAGAGTATACAACCATGCACCATTAGAAGCTAGTAAATCAACCTCTCCTATAGAAATATTTTGGAATGCACTTGGTTATTATATTTGAATATTTTCATTTATATGTGATAACCAAAATCTATATATAATATTCAATGTATACATATTTAATTATTACAATGAATAAAATAAACATATTTATCTTCCCCTTACTTTTGGGAACAAAAAAACTTTTATTGGCCTTTATTTCCACATACCTATTAAACTAGTTCATTTTTTTCCTTGCTGATGGATCTTCCTCTTCTTGGAAGAATGATGCTTCAGATATTTATACTTGTTACAAGTCTTTCACCCCTGATCCATGTTATTACTTTTATTACGTACCAAAAGGATTGTGGGTTTGTCACGCACCATATCCTTTTCCCATTGGAAAAACATATTACAATGTTTTTAAAGACTTATCTCATTATTTATCATGTTATCATTAATAAAAAACTGTAGAATTTATTGGGTAGTGTGGAATGTAAGAGGTCTATGAGAAAAAAAATCTGGGAAAGTAATCCCCATGATTTCTAAGTGTTCAATGCAGCCAATAATCTTGACTACATGGTGCCCACTTGGAACTAACTCTCTAGGTTATTGGAAAACAAACCATCAGGTTTCTTGTACCCGTCCAGTATCTCATTCTCCTGATAGAGATCCTAAGGTGATAATTCATTATATATGAATTCCTATCATTAGGTTGATTCAGAAGATCATTTTTCATGTACCATATCTTTACAAATCCAACATAGGTTCAATCATTCAAATTATTCATATATCGATATAACTATTTGATACTAACATATATACCATGGGATTCAAGAATTGAACATCTTAGAACATACAATTTCCATTCACAGTGAAGGAAAACATGTAATAGAATTTGATACTCTTATAACAAGTGCTGGTGAGAAGGTTATCTTTCTAATATATGGATCATAATTTTATGATTGAATGAATATTTATTATCATTTTTAAAAATAAGAAGAGTATAATTATAGTACCATATCTAGTAAAATTAGAAAAATAAATAAATATTATATTTATTAACCTTTTATTACTTTATCCAAAACCAATATCCATCTCTATTGGCTTTAGTTTATCAGTTTTCTTGGATATTCAAGTGTATAGGATCCATATTCTTTATTCCATCACCCCAATTTTTTCCTGTCAAGCAATATGAAGTGTTTTTCTTGGAATTTAAAATACCAAATACATTAACTCCTAGTTCCTTAATCTATTTAGTGGGCTCCCCATTCTTGAATATACTTAAATTAGATTTCATCATGGTTTTCATGTTAGTTACACCAAGTATTTCTTTTTTATTCAACCCTTGATTTGTACTATGTTAATTAAAAAACATAAAGTTAGTATTCTCATAAAATTGAATATACCCAAATATTAGATGGTAAAAAAATTTAAAAATGGTATAATTTTAACCCATGGAGTAGAATGTTATACACACTAAATATTTATAAATGATGTATTTTATCATTATGCCTAGATTTACAATTATAATATTTAATAAAAGAATGCTAATATTAAGTATATTTATTTAGTGATTAACTATGTGTTTGATAATGGTTATGCATTTTACGTTTTATTTTACATATACCTTGCATTCATATTAATTAATTAATTCATGTGATCATTAAAAAACATCCATAATTAAAAATCCATATAACTTTATAGAAATAAAATTATAAATTTTTATGATCATTAGATTTTATTAATGGATAGTTTATCATGTGGAAGATAAACTAACCATCAACCTAGGAGAGAAACACCTGGATCCATTTTATTGTTCATGTTATAGCTTTCCTCATATCCACCATTGTATCTATATTGAATTGGATACAAATCATCTCTAAAATTGAAAAACCTCAACTAGATTAGGAGCTCTATCCATTGAAAATTCTTTTAGTCACACCCTGATAAGGGGAACCAATATATCAGTTAAGGGGTTTTCATAAATGAAACCATGGCCACACATTCCCTTACATAATTAGAGAGGTATGAAAAGAAGAACATAAATATAATTTAATAATAAATTAAAATAAAGCAATAAAATACAGTGGTCTTGTATATGATCATGATCATTCATATACATATATCAAATTATGCAATTCGTAAAATTAAAAGTCATTTCTAATCATTATTATTTATTATAAAAAATGATCAAATCAATTAATTATATTCATTAATTAATTATTTATTTTATATTAATTATCATCTGATTTTTCGTGAGATTCTCATCTATCATAATTATTAAAAATTAAACAAATATATTCAAAATTAACCATGTACAAAAATGTAATATAGAGGAAACTTGGGGAGTACCTGTCTGAACTACCCAACACGTGTTATATTCATATAGTTTTTAATCACATAGTATCTAATATATATCAATTATTACATAATTTTATAGATTTTACAATGATATTAATGACCACATAAAACACATGGTATTTATTTAGCATGTAATATTTCGATTGACGTAGAGTAATAACGATATTATGATTTGTCCACGATTTTCATATCTGACCATTACATATAAAATTAACTAGATATTTATTATATATATATATAAGACTTATCACATAAAAGGTACTATCAAGACAATGACTACACAAATATATTTTTTAAACGAATAATGTTGTATAATAAATTAATTTTTAATTCTATGTATTTTGGTAAAAGTAGAGAGTATGTACATTAAATAAACATGTTGTGCATTATAATCACCATCTATATGTGGAACATGCCTATAAAGTTATCATGTTACTATTCCATGGAAAATATTTTTGTAAATGATGTGTACATCGGGTATATGGTACGTGGTATCTGAGTTACATGATCACCAATCATGTTGGTCATTAAATAAGATACTTGACACATCTATGACTAAAAGACTACACATCATGTATGAAGGTCACACAATGAGTACTCTAGATAAATTTTTACTAGGATATCCTAATCAACATATAATGTGCCATTAAATTCACTATGTATAATAAATTTACATAACAAGAATTAATTAAAAATAAATTTAGGATGCATGAAACTTTGTTACATGGAGTGTACCTCTAAGTTACATGACTTACACTCTTGGGTTCTCTAGTGAGACTCTACGACTCATCCAGATGAGATATTTTAATTTATTTATTTTATAAAAATAATTGATTTGATTATGTTTGTGAGAAAAAAGAGAATTAGATATCACAGTTAAAAAACAATGGATTGAAAAAAATTAAAAACCCAAAAACAATTGAAAAAAATAAATCAATGATATGTATGTAATTAAAAATTATTTTGTGACCCCTCTGATTACAATTGAATGTTTCTTGCATAGAAGGATTTTTGGATGGGGAATAGACAAGTCATCATCTATTGTGATCAATGATTAATCAAGGATTTTCAAAATGATAAATTCCGTGATCAATAGAATTGAATTAATGAATATATACAATAGAAAAAAACCATAACCAAAGCACATGATCATAAAAAATTATTTATAATAAATTTTAGTAATTAAAAATTAACTTCCAAGGAATTCATTATTCATTGATAGATCAAACAACATCTTGATATCATAAAATCATTACATTATAGGAATTTAAAATAGATTCCTTCTATCAGTGATCTACACATTTTACAATAACCTTAAAACATTTTCATAGGAATCTTAGGGTTCCATTATAACAGATCGTAATGATTTCTTTGTTGAAATTTTATTTCCCAAAGAATCACTTCAAGGAATGGTCCTCTTTGATCTATCTATACATGTGAGTGGTGGTAGAGGAGGATCACTCTCTATTCATGTGATCATTCTTAGAGGGGGATCTCTATAGGGTATTGAGGGGATTCAATCATGACCTCTTTTTTCACAAAAAATAAACATTCTCTCTTTAAGAAAATAATACAATTGAGTGTGTATAACAATAGGGTTAGAAAATAAAATTTCAAAAGTTCCCTTATATTTCCATAATCCATATGAAACCCTATATCTATATAATAATAATAATAATAATAATATAAATTCTTGACATGCAGTAATTTTTTGAATTTAATTAAATATTATCAGTTAAAATAGTATTCCAATAGTAATTTTATTTCTCACAGGACTATTAAAAATGGACTTCCATTACTATACAATAATTATTGATTCATTATTAATGACTATTTATTTTAGAAATAAATATAATTTCATTATTCACTAATAATTAAATAAATATATTATTCACTAAATTGTAAGTAAATATCTATTAAACATTATACAAACAGAATATTTTCCCAAATAATTGGCGAATTAATCTATACAATGAAGGAAATATGGATAGTTATTAAATCATTGGTGAGAATAATATTCACTCAACATGGTATAAAATAAATAATAATATATTATATAACTGATATTTTTGATATACTTAGTGTGCGAACCACTAGGGACTTTTCTTATTAGTAGTAGGAAAACCCTAAGTCCAAGTTTAGTATCTAGAAACATACTAAGAAATCCATAATGAAATAGGTAACTTACATAGAGATTTACAACATCATAAAAATTCTTACTATCTAATATAATTATTTTATCATGATACTTATATTCTAGTTGGATGGCTGTCGGTGCCATCAACCTATGTTCTAAATATTTATTTCTTTGATTTTTCAAATATTTAACTTGCCTATAAAATTCCATATTATTGGAATTATTTAGTCTTTATCATTTCCATCAATGTACATAAGATATAAAAGTTAATTAAATAATAGAAGTGAAAAATAATTTGTCACATTATTCATTAATGAAATGTTACCCATCATGCACCGAACATATCCTACCTCACAAAGAATAGATGACATCATAGATTTCATCAAAACAAAAATGAATTCAAAAATTAATAATCATTAATAATAATATTAATGTATATGGATCAATAAACATGTCCAAAAATAGTAACATCCATTGACACATCTAAATGTGTCTTTCCAACTGGCCAATCTCATTCTCATAATATCCTTCACTGAATATTACTAAGGGTGTACAACATGATAAGGTTAATCTATGTCATATGAGTCTCCACACTTGATAATATGTATTACATATTGCCCTAAAATGATTTCATCTTGATATATAATATTAATTTAATAATATTATCATGATAATTCTAGGTTCTCATCAATGAAGAAAAATGCTATGACCATTTATTATGATAACTACTCATTGTACATTATCACATTCTATGTTACATGGAAGAAAAATATTGATGTTATAAATAGTTTATTAGTTGTCCTAAAAATGATTATGGGTTATCATAAATACATATATGTTGGTTCTATTTCAAAAAATCCACCATATTCATCATTTGAAAAGTCATTTTTCTCTTTCCAGTTATCAATAAAAAAATTGGAAGTATGTGTTGGCATCTAATATAGTGTAAGCCATTAAACACTACCTTCACTTAATTCATCTGATAGAATGAATACATTCATTCAACATGCACACAATCCAGACACATATGAATCCTATTATAATATATGATATTGTATACTAATGAGGAATACCAAACGCATTCCTTATTAGGCCATTCCCACTCTTATGTAGTTACAAACCCTAAAGAGGAAGAAAATAGTATAGCCCGATAATATTTCATAAATCATCCATAAAGGGTCCATATTCCATCTTTTTTTATCATTCCTTAATGATCCATATCCATGGGAGCCACAAATTCGTTAAAGGTCTATATTCCTTGTGAGTACCCTATCATCAATGGGTCTTATTCCCTAAATTTGACACTTCCTATCTTGGATATATCCCCATTTGACCAATTTTTCACTTATTTCATGAATGAAACATCCTTTCCACATGGCCTTAAATTACATGTTCAAATCCTAGTATAAGAACTTAAAATATGAATCCAAAACTAAATGGGATGTAATTCCTGATAATAGAGATATGTAGGATTCCTCCCTAATGTTCTATATCATTACCCCAAAGTTTATTAGTGCCTAATGTTAGATTTCACTTCAATAGGTTATAGGTAGATGACCCTAAAATTAACATCAACTTCCCAAGTGATTACTACCTTAAAAAGAAGTTTACTAGGTCATAGACACATGACCTTAAAAGAAAATTTACATGGTCATATAATTACTACAACAAAATTAAGCACATTTGTCTTCATCATAATAAAATAAATGTTACAACATGTTATATTAAGTAGAAATAATATAGATGGGTTCTGATTCCCTTCATGGGGATACAAAGAAGCCACTCTTCTAAGCCCGATCCTCTCTAAACTACACCAAATACCTCTATAGATGGTGGAAAATTATAAAGTGGTCAAATATAGTGCTCAAAATCATATTATAATTAATCAATATTAAATTAAATGCGTATTTTTGATCGATCACTTTCATAATAGTAACAAAAGTAATATTTATTGTGAGATGGATTCATGAACATATATTATATTTTTAAGAGTATTATTCTAGTTAATAATTACACCCAAATGGTTTGAAAATCCCAACCTTTGATCCTCTTGGACACCTTAAAACCCAAGAATTTATGGTAAAACCCCTAGTTACCACCTATATTTTGAATGTATTTATTCACATTCATGAAAATAGTTACATGTTCTTGGTGTGTTATATTTAAAATAGTGAACCTCATGTAAATCCTTTTCTCATGAAATAGGTCGACAGACCCTAAACAAGATTATGATGTTATATTAATAGGTTTCTAATTTTCATCTATATTTGAAATCGATTAATAATCCATTCCAAATGAAATCTTTTAGCACATCAAACCACACCGATATTTTTGGAAATTCTATTTACCAATGATGGGAACTATAATCCTCTGCACACTACCAGATGATACGTTGGACACACATATATATTGGATCACAATTCATGGCCTCACATCCAATAATCAATCTTTCACCAACTCAATACCCTCTATTCAAGGTGGTGAATTCCCAGGTAAAAGTCTATTATTAAAAAAACTCTATCAGAACATTTTAGGTGGGTCATTAATGCCTCAAGAAGATTACTCCACAAAACTTTTACAACAAATGTGTGGTGATAAAGAATTACATGGCCCGTAATACCATTTTAAACTACATTAGAAGTTTATCCATAAAGAACGAGAACACCTAACTCTCTTATCATAGGTATTTAGAGAAGGATATTGAATGTATCCTCAATACTAATCATGAAATACCATTTAGGAACCCTAAATCCAATTTTCATTGGTTGTTCCATAAAAATTCACCTTCATAGGAATATAATATTGTGATCGCACAAGATATCCCATCCTTGGTGGTGTAGTGAAGGGTGATTGATAGGAGGACCTTCCAAGGATAGAAGAAAATTGAATCATGAGAAGATTCTCATATTTAAATTCCCACTAATGAAGGTGTTAAACATATCCTAGCGATGAATATGGAGAACAACCATATCCCCACTACCTCTCATCAATATCATCAATGTATAATGGTTTTAACCAAATATATGGATTGTATCCCTACTTCCAATCAAGATTCCCTAAAAAATATTCTAATAGAAGTCATGGATTAGGATTATATACCTACTCACCATTGGATATCTTATCATCATATATTGATGGTATTCAAGGAGATATCAAATATCCTAACTCACATCCATGATTGTCGTTGAAATACTTCAAAAAAAACATAGAAGTTGTCACATATTCTGGATCCTATAAAATATTACACCATTAATCACGGAAATTTGGTTGAATCTTATGAGTAAGATCATATTGCTGCTCCCATGAATATGAAAGAGTTTTCTCATTTCTCTACTCCCATCAATACCATAGAGCAATCTAATGTTTATACTCCCATGAACACTTTTTAATTCCATTGATAAATTTCTAAAGAAATCCTAAAGAAGGACCATATTCATATCTAATATTGAGTTGCTAAAAAGAATATTTTGGAGTAAATGTGTGTGTTTCCAATGTGGTCTACCAATCATGAGGGTTTTTGTGAATTATATGAGAATTTAAAAATAAACGAGGGTCTTACCCTAGTTTCTCGATAGAGAGTGTTCAAAGGGATTCTTTTCCAATTGAAATATCAAATCTATTAGACATATTATATAACAATCCCACCAAAATTTTTATATTAATGAGGCTATGTAGTATCCCATGAAGTTTCTATTTCGAATCAATAAGAGAGGAAATCAATGGCTATATAATTCCTCCCCATGACACTATTTTCTGCAACCCTAGAGGTCCTCCCTCAATTACTTTCTATGTAGTTCAACCTCATGAAAAAATGAAGACCAATATTGGAGTCCCTTACCATGGTGTAATATACTATTTATTTCTTTAAAACATTAAGATAAATAGATTATAATTTAATCCTCTTTGTCACTCATTAGCAATTGTTAAACTTGAAGGTTCTCCCCATGGACGCCAAGCCAAGAACCCTAGAGGATATCTCTAGGGTATCTATTTCAGTGGTTCTCCTTTAAAAAAGGGAAAAATTGAAAGTAGATGTCCAACATATAACAATAAATTATATTTTGATCTTTTAGGTCACCCAAAATATTCTCGTTGAAAATGACCACCCAAAAATGACTTATCTCCTCAACATAAAGTTCCTCCACATATCAATGTTACTCAGAGTTTTCGCATATACTAAGAAAAAACTGATAAATTGAGCCAAAATACACTAATATAATCCTCAATAATTAGATACATATCATAAAAAAAGATATACCATGAATATGGTCATCACCCACCACTCTTTCATATCACATACCCTTTGACTCAAATGAGGAGATCTCAAATGTTATCGATATTTTTACAAATAAGTAGAGAAATAAAATTTATAGTGAGATAATTTCAAGGAACCCATTTCTAAATATGAACAAAAATCCATTGTTATGTGGTTAGAGTTTTAAAAAGTTATAATAACAGTCATGATCATACCAATAACCAATGTAAAATACCAAATCCTAGAGATATGTAAATAGTAATGCATAATAGATATGTGTGACAACTAATAGGTCACTATTCATCAACATAAGACTTGGATCATACCAGACAAAAAATATAATGATGATATAATGAATCTAAATGATATTTTACTTGATAATGACTTGGATACCATTTTATATTATCAGATATCAATGTTGGGGAAATATTGGGAGTTCTCAAAGAACACATACCTGAATTACACGAGGCTACCATACTAGATAATTGAAAATAATCCACCTGATGTTCATATTAGAGGTTGGGGAGAGTATAGTACTCTACATTTTAAAATTCCCATCATCCAATGGGGAACATTAGTAAACATGTTATACAATTTAATTTTATTAGACATAACCTCCATTGTATGATAATCTCATTCCAGTTGGTTGACCAATAGAACTCATCCATCCAAAATACCCAAAACTAACACCCTCAGTGGGATTATAAAATATTTCATCCTATATTATTATATTATGAATATAAAATATTCATACCGTTTTAGGATATAAAATCCTATAACTACTGTATAACCCCTAATAGTGAAAAATTATTATTTTGAATAGGAACTACATTTATACAGGCTCGAATATAAGTCTAGAAGTATATGAATTTTTTGGTAGTAGATGATTTAGTAGAATTCATAAGTAAAAAATCTAAACTGGTATGTATGGTAGAATTTCCCCCCTATTAACACAAATTTGATAATAAAATCCATGGTTGATATTACATTTGGTGGTTTTATAGTATCTGTCACTCCCACACAAAGGGATATCAGAATTATACCCCCTCCTCCTGCAAGGAAATCTATATTTACTAGTTTTGGGGAGAGTCTGATTAATAACCATCACAATTCCATCCACTTCATAATACACAAACCTCATATAAATAGTATTCATTGAAAGTAATTAATGACTCCCCTAGATCACAATATGTAAACCACTTCTCAAGGAATATTATATAGAAAATTTGTATCCTTATAGGTTATTTAATCTAAAAATCCAATAATATTATAGATATCATAAATGATTACTATTTTTCCCATCATTTTTATTAAAAAAGATAAATCAAATATAACCCTCATAACGACATGACCCCAACTGTGTGATTCACTTTGGTGAATTAAATTTGTATCATCCCTGCATATGAAATGGAGAATGATATTTATGTTGAATGACATGATGATGAATTATAATTTCTATAATTTTAAACGAGATGAAGTATATAAAGACGATGTATCTACCTAACACTAAAGGTTGACTCAAAACATTAGATCTCCTCATAAAACTTCACGATCACCTATTTGTAGATCTTTAACAAATGATAAATGGAAATGTGTGGTTGTATCACACCTAGAACATAGAAAATATGATGTTATCTCTACACAAAAGAGGACTGGGTAGTGTGAAATTGATTTGGATGAACAAAAATGGAACAATTACTTATTACCCAAAGTTAAAATTATTAATGAGTTAAGAATATCATCTAATTCAATTATATCTCATATAGGATACCACTATAAAAAAATATCATCTATTAGACACATTGCTGAAGAAACTAGTTATCATTCAAATTAAGGTCTTATATAACTAATTACTCCAAAACTGGTTTAAATAATTTATTTGGAATATCCTTTGATAGTGTAGTAAGAAATAATAAGTCTAAAAATATACACAAGAAAACCACTATATGTATATAAATAGTAGTCATAAGATAGGTGACCACACCCAGTTTCACTCACTGCCACAACTTGTGTGTTGGTTAGGGAGACTGTACGAAATAATCTTCCTAACCCCATTGAGACCATTTCCACAAGAACAACTTTTTCTAAAGGGAGGAATGTAACATTATAACCTAATAAAAAATGAAAAATTAACTAGGTAAACCTGAAAATATCCCAACAATTTTTTTTGAATTTTACTCTCTTAATATTATATGGTTTGGGAGACTAGGAGAAGTACCAAATGTAATTTTAACCTTGATGAATCCTTATAATGGGAATAATAGAGACAAAATATCTTTAAAAATATATTACAATGTGGATACATTTTAAGGGAATTTGATTTTATGGTATAACAACCTATTTATAGGGTTTATCACTAAATGCGAAGATCTATGATGATAGTTCCTCAAATAATCCATATCAACACTAAGACATACCACTATTATAGACCTATTGAATTTATATATAGTACAAAAAATATATTTTCAAACAAAATTTCATTATGGAAGTGACTAACGTACTCCTTAAAATGAATTTTTTTTAAGATAATCTATTATAGATACTAATAGAAAATAATTAGGACGAGTTGAAAAATTTTCTAATTCCGATGAAATATTCTTCCATTCTATGATTGTTTGTAGCATTTTCCATGTGGCCGGAAGATTTAATTCACTACACGCTGTCCTAGTCTCAGCTGGTTATGTCATCATAAGGATTGAGATTTCTTATAGAGGAGACCACAATAGTCACACTCAAACTGGAACTTGTTCCATATCCTGATAACAAACCCTCACCAAATAAAATGGTTCCTCCTCTAAATATAATAAGACAAAAACAGTTCGATTATCATTTGGAATGGAAGTAGATAATTCCCATATTTTGAGGATAGTAAAAAAAATTTCTTAATCTTTATGAAAAGAAAAATTCCCAGGATATTGAATCACTTCTCTTATTCATAACATAGTTAAGCAATAAAATTTTATAAACCCCAACTGAGTTGGTATAAATGATCTTACTGATTATATACCCTATCATTGAATAATGGGGAAGAACACCATTATTTTACATCTTCAAGTAAAAATTATAGAAAACTATTGAATCTTGGTAGGTCAAGTTGGGAAAAACCTCTGCACATATTGTATACACCTTTAATACCTTTTCTAAAGGTGAAGAAGAGTGATAAAAATACTTAGAAAAATGTGCGCCGTAATTTTGTCTCAAGATGAACATAAAATTAATAATCCAAGTATAGTCTATACTCATGGATCAGCGGATCCAAACCGTTGTAGCCTTTTCTCTAGTACCTTATACATACTGTGATGTTTTTATTTATATGGTAGAACCATATTCGTTATTCTATCCATCCTATTAATGACAAAGTCACCATACGTTTGTATGTATGACTTACCATCTCTACGTCGTGGTGTAGTTTGTTATTCAACACTTAATTATTTGGATGGGTATAATAATTATTATAAATGATGTAAATAATAAATATTACATGTTAATGATTCTTTATATATAATATAACTATACACCTACATATGATTTAACCATCAATATAATGGTATTGTCGCTCGTGCTTATGTATAGATTTCCGTCTCCATGAACGCTATGAGATTCATTCCCCATCATAACCATACAAGAATAAATTTCATTTTATGATTAAAAATAATGTCTAATAACTTAATATCATTCTGTATGTGAATCAAATACGTCCTATCCATAACAAACATGACTTACGTAACAAAACATATAAATAAAAACAAATCATTTAACACCGAAAACAAAGATACTACTGAAATATCATTAACAAATAAATATTATAAGATCATATATGATATCATATTTATGTATGTGGTTTTTTAATAATTTAATACAAATGATTTCACCATTATACAGGAGGTTAAAGTACCCTTAACTTAGGAAAAGAACAAGGTAAGGCATTTTCATCTCACTTATTATTCTCATAAGATTCATGCCATATTTTACACTATTTTTTTGCGTGGTGTCAGTACTTACCATTATTGTATTCATTGTGTAATATAATTGAATTTATGGATATTTAAAACTTTATTGTATTAACCATATTTCATGAGGTATATGTTTCGTAAGTTTCCAAATCGGTAAGGGAATTTCTAATTTCAATTTCCACTCATTGAGTTTTATACAAACTTCATTGATTATTTTACTCCATGATTTGGTGTGAAATAACTATTTGTTTACTTATGTAGTAATTTCCACTCCCCTTTGTGTGGATATACTTTTTAAACACATAATTACTTCATGGATAAATTTTTATGTCATCGATATAAACTTGATAAGAGTAATCTTAACTGAATTTCCATTCATTGAGTTAAACATCCAAGTCATTTATGTTGTTTTTACAATAATATTTGTAAATGTACTCTAATTTATTTACTATAAATATCCATTCATATTGTATGTATTTATATTTTTCACACAGAATTATGTAATTTATTTATCCTTAAACTAAGGATACCGTCTTTATAAGGGATTTCATATCAATTTACATTCTATTGAGACTTTTTTATTGTTATGCACCAATTTAATTTTATATGGTGTACATACTTTACATTGACATAGTATATCATTAATCCCTTTATTGTCATGATATTATAAAGTTTTTATTACCTCAATTATTTTATTCAAGCGTCTCTAATTTGGTTAGGAACTCTAACTAAAATATCATTTAAAATGTTTTAAAGATTTATTATTCTAAATATTTCTCCTTAATGTCGATGTCTTAAAAATGGTTTTAATTATTTATTTATAAGAAAATGAATGTTTAAAAATTAAAATTCCTTTTAAAAGTTTCAAAGTGGTATGGGAAAATTTCATTCAAAAATCGTTTTTAAATGACTTTTTGATAAATAGTGAGTCTTTTAAATGTTTTCAAGAAAAAAGGGATATTTCTCTCAAATAGTTTTAGTTATTATTTTCATCTATGTCAATATCCTTAATTATTCTTGATAGAGGTTTATTTATTATAATAAAATCTTCTATATTGTATTGAATGAGTTATTTTTGACCGTGGATGTGCTATTTTTATACCATTCATGGTTTGTGGTTAACGTATTAATATTTCTCATGCTAGTTTTAATAAGAATGTTTATGTCATATTTCAACATTTTCATAGGTGGAATTCATTGGACTTAGTAAGTGATGGGTGGAGCCCGATATAGCTCCTTGATGCATCGGTAGGTCTCATGAGACAAACTAGTGTCTTGGCACAAGTCCTTGACAAAATCTTTATTTGTAGTCTTGGAACATGGCCTTGACTATGTGCATATGATGTCAAACATTATGCATTCAATCATTATGAAATTAGTTATTGATATTACATGTGATTATTCAACTAGTTGAATATCCATGTGAATATGTAAATAGAACTATTTGATTTATCATTTCCATTTTATGCTGATGTTTAATTTTAAAAAGGATTTCATTTTAGTCTTATACATTACCATCAATGTTTATGCTTATTTATGAAAGTTTCTGATATATTGTTATCCTTACTGAGCATCTGGGCTCACCCATTTCTTATGTTTTATTTTTCCTAGGATGTGATGAAGTAAATTATGATTGACCTATAGAAATATGATATGGGATATGAGTGTGTTCAAAGGAGACCCAATGTTAATTTTTTATTTTAGAATGTAATGTAAAAATTATATATGTATCTCTTATTTCAATGGACACTAAAATAATCGATCTTTCAAGACTTTATATCTTGTAAACATTCCAATGTTATGTAATAATGCACCGATTCCAGGTAACTAGGTTTGGGGAGTTACATATATACTCATGTCATTAGTAAAAATTGTGAAATCAGAATACCAACATCTATATTTTACCAACAAATGTCCACACACATCAATGTGTACCAATCCTAGAGGCTCTATGATAGTTTTATTGTTTCCATAGAATGTTGGCTTGTCTATTTTTAGTGTAAACATGCATTACATCTTCTAGTGTTCTTATCACAAATTATTCCTAATTATGATCTTAATAGAGATTTTCGAACCACTTCTTGTTTACATGACCAAGGCAGTGATTCCATATCTAGGTATTATATGAGTTATGTGAACTTGGTTAGTTTTATATTTCCAATACTTTTTTTGTAATTTAATATACACAGAATGTTAATTAAATATTTCAAACCATAACATATGCTTTGTTAAAAAAGAAACAAATGTTATTTAAAATTTCTAAATCAAAGAATATGTATCTATAAATGATATAGAAATTATGTTTTTGATAATAGTTGTTACATAATAACTATATCTAAAAAATAATATCAAATTGTTTTCTAGTGAATGGTTGTATCCTCCAATTTCTATAGTATACAACCTTACACCATTATAATCTAGTGAATCAACCACTCCTATAGAAATATTTTGGAATCCACTTGGTTCTTATAGTTTAATATTTACATTTATATGTGATAACCAAAATCTATATATAATAATCAATGTATACATATTTAATTATTACACTGAATAAAATAAACATATTTGGCTTCCCCTTACTTCTTGGAACTAAATCACTTTTTTTGGCCTTTCATTCCACATACCAATTATACTGGTTCATTTTTTACCTTTCTGACGGATATTCCTCTTATTGGAAGAATAATGCTTTAGATCTTTATACTTGTTACGAGTCTTTCACCCCTGATTTATGTTATTCATTTTATTATTTACCAAAAGGATTGCGCGTTTTCATGCACCATATCCTTGTCCCCTTGGAAAAATATATTACAATATTTTTAAAGACTCAACTCATTATTTATCATGTTATCATTAATAAAAAACTAGATAATTTCTTGGGTTGTGTGGAATGTATGAGATCTACGAGAAACAAATCTGGTAATTTAATCCCTATGATTTCTAAGTGTTCAATGCTGCCAAAAATCTTGATAACATGGTTCCCACATGGAACTAACTCTCTAAGTTAGTTGAAAACAAAGCATGGTATTTCTTGTATCCGTCCTGTATCTCATTCTCATGATTGTGTTCCTAAGGTGATAATTCATTCTATATGAATTCATATCATTAGGATGATTTAGAAGATCATTGTTCATGTACATTATCTTTACAAATCAAAAATAGGTTCAATCATTAAAATGATTCATATATCGATATAACTATTTGATACTAGCATATATACCATGGGCTTCAGAAATTGAACATCTCAGAACATACAATTTCCATTCACAGTGAAAGACAACGTGTAATAGAATTTGATACTCTTAAAAAAATTGCCGGTGAGAAGGTTATATTTCTAATATATGGATCATAATGTTATGATTAAAGGAATGTTTATTATCATTTCTAAAAATAAAAAGAGTATAATTATAGTACCGTATGTAGTAAAATTATAAAAATAAATAAATATTATATTAATTAATCTTACACTACTTTATCCAAACCTAATATCCATCTATATTGGCTTTAGTTTATCATTTTTATTAGACATTCTAGTGTATAGGATCCACATTCTTCATTCCATCACCCCAATTTTTGGCAGTCAAGCAATATGAAGTTTTTTTATAGGAATTACAAATACCAACTACATTAAATCGTAGTTCCTTAATCAATTTAGTGGACTCCCCAATCTTTAATATACATAAATTAGACTTCATCATGGTTTTAATTTTAGTTACACCAAGTATTTATTTTTTATTCAACCCTTGATCTATACTATGTTATTTAGAAAAAAAATAAAGTTAGTATTCTCATATAATTGAATATACCCAAACATTAGATGGTAATTTTTTTGAAAATGGTATAATTTTAACTCATGGAGTAGAAGGTTATACCCACTAAATATTTATAATTGATGTATTTTATCATTATGCATAAATTTACAATTATTTTATTTAATAAAATGATGTAAATATTAAGTACATTTATTTTTTGATTAACTATGTGTTTGATAATGCTTATGCATTGTCCAATTTATTTTACATATATCTTGCATGCATATTAATTCATTAATTCATGTGATCATTAAAAAACACCCATAATTAAAAAACCATGTAACTTAATTGAAATAAAATAATAAATTTTTATGATCATTATATTTTATTAATGGATAGTTTATCAAGTGTAAGATAAACTAACCATCATCCTAGGATAGAAACACCTTGAACCAATTTATTTTACATGTTATAGCTTTCATACTATCAAACAATGTATCTATATTGAGTTGGATACAAATCATCTCCAAAATTGAAAAACCTCAACTAGCTTGGGAGCTCAGTCCATTGAAAATTCTTTTAGTCACACCCAGATAAGGGGAACCAAAGTATCAGTTAAGGGGTTTTCATAAATGAAACCATGGGAACACATTACCTTACATAATGAGAAGAGGGATAACATGAAAAAAAATATAATTTAAAAATAAATTAAAATAAAGCAATAAAATAAAGTGGTCTTTTCCATGATTATGATCATTCTTATACATGTATCAAATTATGGGATTCATAAAATGAACAGTAATTTCTAATCATTATTATTTATGATAAACAATGTTCAAATCAATTAATTATATTACCTAATTAATTATTTATTTTATATTAATTATCATCTGATTTTTCATGAGATTATTATCTATCGTAATTATAAAAGAGTAAATAAATATATTCAAAATTAACCGTGTAAAAAAAATGTACTATAGAGGGAACATAGGGATTACCTGTCTGAACTACCCAACAAGTGTTATATTCATATATTTTTTAATCACATGGTATCTAATATAGATTAATTATTACATAATTTCACAAAATATACAATCATCTTAGTGACCATATATAATACAAGGTATTTATTTAGCATATAACATTTCAATGCGCGTAGAGTAATACCTGTATTATGATTTGTACACGATTTTAAGATCTGACCCTCACATAGAAAATTAACTAGATATTTATAATATATATATATATATATATAATACTTATCACACATAAGGTACTATCAAGACAATGACTACATAGATCTCATGTTTATACGAATTATGTTGTATAATAAATTAATTTTAAATTCTGTGTATTTTTGTAAAAGTACATAGTATGTACATTAAAGAAACATTTTGTGTACTATAATCACCATATATATGTGGATCATTCCTATGGAGTTATCATGTTACTATTCCATGGAAAATATTTTTGTAAATGATGTGTACATAGGGTATATGGCACGTGGTATCTGAGTTACATGATCACAAATCATGTTGGTCCTTAAAGAAGATACTTGACACATCTATGACTAAAGGACTACAAATCATTTATGAAGGTCAAACAATGAGTACTCTAGATAATATCCTAATCAACATATAATGTTCCATTAAATTCACTATGTATAATAAATGTACATAACCTGAATTAATAAAAAATTAATTTACGGTGGATTAATCTTTTTTACAAGGAGTGTACCTCCAAGTTATATGACTTATACTATTTTGTTCTCTAGTGAGACTCCACGACTCATCCAGATGAGATATTTTAATTTTTTTTTTTCAAAAAATTGATTTATTTGATTATGTTTGTGAGAAAAAAAGATAAACATGATTTTATCTTACAATTAAAAAACAATGGATTAACTAAAATTAAAAACCCAAAAACAAATGAAAAAATTAATAAATGATATTTAAGTAATTATAAATTATTTTGGGACCCATTTTATTAAAATTGAATGTTTTAGGCATAGAAGGATTGTTGGATGGGGAATGTACATGTCATCATCTATTATGATCAATGATTGATCAAGGATTTTCAAAATGATAAGTAGTGTGATCAATAGAATTGAATTAATGAATATATACAATAGAAAAAAACCATAGCCTAAGCACATGATCATATCACATTATTTATAATAAATTTTAGTAATTTAAAATTAACATCCAAGGAATTCATTACTCATTGATATATCAAACAACATCTTGACATAGTAAAATCATTACATTATAGGAATTAAAAATAGATTACTTCTATCAGTGATCTACACATTTTCCAAGAACCATAAAAAATTTCCAAAGGAATCTTAGGGTTCCATTATAACATATCCTAATTATTTCATTGTTGAAATTTTATTTCCTAAAGAATCACTTCAAGGAAGGGTCCTCTCTGATCTATCTATACATGTGAGTGGTGGTAAGGGAGGATCGCTCTTTATTAATGGGATCATTAATGGAGGGGGATCTCTCTAGTGTATTGAGGGGATTCACTCTAGATCTTTTTTTTCACAACAAATATTTTTTTTCTATTTAAGGAAATTATACAATTGAGTGTGTATACCAATTGGGTTAGAAAATAAAAATTTCACATGTTCGCTTATATTTCCATAATACCTAAGAAACCCTATATGTACATAATAATAATAATAATGATATTATTATAAATTCTGAACATGCACTAAATTTTTGAGTTTAATTAAATATTATCATTTAAAATAGTATTACAACAGTAATTTTATTTCTCACAGGACTATTAAAAATAAACTTCCATTACTACACAATAATTATTGGGTCATTATTA
Organism: Viscum album; assembly: GCA_963277665.1. NCBI lineage: Eukaryota > Viridiplantae > Streptophyta > Magnoliopsida > Santalales > Viscaceae > Viscum > Viscum album. The sequence continues at coordinate 1,951,337,094 of OY728136.1, read as the reverse complement.
ATGACTATTTATTTTATAAATAAATATAATTTCATTATTCACTAATAATTAAATAAATATATTATTCAATAAATTGAAAGTAAATATTTATTAAACATTATACAAAAAAAATATTTTCCCAAATAATTTTTGAGTTAATATATACAATTAAGGAAATATGAATAGGTATTAAACCATATGTGAGAATAATATTCACCCAACTTGGTAAATAATCAGTAATAATATATTATCTAACTCATATTGTTGATATACTTAGTGTGTGAACCCTAGGACCTTTTCTTAGTGGCAGTAGAAAAAATATCCCAAAGTCCATGTTTAGTATCTAGAAACATACTACGATATCCAAAAAGAAATAGCTAACTTCTATAGAGACATACAAAATCATAAAAATTCTTACTATCTAATATAATTATTTTATTGTGATATTTATATTCTAGTTGGATAGGTGTCAATGCCATTAACCCAGGTTCTAAATATTAGTTTCCTTGATTTCCCAGATATTTAACTTTCCTATAAAATTCCATATTATTGGAATTATTTATTCAATATCATTTCCATCAATGTTCCTAAGATATAAAAGTCAATTAAATAGCAGAAGAGAAAAATAATTTCTCACATTATTCATTAATGAAATGTTACCCATCATGCACCCAATATATCCTACCTCACAAAGAACATATAACATCATAGATTTCATCAATAAAACAATGAATTTAAAAATTAATACTCATAAAAAATAATCTTAATGTCTATGGATCAATACACATGTCCAAAAATAGTAACATATAATGGAACATATAAATTTGTCTTTCTAACTGGCTAATCTCGTTCTCATAATATCCTTCACTGGATATTACTAAAGGAGTACAACCTGATAAGGTTAATCTAGGTCGTATGAGTCTCCAAACTTGATAATATTTATAATATATGTCCCTAAAATGATTTAATCTTGATATATAATATATATTTAATAATACTATCATGATAATTATAGGTTCTCATCATAGAAGAAAAATGCTATGACCATTTATTATGATAACTACTCATTGTACATTATCACATTCTATGTTACATGGAAGAAAAATAATGATGTTATAAGAAGTTTATTAGTTGTCCTAAAAATGAGTACAGGTTTTCATAAATACATATATGTTGGTTCTATTTCAAAAAATCCAAGATATTCATCATTTAAAAAGTCAATTTTCTCTTTCCAGTTACCAATAAAAAAATTGGAAGTATGTATTGGTATTCAATATAGTGTAATCCATAAAACAATACCTTCACTTAAGTCATATGATATAATGAATACATTCATTAAACGTGCACACAATCCATACACACATGATTCCTATTATAATATATGATACTGTATACTAATAAGGAATCCCAAACACATTCCTCAATGGGCCATACCCACTCTTATGTAGTTACAAAAAATAAAGAGGAAGAAAACACTATATCCCAATAATATTCCCTAAATCATCCATCAAGGGGTCATATTCCATCTTGTTTATCATTCCTCAATGATCTATATCCATGGGGGCCACTAATTGGTTATAGGTCCATATTCCTTGTGAGTACTCTATCATCAATGGGTCTTATTCCCTATATTTGACACTTCTTATCTTGGATATATCCCCATTATGACTGACTATAACATTATTTGACCTATTTACCAGTAATATAAATGAACTATAAATGGCCTTTAATCCATATTCCTCAATCAAGCATTTTTAACTTATTTCATGAATGAAACATCCTTTCCACTTGGCCTTAAATTACATGTACAAATCCTAGTATATGGCCTTAAAATATGAATCCAAAACTAAATGGGATATCGTTAATGCTAATAGATATACATAGGATTCCTATCTAATGTTTAATATCATTACTCTAAAGGTCTTTAGTGCCTAATGTTAGATTTCACTTCAATAGGTTATAGGTAGATGGACCTGAAAGGAACATCAACTTCCCAAGTCAGTACTACCTTAAAAAGAAGTTTAATAGGTCATAGAAACATGAACTAAAAAGAAAATTTACATGGTCATATCAGTACTACTATAAAATTAAGCACATTGGTCCTCATAATAATATAATAAATGGTACAACATGTTATATTAAGTAGAAATAATCTAGATAGGTTATGATTCCCTTCATGGGGATACAAAAAAGCAACTCTTCTAAGCCATATTCATTCTAAACTACACCAAATACCTCTATAGATGGTGTTAAATTATATAGTGTTAAAATATAGTGCTAAAAATTATATTATAATTAATCAATCATAAGTTAAATGCATATTTTTTATAGATTATTTGCATAATGGTTACAAAATTAATATTTATTATGATATGGATTCATGAACATACTTTATATTTATAAGAGATTCTTATAGTAGTTAATAATTCCACCAAAATAGGTTAAATGATCCCAACCTTTGATCCTTTTGGACACCTTACAACCAAAAGAATCTATGGTAAAACCCCTTGTGACCACCTATATTTTGAATGTATTTCTTCACATTAATCAAAATAGTCACATGTGCTTAGTGTGTTAGATTTAAAATAGTGAACCTCATGTTAATCCTTTTCTTATAAAATAGGTCCATAGACCATGACCATGATTAGGATGTTATAAAAATAGGTTTCTAATACTCATATATATATGAAATCTATTAATAATGCATTCTAAATGAAATATTTTAGCACATCAAACCACATCAATATTTCTGGAAATTCAATTTACCAATGATGTGAACTATAATCCTCTGCACACTACGAGATGATACATTGGACACACATATATGTTGGTTCAAAATTCATGGCCTCAAATCAAATAATATCACTTTCACCAACTCAATACCCTCAATTCAAGGTGGTGAATTCCCAGGTAAAATTGTATTATTACAAAAACTCTATCAGAACCTTTCAGGTGGGTCATTAATGCCGCAAGAAGATTACTCCGCAAAACTTTTCCTACAAATGTGAGGCTATGAATAATTACATGGCCCTTAATACCATTTTAAACTACATTATAAGATTATCCATTGAGGAACTCAACATCCCATTTTCATCACTAGTTCCATAAAAATTCACCTCCCTAGGAATATACTATTGTGATCGCACAAGAGATCCCATCCTTGGTGGTGCAATGTTGGGTGACTGAGAGGAGATCCTAACACGACTAGAATAAAATTGAATCATGAGAGGATTCTCATATTCAAATTCCCAATAATGAAGGTGTTCAATATATCCTAGCGATGCATATGGAGAAGGCCCATATCCCCACTACCTCTCATCAATATCATCAATATATTTTGGTTTTAAACAAAGATATAGATCATATCCCTACTTTCGATCAAGATTCACTAAAAAATATTTTAATGGTAGTCATGAATTAGCCTTATATCCGTACTAACCATTGGATATATTATCATCATATATTGATGGTATTCAAGGATAAATCTAATATCCTTACTCACATCCATGATGGTCATTGTAATACTTCAGAAAAACATAGAAGTTGTCACATATTCTTGATCCTATAAAAGTTTACACCATTTATCAAGGAATTTTGGTTGAATCATAGGAGTAATATCATATTACTGCTCCCCTAAATATGAAAGAGTTTTCTCATGTCTCTACTCCAATCAATACCATGGAGCTATCTCAGGTCTATACTCCCATGAGCACTTATAAATTCCATTAATAAATTTCTAATGAAATCATAGAGAAGGACCATATTCATGCCTAATATTGAGTGACTAAAAAGAATATTTTGGAGTAAATGTGTGTGTTTCTAATGTGTTCTCCCAATCATGAGGGTTTTTGTGAATTCTACAAGAATTTAGAAATAAACAAGGATCTTACCTCGGTTTCTCGATATAGTGTGTTCAAAGGGATTCTTTTCCAATAGAAATATCAAATCTTTTAGAAATATTAAATAAATATCCCAAAAAAATGGTAATATTAATGAGGCTATGTAGTGTCCCATGAAGATTATAGTTCTCATCAATAAGAGTGGGATGCAATGGATATAGAATTCCTTCCCATGAAACTATTTTCTGCAACTCTGGAGGTCCTGCCTCAATTAATTTCTATGGAGTTCATCCTCATGGATCAATAAAGACCAATATTGGAGGCCCTTACCATGGTTTAAGATATTGAATCTTTCTTTAAAAGATTAATATAAATAGATTAGAATTTAATCCTCTAACTGACTCATTAGAAATTTTTAACCATGAAGGTCCTCCCCATGGAATCCATGCCAAGAACCCTAGAGGGTATCTCAAGGGTATCTGTTTCAGTGGTTCTCCTTTCAAAAAGGGAAAAATTAAAAGTTGATTTCCAACATATAACAATAAATTATATTTTGAACTTTGAGGTCTCCCAAACCATGCTCGTTGAAAATTACCACCCCAAAATGACTTATCTCCTCAACAGAAAGTTCCTCCACATATCAATGTTACTCAGAGTTTTCCCTTATAGTAAGAGGAAACTAATAAATTGAGCCAAACTACACAAATATATTCCTCAATAATTAGAGATAACTCATAAATAAATATATACCATGGAGATGTTCACCACCACTCCATATCACACACCCTTTGATTCAACTGCAGAGATGCCAGATGATATCGATATTTTTGCAAAGAAGTGGAGAAATAAACTTTATAGTGAGATAATTTCAAGGAACCCAATTATAAATATGAACAAAAATCCATTGTTATGTGGTTAGAGTTTTAAAAAGGTATAATTATAGTCATAATCATACTAATAACTGACGTAAAATAAAAAATCCCAGAGATATGTAAATAGGAATGCATAATAGATATGTGTGACAACTTATAGGTGACTATCCATCAACATAAGACTGGGATCCTATCAGACAAAGAGTATAATAATGATACAATGAATCTAAATGATATTTTTCATGATAATGACTTGGAAACTATTTTAGATGATTAGATATCAAAATTGGGAAAAAATTGTGAGTTCTTCAAGCACACATGCCTGAATGGCATGAGGGTACCCTACTAGATAATTGAAAATACTCCACCTAATGTTCATATTAGAGGTTGGGGAGAGTATAGTACACTAAATTTTAAAATTCCCATCATCCAATGGTGCACATTATTAAATGTTTCATATAATTTAATTTTATTAGAATTAACCTCCATTGTATGATAATCTCATTCCAGTTGGTTGACTAATAGAACTCATCCATCCCTAATACCCCAAACTAACACCCTCAGTGGGATTATGAAATATATCATCCTAAATTATTTGATTAAGAATATTAAATATTCAAACCTTTTAAGGATATAAAAACCTATAACTACTGTATAACCCTTAATAGTGAAAAAATATTAGCTTGAACAGGAAATACATTCATACATGTTCTAATATAAGTCTAGAAGTGTATGATTTTTTTGGTAGTGGAAGATTTAGTAGAATTCATAAGTAAAAAGCTAAAATGGTATGTTTGGTGGAATTACCCCCCATTAACACAAATTAGATAATCAAATCCATGGTTGATCTTACATTTGGTGGTTTTATAGTATCGGTCACTCCCACACCTAAGGATGTCAGAATTATACCCCCTCCTCCTGCAAGGACATCTATCTTTACTAGGTTTGGGGGGAGTCCCAGGAAATACCATCACAATTCCTTCCACTTCATAATACACCAACCTCATTGAAATAACATTAATTTAAAGTCATTAATGAGTCCCCTAGATCACAATATGTAAACCACTTCTCAAGGAACATTATATAGAAAATGTGTATCCTTATAGGTGATTTAATCTCAAAATCCAATAATATTATAGATATCATAAATGATTACTATTTCCCCCCTTCATTTTTATTAAAATATAGATAAATCAAATATAACCCTAATTACGACATGACCCCCACTATGTGATTCAATTTGGTGAATTAAATTAGTACCGTCCCCACATATGAAATGGAGAATGAGATTGATGTTGAATGAAATGATGATGAATTATAATTTCTATAATTTTAAATGAGATGAAGTATATGAAGACGGTGTATCTACCAAACACTAAAGGTTGACTAAATTCATTAGATCTCCTCATAAAATGTCACAATTTCCTATTTGTAGATCCTTAACAGATGACAAATGGAAAGGTGTGGTTGTATCACACATAGAACATAGAAAATATGATCTCATCTCTATCGAAAAGAAGACTGGGTAGTGTGAAATTCATTTGGATGAACAAAAGTGGATCAATTCCTTTTTACCCAAAGGTAAAATTATTAATGAGTTAAAAATATCAGCTAATTCAATTATATATCATATAGAATACCACTATAAAAAATTATCATCTATTAGGCACATGGCTGAAGAATCTAGTTATCATTCAAATTCAGGTCTCAGATAACTAATTACTAAAAAAATGGTTAAAATCATTTATTTGGAATATCCTCTAATAGTGTAGTAACAACCAATCGGTCTAAAAGGATACCCAAGAAAACCACAATATGTATATAAATAGTAGTCATAAGATTGATGAACACACCCAGTTTCACTCACTGCCACAACTCATGTGTCAGTTAGGGAGACTATACGAAACAAACTCCCTAACCCCATTGAGGCCATTTCCATAATAATAACTTTTTTAGAAGGGAGGTATGTAACATTATAACCTAATATAAAATGAAAACTTAATTAGGTGAACCTGAAAAAATCCCACCAAATTTTGTGAATTCCACTCTCTTAATATTATACAGTTTGGGAGACCAGGAGAAGAACCAAATGTAATTTTCACCTTGATGCATCCTTATAATGGGAATAATAGACACAAAATAACTAAGAAAATCTATTACAATGTGGATACATTTTAAGGGATTTTTTATTTTATGGTATAACAACCTATTTATAGGGTTTATCACTAAATGCAAAGATCTATGATGATAGTTCCCCAAATAATCCATATCCACACTAAGAAATAACACTATTATAGACTTATTAATTTTATATGTAGTAAAAAGAATAGGTTTTCAAAAAAAATTTCATTGTGTAAGTGACTAATATACTTCATAAAAAACATTTTTAAATGAATCTATTATAGATACTAATAGAATATAATTAGGTTGAGTTGCAAATTTTTTTAATTCTAATGAAATATTCTTCTAGTTTATGATAGTTTGTTGCATTTTCCTAGTGGTTGGAAGATTAAATTCACTAAACTATGGACTAGTCTCACCTGGTGATGTCATCATGAGGATTGAGATTTCCTAGAGTGGAGACCACAATAGTCACACTCAAACTGGAATTATTCTATCTCCTGATCCAAAACCCTCACAACATAAAATGGTTCCTCCTATAAATAAAATAAGATAAAAATAGTTTATTAATAATTTGGAGTGTAAGTAGATAATTCCCATAGTTTGAGGATAGTAAAAAATGTTTTTAATCTTTCTGACAAGAAAAAGTCCTAGGATATTGAATCACTTCTCTTATTCACAACATAGTTAAGCAATAAAATGTTATAAACCCCAATAGAGTTGGTATAAATGATCTTATAGATTATATACCCTATCATTGAATAATTGGGAATAATACCATTATTTTACATATTCAAGTGAAAATTATAGAAAATTATTGAATCTTGGTAGGTCATGTTGGGTAAAACCTATGCAAATATTGTATACACCTATAATACCTTTTCTAAAGGTGAAGAGGAGTGATAAACATACCACGAAAAGTGTGTGCTGAAATTTGGCCTCTTTATGAACATAAAATTAGTAATCCCATCATAGTCTATACTCATGGATCAACAAATCCAAAAAGTTGCGGCCTTTTCTCCACCTGATGCATGAGAGGTGAAATATTTAATGTATGATGCCTCAAAGAGTAATCATAATGAACATTGATAGAATAATGTGTAGGTGGAAGATCCTTAAAATATAGTCTCTATTATATAATGCTAATTGGGTTTCAAGAATGATGTATAGTAATTTTATAATAGTATTACATCTTGTTTATGTATTTTAAGGTAATCAAACGGAAATCACTAACAAAATCTCTCGAAATTCACCATATCACTGAGTTGTGAGTGTTGAATTTAATTCTCCCAAGAGAGGAAGTCTTTTCCATCCATGACACTATTCACACACGGGAGTGTACTTTGATGGTACTTCTAGAATTCTAGAAGATAGATTTATTTAAAACCTGATGCTTAATTTGGTAGTCTTTAGGATTTTCCTATTTATAGAAAAAGGAGTTCTGCATAATCCTTCATATTGTCAACATGATTCACTAATAATGAGCCAAAATACCAATTCCACATTATTGTCCTGGAACAGAGCATATAGATACCTGGGGAAATATTTAATATCATTGGTTATTTATATTTGTTAATATATAAAATCAATTACTAATATTCCATTAAGAAGTAAAATATTATTCCATTTATTGATTACGTATAAGGGATGATGATTAGTTTACACTTAGAGACACCACTGTCTCACATTACACAATCAAAGAATGACTATAAGAATGTACTAGATATAAAATATACAACTTGGGAAGATCAAGAGAACTTTAAAATGGTTATTCCATTCACAAATTATATGGTGGACTATCCATTCCTTATCAGTGTTATGAATGTGATCAATGAATTGAATAACACCCACTATTAAGGAGAGATTATAGTATCACCAACTAATTCCATTACTGGATGGATGTCTCCCATAATAATCTATATACCAATTAGAACTATTCTACTTTTCATATCCATGAAATAGAAGGTATAGTGATGAGAAATAAATTTTGTGATTTATAATGACCATAATTCCCAAAATGTTCTCTAAAAGAGATCCTCTGATAATAACATCTTTAGATGAATTGAATTTAGAGAGATCATAACAATTATACATGAATTTTATGCCATAACCTATGGATCTCACTAGTTAGGAATGATATTTTTCAATTAGACCAAAATTCTGGGATACTTTTAGCCAATAGTGATGTAGGACTCCACACAATTATCAAGGAAGTGCCATGATTTTTAGGTATATTACAAATTCATCGACTAGCCCCTAGAACTATTTCACACCTCTAAAAAGTCATAGCTATTTTTCTTATTGGAATGAATTTCATGAATCCATATCCCCAAGCCATAGAAATATAGTTTAAAGACATAATAATGATAAAAAAATTCTTCTCAGAGTGGGATGATTCTATATCTTGATGTAATTCATAAAAAATAATACCATCCAATACAAGAAGTCTATCATATTTACCATATTTAGTGTCCCTACCACTATATTAACCGACAATAACACAAAATTTTATTCAACCAAATTTAAGAGGTTATATATGATGTAATATCCATTCCAAATATGTTTTCCACTATCATGAAGTGGTAAATATAAAAATAGATTCCCATAGAAAATGGTATCCAATATCCTTTAGGCGATGGAGGATATGAACATGGTATTCGAGTCTAATTAGCGCATGCATGATTTATGGTATTATGACAACAATACTAATACCACCATATAGAAAAATTCATATTTTCTTGTATAAAAGATTGATATAGACATTACTTTTGAGATTCAATTCCCTCACTTTTCATTTCTATCTATAGTAAATTGATTGTGGATGAATAGTCTTTGATATGGATAAAAGAGTTATAGAAACCTGATGAAATGAGTTTATAGATTCTACAAAACCATTATGTTAAATAGAATCCTATTGTGAAAACATTCTAACAGATTGTCTACATCCTATCATTAGTCCCATAAGAATTTGTTTTTTATTTAAGAACTCCTAGGATACTTTGGAATAAACCATTGAATCTGGTACCCAAATCGGAAGGAAATACACCATATATAATGATTATTATAGAACAATGTATTCCATTATCAAAATTTATGAAGAGTGTATCACACTTTCCACTAATGAAATATTCTTAATGAACTATTTTTGACAAAATTATGACTAAATTCACTAAATTTCATTATTTATGGATATAAAAGACACATAAAGTCCCCAATAATATGATATAAAACTACATGATAATTTGATCATTGCATGATTGAAAACTATGAGAAATATAGATGTAGTTTTATTATGTTAAAATCTATGGTGTATGATCAATATTAGAAGACACTAAACTACATAGAGTAGTATATTTTATAATATATGACTTCCTTATGTACATGTCATATTTATTTAAGAATCCTTAGAGTATGTTTATATATAATTGAAAGTTTTCTAATAAAATAAACTCCCATTTTCCTAAATTCCATCCCAGTGTGTAGGTCATTTCATCCATATCGAATATCTTGATGACCATGAATTTGGATAGAACCAACATACATAGTCTTTCTGTAGAATCAATATCGAAAAAAGATCCCCTATAATATATTAATAAAGTCATATTCATTTTTTTTCAAAATTTCAAACCATGTGATGTTCCAATGTTAGGTCCTTGTTTGATGACACTAAGCAACATGATGTATATGTCCATACCAGATTAATTTAAATTCCATACCATATTGTACATTATATATGACTATAAACTACTAGGATGTGGTCATAGTCACATGATGTTAAAAATACACAATATATAGTCCATCTTCATGACCTTAACCATTATTTATAACTGTTTGTCCCATATGAACTAATATCATAAATATCCCACATGTAAGAGTATGATCGGTAAAAGGGATTTATTTCCATGTGGTTCCAATTATCTTGACCATAGAAGCTAACCATAATCTCATGGTTCATCTAACGTAGGATAAATTTTCTCTAAGAATAACTATGTATGTCATGATCCCTATCATCATGGATACATAATGAGGTCTAGATTTACTTTCTCATTCCCAATTACAATTTCTATCTCAATTACATACCTCAGATTGGTGTAGAGAATTGAATTAGACCTTGTATGTTCTCCCCATTACCATTCCTTAGGATTGGATAGTTTCATGTTTTCATATTGTTTAGAATCTATTTCCATTAGGATTCATCTGTTATTATAATAGGAAACTCATCCATTTTTTATATTTATCCTCCATAACATGAGAGATATATATATATGTGTAGATTGGTCATAATAAAAGTACTACATGTTGGTTGATTCATTCATAAAATGATACCCAGTGATGCTTATATATCCAATCCCAAACCAAGTAAAAATTTCAATTTCAAAGCCTAGATTTTATATAGTAATGAGTCTATTCCAAATTCACATTTGGTGTCGTACATATCTATTGATAGAAAACCCATAAATTTCACCTTTTTATCTCTTTTAGATAAACAAAATATGTGTAGTGATATACCAAATAAAAACTATATATAGTAGGATTAATATTCTCTTAGGATACCTAATGACCCTTGTATCTCATATCCTTGGACCAATGACTAATCTAATTAACATTAATACACCATCAATACCAATTCATTAGACTTCTCATTCATACTTGGTTTCCCTGTTTCTTAATATTATAATGATGTTATCATTAACTTTTCCACACATATGTGGAAAATATGTGTACAGGATATCAAATATGAACTATGTATTCCTTAATTTCTATTCACATTGGATAATTAGTATTGTTAGGATAATTTATTCCTAGACTAACCATAAATAAAAAATTTATCCAAAATCAACTTCACAACATAAGGCCTCCCATTCATGTTAGGTATTTCTATATTAGGGTCCACACTAGGATGGTATATACTATAAACTTGTGGGGATTCATTCTTATCACCTCAGGATATATAGTGACACCTGAATCTATTTTTCATGGCTCAAACTTGGATTCCCATCATCGTAACATTTAATCTGCATCCTAGTGTTTTTTGGTTCACATTCACATGATGTCCCTTAATGGATCCTACATTCGAGTGGATCCATTTTCATCTAGAAATAACTATGGAATGATTCCTACATATTTCTCCAAATCAATGAATGTTGTCACGACCCGCCCTCGGGGTCCGTGCCGTGACTACCCCAAGCCCGCCTTCCATAGGCCAGGGGCTGGCGACTAGCACCAAGGCGTAAATCCCGGTAAAAAGGGAAGGCATTGCCTTTGTAAAGTAAACAAACACCATAGAGTAAGCAAGCAGAAAGTAACACTAAGCAAAAACGGAGTACAACTAAAAGTGCGGAAAGTAAAAAGGGGCCGAAAATACAAGCCCAACTGTAAAGTACAACTCGAAAGGGAAAACAGCAACTGAAAAGTAAAGCTGCTACGCCGAGCTGTCCACTGGAAATCCCACCTGAAGGGTGGGTACAGATAGCTCCTCTGCTGCTCGGGTCCCGCCGTCTGCTCCGAGTATGTCCCGCCCAGTGGTCTGTCTCTGGGAACCGCCTCGTCGTATAGTCCACCTCCAGGTACCGTCCAGTCCTCGAACACTCGGCCTCTGTCAGTACTGGTCGTCGTCTGCAACCAACACAACGAGGTGCGGGCATAGCCCGTGCAGGGGTGAGTATAACGATACTCAGTAGGGACCCCGAGACCCTCAAGGTCTCACTAAAACCAACAAGGATAACCACAAGAAGATCACAACAGATAAACTCTACTTAGGTATATGCCCATACATATACCTAAGTTATCAAGTAACCCATCTCAGTCATGAGGAAACACAAGGATCATGAGATCAATGGATAACCTCTACCCAGGTATATGCCCATACATATACCTAAGTTATCAAGTAACCCATCTCAATCATGAGGAAACACAAAGGTCAAAAGTCTCAGCTCAAACCAGGATTTTCATTATCGAAACCGTAACTGCTGAAGAGCTCCGTCTCTAGAGTGTACAGTGGTCCTGTCACGACTCCGAGGCCGCCGCTCACTAACCTAAGACTGCTGAAGTACTCCTCCTGTCGAGTACTGCGGGTCTGCTGCCAACTACCAGGCGCTCCGTCCGCTGAGGGTCTGCTGCCAAATACCGGGCACTACCCAGATAGCCTACTGAGGTACTCCTCCTGTCGAGTACCGCGGGTCTGCTGCCAACTACCAGGCGCTCCGTCCGCCGTGGGTCTGCCGCCAAATACCGGGCGCTCCGTCCACTGGGCTAGTCGACTCACTCCAAGTCGACTCGGTCAAGCAGTCGTCAGGTCTCAGCCGGCTACACGGTCTCCGTACTCTGCACGCTCGTCTCCGGGAGGGTCCGCTCCACGAGCTACTGGTCGATACTCCAAGTATCACAAAGTCCCGCAAAGAAGTATCTCAAAAGACCGCCTCGTCACAGGGGTCTCAACGCAACAGACGGCGCGTCGATCGGACGCCCGGTCTGTGAGTTATTAGCCTTTTCGTCCCAGGGGCCCGGTTGGTTTCGAGTGAGAACCAAACCCGGCCGTATCACAACTGTACCCCGAACTCCCATAGGGTAAACTCAAAGGGACCGTTACTCAACGTAACCACCAACGCCGCTGACGGTTCGTCAAGCGGACGTCCTGTCTGAAAGATATTAGCTTTCCCGTTCCAGGGGCCCGGTTGGATTTCGGGTGCGATCCAACCCGGCCACTACTAACTGTATCCAAAACTCGGGCGAAGGATACCAAATGTTCCGTATCGTAAACGGGAACTCAACGCAACAGACGGTGCGTCGATCGGACGCCCGGTCTGAGAGTTATTGGCATTTTCGTCTCCGGGGCCCGGTTGGTTTTTAAGGCTAAACCAACCCGACCGTACTCCACCTGCGTCCAAACCTCGGGCGGAGTATGCCAAAAGATCCGTCTCACTAAGAGGAACACAACGCGACTGACGGTGCGTCAATCGGACGTTCGTAGCTCAAGATATGAGCGTTTCCGCTCTGAAGGCCCGGTTGGTTTCGTGAACGAACCAACCCGGCCGAACTCAAAGTAATCCGAAACCTTGAGTGCGATATACCGAAACGACCGTCTCGATCCAAGGATCGCGTTGCCGCAGACGGTTCGTCATTCGGAGGTCCGAGGCTCAAGTTATGAGCCAAAAACCGAATCTGGTTCGAAACGGGGGGGTCCGCGTCCGGGCCGACCCGGCCCGACCCCCCCCCCCCCTGGGCGGCGCGGCGGCGCGGGGTGCCGCGGCGGCTCGGGGTGCCGCGAGGGGCCGCTCGCGGGGGGCTAACCCCCGCTTCTTCAGAAGGGCAGCGCGGCTTTGCCGCGCCGTTTGCAACAAATCGGCCCCCCACGTGGGGCCGGTTTTGAATTAAACCGGGGGGCTGCTGCCCCCCCCCCTTCCATGGAACCGCCCCCCTCAATAAGAGGGGGGTTTTGTTGAACCGGCCGGGGGATTTATTCCCCCGGTTTCCTGTCATCCGGCCGGCTAGCTGGCCGACCGGTTTTCACTAACGGGACCGGAAATTCCGGTCCCGCCTTCGACTTCCGACGCCGGCGGCCCGGCCGCCGGTCTTCTCTTCCGCCGCGGCCCGGAACCGGCCGCGGTCTCTTCGTCCCGCCGCGGCCCGGAACCGGCCGCGGCGTTCGTCAACCGGCGCGGTGCGACGGCACCGCGCCCCTTCGCCGTGCTTTGATAATCATTCAACGCGGCGCGACGGCGTCGCGTTCTTGTTGTTTCTTCATGGTGCGCGCGACGACATCGCGTAATCTTAAACGTATAATTATCCGCGTGGTGCGACGGCACCACGCCACCTTGCTTCCTCCCGCAAGAATAAACAAGAAACGATGGAGGGGGGTTCGGCCGTGTTCGTGCGGTCCGGCCCCCTCACGTTAAAATAATAACGCATCTTAAATAAATTAAGCCACACGTTATACTTGCTATTCACGATCAAGAAAAGGAATAATAAAGAATAAAACAACAACCCCTACCTCGGGTATAAGTTCGAGGATTTGACTATGTCCGCGGAAGACGACGTCGCGGAGGTCGGGCGACGCGGTCGTCGTTCGTCAAATTCAACGACGAAGAGGCGCGTCCGAAGAGGCACGTCGTTGGCGAATCCTTGTACGCCGACGAAGGTTGTCCGAGGAAGGTGCGGTGTTCTCTCTCGTTGACACCGAAGACGAAGAAGAGCGGAGCGACGTTCTTCGTCGGAACTTGAGCGTTCTACGTCAAGTCTCGAGGAAAGTCAAATAAAAAGGAAACAACGAACTCAAGAACCCTTACCTTGATAGTCGCACGTTGACGGAGTCGTGGAATATCGGTGTCGATTCCTTTGACGTCGGAGGAAGAGTCGTTGTCGATGGCGTTCGTCGCGGAAAAGATGATGCGGAAGAAGAACGTCACGTCGCGGATATGGCGTCGCGGAAAGACCGTGTTCTTCGGCGAAGAAGTTCTTCGTTGAAGAACGGCGTTCTTTGCGTTCTTCGTTGAAGTTGAGCGTTCTTCGTGATCTTCGTCAGAGATGAAGAAGAAGAAGAAAATGATGCTCTCCACCTCTCAAGAAGACAAACCATTCAACCAAAAATAAAATAAGACAACATCTTATTTTATTATCACATAACACACTAGAATTTCAAAGGTTTGAAATTCAAAATGGATAACTCCAAAATTAACTCACTTATTTAATATACATGAATTGTATAATTAAATAGAAGTTAACTTGTCAAGCCATTAAGAGGGAGAGAGGGGAGTTGAAAAGGTGGGGGTTCGTGTGGGCCCCACCACACTTAATCCTCCCAAGGGAGGTTAAGTGGGTGTGGGTCCCACTTCCAACCTCCTTTGATAGGTTTTAAGAAGTTATAATAAAATTTGTTCTACACAAATTTTATTTAACTCAACTAAAAACCTCAAAAATTTACTTTCAACCCGCAACAAACGCAACTCCCGAAAAGGTCTCTTTAAGCGAATATCGGCGCTGCGAGTTCATCAGTGCCCTCGGATTTCAATTCCGAGCACTGTATCAAAAGTTCGAAATACCCGCTCGTTCGTTCACTGAACGTACCCGAGCCAAACTTCAGAAATTAATTCCGGGCACTCCGGACCTCGGAATCAGGTGCCGTCTGAAACCGCGCTCTTGTAAAATTCTAAAGAAAATTAAGAAAAAAAAAATTCCCTTGAATTTTACGGGTCTTTACATTACTCACACCTCAGGGCTTTACGTCCCCGTAAAGATACAACAAAAACTAGGGAAACAAAAGAGGGTACTGAGCACGCATCTGAGCCTCCCGCTCCCATGTGCTCTCCTGGAGATTCCCGTGCCGCCATCTGTTGTGCACAAGAGGAATCGATCGTCCATGTAGGACCCGCTCCTGTCGATCCTCTATCTCCACCGGGACCTCCGTAAAAGTCGCCTCATCGTCAACGTCAAGCTCCCCATGGTCAAAGATGTGCGTCGGGTCGTGCACGTATCTCTTCAGCTGAGACACGTGGAAGACGTCGTGCACCCGGTGTAACTGAGGTGGTAGAGCCAGGCGATAAGCCACCTCACCTACCCTGCTGAGGACCTGGAAGGGTCCGATGAAGCGCGGAGATAACTTGTCGCCTCGGCCAAATCTCCGAATACCACGTCGAGGTGAGACCCGCAAGAAGACGTGGTCACCATCCTCGAACTCTAGTGGCCTCCGCCTCCTGTCAGCGTATGACTTCTGCCGGCTCTGTGCTGTCCTCATCCGCTCCTGGATGACATGGACCTCCTCTGACGTGGCCCGGACCATCTCTGGTCCCACAAGAGCTGCATGATTTCTTCTTTGCCGATAAGAGAAACCTGGTCTCATCCCCTGGATGAACCACATTCTTTGCCTAAAACAGTCAATCCTAACATGGATGATACTAATCCATACCAAGGATGACGTCGTAAGGCCTCGACGCTACTACTAAGAGATCCAACCGTTACTCTCGCCTCCAAGGGTTGAGTCACACTGTCGGCATCAGTGTGTGGTAACTGGTCTCCTCCAGTAGATGTCTCACAAGTGAGGGTCAAGTCAACAGTCAACTAGAACCTCTTAGTAACATCACAAAAGAGGACAGGAATGAAAACATCACAAAGGATGCGTCTTTTATTATTGCAGCTCATAATACAAGACGCTACACAAAAGCAACATCAACATGGAACTAGAAGTACAAGAGACGTATCCACTAGTTCCGCTCCTGTCCACCTGCTTTACTGTTGCTCAAGCATTTGTCGCTGCCTCAACCTCGGTGGCTCCCTCCAAGCCTGCGGATCGAGGAGTCGGACAGTCACGTGCCAGGTGACCCTCTCCGCGGCATGAGTAACACAACCTGCTCCTTGCACGGCTAGCTCTGTTCCCACTTCGGGTGCCCTGCACCAATGGTCCTAAAACCCGAGATCGCCCAACTGCTGGTCTGGTACTCCTGGACCTCTGCATCATCTGTCTACTGCCCACAGATGACTCGGCTTCTGATCGAAAAACACGCGGTAAAGGCAGAATCTCCTGTACACGCTCGGGGTGTAGAGATACTGGCACAAACTCCACCCTGAAGAAGGTCTCGAAGTATTCCCATGCGAAGTTCATCTCATCGCAAAACTGAAACAAGTGGCTCCACCACCTACCTACTGCTGCGTGTAGTAGGCTCGCAGCGAGGATCACCATGAGGTCTGCTGGTGTCCTCACTAGCCTAAACACTCGTACCACTGCCTCCAGCCAGTCCTCTGCAGCCTGGGGATCCGTCTCCCCGCGAAACCTTGGCGGTCGCTGGCGCTGAAACTCATGCAGTGCGCTGAGGCGACGTGCATCATCAGCGGCTGCTGCTGGAAGCATCGGGGGCTCGGCGGGTAGAGCTACCGCCGGTGCCACTGCTGACAAAGGGCCCTGCACCGAGGCCTCGTCGCTCGGTGGGCTGTCGTCACGTTCGATTCTCGTAACCCTAGCTGGCTGCCGTCGTGGGGCCATCCTGAAAGAAACAACGTAACACGATCAAACGATTATACCTGGTGAGCTGACCTGGTTTGAGCTGTTTTAAGGGGAAAAAACCTTTGAAAACACACACGCAATCAGTGTTTTCGTGCACAAAGTCGGAAATCAGTTGTCAGGGTCCTGGTGTATGGATACGTCGGCCGCCCGCACCAACACTGGACTCCCTGAACTGAAAACCACACTCGGTACCCTTAACACTATTGCTTCACAGAAATAAAGATCAGAGTCTGCGGTAGAACCGACCACCTCTGATACCAATTTGTCACGACCCGCCCTCGGGGTCCGTGCCGTGACTACCCCAAGCCCGCCTTCCATAGGCCAGGGGCTGGCGACTAGCACCAAGGCGTAAATCCCGGTAAAAAGGGAAGGCATTGCCTTTGTAAAGTAAACAAACACCATAGATTAAGCAAGCGGAAAGTAACACTAAGCAAAAACGGAGTACAACTAAAAGTGCGGAAAGTAAAAAGGGGCCGGAAATACAAGCCCAACTGTAAAGTACAACTCGAAAGGGAAAACAGCAACTGAAAAGTAAAGCTGCTACGCCGAGCTGTCCACTGGAAATCCCACCTGAAGGGTGGGTACAGATAGCTCCTCTGCTGCTCGGGTCCCGCCGTCTGCTCCGAGTATGTCCCGCCCAGTGGTCTGTCTCTGGGAACCGCCTCGTCGTATAGTCCACCTCCAGGTACCGTCCAGTCCTCGAACACTCGGCCTCTGTCAGTACTGGTCGTCGTCTGCAACCAACACAACGAGGTGCGGGCATAGCCCGTGCAGGGGTGAGTATAACGATACTCAGTAGGGACCCCGAGACCCTCAAGGTCTCACTAAAACCAACAAGGATAACCACAAGAAGATCACAACAGATAAACTCTACTTAGGTATATTCCCATACATATACCTAAGTTATCAAGTAACCCATCTCAGTCATGAGGAAACACAAGGATCATGAGATCAATGGATAACCTCTACCCAGGTATATGCCCATACATATACCTAAGTTATCAAGTAACCCATCTCAATCATGAGGAAACACAAAGGTCAAAAGTCTCAGCTCAAACCAGGATTTTCATTATCAAAACCGTAACTGCTGAAGAGCTCCGTCTCTAGAGTGTACAGTGGTCCTGTCACGACTCCGAGGCCGCCGCTCACTAACCTAAGACTGCTGAAGTACTCCTCCTGTCGAGTACTGCGGGTCTGCTGCCAACTACCAGGCGCTCCGTCCGCTGAGGGTCTGCTGCCAAATACCGGGCACTACCCAGATAGCCTACTGAGGTACTCCTCCTGTCGAGTACCGCGGGTCTGCTGCCAACTACCAGGCGCTCCGTCCGCCGTGGGTCTGCCGCCAAATACCGGGCGCTCCGTCCACTGGGCTAGTCGACTCACTCCAAGTCGACTCGGTCAAGCAGTCGTCAGGTCTCAGCCGGCTACACGGTCTCCGTACTCTGCACGCTCGTCTCCGGGAGGGTCCGCTCCATGAGCTACTGGTCGATACTCCAAGTATCACAAAGTCCCGCAAAGAAGTATCTCAAAAGACCGTCTCGTCACAGGGGTCTCAACGCAACAGACGGCGCGTCGATCGGACGCCCGGTCTGTGAGTTATTAGCCTTTTCGTCCCAGGGGCCCGGTTGGTTTCGAGTGCGAACCAAACCCGGCCGTATCACAACTGTACCCCGAACTCCCATAGGGTAAACTCAAAGGGACCGTTACTCAACGTAACCACCAACGCCGCTGACGGTTCGTCAAGCGGACGTCCTGTCTGAAAGATATTAGCTTTCCCGTTCCAGGGGCCCGGTTGGATTTCGGGTGCGATCCAACCCGGCCACTACTAACTGTATCCAAAACTCGGGCGAAGGATACCAAATGTTCCGTATCGTAAACGGGAACTCAACGCAACAGACGGTGCGTCGATCGGACGCCCGGTCTGAGAGTTATTGGCATTTTCGTCTCCGGGGCCCGGTTGGTTTTTAAGGCTAAACCAACCCGACCGTACTCCACCTGCGTCCAAACCTCGGGCGGAGTATGCCAAAAGATCCGTCTCACTAAGAGGAACACAACGCGACTGACGGTGCGTCAATCGGACGTTCGTAGCTCAAGATATGAGCGTTTCCGCTCTGAAGGCCCGGTTGGTTTCGTGAACGAACCAACCCGGCCGAACTCAAAGTAATCCGAAACCCTGAGTGCGATATACCGAAACGACCGTCTCGATCCAAGGATCGCGTTGCCGCAGACGGTTCGTCATTCTGAGGTCCGAGGCTCAAGTTATGAGCCAAAAACTGAATCTGGTTCGAAACGGGGGGGTCCGGGTCCGGGCCGACCCGGCCCGACCCCCCCCCCCCCCTGGGCGGCGCGGCGGCGCGGGGTGCCGCGGCGGCTCGGGGTGCCGCGAGGGGCCGCTCGCGGGGGGCTAACCCCCGCTTCTTCAGAAGGGCAGCGCGGCTTTGCCGCGCCGTTTGCAACAAATCGGCCCCCCACGTGGGGCCGGTTTTGAATTAAACCGGGGGGCTGCTGCCCCCCCCCCCCCCCTTCCATGGAACCGCCCCCCTCAATAAGGGGGGGGTTTTGTTGAACCGGCCGGGGGATTTATTCCCCCGGTTTCCTGTCATCCGGCCGGCTAGCTGGCCGACCGGTTTTCACTAACGGGACCGGAAATTCCGGTCCCGCCTTCGACTTCCGACGCCGGCGGACCGGCCGCCGGTCTTCTCTTCCGCCGCGGCCCGGAACCGGCCGCGGTCTCTTCGTCCCGCCGCGGCCCGGAACCGGCCGCGGCGTTCGTCAACCGGCGCGGTGCGACGGCACCGCGCCCCTTCGCCGTGCTTTGATAATCATTCAACGCGGCGCGACGGCGTCGCGTTCTTGTTGTTTCTTCATGGTGCGCGCGACGACATCGCGTAATCTTAAACGTATAATTATCCGCGTGGTGCGACGGCACCACGCCACCTTGCTTCTGCCCGCAAGAATAAACAAGAAACGATGGAGGGGGGTTCGGCCGTGTTCGTGCGGTCCGGCCCCCTCACGTTAAAATAATAACGCATCTTAAATAAATTAAGCCACACGTTATACTTGCTATTCACGATCAAGAAAAGGAATAATAAAGAATAAAACAACAACCCCTACCTCGGGTATAAGTTCGAGGATTTGACTATGTCCGCGGAAGACGACGTCGCGGAGGTCGGGCGACGCGGTCGTCGTTCGTCAAATTCAACGACGAAGAGGCGCGTCCGAAGAGGCACGTCGTTGGCGAATCCTTGTACGCCGACGAAGGTTGTCCGAGGAAGGTGCGGTGTTCTCTCACGTTGACACCGAAGACGAAGAAGAGCGGAGCGGCGTTCTTCGTCGGAACTTGAGCGTTCTACGTCAAGTCTCGAGGAAAGTCAAATAAAAAGGAAACAACGAACTCAAGAACCCTTACCTTGATAGTCGCACGTTGACGGAGTCGTGGAATATCGGTGTCGATTCCTTTGACGTCGGAGGAAGAGTCGTTGTCGATGGCGTTCGTCGCGGAAAAGATGATGCGGAAGAAGAACGTCACGTCGCGGATATGGCGTCGCGGAAAGACCGTGTTCTTCGGCGAAGAAGTTCTTCGTTGAAGAACGGCGTTCTTTGCGTTCTTCGTTGAAGTTGAGCGTTCTTCGTGATCTTCGTCAGAGATGAAGAAGAAGAAGAAAATGATGCTCTCCACCTCTCAAGAAGACAAACCATTCAACCAAAAATAAAATAAGACAACATCTTATTTTATTATCACATAACACACTAGAATTTCAAAGGTTTGAAATTCAAAATGGATAACTCCAAAATTAACTCACTTATTTAATATACATGAATTGTATAATTAAATAGAAGTTAACTTGTCAAGCCATTAAGAGGGAGAGAGGGGAGTTGAAAAGGTGGGGGTTCGTGTGGGCCCCACCACACTTAATCCTCCCAAGGGAGGTTAAGTGGGTGTGGGTCCCACTTCCAACCTCCTTTGATAGGTTTTAAGAAGTTATAATAAAATTTGTTCTACACAAATTTTATTTAACTCAACTAAAAACCTCAAAAATTTACTTTCAACCCGCAACAAACGCAACTCCCGAAAAGGTCTCTTTAAGCGAATATCGGCGCTGCGAGTTCATCGGTGCCCTCGGATTTCAATTCCGAGCACTGTATCAAAAGTTAGAAATACCCGCTCGTTCGTTCACTGAACGTACCCGAGCCAAACTTCAGAAATTAATTCCGGGCACTCCGGACCTCGGAATCAGGTGCCGTCTGAAACCGCGCTCTTGTAAAATTCTAAAGAAAATTAAGAAAAAAAAAATTTCCCTTGAATTTTACGGGTCTTTACAAATGTACCCTAAGAGTAGTGGGGTTGGGTATAATTAAGGTATAATAAGTTTTAAATATTAATATTATCAATGATCTCATGATGTATTTTATAGTAAAACCTTTTTCTCTTCCATAATATCAATCTTGAGAGAAAACGTAGTAATGTTAACACACCTTATTTGAATTGGTTCATCCTAAATGAGGTAATATAAGGAGTATTAAATTGGTTGTGAACTGATAAACTGAAGACACTAAAAACTTTACATAATATAACATTACTAAATGTATTCACTAACCATTTGAATGTAATGACCTGAGTAGTTGTAAATAAAATTTCCCAATATGTTTTAACAAAAATTATTATTAAGTAACATAATTATATAAAAAACATGCACTTAATTGGTTTTATTAGATCATATCAGAATTAAAATACCATCGAGCATCATTACCATTAACAATATATATATTGGATACTAATGATATGATCAGTGTAAATATAGGTTTTTAACAAATCCAAATGACCAAGACAAAGGATGTGATGGCCTCAACTAGTAGGACTGTACCCTATAAAGCTCATTTATTATTTTATAAAAGGTATATAACATCATTTTGATTTTACAATTACCAATACCATGATGAGATCTTAAAATCACGAGTGACACCATTTACACGATATGTTCAAGCTCATCAATATCATATCACAAACCATGTATGTTGAACGACCCCATGAAGGTAGTACTATCACACACCTTACATTTAGGGAATTTTCTTATGTATTAAAGGTATATTAATCAATACCTCAATAATATGAATATGTAAATTTATATTATTTCAATAGAAAAATGTTATCAATTTCATCATATTATTACATTATAAATGATTTTTTAATCACTAAAACTGAAATTATATTTTCAATTAATGTTAAAATTCAATTAAAGTACATTTTTTCCTAAATTAATAGATATTTGAAAAAAAAAATTATTAATATAATAATATTATTAAAAAATGTTTATTTAATATAAATGATCATATAATTTTTATGAAGTAAAATGTTATTTTCATAAGGGTTTAAAGAATTGTTATAAGAAACATCATTTCTTAATGAATGTCAATGTTTATTCTAAAAGTTAAATTAAAAATATATTGAAATATTTTCTAGATAAAATTAATATAATTTTTTTAATCATAACATAAAAATTATCCAATGGTTATTTTTTCACCATTTTTCAAGACAATCATTTTTTAGGAAAACATTAAATACCATATCAATATAAAGTGTGTATTTTCCATAATAATGACCCCAAATTAGATTAATAGAAAAAATAATGGGTATAAAAGACCATATATATTTTCCATTAGAAAATGTTATTTTAGGTTTATTTGATTAATTTTATAAATCTTTTATGAATCCTCCTAAATCATTAGTATATTTTAAGGTTTTAAACTTATTTGTCTAAATGTATGACCCACCACCACATAATCTTGTGTATTATCATATTATGTTCAGATACTAGACTTATAAAATAATGGAAAAATATAATTTATCATAAAACTTGGGATAAAATCATGGGTTGGTTTTTGGTTTTCATTATTTTATTACATAGATTCCAAAACTTATGTTTGAGAAATATTAAAGAAATTCCCATTACTTTCCTTTATAAAGCCACACAATATCCCATTTATCACCAGTAAAAATATTTAGATCACTTCCATACTCTGACATCCCCCCTCTAGATTCCTCCCAAGGTGTCCTAATGAAATCAATAATCTCATACCAATCATTTTTTTCACACACCCAAGCAAGGGATCCTCACCTTATATTCATTATACAAGATTTATTTATTATCTTTTGACTTCTATTAGAAATTAATAATGTTGTTACATGTATTTAAATGTACCTAGAACTGATTTGTTTTCAATATTATTAGACACCCCTTTCACTCCCATCAACCCATTTTATGAATTTTTAAGTGATATCATTATGCTGTTGAAATTTCACTGTGATTTTCCCTTCCAAAAAAATTATTTAGTGAATTCCATACCCATTTCCTATCAATGGGGTTCATATTTATACAAATATAATTTATTTAATTTTTAATTACATGTATTTAATCTATACTCCTTGATCATGGAGTAAAATATTATGATGGATGAATCCATGATTCCTAATCTATTTAGAGCACATAATGATGAGAATGAAATAAATGTTATGGGTACACATAAAATTATATAGAGCTCCAATGCATTGGGTAATGTTTAGTCTATTGAGGATTCATGTTGGTATACTGAGTAAAACCCATTATTTTATTGTGATTTTCCATCATGATGTCTTGGAAGTAATCTTTGACCTATGTTTATGATGTAGTATTTTAAGTTGTAACCAAATTTCCCATGTTTCATTTATCTTATCAGGATATATCATGAATCATTGTACATTTTTATGATTATCAGTAATTTTACAATCCATTGATATACCTATTTTATAACATGTATTAAATTATTCATTTCATTCCATTTTTCACTTACATTTATTTATAGATCACCCCTTTCTTATGTTTTACCCTAGTTATCCCTTTCAGTTCTATGTGCGAGTTTGTTAAGGATGTTTTTAATGTTTTTGTTGAATCCCATGTTCAAGATATTAAGTTATGTACCTAATTCCCCGATAAAAAATCCTTATCGATCTTCTAGGTTGTATTATGTGAAATATTATTTAATAAATCATGTATTAATGTTTAATAAGGAGTATAGATTTTATTGTTGGTATCAAAGGAAATTTTTAGCTATATTTGGTATTAAGATTATAGAAATATAGAGAAAGACTTATTGATAAGGCTATTTATAAAAAAACATACCTAAATTTAGGTATGTTTAGAGTAAATGGTTTATCAAGAAAATATATCCTTGTCTGGATACAATAAGTGGACATGGTTCTGGCATTGATGTACTTTGGGGTAACAAATCAGACAAGGTGTGTAGGGACTGACTTGGCATAACCTGGTACATGAAAATGAGCCTTACCGCACACCTGATTTGAAACTCCTAGGGATATTCTTTAATAAATTCTTATTCTCATCTCTATCAATAATTAGTGGAGTAAAAAAATACTATAAGAGTCTATGTTAGGAAATGGATCACATATAACATAGATTGAATCCTAGAAATTCACAAGTTAAGAAAAGACATGAAATTTATGAATTGTATCTTTAATTTCATTAGATTCTCTTTTATGTGTTTAATTGTTTAAATAATATTCATCCCTAATTTTCTATTTATTTTATCCAATGATTTAGAATAGGAGGAATTAGGTAAATAATCAATGTGACACGTAATATGATGACTACCCCAAAGAGATTCCATACCTTACGAGAGTAATAATTTTGATCTTTGTGATGATACTCTATTAGTTGACATGTGTTAGGAATAAAAACCTATATTAGGTGGAGCATACAAATCCATCTTAGAGAGAACATTCTATGATTGAATTCATTATGTGATAAAAGACCATGAAATTAAATGGATATTATAATCCCTTAATCGTGGAATAATGTACTAAATAATTCAAAATGATCTTTCCTATCCTTTAATGTTCTGAGAAAGAGAAGGTTATACTAGCTGTTTATTTCATGGAGGGACAATCTGATCAGTGGTAGGCATTGATTAAAAATATGAAGCCTGAGTATGATTTTTAAGTGATGGTGTGGAACAAATTCTAGAAAATATTTTTATATAAATTTTTTTCTAACACTCTCCATATTAAATTTGAAAGGTATTTTCTTTACCTAAAATATAAAGATGAAGAATCTATTAAGGTATAAAAGGAAAACATCAAAATACTTTCATGATGCACCACCAACTTTGTTTTTACCCCAAAATGCAAGGTTGACTTCTTATTTTATGGTATTAAATCTATTGTAAAAAAGACTTGATGATCCATGAATTTGATATCTACGAAGAAATTTTCCGATGTTCCATCAATGTATTAACAGAGATCAATGAATCTAAACGGTTTTAAGGGGATACGATGTGGAAAGTCGAGTTTATTTTTGGTGGTCTAATAGAGAAATCTCACTGTGCCATGAAATTTCAACATCCCAGTTGTCAAATTCTTTAGGTGAAGGAAGGAATCCAATCTAGAGGTTGCCAATTTTTGAAACCTGTTTATGTAATGGAGGATAGGAATGCTCAGATCAACCCTCAACATAATTTTCATTTCTTCAACTACAAGGAACTATATAAATTTGAAACCCAATACACTAAGGTAGGGGTTTTCAGAGACAACCAACAACCTCCAAGGAACCAAGGATTATCCTTCTCTATCCCCACCACTAAGGTAGATCCTGAAAATAATGTGTTGATAAATATGGAGATTATTAATTATATAATAAAGAACATATTTTTTATTATGGTTATATGAATACCATAATATCTCAAAATATTAGTAAAACTATTAAAACACCAACAAATATCATGAATGAAGAGTTGTCAGTGAAATCCAAAAATGATGAAATTACAACATCCCAAGTTTGTAGCTCCTCCCCTATCACAATTTGTTGGATGAACTTTCCAGAAAACCATGTCATACTCTAATTAGTTTAATTTCAATTAATTATGGTTATTTATTATCTTTATATATATATATATATCCTATGTAAATTTTCATGTTAAGAAAATCAATCCCCATATCACAAGTTGACCACATATTTTGTACAAGTGCAAGAGGAGGATGAATCTTATTTAACACCAACATCACAAGCATGGATATTATTTCACTATGAGAGAGAGTATCTCAACAAAATAATTGAGTATTAAGAAAGAAAAATCTCCAAGGACTTTCCTATTGTGTGGTAATATGATGATGTGTTTCCTAAGGAATTTCCTAGTCATCCTTTAGGATGATAGATTTAATTTTCATTCATTTTTATACCGAGAGAATTACCATTATGCAATAATCATTATTGAATGATTTTTTTGGAACTTGAGGAGCTAAAGAAAAAACTACAAGAGAACGTGGATAATGGTTTCATATGCCCAAATTCTTCACCAAGAGGAGCATCAGTTCATTTCTTTAAGAATAAGTATGGTTCAATGAACCTTTTCATTGATTGTCATGGGCTAAACATTATCATCATAAATAACAAGTATCCTATGACCCAGATCAATGACTTATTATATCATCTATGTGGTACAAAATACATATCTAAGGTGGATCTATGGTTAGGATATTACCATGTTAGGGTGAATATACAGGATATCCCAAGATTACTTTTTGTATGAGGTAAAATCACTTTGAGTTCAAAGTAATTCCACTGATACTCTGTAAAAATCCTTCAATCTTAATGGACATGATGAATAGAGTGATTATAAATTAACTTGACAAATTTTTGGTGGTATTTTTTGATGATATTTTGATATAATCCAAATTCAGGGAGGAGAATGAGGATAATCTGAGTAATATGTGAAAGACCTTGTGAAAGGAAATGTTTTATGCCATGTAATGAAAATGAATGTTCTAGTACAAGAATGTCTAATTATTGGAGAATATAATCACATGAAATTGGATATATATGGATCCTTAAAATTCATAATGAATTTAATGATGATTGAGGATGATATCTATGATAGATATCTATTAATTCTTTTGATTAGTAAGGAATTATCATTGATTTGGAAGAAATTAATGGTGATTGTCAAACCCTCTAAACAATATAACATAGAAGAGAGTCATGTTTTCTTTGAATGGAGAGTGTTAAGAAAGCTTCAAGGATCTGAAAAATAGTATTATCACTACACATTTTCATACACTAACCTCAAGTGGAAGAAATTTAAAAGTATTGAGATATTCTTAGAATAAGTTATTGGGTTGTGTGTTAATGAAAAACAAAAAAGTGATAGCTTCTGCTTCAAGGAATTCAAATGTTCAGGAATAAAACTACCTAACACATAACCTCAAGTTGGGTGCAATGTTATTCACTTTGAAAATATGGAGGAATTATCTATTTGGGGAAAAGTGTGAAATATTTATTTATCAAAAACTAATGAAGTATATATTCACATAAAATGAGATGAACAAGCTCCAATGAAGATGGTTAGATCTAATCAAGTACTATGAATACTCTATTCACTACCATCCTAGAAAAATGAATAAATTGGTAGATTCTCATAGTAGAAAGGATCCAATAGTTCTATCAATGCTGAGAATATTAAGGGTTCTGTTCTTATTAGAATTGTAAAGGATGGACATGGTAATCATAAAGGAGTTAACATCATCACTACCATAACAATGATTTCTCAACCATTAATTCTGGGGAAGATGAAGGAATATCAAAGATATTATGTGGGAATTCAGAAAAAAGTGGAAAACTATAAGAAAATAAAAATAATCAGTGGTCAATGTTAATGAAGAAGGATTTTTATTTGTTTTTCACATCAATGGGTAACTTCAAATCCATTGATAAATAAATAGTTAGATTATGTATGTAGCTCAACCATCTCCATACACCTAGGAATTGAAATGATACATCTAGATCATTTAAAACACTATTGGTGGTATAATATTAAGATAAATATAACTGAATATATATCAAGATATATTTTATGTCATCATGAAAAATATTAAAGGAATAAATCCATGGGGAAGATAGAATTGTTACCCATACCTAAATGTAAATGGGAAAACATCACCATGGAATTTGTCACTAGTCATCCGAAGGCATCACAAGGGAATAAGGAGATATAGTGTATGATGGATATTATTCCAAATACTATATATTTCATTGTAATTTGAGAGTATTACTCATTGGATAAACTTTGAAGGACTTACATTGGAGAAGTGGTGAGGCTACGTGGTGTACCCCTATCGATTTTATGCAAATGAGTTCTGACATTTACCTCCATATTCTAGAAAAGAATCAATCATGCTCTAAAAACTATGTTTAACTTCAGTATGAAATATCATCAAAAAATTATTTTCAATATGAGTGGACTATCTATAAAAATGAAAAAATGTTGAGAGAATACTCAATTGACATTAATGGTGGATCGAATCAACATCTTCATTGTTGAGATCACTTAAAAAAAAGTGTTTCCACTCAAGAATCAAAATGGATCCCAATGAATAATTTTGAGGGAAGGCCTAAAAAACACCTACATGTGGGGATGGATTTGTTAAACACAAACTACTAGGTCCTAAAATAGTTGAGGAAATGGTGGAAATGGTTATGACAATAAAACAACACATCATGGCTTCTCAGATTCGACTGAAGAGCTACATAGAAAATCATTGATGAGACCTAGAATTTGATGTTGGAGACAGTTTATTCCTCTACATATCTACTTTAAATAAAGTGATTATATTTGGGAAGAGGGGAAAAATTAGTCCAATATATATTGTCCCTTTTTATATCCTTCATCACATCATAGATGTGGCCTACCGAATTGCACTCCCACCAAACCTATCTCAAGAACATGATGTATTCCATGTATCCCTATGAAGAAATTACATACCAGACCCCTCACACATACTCAATACAGATGTGGTGCCATTTTAGTATTATCTTTTATTTTAGAAGATGTTGGGGTAGATCTTAGATCATATGGAAACATATCTTTAGAATAAGACAATGAAACCATTAAAAGTGTTGTGGAGAAATCACAAGTTTGATTATGTAATGTGGGAACTTGAGTAAGTGATGAAACAAAGTTACCCTCATATATTTTATTATGGGAAATGAAAATTTCTAGGGTGAAAATTTTCAAGGGGGTAATATTGTAATGATCACGACTGTTATAAATAAAATCCCCTTAAGTTTATTTTAATTTTATTATTATGTAATATGATTATAGAAAACAAAAGAACTTATTTGGTTTTTATATATCCATTCTACTTTATAATACTTATATAAAAATTAATGTTTATATTATAGTCATTAAAAATTTATCATATGATTAGTATAAATATAGGGTTTTCAAAACTGCAATGGACACATAAAAAAGAAGTGATGCCCTCAACTAGTTGGATCATTCTTTATAATTCCCATCTATTAGTGATTCCCAGGGAGATAAAAACCTTGGAATTACCATTTACCAATACCAAGATGATATCCAAGAACAAAATCACAAGAAAAACTATTTATGGGAGATGTTAATGCTCATCTAGTTCATAAACCAAACAATGTATGCTGAATCACCCAATGAGTGTCCCACAATCACAAACCTTACTCTTATCGAATTTTATGGTGTATTAAATGGTTATGTGTAGAACCCTAGGATTGATTTAGGAATTGTTTTATGCCTCTTTATATTTATAATGTGGTAGGGTAAGTATTGAGATAGTTTTTAAGGGATTCGGGCGGTTTTGGTGATTTTTAATGGGCGTACGGTTTGAGTAATTTTAAGGACAATCATGCCAAATACCCTAGTAACCGTGAAACATGAGGTAGTGGGATTAACTTGGTTTGTGAGTAGTTTATATAAAAATTATAAAAAACAATCAAAGATATCATTTTGACTATAGAAGAAGCATGGTTAGCTCACTATTTGTCTAACCGTGAGAGCTAACCATGTGGATCATTAAAAATTGTGTTTTAAAAAAACAAGACCACACAAGATTTTCTGAAAACCCTTTATTTTTTCCCCAACTTGAAACCCACATAAAATTTTTTGTTATCAAGGGATAAAGGGTCTCAACCATTCATTTTTGGAGGCGATTCAAAGAGTTTTTAAGGAGTGGTGAAGGTGAATCTTCTCTGTTAAGTCTTCTCTCTAGGTACTTTCTGGGTTTCTCTTAGATCTACATCTCCCTCTCTCTCAGTTTTCAAGATCTACACCCTTAAAATGTCGATATAGGATTTTTTTTCTTAAATGATGTGGGTTGGGATTTTTGATGTTAGGCGATGAGATATAAGGCCGTTTTGGTGGATATTTCACCCAAAATTGTGGTGCGGTTTCCCATTGGCCGATTTCACTGAAACCCAGTGGCGGATGGATTCTCTCTCAACTCCATTTTTCTAGAACTAGAATACTAATCTTCAATTATTTAGTAGTTATTAAATTTTACTGTGATTATAAAGTTCATTTATTGATATAAAAACATTTATTGATGACTTTTTTTTATTTTGGGAAGAATGGTGTATTGCAGTTGAATGTTCTTGATATTGGATTTTAAAATGTACACCTTTAAAATTGACTACTTCAGTTGATTTATGAAAATGGTGTGTGAAAATGATTTTCTATAAAAGGGTTTGTTTTATTGGAAGGTAAAGTGGCATGGATAATGTCATAAGGCATTCTTTGGAA
This sequence comes from Viscum album, assembly GCA_963277665.1. NCBI lineage: Eukaryota > Viridiplantae > Streptophyta > Magnoliopsida > Santalales > Viscaceae > Viscum > Viscum album. Next base: position 1,951,305,691 of record OY728136.1, on the reverse strand, counting down.
TGGAAATGGTTCTTTACATAATATTGTGTATTTGACGTTCCAAATACTCATTTTTTGGTTAAGTATATGTGCATTTGATTTAAATGGACATGAATTGGGTGGGGAGTACCAATATAAAAATGGGAATGGATAGTGAATGGAATTTACACAATCAATGATTAATGGGTGGGATGTACCACTAGATTGGTAATGTAGTAAACATACTTGGACAGAAAGTTACATCAGGATTGTTACATGGGATGAGTATGTGAAACTTTATTTCTATGTTTTGATTTTTCATGTGGCTAATCATGATGAAATTGTTGTGCTAATATGTGATTGTAAAATAGATTGTGTCTTGTTTATAGGAATTCCATTTTTTTTGTGGATTTGGGTGAAAAAAGTGCTTGGTAAGGGTGTGTTTAACTTTATGGAAATTATTGCACAATTTTATGTTTTATATAAATTACTTTATATAAATGTAATGATGGTTACATACTAGTGGGATGTGTAGGGAAGTCATTTGGGGGTAAACAACTGAGTATTATTACTCACCCCTACTTTTTCACTTGGGTGCTTCTGTAGATGTGGTGTTATGGGATACATGCAATGGTAAACCATCACATTTTTCTTGCAGTTCATTATGATGCTTGGGCGGTATTGTGGTCCTTGGAGCATGGGTCTTGGTACAGAGTTATGGAGTGTTTCATTATTTACTTTGGGTCTTTTTGATGAGTTTTCTTCTTGGTACTTAAATTTTGGGATTTTTTAGTTAGTTTTTTTTTTCATGGGAATTGTTATGGAAGATTTTGGTTGTTTGGTTTTATTTTGGTAACATGTTATCATGGTTTACTTTGTTGACATGCATCATTTAGTAGTGGTTGGTTATGAATTGTTTGGTTGGTTGGTTTTACTCTGAGGGAAATTTGTTTCCTAACTGTTCTTGAATCCCTCATCATTTGTTTCCATCCTTTGGAACCTTGGGAATACTACCTAAGGCCAAGTTTCATCTCACCTCATTCGGAAGATAATAGGAAGGGGTGGGACATTACAATTTGTTTAAGTTGTTTGGACCTTTTCAATTAGTTATCAGTCTTAATTTTGGAATTGGAATTCATTCTTAGGTTATTTCTTGAGTTAGGATGGTAGCAAGGAGTGATAGTTTCATAACATGAAATCTATATCATAAAGGGATGTATCTAACCATTTTATGCCGAACTTCAAGTTACCATGGAGATGGGTACATAAGTCTTTTAGATACACTTATAGGCATTGGAAACCTCATTGTAATTGGTGTAGACAATGATATTAGCATGGAATGCATGGTTGAAATGGCTTCCCACTAGTATTCATATTTTATTTTCATAATGATTTATATTTTGGTATCGATATATGGAACTTTGAAAAACCTGAAAATTATTTTATAATGTACTGATTTGAAATGAGGATAGTTGTGGTATTTTGAAAATGTGAAAATTTACAAAAGATTTTAGATCATTCAAAAATGGTGCAACATGGGAAATGTGATCTTGTAGAATGCTTGGTTGGGATAGTTGATATGTAATTGAATTTTAAATTGCAATACTTTTCATGATAAGGGAGTGATACTTATGGTTTTTTGAGTGTTTATAGAAATGGAACCACAAATGTATCGTAGATACTAACTGGAAAGGGATGCGAAAAATGTGGTTTCACCTGAGTCCAAGGGAAAACCGAAGCTACTACAGAGTCTAGTACAATATTTTCAAGCTCTGGAAAGTTAGAATAAAGTGGATGAGAAAAAGAATGTGAATCATGAAGTTCAGTTTCCAAAGTATAATCCACCCATCCTTTTGAGTGATTCAGAATTGGGAAAGGTGGAGGCATGGATAAACTGAATAAATAAGATATTTTAATTCCTTGGAACACTAGAAGAGTTAAAAGTGAAGTTATAAATATACATGTTAGATGTTCTTTCCCATCAGTGATGGGAGTTGGTGGTACATGCCGCAATGGACCAAGGTAATAAATGGGAGGGTTTTTAGGAGTTTTATTAACAAAAATGGATACCCTTGTATGTTCATAATTCAATGAAAAATAGATTTATTTCATTTAAATAAAGATAACCTCTTAGTAATGGAATATGCATCTATGTTTATAAACATAGTGCAGTTTTCAACTAAGGTGGAAAGTAAACCATCATTGAAAGTGAGTATTTTCATGCTGGGTTGAGGAAGAAAATTTATCCTAAAATAGAGGTGTTATGTATAAATGATTACATATAAATGGTGAATAAAGAAACAGAGGCTGAAAGGGAATAATTTATGGCTATAGCTGGGGGAAGCATATTGGTACCCACATGAAATGGTGGAAAATATTACACTATGACCAAGCAGTAGAGGGGAACTTATTTTCAGGGTGGTAGTAAAGCTCAGAATCGAGCTGCAGGATCAGTGAATCTTCCTCTGAAGCCTCATAGTAAGACATGATGTTTTCAGTGTGGCTCTACAAGCCACATCAATTGGGATTGTACAAAACAACCTCGAGCATGTCATAACTATAATAAGATGAGGAATCTTCAGCGTTATTGTCATAATGCTCAGATGTCAGGTGTTCATGGAACTCCTCAGGGGTCGTAGGAATCCTATTCTATAATGGTATGAGGACAACAACATACCCCTCATCAGTAGAGAAATTTTAGACATGGTGATTCCAAGAACACCAAGACTCCTCAGTTGGGTAATAAAGAACAGAGTGTGGAAAGAATGTAACAGCCCGAGATTTTATGAAAAATATTCTTTCTTATTTTACTAATGTCTTGTGTTATACGCTACACCAAAAGGAGCTTGCACAACACGCATCCTTGACTTGCCTTGCATTACACGCAATCGCAACCTTCCTCGATAGCGTGTGTGGTACGTAATCCTGAGTTTCACGAAACAATGATATGCTATTAAAATATTATTAAAACTAGCCGTTATGAATAGTAATAACCACTTTTTAAATTTTAGAAATTTTAACTCTCAAAATGGACTTCATTTTTGGATTCGGAGTATCGAATTTAGCCTAAGGTGAAATTTTGGTACTTTTCGGATAACTTTCATATTCTGATGAATAGTGAAAATTACTAAATTATAATTAAAAACAACTTTTTTAATCGAAATAATTAATAGTGATAAATCATTAATTTGAGTGGTTTTAAAGTATATTTAGAATATATTTTTACAATTTAATACAATGTTGGTCATTGGATGTAGTTTCACATTTAAACTAGACATAAACAAGTGTCAATCTTTTGATAGATATTGTTTCTTAAAAACACGCTATTTGTTTTAACAGCGGGATTTAATTATAAAATTAATTAATGCAACTTTTATGTTATGAATTTGGTAAAATAGACTTCATTTTTGAATTCGGAATATGAAATATAGCTTGGGATGAAATTTTGGCATTGTTCTGAAAAACATCAATTTTTGATGAATAGTGAAACTACTAAGTGGTAGGTTAAAAACTGAATTTTGCATAAAACTTAATTTTACCTCTTCTGTGAATGGAATTTCGAAAATCCGAGAGACACGGTTAATATCAAGGACTAAAATGTGGTTCAATGAGATGAAAATAATTTTTTGGTGAATAGTAACTTTTTACTTTTTTTTACCACGGTTAATAGTAAATAAGGTAACTAAGGGTAAATATGATATTAATATTACCCTAACACATGTATTAATTCTATTGGACAAGTGTAATTCGACCAAAAACAAACTTAGGAATAAAATATGACCATTTAGGCCCACTTGGATTAGATTAGGACATTTATTATTAATTTATTTAAAGAAGGGTTAAAATAGTTAAAATCAAAGTTTAATAAGTAAATCATTTTTAATATGGGGTTATACATAAGATAAATTCGACTATAAATATTCATTAGAAAGCTAAAAAGATTTCCTACATGATGGTATTTTATTTGTAATTTTTAGACATCAAATAATATAATTTATTTATGACACAAAAATGATGCAGTAATTATCTTATTAATGAAATATTGACATAATTGATAATATAAATACCAAAATAAATGTAATTTAAGACTTTTTATGAATTCCACTAATTTTCTAGGTTACTATGATATATTAGTGTTTATTTAATCAACTTGGTTCGAACATATAATTCTGTTATGACTTTCACAAAAATCATATATCAAATAGTGTCAAAATTGACACAAAATAGTTTTTAAATCAAATATTATATTATTAATTGTTATTTTATTCCTAAAAATCTAAGGTTCGGCCAAATGACTTAGATAAGGATATATATATTAATAATAAACAATTTGGGGTTCGTTTGGCATGTTATAGTAAGTGTATTAACCATATAGTGAAAGAAAACAAAAAGACACGATAAAAGTTAAATTAATTAACTTAGAGTTAAATCTAATTGATAAGGTTAAAATAATATCTTAAACTTGTCTAAATTCTATTGGTTGATAGGATTTCGACCCATCCTTACTTTATCTTCGAAATAAGACCCTTTGGAACCATTATAAACCGATTTTGACTTTAATATAAAATAATATTTTGAGATATTCCTAAGGTGCCCCTCTCCTCCCCTATAAAAGGACACCTCCTCCCCCTCCTCCTCACACCAATTTGAGCACTCAAGCTCGGCCAAACCCTGCCAATTTCTCCTCTCCACTTCCCTAGCAACATCCTAGAGGTTCTGGTCTTCCTCAAAGACCAAGTTTAGTGCCCTAAGAGGAGGTCTCAAAGAGGCACTTCAAAGAAGAGGTAATTACCGTTACCAATTCTTTCATCTTTATTTCTTCTTCCACTTCTTCTTCTTAGGTTGTTTCATTATGAAGTAATAACATCAGTATCACTCATATACTGATATGTTATTATAAGTATGAAACAACCCTATTTCACCATCTATCCATCCTACGGAAAAAGAAATCACCGCGCGTGCGTACGTACGGAATACCGTCTCCACGCCGTGGTGTAATCTATTTTCCACCACCACCTTACATGGATGGGTATAATGGTGTAAAGAATAACTATACATAGTTATTACAACATCATATTGATTCTGATATATTGTATAATCCACTCCAATTCAATTCAATATTTATAGAAATGATATCATCGCTCGTGCGTACGTACGGACTACCGTCTCCACGACGCGATGAGATTCATTCTCCATGTTAACCATTTAAGAATGATTATAATGTATATATAAGAAATAATAATGAAATATATGACATTATAAAGCTACTGGATTTATGTATATATATACATATGTATGTAATCTACTTACTTCCATTTCAAGACAATAAGGAAAGGAAAACAGCGTTCATGCGTACGTACGGACTACCGTCTCCATGAACGGTGTTTTTCATTTTATTTATCTACCTATTATATATATATATACTGAATATATATGATATATAAATCATATTTTATATTCTGGAAGTAAGTAAATCATGATATGAGTAATAATGATGTCAAGAACAACAAGTCAAAACACCTACGATAAATGAAACGATTTTACCCAAAACGCTTCTTTAACATGGAGTTTACAAAAGAACGGGTAATATAATGTCATAAGTGAACCATATATGATATCATAACAATGAATATGATTCTGTAATAAGTCAATAACATGATTTAAATCATTATACAGGAGGTTCGGACACTTACAAAGCAAGTCGGACCTAAGGTAAGGGAAATATCACAATCTCATTTTTATCCGAGATTGTTTATTCGTAAGTATTTACTGGGGTGTATTTTATCAGCCACATCCATGTTTACTCAATATGTAATATTATTTCCATCCACCTAAAATTGTTTAAATCCATTTTTACCCTTCGGTGAGTTTTTAGTAATACGTATGAAAGGAATCTTTTGTCGTTTTTCGTACGAGGTACTTTTTGACTTTTCCGACAAAAGTATGAAGAATGTTTTTTTTAACTTATACGGCACGAACGGATTTCTACTGTTTTATAAAGCCTTATTTTCATGAAGCTTCCTCTAAAAGATTTCATGACTATTTTCAAATAAATATCTTTCTTTTAAAATTGCATGATGTTTTGTGAAAAGAAATTGATTTTGAAGAAGAAAGGATATTTTCCTCAAGAATTCAATTCAAGTGTTTTATCAAAATTATTTTCCATCTAAGATAATAAAGGGTTCTGTTTCTATCCATATTTTTACATTGATTTTACTATGTTGTGATGGAATTATGTTTATGAATTCCTTTATCTTATATGAATTGATTTATGATGTCATGATGTTTCAAGAATCCCATTTTTGTTACATGTGTTATGCGATGATGTATGTTTTATGATTATGTGGCACACATAAGAAAGGATTCATTATAAGATGGGTGGGACCTATATCTCCCTCCAATGCATTGGGTAATGATTTTATATCTCATGAGATAGACATGGCTGGAATGGTAGGTTATACCGGTTCAGTGAAACAGGACTGAAACGAGGATTACTCGATTCGGAAAGGGACTTTGTCCACTAAGATAGTCTTGGCAATGAGTCTTGACTAACAAGAAATGATTCTCTATGATTATGTGTGTATGCCACAATGAGTAATGTTTTAAGTTATGATTTCATTTTCACTTCTATGATTTATTCCATGTTAAGATATTATGATCTCTTTTGCAGGTTTTGATTTTCAAAAAGATACGATATGAATTTTATTTCCTTTATTTGCCCTTGCTGAGCATTTGAGCTCACCCTTTTATGTTTTCTTTTCCCCAGGATATAAAGAAAGGTTTTAGGTAAAAAAAAAGGAAGATCTTTATGGGAGATGTTGAAGATCTTTCACCACGATTAGAAGATTTTATTCCGAGTTTCCAAAGACACTAAACTATTACGATCCTTGTGTGTGTGTTTTTGTTATGTACTACGTATTCCGCAAAAGTAATGTAATGTCAATGTACGTCAGGCTTCGGGTCTCTACAGTTGGTATCAGAGGAAAGGTTTAGTCAACCTTTGGAAACTAGGATGCGAAAACGTTAGTGAGATCCCTAGAGATATTTCTAAGGTATGTCTAGGGATGTCTCTAAGGTTAAGTATACGTATAGGTTATAGTAATAGAATTTCGCTAACGATCATAGAATTAAACCTAAGATGTTGGATATTGAAGGTACTCCCCCTTTATTATGTTGTTTTCCCTAGCATGATTTTTGCCTCTCACACTATTCTTTATGGGTTTTAGACGATGGCTGGAACCCGAAGGAACCGTGTTGATCAATGCAATGGACAATGCAATGATTGCCCTCCTGAACAAACAAATGTTATGGGAGATGGAGTGCACAATCTTATTGCTATACTTACACAAGCTATGAATCATTCTGGACTTCCAAATGAGCAGAGAAGGGAACAATATTCTATTGAGTCCTTCATGAGGCAACGTCCACCTTCTTTCAGTGGGTCTACTGATCCATTAGTTGCTGAACAATGGATTAGTACTACTGAAAAGATATTTTCAGTTCTTCAATGTTCTGAACATGATAAAGTCATCTTAGCAGTATATCGTTTGGAAGGTGAAGCTGATCAATGGTGGAATCTTATCAAGAATACGAGGCCAAGAGATGAAATTGAGTCCATGGAATGGGACGAGTTCAAGAACTTGTTTTTCAGTAAGTACTTCCCTCGTATTCTTCGAACAAAGATGGAGAAAGAGTTTCTTGAACTAAAGCAAAGGGATGATGAATCTGTTGGTACCTATGAAGAAAATTTTACAAGACTTGCAAGGTATGCTTCTGGAATTATCATCCAACCTGAAAGTAAAGTTGATCGATTTTTCAGTGGCTTAAAACCAAGTCTTCGAAGGGCATTAGCTGTAAGAGACTTCAGTAGCTATGAAGAAATTGTGCGTTGTGCTATCAAGGTAGAAATGGAAGTTGGTGTTACATATCCATCTCATTGTTTTGACAAGAAACGAAAGATGGAGTTCAAGGATAAATCTCAGAATAATGGTGAAAAGAAGATGAATGTTTCCTTATGCACAAAGTGTGGAAAGAAGCATGGTGGAGATTGTCTAAAAGGGACTAGAAAATGTTTTAAGTGTGGAAAAGAAGGTCATCGAGCAGCTGAGTGTCGAAGTAATGGAAAAAGGGTTTCTAATGATGTGAATAAAGCAAACACTGCAGAGAACGCACCGCGAACACTTCAATGCTTCAAGTGCAAGGAAATGGGGCATTATGCTAATAATTGCCCTAATCCAAGGGTTAGTGATGATCAACATGAGCAACCACTGAAGGCAAAGGACAAAGGGAAATCACAAGCGATCACTATTGGCAATGTTGAATATGACAACGATGTGGTGGAATGATTAAGTGTTTATGTAATGGGATTCCAAAATAATGTTGTATCATTGAGTATTGCAATATTTATTGATGTGGTATTCAAAGTGATTGAGATATTTTTTGGAAATAAGATGATATGCGCATAATGAAGACGAGAAAATGAAATGTTTAATAGTATTCATGAGCTCATGATTGATATAAGGACTAAGTGATATCATGGTTTGAGTATATAGAATTTTGAGGATTTTGGTATGTGAAAAGTGTTAACTTTTAACTGCACTCATGTTTTCACTAAGGTATTCAAGAGAATACACGATTAAGGACTTTGAATGTTTGGAATGTGACCAACAAGACATATCTTATGATATGTGGGGATCAACGACAGTATTAAATCTCTGGTAATCGTTGTCACTATATTATGAGAGTGGACTGCAGTATTATGTATAAGCCTAAAGATTAGACTGGATTATATTGGACATAAGTTAGTATTGTTTAAGGATAGAAGATTTTCGATATTATTGATGGGATGTTATAGTAACGTAGTTTTAGAAAAAGGGACAACCTGCAGGACGGGCGACAGCCCATCGCTTCGGACAAGGCTGTAGGAATCGAACCCACAACCGAAGTGCGACTGGCCTTTATCGCCTACCACTGGCCTACAGGAAGTCCCTGTTTAGTAGAAACTAGTTTTATTATATTAATCAGCATGACATATGAAGTATAAGTCCATTTTAGGAACCATATATGATTAATCTCACTATAGAATGACTTATGTATATTTAATAACTTTTGCTAACCTTTTGTTTGAGACAGATGGAATGAACAGTCATTCTATCACATGATCTTCTAACACTTCACAAATAACAAATTCAACTTCATTTATTTAAGAGATGAAGTAGAAATTGTTCAAGGCACGAACAAAAGTGAGATTGTACCAAAATAAAGTAAGATTTATTCTAATAAAATTTTCAACTTTAGGGAAATGATCTTGAAAACCAAAAATGTTGTCCTAGTGATCTTATACCTGATGAATCAGATGGTACCTTATATCATCACAAATCTATGGATTTGTGATTACTGGCTTTTCCATAGCCATTTTCTCTACCACTCTCCATCAGAACATGATGGTTAGATTTCTCTTCCATATCCATATTTTCACCTATGTGGAAACCCAGTGATTAGTTTATTTGGGTAATCGTTACATTTCATACTTTAGTTTTTAAAGCCAAGTTTTGGTATTCCCTTTTACGATGTGGGTTTCTATTAAAGAAACTTTCGAATAGTAAACCATTTATAACCCCGACGAATTTCGAGGGCGAAATTCATTTTAAGGGGGGTAGAATGTAACAGCCCGAGATTTTATGAAAAATATTCTTTCTTATTTTACTAATGTCTTGTGTTATACGCTACACCAAAAGGAGCTTGCACAACACGCATCCTTGACTTGCCTTGCATTACACGCAATCACAACCTTCCTCGATAGCGTGTGTGGTACGTAATCCTGAGTTTCACGAAACAATGATATGCTATTAAAATATTATTAAAACTAGCCGTTATGAATAGTAATAACCACTTTTTAAATTTTAGAAATTTTAACTCTCAAAATGGACTTCATTTTTGGATTCGGAGTATCGAATTTAGCCTAAGGTGAAATTTTGGTACTTTTCGGATAACTTTCATATTCTGATGAATAGTGAAAATTACTAAATTATAATTAAAAACAACTTTTTTAATCGAAATAATTAATAGTGATAAATCATTAATTTGAGTGGTTTTAAAGTATATTTAGAATATATTTTTACAATTTAATACAATGTTGGTCATTGGATGTAGTTTCACATTTAAACTAGACATAAACAAGTGTCAATCTTTTGATAGATATTGTTTCTTAAAAACACGCTATTTGTTTTAACAGCGGGATTTAATTATAAAATTAATTAATGCAACTTTTATGTTATGAATTTGGTAAAATAGACTTCATTTTTGAATTCGGAATATGAAATATAGCTTGGGATGAAATTTTGGCATTGTTCTGAAAAACATCAATTTTTGATGAATAGTGAAACTACTAAGTGGTAGGTTAAAAACTGAATTTTGCATAAAACTTAATTTTACCGCTTCTGTGAATGGAATTTTGAAAATCCGAGAGACACGGTTAATATCAAGGACTAAAATGTGGTTCAATGAGATGAAAATAATTTTTTGGTGAATAGTAACTTTTTACTTTTTTTTACCACGGTTAATAGTAAATAAGGTAACTAAGGGTAAATATGATATTAATATTACCCTAACACATGTCTTAATTCTATTGGACAAGTGTAATTCGACCAAAAACAAACTTAGGAATAAAATATGACCATTTAGGCCCACTTGGATTAGATTAGGACATTTATTATTAATTTATTTAAAGAAGGGTTAAAATAGTTAAAATCAAAGTTTAATAAGTAAATCATTTTTAATATGGGGTTATACATAAGATAAATTCGACTATAAATATTCATTAGAAAGCTAAAACGATTTCCTACATGATGGTATTTTATTTGTAATTTTTAGACATCAAATAATATAATTTATTTATGACACAAAAATGATGCAGTAATTATCTTATTAATGAAATATTGACATAATTGATAATATAAATACCAAAATAAATGTAATTTAAGACTTTTTATAAATTCCACTAATTTTCTAGGTTACTATGATATATTAGTGTTGATTTAATCAACTTGGTTCGAACATATAATTCGGTTATGACTTTCACAAAAATCATATATCAAATAGTGTCAAAATTGACACAAAATAGTTTTTAAATCAAATATTATATTATTAATTGTTATTTTATTCCTAAAAATCTATGGTTCGGCCAAATGACTTAGATAAGGATATATATATTAATAATAAACAATTTGGGGTTCGTTTGGCATGTTATAGTAAGTGTATTAACCATATAGTGAAAGAAAACAAAAAGACACGGTAAAAGTTAAATTAATTAACTTAGATTTAAATCTAATTGATAAGGTTAAAATAATATCATAAACTTGTCTAAATTCTATTGGTTGATAGTATTTCGACCCATCCTTACTTTAGCTTCGAAATAAGACCCTTTGGAACCATTATAAACCGATTTTGACTTTAATATAAAATAATATTTTGAGATATTCCTAAGGTGCCCCTCTCCTCCCCTATAAAAGGACACCTCCTCCCCCTCCTCCTCACACCAATTTGAGCACTCAAGCTCGGCCAACCCCTGCCAATTTCTCCTCTACACTTCCCTAGAAACATCCTAGAGGTTCTGGTCTTCCTCAAAGACCAATTTTAGTGCCCTAAGAGGAGGTCTCAAAGAGGCACTTCAAAGAAGAGGTAATTACCGTTACCAATTCTTTCATCTTTATTTCTTCTTCCACTTCTTCTTCTTAGGTTGTTTCATTATGAAGTAATAACATCAGTATCACTCATATACTGATATGTTATTATAAGTATGAAACAACCCTATTTCACCATCTATCCATCCTACGGAAAAAGAAATCACCGCGCGTGCGTACGTACGGAATACCGTCTCCACGCCGTGGTGTAATCTATTTTCCACCACCACCTTACATGGATGGGTATAATGGTGTAAATAATAACTATACATAGTTATTACAACATCATATTGATTCTGATATATTGTATAATCCACTCCAATTCAATTCAATATTTATAGAAATGATATCATCGCTCGTGCGTACGTACGGACTACCGTCTCCACGACGCGATGAGATTCATTCTCCATGTTAACCATTTAAGAATGATTATAATGTATATATAAGAAATAATAATGAAATATATGACATTATAAAGATACTGGATTTATGTATATATATACATATGTATGTAATCTACTTACTTCCATTTCAAGACAATAAGGAAAGGAAAACAGCGTTCATGCATACGTACGGACTACCGTCTCCATGAACGGTGTTTTTCATTTTATTTATCTACCTATTATATATATATATACTGAATATATATGATATATAAATCATATTTTATATTCTGGAAGTAAGTAAATCATGATATAAGTAATAATGATGTCAAGAACAACAAGTCAAAACACCTACGATAAATGAAACGATTTTACCCAAAACGCTTCTTTAACATGGAGTTTACAAAAGAACGGGTAATATAATGTCATAAGTGAACCATATATGATATCATAAAAATGAATATGATTCTTTAATAAGTAAATAACATGATTTAAATCATTATACAGGAGGTTCGGACACTTACAAAGCAAGTCGGACCTAAGGTAAGGGAAATATCACAATCTCATTTTTATCCGAGATTGTTTATTCGTAAGTATTTACTGGGGTGTATTTTATCAGCCACATCCATGTTTACTCAATATGTAATATTATTTCCATCCACCTAAAATTGTTTAAATCCATTTTTACCCTTCGGTGAGTTTTTAGTAATACGTATGAAAGGAATCTTTTGTCGTTTTTCGTACGAGGTACTTTTTGACTTTTCCGACAAAAGTATGAAGAATGTTTTTTTTAACTTATACGGCACGAAAGGATTTCTACTGTTTTATAAAGCCTTATTTTCATGAAGATTCCTCTAAAAGATTTCATGACTATTTTCAAATAAATATATTTCTTTTAAAATTGCATGATGTTTTGTGAAAAGAAATTGATTTTGAAGAAGAAAGGATATTTTCCTCAAGAATTCAATTCAAGTGTTTTATCAAAATTATTTTCCATCTAAGATAATAAAGGGTTCTGTTTCTATCCATATTTTTACATTGATTTTACTATGTTGTGATGGAATTATGTTTATGAATTCCTTTATCTTATATGAATTGATTTATGATGTCATGATGTTTCAAGAATCCCATTTTTGTTACATGTGTTATGCGATGATGTATGTTTTATGATTATGTGGCACACATAAGAAATGATTCATTATAAGATGGGTGGGACCTATATCTCCCTCCAATGCATTGGGTAATGATTTTATATCTCATGAGATAGACATGGCTGGAATGGTAGGTTATACCGGTTCAGTGAAACAGGACTGAAACGAGGATTACTCGATTCAGAAAGGGACTTTGTCCACTAAGATAGTCTTGGCAATGAGTCTTGACTAACAAGAAATGATTCTGTATGATTATGTGTGTATTCCACAATGAGTAATGTTTTAATTTATGATTTCATTTTCACTTCTATGATTTATTCCATGTTAAGATATTATGATCTCTTTTGAAGGTTTTGATTTTCAAAAAGATATGATATGAATTTTATTTCCTTTATTTGCCCTTGATGAGCATTTGAGCTCACACTTTTATGTTTTCTTTTCCCCAGGATATAAAGAAAGGTTTTAGGTAAAAAAAAGGAAGATATTTATGGGAGATGTTGAAGATCTTTCACCACGATTAGAAGATTTTATTCCGAGTTTCCAAAGACACTAAACTATTACGATCCTTGTGTGTGTGTTTTTGTTATGTACTACGTATTCCGCAAAAGTAATGTAATGTCAATGTACGTCAGGCTTCGGGTCTCTACAAAGAAAGTAGTGGTTTGGAGTTAAGAAGATTGTGATTGATGGTCAGTCAGGAACATCAATGGTTCAAGGTATATTTATTTTAAAATTTACCTTTATGAAAGTGTTTTTTGATATCGGTGCTTCAAATTATTTAATTTATTCTCATGCTATTATTTTGATGCGTTTAAGTGTGGAAATGAATCCTTTAGGTTTGAAACATCAAAATCCTCTAAGTCAAAGCTTGTTTCGAGCCTTCCTATGTAGAGAATACTATATAGTTGTTGATGAGGTTTATTTGATGTGGGATTCCTCAGTTCTTGAGATTGATTCTTATGATAAAATCCTAGGAATGGATTGGATGGAAATATTTTAGGCCCATATCAACTATTATGCACGAACGGTTAGTTTCATGATGGATGATGGCATCATACATCTAATTAGAGGAGAGAATAATGAAAAGTTAGGTTAAATGGGTTTTTTGGAACTATAAATTGGCACGATATCATATTAGTATATGGTTTAATGACTAGTATCAATGAAAGGTGTTGAATTTTGCATTTTTCCAGTGGTTTTTGATCAGTTTATGGATCCCTTACCATAAGAATTATCAAGGTTTCCACTCATGAGAGACGTGGAGTTTATGATTTATCTCCTTTTGAGGACATGTCCTATCTCACTATCATATTATCAGATAGCACACACCAAATTGAGAGAATTTAAAGTTCATTTTAAGGCGTTAGAAAAAAGGGTTCATCCAGCCTAGTACATATCCATGGGCAGTGACAGATTTTTGTTAAAAAAGTTGATGGAACTCTGTAGCTATTTTTTCATTACCATAAACTTAACCATGTTACTATAATGAATCGATAACCACATTCATGCATTGATAATTTGTATGACTAGTTGAGGGGAGATTAGTGGTTCTACAATATTTATTATGATCAGGATATGGTCAATTGTGGTTAAAGAAGGAGGGTATTCAGAAAATTACATTTAGAAGTAGATATGGCCATTTTTATTATGTGGTTATACCCTTTGGTCTGACAAATTCTCCATAGGTTTTTTTTTGAATTGATGAATCAGATATTTTAGAAATATTTGGATTCTATTATAGTGGTATTTGGGGATCTCATATTGGTTTATTCTAGGACAAGGGTGGAGCATGAGAATCACTTAGAGACAATATTGAGGATATTTATTGATCATTAATTATATTCCAACCTATCAAATTGTGTTTTTTTGGATATAGTAGGTTCATTTACATGGACATGTTATTTATGATGAATGTGTTTTAGTTTATTTGGATAATCTAGAAGTTGTAATCTCATGGAAACTACCAAAGAAAGTATTTGGAATATGGAGCTTCCATGATCTATAAGGGTATTATAATTGTTTTGTCCATGACTTATGATGATTAGCCTCACCGATAAAAAATTTGCAATGAAGAATATCTCACTTCAATAGAATGACCATTGTTAGAAATTATTTTAAGAGCTTAAGGGTATTCTTACATTAGCACCAACCATGCTTTTTCCATAACCAAGGAAAGGGTATGTAGTGTATTGTGACGCATCATGATCAGGGTTAGACTGTGTTCTCATGCTTGGGGATCACGTGATAGCATATGGATCATAGAAATTCAGGTTTCATTAGAATAACTACCCAAAAAATCTTTTGGAGTTGGTTTCATGGGTTTATACCTTGAATTTTTTTTCATTATCTCTTTAGTGAGAAATTCGAGGGGTTTACAAATCATAAGTGTGTAAATAAAATTTTCTTAAAAATAGTTTTGAACCTGTGGAAAAGGGCATGGACGGAGTATCTCCAAGTGCACGACTTTGACATAACGTACAAACTAGGTAATTAAAATTTAGTGGAGGATGCATTATGTAGAAATTGAAATGGTCAGGTGGTGAAACATGAATCAGATCAGTGGATGTTAATGTATGCTATTGCCGACATGTAGTTGGATTGTGAGGACAAGGGTGATAGAGATTTTTTTCATTCCGATGACACTAGTTCTTGACATGGTTATCTTGGTTAAAGTGGTGCATATTTTATATTTAGAGTGTATAGAGATGTGGTCAAAACACAATGTTGGGGATACCATTGAGGGTGGGTAACTTAATGGGAATTTGGTTTTGAGTTTTTGGAATCAGATGGCTTTACTAGTGGATTTTTTGGATGAAATTATCAAGGCCAATCATCATTCTCGATGGGTTTTACATCCTACTATTTATAAAATCTATAGGGTGTTGAAAGTTCAGTTTTAGTGGGATATTATGAAAATTAAAGTGGTGGAATTTATTTTGAGGTACTAGACTGGTCAGCAAGTCAAGGAAGAGACTTAGTAGCCAGAAGGTATGTTAAAAGCATTACATATCTCCTTTTGTAAGTGGGAATATTTAGAGATGTATTTTTTATAGGTATACCAAGAATTAAAATAAATAATGATTCCCTATGGGTGATGGTGTATCGACTCACAAAGTTGGCCCATTTCATCCCTATATGCAAATCTCATACAGTGGATGATCTGTCAAAAATATATATCAATGAGGTTTGAATGAGGCATGGTGTTTTAGTTTCGATTGTATCAGATAGAGATCAGAGGTTGACATATTGTTTTCTACATTTTATTTAATGTTCCTTAGTTGAAGAAGTATCATCCAGATCCTGACCATGTGATTCAATAAAATCATGTTGATCAATAGACAAATTCTTAATTGGTGCATGTGCCAGTTTAGATTGTGGATTGAAAAGGGAAATTATTTCATTGTAAAATCATCAATAATGTTTGGTTTTTTGTGGCGATATGTTCAGATTTAGGATGATACTAGGGAGTGAGAGAATGAGATGGACGAGTAATATCTTGATCGCTTTCAGCAATGAGAGGGTTCACTACTTTTAGGGGACATAATGTACATTGGTGGGGAAAATGTAGCACCCCAATTTTGAGTTATGTAAAATTTTTATGCCTTTTATGTGATTAAAGTTGTTGGTTATGTTTTGAGAATGTTTTGAAGGGTTTTGATTTGGTTTTGGGGCTTTTCAAGTGGCACATTGTTTGAGCATGATTAAGAGAAATCGTGTAGAATCCCCTAATAAAATTGCAACATGAGGTAGTGGAAATCCCATGGTTTTCACATGTATTTTCTTTCCAAGTGAGGAAACCATGTGAGACACCCTTTAGACAGTAGCAGGATTACGATTATCACATCTTTTGACTAACCATGTGAGCTAACCATGTGTGACATTAATCTTGTTTTTTAAAATACGAGACCACATGGGATTTTCATGAAACACATAATTTCTTCTCCAACTCAAACCCCACTCATTTATTTAGGTTCTCAATGGTTATAGGGGATCTCCCCCTCATTTTGGAGGCAATTAGAAGAGTTTTAAAGGTGTAGTGAAGGCGATTCTTCTCCCATAAGTCTCCACTCTTGGATCATTCTTGGTTTCGTAGATATCTACATCTCCCCCTATCTTGGTTTCTAGATCAACACCTATCTCATGTATATATAGGGTTTTTCTTTCACAACATGATAAGGGGTGGGATTTTTTTATGTTAGGAAAATATACTTCAAGTGATTTCATTAGATATTTATCCAGGATTTTTGGTGCAGTTACTCATTGGAAGATTTCACCAAAACCCTATGGTGGATGGCTTCCCACTTGACTCCGTTTTTCTTGAACTAGAAGCCTCATATTAAATTAGTTTGTTTTAATTTAATTTTTCAATGATTGTGATGAGTGAAGTTTGATGGAAATTTATTTGGTGGTCATTTTTGGATTATGGGGAAAATGGGATATTACAGTTGAATGTTCATGATATTGGATTTTAAAATATTTAATTTTAAAATAGGTTTCTTCTAGTGATTTATAAAAATGATTTTTGTAATTAGTTTTCATTAAAAGGGGTATTTATTGGAATTTTATGTGGCATGGATAATGTCCTAAGGGTTTTTCTGGGATGGAAATGGTGGTTTTCATATTGTTGTGGCCTTGGTCTTCCATATTCTCATTTTTGGATAATTATTTGTGCATATGATTAATTTGGATGTAAATTAGGTTGGTATTACCACTATAAAATGGGGTATGTATATTGGATGGAAGGGCCACAATCAAGGATATGTTGGTGGGAAGTACCATTAGATTGGGAATGATATAAATGGCCTTGGATAGGATGTTCAACTATGATTGTTACACCGGGTTGAGTGTGTGAATCATTATAGATATGATTTGATTATGAATATGGATAATCAATATGAAATTATTGTGAAATATATGATGGTAAAATGGATTTTATCTTGTTTTTAGGATTTCTATTATATTGCGTGGAGTTGGGTAAGAAATTTCATAATAAGGGTGTGTTTGAATTGTTGGAAATTGTGGCTCTATTTGATGTTTTATATAAGATGATTTATTGAAATATGGTAATGGTTCTATCTTAGTGGAATGTGTAGGGAATTAATTTTGGGGAAAATAATTTAGTATTATTACTCACCCCCTGATTTGGAACTTATGTGGTTTTGTAGATGTGGTATTCTTGGATATAGGTAAAGGTAAAGAATATCATTTTTGTAGCAATGCATCATGATGCTTTGATAGTATTGGGCTTCTTGGAGAATTGATCTTGGTGGGGATATATGTAGTGCTTCATGGATTTCATTAGGTCTTGTTGATGATTCTTCCTCTTGGTACTCTGATTTTTGGATTTTTGTGAGTTATTTGTTAGTTATTGGGAATTTTTATAGAAGTTATTGGTTGTTTTGTTATCTTTTAGTAACATTTTATAACATTTTAAATTATTCAGATGAATATTGTAGTTGTGTTTTTTGGTTGGTTTTACTCTAGGGTAAAATTGTTCGTGAATTGTTATGGAAGCCCTCATCAATTATTTCCAGCCATTGGGGCCTTGGTAATGTCGCATAAGGCAATATAACATATCACCACCTTTTCAAGCCAATGGGATAGGGCGTGACGTTACATTATGTATGAAGACTATAATAATAAGAATATTTATATTTTATTTTGTTTTAATAAATTAATATTAATATTTTATTTTAATTATTAGATTATAAATGTTTTTCATTTTTATTCAAGGAAAAAAATGATATTTTGGGGTAATATTAAAATTCAATTAAGGAATTATTTTCCTGAATAAATGGATTCTTTGAAATAAATAATATTTAAAAAAAAATATTATTATGAAATAATTTTTAATAAATATAAATGATCATATATGTTTTACAAAGTCCACTATAATTTTTATAAGGGTTTTAAAACTGTTAATGTCTAAAGCCATAATTTCTTAGTAAATGTAATTTTTATGTGAAAATAAACATATTTAGAATTTTTTTTGATAAAATTATTATTATTATTATAATGATAACATCAAAATTATATAATGTTGAATTTTTCATAATTTTCATAGACAAGTTAATTTTCTGGTAAAAAATAAATATCCTATAAATATATTTTGTGTATTATGTCATCAAAGTGACCAAAAATATTTGTAATAAATACTATAAAGGGTATATAAGAACTAATATATGTTTTACCTTTAAAATAATTTCATTTTATTTTTATTTAATTAATTTAATAAAGTCTTTATTAGTCCCCCAAATCCATTAGCACATTTTTAGATTTTAAAAACATTTCATTAAGAGTCGAAATCCCCACCACAAAATCAATGGTACAATTTTATTAAGCTCGAATAGTGTCCTTATAAAATAATGAAAATAGCTCCAATTTTATAGAAACCATGGGATGGTTTCTAGTTTTTTTTAATTTATTATAGTGTCCCAAACCCATGTTATAGAAATATTAAAGATATACCCACTAAATTCCTATATAAACTATAGAGACCCGAGACTTTTACATATAAGAATAGATGATTTTAAGCATAATTATACATTAGATTACAAGACATGGATTGTGAAGTCTAGTATCTTTGAAGACTAGGTACATAAATCATGAATTTTGGGGATAAAAAAACTTATTTATTTGATCTTAAAAAAGAGATCCTAACTTCCATGGTGCTCATACATCTTCATGGGATAGACTAGTGGTAACATGACAAATGGGATGAGCTAAAAAGCCCCGTAAGGGAGTATACAAAATAACAAGGATTTATAATATGGGTTTGAAGGCATGACATAAAGATAAAAAAAGAAAGGAACATATGGAATCATAACATATAAACATGGAATCGAATAAACATGGAGTCATGGAAATTTAGTAGAAACATAAAATATGTCTTTAGTATGGGTCAAGGATAACCTCCAATCCCATTTCCCATACTAGTATAGGCCAAGGCTAACCACCAATCCTATTTCCCATAGTAGCACAAGCCAAGGCTAACTGCCAAGATCGTTGTACATAATATCTCATGAGACTTAACTTTACCCAATAGATTATAGAGCTATCTAGGTGCACCCATATTACTTTTCATGAACACGTTTTCTACATAAATAATCATAAATAATCAATCTTTAAAAAATATAATGGTTACCCATTTAATGAATTGGGTACCACAATTAGGACATAAAGCATTACCAATGGGTGTATCATGAATATGTCCATGAAAGAAAGGAATTAAAACTAACATGGACGTTCATAAGGTAAAATAGTCATATATCATGGTAAGGGATTTCAAACAGAGGTGAAAACAAATAAGAAATGTATTTGAGAAATTTTAGCATTTAAGACATTTTTGTGTGGTTTTAAGGAAATTACTATAGAGATTTCAAAATAGAAAAGGGAAAAAACATTTATATAAAACCATAAGTGAACAAATATGGGTTTTATAATAAAAATAAATATTTTATAATGACAATGGTGTCTTAAAAAAGAGGATATAATGCACTTGAAATTGGGTAAAAATTTGTGACGTTACCTTAAAACGAGTTTACTTATAGGGAAGTATCAAGGAGGGATTTAGTTAAAAGCTTGTATATCCCCGAAATGGAATGAGAGATGGATATTAGAACATGATTTTGGAGAATATAAACATAATTTTGAAGTTTTAAATAAAAATAAATGAAAACATCATTTGGGTAAAAATAATGATTGATCAACACAAAAGAATAAAGGCAGTTCAGGTAGAATTCCATACAGATTATCAGCATGGTATGAGGTGTACCTAAAAGGGATTGATGAAAGAGAAAACAGGTTTATCATCACATTACAATAAAGAGGTAAGTATTGGGGAGGTGAGAAATAATACCCCATCATTTTTAATTACACATAAAAGGCATATTATAGAGGACAATCTTGATTAAGAGTGAAATAGAGAGGATCCCTTACCTTAATTTGTGCTTAATTTCGTCTCTTCTACGCCTCCTCAATAATAAATTTATGTTTATTAAAAAATTTATCTAAAAGTTAATTATAGTAATTTTATAAAAATATTTATAAATTATATTCATTGGATTTTATTTCATAATTTTTGTTGATGAAATTGAAGCATTTAAAGATCATATTTTACTTAAAAAGTTCTCATCTTGCGACAATTTCTCTTTTTATTAAATGTAATTTATAAATTAGTATAATTACTGATAGAAGCATATAATACATTTAATTTGATATTAATATATTTTATATAATTTATATTCTTTATACAAGAATTTTATTATTATTATTATCTTAGAAACATCTCCGTAAATCGTTAACTGACCTTTAACGGGATGTTGTCGATAGTGCGGGAAAGGGAAGTATGACATTTTAAATTTTCATTAATATGATAATTATAAAAGATTAAAATTTTTTATATAATGTTAAATTACTTAATAATCAATTTTTTATCTTATGTTTTTATATGGATTGGGTTATAGAAAAAAAGGAATAAAATAGAGAAGATTTAATAGAGTATTACGCTCTCTCCTCGGTGTAGCACCTCTTGCACGAAACTGTAACTTCCTTTGTGATTGGATTTAGAGGGCTCCTGAACGTACCTAAGTATCCTAAGTGTATTGATAGGGAGAATGTTTTCAAATATTAGTCTTATTAAATGATGAGAGGAGTGGTTTTCAAAGGGGAGGGAGAGGTGTTATTTATAATTGAGGAGGGGTGTGTTTAGAAAAAATATTTAATAAAATAATATATCAAATGTTAGACATGCAATATAAGTTTTTTGAAAACATAAATTTTATATTAATATAATTAGTTTTATACATTAAATCATCTTTATAATTCATATTCATTAATTTATTAAAATGAAATTGAAAAGAAATAGAAAATTATTTTCAAGGAATCACCTTTTGACTTTAGGTTTCAGAAAGTTATTTTTATGTTTGGAAATTGATTTTATTGTATTTTAAGTAAATATTTATGAAATTAAAAATAACATGGACTAATATGAATTTCTAGAATTTTTATGTAATAATTACATCATGAATGATGCAATTTAAGATATACCAGCTATGTGAAATAACTATATTTTTATTATTCACCTGAAAATTGCAGTATTTCAGAAAATTACCAAAAAAAATATCACAAACCATTTTTAATGTGTAGAATCCAAAAATAAACTCTATGTTTCAAAAATAATTTTTGAAATATGATTAATTTATTATTTTATTAAAATCACAATTTATTATTCAAAAAACTATTTTTAAAATATTCATTAACTTATTCTAAAATTTAGGTACATCATACTTCCACTTGAATATTACTTTTATTATTTCATATGGAAGGTTAATATTCATTTGGGCATATAACTATTCATAAGGTGATTTTACTATTCATATGGGTAGTTTACTATTCACTAAAAATTAAGTTTTCCCTATCGAACTCCAAACAACTTACTGATCACAACTGTGTATGTCAGATTTTCATAATTCAAAACATAGAAGTGGAAAATTTATGATTAATGGTAACATAATATTTAGTATCATGATATGTTATTGTGCTTCCTAATATTATGAGGAATAATTATAGGAAGAGAATTCTATTGATAAAACTTTGGGTCATTAAATTCTTCACCCCTTATGAACTGTCTCCCTCAAAATTTCATATTACATAAAAAAATGAGGGTACATGTCCTTAATCACCTCCTCTGGTTCCCAAGATACTTCATGAAAATTATGGTTCCTCCATTACACTTTGTAAATGTGGGTTGTCTTGTGGCGTAGAACCTTATCTGTCTAGTATAGAATCTTTACTGTGTGCTCCTCATAAGAGAGATCATCTTCCAACTGTACCACATTTGAGTTCAGTACATGTGAGGTATTTGTTATTTACTTCCTTAGTAGAGACATGTGAAACACATCATGATCATGATCCATATTCAGTTGAAGTGAAAGATGATAGGACATGTCTCTTATGCGGTCAAGGATCTCAAAGGGGCCAATGTACCTTGGTCTTTGCTTCCCTTTCATTCGGAAACGCTTGACTCTATTTCATGGTGATATTCAATGGAAGACTTTATATACAATGTTGAAATCCATGTCCCTTTTACATTTGTCAGCATAGCTCTTTTGCCGACTCTGAGTAGATTTCAATTGTTTCTTGATGTCTTGTACCTCCACTATCATCTCTTGTACAAGATCAGGACCATATAGCTTTCTTTCTCCAACTTCAGCCCAACAAGTTGGTGTTATACATCTCTTACCATACAAAGCTTCAAATGGAGCCATCTGAATACTCAAGTGGAAGCTATTGTTGAATGGGAACTAAAATAATGGGAAATGATGATTCCATCCACCATTGAATTCTAAAGAGCAGGCTATTAGCATGGATTCAAGCATCTGAATAGTCCTTTTAGATTGACCATCATTTTGGGGGTGATAGGCAGTGCTGAAATTTAATTTAGTACTCAATGAATTTTAAAGACTCTTCCATAATTTATATGTAGACCTTAGATCATGATTAGAGACCATTGATAGTGGAACAACGCATAGTATCACTAATTTCTTCACATATATCATTGCAAGTTTTTCAAGTGAGAGATCATCTCGAATAGAGATAAAATAATAAGTTTTAGTGAGTCAGTCAACGACAAAACATATTGCATTATTTTATTTGGATGACTTCAGTGGACCCATGAAAAAGTCCATAGTGACATTATCCCATTTACACATGTGTATAAGAAATGTTTTCATTATCCCTTTGGACTTTTGTCTCTATGCTTTAACTTTATGACATACCAGGCACCTTGATATATATTGCAGATAACCTTCTTCAGGTTATCCCCCGAGAAGTGTTCTCATAGATCTCAGTACATCTTAATGCTACCAGGATGGATTGAGAATGTTGAGATATGTGAATTTTCTAATAGATTATTCTTTATCCTAGGTAATGAAGGCACAAAAATCCACATTCGAAACCGAATCACACCATCATTGTTTATATGAAACTCTTGAAGCTTCCCTTTATTTACATCATAAACCTTCATTTGTAACTCTAAATCATATATTTGTTCTTCCTTAATCTTCTCTTATATAGATGGTTGGACAATAATTTGGTAAAGGTATGATGTATATCATTCACTTATAATTTCCCAATCCATCCTTTGCATATCTAAGAAGATACAATATTTCTCAATCTGTAACATGGATAGAGTAGCAGTTTCTTTTCTATTTAGAGCATCAACTACCCTTTACGCCTTTACAGGATGATAGTGAATAGAGAAATAATAATCCTTGATTTTCTCTAAGCATCTCCTTTTATTCATGTTGAGATCCTTTTGTGTGAATATATACATTAAAATTTTTTGGTCAGTGTATATGTCACACTTATCACCATAAAGTTAGTGTCTCCATATTTTCAAGGAAAAAATCATGATTACTACCTATAGATCATGTGTTGGGTAGTTCTGCTCGTAGATCCTCAACCATCTTGAGGTTTAGGCTATCAAATTATCATTTTTCATGATTATTCATCCCAAACCATTCTTAAAATCATCACTGTATATCAGAGTACAACACCTAACATTTGGTAGTTTGAGTACAAGTACGATGATCATCATTATCTTTAGATCCTTGATGATTCCCTCACATTCTTTCATCCAAATATACATTAACCCTTTCCTTGTTAACATAGTTAGCATTTTTTAAAATCATGAGAAATTTCTCAGAAAATGTCAGTAGAACCCTTCCAATCGAAGAAAACTGTTGAATTCTCTGACACTAGTGGGCCTTTTCCATTCCTCAATCACCTTTTTTGAAGGGTCCATTTAAATTCCCTCACTTGTGATCACATTTACCAAGAACATGAATTGCTTTATCCAAAATTCACACTTTATAAACATTGTGTACAACTTTTCCATTCTCAACATTGCCATCACAATTCTTAGCTTTTCTTCATGTTCCTCATTACTCTTGGAGTATATGAGAATATCTTCAATAATCAGCACCACAAATTTTTTGAGGTAATTTCTAATGAATCTATTCATCAAATCCATGAATATTGTTGGGGCATTAGTATGTTTGAAGGGAATCAAAATAAACTCATAGTGCCCATATCTTGTACAAAAGGGTGTCTACTAAAAATCTTTCTTTCTTCACCTTTAGCTGATGATATTCAAAATGAATATCTATCTTTGATAAGTATTGATCTCCTCTTAACTGATCAAACAATTCATAAATTCTAGGAAGAAGATACTTTTTCTTTATGGTGATCAAGTTGAGTTCCCAATAATCGATACACAGTTGCATTGTTCTATCCTTCTTCTTCATAAAGAGCACTACCACACCCCAATGTTATGCATTAGGGAGTATGAACCATTTTTCCAAATTCTCTTGTAGTTGCTTCTTTAACTCCCCCATTTTGATAGGATCCATCCTATAAGGAAACTATGAGATATGAGTAGCTCTGAGTATGAGTTCTATTGAGAACTCTACCTCATGATCTGGGGGAAGTCCAAGTAAGTCTTTGGGAAATACATCACCATATTCCCTTATGATGGTTATTTCCACTTGGTTGAAACATTACTTTGACTAAACTATTTGAGTGAGGTATGCCTCTTCATATGGAATCTTGACCCACACCACTGAAGGATTTTTCAAAGGAGATTCATGATCTTATTTTAATTTGTAGAGGATCATGGGATGATTTGTAATGTGAAACGATATTTCCTTTTATAGAAAGTTGATGTTGGCTTTGTAGAAAGATAACCAATCCATGCACAAGATAGCATCAAACTCCACTAAAGGATGTGTGATAAGATTTGTAGGGAGGTTCAATATAAAAACATTACTTGGGAAGGAGTTATATACCATGGATGAAATAAATTCACCATTCACTATTCTCACAGATAACTTTTCCTACAAATTTTGAGGTGGTGTTTGAATAGTTCTACTAATCATGCAAGATATGAATTAATGTGTAGAATCGGAATCATATAGTACATTCTCTATTATTGAATGAATAACTAGTGTACCTATCACCACATCATTGACCATCTCCACCTCAGAAGTACTGATAGAATAAGCTCTTTCTCGTTTCCTTGAAGCTTGTGGTTGATTTCCTACAACAACCCTTAGATTAGAATTTTTTTTGCATAATTCCCATTCTCCCTGCTGTTGTAACACTACACCACTGGTAGAGCATTTATCTGAAACTAACTTTCTTTTTCCACATTACTGGGGTTTTTCTTATCCCTCCGGTAGTTCCCGACCAAATTCCCAACATTCCACATTTGAGGAAATTCATGGTTCCCTTTAGAAAGCTCCCATGATGCTTCTTCCCAAAAATTTTACAAGTGGGATATTCGGGATTCTTCCCAGCATTAGATTTTTTTGCTAAACCACCCATGTTGTTCTCCATTTTCTAGTTCTTTTCACCATGATTATGAGACTACTGAGAGTCTCCAATTTCTATTTCAACCTCGAGGGCACAACGGAAAATATCCCCATAGCTATTGAAGTCTCTAATTCGTAATGTATTTCATAGACTCAGCTTTAGTCCTCTAAATAAGTGATCCACCTTACATTTGGTGTTCATGAAAAAGCCATAGCTACACCTTGAAAGTATTGTAATGTTTGATTCATACACCACAATGGACTCATCTTTTTTCTTCCTGAGTCCAAGGAACTCTCTTTCAATCTTGAGATGGAGGGTTTGGGGAAAATATTTATTAAAAAACATCCTCTTGAATTTATTCCAATCCATGGAATAAATTTCATCCAAGGTCTTCGTATTCTTGATAAGTTTCTACCACTGATCAGTTTCCACATCAAAATGATTGACCTCCAGTACTAATTTCTCTTCTTCCAAGCATTGGTGAATGGATAATATCTTTTCAATAGAGTTAATAAACTGTTCCGTGAGGAGGGGATCAGAAGATCCACTAAACATGGGAGGCCATTACGATATTAAGTATTCTTCAACAACATTCTCATTCCATGGAGTAGGAGGGCGTTACACATGATTCATGTTATTATTAATAACTTGATCCAATAGATCAAGTAGTGTCATGATGTTTTGAGCACCCATTTCTTTCATATCAGGCATATCATTAAAGAAATATTCACATTGACTATCACATTGGTTATTGGAACATGTTATTATATTTCCCTCCATTAACTAAGGAAAAGAACATACGATTAAAGGTCTAGAATACTCAGCTATTGACCAAAAAAATGAAACTTTGAACAGAAGAGGATAAACTTGTAAAGGAGAAGTATATCCTATCTTGTGATTCCCTATGTTTAAATCTGGGTTATCATTGATCTATTTCTTGACATATATTCTTCTGGTATTTTTCCCTTAATAATGGTTTGTACTACGCTCATGAATTCACCAATTAATATCCCCCATGAGTGTGGTAACCAAGAGTGTAACAACGCCCATTTTCGTGCACCAGTTCCCATTAGAGTCTAGATCAAAGCGGTGTTTTTGGGTTTGAACCCTAGATACCTCTATAAAAGAGCTACCTACACCTGGTCGTATCCAGAAAGGGATGTATTTTCTTGATAAACCACTTACTCAATACACACAAAAATTTAGGGATGTTTTCTTGTAATTAGTCTCATCCTTAAGGTTGTCACTAGGGTTCTCTATTCATAATCTCCAAAAATAACTAGACCATCCTATGATACCAACTATAGAGAAACAATCCTTTTACATATAATAATACATGATTTTAAGAATAATTATACATCAGATCACAAGCCAAGGATCATGATGTCTAGCATCTTTGAAGACTAGGTATATAAAACATGAAACATGGGGCTAAAAAACATCATTATTTAATCTTCAAAAAGATCTCCTAACTTACATTGTGCTCATACATATTTATAGGTTAAACTAGGGATAACATGAACACAAGGATGAGATAAAAAATCCATGTAAGGGAATATACATAAGATTAAGGCTTTAGAACATGGGTTAGAAGGGATGACATAAGGACAAGAAAAGCATGGAACATATGGAATCATAAAATATTAACATGGGATCGTATAAACATGGATTCATAGAAATGTGGAACAAAAATAAAACATGTATTTAGTACGATTAAATGCTAACCTCCAATCCTATTTTCTATAGTAGTATGGGCCAAGGCTAAACTCCAATCTCATTTCCCATAGTAGCACATGTCAAGGATAACTGCCAAGATAGTTGCACAAAGCATCTCACGAGACTTAACTTTGACCAATTTATTGGAGTGCTATCTGGGTGCACCCATCATACTTTTCATGAACATTTTTTACACATAAATAATCTTTAATAATCAATCTTACATAAACATAAGGGTTACCCAGGGAAATAATTTGGTACCCCAATCCGGGCGTAAAGCATAACCAATGGGTGTATCGTGAAAGCGTCCATGAAAGAAGGAATTAGAACATACATGGACATTTATAATGTAAAATAGTTATATATAATGGTAATTGACATCAAATAGAGGTGAAAACATTTAATAAATGTTTTTTAGAAATTTTGTCATTTAAAACATTTTTGTGCGGTTTTAAGAAAAATATTATGGAGATTTCAAAATAGAAAAGGAAAAAAACTATTATATAAAACCATAAGTGATACTAGAATGTTTTCATAATAAAAATAATTATTTTATAATGGAAATGCTTTTATAAAACATAAGATAGAGTAATCTTGAAATGGGGTAAACAATTTTGATGTTCCCTTAAAACGAGTTAGCTTATTGGGAAGTATCGTGGAGGGATTCACTTAAAAGAATGTATATCCTCGAAAGATAAAGATAGATGGATCTTGGAACATGAGTTTAGAGAATATAAATAGTATATATAATTTTTACATAAAAATAACAGATAACTTCCTTTGGGTAAAAATAAAGATAGAGAAATGCGAATGAATAAAGGCAGTTAGGTAGAATTCATTACAGATTATTGACATGGTATCAGGTGTACCTAAAAGGGATTGATGATAGAGAAAAGAGGTATCTAATCAATTATAAATAAATGGGGAAGTATTAAGTTTGTGCAAAATCATAACCCATCATTTTGGATTACATATAAGTGGCATGACATAGAGGAAAATCTTGATTAAAAGTGAAATGGAGAAAATCCCTTACCTTAAATTCTGCTTAACTTCGTCTCTTCTGCGCCTCCTGAAAAATAAATTATTTTTATTAATAGAATTATATAAAATTTAATTATAGTAATTTTATAAAATTTTTATCAATTATATTAATTTTATTTTGTTTTATAATTTTTATTGATGAAATCAAAGCGTTTTTATATCATATTTTGCTTAATTTTTTTTGTCTTGTGACGATTTCACTTTTTATAAAATGTAAATTATATATTAATATAACTAGTTATATAAGAATAGAATAAATGTAATTTTATATTAATATATTTTTCATAATTTATATTTCCCATACATAAATGTGTATATAATAATTATCTTTACAACGTCTTTATAGATAGTTAACCGACCTTTAATGGGGCGTTGTCGATAGTGCAGGAAAGGGAAGTATGGCATTTATATTTATCATTAATATGATAATTATATTAGGTTATCATAATTAACATAATTTTAACTTAATTCATAATCAATTTAGTATCATATGTTTTTGAAAGGGATAGGGTAAGAGAAAAAAAGGAATTAAAGAGGGAAGACTTTATAGTCTTACTCTCTCCCCGGTGTAGCTCCTCTTGCACAAAACTATAACTCCATTGGTGATTGGAGTTGAAGGTATCCAGAACGTCCCTAAGTATTCTAAGAGGCTTGAGAGGGAGAATTTTGGAAGATATTAGGCTTAGTAAAGGATTAGATGACTAGTTTTCCAATGGGAGGGTGAGGGGTTATTTATACTTGAGGAGGGGGTGTTTTTAGAATATAATATTAAAGAAAATAATATATCAAATGTTATATTTGTAATATTAGTTTTTTGAAAACATAAATCATATATTAATATAAATCATTTTAGACTTTAAACCTTCTTTATAATATTAATTCTTTAATATTTTAAAAGTAAAGTAAAAATAAAGAGAAAATTATTTTTATGGAATCACTTTTTTAGTTTACGTAATAAATCATGTATTAATGTATAATAAAGAGTCGGGTTGTTATATTGAACTCAATGTCCATAACATCTTGGTAGAGATATATAATATGTTTCATAGATAGGTTCCCATTTATCCATTTTTGATGATATTATTTTTTTCAAAATTTAGATGAGGATTTACCACATAATAGTGTTACACTTGTTCTTCACATCAAGGTTCTTTCAAATATACAACCCACCTAGAATATACTTCTTCTTTTTCTTAATGTTTCTAGTGAGTGAGCCTATAATTTTTTTTTCAATTTTAGTCCAATAAAAACTAAATCACTTTCCTATAACATCCCTTTATCAACATTAAAATAGTATGTTGTTCTCATCTCTATGTTCTTATGTCACCTATTGTTCCATTTATCTTGTCATACATTTTATTTCATTATTTTCTCCAAACTAATTCCTTTATTTTTACATGTATCAAAATATTTCTATATTATCAATCACAGAACATCCATGAGAATGTAAAATATATTATCCAATATTAAAATCTATGAAAATAACATAAATTATTAAAGATTATAAGATCCATGATCCTCATCCAAATGTTTATTAAAAGATTCACCAATTTCTAATTAATGAAACCTCAATATGAGCACATGTTCTTTCAATAAAATAGTGTTCATGGTAAAAACTATATTACATAGTCAATATTATTATTCGTTTTAAATGTAAAAAATTGTGGATTTATTTTCTTTTAAAAATGTATTTATTACATCCACTATAATCTATCTAATTAAATAATCATATCTTATTATTTACAACAATATACACATAAAATCCATTTGTCGACTTTTAGAAAATCTACAATGGGATAATTGATATGATACCCATAAAAATATTTATGTAGAATGATTCTTATACACCAGTCTAATAATTAGGAAATTATAATATTGTTATTCACATGAAAAATAATTTTATATCAATATCTTGTTATATATTTCTAGATTCACACACACATGAATTTTCATAAATACCAGGTCATTTCTTATTTACTAGATGAATTCTTGGACACCTATCAAATCTATAGTAAAAATTATTATTTATCTCAAGTAAATTATTTTTAAGCCCCATTCCATAAAAATATTATCATCATATAATCATTGTACATATTAATCCAATAATCTTATGTGTGTATTGATATTTATAGAATATAAAAATTAACAAGTCTAATCGAACCATATTTAATAGAACACACCCTACACATTGTGAAAACTCTCCCAAACTCATGATAGGGAATTCAAAACTATATGTTATATATGAAAGACAAATTCTACTTAATTTTCAATAAAAACATCATAAAAAATAAAAAATAATGATTTTACAATATTTTCACTCTATGGGTTTGTTTTAAATATCAAAATATATTTATCGATTATTTTTGTAAAAACAAAGAGATTAAACAGTTCTAAATCTCATCAAATCATGTAGTGTTTTAATAATTCATTTAGTTAAAACAATAATCAATATTAAGAAATAATAAGTGTGATAAACTAGAGTTAAATGAAAATATCCTCATGATAAACTCTTTAACGATCTTCCATGTTCTCTATTAAAAATATTAACAAGTAGTTAATAACCATTACTAATCATTCCAGAACAAGTTCCACTAAAAATATTTCTTCCCCTTTATAAATAGGTAGTAACACATCAAATACTTCTAGCTTCTCAACTTTTAAATATAATACTACATTTCACCCCCTATGTCAATGGACCTAAATAAAAATTCTACGAGTGTTCATAAATGAGAGTTTTAAATCATCAAATTTATTATAATAGATATATAATTACATTTTGTAAACATAAACATCCATGGGGTAGTTGTTGTACCATGTCCAAAACATTTCATTTTCTGGGATTTTGTTGGACTCGATGCTCTAATCAATGTATTTTAAAAAATTTACTGGTTTGTGTCATAGTCATAAAATAATCTACATGATTTTGTGTGGACATGTATGTGATGTTATATATCCCATGTTATTGTTTTTATTTGATAAGGTGATGTTTTATGTTGACATGGTTTGACATTGAATGTTTGATGATATTTTTCTAATGATTAAGAACAATTGAGTAATCATACATGTTTCAAATGGGATAGTTCACATAAATTACCATTTATTAAACCTATTGATTAATCCATCAATTGATTACATGATTGATTATATAGTTTATATTCAAACTCTATGGTTCTTTGTGACATGAAATCTTATTTCATAATAAGATAAAACATACAATAACCACAGACAAAAAGCAAAACTCATGATGTTGTTTTTTGGTCATCCCCTAACATGAACAATATGCATCCGTAAATCACATGAGTTGATATTTTAATGTTATATAATAAAATATCCAAAAATAAATTGTATTTTAAATATATTTATGAATAAGTTTCATACATAAAATATGAATTTTCATTAGAATAAGTTGATATCAGGTGGATCGACAAGTGTAAAGGACAATGTATAGTCATGTGTCTATCAAGTACATGAAATATCTAATGATTTAGCTATATATAATAACATGAAACGCTTTTCTATCCATATATTTTTGAAAATTCATATAAATATCCATGATAGGTTTCATTATCCATAATAATCCTTCTTCAAACTTTTTTCCTCCTTAATGGTGTAATTTGTTTTTTGAGAAACAATGGGTACTATCCATTGTTTAGATCACCCAAAAGACAAAAAAATCACCAATAATAGACAATTCAAATTCACACCACATGAATTATGAAAACTATATGAAATATGCAATATCTTATCCTAAAAATATAATTGCATCCATATAAATACACACCTGCATCCACTTATATTTTTCCTTCTTGAAGTAGTGGTCGTGAGAAATCCATCCTCCTAACAAACCATGCCTTGTATATACTTATTCCACAATGATAATAAATACCATATATCTTGTTTTAATCCATATAAAACGTTATTAAATCAATAAAAATTATATTTATATTCTTCAATGAGAAACTTATATAGGCATTTAATATATACCTCCTCCCCATAAACTCTATATAGGAATTATGACACATGATGGGTCATTGGTCTATCTTAGTTTGACACATATTTATTTATTGTATGTGATTTTGGGTGTTCGAATTTGATAACATCATTTTCAAGAAATATTCTATACTATATGGAAGACCCATGGTTTTTCTAATCGTACATCTCACTATGAATGGGTGAAGTTTTGGGTATTAAGGGAGTTTTAATTACTTGGGCATATTCATTCTATTAGTGTGAGGTATTACAAGAACCATTGGTACTTTTTTTGTGAGATAGTATCACATTCATGGTTGCTTCATAGTTTTTTATCCAAGAATCTAGAAATGAGACATATTGAGGTCATTAAAATTATAAAAGTCCATTTTTTCATTGATGCGATTAACTCCCATTGGCCTCATTTTTCATCCATATCACGCATAATTCTCTCCCCTTATCCTATTCACTTAATCCATTGGATTTTGGTATATTTCTTTCTTCCCATTATGGTTTATTTCACATTGATCTTGATTATTTTCCGACTTCTCCTTATATTAATCATATAATTCATTGTTCAACCATTTAAATAGAATGGGGAAACCCTAGGTTATGTTTTAGAAGAATACATGGTTGTCACTAGGGGTTAAGAATTATTTCATTGTGGTTTAGGTGTGTGAGGGACTCAATTTCTTTATTCAAGTGGGGTTCATCATGGAAATAAAATTTTGGTGGGATTTTGGTCAGCGTCTCTATTTGTGGGTGTTTTTCCATGCAGTTCCTTTGATTATTATGTTCCCTCTATTTCTATTTATTGAATACCCATATTTTTTTATTAGATATGGTTAATCCTTTATATTTGTGATTATTTTTTGGGTTCAAAATTAAATAGTTTAAAGTTGATTTTAGAGATAGATTTACATTTAATGAACTCTATGTGTTAGTTAAAATGGTTCAGGGAATATTTGGGAATTTAAATTGATTTTAATTTGGTTTTTTAAATTATTTCCCCTCAAGTAATTTATATTATTTAAATAGAATAATTTTACCCTAACTAATGTTTTTTATTATAATGGAAAATTTTGTTTATAAATGTTCCGTTTTTTATACTCATTTATGTTTTGTGTGTTGAGAATTCTGTAGAAAATGGGTTTATTGGGTGTGTTTTTGTATGATGTTGAAAATTAGTGTGTTATCCAAGGGGTTGAGTAAGGATTTTAGAGAAAGTATGAGGTATATTTTCAAATGTGTCGATGATGTTTGAGAGTTCCCATGGATTTTTTTGTGTACCGGGAAGAGAAAGAGATATTCCAATGTTGTTATAAATTCTTAACAATATTTAAAATTGAATGTTTTTATGAACTCACAATAAATATATATGTTTAGTGAATACAGTGAGTATTACCAGTTATCATTTGACGCTTGAAATAATTATTAATGATCATAGTTCGTTGGTTTATTTTGATATTTTTTTTATTATTCCCACATACTATTATTTTATTATATAATATTGATTACACTAATTATATGTATAATTACATGTTAGAGGGTTTTGATAATGGTGATGCATGATGGATTTATTCTTATATTTGTTCCTCATTGCCCATTTTTTGAATTTTTTTTTTAAGAAATCCTAATGGGATTTATGAATTATTATTTTAAATTGAACGTGTTTTAAATGTGAAAATGGTTTTGGAAATGAGTTTTCATACTAGAAATGTTAGATTGAATGGATATAGTATTTATTAAGATTTATGTTGGGAATACTACAATGATTTCTACCTCAGACACAAAATATGTCATTGGGAATATGAAAGCCTTTTTAAGGACAAATTTTAAGGCAATGGAACAATGATGTTTAGTGGGTACTCTTGATTATCGATGTCTATGGTAACTATGGGATAATAGAGGCATAAGATCATGTAATTGGTTCATGTGGAGTATTTTTTGGATTTTTTATTATCAGTATGATGTAGTGGTCTTTTTAGCCTTTTATTAGTTTTAGTTTGACTATATATATCATGTTTATATGTATTTTTATGACTTTTTATGTTATGATTACATTTATTAGTCATTAATGATTTTACTCTGATTTATATATTTATATATTTTTTATTTATTATGCCATGATGTAGTAAACCAATTCATGTATATATGAGGTCTGAATATCATGTTCTAAATCATTCAAAATTTGTTATAAATGATTCTATAGTAGTTTTTACAATCCCATGGTGAAAAGGAATTCACTTTAGGCCTTACAACATCCTATTTTGGGTGATGGGTTGGGTCAACCCTAGTTTATTTTTACACAGTGGTATTAGAGATCATATAATTTTCCAGTCAATGGTAGGTAGGAGATTTCATCATCTCCAAACATTTAGTAGGTGTAGAGGTGTTCTTGAACAACTCTTTTTCATTCCCAATATTATGTTTTTAGTGGTTTTTGGGGATTTCCCATATAACTTAAACATGAATTTGGGGGTTTTTATGATACCTAACAGTATTCATCTTTTTTTATGGGTTTCAGAAAGAAACCATGATCATTTTTTAGTAAGTTTTGGTTTTAGGGTTAAATATTAGTGGATATTAGAGGCACAATGTTTAGGTGTATAGTTATTATAATCTCTTTGTATCCTATTTGATTAATTGTAAAACCACATATTGCTATTTTTCATAGTTTCCCAAACAATGTGTCCAAAAACGAACTAATTGGATAAATGTTTAACTTTTTTGTTTTCCCAATATTTATTGAATTGTAATTTTATATTTATGTTGTTTTGTAAACATATTATTGGGGTTTAATTTTGTTAATTTGGCATTGATTAATATTTAAATGTTCTTAATGGAGTTTTTGTCTTCTGTTTGGTAGAAGATTCAACTTGAAAGGAAATTACCTATATGATGAGAGGGTTTTGTTGATCATGTTTCATAGGTAAAGTTTTCATTTCACCATATTTTAGTTGATTCAGTGATTTATATCTTACAGTTTATAGGAAAATAGATTCAAAGAGTTTAGTCCGGGATAATGGACCATGATTTAAAGTTTACAGGAAGAGTCCACAAGTTTTCCATAGTGGCAGAGGTACCCATGAGCTTAAGGATTTAATATAAAGGTTTAATAATATATTAATTTTCTTATTTCACATGAAACATTTAATGTAGGATTCACCACATACATGTTAGAGACACAATGTATATTGTAGGAAGGAATAAAGATATCATCATGGATATTTTGTAAAATGTATTTAATCAGTATTTCTACCACGATACATAGAAGGACCATGGGTTTATGATGTTAGAGAAAGGTGACCATTCATCAATTAAGTGTTATACTAGTCTTTCCTTGTTGGTTCATTTTTCTCCCTTGACCGTCATGATTGACTATATCAAGGAAAGATATCTTTAAATGTGCTTGATGATCAATATCATGGAAATGATTTTAATAATTTTCCTAAAGACTAATTCCGATGTTGTGTATAATAAGGATATGGATAGGGAAAATTTATAAGGAAATAAAACTCTCAATGTATTTCAATAGCCGTGGGTGATATCCAATGTTCTTATAATGGACAGAAGAGAAAGATAGATGAACCTCATCAAGGAAATGCGAAGGGTACTCAATAGTCAATAGGTTCTATGCCAATGGATTCTTTAGGTCATAAAAAAGTTACTTTTAACCATTTTAGGATATAAAACTATAACAAAAATATTTTCCCATAGTCTCTAAAGATGTCCCACCGATTTTTGGAATCCATGTCATATTCAATGCCTCTGTAAGGATTCCCTTCAAAGAAATGGAGTTCTTTCTTCTCCTTATAATGGTTCATAGGTGTTATTAGATTCTTCAAAAGGTGTGGAATATCATCCTTAGTATAATCGGGGTTCCCATTAATTTATGAAGTATCATGGTAGTTTTGATAGAATTCATCATTATGATGTTCATGCGGAACATGAGTACACCGAATCTGGACTGACCACTATGATTAGTACAATGTTTATAACATATTTCTTAAATTTAAACATGGTTTATTTGAGTTAATACCATATTTGTATGTCATTAAATTTTATGGTTTCTTTGGGTATGTGAGTGAATTTGATTCCATTTGTTATGGTTTTACTTACACTATTGGGAAGGGTGAAGGCACAATGTTTTATATTCCTAAAGTGTCTTGTTTTGGTTGTTTTCATAGAGTATTTTTAGAAATTAATCATATTGGACAAAATAAATTTCATATTAACAATTTTTTTAGATTATATGATCCATTTCAAATAAGAAACTGAATCCTTTAACCACAGAGACTATTTTTTATCCCCTCATTGGAGCACTCAAGTTTTGTAGGATGAGTGAGATTAAAGGTCTGAGAGGGAATGTTTACTTTTTCTATTTGTGGGATCGATATCATGTAACTTTTCCATGAAGTTATTCAAAATTTGTGGAGAATTATTCACATAGTCATATTCCAAGGGTTATGGATAGGTACCTCGATGTGTTTTTCGATGATTTTCCTAGGTGACTACCC
Source organism: Viscum album (assembly GCA_963277665.1). Classification (NCBI taxonomy): domain Eukaryota; kingdom Viridiplantae; phylum Streptophyta; class Magnoliopsida; order Santalales; family Viscaceae; genus Viscum; species Viscum album. Next base: position 1,951,267,898 of record OY728136.1, on the reverse strand, counting down.
AAGGGAGACATCAAGATCACTATTGATCTATTTAACAAAAGAGGAACTATCTCTTATCTATCCTACCAAATAGATCCTAATGAGTTGAAACAATTAAATTATGAGTTTGGTTATCTTAAGGGTAAATGGTTAATTTATTCTAACAAGTCCCAAGAGGCATCACCATTTCAATTTACAAAGAAGGAAGATGTGAGTCTCTGACTTTTTATATACTATAATATGTTAAAGTAGGGGGCCATTAAGAATAAATAACCATTTTTTAGAATTGATAATTTTTTTTAAAACATAATGGTGTCTATTGGTATTTAAATATTGACCTTTGTTTGGGGTACCATATGAATGTATGGGAAAAGTGTGTCTCTAAGACCATTAAAATGAGATAGTATGGTCACTTCGATTATCCGGTTACAAATTTTATCAATACAAATTATCATATGTTCTATATACGTTTTTAATTATAGTTTTATTAGATTCACATTTGTATGTAAATTCATTCTCAATCTGTCTCATTTATTCTTTCTAGATAATGGTAAGAAATTTGAGAAGGAATGGAAACAACCAATATAATTTAAAAAGTAATAATTTCAATAAGGATATGTATAACCTATATGGAATGATAGTTATATAACTTGTGATCATTCCAAATGAGCTATCTTTAATTATGATTGAAAACTATAACAGACATGTATTTACAAACACATCAATGAAAAGAAGGATGAAATCTCATAGAAGGTTATGTGTTAAAGATGAAAAAGAATGTAAGATTAAATTTCTTAGATATAAAAAATATGGGAGGAGGAACCATGTAAATTTTATTAAATGAACTATAAGATACTTTATTTATATAAAATGAGGGAATAAAGATGTTAATTAATGAAGAAAAATGAAGATCATTGTTAATAAGACATGGGGAAATAAAATTCAGCCTAAGGAACCACTAACAATTTAATTTCATTGATATGAGGAACATGGTCATTACATGAGTCAATGCTCCAATACATTGAATAATTCTGAAGGGACTGTGATATAAGAATCATTGAAGTGAAACGATTGATTTTTTTATGTGTTGGATCAAAAGAATAATGTTTCTGAAGTATTTATATCAATATTATATTGCTTATAAGAATCCAAAAACTTCTATGTTTTGATTAACCATAGTTTTTATTTAAGTATAGTAAAAAATATTATGAATGTTATTAGTGAAATAAAAATTATATTTTATAGTAAACACATCATTGAGGGAAATAGAACCATTGGTGTTTCTTGATGTTAATTTAATTATAGTCAATTAAAAATATTTTATTTTTGGAAAAGTATGAATTGGATTAAAAAATACTATAGGATATAATAAAGATGATTTGATGAATACTGTTATTTTTGAAGATATTTATAACCTTATTGAGAATGTAAGAGGATGAAGGTAAATTAATAATATGTTTGTATCTTATATTAAAACATATTTTTAAGAATATGAAAAATATAAGTCGACCGATAACCCATCGCATACAAAATGGCACAAGGCATGAACCCACATCCAAAGGGAAATTAGGGTGAAATACATAGCACTAGAAATCATGACGTAATGGTTAACATTATATTTTCATTACATATATTTTTAATGGATAAATGATTATATATTTTTTGGGAAACATAATTTAGGATTAAATATTTTATATTTCTGAGGATTTTGGGTAAATTAATGATATTTTGGGTAATGATTTTATATTTTGAGGTATATGTAACCATAAAGTATAACATGTGATTTCTCATGAATGATTATTTTATAAGAACAAACATAAATAATTGAGCGATGAGGTTATTTGGTATGTATGGTAATTTAGATATGGATTAATTTAAGATGAACTTTGGATCTGGATATTAATATAAAGGTGTATTCATTTTTGGGAATTATATTACAAAATGTTAACCATTTATATTTTTGGTTTATGTCTAAATAAAAGAATAATATCCACATATCAATTTTTGGAATAATGTGAACCATTAGAATTTAATTTTAGTTCTTTAATAATTAATGATTTTTCCAGAATACACATTATTTTTTAGAAAAAGAAATGACATTTTATTGAAAAGGATTAAAGAATTAAAATATACATTTAAAGTAAGTACGATTCCTTAGGTTATTAAATATATATGTTAGATTGATCCTAGAACTATTGTCTAATGATATAGAAATAAAAATGTAATCTATTTATGTTAAATTTATGGTCTCTTATCTCATTAAAAGTGTATAACATTATCTCTGAAATGGATCTTCATTTAAAATTATTTTTTTAACTTCCAAAAATTTTGTCATTTGTGGGAATAGATTAATATAATGAACTTAATATTTCACTTTAATTACTTTTAAGAGGAAACTTTATAGTCCCATTTTATGATATGGGTCATCTGCAAAGGAAATTTCAAATTTTAAACCATTAATTTATGTGAATAAGTTCTATTTGTAAGGAAAAAATTTATTTAAGGGGTCAAAATATATCACCTAAAATTTTTAAAAGAATAGTTTGATAAATATCATATAAAATATGCATTAAAGTGTTTAAATAAAATGTTTCACACAATATAAATATTATTATCTAAACATGGCTACTTAAAATTTTCATTAAATTTGGTGTTATAAATAGGAATAAATTCATTTTAAATATTACTTATGAAGGATAAAGAATATAAAATGATAAATAAGTACATATTGTTTGATAATGTCTTTAAAGGATTTGAAAATACATTTTTTTTATAAAAAATTGTTTATTACTTCATTCTGTAAAACATTAATAAAGAAATTTTTTACAAATTTTAGAAAATTTATTTGAAAAAATTATCAATTTTTTTCGAATAAAGAAATAACTATTATCTTAGGATGAATGTATTGAATATTTAATCAGTTTTTAATTTTTTAATGACTCCTAAAATATTTAGGTTGTTATTGAAAATGGACTTTTTAAAATAACTTTCAATGTTCTATATTTTTAAAATAGTTGAAATGTAACATTAGTTTAATTATTTTATGATTAATCTAATTTAGGTAATTGGGATCAACTTCATCTTGAATTATTGGTTATAAATATTTTGTACTTATGATCAAAGGTTCATTGGAAATCCATTTTTTATTGCAACCATGGGTTTAATATTAAATTATATTATTTCACTTATATGAATTTATTTTATGAAAACTGAATCCAATTTTTTAATAGAAATAATTTAAACTATATAACAAGTTCATTCTAATTTTTTTCTATAACCGACAGTAAAAACAATAAAATAAAATTAGCATGAGAAAGGTTAAAATGTGTTTACAGAGGATTAAACTAAAATCATAAGGACTAAAATAGATAGAAAAAGTTTCCAAGTCACATCAGTTGGAAATTTTTCATCCTTGAATCAGTTATGGGTTGATAATGATCCTTTTTGGATCATTGTGGTATTTTAAAATTTTGGGTATAACATATTTTTCAAAAAATCGTATGTGTCCTCTCCCCCAATAACACTATAATATTATAAAAGAAGAAAATTATATTAAATATCATATATTACATGAAAAATTATTGTTATCATAAATTAAATGCTAAAATGAGTTTCTTCGAAATATTCTATTACATGCAACACTATGTTTCTCTTGAAAATTAGATAATATTGTTATTATTATATAATATAATAGTTATAACCTTTCCATTAAAAAATTGGGTAAGAATAATATTAACTAAATTATCAGAATATATATTTTAAACAAATTCATTATTTATCTAATGATTATAAATGATGTTAGTATCATATTAATGAAAAAGAGAATTTTTTATGAAATAATTGTTTTTTAAAAATAAGTCAAATCACGTGTTAAAACCATAAATTAATATTTATTTTTAAAATTTGTAGAAATTTTATATTTAAGAATCTAATTTCTTTTAAAAATATTATTACCAATATTATAATATAGTTAATTTTTGGGTTTTTTTGGAAAAGTTTTTTTTTATGAATTGTGAAAAATAATTAATTTTTATTTAAAACTATCATATTTCATAAATAATTTATACTGTAAAATTATATTTTAAATTGGTTTTAATGTAAATATATATCCATTTTATATAAGTTAATTCAATTTATATCAATGTAATATTTTTTATATTTAATTTTTATATAATTTTTTTTTAAAATTTTGAAAATTTTCACTTTAAAAACACGCTTCATCATCACGTCTACGAGATAAATTTTAAATTAAATTTGTCCATTTATTTGAGAAAAATTTGGAAACATGGAATCCATATGCTAAATAAGAATAACTTATATTATATATTAATGGAAATTTAATTTTGGAACATAATGGTTTATGAAAATAGTTACAATTAATCACTGCGATTAAGGTTAAAATTGAGTTTTAAACATTACATTTGTTCGTATTTAAATTAACATTGCACACACATATTATTTTTATCTAATTAATATTATTTAATATTTCTAAAAATGTGTACCAAATTATCTAAATAAATTAACATTAGTTATATTTTTAATGGATAAAATGTCTAGGTAAATGAAAAATATACATTCTACCATGGTTAAAAATAAAAGGGTAAGATTGAGTAAACCTAAAAACTAAGGAATAAAATGATAAAAAATGTGTTTATTTTTTTAGTGTATTTTTTTCTCATAAAAAAACCTATCCCCCATTATTAATTAATTTTGGAGGAACATGAGTGAAGGGTGATCTCCCAATACAAATTATTTCGGGTATTTAAAAGAATACGACCCCTCCGCCATTTTAATAGGGAATTCACTTCCCTCACTTATTCACATATCTCAAGAAATTTATATCACCAAAAAACTGATTAAATAAAATATAAAAATCTCTCCTCTCATACTAGAATAATTAATCTAGTCATAAATTCAATCATGGAAGGCCTTTAGTGGAAACGAAAAGGCGTTACTCAAGGAAGATGTAACCTTTATAACACCCCTACCCCAGAAGCCCAGATTCGGTGCATAATTTTTATAAATTTTCATGATTACAAGGAATAAAGTCCCAAATGATCGACCAGTTTAACAGTCTTGGAAAATAGATTACATAAATGAATATTACAATTAACATTAAGACATAATACCCAACATAAATTATCTGTTGAGAACGCCATTATTCCCCTAGCTTAACCCTTTATATCAAACATAATACACTTCTTGGAGTCTGAAAAAAAAACATAAGAAAGGGGTGAGCTTAGATGCTCAGTAAGGGTAAATAATTTAAGGGAAGATATAAAATTTTATGGAAAGATGTGTAATAGAAACAAAATTCTTTTAAACATAAACATGAAAATATTATGGAGATAATAAATCAAACATTACCATATAAACAAGCAAATGGATATTCTACTAGTAGAATAATCAAATGTGATAATTAATTTCATAATGAGGGAATGCCCAATTCCGGACATCATTACCACATACCTAAGGACTCATTCCAAGACTACAAATAAAATTTTGTCGAGGCCTTGTCCCAAGACACTAGTTTGTCTCACGAGCCCTACCAATGCATCGGGGGGATATATCAGGCCCCACCCATTACATACTAAGTCCACTGCATTAAATGAAAATGTTGAAACCTAATAAAAACATTCATATTAAATCTATCATAAAAAATGTCAATAATTCAACCATAAACCATGATGGGTATAAAAATAGCACATCCACAGTCAAACATATCATAACTCATTCAATACAATATGGAAGACTTTATTATAATAACTAAACCTTAATCATGAATAATATCCAGTAAATAATGTTAACAAAGTTGAAAATGATCATTAAATTTTATTGAGAGAAATATCCATTTTGGTTAAATAATTTAAAATTTACTCATTTATAAAGTAATTCATTTAAAATAGATTTTTTTAACTAAAGTGTCCCATAAAACTTTGAATCATTTCAAATGAATTTACATTTTAAAACAATCATGTCTATATAAATAAATCCTTAAAACCATTTTGAAAACATTGACGTTAATGAGAAAGATACATAAGAATAAATATTTAAAACATTTTAAATGATGTTTTTGTTTAATAGTACCTTAAAATAATCATTTTGAATTTTTTTTATGAAACATGGAAATGGATAATAAATATGTCTCAGAAAATACTTACACATAAACAATCTCGGATAATAATGAGATTGAGAAATTCACCATTACCTAGCACATTCCTTAGGTTGACGGTACATTTAACCTCCTGTATAATGACCGTAATGTGTTATTAAATTATAGAAGAACCATATTAATATTTATTATATCATAAAACATTCATTTAGGACTTTTTACTACCCATTTAATAATAATTTCTAGGTTAAATTAACATTTCGTGTAATAATCGCTTTTTTATCGTTTGGTTTTTAACTTGTTATTCTTAATAGTATAATTTTGAAAATGAATGAAATAATTCCAGAATATAAAACATGATTTATATATAATATATATTTATAATATAAATATGTATAATAGATAGATATATGAAATGGAAAACACCGTTTATAGAGACGGTATGCCGTATGTACGCATAAATGCTATTTCTGTTTTCATATCGTATTGAACAGAAGTAAGTGAATAAGATATATGTAAGTATATATATATATATATAAAGTATAATTATTATGTCATATATTACATACTTATAGATAATATATATTTTTATAATCATCATTGAATGGTGAACCTAGAATTGAATCTCATCGCGTCCTGGAGATGGTAAGTCATACCTACACACGAGTGACGATATCATTTTCTTAATGATTAGAAGGTGTGGAATTGGATGGTATATTAATTTTACAGAAAAATTTAATGTTATTTAATTATTTATATACATATTACTCATCATTGTATCCATCCAAATAACATAGTGATGAATGACAAATTAGACCACGATGTGGAGACAGTAAGCCTTACGTATGCACACATGTTGACATTATCATTCATAGGATGGATAAAATAATGAGTATGGTTGTACCATATTTATAATAAAATAACATTATTTAGAAGGTACTAGAGTTATTATTTTGTAATGGAAATAACAAAGAAAGAAAATGTGGAAGAATGAAAGAACTTTGAAATAGGTGATAAAATAATTACCTCTTCTTTAGGTGTTTCCTTTTGATTTGAACAAAAGGGATACTTAGCTTGGATTTATTCTAAAGGGAAGGCCTCTAGGTTGAATTGAGGGATGTTGTGAGGATATTTGGGCCGGGGTTGGACGATCCAAATGGCTTTGGAGGTGTGATTTGGAGATAAGGGAAAGTACATTATTATAAGAGAGGTGAGGGTCACTTTAGGAAAAGTATGAAATATTATTTTATTATAAAATAATATTAAATTTCTAGGGGCTCAAAATTTATTTATTTTGATTATGAGGTGGGTATGGGTATAAATTATTTAAACTAATAGGTTTTAGACTTGTTTAGGTCACCACATTAACCCTATCTTTTAGATTTAACTCTTAGTTAAATAGTTTAACTTTTACCTTGTACTCTAGTATTATTATAATAAATGGTTAATAAACATACTATAAAAATAAAAGAGAACCCCAAGAGGTTAATTATTTATATATATAACCTTATCTAAATTATTTGGACAAAAATTATATTTTTAGAAATATTATATCAATTAATAATATAGTATTTGTTTTAAAACCTCATTTATGCCAATTTGACATTACTTGGTATTTTGTTTTTGTTAAAGTCATAAAAACATTATAACTTCAAAAAACAAAATTATTTAATCAAGACTAACATGTCATATTAATCTTTAAAATTCAATTATGGCATAAAAATCATCTATTTACTTTTATTTTTATATTTACAATATCAATTATTTTAATCCTTTATTGATAAAGTAATTACTCCATCATCATTGTGTCAAAAATAAATATAAATATATATAATCTCTAAAAATTTTAACTAAAAAACCATTATATAGGAAATCTTTTTAGATTTATAATTTATATTTATAGTCTAATTTATCTTTTGCATAACCCTATATTAAAAATGTTTTAGTAATTAAAATTCGAATTTTACACTTTTAACTCTTCTTTAAATAAAATAATAATAAATATCCAAATCTTATCAAAGTGGATATAAAAGGATCATATTTTATTCCTAAGGTTGATTTTGGTTGAATTAAACTTATAAAATAGAATTATGACATGTGTTTGTTTAATTATAATATCATTTTTACATTTAATTACCCAATTTACTTTTAACTGTGGTAAATAAAATTCAAAAGTTACTATTCACCATAAATTATTTTCATCCCATTGAACCAAATTTTACTCAATGATTTCAACTATGTCTATTGTATTTTTGAAATTCAATTCACTGAAGCATTAAAATTATGTTTTATTCAAATTTGCAAATGTGCCTAGATGGTGGGTAAAATATGGTAAAGAGTTCAATAAAATTTTATACATATAATCTAATTATAAAATGGCTTCAATTAACTACATTGAACTTATATATGTATTATTTATCTATTTTGACTAAAAATAAATTAAAATAAATACATAATTATTTAAATAAAAAGTCGGTTTTAAATAATAACGCAGTGCTTTTTTACTATTCCTCAATAATTGAAAGTTTTGAGAAAAATACAAAAAATTCACCCTAAGATAATTTTTATATTCTGAATTTAAAAATGAGGTCTGTTTTACTGAATATAAAACATATAATTTTCATTTATTAATTTAATGTTAATTCCCATTGTCAAAACCAAAAAGTGGGTTATTGTAAAAATAAAAACTATCAAAAGTTTGATTTTTGTTTATGTACAATTTAAATGTGAAATTAATTATAATGACCTACATTGTTCTCAATAAGAAAAATATAATATAATTATACTTAAAAACAATTCTTGTGTATAATTTAACACTATAAATTATTTTTATTAAATAAGTTTTTGTCAATTAAAATGTTGCATCTTTCATTATTCATGAAAATATGAAAGTTATCAGGAAAACACAAAAAATTTAACAAAACTACATTTTTATGTTCTAATTCTAAATAAGAAGTTAATTTCATTAAATTTAATATTTTATAGTTTTAAATATGGGTTTTAAAATGGGGTTTCCATTAAAATGCCGTAAAATTGCATTTTTAAAAAAATACTTCTTTTATATGAAAAAATGAATTTGTTCTTATATTATTTCTAAGAAACACGTAATATAGATTCTAAAATTATATGGAGTATATTAAATTCAGAATTCAGTCCATACTATTCATAACCACTTTTTGAACAGTTAGTTTGGTAAGTCGTGGTGGGCTCGAACTCGGTGTTGCGTATATCACAATTTATTGAATTACTTTAAAGAGATAACCTTATATTAAATCTTAGAGTGTTACACTCCCCCATCCATCAATAAATTGCATCCTAGAAATTTTAAATTTTTCTTTGAAAATAATAGGTAAAAAATAGAAAAATACCTTTGTGGAAAACCCACATCAGAAATGGGGTTAATAAAATTTAGTCTTAATAAGAGGGAAAGGGAAATAAAAAAGTCACCCCCTAATTATCATCTAGATTAGAAGAACATTGGTGGAAATTAGAGACACATAATTGGAGGAATAAAAAAAATTTTATATGGAATTATTGAGGTCATCAATCACAAACAAGTGTAAAATTGAGGGCCTCAAATCCATCAATATATGATGATTTAAAATATCATCGGTTCAACAAAACATAATGTATTAGGATAACCCATTTTTTGGTTTTAAGATTACTTCCCTAAATTTTAAGATTTAATTTATACATAGATTAATATAAAAAACATATACTTGACATGTAGAGTTTTATCCTTCAACTAATTCCTTCCACAAACCCATATTTCAATAAAAAAGATAACATAATTCAAAAATATTCTATTTATCCTAATCATATAGGGTTTCAAAAAAATTAATTTATAATTCATATATCATATTATTTAAAAAAACTTCATTATAAAAACATGTACATCATTTAGGACAGTGTTAGATGATTCACACTTGTCCTCCTTCGTTTGCGGGTTCAAGTCTCGCGACCTTGCCGGATGCGATGGGTTGTCATCTGACCTCCGAGTTGTCCTTTTTATAACAATCCAAAAATAATCTTAAGAAATTATTTAACCTTAACAATAGTATCCAATTCCAAACATAATTCATTATAAACTTTAGACTTATCCAAAATACATCTTTACAAACTCACAGTCCAAAATTTATAAGGAAGGTAAACACAATGAAGATCTTTTTTTCTATGTAATGACATGTGAATACCTTAACCATATATTATTTTAAAACATGTTAACAACCTGAATTACCTTAAAAACTTATTGATTACATTCATTCTCCCTTATTCCTTATAGAATACAGGATATACTCCTTATATCAAAAAAAGTTGTAGACTCCAATAATAATGGAATAAACAAAAAATTAATTAGTTTCAAAGTAGTCAATAATATTGAATATAATTTATCCTAATCAATCATATATTTTTCCAAAATCACTACCTCAGAATCAGAACCATATTATGGTTTATCTTTTCTTCAACCATGTATTTTCCAAAAAATTGTAACTTACTATTGAGTCACTATTCTTAGAACCATATAATCTCAAATCCTCAATGAAATAGCACTACACTACAATCCTTATTAATTTTAATAATTCATATAACTGGTATATCATTGATACAACACTAAAATGAAATAATTATTTAACGAAAAAAATAACACATGTCATTCCTCTTCATATGTGGTAGTATCATAATTTGATTATTATCCAATAGCATCATTTGGGGCGGACTCTGATGATTTGGAAATTGATTCGCATAGTGTCCCAACTCCTTGCAGATGAAGAATTGTACATTTGAAACCTTTTTCTTACCCTTGAAATCATGTACTTGGTATCATTTTTTCCACACTTATAACAAACTACCATTCCATTCAATCATTTACCAAGGCGATTCTTTACACAGTTATTACATTTGGGAAAAATCCTTCTTTCCCTCTTCACATTATCCATATTTCTCTCTACCATCATTTTCTTCTCTTGATTCCCTTCAAATCCATAGGACTCAGATAATTCATTACTTATATTATTAACACATGATTCTATTTGATCGTATGAAGGTAATACATGGGATAATATTTCCCTTATAATATTTATATTAAGACCATGAAAGAGATGATCCTTCTTACTCTTTGGATCATGCATATTGCAAGAGTTCTCATTCCTTTTACTAGGAAACATTTATAAAAAATGGCGTACACTAGGTTTGTTTTTGAATCACAATTCATAATTACAAACTTGTCAAATACTTGACTTGAATTGAATAATTTATGCATATAATCCATAATCATAAAAATGTTTTTTTGAGTAAATATTTAATCATAAATCCTTCATAATGGTTTGTAACGAAAAAGTAAATTTATCTTAAGCATATCTCTCAGGATTGTCGTAACCAAGAGTGCAGCAAGGCCCATTGTCATGTACTAGGATACCCCGGGTCATGCCCGAAACTCCTTGTTAGAGTTTTCACTCCTAGGTACATTTGTTCCAGAGCCGCCTCTACCTGTTCGTATCCAAATAGGGATGTATTTCTTGGAAAATTCACAAAATCTTCACATTACCAAAATTCTAGTAAGTTCCAATATTCTAATACTCAAATTCTATCTTAGGTTAATGTTTTCTAATTAGAGTTTATCTAAACTGAGTTTCCAAAGATATTGCTACACTTCTTCTGATAACAACTGTAATGCCTCGACCCCCAATAAACCTTGATTCTGTGCATTATTTTAATACATTGGAATGATTAAAAGAAATAAATACCTAAAGAATGATCAGTTTACCAGTCTTCAAAAATAGATTACATAATGAAAGTTACATTACACATTCAGAAATAATACACAACATAAATAATCTGTTGAGAACACCATTATTCCCCTTGCTTAACCCTGCATATCAAACATAATACCCTTCTCGGAATATTGAAAAAAAAAACATAAGAAAGGGGGGAGCTCAGATGCTCAATAAGGGAAAATAATTTAGTGGAAGCTATAAACTTTTAAGGTAAGATGTGTAATAAAAACAACAACCTTTTAAAAATAAACTTGAACATAATATGGAGAAAATAATTCAAACATTACCATATAAACATGCATGTGGATATTCTACTAGTCAAATAATCACATGTGAATATTAATTTCATAATAAGGGAATAAAAAATGCTGGACATCATTACCACATAGTCAAGGCCTCATGCTAAGAAAAAAATAGAATTTTTGTCAAGGCCTTTTGAAAAGAAACTAGTTTGTTTCATGATACCTACTGATGCATCGAGGGGCTAGAGCAGGCCCCACACATCATTTACTAAGTCCACTGCATTCCTCATTTGAAAATTTTGAAACATAACATAAATATTTGTATTAAAAATAACATACAAAATGTAATTACATAAACCATAAACCATGAAGGGTATAGAAAAGCACACCCACATTAAAATATATCATAACTCATTCGATACAATATGGAAGATTATATTATAATAAATCAATCGTAATCAATAATAATATCCAGTAAATAATGTTGACATATTTGAAAATGATTAGTCAAACATTTTGGGAGAGATATCCCCTTTAGTCAAATCATTTAAAACTCACACATTTATAAAGGAAGTCATTTAATATATATTTTTGAATAAAAGTGTCCCAAACCATTTTGAAACCTTTTAATGTAATTAACATTTTAAAATAGTAATGTCCATATAAATAAATCCTAAAAACCATTTTGAAAATATGGACATTAATGAGAGAGATATAGAAGAATAAATATTTAAAACATTTAAAATGATGTTTTAGTTAAATGGTACCTTAAAAGAATCATTTTTAAATGTATTTTATGAAACATTTACATGTATAATAAATATGTCCTTTAAAATAATTACACATAAACAATCTTAGATAATAATGAGATTGAGGAATAAACCCTTAACTTGTACTTTCATTTGGTCGAGGGTATGTTTAACCTCCTGTATGATGACCATATTATGTTATTAAATTATATAAGACTATATCCATATTTATTATATCATTTATTATTCATTTAGGACGTTATACAACCCATTTAATAATTATTTTCATGTTTAATTAACATTTTGGGTAATAATCGCTTTCTTTATCGTACGCGTTTTAACTTGTTATTTTTGTTTGTATCATTTAGAGCATGATTTAAATACATCCAGAATATAAAACATGACTTATATATAATATATATTTATATAAATATGTATTATATATAGATATATGAAATGGAAAACACCATTTATGGAGATTATAGGCTGTACGTACGCATAAATGCTGATTCCGTATTCATATTGTATTGAATGGAAGTAAGTGAATAAGATATATGTAAGTATATAAATATATCTATAGTATAATAATTATTTCATATATTACATACTTATTGATAATATATATTTTAATAATTATCGTTGAATGGTGAACCTGGAATTCAATCTCATCATGTCGTGGAGACGTCAAGTCGTATGTGCAATCGAGCGACGATATCATTTCCTTAATGACTAAAAAGTTTGGAATTGGATGGTATATTAATTGTACAGAAAAATTAGATAGTTTTAATTATTATTTATATACATATTACTCATCATTATATCCATCCAAATAACATAGTGTTGAACAAAAAATTACACCACGACGTGGAGACGGTAAGCCGCACGTACACACGTATGGTGATATTATCATTCATATGATGGATAGAATAATGATTTTTGTTGTGAAATATTTATAACAACATCAATTTATGTATAAGGTACTAGATTTATTATTTTGTTATGTAAATAACAAATAAAGAGAAAGTGGAAGAAGAAAAGAACTTTGATAGATGTGATAAAATAATTACCTCTTCTTAGGGTGTTTTTTTTGATTTGAATAAAATCACTCCTTAAGTTGGCATTATATTAAAAATAATTCCTTTACGTTAAAGTGATTTAATTTGGGAAGATATTTTGGTAGGGTTTTTCTTAGAAAAAATGATTTATAGGTGCGATTTTGAGAGAAGGAGAAGTATCCTTTTATAAGAGATGTGATGGTAACTTTAAGAAAAGTTTGAAATATTATTTTATTATAAAATAACTTTCGGTTTCTAATGGTTACAAATTTATTTATATAGAACTTAATGTGAGTATGGGTTGAATGAATATCTACCATTTGGTTTTAGACAAGTTTAGATCACCATATTAACCCTATCTTTTAGATTTAACTCTTAGATAAATATTTTAACTTTTACCATGTCCTCTAGTATTATTATAATAAATTCTTAATAAACTAGATATAAAATGCCAAGAGAACCCCAAGTGGTTAATTATGTATATATAAATCCTCATCAAAGTACTTGGACAAAACCTTATATTTTTAGAAATAATATATCAATTAATCATATTTTATTTGTTTTAAAAAGTCATTTATGTCAATTTTGACACTATTTCGTATTTTGTTTTTGTTAAATTCACAACAAAGTTATCACTTCAATAAAAATTTATTTAATAAACCATAAAATGTCATATTAACCTATAAAATTTGTGTATGGGACCAAAAGTCTCAATTTACATTTATTTTTATATTTATAATATCAATTATTTTATTCTTTCATTGATAATGTAATTACTACATCATCATTGTGTCATTAATATATAAAATTAATTAATCTCTAAAAATTATAAATAAAATAACATTATGTATGAAATATTTTTATATTTATAATGAATATTTAGAGTCAAATTTATCTTATGTATATCCCTATATTAAAATTTTTTAGTTATTCAAATATGAATTTTAAACTTTTAACTCTTCTCTAAATGAAATAATAATAAAAGTTCTAATATAATCCAAGTGGATAAAAAAGGATCATATTTTATTACTAAGGTTTATTTTGGTCTAACTAAACTTATCCAATAGAATTTGGACATATGTTAGAGTAATTATAAAATCATTTTGACCTTTAATTACCCTATTTACTTTTAACTGTGGTAAATAAAATTCAAAAGATAATATTCACCAAAAATTATTTTCATCCTATTTAACTAAAATTTTAAACCTTGCCTCCTGTATTTTTGAAATTCAATTCAAAAAAGTGGTAAAATTACATTTTATGCAAATTTGAAAATGTTCCTAGAATGTGGGTTAAAGACAGTAAAAAGTTCAATAAACTTTTATACATCTAATATTATTATAAAATGGATCCAATGAATTAAATTGAACTTATATAGGGATTATTTATCTATTTTTTCTTAAAATATATTTTAATAAAGTAAATAATTATTTAAATAAAAAGTTGGATTTAAATAATAATGTAGTGTTTTTCAGTACATGTCAAAATTTAAATGTTTTCAGAAAAATACCAAAAATCCACCCTATGATAATTTTGATATTACAAATTAAAAAATGAAGTCTATTTTACCTAATTAAAAACCTAGAATTTTCATTTATTTATTTAAAATTAATTCCCATTTTTAAAACCAAAAAGCATATTTTTTAAAAAGTAAAAACTATCAAAATATTGACATTTGTTTATGTCCAATTTAAATATGAAATTACTTATAATGACCTAAATTTTATTAAATGATAAATATATAATCTAATTATACTTAAAACCCATTCAAATGTATAATTTAACAATATAAATTATTTTGATTATTTTTTTTTCGATTAAAATTTAGCATCTTTGACTCTTCATCAAAATATAAATTTTATTAGAAAAACCTAAAAAATTTATCCAAAATGAATTTTAATATCCCTCTTCTAAATAAGAGGTAAATATTATTAAATTTAATATATAAAAGTGTCAAATATTATTTTTAAAAAGGGTTCACCATTAAAAGGCGATAAAATTCAATTTTTTGAAAAATACTTCTTTTTTCTGAAAAAATGAATTTATTCTTATATTATGTATAATAAACACATGATATGTATTCTAAAATTATATGGAGTATATAAAATTCCAAATTCATTTAATACTTCCATAACCACTTTTTAAATGACTAGTTTGGTAAGTCGTGGTGTGCTCGAACTTGGTGTTCCATGTAGCGCAAGTTATTGAATTACATTGAATAGATAACGTACTATGATATATTGGGGTGTTACAAACATCATCAACAATAATTTTTATTTTATTTCATTCTCCACCCCATCAAGTTTTATTATAACATTATTTTTTAATACCCTCATTATATTACATATAATGATATTTTTATATGTTATGTTTATTAACCATAACCACACAGACATCCATTAAATTAGTTATAAAATACCCATTCATGTGTAATGTGGACTACAACCTCATAAAATGATGTCATTCATTTTTCCATTACCACCTATCACTATTGTTTATGATGATAAATATAATGTTTTTATTTTTTAATCATTAAATAAATATACCTATGGATTAATTATATAATTTATAAACTTATCATATTATATTTTATAATGGACACAATTTTTTTTCTCATGTGTATGATGGAATATTTCTTCATGAAATGATGCAATTTGTTTTTCACTAATTCATTACATAGAAGGTAATATGGGTAAATATTATTAATTTAACAAATATATATAATATTAATGAAATATTTATGATTTAAATAGAATATTTAAAATTATTGAATGATAATATATCATTTAATTTTTCCATTTTTACTCAATGGATAAAATAATAATGTCATTTGTGGAAGTGTAGACTATTTCCTCCTTGAAGTGATGTGGTTACTTTTTTTCACATTCACATTAGAGGAATGATGTATAAAAGTATATATAATTAAATTATATTATATATATTATAATATTATCATTATGGAATGATAAATTTTACTTACCTTTTTCAATAATTATCATCAAAAAAATTTAAATATTACTCATGCATATGTATGATTTACTATCTCCATGATCGAAACGTTAGATAAGTTTTTACAACCATATTTTCTTATTTCCATAAAAAATATAATTTTTTTATAAATATTATAATTATATCATGATTATTATTCTGTTTTTGTTTATAAAATGTCTTTTTTGACCATAATTATCCTACCAATGTAGTTTTTTCCACATATGCCTAATATAGTCAAAAAGTCCAACATTAACATAATTGATTAAGTAATTAGATAAAACCTATTTAAAAGTGAAATTAAAGTATATATAATATTTAAATTGATTTTGAATATGTAAAAAAATGATCATATTATTATTAATTAGGAATATAAAAAAAAGGTTTGACGAATTAGACGCAAGGTAAGGGTTTTCTCGTCTAAAATTTACTTCCATGAGATATATTTTATATTCCACAATTATTTTTGGTGTGGATTGTATATAGTATGCATGAATATATTTGATGATTCATAACCTTAATTTTATAGGTATTTACATATCCATTTTCATATCCTACAGTCATATGGTTTATAGTTTCAAAGATATCATTTCTTTATGTGATTTTTGTCCCAATATTCATTATTTGAGACATATGTCAGGTTATACTCCTATCTTCTTTTCGTGATGTATATTCTTCAAATTTAAAATTTAAAATTTTCAATCACATTATTTTCATGATATTATTTGTCTAACTTAATTATATTATTTAATAGTGACTATGATTTAGAGTTACAGAATTGGTAAAACTATTTTGTTTTAATCTCATCATTTATTGTGCTTTTTTATGATTAGGCATCCAACGACAATGCCATATGATTCAATTCTCAATAAATTCATAAATTTTATTATCCTATTATTATTAATTATATTTAAAAGTAAATGTACCATTTCATCAATCATTGGTAGTTAAATTTGTATAATTTTTTTTGAAACTAAAATTTTATTCACACTTTGATTAAAAATATATCTTCTTACAAAAGCAGGTTTTCTAAAAATGTTTTAATTTTTTTAAGAAAAGTTTTTAAAAACCAAATGGTTTTTTATTCAATAATTTTTAAAATGTTTTTTAACAGAAACTTCTATTGAATCTCAAATTTTTTTATGAAATGATTTTTTCAAAATAGACAAGGTTTTAAAATGTGGATTTCAAAATCGAAAGGGTATTTTCCTCAATTTTTTTTAAAAAATTAATTGTATTTCCATTCTTCAATGACAAAAACATTATTATTACTTATTATAAAACTAGGATATTTTATAATTATACCATCCTCATTCTCTATCTATATGGATTAATATTGCTTCAATGAGGTTATTAAGGAGCATGTTTCTATTCCATGGGTTAATCATGCTTCAAAGAGATTATTATGGAAACCATTTAATTTTTACGGGTTAATAATGTTTAGAGAATGAATAATGGATGTTTCAATGAGTTATGATGAAATTAACTCTCTATGATATATATTAATTATTTAGTTGATTAACATTATATATGATGGGAGTGCCAATATATCACTAGGTGATCTAGTAATAGCTTATATGATGGGTGCTCCCTAATAGTGCTCCAAAGAATTGGGAAATTATTATGTTCTCTGGAAAATTATATTGGATGTACTCCATATGTTAATTAAAGTTATTTGGGTTCTCTCTGGGTTTTAATGTTTTTTTAGTGTGATATTAAGATGATGTTCTGATATACCAATACGTTTTATATATTCTTTCAAGGGGGTTGTGATGTTTAATTTGATCAAGATTGACATCCCATGCCTCATGATTATTTATTCTGATTATTATTATTTTAATGAATTGTTTTCAATTTTAATGTTTTTTGAATCGTTATTTATGGGTATGGATATTATAATGTTATACTCATGCACTTTGATTATGTCATCATGCCCTTATTCTATTCTTATAATCACTAATGTAATTCATTTATTAATTATTACACTTTAGCTTTCTGATAATTTGAAATCACCCTTCTTATGTTACACTTTCCCCATGATATATTGAATGAGTTTTAAAAAGATATTTCAAGAAGTTATTTCCTATGGAAAATGATGATGTCTTTATATGAAAAAAAAAATTTCGGTCAAGTGCGAGAAATGATCACATAATGTTTGGTGAATTATTTATGAAGGAGTTTGTACTAAATTTACAAAATTCTAAAATAAAAATGTACAAAAGGATTTATCTGATCCAATTCATCCTTTTTATGTTGTATGGTTTATAAGTAATAAAACTGGTTCATAGATACCAAAATCAAATACATAAATGTAAAGAATAAAATTTTAGAACCTAATCTAAGATTGTGGTTTCAGGGTCGATATATTAAGTATCAACGACCGGTTTTGATAAATTGGAGATTAGTATATTTTCATGTGAGTTTATATTAAGAGTTACAGATACCATCATCAGTTAATGAAATTAAGGCATATAATAAGTTTTATGTCCATGAAATCTCATTTGAGGATTTTAGGTTGTATAAAATTATTGATTTATTAAGGAAATTTTTAGATATTTTTTTGGTTTTAAGTATTAGTAAATTCTTTTATCAACAAAAAGTATCATTTAGGGAGGAATTATTTTTCATGTTTAATGAAACAAATGTAAAACAAGTATTTTTGGTTATAACCCATCACATCTGACAGAACGGTGGGGCTTGAACCCATGAATTAAGGATAACAAGGGTTTTACACCTACCACTAGCTAACATGATGTACTGGTTAGTATGAAATTTTATAAGAATGTACTGTGTTTATTTTAGATACATGTGGGATATTTTTGAGGAATAATAGTTGATTTATCTTGGAAGAATATATGATCAAATCCTTCTATACATTGTGTTTTAGAAGTATATATGAAATGTTAAAAAAAATATTTATATAGTTATTTATGGAATAATTTGGTTTTAAATTTGGGTATTACTGTTAAAATTTTGTCATTGATGTATAAAGGTCTATTTTTTATCTTACTTGTGCTAAAAATATTGGTTTTGGTTAATGTCTAAAGGTATGAGGAATATCTTATTCTGATTTTGGGGACAATTTGGTGCCTAAAAAATTTATTTTATTGGTTCATGTATGAGAAATTCATTATGAATACTCATAATTTTGTGAAATAGATGAGGTTAATGTGGAAATCTATTAAAGGATTAAATTATACTTACAATGTGAATATATTACTATATAATCTTATTAAATATGGTAATAAAATTACTCAACTATAGGAAAAATGGTCTTGAAACAATATATTATCCTAGTACATTCAATTTTTATGAACAAACGGTATTTTAGATAATCACAAATTTATGGGTTTGAGGCCTATAACATGACATTGATCATTTACTTAGTTTGGATTAGTGACCTCAATCAGAATCTATAACTTTTTAAAAATGTCTTCCATTCCCACTTATGTTATCCTATTTAGAGACCTAGAATTATTTTATTACATAAGAACTTTTTAGTTCGGTTTTATATCTTATTGTGGGGATATTTTTTTATCCCTTTTTAGGATGTGAGTTTATAGAAAATCTATTTTCAAATTTCATTTTTTAGTTATCGAGATAAATTTTAAATTGTTAGGATGAAATTTATTATTGTGTGGGGATGGATTTAGAACTATAATATTTAAAATAATAATAACACAATGGTTGTTACTATATGTTACAAGGAGCACTAAGGCTATGTTGTATTACATGCAACAACAAGTTTTTTTCGAATGCTTTCATTCTATGTAAGAGCATGTTTTACTGGACAATAATATAATAATAATAATATTATTTAATATAGTAGTTATAGAAAAGATTATAAATATATGGTTAATAATGATTAAATATATTATCAAAATATATATTTTATACACATTTATTATCAATCACTTTATTTTAAATAAAATTTTAATTATTTAAAATGAACTATTTTTAAAAAAGTATTTATTTGTAAAAGATTGCTTATCAATTCTTGGAACACATAATATAAAATTAATTTTTAACAATTTCTTAAAATATATAAAAAAATAATCATTATTTTGGAAATTTGAAAAGAAAAAATATATTTGAGTGGATTTTTAAGATTTTTATGAGAAGATTCATTTTCTAATGAATAGTAAAATATAATAAATTTTAATTGAAAACTCTTTTTTCAATTGCATAATTTATTAAATTAAATTATATTTTGAGTTATTTTTATAGTATGTTTAGATCTATTTTATATTAATTAATCCATTTTATGTCATTTAAATATTTTTCATATTGAGTTATGATATAAAAATATTGTAAGAGGGCATTAAATCTTTTATAAGAGGTTATTAACTCATTTCATGTATTCACACATCTCCAAAATTTTTTACTACTAATAAACTACCAAAATCACTTCTAATATTCCATAGTATCATCTTAGAAGACAAGATTTTGCACTATAGACAACCAAGTATGACCTTTAGTGAAAAAAATGGAGTTACCAGAAGAAGATGTAAAGTTCATCAATGACCCTTTTAGTTTTACTAACTTGTCCACATTCTTCAATTATTCATATTCGATTATGATATTATAAAATCAGTATAATACATATAATTATATGTATTTATGTTAATATTATGTGCTAAAATCACACACAGATCTATAAAATGGGTTATGAAATCATTATTTGTGTTTACAGTAGGATGCCACCTCTTAAATGATGTCATTTATTTTTCCTTTACCACCACTCACAGTTGGTTATGATGTTGTATATAAAGTTTATATATTATAAATAAAATATTCTTATATATATTGATTTATTATACCATATATTTTTTTATATTTTATTCTGTAAGGGATACAATAATGTCACTCATGTATACGGTGAACTATTATCTCACAATGCAGTGTGATTCAATTTTCACTAACGCCTTACATGGAAGGTAATAAGGGAATATATAATAAATATATGTTATATAAATTAAATATTTATGATATTTATGATGTATTTATAAATATTTAAATATAATAAATAATTTTATTTTTACCTTGTCAGTCTTTAGAAAACATGATAATGTAGTTCATGGATGTGTGGACTACCACCTCCTTGAAGAGATATGATTCCTTTTTTCACCAAAAAATCAAAAATAATGATACATATGTATATATTACTATGTAATATGGTTTATATTATATTATAATTATAATTATATATATATATATATGTTACCTAATTTTTTTTCCATAACTATCCTTGAAAAATAGAAATGTTACTCTTGCGTATGTATGACCTACTGTCTTCATGATCGTAGCACCGATTCATTTTTAATAACCATATTTCTTTATTAGATCTAAAAAATTATAATTTATGTATAAATATGATAAATATTTTCATATTATTATTCTTTATTTTTTTAATTAATGACCTCATTGAACACAGTCAACCTACCAATGTCACATTTGACACATAAGACAACTATTGTCAAAAAATTCAACTTAAACATTATTAATTAATTAATTATATATAATTTTTTTTAAATTTGAAATTAAATTAATTATAAACATGAAAAAAAATTTATTCAGGTAAATAATTAACAAATGTTTATTTTTTATGAATATAAATAACCAATGTAATGAATCAGAATCAATGTAACAGTTTTCTCATCTCACTTGTACTTCAATAAGATATACACCATATTGAAAACATATTTTTTTGTGGTATATATAATACCCATGAATATATTTTATGATTATTATGATTAATTTTATATTGATTTACAAATCAATTTTTTAAATATATTTCATGGGAATTGCATTTTTAATGTCATGAAGGTAGTAAATAATTGTTTTCTTAAATTTCTATATTTGATATGTATGTCATCTTATACACCTAACTTATTTTATGAAGTGTATAATTGTACCCTTTGATATTTAATATCATGAACCACATTATTTTAATCATAATATATATATTTTATTGATATTAATTTATGGGTACTATTATTCAATGTTATAAATTGTATAAGATTCCTTTTCTAAATCCCATATTTTGTCGATATTGTTTATGATTATGCATCCAATGATGAGATATTTTTACAAATATATTAATAAAATTAAGAATAGTAGTCTACTATGGTAAGAGATTATTTTTACAAGTAATATAATCATTTTCCCACTATTTGGTACTTAATATTATTGAGAAAATGTATTTAAGAAAATCTTACTTTTTTCCCTCTTAAATAGAATATATGTTTTCTCTAAAAAAAATGTTTTCTAAAAATATTTTTAATATTTTTATTTTTTTAAAAAGAATGTTATTCTCCTCATGATAATATTTTTGAGATTTTAAAAATTTTTCATTATAATATTTTAATTTTCGTTTCGATGAATTTTTTTTTCTAAAATGATTTAGGTTTCCAAAAGTGATTTTCAAAATGAGAAGTGTATTTTCCTCAAAATGGTTTTTATATTTTAATGTTATTTTAATACATCAACTTCATAAAAAATTGTTTCAAATTATTATAAAATAAGGGAAATTTTTAATTCTACCATAATCATTCATTATTTTGATGGATTGAGAATATTTCCGTGATATTGTTATAGAACCCATTTTCCATGGGTTAGTCTAGTTTCAAAAATATTTGTAGGGATATCATTTAATTCACATGTTTTAATGATATTCTAAGAATGAATAACTTTTGTTTCTATTATTTATGATCAAATTAATTGTCTATGTGATTTAATCATTATTCAGTTATTGTACATTATAAATGATTGGTGTTCACAGATAGAGCTGAGTGAGCCTGTTATATCTTATAAGATTGGTGTTCTCATATAATGATCCAATTTATTATATAATGATTATGTTCTATAGATAATTAATTTGTAAGTTGGGAAAATAATTATTCTAATTTCATGGGATCTGAGGGGTTTTGTAAGGATTATTAATGTGTTTGATGAAGATGATATTCCAGGATACCAATATGTTTTAACTATGATACCTATGTTTTTATATTGTTTCATTTGATGGAGATTGATATTGCCGGGTTCATGATTATTTATTCTTATGAATATTTACTTCGTAAAATCATTATTCCATGTTTTAATTTTTTATGATCTAATTATTTATGGGTATTAATATTTTCATATTATATTCATCACTTGGTTTATGTTATCATACCCATATGATCTTCTTATTCTCACTGATGACATTAATTTGTTAATTATGACATTTTCTCTAATTAATCATTTTCTCTCCACATTATTATGTTTCATTTTCCCCCATTCTTAAAGAATTAGTTTGAATTAATTTTGTATAGAAGAGATTAAATATAGATTAAAATGATTCTTTAATATGAAAAATAAAAGTGGGGTTAAGTGGGAGAAACTCTCATTTATAGTCATGAGAATTATTTATATCGAAGTTTTCCTTAATTCTTTTAAACAAAAAATAGTGCTATATGAATTAAGTTATCTAATTTTTCAATTTTTATATAGTAATTTTTGGATGGAATTTTTTTTCATAATTATTAGCATCAAATCAAAAAAATTAATGTTTATGATTTCAACACCAATTACAGGTGAGGGTGTTCTAGGTTGTTATACCCCTACTTGTTAAAGGGAACCCCCTATCATCTCCACATTACTATATAGAATACCATTATTCTGATCTATCTATACCAAAATACCTTTATTACATCCACCAACATATTATAGTCATTTTTTGATGATACATCCAATATTTGGAGGCTATACATATAATCATATAATGGTTTTCCATAGAAGAGGTATCCTTCTTAATCGAGCATATATGTTTTTTTATTTTAATATATACATAAAATTTTACTCAGTAATTCTTATATAATAAAATAAGTGTATACCATGTTCAAAAAGTTTGTTATATTAATATAATAACTTATATTAATTTACTCTTTTATTAAATGGGAAATGAAACCATCATTCATATGTATGATAGAATATGGACTCATCAACTGATGTAATTTTTTTCTATCATTTCATCTCATGGATATTGATGGTGATGTATTTAATAATTATATTGGATATTAATTTCATATTTATCATTATATAAATGTAATATATCATATAATTTCTCACCCTTCTATCTATGAAAAAAAATAATGTCGCTTCTGTGAATTGAATACTACTGTCTCATGATGCCCGATGACTAAATTCTCATTACAACATCACATGGATGATATATGTATGTTTATTTTAATAAATAACATGATATTTATTGTGTTAATATTATTATCAATATATAAAAACAAATATTTCCATATTTTCTCATGATTGTTTAAAATGGAAATGTTACACATGTGTACGTATATCAAACTATCTCCATGGTTGTAATGTTGTGCATTTTTCATAACCACAATTCATCATTATTTTTAAATATATAATTTATGTTTAAAAATTATAACTATTAAATTATTATTATAATGAATATTATGGAATAATGACCATTTTTACCACAATCATCACATTGATGTCTTTTTAAAATTATGATCTTAACACCCTTAAAACATCATATGTGGAAGAAAACTGACTATGTAACTAAAATATTCTTTAAAATAAATTATGTAATTTTTTTAAATATAATAAAACAGAAATATTAAAGGTATTTAAGGGAAAAATTATTTATATATGTTTATTATATATGAGATAATGGAAATCAATAATAAATCTGGACTAAAGAGAAAGGTTATCATCTCATATATTCATTATTTGAGACACATGTTCAATTATACACCTATTTTTTTCAAATTTTTTATATAATTAAAACAAATTATTTTAAAACCTTTATTATTCTTACTCATTTTATTAAAAGATCAAAATCATGCTATAAATCTTTTAAGTGGTGTTTATTAAGTTGTTTCTTAAATAATAAGGGATTTATCATCTAACATTTATTTCGGTGATACATATTACACATTCAAAAATTATTTATGTTTTTGGTATATATACATAAAAATTGAATTTTATATCATTAATATTAATATATTAATTCAATTAATTTTTAATTTTATCTTACTATATTAATGGGGTGTTCTGATTCAAATGCTTCCAAAACGGTAAGGGTTTATTTTACAATCTCATTGTTATTCAAGATTGTTTATGATTTTGTATACCATTGTGCAATTATTTTATAAATATATATAAACCCCCATATATTTTCTCATAATATAGTTTTTAATGTAAATTTAAATTAATAGTTCTATTTTCCTCTCTTTAGGCCTTAAAATTATTGATAAAATGTTTTTAAGAAAAGTTGACCACATTACTCTATTCGGTCTAAAATATTTTATTCCATATCTATGTTTTCTAAAAGAAATTTTAAGAATACATTTAAAATTATCTAGAAAATTTATCAAGGAAATTTTTAGCCATATATGACTTCTTATATAATATTTTCACATAAATATTTTTTCTATTTTCAAGATTAATTACTTTCTAACATTTTTAAAATACTTTGAATGAAATTGTTTAATTAAATTATACAAAGTGTATGGAATAATTCTATATCATGACCAATAAAATATTTAAATATTATTTTATATGTTTCCATGATTATTTATTATGAATTTTATACTTTGAATAAGTTATTTCGAATTGAAAATGGTATTTACCTCAAGAAATATTCCTTGTAATATTTTAAATCCATTTTCATCTATTAAAAATACATTTAATATTTAGTATTTCATATAAATTATTTATATATGTCTCTCAAATATATACATAGATTATTAGCACTGAGTTTTTTCGGTTAATACAGGGTTTATGTTCCTTTATGAAATTCCTTCTTTATATAATTTCATTTTATTATGATATAGGGACATATTATGCGACATGTTTTCTTTTGATGTGTAATGTTTATGTTATTCATTGTGAATGATTTTTTTGGAACACATAAATCTTGAAGATGTTATGAAGGGTGCACCCATATAGTTCATTAATTCATTGGTTAAATATTCAGTCTTATATGGTGTCACATATAGGGTAAGTGAGGAAACCAATTATATTATTGTACTTTGTATATGATGTGATATTTTCTAAGAAGTTAGCATTTACTTTTTTTTATGATAATTGTTGCCACCACATTTCCTTTGATTCCAATAACTTTTTATACCATGTTTAATTTGTTATTATTCCTATTGATTAGTCATAGGAATTCTATTTTATAATATAATGTTATACCATTAAGTCACCGGCTATACTTCCATATCATGTTTCTTCCCATACTGGGATTTTTAGCTCACTATTTTTTGTATTTATTCCCACCATTATACCTAGTACTTTTATTAGATCTAGAGGATTTATAAGCTCATTATGGAGAATAAAATAATCATGTTTCATTTTAGTGTCACTATGATTTATTAATAAGGTAATATTCAGAATAAAATAGTCCCCCTGATCTTTAGGTTTTAAATAATTACTGTTTATATTAAAAATCAGGTATTAGTACGCATAAAATTCTTGGGTCGCTATAAATAAAAAACATGTTTTAGACTAAGTTGCATTAGAACTATTCGGTTATATCTCATAGTGCATATTACCTATTTCTAGGAGGTTTTTTTATTCTTTATTCTTGATGATAATTCCTCAATTTATTGAGATATTTTATGCTTATGCCCATATTCCAATATTTTATTTTATGATGTTGCTTATAATTATACTTTTATTTATCACATGTTTGAGTGTGACAAATATAATTTTGCTGGGTGGGATTATTTTTTAATTTGAATATTTTCCATTATAGGTAATTATATAATGTTATTAAAAAAATAATGGTATTTCTAATGTATTTTTTTCAAGTGAACTTTTTTGAAAGGTTAACATAGTTTTGAAAAATGTTTTTTTCCAACTAGAATTATTGTATTACCTGGATAAATACATTATAATGAATAATGATTCTGTTATAATGATATTTTTTTGTATCACCATGCATATTCAATTGGTTATATAAAAGACTTTCTTGCAGGAAACATATATCGGTAAGGGATGTAGGATGTTTGGTAGATCTTCTTGATTACTGATAACCTTGGTGGTTTTGGGATTGTGAAAAAAAGAATTCATGGAGTTCTATCACATGTAATAGTATTGGGATCTTGTATAATATGAATTATGTAGTTACATGTTTTTTCATTTCCATGTTTTTTGATTAACTATGTATATCATGTGTATAAATCTTTTTATTAACTATAATATAGTTATATCAACTACAATCTATTGATATGTTTAAACTGATTAATTTTTATATATTTTTTCATTATGTTCTGGATTGGTGTGTTTTCCCATTTCATAGGCATGTCAGGTCAAACTATAAAGGTAAAACCATTCTAATTTTTTTATTTTTGATCCCCTAGTGATTTTTTCCAACCTGTGATGATCGATAATACACTCTAGGCCTTATTTCATATCATTTTTTATAGTTGGTGAGGTCAACCATGGTGAGACCCAAGCCAAATAATCTTTAATTTTATGTCATTTCCTTAATTTAATGTTACATTATATAATAATTGGAACATCCACAAAGTCAATAGGTTGTGTTTATTTTAATAGTATCAATATAAATGACTTATTTTACAATTTTTATGAATATTTTCCTATAATTTGAACATTCTAGATTGACTCCTCCAAATATAAAAAGATAAAATCATCCTCATGAAATATGAAATAGATAAATGAGAAAGGGGTGTACTTAAATTTTAAATAAGGGAATAAAAAACATACCAAAATTCTATCCAGGGTGACATCATAAGTATATAGGAAGAGAAAAGTATGAGAGAAATATTTTTCGAAAAACTAGATAGAATCATAAAAACTATACATATTGAATAATAAGAGATCAAGTAATCCCATATTAATAAGTAAATAATATAAAATAATGAATTTAAATGTAGGGAAGAAAAATTATGATCCATGGGAGTATCATAGTCACATATCAAAATAGTATGGCACCAATATAAGCATAAATATTCAACACTGTGGATTATGGATAAAATTATGTTTCCCATTGTGGATAAGCCATCACAACCCGTCTCCCATAGTGGATAAGGTATCAAAACATATATCCTATATTGAATTTTACATCCCAATATGTTTCCCATAGATTATAAGGCATCAAAACCTCTTTCTTATAGTGGATTATAAATCAAAACATATTTCCAATTTTGGATTTTTTATCACTACTCATTTCATGATTATCTCATAATATGAAAATATTTACCCAATCTATGAAAGGGATACATGTTCCCCAAAAATAATTCTAATATCAACCATAAAAATATATTATATAAGAAAATATCTTATCATCTAATCATTAAAACATTGTAAAAATAATGGATTTCACGTTACATTTCAAAGGGTATCACATAAATAATCACATAATCCAAATCAATCGATATGAAACACGATATCCCAAAAAGAGAAATAAATTAAAACTTGTATAGACTAGTTGATAAATCATAACTTAATATAATATATATATATAGACCTAGGCTTAAAATACATGGGTATTTTATCATTTTAGATGATAATTCATAATATTACCAAAATACATTCCTAAGGACTGTAATTGTTTAGTTTACTTCAGAAATTAGAATATAATATTACTATATGGAGATAGATACTAAATGTCCCCAACAAAGATCATCCCATTTAATACTCATGTTTAATAAATTTCATCAAAACCCAGGGAAAGGGAATATAAGATTGGGATATCTTATATTCTGAGTATAGGTAAATAAAGAAGATACATAAGCATAAAATATGACTAAGGGTATGATAAAATGATAACATCATTGAAATATCATAACCTACATATCATAGAACATAAGCATGGATCATAAAATAAAAATTTGAAATTAATAATAAATAAATCATAATAGAATTAGGATAGTAATAAATGAAAGGATTACAAGGTAATTACATGTAGAAGTTGTGGAAAAAACATAATCATATGAAATCACTCCCTCTAAGATAAGGCTCGTAACTAAAAATTATTTGGGAAATTTATGGGGGCTTTACATAATGATAGGGACACAACACCATACCCAGTTGAAAATATTTCCTTACAGTGGAGTCTGTTCACTCTTAAAACCATATTAGTGTACATGGTTCCCTCCAAAAACTATTTTAGTTGTTAAATATCATTTCCAAGACCATATTAGTAGTGAAGGTTCACTCCAAAGACAATATTAGTAGTCAAGGTTCACTCCAAAGACCTTCATAGTAGAAAATGTCATTTACTGAATAGAGTTCACTCCCCATTCCATTCATTTATATATCACGGGATATAAATCTTAACCCAATTAATTAAAGGGGAATATAGGTCACTAGAATAACATAATAAAATCATACATACATGTGCCATAAGATAATAAAACATTAATCATATCATCACCCATCAAAAGAGTTGGGTTTCATAAACATCATATAATTACCCATGAAAAGAAATGGGTGTCATAAAATTTTAATCTTATCATAACCCATATAAAATACATATATTTAACAATCATTTCATCATTGAATAATTCATGAAAGTAAGTGGGTTTCTCAAGATGTTTATCATGGTATAACTGAAAGAAGGGAAACAGGTTTGATATTAATGTTTTCAATTTAAATCTAAGGAATTCCAATAAATAATAATAATGTAATCCTTGGGTAACATATCTAGTAATGAATAAAATACATCGAATGAGATCATCTTATATAGAAATAGATTTTGAAAGATCACATAGACCACTCAATAAAAATAACATTTACTAGAAAATTATATTTTTATAATATAAATCATTTTAAAAATAATTTTCATTTAAAAAACTTTTAAAACATATGATCTAATATTTAAATATAATTTAACACTTTTTGGAGGAATAAATTCTTTCCATATTGAAAAATACATTTTAAACATAAAACATTTTTGAAATATTTTTCTTCAAAAATAACAACGATCAATTAAAATAAAATCTTGGAAAACAATTGAAAACCATTAAATTGAAAAAATATATGAAAACTTATAAAGGAATCCTGAAAAAAATTTACAAAATACTTTTCTCTAAATATAGATTTTAAAACATATAAAAAAGTCTTGGAAACATTTTTAAAACCTTATTCTTTGAAAATATTTTTAAAACATATAAAGTAATCCTAAAAACATTTTAAACCCCCTATTAATTTAAAAATATCGTGAAAAATAATGTAAAAAATATCAATAAAACCCTTTTATTTTTATGTAAACTTCTAATCATGAAAATGAATATTCATGGAAATTACGATTATTCTGGATGGTAGATCTGTACATGTGGAACATTTTTTTTTCACTATAAAAGTTATAGAAAATATATTTGATTATAAAATGACAAGAATGTTCATTTAAAAATATTAAGAAATTAATACGTGGGTAACAATGACTTTTTGATAAACATAATATAATATTATAATTTTTTTTTAGAAAATAACGTTCTGAAAGAAAATAGATTTTCAACCAAAGAGAGAAATAATATCTGATTTTTTTTAAAAACATATTCATAATATGTACCAAATAGAGAACAAATAGTACCATTATATGGATATATATTGAATAAAAATTTTATATGAAATGTTATTAAATATCTTGAGAGGTGGATCATAATATATAATCAATGGAAGCATAATAATTAACTATTACTGTATTGATAACATTAAATAATAATCCCCATGAGATAATTAAATCACATTAATCGTAAAAAATCATTAAAATAAAAAGATTCATGATATAACATGTGCAAATAATTAATATAAACCTTTTAAAATAATATAAATTAATAGATAACATTTGTCTAAAAGAAAGAAAAGTGTGACTAAATTACCTTACTGATTTGGAAACAATCAAACCATCAACCCAATCAAGGATAGATCATAAAAGGGATATTTAAATACCAATAATTATATGTATAAGAATCATATAATTTATTCATGGTCATTATATACACCACCTAAACTAAATGAATGGTGAATATGTCATAAGTCTTATAGAAATAAAACTGAGACTAGAAATCCTTACCTTATCTATTGAATTTCTTCATAAAAATACAAACCTCATGTATAATAAGTATAATTTTATCATAAATATACCATTAAACCGTATTCTTATATTTAATACCAAATATTATTTTATTATTAGTATATATTTTTATTTATAACAATTTCATTTTAAAA
Organism: Viscum album; assembly: GCA_963277665.1. Classification (NCBI taxonomy): domain Eukaryota; kingdom Viridiplantae; phylum Streptophyta; class Magnoliopsida; order Santalales; family Viscaceae; genus Viscum; species Viscum album. The sequence continues at coordinate 1,951,235,786 of OY728136.1, read as the reverse complement.
TTACATTTTGGGTAATAACGACATTGTTTTTTATATGTTTTGACTAGTGATTATTGATAATCATACATACATATTAATTTACTTATTTTCATAATTTAAATATTTTTTTTAATATAATATTTATTCCATATATAAATACTTAAAATAATATATAAAATATAGAAATATGAAATGGATTACACCATCCATGGATACATTAGGTCGTACGTATGCATGAATGTTGTTTCTATTTTCATCTTGTATTGAAAGAAAGAAATTGAATGAAATATATAATATATTTAAATATTCATTTCTAGGTCTTATCTATCATATAATTTTTCTAAAACCATCCTTAATACATTGTATATAAACTATGAATTAATCATAATGCTTTGGGGAGGTGGTAGTCAACACATCCACAAACGATGTTCTTGTATTCTCGAAAAATTGAATGAATTAAGTCACGTGTGATATAAAAATTATAGAAAAATAAAAACATCCTAAATATAATAAATATCATAAAAGTATTTATATATTGATTACCATCCTTGAAAGATAGTAAAGTAAGAATAAATAATATCGATCATGGAGAAAATATTCTTCATTATAGAAGAAATATTATTTAGTATCAAATTTGATGGGAATGTGAGAGAGTTTAGGTAATAAAATAAACAAAAAAACATATATTTATATTTAGTATACTTTAGTAATTATATAATCATGAAATAAAAATAATTTAATGGTTGGAGAATGAAATTAAACAAAATTTTGAATTGTAGGATGTAATATCTTCTTTATGTAACCCATTTTGATTTGTTGCAAAGAGATTACTTGGTTGGATTTCTAATAAAAATGATGCCTCTAAGAGAAGTTGAGATAATTCAATAGTATATTTTGATAGGATTTGTCATGGTAAATGGCCTTATAGTTTTGAATAAGTGAGAGGGTGAGTGGACATTTTATAGTAGAGGAGTAGTGCCATTCTTGTAAATATATAAAGGTAAACACTATTTAGAGGCCTTTATTACATAATGTGCCTCCAATTATCACCCATTTTCTTAAAAAGGTAGGATATGGGTGAAATATTTTTAGAAAATGGATTTTGGACATGTTTCTATGTTATTAACCCCCTTATGTTAATGTTTAACCACTATTTAAACTCATTTTTACCTCAATAATTGTAAATAAATTTAATTACAATCACTAATATTGTATGGTAAAAAAACTAAGTAGACCACACTAAAAATTATAAATTTTTTACAACTCAAAATATGGAATTCATTTTTTCAAATTCAAATCATATATGTGGAAGAAATTAATTTAAATTAAATCATGTATATGTGATGGGAAAACTGGTATTTAATTTTAAAAGTTCAAAATAATGAAATGTTTTTTATTAAATTTCATTTTGAAAAGGATTAAAATGACCCAAATTTGATTTATTGTTGTAAGATTGAACAAATTACACGTTCAAATAGACTAAAAATATAATTTAATTATAAAAATAAATTATACATCAAAAAAGTTATAAAGACTCGAAAATTCCATGTAATTTTTTTTGAATTATATGGAAACATTATGAGTCCGTGAAAATTGATGATGCGTGATTCCGAGGCTCAGTGTTCCTGTAATGAATTTATGAACTTTGTTCAGGTACGTTTACTAAACTTGTGAGTAGAGTTTTGTAACTTTTGAACCGGTGCTCAGAATTGAAATCTGAGGACACCGTTGAACTCAGAGAGCTGGTATTCGCTTAAGGAGAAATTCATCTCAACCACAGTAGGATGATGGTGAATGTTAGTTTTCATATTTTTATTGAAAATAAAAATAAAATAAAGAACAAACTTTTATTTTATTTTTAACCTCCCATTTGAATGCTCGGTGGTGGGGACCACCAGAGCTGAAACCCCCCCCCCCCCAATTTGAAATTAATGGTGGGGACCACTCAACCCTTTAACACCCTCTTTAATGGGGTAGGTGACTCCTGGTTCTCTCCTAATTAATTGTGCCACCTTCCATTAATTTATTATGCCAACATCAACTTAATTAATGGAAATTCTAAATAAATTAATAAAACATAATTCAATAAGTTGGGTATTTCTTTTCGGTGGAATTGGGAGGAAGCATTGGGAAAGGGGAGAACTTTGGAGAAAAACCTTTCTCTATTGAAGAATTCTTTCTCCTACAATGAACGACTTCTCCAATGAAAAACTCCGTCAAAGGATCCCCAACGTGGAACGTCTTCAACGACGATGAACTTACATCCGTCTTTCCTCTCTCCTCAATGAAATCAACAAAACATCGAGGTAGGGATTGTTATTTGTATACCCCTTACCTAGTTCTTGACGTTCTATATGAGTCAAGAATAAACAATCCACTTGCTACCGTTCTAACGTGGATGGTTTGGGCCAAATGAACATGGCCTGACCTCTTCACAACCTTTGTGAATTTGGATGGTCTTGAAATGATGGCGACGCCCCGAGATAAGTTTGGATTACAACAGAATGAAGAATGAGCCACCGGGGCATTCCTGGTGACCCGACGAACGTCACTGATGACTGTGCCCGTGACCAACACCAGAGGGGCATGGGAACGAGGTCGGCACTCCGGTCGGCCACGACGATGGCTGCGACATGACCGTGCCGCTAGAGAAGGGCCGCGCCCGACGGCCGCAGCCGAGCAGAGGTGGTGGCCTGTGCATGGCTTGCCACATGGAATGGGATGCGGTGGAACGTGTCCGCACCACTGGGCGTACAGGATCCCCTGTACATGGCCACGACAGCGAAGGAAGAGCGGCTAACTCACTGTCTACTGCCGGTGATGGCATGACACATGACCGCAGAGTGTGGAGGAGGCCGATCGTCAGGCCAGCCACATTCCAGTGGGCCTCCAAGTGCGGTCTGCACCTCGGGATGCCCAGCGGGCCAGGCTGTGATGCCAGGCTGATCCGGACATAGCGGGCCAGGTCGGTCTGACCGGGTCAGACCAGAACCGGACCAACTACGACCCCTTTTCTCTCTTTCGGCCATATCTTGAGCTATGAGTGTACGTTTGACAAACTGTCTATGGAACCAGAAACCTTGGATCAAGATATTCCTTTTGGTATATGCCACATGAGTTTTGGGTAAAGTTAGGGTATGTACGGGTTGGATCGAACACGAATCCAACCATGCGTTCAGGACTAAAAGACCAATAAATTAAAGACCGGGCGTCCGATTGATGCACCGTCTATTTATTTGAGACCCATATCACATGGAAGTCCTTTGGGATACTTATTCGTGGGACATCATGGAAGTTGGAGTATCTAACTGTGGCTTGAGGAGCGGACCCTCCCGGAATCAAGCGAGCTTAGTGTAGGAACCCATTAGTTGACTGTAACATGATAAAAGGATCCTATGGGTGTCTAGGTTTTGGGATCCTACGTGGGTCTCTGTTCCAATATCCCTCTTGGATACAATCTAGGAATCCACATGGGACTACTCTAGGATCCTACATTTGTCTAATGTACTAGGATCATATGTGGGTCTGATGATTTAGGATCCTACGTGGGTCAGATTATTTAGGATCCTACGTGGGTCTGATGATTTTGGATCCTTTGTGGTTCTACCTCTTAACAGAGTAAGATGATTCGGTAGTTACATCTAATCATCTTTACTACCATACATAAGTTATACCTAGTGTAAGATAACTCTTTACCTTTGTAGTGATACCTTTGTGGTATTGTTCTGTGTGGAGTACCTTTGTGGTACTTACCTTTGTGGTGATACGTATGTGGTATTCTTCTATGTGGCGTTCCTTTGTGGTACTTACTTTCGTGGTGATACCTTTTTGGTATTCTTCTATGTGGGATTACCTTTATTGTACTTACCATTGTGGTGTTACCTTCATGGTATTCTTTCTTTCATGGGACAGTTGAGCTTTGGGCTTTGAGTTGGGCCTTGTGTTTTTTCATGATTGATATGGGTTTACTCGACAAATTAGATATATGTATGGGCATATACCTAAGTAGGGTTGTCCGTTTTTTCCATGCTTTGTAGATTATACTTTGTGGATTTTGTGGGACCCTTTTGGGTCTCGGGTTTCCTACTGAGTATTGTTATACTCACCCCTGCATGGGTAATGGCCACACCTTGTTTGTTTGGAGTAGATGACAAACAACGCTGACTGAGGATAAGGGTACCAGGACTAGAGGTAGCTTGTAGGTTGACCTTATATGAGGCATACCATAGAGACGACTATACGAGATTTGTACCTACCCTTCAGGTAAGGTCCATGGTGGGTGTTCATATGAGTTGTTTTAATCTACTTATACTTTCATGTTTTTCTTGTACTTTCCAGTTCGTCTGTATTCTGGACCCTTTTTCTTACTGTACACACTCTTTTTACTGTATAGTTTACTTGTGTTCGTATCTTTCTTTGTGATTGGATGTGTGTGTTATAGGATATAAAGGCAATGCCTTCCTGATTATAGGGAATACGCCTTTCGGTGCTAGTCTTCATCCCTTGACCTATGAAATATGGGCTTGGGGTAGTCACGACACATGCCCTGGGGGACGGGTCAGGACAAATTATTATTAGAGGAGTTGGTTCCACCATAGAACATTGGACTATGATATTTTAATATCCGTAGTGTTAAGTGTTATGAGTGTGGTTATCATTTTAGGGAATCCAGTGTAGGTGTGACGACCAACATATCCATACACCAGGACTCTGACTTCTGATTTCAGACTCAGTGCATGAAAACACTGATTTCTTATCCATTTCGAAAAGTTTTATTTGTGATATATTTGAGTCATCTCACCAGGTATAAATTATTGACCATGACACACCTGTTTTTTTTCTGGATGTCTCCACGTAGGCAAACAACTAGGGTTCTGAGTATAGTATGCGATGACAGCCCACCGAGTGATGACGCCTCGGTTTAGGGGACTTTATAAATTGAGGCACCATCAGAGGCACCATAGGTATTGTTACCTGTTGATCCACTGATTCCACCAGACCCAGTAGCAGAGAGTGCATGCTGCTTGAGCGTGTTTCATGAGTTCCTGTGCCAGAGGCCACCCATGTTCTGGGGTGAGACAGACCCACTGGCGGCTGAGGATTGGATGGAGGCTGTGGTGAGAGTCTTCTGACAAGTAGGGACACTGGCTAATCTCAGGGTGATCCTTGCCTCCAGTCTTCTAAAGGCAGCAACAGATTATGGTGGAGTTTGATGCTCTAGGTTCATGACGAGGTGAATTTTCTCTGGGAAGATTTTGAGAGCCCGTTTCGGGCAGAGTTTGTCCCAGTGACCGTTCGCACTTTGCACATACAGGAGCTTATTCATCTTCAGAAGGCCAGCATGAGTGTGGCTCATTACTCAGTGAGGTTCACCAACATCTTGAAATAATCCACTGATATAGTGCGAGACCCATTCGTCAAGGACCAAACCATCGAGCAGGGACTCAGTTAAGAGATAAGGGCTTCGATGATTTCTCTCAGCATCCGGAAACAGGCGGGGGTGTTAGGGATATCCCTATTAGTGTAGAGATTTCTTGTTGAGCAGTCACCAGTAGCAAGACCCACCATCAGAAATTACGTAGCGGAGTCATCCGCAACTGGCAGAAGACATATGTCACAGAGGTCTAAGAGGACCAGACCTACAGGTGGACGACCGCTGGATTCAGGGCCAGTTGTGAAGGGCACTGACGATTGAGCTAGTCATACGAGGAGAAGTTAGTGTTACACATGTGGTAGGTAGGGTCACATGGCTCATGACTTGCCGACCCACTGTACGGATGATCAGCAGATGGTCTAAAGACTGCCAAGGCAGAGACAGGGGTTCGAATGAGGAGGTCCGCAGGGAGCATGCAAACGTGGTAGAGGAGATTTCCATGTAGCTGTCAGTGGCGAAGATTCAAGGTGTCACTACCACCACCACCAGGTGGTCCACCCTGACCATAGGGAGCAGGTGGAAAGGGGAGAGCTCAGATCCAGGCAGTTTAGGACTACGATCACGGTGCTCTAGAGATGATACGACGTAAGATCTGTGTCTACTCTACCTTAGCTGTTGTACTTAATGACACAGGTACCAATCTTTCTTTTATTGTGACATCACTCGTTCGGAGCTCAGAGATTTTGGTGGAGTCGTTGGCTCGATCCTTACAGCTATAGACTCCTACAGAAGTGGATTCTATGATTTCACATTGGTTTTGGAAATGTGAGCTTACACTAGGAGGTGAGACCTTCGGCTGAGATCTCCTAGGAGAGGCTTCGAGGCCTTACGATGTCATCTTGAGTATGGAATGGTTATCTATAGTCCATGCTCAGAATGTCTATTTTAGGAGAAATGTGTTGTTTATCCGTGAGGATGGGACTAGGTTTACCTTCACCGGAAAGAAGGGAGCCTTTTCTGTACTGGATAGACTTACCTGGATGAGAGTGCAACCAATCATTCATAAGTTGGTTAGCCTTTTCGGAGTGGTAGATGTGGAGATTCTGAGTTATCCTATAGTGGTGAAATAATATGCGGATGTCTTCCCTAATGATGTTTCTGGTCCACCTCCATACAGAGAGGTGGAATTTTATATTGACTTTCTACCCAGGGACACCATCGATATCTACACCAGCATATTAAATGGATCCCATGGAGCTTTGTGAGATTTAGGTATATCTAGGGGACTTTCAGTAGAAGAGACTCATCTGGCCTATTGTTTCTCCTTGGGCAGCCCCAATTTTGTTTTCCAAGAAGGTGCATGGGAGATTGAGACTTTGTGCTGACTATCGGTGCCTAAACTAGGTGACCATGAAAAACAAGTACCGAATCCCGAGGATTGATGACCACTTTGATCAGTTGAAGGGAGAACGTTGGCTCTCAAAGATAGACCTCAGATCAGGATATCACCATCTCAGATTACGAGATGAGGATGTGTGAAAGACGACTTTAAGATGTCAGTACGACCACTATGAGTTCTAGTTTATGACATTCGGCATGACCAACACTCCAGTAGTGTTCATGGGACTCATGAACAAGATCTTTAATCCATACCATGATCTCTTTGAAGTATTCTTCATCGACGACATTCTAATCCACTCGAATACTAAGGAGGAGCATGCCTATCATTTGCAGGTGGTTCTGGACACACTTTGAGAGCACTAGTTTTATAGTAAGCTCTTGAAGTTCCAGTTCCAGATCTGAGGGGTTCACTTTCGGGGACGTGTCATCTCGAAGGCCGGAGTTGCAGTGGATACAACAATGATTGAGGTAGTACTTTCTTGTGAGCCACCTAGGAGTGTGAGAGAGGTATGAAGTACCTGGCTTTTGGCAGGATACTATCTGAGATTTCTGCCATATTTCTCCAGAGTTGCAGAACCTTTATCAGCATTGACGGAGAAGGGGGAATGGTTACTGTGGTCAGAGAGATGCTAGCGGAGTTTTCATGAGATGAGGCAGAGGCTGACTAGTGATACCTATCTTGAGGCTTCCGGAGGAGGGAATTGGGTACGTAGTCTACTACGATGCATCTAGGACCGGGATCAGAAATTTCATGATGCAGGATGAAGAAATTATCGCATATGGTTCTCAACAGATGAGACATCATGAGCAGAACTATGCTACCCATGACCTAGAGTTAGCAGCAGTGATCTTCTCCTTGAATATATTGTGAAATTACATGATGGGAGAATTCTTTACAGTCTACTCTAAACACAAGAGTCTCTGGTATATCTTCACTCATAAGGACCTGATCCCGAGACAACGATGTTGGCTTGAGTTTCTCCAAGACTATGACTTTGAGATGGTCTATAATTCTGGGAAGGGGAAGGTTGTAGTAGATGCACTCAGCAAGAGATCCGGTATACAACTGCTAGGTGAGGTGATAGAGAAGATGATTGCATTACAGATATCCTTTGTGGAATGAGATTAATCATATTTTCTTAAGTCTCTTATAGTCACACCCACACTTCTTCAGCGAGTCAGGGATGTGTAGTGCGGGGACAATGAACGTGAGGCTCGATGTGTCCAGATATCCATAGGACAAGCATCTGATGGATTTTATGAAGGTTGAGAGCACATCATCCTTTTCAAAGGACATACCATGGTACCAGTGTCGCTTCATGAGGAAGTGTTGTGGGAGTTCCACACATCCCCTCTAGTGGTACATCCAGGAGTGTTGAAGATGTTATTATATCTCCGATGATATTACTGGTGGCCGGGAATAAATAAAGTAGTAGAAATGTTTGTCTCTCGGTGCCTCACAGGTTAGCAAGTGAAGGAAAAGAATCATGTACCACCAAGATTAGTTCAACCATTAGAGGTCCCAGAGTGGATGTGGGATGGGATATCCATAGGGTTCGTGACAATACTTCCATGTACATCTAGGGGTATTGATTCTATCTGGTTGATCATCGACCGACTCACCAAGTCGGCCCACTTCCTATCGATTAGAGAGCAGGGTTCAGTAGAGATCTTGGGATGCCTCTATGTACGAGAGATTGTGCAGCTAAATGTATTACCCCTGATGATTTTCTCTGATCATGAGGCACATTTCACTTCCCAGCTATGGAAGGTTTTGAAGGAGGCTTTCTGGATGCAACTTCGTTTGAGCACCGTCTTTCATCCATAGACAGATGGCCAGACTGAGAAGACCATTTAGACCCTTGTGGACATGCTGCATGCTTGCATCCTCAACTTTGGTCGTAGATGGGAGGATCAATTGCCCTTGGTGGAGTTTGAATAAAAAAACACCTACCACTCCACCATTGGGATGACACCTTTCGTGCCGTTGTATGGATGACCTTGCAGATTTCCTTTGTGCTGGACTATCCTAGGGGAGTCAGCACTCATGGGACCAGATATGGTACGATCTACCATAGAAAAGGTGCAGATCATCCAGGAGCAGATGAAGACAGCATAGAGGAGGTAGAAGTCTTATGCCAACAGGAGATGGAGACCTCTGGAGTTCGAGGATGGCGACCATGTCTTTCTAGAGGTCTCAACCCGATGAGGTTTGCGGAGATTTGGAAGGGGTGGTAAGTTATATCTAAGGTTCATAAGACCCTTTCAGGTCCTCAGCAGAGTGTGCGAGGTGGATTACCTGTTAGCTCTTCCACCTCAGTTGCACCAGGTGCACGACGTTTTCCACATATCCCAGCTGAGGAGATATGTGCATGACCCTTCACACATCATTGACTGGTGTGAGATGGACATCGACGATGGGGAGACATTTTTGAAGGGTCTAGTGGAGATTGGGAATCGACAGGAGAGAGTCCTTCGTGGGTGATCGATTCCTTTAGTGTGTGTATGTTGGCAGCATAGGAACCTCTAGGAGAGCATGTGGGAGCGGGAGGCTCAGATTCATGCTCAGTACCCCCACTTGTTTCTTTAGTTTTTATGATGTGGATTTTGGGGAAGCAAAGACCTGTGGTGGGGAGAATATAATGACCTGGAAATTCCATGTATATTTTTTTAAAATCATTTGGGAATTTTATGAGTCCGAAAAAATTGACGGCACATGATTTTGATGCCCAATGTGCCAGGATTGAATTTCTGAACTTTTTTTAGGTACGTTCATTAAAAGTGAGCGCCGGTTTTTGTAGATTTTGAACTGGTGCTCGGAATTGAAATATGAGGATACCATTGAAATTGTAGTACCAATATTATTTTAAGGAGACATTCACCTCGACCGCAGCAGGATGAGGATGAAATTTAGTTTTCATGTTTTTCTTGGAAATAAAATTAAAATAAAGAAAAAACTTTTATTTTATTGTTGACCTCCTAATTGAATGTTCAATGGAGGGGACCACCTGAGATGGACCCCCCCCAATTTGAAATTAATGGTGGGGACCACTCGACCCTTGAACAACCTCTTTAAAGGGGGAGGTGACTCTTGGTTCTCTCTTAATTAATTGTGCCACCTTCCATTAATTTATTATGCCAATATCAACTTAATTAATGGAAAAATCTAAATAAATTGATAAAACATAATTTAATAAGTTGGATATTTCTTTTTATTGGAATTGGGTGGATGGGTTGGAAAACGAGAGAACTTTGGAGAAACACATTTCTCCAATGAAGAACACATTATTCAACGAATAATGCCTTCTCCAACAAATAACTCCATCGAAGGAACACCAACATTGGATGTCTTCAATGATGACGAAGCGACATCTGTCTTTCCTCTATTCTCACTAACGTCAACAAAACTTCAAGGTTGGGTTTTTATTTGTATACCCCTTACCGAGTTCTTGACATTTTTCATGATTCAAGAATAAAAAAGCCAGTTTCTACCATTCTAACGCGGAGGGTTTTGGCCAAACGAACACAAACTGACCTCTCCGCAACCTTTGTGAATTTGGATGGTCTTGAAATGATGGAGACGTTCCGAGATGAGTGTGGAAGTATACGAAATGAAGAATGAGCCACCGGGGTGCACTCGGTGACCCAAAGAATGTCTTCGGCGATCATGCCCGTCACCGAAACCAGTGGGGCTCAGGAACGGTGGCTGACGTATGACCAGACACATTAAAGGGGAGGTGGTGGCGCACATCCTTGCCGCCAAGCATACGGAAGTCATGAAAGAAGGGCGTATCGGGAAGGTAGGGATGTCAGATCACTGTCGGCCGTTAAAGAGGGCGTTGGGCACGACCACGCTGCCTGAAGGAGGCTGGCCGTCCGGCCAGCCGCAGACCAGCGGGCCGCGCCGCACTACCGGGTCGGGCCGAACCCAATGGGCCATGCCAGACCTAGTAGTCCGGGTCGACCCAAACTGGGTCGGGTCTGCCTAGGATTGGTCATGATGGGTTGGTATGACTGGGTCAGACCAGACCCATACCAACTACAACCCCTTTTCGCTCTTTTGACCAAATCTTGATCTATAGGAATCCGTTTGATGAACCATATACGACACCCGAATCCTTGGATCGAGATGGTAGTTTTGGTATACCCCATTTGTGTTTTGGATAAAGTTGGGGTACTTCTGGGTTGGATCTAACATGAATCAAAGTGGGCCCTCGGGACTAAAAGGCCAGACCGGACGTCTGATTGACGCACCTTCTGTTGCATTGAGACCCCTATCATGTGGCGGTGCTTTAAGATACTTCTTCATGGGACTTCATGGTAGTTGGAGTATCGACCTGTGGCTTGATGGGAAGACCCTCATGAAATCAATCGAGCTTAGTGTGGGAACCCTATAACAGGCAGTAACATAACAAAGGGAACCATTGTGGGTTTGTGTTTTGGGATCCTATGTGGGTCTGTGTTCCAGTATCCCTCTTGGATCCTCTCTAGGAATCCACGTGGGACTACCCTAGGTTCCAACGTGGGTCAGATGTACTATGATTTTATGCGGTTTTGATGATTTAGGATCCTACGTGGGTCAGCTGTACTAGGATTTTATGTGGGTCTAATGATTTAGGATCCTATGTGGGTCAGATAATTTAGGATCCTACGTGGGTATGATGATTTAGGATCCTATATTGGTCTACCTCTTAACAGAGTAAGATGATTCAGTAGTTACATCTAATCATTTTTACTACCATACATAATTAATACCTGGTGTGAGCTAAGTCTTTACCTTTGTGGTGATACCTTTGTGGTATTGTTCTATGTGGTGTACCTTTATGGTACTTACATTCATGTTGATACCTATGTGGTATTATTCTATGTGGAGTACATTTGTGGTACTTACCTTCTGGTGATACCTTTGTGGTATTATTTTGTGTGGAGTTACCTTTGTGTTACTTACCCTTGTGGTGTTACCTTCATGGTATTATTTCCTTCATGGGACAGTTGAGCTTTGGTCTTTGATTTGGGCCTTGTGTTTCCTCATGATTGAGATGGGTTTACTCGACAACTTAGGTATATGTATGGGCATATAGCTAAGTTGGGTTTTTAGATGTTTCCATGATTTGTGATTTATCCTTTGTGAATTTTTTAGACCTTTATGGATCTCGGGGTCCCTAATGAGTATCATTATACTCACTCCTGCATGGGCTATGACCACACCATGTTGTGTTTGGTGCAGACGATGGACAATGATGACTGAGAACGAGGGTACCAGGACTGATGGTAGATCAGAGGTGGACCTTAGACAAAGAATACCACAGAGACGACCATATGAGTGTTGTACCTACCCTTCAGGTAGGGTCCTTGGAAGGTGTTCACATGAGCTATTTCAGTCAACTTGTACTTTCCAGTTTTCTTGTACTTTCCAGTTGGGCTGGTATTCTGGCACGTTTTTCTTACTGTACACAATCATTTTACTATAAAATTTACTTGTGTTCGTGTCATGCTATGTTCTTGGCTATGTGTGTTATAGGATATAAATTCAATGCCTTCCCGGTTTTAGGGAATATGACTTTTGGTTCTAGTCGCCAGCCCCTAGCCAATGGAAGGCGAGTTTGGGGTAGTCACATCATGAGCCCTGAGGGATGGGTCATGAAAAAAGTATTCAATTAAAACATAGTGTTTTTAACTATTCATCAAATAATGAAACATCACTGAAAAATAAAAAAATTCATGAAAATAAAATTTTTATATTCATATTTCATAAATAATTATAAACATGTAAAAAATAAGATTTAAAATAGGTGCACCATTAAAAGGAGGTAAAATTACCTTTGTGAAAATTACATCTTGATATTCATTAAATTATATTTATTCTTATCACTTGTCTAGAAAACACATAAGTTGAATGATAAATAGTATAATGAATAATAAGTATATATAATAATAATTTATGAAATGGGTTTTAATTAATTTATTATGTTAAAACATGTTTGATTTCATAAAAAGAGTTTTCCAGCAAATTATTTCTTATATATTCAAAAGAATTTTATTGTCATTTAAATTTAATTTTTCACCAAATAATTCTTATTATATACATGGGTAAACCATATGATAAATTTTTAATTAATAATTTTCATAACGTCCATTCAAATTGGTCAGTGAAAAATATAATAATATATTATTAATATTATTAGTAGTACATTGTTGTTTGGTAAAACTAGGAATTTCATGTCACTCAAGTTATCAAATAAACTCAGAATTGTATATAACAGAAGAGAACCATAATTTTTCTTTCAGCTATAACTAATTTAAGTATAGTTTGTAGTGGAAGATTAGAATGGTGTTGTGTACAAACAATAATAAATTTTTTCTTTCATATAAAAAAGTTATATTTGGCATTCCTTGAAATATAGAATACTAAAAAGATTAAATTAATTGGAAAAAATATGTGATAAAATATATGATGCGACATTATACCCCATTAAAATTAATTTCTCCCTAGTAATTCATATATGTATTTAATTTTCTAGTACTATAAAGTTCATTCCATAGAAACCTATATCAAAAAACAATTGTTACTAAAAATACCTATAAAAAGGGAATGTTGGAACCATAATTATTACCTAAAGTAACTCATAACTTGGTTTCCACATAGATGAACATTGGTTGGGAGTAGTGATTAGTCATTGATGAAATGTGTAAATAATTATAGGGAGTGATAAAGTTCATTGATCACCATAAATTGAAAGATCAATGGAATGTTAAGGGACTCAAAATAGAAACTCTATAATGATTTATATAACCAAAAATTGAACAGAAATGAAGGTATTGGGTTAAATAATTTTTAACATCATTTTCATAGAGTTTATTAATTTTTTAGTATCTAAGAATAGATGAATATAATGTTAATTTCTTTTATTCATTTATTTATTTGAAATATCACCCTATAGACGTGCCTTACTAAATTTCCACTTCATATATTACCCAAAGAAATGATAGTGAATTTTTTCTTCCTAATGTAATAACTGATTATGATGTATAATGATACGTAATTCCATAAATCTTTAGTATTAATCACAATGAAATGGACATCCCATGTAATCCAATATGCATAATCCCTCAATCAGTGAGATAAAAATTAAATCACTAGAACCTCATCCGAAGTTTAACATAAACCATTTTATAAATGGTTATCCTTATAACCCTTTTAAAATATGAAAGTGCATGAATTTAGAAATAATATAACGGAATTTCTCAAAATCAGCTCAACATTAATCCCCCATATAACAGAATATCTCACTAAATTATCACATACAAAACATGTGAATACCTCCATCATGTATTTTATTGAAATCTGGTAATAACCTAGATTACCATGAATCCGTATTGAAAAAAATTCATGATTCATTATTCTATATTTTATTCGATATATTCCTTAAATCCAATAATACTCTAAACTCCATCCATGATTGGAAAAACCACTTTTTCAACAAATCTGTAATTATTTCCAAGTTAATCAAAAACGCCCAGTTTACTTATTCATATCCATCATATCTCTATCCAAATATCACTATATCATCATTAGGAACATATTAAGAGTTATATTTCCCTTAATAATATGTTTCCCATGAATATCACCTTTCCATTAAATCAATTTTATTGTCCATCAATATAAGTCAATATATTCATTTAAATCCTTTGGAAAAAACATAAAGTGAACAATCCTAATATATTTAAAAAATATTTGTTATTGAATTTGAATACAAAAAATTATAGGTTACTAAACTTTATCATTAGTTAATTAATAGATCTTCTTCATCATATTCCCAAACACATTTTTTATTTCACATTTCACCTACAATATTTTCATCATTTATAATATAACCATTTATCATACCACCTTGCTGATTATCTTCATGAAATTTATACTTAGGATTTTTTTAATATTTATCAATCATTAAAAATTTAAATCATTGAACATTCGATGAGGTCATAGGAAGGCCATTATTCTCATCATTATATTAACTGAATATTTTATTTTCCCTTTGGAGTTACTTTATTTTTGTGCTTATTTTCAACAGTCAAAACATCTTCCCATTCCTCTAAGAAATTCACTTGGGTGATTCTTCCCATATTTTTGAATTGTATAAACTTAATCTTCATTTTTTGTGGCATTCATTACTGGAATTATTAACAAATTCTTTCCTTATATTCATCACTGTGTCTAAGAGTTGATTAAGGTACATGTTTTCAATCATGTTCCATGAAAATTGATTAGTCATGAACATATTTTTTTACTCTAATCATCAATACCTTCAACTAATCATCAATAAATATCATGTCATAGTTAATATGAACTCATTTCCTTATGGTTCCTATAATTGACTAAAACCAGAATTCATAGTGTGAGAAATACTTATCATTGAAGAAAACCTCAGAATCATGAAAAAATCACTTATAAGATGTCGAAATCATGACACCGACATCTTTGATCTATGAAACCTATTACTTATCCTTGGTTATTAATAGTCCTATTTTATTTAAATCCATAATTTTGATTTATAAAGTGTTTTGGAATTCCCAAGGAATATCCCCCAAGAGTGTGAAACTAGTTATGCAACAAGGCCTGTTTTCATGAACTAGATACCAACTCAGTCTTGCACAATATTATGTTTTTAGGGTTATTACCCCTACCTTTATATATTCCAGATCCAAATCATGATTTATTATCTATTTAAGGATGTATTTATAAGGGACCCTAATAAATAAATTAACAATATTCTAGGATATTTTCTCAAACATTACCTCATCATACGACTTATCCATAGAGACATAACTAGAAATATCCTTAGAACTATTTATAGGGATATCAGTAATTGATTATCATCATAATTTATAAAGAATGACTACAAAAACCATTTGATACCAACTATAGTGACATAAGATTAACATATATAGATATTAAAACATTTTAGATTAATATTCAGAACATTACATAAGTATATACTGAAGGACCATAGTAGTTTAACATCCATAGAAAAATGGAACACAATATTCTAACATTGTGAAGGATCTCCAATGTTTCCCACAATGATGATCACATTTATTAATCCTACTCAAAAAATTTATCCATTACACGGGGAAATTAAACATATGGGATGGTAAGAATAAATGATTAGAAAGGGTAAATAAAGGATAGAAAAAATAATTAGATACTAATAATGGTATGAGAACATGAGAATAACATTGTAAAATCATACCCTACATATCAAAGAACATAAACATGAATCATGGAATAAATACTGGATGTTCATAAGACATAAATAATAAGGGAATTAATAGAATATCCCATGAAATAATAATATAGGAATAATATATAGAAATTTTATCATACATGTAATCATATAAAATCATTCCCTATATGTCAGGGCTCGTTGAAAAAACTATCAGGGTTCATCAGGGGGACTATACCTACTGGGTGGGACATATAACCATCCTGGGTTTCATCCCATTCTTTATAGGGGAATGGGTTCACTCCCCAAACCATCCTAGTAATCATGGATCAGTCCAATAAATATCTTAGTATTAAAGGTTTAATCCCGAGTCCATCTTATTAGTAATGCATCACTATCAAGACTATATTAGAAGTCAAGGTTCACTCCCAAGACTATCATAGAGGGAAATGACATTTTCAGATATGATTTCACTCTCTCCTCTATCTATATCTGTCTCATGAGATATAATTACTTACCCAATGCATTGGAGGGAGATATAGGTCACACCCGTCACATAATGAAATAATACATACATGTCACACAAGATAAAAAACATTCATCATAACACAACTTATACAAATAGGTGGGTTTCATAAAATTTATATCATAACCCATCAAATTAAATAGGTAACAATAACATTTAGTCTTTTAAAAAGATTGGAAAAGGGATAGATTTCATAATCATTTCATTATAGAATAATGTGTGAAATAAAGTGTGTTGGGAAAGTGTTTTATCACGGTATAACCCTTGGAAGAGAATTAGTTTCATAAAAAGACCTTCCAATTTAAACATAAGACATTGTATGAAATAATAAGAATGGTTTCCTAGGATCACATCCCCCGTAAAAAATTAATTCTATCAAAGTATGTCATCTTAGATGGATTAGGGTTTTGAAAGACCACGTGACACATTTTTTGAGGAAAATAACACTTCTTAAAAAATCAATTTTTATAATATAAAAAATCATCAAAATCCATGTCCTTGAAATCTATAATGAAAAATTATGAAGAAATATTGAAAAAATAATTTAAATTTTTTCTTTATTATATTATTTTTTTTCCACTTTAGAAACTATTTTTAAAACATAAAACATTCAAAAAAAATATTTCTTTGAAAATAACCTTAAAAACATATAAAGGAAAAATTAAAGAATTAATTAAACAATATCATAGAAAATATCTTTTATAATAATATATTTAAATATTGAAAAACATTTGAAAACATTTTGATTTGATAATATATTTCAAAAACTATAAATAATTATTTAAAACATTTTGAAAATATGTGTTTTTTAAAATAAATTAAAATAATAAATTGAAAGCTTGATAACATTTTAAAAAAATTCCATGAATTTTTTTTATTTTTTCCAAAATATTTTAAAAAATATTTTATGTAACAATTACCTAGTAAAATTAAAATCGATGCTTTATGGAAATGACAGTTTTGATGGTGGGTAAATATGAACTGGATAAACATTATTTTTTCGCCATAAAATGTTTAGAAAAATTCCTTGATCGGAAAATAAAGAGAAGATTAACTTTAAATTTTTTTCCAAATGATTAAAAAATTGTAAAAAATTATTTGAAAAAAACATAGAAATATAGTATAACATTTTATCAAAAAAAATTATAAGACATTGTTTTAAAGGAAAATATATTTCTCATAGAAAATAAAAATAACTTCAGATTTTTTAAAAATAATTTTTAATTCAATTGAGTACCTACGAGAGGAAAATGGTACCATTACAAGAATAAATCATAATAACTTGGGGAAAACAATTATGAGATATATTAAGATTTGTATTATAACAGTTCATCAATAGAGGCATAATAATATACAATATTGATGAAAAATAAGATTGTAAAACTTTGGTTACATTAAATCATAAGCCCTAAGATATAATAACATTGCATGATACTAAAAATATCATGAAAAGAAGTATATTCATGATTTTTCATGTCAATGTTTAGTATATTCACCATATAAAAAATATAAGTTTATAACATTACAAGTGCCTTATAGAAGGAAAATTGAGAACAAATTACCTTAACAATTTGGTAACATTAGAACCATAAACCCCATGAGAGATATATCATCAAATGATTATGTAAATAACAATAAATTAAGGTATAATAATAATATAATACATTCATGGGATGTATTTACACCATTCAAAAGAAACAAATTGTGAATATTGCATCAGTATCTATGAAATAAAAGTGAAACATGAATTCCATTTGTTTATGTTATTTAATTTCTTGGTAAATTTTAAAACCTCATTTATATCATGAATATTTTTCTCCTATAAACTTTAAATAACCATATTATTATATATATTACAATAAATTATTTTATTATGACTTTATATTACCCATTCATTTATAATATCAGGTTAATGTTATGTTTTAGGAAATAAATGATTTGTTTTTTATAAATGTTTTGACATGTTATTCTTCATCATATAACATAGATCATGATTTTATTATTTATATAATTTAACACATTATTGAAATATCATATATATTAATTAAATAATAATTTATTATTATAGATAATATATTGAAATATGAAATGGAATAAATACTCATGGAGATGATTGGTCGTATGTACGCATGGACATTGATTCCATTAACTTTTTGTATTGAAAGAGATAATATATATGATATATATATTTGAATTAAAATTGTAATATAATTATTATATAATATATGTCATATATTTTTACTAAACCCATCCTCAATAAATTCCATGTAATTTGTGAAAGAATCACATTGCTTTGAGGAGACGGTAGTCCACACAGCTACAAACGAAGTTATCATAATAACAGAAAATTTAAATATTGATGGTATGTATTAAATAATTATTCTATAATAAAATATAAATCATAAATATAAGATATATAAAAAAATATAAATTAAATCATGATTCCCAACCACAAATGGTGGTAATTGAAGAATTTACGACATCAGTTTATGAAGCGGTTGTATACTGTACACACGAATGTTGATTCCTATTTGATGAATGTGTGTGTGAGTTTTGGTCATACCCATAAAAAATATAAAATAAATTTATATTTAGGATAATTACATAATTATATAATTATAGAATAAGAATAATTGAACTAATGGAGAAAGAAATAAAACAGAAGTTATTATTGAAGGATGTAACATCTTAATGGGGTAACTCAGTTGGGTTTGCACCAAAGGGATTACATGGTTGGATTAATGACCACATTGAATCCTTTAGGATTAAGTGAGGAAATTTTTATGGATATTTTTATAGGTTTGGGCTGAGAAAGAAGGTTTTAGATATGTGACTATGCGAGGGGGTGAGCACCCTTTTTATAGTATAGAAGGAGTGGCAGTATTGTAAATATATAAAGGTAAACACTATTGAGAGGTATCTCTAGCATCATGTGACTCAATAAATGGTTAATATTAGATCCAATAGAAGATATGGTATAAATATTTCCATTAAATTCATTTTGGACATGTTTCCAGGTAATTTCTCCCTTATGTTAATGTTTAACCACTTAGTAAATTAGTTTTCACCTTAATATCTATAATTAATTTTAATTATATTCACTACTATATTTTTGAAAAAAACAACTCTGTCCATAATAGATATTATAAATTATTCTTATCCAAAAATTTGAATAAAATTTTCAATGTTTTGGACATAAAAGTCGATGAAATGAATTTAATATTAATTATATAGATGTGATGGGAAAGTGGATTTTTAATGTACAAAGATCAAATGTTTGAAATTTTTTATTTGAAATCAAAGTGTGAAAATTAGTAAAATGACCTAAATTAGATTTATTTTTATAATTAAACGAATTTTACATTAAAACCTATTTAAAATATAATTTGAATATATAAATAAATTAAATGAAAAATTAGTAATCAATTAAAATAATGGGGTTTTCAAATAAAATATATAAAGTTTTCTAAAATTATATTTAAAATATGTGCACCATTAAAAGGAGAAAAAATTTAATTTTTGAAAAAAAATCATTTTTATTCATAACATTAAAGTAATTCTTATCTTTTGTCTAAAAAACACATAATATGTATGTTAAAAAATTGAATGAATGTAATATATAAGTTTCATTAAAATAAATTATCAAATGTTTTTAAATCAATTTATTAAGGTAAAACATATTTTATTTCATAAATAGAGTTTTCTGGAAAATGATATCTTATATTTGTGAAATGGTATTATTTTAATTTCTAGTAAATTGGTGACCAAGTAATTATTCATATATACATGTTTAAATAATATTTTCATAATTTAATTAATATAATTCACAACCACCATTCCAATGGACAGGTGAAAACTAAAATAATATTTCAATAACAATATTAATAATACATTTTAGTTTGGAATAACTAAGTCAACAATGCCACATAAGTTGTCAAAAGAAATAAATATTTTATATAAAACAAGAAGAATTTAGTGTTCCATGTAATAGAATATTATCTATTTATGTAATGTAGCACAATTCTAACATGGTGTTTCATAAAAATCAATAATAACATAATGGTTTAAAAAAATAAGAGCTATATTATATGTTGAATGAAAAATACAAAATTGAAAAGATGAAATTTATTTGAAAACAATATGTCACAAAATCTCATAGTGTTACAATATCTTTTTTAGATAATGAGTAAAATAGAATCCAGTTATAGAAGTTTTTATTTTGAATGGAAATTAATTTAAGATATTTTGAAATACCTTCATTGATAACCTATATTTAAAAAAGAGATAAAAAACATTTGTTTTAATAATATTAATATAAATTATTGTGAATAAATAAATTTATACGTACACAGGTTTCAAAAGAAGAAATAAAATGACTAGAAACAACAAAAAACATGGACTTGAAATAAAGACTTAATTTATAGATAAAGATTTTTTTTGTTAGTAATAATTTTTTGGTGAGGGAATAATCAAGATGGAATATTTAAATCAAAATAGGAATTTATAAAAAATGATATAAGTTAACATAATATAAAATGAGTAATTTATTAATAAATATAATGTTTATGACTAAATCACAAAATAAACCATATTTCTAAATGAAATATATTTGAGTTTCCAAAGTTCTTTACGGACACCATAGTTTATGACGTTCAAATCATTTAGACTAATTTTTCGGTGGTAAATATTTAAATACCAATAATTTAAGTTAAAATACCGAAAAATAAAATAATTTGGAAAATTATACCCTACATATATGAACTATTTTTCATAAGAACAATTATAACTCAATGAATGTGAATTAGGTTAAAAAATACCCTTATAACATGATGATGTTGTAAATATAACCCAATTCAAAGGTAGAAATTTTAATTAAGGAAAAAATTCAATAAATAAAATTTCATTCATGATATAATAACTAAATTATATATTATATAAAATAAATTAGGTTCATAACAAAAAATGTTTCTCAAAGAGAGGAATCTGAGATGAAAAACCATACCATAGTCTTAATTAATTATTCAATTACGAAAAACACCATAAATAATTGAATGAAGTTTAACAATTAAAAACATAATAATATTACTCCAAACTATAAAAAATTATACTCCTCCTTTATAATCAATGAATAAATATATATTTCTTAGTTTCTATATGTCTTCCAACATTTTATGTTTATAAGTATAGTGGTTTATACTAGTTTCAAAGGAGTAGTGTCTAAATTTGTTCTTCATCCAATGATTATCTTTCCCATATAATTAATTTCAATATAAGGTAAATATATATTGGTTCATGATTTATATATTTCCCAATCATGACTGATGTTGTCCTTATCCTAGCATATGAAATAATCAATATGTATATTTCTGTGTTTTTAACCCATGAAATGTTTTTTCATAGGTAATGAATTGAATATTGATATAAAATTTCAAAAACAAAAAATTTAAAAATATTTTTTTTATATCTTATTATACCAAGGATTATGTTCTCATATTCGTCCATGATATAAATTGATAACATTGTTCAATTAAATGGTCAAATATACCCAAAAATGGCCAGACCATGATTAATGGGTGATTTTGAGATGGTCTAGCTGAAATGTAATTATATGAGTAACACTGACCCTATTTTCTTATATTAGTGTTATATATCGTAACTTTAAATAATTAAAAGTGTAATAACACTTGTTTAAAGACATTACTTACAAATAAGATAACATTTTCCTCTTTATATGCCTATTTGGGAGGGTGGAATTTAAAAAAAAAATTTATTACTCCTATAAACAAAAGAATCACTAATTTCCATAACAAAATCTCAATGATTTAATAAAAATTAAATTTATATTTAAGAATCATAATTAGTGCCATTAATTAATGGTATTATTTAAAAATGAACATGTTTATTCATTGAGGTGGTAATTCACCCATATTCACATTTCGTATTTTCATTTCTGTTAATGACAAAATGGAAAACTAATCAATGATTGTGAAATTATTATTATAAAATATTAGAATCTAAAGGAAATGCATTTTTTCATTTTAATATTTTGTAATTAAATTTTAAGAATAATTATTTCATTAAAAGAAATAGAAATGAGAAAGCGTTGTTTGGAACATATATCTCACTTCATTATTTTTTTCTTTTTGAAGGGGTATATTATTTTGATCGATGGTATTTGGAGAAGAATAAAATTTTTTATGGTGTATAGTAAGGGTTAGGATATGATTAGGAATTTTTTTATATAAATTTATAGTTTTATTGTGAATTTTAGGAGTGGATATTGACATTTGTAATTGAAAAGCAGTGGTATTTTTATAAATATTCTAATATTGTCAATAATGGGATGTCATTTTCAATGAAATTGGATCCCAAAATTGACAAATATTGGGTATGGATGATATATGGATTATAAATCCCCATAATTTTTCATATTTTTTAAAACATTTTTTAATCCCTTTACACATATAATTATTACTTTTACCATTTTAGATTTTACCAAGGTATTAATTTTATTCCTATGGTAAAATAATATTTATGACTAAAAATAATGTATTTCTTATAATATATTTTGTTACTAATTATTATAAAAACTAAATCAATTTTTTATTATTAAATTTATTAATTTGTTATAAATTACTTTTAATATAACAAATATATAATATATTAATATTTTTTGAGAAAAATAGTACTTGAGTTCCGAAATATCATATTTTGGTTCATTGAAAAAAATAATGGACTTTAAAATTTCAACTATAAAATACATATTTTATCAAGAAAAATGGCCCCAAAATTTACAAGTCATTATTATATAATTATAAATTCACAAAAGGTGCAATATTAGTAAAAACTATATATTGCACTATCCACTTAAAAATCAACTGTTTCAGAAAAACCCAAAACTAAAACAGTAAGATAATTCTTACAATATAAAATTAAAAATTAATTTAATTTTATATAATTTAAATTATTAATATTATGCATTCATATATATAATGAAAATTCTAAATATAAAGATAAACTTGTTTTACAGAAAAATTGTGTTTCAGATCATTTTGTGTTATTATTACTATTTCTTATGAGTTTATTATTCTAATGATGTTAATATAATAAATCAAATATGGAGATATTTTGAATTTTCTTAATTTAATTTATTAATTGAAAATATATATAATTAATGAAAATTAAATTATTACTTTTATACTAAATAATCGTTAACAAATAGAATTTAAATTAATCAGTCAATTTATAAAAATTAATTTTACTACTAAATTGATAATAAAATATTTTATTACTTTTATATATACATCATATCATATCTTTCTAAAAATATTATTAATTTTTATATTTTATACTTAAATATATATATGTCATATATTTTTCATTTTGTGTTATACTATTTTAAATTTATCACTTAACAATGTATGATTTCTAGAAACCTATTAGATATACATATATAACACACACACACAAAAACCATATATGAAACAACCATAATTGAAATGACCATATTTTATTTGACTATATTTTCAATGACTTTTTTTGGTTCCTATATATATATATATAATTACTAAAATTATTACTTCACACATAATAATCCCATTATTTTCATTTTTGATCATACAACATGATTTCTC
Organism: Viscum album; assembly: GCA_963277665.1. Lineage (NCBI taxonomy): Eukaryota > Viridiplantae > Streptophyta > Magnoliopsida > Santalales > Viscaceae > Viscum > Viscum album. The sequence continues at coordinate 1,951,211,648 of OY728136.1, read as the reverse complement.
ATTTCATGGTATTCATTCCCATAATAATTATTTTATAATAATAGTGATTATTAAAATAGATGACTGCCCTTGGGGGATTTAAGTTCTTATGATATTATTATTTTCAACTTATTTTCTCATTTTTTCAGTTTTAATGTATCTAGTCATCCATGTTGTGGATTACATAGTTTCATATGATTTGGTTGTAACATTTTAAAATAGAATAATTAAGTGTATTTATTTAAATACCCATATTCTATTGATTCGTAGATAATTAACTTAAATTACTTTTAAGAAACTAAATATTAAAATTTTAAATATATAGTTTTTTGAAATAATATGCTTCCTAAAAACTATGGGCCCAACATTCTTCCCCTTACAAAACATGAATCCTCATAATTTAATTATCATATTCCAGTGAAAATTTTTAAGGGAATATAAATTATAGATCAGAGTTATAAAATAATTTATGAACATATATCAAAATTACAATCTTAGTAAACATGTATTTTTATCAAAATATGATTATCCATAATATAGAGTTTTTTCATACTATTTTATCCAAAAGGACAATATTATTTTGTATCAAGAACCACATTATATAATTTTTTTAAAGAGGGTATTTATTATCAACCTACCATTGAAATATTTTCATTCTTTAATATGAAATATTTTTTCCATACAATAGTTAACATTTCGAATTTTTAGAGAGAAAAAAATAATTTCAAAATTAAAATTACTTTTATCCAGAGTAAGGATAATATGACTTTCATAAAACATAAAACCAAAATACATGATGATATTCTATATTCCATGGAAATAATATTTATAATACAAAGTGTTTTATTTTATCATCTAAGAGATAGTTAAAACCTACAAGATATAAGACATCTAAAAATCTAGAGTCATGAATATGTGTACCTAAGAACATTTATTAATCACCATACACCCAATAGTTGTAATTATATAGGCCATTATAGTATCCCACAATCTATTAGGTTTATGGTGTTTATTTTATCCTAATCCCTCATAATAGTACACTTGTTAGCATATTTCTAAAATATTGTACGTTTAACAACATGGATAGCCAATAGAACCATAAAAAGACCATTATTTATCTCTATCATTTCTGTTGAACACTTAATATTTAAATGGTATCATGTGGATTTGGGTCCTCATTTACCACATATAAAACCTCATCCAATTACTTTAAGACATTCCTCTAGTTGTATCTTCCAACATTTTTTACATGAAATAAATTAAATCTTCTAAAAAACATTATATTCATCATGAGATAATCTATAAAACCTCATCCTTAATTTATTTGGTGGGGTTGGACGTTCATAAATACTAATTTTATTAATTATAAATAAATATGTTCATTATAGTTTGATCACAATATTATCAATACCTACTTCTATCCTATTTGTATTTCCATTAGGAAAATTACTTTGTTATCCACATGACTATTATTATATTGGTTCCTTCTTGCTCCAAACGTTTATAAAATGAAAAGGGGAAAAATGAAGAATACAATATAATATCTATGGGGATTATTAAAATGAATAAAATAATAATCATTCATCCTTATAACCTTTTATCCATTTACGCCATTACATTAGACACTAATCAACTTAGTAATATTATGTTGGGATATCTTATAATTCCCATCCTAATCCCTCAATGTAAGTAGGAAACCTATATATAGAGAGGTTCATAAGGATGTTATGATCATCAAAACCATATCTCCTAGAAGTTTCCATCAAGTTTTCTTGTCTTAGGATCACTCATCTTTTTATTAGAGTGATGATCAATTCAATGCTCAACCAACACTTTCAGGGTGATTACCCCTAAGCGAATCTGTGCTCCAACCACATCTACTATCACTTATCCTGCTAGGGATTATTTTATAACAAAAATATAAACAAACTAATTTAACAATATTTTAGTATATCATACTATATGAAGACTAATATTTAGGGTTTTCTCTATGGTTATAAAACCATAAAATCAAAGGTATCTTAACTAATTAAAAAAATGATTAAAATACTAATATGATAAAAATTTTGGTAACCAAGATAAACATTAATTTATATTTTTCATTTTCATAATTAAAATATTAAATTACATAATAATCTCATGTTACTATGAATCGGGAGTTTTAGTTTCTCTGTAGTCTGGCTATATAAATGACTTATTTTACAATGATGGTGAATATTCCACATAATTTCATTATACTAGATATTATCCTTGGTTCATCAGAAGTTAAACTCATCCTCAAGACATGGGAAGTAGAATAATAATAAATGGGTGATAACAAACCCTTATTAAGGAACAAATATTCATATAAACATTTTACCCAAGGTTACACCAAAAACATATTTTAAGATAGAAGAAGGAGAGAAATCATTGATTAATAGAACATGGATTCATAAAAACATTTTTTATTTCATAATAATAGTATAAGTAATCACATATTATCAAACATATAACATGGTGTAAGTCCTATTAAAACATGATACAAAAATCATGATCTAAAGAAATAACATAGTAGCATAAAACAATAGTATGACACCAAAATATGCATAGAAGCTCTGAATTATGGATTATGAATCACAACCAATTTCCTATAACAGATCTGAAATCTAAACTTTTTTTAAATATTAGATTAGTTATAACATCATATTTCCCAGTTCATAAAAGGAATACCAATATGATTCCCATATTGGACTAGGGATCACAATATTTCCCCCTATAGTGGATCAAACATCACATCATGTTTCCCATTTTGAAACTATCATTGATACTCATTTCCCCATTGTCTAATGAGATATAATTATTTTCCCAAAGAATTATAGGAATATATATTCTCACAAATCAATTAAGGATTAATCATATACATGTGTTCCATAATAACACAAATAATCATCACATTATTAAAACCCTAGAGTAAGAATGGGTTTTATATTTAATTTTAAATGATATCCCATAAAAAACCACCTAATCTAGGTCTATCATTTCCAAATTAAATTAGAGAAAAGAAAAATATGAATATCATTTATAGGGTGGTTCAAAAATAATATCAATATTTAAAATATGTCACTCATGATAAGGAATAAAAAGGTATAAAATGCTAAAAAAAATGATTACGAAAGGAAAATAATTTTCAATATTTAGAAATACCATTTTTCAAAACTACATCAAAAAGAGTTATAATAAAATGTAAGAACTAAAAGTTGAAAAATAATTATTGGAGGTCATAAAAATAGATACAAATATAGATTAAATTAAATTAAATGAGACTATTGGTGTAAGTGAATACATGGTCTTGAAACAAAAATACAACATAGAGATGAAGGTCCTTATTTATAATGTCATAATTTTAGTTGAGAGGAAAATAATGTAATATGATTTGAATCAAAGGAAACATATTTTCATGAAGGATAAAATATAATATCTTTTAAAATGTTATTTCAATTTTAAAATATAATATAATATGTAAAATCTTAGAAGAAACCATATATCACAAAGAATGATATTTGAGTTTCCAAATCCTCTTATAGACTATAATTTTCATAACGAAAGAAACATTAGAAAAATAGGATAATGTGGATAAATTTAAAATCCTAGAATAAAAATTAAATAACATAGAATAAAAATGAATTGAAAAATTTATGAAAATTATATAAAATATTTTGATGAAGAATAATTATATCTCAATGAATGAGAGTCGAGTTAACACGAATTCATACAACATGAGGAGTAATTAAATAAAAAACTCTTGAAAGAGAAAGATTTAATTTGAACATAAATTAACAATAATAAATGTTTTTATTATTATTTAATATCACAATTAAGATTTCAAAAAAATTAATAAAATAAAGTAGGTGAATAATAAAAAAACATGTCTCAAATAGTTAAATTTGAGGAGAAAACCTTTTCCTAGGTACTCATTCAATATATACTTGTACCAATATTCCTAAATAGTTAAATTATGTTTATTAGTTACCTGAGTAATAAATTTATTCATAAATATACCATTTATATGGATCAATCATAATCATTCAGTATATATATTAATTATTTTTACCTATTTTCTCATATCATGTGTTGAAAATATTAAGGGTTAACAATAGTTTCATAGGGGAAGTGTTGGTATTTATTGTTTTTAAAAAGATAATATTTAAAAAATAATTATGGTTTATTTAAGTGATATTTATAATTACTTATTAATTTTAAATTTCATTACATGAATTCTTTAGCCATTATCAAAGATAATGCAATCCACAACAAGAAAATTTCCATAAAATTTAAACCATGAATGGTGTTTTCGTAGTTAATGAAATAAAAAATGATATAACATTTATAGATCAAAATTGTAATTATTAATAAAATATTATTATCATATCACACAATTAATTATGTTTCCATATTAATCCATGATATAAATTCATAACTTTTTTTAAATAGATGGTTAAACTGACCGAAATATGAACATACTCTTATTAATGTGTGATAATGAGATGGTCAAGTCGAAATATAGTTATAATATTTCCATAATGACCAAATATAGTTATCATTAGTGTGATATATATAAATTTTCAATAAGTATTATACGATAATAATTTAGATAATTATATTATATAGAATGTGATGGATGCTTACCTCTTAATATTCTTGTTTTGAGTTGTTGAATTTACACCGATTATTTATTTATCATATCAACAACTAGATTCAGAATTTTTTATAAAATAACTTAAATAATTAATGAAAAAAATATTTATCAATTAATAAAAATATCATATCCACCTATCAAAGGAGGTATTGGAAAACAAACTTTTATATTCATGGAGGTGGTATGCCAGATATACGCACAATTCACATTTTTATTTTTATGAATTTAAATTGGAAGGGGTGGTTTATTCTTATACAATAATTATTGTTATAAATAATTATTTTAAATATAAATTATTTATTATTTTAATATGGTTTAATATAAGTCAATGAATAATGAGTAATTTTTTTTACTGAAATCAGAAAAAGAGGTTATGAATTTATACTAAACTTCTTGGATTCTCTCCTTTGAGAAGGGGGTTTTGGATTTGAGTTATTTTCCTTTAGGAAGAAAATAATATCTTTATTGTTTCTCTAAAGGTTTGAGAGTGTTTTGGGATAAGTTTCATACTACCATAGGGATTTTTGGTGTGAAGAAATGTTAGAAGTGAAGATCCCCTATTACAACAAAAAGGATTAGCATTCTTATAAAAAGTAAAAAAAGAAGTATTGGAAAGTAACTTTGATGGATTGTGGATAATTTTTTTATAAATCATGAGGTGGGAAGGAGATAATAATGATTATACCTTATCCATATTTTCACAGTTTTTTGAAATATGTTTCAATCTCTTTACTCTTATAATTATTTCTTTTAACATTTCATCTTTTACTGCGGTAAATACCTTTTACCTATAGAAACATAACCATTATGAAAAAATGGAAGATCTCATTATTTGATAACATGAAACTTATAATTCTAAATTTTCAATATATTTTTATGCTTTAATTTTTAATATTTTTAAAAAATAATTTCAATATAATATGATTATAATATTTCGAACCAATTCTGATAAATTTTTTAGTTGAGTTCTGAAATATGAAATATAGATAATTAAACAATAATAATAATTTTAAATTTTGAAATAAATATTGGGGAAAAATGTCCTAAATTTCTAATAAAATATTGCATACCAACAATGGCATAAAATTCAAATAATTTGGAAAATATTTATTTTTAATATCCACCTAAAAATTAATTCAATTTAAAAAATAAAAAATTTATCCTTAAAATAATTTAGAAATTGAAAATTCATAAAATATGATAAAATTATCCAAATAAAATTCTAATAATTAAATATATTTCATTATAAAAAATAAAAAATATATCCATAATATGATTTAATAGAAAAATGGTGATTTAAAACATTAGGTGTTATAATTATAATTTAAAATAAATTTTTAAATCCAATAATTTAAATATATTAGTTTAAATATAAAAATATTTTGGAATATTTCAATTTCATCTTTTATGGTAAATTATAAAATACATAAAAATACTTTATTAGAAAAATCATATTACTTTTATTCTAAATAAGAATTAAAAAATACAATTAAAATTAATTTCTTTTATTTTAAAAATTAACATTACAAATATATAGATATTAAAATAATTATTTTAATATTATATATAATTTTCATATTATTTTAATAATAGTCTTATATATTTTTAAAAACAAATAATTATATATATAATTATAATATCATGTTTTTATTTTATTGTGAGCTATATTATATGAAATTTACTACTTTACAATATATGACATCAATATACTAGTTGAAAATATTTCAAATGACAACATTTTCAATAAGCATATTTGAAATAAAAATATTTTATTTTATCATATTTTCAATTTCAAAATTTCATTATTTTTTGTATAATATTATTACAATTCTTAATTTCACAATTCATGTATCCATAGTTTTTGTTCTATATCTCACAAAATTTTTTCTCATTTCCTGGTATTCTATCTCATTGTTGGTTTTGTCAAACTAATGGTGATTCTAATAGATGATAGTGGCCTATGGGACATGATCATTCTAAATATATAATTACTTTCAATTTATTTTCCCTTTTTTTTATTTTCAACAATTTCAGGGGATATAATCATCTTATAAGTGTAATAATTAGTTTTATATTGTTTTTTTCATTATTTTTCGAAGAAAAAATAATGTGTTCCTTTTTTAATCCCCATATTTTATTAATTTTTACCTAATAAATTTCAATTCAATTAAATAAATATAAACAACATTATTATTAAAATCATAGAGCTTATGAATAGAATATTTTTCCTAAAATCCTAGGCCATTACGCACCCTAGTATATATATTACAAGAATGCTAATTGAACATCTATCATGTAGCCTTTATATCCCTTTTCAACATCTATAATAAAAAAATTAATATAGGCTCAATGAAATACGTGAGTGTAATTTCCTCATTGACATCAATCCCTTAAATTTGGGAAGAACCCTCAAACTCTAGACATTCTTTGATCCATTTTAGTTAGCCATATTTAACGTATTGATTTTGGAAGAGTTAATTGTGTTTGATTATGTTTTTACATTTGGATTTTCAAAAATTTATAAAGTATTATTTATTCTCAATTTTTCTATGTCATTCATGCATTTCCTTAATCCAAATATCATCCATAGAATCCTCTTCTAAAAATTTAATATCTTCTTGAGATAGAAAATAAATTTTCTACCGAGACATTATTCCTAGAGAATGAAGAAGTGGTTCCTTGCACCAAGACTAACATTATCACTAATTCCATTCTAGATAAAAATATTGTTGGTTTTCGTTAATTCCCTTAAATTTTATATATAATAAAATTAATTATATGATTAATTTAGATTTTAATGTTCTCCCTGAATGAAACACTTCATAAAAATATTACAATTTAAAAATTTTGTATCTTTTGGGTGAAACCAAGTCAATTTTTTCTTAATTTCTGTTGATATATTTTAAAAACATCTCATCTTAAAAAACCATCACATATTTGATAACAAATATTTCACCATGTCTATTGCTGAATAAGTTGTATTCTGTTACCATGGTTAGAAAATTCATTAATTACCTCAATATTCAAATATTCAATTTTTTTATTTGTTCAGAATAATAAACCTACTTACAAACACTCTAAAAATAATACCACATTTGATTTATTCCATGATATATTTTAATGGTGAAATTGTCTCTATTCCAAAAAATTAAAACTAATATGGATATATAAATAATTCTAAGAATGAAACTCTACCATTAAGTCACTAGTAGGTTCTTATACCTAAGTAAAGACTTATCAATGTTATTTATTATTATCTTAATCATCTCAAAATATTTATTTTATTTAGTTGTCATCATCACTAAAAATAAATTCTGAATGCGATGTTTTTTAAAATATTTCTCCACCAGGTTATTAAGAAATTCTGAAATATTTTCAATATAGAGCTTCTATAATTTCAATCCCATGTTTTTTCTGATAGGCCACAATATCGATTAATGCATTTTAATACCTCAGATTCATGAGAAATCACCATAAGAAAACCTAACCAATTGTATCACTCAATAACTAACACAACTTTATTATTTATATCTATTTCATTATGTTTTATAAACCGATCCACATTCGAAAGAACTAGATCTAGTAACCAATATTATTTAAATATGTTGGTCTCCAAATACCTAAATACAATAATTATGTGAGTGTGATAACATTAGAGGTTGGGGATCCCTCTAGATGATAATTTATTTATACTATTTTTCAAATAATATTTCCTCAAATGGTAAAGCCACATATTCTATATAAAATTTTATTCCTTTTTAGAACGTATGCATAATTTTTCTCCATTGATGAGATAAGGATTCCATTTAGATTATTTGACAAAAAAATGAATGATACATCTACTTCATTAATATTTAATGAAAAATTCTTAAACTCCACTTCATATATAGAGTAACATAATTAGATTATAGTATATAAATTAAGACTTAGGCCTTCAACCAAAATAACTTATTTTCACCTCAATTATTATACATAAAATTTTACATTCCAATAGAATGTTTTTTATACCCTCAACCTTAAAAAAGGATCACTCCATCCTTGTCATATTTTCATAAATATATGATTTATTTATTTTCCATCATATGAGAAGTTAATAATCTATACAATTTCAATTTTTTATACATTTATGTTACTCTCAAATCAATCTAAAAATAATTTTTCTTTTTAATAGTTCTCTTGATGACCCATGGAAATTGGTCAAACTTTTTTTTTGGGTGGATGAATTTACAGATCCTAAAGTTTAATGATTTACTAAAAATTATATCAAAATAAAAATATTTTTTAATTTTCCAAGTTGTTTATAAATGTTTTTATCTATTTTTACACCATTGATGTCTCTTTTGGCTAAATTTTTTTAACTTTTGATGCACAATTTATCTCATTATTTCTGAAACTATCATAGTAAAGGAAATACTTGTACAATTATAATATAAAAACGAAATAAATATTTTATGTTTTTATTTATACATAAAAATATTTTTTAAATTGTGCACTTTTTTGGGTATGATCCAACTTCCAATATCAATAAATACTGATTTTTAATGTTATAATTTCAACTTTTATATTATCAAGGATATTATTGTAAGTGATATGATAATAAATTATTCTTTATGATACTGATTCTAGTTTATTTGAACCTACTTTTACTACTCACTTATTATGATCATCCATCACAATAGACTTTCCTTTATCATCGAACCAATACACACATCAACAATCCTCACCACTTCTAGTAAATTCCCATTAACATTCCTTGGACTTAATAAAATATAGCATACTATAATACCTAAATGTATTTACTATTGTAATGAGTTGATCTTTATCATCTCTCTTTTATCACAACATCATGTCCCCTTTATTGAGTTTATCAATTATTTAAATATATTATTTCATATATTTGGCCAGGCCATCAATAATCATGTCTTGTTCTTTATCATTGAATCTATGATCAACATATCTATCATGGATGAAATAATTTATAGATATTATTTTTTCAATTATTAAATTATATTATCATTTTTTCATACTTTTATTTTATGTAGATCCTAGAGTAACATAGAACTGTATTAAACTACATTGATTTCCCATCCTGACATATATTTCCTTAAGGGACACTTATATTTCAACCTAATGGTTAATAATTCATTGATTCCATTTTTTAATTCATCACTAGAATCTAAATTTTATATTTCTACAATAACCACTATGAATTCATCACCATGTTCTATAAAATACTGAAACTCCTCAACTATGGTTTCCTCATATTTTTTATCATTTTTGAAAATTAAATAATTATTCTTGAAATATATTCACTAATAACTCTGCTTAATTATCACCCCACTTGATTCTCTAATATGTGGATAATAATCATCACCATACCCATGATATTTATTAGGAAATATAGCTACATGTTGTCGAACATTTAAATATCTAATTTAGGAATCATGAACCTTTCCTTTGTATTTTACATTGCTAATATTTAATTTGGATAATTTAAAAGACCTCAATTAATTTAATTTCTTATCTTAGAGATCCTAATTTATTTAGTGGTTTTAAATTTACAAGAAGGAATAATTATGTGAGTTTCCTATCACCTTATTTTTAGTTTAATCATTTATATTTTCTCATATAATGATCATCTAATGAGAAATATCAAAATATATTTAGTTCAAGTCCTTATTTTCAATCACTGAGATTTTAATAGTGAAAATATGTGGTCATCATCTAATAATTCTATTAATTAATTTATCATCATCCATAATTTCTAGGATTTTGATCATATTTACCCCAAGACATTGAGTTGATCAAAAAATTTATCATATTTTTTATTAGGTCTCATTCAAAATCATATATTTATACCATAAAACATGGATATTTATTTCTCTAACTTTTTAATATCCTTAATAAATATTCATTATCCTCTCCCACATCACATGAGAAGAATTTAATGAGACTATCCTGGTTTATATAGGATTATCCAAAGAAACCCATTAGATAATTGATTTCAAAATTATATGCATATAATTATATGTAACTTTTTATTGATTAGTGTCCATTCTTTATTCTTGTTGATCTTATATACATGGTTTTTATGTAAACATCCATTCCCGAAAACCTATAATAATACATTATTTGAATCATCTATAATTAAAAACGTGACCATAAAAAATAGTTTCCACTTGTATTTCACAATGGATTCCATAATTTTGAGAAAGAAAATACTTTAATCCAAAACCATTTCTCTAAGAACATTTGTTGGTCTGAATCATAAAATGTACCATACATGGTGGGTGGTGGTTTATTTAGGATATTGATAATTTAAAACACTCTTCCAGATAACAATATTGGTCAATTATTCTTAGGAACAATCCTTTATCTCTCTCACTATCTCTATTAAGTGAATTAAAAAGAAATGTGGAGACATAGGTGTTTACAAGGTTCACTCTAATAGGTCTAATCCATGGTTTATAAAATTGGTAGTGTACTAATGTAGGATCACTGATACTGATTTTAGTATCGAAATAATGATATAGATTCTCAATATACAAGTGGGGGGGGGGGTGAATTGTATACATTAAAAATTCCTTCAAAAACATTAAAGTTGGTGAGAACCTTTTATGTTTAACAAAGTTAAACAAGGTAAACTCACAAGACCTATAAGTTCTACAAACTTTCTTGATTCTGGAAACATAGTTTCGAAAATGAAATTCCAGAAATGTGGTTCCTGAAATGAAACTTGTTCTAAAAACATACTAGATTCCAGAAATGTAGTTCTGAAAATGAAATTATGGAAATGTGGTTACAGAAATAAAACTAGTTCTACCAGCTTACTAGATTCAATAAATGTTGTCTAGAATTGAAACATAAAAAAAGTTTACAAAACCAAGATTTTACCTTAAAGCGTATATAATCTTATTTAATAAGAGTACAATAATAAGAAAGTATAAGATAGCTATACTTTCTTTATCAATCAAAATACATTGGAAAACAAACATAAAACAAAAAAAGTAACAAGTAGTAAATTTTTTAAGCTAAAGAGTAGGGTATCCAACAACCTTGGATAAAGGTTCCTTGATTTATACTTTCAAGAAAGTATGTCTTACCCAAACCCAGGTAAGACCTCAATCTGAGGATCAGTATCTTTGTTGATATCCCCACAAGCCCTTGATTTAGAATGAAATTAGAAAAACTATCTTCCAAACCCAAAATCCCATGATCAGTATGATCTGAGTCTTCATGAAGCAAGTCTGGACAAGTTGTTGACACCCGAACAAGTTTTGCACAACATCCGCATGAAGCACTGAGTGTTGAAAGAGACTAATCTATAGAAATCAGTTCACATATTTTTCACATGCATCAAGTTCATCCACTTTCTTCACTTCTTCTACTAATTCAAATGAACTTGTATTTATAGGAAAAGCATCCCAATGGTCGGCTCCACTCTAACGATCATATTTTCCTTAAATTGCGGAGGGACCTGGACACATGTCAAATATACAATAGTTAGTTTGAAATAGATTTGATGATATCATTTCAAGTAACAGAAATGATAGTAAGTTAAACATAATTTTTATGTATAAGAACACTTGGAATCTAATAATATTGGAATGATACATTTAAAAAACTCTAAAATTATCACGAAATCAGATTCTAAAGAAAATAATTAACAAGAAAAAGGTTTTATAAGTAAAAGTAAATCAGATTATGAATCCAGTATCTCATTTGTTCCAGAATCAGAATCATAACATTGGAATCACTTCTATACCAGATTTAGAATCATAGAACAAGACAACTTTTTCACTAGATTTGGAATCACAAAGCAGAATCACTTTTTCCCCAGATTCAGAATCACAAAATAGAATCTATTTTGCACCAGATTTGGAATCACAAAGGCGGTATCACTTATACACCAGATTCGGAATCACAGAACAAAATCACTTTTTCTATGGATTCAGAATCAAAAAATAGAAGGGAAAATCATAATGATACACATGTATGTATAACGAAATGATAATTATGGATCTTAAGAAAGAAACATAACATAAGAAAAATAACAGAACGTAAGAAAAGGTGTTTTTGAATTTCAAAACATATGACCTTAATGAATAAAGAAGTAATAAGATAACCTTATTGACTCAAAAATCTCCCCATATTTGGAAATCACAATCAAATTCTCTAAGGAAGAATATATTGACTTTTTATGAAAAACTTATCTCCCCCTTTGATGATATTTTCGATGAACATGACTAACTCCTCCTTAGGTTATGTTTCTCAAGGATTGTATTATTGATCTTTAATGTCTAGATTTATTTCTTAAGAAAATATATCTCCCTTAGATAAACATATCTTCTTAAAATAAAACTCCCCCGTACTTGGTCCAAATCCTTTATTACCATACTCTTTCTTAATATATTCTCCTCTTTTGATATCTTTATTAAATTCTTCCTTTGAATAAAATCTACCCCTTTATGATTTTCAAAAATAGGGAAGGGAATGGAGACGTATAAGATGTAACTATAAGGTTAAGCAAGCATAAATTCGAAAAAAAGAAAGACATGCAATAAGATTTTGGGAAATAATGTTTCATTTACAACAAAAACATCTGAATGTTAAAAAAATTATACATCCTTCTTCATCTCATACAACATATTCTTTATCAAGGATTTGAGTTTCTTAACTTCTTTAAGATATTCTTAAAACTCTTTCAACAAGATCTCTTGATCCTAATTCTTCATTTCTAATGAAAAGATCCTTTTTTCTTGAGAATCTGCATTTCTCTCTAATTCAGCTCTTACTTCCTTCTCACTGCTAACAGATCGGGAATCAAAATTTAGTTGACTATATTTCTAAGAGATTGATGCCTTAAACTTGTTGAACTAAGTTCTACAAGTATTGAATGATCCATTTGTTGAATCCATAACGTCACCGAACTTTCATAGCTCCTTATTGATAGTCTTGGTGTGGTTAAATACATTCTTACAAGACACCTTGAGAGCATTGTAATCAATCAAAAGATTACGAAAGTCTGCTTCTTTCTTGACCACCATGTCCATAATCATATTGGTAAATACCATATTTTGATTCATAGTTTCTTGAATCATTTTACTCTGGGCATCCATATTTTCAAGAACTAGAATAGTTCTGACCAACTTTCTTAAAGATAGATTGAAAAAGTCATTTCCAATAGACGACGAGGATTCGGAACCTGAAACAACTTTTCCTTTCTAAGCACCTCTTAGAGTTAAGAAAACCGATTTTTCTATTCCATTGAAATACTTCTGAGGAGTTTCATTTTCATATGAGGCAACCAAAACACTTTTTCCTTTGGCAGGATTTTGAACTAGAGATTTTTCATTTGAAACTTAGATAATATTTAGATCTCCCTATTCATATTTTTTTTGGAAAAATCCTTAATGATTCATTGTCCAGGCCATTAAAATTGTAATACCCTAATATAATAAACATTATACATTTGATGATGACATGAATACACTTATCAACCAATTTTATTCCCTTTATCTCTTACCATGACAATAGGTGTTTTTAATCTTTAAGGGGTTTTATAGTTATTTTAAAATGAAAAAAGACCCATAAATGGACCATGGATGATATTTTAAAGCTTATATTAATCACTTGGTAGAATTTAAGATTATTTTTTAAAATTTATATCATTTAATGAAATATTATTTACCATAAAATATCCATAATGTCTATTTTTTGAACTATTCATTGCTTCGACTTTAATAATATAAAAAAACATCTAAAATTGCAAAAATTTATTTTATCCCAATAATTTATTGTTTATCTATAAAATTTATTAATCACATTATTTATCATAAATTATATTTATTCTAATATTTTTAATATAATTTATATTATTTTCATTGATTAAATAATTACTTCAATAGTATTGTGCAATCATTTAAGGTAATTATTTCATTAATAAAAATTGAAAATAAATAATTTTGACTAATATAAATTTTTTATATTATTAAATAATATTTATAGTCGAATATATCCTATTGATTATTCCATATTAAAAATATTAAATTTATTAAAAACAAGGGTCAAACATGTGTGGTATATCTTCAAATAAAATAATATAAAGGACATAATCTCATCTAATTGGACCAAAATTGTCCTAAATTTGAACTTGGATTATTATTATCAATATGTACTTATAATATGAGATATAAGTAATATTTTAAGTCCTTTTATAGTTTATATCATTTTATGTTTTATCATAAATATCCTAATTTACCCTTTACCATGGTAACAAGAATTATTATGCTTACTTTTCATATTTTCCACAAATAAAAGTGTTATTATTGAAATTTAAACCTTATGATTAAAAATATATAATATATTTTTCGAAAATTCATTAACATTATTTTCATAATTTTATTTAAATGTAAATTAGAAAACAAAATGATTTTTTTATAAAAATTCCCTTTCTTAATATAAAATGCTTTCATAATAAATTTCAGTATAAAATAAATTTTGAAACCAATAATTGACTTATTTTAAATATAAATAAAATAATTTTGATTTATAATTAATATAGAACAACATTTTAAATTTAAATATTTTAAAATAAAATATACAATTAAATAAAAAAGAATATTTTTCACTATTCCTTGATGAATCTATATTTTAAAAAATTCTGAAAAATCCATTTTAAGATAATTTTTACCTTATGAAATAAAAAATTCAATTAATTATTTCAAATAATATTTCAATAATTTCATTATTAATTTTTATTCAATCCTAAAAAGAAGAAAAAATAATTTTTGAAGGTAAAATATTTCTTTTGAATAATAAAACGAGTTTATGGAAAAATGTGTGATTATTTACTGTGAAAATACAAATAAATTCATTACAAGTTGGAAATTTATATTTATATTGTAAATAATTTATTTTTATTAGTACATTAAAATTTAATTACTATGTTGTAAATTTCACATTTATATAATAATATTTATTTGATCATTTATATTTAATTTTGCATGTATTACACATTAGAGAACATATTGTTTCTTTTAAAATCTCAGTATTTTACAATCCCCCTTGGTAGTAAGAATTTATGTGCCTATAATTTAAACTCATTCTTGGTAATCAGGGTTTGAATTTTCAAAATACATTTAATGAAAATGTCACAATGTTAAAAGTAATAATAAAACATCCATTTGGTATGAGAGAAAATGAATGTGTGAATGTTATCAAGAGTAAAACAAACTAGGTTTCCAAGTAGGATAACATATCTGGTAAGTGAAGACATAGATATGATAATGAAAAATAAATCCCAAGGGAGGATAGAAGGTGATATTGAACAAGGTCATGACAAATATACACATCATAATATCGTAAATCTATGATGGGTTAAAAATCCATATATTTTTTTATCAAAAAATTAAAGAGTTATTTGTTATATTTTAATTATTTTCTAGAAGTTTAGGAATTATATTAATTCATATACTTTGAACATACAGAAATATAATTAGTTTAAAACTAATGTATTTTCCTTTAATAAATATCCATAAAAAACTCATCTTTTCCTTCGAACGATAACTATTCAACATGAAATTATCCTGCGTGATTTACTTAAACCAAATTATATGAAAAAAAATTAAAAAATAAGAAAAAATGTTTCTCTTTCTTTTAGGAGTTAACCAAATTTTTTTTAGTACAATATAAGATAATTCCTTAAATTAATAAACCATCAAATGGTGAAAAAGTACAATTATTCTCTAAAATTGAATGGTAATTCCCAAAATTCAACATAGATCATTTTTCGTTGCTGAAAATATTTCTTTGAATATGAAAAATACTTTTATTCGTTTTCGTTTTCTAGTTGAGATCACTGAAGTTAAAAATCCTAAAAGGAATATGAACCCCAAAGAAGCCCCCTTTTCTAAATTGTGTTCTTGCTATATTGTAATGACCCATGTATTTGTAGAATAAAACCTTTTCATATAAATTATTATTTATTAATAATATATAAATTTTATGTTAAATTCAACACTTTTTTCAATAGTTTACTCAACACGCAACAATGAGTTTCTTTGAAATGTTATGTTTCACACAACTTTGAGTTATACCAAAAAATAATATAATAATATTATTATATTAAATGGTAGTTAATTCATAGTCTTTGTATTGATGATAATGAACATAAATAACTAAATTATTATTACACATTTTTTTAAATGTATTTAAATTTATCCAACAAATTTTAGAGGTTTAAAATGAAAATCATTCTGATTGTAAAAATGAAATACTCTAATATTCTTTAAAAGGACGATTTACAACCTTTTGATGGAGAACTATTTTAAAATATTTTTTTATCAATTTTATATATTCAATTTTACAAAATAAACTTCTTATGTAGATGTAGGAAATTAAAATTTACTTTGCATAAATTTTTGGTTTTTCATATAAAATTCAATTTTTTAATGAATAGTGAAAAATACTGTATTTTAAGTCAAAATTGCATTTTCAACTCATTTATTTAAATGATTAGATTTTAATTTTAATATTTTTTAAAGTGTAATTGGATTAATTTTTATTATTTAATCCAATTTTGGTCATAGGAAGTCATTTCACTTTTAAATTGGACATAAATGCATGTTGATCTTTTGGTAGTATTTTCATCTAAAAAACAAGCCTTTTGGTTTTGACAATGAGAATTAATTTTAAAATAATTTATTCCAATTCAGTGTTTTGAATTTAGATAAATTGATTCCATATTTAAAATAATGAGGTTCAAATTTTTTAAATAGGTACCTTTTTTTTAGAAATTATGAATAGTAACATCAATAAATATTTTATTTATCATGGTTAAAGGGTAAATCCATTAAATAAGGGTAAAAATATAATATTATAATAATATTAAATTTCTATAAAACATGTCCTAAAACTAATGTATGGTCTATTTTCGACAATAGTCATCGTTGGGTCGATTATAGGACCCAATGGAGCCACTTGTGTGTGAAAATGACATTTAATTACTTCTAATTTAATGTTAAGGAAAATATAACCTAAACATGTATCTTTTCATAAGACAATTTTTATATGTGGTTATATAAGTGATATATTATAATATAAATATTAATTAGAAATAAAAATTGATTTACTACTTCATTTAATTTTATTTATAATTTTTAGACATCATATAAATAAATTTATTTATGACACAATGGTGATGTAGTTATTGCCTTATTAATGAAATATTTAAATAAATGAGATTATAAATATTAAAATAAATTTAATCTGAAACTTTTTACACAATAAAAGAATTTTAGAGATGATTATGACTTGTTATATTCTAATTAATGATGGTTTATTTGATTGAATCAATTTGTAATGGTTTTTTTAAAAAGCCATGATATGAATAGTATAAAAATTGACATAAATTAGTTTTTCAATAACGGCATATTTTTTTAAATGATATATTAGTCCTAGAAATTTTATATTCGAAAAAATCACTTATATGATATTACAAAATTCATTATGGATCCATTTTTGTTCCTCTTTACATTTTATAGTAACTACGTTAACCATATATTAGGAATATACAAGAAGTCATTGTAAAAGTAATATTAGTTTACTAAGTGTTAAAGCTAAAAGATAAGTTTAATTTTATGACCTAAGTCTGTCTAAAATCCATTTTATAAGCCGATTTAGACCCATAAAAATCTAATATTAGAAATATATCACTTGGGTATTTTTGTAATTCTAAAATAAATTAATAATAATATAATATTTTCAAACATTACTAAAGTGCTCCTCCTCCCTCTTATAAAAGGAAACTACCTCTAACCCTTACTCACACCTCTCAATCCCCCTTTGATCATCCAAACTCATCCAAAATAAGGTTCCATCATCCCATTATTCCTCTTAGAAGCCTTATTTTTTGGGGAAAACAATTAAATAATGTGTTTTATCTTAAATAAAAATGAGTTATCCAATTTGAGGAAATGTATTCTCTCAAGATTCATTCATTTATTTTCCTTCTCCAACCACCGAAACACTATTTGTTCAATTATTTTATTGCAAAAATAGTATATTAAATATATTAGGTTTTTTTAGGATAAGTATTCTAAATAAAAATAGACACACCTCTGTCTAATGGGTATAAAAAAACTGTTTCTATGGATGGTGAACTACTGTCTCATGAAATGATGATTGTTCAATATTATCCAACAACCTGTTATCATGACCATTATGATTTAACTATAGTTATATTTGATATAAATGATATTTATTTTATCTTTATTCTTATTTAATTCTCATTTAGAACATAGAGTTATTCTTTTCATGTTTTACAAATACAATAATTAAATTTAAAAAAGTGCGGACTATCACCCCCTCAATGTGATATGACTCATTCATGCCATACACGGAAGGTATAAAGGATAGAGTTAATGATCATATATAGGATATTATAATGGAATTATAATATAACTATTTTTTATTTAGTTATAATTCTTTTTGAATATGAAAAATAAATGAATGTTGTGTTCATGCGTACGTATGGCTTACCGTCTCCATAAACGACACATTTCATTTCTTATATCCCAATGATATGGACTCTTATAAATACATATATACTGGATATATATGATATATATGATATCTAAATTATGAATATCATTATGGAGAATATGTACATTTGACAACATGGATACTTTGTAATTATAAAAAGTTCATTTTTAACTCAAGTTCCGAACATCAACAAAATGTAAAATATGAACTCAAACAAATAACTAATTGTTATAGCAAGGTAATAAGTGATATAAATGTAATAATAAACTTGAAAGATGTTTTTAATCAAGTAGAAATTAATTTATGTTTATTATTCTAGAATAACAAGGAACATACGATACAATTTGAACTCGATGTAAGGGACTCTGTCTCAATCTTCTTTCATTAAGCCTTGGTTTGATAATATACACCTCCTTCTTTTACACAATCTATAATAAACCCCTTTGACTTTTACATTAATTCAAAGGGAATATTTTATCTATTAAAAGTTTTACTAAACTAATAAAAGTGTTTTTTAACATATGCAGTAATAATGAACTCTCCACCGCCATAATCGTTATTTGGCTTCCTATATACTCATTCTTTTTAAAAGGAAAAAAGAGACCCCTTATTCTATTTCTGGGTGTTTTGTTATTGAAAATGGTTTTTGAAATTGATTGAGTATTTCAATATAATGAATTTATCTATTGTGATTAAAAATGAAATTATATTAGAAAAATGTTGATATTTTAAATATTTTATGTGTTGTGATTATATAATAGTACTTAGACATTTTTCAGATGGTTACGTGATAAAAAAATTATGGGTGGTTCTGTGATAATCCAAGAATGGGTGGTTATGTTATAACCTCCAATGTATTGGGTATGGAAGTCAGCTGTATGGATATTCCATTTAGTGATATGTCTGTAATTTGATTGTATGGTAATTCCATTTAAGTCTGTTTATGACAACAGTTACCATTATATTTTATATATTTCTTTCTATTGGTTTTATGGTAATATTTTGGTTACAAAAAAGGGTAAGCAATGAGATTATATTAAGTTATGTGTTTTAGATACCTTTTTAAAGTGAAAAATATTATTTTATGCAAAATTATTCATGTTTTACATGTTGTTTTGAAAACTAACATTTATCCTTCATTATGCATACCTAACTATGATTTTTATACTCATATGAAGTTTTGAAAATGTTTTTCCTAGGAATTAAAGTGGAATATGGTCAAGGATGGGATCAAGGGAAATTCATGCTGTTTAAAACATGAAACTAAACATGTTTTATTTTTATGAGTTTTTATTTTTTTTAAAAATGTATATTGAGTTAAAGTGTTTGTATTTAATATTCAAGTTGTTATGTATAATTTATGACCTAATTTCCATAATATCTAAACTATAAGAGATCATAAATGTAAATTAATAACTTAATTCATGATTGTTTAATGTTTTAGGATGGGTTCTTACATATAAGCGTCTATTTTTTACGTACAATTCCAACTTTATGGGTTAATCTTCAAAATCAGGACCCCAAAAAAGAAATGTAATTTGTGGGGAAAGGGGTATCCTTTGAAACCCACACAAATGATATTTTTTTAATTGTAAGGGAGTCCCCATAAGCCTCCGCACCCATAAACAAAAATTAATTTACTGGCCTATGCATCTTTTCTAGGACCCCCGCAAATGACATTTCACATGGGGGGTGAGGCATAATCTCTAGGACACCCAAAGAGGAGAGTTTGGTTTTAGGGAGAGGCGTCATTATCAGTACTCCCACAAATTAATATTCATTTATATCAAGGTGAATTTTTTTTGGATTCCCACTGATAATGACTCCCTCAGAGTTGATAGTTTTTCAATTATAAAATCATCCTAATGAGGCAATTATATCAGTACCTCTATAGCACTTCCAGATAGGGACACACAAAAAATAGAGGTAAATAGTTGGAACACTCAATTTATGTAGGTAATAACATACAAAATATCATAAAGTAATATGGGGAACTCATCGGACCATGAAAAAAGCGATATCCTCTCTCATAATCACCCATCCAAATATAAATACCTTTTAAGACAACCATCTATCTATCAAATATATATTTTTACCACTTTCCCTTATAGAAAAAAATATATGGAGTGGGGTCTTTGAATCCCTCTATCCCTATGTGGGATAAAACCTCTCGGTTTTATCACCCATCTTTATCATAGCATTCAACCTTACCTCATCCCATCCACTTATAGTCAAAATAACTCTATTTATCATTGTCTCCCTAGAATCATTTGGCCCAATATTGGCCCCTTCAAGAACAAAGAATGAATGTGATTAAACATGGGATCAATACATGTATAATCAATGAAAATGACACAAAATCAAGTATCCCATTTGAATGTGAGTTCCCTCATTAAAATTTATTCCACACATATCCTACATAATGGGTAAGGTCCCATGTATGATTAAAATTTTTCTTCCCCTCATTAATGAGGACCCCAAACATTGAGGTTGTTCTATGTACTTTGCCATTTAAGATAGTGAGAGGAATTACAATCAATTTATATTAATGAAGGATAGTGCCTTATCATCATATCATCATCTATATAGTTGAAGAAATGGAATCCTTCAAGGTGTAATACCTTATTATTTATTTTAAGATGTCATACCCCTACAACCATCCATTCCTCAAGGATTAAAAACAAAAGAGGATAAATGTACCTCAAATACTTGTATATATTCTATAGCCATGACCTTTTCCAATATTGGGAAATTAATATTGTGTGTTTTCTTTTATCCCCCACTTCCTATTTTATTCTCACATTGATCCGGATCCACGTGGGCTTAAATGTTAGTTAATATCATGACATCCCCATTATAAAATATAAAAATCAGGGAGGGGATCCTTTTTTAGGTATTCCTCTCAGTATTCCAATGGGACTTCAATTTATTATAATCCCTATCTATGTTATCACCACCACAAAGGGCCATATTTTCTATTAGACCACCAAAGGGAAACCTATAAGGAGGACTCCCCAACATTTCATTCTATGTGGGAATTGATTTCTTTCTAAATTGGATAAATAGTAAGCCTCCATGAGATCTAATCCCAACACCCCAATCTAACCCTAATCATCTATTGGCCATATAGTAGATAAGGTCTTATCTAAACCTATGGATAATATCCCATTGAGTTATATGGGAAGATTGGGAATAACTCCATCCCCAACCTAAACTAGAAAAACATTTCATAGACGTCTATTATGCATAATTTTAAACTGCACAATTTGGTCCTTCTCACATGAACATAAAATGTATAATGTGTCCCATTGAGTAGAATTGCCCATGCGGTGGTGATTACTTTTATGAGGATATATAGGATTCCAATCTCATGAAAATGATCTCATAATCAAAAAAATATCATCTCTAGGGAAGACAATAAATTTTAGAGCACCAATCTGTGGCTTAAAACTAGAATCATAATAATAAATTAAATGAGAATCTATAATAAATTTATTAAATGGTATCTTTTATTGAGCCACTCAAATAAAATTATATTCTTCTATCAGTAAAACACCTTTTATACACACATATGTTACTAAATTCAACCCATGATAAAAATTCACTGTTAATATAGGGGAAATTTTTCCATAATTGGGTGTTAATAAATAAATAATTAATATTTATAAAATCTAAAATAGTTTCCAAGAGTCAGCAATAATTCCCACCAAAAGGGGGTGACGATCCCAATATCCCAACATATAGCCCAAAAGGTTTTCTAATATATCATTCGAAACCCCAAGTGACCATCAAACTTTGGAAAGTAGTTCTACATTAACTAAAAATGAGTTCGTGTGTGAAATTAATTATAAATGAGAAATGGTTAACCCAAAATGATTCCTCAACCAATATGACCCTTTCAACCACATGACAAGCCCCTTTCCCAAAAAAATGAAAGAGGGTCCATCATTGATTTTATAAAAATCAATAATGTATATATTTGTTTATTGAGATGAATCAATGATTTATTTTTTCTTGTTTGTTTTGGTTAAATTAATCTACAAAAATTGATAGGAAGTACCTTCACTAAAATGGAATCTTTTTAAATAGTCTTATATTATACATATACTACCGTACAAGTACTGTCCTCATCAAATAAATAGACACCAGCACTGACCATGAACCTTAAGCACTTAGAATGAAACACTCTTTGGGTATACCATCAAAATGTTAATGTACCAACACTATAGGCTTCAAGAAAAACCATCCATCTTGTATATCCCCACAATCCATTCACTTAGAGATAGATTATGACTCATAAGATGATGATACTCTTTGTTGTTTCAAATTGTTCTAGAATTATATTCCCAAAGTGAAATAAAAAGTGCATACCTCATCATAGTGAGGTGGATGAATAGTTCACTAATAGAATCATTCAGACAAAAAGAATTTTCCTACAAAAGGGATCCTACATAAATCTACTACCTCCAATGTTATGCAGTGTCAAACCTTCAACATGATGAGGGTTCCACCCATGGGAGTCCATCCCAAGTCATTCAGGGATGTGAACATAGCACATCACACTAGGGAAAGTGACTAGTAAATAAGTAACATGACCCTACCTAAATTTCCCACAAAGATTCCCACCCACCAAAATGGCTATAGAAACATGATTAGGGTCACATACCTACCCAAATCCACTAAGTATGCCATAAATGTTTACCAGTATTTGGATAAACCAATTGGTCCATCCTTGAAAACAACATGGGCAAACAGAAATATCATCCTCTGCCAATGATGACTATCAGTATATCCGGAAAATAAATGGAGGACATGGGTAAGAATACACCCATGGTCCAGCTCAAGAAAGCGAAAAAATTCATATTCTAGCTATAGAAGTCACCACTTAAATCCTATAAATTATCAAAGGACATACATCTATTCCTATCCTCTTTTTAGAGTTTTTGGAGGATACAATGATTACATTGGTGGTTACTAGGAGTTTGGAATACAACACTACCTATATATTTGATGTGACTTAGTAGTGTAATCTTAGATTCACTATGGAGTGAAGGAGTATTCATGCTCCCGTCCTGGAGGGCCGTGGAAGAAATAATACAATATATGGACAAATAGATTGGCCCCATAACACCATTCCAACTAAAGGATATTGGTCAACTCTAGTGGCCATATCACTGTAGGTACATATTCCTTCTAGAAATCAAGATACCTATCAAAAAATTCCAACATTGACGCAAGAGCTACCCAAAATGACCCCCATAATTGAAAGATATCACAAATATTTGGCCACCCCAGTAACTCATAGAAAATAATATAAGAAAATATATCTATAAATGATATTGGAGAAAAAAGATCTAGTTCATAACCACGCTATTCTAAATGCTCATGTTCTTTAATCACTCAAACTATTTTCTATGTATGCTCATTCTACAACTCACACATGAAAAAATTATGGAGATAATAAAGGTTATTTAAACGATCTTCTCTCTTAATGTTTTTAAAAATAGTTTCATAGGACTAACCATGATTTATTATAATTAAGGCTTGAAAATTTTCCAAAATATGATCAATCAAAAGAGATCATATCCTCATGAGAACCATAGTAACCCTCATTGTGGACAAATGATCAGAAAAAATATTGTAATCCAATTTCTTCCATCTTCCCTGATGTTCCTCCCCATGTTATATTTTTTATGATTTATCCTTTCTATTAGATATCAAGTTGTGATGGTAGTCCTCCACATGATGCCATTCACTATTAAGGTCCTCCCCAAAATGGAACATTATTTTTTTAATAAGGCCCCCCTTTCTTATGAATCAATTATGAATAAGATCTCCAAACACAAGGATCCTGGGAAAATGAGTCCATTGATTCCAAATAACTATTCAATAAAAAGATAAATTATTTATTAGTCGGAATAAAACCCATGAAAATGGTCATTACCCATCCCACCCTTGGATCAACTGCCTTCTAGTTTGAGAGAGGAAATCCTTGTTGAACCCATTAGTTATAATATATCAATGGGTAAACCTCAATTTTTACCTGATCAGGTTGATGATCCTCTCCTAAAATAAAAAGACATATTAATCCTGATGTGAATGTCGGCTAGAGACAATATACCAATAGTGTTATAGCCTTTAGAAATTCCCAAATACAATGTTCTAGAATAATTTTTAGAAGAATTCTTTCACGAACTTCACATAATATATTGACTACTATTCATCTCTTATAATAAAAATAATTTCTTTAGGAAAAATATCCATGCCATGTCAAGGAAATATAATATATGCAACATCAAATTTACTTAGAATCCCTCCTTGTTGCACAAGACCCAAAATTGTTAAAATAACTTGGGGCCCATGAGTACATATTTATTTTTATGTTAAAAGAGTTAAGTACAATGATTGAGGATACATCATAAATTGTTCATATTAGAGGATGAGGTGAACATAAGCCATTATATTTATACTCACTCAATGATCAGTAAATCCCAATAGAGGTTACATCATTTTATATCAAGAACTAATGAAGGTTTTTAAAATAATCACTAATCACAATAGTTGGTATGATCCATAAGAAAAGGGAAATAATGTCTCTATATAATTATAATGCATAAGATATTTACATCTAAAGACTCTTGAATCATTCATTATAAAATATTGATCAATCCTCCATCTTGAGGGATGATAATCGGTAGACAACACAAATATCATTGGAAGCCAGTCGCTCTAGTGAAAATCATTCATTGCACCTAGCCTTGGTTCAAATAAAACTACGTAAAATCCAAATAGAAGTCATAAAAGCTAAAACTATCACAGTAATAGAGAAAAAAAACTAGTAGGGATGTGGGAATTTTTAACACAACCATTAAAACTGATAAATCAAGCTTTAAATTTTGTGAATTTGTAAAAGAAGATCGCCCATATAGTAGGTTTGCGGGAATTATTTCCTCAACAACCTCCCATGAAAAATTAAATCTATTCCTTACAGGGAGGAGTTATAGAAAATAAATTTTCTCAGTTCATACCATCTATTGATTCTGTTTCATGTTATGAGATTCAAATAAAAATATTATCCAAATGTTCTCTTCAAATCATTCTTCACAATAAATCTTTGAAGGGATCCTTGAAAGAAATGATATGATCCCATGATAGATGAAAAGAGAAATTACCTGTCAAAATTATAATCACTACTGAGAATAAAAAATCACTTATTAGACACCTCGGAGTAATTGGATCTTCCATTATTCAGATATTGAGGAAATAATCATGGAGTAGTTATAAATAGTAAATTTTATTAGAACATGTCATTCCTATGATTCTAATAATCATTCCAATAACAAATAAAAAGTGAATAAAATGTCCATTTGGACTATGGTCTACACCCGAGTGACTAATGTAGGTTTATGTACAATAAATAAAACTATATGAAAAGGAAAAATAGATCCTTTTAATACTCCATATACTCCCCCTTGATGGATATTAGCCATAGAAAAGGGTAAGGATATGGATTAATCCAGACTATTTCCTAATGATGTTGAACCCCTCACACTCTAGGAATGAATGGATTATTATGTGACAAAATTGAGATAATTGAGAAGGATTAACGCAGAACTACATAGTGGTAATATTATTGCTAGATATTCTCTTTAATGAAAACCGCATTTCACTCCCCAACTAATATCTCTCAACATGAAGAGATCATCACATGAGAAAATGTACATTATAAATATATAGTCAATGCAAGGGGGAGAAAAAAAATATATTTGGAACCAGTGATAGATTAATACCAAGACTTCAATTGGTTGGATGAAAAACTAGATCACTGTCAGTCAAGTTGCAAAGAAATAGATCAAGCACAAGTGAAGATAAAACCGAAAGATATGGTTCAACCTGTTATGCCTCATACTCCCGCAGATAGTCCATTGGATGTTCCCATAGTACTTGTTGATGCTATTTAATCATTAGATGTTTGAATATAAGATATGGAGTCAAAATTTGTACCATTATATCTAGAATTAAATACTTACCCCAAATGGGCATATCCAACTCTTCCCTGCATAATTTTGGAAGTCCCAAATTTCTAGTATTTGATTGCATAGGAGATCCAGACCAATATATAATGCATTATGTCTCACAATGTAGACCAATTTTGCGGAATATTTTTGAATAAGAATCTTCCATACATAATTGTTTTCTAAAAACATTATAGGGAAAATCATCATATGATAACCTAGTTTACCCCTATGGCCGATCAATGGATATGAAGACCTAGCCCAAAAATTTATTTACCAGTTCTACTCAACAAATCAGTAGACAATGGTACTCTACCTATAGAAATTAAAAAAGTATGAAATTGATATTCATAAACCTCACTTCCATGTTGAATGATGTAACATACTACCTAAATTTATTGTATCATGTGATGATTTTTAATGCATTTTCATTTTAAGAATTCATTATGAGTTGTGAAAACCACTCATTATTTTCAAAAAAAGGGTTTAATACAAGACCATTCTCTAGTTGAACAATTATTAGAAGTAATTTTCTTATTAACTTGATCAATATATTTTTTAGTATTGGTATCCTGTAGAAAGAGAATTTGAAAATAAAAAACTACAACTGTCACTCTAAAACCAGATCATATACCAATTCCAGGTCTGAATCATGTACCTTATCATGTAGAACCCCCTTAAGGGTATTAAAAACAGAAAACAAAACCTCATTAGGATTAATGTATAGTGTCAAAATGCTTCCAGTTTGTTGACTAAAACCCCATGGGTTATTACTTCATATATGAGGAGAATTTTAGAAACGTCATAGAAGCATTGAAAAATAATTTATTAACAATCCCAGATCCAAAAAGGATTTACCATATCGGTCTTTATGATATCCCCAATAGTTTCACCTTTCATCAAATATTTGGGATCACCGACCAAGACTATTTTTTTCAAGGATGTATTTCCAAAAATAGTTTTTTCTATGTTGGGAAAGTAAGGAAAACCTCATGTACATGTAGAAAGTTTTTATTTATCCACACTAGTGTAAGAGGGAGGAAATAAGGGTGTAATCAAACAAGTGTTCATAAATTTATAGTGATTTTATTATAAGAAAAATAATCAATCAGACTCATGCTATCCTATGAGTATAGTTAACATAACCAATTTTTCTTCCAATCACTTAATCAATGGAGTAACTAACTCTTTCAATTATAAAACTCTCCAAAGTCTGATAATTTATGAAAAATGAAGTTCTAAAGGGTTGGTATAAAATTAAAGGACATGAACATTATCATTGTTGAAGGTGAGCCTCAAAATTACAAGATTTCATGATGTCATTCACAATAGACTGGGAGCCTCCCTTCCATATGAAACAATGGGAACCAAAAGATCAAATAGAGTCCTTGTTATATGAATGATTGGAATTAAAATATATTAATTACAATTATTTAACATAACCCTTATTTGATGTTGTTTTTTTATATTCTGGATCTTCCCACACTAAATTGGGGAGAAATTAATTGAGGATGTGGGAGCCAATGAAATTGAGGGAGGTGAAACCATGGAAAAATTCAATATGTCATCCTCTTATATTTTGGTTATATATGCTACTGAAAATTTTTATAATTCCTATCAACATTCCTAATAGGAGAAGGAATATTCCACCATATATAATAACAATATATCAGAACTAATCATTCTGGAAGTCCGGATGATGAATAGGCAACAAGATGACAAGCCTAGAAAAAGTATTTATACCAATGCAGTGTAATCCAGCATTAGATATAATTCACTCTACATTTTCTATATAAAATAACTCATGTAACCCATGTACTAATTGGAAATATTTCCTTATATGTAAAAGTTTCCCATTCAAAAACATAGACATTTTTCCCAAAAAGAACAAAATCCTAAATGAGTTGGCCATATTTCAAAAAAAAATTTAATTTTTGATGCTCTCAAACCTTCAAAGGACGTAATGAAATGACTTATAGAGGCTTGGTTAGGACTTTAAGAGTTTGAAGTTTACAAATATTGAAACTAAAAAATGTCATATGGTTTTCTATTTCACTAAGGATTAATGATATAAAATTATACTTTGAAACATCATGTAATATAGAGATATTTTTGGAAATATTTTTTTTGATATACTTTAATCATTAAATATTCTTCATTTCACACAACACAAAATAAAGAATCATTTATATTAAAAAACTATGTTTGGATTTAGTTATATCAAAACCATGTTACAATTATGCAATATGAAAAAATTAAATTAGCTTACGATATACACTACTATATGTTTGGCTTGTGTTACACACATTACCTTTTCCCTTTGATATATTGTGTTACCCGCATGGTCTAGATTTACCAAACTAAAATTTATTATAGATATTATTAATCTAATTTTATTATAGTTAACACATAACTACTGTAATGAAGGTTATGTAATTTTCAAAATATTATTTACACATTTATATAAAATGAATCATTTTGTTATCAATAAGTTATAAATAAAATTAATAACTAATTTCAATAAAAAGAAATCCAATTTCTAAGAAAACTAATTCTCTCTGAACAAACCATATTTCATCTAAATAAATTAAACATACCACATTTAATGAATAATTTTAAGAAAAAATCTATATTATTTATTCTTTCATAAAATTTGAAATATATCCAATTGTTTTTATTTGTGTAAAATAATAATAAATTTCATTTTATGAATAAAAAAATAATTTTTCAAAAATGTAATTTTAGAGGCTTTTAATGGAAAACCAATTTTAAATATAATTATCAACAAATTTATAATTTCTTTTAATAATAATAAGCATCATTTTTGAATGCGGAATATATTTTTTTTAGGATTTTTGGTAATTTTTTTGGGAAATTTCATTTTTTGATGAATTTGTAAAAACATAGAATTTAAAATGAAAACCAGGTTTTCATCTAAAATTTATATATATATAATTTATATTCTTAATTTTTTTAAAAGTTAATATAGTTAAATTTTAAATCAAATAATACAATTTAGGTTATTTGAATCAATTTTATATTGAAATTGGATATACAATCAATTAAATCTTATTAACATTTTCACATTAAAAAACATTTTATTTCATTATGAATACAAGATTAATAATAATTTACTTTCATCCACTTTTGTGAATAGAATTTATGAAATTTAATTCCATACATGGATTCATCATAATATATAATTTCCAATAATTTCATCATAATTTTGACCAAAAATATTAGTAAGTGTAATTAAAATTAAGGGAAATGAATATGGTAAAAACAAGATTACTTAGTAGTTAAACATGAATTTTGGTTGGGAAATAACCTAGAAAACATTTCAAAATTCAGTTCATGGAATTATTTCGAACATATAATCCCATTTAACAAAATCTACAATTATTGGAGTTACATTATGTAATGAATGCCTATCTATAGTGTTTACCTTCTAATATTTATAAGAATGCAACTCCTTCCCCAATATAATCTTAAAATGAACCCTCACTTATTCAGACCCATAAATCCATTATATCATTAAAATCTATCCAAAATGATCTAAAAAATTCCATAAATTCTTCATATAATCCTTAATTTGGGCATAAATCCAACCAAGGAATCCATTTTGTGAAAACCAAAAGGTGTTTACCAAATAAGAGGTAACATCCATCATTAAGAACTTTCTTTTTATTTATCTATACTATAACAAAATTATTATTGCTGAAAACATATACAATATCCTCAATATAATAAATATCCTGACATTTTTAAATAATTATTTAGACTTATACTCACACACACATTAATTAAATGGGACACATAGTCATTATTTGTGTGTGTGACAAAATACAACCATGAAAACTATTATTGCTCATTCTCTCATTGCCAACATTCATGGTTGATAATAATGATGAATTTTATTTTAATTATTTGAAATATATGATAATTATTATGTATATATTCTTTATGAGTTATTATATAAAACATAACTTTATTCTTTCAATTTTCTGTTAACTGAATAACATTGTTTGTGGACATGGGGACTACAACCCACTTAAAGCAATGTTATTTGTTCCCACTTTACATAAAAAACATTGATGAAGGATTTAGTAAATTTTTATGATATATTTGATATAAAAATTCTACTTTAATTATAATATATATATTTATTCCATTTACTTTCTCTCTTACAATACGACAACAAAATGGAAGTAGTGTTCTTGCGTATGTACGAAAAACTATCTCCATGAACAGTGTATTCCATTTTATATTTTTATATTTCATATAAGATTATAAATATTTAAATAATAAATATATTTGATATTTATATGATGATTTAAATTTTGTAAATAATTAAATAATCATCTAAGTTATAGGATCAAGAATAAAATGTCAGAACATATAAGAAAACCAAAGAGGATATTTCCCCAAATATAACATTATTTTGGAATTGATAATAAAAGTGTAATATAATCTAATAACCAAATAATATAAGGTATTATATTTAATAATATGGTTTTGGTATATTTTTAATAAACTTATATTTATTGTACATGTGGTTTAAATCTGTATGAAGAATGTTGAGACTTAAGGAAAGGGTTTTGCTCATCACACTTTTTTTTTCTGGAATACATATTCTATATTCAACACTTATTATTGTTGTTTCATATACATAATGAACTACTACATGTTATATAATTAATTTAATGTAATTAATTATATGAAAATTTTCAACTGATTCAATTATTTAAATGATATAATGAATTAATAGTTACTCAAAGAGTATGGGTTTTCTAGTCTCACATTTATTTTTGTGAGACTTATGCCTTAATCACCTCTCATTTATTTTTTTACAGTGTATATAATTACAATGTATTTATTCTAGGATTATTATCCTTTAATTTATGGTTATTTAAATATCCATTTTATGATCTCTCATTCATGGGGTTTATGTTTCAAAATTTATGAAATCTACAAATTAATTTAGTTATTATTTTCCTTCATTGAGAATCATGCCATGTTATAAACTTATGTTCTTCCACAATGTGTATATACCACCCATGACATTTAGTATCATGAATCTAAATCATTTTATAATATTTTATGATTCATGTAACGTTATTATTTCATTGTTATTTTTATTCTATGTTACCCAAGTGGTAATATTATGTTGCTACAATTTCACCATTTATCAGGACTGTTTATGATTATGTTTCAATAAATGAAAAATAATGATCCATATCTAATGTACAATGATGAGTTTTCTTATACTCCCTTTATCCATGATATCATCCTATATTGGTACTATGTTTTCACTCTTTGAAAATTATAATTATTGATATGTTTTTTAAAAGAAAATCCAACTTTATGTATATCTTCAGCTGGGAATTTGTTTTATTCACACAACATTAATTTAATTTTTTTTTTCAAAAATGTTTTACTATAATGTTTAAAATATGTTTATATCAATGTTTTAAATTTTTTAATTTTTTTTTAAAATGAATCTTCATTCCATTTTTTAATCAAGGAACTTTTCTAATCTTTTTATGGTGAAAAATAATTTTTTTGCATGTACAAATTTACACGAAATAAAATTTTTCAATATTGCATTGAATTTTTACAATTTTATAACATAAAATAAATTTTTTTCTTAATAATAATTAAATTAATTAAAATAATGTATTTATCATTGAAAAAATATAAAAAATTGTTTTATATTAAAAAAATTTGAATTTTGTTTTCATTGATTATTTTATATATTTTCAAAGTTATTTTCGAAGGAAAATGTTTTCAATTTGTCTTATTTAAAAAGTTATTTTCAAATTATATGAGATATTTTCCTCATTAAATAATTTAAATAAATTTTCATGATTCCTTTATATGTTTTAATAATTTTTCAAATAATGTATTCTGACCTTTTTATATGTTTAAAAAATTTATTTTTAATAAAAATTTATGTTCAATATTATATTTATAAATAATCCTCTATCTATGCTTATATAATTTAACATATTTTATTCTTAATAAGTATTTGATCCAAGGACACAAATATTATTCTTTCTTTGAATATTTTATGTTACAATGGGAATTTGTTTATGAAAATGATTTCTTATCCATGGGTTATACCATAATAAAATGATTATGAACCCCACTTCCTTTCATAGGATATTCTATTTTGAAGTGAATATGAATCCAATATCTTTTTTCCAAAGTTATTATGTAAGGAAAATTTTATACTACTCATTTCATTTTATGGGTTATGGTATTTTGTTTATGAAACCAATCTCTTTTTATGGGTTATGATATTATGAATGTGCTGTTATTTTGTGGCACATGCATGTATGATTTTATTCTATGATGGGTGGCACCTATATCTACCTCCAATGCATTCGGTAAAAATATGTTTTTTATGATATCAAAGGGTACACGGGAGGGAATAAAAATCTTGAAACAAGATTATACAAGGGAAAAAAATCCAAATCCCGAAACTAGAGGTTATACATGAGGAAATATCTAGCTTGAAACAAGAGGGTACATGGAAGGTAATCCCAATCTCGAAAAATAGGGTCCACTGGAGGGAATCCTAATCCTAAAACATAGGGGTATATGGGATTGAATCTCAAACCCACAACAAGTGGCTAAACAGGAGGGAGTACCAATCCTAAAAGAAGAAGGTATATGGGATTTTTTTTAATCCCAAGGCAGGTACACATGCGATTAGTCCAGTCCTTACATGTTATGAGGGACATGGTATATAGCCCCGAAAGAGTATTTTAATGCTTATGTATATGACATAATTCCATGTCTTATGAGTTTTTATGATCTCATGGATTATGATCTTAATTTCATAATAATTCCTTTATTTTAAAATACTAATTTTTATTCAATGAATATTTGTTAGGATCTTTAATATATAGGGTATGATCTTCTAATGTTATGATCATGTTCATAGACCTTTATTCTCATGTTATGCTTATATATCTCCCTTGTTTACCATTAATGATAATATGAGCTCACCCATTTCTTTTGTTTCCATTCCCAAGGTTATGAAGAAATTATTTAGGTAGGTTTATTAATGGGTAAGATCACTAAGAATGATATTGCGGATGTTTAACCTAGTGAGACGATTATGTTTCAATGATTGGAGGGGCACTAAAATATTATGATCATCATACATGTTTTTTCTAATGTGATAAATATTCATAGAAAATTATATAATATAAATGTATTATATGTCTAGTTTTATATACATAATACCTCTATACATATCCATCACATTAGATGACAATGAAATTTATCGATATTGAATTGAAAATGGATTTGGAGTCAACCTTATTCCTATCAGAATGCTTGCCCAACTGGGATACACTGAAGTGGATTTCCCCCCTTACACCATAAAATTTAAAGTGTTTGATAAAAGTGAATAGAATCCCATATAACACATTAATATCAAATCCCAATTTGGTAATCTACTGTTTGAATCATAGTTATTTGTTATCCAACAAGATACAACTTTCAATGTTCTCCTAATATGAAATGGGTTGGATCATCATGTAGAGATCCCTTGATCATACCATTAATGTCATAAATAATGTAGAAATGGGTTTATTAGGGTTTCAAATGGTGAAAATATAAATTTTATCCTTATTATTCGCAATATATTGATGAAATATTCAACCAATGTGAAGGGAGGTAACCCATAATTTATGGTGTCACTCAGATTACCACTCCAAATTGTTTGAAAATGAGTCTAAATAACACATTAAAATTCATAATTGATGATTATATTCTACCCATTAGTCAGTTATTGGACATCAACGTAGATATTGATATGTCCTCACCGGTCATCATAATTTCAACCACAACAATTGAACCTCTGGGAACTGAAGAAATATTTTACTCTCTATTGTCAGTGATAACTAGAATATTAATAATTCATTCTAATCCTCACAACTTTAGCAGTCCACTACTTCATCCCTTAGAAATGAAGATGTCATTATATCACTATTGAATGCTAGATCCTTAGACACTAACATTTCCACTATCTATAATGATTCTCCTTAAACTCTCCTCAATCCTAACTTGAACAAAAAAGAAAAAATTGACCTCAAAAAATCTCCTACGACATTAAAGTAAGGAGTATCTACAACTATAGATGAAATCTAATAGATAAATTTGGGTACAGAGGAGGATATGTGGCCAACATTGATCAGTACAGCTATGCCACTTGATTAATAGAAAATTTAAACCACTTTTTTGAGGCATCATTGGGATGAGATTTCATAGAATTACAAAGAGAAGTTATGAATTGATCATAATGTGATACAAATAAATTTATATGACAAGGAGATCATTATGGTCACAAGAATTCTGCTAGATAGAAAAATCCAATGTATGCCACCCATTTTTATGTCATAATCTAAAAAATCATCAGGTATAATTTCATTCAACATGTTCAGTACCCAAAATGGTTCACCAATATTTTCCCCATCAATAAAAATAATGGGAAGATGATGGTTTTCATTGATTCATGTGACCTCAACTGACACTATTCCTAGAATGATATTATTTTCTATAATAACACAACTTCTTGTCGATACAATTGATGGGTATCAAGCCCCCTCTATCATGGATGGATCTTAAAGGTATAATAAAATACAAATGTCCCATAAGACTAAGTAATACACTACCTTTAGTCCCAAGTGAGTATTCGAAAACTGAGTAATAACATTTAGTCTACATAATATAGGAACTACATAGATACATGAAAAGCATACCATCGTCAATACTTTACTACAAAAATCATTCAAGTGATACGTTGAAGATTTAATGGTAAAAACATAGTAATTCACTATTTATCATTCTGATTTGGAAAACATTTTTGATAATCTTAAACAATACAGAATGAAGATGAATACCCTGAAATTTTATTTCAGCATTTCCTTAAAAAAATTTCACATATTAGTTGTATGTAATCATAGAATTTATTTATAACCTATAATGAAAACAAAAATTATAGGGTTTTCACCCCTCATTACATCAACGTGTAGGCGGAATACAATGTCCCCATTCTGACATTCATTGCTTTATAGAAAACCAATCAGTTATGTGTTTGACCTTAACCAGGTTGATGAAGAAAGGGTTCATGTTTCTATGAACTGGTTACTACAAAAAATAATTTAATATACTCATGAAGTAACTATTGATATCACTAGTGTTGATGCAGAAAGTCGAAGTTAATATGCTCATCATGTATGTGAAATATTTGGAACAGTCACTCTGTTTATTCCATTCAGAGAAAAATGATACTGGTAGTGAAAAAAACCATTATTATTTATGTTTGACTAAGCTCAACATTGAGACTCAGTATTCAGATATCAATAAGATCAATTTGGAAATGTTTTTTTTTGAAATTCATAAATTAAGGTATTACCCATAACATCATGGGGTCCATTTTAACATCTTGAAATGATCCGCTCAAATATATCCTCAATCTTCAAATGTTGAATAGATGTTTAGCATGTTTGGAAATCATTCTGCATCATTTTTACAAATGGTTCATATTGTCAAAGATGATAAAAGAGAAATCCTATGAAAATGTCACGAACCAGGCCGGGTCGCCATCTGACCCGGCGCCCGACCTGGTCCGTGGCAAGGCCCGAGGGGCGTTCTCGATCCCCACGGGCTGACACAAGTGCCCGGGTATCCAGAGTAACCTGTGGGAACGGTTTACCCGGAATGGTATATGCAAACACTAACAAGATAATAAAAATGAATCTAGGAATCGACAACCAAAGAGACTATTAAACTGAAATCAAAATTTAAAGGTTTACAACTAAAACCAACATCCAAAAATAAATGACAACAAAAGAGAATAACACTATAAATCAAACCTCCAAGCGACAAGAGTGGTGTAGAATCTGCACGCCACAACACCAACATGCATGAGAAGGCCACTGACACTCCAACCACCACCACTGAGCATGATGTCACAACCTGGAATACACAAGGAACAAAGTCTCTATACACCCGAAGGTGTATGCAGGGTGTGAGCGAAAGGCCCAGTAGGACGTCACCCAATAAAAAGGTTCCATGCCACAACATCAAAAGGACAATTTAATGTGCTTATTCAAGTTATACTTTCAAAATACTTTTAAAGAAAACATTTACAATCCAAAATCTAAAGGAAAACACTAAAAAGAACTCATTTCACAAACACGATTTTAAAGAGGAAGAGAAAAGTTCATTTTGGGCACACACACACACACTCACTCACACACACACACATACTCACACAGACACACACTTACACACACACACTCACTCACACCCAAGTGGTCATCCATATGCAGACGTAAGGCACCACGCCAAAGATGGTAGAGCACTATGGGTAAATCCCCTAAGGTTCATCTAGCTCGAGTGGGACCCTAGAACCTCGTGTCTCGGTTAAACGTGGCTTAGAAGGCCACGAACCTCAGAAAACGTGGCTTAGAAGTCCACGAACCTCAGAACACGTGTCTTGGAAGGCCACGACCCTCAGATATCATATGTTTAATTAGTGTTGCAATCGTCAATCCAGCTAAGTGAAACAGGGACGACACCCATCCGGTTCACTAGCACACTAGTTTTAGTCTTCCCACCTAGATACCCAGGGTTCTCCCATGTGCTCAATCAAGTTTCACATTCACATAGTAAATTTCTTTCTCATATCGAAGACCAAACAAGATATTGCACATAGAAGTCACCGTTTTCATACCAAATCACTATTTCAAAGACACACGCACACGACATGTCTCATTTTATAAAAATACACCACTTTAAACAATGAACGCGTATTCAACTCCTACAAAGCCCCATTTTAGTGTCATATAAATGTACAAATAAATCATTTGAGTTATTATTGAACCCATTTCATGAAAAACCAAGAATACATTACACTAAAAACAACTTGATTTTATATAGAGGAGTCACTTTAAAAATTGATACACGAGGTAACCATGTCAAAACTTGTTTTCCATTATTCAAACAATTTTGCATTCAACTTCAAAAGTACACAACAAGTAAAACACACCAAAAGTGATTCATATACTTTGAAAATGTCTATTTAAAAACACAAAAACCTAAAGTGACTTGAAAACATCTTTCGCACCTGCCAAACAACCCTCAAAAACCTTTTATCCATGTTTCGCACTCAAAACACCACTTAAATAAACAATTCCTCAATTTATAAAACATATCGCATGAAAAAGAAACCATTAAAAAATCAATTTCACAAACTGACCCTTCTAAAACCTCATTGGCACTCTATAAACAATTATTAAACACTTCTAAAATTTTCCACAACAGGATCGAAATGGAAAATAACATAACCATTTCTAAAGAGAGAACAATTTTCATCACGCGTACATGAAAAACAATTTTTTTAAAACGCATTTCGTACAACCTATTAAACACAAAAATCATTTATATAACAACACACATATAGACAACAAAAGCATACTATTTTGGAAACCCAATTTTCATCAAACGAACACGCCAAAACATTATAAACATAGATCGCACCATGCAATTAATTCATAGAACATATTAAATTAAACTAAACAAACAAATTAAATTATCTAAATGATGCAAAGGCATGGAACCACCTACCTCAATGCAGGAACGAAATAAAAGTGATACAGCGCAATACTCCCACTGCACAAAGGTCGCAGTGCACGAAACCGTCAAAAGGGTCCTAAAATAGTAGACCAAAAATTCTCATCGCCAACCCATCACAACATCAACGATTTAATAATTTAACTAACAATAAAACAAATTAAATAATAATTAATTAAATTGAATAATGAATAAGAAAATTTAATAGTAATTAAACAAATAGATTAACAATTAAACAAATTCAATTAACTAAATTGATAAACAATTAAACAGATCAAATAAAATGATTAACCAATTTAATAATAATCAAATAATTTGATTAACAATTTTAAACAAATGCAATAATAACTGAATATATCAATTAACAACTAAACAAATCAATAATAATTAATTAAAATAAAACCAAACCCTTATCCCGGAATTGTCGGGATCCAATCGAGGGGCGCGCAGCGGCTGTCCGGTGAGCACGAGCCGGGTTGCGGGGGAGGTCCGGCAGCCGAGCGGGGGTGCGGGAAGGGCGGATGACCGAAGGAGTAGGGGGCGTCACGATGAAAATGGAGGTGCAGGGCTTCAGCGGCAAGGGGACTAGCGCACCAGGGAGCTGGGGGGGGGGGCTTGTAGCGGATAGGTCAGGGGGGTTGGCGGGTGGCTTATGGGTGCGATGCAAGGCGGAGCAGGGGAGGCGGGGCGACGGCAGGTCGCCGGAGGGGTGAAGGATGCCGGAGGGGAGAGGTGCGAGCAGGGAGGGTGATGGCTCGCATGAGGGGGGGGGGGGGGAGAAACGCGATTCGGGGGAAAAAAGGGGCAAAGCCCTAAGAAAAAGAAAATAGGGGGGAAAAGATAAAAAGAAATAAAACAAATAAAATAAGTAAAATAATAATAATAATAATAATAATAATAATAATAATAATAATAATAAACTGGAATATGAATAATGAGGATAAAAATAATAATACTCATTTGATAAAACGAAAATAAAATAAAAAGTTTATCAATTAAGATAATAATAAAAATAATAATAAAATTAACAAAACAATAATAATTTTAATAAACTAAAAGAGAAATAATAATATTAATAATAATAACAACAATAATAATAATAATAATCTCAAATAATAATAATATTATTACCATCAAAATAATTAATTTTAATTTGTATTCCATGCCTATTATTTTATATTAATTTTATTTTACTACTCATTTAATTTTATTTCTTCATTGTTAATTCATTTCATTTAGGTAGTTGCACATCGGCAGGCGAGCGGAGAACTGAGTGAGGTCACGCGGTGACCCAAGCGAAGTTGCATGGCTTCGACCGTCCCCTTCCCATGTGTCGAACACCGCCATGCCCAAAATATTCCTTTATCTGCAAAACATAAAATTTAACGTCAGGCGGGTCACACGGCAGCGCTGGCAAAGACACTAGGCTTCGCAATTATATTTCGCACGTGCGTCACACATTGTCAAGCCCCGAGGAGTCGGGTGAGGTCGCGTGCTTAAGCCAAAACGAGTATTTCTTTAAATAATGACCCAAAAGTTTTAAGTCGGCTTCAAAAGGAACTACCCAAGGCAAGAAATTTAATAAAATAAATAAATTAGAAAAGATGGGTGTCACAATTCTCCCCACCATAAAGCATTCCGTCCCCGGAAAGCCACAACTATGACCAAACCCCAAAATAGAGAACCACACTCCCTTAAGGCTCAAGAAGGATCTCCATAAACATCCAGCAAAGAGGGGAAAAAGAATTGTGCTCAGAGAAAGTGACTCAAAAACAACTTCAAGAAATGCGTAATAAGACTTTCTGATATGCGTTGCCCACCCCAATGAGCTAGAACACCTCCAGTTGACTGATCAAAGAAAACCACTCGCACCCACAGAAACCAACTTCACAAGCCGAAACATCTCAGGCAGTATTAAACTAAAACCACAACATGTAGATAGAATAAAAATCAATGTCAAACCACATCCAAGGAACACTCTTATCACTTATCACTAATCCATATTTAAAACAGAAGAAAAAGGTCAACATGGGGAGGCCCGAGGGGCTCCCCACCATTAAGAACTCACTAACGCTCGAGACAAGACTAGAAAACCGACACGGGGAGGTTCGAGTGGACTCCCCTGTAAAGACCCGTATCTTGACGTACATGGACATTACATTACTTTTGCGGAATACTTAGTACATAACAAAAACACACACACAAGGATCGTAATAGTTTAGTGTCTTTGGAAACTCGGAACGTAATCTTTTAATCGTGGTGGAAGATCTTCAACATATCCCATAAAGATCTTCCTTTTTTATACCTAAAACCTTTCTTTATATCATGGGGAAAAGAAAAAATAAAAGGGTGAGCTCAAATGCTCAGTAAGGGTAAACAAAAGAAAAATCAATCACATCATATTCATAAGAACATAACTTTTGGAAATCTTAACCTGCAAAAGAGAGCATAATTTCATAACATGGGATAAATCATAGTAGTGAAATGAAATCCCAATAATAATAACTCAAAACATGAATCTTTGTAGCATACACATATAATCATAAAGAATCATTTCTTGTTAGTCAAGACTCATTGCCAAGACTATCTTAGTGGACAAAGTCCCTTTCTGAATCGAGTAACCCTCGTTTCAGTCCTGTTTCACTGAACCGGTATAACCTACCATTTCAGCCATGTCTATCTCATGAGATATAAAATCTTTACCCAATGCATTGGAGGGAGATATAGGTCCCACCCATCTCATAATGATACCATTCTTATGTGTGCCACAAAATCATAAATCATACATCATTTCATAACCCATGTAATAAAAATGGGATTCTTAAATAACATGACATCATAAAAGCATTCATATAAGATAAAGGAATTCATAAACATAATTCCATCACAACATAGTCAAATCAATGTAAAAATATGGATAGAAACAGAACCCTTCATTATCTTAGATGGAAAATAATTTTGATAAAACACTTGAAATGAATTCTTGAGGAAAATATCCTTCTTCAAAATCAATTTCTTTTCACAAAACATCATGCAATTTTAAAAGAAAGAGATTTTATTAAAAATAGTCATGAAATCTTTTGGAATAAGCTTCATGAATATAAGTCTTTATAAAACCGTAAAAATCCGTTCGTGCCGTTTAAGTTAAAAAAACATTCTTCATACTTTTGTCGGAAAAGTCAAAAAAGTACCTCGTACGAAAAACGAACAAAGATTCCTTTCATACATATTAATAAAAACTCACCGAAGGGTAAAAATGGATTTAAACAATTGTAGGTTGATGGAAATAATATCACATATTGATGAAACATGGATGTGGATGATAAAATACACCCCAGTAAATACTTACGAATAAACAATCTCGTATAAAAATGAGATTGTGATATTTCCCTTACCTTAGGTCCGATTTTCTTGTATGTGTCCGAACTTCCTGTATAATGATTTAAATTATGTCATTGAATTATTACAGAATCATATTCATCGTTATCATATCATATATGGTTCACTTATGACATTATATTACCTGTTCTTTTGTAAATTCCATGTTAAAGAAGCGTTTTGGGTAAAATCGTTTCATTTATCATAGGTGTTTTGACTTGTTGTTCTTGAAATTATTATTACTTATATCATGATTTAATTACTTCCAGAATATCAAATATGATTTATATATCATATATATTCAGTATATATATACATATATATAATAGATAGATAAATGAAATGAAAAACACCGTTCATGGAGACGGTAGTCCGTACGTACGCATGAACGCTGTTTTCCTTTCCTTATTGTCTTGAATGGAAGTAAGTAGATGACATACATATATACATAAATCCAGTATCTTTATAATGTCATATATTTCATTATTATTTCTTATATATACTTCTTAATCATTCTTAAATGGTTAACATGGAGAATGAATCTCATCGCGTCGTGGAGACGGTAGTCCGTACGTACGCACGAGCGATGATATCATTTCCATAAATATTGAATTGAATTAGAGTGGATTATACAATATATAAGAATCAATATGATGTTGTAATAAATATGTATAGTTATTCTTTGCACAATTATACCCATCCTTGTAAGGTGGTGGTGGAAAATAGATTACACCACGGCGTGGAGACGGTATTCCGTACGTACGCACGCGCGGTGATTTCTTTTTCCGTAGGATGGATAGATGGTGAAATAGGGTTGTTTCATACTTATAATAACATATCAGCATATGAGTGATACTGATGTTATTACTTCACAATGAAACAACCTAAGAAGAAGAAGTGGAAGAAGAAATAAAGATGAAAGAATTGGTAACGGTAATTACCTCTTCTTTGAAGCGCCTCTTTGAGACCTCCTCTTAGGGCACTAAAATTGGTCTTTGAGGAAGAACAGAACCTCTCGTATGTTGCTAGGGAAGTGGAGAAGAGATTTTGGCAGGGGTTGGCCGAGCTTGAGTGCTCAAATTGGTGTGAGGAGGAGGGGGAGGAGGTGTCCTTTTATAAGGGAGGAGAGGGGCACCTTAGGAATATCTCAAAATGTTATTTTATATTAAAGTCAAAATCGGTTTATAATGGTTCCAAAGGGTCTTATTTCGAAGCTAAAGTGGGGATGGGTCGAAATCCTATCAACCAATAAGATTTAGACAAGTTTAGGGTATTAGTTTAACCTTATCAATTAGATTTAACTCTAAGTTAAATAATTTAACTTTTACCGTGTCTTTTTGTTTTCTTTCACTATATGGTTAATACACTTACTATAACATGCCAAACGAACCCCAAATTGAATATTATTAATACATATATCCTTATCTAAGTAATTTTGCCGAACCTTAGATTTTTAGGAATAAAATAACAATTAATAATATAATATTTTATTTAAAAACTATTTTTTGTCAATTTTGACACTATTTGATATATGATTTTTGTGAAAGTCATAACAGAATTATATGTTCGAACCAAGTTGATTAAATCAACAATAATATATCATAGTAACCTAGAAAATTAGTGTAATTCATAAAAAGTCTCAAATTACATTTATTTTGGTGTTTATAACATCAATTATGTCAATATTTCATAAATAAGATAAAAACTGCATCATAATTGTGTCATAAATAAATTAACTTATTTAATGTCTAAAAATTATAAATAAAATACCATCATGTAGGAAATATTTTTATATTTCTAATGAATAATTTCAATCGAATTTATCATATGTATAACCCTATATTAAAAATGTTTTAGTAAATAAACATTGATTTTAACTCTTTTAACTCTTCTTTGAATTAAATAATAATAAATGTCCTAATCTAATCCAAGTGGGACTAAATGGTCATATTTTATTCCTAAGTTTGTTTTTGGTCGAATTACACTTTTCAAATAGAATTAGGACATGTGTTAGGGTAATAGTAATATCATATTTACCCTTAGTTACCCTATTTACTATTAAACGCGGTAAAAAAAGTAAAAAGTTACTATTCACCAAAAAATTATTTTTATCTCATTGAACCAAATTTTACTTACTGATATCAACCGTGTCTGTCGGATTTTCGAAATTCCATTCACAGAAGCGGTAAAATTAAGTTTTATGCAAAATTCAGTTTTTAACCTACCACTTAGTGGTTTCACTATTCATCAAAAATTGAAAGTTTTCAGAAAAAAGCCAAAATTTCATCCTAAGCTATATTTCATATTCCGAATTCAAAAATGAAGTCTATTTTACCAAATTCATAACATAGAAATTGAATTAATTAATTTTATAATTAAATCCCGCTGTTAAAACAAATAGCGTGTTTTTAAGAAACAATATCTATCAAAAGATTGACACTTGATTATGTCTGGTTTAAATGTGAAATTACATCCAATGACCAAAATTGTATTAAATTTTAAAAATATATTCTAAATATACTTTAAAACCACTCAAATTAATGATTTATCACTATTAATTATTTTGATTAAAAAAGTTGTTTTTAATTATAATTTAGTAATTTTCACTATTCATCAGAATATGAAAGTTATCCG
Source organism: Viscum album (assembly GCA_963277665.1). NCBI lineage: Eukaryota > Viridiplantae > Streptophyta > Magnoliopsida > Santalales > Viscaceae > Viscum > Viscum album. The sequence goes on along the minus strand of OY728136.1, from coordinate 1,951,166,771 downwards.
AAAAGTACCAAAATTTCACCTTAGGCTAAATTCGATACTCCGAATCAAAGAATGAAGTTCATTTTGAAAAATAAGATTTACGGAATTTTAAAAAGTGGTTATTACTATTCATAACGGTTAGTTTTAATAATATTTTAATAGCATATCGTTGTTTAGTGAAACTCAGTATTGCGTATTACACACGCTATCGAGGAAGGTCGCGATTGCGTGTAATGCAAGGCAAGTCAAGGATGCGTGTTGTGCAAGCTCCTTTTTGTGTAGCGTACAACACAAGACATTAATAAAATTAAAAAGAATATTTTTTTATAAAATCTTGGGCTGTTACATTCTACCCCCCTTAAAATGAATTTCGCCCTCGAAATTCGTCGGGGTTATAAATGGTTTACTATTCGAAAGTTTCTTTAATAGAAACCCACATCGTAAAAAGGAATATCAAAACCAATCTTTAAAAACAAAAGTATGAAACGTAACGGTTACCCAAATAAACTAATCATTGGGTTTCCACATAGGTGAAAATATGGATATGGAAGAGAAATCTAACCATCATGTTCTGATGGAGAGTGGTAGAGAACATGGCTATGGAAAAGCCAGTAATCACAAATCCATAGATTTGTGATGATATAAGGTACCATCTGATTCATCAGGTAAAAGATCACTAGGACAACATTTTTGGTTTTCAAGATCATTTCCCTAAAGTTGAAAATTGAATTAGAATAAATACTTACTTTATTTTGGTACAATCTAAATGTTGTTCGTGCCTTGAACAATTTCCACTTCATCTCTTAAATAAATGAAGTTGAATTTGTTATTCGTGAAGTGTTAGCAGATCATGTGATAGAATGACGGGTCATTCCATCTGTCTCAAACAAAAGGTTAGCAAAATTATATGCATAAGTCGATCTATAGTGAGATTAATCATATATGGTTCCTAAAATGGACTTATACTTCATATATCATACTGCTTAATAAAATAAAACTAGTTTCTACTAAACAGGGACTTCCTGTAGGCCAGTGGTAGGCGATAAAGGCCAGTCGCACTTCAGTTGTGGGTTCGATTCCCACATCCTTGTTCGAAGCGATGGGCTGTCGCCCGTCCTGCAGGTTGTCCCTTTTTCCAAAACTATATTACTATAACATCCCATCAATAATATCGAAAAAAAACAAACAATACTAACTTGTGTCCAACGTAATCCATTCCAATCTTTAGGCTTATCCATAATACTGCAGTCAACTCTCATAATATAGTGAAAACGATTACCAGAGATTTAACACCATCGTCGATCCCCATATATCATAAGATATGTTTTGTTGGTCACATTCCAAACATTGAAAGTCCTTAATCGTGTATTCTCTTGAATACCTTAGTGAAAACATGAATGCAGTTAAAAGTTAACACATTCCACATACCAAAATCCTCAAAATTCTATATACTCAAACCATGATATCACTTAGTCCTTATATCAATCATGAGCTCATGAATACTGTCAAACATTTCATTTTCTCCTTATCCCTTCATTATGCGCATATCATCTACATTCCAAAAATATCTGAATAACCTTTCATGGATACTGGTAACATTAATCAGACAACAATGTAACAATCCTTACATGTCTCTTTATTCCATAGTACCATGAGACTACTTATACAACATTACACATGATAAACATGTAATCATTCCACTACATTCTTAAACCATTGACCGAGCTTCAACAATTCTTTCATCTCACATATCATTGGTATTCTCTTCATCATCATCCACATAAATACTTCCCATACGACCATACTGATTATCTTCATGAGACTTTCCCTTAGGGAATTGGTTTGCATAATGCCCGTACATTCCACATTTAAAACATTTAACCATTGTTGAAGTCGTAGCAATACCATTATCCTCATCCCTGGTGTTAACTGAACCTTTTCCTTTGCACTTACTGGCTTTGTGTCCTTCTTTTCCACACCCAAAGCATCTTCCAGTTCCTTTGAAACATTCTCCTTGATGCCTCTTCCCACATGATTTACATAGGGGAAATTGAACTTTCTTTCCTCTATGATCATCATGAAACTCCATCTTTCTCTTATTAGCCGAGTCAGGAAACTTACCAAATTTTACTTTATTGATCATATTATGAGATTGCTGATTCGGCATAATAATGATGTTTGGACTTCCAAATCCCATTTAATTTGGTTTCTCATGAATAATATCATTCCATTGTCCATCATTTCCTCCATTATCGTGAATCACCTTGTTTCCAGACATTTTCTAAAACCCAAAAAGAATAGTGTGAGAGGAAAAAAAATCATAATAAAGGGGGAGTAACTTAAATATCTAACATCTTTGGTTTAATCTAATATCGTTACCATAGTTCTAGGACTATATCCTATACGTATACTTATCCTTAGGGGCATCCCTAGACATACCTTATAAATATCTCTAGGGATCTCACTAACGTTTTTGCATCCTAGTTTCCAAAGGTTGACTAAACCTTTTCTCTGATACCAACTGTAAAGACCCGTATCTTGACGTACATGGACATTACATTACTTTTGCGGAATACTTAGTACATAACAAAAACACACACACAAGGATCGTAATAGTTTAGTGTCTTTGGAAACTCGGAACGTAATATTTTAATCGTGGTGGAAGATCTTCAACATCTCCCATAAAGATCTTCCTTTTTTATACCTAAAACCTTTCTTTATATCATGGGGAAAAGAAAACATAAAAGGGTGAGCTCAAATTCTCAGTAAGGGTAAACAAAAGAAAAATCAATCACATCATATTCATAAGAACATAACTTTTGGAAATCTTAACCTGCAAAAGAGAGCATAATTTCATAACATGGGATAAATCATAGTAGTGAAATGAAATCCCAATAATAATAACTTAAAACATGAAACTTTGTGGCATACACACATAATCATAGAGAATCATTTCTTGTTAGTCAAGACTCATTGCCAAGACTATCTTAGTGGACAAAGTCCCTTTCTGAATCGAGTAACCCTCGTTTCAGTCCTGTTTCACTGAACCGGTATAACCTACCATTTCAGCCATGTCTATCTCATGAGATATAAAATCTTTACCCAATGCATTGGAGGGAGATATAGGTCCCACCCATCTCATAATGATACCATTCTTATGTGTGCCACAAAATCATAAATCATACATCATTTCATAATCCATGTAATAAAAATAGGATTCTTAAACAACATGACATCATAAAACCATTCATATAAGATAAAGGAATTCATAAACATAATTCCATCACAACATAGTCAAATCAATGTAAAAATATGGATAGAAACAGAACCCTTCATTATCTTAGATGGAAAATAATTTTGATAAAACACTTGAAATGAATTCTTGAGGAAAATATCCTTTCTTCTTCAAAATCAATTTCTTTTCACAAAACATCATGCAATTTTAAAAGAAAGAGATTTTATTAAAAATAGTCATGAAATCTTTTGGAATAAGCTTCATGAATATAAGGCTTTATAAAACCGTAAAAATCCGTTCGTGCCGTTTAAGTTAAAAAAACATTCTTCATACTTTTGTCAGAAAAGTCAAAAAAGTACCTCGTACGAAAAACGACAAAAGATTCCTTTCATACATATTACTAAAAACTCACCGAAGGGTAAAAATAGATTTAAACAATTGTAGGTGGATGGAAATAATATCACATATTGATGAAACATGGATGTGGATGATAAAATACACCCCAGTAAATACTTACGAATAAACAATCTCGGATAAAAATGAGATTGTGATATTTCCCTTACCTTAGGTCCGATTTTCTTGTATGTGTCCGAACCTCCTGTATAATGATTTAAATTATGTCATTGAATTATTACAGAATCATATTCATTGTTATCATATCATATATGGTTCACTTATGACATTATATTACCTGTTCTTTTTTAAATTCCATGTTAAAGAAGCGTTTTGGGTAAAATCGTTTCATTTATCATAGGTGTTTTGACTTGTTGTTCTTGAAATTATTATTACTTATATCATGATTTAATTACTTCCAGAATATAAAATATGATTTATATATCATATATATTCAGTATATATATACATATATATAATAGATAGATAAATGAAATGAAAAACACCGTTCATGGAGACGGTAGTCCGTACGTACGCATGAACGCTGTTTTCCTTTCCTTATTGTCTTGAATGGAAGTAAGTAGATGACATACATATATACATAAATACATTATCTTTATAATGTCATATATTTCATTATTATTTCTTATATATACTTCTTAATCATTCTTAAATGGTTAACATGGAGAATGAATCTCATCGCGTCGTGGAGACGGTAGTCCGTACGTACGCACGAGCGATGATATCATTTCCATAAATATTGAATTGAATTGGAGTGGATTATACAATATATAAGAATCAATATGATGTTTTAATAAATATGTATAGTTATTCTTTACACAATTATACCCATCCTTGTAAGGTGGTGGTGGAAAATAGATTACACCACGGCGTGGAGACGGTATTCCGTACGTACGCATGCGCGGTGATTTCTTTTTCCGTAGGATGGATAGATGGTGAAATAGGGTTGTTTCATACTTATAATAACATATCAGTATATGAGTGATACTGATGTTATTACTTCACAATGAAACAACCTAAGAAGAAGAAGTGGAAGAAGAAATAAAGATGAAAGAATTGGTAACGGTAATTACCTCTTCTTTGAAGCGCCTCTTTGAGACCTCCTCTTAGGGCACTAAAATTGGTCTTTGAGGAAGACCAGAACCTCTAGGATGTTTCTAGGGAAGTGGAGAAGAGATTTTGGCAGGGGTTGGCCGAGCTTGAGTGCTCAAATTGGTGTGAGGAGGAGGGGGAGGAGGTGTCCTTTTATAAGGGAGGAGAGGGGCACCTTAGGAATATCTCAAAATTGTATTTTATATTAAAGTCAAAATCGGTTTATAATGGTTCCAAAGGGTCTTATTTCGAAGCTAAAGTGGGGATGGGTCTAAATACTATCAACCAATAAGATTTAGACAAGTTTAGGGTATTAGTTTAACCTTATCAACTAGATTTAACTCTAAGTTAAATAATTTAACTTTTACCGTGTCTTTTTGTTTTCTTTCACTATATGGTTAATACACTTACTATAACATGCCAAACGAACCCAAAATTGAATATTATTAATAAATATATCCTTATCTAAGTCATTTGGCCGAACCTTATATTTTTAGGAATAAAATAACAATTAATAATATAATATTTGATTTAAAAACTATTTTTTGTCAATTTTGACACTATTTGATATATGATTTTTGTGAAAGTCATAACAGAATTATATGTTCGAACCAAGTTGATTAAATCAACACTAATATATCATAGTAACCTATAAAATTAGTGGAATTCATAAAAAGTCTCAAATTACATTTATTTTGGTGTTTATAACATCAATTATGTCAATATTTCATAAATAAGATAAAAAATGCATCATAATTGTGTCACAAATAAATTAACTTATTTAATGTCTAAAAATTATAAATTAAATACCATCATGTATGAAATCTTTTTAGCTTTCTAATTAATATTTTCAATCGAATTTATCATATGTATAACCCTATATTAAAAATGTTTTAGTAAATAAACTTTGATTTTAACTCTTTTAACTCTTCTTTGAATTAAATAATAATAAATGTCCTAATCTAATCCAAGTGGGCCTAAATGGTCATATTTTATTCCTAAGTTTGTTTTTGGTCGAATTACACTTATCAAATAGAATTAGGACATGTGTTAGGGTAATAGTAATATCATATTTACCCTTAGTTACCCTATTTACTATTAACCGTGGTAAAAAAAGTAAAAAGTTACTATTCACCAAAATTTTTTTTTATCTCATTGAACCATATTTTACTTACTGATATCAACCGTGTCTGTCGGATTTTCGAAATTCCATTCACAGAAGCGGTAAAATTATGTTTTATGCAAAATTCAGTTTTTAACCTACCACTTAGTGGTTTCACTATTCATCAAAAATTGAAAGTTTTCAGAAAAAAGCCAAAATTTCATCCTAAGCTATATTTCATATTCCGAATTCAAAAATGAAGTCTATTTTACCAAATTCATAACATAGAAATTGAATTAATTAATTTTATAATTAAATCCCGCTGTTAAAACAAATAGCGTGTTTTTAAGAAACAATATCTATCAAAAGATTGACACTTGATTATGTCTGGTTTAAATGTGAAATTACATCCAATGACCAACATTGTATTAAATTGTAAAAATATATTCTAAATATACTTTAAAACCACTCAAATTAATGATTTATCACTATTAATTATTTTGATTAAAAAAGTTGTTTTTAATTATAATTTAGTAATTTTCACTATTCATCAGAATATGAAAGTTATTCGAAAAGTACCAAAATTTCACCTTAGGCTAAATTCGATACTCCGAATCCAAGAATGAAGTTCATTTTGAAAAATAAGATTTACGGAATTTTAAAAAGTGGTTATTACTATTCATAACGGCTAGTTTTAATAATATTTTAAAAGCATATCGTTGTTTAGTGAAACTCAGTATTGCGTATTACACACGCTATCGAGAAAGGTCGCGATTGCGTGTAATGCAAGGCAAGTCAAGGATGCATGTTGTGCAAGCTCCTTTTTGTGTAGCGTACAACACAAGACATTAATAAAATTAAAAAGAATATTTTTTTATAAAATCTTGGGCTGTTACATCCCCGCCATTAAAGAAAGGTCTAGCACTAGTTCATTATAGACACATTCGTGCAAGACCCAATGTGGGTCTCCCCACCATTAAGAACCTATCAACTCTCAAGAAGAGACTGAAAAACCAAAATGGGGATGTCTGGGTGGACCCCCCACCATTAACGAAAGGCCAACACCGATTTACTCCGGAGTACTTTGCGCAAGACCCATCATGGGTCTCGCTGCCATTAGACCGAACAGAGGATACATAACCTTGAAAGAAAAAAAATTTCTCGATGGTGACCGAAAACCGCACCACAAGGGGTGGGGAGGGAGGGGCCCGACCACTAGGCATCAAAACCACTGCCAACCACAACAAACATCTTAAAATTTCCTAGATGAACACCATTCAGATTTGAGACTGAGTTACCCAACAGACTCTCATAAGGACCACTAAAGTGACTGCATCCAGTGGAACGCAACCCCCAAGACTTTAAGGCACGAGACGAACACACCTCCTCGTGGTTGCGAAAACCTTATGTAACCAGACAACTCATTCAGAGTGGAACAACCATAGAAAACAATTTATGTTGCCTTCACTCTCGTCACCGATGACAGAAATCAGGATGGGGTCCCATACACTCCCAGGGATCCTGACCACGCACCAACTTCACTCCGAGGACTACGACTGGAGCCCTGATGTTGGAAGCATCCCCTATCTCGCAGTCAGGTATTGAGGACTCCCGTGCGAAGCTTCTCTTTTTGGTGTCACACGCAACCTCACTGCAATTGAGACGACCCCAGCAACACAACACATTACAACATCTGACTGATCATACGTGGAACATTCACCTACACCAGAGTTAAAATGGTGCATGCGCATCACCCTTTATCACGCTGAATGAGAACACGACACCACCAATCATCACCTGAACATGATCATTGCTGTTGAGAGGAACATTACGCTGATAAGGACTTTAAACCGCGTCTTGAACACCACGTGATTCCTGCAAACGAACATAGAAGCCTCATACGACTGGGTCTGCCAAACTAGTAACCTAACAAGAACCATTCCTTAAAAAAACAAACCAAAGACCAAAGGTCATTTAGGACGATAGACCGCACCAAAAAATTAGGGTTGCTTCCACCTTTTTCCCACTGGAGTCTCCTTTACCGCTTCCAAACCACCGTTGACTATCAAAGGGACCTCACTCTGAAAGACATCACTGAGCATGACTCTTGCAGCCGATGTATATACTATAAATCCCTTCAAGACACTGGTCAACTCTTAAAAAATTTGGTACCGCCTTCACCCTTCCCCGCTGGACTTCCTTTCACAATTTCCAGGGGAATCCTTCAAACACGACGACGTCAAACTTCATACCCGACGACTCAGACAACTCAAAGAGACTGAAACTCCCTTCATCTTCCCTCACATCTATCATTCCACTACGAGAGGATCCGCTTAACTGAAGGAAAAAGGAATAGACTTAGCATTGTCACTAAAAAAGGAAGAGTCATCACTTTAGTCAACTGGAGGGTCGGCCAACATCGAACTATCTGTGGCCACACGTCATCCGCACATTAACTTTTTATTGGGGGAATACACTAGACGAGAAGGAGAACCGTGGACCAAACCAAACTGATCCAATGGTCAAGAAATACCACAAGAGAACACCAAACGTGCAGGGGAAACCACTGCAAGGGCTCCTCGATGTACTTTTCAAAAGAATTATCTAGCTACATGCTTGCCTACCAACATACAAATAAGAATTAAAACTTAGGACACAACCATTCAGAAAGAGTCCTCGGCTCAAAACGCCTCACATCCGACATTTTCAAAACACAAGGACATGCCACACAAACACCGGTTGTTTTTTAAAAAACACAAAATTTTCATTTAAGAAAACATTTTGAAAATAAGCAAAGCCAGTGGGTTGCACAAACACCAATGGTGTCCCATGGGCCTCGCACATGCATGTTCTCGTGCCGCACTGGCACCCACCTCATATCCATCCAAGCACTCATCCACTCATTCCATTAACCATTTCTTTACCATGTACACTCATGCATGTGGTTTCCCACGAGAAGACCAAGGGTCAAAAACAAACCATTCCATTTTGTTTTTCAAAACCAAAACATCCAACCCACACCTTTCAAACCTCATACCTCATTTTTTTAAGTGCTTAATAAAAAAAAATCATCTTCCAAGTCCAAAACATTTTTACTTAAAAGCCAAATTGTCACGAATCCAAAACAAAGAGACGATAAATAATGTAGGAGGAAAGTAGTGTTTGCGGGTGATTGGAGCATATGGTTGGCGGCCATATGCCAGTCACACTGTTGGCCACAGAGAGTATTTTAGGACAGTGTTCCTGGCTCCACAAGGTTTGCCAAACCCTGCGAGCTCACTAAGACCACTTACCTTACTCCTTTTTCATTTCCCTTAGACACGATCATCCGCAAGGACCAAAAACTCAGACAAACCTCAACATATTTTGGTAACTTGAGTCCCTCCACGAGTTGTGCTGGCCAGGCACCTTACTCGTAGACAGGATGTCGAGTCCCGACAACTTTAACTCAAGTCTACAATGACTCTATCCCAAAAGAAACGACCCAAGAGAGAAAACCATGCCCTCTAATACCATTTTGTCACGAACCAGACCGGGTCTCCATCCGATCTGGTGCCCGAACCGGTCCGTGGAAAGGCCCAAGGGGCATTCCCGATACCCACTGGCTGGCACAAGTGCCCGGGTATCAAGAGTAACCTTTGGGAACGGTTTACCCGGAATGGTATATGCAAACACTAACAAGATAATAAAAATGAAGATAGGAATCGACAACCAAAGATACCATTAAACTGAAATCAAAATTTAAATGTTTACAACTAGAACTAATGTCCAAAAATAAACGACAACAAAAGAGACTAACACTATAACTCAAACCTCCAAGCGAAAAGAGTGGTGTAGCATCCACATGCCACAACACCAACCTGCATGAGAAGGCCACTAACACTCGAACCACCACCGCTGAGCACGATGTCACAACCTGGAATACACAAGGAACAATGTCTACATACACCCGAAGGTGTATGCAGGGTGTGAGCGAAAGGCCCAGTAGGACGTCACCCAATAAAAAGGTTCCATGCCACAACATCAAAAAAACAATTTATTGTGCTTATTCAAGTTATACTTTCGAAATAATTTTAAAGAAAACATTTACAAGCCAAAAGCTAAAGGAAAACACTAAAAAGAACTCATTTCACAAACACGATTTTAAAGAGGAAGAGAAAAGATCATTTTGGGCACACACACACACACACACTCACACACACACACACACACACTCACACACACGCACTTACACACACACACACACACTCACACCCAAGTGGTCCTCCATATGATGACGGAAGGCACCATGCCAAAGATGGTAGAGCACTATGGGTAAATACCCTAAGGTTCATCTAGCTCGAGTGGGACCCTAGAACCTCGTGTCTCGGTTAAACGTGGCTTAGAAGGCCACGAACCTCAGAAAACGTGGCTTAGAAGTCCACGACCCTCAGAACACGTGGGTTAGAAGGACACGACCCTCAGATATCATATCTTTAGTTAGTGTTTCAATCGTCAATGCAGCTAAGTGAAACAGGGATGACACCCATCCGGTTCACTAGCGCACTAGTTCTAGTCCGCCCCTCTAGATACCCAGGGTTCTCCCATGTGCTCAATCAAGTTTCACATTCACATAGTATATTTATTTCTCATATCGCAGACCAAAAAATATATTGCACACAAAAGTCACCGTTTGCATACCAAAGCACTATTTCAAAGACACACGCACACGACATGTCTCATTTTCTAAACATACACCACTTTAAACAATGAACGCGTATTCAACTCCTACAAAGCCCCGTTTTAGCTTCATATAAATGTACCAATAAATCATTTGAGTTATTATTGAAACCATTTCAAGAAAAACCAAGAATACTTTACATCAAAACATCTTGATTTTATATAGAGGCGTTACTTTAAAACTTGATACATGAGGTAACCATGTCAAAACTTGTTTTCCATTATTCAAACAATTTTTCACTCAACTTCAAAAGTACACAACAAGGAAAACACACCAAAAGTGATTCATATAATTTTAAAATGTCTATTTAAAAACACAAACACCTAAAGTGACTTGAAAACACCTTTCGCACCTGCCAAACAACACTCAAAAAACTTTTATCCATGTTCCACACTCAGAACATCACTTAAATAAACAATTCCTCAATTTATAAAACATATCTCATGCAAAAGAAACCATTAAAAAATCAATTTCACAAACTGAACCTTCTAAAACCTCATTGGCGCTCTATAAACAATTATTAAACACTTCAAAAAATTTCCACAACAGGATCGAAATAGAAAATAACATAACCATTTCTAAAGAGAGTGCAATGTTCATCACGCGCACATGACAAACAATTTTTTTAAAACGCCTTTCGCACAACCTATTAAACACACAAATCATTTATACAACAGCACACATATAGACAACAAAAGCATACTATTTTTGGAAACCCAATTTTCATCAAACGAACATGCGAAAACATTATAAACATAGATCGAACCATGCAATTAATTCATAGAACATATTAAATTTAACTAAACAAAAAAATTAAATTATCTAAATGATGTAAAGGCATGGAACCACCTACCTCAATGCAGGAATGAAAGAAAAGTGATACGGCGCAATACTCCCACTGCGCAAAGGTCGCACTGCACAAAACCGTCAAAAAGGTCCTAAAATAGTAGACCAAAAATTCTCATCGCCAACCCATCACATCATCAACAATTTCATAATTTAACTAACAATAAAACAAATTCACTAATAATTAATTAAATTGAATAATGAATAAGCAAATTTAATAGTAATTAAACCAATAGATTAACAATTAAACAAATTCAATTAACTAAATTGATAAACAATTAAAAAGATCAAATAAAATGATTAACCAATTTAATAATAATCAAATAATTTGATTAACAATTTTAAACATATGCAATAATAACTGAATATATCAATTAACAACTAAAAAAATCAATAATAATTAATTAAAATAAAACCAAACCCTTATCCCGGAATTGTTGGGATCCAATCGAGGGGCGCGCAGCGGCTGTCCGGTGAGCACGAGCCGGGTTGTGGGGGAGGTCCAGCAGCCGAGTGGGGGTGCGGGAAGGGCAGATGACCGAAGGAGTAGGGGGAGTCACGATGAAAATGGAGGTGCAGGGCTTCAGCGGCAAGGGGACTAGCGCACCGGGGAGCTGGGGGGGGGGGGGGGTTGTAGCGGATAGGTCAGGGGGGTTGGCGGTGGCTTATGGGTGCGATGTAAGGCAGAGCAGGGGAGGCGGGGCGACGGCAGGTCGCCGAAGGGGTGAAGGATGCCGGAGGGGAGAGGTGCGAGCAGGGAGGGTGATGGCTTGCATGAGGGGGGGGGGGGAGAAACGTGATATGGGGGAAAAAGGGGAAAAGCCCTAAGCAAAAGAAAATAGGAAGGAAAAGATAAAAAGAAATAAAACAAATAAAATAAGTAAAATAATAATAATAATAATAATAATAAAAACTGGAATATGAATAATGAGGATAAAAATAATAATACTCATTTGATAAAACTAAAATAAAATAAAAAGTTTATCAATTAAGATAATAATAACAATAATAATAAAATTAACAAAACAATAATAATTTTAATAAACTAAAAGAGAAATAATAATATTAATAATAATAACAATAATAATAATAATAATAATCTCAAATAATAATAATATTATTATCATCAAAATAATTAATTTTAATTTTTATCCCACGCCTATTATTTTATATTAATTTTATTTGATGACTCATTTAATTTTATTTCTTCATTGTTAATTCATTTCATTTAGGTAGTTGCACATCAGCAGGCGAGCGGAGAACCGAGCGAGGTCACGTGGTGACCCGAGCGAAGTTGCACGGCTTCGACCGTCCCCTGCCCATGTGTCGGACGCCGCCAAGGCCAAAATATTCCTTTATCTGAAAAACGTAAAATTAAATGTCGGGCGGGTCACACGATGGCCCTGGAAAAGACACTAGGCTATACAATTATATTTCGCACGTGCATCGCACGTTGTCAAGCCCCGAGGAGTCGGGTGAGGTCGCGTGCTTAAGTCGAAACGAGTATTTCTTTAAATAATGACCCAAAATTTTTAAGTCGGCTTCAACACGAACTACCCAACGCAAGAAATTTAATAAAATAAATAAATTTGAAAAGATGGGTGTGACAGAAAATTTCATGGATCAACAATCCTTTATAGAAGAAGTGTCGATGAGTTACGAATATTCTGAAGGGGATATCTTCTCCATCTAGTACTCTTCCATAATGTGGGAAATTTTGTTCAATGGTGCATCTAGGAGCCTAGATAGAAATAAATTTTAATACCTAAACCTCAAAAAATTCAGGTAATAAAATTTTCTCATTTCTCCATCTGGGTTAGTTCTACCTAACTCTTTCCCACTTTGAAAATGCTACACTAACAATGAGTCTGAATACCAATCCCACATTGGTGTCTTGAATTTTTCTTTTTAGATACTAGTGACTCACTTGAGAATCAACAATTATTCCGAGTTACTAATTAAAATAACAATGAGTGATTAAAATACACTCAAGAGTATGCATTATAAAATGTTGTTGCAGTATTCGAAGATCTGAATATGTATTAAAAATTCATCATCATCGCACATCATAGAAATAAACATCCATTTATTCAATGTGACTTGGAACAGAACAATGAAATCAATTACACCCTTGGAAAAAAATATTTTTATAAATAGATGGATGAATCCCATCTTGGAATACCTCAATAATGGGGACCTTAAACCATATGGATCTAGAAAAGAATATACCCAATAATTGGTGGTCAATTTTACCCTTTATGATATCCCATACCATCAAAATTTTCCTTATAAATAAGAATTCAATGTAATTTTCACCATATTTATTGATGGTGAGGATATTAGTACCACAATAAGAAGATGATTATGACGTAAATCATAGATCCAATTAGTCAAAAACATAAATATATCATCAAATCATGAGTCATGGGTATCTATGGGCTTCGATGATATAGGATCTCATTAATCATTCCTAAAAAATGTCAGTCTTACCAAGTATATTCTATCATCATCCATCAACCCCCATAATTTTTATATACCACTAAGTACTCATGACCATTCACTATGAGGGGAATGAATGTTTTAGGGTCATTTCATCTAGCTATAATGGTGATGTTAAAATGAATCATTACTACTACTAATATATTTTCTAAATGGGATAAGAAAATGAAACTTAGGGAATTCAAGAACAACAGTATTTTCAATTTCATGAAGTCAAACATTATCACCATGTTTTGTGTCCCTTACAAAATATTGAATGACAATGGTACAAACTTATGATCTTCTAAATTATGGTAGTTGTACCTGAGGTAAAATAATGAATTCTACCATTCTATTTTCTACCATATAGTTGAAAATGGAAAGATAATGGATTTCAATAAAACTCTCTAGATTATTCTCTAGAAAATTGTGTATAGAGAAAATCTTTTTTTTTCTTGAAAATGAATTTCACCCCTTTTGGGATTACCAATCCTTTACCCACACTACCACATGAGTGTCCCTATATTTGATGGTTTAAGGAAAATTGATGTTCTACCCAATTCAATCCAATTGAATTCATTACGAATAGATATTTGTGAAAAAATATTATATTATTAGTAATCATATAATTGTTTTAATGAGTTAGAGAGACTCCACAAGAAATGGTTTTCTACCCTAAATAATTTGGAAATTTACATTGACTAGATAGAATTAACATTCTTGAATAATTTTCATCTTAGTTCATTCCATCAAGGAGAATCGGTTTTGGAGCCGATGACACCAATGTTATTTTGGAGGAAACCACCAATGCATAAACCAAAGTTGGAAGGAATTTACGACATACATAAATTCTATCCTAATGTATATTATTTGTTAATTCTAATTGATGGTTTACACACTACACCCCCTATAAGTGTATGATTTCATAATAAATTATTTATGTGATAAATTCATAGTAAATAAACATTTCACCATGGTGTTAAAATTTGTAGAATCATTGTTCCTATATCAAAGACAATAAAATAAACATACATCACCTAAATCACACAAATGATAAAATAAAATACATATGGTTTGGGAGGAAATGCCATAAAAGGAATTACATATGGTCCATATTTTAAGACTCAAAACTACAATGCATCATAGTCATATTTGTAAGACATTAAACAAAATAATAAAACATCATAGTAAAAATAAATTAAATCTTATAAAAATTTAATTACTTCATGACATAAAATCTGATTAGTTCACATCATTACTTCATAATGTAATATTGAAGGGCATTTCAATACATTCTTGAGTGGATAATAACCTTTGGTGTCGGTCTCCCCCTAATCCTCTATCATATAACTATGTGTGGCTTGATTATAACTTTTAATAGATATATAGTTCCACCTAGAAAAATTTCCTATGCCCAAGAACAATGTAATGAAAATAAACCCTCTCTTATTTACAAACAAATATTTATGAAGGGGCTTCACACTACCTGACCAATGGAAGTCTAACTGATTTCTTTGGGGTATGACACAATCTTATAGGAATCATACTCTATATCCTAGGTGTTTTCTAATATCCACAGGTCATAATTTTCTATCGATGAAGAAATATTTGATTCCTCAGGAATCTTTTTTGACTATGAAAAACATGCCCATATTTGGCTAAGTATATGTCACCCTCCAAAAGATTTTCCACCAAAGGAACATTCTCCCTCCGAAGAAACCACTTCTATGTATAAATATCCTGACATTATCAAGATATTAAAAAATTGATCATGGTTTGTGGTCACTCCTTATCTACATGTCCCATATCCTTTTTCCTAGTATGAGAAACTTGAGATTATTATTTACAATTTCCCTCTTCACATCTTATTTTGGAAGATCATAGCCCGATAAACCCTATGACACTCATAATTTTCATATCCATGGTCCTAGACATATGACCTAAACAATAATACATAATTTCATTCTTTACATATAGAATTAAAATAAATTCTTTCCCATAACAACAAATGGATTTATTCTCATCCCATTAAGATATGTAGTGATTCCCATATCCTACATCCTGGTATAGACACTACATTTTCAAAGTTAAATTTTAATTCCTCTAACTTATATGTTGTGAAATTAACATTTCACATTCATTTTTTCTCACATTGAGAATAGTTCATGTGTTATTATGAGATTTATTAATTTCCTCCCAGTATGATTGAGACACACCACTTCATGTTAGGGTTAACATGGTCCTGGTTGCAACAACATAAAAGGTACACCAATGTTTCTATAGTAAGATGTCAAAATTCAGGGTTGAATTATATTAAAAGACATAAAATTAATAATTTTTTTGGGCATCACATGATATCACTTCTTTGTTAGGTTTTCACCTTACACAACCCCTCAATAAATGAACTACATTTGGCATGATTCTCTCTTTGATGGGATACATTGTGATGACTGAATCCAGCATATGAGACTAGTTATAACATAATAATTCCCCCACTCTTATGTGTATGAACTATATTTTCATATGTGGTCCCAATAAGTATTATAACCCCACTCATGATCTAATTTTAAATGAAAGACACATCCAATATATTGATAAATTTAATTATTGTGGGTAATCACTCCAAGAAATACATGTGGCATGATTCCCTATTTGAATAACTACATAGAGACACCTAAATCCTATTCCCTGATCCCAACCACATTAAAAAATACCCTCCTGGTACATGGGTTATACTTGTATAGGGTACATTTTTCGCCATTTTTGAGTGATTTTTACATGAAATTCTCCATCCATACTTATACAATTTCATTATAAAAGTAAAAATCTCTATTTAATAAAATATGAATCTCCAGAACCATTCCCCATTAATCGGGGGTGGGATGTCCAATTCCTTAGGAACCCTGTGTATTTACTAAGCATAATATTACCTAGCTTTGATGTTTATTATTATCCATAAAATGTTATACCAGTCATAGGATAATTTTCATTATGAGACACTACTTCAATATCCATACGCACCAATAACATTATGCTAAAAATGGATTTTCAAATTGTGTCCATTATAATTATTCGAAAACATGTACCATATCAATTATAAAAGTAGAAATCCCCTTAGTATATATCTAACAACCTTCCCCCTTTATTATCAGAGGATGATATAACATTATCAGTAATATCATTGAAAAATGAAAAATCAATAATATTTTAGTCAAATCCTCATTGGATTAAACTCTAAAAATCATACACCCCTACAACATTACATTAAACTCTGTGGCTGATTCCCTTTTCATAAAAAATGTTAAATAGTAATACACCTATCCATGATGAAAGACATTAAAACCAGAGTTAAGTTCCCCTTCACATGACTATAAACTATAAAAAATCTATTTCCTTTTATCATGTCCTTAAAAATACATGATACATAATCAATATTCAATGACCAATTACCAATATGATATCTTGATATCTTGATATCTAAAAAGGTACCTAGTATGTGACCCATACATATAGATTAGTAGTACGGTTAAATTGAAAATTGATAAAAAATATCAAGTATCCAATCATGGGTTATGGATGTCGAGAATCACATTATTTCAATAAAATACTAGGATTAAAAAAGTTAATTCCATTTCTCTATGTATAATTTCATTATATATAGGTTTCCCTTCCTTTATAAATGACCATTGGTCCTAGCTATGTAGTAAAACTGTGATTCCTCATTGACTTCAATCATTTCCCCCAAGAAAATATGATTGTGGTGAAAATTCAACTATATGATCCCCACCCTATACTCCATGTGGAATTAAATAAATCACAATGTTGTTTTTTTCTCACTCCGAGCATGACTCATGTGATTTTAGAATACTTACACAGTGACTTTTATTTTCAAACCTGAGTTTCTTTTTCATTATCCAATGAAAGAAAACTTATCCCCCAATGAATGAGATTATTATCATTGGTATATGTCCAAACCACATGACTCAAAACTGATGAGTTGAACATTTATTGTGAAGCATTACATCCCAACATGGAAACTCTATCTTTGTATAAAACATTTCCACAAAAACTATCCATGATTTATAATATTAATTCAAAATTTCCAATTTATGAGTTAGGTCTTCACATAATATTATGAATCATTTTTTTCTAGTTTATGTACAAATTCTTGGAAAAAATGACCCCACTATCACATGAGTCAAATATTTGTTGGGAGATATTTTTCTATGTCTTTAAATACTTTTTTTGATATTATTAATCTCACAATAATAGGTCAAAGGGATTCTACATAAAACACTACATGAAATGGTCGGTCATGAAGTACCCTAAACTAGTAATGAAATGTTCTAACATGGTTCATTCACATAAGAAAAAATAAAATCACAAGATACATATGTTCTCAAAATTTCAACAAAAATACATATAAATTTATGATGAAAGATTATTCTTTAAAAAAAACTGTGGTGTTATAGGGATTATAATAAAAACCAAACCCATCTTGGATCTATTCCAATATATATATAAGTATAGTATGTCAACTGAACTATTCATGATTGAGAATTATTTTCTTACTCAAAAATAAATTGACTTTGTTTTTTTTGATCTATCCATTTTGAAACACTATGAGATAATGTCAAATGATATGATGGGAATAATATATATATACATATATACATATATATATGTAATATTAAAAAAAATCAAAAATATTCTGTTCATTGGGAAAATGTTTTGGGAGGAGCGTTCACAATTCCAGAGCATCCCCACACAAGATAACCTATTATATTATTAGAATAATTTGATGGTTTCATAGATCTTAATAATGGAATGATCATAATTCTATACCAATTGATGTAACACAATACAAATTTCAACCACTTTTTCTATATCATCTAATAGTGCTTCTGGATTCTGAATAGCATCCAGTAAAAATTCTCTACCCCTTGCAGTAACTATTTCTATTTTTATCCACTACTTCAACATGAGACAATTATTTACTGATCATACCTAACTCTTAAACAATCATGGCATCCAAGGCCTTATATTCTTCAACTCTCCTTTGGTATACGACAACAACTATAGCTTGCTAAGAGGCCTTATTAAAAATGATATTTTTATATGTAAAAAATGGTATATATGCTCTAAATTCATGAGCTGTGGTTGTATCATGATCCTCATATCTAGAATAAAAACCACCTATTTCACCATGGTATGTATGGTGTGGTAGTGTAACCCACCACAAAAATGAATAGGGAACATACGATATTTCTAGAGAAATTTTGATGGAGGATTTAATAGAGTGGTATGGTACATCCATTTCCATATATCAGTCAAAAATATTTTCCTAGAGATGCAGAAATTAATGATGGCCTTTTAGACTACATTAGATTCACTATTTGTCGGAAAAAAATATTTTAGGACCATGTCTACAAGAGAATTCCTATCATTAACATTTTCCAAATGAATAAGATCTATCGCAATCAATATCATTGTAAACTCAAATTATTATAAATTTTATGGATATAAAATTTCATATAATAGTACCAATGATATTAAAATGAGTATCTAGTAATGAATAATTGTTCAATAAAGATATGAGATAGTTAAGAAGTCAAGAGAATAACCTTCATCTACATTGGAACTAACTATAGTTGTTGTCATAGCCTCATTAGAAAGAGTTATTAGTAAAAAATCTCTAGAATGTGTGTTTGGAATATGAGAATTTTTTTGGGGGAGGCACAAATAACGTGTTCATTCTCATCCAAGTCAGTAACCTCTAAAAGGTCAGTCATAAACATTCTTTCCACAAAGAATACCATCAGTTAACATAGAGAAATAGTTGGTATCAGACATTCTAATTCCAAAATTGCTACGTCAGTAAAAATAATTATTTTCAATGTAATGATATTAGTTCATTATGAAAATATTTAATTCATATAAACAATCCACTTCTAATAGAATGAGGGTCATTTGATAATGATAATTTGAAAATTTAGTACTCTGAATCACTATAACATCACCAACTATCCTAACACCCTTCTCCAACCTTGACCACCCAAGATCCTCCTTCTCCAAAATGGTTAGTATTTCCTACCTTGTGGATCCTATGGAAAACCATGATCATGTGAATTCATAAAAGAGACTAAATATATATCTTGAAAACTAAGTGGGAAGGGTACATAGATAGTTCAGTGTCCAAGATCTTATGTGAATTTATAACTTACTCGATTTCCACAAACTGTGTCTTCAAATGAAGAAAATATCATAGGTAACACTACAAGTGGAGAAGGGGTGGAAATATAATTTTTGGGTTTTTGATAACCACTAAATATAATCATTTTTCCTAAGGTATCCTTGTTTAATGACCCTTTCATCCACATGATCATCTATTCCAACATTGATTCTTACTTCTGTATATTATGGAGATTGAATACATGAATAATCATGAGTCACCTACTAAAAAATGGGGGAGGGGAATTATGAAGGGTTTAAAGATTACATTAATTAAAAACTAGATTATACATAAGATCTCATGCTACCTCTACACAATAATTATCCATTTCAAACCCAACCAAATTCATTTATGACCCATGACAAGACCAATCCATATTAAATTTAAATAAAAATATGGAGGTATCCATATCTTCAAGATATGAATTGACATCATCAACATTTCCTTGAAAAGAGATATGTTCAGGTATGGTACTCATCATATATCCAAGAAAATCAATTTTCTCTTCTTAAAGACAACCCATGATCTCCATGGTATAACCATTCCCTCTCCAAGAATCCCACTCTCTCCAAAATTTGAGAAATGATGGAATGATACAGATGAATAATTCTAAGGAGGTTAAACTTATAGGTAGGTAGATTTCAAGTCATTTCATATATTTAATTATCATATCGGGTAATAATATTCTTTAATTGGGGAATATCCAAGGTCAGAATTGTTAGTAAAAGGCATATCACTGAGTTCAAGTGGAACTGGAATGTATGCCTCATCTTTCATATTTGAACCATTGTCTCTATATTCACTCCCTATTTTTTATGGTTTTAACATTTCAGGTAACCAATCCAAAAATATGTTTTGATCATGGAGGTGATGAATAAAGGCTTCAATGTCTCAGATAAACTCTGACCTTATCACGAAGCTCTGTCTATGAATTTTTTTTAGGTGTAGATATTACCCTATAATATGTGAAAATTATTACTTTCCCTTGAAGGAAGATACATATATCACTAACTGGTATATAATTTCTACATGGTTCCCACTCCCACTAAGACATAAATTTGTATCCTCTATGGGTACAAGCACTGGGGAAGATCGATATGTTGCTTATGCTTCCTAGGTGAAACTAGTGTTTTTTTGTGGTTAGGCCCCAAATCATCAACCTATTATTTTTCATTTCAAAAATGATTGTTTTACTTGGTGAAATCAAATTTAATGACTTAATTACTCCTATTGAATGCTCCTCATCCTCTCCATATTTAACTATGATAGGATCCTTAATAATGGGTATGTTTTTTAGTAGTTAACCATTTTTTGTATGGGAAAATACAAGGTTCATCATTTGATTTCACAATCATGGGATTGATGAATGAGGGAATATGATTAATCTGGTATCCCTTGTATTCTTGTGTAAACATCATCAAAATATAATTATTGGACAATAGATGACTTTATTGTCAGTAATTTTTTATCTACAAAGGTCACCTCATTTGGAAACATTTAGATTGATGCCCAAATCAGAAGGGTGAATACCCTTTTGAGATTTGAATTCAATTATTTACGAAATCTAGAAAACCCTCCCTCATAGAAATAAGGTACCCCTTTATTATATTATTACAAGATTTATAATCTAATTGGATACTTGTATGATAATAATAAGGGGAATTTATAAAATGGTCATCATAATTGAGAATGTTCATAACATCATATGGATCTAACATCATTGGAATCTCCCCACCTATACATTGTATGTATATCCTAAATCAAGCTTATAAAAATCATTAGGGGTTTATAAATTACTAACCCACCCATGTGAGTAGATACGCATCCCAAAAAGACTGTGACGGGGATAATGAGCCCATATGAAGGCTTCCATTATCTTAATTCATCATATTAGATGAAAAATATTTAACAATACTAGAACCACTAGGTTGACATGTATCCTTATCCAAAACATTAATTTCATAAAAAATAATACATCTATAACACCAATTTTTGATTCATTCATCAATAGAAACCTGATACATAAAAACATTACCTATAAAATCTTCCTATTAAACTAATGGATAAAATCTAGGGGAAAAATTCCAAAACTATAGATCAATGTGACCATCCTCGAGAATCATCTAGTATAATTCAAAACATATTTGAGATATATGAGTTAGAAAAATCCTTTTCCACCATTAATGATAATCATGACCATTTAGTATAGACAAAAAATCAATCCAATTCTAAAAAGTGATATCCATCATATGTAGGGATCCAATTTCCTGAATATTCAATTGTATGATAATAAATTCCCTCACAATAATAGAGATATTCTTGGGATCCTACCACAATGATGAAAGAGGAAGGAACACATCATACATAAAACCAATGATAGGATCCTTTATGATTATTCAGATATCGATACGACTAATATCAACTTTCCCATGGACTAGATGAAACATATTGGTATGTAGGATGTACCATCTAAGTAGTTGATGGATGATGGATCTTTTTTTATGAGAAAGAATATATGACAACCACACAACTAATATATCCTCCAACCTTTAATTCATCCATAAACTCTTCATATATATAAATAACACCAAATAGTCATCCCCATTATATACTGATTGATCCTCTCTAATGATGATACCATTTTTATGGACATCATTGCATCTCCTCAACCATCGATTTACTCATAATTGAATGATAAAATTGGACATTCGATTCTGTTAGTCTTACTACTTCCAGTAATGATAAAGGGGAAGAAATAAAAATAAAGACTTCAGAGTAGGTCTCTTAAATAAAATACCCCTTGGATGATATGTTTTCTCGAGATGGGTTTCATTAAAGGATTATCATAGCCAATAACTGATTTTGGTTATGTGATACTAGGATATGGATGTCAGATAGGTTTCAAAATCCATAGAGAGTTTACCTATATGATATTGGATAACCTCTACATAAACTACCCAAGATTCTTAAAAAAATTGATTATGTGGGAAAATAATAATTTTTTTTTATTTTCAACACACTAAACCATGATGATCCTCCATTCATCTTCAATAGAAGAATATTTCATAGGATCCATTTCATACCATTAAAAAAGATAATGTTGGATCCAAAAAAGTTCATAAAACTATAAAGTTAAAGCATAAAAATATATTGTGAACCAAATTTCATGAAATGAATCTTGTGTAGAACTTAAGACATCATTAAGAAAACTCAATCACCATATGGGAATAAGTATACTTCCATGTAAGAGGATAGTTTGCAGAAAAAAACTTTTTTGTGGATAGTGAACCATTACAATGATGGAATGTTATACCATAAAAAAATTCTATCCAAGAAGGATTATATGCTTCAAGATCAAATATGAAATCAAAATAAGTGATCAAAGGTTACCAATTTATTCATGAAACCTAATCATTTTATAGGATTGGGCCCTTCATAGAGTCTATATGCACCCCACAAAGCCTCTAATAGAATCTTCTTCTTCCTCAGAATCGACTCTTCTCCTTGATAATCAGACCCCACTATGATGAGGTGTATTTTGTTGTATTTTTAAAAGTTCTCATGGATTATCAAAATAAATTTATGAATTTAGAAAGGTAAATTGAGAAAAATGAAGATAAAAATCATTAATGTAATTGGAGAGGCCAAGAAACAAACTTCTCTACAATGCATTCACATTGTGTGAGTCTCCTTACAACATAGACAACCTTCTATGTTGGTTTATTTTCATTATATATCCCCTAAAAATAAAATTTCATTTACATGAAGTGGAATCTCCATTAAATCCCACACAAAAAAGTCATTTGTAGGGAATGGATTACCCATTAACTCCCCCAAAGATGATATTTCATTTTTCCAGTGAGGTGGATTCTTCATCACCATGTAATAAATTTTTTGTTTATGGGGTGAGGTTTCATCTCTAGTATCCCTGTAAACAAATTTTTTTTCATGGTGAGGTTTTATCGATTACTTCAAATTAATTCTCATTTATGGAGAATGTCGTTATATTCATGCCACCTGCAAATTCAATTTCCCCCATGAAGGATTTTTTCATTACTCTAGTCATCTTTTATAGACAAATATATCCATAATTCAATTAAAAACTCACATAAATACATAAGTAAAAAAGTGTGAATTAGTTTGAGTATGGTATTTTAGTACGAAATATCTTACCACACATTCTAATGTTAGGAATTAACTCATCTGACCACCCACAAAGGGGTCACTTCTCTCATAAGCACCCATATTCATCGAAAACCCTATAAGAACTTCCATATACATATAAAATATTTTTTGGAACAACATCCCTCAGAGAAAATTGTATCTGGGATGGGGTCTTTTCAGGCTTCTATCCTTTGATAGGATTGACCTTCTTAGTATCAGTACCCTTCTACCATATATTGTTCAACCTTAACATCACCCTCTATGAAATATCTTATGAAATATATTCATAAAACCCTTTTATGAATTGTTAGGCCCCATATAGGCCCCTTTTAGAAGATTGGAAGAATACCATCCACTGAATGATATAGACATTCATGACCAATAAAAATGATACACATGTATGACTCTCATTCGAGTGTGAGTTACAGAAGTAAATATTTTCATGACCTTATCCTACCAAATGTGTAAGTTCCTAAAAATGTTTACAATTGTTATTCCCATAAATAATGAGAAACCCAAACTTTTAGGTAGTTCCAATGACCCCAACATTTCAGAGAGTGATGGTTCACACTTTCCTTTCCCATTTGTGATTTATAATTCATTACCATCCACACATATTTTATGAAATTGGGAAATAGATAATTTTACCTAGGGTTTATCAAGACCCCCTCCCCAAAAGGTGTACCCCTCCTAGGATGGAAATGTGAGACGAGAGATAGTGACCCCGTACGTCCTATCTCTAGTAGGTAGTAGGTTGGAGACTAGCACTGAGGGTATAGTAAACACAAAAATCGGAGACAATAACCTCTAAGAGAACACATGTAGAAGAGAGAGATAAGATAGAATCCAAAAAACTCAAACTTGGACTATGATATAAATAAAATCCCATGTATACATATATAATGTCAGGAAAACTACTATATCTAGAAGGAAAACTGCAAGTAGAAAAAGAATGTAAAACTAGAAGCAACCATGAAGCCAGAATATCTCCTACAAACCCAAGCTATTAGTAACTAGAATGATCTCTGAATTTCTCCATGTGACCTGAAAAACAGTTTATAAATACATATGGTGAGTAAAAAAAAATACTTAGTAGGATCCTCCCTAGAGCCTCTCATGAAAAAGTAATTATGACATGCAAAAGAAAAGTTAAAAACAAGTGAAACATACACCTCACCTAATAATTTATACTAAGTTCCTTCCCTCACAATGGATACTCCCATAAAGTATCACATAAAAGAGTATATAATATTAGAATGATTATCAAGGGTACCCAACTACAACTTCCCCATGGTTTTTATATTTTCTCCAATGTCACACATCCTAAGCATCTCTCTCTAAAAACGATTTACCACAAAAACTTGGGAAAAACACCACAACATGCACCTCATGCAACACAGCCACCATGCCCTTATAACCAGAGTAACCAGGTTGTTTCTAGGAGCCACCACAGATTGGATAATGTGTATCATATGTTGGGCATTATACCCCAATCCATTATAGTCCATACATTGATTAATGATCCTTAATCCATCAAATCCTATATATGTTACACATATAATAGTTCATATGAAACTATATCTAGAATATATGTGTGTGAATAGCCTCAATACATTACATCCCTCTAAAAAAAATATGGGGATGACTAACCATTGTGCCTATAAGAATAGGTAAATACCAAGAGAAGAGAGTGGAGCCAAAGGGGGAATTCAAACATCCATCATCCCACCTTGATGTTTGGGAAAACAATCCCTAGGGCTTAAAATCCATAAGGTGTTAGTATCTCTAGCCGACAGGGTTTTGTTACATATAAAAAGAAAAAAATTACATGATATAACATAGATCACAATCAAACTATGCTAAAAACCTTGATTTAGACACAATTACGACTTACGTCTATCAGACTCTTTGATACCACTCTTAAGACTTGACATTCTATAATCACAGGTCCATTTAAAGATATTTGTTAAATCATAATATCCCTTTTAATTAGTTACTAATTACATTAACTAATTCATTAACCATTAATTAACTATTAAAAAATGCAATAATTCATTTCATTTGCATCACAAAAAAGTTCCTTTTCCCTCCAGGGATAACCAAACGATGTCCATGGTTCCTCAAAAACACAACCTCATCATTTCATACTAGCATACTCCAACCCCATGGGTTCAACATCATTTTTTCAATCATTTATTAATAGCATTATCACTTCCCATAATTCTAGGCATTCTAGAAAAGAGAAAAATATGATACCAAACCCAAAGGGCTCAACAAATTGAGTAAATGAGCTACATTTCAAGTCTTTTCCACCTATAGTAGGAGTATATACCCATCCATATTTGAGAATCTAGACATGGAAATCATGTGGAATACCCTGCACATATTCTCCTCTTTTAAAAGGACGAAAGAAAGAAAATCTACCTAAAGCAATGGGAAAACTAAAACATATAAAAAAAAGAGATTCATCAAGAATCAACATTCACATCAATGGGTATAACCATCTTCAACCTATTACATCATCCATAGTGTCCTTCCTGACACACACATGCATAAACTAATGCATCTCGCTACACTAGGTTCCAAATGATGTAACCACAACCACTAGGCCTCCCTGCCCCACATATCACAATAGCCATTCAAGCTCACATCACATCACAAGAAGTAGGAAACAACAAGGAAACTGTGCTCTTGGCCCAAACTAAGGCATTTTTCCTTCACAAGAAATGAGCTCTCACAACTCCATGCATAAGGCTCTTTGGACTTTAAAGCAAGAGCGTTACTTGGAACCCCATAAAGTGTTATCTTTTATCAACCAACTAGCTCTATAATCCTTATTGAATTAGCTGATTCATTATTAGTAGGTTACAACTATAGGAAACTTAAACAAAATGATATCATAACTATCAAAAATTAATTACACAATTAATTTGACATTCCATTAAACAATAATAAACAACATGCTTCAAGTTTACCAACCAACTTCAATAGTCTTGCACATCTGCATCAATTTTATTAACATCATATTACAAAACAACTATATTTATTTATAGGACTCTTTTTCTTAATCCAAATAATTATCAATTAATTTCAGCTTTACTTTCTTTACCAGTTTCATCAAGAACAACATGCTAACAAGAAAATAATAGATATCACACTGTTTATAAAATCAGGTGGCAAATAATTATCACATTGAAGAGTGACAACATTATATAAAACTAATTATTTTAATCAAGTTCAATTGTTTAATTAGTTTAAATCCATTGTGATCCAAAGGTATAAAACATGACAACTCTATGTTTTCAAATAAAATAATAGTGAACAATGTATCCCCTAACTCAAAAGGTTTCCAACGTTCATCTCTCACAAAGGGATCAAAGAAACAGATCTCGATCTCCTTTCCCACAACAACTATATCCACTTGAGGATGTCACGACACAACCATGTCTACCAAAACCATAATAATCTCCCTTTAAACAATGGAGATCCAAAATTATAGCATGGAAAGGAGAAACGGGAGTAGAAGAATCAATGAAAACCAAATAACAGTGGTAGCTCTTACATTTGATTGAAGACCGTTCAATGAAGGAAGCCCAATATCGATTCTTGCCGAAGAGATCTCTAAAATTCCACGAAGTTGTCTGCTGGGTCACCTGGGATGAGAGGATGGGGAGCCTTGGTGGTAGGGTTAGAAAGACCCGAATGAATGATATGTCATTAAAACATACATCATTGGGTCAGTAAAGGATGTGTACTTTCCATTATATATTTCCATGAGGTTGGATTCGGATGAGAAACCAGTCGTCTTGTAATTTTTGTTCGAAACATGAAACTGTACATGTCGTTTAACCATTGTTAACATCATGTAGAACCTTTTTGGTAGCTTCTCACAAACATAATCCTCCATACTTCCTACAATCCTCCTCCAAGCACCATAGTCTTTGAAAACACAGAAAGGGTTGATCCATGAAGATCCAAGCCCTTACTTTAGATACCTTTGAAAACATTCTCATCCTTGAGAAACCAAAAACATCTCAGGGAGGAAACATAAATGGGGTTTTCCGAACAAACACCCTGTGAGATATCTCTCAGGGATTTTTCCACCAAAGGAGCTCAACCACATCAATAGATCAACATGAAACCTCTTGAAAACCACAACTTTCTCCAAAATGCTCTCTCAGGGGAGAAAACTTACAAAGAGAGAAATCCACAACAAGCAACATAAGAAATCCATCTCATAGACAAGAATGTTCTACAACCACCAAAAAAACATCATCACAAGGAAAGAGCTAATCTTCAAACTACTAGGGGGGTACTGAGAACATATCTATGACTCATATTCCCATGTACTCTCCTCCATGCCACCGTGCTACCACAATACATGAACCAAAGGGATATAAAACCTGTGAAACACCTTCTCCTTACAGTTCTGAATCTCCATAGGCCGCTCCTCGAATGTTGCATCATCGTTAATTTCAATCTCTCCACAATAGATAATGTTAGAGTCATCATAAAGATAATGATGGAGATGTGACACATGAATAACATTGTGCATTCAGATCATATATGGGGATGTTCTACTCGATATTCCATGTCTCCAACATGATCCAACATCTCGAAAATCCCAACAAACCATAGAGAAAACATTCTCCCACAACCAAACAATTGTAGCCTACGAAGGGGGGGGGGGGGGGGTCACCTTCAAGAGCATGCGATCTACAAAATAAAACTCCAAAATTATCCTCCTTTTATCTTCATATTTTTTCTACCAATCCCGTGCTCCCCTCAACCTCTCATGAATCACCTGAACCATCTCAAACGTATTCTACACTTGTTCTAGTTCGAGAATTACTGACTATCGGACCCCATTCCAACACCACGGTGAATTGAAAGGACAACCATACAAGGCTTAAAATGGATCCATACCAATGTTGGAATGAATAATGTTGTTATAAGGGAACTACACCGTGGTTAAGTGCCTCATCAATGAACGTCCAAAATCTAGGACACAAGAGAAAAATAGGTCTTCGAGATTTTGGATGGTACGCTCTATCTAGCCATCCATATGCTGATGAATAGAAGTTATAAGGCATTGATAAGAAATGGAATCATACTAGAGTCCTCTCTACACTATATTGGTTAAAAGAGGATCTCAATCAAAAATGATTTTCCTTATAACTCAGTGGAGTTTCACTACCACCTCCAGGTACTAACTAAAAAAAACCTCTACTGAGCTCGATTCATTGATTTCTATAAAGTGGGTTGATTTCTTCAAATATTACACTAACACCCATATAACATCCTGGCCTCCCAGATATCAAGGTTAACCGATAAAAAATTTCAATTAAGATGTCCTACCACTTCAACTGAGGAATATCTAATGGATGGATCAAACCATCATGTACATATTGCTCACCCAACACCTTCTGGTAGACCAAACATGAGACACAAACTCCGCAACTTCATGTTTCATCCCCATCCACCAAAACTGACTCCTCATGGCTCGGTACATCATTTTCAGGCCAGGATACACCGCTAAAGGTGAAATATGGAACTTTCTTAGAACCATCTCACTCGTCTCAAGAAGAAAAAAATCATTCCCTAATACAACACTAGGTCTTGTTCATCCTCTGAACAACGATCAGAGGCTTTTCCATCAACAACTCAGTCTCTTTAGAACAACACCTCTTGATCCCCCAACTGGGACACTTCTACTTGATTCACCAGAGAGGACTTCACCATCATCTGAAAAAGACATCCTATGCCCCCCAACTTCTCTAGTATCGATATGTAAAATTTATTGTTCCTTAATCACTCTCCTGTAATCTCCAGATTCCTGAACTACATCACTATGTGACTTCCATCCCAGTGCATCATTACAAAAATCTTCTTTATAGGTGTATATGATATTTCAAAGTCGTATTCCTATAAGAGTTCCATACATTGACACTTCCACAGTGCAACTCACATTGGGAGAAAACACACCTTAGGCTCTTATGATCGGTGAAGACCACAAAGTTCTCACCAATTAAGTAATGTCACTACAACATTAGAGAAAAAAAACCACTCAAGATAACTCATGATCATGGGTGGCATAGTTACATTCATGGGGACGCAACCGTTGAGACCCATAAGAGATGACCCATCTCTACTGCATCAAAACCCAATCTAACCACCGATGAAAATCATCATAGAAAACCTCAAACTAAACTCCCCATGCTGGTGGACAAACAACCATATCACTGGCCAACTTATCTTTCAGATGCTTGAAATATTCCAAACATGGATCAGTCCACACGAACACCTAATCCTTCCTGGAAAATTTTGTTCAAGGTGTCATAATCTTGGGGAAATTGGATAAAAAACTCTTTTAGTAACCAACAAGAACAAGGACACTTCGAACCTATTCCACTATCTTGGGGGCTTCCTAAGTGGAAACTAATTCTATCTTCGATGAATCCACAACTAATCCCTGTTGTGACACCACATTCCCTAATATACGAACTTATGGAGACAAAAACTCACAATTAGACAACTTCCCAAACAGTTACAGTTGAAGAAGAACTCCCAAAACGGTAATCATATTCTATGAATGATTCTCCTCATACAAGGAGTAAACAAGGATTTCATCGATGATAACAACCAAATTGTTTTATAGGAACTAAAGGTACATAAATTTTTTCAACCCCATGAACATAGCTGGATAATATCTTACACCAAACAACATTAAAATGAAATATTAATCCCCATGATGAAAAATGAATGTAGTATTTGGGATATCATAATCCTTCACACACATCTCATGATATCTTGACCACAATTCGATTTATCAGAACCAATTTTCACCCATCATTTGATCGAATAAATCATCAATATGTGAAAGAGGATGTCTATTATTCATTGTCACTTTGTTTATGCAATGGTAATCGATACACAACTGCAAATTGTCATCATCATTCTTCATGAACAAAACTGGTGCACCCTATAATGACACACTTGTCCGAAAAAGACCGCATTTTAATAGACTTTCGAGCTATATAAGAAGATCTCGTATCTTTAAAGGTGCCATAAAAAATAGAGACATGTAGATAGGAGATACTCCTTTCTATAGATCAATCTCAATCTTTATCTCTCATTGAGGGTGCAATGATAAAACCTCTTCTAGAAAGACATTAGGATACTCTTCTATTACCATAGGAAATGAAAACTGTTGAGCTTATGAAGAACATTACATCATCTCATCTAGAAAAGACGACAAGGTGTGATATGCCTCTAACCGATCTGAGGGTATTGCCTACCAGCAAACACTACTGGCTCTCTATCAGCATCGAAGAACACCACTTCATTTAGAAGAAAACTACGATAGCCTACATTGAGTTCAACCAATCCAAGATGAGGATGACATCATATGGTTGTATCCGTAAATATAGGAATCTTTAAAAGAGTGGTGTTACCCCATCACTAGCTCATATTCTCTTCAAACATTAAACAAGTAAGCTCAATTTCCAACTGTCATTTTCAACACCATGGGCACTGGAATCCCCTCTACCACAAGTCCCAAAGCATGGACAAGAGATGGTGATACGAAGGAATGCATCCCTCCTAAATCAAACTAGGCATACACCCATGTAGAATAAAAGAAAAGGTTACCTCAAATTATGTCTGGATTTACTAGTGTTGGAAATGCCAATGTATGAAGCTGACCACGACCTCTTCCATATACACTCTGACCCTGATTATGAGCACCACCATGGCCACACTCTTCTCTCTGAGGACGGGGAGGGTCCGAGGGCTTTCCATTACCTTCCCCATCTACTATCTATTAATCTATTGTGGGTGAAACCTACTACTGCTGCCTTAGCTGGAACTGCCTCAATATAGGAATATAGAGTTGAACACCTAGTTCATGATGAAAACTCTGAATTGTTAGGCACTCTCAATGTTGATGAACTCATCAACATATGAAAAATGAGTGCATTATCCCTTGGCATGGGCCTAAGAGCTACCAACCCCAAAGAAATGAGATGCTGAGGGTTGGGATCTACCCTTGGGAAAATGGAAATTCTTTTGCCCTGAAAACTGGGAACCCAAGTCCATAACTCTAGTTCAAAAGGAATAATAATTACTCCCCTCTCATGATGATCTAGTTCTAGATAATGTCTTATCGATGACATCTTCCCTCACCAACACCTCAAGATATGTCTTAAGCATAAATAGGGTGACCTGGCGCTGGATCTATGGATGAAAAGCCTCCTTGCAATTCCTTTCTCTGGCCTCTTAATCTAAAAACAAGTATAAAAAATATCGTAAAAGGTTCCTAAAATGGATTTTTAACTCTCAGAAACTATATCTCCCTTATATAAGGGTAATAAGATCTTGGAGACTGGACGCCTTCACGGTCGAAGAAAGAAACACAACTCTGAACATGTCTGAAATCTCCTCCCACAAGACCCCCAACAGATTGAAATTCCTGATGAACAAGAACCACCAATGGCTTGCAACCACACACATCATCATCACAATAAAAGACAGAAAATTCTCCTTCCAAGAAAAACTATAATTGAAGGAAATCTCATCCTCATCAAACTAGTCTTCTATGATTGCATAGGAAACAGACCCCTCATACTTCTTCAGACTCTTGAAATGAAACTCTCAAAGTTTCCTCCACCATGTTTCATTGTAATCATTCTCTAACCTACGAAGATCTACCGGTATAGCATGCTGGACAGCTTTTGCGCAAACAAGACGAGGACATCGACCAAGATCCATACCTGAAAAATAAAAAAAATTAGAGCTCCTAAACCTGGAATATGGATGACTTGACATTAAATAATTATTTATTTTCTGTTAATCAGTTTAGGTTAACCTATATGAAGGTTAACCCATTAAATCAAAAAAATCATGAAGAATGATGCATGATACTTTAAAGGTCTCTACCCTGCAACTAGTATCACCTCGTATAGTAGCCAATGTAAAGATAAAGGTCTGTGAATCAGATCACAGAGGGCCACAGATGCCAATTTATCAAATTGTCTCCAATGCATACATCACTTGATAAACTTAAATGACATTATTTTTCTACCAACACATGAAACCTGAACTTTGCCTAACAACAAACTCTATTCAATCCCAAAACCTACTTCTGATACCAGTTTTTTAGGACCCCTCCCCACAATGTATACCCCTCCTTGGATGGAAATGTGAGAAGAGAGATTGTGACCCCCTGAGTCCCGCCTCTAGTAGGCCCCAAGTCGGAGACTAATGTCAAGGGTATAGTAAACACAAAAATGAGAGGCATTACCCACTAAGGGAACACATGAAAAAGAGATAGATAAGATAGACACCAACCTACCCCAACTCAAACTATTATACAAAATACATCCCAAGTACAAATATACAATGTCATGGAATATTACTAAAACTGGAAGGGAAAATTAATGTACCAAAATAATGTAAAAACGGAAGCAACCACAAAGCCCAAACAACTCCTACAACCCCAAGCTTGTAGAGAATAGCTTGATCTCCAACCTTCTCCAAGAGACATGGGAAAAAAATTATATATAAATATAGTGAGTATAATAGTATTCCTAGTAGGATCATCACCGAAGCCTCTCATTCAAATGGAAAGAATGAATTCCAAATCAAAAAGAACAACAAGTGAGACTAACTCATCACCTAAACAAGTATACTATGTTCCAAGCCTCACCATGGATACTCTCACAAAGTCCCACATACAAGAGTAAATAATATAATATAAAATATTAAGGGTACCAAGTAACCACTTTCCCACTGGCTTTTTGCTTTTCCTCAACGTTCCACGTACTAAGAAACTCTATCCAAAAATGATTTCTCATAGACACCTGGGAAAAGAACCATATAAAGCACCTCAGGAATCACAACCACCACATCCATGTAACCAAAGTAACCAGGTAGTTTTCAGGAGCCACCACAGCTCACATAATGTGTATCATATGTCAGGAATTATACCACAAGCCACTACAACCCATACACTGAGTAAGGATCCTCAAGAAATCATAACCTATACACGTTACACCTATAATAGTTCATAAGATACTATATCCAGAGTATATGTGTTTGAATAACCACAAGCCATTACATCCTACTACACACATATATGGGGATAACTAACCACATTTCCTACTGGAACAAGTAACTACCATGAGAATAGAGTAGGTCCAAAGGGGGAATTCATCCATCTATCATCCCACCTGGATGTTGGGTAAAACACCCCCTTGGGCTAAAAATCCTATGGGTGTCAGTTTTCCTGACCAATAGGTTGGGGTATCATATAGAAACACAAAATGTACCTGATATAATATAGCTCCCAATCAAAAAATAGACAAAACCTAGTCTTGGAAACAACTACAACTAACATTGATCTGACTCCCGGCTTCAAATGTTAAGACTAGATATTCTACAAGCACAATACCATTTAAATATATTTATTAAATCATCTTATTCCTTTTAATGATTTTTACTTTATGTTAATTAATTATTTATACATTAATTAACCATTAACAAATTCCACAGTTCATTTCATTAGCATCAAGACAATGTTCCTTACCCTATATGCATAACTAATCCAATTCCATGATTCCTCAAAAACATAACCTCAGTATTACATCCCAACAAGCTCTAACCCCAAGGGTTCAACATCATTTATTCAATAATTTATTGACAAAATTATTATTTCCCATAATACCAGTCATTATACAAAATCCTAAAATAAGCTATCTAACACAAGGGTATAATCAGGGTGAGTAAATGAAAAACCCCTTGAGTTTTCTACTCTTATAGCATGAGTATAGACCCACCCATCCTCAAGAAGCTAAACACAGAAAGCACGTGGAATGCCCATGAATATTGGCCACTTTTGGAATGCGGGTAAGAAAGGAAAACTACCTAAAGCCGTGGGAAAATTATATTAGAAAAGAAAACAAGAGATTCAATAAGAAACTACTTTCACATTAATAGGTTTCCCCAAATTATACCTATTCTATAATTCTGGTGTCCTCCCCGACACCTGCATGAAAAAACCGATGAATCTTGCCACTCTAGGCACCAACTACTGCCACCACAACCACTAAACCTCCCTTTACCACATCTTATAACAACCATCCAGGCTCACATCACAGGAAGAAAGAAAAAACAGGGAAACTCGGCTCCTGGCCCTAACTAAGGAATTTTTCCTTCACAAGTATTGACCTCTATTAGCTCCAAGAATAATTCAATTTGGCCTTTACAAGGGATAGGGTATCTCAGTACCCCATAAGATGTTATATTTTACCAATAAATTAGATCTTTAATCCATATTGAACTAGCCAATTCATTATTAATAGGTTACAATAATGTAAACCTAAATAGAATGCTATAAAATGTATCAAAAATTAATTCAACAATTAAATTTACATGCTTTTAAACATCACACACCAATATCCTCCAGGTTTAGCAACTAACTAGAGAATTCATGCACATCTCCATTAATTTGATTTATAGAAAATTACGACGATAACCAGAGTCATTTACATTCCTCTTTATCTTTATCCAAATAATTATCATTTAATTTTGGCATTATTTTATTTACCAATTTCACCAAGAACAACATGCTAACTAGCAAAGAATAGATATCACACTATCTAGAAAATCAAGAGGCAAACCATTATCATGGTGAAAAGAAACAACATGTGATAAAAACTATTCTTTTATTCGGTTCATGTATTCAATTATTTCAATTAAATTAAAATATAAAGGGAAAAACCATTATAACTATATTTTTTCACATAAAATTATGGAGAACCAATGAATCCACTACCTAAAATAGTTAAAGTTCTTCACTTGGGAATATGTCAAAGAAAAAAATTACGATTTCCTTCCCTTCATGAACAGCATACCCCTGAGGATGTTTCGGCCCAACCGTATCAACAACAACCGAAAGAAAATCCCTTAGAAACTAGGAGATACAATACCATAACATGGAATGGAGAAACGGGTGAAGATAGATCAAGGGAAACCAATGAACACAGGTAGATCTTACATCAGATTGAATATGGATAATGTAAGTAAACCTAAGATAAATTCTATCTGAAGATATCTATAAATCACCACAGAGGTCTTTGCTGTGTCGCCTGGGATGAGACGGAGGGGTGACTTGGCTGTAGGGTTGGAATGACTCGAATGACAAGTATGTATTCAAAACATTCATAAGTGAGTTAGTACATGACGTGTACTTCCCATTCACGTCGTGTACTACTTTATGGTCGGGTTCCACCGAAAAACCCGTCATCTCATCATTTATTTTATTTTTCAAAAACCAAAATAGTACACATCATGTACCCATTTGTCACATCATATAGTCCCCTTGTTTCAATATTTTCATGACTAAACTTCTCCAGACCTCCTATGAGCCTCCTACGAGCACCCTAGTCTTTGAAAAAACACAATGGGTCGATCCATGCGGATCTGAGGCCTTATAGTGTATTCACCAAGTAATTTTTTTTATACCCCTCCTATATTGAATACCCTTAGGATTGATAACAAAAGAGGATACAATAACAATGAGTTCCATTATATCTTCGTTATCCCATACCATATCTCATAATGGCTGAAGGTGATTTTGTGGTTTTAGGTCTCCCACATCCTCTTCATTATCACATTGATAATTACTCATGTGGACTTACATGTTAATGAAGATCAAGACATACTCATGATCAAATACCCGAATCATGAAGTGAAAACATTATTGTGGTTTTTATCTCACTATATATATGATTATCCAACTTGAAATAAGACTATCCCATGTTATCAGCACCCAAATGTCCAAATTCCCAATGAGGCCACCAAATGGACTTCCCCCATAGGTATAAGACCAATCAATCGAAAATATATGGGTGACTTTGATTCTTTTTCAAACATGATAAATAGGAAGCCTCCCCAAGGCATAAAACCATCACACCAAACTCACCCTAATCTTATATGGGATATATATCCAGAAGGTCCAAATCTATCCTAGGGTATGCATCCCCTCCATGTTTCATGGGACACTTCATCATAAGTCCCTCACCCACCCCTGACAATTTAGCTTTCTCCAAGATGTACTTCCCACATGATATAAAACTACATGGTTTATTTCTCATCAAATGAAATTAAAAGGTATGATGTATTGTGTTATGTTTCACTTAAATACACAGGTTCCAATTAAATTCACCTGGATTTGTTTGGAATCCCATCTAATTGGCTTGATGCTTACATTACAACAACTATCATCTCCATAGATGATGAAAAATTATGGAGTGCCCCACAGGATGGATGGAAACTTGAAAAGTAACAATTAAGACATAAGAATATATAATACATTTATAAAACAATATTGTTGATATATAACCTTAAATATATACTATACCTCCATCCATAAAAACCTCATATATAAAAAGAAAAATCTATATTCAATAAAAGTTAATAATTGATTGTCAATATAGGGGGAATTTTTTATTACATAGGATTTATCAAAGGATTCATGAAAATATATTAAATTTATAATAGAGTCCTATAGTAAGCAGTAATTCCACCCAAAGGGTGTGATGATCCCAACATCTCATCCTCTTGGCTAACATATTTTTAAAGATGTCATTTGAAAAATCCAATTGGCCTCCTTCATCTTAAAAGAAGGTTCATTATAACATTAATTGATTTTGGGATTTAAATCCATTAGAAATAATCCTTCTCTAAATAAATATCCATGAAAGTCGTTAAAAAATATTCCAAACTAAAAATAACACCAATGAATCAGATGGATTTGATCCAACAGTATTACATTATCAATTTAATATTAATCTAAAAATTATATAAAGAACTCTTAATTTGTCATTCTAAAAAATGTTGTCTCTAATCATATAATCCCCAAAATATGCTAGTCATTTCAAAAAATAACTAATATAATCATAAAAAAAATGTAAAATCATATATTTTCCCAAAATATAATGAAACCATTATTCAAAAAATAAAATACTTTTGTATTTTATTTTCCTTAAATCTATGATGTTCCCCATATTTATAGTGATGTTATATAGAAATAACATTAATCTCATATTCACCCAATATTTTTAAAATCACTATGGTTATTTATATGATAAAACTTTTGTTCAAAAAATAAATTTATTCTTTATCCATCATACAATTAAACAAAAAAATGAAATTTCACACTAATTGTAACATCATGTTTTCATGTAGTTTGTGTTATACCACTGTCACCCTTCAGTTCGGGAAAAAATATGCACTACAATACTAAACACGATGGATTGTCACATGTTCTACATGCCATCATTTTATAAAAAAATATTATTCTTATAAAATATATTGAAATGTGATGAATATACTCAAAAATATTTTAACCATATTTATCAATAAATGTAATGTTTTAACCTCAATGGTTATATCGTACTTTTAATTTTTAATCCCATCCCACAATTCCATTAACATCATAATTCATGAATTATTTTATATCTTTTCATTTGAACTTTTAACTCCCTATTATTTGAATAAAACCAGTCCATGATAAATGTAGGTCATAACATGATCATGGTGTCCACCTTATTTTATTTTTGTTTTTTTTCACTTTTAAAAAAAGTTCACAAATCACAATAGTGATTTAAAGATTCATCAAAGACCCCTTGTTAATTTAAAAAAGGATTCACCATATAGGATTCATTAATGGTGGTGGAGAAATAGTATTGAAAATATATTTGTATGACATAAAATTTCAAATCATCAGATAAACCATGATTTTTATAAAACATTCAGATAATGAATTATTTGGAAACATTAAACCAAGGTTCCTTTTGGAAGTCTATAAATATTACAATTATGAATGAATTTCAAAAACAAAAATAAATAGGTGGTACATGTATATCATTCATCTATAACTATATTAAAACCACATTATGCATTAAAGTAATGAGATAATGTAAAATATTTTAAAATTTACTGATAATATTTATCTTTTTTGGAAGGATGTGAAAACATAAAAATTAGTATTTATTAAAAATCCAATGAACCAAGGTGTTATTGAGGAATATAAGATCTTAATGATAGTTTAATGAACAATTTTTAAGAGAGTTTCATGCTGGAAAAGGTTTCAAAGTCCTATAGATGTCATTTTTCATTAATTATTTTCCAAAATTCATTAGTGTGAGATAGAAATGTTGTTTTAGATCCTCCTCTTTCCATTTGTAAATGATTTTCCTCAGTCTAAAAAAGTTAGAAAACCACAATTCATCTAAAAAAATATATCAAGAAACATGACCTACTATTAATAATAATTTACAATATCTAATGTTTTCTGAGCCCTCTTCGGATACCAACTATGATGACTTGACCTAATGAATTATATATTATAGCATCTTTGAAATAGAATTCACATTCTTAGAATCCTAAATATATTTTTGTTTTTGTTTTAGAGAATTAGGACATCTCTCATACATAATAACTTATATATTTCAAAATATAAATTTCTACCCAATATCCATTTTTTCATAATACTAATCATTTAAAATAAAACTCGATTTATTTTCTTTAAAAATATTCCAAAATTTAAACATAACTTAATATTTTCCATTACCCCACCTTAAAATTTTCAATACTGATTTTGAAACATTGGATGGGAAGATGAATCTCGGTAAGGTACATAAACATAATGAAATAAATTATTAGTCCATAATTAATTCTAAATTTTTTCCTATAACAAAAAAAATTGGGGATCAAAATAAACATGTTCTTACCAAAGAAAACAACTTTTATCCTAAACTAATTCCACAAAAAAAATCATTACACATCATAAAGGATTAATTAATTCCATAAAATTATCTTTGAAACATTATAAACTCATGAAAACTATTCAATACAAATATAATTTTCACCCATACTAATTAAAATAAACATTCCGTTGAATATAAATTCAATAACATACCTTGTTAAAGAATATTATTTATTTAAAAACATAGAAATAAAAAAACATATAGGTCACTTGGGGAAATTTTTTATTATGACAATTACTTATTGAGTAACCCATGTGTCTAAACATGAAATAAACCTCCTGATTATACTTGAAATAATACTTGTGGTTGTACTTGGAGTAAGCATCATAGTTATGATTGAAAATACCATCATGATGAACATGAAAAAAATCAATTAATTATACTTATATAAAGGAACCACCCATATTTGGTTTATAACAAAACCAACCTTCATCATAAAAAATTCCCATCATTCATATCCTAATCATAAAATATGAATGTTTGTGTCATAAAAACATTCATACGTGAAATCAGTTATTTAAAATAAAAGTGTGCACAAAAAAAAGAAAAAACATTCTAGAAAAAAACCCATGTATTTTGAGAAAAACCATCCCTTATATATTTTATTGAGCAGGTCATAAGGTACATTATATGATAATTTAATAGGTATTAAATTTTTAAAATTTTTAAAAAATAAGACACAGGAAAAAATGAATTTAAAAAATCATAAAAAAAAATTCTTCAAAAAATTCTGAGAAAACATGAATATAGAATAAAAGTAGAGAGTTTTAAGAGAATCACTAAAATAAGATTTTTAAAATAATGTACCTTACCTTGATTATAAATCATCTTATATATTATTTAACATCTTGAATAATTGAATTATATTAATTTTATACATGGTTAATAGCTTTAATAATGTTGAATATTCGATTATTTTATTTAGTACCATGATATATACAATTACATAATCAGTTAAGTCCACATTAATGTATTGATGATATTATGTACATAATTCAAAAATGACATTGGTATGTCGACTATGGCAAAAATATTATGAATTTAATAATATATTGAATAATAATCCTAAAATAAATAACATTTTCATACTTAAATTATAATTTTAAATAAACCCATGAAATATTGTTTTGAAAAATTAACTATGTTACAATTGTGGAGATGGAATGCCGTATATACAAATGAGTAACATCTTAGTTTTCAACAATAATTATAGAAGGATGTTATATATTATATTAACAATACATATTGATAATAATAACATATATATGATATTTTTTCATTATATATACCTATATATATATATATATATATCAAATAATAGATTTGGTGATTGAAAATGAATCACGTCATTTTGTGGAGGAGGTATTCCACATATTTGCACGAATAACATAATCATTTTTACATGGAAATGTAAGAATGTATATGATATATTAGCATTTAAAAATGATATATATTTCTTGAATATCATATATAAATATTAATTCCATCAATGTTATCATTCTTTATATATGGTGATGGAAAAATAATTACATTGGTTTGCGAGGTGATAGTCTACCATAAATAGGAACTTGGAATTGTTTTCCCATTTGATGGAAGATGAGATAGATATAGGTCAATCAAATAATACAATAATATCACATTATATATATTAAAATTTTATTATTATTTTACCTCTTTTATGTGATGTTTTATAAGGTGTTATATATTATAAGAAGGTATTTGGTCAGTTATTCAATGAACAAAATTGGTTTTTATGTGCAATAAATTAGAATAAGTGGTTCCATTTTATAAGATATGAGTGAGGTACTCTTAGAATATATGAAAACATCACATTAAAAACAGATACCATTCAATTAAAAATGAATAAAAAGTGAGTTATATATAATATAATATGATTATGTGTTGAAACACCCTCCAAAATTAAACATTATATATGTTTTGACTATATTCTTACTCTTATATTTTCGTTTTAACCCCTATTTTAACCCTCTTACTCTATTCATTATAATATTAATTATTATTTGTTGAGGGTTAAAATAGTTTCTATAAAATGATAGAAGTACAATTAATAGATCATGGTTGACATTTTAAACCTTATATTAATCAATTATAATAATATGATTTTTTTGGAATTTTGTATCAATTAATGAAATATTATTTTCTTTATAACATCTATAATGTCAACATTTAAAAATATTAATTACATTAACTATAATAATATAAAAAATATATAATTATTTTAATAAATATTTTATTAAATCCTCAAAATGACATAGTAATAAACAATTTATTTTATCACATTACTTATCTTAAAATTATATTTTTCTATTATTTTTATTATCATTTTTTTCCATTAATTAAATAATTACTGAATCAGCATTGTGAAAGAATTTAAATTAATTATTTCTTTTTAAAATTTACCATTAAATTGCCAAAATTATGATAAATCTTTTATAATTGAAAATATTATTATTATGCAAACGTAACTTC
This sequence comes from Viscum album, assembly GCA_963277665.1. Classification (NCBI taxonomy): domain Eukaryota; kingdom Viridiplantae; phylum Streptophyta; class Magnoliopsida; order Santalales; family Viscaceae; genus Viscum; species Viscum album. The sequence continues at coordinate 1,951,124,189 of OY728136.1, read as the reverse complement.
TAGATAACTCTTTCTAAATAGATTGCGCTTATTAAAAAGAAGAGTGTGACATGCATGGAATTTTATTAAATAAAATACTATTAATGACATAATATTATCCAAGTAGACCAAAAATACCAAATTTTTTACCATTGATTTATTATGGTCTTTATAGAGACATAAAATATGTCTTAGGAATGTTTTTGTCATTTTATTGATATTATAAAATTTATTTTTAACCTAAATCACCATATTTACCCTTTACCGTGATAAATAAATTACCATTTTTACTATTAATATTGTCTATAAATAGAAGAGAAATATTTTATAAAATTTTATATAATGACTAAAAATTTATTATAAATTTTTATAACTTTAATTAAATTAATTTTCTGAATTTTAATTTAAATTAAACCAAAAAATCACAATGAAAACTGTTTCTAAAAAACATTCCCTTTTTTATAATAATTTTTTTATAATAATTAATTAGTATTATAAATGTAAAAACTTAAATTGATAATTTTAAATAAAAACGAACTGATAATGTTTTTGAAATAATAAAAAACATAAATTTATCTTCTAAAATATTAAAATAAAACACAATTTCTAACATTTTTTTTTTAAATTTTTTACTATTCATTGAAAAATCAACATTTTTCTAATATTCTAATTTTTTTGGATATTTATGAAATTCAGAATTCAAAAATTAAATTTATTTTTTAAAATAAATTATATATAACTTCAACAAATCATAATATTCACTCATAAAGTTCGAGAACACATTTTTGTATAAAACATTATTTTTTAAAATAAAATTACTTAATGAAAAATTATGTGATTCTTTTATATGTACCCAACAATAGATTAATTTTTTTTATAAATTTATAATTATTTTTTAAATAAGTTATTCCTATTCATACCCACAAATTTAATAACTAGTTTAATATTTTCACATTTAAATAATAATATTTTGTTGTTCATTTAGGCTTCAATGCATTGTATATTTTTTAATATCAAACATAGCTGTTTCTTTTAAAATATATTAAATATACATTATATATTTTATAAAAAACTAAATACTATCATGAAAATCACAAATGATTAAAGAATTATCTTATATATAATGTTAATGTTTACAAACACTCTTTTGTTTAAATTATTTCTATGTTTTATGCACACTTAATTTAAAATCATATTTCCTTTTGAAATTTATGAAATAAATTTGGTTAAATAGATACAAAATTAAGAATAACCATACTAATTTTTTTAATAAGGGTATATTAAATGTTTTAGTAATAAATTAATTTTCATGATTAATATTTAATTAAAAGTAATAATTTTTTAAATGAATAATATATAGTGCCTCAAGTTTTCCAATATTTACACGACCTTTAGAACTCTTAGAAACATATTTTTAGGTTAAAAATCCATTAACCCATGTAATAATAACCATATATCTAGTAAAACACCTAACCTTCATCCCTTTCGATTCTTACTACTTTCTTACCATTGGTTTCCATTGAGAAGTCCCTAATATTATCTTATAAATGGGTGGATCACTTAATGCTTTTCAATACTCTAATAATATTTAATAATTCCCTTGAAAACCTATGTGATTTTAAACTCCTTGAGTTTTTTTGGAAACAAAATTCCATTTTTCACCATATATAACCCCATGTTTCTCAAATTAATGTCCTTTATCAAGAGGAAGTGGAAGGTCTCAACATAGTTATTTAATATTTCATAAAATTTTATTTTTTTATTCAATTCATAAATAATGAGAACCATTGTATAATAAGAGATTAATAATATTTATTGTTTCAATATATTATAATAATAATGATATAACCGTTATTTATACTCTTCCATCATCTATGAAAAACAAGAGTCATCATTTGTTCTTATGTGAGGATTATAGCCTCCTCAAAATAGAAATTTTTCTTTTTTCATAACAACCCATCACATATAGTAATAATAATTAAACAGATAAATAAATATTATTCATATAATTTATTTATGATTATAAAATGATAAATTTATATCCACAAACCCCTCTCATTTATTGAGTGACGAAAAATATAAATTGTATGTTTTGTAGACTATGACCTCTATGAATAATTTTTTTTTATTTTTTATTATAAATTTTAATAATATATAAAAAATTAAAATATAGTTCTCTATTATGAAAATATCATAATTATATCCTTATAATTCAATTATAATTATATTATGTAAAAATTAACACCACCTAATCCATACTCACCGATTGAGTTAATGCGAGTCCAAGTTTGAGTCAGTTTGACACTATACATGAAAAATTATATAAAAAATGTCAGGGATTATTATAAGGGATTAATTAAATGTATAATGTTGTAGAAATATTTAAATAATTATTTTTATTATTTATATAAATTATAGAAAATATTTATCTCATTAAATTATAAAACACCCTTAATACTTTGAAAATGGCCAAAAAAATGTTCATAGTAATTTTCATCTTCTATGACAAATATTTCAATACTCATGGAAGGAAATTTAAACCTACGAATAATTCAAAGTAAAAAATTATATAATATTTCATTAACATTAAATTATTTAATTTAGAAGATGGACCAAAATTGACACCATCCTAGGAAACTACTGCAAATGGTCTAAACTATAAAAACCTTATGTGGGTAAATGTGAAAAACAAATTAATATATATGAAGATAATCATTATAAATGGAAATTAAATTTTTTAGATATTTAAATGGTTATTAAATTTAAAATCATATATTTAAGTCTGTTATGTTGTACTATATAGTTAATATGACTAAAGAGGGAAATAATCTAAGGGGTCAATCTCAGAACATTATTTATTAAAAAATTATTCCAGAAGATTTTTTCTCTCGAAAAGACCCTAAGTTGAATTAAATAATAAATTATAAACTAATTGAATTTCATATTTAATATATTCTAAAAAATATATATGCTATTATGAAGTATATATTATTCATAATATATTAGGATCATTTTCAATCTCTTTCTCTGAAAAGTATAATAGTTAAAATGATACCCAAGTCGTAATTATTTTGTAGACTCAATTCATTTTTCTAATGAGTCACACAATGACTTTGTAATTTTCATCTTACATTTGTATTATACTATAATTATGTTTTTAAATGAAATTTTAGTTTTTATTTGGAATTATTAATTGTCTTCATTAATTCCCCTTTTTACGAAACACTTCCTCAAATAAAAACATGATGTTGATAATAATCCCTCATCTAATTTATAATTTATTTTTCTCTTCATTTCTATATTTTATCTAAGAAAAGTGTGATATATAACACAAATATGATCCATCTCAACTAACCATAAATTTTTCCTTCACTAATTTTCAAATTCATTTTTAGTTATCCTTTGTTATGAATTGAATTGCATAAAAAGGTTTGAAAGGGTTTTTGTCTTTTTTCACATGAAAACTTTAAAAAATTATTTAGATCCATGTAATATTATAAATATTACAAAAACACTACAATAAATATTGATTTAATGTTATTCAAAAATTTAATAAATTTCATTCAAAATGTTTTAAAATAAAATCTTTATAACTTTTTCTCCATGAGTCATTTTCGATTAAATTAATTTCTTGTACACGTATCTATTTGAACATATATTTTCTTCCTCTATTATTGTTTTCTAAATTACTTCATCTATACAAAATTATTATTTTAAATTTTTAATTATTATTCTAATTTTTAAATAAAATACTCATTTTAAAAAAAATTCAATAGAAAAGGTAAATCCGTATTTATAAATAAATTTTCCATATAATTATATCAGTTTTCTTAATCAATATTTGATTCTTGATTAAGGGTATTATTTATATGACACCATCTACCTTATATTTTCATGTATTTTGAAATTATATTTTACATATATTTTATAATAAATTAGTTCTTTGGTCTTTCTTAATCATCCTCTTGTATGGTGATGATTTGCATTCAATGTTTTTCTTCCATGAGTATCATATTTTATACCACTTGATTGAAGGGTGTTCATATAGATGCATAACAATTCAATTGTTTTTTGATGTTATTTAATATCCCATATATCTATTTCTTTTTTGGTGTAATAAATATTCATAATCAGTTTTTTTGAGATATATTTACATAAAATAATTCTTATAGTCATAGATACAAATTAAATTTTTATGGTTTTATAATGTAATGGTTATTGAGGTAGTAATGAATGATTTCTTTGGAAACCATGTAAAAAATACATAAAAAAAATTATTTACATTGATATTTTTTATATATTTATTGATATAATATAATCCAAATACTATTGAAATTAAATTTTGATAGGTGCACCTAGATAGTGCTTCAATGCATTTGATTATATTAACGTATCATGAAAATATATATTTGGGCTTATGGAGTATGCCCAATATGTCCAGATAAACTCAGGAGTAATCCATCGAATATAATGATGATATTATAGAAATAAATTCTTTTCATGTGCTCACGATATCATTTTAACATTTTTTGGACATTCTTACGATGTCAGGGTATTAATATATGATAATTTTTTAATCTATGTCATTATGATATCATCAATTTCATCCATGATCTCATACATATGATCTTTTTAATTTTGGAATCATGTAATGCCTAACATCTCTCATTTAATGAATTATTATCATGTATATAATTATTATAAATTTGAGCTAAGCACTTATTATGTTTCATTTTCCCTTGGTTATGAAATAATGTAATAGGTATTCTAATCATAACATATTTTTAGGTGAATATATTCTTTAGGCAATGTTGAAGACCCATTATAGATTTAATAGCTTCTTATATAATAGAAAAGTACCTACTTATTGAGAATACCATAGAAGTAGTAGTTTTTTCTTTTTTAATTACAGCCTAAAACTAATATCTTTTAGGTAATTGGTTATAAATTTTATAAATATATTGTAATCAGGGATGTGTACCAAATCCAGGGATGCATGTAATTTTTTTCAGTACCAGATCTGGGATTGTGGATTTGGGGGTGCTACTTTTTTGTATTATAGGATTTTTTATATGAAATTAGATGTTTTGTTATTACTGTTTATGGATGATTTATGATTAAAAAAATTAATTCATGGGTTGAGTATTCAATTATGAACTTTGTTTCAACAGTATAATAAAACTTTTACATTCAAACTATTGAATATTTTAGGATTATTTGGATATTGTGTTAATATATCTTTAAGGAAAACAATAAGTAATATATTAAGTGTAGGATATCATCCTAAAACTTTTTAAAGTATATATTATGATGTTTTTGAAGAAACACATCAATTTCTTGATACTACAAGTAGGCGTTGTTTAGATATATAATCCTATAGGGGTAATAAAAATGAAAAGTGATGGTCGTGTGTATCTCAACCATCATTTTGGTGCTTTGTGAATGGTACATCACTATTAATGATGTTATACACTATAGTGGATTTTATTATATCAATTATCATTCATTTTATAGAAAATTATGAATTATTTTAACATATTATTTTACTAAATTTAATTACATTAGAGAACCAAATAATAAAATGGCTATAAGTAAATTATAATTAAGTTGAGGAATCATAAGATTGGTTATCCACATCCTTTATGTAGTATTTCTTATATGATATGATTTTCCCATTTATGTTTACAAAATTTACTATTCTCATCCCTAAATATTATTTTAATGTAATATATAGATTAAGTATAAAATAAGAAAATAATGGATGAAATATAAAATGTGGTGATTTTCTAGACCTATAGTCCATTGGGATATACTCATGGATTAGAAATATTTTTATATTGAAAAACCAACAATCAAAAATCAAAAATTATTAATTTATTAGAGTAAAATTATCCATTACTCCAAATAATTGGTGGATGAAAACTCATTAATATTTTGGTGATGAAGATTATGGGAGAAAAAGATAATATTACCAACTTGTAAAAATTTTCGGAATAAACACACTTTGGAATATATCAAAGGAGCTAGAAGAATTATTATTTTTGGAAAATGAGTAGATAATATTTAGATATATTTTGGAAAAATGAATAATTAAACTAAATCGATAGAAGATGATGATTTTTCTTCTAGTTTCACTTATGATATTAATATAATCATTTAATTTTAAATTTAATCTTAAATTCATGACTATAATTTTGAAATCATTAAATATTTTTTAAGAAATATTTTGAGGGTGAAATTCATTTAAGCGGGATATAATGTAACATCCCATGATTTTAGTATCATTATTTTCCATCAAATAATAGTGAGTTTGACATATTTCATCACACATGCTAAAACAATGGTCATGATAAATTTTTAAATTATTTAAATGTTCTTTAAAATATAGTAATAATTAATCATAATATATCTTTTTATGATATAAATTATTTAAATTTTATAAATTAGAATGTTGATATGAAATTATATATATAATACTTAATATTAAGAAGGTCCATCTAAATAAAAACTAATCACCATTATATTATTTATTTACCATTGAAATTTAAATAATTTTTTTATAAATATAATTAATAAAATTAGTATTATTTTCTAATTTATAATATCATAAATTTACTTAGTATGATTTTTTTTATAATTTTTTCAAATAATAAATTTTTATTTGAAAGTGTGGTTTTGAAAAATGATAATTTTCATGACATAATCAATATAAAATAATCACATATAATATAGTAAAACCATTGAAGTGACTAAATATTGAAATAAGGAATATAATTATAAGTTTTAATATATTAATTGATTTTAGAAAACCCAGAAAATACATTTATTGAATAATTAAGTCAAATTTTAGTATAATTAAAAAACAAATCTATATCATAAATTTTAATTTGGATTTTTATAAAATTTGTTTATGGATTGATTTTAATGTAACAAAATCTTAATTATTTTATAGTCAATCAATTAAAATAATGATAATTAGTAACTATAAAAAATTTATCTTTTATATAAGTTTTATTTTATGAAAATTAATTTATTCAATTGTTTTATTTTTTATATGTGTTTACATAAAATAAAACATTTTAATATTTATAAAATTTAATTTGTAAAATAGAAAAAAATACACAATATTAATTTATATATTTTTTAGTGAGAGTCTATCTATTTTTTATTAAATAATTAATTTACATGATTTACATTTGATTAAAAATAATAAGTGTTTAAATGACTGATCTAATGTGGCTCAAATTTTCCAATGTTCACATGACCATTATACCATATAAATACCATTATTTAGGATGGAATTTCATACCGAAATTTCCTTTCAATTTGCCTCACCTAACTCACCACAATTTTTGTATCATACTAGGTAAATAAAGAATAAAACACTTTCAATATTTATTAATATATGTGAATTAAATATTAATTTTACTTTAACGGGGTTTCTATGTTTGATGGCTTACCTGATACGCAACAACGAGTTTCTTTGAAATCTTACTTTTCACACTAACAATATAATATTATTATTTTTAATTGCAGTAAACACCTAGCCATTGTATTGGTGGGAATTAATATAACTAACTAATATATGAATATACATATTTTTTAAATGTTTCTACATTAATCCAAAAAAATTTAGAGGCTTAAAATGTGAATTAATCTAATTTTAAGCTTAAATAAGCTAATATACTTTAAAAGGTCAATTTACCGCCTTTTGGTGGTGAACCCTATTTAAATCTTGTTTTGGTAACTTTTATATGTTCTATTTGATAAAAAAAATTATTTTTTGATTCGTGACATCAAAATAAACTTTGGGTAAATTTTCGGTATTTTTTTTGATAAAATACATATTTAATGAATAGTGAAAAATGATTTCTTTTAATTCAAAAGTGCCTTTTAATCTAATCTATTTATATGGTTATATTATCTTATTAGTTGGTTTTAAATTGTAATTATATTGTGTTTTTACTATTTAATCCAGTTTTGGTCATTGGAATTAATTTTACTTTGAAATTTGGACATAAATAAGTATCAATCTTTTGATAGTTATTGTTTCATAAAAACACGCTATTTGTTCTGAAAACAGGAATTAATTTTATATAAATTAATGAAACTTATATGTTTTTAATTTGGTAAAATAGACATCATTTTTTAATTCATAATATCAAATATAGCTTAGGCTGAATTTTTGGTATTTTTCTGAAAAACATCAATTTTTGATGAATAGTGAAACCACTAAGTCATAGTTAAAAAAATATATTTTTCATTTAAATGAAAATTTAATACTTCTATAAATTGAATTTACAAAATCTAACATACATCGTTATTATTAATTTGTAAAATTTGGTTCAAAAGGAAGAAACTATTTTTTGGTGAATAGTATCTTTTGACTATTTTTTACCGCAGATAAAGATAAATAGGGTAATTCTAGGTAAAAAAAATATTATAATAATTAAAAATTACATTAACACATGTCCTAACCATATTGGATGAGTCATGGAAGTCCATGGGCATCCTTGGGTTGAATTTGGGACCCCATGGAGCCACATAAGAGTTATAATGACACTTTATTTTAATTAACTTAAAGTAAAGACAAAAATGACATAAACAAATATATTTCAGGAAAGTATTTTTTTACATGGGGTTGTATAAATTATTGTTTTAACTATAAATATTCAGTGGAAATATAAAAATATTATCTACATCATGGTATTTTTTTTATAATTTTTAGACATCAAATAAATAAAATTATTTATGATAGAATAATGATGCAATGTTTAACTCATTAAAAAATGATTTAAATAAATAAGATTATAAAGATTATAATAATATCCAAAACCTATCCAATTAATATTTGATAATTTTATTTCAACCATTAGTCATCTTATCTTTGACTTTAATAAGTTTTGGACCTTTAGAAACTGAAAGTCATTATATAATAAAATAATATTTTCACACTTTCTAAAAGAGCCCCTCCCCCTTATAAAAGAACACCACTTCTAAACCATTCCTCACACCTCTCAAGCCCCTTGAATCTTCCAAACCCTACTGAAATATGCTCTAAATATCCCTCTATTATACCTATAAGCCTTAACCTAGGCAGAAGGCACTTCAAGAAGTCCTTTTGGTTCAATCTAAAGCGAGTGACCCAAATTAAAGGTAACATTTTCTCTTAAATTATTTTCTTTTATTTTACTTATCCAACCCCTAATATCTTATTATTATTTTCTTTTATAAAAAAAATATCCTCAATATAATAGGATGTTTTTATGAGAATGATTCGAACTATACTTACACACACCGCAATTTAATAGTTAAAGAATATAATGTTTTTGTGGATGGTAAACTAGCACCGCATGAAATGATGATTTTTCAATTATCTCCTACCACCTCTCATGGTGGCCATTAATATGGAACTATATTTATATATGATATATATTATGTTTATGTTTTATTTATTCTTCTGTATTTTTCAATTATATCACACCTTTATGGTTTTCATTATGGCTAAACGCGATAACTTCATTTGAAGAAGTGCGGACTACCTCCCCCACAAAGTGATATGAATCGTTAATGCCATATATGGGACGTATAAAGGATGTATTCAATGATATTTTATATGATAATATACTAGAATCATAATATAAACATGTATCATTTTGTTTTAATTCCATTAAAATAGGAAGTAGAAATGAATGTAGCGTTCATGCGTATGTACAGCTTACCATCTCCATGAACGGTGCATTTCATTTCTTATAACCAAATGTTATGTACTATTATAAATAAATTTATATACTGGATATATATATGATATATATGATATCTAAATCATGAATATAATTCTGGATATAATGAAATTTTGACCATGTGAACAACTTGTAATTATAAGAAGTCAATTTTTGATTCAAGTACCAAATATCGACAAAATGACCATTATTAAATTAAATGATAACATAATGTCTAAAACATTGTAATAAGTGATATAAAAGGAATAATAAACTTGAAAAACGTTGTTAAGCAAGTAGAAATTAACTTTACTTTATTATTCAGGAGATTAATGAACGATCGCATCAAGTAGGACACGAGGTAAGGGACTTCGTCTCAATCTTCTTTCATTGAGGCATATTAATACACAATTTTCTTTTATACACAATATTAACACCTTTGAATTTTCAGTTCATTCAAAGGGAATCTTTTTCTACAAATTGTTTTACTAAACGACAAAATTTTTTTTTCTTTTTAACGTTCGTGGTGACAACAACCTTTACGCCACTGCGAGTATTTTTTGATCTTTGGCTTCTTTATCAAGCCATAATGTTTTTAAAAGGAAAATAAATACCATATAATCTTTTATGTATTTTGGTATTGAAATTTTTTTTATAATGGATTTGTTATGTCAATATATTTAAATTATATATTGTGATTTAAATGTTGAAATGTTATCGTTCCTTTATGTTTATTTTATGTGTTATGAATTTATTATGGTTCTTGGGAATTGTTACGAATATCAGTGGTTCCGTAATAAACCTAGGGAGAGTAATCCCAAGATATCTCTTCAATGAATTGGGTAACATGACAGAGGTAAACGTGAATGTTTCTCCTAAGAGATTTAGGGAATATACTTTGATGGGTATTATAAATGTAACTCCCTACATAGTTTTGATAACTACAATATCAGTATGATATAGATGCCATAAGTTACTTTTATGATTTAGGTTTCCTATGTGTATTTCATAAATATTAATATTTCATGAGGTATGTTAAAGATATTATGTTATGTATGAAATTATGTACTAACATTTTCATTCTTTGTTTTATAACCCTTAATGAGCTTTTTATGTTCATCCCATGTTTTAAAATGTTTTTCATAGGACCTAATGATGAATAGGTTCAAGGATGGGATCATGGAAAAGTCATGATATCTAAAACATGGGACTAAACATGACTCATTTTTTCAAGAGTATTTATTTTATAAAAAATGGAATATGAGTATAAGTGTCTACCTTGTAATTTTTTAGATGTAATGTAATAGTTATGACCTAGTTCTATAAAAATTATAAATTAAAAAGATCCTCAATGTGAATTATTCATTTAATTCAAGATTATGTAATGTTTAAGGTTGGGTCCTTATAGTTGGTATTAGATGAGATTGAACTTCTTTATTGGGATGAATTTAAAGGTATGTTTCTTGAGAAATATTTTCATAATGTGGTTTTCCGTAGGATGGAAAAACAATTCCTGGAATTGAGGCAGGTGGATGACACAGTGGTTTCTTATGAAGAAAAACTAACTCGATTGGCAAGGTATGCTTCAAATTTCATATGTGATCTTGATAGTAAAATCAACCATTTTTACATAAGATTAAATCCAATGTATCAAAGGGCTTTAACTTCTCATGAGTTCAAAAGTTACAAAAAACCTGTTCGATGTATGGAGAAGGTGGAAATAGAGTTTTCTGATGATTAGGTGTTCTTTGAAATACCACCAAATAAGAGGTCGAGGTGGTAGGCGAAAGGGAAGAACTCTTCAGAAAATTCTGATGGTAAGAAACTTATGTTTTCCATTTGTGAAAATGTTGGTAAAAAGTATGCTGGGGAATGTCTATTGAATTCTGGTATGTACTACCAGTGGGGTAAAATAGGAAATAAGGCTCATAATTTCACTGAACAATATCAGGTTAATGGTAATCCAAATATGATTTACAGTCAGTAAAATGTTATAGGTGCAATAAAATGGGTCATTATGAAAATAAGTGTCCAACGAAAAACTAAACTGAGGGAAAGCAGATAAACTACAAGTAGAAAGGGGATGTGAAATCCTTTTCAACTACTTCAGTAAATGTTGGGCCATTAAATAAAGTAGTATCAGGTACACTGTTGGTTTGTTTAGATTATGCCAATGTGTTGTTTCATTCGGGGTCTACACATTCAATCATTTCTGAGTTGTTTTCTAGTAAATTGGGTATTTCATATCAATATATGAATCATTAACATATGAAAAAAACACCTGGAGGAAATGTTGAAACAAAATGAAATTATAAGAACCTTCCAGTCCTTATGTGCGGAAAGAATCTACTTGAAAACCTTATTGTTTTTCCTCTAGTTGAGGTTGATGTTATTTTGGGTATAGACTGGCTTTCTTTTTATCATGGTAAGATTGATTGTAGAGCTAAAAAGGTTTCTTTTCAGAATGATTTCTAGTGTGAGTACAATAATTAACCCATACTTCTGATAACATATTAGGAAGCAGAGAAACTAGTAAAAGGTGGAAATGAATGTTACGTGGAACATATTTTGGAAAATAAAAGAACTGTTGAGATTAATGATGTGGGAATGGTAAATGAGTACTTTTATATTTTTCCTGATGAGTTTCCTAGTATTATACCTGACCTATAAGTTGAATTTACTGTTGACTTAGTTCCTGATGCTAAGCCAATTTCAAAAACCCGTTATCTGATGGCTAAAATTGAACTTTTAGTGTTAAAGAATAAATTGCATGAGTTATTAGATAAAGGTTTCATTTGACCTAAAACATCACCATGTGGTTCTCTTGTTTTGTTTGTTTAAAAGAAAGATGGTTTAATGAGACTTTTCATTGATTATAGAGAATTGAATGACATCACTTTTAAGAAAAATTATCCTTTTCCTCATATTGATGGTTTGGTTGATGAGCTCAAGGGAGCCCAATATTTTTCATAGATTTATTTGAGGTCAGTGTACCATCAGTTGAAAGTAAAATAAGAAGACATTCCCAAGACTGCGTTTCGTACTAGATATGGCCATTATGAATTTGTAGTTATGCCTTTTGGTTTAACTAACCCACGTGCTGTATTCATGGATCTTATGAATAGAATTTTTTTGTGAGCTCTTGGATAAGTTTTTGGTTGCATTCATTGATGATATTTTGGTTTATTACAAAAGTAAATATGAACATGAATGTCATTTAAGGGGTTTCTTGAAAACCTTAAAATAAAAGAAACTATTTGGTAAATTCTGCAAGTGTAAGTTTTTGTAACAACAAATTTCTTTCCTTGGTCACATTGTTTAAAAAAATGGGATAACTGTTGATCCAGCTGAAACAAAAGTTGTTAAAGAATGGCCAAGACACAAATATATAACAGAGATTCAATGTTTTATTGGGTTTTCAGGTTATTACTGGAGGTTTGTTGGGAATTTTGCACAGTTATCTAATCCAGTGACTAAGTTAACTCAAAAAGGTGTTAATTTCATTGGTCAAAATAATGTGATGATTTTTTTCATGAATTGGAAAAAAGATTGGTCAATGCTCCGATTTTGGCACTACCTTTGAGAAATGGGGAGTTTTTTATTTACTTTGATGATTCGTTGAAAGGACACGGATATGTCCTTATACAGAATGATCAGGTAATTGCTTATGCTTCACGTTAGTTGAATCCTCATGAGTTAAATTACCCTACACATGATTTGGAATTATCTACTATTGTTTTTTCTTTAAAAATTGGAAGGTTTCATTTTTTTGAAGTAAAATGTGAAATATATACTCACCATAAAAGTTTAAAGTATATATTCACTCAGAAATAATTGAACATGAGATAGAGGATATGGTTGGAATTAATCATGGATTATCATTACAGGATCCTCTACCATCCGTGAAAAGAAAATAAAGTGGCCGATGCTTTGAGTCGAAAATGTAATGCTTCATTAATCATGCTACATTTGGAACGAGATCCTTCGGTTTTTGATTAGATGAAATTTGGAATAGAAGTTGTTGGTACATGAAATTTTTCTTATTTGTTTCAGGTGTCAGTGAAATCATCTCTACCAGGTAGAATATAGCAGGCGCAGAAGGAAGATAGTGAGTTGCAGAAAAAGGTAGAGATGGTTCCGAAGGGTAATTTTCCTGAATTTAACATTGATAATGATTGTGTTTTGAGGTTTGGAAAGAGATTATGTGTGCCTTGTGATTCATAGTTGAAGAATGAGTTATTATGTGAAGCTCATAGTTTTCTGTTTTTAGTTCATCATGGTAGTACTAATATGTACAGAGATCTTAAGGATTATTACTATTGGGATGGAATGAAAAGGGATATGACATATTTTACTATGAAGTGTTTGACTTGTCAGTAGGTTACAGCTGAGCAGTAGTTATCGAAAGGGATGCTTCAGTATTTATCAGTGCCAGATTGGAAATAGTAAAATATATCCATGGACATCATTATGGGATTACCAAATACATCTATAGGTAATAATGCAATATAGGTTATTGTTGATCGGTTGACTAAATATGCTCATTTCCTTCCAATTCGAGATACTTTGTCTCTAGATCAACTTTCTCTGTTGTATGTTAAAGAGATAGTCTGGTTTCATAAATTAACCATCTCCATTATATCTGATCACGATCCTAGGTTTACTTCTAACTTTTGGAAAGGCCATCAGAATTAGTTGGTTAATAAATTAAATTATAGAACAAATTTTCATCCGCAATCAGATGGGAAATCAGAATGAACAATTCAGACCTTAGAGGATATGGTCTGTGCTTGTTCACTTGATTACTAGGGAAGTTGGGACCAACATATTTCTTTGGTTGAATTTTTTATAATAATAGTTTTGATTTCAGTATACAGATGGATCCATTTGAGGCATTATATGGAAAGCAGTGTCAAACTCCAGCTTTTTTGGATGAAGTAGGTGAAAGGAAGCAGAAGGGATCAGAAATGGTAGAAGAGATGGCAGAAAAGGCTCAGTTGATTTAGAAACACATGAGAACAACGAAGAGTAGGGAGAAACGTTATGCGGATAATCAGAGGAAGGATCTATCTTTTTGGGTAGGTTATAATGTCTTTCGGAAAGTTTATCCATGGAAAAGTGTGATGAGTTTTGGTAATAAGGGAAAGTTGAGTCTGAGGTTCATTAGACCCCATGAAATCCTCGAGAATTTTGGATCAGTTGCGTACAAAGTGAATTTAACTCCATGATTATCCCAGGCACACAATTTTTTAATATTTCGATGTTAAGAAAATATATGCCAAATCCATATTATGTTTTGAGCTGATAGGTAGTTCAGTTGGAAGAAAATCTCCCTTATGAGAAACAACCAGTCCAGATTCTTGACTGTAGAGAGAAAGGGTTGCAGAATAAGGTGATTTACTAGGTAAAGGTTTTGTGAAAAAACCATATTGTTGAAGAGGCAACATGGGAATCTGAAAATGCTATGTGGGATAAATACCCCCATTTATTTGATAAGTGAATAAAATTTCAAGGATGCAATTCTCAAAATGGGGGAAGGATGTAACATCCTAGGTAAAAAAATAATAAGAAATTTTCTATATTTATTAATATTTGTGAATTAAATATTTATTTTACTTTAAAGGGGTTGCTATGTTTGATGTCTTACCTGATACGCTACAACAAGTTTCATTGAAATCTTTCATTGCAGACTAATAATATAATATTATTATTTTTAATTGTAGTTTACACCGAGCCGTTGTATCGACAGGAATGAATAAAACTAGCTAAAATATTATTATACATGTTTTTTTAAATGTTTCTACATTTATCTGATAAAATTTAGGGGCATAAAATGGTAATTTATCTAAATTTAAGCATAAATACTCTAATATTTTTTTAAAGTTCAACTAACCACCTTTTGACGGAGAAACCTATTTAAATATAGTTTTGGTCACTTTTATATGTTATATTTGATAAAATAAAATTCCTTTTTGATTTGGGACATCATAATTTCCTTTGGGTAAATTTTTGGTATTTTTCTAATAAAATTCAGTTTTTAATGAATAGTGAAAAACACTGTATTTTAATTCAAATGTGCCTTTTACTATAATTTATTTATATGGTTAGATTATCTACTTAATTGGGTTTAAGGTGTAATTAGATTATTTTTTAAATATTTAATACAATTTTGGTCATTGGAATTTATTTTACCTGGAAATTTGGACATAAACAAGTATCAATATTCTGATAGTTATTGTTTCTTAAAAACACGCTATTTATTTTGACAACGAGAATTAATTATAAAAAAATTAATGCAAATTATATGTTTTTAATTAGGTAAAATAGACATCATTTTTGAATTTGGAGTATCAAATATATCTTAGGCTAAATTTTGGGTATTTTTTTAAAAAACTTTTATTTTTGACGAACAGTGAAACCACTTAGTTGTAGTTAAAAAAATTAAAATTTTCACTAAAATGAAATATTACCTCTTCTTTAAATTGAATTTTTAAAATACAACATACATGTTTGTTATTAGTAAGTAAAATTTAGCTCAATAAGATGAAAATAACTTTTGGTGAATAATAACTTTTGAGTTTTTTTATCGCGCATAAAGGTTAATTGGGTAATTCAAAGTAAAAAGAATATTATAATAATAAAAAGTTACCTTAACACTTTTTATAACATTTTCGGATGATTTAGGTACAGCCATTCGAATCCTTGGGTCGAATTTGGGACCCCATGGAGCCACCTAAGAGTGATAATGACACTTTATTTTAATTAACATAAAGTAAAGACAATAATTACATAAACATATATCTTTTAGTAAAATAATTCTATAAATGGTGTCATATAAATTATATTTTACACTATAATTATTAATTGGAAGTATAAATAGATTTCCTACATTGTGGTATTTTTTTTATAAATTTTAGACATCAAATAAATTAAATTATTTATGACACAATAATGATGTAGTGTTTACCTCATTAATAAATGATTTAAATAAAAAAGATTATAAATATGAAAATAATATCCAAAACCTATCCAATTATTATTGTATGGTTTTATTTCTACCATGAGTCACCATATCTTTTACTTTGATAAGTTTTGGACCTTTTGAAATCGAAAATCATTATATAAAAAAATAATATTTCCACACTTTCCTAAAGAGCCCCTCCTCCCCCTTCTAAAAGGACACCACTTATAACCAATTCCTCACACCTCTAAAGCCACTTGGATCATCCAAAGCCTATCCAAATAATCTCTCAATATCCTTATATTCCACCTAGAATCCGTAACATATACATAAGGCACATCACGAAGTCTTTTTGGTTCAATCCGAAGGGAGTTACCAGAATTAAAGGTAAGAGTTTCTCTTAAATTATTTTACTTTATTTTACTACTCCAACCCCTAAACTATTTTTATTACATTATTTTAAAATGAAAATAGTATCATCAATATATTATAATGTTTTTATTATAAGGATTCAAACTACACTTACACACACCTCCATTTAATGGGTAAAGAACATACTGTTTCTGTGGATGCAAAACTAACACGTCACGAAACAACGATTATTCAATTATCTCTTATAACCTCTCATGGTGGCCATTAAGATGGAAATATATTTATATATGATATATATTATGTTTATATTTTATTTATGTTTCTGTATTTTTCATTTATATCATACGTTTATGGTTTCCAATATGGGTAAATGTGATAATTTCATTTGAGGAAGAACTGACTACCACCCCTCAAAGTGAAATGACTCGTTAATGCCATGTGTGGGATGTATAAAGGATATAGTTAATGATATTATATATGATAATATAATTAAATTATAATATACCTATTAATTATTATGTTTTAATTCCATTAAAATATGAAATATAAATGAAAGTAGCGTTCATGCTTATGTACGACTTCCCGTCTACTTGAACGGTGCATTTCATTTATTACCTCTAAATGTTATGTACTATTATAAATACATGTATATACTTGATATATATGATATATATGATATATAAATCATGAATATAATTCTGGATATAATGAACTTTTGACCACGTGAACAACTTGTAAATATTAGAAGTCCATTTTTTACTCTAGTACCAAATATCGACAAAACGACCATTATTAACTTAAATGATTACACAATGTTTATAACATGGTAATAAGTGATATAAAAGGAATAATAAAATCCAAAAAGGTTCTTATTCATGTATAAATTAACTTTAGTATATTATTTAGGAGATTATGGAACGATCGAGTCATGTCGGACATGAGGCAAGGGACTTCTTCTCAATAGCCTTTCATTGAGGCGTATTAATACATGACTTTATTTTATACACTGTATAAAAACCTTTGAATTTTAATTTCATTAGAAGGGAATATTTTTCAATGAAGTGTTTTACTAAATGATAAAAAATAATGTTTCCTTTTAACATAATCGGTGACAATGACCTTTCCACTGTTGCGAGTATTATTTGATCTTTGTCTTCCATAACAAGTCGTAATGTTTTTAAAAGGAAAATAATGACCATATACTCTTTTATTTATTTTGGTATTGTTAATGGTTTTCATAATGGATTTGTTATGTCAATATATTTAAATGATATGTTGTTATTGAAATGTTGAAATGTTATGTTTCCTTTATGTTTGTTTTATGTGTTAGGAATATGTTATGGATCTTGGACATTATTATGTATATGGGCAATACCATGATAAACAATTAGGTGAGTGAGCTCGAGATAGCTATCCAATTCATTGGCTAATGTGATGTAGGTAAACATGAATATTTATCCTAAGAGATTTAGAGAATATACTATGATGGATATTCCAAATTTAACTCCCTACATTGTTGTGATAGATAAATGTAAGTATGATATGGACACCACACGTTAACTTTATGATTTGTGTTTTCTATGTGTATTTCATAAACCTTATGATTTCTTGATGTATGTTAAAGATCTTATGTAAAGTATGAAATTATGTACTAAAATTTTCTTTCTTTGTTTTATAACCCTTTCTGAGCATTTTATGCTCATCCCATGTTTTGAAATGTTTTTCACATGACCTAATGATGAATAAGGTCAATGATGGAATCAAGGAAAAGTCATGATATCTAAAAACATGGTTCTATACATGACCCTTTTTTTCAGGAGTTTTTAATTTATGAAAAAATCAAAACTCAGTAGAAGTGTTTACGTTGTAATTTTTGAGATGTAATGTAATAGTTATCCCCTAACTCAATAAAACTCCAAACATGAAAATATCGTTAATGTGAATAATTCATTTAATTCAAGATTATGTAATTTTTAAGGCTAGGTCTTTATAATTTCATTCCCTTCTATTTATACACCATACCTATCATTATTTTTCGTGGAAAAGTCCCTCTTCCTCCCTTATAAATTTGAAATCACTTATACCATTTAAATACACCACTCATATTTAAATATTTCCTCGACACACAACCCAAGTTCCATTAATTTGAATAAAATAGACTCCCTAATTCCCTTTTTAACCATAAATTATCCTACAAAACTCCAATCTATTGCCTTAATTAAGAATAATTTTAGTGTATCATCATAGGTTTCAGATTTTTGAAACATTTATTTCTTATTCTTACTTTTAAAAACCAACTATATTCACTTCATAATAAAAAATTCTGAATATTGTTTTAAATTTTTATTATAATAACATAATAACAATTATTTATTCTCTTCAATATACTAATTAAAACAAGAATCATCATTAGGGTGTGTGTTCATATTACTGCCTCTATTAAGGGACACATTCAGTATTTCATCACCACCCATCATGGATGGTCTTAAAAATGGTACATATGAATAAATATTATTATATAATGTTTTTATTATTCTTAAATTATCACATATTATCCTTCATTACCTCTATCATTCATTGAGTAATGAGAAATTCGTAATGTTAATTGTATGAAGTACAACATCCATTAAGTGTTGTTTATTGTTTTTCTTATAGTTTTTATACTTTATAAAAAAATTAAAATCTATTTCACCATACTAGGAATCATAAATATAATATCATTATCTATATACTATATTTATATTATTTAAAAATAATCACCTCAATAAACCTACTCACCAATGCAGATAAAGTGTGTTAATGTTTGGAATGGTTTGACCACCTACTTGATAATGCTATGAAATTATTCCATTGATGAATATTAAAACATAATTAATTTTATAATATCATAAAATTATTTAAATAATTATTTTTTCATAGAAATTGAAATGATAAAATAATATTTAACTTATTTATTAATAAGATACCCTTCGTAGTCTTAAAATATATGAAAAATGTCTATGGGAGAATTCATATTAAAATTTAAATATTAATAAACTTATGGAATGGAAATCTAAATATTATAAACATATAGTAGAAATATATTTTACTAAATTTAATGAACAAGAAATTATTAACATTTTCAGAGGATGGAAAACTGACAACACTCTTACGAATCAACATCAAATTTCCAAAACTATAATCACATGATATAGAAGAATTGGAAAAAAAATAATTAATATAAATTTACATAGTGATTAAAATTGGAAATTAAAAATCTTATAAGGTATAAATGTAATGCCCCAACCCCAGTTACCCAGAGTTGGTGCATTATTACATAACATTGGTGTGATCACAAGAAAGATCAAATCTCGAAAGACCGATTGGTTTAGTAGCCTTGGAAACACTAGATATATTCATAAAGTTTTACATTACATCATAAAGTGAAAAACTAGTACAACAACATATCGTCTCCATATTCCACACTATTATCCCCTCACAATATCCCTGAAGGTCATTCATAATTTACTTCTTCACATCCTGGGAAAAATAAAACATAGAAAAGGGGTGAGCTCAAATGCCCAGTAAGGATAAAAATATAGCGGAAACTTTCATAAATAAGAATAAACATTTAAGGCAATGTATAAATAAAACAAAAGCCTTTTAAACTTGAAATTCAACATAGTATGGAGAAAATAAAATGAAATAATGCCATTTACTTATTCACATGGATATTCTACAAATCGAATAATCACATGCAATACCAATAACCACTTTCATAATGAGGGAATGCATAATGCCAGACTATCATAACCACATAGCCAAGGCCTCGTGCCAAGACTAAAAATAAGATTTTCCCAAGGCCTTATTCCAAGACACTAGTTTGTCTAATGAGACCTACCGATGCATCGAGGAGCTATATCGGGCTCCACCCATCACATGTTATGTCCAATGCATTCCCATATGAAAAGGTTTAAAAATAACATAAACATTCGTATTAAAACTAGCATAAAAAATGTCAATACTTTCACCATAAACCATGAATGTTATAAAAATAGCACATCCACAGTAAAACATATCACAAAACCTTCAATAGAATATAGAAGTTTTGTATCATAATAAATCAAATTCAAATAAGCGTAAAATCCATCAAAGGATGTTGACATAGATGAAATCAAAACTCTTTTTAGAGAAATATCTCTTTCTATTTTGAAATCATTTAAGAGTCATATATTTATAAAATAAAACTTTTTATTTGAAAATATTCATATAATCTTTTAAGGGAAACTTAAAAGATTTTATAATGGCAGAAAATAGCCGCACCCGCCGTATAAGTTAAAAAAACATTCCTACCTTAATTCTGTCAAAAAGGTTAAAAAGAACCTTGTTTGGAAAACGACGGAAAGATTCCCTTATAAACATCTTATAAAATGTAAAACAAGGGTATAAATGAATTTAACCCATATTATAGTAAATAGTAAAAATGTTTTGAAATACATTTTTAAGAAACATGGATGTGGATGATAAATAAGTCCCAGTAGATTATTACGTATAAACAACCTCGGATAATGAAGAGATTGCGAAATAAACTCTTACCTTGTACTTTTCCATGGTTCTGGTTGGTTAACCTCCTGTATAATGGTGAAATAATTGTTATTAAATTATACAAGAATCATATTCATTAATATGATATCATATATGATCTTTTATTGATTTGTTAATAATATCTTAGTATTATCGTTGTTTCGGGTGTTAACTTACTTGTTTTCTTTTATAATTTTTGTTACGTAAGCTATGTTTGTCATGGATAGGTTTTATCTTAATCATATCCAGAATGATATCAAGTCCTTAGATACTATTATTAATCATCATATGAGAATTATACTTGAATGGATACGATGGAGAATGAATCTTATCGCGTTCGTGGAGACGGTAGTCCGTACGTACGCACGAGCAACAATATCATTCTTTTGATATTAAAATAATATATAATTGGATGGTATATCATATATAAAGAATAATTATCATGTTATAAATATTATTTAAATGAGTTACACATCATTATTATACCCATCCAAATAATAATTTATTGAATAACAATTACACCGCGACATGGAGACGGTAAGCCATACGTACGCACGTATGGTGGCATGTTATTCAATGGATGGATAGAATACTGAATATGGTTGTACCATATTTATAATAATATTACAGTATATAGGAGATACTGGATTCCTTATTTTAGAATGGGAGAAACAAATAAAGAAGAAGTGGAAGAAGAAAGGAACTTGGAAAAGGGTGGTGAAATCATTACCTCTTCTTCGGGTTATTCCTTTTGATTTGATCAAAAGGGATCTTATGTTAGCTTTCTGACTAAAGGAAGGCCTCTAGGATGAAGTGAGGGAAGCTGAGAGAGCATTTGGGTAGAGTTTGGACGATCCAAAATTCTTTTATGGTGTGAGTTAATTAGAATGAGGAGTTCCCTTTTATAAGAGGGGTGAGGGGCACCTTTGGAAAAGCTAGAAATATTATTTTATAATAAATTCATATTCGGTTTCTAATGGCTCCAAAGTATATTATTTAAAGGTTAAGGGGAGGATAGGTCGCAAAACACTCAAAAAATATAATTTAGACAGGTTTGGGTCATTATATTAACTTTATCTTTAAGTATTAACTCTTAGTTAATTAGTTTCACTTTTACAATGTCTCTTTGTATTTTTATATTATGTGGTTAATAAAAATACTATATACATCCAAGAGACCCCCATGTGGTCGATTAATGATACACCTATCATGATATAAGTATCTTGGCCGAACCTTAGATTTTTAGGAATTTAATATCAATTAATAATATAATATTTGTTTTAAAAACTCTTTTATGTCAATTTTGACACTATTTGGAAAATTGATTTTTTTTCAAAAACATAACAGAATTATTAGTTCAAAAAAAGTCAATTAAATCAATCCTAATATGTCATATTATCCTAGAAAAATATTTTAATTCATTAAAAGCCTCAAATTGTATTTATTTGGGTATTTATAATATCAATTATCTTTATTTTTCACTATTATGGTAATTACTGTATCATCATTGTGTCATAAATAAATTAAATTATTTAATGTCTAAAAATTATAAATAAAATATCATTATGTAAGAAATCTTTTTATTTTTCTAATTAATATTTATAGTCGAAAATCCAACATATATTACCCTATGTAAAAATTGCTTTTCTAAAAGATATATGCTTGTGTCATTTTTGTATTCATTTTAACTTAATTAAAATAAAGTGTCCCTATCACTTACAAGTGGCACAATGGGGTCCCCAAATAGACCCAAAGATGCCCATGGTCGAACATGTATCAACCAATAAGGTTAGGACACATTTTAGGGAAATTTGTTATTTTTATAATATTATTTTTAACCCTTATTTACCGGATTTACCCTTTAACCATGGTAAATAAAATATTTACCGAAGTAATTATTCAAAATGGCTAAAAATAAAAGTTACACATTTAAAAAATTTGAACATCTTGATTCTAAATATGGAAACCATTTTTCCAAATTCAAAACACAGAAGTGGCAGAAATTAATTTAAAATTAATTCCCACTGTAATAACAAAAAGCTTGTTTTTAAGATATAATAACTATCAAAAGATTGATACTTGTTTATGTTTGGTTTAATTGTGAAATTATTTTCAATGACCAACATTGTATTATATGGTAAAAATATATTCTAAATATACTTTAAAACCACTAAAATTCATAATTTATCACTATTAATTATTTTGATTAAAAAAGTTGTTTTTAATTAAAATTTAGTAATTTCCACTATTCATCAAAATATTAAAGTAATCTGAAAAGTACCAGAATTTCACCTTAGGATAAATTCGATACTCCGAATCCAAAAATGAAGTCCATTTTGAGAGATAAAATTTCAAAAATTAGGTATTACTATTCATAACGGCTAGTTTGATCGGTTGTGGTGTGTGTTAGAACTCAATGTTGCATACACCACACACTATTACATTATTCAAAGGTAAACGTACCGTAAAAGCTTGGGGTGTTACATTCTGCCCTACTTCAAATAATTTTGTCCTCGAAATTTCTAGAGTACTACCGTATGAAAAGACTCGGGTGGTTCTTCATCATATGTTCCTCGGGTTCCCACGTTGCCTCTTCCATCTTATGGTTTCTCCACAAGACTTTTACGAGACGAGTCGTCTGGTTTCTCAGTACTTGTTCTCTTGTATCAAGAATCTTGACGGGCTCTTCGCAATAAGACAGATCGGGTTTCAGTTCTAATTCCTCGTAGGTGAGTACATATGTTGGGTCAGGCATGTATTTCCTCAATAGAGATACGTGTAACACATCGTGAACTTTGGAGAGACTTAGTGGCATTGCCAATCGGTAAGATACAACCCCAATTCATTCTAGAATTTTGAATGGTCTGACGTACCTGAGACTCAATTTACCTTTCTTACCAAAATGTATGAATCCCTTCCATGGAGATACCTTCAGAAAAACATGATCACCCACATGAAATTCCAAATCCTTCCTTCGATTATCGACATAGATCTTCTGCCAACTTTGAGCTGCTTTGATGTGATTCTGGATTACCTTCACCTTTTCCATCATTTCCTCCACCAGTTCTGGGCCTACAAGTTTTTTTCACCAACGTCATCCCAACAGGTTGGTGTGCGACATCTCTTTCCATATAACGCTTCATATGGTTCCATATGAATACTCGAATGGAAGCTATTGTTATAGGAAAAGTCTACCATAGGTAAATATTAATTCCACATACCCTGAATGTCATGTGAGCAGGATCTCAACATGTCTTCTAAGGTTTGGATAGTTCGTTCTGATTGTCCATCTGTTTGAGGGTGGTAGGTAGTACTCAAATGAAGTTCAGTATCCAAGGCTTTCTGAAGACTTTTCCAGAATCTTAAAGTTAAACGGGGATCACGATCAGAAACAATCTATAGTGGTACTCCATGATGTCTCACAACTTTATCAATATATAGTCTTGCTAGAAGTTCCAGTGGTATATCTTCTCTTTTGTTAAGAAAATGTGCTGACTTGGTAAGACGATCAACAATTACCCATATTGCATTGTTTCTTCTAGGAGTCTTTGGTAGCCCCGTGACAAAGTCCATCGTAATATTGTCCCATTTCCACTCCGGTATGGGAAGAGGTTGCATGACTCCTCCAGGCTCTTGCCTTCCAGCTTTCACTTTTTGAAAAACCATACATCTTTCCACAAAATCAGCAATCTCCCTCTTCATGTTGTCCATCCAAAAATGTTCCTTCAAATATCTATACATTTTTGTGCTCCCAGGGTGTATAGATAAATTGGAACTATGAGCATCATCCATCAATTCCCTTTTTAGATCAGGTATATCGGGAACACAAAGTCTCTTCCCGAATTTCAAAATTCCATCATCATACACAAAGTCTCTCAATCTCCCATCATTCACAGCTTTAATCTTCTTTTGAAATTCTTCCTCAACGGTCTAAGAACTCTTAATTCTTTCTAGTAAAGATGGTTTGGAAACCATTTGAAAAATCATTGATGTTTCACCTTCCCTGGTTATTCCCATGTCCATCTTCACTAGATCCATGAAAATTGGATCCCTTTCAATTCTAAAATTATTCAAAACTCCATGGTCTTTTCTACTCAAAGCATCTGCCACCATGTTTTCCTTCCTCGGGTGGTAGTGTATTGTGCAATCATAATCCTTCAGTAATTCATTCCATCTCCTTTGCCTCATGTTGAGTTCTTTTTTGTGAGAAAATACACTTCAAACTCTTGTGATCGGTATAAATCTCACATTTTTTTCCATAGAGGTAGTTCCTTAATATCTTCAAAGCAACGATCATAGCTGCTAACTCGAGATCATGAGTAGGATAGTTTTGCTCATGAATTTTCAACTGTCATGATGCATACATAGGCAATAACACTATCATTCGGCATAAGGACACAACCAAGTCCTTTCTTCGATGCATCACTATAAATAACAAACCCATCATTCTCCGATGGCAGAGTCAATATAGGAGAATTGAATAATCTTCTCTTCAGTTCTTCAAAACATTCTTCACACTCTTTTGTCCAAACAAATTTAACCCCTTTACGTGTGAGCTTCGTTAATGGGTTTTCCAATCAGGCAAAATTCTAGACGAAACATCGATAATAACCTGCCAAACCAATAAAACAGCGTACTTCAGTTATACTCCTAGGTGCTGGCCATTCATGGATTGCCTTTGTCTTAGAAGGATCAAAAGAGATCCCATCTTTAGGGACAATATGCCCAAGAAAAAAAATCTCTGGAAGCCAGAATTCACACTTGCTAAACTTCCAATATAATTCATGTCTTCTCAGAGTCTTTAGGATAATGCGCAAGTGACTTTCATGATCTTTGCATCTTTTAGATTATACCAAGATATCATCAATAAATACCACCACAAATTCATCGAGATATTCCTTGAAAACTCTATTCATTAGATCCATGAATACAGAGGGTGCATTAGTCAATCCAAAAGGCATTACAATAAACTCGTAATGCCCGTACCTGGTTCAAAATGCTGTCTTTGGAATGTCTTACTTCTTAACACACAACTGATGGTATCAAGATCGAAGTTCAATCTTTGAAAAGTATTGGGCTCCATGCAGTTGGTCAAATAAATCATCAATTCGAGGTATGGGATACTTGTTCATTATTGTTCTAGCATTGATCTCCCTATAGTCGATACATAACCTCATAGATCCATATTTCTTTTTCACAAAAATAACAGGGGCTCCCCATGGAGAAACACTAGGGAGAATAAATCCCTTATTACTCAATTTATCTAGTTATTTCTTTAGTTCAAAAATTCTACAGTGGACATTCTATAAGGGGTCTTCGATATAGGCCTTAATCCAAGAATTAAATCAATGGAAAACTCAACTTCTCGTTCTGGAGGATGTCCAGGTAAATCTTCTGGAAATACATCTACATATACTTTCACAATAGTTACATCTTCTTTTTGAACATTCCTTTCCTCAACCACAGTCATTTCATTCTCTTCCTCCCCAATAATTGAATTTAGTTGAGCTAGTGGTGGTGGATCTAGATAATAATTAGGTGGTGACGATTCTGCTCTAAAGATAAGGTGTTCCTTATCATCATCATCAAAAATCGTAACCTCCTTCTTCTTACAATAAATATTCGCATCATAATCCGAAAGCCAGTCCATACCGAGGATTATATCAAACTCAATCATAGGTATGACAATGAGATCAGCGGATAAAGAACATTTATGTGCTCTAATTGGGACTGATTCACAAAACATTGTTGCAATGATACTTCCCTTAAGAGTTTTAACTGACAACTCCCTTATGAAATCAAATTGGAAATATCTAATTTTCTTAGTAAACTGGGAAGATATGAAACAATGCGATGATCCAGAATAAAATAATGCATTTTCTAAAATTGAGGAAACCATTAAATTACCTGCCACCACGTCTTTTGGAGCTTCTACCTCAGCAGTAGTGATAGCAAAAGATTGGCCTTGATCCCTTGGAATTTTCTGAGGTAAGTTCCCCTGATGATTAGGACATTCATTTGCATAATTTCCCATCTCCCTGCAATTGTAGCATTGAACAGTGGTAGCATCCTTCTTCCCTTTGCATTCACGAGCTTGGTGGACTTTTTCACCACACTTGTAACAGACACCCATTCCCTTCAAGAAAGTACCATGGTGTTTCTTCTCACATTTACCACAGGATGGATATTCAACCTTTCTCTTCTTCCCCTTATTTACATTCCCAGATTGATCAGCAGATCTCTTCTTCTCTTGCTTTTCTTTAAAGTCATAAGACTTTGAGAATTCTTTCTCTGTCTTGATAGCACATGAGACAATGTCTTCGTACGATGAGAAGGATTGTGAGAATAATGCTCAACAGAGAAATTGTTTTAACCCATCAAAGAAACGATCAATCTTCCTTCTCGAGTTACGTATATAATCTCCAGAATACCTTTCTAACCTTGTAAAGTTAGCCTCATACTTTGCGACATTCTCATCCTCCTTTTGTCTCAGACTGAGAAATTGCCTTTCCATATCTGCTTGATGGTCACGAGGAAAGTATTTTTCTAAAAATAGATCTTTGAACTCCCTACATTCCATATTTGATACTTCATCATCTTCCTTCCTGTTTTGAATCAATGACCACCATTGATCAACATCTCCATTGAGGCGGTAAACTGCCATGATAACTTTTCCCCTTTCACCAATCCCCAAAGCCTGAAATATTTTCTCTAGGGAATTTATCCATTTCTTAACTACTAAGGGATTTGTACTCCCATTGAACGTTGGTAGTTTTTGCCTCATGAATTGATCTAATATTGATCCTCCACGCTGCGGATCAGGGTGCTCCATACGGGTAAGTTTATTATTCATAACCTGAGTGAGTTGTCCCAGTATGGTGATTAGATGATCGGCACTAGTTCCATCACTTGCCCCACTATAATTTTCTTGAGCAAGAGGGAAATCACTACATGGAGTGCATGCATTGATACTGTTTTCATTTCTTCCACTAGGTGCCATTTCTAAACAATGGCATAAACTAGATCAGTTTATGAATCAAAATATATAATTCCATACTTATAAAACACTTAACATAAATTGAACTATTTATGGATATAATCTATAATCATAAAAAATGTTTTCTTTGAGGAAGTATATACTCATTAACCTTTCATAATTATTTTTAAATAAAATGAGAGTTATCCTAAGCACATCCCCTGGGAGTGTCGTAACGAAGAGTGCAGCACGGACCGTTGTCGTGCACCAGTTCCCATTCGAGTCTAGCTCAAAGCAGTGTTTTCGGGTTTTACCCCTAGGTACATCTGTGCCAGAGCTGCCTCTACCTGATCGTATCCAGACATGGATGTATTGCTCGGAAAACTCACAAAATCTCCACAATACCAAAATTATAGGAAGTTCTTCTATAATAATACTCAAAGTCCATCATAGGTCTATGTGCTCTAATCAGAGTTTATCTAAATCTAGCTTCGAAGGTTTGTACTAAACTTCTCTGATACCAACTGTAACGCCCCGACCCCAGTTACCGAGAGTCGGTGAATTATTACATAACATTGGCATGATCACAAGAAAGATCAAATCTCGAAAGACCTATTGGTTTAGTAGCCTTGGAAACACTAGATATATACATAAAGTTTTACATTACATCATAAAGTAAAAAACTACTAAAAAAACATATCGTCTCCATAGTCTACACTATTATCCCCTCATAATATCCTTGAAGGTCATTCATAATTTACTTCTTCACATCCGGGGAAAAATAAAACATAGAAAAGGGGTGAGCTCAAATTCACAGTAAGGATAACAATATAGCGGGCACTTTCATAAAAAAGAATAATGATTTAAGGCAATGTATAACTAAAACAAAAGACTTTTAAACTTGAACTTCAACATAGTATGGAAAAAATAAAATGAAATAATGCCATTTACTTATTCACATGGATATTATACTAATCGAATAATCACATGCAATACCAATAACCACTTTCATAATGATGGAATGCACAATGCCAGACTATCATAACCACATAGCCAAGGCCTCGTGCGAAGACTAAAAATAAGATTTTTCCAAGGCCTTGTGCCAAGACAGTAGTTTGTCTCATGAGACCTACCGATGCATCGAGGAGCTATAGCAGGCTCCACCCGTCACATATTAAGTCCAATGCATTCTCATATGAAATGGTTTAAACATAACATAATCATTCGTATTAAAACTAGTATACGAAATGTCAATACTTTCACCATAAACCATGAATGGTATAAAAATAACACATCCACAGTAAAACTTATCACAAAACCTTCAATACAATATAGAAGTTTTGTATCATAATAAATCAACTTCAAATAAGCGTAAAATCCATCAAAGGATGTTGACATAGATGAAATCGAAACTCTTTTTATAGAAATATCTCTTCTTATTTTGAAATCATTTAAGAATAATATATTAATAAAATAAAACTTTTTATTTGAAAATATTCTTATAAGCTTGTAAATGAAACTTCGAAGATTTTATAACAGTGGAAAATAGCCGCACCCGCCGTATACGTTAAAAAAAACATTCCTACCTTAATTCTGTCGAAAAGGTTAAAAAGCACCATGTTTAGAAAACGACGGAAAGATTCCCATATAAACCTCTTATAAAAATTCAAACAAGGGTATAAATGACTTTAACCCATATTCTAGTAAATAATAAAAATGTTTTGAAAAACATTTTTAAGAAACATGGATGTGGATGATAAATAAGTCCCAGTAGAATATTACGTATAAACATCCTCGGATAATGAAGAGATTGAGAAATAAACCCTTAACTGGTACTATTCCTTGGTTGGGGTAGGTTAACCTCCTTTATAATAGTGAAATAATTGTTATTAAATTATACAATAATAATATACCTTAATATGATATCATATATGATCTTTTATTGATTTGTTAATAATATCTTAGTATTATCGTTGTTTCGGGTGTTAACTTACTCATTTTATTTTATATGTTTTGTTACATAAGCTATTTTTGTCATGGATAGGTTGTATCTTAATCATATCCAAAATGATATCAAGTCCTTAGATACTATTATTAATCATCAAATGAGAATTATACTTGAATGGATACGATGGAGAATGAATCTTATCGCGATCGTGGAGACGGTAGTCCGTACGTACGCACGAGCGACAATATCATTCTTTTGATATTAAAATAATATATAATTGGATGGTATATCATATATACAGAATCATTATCGTGTTATAATTATTATTTAAATGAGTTATACATCATTATTATACCCATACAAATAATAATTTATTGAATAACAATTACAC
This sequence comes from Viscum album, assembly GCA_963277665.1. Taxonomy (NCBI): domain Eukaryota; kingdom Viridiplantae; phylum Streptophyta; class Magnoliopsida; order Santalales; family Viscaceae; genus Viscum; species Viscum album. The sequence goes on along the minus strand of OY728136.1, from coordinate 1,951,093,277 downwards.
CACGACGTGGAGACGGTAAGCCGTACGTACGCACGTATGGTGACATGTTATTCAAAGGATAGATAGAATACTGAATATGGTTGTACCATATTTTTAATAATCTTACAGAATATAGGAGATACTGAATTCATTATTTTATAATGGGAAAAAATGAAAGAAGAAGTGGAAGAAGAAAGGAACTTGGAAAACGGTGGTGAAATCATTACCTCTTCTTCGGGTTCTTCCTTTTGATTTGATAAAAAGGGCTCTTAGGTTGGATTTATGAATAAAGGAAGGCCTATAGGAAAAATTGAGGGAAGTTGAGAGAGTATTTGGAAAGATGTTGGCTGAACCAAAAGGCTTTTAATGTGTGAGTTAATGAGAAGGAGGAGTGCCTTTTTATAAGAGGGGTGAGGGGCACCTTTGGAAAAGCTAGAAATATTATTTTATAATAAATTTATATTCGGTTTCTAATGGCTCCAAAGTGGATTATTTAATGTTTAAGGTGGGGATAGTTAGAAAACTAGTCAACCAATAGAATTTAGACAGGTTTGGGTCATTATATTAACCTTATCTTTAAGTATTAACTCTTAGTTAATTAGTTTCACTTTTACAATGTCTCTTTGTATTTTTATATTATATGGTTAATAAACATTCTATATACATCCAAGAGACCCCAAAGTGGTCCATTAATGATAAAACTATCAATATATAAGTCTCTTGGCCGATCCTTATATTTTTAGGAATTTAATATCAATTAATAATATAATATTTTTTTAAAAAACTCTTTTATGTCAATTTTGACACTATTTGGAAAATTGATTTTTGTGAAAATCATAATAGAATGATTAGTTAGAAAAAATTCAATTAAATAAATCCTAATATGTCATATTATCCTATAAAATTCGTGTAATTCATTAAAAGCCTCATATTGTATTTATTTGGGTATTTATAATATCAATTATTTTAATTTTTCACTATTATGGTAATTAATGCATCATCATTGTGTCATAAATAAATTAAATTATTTAATGTATAAAAATTATAAATAAACTATAATTATGTAGGAAATATTTTAATATTTCTAATGAATATTTATAGTCGAAAATCCAACATATATAACCCTATGTAAAAATTGTTTTTCTAAAAGATATATGCTTGTGTCATTTTTGTATTCATTTTAACTTAATTAAAATAAAGTGTCCCTATCACTTACAAGTGGCACCATGGGGTCCAAAAATCGACCCAAATATGCCCATGGTCGAACATGTATCAAAAAATAAGTTTATGACACGTTTTAGGATAATTTGTTATTATTCTAATATTATTTTTAACCCTTATTTACTGGATTTACCCTTTAACCATGGTAAATAAAATATTTACCGAAGTAATTATTCAAAATGTCTAAAAATAAAATTTACATATTTACCAAATTTGAAAATCCTGATTCCAAATATGGAATCTATTTTTCCAAATTCATAACAAAGAAGTGGCAGAAATTAATTTAAAATTAATTCCCGCTGTGAAAACAAAAAGCATGTTTTTAAGATATAATAACTATCAAATGATTGATACTTGTTTATGTTTGGTTTAATTGTGAAATTATGTTCAATGACCAAAATTGTATTAAATGGTAAAAATATATTATAAATATACTTTAAAACCACTGAAATTCATACTTTATCACTATTAATTATTTTTATTTAAAAAGTTGTTTTTAATTAATATTTAGTAATTTTCACTATTCATCAAAATATTAAAGTTATCCGAAAAGTACCAAAATTTCACCTTAGGCTAAATTCGATACTCCGAATCCAAAAATGAAGTCCATTTTGAGAGATAAAATTTAAAAAAGTAGGTATTACTTTTCATAACGGCTAGTTTGATCGGTTGTGGTGTGTGTTAGAACTCAATGTTGCGTACAACACACGCTATTACATTATTCAAAAGGAAACGTACTGTAGAAGCTTGGGGTGTTACAATAAATATTATTCTAGAATTAGTATATAAGATATTAATGTTTTTTAACTAGGATATTAGAGTTCATCCAACTAATAAGGGAACTGATGTAAGAGTTTCATATCACAACATTCTTCTTTGAGAGACACGTTCTTTTATGAAACTAATTTTATTTAAATGTTGTTTATAATTCCAGTTGGATATTAAATATCATGAAATATACTTATTAATATTATATAAACATTAACATTGAGATTTATTCCTTTTAACTATTTTTTATTAGAGTTTTATTCATCCGTAATGAGTTTTTGTCTCAAAATCCAATTGGTGAGACACATTTTACTTTATACACCAATTTAGTTTCACATAGTTTATATACGTCCCATTTTTTAGGTTATAATGAAATATAATCTAATATTTCTATTTTACATTAAATTATAATATCTTTATATATCATGGGATTTCGTAAAAATCTTACTCAAGTCATAATTATATACTCAAACCAAGTCCTTTTCACGTAATTCATGAAATATCTTTTCTATTTTGATCTTATTTCTATCATTTCCTACGACTATATTTTTAAATTAATTATATTATATTTATATATAGATATTAAATCTCTTCATTAATATAATTTTTTTATTAACTTCTTCATCCAATAAATGCATGATGTTGATAAAAATTACTCTTATGCATTCCAATTGAAAATTTTCATCCAAATCCTTATTTTACCAATTAAATTTTTATATATAACTCATATAAATTTCTTATTAAATGACATTAAAGTTTAAAATAAAATATATAAAAATAAATTGTTTCATTATAATTTTTGTAATCGGATTTGGAATAATGAGTTAAATTTAGGATATTTTCTATAGATTTGTTATCTTCTACAAGATTCCATGTTAATTCGTCTTTCAACTGCCAAAGTAATTCTCTAAGTGAATTCCTCTCTATAGACACATGTTATTGAAAAACTATATTATTAATCACTTGGTTTTATAGAATATTATAAATTAAATATTATCTATTGAAAATTTAAACTATTATTTTTAAATAAACATTCCTAATGATTATATGAGATTTATTTATCAACGTTATAGGCTTGATCTAGGGTATTATACAATTGATATCATTAGCCTTATCTTTGATAGCATCAGCCTTATTTTTATGTATGAATTATGAAACATTATTTTGAATATTTTTTTTTTGATTCTTCAATTAATTTCTTTTAAATAATATTTCACTCCTATAATAGTGGTTTACTTGTTATTATTTTCTTGTATGAGATCATTATATTACAATACACGATTGAAGGGTGTTGACCTAGATTCAGAACACAAATATTGATTTGGGAATTTTTTTCTCAACAATATATAAATTTTATTTTATAGTTTATATACCAAATGAATAATCATATTTTTTAGTTGTATTTAACTATAATAATTATTAAAGTCATTTGATACAAATTTATTTTTCATGGGTTTGTCATTTTCGGAAAATTGATGAAATCATGAACGATTCCATATAAAACCACTAGAAAAGGATATAAAACTTATTTTTATTTGCATGGGGTTTTATGATAAGTTTATTAAATAATTTGTAACATAAATATATGGTTTTTTGTTATGATGGGTGTGCCCAAATAGTGTTATTTATGATGGTTTTTCATTATAATAGTGTTCTCATGAGATGTTATGTATGGAATTAGTGAGTAAACCTTATTTATTTTGATATACTAGGGAGTAATCATTAGATTATGATGATAATGACATAAGGATTATTCCTTTTAATGTTATTATGATACCATGTTAATGTCATTTCTATATTTCTATGATGCTATGTTTTTATGTTATGACGATTTTTAATACATTCATATATTATATAATCTATTTATTCTATGATCAGATTCTTATAATAATTATCTTTATGATATCATGTTATAACTAATGTGTGTAATGTTATGATTTATTATCATGTTTACCCTTACTATGAAATTATGATCTCCCATTATTATGGTTCACTTTCCTTAGGGTTTGAATGAATTTATTAGGTATGAAAATCTTAGTAGAGTATCATGTGTGTAATTTTTTTGAGCGATTTTGAAGACCTGTTATGGATTTACTAGATTCTTATATTGTAGAAGATAAACACACCTTTTTCAAGAATACTTGAGGGCCAAATGTTTAGGTTTTTTCCTAACACTATATGAAACTAAAAATAGAGGTGCTTGTTTCATTAATTTGATAGAGATATATTAATAATTGTTGTTATCAAAAAAGTATCGATAAGATTTATTTTTTAGGAACCATATTTTGGAGTGTAGGATTAGGGGCACCACAGTTGGTATAAAAATATGTTTCAGAATGTTTTGGTGGTTATGTGGTTCTTGGATATGGATGATAAAATATTTATGAATGAAATCAATTGTTGATTATATGATAAATATATCGGTTTCAATGATATTGATAAATCTTTAGGTTGAATGTTTTGATTATTATATGATTGATTCGAGATTAGGATAAGAGATATTTAGTGAAACATATAATATTATGTATTGAAGAACCTCCTAAAATTTTGGTAATGTTCAAATTATAATTTTATACTGTTAATACTTTTTTGTGTTGATAATAAAAATTATTGTGGTTTATGCCCAGATTCATCTATGGGTAATAACATGGAAAATATTTTCTTTTTTATATATCATCTATAATTATGGTCTCTAGTCAATAGTAACTTATCACACACATGGTTTTCCACACCCGAGAGATATTCTTGTGTTAACTCACATTCACATAATTTCTAACACCCATATGATTTAAAATCAATTTATGTTAAAAAATTTATACAACACACAATATTGAGTTTAGATGAACCAAATATAATAATTATTTAAATATAACCGTTATATACAAGATGCAATATTGGAGGGTATGAATAATAATAACCACATTATGAAATATATATCATGTTCATACTCAATAAAAATTTATTTTTCAATTCTTTGGAATTAAACAATACTTTTTTATTCATGTAATTTTATTCTTAAAAAATATGTTCTCATAAGAATGATTTCAATTTCTTTCAGTGTGAAAATAATATAATTAATATTTTACATAATTTTAATATTTATTTGATAAAATTTAATTCATTTTTTGAAATCATGATATCAAAATTAGATAAGGGTGATTTTTTATTACTAATATGAAATGATTTATTTTTCCTATGAAAATTGAAAAATAAGTATTTTATTGAAAAATATATTTGTTTGGTGCATTTAAAACGTCACACTTTTTATGTTTTTTTAAATTTTAATGTATTATTTAATTTTATAAATAGAACTATTATACAAATTTTAATAAATTTAAGATTTAATTTAATATTAATACATTTTTATACATAAAATGCATGTTTTTGAAAAACTGTTTTATATAGAATATTTTATTTTAATATAAAAATAACATTAATAAGTTATTGAAATTTAATCTTTAAAAATGGAAACCATATTTTTATTCATGTGCTCAAATTTTTTTAAATATCCACTTTTTATTTCTAGTCATTAATAATATTGACTATAGTAAAAAAAATCCTTTGTTAAGGGTAAATTTGGTAATTAAGGGTAAAAATAATGGGATAATACCTCAAAAACCAACCCAAAACTTGAATTAATTTAATTGTATGATTTTATTTCATCCATAATCATTAATAATTTTAAAATATTTATTTTTTAAAATTGTATTTTTAATATTACATTTTTAATATTTAATTGGGAGGTAAGGAAAAAAATTCCACTTTTCTTTCTTAAATATCTATAATATCTTATAATAAAAATAAATAAAATTGATGTTCAGTTCATGAAAATAATTTTAAATATAGTAATTTTTTTTCAAGTTAGTTTATTTTTATTATTTTTAGGAAATAATTACCTTAAATGCATGCACAACGTTGACACAAAATGTATTTAATTAATATAAAAAATAAAATAAATGATTTTAAAAATAATAAGAATAATATAATATGAAAGAATAATTGGTTTTAATGAGTTTTTTAAATAAATATTTCACTATATTGACTTTTAAAGGTTTATATTCTAATTACCACTTTTACTTGATGTATTTAAAGTCAAATTAAAAGAATAGTGTCAAAAATCATAGTAATGTTATTTTATAATAAATAATATTTTATAAAATGATTTAAAATTTCTAGAAAAAAATTATATTTATTAATATAAATGTGATAGGTATTAAAATATAATTCATTCTCCATTTATGGGCATTTATTAATATTATAGTAACATTAATGAACATTAAATTAAAGAAAACATTAAAACTACAATAATTTCTAAAAGTGTTTACATGGCTTAAAACTAAAATATAAGGGAAAACATTAAAAAAAATAAAAATTATATTATATGATATAATATTGATCCATAATGATCATATATTCTAAATTTTTATTTTTTTCCCTTCGAATAAGGAAATTGTTTTATATTAATTTAATGCATTTAAAAAAATCAAAAGTGCCCCTCCCATCTCTTATAAAACAATGCCTCCTCCCTAATTCTATCCAAACATAAATTACCTTATTATATTGTAAATAACTACCCAAATAACTTCCTTACAACCATAACCACATCTTATAGGTCTACTTTTGATCATAAATCCAATCAATTAAGGGTTTAAGTTTACTCCTAATGTGGTTGTTAAAAAAAGATGTTTCATTATTAACCAATAATTTTTCATGTATTTAACATTGCACCTCCTTAAAATCATATTAAACCATTAAAATATTTCATAATTTATATCTAACATATACTATGATATTATTTTAGTGGTTTAATAACATTAATCCATTTCCTCTTCCAACAAATGTGATTGCAAATCGCCATTCATGTGTACAATGGACTACCGCCTCCCGAACTCATGTAGTTTTTTTCATCAATTCCTATAATGGATGGGCATACTGATATATTCAATTTCTATAAATATATATTATATTAATCAAGTATTTATAAAAATGGGAAATTAATATAACACATATTTTTTACATTTCCGTTCACTGAAAAATGATGGCATTGTTCATTCATAAACATGCACAACCATCTCCATGATGGGATGTGAATTAATTTTCACCATCTCATATCATGGGTAATATATATATGTTCCTTTAAATTAATAATATTCTATGTATTATATAACTATAAACATATAAATTTAAAATAATATTTATGTTCCTTTTATCATTATCGTTGAAAAATAGAAAACGACAATCAAGTGAACATATGGATTTATAAGTCCATTATTATGAAACAACTCCTTTTACGTAACCATGATTACTGATCAGTTTAAAAAAAAACTTCTTTATAAAAATATAATTATTTTTGGTTTTTTATTTTGGATATAATGGAACAATGGATTCTTTTATCGTAATCATCCCACTGAAGCAAATTTTGTCATGGGAACCTAATAACACAAAAACATCACACGAGAACATAATTTATTATGTTAATTAATATAAAATGTTAATAATTAAAAAAAATATAATTATTTATTTAAAAAGTATAAAATTTAAATAAGATTTTTATTTGGGATTACAGTGAACCAACGTGATGAGTCGTACAAAACGCATGTAATTTAATAACAATTTCTAGTCTACTGACTAATATTTTGTAATATGTACCTATTGAATTTTATATAATATATATATTTCCCATTTGAGATATCTAAAATTAATATTTATTTATTCACGATTATTAATGATTTAATTAATGTGACTCTTTCATAAGGTATGTTTATCTTTAAAAAATGTCTTAATTTTCTTCATGATTAGGTGTATTTTTATTCAATATCCAATATTTTCAAAATGTAACCACGTAAATATTTCATATTTATAAAAAATATTTCTAAATATTAATTTATGTTATAAATGAAGTTTTTAAATGGTATTATAGTATTTTTATTATTTTATTTAAAATTAGTTTTTTTCGACATCCATTATAAATAATTAAAAAAGATTTTTTTAACATATATACTATCAACAAATCATCGTACATCCATAACCATTTTAAAATATTTTTAAAGTATAAAATATTTCAAAGGTATTAAATTGAAAAAACTTATGATAATGTTTTCTCATCCCTATTATTTTATTCTTCTAAAGAAAACATTTTATTTCAAAACTAGTATTTCTGACTAACCGAGTTTCATCTTTTATCTCTTAATAATTTTTTTGTTAACATTATATTGAAGAATTAAATTTATTGAGATAAATTAGCATTAAATTTAAATTATATATCCATATTTTTTTATCATGAATATTTTTATTATTTAAGAGGTATACCATTTCTAAATATTTTTCTTTACTTCAAATGCAATTTGAATGACTATGGAAATATAGATATTCTATATTCATTAATCGATAATGTAATTTTTTATAAGGAGATCTTTCCATTAATAAAACTAATCATTTAATGTTTGGGTAATGAATTAGGAATAAAATGATGGTAGGTGATCATAATTATATATCCCTTTGACGAATCTATAAGTTTCTTAGGAAGAATATGTTCTCTAATATTAAATTAGTTTCTAGTGAATACCTAACAATTTATTAAACTGTCTATGCACACGGATTTGAGGATATAGATATCCAGATTTATTAAAACAATGATGTCTAATATTAACCATTTTCCTTTTTTTAATTCATTTATTATAACCTATGAATTTACTACATTTTTATTATCCATGGATGCGTGTCATAAAAAATTTATATATTAAATTGAATTTTATTTCAGTCATTTACATTTCCATATTTATTAAAACATAAGTACAAATAACATATTCCTCTTTATAAAAAATATACACATAAAATTTTCTCACCCCTAATTTTGATTCCTTTCACAAGGATATGAATAAAAAATTATTGAATTATTTCAAGGATGAAATTTTTTTACTTTTACTATGATGTTTGTTAATGTTTTCAAATGAAATTACATATTCATGTACGGATTATGCTGACCAAGACTTGTAAAATATTTTTTACCTTGAATGTGATAATTTATATCTTATAAAAATAAAATAAATAATAATTGACTCTAGGATACTGGGGTTAGGGTTTTTATATTAAAATAAATAATAAATGATTTGAACATATTATTTTATAGTTGTTAACTATATTAGAGTACTCAATAGTAAAATAAAAATGAATAACCTATATTGATGTATATATATAAATATATCATTGAAAATAATTTTTAAATATTTATCTAATATCATAATTTTTTCCTTTGTACATTAACTAATTTAATTATTCTATTCCCTATAATTTATTTTAGAGAAATTTTTAGGGAATGAAGGAATCAAGGTATAAATGGATTCAATGCATAATTCACTAATTATCATGACCTAAAATCTAGTTGTAATAGAATTATCATTTTAAATATTTTTATAATGATGAAAAATCTATCATAAATTTAAATTAATAATGTGAAAGTAGTTAAATTCCCTATCATAACAATGAATACAAGGACAGTGGATCTTGAATGTTTCTTTGATGAAGATAATGAAATAAAAATGATATAATTTACATCATGTCATATGTATTGGAATAAACACATTGTGTAATATATCTGAAGAAGTAGAAAATGTTTTATTTGTGAAAAAATGAGGACACATGTCATATATAAACTGAGGTAAAAGAATTCATTATGTTTAAATAATATAAGGCGATTATTTATATTTGGTATTACAGAAGTTGTTAAATAAAAAATTTTATTTGAAATGTTATCTTTTGTAATATCTATCTTTATAACACCCAAAATTATCATTTATAAGAAAACCGGGAGGTATGAATTTTTTTAACAAGCAGTCAATTTTACATCCCATGATTTAAAAAAATATATTTTTCCTTAAATAATAATATGTTTGATATATTTCATAAAAAAACTAAAATAAATGTTTTTATACATCATTAAATAAAATTAATCATATTTAAAAAATCATTATTATAATTTATATGATATATATATATTAGATGTAAAATATTGATATTCTTTAAATTGGAAAATTGGTATGAAAAAATATTAAAAATACATAGTTTTTAAGAATATATTTCTAAAAATTACTAGTTAAGAATTATATTTTTTAGCTTATATTAAACTATAATAATATATATATTATACATATCAAATGGAAATTGTTTTTTGAAATTATAATTTCAAAAATTAAATTCGGTGGATTTTATGTCATTTTTTGGAAATATATATTCGTTTGTCCAAAATTATGTTTTTACAGAAATAATAATTTCCAATTATTCATCAATATATAATAATGACCTATAATGTCATGAAACCATTCAAGTGATCAAATATAAATATTGGTAACAAAAATAGTCATTTTAAAATAGTATTTTAATTTAGAAAACCCATGCCAACTATTTCTTTAAACAAAAGTGAAACTTAAATTTAATAATGAAATCATTTTTATATCTTCTATTTTAATTAACATTTTATTAATAATTTTAAGGGATTTCTTTTAATGTCACATTTAATTAATTATTTTTATATTAAATATTTTATTATAAATAAAATTATCAACCTTCAAATCCATTTTGTATATATATGTTTAATTTTTTAAAACACACTTTTAATTTGAAAACTATTTTATTGTGTTAAATCTGCTTGTTTTTTTTGAAAATAATTTTCCATTTTAATAGAATTAATTTTGTGATTGTGATTCCATATTAGTATATTCATGGTAATATTTTTTAACAACATTTAACAAATATTAGTTATACTGAGTTAATACACATATTTAATATTTAATTTACAGTAATAAGTGTTTAAATAAATAATGTTAAATTAATTGAATTTTTTTATGTTTTAACAAACATAATACATCATAAAAATCATATTTTAGGTTTTATGGTCATACCGACATGTATTTACAACATTACATCACCTAAATTAAATTACCTTCGGTCCATTCTATTCATACCTTTCACTTACTTTGCTTTTCTATGGAAGAGTCCCTCTTCCTCACATATAAACTGGGGATCACTTCCACTCATTAAATAACTTAATATTATCTTGAAATTTCATTCTAGACCTAAAAAATATCCTCTCATTAATTTCCTTTACATTCCATATTTCTTCTTTTCCCCAATATTTTTTTAAGTCCCCCCAAATCTTATTCCTTTATTAAGAGGAAGATCAATGTGTTAATGGTTGGGTAATATCTTTCTAAACATTTCAGTCATATTCACTACAATATAAACCATCCATAAAAATAATATAATAAATACCTAATAATAATTAATTTTTGGTTATTATTAGATAATTTAATATCAGTATTTTTCTCTTTCATATAATAAAAAACAAGAATAATTGTTAATGAATGTGTGTAGTTTACCACCTCCATGAAGTAAAACATTCATTTTCCCTTAACAACCACAAATGGATGGTATTTATAATTTTATTGATGAATAAATATTATTTATATGACCTATTTATGAATCATATATGATTAATTACTATCGACTCTCAACCCTCTCATTCGTCGGCTAATACGAAACACCAATCATGTGTTTTGAATACTACAACCTCCATGAGGAATCATTTTTTCATTTTTTTTTATTTTTCATTATCTACCAAAATATAAAAAAATATTGAAAAAATTATATCTAAATAAATATTTTATTATTATGATTATTAAATAATTCTATTGTGTGAACACAAGAACCTCTTTAACAATACTCTTTATTTTGGTCAATTCTTGTTCATGTTTTGGTCAGCTTGACCAAAAACAGTTGAAAGGATATAAAATATGTAATGGATGATAAAGAAAACACATATATTAGTATAATTTGTTATGAATATTCAAGTAATAATTTTTTTAAAATTTTAAATGTTACTACAATATTTACCTCATTACATAAGAAAACACACATCATTGGTTGAGAATCACTGAAAAATGTTCATGGTCCTTTTCATCTAAATAAATAATGATTAAAGTTATCGTGTAAGAAAATTTAAATATCATATATAAATATAATTATTAAATTTATTTAAATTTAATTAAATTGTAATTTTTAACATTTTAATATTTACTAATACCAACAAAACATCAATTAGACTTTTACAAATAGTGTAAAATAAAAAACACAAAATGTGGGAAAATATGAAAAATATAACCAATATAAATGAAGATAATAAAAATAAATGAAAATTATAAATAGTTATAGTTATGAATATAGTTAATATATTGTTTATTTTTATATTTTTTTATAAGGTAGAATAGTGTGTATCTTATTATTGAGGGAAACCATGTATGGGTTTTATAGCATCCCGCCTTTTTATAACATAAACATTCATTACATTACACAAAAATGAGGATCTTTAAGGTTTAGTGTCTTGGAAACCAGGGACATAATAAATGAAAACAACATAGAAAATTCTTCTCAAACACTTTGAAGGCTTCTCCTTAATTTCAGCCTAGGTTCATTATTGCGTCTCATAACCTGGGGACATACATCAAAAAAAGGGTGAGTAGAAGGCCCGGTAAGGGAAACAAGAGAAACATTTTACATGTGAACTTGAGATACTTCAATAAGGTCATGAAAAGAACTTTAAGGCATGAGAAATAAATCATGAGATATATCATTATAAAAATAACATTTTTCATAACTTTAAGATGTGGATACATCATTTAACATAGAAAATCATGAACATATCACCAAGGTCCATCCCGAAGGTGTCTTTTGAAAATTACCAAGGCTATTCACCAAGATATCGTGAAAATTGTAATCTCTAGTGGTTACATCATTACCCAATGCATTAGAGCGCTATCACGGAGAACCCTTAAATTTTCCTTTATTATCATGTGATACACATATATAATCATCAAACATTTCATAAATAACCCATATATCATAATATAAATGGGTTTCATTTCATAATCATAACGTTTTAAAAACTGCTTTAAAGACGTGATCTTAATGTCACTTTAAACCCACAGAAAGGGAAAGCTGGTATCATGTATGTAAATACCAGAATTTAAAATAGAACATTTTGATATATATGTGAATAACCTTTTAGATATAAGATATTTGATTATTCACTTTATAACATAAAATAATTTTGATAAAAGAGAGAGGCATTTTTAGACGAAAATTCTGCAGCATAACGACTATGTTACAAGGTTTTATAAAACAATGAAAAGAGAGGGGACATGGGTCACACACTCATAAATGATCCATAAAATATTAGGGGACATAATATATGGTATTTTAAGAACATGGTAATGAAATTTGAAAGATATACCATATGAAATGAAAAACATGGAAGTGAGACAAAAATAAGATTTCTCTTATGAAAATTCGGCAGCCTAACGGTGTCACTTAAACTTAAATAAAAATTGATTTGAAAAGATAAAATAGGGTCTCTCATAATATGATCATAAGATATAAGTATTATAGATATATAGATCATACCCCAACATAATAAAAAGGATCTTGAAATACTTGACATGAAAATCGAACTTGAAAAATGAGAAGGGTGAAAAAATCCGTTAAAAATTCGGCAGCCTAACGGCGTCACTTAAAATTTCATAAAACGAAATGATGAGAGTAATAGGGGATCTCTAATCATATAAACATGAAAAGGGCAGTAATAGGAATCTAAAATAACATTATCTCACATAAGAACATGGATCATAAAAGGAAGGACATAAAAGAGATTAGATGAACAGAAAGAGAGAGGTCAGATCCCTTACCTTAAAATGTAACTCTTAAAACTCAATGTTTTGGACCTTGATGGCTTGGAGGCACCTTGGGAGGACTCATTGATAGGTAAGGAGACCAGAACTTCGTTGAGGATGGTTTTGGAGTCGAATGTATGAGAGGAGGGCTTGTTATTTATAGGGAAAGTGAGGGGACAAGGCATTAATGGCCAAGGGACACCTCAAAAGTGGTTTTCTCAAAACCATGTGCTCTCCCATGATATTTCTCATGAAGTTTGGCCACATGGGGCCCCAAAAACAACAATTCATCACCTTTGGTCGGCCAAACCTTAAAATATCTCATGAAATCACCATGACATAGCTATGATGTCATTAATCATACCGAAACACTAAAACTGCTTTTTTTACTATTCACTAAAAATTCATCTTTCTCAGGAAAATCCCAAAATTTCACCTTAAGAAAATATCGATGCTCTGATTAAAAATATGAACTCCATTTTATAAAAATAATTTTCTAAACATTTTTAATTTTATTTTTAATTAAAAAAAACTATTCACCCAAAAAAACTAATTCTTGAATAATAATTTATGAAACTGTTATTTACCTATTTTATTGAATCTCATTACTTAATCTAGGTATCTAAATTATATTAAAACATTCTTTGAGTGGAATTACTAATCCATTTGGTCACATTACTAATCCTAAGCGTAAAATCAGTATTCATAATTTACTATTCATCAAAAATCAAGTTTATCTTATTAGACTCGAAATTTCGTACTGAACATAATTGTAGAAGACCATTTTTTGAAAATCATTAAACATTTTTATTTATTTAAGGTTTACATAAACATTTTTAAAATATCCTTTCTCTAAAATTCAACAAAAATATGCATACTATATTTATCAGGACATTTGAAAATTCATAAACTTCATCATAAGAAGAAATCCCAATTTTTATTTAAAACAAAGGATTACACAAGGAAGTTACGGTCTCCTTACATAGCCCCTTATCACACCAGCATAGGACCTAAGTGTAAGGTGTGCTAAGGTGAGAGAATCCGAGGGAGGATCAGCCAACATCACACGAGTAGAAATTTCTATCATTTTTAAATTCTCGCGAAGGTGATCCCATTCTAGCTTCACATGATAATGTTCAGCTTGGGTTTGGTCCAGAGCAAAGCCCAGTGGTGCTACCTCCTTCCCAAGTTCTGTTAGATGGGCTTCGATCGGTCCAAGACTACTGGGTGAGGCCATCGAATCTTCTTTCTATATTAATTAACCTAGATTGCTTGTATTTAGAGACAGTAATCAAAACGTTTAGTTTCCAGCGGTCTTATTGACCAATGGTCAAATAACAGTGAAAACCCAACAGTCTCATTTTAATTATACTCATGTTATCAAATGAAACATTTTTGTTGATTATAAAAATAAAATAAAATAACACATAAAATTAGGAAAAAAGCTTATTCAAAATTTCGGGTCGTTACAATTTCCCCCCCTTAAGAAATTGTGTCCTCGTAATTTTTAAAATTGGGTTTTGAAATTTCATTGAAAGTCCCACAGTGGAAAAGGAGTCAGTAAAACTATTACTTTAAAAGAAAGAAAGGGAAGTACAAAGGTCACCCGAGTTAACCCACACTAAGATTCCATGTAGGAAAACATAGACATGGAGGAGAAAACAAAGGGTCAAGTTCTGAGGGAGAGTGATAGAGAACATGATTAAGAGAAATTTAACCATAAGAAAATCCCAAACTTATGATGTGTGTAAACGGTCTTTGACTACCTAGTAGGAAACGTAAACCAACACCATTTTTTTTACGTTTCTTTTCATAATTTTGATGAATTCATTTACTACACAGAACAAAAACATAAAAAAATATACCTACCTTCATGTAGAGTTTCATCCTGTAATAAGTTTCTACCCAAAAATAATCTTTTCTCCAAATGATGAGCATTCAAAAACACTTGGTCCCATCAAAACACAAGAATCATCATCTATAGAATCACATAATCTACAAAAGATTAACCATCTATTTCATCTATCTTTAAACATTATCCCAAAAATAGAAAGGGTAAGGCAAAACAACTCCTAAAAAAGAAATAATCCCATAGGAATGGAAAATACTTTTAAATCTTCAAAGTTCCATGGTTCTACCCAGAGTTCATCATAGAACATTCCGTAAATAACTGTGCTTAAAAATCCTCAAAATAAACCAAACTAAGATTGAAACCCGAATACAAGAAGGATTTGATAACATAGTATTCCAATGAAAACATTATCATTCATCTCCAAACAACATTAACCACTCCTAACATCTTATAACAAAAGTAACTAACCTAAACATATTTACCCCAAGATAGGTTAATCATTTCCATAAGTAACCTAAATTACTATAAGTCCGCCTTAAATTTATCGATTCTTCAAAATATAAGTCAACCTTACTCCTCAATGAAAATACCATAGTAATCTATTTACCTCGATCATATAGGGTCCCCAAAATAGTGAACGTCTTCCAAAATAATAATCATCTTTTAATCCCCTAATCATCTCTGTCATATTAATACGACAATCATCGCATTTCCTATCACATTGGTTGTTGGGACATGTTCTTACATTTCCCACCATTAACTAAGAATATAAATTATAATTAGGGGCTTAAATACTTCGCCAATAATCATGAAAAGGAAACTATAAGCATAAAAGGATAAACTTGTAGAATAAAAGTATATCCTAACTTGTGATCCCCTAGGTTCCAATCTAGGTTATCCATGATCGTATATTCTTATGTGAATCTTTATTTTATTTTATCTTTGTTCCTTTAATAATGGTTCATACTAAGCTTATGAATTTACCAAATCATATCCCCCGGGAGTGTCGTAACCAAGAGTGCAGTAAGGTCCGTTGTCGTGTACCAGTTCCCGTTCGAGTCTAGCTCAAAGCGGTGTTTTAAGGTTTTACCTCTACGTAAATCTGTGTGAGAGCCACCTCTACCTACTCGTATCCAGACACGGATGTATTTGCTTGACAACCCCTTCCTCAATACTCACCAAAATATCTGGAAGATTTCCTATATTTAAGATTTTCTTTAGAGTTCTTCCTAATGTTTTTATATCCTAATTTCCATAAATAACTAAACCATCCTTTGATACCAACTATATCATCCCACCTTTTTATAACATAAACATTCATTACATTACCCAAAAATGAGGATCATTAAGGTTTAGTGTCTTGGAAACCAGGAACATAATACATGAAAACAACATAAAACATTCTTCTTAAACACATTAAAGGCATGTAATTAAGTTCATCCTAGGTTAATTACTGCATCTCATAACTTGGGGACATACATCAAAAGAAAGGGTGAGCAGAAGGCCCAGTAAGGGAAACAAGAGAAACATTTTACATGCGAACTTGAGATACTTCAATAAGGTCATGAAAAGAATTTTAAGGCATGAGAAATAAATCATGAGATATATCATAATAAAAATAACATTTTTCATAACCTTAAGATGTGGCTACATCATTTAACATAGAAAATCATGAACATATCACCAAGGTCCATCCCCAAGGTGTCATTTGAAAATTACCAAGGTTATTCAGCAAGATATCGTGAAAATTGTAATCTCTAGTGGTTACGTCATTACCCAATGCATTGGAGCGCTATCAGGGAACACCCTTAAATTTTACTTTATTATCATGTGACCACATATATCATCATCAGAAATTTCATAAATAACCCATATAGTATAAAATAAATGGGTTTCATTTCATAATCATAACGTTTTAAAAACTGCTTTAAAGACATGATCTTAATGTCACTTTAAACCCACAGAAAGGGAAAGCGGGTCTCATGTATTTAAATCCCAGAATTTAAAATAGAACATTTTGATATATATGTGAATACCATTGTAGATATAAGATATTTGAGTATTCACTTTATAACATAAAATAATTTTGAGAAAAGAGAGTCATTTTTAAACGAAAATTCTGCAGCATAATGACTATGTTACAAGGTTTTAGAAAACATTGAAAAGAGAGGGGACATGGGTCACCCACTCATAAATGATCCATAAAACAGTAGGGGGACAGAATATAAGGGATTTTATGAACATGTTAATTAAATTTGAAAGATATACCATATGAAATGAAAAACATGGAAGTGAGACAAAAATAAGATTTCTCTTATGAAAATTCGGCAGCCCAACGACGTAACTTAAACTTAAATAAAAAATGATTTGACAAGATCAAATAGGGTCTCTCATCATATGATCATAAGAGATCAGTATGATAGATATAGATATTATACCCCAACATAATAAAAAAGAAACTTGAAAGACTTGACATAAAAATCTATCTTGAAAAATGAGAAGGGTGAAAGAATCCCTTAAAAATTCGGCAGCCTAACGGCGTCACTTAAACTTTCATAAAACGAAATGATGAGAGTAAGAGGGGATATATCATCATATAAAGATGAAAAGAGCAGTAAAAGGAATATAAATGAACATTCTCTCACATAATAACATGGATCATAAAAGGAATGACATAAAAGAGATTACATGAAAAGAAAGAGAGAGGTCGGATCCGTTACCTTAAAATGTAACACTTAAAACTAAATGGTTTGGACCTTGAGGGCTTGGAGGCACCTTGGGAAGACTCCTTGGGTGGTAAAGAGACCATAACTTAGTTGAGGATGGTTTTGGAGTCGAATGGATGAGAGGATGGCTTGGTATTTATAGGGAAAGTGAGGGGACAAGAAATTAATGGCCAAGGGACAGCTCAAAAGTGGTTTTCTCAAAACCATGTGCTCTCCCATGATATTTCTCATGAAGTTAGGCCACATGGGCCCCCCAAAACAATAATTAATCACCTTTGGTCGGAAAATACATAAATAATCTCATCAAATCACCATGACACAGCTATGATTTCATTAAACATACCAAAACACTAAAACTACTTTTTTTACTATTCACTAAAAATTCATCTTTCTTAGAAAAATCCCAAAATTTCACCTTAAGAAAATATCAACGTTCTGATTACAAATATGAACTCCATTTTATAAAAAAATTTTATAAATAATTATAATTTTAATTTTAAGTAAAAAACACTATTCACCCGAAAAAACTAACACTTGAATAATAATTTATGAAACAATTATTTACCCATTTTATTGAATCTCATTACTTAATCTAGGTGTCTAAATTATATTAAAACATTTTTTCAGTGAAATTACTAACCCATTTGGTCACATTACTAATCCTAAGCGTAAAATCACTATTCATAATTTACTATTCATCAAAAATCATGTTGATCTTATTAGACTCGAAATTTCGTACTGAACATAATTGTAGAAGACCATTTTTTGAAAATCATTACACATTTTTATTTATTTAAGGTTTACATAAACATTTTCAAAATATCAATTCTCTAAAATTCATCAAAAATATGCATACTATATTTATCTGGACATTTGAAAATTCATAAACTTCATCATAAGAAGAAATCCCAATTTTTATTTGAAACAAAGGATTTCACAAGGCAGTTACGGTCTCCTTACATAGCCCCTTATCACACCAGTATATGACCTAAGTGTAAGGTGTGCTAAGGTGAGAGAATCTGAGGCAGGCCCGACCAACATCGCACGAGTAGTAATTTCTATCAGTTTGAACTTCTCGCGAAGGCAATCCCGTTCTAGCTTCACACGATGAAGTTCAGCTTGGGTTTGGTCCAGAGCAAAGCCCAGTGGTGCTACCTCCTTCCCAAGTTCTGTTAGATGGGCTTCGATCGGTCCAATACTACTGGGTGAGGCCATCTAATCTTCTTTCTATATAAATTAACAAAGATTGCTTGTATTTAGAGACAGTAATCAAAATGTTTAGTTTCCAGCGGTCATATTGACCAATGGTCAAATAACAGTGAAAACCCAACAGTCTCATTTTAATTATACTCATTATATCAAATGAAACATTTTTGTTGAGTATAAAAATAAAATAAAATAACACATAAAATTAGGAAACATGATTATTCAAAATTTCAGGTCGTTACCGGTTTCATCTCAAAATTTCCTTCTTTGAGACAGATGTCATTTTATGCATCCAATTTCATTTATATAGTGAAAATTCATCCAATAATATTTTAATATCATGTATTATCATTATTCATTGTACATTAGCTTCAAGATTATTATTTACTTTTTTTAAGGGTTATTATTATAAATTTCATAATCTGTAATAGATTTTATCCTAAAACTCCCTTCATTTATAGACATTTCACTTTATGAACTAATTTATTTCATATAGTGTATATTAAACCAAATGGTTATTTTTTCAGGAAATATATTATATTTTTTTAATTAAGGTTCATTTTCAAGAACATTATCTTTTAATTATTTTGGTTAAATTGTTACTCAACTCATAGTTGTTTTCTGGACTCATGAACTTTTTCTTACGAGTCGTGCAATATCATATTGATTTTGATCATCTATGTTTATTTTCCGAATGTTTAGTTATAAAATGATGTATTTATTTATTACATGAAGATATTATTTCTCTTCACTAATGTCCTTTCATTAGATGAAATTATTCTTCAAATAAAATCATGTCATTATTAAGAATGTGTAATATAATTTCTAATGTATAATTATAAACTACATAAATGTTTAATCTATTGATTGTGTTATCTGTAACTCAAATATGTTTCTTAAAATGTTAAATTATTTTTTAATTTCCCAATATTCAATTTAATTTTTTATCCTTTTTATATTTCCATTTTCATAAATTCATTTTAAATTATTTTTTGATGTTTTCCAAATAGGCAGTTTTTAAAAATGGTTTTATTTATAACTAAAGTTAAGTTTTTTTTAAAAATTCATGCATAGTGATTTTGATTAATATTTTTTAGATAAATTGTATTTATTTTAAAAAAATAAATGAAAATATTTTTAATGTTTTCTACATGGACCATGTTTGATGAAAGGAACTCCATTTATGAATTTCCATATGAACATATAATTCCATCACCTTTATTATTTTCCATGTGACTTCTTCTATATAAATTCATGTTCTTAAAAAAAATTTAATTCTCATGTTTTATAAGGATATTCCATTTTAAATATTTTTAATAGACATGGGAAATTCATATTTACAAAAAAAAATTATAATTATATAAGTGTTATTAATTTTTGTTGTATGATTAATTAAGGGTATAAATAAACAAATACCATCAAAATTATTTGTTCTAGGTGGATTATGAAATTATTATTTACAAATATGATATTTTCCATGACTTCTTTTTTTATTTAATAATCATCACCATGTATTGGAATGATTTACTTTAAATCATTTATCCTATGTGAATGCCTTATGTTATAGTACATGACTGAATCACTCATACCTAGATTCCCAACACATCAAATGATTAGGGAAATTAGATACTAGAATATATATCAATTTCATATATGATGTAAAACATATATTCATAATAATATATTTTGCGTTTTATATTTTTAATTATATTCATAACTTCCATGGAGACACATTTATTTTCCTTGGTGTTTTTTCATGTCTTGTTTGTTGATGAAATCATGAATGCATCCTTATCAATCGGCCTGAAAAGGATATAAAACCAATTTTATTTCATTGTGTTTTTATTAAATGTTTATTAGAATCATATAGGGAACATATGAATTATTTGTTATTATGATGGGTGTGCACTAATAGTGCTCCAATGATTTGGATAATTTTAATGTTCATGAAAAACTATGTAATGGATTATGAGGAATGAAAAATCTAAATTTATGTCATAGGGATTAATACATGGAATATGCTGATTATACAAAAGAAACTATTCCTCAAAATTTTATTAGGACATCTTGTTTATTTAGTTTCTAGAATAATCAGATAATGTGATCTTATGTTATGATCATTATTTAATCAATCTATTTAAAATATCAACTATTCATACCATGCTCTCAACCTTATTATCATTCTCTTTTTGATATCATGTAATGCCTCATATCTCTAAATATATGATTTATTATCATATTTACCATTACTTCCCATTTGAGATCACCCCTTATTATGTTTCCCTTTCCCCATTTTGTGATATACTGTATTAGGTATGCTAATAGTAGAATAATATATTGTGTGAGTAATTTTTGGGAGACGTTAAAGTCTCATTATGGATTTACTAGATTTTAATATAGTGTATTAATGATCCAATTCATTGAGGATAAATTATAATTAGTGGTTTAAACTTGTTAATAACTCTCTAAAACTATAAACCTAATGTTCCATGATTTTTAAATGTGATTAAGGTATTGTAATCAGGGATGTATATGAAAGATAGTGTTGAAAGTTATATATTATCAAAACCAGTTTTTGAAACATGATTTTTGAGGCACTACTTTTGATATCATAGGAGTGTTTAGATATATTTAATAGTTAAGATGTTACTAGTTGAGTATTATTTAATATAGAAAAATTAAATCAAGCGTTTATTATTTAAGGATTATCATGGTATCAAGGTTACAGATAATCCTTTGTGTTTGTAGGGTTTTATATTTTATGATTAATAAGAGAATATGATAAGATTTATTTAATAAAAATCATAAGTTAAAAAAGTATATTAGAACGTCTTAAAACTATGGTATTATAGAGCCTATGCAGTTTTCCTAAAAATAATGTCTTATCCGGATACTTCATGTAGAATCAGTTTTGGAAAAAATGAATCTAGGGGTAATAACCCTAAAGAGAGTTGGTCGAGTATTTCTTTTCCATGATTCTGGTGCATGGTGGATGAGCCCACACCACAGAACCTATTGTACACTCCCAATGAATATGTATAGGTTAATTCAAGGTCTCTTTATAACCCATTATAAAAATTATTTTAGCATACTATTTTTTGATAATTAATTAGATTAGAGAACCTAATATTAAAATTACCATGGATAAACTAGATTGAAGTTAAAGAATCATATGTTCGGTTATTCCAATCATTAATGAATTATTGATTCTAATATCATATTTTCCCCTTGGTAAATTTACTAAATTAAGTATTCCCATCCATAAAATATATTTTATGTATTGGATTGTGTATAAATGGAACAAACCTAACAGTGGATTCAATGGGAAATAAATTGGTTATCCCATTAAAAAATCTATTGGGACATGGAATGAAATTATAAATCTAGTTATTATTCCAAATCAACCATGTTGAATTATAAATAATAAAGTGTACATAGTTGAATTCCATTTGACACTAAAGAAAACTATGATGGAGTGGAGTTAAAAATTTGAAGACAAATATATTGAAAAAATATATGAAATTTACATCATATACTGAATATAGGAATAAGAACAATAAGGAAGTTAGGAAAAGACCTATAAAATATTTTTCTTGTGAAAAATGTCATAAGATATGTCGTTTCCTAGGTAAAAGTAAGCATTTAGTTAACATGACAATGAAATAATATTTGTCCTCCAATTTTTTTTGAAATTAATGCAAACATTTAATTTGTATCCTTATATTATGAAAAGTATATATTGTTAACATATTTAATTAATATTTATATAATAATATAGTGACAATATAATTTATTTAAGGGGGAGATAATGTAACATCATTTGATTTTAGGATATTCATATTAATAATTTCTATGCATTTTTAATGAAATGTTTGATGCATGTTAGTGTTTTATCTATCAAAATTGGGATATATACCCAGAATATGTTTCACCACTTGTGACATTAAATTATCTATTCACCATAATAAAATGTGTGTTTTACCATCCTTTTAATGATGCGGGTTTTATAAATGGTGTTAAGAGGAATTCGATTTTTTAAATATTTATAGATTAAAAAAATTATTACCTTCTAATAAATAGTGTTAGGGTTTTAAAATATCTTCATTAAATGATAATTAAATATTATTTTCAACTAAATTAAATTTCAATAAAAAATATAAATTAAAATATTTTTATATTTTTTAGCATGGAGCATTTACAATGGATTCACGCTCTATTATGCATTACCATATGAATATATCTTTACACCACTTTTATGGGTTTCTTACTGAATTAATCTCGACTATTTAAGGATTCAAAAAAGGAAATTAATATTTTAATGGATTAATATGTTATTCATTTGAAAATAAATTCAAGGTAAAAGGGAAATAGTAAATAAAAAATATTTTTCCCTAATGGTTCTTAGGGATGTATTCATCTATGTCATATTCTTGATCGAGGGTATTAATATAATGAAACCATCCAACATATTTTTATAAATTGATTATGATTTTATCTTTTACATAATTGGTCTAATTCATCACTACGTTTTCCTTTCCTAATCATCAACTTGTTTACGATTTTTTGACATCAAATTCTTTTTCCCCTAAATTTCATATATTCCATTACATTATTGAAGGGTCATCACCTAGATGCACAATATATCAATTTATTGGTGAAAATTTTCACTTAACCACATATCTAGATCCTACACCACGTAAATACCATATGTATAATCATATTTTTTAAGTGGTATTACATAGATTAATTGGTAAATTCATTAGATACCCAATAATTTTTCATAGGTTTTTCATGTCATGCTTATTGAAAAAAGAAATAATTATCCCTGAAGTAACCACATAAAATAGATACAAGACATATTTTATATCTATATGATTTTATAATATGAGTATTTAAATTAGGTGGAAATCATATATTGGATTTTCTATTATGATTGGTTCATCTAGATCGCACTTCAATGCATTGTGTAATGTTACTAACTCATGAGGACATATTTATAAAATTATAGAATAAATGTAATATATTTGTATGTACTTGGTAGTAATGTATGTCATATTATGATAATAGGCTAGGGATTAGTTAATATAATGTTCTTATGATTTCATATTTTTTTATCACCATAATCATTTGATTCCATGATCTTATATTATTCTCATTTTTTAATACATTTCTTTATGGTATCATCTCTTTATTCAATCATATCATGATTATGATCATTCTTATTATCATATCATGTTTCACCTATGATATCTCATGTTATACATTATTATCAACTATTCCCTTATTTAGTGTCTCATATCACACATTATAATTTTTCCCTTTCCCTGGGTAATGAATGAAAGTATTCAGTATTATAAGTGTAGAAAAGTATAGTGTGCATAGAATTTTCATGGGATTTCGAAGAACAATTATATATTTAAGATCATATTATATAGTAGAAATTAAGATCCCATTTGTTGAGAAATCATGATAATTGGTTGTTTTTTCTTTTTCCTAACTCTCTAAACTACAATCATAATGGTCCTCACATTGTAGATGTTAGAAATATATTTTAATTATTTATGTATACTAAATTATGTGTTTAAGGTTATGTGTTTTCAACCAAAACATGGGGTCATGGGTCTAGGGATGCTATATTGTGGTCATATCATTTCAAAAACTATATGAGTACACATGAAACCATGTATTCTATTATATACATGAAACTGAGGTTTTACCCAAATAATTACAATAAAATTATATCTGAAAATCCATTTAAAATCATTCATCTATGAATGAGAAATATCTTAAGTGAATGTATGAATTGGATCTATACAGTATCACTTCTCTTTATTACACACTTAAATATGATTTATTACAAAAACATTCACTTAATATAACCATGAGGATCAAGAGGTATATTGTATTGGTAAATTAGGAACATTACAAGGAAACTTAGAATATATTACCCAACATCTTTATTGAAAACATTTTTAAGTGACCACATCATTTCTTCGTAGTTTTCGTTGCATGGTATAACCTGAGGACATGAATAAGAAAATGGTATGCTATTAAACACATTAAGGGAGATAAAAAGGATCAACATAAAGAATATTATACATTTTAGGAAATATACATATCAATGGAGCACAATAGAAACATCAACATAAAGGCATGATATAGCATGAACATCATAACAAGGAAATTTTGCAAATACAATTAACATAATATTAGCATGAGCTAGGGCTCATTGTACATGAGGCATGAGTAAACCCTCATTGAATTTGAATTAGCACGATTAAACAATTATTTTACTTGAATTATAATGTGTAAACCCTAATTTCACTTGACGTAGCATGATACTAATCTTTACCCAATTCATTGGAGCTCTATCAGGGCACACCCTTCTTGTTTATTTAATTTCATGCATATGTATGCCACATAGATCTTACAGAATTGATTCATTAGACATCATCATTTATTCCATGATAATGGAATGTGTAATTAATAAATGAAACTCTATAATAAATAAGTAAATGTTCATGAATTCGAATACCCTTAATAGAAGAATAGGCATGGTATTCACTATATAATGACTTTGTCTTGGAAACCCGTTGTACAATTTCGGTAGCATAACGACGTGAAATAAGAATTCATAAAAATAGTTGATGAGGGATAAATGGGTATCATATAATATGTACATGAAATTGATAGTAAGAGGTCATATAGACACATGTTCCAATAAAATTAATGGAATTTAGATGCATAATATAAACGAATTCCTTGAATGTAAATGAGAACAGAAAAATTCGTTATGGAATTTCAGCATGGAAAAAAGTGTGCATGGGGGGAATTAATTAGATAGAAAAATTACTATAATCTTTCAAACAGAATGAGGTCAGTATGAGGGAGGTTATAAATTATACACTAACATTTTTATTTGAAAACAAAAGGGTATAAATATATAACGAAATTTTGGAAAAAATGGAGAAGGAAGAAATCATTAATTGGAAGTGTGATCCAAAAGGCTTGGGAGAGGCATGAGACAAGATTCTTTGGAGAATAGGGAAACATGGGAGGATTATATAGAGAGGTTTGTCGAGCTCCAAATTGTTTGAGTGGAGAGGAATGCAAGATTGAGTGGGTTTATATAGGAAAAAAGAGAGAAGTATTTATTATTTAGGTTTTGGACACCACAGATTAAACAAATAAAAAAAAACCATTCCTTGGGGTTTCCCATGGTTTTTTAAAATTTGCATTGAAAAAATTATTTTATAAGGACAATGTAAAAACTTATTAAAATATTAGCCTTTCTTATGTGGAGGTGAGTCACACTCCTAAGGAAATCCTTTTAAAATGGTAAAATGTTTCATGTGTCTTGGAGAGTCCACTATGGCTTTGTAAAATATATCGAAGAAACCTAAAATAACATTATTTTAAATTTAAAAAAGATATTGGCCGAAAATACCATTTATAGTATTTCATTACATCACTATTGAGTCATTATGAAGGAATAAAATACATTATATGATTAAATGATATTTAATTTTTATCCAAAAAAATTTAATGTCTCATAAAATTATGAAAAATTATCCATTAGATAATATCAATGTACTTATTCCAAAAATAACATTAATTTTATCGAAATATTTGTATATAAATTTTAATTTTTAATTTTAAAACAAAAACTGTCTTTTTTAAAAAATTCACGTGTTTTGACAAAAACGGCTTCCAAAACCAAAATAAAAAATCCAATTGAATTCATAAAAATTATATGATAATTTATATTTAATAAAAATTAATTTAGTAATAAAATTTTATTAAAATGATATTTAATTAAAAAATCCATTAATTCCTCAAAATATTTATTTTTAATTTAATATTAACTAAAAATACTATTTATGAATTAAAAACTATTTAAAAAGTAACAATAATAAAATGATTGTAATTTAATTATTATATAAAAAATAAATCCACATAATCATAGTGCTAGGGTTTTGTTAATAACCCCTTATAACACCAGCATATGACCTAAGGGTAAGGTGTGAAATGGTGAAAAACTATTAGGTGGCTCGAATAACATCGCTCGGGTGGTAATCTCTATCATCCTTCACTTCTCCTGTAAGAGGTTACATTCAATCTTAACATGTTGAAGATCAGCTTTGGATAGTTCAATAGTGAATCCTAGATACGCCACCCCCTTTCCATGCTCTAAAAAATGGGCTTCATACAGAGAAATTCTACTGGATGAGTCCATCACTTCCTTTGTCTAAGTAAATTGGATTTGTTAAAGCCCTATATTTATACTAATCATGTGATCACTATTCAATGACTATATTAGAAATGGTAACAATTATTAAAGTAATTTTAAAATCAAAAAAAATAAAACCAAATAAGTGCATTTTTTATATAACCATTTTACATAATAATACACTTAATTAGATCAAGAGTAATTTTCATTAATAAAAGATTATGTCTTCAAAATCTTCCCCGATATAATAAATTCCTCCCTCAATTTTTTTTACATTCAAACCCATAAACATGTGCCGGTACTTTTCCTCCATTGCCTCAATGATGTATTCATTCTTTTATATTATCATTTCCTTCATGCAGAAGGGTTCATGTGTCATAATTCTACCTCATGATATTTTCAAAATAATATACTTCCTTTACCCAAAAATATATCAGGAGTCTTGGTTTATATATATGGCACATCGATAAGTCATTAAAGATTTATTTATTATTTTTAATTTAGATATATCCTCATGAAATTTTTTTATAAAAAATGTTTTACTAATTCATCTTAAAATATTTTCAAATAGGGTTCTGGAAAATGATTTTTTATATCTCCCCAACGTAAAAAATCTATAATTTGACACATTTAGGATGATCAGAGGTCTCCCTCTTTAGCAATGTCTAAGAAATATTTTAGTGCTACATAATTTTCAAAAAAAGAGGATAATTTGAAAAGCCCCTGATGGTACTTCCTATAGTTAGCATGGTAAGAAAGTTGAGAGAACAATTTTCCTCAACACACTATACTCGATCATTGAATGAATCGTGCAATGATAGAGGTATTGGATTCCTCATTATGATGTTTGCAGGTGACATGGATATTTTAAAAAGTTTCAAAGTCATCTTATCTTGACTTGAAGATGATCATTACTAGTAGTTCTTCCGGAAGTGAGAATAGATTTGTTCGTGATATTCTACCTTCCATATTTTAACGATGAAATAGGGAATACAATTTAAGGTGTTTAAATATTAGCTATTGAGCATAAAAAGGATTATTTTAACATGAAAGGATAAACTTATAATGTATAAGTATATCTTAACTTGAAAATCCTTTGGTTTAAATCTAGATTATGCTTGATCTATTTGTTAACTTATATTCTTATGGGATTTTTAATTACATTAATAGAGGTTTCTACTAATATTAGGAATTTAGAAAAGAATATCTCCCAGGAGTGTAAAACCAATATTGAAACAAGACTCGTTGATGTTCTCCAGTTCTCATTCATGTCTAGCTCAAAGCGGTGTTTTCAGGTTTTAACCCTAGATACATCTATGCCAGAGACACCTATATATTTTTGTATCCATAAATGGATGTATTATCCTGATAAACCACTTACTCTATACTCACCAAAATTTATGGATGTTTTTATAATATTTAGTCTTATCCCTAAGATTTCACTAGGTTTTTCTAATCGTAATCCCAAAAAATAACTAAACCTAACCTCTGATACAAACTATAACAAACCTGCTCTTTATTACACACATTTGTATCATTCATTGCATAAACATGCACTTTAGAAAACTGTAAGGATAGATATTTCTAGTTTCTTGGGAAATTCGAAATAGTAACAAACATCATAGAACATGAAACCCAACATCTTTATTGAAAGTTTATTTTACATGACCACAACATTCCTTCACGCTTATCATTTCAAGGGATACAATGAGGACATGTATAAGAAAAGGGTGAGCTATGAAGACTAGTAATGGAGTAAAAAAGGCATAAAATGAAGAATATTTTACATGTTAGGAAATATGAATATCAATGAATCATAAGAGAAACATGAACTTAATGTAATGATATATCATGATTATCATAACATGGAAATGTGGAAACAAAATTTAACATTTTATTAGCATGATCCAAGGAACATTGCACCTAGATCATGAGTAAAAAAACATTGAAATGGAATTATAATGTGTAAAACCTCATTTTACAGGAGCTATCATGATACTAATCTTTACCCAATGTACTGGAGTACTATCAGTGTGCACCCTTTTTAATCATTTCATTTCATGTATAAGTGTACCTCACATAATATACAAAATCGAATCATTAAAAAAATTCATTAATTCCAAGATAAAAGAAATTGGAATAGATACATGAAAATGTGTAATCAACAAGTTACTATACATGATTATTAACAACATTGATAGAGAAATGTGAATAGTATTCACTACACAATGACTTTGTCTTAAAAAATCGTGGTAAAATTTTGGTAGCATAACGATGTGAAATAAAAAATAATAAAAATTATTGATGAGAGAGAAAGTGGTATCTCATAATATGAACAATAAATGGAAAGTTTTGGGGTCATATAGATACATGTACCAACACATGTAATGGAATATATATTCATAGTATAAATAAATTTCTTGAATGTAAATGAGAAGAGAGAAATTACTTGTGGAATTTCAGCATGGTAATGATTGTTCATGTGAGGAATTAATGAGATATCATTATTTCTATAATCATTAAAATATAAGGTGGTTAGTATGGGGGAGGTGATAAATCATACCC
This sequence comes from Viscum album, assembly GCA_963277665.1. Lineage (NCBI taxonomy): Eukaryota > Viridiplantae > Streptophyta > Magnoliopsida > Santalales > Viscaceae > Viscum > Viscum album. Next base: position 1,951,063,010 of record OY728136.1, on the reverse strand, counting down.
TAACATCATTAATTGAAAATATAAGGTTATAACAATATAATGAAATTTGGAAAAAAATGGGAAAGGAAGAAATCCCTTACTCAGAAGTGTGATCCCTAATGCTTGGGAGAGGCTTGAGAGGGACATCTTGGGAGCTTAGGGTGCATTGAGAGGATTATAAAGAGTGGAGGTCTAGGTTTTGTATAGATCCAAATGGTTTGAGTGAATAGGGATGGGAGATTTTGTGGGTTTATATTGAAATGGAGAGGGAATTCATTATTATTTATGTTTTAAGCCCAAACATAAAACTAATAAAAAACACAAACCATACAATGGTTTTTCCCAAAGTGGATTTTAATAAATAATTTTATAAGGCCGATGTCCAAACATATCAAAATATTAGGCATGATTATCTGGAGATGAGTCCCAATCATAAGGAAATCATTTTAAAATTATATATTGTTTTATAAGTTTTGGAGGGTCCACTAAGGCATTGTAAAATAAATAAAACAAAACTAAAGTTGCATTATTTTAAATTTCAACCATATATTTTTCTTAACAAACCATTTATTTTATTTTATTACATCACAATTGTGTCATTATGTTGTCATAAAAAAATTATATAATTAAACATAATTTAATTTTTACCCAAAAATTCAACTATAATAGAAAATTATGAAAAGTTCACCATTGGATAATTTCAACATCCTTATTCAAAAAATAATATTCATATTATCTAAATAATTTCATAAATATGTTAATTTTTTTACTTTAAAAAAAAGGGACATTTATAAAAAATTCTTGGGTTTTGACAAAAACTACTTTCAAACCATAATAAAAATTACAATTGCATTCATAAAACTTATACGAAAAGTTTTATTTCATAAAAATTAATTTAGTAATAATATTTATTATTATTTTTTAATTTAAATATTCATTAATTATTCAAAATATATTTCATAGATGAATAATAAATAAATATACTATTGGTTCTTTAAAAACAATTTACAAAGTAACAATAATAAAATGAATGCATATTTTTTATTATATTCAAAAGTAATGAAAACAATAATAGTGATTGGTTCTTCTTACATAGCCCCATATAAATCACATATATGACCTAAGGGTAAGGTGTGCGATGGTGACATACTCTTTGGGTGGATCAGATAAAAACACACTGTTGATAATCTCTATAAACTTCCTCTTCTACTGTAGATTGTTCTGTTAAAGATTAACATGTTGAATATTAGCTTTGTATTGGTCAAGAGAGAAGCCCCGTAACACAAACTCCTTTTAGAGCTCTAAAAAATGGGCTTTGTACAGAGAAATTCTACTAGATGAGGCCATCACATTCTTTTTCTGATAAAATTAGATTTTTAAAGCCCTATATTTATACTAATTAAGTGATCACTGTTCAACGACTATACTGCCAATTGTAACAATTATTAATGTTATTTTAAAATAAAATAACCTAAAACCAAATAGGTTCATATGTTTTTTATAACCATTTTACATAATAATGCATATAATTAGATCAAGATGAATTTTCAGTAATAAAATTTTGGGTCGTTACAATCTACCGGATGAGAAATGATTATGTACCATACACAACATAGATGTTCATCAAAACTAAGTAGCATATTCCATAAAAAATACATCATACCTCCATCCATTTTTATATGTGGAACTGTTATTAGATCTTAGATATATAATGATACCATGGATGAATAATAAATTTTTTAATCAATATGGGAAGGACAGTAATATATAGAAAATGTTCCACCGTAAGGGATCATATCCCTTAAAAACAATGGAAAAAAATCCAATCACACCCCATTATAGTGAAATTTTTCTTAATAAAAACATAACATATATCTAGTATGAATGAATAATTCCAATCATAATGTAGTTAAACTACGTAGTACATAAGACCCATAATCATGAAATTAAAAAAAATTTAAAATGTCTTCGTCACATGATGTTAAAATGCATGATATAATACATGTTGTATACCATTAAACTAAACAGTTACTATCCCCTACACATGAAATTAAATTGTGTGATTGAAGGAAATTCTCTATTACTGAAAAAAATTTATAGTCTTCCATTTCTGATTTCCTATTTCACTACTTAATGAGAGCTTGATCCATGTAAAATTCATCATAAAAAAACCTTATATTCCTTAGAGAATTATACCCCCTCTTATACATGATCCATTTATTTGTGTGTGATTTTATCTAAAAGGAACTATGAATGAATTAATTTATAACTAAAAAGAATATATAGAAACATCATACATCTATATCCAAGTCCTAGCTACAATGTCTAAAAACAAAATTCCCTAATAGTTGATTCTGATTTCCATAGGTCACTTCTTTTCAAGACCTACGAGGATTGATTATTGTTTTGATGAGATACATAGTGAACATAGGATTTTTATCCATTTATATTACTCAAATTAAATAAATTATATCCTGTCATCCCTATATCTGAGAGAAATATATGTGGGAACGTTCTTATATAGAATTATATGTGTTTTGTTTCATATTCCGTTGAGATACATAATGACTTCTTGATCCATTTTCATAGGCCCACACAGAATTAAAATAAAAAATACCATTTCCCTTCCCATGAACTAGAACTATGTAGCTAAATCATAATGATAGTCATATTATGTTAAGTACCCACCTATCAATAAAATCAAATTCATTGAGTCATGGAAATATCAAGTCTAATTGTCTCCAGGATGCTTAATAAACATATTTTTCTCATAAACACAGTTTATGTAGGTACAAACTTAGATGATTGAAAACCTTCAGTGGGAGTTTTTGATATTGGAGTCAAATTACAAATGAAAATTAAGTTTTTAATATGCACACTATACTCTTAATGTGGCCCTATATATGGCCCCTTGACAATGCCAATCAGCTAAAAACATGAATGTCCTTAGGAGAAAATCCTCTAATCTTCACCTAACCTAATGGAATTACAATGAAACAATATTTTTTAATAAGATCCACATTATACCATGTGTACCCATTCCATTCAACCACATTGGATCAAAGATCCCCATTTTATGATTTACAAAATATTCCACCTTCTATAATAGGGTTTTGCAACATTCATGGAATGCAAGATTTTTCTTGGTAATTATTTTTATCCCATTGGTCTATATACCATGATCGTAAACTGCGTGAATGAATTCATGGGATTGGTTTTATATGGCTCAATCCCAAATTCAATATCTGTTCTATACATAGTGATTTAATTACAAAAGGGATTAAATACTTCATGAGTTTTTATTTATCTATAAATAATCCTCGTAAAAAAAATTCTTTTTCCCTAAAAAATATTCATTGGTATCAACAATAATTTCATTTGATTTAATGTGACATCTTTTTTTTGACTATTCACACTACACCCACCAACATGGCAAATCATCCAAATGAATCTACATCCTAATGAGAATTTCTTTTTTCTCTCTCCATATATCGTTTCAATATTGAAGTTGTATATATCTTTCAAACATGGTATACAATCATCCTAATAAATATTTTTAACAATATCACTCTAGATTAATGATTATTTATTTTTTGTTGAAATAATCCATGAAACAACTACTAATGAAGGTTTATAACCCTTTATGTTACAATATTTTATATCTGACCATTTTTTTTAAACAATAGTATAATATTCTATATGGGTAATTTTATCTGTCTTCGTCACATGAACCTATACCCTTAGACATTATAATGTAAATAGAATGACTCTAGATAGTATTTTCTTATTGATAAAGTTTACCATGATAGTAACATCAATAATCACCAATTCATGGCATTTATATATCTTGCATGCCATTTAATAAACTACCACAATATTTTTAGAAATGATATTGGAAAAAAATAACATCAATTCTTGGACAATGTTGTTTGAAAAATAATACCAATAATTCATGGACAATGATGACGAACCATAACCAACATCCATATAGGTTAGACATGAATGAACTTAAACTGTATATAGAAAGAGGCATGAGGCACCATATAATGAAAACCAAGAATGAATATAATGGAAAAATGGGGACCAATGAATTACTAGAGACATACTTTCTATGGTCTAGAAAAATAAAAAACTTTCTATTTGAAAGGAATGTAAATTGTTAGTTTGAAAACAGAAAAAGGTGGCCTAAGAAAAATATATGTCATCAACAGATAAATATTCTCTATATTATGATTATGAAAAAGTTAGTTTAATAAAAAAATGTAAAAAAATAAATGGTATCTTGTAATGGGCCAGGGTTTTGGGGTCCATTACTTGGTGAAAATATGATGTTTGGGGTGTTCTGGGTGGTCTGGAAGGCCATCCCAGCTTCTCGGTGAAGCTAAGACTCCAAACGGTAGCCTTGACCCACCGGTAGCTCGACCTACTGGTGGCCTTGGCATACCGGTATCTCGGGCTACCGGTGGCCAAGGCCAATCGGTAGCCTCGGCTTACCGGTAGCTTAGCCTACCGGTGGCCTCGGCCTACCAGTCGACCTACTGGTAGCTCAGCCAACCGGTGGCATCAGACTACCGGTCGGCCTACCGCTGGCCCGGCCTACCGGTAGCTCGGCCTATCGGTGGCATCAGACTACCGGTCGGCCTACCACTGGCCTCGGCCTACCGATAGCTCGGACTAGGAGTGGCCTCGGCCTACCGGTAGCTCGGCCTACCGGTAGCTCGGCCTACCGGTGGCCTCGGCCTACAGGTAGCTCGGCCTACCGGTGGCCTCAGCCTACCGGTAGCTCGGCCTACCGGTGGCCTTAGCCTACAAGTAGCTCGGCCTACCGGTGGCCTCGTCCTACCAGTCTCTTGGCCTATCGGTGTCCTCAGCCTATCGGTAGCTTGGTGTACCTGTAGACCTAGCCTACTGGTGACCGCTCCCCAGGTTTTCCAGTAGCGCCTCCTTTTTGTGCGAATTGGTTTTTAAACCATGTTTTGACCCCATTAAGTTTGTTTCAAAGCCCATTAAAGGTGTTTAATTAAATTATTGCTGAGGAACCCTCCTTAAATGAAAAACCATGCGTTTTTGTCATGCCTTTAACTACGTTTTCAGAAATGCCTCTACCGCATCCAGTGAGGAGTCCTTCCTTTGTTAAGGAGGTGTGCATCAGTTTTAACCACCCCGGAGGGTGGGGACCTTTTAATTTGGATGTGCGGGGTTGCCCAACCATGTGTTCATCCGACGATCCCGCTTATTCCGCGGTTTCGAGTTTTTCTCCATATCTTAACCGTCCTGGGGATGTTGTATCTTAGCCTTTATAACCTATAAGCATCTCTTCTCCCTAGGTTTTTTTTTCTCTATTGCCCTGCGCTTGGTGTACCCTTCCTCCCAACGAGTTTTACCCCTGCTGCGAAGTTTTACTTGATCGCTTTCTATGGAGCTCCTACTACTCCAGATTTCTAGTTTCCACGCGAGGAATTAATGTCAATCCTTGATCACTCAGGTAGGGATCTTATCTTTTTCTCTCCTCCTTGTGTATCATGTGGGGTGGGTGTTCTATGTTTCCCTCAACACAGTTAATCAATTCTATAATGAAGATAATAACTGGTTAAAGAACAGGGACGATGAAGTTTGTTAATTTTGTTACATGTTTTTATCCATTATTTCCCTATGATGTTGTTATGAATTTAATGGGCTTAGGACTACTGAAAATCATGGCCGTTGGGGGTCTTTTTTTGCGCACCTATGTTATTCTCTATTTTATGCTTTGTCTGGTGAATGGGAATCATGTATGAATTGGCCAAACACTTAAACTCGGCTATTGAATATGAAAGCTTGTAATCATGTGTGATCACCCTAGTTGAACTAAATAATATAAAAGAATGAATTATGAATGTTGGGATGGTTTAGACATGGATGGGTGAATATAGGGGCTGTGAATGGTGTGGTTGGAATAGCATGAGTTATTGTGTGGCTGTGGTGGTGTTTGGCAGCAGGGTTGCCGGTTGGGTTGTGAACATGAATAAAAGTGGGATGTTAATAATGAACTAGGTGGAGTGGTAATGAATTAATGTGGGATAACCAACTGTTTTTTGGATTTTTCTTTGGTTCCAATACTTTTAGGGATCTCACCAATCCCTTTGTTTATGTGACTTCACAAGAGAACCAGTTGTGAATGCTTAAATTACTCGATGGATTCCCTTCTTTCTTATTGTTGTTTCATATGTGTTTATGCCTGTTAGTTGCCTAGTAGTGGAGGGATTAACTCTTAATGACTCTTATGAATGATAACTTGAACAGGTAACTGGGAACTGTTTATTGTGTGCCTGTTTTCTAAGGCACCAGTGCTTGTGCACCTGCTTGTATCTGCTTGAGTAGCCGTAAGATGGGCTGTGTGTTGGTATATATATGTATAACTATATGTTTTGTGTTTAGTCGCAGCCCACCCGCGTTGGTAACTTAGTGTCGCACACCCCATTTCATGGGGAATGGTGTTTCCCCCTAGCTACTCTCCTTCATGCTCCCTCTTCCCTCGGCTGTGATGGATGGAGGAGACCTTACACCCAAGATTCTTTTGGTAGGTTTCGATTGGTGTGTTGTTAGCCCAGGACCCTTCGGGCAGATTTTTTTCCCAAGAATCTTCAGGATGAGGCCCAGGTGTTTTCTAGCAGGGGTTCTGGTAATGGTTTGTTTTCCCAGGTGTCTTCGGGATGAGGCCCAGGTGTGTGCGGGTAGGGATGTAAGGTTGTGAGGCCCAGGTGTGTGCGGGTAGGGATGTGTCGTTGTGTGTCCTAGGTGTGTGCAGTCAGGGATGTGGATGGTTTTGAGGCCCAAGTGTGTACAGGAAGGAAGAGCGTGGTAGCGTCAGGATGTTTTCTATTATGGATGAGCAGCTAGGTAGAGGGGGAAAGGGTGGTGTGTTGTACCGAAATTTTTTTTCTATCTATTATCTTACTGCTTGTGTCATTTGGTGAGCGTGGCTGGTGAGGTTGTATGGATAGACTCCGTGATAGATGATGCATCTTTTTCTTCTCATGGGACTTTAGGATGTCTCCCCACTTGTGCACAAGAGCTTTAGGTTTTCCTACTGAGTATACTTTGTATGCTCACCCTACGTTTACTTTCAAGTTTCTAGGAGGGATTCGGAGGCCGTACGGGATCTTACTAGTTTGGATGTGGGAGTTTCTGTTGGTCGCTGTTGGATTCTTCTTAGCCTTTTTCCTTTTATGTTGGGTATTGAACTTTGGAGTCCTTGTACTTTGTTCAGTTTTATTATTAAACATTCATGTAGTTTAGTTTTTACTTGAATTTTCTTTGCATGGTGGTTTTTGGTGTTGACACATTCTTTATCAAAATCCTAGTTAACAAAAATGGTAATTCCTCCCATATTGTGTAAATGTTATACCCTTGGTGGTAGTCACCACCCTAGGGCCTGCTGGAGGCAGGAATCGAGGGGTCATTATCTCTCCTTCAACTTAATGAAGGAAGGGCTTGGAAATCTGCTGTCCCTTCCCTCCTTTCGGTGAAGGAGGGTAATGACAGAATGGTATCAGAGGCGAGGTTGAGGGATATGATGGATTCTGTGGTTAGGTATAGTGAGGATTGCATGGGATGGTAGGGAAACAATGTTAGGTGATCTTGGTTCGTGAAATATACCAGGGAGGACCGGCTAGGACCCGGGATTTTAGGGCCCCCCGTGATCTGATGCAAGGACACTAAGCCTATCAAATGACAAAGTGAGACTACATTTCCTGCAGGGTAGAGACCCTAGGGAAGGTAAATGAATCATAATGATTGTGTTTTAATTGATTTGGGGAACCTTAGAGAGAGAAATTTAATAATAATAATAATAATTTCCCTTGCAACTCAGGCTTAGGGATTCTTTGTTTACCTTGCAGCTATGGCACCCGGACGTTATCCACGAGCAACTCGAGCGGTTGAGGCCCAACGGATCGAGGCAGTTGACCAGCAGAGGATTGACCAAGATGAGGAGGACAACTTTTGGCAGAGTACTCTATGCACCTTCCATCGAAAAACCCTCGAGAAGTGGGATGGCAGTGTTTCTGAATCAGTAACGGAGGGATGGCTCGATGACCTAGCCATCAACTTCTCCTTGATCCATGCTCTATGGGAGTACTGGGTTCTGTTGGCCGTCAGTCATCTGAGAGGAGCAGCACGTCAGTGGTGGATGCTTTTCCTGGGATAGAAGACAGAGGGAGAGGTTTCTTGGGCCAGTTTTGAGAAGGAATTTCGTGAGGAGTTCCTCTCCTATACGGAAAAGGCTGATAAGAGATAGGAGGGTCTCTCCCTTAATCAGGGAAGCATGTCAGTGAGGGAGCTGGGGATCAAGTTCAATGATCTCTTGCGCTTTGCCCCAGATCACTTTCCGGATGAGGAGTCTTGAGCAAGATGGTTAGAGGAGGCACTCCGTCCTTCTATTCAGTAAGCTGTCACTCCCTTCACTCTTCCAATGTACCTAGCAGTACGAAAGAAGGTCGAGATAGTAGAGAGGATACACTCTAAGGGAGGTACACCATGAGAAGGGAACCAGCTGAGTTAATCAAAGGGGAATGAGGTCAGGAGTAATTCTCCAGCGATAGGGCCTTCCAGGTTTCGACAAGCAGGGTTTAGGCCTCATCAGTTCCAGTCCTGAGCTTCTGGCCCTCTCCCCTTTTCCACAGGGTCAGGACCGAAGTTTTTCTCTTTTGGAGTTTTTAGGCACGTCCAGAGTAGGTGTCCGACTTGAGATCCACATGGTGGAGGTGGACAGTTTCAGTACACACCTCAACAACATCCATTGCCAGCGAGGCCTTTCTAGACAGAACAACAGGCCCCTGGCCCTCCAATGGATGACCTTGTGGGAGGAGACTGACACTAGGGTGTTCCTCAGGGACCTCGACTAGGGCGTGGTCGAGGAGGTGGTCGACAACAGCGAGGCAGAGGATCTGGGCATGGACAGTTGCATGCCACCGAGTTAGTAGCTCCAGTGGGAACAGTGGTCGTTTGAGGTACGATCAATTTATTCAGCACTCTTATTTCTTCCTTGTTTGATTCATGAGTTTCACACTCCTTTGATACGCCCGAATTAGCACATGCTCTGGGTCTAGATGCTGAGAGACTATTTGTGCCCCAAGTGTTGTGAACAGTAGTTTTGGGTCAGACCAGTGTATCTTACTTTTTTAGGGGATGTAGACTTATTTTGGGACCTCATTAGTCCTGTGGATACCTTCTTTCTTTAATGATTCAGTAATATGATATCATTCTAGGAATCGCCTGGTTATTATCTGTGCATTCCATCATCGACTGCTATCGGAAAATGATCGAATTATACAACGAGGATGGACGGTGTGCGGCTTTTTTTATGGAGCTGAGTTATCAGGTGGGGAGTCGACACGTGGATCCACTCCTTTCTATTCTGGACGGGGTTTCAGTGGTGTCTGCGTACGCTAGAATGATGGATATCCTAGAGGTCGTAAGAGAATTCCCTGATGTCTTTCCCAATGAGGTTGTGAATCTACCTCCTTGACGTGACGTTCATTTTGGGATATACTTACAGCCTGGTGCCCACTTGATCTCGATGGTCCTTATCGGATGTCACCTTCTGAGTTACAGGAATTGAGAATTCAGATTGACGATCTAATGGAGAAGGGCTTTGTTCAACCCAGTGTGTCACCGTGGGGTGCTCCAGTTTTGTTCGTAAAGAAGGCAGATGGTAGTCTACGACCGTGCATAGACTACCAGAGGTGGAATCATGTGTTGTTCAAGAATCATTACCCCCCCCCCCGAGGATCGACGATCTTTTCGACCAGCTGAGGGGAGTAGGTTGGTTCTCTAAGATCATTCAGCGGTCTGGATACCACCAGTTGAGAGTGAAAGAATGTGATATCTCGATGACGACGTTAAGGTGCAGATATGGCCACTTTGAGTTCGTGGTCATGCCCTTTGTCATTAGGAATGCACCATCTATGTTCACGAACCTCATGAACTCTGTCTTCCAAGAGTTTCTGGACCAATTTGTTGTGGTGTTCATCGACTACATCCTTATCTACTATAGATCAGAGGAAGAGAACGTTGAGCATCTTAGGGAATTTTTGGGAGTCCTTTGACACCACCAACTTTATGGGAAACTGTCTAAGTGTATGTTCTTGATGCAAGAAGTACATTTCCTTGGAAACGTAGTGTCTCATAAGGGAATAGCAGTAGACCTATAGATGGTCGAGGCAGTCGTTTCATGGGCAGAACCAAATAATGTGGCGGATGTTCGTAGTTTCATGGGTTTGGCATGATATTACCGGAGGTTTGTGCTCGACTTCTCTCGAGTTTCAGCTCCGTTGACATCTTTGACTAGGAAGGAACATGCCTTTGTGTGGAGCGACCAATGCAAGACAAATTTTGTGTACCTAAATGAGAATCTGGTTAGTGCTCCAGTACTCAGATTACCAGAGGAAGGGGTGTTTTTTGAAGTGTTCTGGGATGCTTCTGGCCTTGGGTTGTGATGTGTGCTGATGTAGCAACGAGGAGTGATCTCTTATGTGTCTAGGATGTTACGTCCTCATGAACTTAACTATGACACCCCCGATCTGAAGCTTTCATCCATGGTGTTCACATTGAAGTTGTGGCCGCATTATCTCATCAGATAGCTCTTTGTGATCTTCTTAGATCACAAGAGCTTTCATTATGTCTTTTCACAGCGTGATCTGAACTTGCAGCAGTGGAGATGGGTTGAGTTCCTCAAAGACTATGACTTTGAGATCTCTTATACTGAGGGAAAGGGTAATGTTGTGGCTGATTCCCTAAGCAGGAAATCACAGAAAGAAGTAGTTCGGGAATCTGCAGATGCTTGGAGAGTGATAAAAGAGTTAGCGGCCTTGAATTTGGATGCAAGGGTGGAAGGTTCAAGAGGCTATCTGTTTTATATGACAGTAGTTTCCTCTTTAGTGGTGTAGTTGGAAGAGTCTCAGTGGGGGGCTCAGAGGTGGAAGTGATGCGAGATCGTGTTTATCAGGGAAATTCTCCTAAGGGATAGTCAGAGGATGGTCAACATCAGATGCTTTTCCATGAAAGGATTTTTGTTTCGGAGATGATGCATAAAGGTGTTCTACGTGATTTCCATGGCTCAGATTTAGCAGTACATCCTGGAATCTCTAAGATGTACAAAGGCCTGAGGGGACAATTTTGGTGGCCTAGGGTAAAGCAGGTGGTGGCAGAGTTTGTGGCTAAGTGCCTAGTGTGTCAGTAAGTGAAGGTTGAACATCGTTTTCCAGGACGGTTGTTACATCCTTTAGATGTTCCTAAGTGGAAGTGGGATGAAATATCAATGGACTTCATCACAGGGCTACCCAGGGCATAGGGAGGCTATGATGACATACAGGTAGTGGTGTATCAGTTGACAAAATCAGCTCACTTCTTGGAAATTAAGGAGTTGAGCCCGGTGATCACCTTAGCCCAGAAGTACGTCGATGAGGTGGTGTGGTTGCATGGAATTATGAGATATATTGTCTTTGATTGAGACATGTTGTTTACCTCATGAGTCTGGAGGGGATTACAACATGACTTTGGCACCCATCTATGCCTTAGCACTGCTTTCCACCCTCAGACAGATGGGAAAATAGAACGAATGATCCAGACTTTGGAAGACATGATGCGGGCATGTGTTCTAGATTTTGGGGGATCCTGGGTATGACACTTGCCTATGGTTGAGTTTTCTTATAACAATATCTTCCACTCCACTATTGGCATGACACCTTTTGAGGCCTTGTATGGAAGGTTGTGTCGTTCACCCGTTTTCTGGACAGAGATTGGGGAAACAACTATTCTTGGGCCAGAAGTGGTGCAGGGCACCACTGAGAAGGTTCAGCTCATGCGTGATAGGATGAAGGTAGACCAAGACCGTCATAAGTCTTATTTTGATCGTAGGAGAAGGCCCTTGGAGTTCGAGTTTGGAAATCATGTGTTCTTGAAGGTTTCCCCTTGATGTGGGCAGTGAAGGTTTGGGAATGGATGTAAGCTCTCCCCTAGGTTCATCAAACTTTTCGAGGTGCTGGGACGAGTTGGTGAGGTGGTGTATCAGCTGGCATCACCACCTCAGTTAGAGAATGTTCACAACGTCTTTCACATCTCCCAGCTTTGTCAATATCTACATGAATACTCCCACATAATCAATTAGGGAGAGTTAAATGTCGAAAAAGATGCGACCATCATAAAACGACCGACCAAGATCAAGGATTGTAATGAGAAAGTGCTTCGTGGATGAACCATCCCATTGGTTCGTGTGTTGTGGAGGCATGGTGGCCTTGAGGAGAGAACTTGGGAGTAGATGTCCTAGTTCTGCATTCAGTACTCAGAGCTGTTTTGACTTCCTTGTTGTTTTATGTTGTGAGTTTTTTTTTGAGATGTTTCACCTTGTGATTTAATATATGAAATGATTGTTTTAACTATGAGGTGATCTATTCCATGTTCTCTCTATGTGTGTGTGTCCGAATACGTGATGATGAAAAAAATGGACTACTAATCAGGACACATTAATGTGGATGCGATTAAACCTATGCGAGTGAGTCAGTGCCGCCCAAAGTGGATAATATCCTGACATGTAGGAGGGGACTACCTAACTCATGTGTTGGAGAGTGTGATCCTTGTGCTTGTTGTTGATGTTTGGGGTTGATAACTCTTGGGGGAGTATTCTTGGATGTTGGGGGGAGTTCTGTTCCAGCTTTCGAACAACTCATGGGTTTTCCCCTGAGAAGTATCTTTAGAGGGTAGTTGTTTGGACCACTCTTTTCCCCATTCTGGTCCGTTCTTATATTCTCGGGGATGATAATAGTTTGATAGGTATCTGATGTAATGGATCGAGGTTTTGGGGTCTATTAATTGGTGAAAATATGATGTTTGGGGTGTTCTGGGTGGTTTGGAAGGCCATCCCAGCTTCTCGGTGAAGCTAAGACTCCTAACGGTAGCCTCAACCCACCAGTAGCTCGGCCTACCGGTGGCCCCAGCCTACCATTAGCACAATCTACCGGTGGCCTCAGCGTACCAGTAGCTTGGCCTACCTGTGGCCTCGACCTATCTCTAGCTCTGCGTATCGGTGGCCTCGGCCCACCGGTAGCTCGGCCAACCGGTGGCCTCGACCTACCGGTTTCTCGGCCTACCAGCGGCCTCAGCCTACCGGTAGTTCGGCCTACCGGTGGCCTCGGCCTACCTGTAGCTCGGCCTACTAGTGGCCTCGGTCTACTGGAAGACCTAGCCTACCAGTGACCCCTCCACGGGTTTTCCAGTAGCACATCATTTTTGCGCGAATTGTTTTGTAAACCATGTTTTGACTCCATTAAGCATGTTCTAAATCCCATTAATGGCGTTTAATTAAATTATTTGTGAGGTACCCTCCTTAAATGAAAAACCATGCGTTTTGGTCATTCCTTTAACCACTTTTTTAGAAACACCTCTACTACATCCTATGAGGAGTCCTTCCTTTGTTAAAGAGGTGTGCATCAGTTTTAACCACCCCTAATGATGGGGACCTTTTATATTGGATGTGTGGGGTGGCCCAACCATGTCGTCAACCCATGATCCAGCTTCTTCTGTAGTTTCGAGTTTTTTCTCCAAATCTTAACCATCCTGGGGATGCTGTATTTCATCCTTTATAACCTAAAGGCTTCTCTTCTCCCTAGGTTTCTTTTCTCTATCGCCCTGCGCTTGGAGTACCCTTCCTCCCGACGATTCGTACCCCTATTGTGATGTTTTCCTTGATCGTGTTCCGTGGAGCTCCTACTACTCCATATTTCTAGTTTCCACGTGAGGACTTAACGTCGATCTTTGATCAATCAGGTAGGGATCTTACCATTGTCTCTCCTCCTTGTGCATCATGCGGGGTGGGTGTTCTATGGTTCACACGATGCAGTTAATAAATTCTGTAATGAAGATAATATCTGGTTAAAAACGGGGATGATTAAGTTTGTTAATGTTGTTACATGTTTTTATCCATCCTTTCCCTATGATGTTGTTATGAATTTAATGGTCTTAGGCCTACTGAAAATTATGGTCATTGGGGGTCTTTGTTTTCACACCAATGCTATGATATGTTTTATGCTTTGTCTGGTGAATGTGAATCATGTATGAATCAGTTAAACACTTAAAATTGGCCATTTAATATGAAATCCTATAATCATGTGTGATCACCCTAGTTGAACTAAATAATATAAAATAATGAATTATGATCATTGGGATGGTTCAGATATAGATGGGTGAACAGCGAGGCTGTGAATGGTGTGGTTGGAATAGCATGAGTTGTTGCATGGATGTGGTGGTGTTTGGAAACAGGGTTGCAGGTTGGGTTTTGAACATGAATAAAAGTGGGAAGTTAATAATGAACTGGGTGGAATGGTAATGAATTAATGTGGTATAACCAACAGTTTGTTGGGTTTTTCTTTGGTTCCAGTACTTTTAAGGGTTCTCACTGATCCCTTTGTAGATGTGACGTCAGAAGAAAACCGGGTGTGAATGCATAAATTACTCGATGGATTCCCTTCCTGCTTATTGTTGTTTCATCTATTTTTTTCCTATTAGTTTCCTAGTTGTGGAGGGATTAACTCTTACTTAACAGTTATGAATGATAACATGAATAGGGAACTGGGAACTGTTTATTGCGAGCCTGTTTCCTGAGGCAGCAGTGCTTGTGCACCTTCCTGTATCTGTTTGAGGAGCCGTAGTTTGGTCTGTGTGTTGGTATATATATGTATAACTATATGTTTTGTGTTTAGTCTCACCCCACCCACGTTGGGAACTTAGTGTTGGACACCCCATTTCATGGGGATGGGCGTTTCCCCCTAGTTACTCTCCTTCCTGCTCCCTCTTCCCTCAGAAGTGATGGCTGGAGGCGAACTTACAGCCAAGAATATACAGGTAGGTTTCGATTGGTGTGTTGTCAGCCCATGACTCTTTGGTCAGATTGCATTCCCAATAATATTCGGGATGAAGCCAATGTGTTTTAGGGCAGGGGTTCTGGTTATGGTTTGTTTTACCAGGTTTCTTTGAGATGAGGCCCAGGTGTGTGAGGGAAGGGATGGATGGTTGTGAGGACCAGGTGTGTGCGGGCATGGATGTGTGGTTGTGAGGCCCAGGTGTCTGCGGGTAGGGATGTTGATGGTTGTGAGGCCCAGGTGTGTGCGAGAAGGAAGAGCATGGTAGCATTAGGACATTTTCCATTAGGGACGTTCATCTAGCTAGGGGGGAAATGGTGGGGTGGGGTGCCCAAATGTTTTGTTCTATCTATTATCTTACTCCTTTTGTTATTTGGTGAGTGTGGCCGGTGAGGTGGGATGGATAGACTCCTTGATAGATGATGTTTCTTCTTCTTCTCACAGGACTTTAATATGTCTCCCCACTTGTGCACGAGAGCTTTAGGTTTTCCTACTGAGTATACATTGTATGCTCACCATACATTTACTTTCAGGATTCCTGGAGGGCAACCGAGGCCGTGCATGATATTACTAGTTTGGTTGTTGGATTTTTTGTTGGTCGTTGTTGGATTCTTCTTAGCCTTTTTTCCTTTCATGTTGGGAATTGTACTTTGGGTTCCTTGTACTTTGTTCAGTTTTATTATTAAACATGAATGTAGTTTGGTTTTTACTTGAGTTTTCTATGAATGGTGGTGTTTGGTGTAGACTCATTCATTCTCCCAATCCTAGTTAAACAAAAAGGGCAATGCCTCCCATATCGTGAAAATGTTATACCCTTGGTGCTAGTCGCCACACTGTGGCCTACTGGAGGGGGGAATCGGGGGTCATTATTTATCCTTCAACTTATAGAAGGAAGGGCTTGGGAATCTGTTGTCCCTTCCCTCCTTTGGGTGAATGCGGGTCGTGACATATCAACATTACAAAATAAAAAAAATTAAAAAGTACACTCAATAGGATACCAATCACTAAAAATTGTTATAGAATTTTAATGTTCAAAAAACATTAGGAAAGATTTATTTCATAAAATATTTAAAAAGTGTGATTTCACATAATCTATATAAATGGACTAAATCTATTATTATAGAGATGAAATATTTTACCTATAACCATTCATGATCAATGTACTAGGGAAGTTTTTATTTCAATGTCAATCAATTTTTGAACAAAATTTGGCCTTATCCACGTTTAGTTCAACATTAAAATGGTTTCATATTATATTTATGTTTTCACTTCATATATATTCAATGATTATTATGATGTTATTATCATTATAAAGCAGAACAAATGGGAACCAATGATTTTTTTTTTAAAAAAGTGGTTTGATTCGGGGATCAACATAATGAAGGAGGAGCTTCCACAACATAGATTCTATCCATTATTCTTAATTTATAGATTAATGAAAAAAAATATATGTTGTAAAGATAAACTAGTCGTTTATAATAAATTATATTAAATATGAGGTGATGTAATGATGATATGTTGAAGGATTGGTTGTTTGATAACTCATTCTTTAACTTAGGAGTGTGTTTATTCAAAAAATGTGTTTCACACTCCACTCCTCAGTTTGAAGTCTTCATTTTTGATTCATTTTAATAGAAACTACACCTTTCATATTTTTACAATAGAATCATAGACCCATAGTTATATAGTATGTATAACTATGAAATCATGAAGTTGTTCTTACTCATAAAATTTATGATGTAACTCTATAATAGAACCCTGTAGACCTTTCATGTGATGGTTAGTAAGATAAATATGTATAAGGTCACATTATTGGTGTACCAGTTACTCATTAGAGAAGAGAACATGATGTATGATAGCATAAAATTTATAATAGAAAATCTGTAAAGACTCGGACATTCCGTGGAATTTTTTTTCTTAAATACATGGGATTTTTACGGGTCCGTGCAAATTTACAATGATTGATTCTAAGGCCCGTTGTTCCCAGAATCATTTTATGAATTTTTGTTCGGGTATGTTTAGTAAGCGTATTAGTGGGATTTTAGAACTTTTGAACTGGTGCTCAGAATTCAAATATGAGGGTAATGTTGAGCTCGTAGCTCCAGTATTCTCTTAAGAATACTTTTTATCTCGACAGTAGAAGATCGAGAATAAAAGTTAGTATTTGGATTTTTATAAAAAAATAATAAAATAAAGTGCACAACACTTTATTTTATTTTAAGAGTCCATGTGTGTGAATGTCGGTTAAAACCTCCACTTGGGAGTTGGAAGTTGGACCGCCACACCCTAACCTCTCATGAGAGGTTATGGTGGTGGGACCCACCTGAATTTACCCCCCCATGAGATGTTACGATATGAGGACCACACGAGACTAAAACCCCCAATTAATGGGAGGGTGGAAAATCTCCCAACTCCCCTCATTAATGAGAGGGGAGTCCCTTGAACTCCTTAACCATTAATTGGTTCCACCATCCCAATTTAATTAATTGTGCCAACACCCATGGTTTAATAAATCGAAGCCTACGTAATTTAATTATACTTTTTGAATTACATGCCGACATTAAAATAATATAAAAACTATTATTATTAGTTGGGTTGGCATTCACTTTAGGTAGAATTTGGAAGAATGGAGAAAATCTTGCAAAGAAGAAAAATTCTTCCAACGAAGAACGCGAAGAACGCCGGCGAAGATTTCTTCTTCGACTCCCTTCCTTGAATCCTACTCTCAACAACGTCGTCAACAAACCAACACAAATCAGAATTGGGGATGTGCGGTAGGCGAGACGAATGACAGTTTTCATCATATCCCTTCTATGACTCCATCAATGAACGATGAACAAGAGGTAGGGGGGTTACTTCGAGTAATATCCTTTTTCTTTTTCTCACCTTCTGTTGGAATGAAAACATTGCGGAGATTGAAAATAACAATTGAAAATCATCTTCTTACTTCTGGATGAGCCGATTTTTACCAACCTTAAGGCAGAGGGTGCGGGCCAAACCAACATGGACCAACCCCTCCGACGATCTTGTTTATGATAACCTTTGCATGGCGATGAGGCGACAATGACGAAGACGACAATGACGAAGGCCGCGCTACCCATGGCCTACGTAGACCGCACCACCCCCACGGCGCACCGAAGCTTCCGGCCGATCACCGCCGATCTGAGCAGCTCCTAGCTCGCCAACCCAAGGTCTCCCGGCACCCTGCCCGACGTGCGGCCTCCGGGGGTGCGGCCCGCCTACCCGAGGCCCTCTGGCACCCTTCCGCACCCTGCCTAGAACCCTGTTGGTGCCCCGCGGCCTGCCCGGCCGCTGACACAACCTGCAGGCGCCCCCGCGGCCTGCCCAGCCCCTGCCGCACCCTACCCGGTGCACACATGGCCAGACCGCACTCTGTGCGACCTACCCACTAATATCCCGACTGACCCGACCTCCCAAGATGAGTTGCCCGAGCTTCTCCCCTCAGGCACTAACCGAACAAGCCCCAACCTTCAGGCCAAGTCGCCTACATAGTGACCATCGAGCTGAACCACCCTCGCAGTCCGCTAGGCCGGGCCTAGCAGACCAGGCCAAAACATAGTGGGATGAACCACCCAATGGGCTGGGTCAGACCCAGAAAGTTTGACCGGGTTGACCCAGACCGGATCGGCAAAGACGGGGTTGGGCTGAGTCGGTCCGACTAGGTCGAACCAGACCCAGGCCCATTACTGAGCTATTACCTTCTTGGGCCATATCTTTGGCACCAGATGTGCATTTGACGAACCTTCAGTGGCGCCAGTATTCTTGGAGCGAAGCCGTCCCTTTGAGAACACCCCACTGATGTTTAGGGTATAGTTGAGATACAGTCATGTTGGATCTTACATGAATCCAACTGGGCCCCGGGATTAAAAAGCTAATAACTAACAGACCGGGCGTCTGATTGATGCACCCTCTATTGCATTGAGACCCCTTTTTCATGATAGAAATTTGAGATAATTCTACTTGGGACTTTTGGATAGTTGTAGTATTGACCAGTAACATGTGGAAAAGATCTTCCAGAGACGAGAAGACATTTGTGCGGGAACCTAGTAGCTGGATGAGACTTAACGACTATTGACCAATTCGACTCGGAGTAATTTGACTAGCCTAGTGGGGAGCACATTTATGTTATAGCGGAAGAACCACAGTGGGGAGTGCCTATGTGTGAGCGTGGAAGACCCACGATACTCGACACAAGGATTACCTCATCATCCTACCAGGGGAGCACCTCTGTGTGAGTGCTGCTGACCCATGGTGGAGGGCACCTCTGTGTGAGAACAACATATCAACGATACTCGACAGGAGGAGTTCCTCAGCAGTCCAAGTTAGTGGTAAGTGCCTCTGTGTGACATGGCAGGCCCACTGTACTCGATAAATGAAGGGTTCTTCAATGGATGAAGGTTTAGTTAATAAAATTTTTGGTTTGAGCTGAGTCGATGACTTTTGTGTTTTCCTCATGATTGAGACGGATTACTAGATTAATTAGGTATACATATGGGCATATACCTAAGTAATGGTTATCCGTTGATTTCATACTTTGTGGTTTATACTTGTTGGATTTATTGAGACCTTGAGGGTCTCAGGGTCCCTATTGAGTATCGTTATACTCAACCTTGCACATGATATTACCACACCTCATTGTGTTGGTTGCAGATGACAGACAACACTGACTGAGGTAGAGAGTAGCGGGACTGGATGGAAACCGGAGGTGGACCACTCGGTGTAATGGTACATGGAGGATACAGACGGATGTGGAGTGATAAAGAGGCCATCTGTACCTACCCTTCAGGTAGAAACCTTGGAGGAAAACCCAATAGCTGCTTTACTTTTCTTCAGTTGTACTTGCTTTTAGTTGTACTTGTACCTTCCTATTGGTCTTGTATTTCCGACCCCTTTACATTCCAACACTTCTTTTGTATACAGTTTTTCATAGGTTTTTTATACCATTTGTGTACTCTAATGTGTTTGTTTTCTGTTATAAAGGAAATGCCTTCTCAGTTTAGGGATTTATGCCTTTGGTGCTATTCACCATCCCCTGGAATATGGAAGGAAGGATTGGGGAAGTCAAAATATAGGCCCCAGGGGATAGGTCGTGACAAATTGGTATCGGAGGGAGGTTCTACCGCAGAACATAGAACTATGATCATTATTTTCTAGGAAGAAATAGTGTTAAGGGTACTAAGTGTAGTTTTTAGTTCAGGGTGTATAGTGTTGGTGCGGGAGGCCGACGTATCAATACACCAAGACCCAGACATCTGATTTCCGACTCAGTGCATGAATACACTGATCGCGTGCATGTTTCTAAAACTTTTCTTTAAGTCAGATCACTAGGTATAATCTTTTGACCATGTCACATCTGCTTCTTTCAGGATGCCTCCCCACATATTACTAGTTAGAGCCCTTAGATTCATATGTACTGACATCCCACCGAGTGACGAGGCCTCAGTTCAGGGCCCTTTACCAGCAGAGGCACCAGCGGTACTACTTCTAGTTGGGCCACTGATGCCACCAGCCCCAGTAGTAGGCAATGCGCACTACTTGAGCGCGTTTCACGAGTTCCTGTGCAAGAGGCCACCCAGGTTCAGTGGAGAGATAGACCCACAGGTGGCTAAGGATTGGCTGTATGCTGTGGTGAGAGTCCTCAGGCTAGTACAGACACCAACAGACATCATGGTGATCCTTTCCATGAGTCTCCTTCAGGCAGCTGTACGCATATGGTGGAGCCTAATGCTCCAAGTCCATGATGAGGTGACCATACTCTGTGAAGACATCGAGAGCCTATTTCGGGCGGAGTTTGTACCATCCACCCTTTGTGTGTTGCAGATACAAGATCCGCAACATCTACAACAGGGTATCATGACGATGGCTCAATACTCCATGAGGTTCACCGACCTTTCATGCTACTACACAGATTTGGTGCGGGAGCCATTTTTCATGGACCTGGCCTTCAAGCATGGGCCTAGATGGGATATTAGGGCATTAATGATCTCACTCAACATCCTGACATAGGCGGCAGTGTTAGAGATAGCCCTCCTAATAGAGAGTTTTCTTACTGACCCATCACTAGCAATGAGACCCCCTACTAGCTGACTTGCATTGCAGTCTTCTACAGTTGGTAGTAGACAGATGTCATAGAGGTCCAAGAGAACCATACCTACAGGTAGATTACCACAATACTCAGAATCGATTGTGCGGGGCACCCAGAGTGGAGGCAGATCAAGACATGCCAGTAGCAGGGAGTGTTACTCATGCGGTGGGAAGGGTCACATGGCTCGTGACTGTCCGACCCACCATACAGATGATCAGCAGATAGTTGAGTGAGCTCCCAGGCAGATATAGAGGTTCGAATGAGGTATTACATAGGGAGTTGGTAGATGTGGTAGAGGAGATATACGTGCACCTGGTAGTGGATGACATTACAAGGTGTTACCACCACCACCACCACCAGAAGGTCCACCTCGACCGCAGGGATCAGGTGGACATGGGAGAGCTCAGTTTGAGGCAGCTGAAGAATATGACCATAGCGCTCCGGAGATGATTCGAGGTACGATCTGTGTTTACTAAACCTCAGATGCACTTCATTATAGACATAGGTTCCGGTCAATATTTCATTTCCACTTCCCTCGTTTGGAGGTCGGAGATTCCGACGGAGCCGTTGGCTCGATACTTAAGGCTAGAGACTCCTACGAGAGTTGATTCGACGATTACACCCTGGTTCCGGCTGTGCGAGAATACTCTAGGAGGAGATTGCTTCGACTGGGATCTCCTAGTAGCGGCGTCGAGACCTTAAGACGTCATGTTGGTTATGGACTGGTTATCTACAATCCATGCTCAGATTGACTGTATTAGGCACAAGGTACGGTGTGTCCGCATGAATGGGACTAGGTTTACCTTCACCGGTGAGAAGGGAACCTTTGCAGCATAGGACAGACTTACTCAAAGGAGGGTGCAGCCGTTCACTCACCAGTTAGCTTCCCTTACCCTCGGAGCAATTGATGTGGAGAGTACGAATTATCCTATAGTCATGGACCAGCACACGGATTTTTTCCCTGACAATGTTCTAGGACTACCTCCTTGTAGAGTGGTGTACTTCTACATTGACTTATACCCCGAGATGGCACCGATATCTACTCCAGCATAATGGATGGATCCCGCTGAGCTTCGTGAGCTGTGTGTATAGCTGGAGGACTAGTATGGGAAGGGATTAATCCGGCCCAGTGTTTCTCCCTGGGCAGCACTGATTCTATTCGCAAAGAAGGCGGATGGGATCTTTAGGCTTTGTTTTGACTACCGTTGCCTGAACCAGGTGACCGTGAAGAATAGGTACCCACTCTCAAGGATTGACGATCTCTTTGATCAGCTGAAGGGATCACGATGGTTCTCAAAGATAGACATCAGATCAGGCTATCACCAACTTAGAGTTCGAGACGTGGATGTGAAAAAGATGAACTTTAGGTGTTAGTATGGCCACTATGAGTTTTTGGTAATTACCTTCGGCGTAACCAATGCTCCAACAATATTCACAAGTCTCATGGAAAGGATCATTCAGCCATACCTCGATCGCTTTGTCGTAGTCTTCATCGACAACATTCTGGTCAACTCGACTACTGAGGAGGAGCATGCCTACCATTTGTAGGTAGTACTGGACACACTCTAAGAGAACCATATTTATGGTAATCTCTCAAAGTTCTAGTTTTGGATTCTAGAGGTTTACTTCTTGGGACACGTCATCTCGGAGGTTTGAGTTGCAGTGGATCCAGTGAAGATCGAGGCAGTACTTGTTTGGGAGCCACCCAGGAGTGTGACAGAGGAATAGAGTTTCCGTGGTTTGGCTGGATACTATAGAAGGTTCATTACAGACTTATCAAAAGTTACAGTACCACTATCATCCTTGACAAAGAAGGGGCAGCCCTTTTTGTGGTCGGAGAGATACCAGCTGACCTTTCAGGAGCTCAGGCAGAGGATAACTAGTGCCCCCCATTTTGAGGCTTCTAGAGGAGGGTGTAGGGTACATAGTCTACTGTGATGCATCAGGGACCAGACTTGGGTATTTCATAATGAAGGAGTGAGCAGTGATTGCTTTTGGTTATCAGTAGCCGAGATAGCATGAGAATAACTTTTCTACCCATGACCTAGTGTTATAAGCAGTGGTATTTTCCTTAAAGATGTGGCGGCACTATCTGAGGGGCGAGTGTTTTACCGTGTACTCTGATCACAAGAGTCTCAGGTATATCTTCTCTCAGAAGGACCAAAACCTGAGCCATCGATGTTGGCTTGAGTTTCTCCCAGACTATGAATTCGAGATAGCCTATACTCTTGGGAAGGGGAACATTGTTGCAGATGCGCTGAGTAGGAGTACTGGTATATAGAAGCATGGAGAGGTGAAAGAGTAGCTGGCTACTTTACAGATATAATTTTTAGATAGAGATGGAGAAACCTTCCTTCAGTCTCTTATGGTCACTCCCCACTTCATCAGTGAGTCAGGGAGGCACAACATTTGGACGCCGACTGCGAGACACGACGTGCTCAGATATCCACAAGGCAGGCACCTGATGGATACTATGATGGTGGGGATCACGTCATCTTATTCAGAGGATGTACCATGGTACAAGTGGAACTTCATGAGGATGTGTTGAGGGTGTTTCACACATCCCCTATAGAAGTTCATCCAGGAGTGGCGAAGATGTACCAAGACCATCGACGACAACACTGGTGGCTAGGTATATAGAAGGTAGTAGTAGAGTTTGTCTCATGGTGCCTCACTTGTCAGAATGTGAAGGCAGAGCACCAGGTACCAGCAGGCTTGGTTCAAACTTTAGAGGTCCCAGAGTGGAAGTGGGATGAGATATCCATGGACATCGTGTTGGGTCTTCCATGTACATCTAGGGGTTACGACTTGATTTGGGTGATCGTCGACTGACTCACCATGTCGGCCCACATCCTACCGATCAGAGAGCAGGGTTATGTAGAGAGATTAAGACGCCTCTATGTGTAGGAGATTGTTTGTTTACATGGAGTACCTCCCTTGATTGTCTCCGATCCAGACACACGATTTACTTATCGGCTATGGAAGGGGTTCCATGAAGCTTTCAGGACACAGATTTTCTTGAGAACCTCTTTCCATCCTCAAACAGATGGTCAGACCGAGAGGATCATTCAAACCCTCTAGGACATGCTACGTGCATGTGTCCTCAACTTTGGTCACAGTTTGGAGGATCA
The DNA here is from genome assembly GCA_963277665.1 of Viscum album. Classification (NCBI taxonomy): domain Eukaryota; kingdom Viridiplantae; phylum Streptophyta; class Magnoliopsida; order Santalales; family Viscaceae; genus Viscum; species Viscum album. The sequence goes on along the minus strand of OY728136.1, from coordinate 1,951,038,900 downwards.
CTTTTCTTTGGTAAAGCTTTCTTACAAAAAACTATCACTCCACCATAGGGACGACACATTTTGAGGCTTTGTACGGGCAACCTTTCAGATCACCATTATGCAGGACTGTCCCTGGGGAGTCAGCACTAGTGGGACCCAAGATGGTATGACCTACTACAAAGAAGGTTTAGATCATCCAGGAGTGGGTGAAGACTTAATAGAGCAGACACAAGTCTTATGCAGACAGGAGACAGAGACCTATGGAGTTCGAGGAAGGGGACCACGTCTTTCTATAGGTCTCACCTCGACGAGGTGTATGGAGATTTGTCTGAGGAAACTAGTTATCTCTGAGATTAATTAGACCTTTCCAGGTCCTTAGTAGTGTAGGTGAGGTGGCATACCGCTTATCTCTTCCATCTTAGTTGCACAGGGTGCACGACGTCTTCCACGTATCTCAGCTGAGGAGATACATCCATGAACCTCCCCAAATCATTGACAATGGAGAGTTGGACATCAATGATGTGGATAATTTTATGGAGGTTCTAGTGGAGATTGAGTATCGACAGGAGCGGGTCCTATGTGGATGGTCGATACCTCTGGTGCGCGTTCAATGGAAGCACGAGAACCTCTAGGAGAGCACATGGGAGTGGGAGGCTCAGATGCATGCTCAGTACCCCCATTTGTTCCCATAGTTTGAGTTGTAGATTACAGGGACGTAAACCCCTAAGGTGGGGAGAATGTAAAGACCCAGATATTCTGTTGAATTTTTTTTCTTAAATACATGGGATTTTTAAAAGTCCACGAAAATTTACGATGCTCGATTCCAAGGCCCGGTGTGCCCAGAATAAATTTCTGATGTTTTGTTCGGGTACATTCAGTAAACGTACGTGCATGATTTTATATGTTTTGAACCATTACCCAGAATTGAAATCTCAGGGCACTGTTGAAATCACAACGTCGATATTCAATTAAGAAGACTATCACCTCGACGATAGATGATCGAGAATAAAAGTTAGTTTTTTGATTTTTATAAAAAAATAAAAAAATAAAGTGTACAACACCTTATTTTCTTATAAGCTGCCATGTGTGATTGTTGGCCAAAACTCCACTTGGGAGTTGGTGGTGGGACCACCACACCCTAACCTCCCATGAGAGGTAATGTTGGTGGGGCCCGCCCGAATTTAACCCCCCATGAGAGGTTACGACGTGGGGACCACATGAGACTAAAACCCCCAATTAATTGGAGGGTGGAAAATCTCCCAACTCCCCTCATTAATGAGAAGGGAGTCCCTTTACCTCCTCTACCATTAATTGGTGCCACCTTCCCATTTTAATTAATTGTGACAACACTCGTGGTTTAATAAAGGGGAGCCTACATAATTTAATTCTTCTTTTTAAATTACGTGCCAATATTAAAATAATAGAAAATCTATTATTATTAGTTGGGTTGGCATTATTTTTTGGTGGAATTTGGGAGAAGGGAGAAAATATCCCATCGAAGAACTGTTCTTCCAATGAAGAACGCAAAGTATTCTGGTGATGATTTATTCTTCAACTTCCTTCCTCAAATCCTACCCTCCACAATGTCGTCAACAAACCAATGCAGCTCGGAATTGGGGATGTGTGGCGGATGCGGCAAATGACGGTTTTCATCTTCTCCCTTCCGCGACTCCACCGAAAAATGACGAAGAAGAGGTAGGGGGTTTACTTCAAGTAATATCCTTTTTCTTTTTCTCATCTTCCGTTGGAATGGAAACATTGGAGAGATTGAAAATAAAAATTGAAAATCATCTTTTCACTTCTCGAGGATTCGATTAATACCAACCTAAACACATAGGGTGTGGGCCAAACCAACATGGCCCAACCCCTCCTCCGATCTTATTTATGATGAACCTCATCATGGAGATGAGACGATGATGACAAAGGTTGAAATGAAGAAGGCCGTACTATCTGTGGATTCCATGAATCATGCCACCCCCATGGCGAACCGAAGCTTCAGGCCGATCACCGTCGGCCCGAGCGGCGACCCACCCACCTACACATGGCCCCCCGAAACCCTACCCGGCGCACGACCCGCCTTCTTGAGGCCTCCCAAAGCATTACCTAGCGCGCAGCCCGCATGCTCGTGACCCTCCGTTGCCTTTACCGGCCCCCTGTCGGTGCCCCCGTGACCTGCCTGGAACCTGCCACGCCCTACTGGGTGCACACGTGACCAGCCTGTGCTATGAGTGGCTTGATAAATGATCTACCAATCGACCTGACCTCTCGGGACGAGTCGCTCGAGCTGCGCCCCTCGCAGCGCTGGCCGAACCGGCCCTGGCCTTCGGGCCGAGTCACCTACGTGGTGACCTCTGGGCCGAACTGCCCTCGCAGTCCGCTAGGATGGGCCTAGCAGACCGTTCCAAAACATATTGGGCAAACCCACCCAATGGGCTGGGTCAGACCCAGTGAGTCTGACCGGGTCATCCCGGACCTGGTCAGACCGGACTCGGGCCCATTATTGACCCATTACCTTCTTGGGCCATATCCTTGGAACCAGACGTTTGTTTGATGAACCGTCAGCGGCGCCGTTATTCTGAGTGTGAAGAGTCCCTTTGAGAATAACTCACTGGAGTTTGGGGTATAGTTGAGATACGGTCAGGTTGGATCTTACATGAATCAAACCGGGCCCCTGAGACTAAAAGGCTAATAACTAATAGACCGAGCATCTGATTGACGTGCCGTCTCTTGAGTTTAGGCCCCTATGTCACAACATACCTTTGAGATACTTATATTTGGGACTTCTTGATAGTTGGGGTATCAACCAGTAGCTTGTGTAGAATATCTTCTAGAGACGACCATGCATTTGTGATGGAACTTAGTAGCCGGATGAGAATTGACGACTGCTGACCGATTCGACTCAGAGTGATTCGACTTGCCCAGTGGGGAGTGCCTTTTTGTGAGTACGGAAGACCCATGGTGGGGAGTGCCTCTGTGTGAGCTCTATATACCCATGGTGCTCGACACATGGAGTACCTCAGCAGGCTACCTGGGGAGCGCCTCTGTTTGAGCGCAGTAGACCCACAATGGAGAGAACCTCTATGTGAGCGCAACAGATCCACGGTACTCAACTGGAGGAGTATCTCAGCTATCCAAGTTAGTAGGAAGTGCCTCTGTGTGACACGGAAGGGCCACTGTACTTGATAGAGGAGGAATTCTCCATCAGCTGAAGGTTGAGTTAATAAAAATCCTGGTTTGAGCTGAGTCAATGACTTTTGTGTTTTCCTCATGATTGAGATGGTTTAATAGATAAATTTGGTATATGTATGGGACTATACCTATGTAATGGTTATCCATTGATTTCATACTTTGGGGTTTATCCTTGTTGGATTTAGTGAGACCATAAGGGTCTCGGGGTCCCTACCGAGTATCGTTATACTCACTCCTGCACAGGCTATGCCTGCACCTCATTGTGTTGGTTGGAGACGACAGACAACGCTGACTGAGGCAAAGAGTAGCTTGAATGGACGGTACCTAGAGGTGGACCACTCGGTGTGATGGTACACGAAGGAGACGGATGAATGCGGAGTGCTAAAGAGGCCATCTGTACATACCCTTATGGTAGTAACCCTGGAGGATGACCCTGTAGCTGATTTACTTTTCTTCTATTGTACTTTCTTTCAATTGTACTTGTACTTTCCTGTTGGGATGTTATTTCCTGTCCCTTTACTTTCCAACACTTATTTGTCTGCTGTTTTACTTAGTGATTTGCTTCCAGTTGTGTACTCTGATGTGTTTGTTTACTGTTATAAAGGAAATTCCTTCCCAGTTTAGGGATTTACGCCTTTGGTGCTAGTCGCCAGCCCCTGGCCTATGGAAGGAGAGCTTGGGGTAGTCACGATATGGGCCCCGGGGGACAGGTCGTGGAACAATTCTATATGTTCTGAAACCATATAATATTTTACGAAGGCACTCCACTTTATAAAAAATATTCTATAAAGGACTCTCTATAAATATAATGCAAACTATAAACTGATACCATTAATTCACATCATAGAGATCAACAAAAATAATGGTATCAATCTACTATTTATTAATTATTACTGGTATATATCTTGAAATTAGGTTTATTGTAGACTATTCATTTAACTAGAAATAAAGATAAAAACATACCATCTGTTATTTCTATTCTGTTGACATCAAGGACTAAGTCAATGGGTTGATACCCAATAATGATTTTCTCATTGATGTCGTAGAATGATTATTTATTGTTACAAAACAAACAAAACTTGTCGATAATTCTAGGATGATACCTCTCATAGAATGAAGGATACACAAATATTATTATTCCATAAAACTTTTGTAATATTTGGAATCATGATTATTGGTCTAAAAAACCAAGTCCATAAGGATGTCATGAGTGTGTCTTTAGAAATTCAATTAATTACCTATCTATATTATTTTCTTTACTAATATTCCATTTAGGTAATACTCTAAACATGATTTAGAATATCCCTATGTTATGTTGGTCAGAGAACCAGTGGATTATATTATGAGATTAATGTTATTATCCTCATGTATTAGGATCAACTAAATATAATGGAGGAAGAAAATATATCACCATACTTTAATCTTTTTAATATGTAATAACATTAAATATTGAATAATTAATAAATGTTTTGTGAAACTATAATTTATATGGGGTTCTAAAATTCTAACACCATCTATTTAGGATATCAAAATATCATCTCAAAATGAGAAGATGTAAGAACTTACATCTGGAGTTCAACCACCATTTCCATTTACGATTCTATAATGTATAATATAAAGTATGAATTTAAATAAAATGTAATTCCTTATCATCGGAAAAATAGTTTCCATATTTATGGATATTGGATGAAAAAACAATGATGATAAAAATGCGATGAAAAGAAAAATAATGAATTGTTTGGGTGTTCTGATACACATATCATTGAAACTGTTCATTCATCTAGCCATATAGAATTTAGAATTTTTAATTAGTTTTATTTGGAGTACATTACATAATGTCTATATTTGAGTAAGATTTAGTAAGGAAAAGTTAATTGGATTTCATTATTCTGGAATAAAATTTACCAATAAAGAGATAATCCGGATACTTTATTGAACATGATAGGAAATAAAAATCTATCTATAATAAAACAAGGTAAAAAATACTTCACGTCTAATATTTAAAGTTACAATTGACTTATACTTGTAACCATATGTTGTGTATTGTCCCTTATATAGGGTATCCCATGATGATCATTGAAATTATCCTTACAATTGAATTTGGTTGGTCCTTGTCCACCTAAACATTAAACTTTTTTCATTAGGTTGAAATAATATTATTTCTGAGTTTTTTAACATGATAATTGAATGTGTATTAAAGGATATACCTAAGGATCTATCATACCTAATTAATATCCTTTAAAAAGAGGAGGGATATTCACTATATTTTCTTCCAGTGATAGTTATGGGGAGGATCTCATTATAAATCTCCACAATGATTGATATTACCGAATTTTAATACACATTCCCTAAAATAATTCTCGATTAAACAAGTGTCAGATGGAATGTGTTGGTGTTTGAACACAAAATATGTATTAGTTTGGGTAATATCCTAGTTGGGGGATACAAAATAAATTATAGTGTCTATAAATATAGATATAAAATATTTTTTCCAGGTTTCTGGTTAATTCTATATTGGGTTGATGCACCATGAAATCCTAGGCCCAATCATTGGAGTAGTTTCCATCATACCATAAGACCCAATTTTGACTCCACCCCCACTAAAATTATCAAATGACTTGTTGAAAATGGATGTGTAATATTGAGTAATAATATTCGAAGATATATAATTTAAATCCCGAGTCCATAATGATATATTCAAAATGATTATACTACCTTAACATAACTCTAAGGTTATCTTAACTCATTAGAGATGTCCGCATGGACTTTTTTTGGGGAAATTTTGAACTAAGATGAAGGAAATTCATGAGTAGAGAGTATAATTAGATCATTATTCTATAACAAAAAAAATCATATAGAGGTAGTCTACTGGATTATGGGTAATTATGAAATCTATATGAAAGAATAATTTTTAGGGTTTCATTATAATGAATAATATGATACCAGTGGACACCCTTATCATTTCTGGTGATATGAATTCTTCTTTTATCCATGTACACCAAATAAAATTTGGTTTTCATCCCAGAAAAAATTTCTTATAGAAAAAACAAATGATATGTAAGTCCCAAAAAACCAATGAAATATAGTAACATTAAATTTTGAAAAAATGTCACATAGTGAAATAGATTATATGTAAAACACATAACACCTATATCAAAATTTAGACTATGATGTGGGTATATTAAGCATGAAATATTAATATAATAAACATATATATCTCAAGAAATTTTAGTATGCGAAGTATTTATTTTAGTTTTTGAATGAAGTGAATCATAATTGGTTATGGATTTGAAAAAGGAACCATTTATCATGAGATAATATTTGATAAAAACAGATCCTTCTCATAATTTTTCAAATGAATTTTCATACCCCATTTATATAAGTAGGAAATAATCCTCCTAGTCTATTGATAACAATTAATGAACCTATGTGATCCAAAATTGTTCCTCAAAATTAACTTATTTTTATTTAGAAATAACAAAATTTGAAGTGGTAGAAGTTATTGTGGCCTAAATTATTATGAAATATTCAATTAATGTTAGTAATAGGTCATGTAAAAATATTGAAGATCAATTAGACAAAAATATGAGTGTATTTACGAAATGGATAGAAACTAAAATTTTGCCTATGGAATATCATAACTTAATCAATGAACTCTACAAAATATATTAATTAACTCAACTAACAAATGTATTTTGGATGAAACCTATGATCGACAAAAAAATTCATGTTCAATGAGACAAAGTGATTTTCTATATTTTGAAAATGAATTTCATCTAATGAGTAAGAAAATGACTTCATAGCCTTCTTAAACAAATTTCATATATATATATATATTGGGATTCTCATACCTATTCAAATAAAATTCATTTTATGACATTTTCAATTGTATATGACCACCACAAACCATATCATTTCCTATTTGGCCTTCCATTTTATGAAATTATTTTCTTAAACACCACCAATAAATACTAATTTACTTCATGAAAAAGAGGTGGAAAAAGAAAATTTCCCAAAAAAAACACTAAGAGGAAGATAGTGAAAATTAAATACCTAAAAGAGCTCAAGATTCTATTTATATTTCAATTTGTAGGTAGTTATCTCACCAAAAGGAATGAATAATCCCCACAAATAAAGATTTTGTGAAATTAACATTTAAATAGAGGAATTATTTTATAAAGGATAATGACACAAATATTTTCATGAAGGAATAATTATCCATAATTAAAAAATATCTTCATTAAGGTCCTCTTTATATTTACCCCATTTAAAATAGTAAGGCCTCTGTGAGATTTGGGGGAATCATAAGGTTCTTATTTCTCAAATACAAATCCTTCTTACTTGATATTGATTGGATGAATCTTAGACAGTCCATGAAGGTTAAAAATGACATTTTAACATAAATTTTAAAATCTATTGAAGGAGAAATTATGACCTACCCTATAAAAACTAGATTCAGATGGTCAAGGTATGAATAATATTTTAAAATTCCCTTTAGACCATCCATCCACTTGGAAAATTGTGTCTCCACCATTTCCTCCAAAACTAAAGGAATCATGGGGTTGTATGTGATAATAAACTCTCTCTATATAAATTACCAAATCTTAAATGTATTAGTGGATATATTTTTATTTTTGGTAGTGTTAGTTAATTATTTCATGCTTTTATAATGTGATGTGATTTGTGATGAATCTGAGCAATTTTTTTTAAAATAAATTAATTCATAACACCCTATTTTCAGATTATAAATAAAAATGTATATATTAAATGGAAACCCTATACGAGTAATACCCCAGACATTATTTCTTGATGCTATATATGATCCCATTTCCATCAATGAACATGAAGTAGATTCATCTTAGGGAATCATCATCATGTATTCTCTATTAAAATAACCATTCCTGATCCTGTGAAATGTGTTAGATCCTTCCTTATCTCATGTTCCTCACATTGTGAATTAATCATATAGGCATATATATCTATGTTTTGATGGAATTTTTGTGACACACCATCAATGGGAATCCTCACATGTGTAATCGTAGATCAATCATCAGGTGTCACATATTTCATGAATTAGATGTCCTTACCACATGACATGAAACTACATTGTATGGTTCTTTCAAAAAAAATTTAACTATAGCACTCAAACTATTTTGGATTTGATTCCAATCGTCATTATATATATAAAATAAAACTCCATAGTTCTAACCCAGAATCATCACTCATGTATTTAACTTAAACAGTTCATTTCCACTATGGATCATTTATCTACCTGGCAGTATTAATGATTAAACCACTTCCCATATCTGAAGGGATATATTCCTTCCAAGTATTACCATATCATCATATTCATTCCATAATCACTAGGGGTATATATTAAAAAGGTCATATTATTTGAAAAATTTATTCAATTTCATGGGGACACATTCCATTTATGGACATCCACAAAAGGCCGGTCATGTGTAATTCGTATAATAAAATTCCATGGAACTTGTTATAATTTCATATATACCACATCTTATTAAACAGTAGAGATCGATTATCATCATATGAATATAAAAGCTACAATGAGTCCAATTATGTTTCGATTTACTATGTGGTTCCAAATTTATTTTATAAGAACATAATATATTTCCCATATGGTGCTTTATATAATCATTAAAAAAATCCCATCTTCCCAGGTTGTTATAAATTCTCGAGTTACCAGTTGTGCGGATTTAAACCACATGTACATAAAAGAAAAATTTACTATTTTATAATTTAATGAGATTGATAACCTATTTTACATATAGGTATCTCCATAAATGGAGATCATATGATATATACATATATATATATATTTATGTTCCCATTAGTGAGATACCTATGAAATTTAAATATGTTAACATCAATACATTATAATGTCTTTTATTTAACATATGGGTAACCATTCACAAACTGGGATTTTTTGAAGGATTCATTAACATTAATTAAATATTTAAGATATTCTTAGAGTATGAATAATTACCCACAACTTGGTGTGATGGGCCTGACCCCCCATTAACTTTACCAATGCGATTTCCTTAGTGTTATTAGTATGACACCCAAATGACTATATTCCTTGGGAAAGTATGTCCATGAATTATCATTGATCTGTGAATAATTGGGTATTTCCAATTTTATGAATAATCTTGGATTGAAACTATGTGAAGTGTTGGTAATCTAGACATGAATAATCATATCTACTCATACCATAACACACAAGGAACACCGAATAAATGTAACACCCGAAAGAAATAAATCATGGCATATTAAAATATCATGAATAATAAAATCATATTTTGATAAAATAATAATAATAAGTAAAAATAATTTTACACTATAACTCTACTTGATTAATATTTTATAATGGTTGTGTTTCAAAACAACATTTAAAAATTTCAGTACTATTTTTCAAATAACATATTGAATTAAAAAAAATAAGTGTTTATTATAATTGGTAAAATTTAAATTTATAAACTAAAATGTAAATATTAAATTATTTATAAACACATGTGAGATTATATTATATACACAAGCTGTTTCATAGATCATTTTGAATAAAAAAAGTTTTCCATTATATATTTTATTTTCCATAAAAAAAATAATTTATCAATTTTAAAATTTGGACTAGAAAAATTAAATTCATTTTTGGATTAATATTTTCAATATTGGATTTGTATAAATATTCTAAATTTCTCTATAATGATTTATTTGAAGGGAAATATTGAAATATAATATTTTCACAAATATCATTCCGATTATGGAATTACAATTCTATTAATATGACTTGGAAATTTATGAAAACAAATTTCATATGAAATTATTTATTTTCAAATGGATAAAAATAAGTTTAAAAATGTATAATTTGTTTTATAATACTATAATAAACATTTTAGAAGAAGAATGATACTTTTCAATTTTTTTGATATTATAATTATTTTTAAATTAATTTCCATCACATTTAAAAATTAGATAAAATAAATTTAATTTAAAATATTAAATATGTATTTAAGACATATTTCAATTTTACATTTTATTTTTATACATAAATGATATGTTATCTTATGTAATAACTAGTTACAATAGGAGATGATAAAAATTTAAAATTTAAAAAATATAATGGTAATTATTTTAATATATAGTTAAAAAAATGTGTGGGAATGGGTGTTTGTGAAATATCATGAACCCATCACTTATTCAATATATTATTTCGAAATTTTTTATTATATTTCCTTGAAAGTGATTCCATATTATTGAGATGTTTTAGGTATTATTGAAAATTTCATAACTTTTTAATTATGAAAGGGGATCTCCTCTACTCACTTCCACTAACACAACTACTATAAAATTTTAGATCAAAAAATACCTAAAACACTCTTCAAAATCACTCTATACCTTTTTTAATAAATTTTAATATCATAAATACATCCCTCAATGTCTTAACCCCCTCACAAATACAGACACACAAATAAGGTAGATATAAATTTCTAACCACACATTCTAATTTATATTTATTTTTATGCACTCAATATTCCAAAAATTTCACTAAATAATATTCCAATAAAAAAATAAGTTTTGTTATTTTAATGATAAGTTATTATAAATTTGGAACAATCATTAAATACCTTTATCTTTTCCATTAATAAAAAATAAAATGTGAATCGTGTGTATTTGAAAACTACCACCTCTATGAAATAATGTATTCACTTCTATTCACTATCAAAAACAGAATAGTTTCAAAATATAACTTAATATATAAATGTTATATTTAGTTCATATTTAATATTATTAAATTATAATCCAAAATTAATCTTCTCTCTCATTCTAATGAGATATGAATGCATCATGCATGTGTATGTGCATACTACCGCCTTTAAAGAATAATGTGTAATATTTTCTCAATACCACATTTTATAGATATTTCTAAGAATGATTATGAAGAATACATAATATTTTTATATTATTTGTAATTATTTATAATTATAATTTAATAATCTATTAATTATAAAAGGATAAATAATAATTATAAAATTACCTCTATTGAATAGTTGAACTAGGAAGGAAAAATAGTTTATTCACACTATATAATTATTTAGAATCCATCTCTTTTTAAAAATGTTATTATATATATTATATATTCTATTAATAAACAATAAATTGGATAATTTTGATTTTTTAATAAAAATATTTCAACTATACCTTCTCTTTAACACCCATTTATCATGTTATGCACCAGTATGGGATAGTTTAACCTCCGACTTGAAAAGTACTATAATTTTATATTGTGGATTACTATGGGACACCAATGTCCAGTACAATTTTATTTTAATATGTAAATAATTATACCCTTTGGTTTTTTAATTTTTTATCAATATTTAACACATTATTTATGAAAATACCAATAGATGGATATGAGTATCACAAATATGATTTTAATTTATTTCATCTTCACGGGTAAAGAATGATATTCTCCTAAATCGAAGTTATAATAACAAATGTTAAGCTAACTCACACAATAGGTAAATTTAAATAAAATTTAATGATGAACTTTTTATAATAATGAATTCCCACACAGCTCTTAAAAAAATATTTCAAATAATAAATATCACATACACCAGATATGGAAGATATGTACTAAATAACACAATATTTTTATATAATGATTATAAAGAATGAGTAAAAATATTTATAGACAACATTATGGTTTAAAGGTAATAATTAAAAAAATATTTAATTATATAGTATGTTTGATCCATGTATATAACAAATTTGTACCAAGCTATGAGTTTTCGTCTCAATTTACTATCTTCAGGGCATGTTCTATATTATGAAAGTAAATTATTTTTTGTGATGTATATATATAATAATTATGATATTTTGTCATGAAAATATTATTTATTTTAGTTTAGATTCAATATAAATAATTATCATTCAATATCTTTTATATTAAATTATCATCAATATGTAAGGGTTTTTTAACTCAATTCTTATTCATTCATTTGTAATTGTTCATCTTCAAAATATTTCATATATGTTTCGTAAATTATTACATTTGACTTTTTTATATTTTATTTTCATTTGGAATTCATTTTAAATACATGTTTACCATATGAAACATTTATCAAACATTTCTTAATTCAAGAACATTATATTCTATAAGGGACATTGGTAATTGAAATCTCTTTCTATAATTATTTTTTATTTATTAATATTCGATCGTAAATATTTTTTAAGGATTTATTTTCTATTTTTTTGATTTTATATTTTATATTTATGGTTATAATCTCTATACTTATTTAAATATTATTACATTATTTTTCTCTTACCAAATTTTTTTATGTTATCAAGAACAAACCTACATCGCTTTATTGGTCCTTTATTTCAAGTCCATATTTTTTCACACCAATGTTCTTCCATATTTTATTGAATGATAAAATTTATTATTTTATATTATTATAATAATTATATTTACACATTTTAAATGGTAGAATAAAATACTATTTTTCTTATGTGGTTTTCAAACCAATGGTATCCCATAATATTTTCCACCCTTCCAAAATCGAATGTTTTATCTTCCCCAAAATATTTATTTTATAATCATTATGAATTTACAAGGAATAAATATTTTTTTTAGAATGTAACTTTTTTCCGGAGTCTTATGTTATTATTTTTGAAAATAAAATTTTAATGTTATCCATAACATCTCTATTCAACTGATATGTTGAAAATGATCCCCTGTAATTGTTTATATGGGAACACATATTTCAACCATTTTTGAAATTTTATTCAAAACTATGTATCCTTGATTTAATTCTTCATAAAATAAATTATTTTTCGTTAAAATTTTAAAATATATTGTTTAAAATGATTTTGAAATATTAACTAATTTTAATATTTCCAAACATATTATAATTCAATTTATTTTTCAATTAACATATATTTTGTTTTAGAAAGGATATTTTTCAAGTATAATCATATTAAAATTATCATTATATGTATTATATAATTTCATTCTATTTCATATAAATGATCCATCAATTCACTTTTCTTTCATAATCATTTTTAGGGTACTCTATAAATTCTTCAATCAATGTTATTCCTCTTAGAATATAACATTTTTTATTCCTTTTATTGAATCATGTTAACCAATATTCTATACATAGATAGATTGAGTATAATTTTATGATGACATTAAAACCTTAATATATATGGATTAAATACCACAATATTTATTTCTATGATTGGAAGGTGTTTACATATAATTTAACAAGGTGAAATTGGATACCCATTTTTGTTTCATGATTTTGGAAATCTATAATCCTTGAAGAAATTATTAATTATTTTCTTATAATAATCCATTTGAAAAGGATATGAGACCCATTATCATCCCATGGGTTATCCAGGATGTTTTTTACGAAACCATTTTTTTCTCCATTTGTTTTTTAATCGATATAATTAGTGAATGATTTTTTATTGAATGTTTGGTGAAACCCATTATTATTGATAGATTTTAATTATGTAATTCTTATATAATTTATTGTGGAACAAATAAATATGTTTAATCATTAAGTGATGGGTGGGACCTACATTTACTTATAATTAATTGTTAAAATCATTACATCTCATGAGATACAGGTGAAATGGGTGTTAATGCTCAACAAAAAATTAGAAGCTTATAGTGTTGGATGATCCACTATGTGAATAGGTGAGTGATGTTTAATCCACAAAGGGAAATAGATGTGTTTCTGTTGATCCAAAAATGGAAATAGATTATGATACCATATATACAATGTTATGATTTATATGATTTTCTATTTTCTATAATCCTTATACATAAATTGATTCTATGATATGTGACATTTTCATGACATATTCTGTTTTCAAAACAAGATTTATGATATATGGTTTATTTGAATAAAATTATTATATTTAATTATTATAACCATATTTTCATGTCATTACTACATATTATATTTGATTTTTATCACTTATTTTTAACATTACTGAGAATCTAAGCAGACCCATTCATTAGAATTCCATTTTCCCAGGTTAAAAAGAAAATAAATGTTTCATATTTAAAGATGAATATATTTTTGACCAATTTATTGGATATGTTAATGAATATGAAGTAGTTTATGAAGTGTAAAAAATATCCATTAGTGAAAAAACACGAGATATTTTTTTGGTGAAGATTTTTATTAATTATCAAAAAATATATACCTAAAAGTTTCTGGGATGGTTTGAATCGAATTATTTTGTTTTTATTTTTTTATTTGTATGAAAAAATTCTATATGATTATATAGTTTGAATCAATGTCAGTTTTTGATAACATACTATATCAGGACAATATTGGTTTAGGATAATTTCATAGTTATAAATTTAATTATATATTTATATGTTATGGTTGATTATAATTAAAAATATTTAGATAACCCTTTAGGTTAATTGTGGTAATAGAATCTAGATTAGAATAAGATAAGTTTAGAAAAAAACATAAGGGGTTATTTAAGGGATATGTTTTAGTATTGGACAACACCTTGATGTATTTTAAGGGTAGAGATTATGTGGTTCTCCTAGTAATTAAATGCATATCTTAATACACACAAGTGGTTGTTGTATCCATATATATGCACCTATGGGTAATCTCACAAAAAATAGTAGATTGAGAAATAACCCAATCATCACTCTACTTCATTATTAATGGGAATAAGACTATAATCTTGTCCATATACTCATGGGGGTATTACTTGGTCCATAAAATTTTATTTATGAAATATTATAATGAATTTGATTAAGATTTAAATTAAGGGATTTGGTTAATATGCACAATAGAACATATATCAAATAAAATTATATTGAAATGAATAAATAAATGGTTTAAATAAAGGTTTTATTACAAAAAACACATTATATTTTAATTTTTATATTGATATAAAAACACACTATCGTTTCGTTGATAACCATTTTGGGTTTTAGTATTTGATTGAATCTAGTTCACAAAAATGAAGATGGGAAAGGTATATATCTTGAAACCACTATGTTTTATAAAAAAACAAAAATAATTAAGTGGTTATAATTTTAGTATATTAATCTTATAAATGATAAATTCATGTTCTATTTTCTTACATAAGGTAGTGAGGTTGATATATTAATAGAACATAAATCATAATACTTGGAGATATTTTCATTATTTGTTGATATTTAATTCTTATATTTTGTAACATCCTAAAATTTATGAGTAATATTTGAAATATGTAAGGATATTTATCTAATAGTTTTTCTTTAATTTTATGTGAACAATGTTAAATAGTATTAGTTATGTGAGAGAGTTATTTTATCTCAAGATTATACTTTTACGTGATACCTATTAGAGAACACATGATTGAGGTATGAAAAAACAGGTGTAATATATGGTTAATAATGAGGAAATAAAAATTTGGTTTAATTTGATACACTTTATCTAGATAGAATTGATAGAATTTTAATTTATTATTTATTTAATGATGTAGTGATAAATGATAAATACAGTGATGTTGATTGCATTTTTGTTTTGGAATTAGATATTTATAGACTAATGTGATTACTTATGAACAAATGGTTTGATATGAAAGTTATATTCTGGTGGAATATGTGATATCTATTGGGATTAATGTATTAGTGAATAAAATTAATTTATGGAATGGTATGTAATGTAGAATATATGATTATGTTATATACATACCATGGTAACAGATTGTATGAATGGTCATTGTTGTTTGAGGAAATATATATAACTTATTATAGATTAAGAGAGTATGGTAAATTATATATTATAATATATATACAAATTGATTTATATTTTAATTATATAGTCACATACATTCATAAGTGATAAATAATTACAATTACAAGGATGAAATTTATTTAATGGGAATAGAATATAACGACCAAAAATTTTTGGGGCCTTTAAATAAAACCATATTCAATAGAATGTTTCACAAACAATACTAAAATAACTTAGATCCTATCTAAATTAGAGATTTCAATATTAAAACTAAATTAATAATTTAGTCATTAGAATATAAAATGACTATAATATAATTAATTAATCATATAGTATTATACTCTTTGATTATTAATTTAAAAATAATACCTTTTATCAAAAAATTTAAAAGGTGGTATTTAATCTTAACATAATAAATTAAATTAATTATTTTTAAAAAATTATTATAACAGATAATATTAAGAATTATAAA
Organism: Viscum album; assembly: GCA_963277665.1. Taxonomy (NCBI): domain Eukaryota; kingdom Viridiplantae; phylum Streptophyta; class Magnoliopsida; order Santalales; family Viscaceae; genus Viscum; species Viscum album. The sequence goes on along the minus strand of OY728136.1, from coordinate 1,951,022,475 downwards.
CCACTAAATCAATAGTAAATTATTTATATATCATTCTGTGTTAATATTTAAAACAAATCAAGTTCACAGGGTAATTTTCAAATAAAATTATTCTTTCATTAAATATACTAATTTCATTAATAAATAATTTATAATTAATGGGTTTTTAATTTACAAAAAATAAATTCATTTTTATTAAACACCTCTATATTATCGCTTTAAAAAATTATTCTATTTTTTAAAAAAGTTTTTTTAGAGGGTAAATTTTCAATATATTTTTTTTCTAAAATATTTTAATTTTAATAGAGTAACTATTATATAAGTATGATTATGAAATTTATGAAGATAATTTTTTAAAAGAAATATGTATTATATATGAGATATTATATATTTAATAATATTGAAATGTTTTTAAAAAACATTAATTTATATTTTAGAAATTGATTGATATCTTTCTAAAAAAATTATTTTACACACATATTAAAAATAGTATTTCTCAATTAATATAATTAATTTATGAGAAAGAATAAAATAGAATTGATTTAAAATTTGGAGTCATTAGATCCAAATTTTTTTAAAGGGCATTTTTTTGTAATAATGTATACGTTACCTTTGGTTAAAACTATTTTCCATGGTAAAAGATAAAATGATAAAAGATAGAAATATAATTGTAATGAGTTGAAACAAAAGTTTATTAAATTTATGTAAATGGGTGTTTGAGTCCTATCTCAACCTCAATTCATCCCATGTATATAATTTTTAAATTATAATAAAAATTTCTTGACGATTAATTCATATTATTTTAACAATTTTTGTATAATAAAATTCCATCCCGTTTCACTTCTAAAAGGGGATATCCTTTCATCACATACCTTCACACAAATACCCCAAAATTCTAACCTAACATCTCATATAAATTTATTTCCACCATAATGCAGTTCTATCCTACTAAAAGTATCATTCCTAAAAATAATAACACCTTTAAAAAAAATATAACCCAAATAAGTGTTATATAAGATCTCAACCTCTCTAATTTTTATTTCTTTATATGAACTCATTTTTCATCAAATTTCAGTGTAAAATAATAAAATAATAATAAAATTATACTTATTATATAGATATTTTATTGTAATTTTTTATAGACATTAACAACCACGCCCTTTTCAATTAAAAAAACAAAATCATGAATCATTCATATGTTCGAACTACCACATCCAAAAATAACATGTTTTTCCAATAAATATTTAATATGAACTATTTAAAAATTTATTCTATTATATAACTCTTATATCTCTAACATATTTTATATTATTAAATGACAAACTATATTAATCCTCCCTTTAATTTTAGGTATAATGATTGCATTATCTATGAATATGTCCTGACCACTACCACACTGGAATGTTGTGTTCCTTTGTTCATTACTAACATTAAAGAAGTAATCTTATAATGGTTTTAAAATATATATACTTTGTTTATGATATTGATAAGTTCTAGTAATAAAAATTTAATAAAAAATATATTATATGAATGATAAAAAACATTACAGAATTTACCATCCCAAATAAGAGAAATAAGAAGGAAAAATAAATTATTCATTATATGTTATGGTTCTGTATCCATCATTTCATCATAGCATAACATATAATTATATAATGGCATAAAAGTTTCACAAAATATGATTATTATTTCCCTTGTATAATTATATTTTATCTATTCCAACTCATAACTACCCATTAATCCAACTATATTCATGTTTTTGTCATTATTTCCACTTACATGAAGAATGTCATGAATTTATATCTAGGATGACTGTGATAACTTAATAATTTTTATATTATTATTAAAATTTGTAAATAAATTCTAATTTTTTATATAGGTTATAATAATATTTTACATATTAATTAATAAAACATATTTTGTTGGTTAAGAGTTAGTGTAATATTCTTATTATCGACTTGATATTCAGGGATAATGAATGAAACACTTATAAAATGATGTTAAAACATAAAAAAGAATTTCAATTCAACAATTAATGTTACTAAAATGATATTTTAATAATGAAATTTTAATAAATAGTGAATACTAAAACATCTCTTAAAAAACTATTTTCAAACGATCAATATTACATACACTAGATATTGAAAATTAGTGAAACATAACTATATAAATGTGGGAATAATTAGTATTCATGGGGTGTAAAAATTTATAGTTTTATGAATAAGGTTTTTACATATTCATTTAATAAACTATATTGAATTATTTTTAATTCCCGATGAATATTTATAATTTCTTAATAGCAAGGTAATCATTTTCATCTCGAATTCCTCACTTTGGAACATGTTTTTCATTATCCTCCTAATTTCATTTATATGGTTTTTGGAATTACTAATTGATACAATATTTCATGATTCAAAATTAATTCATTCTAATTAATGATCAAAATAAATCTATCTCACTCAATATGATCTGACTTTCATTCCCTTTAAGTTGTATGTGTTTTTATAGGAAATATCCGGCTTTATTAATTTATAATTTTTATTCTTGAAATTTTTTATATAAGTTTAGTTCAATTGGACCTATGGATGTATTATTTTCTATATTCTATTTTAATTTTTTGGATATCAATTTTTACTTTATTAAACTCATTTCAATAGTTTCATACCTTTATAACTATGTTAATCATACAAAATTTTAGTAACTCAAATATATTTTATTGATTTATATGTTATATTTTTAACATTAAAATTATGAATTACTTTTAATAATTGATTTCAAAATTTTTATGATGTTATTTTTATCTTATAAGGTACAATATTTCTTTTTGATTCGATTATTTTATCTTGACTTTTCTCTTACCTAAATATATTAAATTATTAAGAACGAACCTCAATCTATTAATTAACTATTTGTTTAATGTTCATATTTCTAATAACAACAATTTTCTCTTATATTTATAGGAAAAATAATATTTATTATTTTATCTGATTCTGTTAATTAATATTTCATATTTTTAAAAGGAAAATTCATTTCAATTTTTATAATGATCGTTTATAAAAAATTGTTTTTCATAATATTTTTCAACCATTAAAAATAAATTTTGTATTATGAACGCCAAATTTCCAATCAATATGTTTTTAAAATTTTGAGGAACATTTATTAAATTTTCATTATTAATGGTAAATTTTTCCTGATGATCTCTATATATGTTTTTGATACAAATTTTAAATGAGACCTAAAAAATATCCATTCTATAAATATATTGAAAATGAGATCTTTTAATGTTTTCCGTGGAAAAATGCATTTCTACTATGATTTTGGTTTTATTCAAGAAAATTATCTCCATATATGAATTGTTTATAAAAGAATATATTTTTATCCTAAATTATGAAAATATAGTTTTTATAATGGAATCAAAACATGATACACATTACTTTTTTTGTATGTTATTTTTCCAAAACCACTTATAATTATTTTTCATCAAAGTCATCTTCCATTGAAATCTATTATCCTTTATTAAGGAAATTTTTCAAACTTAACCTTCCTATTAAAATCTCATAATGGATTTTGTAATGTCCCAAATTATTAGATAAATGGTCCACCCCTTCCGCTCCCTTTTGGAATTATTTATGTGCTGTATTATAATTTTTCTTCTATTGTTTTACCACAATGAATGACATATTTATTATTCCATTCACAGGGTTCACATAGAATCGATTCATTTATAGATAGGGTAATATTATTATCTTAACTAAACACCTAGTATTTATATGGGGTAAATGTGACATTATTTATTTTTTTATTGAATGATATTTACATTTAATGTTACATGATGAAAATAGATTACCATTTATATTCCTTGGTTTCATTTTATTATGACTATTAATGGATTTAAAATTGTCTAATTTTTCAGAATCTATATGAAAATGATATTAGAGAAATTTTCATTCATTGTGTTAGTTTTTAATGACAAAATTAGTAACCATTTTTTCTATATTGGGTTTTCATAGTATAAAAAGGATGAAATATTTTCATTCTAAATATTTATGAAACCCATTATTATTCTTGGGTTTTAATTATTTGATGGATATATTTTTTCTTTTGGAACACAATTTTTATGGTAAACTTTATGAGATGTGTATTACATATATATCCCTGTAATGTAGTGGGTATTGATTTGAGTAACATGAGATAATGGTGAAATTAGTATTGATAATTGATAAAAAAATAAAAAAAGCTTTTTAATACTGATTCCACTATTAGAAAAAGTCGAGTGTTGTTTGATCCACCAAGGGAAAAAGGTGACTGAAACCTTATTTACTAAGGGAAAATAATTTTCATTCCTGATCCACTTTGTTATGATTTATATACTTATTATTTTCCCAAACATTCCGTGTTTTCCTTTTTTCCATGATATGTTAAATTTTAATGATATATTCTTTTGTTTTTAAATGATTTGTATTCTATACAATATTGGAAATAAATTTTTTATATATCCTTAAATATAACCATCTGTTCATTATATTCTCTCTTATGTTCTTTGATTATTATCACAAAAATTTACCCATATTAATAATTTTTTTTCTCCCCACAATTAAATTTACATTTATCTATGTTAAAATAATAATTAAAGTATGAATTTATGTAATTGTATCATATATTAAGAATTTTAGGATAATGCTTCTGACTAAGTATTTTATTATATAGTGAGATAATGTTACACTACTTAAGTAATTCATCGGTTTTGTAAGATAGTTGTTTCCCTAAGTTCTCTTAAACTATAAACATTAAATGTATTGGGAATCTCTTCAATTGAAATAATTTATTTATGTCATGTAATATGTAATTTCATGTATTTAGGCTTTTATATCACCCTCAAACATCAAAATTATCGTCTAAAAAATGTGACATATAATGATTATATTTTAAGACCTCATCCAATCCCTAAATGAAAAAACCTTCCAATATTTATAGTTTAAATTAATTGACACCCACTAATATGGATACATCATATATTGCCCCAGCCATAAACATTAAATAATATTGAGTTAAGTTATTAATTCAAATTGAAGATCTTTTCATGTTTATATTATTATAGAATTAGTCTGGAACTATTAAATCACATCTATAAAATTAAAAAGTAGACACCTCTAATATATCCTGAAAATTTCACAATAAGAAAACACCTTGATTAAAATAGGAATTATTTTCTTGAAAAAAATCTTCTTGAATTATTCCTTTATCTTACCCTTTCTTATACACTATGGAAAAAATTTCAAAAAAAATGGGATTACATTAAAAATATCAGTAAGGGTTATAAAATAAGGAAAGAAAACATTATTCCATCAATACATTCAAATCAATGAAATCAGACGTTTCATTCATAAAATTTAGGCTCTTTAACATTACTCAGGAATTCATAAAATTTATGAACAACATATAAAAATATAAAATATGAAATGTAACTTGTGGCATCAATATCATACATATATTTTAGCTTTCACAGATATATTGGGGGTTACTTTTGGAATACCAATCATATTATATTCCCTAAATATATAAGGAAAAATATTAACGTTTACCTCTATAACATTACCCAAGGCATTGAAGATCTATCTTGGTCTCAACCACACTACATTTATCAGATATCCTCCTGTATTCCTAAGCAATTCCCAAGAACCATAACATAATAAAAACACATAAAATGAGCATAAAGGAAAGATAAAATTTACACATTTGATCACAATATAACATTTCTTTATTTTTAGATTATCATGGCTTTCTCATAAAATATTCGATATAAAAATTTGTAAAAAGGGTATATGTAATTTATTTTACATTTAAAAACATTACATATTATTAAGGAATCTAAATATCAAATAACGCTTGCAGTGGAAGAAAGGTTGTTGTCACTGCGTACGTTAAAAAGAAACATTCCCTTTAGAATTTAATAAAATGCATCATAAATAAAATATTCCTTTTGAAAATAGTTTAATTAAATTAAATGAAATATGGTATAATAATACATCGTATAAAATAAGGTTGTGTATAAATCAAAATATTCCTCAATTAATGGAGATTGAGACGAAGTACCTTACAAAAATTTGGCTGCATAACAACGTCACATAAAAATTTAGAAAATGAGTTGATGAGAGTAAAAAGGGTATCTCATCACATGGAAATTAAATTTGTAGTAATAAGGATATATAAGAACATATCCCAACATAAGAAAATGGAAATTAAAATATATAACATAAAATAAGTCATCAACTAAAAGTTGAGGGTGAATGGTTTCCTTACCTTGAGACTGGTTTGTAATGTATGTTCCTTGTTCAAGCTGAATAAAAAGCATACGTTATTTTATAAATTCTTAAGAACCTTTTTAATTTTTTTATTACTTTTATACCACTTATTACCTCACTGTCAAAATCACATAATTATTTATGTTAGTATTAGTTGTTTTGTCGATATTTAGTACTTGAGTCGAAAATTATCTTGTTATAATTACAAATTGTCTATGTGGCCCAAATTTCATTATCTCCAGAATGATTTTAATGTTTTAAATATAATATATATCATATATATCCATTACATATGTATTTATATTATTCCATAACATTTAGAGATAATATATGAAATTCACCATTCATGAAGACGGTAAGCCGTACGTACACATGAAAGATACTATCATTTATTTTTTTTCTTTTTAAAGGGAATGAATAATAAATGATACATAGGTATATTAAAATTCCATTATAATATAATATGATATATAAGTTACATAAATTCATTAAATTCATCATTTAAATATTCCATGTATGGCATGAACTAGTCATCTCATTTGGAGGGGGCGGTAGTCCGTGTTTCGTCAAAATAAATTATCGTATTTACACATTATGGAAAGCATATAGGTATGTTTTAAATAAAAATAAAGAATAATAGAGACAATATATATAATATATATCACATATAAATTCAGTTCCATCATAACGGCTACCATTAGAGGCGGTAGGAGATAATTGAACAATTATCATTTCCTAAGGCAGTATATTTCTGTTCATAGAAACTGTATGTTCGTATCCATTTGATGAAGGTGTGTGTAAGTTTAGTTATAATAATTTTTATAAAAAAATCATAGTATACTTATGATATTTTAGTTTTTATAAAATAATGGAACAATGTGAGTTTAGGGGGTTGGAGAAGGAAAATAAATGGAAGATGCTTGGTAAAAGGCATTACCTCAAATCGTGTAACTCCTTTTGATTTATGCTAAATGTACATATCGAATTTACTTCTGCTCAAGGTAAGGATTATATGAGGAATATTGGAATGTTGGGGGAATATTTGGGAAATGTTTGGTCCTACCAATAGGGCATGAGAGGTGTACTTATGGGTTACAGTTGATGAAAAGTTTTAAGAGGAATGAGGGGAACTTTAGGAATGTCTTGAATGATTATTTTATTATAATCTGAATATCAATTTCAAAAGGTCCCAAAATAATATAATTGGAAGATAAGGTTAGTATTTTTATAAATCCATTCAACCAATAATTTGTAAACACATTTTGGTTTCAGATTTAACCTTATCACTAATCTTTATCCCTTAGTTAACTTATTTGACTCTTACCATCTCTTCTTTAATATTCAAACTATATTGTTAATACAGTTACCATAAGATTAAAATAGCACATCAGTGGTTCCTTAATGAAATTTCAGCCATATATAATTCATTTGGCCAAATCATAGATTTTTGAGACTATTTTATCATTTAATAAAATCATATTTGTTTTTAAAACACATTTATGTAAATTCATATAATTTTCTTATCATGAATTTTTAAAAAATCCATAACAACATATTTCATTCGAAAAACCATTATTAATTAAAATTTAAAAAAAAAAATTTTCCTTAAAATTAATGTATGGAATAATAAGTATCCAAATGAATTTATTTTAATTTTTACAGTCTCATTTATTAAAACATTAATTAATAAGGTAATCACTACATCATAATTCTATCATAAATAATTTTTTTATCTTATTTATAATAATTATAAAGAAAATATCATTATTTATAAAATGATTTCATATTTCTAATGACTATTTATAATTGAAAATATCACCTTTACAACCCCAAATAAAAATGGTTTTAGTAACTGATACATGTTTAGGGTATATTTTCCTTAACATTAAACTAAAAGTAAATAAATGTTATTTTCACACACAAGTGGACCCATAGGGTCCAAAAATCATCCAAAGGATTCCCATCGTTAGAAACATATATTTTTATAGGGTTAGGACATGTGTTATCATAATTTAATATTGTTATAATATTATTTTGGTTCACTTATTTACTAGATTTACACTTTAACTATGGTAAATTAAATAATTATAGAAGTAAATATTCATAATTTTAAATATTAAAAGTTACCTATTAAAAAAATATGATCCTCTTGATTCAAAATATGGAATCCATTTTTAAAAATTCAAAATATTAAAGTTTCATAAATAAATTTAAAATTAATTCCACTTGTTGAATCCAAAAAGAGTGTTTTTTAGAAGTAATAACTATCCAAATATTGACATGTGTTTATGTCTAATTAAAAAGAAAAATTCCATTTGTGACCAAAATCTGATTAAATTATAAAAACATAATCTAATTACCCTTTAAAATCATTTAAAAAGATATTATAAGAATATAAATAAATCAGATGAAAAGATAGTTCTGACTTAAAATTCATTATTTTTCACTATTCATTAAAAAAATGAACTGTATCATAAAAAGACCAAATATTTTCCCATATTAAATATTGATGCACACTTTTAAAGAAGATTTTTTTTAAATAGAACATAATAATGTGAAAAAACTATTTTTAAAAAGATATGTCCCTCAAAAGGCGGTAAATCAACCTTTTAGAGAATATTAAAGTATTTCATGATTATAATCAGATTCATTCTTTTTTTAAGCCTATAAAATTTATTGGATAAAATTAAAAACATCTAACAAACATGTATAATCATAATATAGTTAGTTATGTTCATTCTCATAAATACAACATCTATGCATTAACTTCCATTTAAAATAATATCATTATTATTTTATTTTTTTGTATAACTCAATGTTGTGTGCAACATAAGATTTCAAGGAAACCCATTGTTGCGTGTAGAGTATGATATCAAGAAATTTTATTATTTAACAAAAAATTAATATCTTATTATTAAATATTAATATAAATAAAAAAATTGTTATTATATAAATACCAGGCCCATTATATCCTTTCACCATTTTGGGAATGACATCCTCGTAATTTTAAAATTGGGGTTGCAATCTTCATTGAAAGTCCCACATCGGAAAAGGAGTAAATAAAACAATTACTTTAAAGGTAAACAAAACATGATTAAGAGAATGTTAACTACTAGAGAACCATAAACCTATGATTGGTTAAAGAGACTTTGATTTCCCAATAGTAAAGGTCAACAAATATCATTTTTGTTTTATGTTATTTTTCTTAATTTTGATGAATTTATGTATTATATTTACTAAGAACATAATGATATGTATTTACTTTTCATGTAATGTATCATCCTATAACAAATTTCTACCACTAACTCATATTTTCTCCGAACGTTGACTATTAAAGATGACTTGGTCACATAAAAATTACTAGAATCAACTTCTAGAGAATCACATAATCCACAAAATATGAACTATATATTTCCCTTGTATTTTTACATTAATAAAAACCAAAATCATCAATGAAATATCCTATAATCCCCCCAAATGAAGAATCCTTTAATCTCCATAATTAAACAAAAAATACCCAAAGTTCAACAAAGACCATTCAATAAAAAATTATACACAAAATAATCCAAACTAATAGTCACACCCCAAATTTCATAAGGATTTCATCACATAGTCTTCCATGATAAATTTTTACATTTATCTCTAAATAACATTAATTACTCATAAATTTACATACTTAAAAGTAATTATCCTAATAAAATTTTTTTATGATAGGTTAATCATTTACGTAAATAAACTATTCCAAAATAAAATTCTACCATTACTCCTCAAATAAAATCCCATATTATTCCATTTTCCTTAGGCATATTCTGTTCCCAAAAGAGAAAATGTCTTCCAAAATAACCTTAATCACATAATCACCAAATAATTTTACTATACTATGTATATCCATTTGATAAAACATAAGTTCCTAAAATGAACTTATTCCTGATATGTTAAATCATTTAACTAAAAATAATTAGTCATACTAACTAGGGACATCACATAGTCCAGTGGTTGGAGACAAATCCTAGTCACTCTATAGTTGTGGGTTATATTCCCACTGCTTTTCCGATGATATGGGTTGTCACATAGTCTACGTGTTGTCCTATTTCAAAAACAATATAATTTTTTAACATTCCCAAAAATTATATAAATTCCTCAAAAATAACCATAAAATATTTTATCCAAAAATAATATCTCATACCTCACATTTTCATCCCAAAAATTAATAACCTATAATTTCCTCAAACTTAAGGATCATATAAACTGAAATGGTTCTTAATAACAATATCCACAAAAGAAAGGATCATTCATCATTAAATAGCATTTTCACATAACAAACTACAGGGTTACACATACAATAGAAAAGTCTTCCAATGTAATCCCATCAACAAAGAGCATTAATAATTTTAAACATATCATCATCCATGGAACCAAAATAACTATTTAATTCCAAGACATCCTAATCATTAAAAATTATTCATGATCCTTTATCCATGTATTTTAATATTATTCTTTTATACCTATTTCCTAAAAACAAAATCATTTAAAATGTCCTAATATTTTAGTTATTTAAAAACATGAGCTAAGAAACAATCCATACCTTTTATAGGTTATCTCTAGTTTCCTCATCCTCAATTGTAATGAAGTTAGTCTACGGTAAACATATATCTTTACAGTACTAATTACCATGCACACCGCATTTAAATCAATCAATTGATCATATGCAAATAACTTCTTTCCCTTTCCTGGAGTGTTCTAGATGATTACTTTTTCTATGGTAGGTTATTGCTTTATGACCTTCATTACCACATCTAAAACATATTACCGTACCATTAAATAATTTTACTACATTTTTCTTTCCACATCGTTGAGACATAGGTTTTTTTAATATACTTACCATTATTCTTATTACTTGAACATCGACAGGGATTCATTTATTGCATATACACTTCCTTAGAAAATAACCAAGGTTTATTTGTTCAATCATGACTAAAGATAGTTTTATATGAATAAATAAAAGAGTTATCATTGTGGCTTACATTTCATTTAATTGATCATTCAGAAAATCACTACAGTTTCCTTCACATCCATTGTTACTTTGGTGCCTACTAGATCCAGTCATTTACAAAAAAAACTTTCAGTGTGAGTATACCAGTAAAACAATCATATACTATCTTATGAGTTGGGTAAGAACTAAGATACACTTATTCATGTCATCTAAAACTCATTCAATTTATCTAAAATAACTATGAAGCTTTATAATATACTAACCATTATTGTTATTTAAAACATGTCACTTATGATAAAATAACACTCTAACACCTAATGATATCTAAACCAACCTCTGATACCAACTATAAGGCCCCAAACATATTCATTACATAATTTTGAGTTATGTCCGAAATTCACATTGAGGATATTTTTTAGGTTTAGAGTTTTAGAGAATTAGGCCGTAACTATTACACTACATCTAAAAAATTAAAAAGTAGACACATCTAATCAATCAAAATAATTTAACAATTTGAAAACTAATTGATTAAAATAAGAATTATTTTCTTGATAAAAATATTCTTGTATTCTTCTTTTCTCTAACACTTCCTTATAAACTATGAAAAACATTTCAAAAACATGGTTTGAGTATAAAAATCTCAGTAATGGTTATAAAATAAGGAAAGAAAACATTATTATATAAATAAAAATAAATCAATAAAATCATACATTCCAATCATAAAACATAATATCATTAACATACCTCATGAAATCATAAGATTTATGAATAATATATAGAAATAATAAATCATAAAGGTAACTTTTGGAATCCATATCATACATACATTTTATCTTTCACAGTTATATAGGGAGTTACATTTGGAATACCCATCCTAGTATATTCCCTAAATATTTTAGGAGAAACATTAAGGTTTTGCTTTATCATGTTACCTAATGAATTATAGAGCTACATTGGGATCACACTCCCTAGGTTTATCATATAACCACTCATACTCTTAAAAAATTTCCAAGAACTATAACATAATCAAAACACATAAAACAAAGATAAAGGAAAGTTAACATTTCCACATTCCGATCAAAATATAACATTTCAAGATTTTGGAATAATCAATGATTTATAAAAAAAATTTAAATACCGAAATATGTAAATATTGTATATGGAATTTATTTTCCATTTAAAAACATTATGACATGATAAGGAATACAAATATCAAATAATGCTCGCGGTAGAGGAAAGGTCATTGTCACTATGTACATTAAAAAGAAACATTCCCTTTTTGTTTAGTAAAATGCTTCATAAAAAATAATTTCTTTTTAAAACAGTTGAAATAAATTAAAATAGAAAGTGTATAATTATACAGTTTAAAAAATAAGGTTTTCTATAAACAAAAATATGCTTCAATGAACTGAGATTGAGACGATGTCCCTTTTGAAAATTTGGCAGCCTAACGACGTCACATAAAAATTCAGAAAACGAGTTGATGAGAGTGAAAAGGGTCTATTGTCAAATGAAAATAAAGTATACAGTAATAAGGATATATAATAACCTATCACATCATATTAAAATGGAAATTAAAAGACATAAGATAAAATAAGTATTTGACTAAAAGATGAGGGTGAAAGGTTCCCTTACATTGAGTAGTTTTGTCACATATGTTCTTTGTTCTTCCAGAATAACAAAAATATGTTAATTTCTACTCACTTAATAACCTTTTTAAATTTTATTATTTCTTTTATATAACTTATTACCATGTTATAATAATTACATAATTATTTTAGTAAATATCGGTCATTTTGTTGATATTGGGTACCTGATTCAAAAATGATCTGGTTATAATTACAATTTTTCCATGTGGTATAAATTACATTTTGTACATAATTATATTCATGGTTGAAATATCATATATATCATATATATCCAGTATATATGTAGTTATAAAATTTCATAGCATTTATAGATAATAAATGAAATGCACAGTTAATGGAGACGATAAGTCGTATGTACGCATGAACACTATTTTCAATTTTTTTTGCATTTTCAAATGAAAGAAAACTAAAAGATAAATAAATATATTATAATTAAATTATAATATAATATGATATATATGTTACATAAGTTCATTAACACCATCCTTTATATATTCTATTTATAGAATTAATGAGTCATCTCAGATTGAGGGGGTGATAGTCTATACTTCCTCAAATGAAATTATAATATTTACACATTATAAAAAACATAAAGGTATGATTTAAATATGGTTATAGAATAATATATGAAATATAAATATGATATATATCATATATAAATAGTGTTTTATCATAATGTCCACCATGAGATGCAGTAGGAGATAATTGAACAATCATCGTTTCGTGAGGCAGTAGTTTGATGACCACAGAAAGAGTATGTTTGTATCCATTTGATGGAGGTGTGTGTGTAATTTTAGCTTGAATAATTCTCATAAAAACATCCTATTATACGGAATAATCATGTGTTATTATAAAATAATTAAAAAAAGAGTGTGTTGGGGGTTGTAGAAGGAAAAAAATTGAAGAAGATTGAGAGAATACATTACCTCAAATCGGGTAACTACTTTTGATTTAAGCTAAAAGGCATTCTTGAACGTCCTTCTTCCCAAGGGAAGGATTATTTTAATAATATAGTGATTTTGGGGGCCAACATGGACATATTATGGACATGAAAATTGGGCTTGAGAGGTGTGATTAAGGGTTAGAGGTGATTCCCTTTTATAAAAGCAAGGATGGGCACTTTATGAATGTCTTGAATGATTATTTTCTTATAAAATTAATTTAGAATTCAAAAGTTACCAACATAATTTAATTTAAATATAAGGTGAGTATTTTCTTAAATAATCTCAACCAATAGGTTTTGGGAATGTTTTTGTCTCAAATTTAACCTTATCATTTAGCTTTAACCCCTAGTTAACTTATCTGACTCTTGCCATGTCTTCTTGTATATTCATATTATATAGTTAATATAGTTACTATAAATTGATAGTAGAACCTAATGTGGTTCATTAATGACTTTTTAAACCATATATATTTCATTTGGAATAATATTATATTTTTAGGATAATTATATCATTTAATAAAATATTAATTATGTTAAAAACACATTTATGTCAATTTATATAATATTCATATCACTGATTTTTAAAAAATCCATAAAAACATTATAGTTTCATAAAATCATCATTAATTAAAATATAACAAGTCATAATTATCCATAAAATTTATTTATGGCAAGGAATGTTTCAAACTAAATTTATTTTAATTTTTTATAATCTCATTTATTTAAAACAATCAGTAATAATGTAAAAACCCAATCATCATTGTTCCATAAATAAGATTATTTATCTGATTCCTAAAAATTATAAATAAATTATTATGATTTAGGAAATATTTTTAGATTTATAATGACTATTTATTGTCACCAATATCACTTTTATAACCCCATATAATTTTTTTAGTAAAAGATACATGTTCAGGGTATATTTTCCTTAACGTTAAATTAAAAGTAATTAAATGTCATTTTCCCAAAAAAGTGGCTCAATGGGGTCCTAAAATCATATAAAGGATTGAAATTTTTAGACTTATCTCATAAAATATGGTTATAACATGTGTTAGGGTAATTTAATATTTTTATAATATTAATTTCTTTACCCTTATTTACCAGATTTACCATTTAACCAGGGTAAACAAATATTTACAAAAGTTACTATTCATAATGCCAAAAAATAAAAGATACATATATAAAAAATATGGAACCTATTATTCCAAATATGGAATATATTTAACAAATTCCAAACAAAGAATTTTCAAAAATTAGTTTAAAATTAATTCCCATTATAAAAACCAAAAACCGTGATTTTAAGAAGTAATAACAATCAAATGATAAATATGTGTTTAGGTCTAATTAAAAAGTGAACATAATCACAATGACCAAAATTATATTAAATTATAAAAAGATAATCTAATGATACTTTAAACCTAATTAAAAATATAACCAATCCATATAAATAAATCAGATAAAAAGACAGTTTTGACTTAAAATGCAGTATTTTTCACTATTAATTTAAAAATGATCATTATTAGAAAAATACCAATAATTTACCCAAATTAAAATTTGATGTCAAAATTCTAAATAATATTCATATTTATTCTAATATAACATAAAAATGTGACAAAAACATATTTAAAAAGGGTTCGCCAACAAAAGGCAGTAACTAAAAATTTTAAATAATATTAAAGTATTTCATGCATAAAGTCAGATTCATTATTATTTTAAGCCTCTAAAATTTATTTGATAAAATTAAAAATATTTAATAAAATATTATTAATCATAAATTAGTTAGATATGTTCATTCCTAGTAAAACAATTTCTCTGCGTTAACTACCATTTAAAATAATAATATTATTATATTATTTTTCGGTATAACTCATAGTTGTGTGCAACCTAAGATTTCAAGGAAAACCATTGTTTTATGTTGAGTATGATTTCAGAAAAAGTGTTCTATTAAAAATAAAACCTATACATTATTCATAAATACTAATAGAAATGAAAAATTATTAGTATATAAATACCTAGGTTGTTACACATCACCTGCTAGTGTTACTAAAGGTGTCGCATTAGGGGTATACAAAAAATTCATGTGATCACCTAGGATGTGATATAGATCATTGGTGTCAATATTTATTTGAGTTATATATATATTTTTTATCATGGGAATAAAATATAAGTTAATTTTTTATCATCATGATTTAGAATATATTTCCACAAATGCGTGTTATTATAAAACAATGCTATAAATGAGTTGTACTATAGGTCCTGGGGGGAATCACACCCAATTAATCTTTTACCAATAATAATTTGAGTGTCCATGAGTTTTTTATTCCAAAGTATAATCATAACCCTAATACTAGTTTCAAAAATATAATTAAGGTAGTATCCCCTAATATTTTACATGAATATCTAGTGGGTAATAGCCACCCACTGAGAAACTTCACTAGGATGCCAACAAATCATTGATATAGGATCAACTATAGATTAGTCTGGTAACCAAATGTCATAAATTGAATTTAATCTAGGGTAGACTAGTATTAATTTTGTACCCCACTATAATTTTTGGATAAATACGTCCATAGAATATCCCCCCATGGTTTTGATCAATATGGATGTATTAATATCATTATCGTCCAAGAAGGGATGTAACAAAGTGATTAAAATTATCTCTTCAACACAACTTCAACAATATTTACCAAATCCCTCACCAATTCATTATTTTTTATTATTTCATATAAGAGTTATAAAAAGGGAAAAAATCGTTATACATGTCCCCAAGAATAGTTAGCCCCCAACCTTTATGAATGTCTTAGAAACTTATTCCCACTTCCCTATTGAATTAAGTCAAAGGTATTGGTTTAAGATCAAAATTACCATTCTAGTTTATAGATGAGTCCATGATAAATATATTGTCAATTTAGAGGATAAAATATCATTTTGAATCATTAAATCTCTTATTCAATCCTTCAACAAGTAATAACACAAAATTACCTTGTATAGTGGTGACCAATCATTGAAAAAATTTCTCATATGGTGAAGGCCCCACTAGAGGTTCTATTATTTCAAATGAATCCTCTCAATGGATTTATTTATGGATAATTATATGTTTTAATCAGAATGTATCACTAAAAACATTGTATTGATATGTATGACTCGACGTCACTACCAACGTGATGATATTTTCATCAGGAGGGAATTTATTCAACGTAATGACTTGTAAGGATACGATTCTTTTGATAGGAGGGATGCCATGTAAATTTTGGATCCATGCATTGTTCATGTAGAGAAATCCATAAAATGGAATCCAATTTGATTATAGACCATTTATCATGAATTCTTTCAGAATATTGGATTGAACATAATTGAATGGTTAGATATGTTTCAATGAACTAGGATCAAATCTTCCATCCATTTCTTATATACAAGAAGCCATGACCTTGTTATGGGTTTTATTTTATGATTCAACCATTTCATCTAAAATTATTTGACATGATCTAATTAAAAGTGAGAAATTGAATATGAATAGGTACTTAATTTTTTTTATATTTCATAAATACAATATGGTTTCATTACTATGTATAAAAATCTCACCCATCCCTTTGTGGTTAAGGCAATATCCCTATGTATTTGTTCACATGTCTATTCTCCCAGGACACCACACCCACCTATCCATTTATGGATTTTATAGATTGGTATCATTCAACTATATATTTATTAAATATAAAATTTTCCTTTTTCATATTATCTGTTAATAATTCCCAGAACCATAATGAAGTTAGGACGAAAGCTTAACCTAGTATTGTGAAGAATTAAAAAAATTGATCCCAAAAAATTGATTGTTTTCTAATATCTCTAATATACATTGACAAACAGGGTATCACATATTTATATTTTATTGACCATATCCAGAATCATACACAGAATAATGAATAACATAAACCTAATGTTATCACCAATTAATGTGTGTTGAAAAATGCATTCCATATAGTGTGTACGATTTATCCATCATGTTAATAAACACATTGGGACTAATTAATGTCGAAGTCATACTATTAACTATGAATTCATTCCCCATCATACAGATCTAATGAAATTTTATGTGGAGTGTGGATGTATTTCATAGTGGTCTATTTGTGGTGGAGGAATATTTTTCGAACTCCATAGAATAGTGGAGAATCTTTAAAGGGGAAGGAATGTAGGCTGGGTGCCCAGTTCATTTCAATCCAATCCATCGTTGTGAACCCACAACATATAGAACCACATTACATGTTCTATGTTGTTATTTGAAATATTATATTCCCATACATTTTCATTTCACATTTTTACCACTCAACTTAATAGAGTTGGGTATCTGAGGTGGTTACCTACCATATTTGGGTGTCTTGCCTATAATGCCTATAGAAGGACCAATTGAAAATAAATTTTTAAGCATGATGTGATAATAATTATGGTTAAATTGATATAAGTATTAATAAAAATTCAAATCAAGACTTTATTACATGACATACCTACCTTGATACTATAATCATACATTTAGGCGGGTTTTGACCACAATCCAAAGGTAAAACGGAAGGGTAAAATGTGTAACTATGTCTATTAATAAATATTACTATTGAATGACCAATTATTCTTGTTCATCATCAAGAGATTTTTAAAAGTAGATTTCTTATAGATAGACACCACTATCTAGGGTAGTAAATCCAAGAATCATAATTTTTTAAAAATTGGAATGCACATATCTTTGGAAAAAGGTCACACCCAACTCTTGGGGGATACCCAATTTAGAGTTTATTTCATCAAGCCTCTAGTGGAAAATAGAATTCAATTTTATAAACCCATAGTGAATGTCTTCCAAATATTCCTAGAAGGAACTATACATAGGTCTCCCAAAAGGGGATATACCTAGACCACCTAACATGGTGACACATTTCCTAGGTCACATAACCAATGACCCTCATCACTCAGGACACCTACCTTCACACCTTATTTTATAAATTCTACTACCAATGTTCTTACAGATAGAGAACTCTACCAAAACTTATTATGATAAATTATATGTATATTAATGAAACTTTTATGAACATTAATCATTATTTACATTGATAACAGATAATTAATAGGGGTTCCACCCAAACTGATAGTCTGATAAAGGTAATTCTGATCTTGAATTCCCTTGATAATGAGGGTCCCAATTATGAAAATACCAATAATATATATCATAAATTATTTTTATCATACATGTTAAACCGTATTGATAATCTTGTCACCATAAGTGTCTAATGTTTCTCATTTATTCACTTAATGCGAAAATTATTTTCAAGGGATTCTACCTTAGGTCTAACCAAAAACCTATCCTCAATGAAATGTATAGGAATAATCACTAAATCATCAGAATTCTATATTATTTATGCATCCAATCATCCATTTTGGTCTTGATAACAATAGATAGGACATAGTTTTATATAAGGGCCTCCAATTTTATCTAATCATCCAAACCCCACCTTTACATAAGTAAAATACCATGCCGTACACCTTTAGAAAGAATGAGAATAATTCATACACATGTCCAAAGTTCTTTTAGGGAGAATATTATATTCCAATACATAATATATATCATATTACCCAATGGAATGTTTTCCATGAGATTCATTGATATTCAATGTCTACTGTTACCAGTAATAAACTCTAATTCTGTAAACAATATCCATTCTGAGTCCAATAATATAATCTCTTATCTAACTACCACCTATTATGAGTAAACTGAAATGAAATCCCTGGAATATTAACCAAATTTCCCCATAATAAGTAATATTTTCGATGAATTATCTTTCCTAAAAAGGATATATTACACGTGTGTGACTCATTCCCAAATGAACATATTCCCTATAATAAATCATTCTTCAATGGGTCATAATAACATTGAGAGGCTCTTCCATACTATGTAATATCTTATATGAGTTTGAATCTTCTCTATGAAGTATAGTAAATAATATACAAGATCAACTAAAATAGTCTATTCATGCATAATCCAGTCTCAATCTCATTTGGTCACAAATTTAAAGACATAAACAACCCTTACAACATTTTTTTAAATTACATGGATTAGTTTTGACATATGATCTCAAACCCTATAACCAAACCTTCATGTGTTTGATTATATTATCTAGGATATATAGAATATATCCCATAGTCTATACATAAATACCCAAATTTATTCAATGGGAATATATAATAGAAAAATAAAATGGTATTGAACACACAACCATTAAATTATCTTTACAGGTTCACGGCTGTATAACCTTAAGAGACAACACATTTTTCCGTAGAAAATCACCATAAAAGTTAATACATATCCCATTTAGTTGAATAAAACAATGTCAGTAAAAATTCATTTCAGTGGGATATGTATTAAAATTGTCTAATGTGTTTGATCCTAACCCTAGAGAGCCTATTTCATCCATGGATAGTGATAAATTATAGAGATCTCAGCTGTACATCTTAATCCCCCAACATAATTTATTAATAAATACTAAAATGTATGGACTTTATTTATTAAAAAAATATTGGTAAAAATTAGTAATATTAGTTCATATAATGATTCAAAAAAATATCGTATATTTTCCATGAGAGTCCTAATGTTATTATATACTCCCACTAAATAGGTAAGATGAGTGAGACCTCTTATGTCATTAACCAGTTAAAAACCCAAAGCATCACAAGTAAAATATCCACCAACATATTTCAAATGTAAATTAGGTCATCAGAATCCATGAAATTGTATTTTTCTTTTCATGCATTAGAAACATACACAATTTCATTTTTTTATAGAAATGGAATCGAAAAAAAATACATTATTATCTAATTTTAAAATTTCTCAATTTATACAAAAGACATCCAAAATCTTATACATCAAGGAAAATGTTATGCGTGATATCAAATATTGTATTTATTTAAGTAAAATATTACATTATCTAATTTATATCATGCTACTAAAAATATATCTTAAGAATGTTAAAAATAATATATGCATACTTAGCCTTCTCAAATTATTAGAACAAAATTTACAATACCATATTTCTCATCTTCCTAAGATAATGTTACATATATAGGGAAGCATATAACATTAATATTTTTAAGTTAACTATAAATAAAGTATCTAATGTATCAAACTATATTCCATCCTATAATACATTTATATACGATTATGATAATTTCATAGACATACAATCATATTCATTCATGGATTTAACAATTTTTTTATCTGAGGTATAAAGATATTTGTTATGTATTCCATGAAATTATTGATTCCAAAAAATCAACTCCAATAAATACCTAACATCTGAAATTAAACATCCTAAATTACTACCAATGTGTGTAATTTACAAATTATTGCAAAACATGTTCAAAACATATTAAATTTTCATAAGTGAATTTTAAATCACATTAAATAAACAATAAGAATAATAATACAGACCACTTCGTCATCAATTATAAATAATTATAACATATAAATACATAACATTGATTATATATATATGTATTCACTATCTAATTAATTATATATTTCGTTCCCTCTACTCATTAAAACAATTATTGATTATTCTCTCACAAAATAATTAGATAATTTCATTTTTTCATACAAACCATCACTACAATCATCACGTTAAATTGTGTATTATTTGAACCAATTGTTCCAAAATATCTATGTATTAGAAATAGTTTCCTATTATTATGGAAATCTTATTATATTATTTATTCTCACCACAAATCATATTATAACAGGTCAAAAATTATCATAGAAAATTAAAACCAAAACATCATGTGTGTGTAATAATCTATCCATCTATATATTTTTAAATAATAAATAATTTAGTATAAATATAACATATAAAATATATTATCCCTTGATCTATAAATAATGAAATTTTTTTTAACCATATTCTCTCTACTTTTTACATTACTGGCCTGGATATTTTATCTTGAGGGTTGTCGAGACATTATTCAAACCACTGATCCATGAAAAGATCAACTCTATGTGGACCAGAACAATATTGGTGTATAAAAAATAATGATTAATCTAAACATAAATGTTATCAATAATTTTTTTTCCAAAATAATACAATAATAGATTATTTTCTTATAAATAATAAACTATGTCCAATTTATTCCCAACACCT
Source organism: Viscum album (assembly GCA_963277665.1). Taxonomy (NCBI): domain Eukaryota; kingdom Viridiplantae; phylum Streptophyta; class Magnoliopsida; order Santalales; family Viscaceae; genus Viscum; species Viscum album. The sequence goes on along the minus strand of OY728136.1, from coordinate 1,951,000,441 downwards.
AGTTAATAAACATATTATAATAATTCACAAATAATAATGTTTCTCCCCTATAGAATACTTCTCTACATTTTTGTAATATTGTTATTAATTTATTTTGAAAATAAAATAATAAATCTATGTGTGGGGAAATGAGATTCATAACATATTCCAGCCTCAATCACGTAGATGGATGAGTATAATTTGGATTTGTAAGAATAAAATAAATCTTCTCCTTAGATGAAACAAATTTATGCTTCCTGATGTCTTCAGCCACATTATCCATTCAAAATGATTCTTCATCTCGATTTTTTATAATATTGTACTATATGTATATAAATATTGTCAGAACTGTGGTTTTCAAAACCTATAACTTGTGGGTATCTAATATTAACATCTATTCACTCCATCAGAGTCTTTATCTAGATTATTTATGTAGCACCATTTGAAACAACAATATACTCATCTCTAATAGTGCTCAAATTTACTGATTAATACATCCTAGAATTCATTTCCACAAAAATTTAACCAATAATAAATGCTCCCTCAAATGATTATTTTTTATTATAAATACAAAAAACCTATCCATTAGAGGTATGTACCTTTAAATTCTACTCTTATAAGTTATTATTGAACATCCCAAAACAGAATAGTTTGGTAAAATATCTCAAAATTATCTTTTCGTCTAAGTGGTGTGATTCATTTGAAATTGATTTATATATAAATAAAATAATGATATCATAGATAAAGTCGACCCTTAATGATTTCAACTTTAATATAATACAAATCAACCTCTTAAATTCATTATCATTCAAAAATATCCTTCATTATTGATGCTCAAAATTTCATGTAGTTTAATTTTATTATACATTCCTATATATTTATCTATGAATAATGTTATTAATAACTCATTAAAATATTTTTTAGGAGACATGAAATTGTTACTAATATCATGGGTAATTTTTAAACCTTTGGAAATTTTAATCACCATAATCATTTTAATTTCAATATTCTTCTTCAAGTGTGAAGATATATATTGAATTTTTTTTATTACTTTAAAAGATAATAGAACTGGCATAAAAAATTAAAATGAGTACTGAGTTGTAGGTATTCGTCGCATAAAAATTACTTTCCGACCACCCTATCCTAAACTCAATGACTCCCAAGTATGATTCTAGGATTAAATTACCAGAAATTGATGTTGGTTTCGACCCTTAAAAGAATAATCTTATGTTTACATACCTCACAATGATCTGTATCAATCATAATGACCACTTATGTCTCCATATTCAAATATTTTTTTATCACAGTTTATAAATTGATATTTATAATGCATTTAAATGACATTGAAGATTACTTGGGCTATAATTACAAGAAATTATTAAACTTTTCATGTAAAGAAAGTGGGGAAAATATTTATGAAAAATTCATGCCCTCAATATGTAATCACACCTTTCATAAATCCCTTAATTAATTTATAAATAATCTTTATTATCATTTACCTTATTCCTAAAAATCCATTTTATCTTAGTAATTTTTATTTCCATGGGTGTATGTACATGATCCCATTTTTCATTCTCTTCAATTTGGTTCAAATCTCAATTCTATGCTTGGATCCCTTAATTATGATACAAGTATTTATTAATATTTTGGGTTCTAACTTTTGAAAGAAGTATGGTGTGATCATTTTTAATTATTTTTATTCTTGTTGGAATCTACTGATTCTGAATCCCTAAGATGTTTTTAGTTGAAACCCAACTTTTTGGTATTTTCTTCATCCATAGAGTTTAAAATACTACTCCATCAACAATTAAATATATTTAATTTCCCTAATTTTATTGAATTTATTTTATTTATGAATCTTATAGAAAATTGACCCTAGATATAAAAAATAAATGGTATATTTATTTCATTATTTTAATAATATATCTCAAAAAATATAACAGAACCCAATAACCCAAAGGTTTACATTTTCGGTGATTAGATATATAAAAATATTATTTTACAATATTTGATAACATTTCCTGATAATAATAATCTACTAGCCCCTTTCTATACACATCACATTATTTGATCATCATAATAACCTATGTAATAAAAACATATAATATAGGTGATCTCAAACACTCAATAATGGAAAAACATAACATAATTTATTAGATCATAAAAATGATGAAGTATATGAAGATGGATTAAATATCTTATTAAATGATGATGAGACTATAGATGATAATCATAAAAATGATAGCGCAATATAAAATCCTAATAATATAAATAGGGAAGAATATTATTTTTTCCAATACTATAAATATATTTCAATAATCATAAAACATGAGAAAATAACATAAGAGTAATGAAAATTATGTAAATAATGACTCACAAGAAAACATGGAAAATACTAAAATTTAAAATATTATTAGAAATGTGGAATAACATGATAATCCAATTTTATATGTAGAAGAACCATAATTATAATTAAATGTTTTTGAGAAAAATCATTATTCCAATTCCAATACGATCAATCCCATTATGTCCATGTCTAGAAAATTAATAAAACTCATTTTCTAATGTCTACATAAATAGGCTCCTTATACCCCTAATAGACTATAAAATGATATATAAACCAAAACAATTCATGGGAGGGAGATATAAAACCCCAAATATAATTACCATTACATGTGTGTCCCAAATAAAATCAATCATCATTATTTCTTAAGGATCCAATGGAAAAATAATGTGTTTCTAAAATATTCATAAAAAATCACTTAACATGAAATTGATAAATAAAATGAAATCTAAATTTTAATTTTTTTAAAAAAATATAGCATAACAAAATATATAGGGTGACTGAAATATCACATCATGAGAGATAAAACTTGGTGTAAAATAGAAGTGAAAATTAAAATGTTATCCCAAAACCTTTTAAAAATTATTTTAAAAGATACAATGAAAAATAAATCTAAAAAATAGATTAGAAATATATGAAATTTTAAAACCATATCATCAAAAATATATTATAATGGTATCCTATAATAATGAATTATGACAATAAATAATGATTAGTAAATAATGAAAAAAAATCATTTGTTAATATTTTTAGGTCATTTTATAGAAAATACCACATATTAGAATCATTTAAAGGATTCCATTACAAAAAATTGGTAATTGTAAATATGAATAATTTAAAATGATTTTTTTTTATTTTTTATAATAAAATACATTTGACAAGAAAACCCATTACATGTAAGAGAAGTGGGTTGAGATAAAATTGTAGTAGTTCATACCAATGTTGTACTTTTAATTTTAGAGATAATTTTATCAATGAATTAGTTATTTATGATGAGATGTAATTTTAATAAAGTGTAATTAGGAATACTATATCAAATATGAAAATTTTAAGATCAAATTAAAACTGAAAATTCTATTCATGTAAAAAATGACACAATGAAAAAGAAACTGAGTTGATGAAACATTTAACATGAATATCAGTATAGTAATTCACAACACAAACTAGGTAAAAATTTAAATATATTTATTACATATTTCAAATAATTAATTATTTATAATTAATTTTATATAATGCACTTGTAACCATTTAAGTGAAATATATTTGTTAATTTTGGATTTTCATTAATTTCATGTTTTTAACAAACTAGACCCCAGTAACCTTGAGTCGCTATATTTTTTTATAACACTAGAATACGATATAGCCAATAATATCCCAAAGTACTGAATATTTTATTAGTCTTGGTAATCAAGATATATACAAGAATATCACATTAAATTTTAAAATTTAACAATATATCAAACTGAATATAAATATTGTACGTATATGAACTCATTTAAGGAATCCAATATCATATCAAACAGAGAGAAATAAAACAAGGTTGAGATCAAAGATTCATTAAGGATTATTTAGTATAAAACCTATTATATTTAAATAAGCAATAATTAATATGGGAAGTAAAAAATCTACAAAAAACATTTTATTTAATTGATAACTTGAGTATGAAATGCATTTGTAGATAATATCAATATAAAAATCATATGGATAACAATAACTAACTTATAAATGAATTAAATTAAAAATAATTTATTATTTAATCTAAGACATTATTATTTATAAACCATCACAACATAGCACAATGGAAGTTTAATTGAGGTGTAGGTATACACTCAAAGCCAGTGTAAGATAGCTTCTTGATTTTTATCAAGACACATGTCGACGAATTGAGTTGAAAAATAATTTTAGGACCCCAGAATCACTCGAATTTCCAATTCATTACTCATATATTTAAGTATTTATTTAATTCATGAACTTAATTACTTATAAAAAGTACCAATATTGGGTAAAGAATACATATTATCAATATATATATAGTATATTTAGAAGGCCCCACCTTAAACATTACAAAATCTTGAATTAAGTTAATAATTCACATTGTGGATCTTTTGAGGTTTAGATTTTTAAGGAATTAGACCATAAATATTACATTACATCTAAAAAATTACAAAGTATACAATTTTACTTAGTTTCCATTTTTTATAGAATAAAAACTCATAAAAAATAAACATGTATAATTCCTTGTTTTAGACAGCATGAATTTCCTTTATCCAATCATTTACCCTATTCATATTTATTTCATGTGAAAAACAATTCAAAAATTTGGATGAGCATTAAAATACCAAAAAGTGTTATAAAATATGAAATGAAAACATTATCCCATCAATAAATACAAATCAATGAAACCATACTTTTCAATCATAAAATACCTTATGAAATCATTAGATTTATAATAGAACATTGTATTCATAAATCATAAAGTAAACTTATGGCATACATAACATACATATATCTTATCTCTCACAGATACATAGAGAGTTATGTTTGGAATACCCATCCCAGTATATTCCCTAAATCTCATTGGAGAAACATTAACGTTTATTTCCTTCCTGTTACCCAATGCATTGGAGAGCTATCTCGAGCACACCCAACCTAGGTTTAACATGGAACCAACCGTATATATAAACAATTCCCAAGAGCTATAACATATTAATAACACATAAAAAAAGAATAAAAAAGATAATATTTCCACATTGAAATCAAAATATATCATTTCAAGGTATTGAAATATTCAATTATTTATCAAAACATTTTCAAAACCATTTAAAACATTTAATAAATATATTTTTTAATCAATTATTTCCATACCTCTTTGAATCCTTTAATGGAATTAAAATTTAAAAACGTTATTGGAAATATAAATAAATCCTTAAAACCATTTTGAAAACATGGAAATTAATGAAAAATATTTAGATGAATAAATCATTGAAGCTTTTAAAATTATGTTTTAGTTAAAGAGTCTCGTAAAACATTAAAAACACATGACTAAACATAATTAAATAATAAAATAAAACAAAACATATAATATCATGAAAATAAGGATACTAATGATATAATATTTCAAAGGAAAGTATATAAAATATATAAAAGTTAATTGGTGTATAACAACAAATAAGTCTCAAGTGAATATAAATTGATACGAAATCCCTTACATAGATCGTACCATTAGATTAAGGATAAATCAATGAAATAATTATGCGTCAAAAATATAACTACACCAAATATAATCTAATATTATGTGTAAAAAAATCATAAGAGATTCAATTATATTTATATAATTCCATAAACAATAATTATTAGTTTAACCCAAATAATTGATATTGGATTAAGAAGTCCCCTTAGAGAGATTGGACAACCTAACGACGTCACATTAAAATTGAAAAAATGATTTGATGAGGGAGAAAAGGGTCTATCATCACATGGAAAATAATGTACAGAAATATTGATATATAAGAACATATCCCAAATAAGAAAATTAAAATTTATAGTACTTTACATAAATGAAGTCTTTATCAAAAAGAGTATGGTGAGAGGTACCCTTACAGATTTTGTAACTTATGAAACATAAACCACATGAAAGGAGCATAACATGAAGATGTAAATGCCAATAAATTAAATTATATTTAAAAAATTAATACAATAATGGGAAGTACCTACACCACACAAAAGGAAAAAGTGGAAAACATAACATGAATCTCACAGGAATAAAAAGTGAGAAGAAAACCCCTTACCTCAAGTCTAACTTTTATTGCATATTCTTTGTTGTTACTGAATAATAAAAATAAGTTAATTTATACTTTATTACTAAATTTTTTCAATTTTATTATTCCTTTTAAATCACTTATTACCTTGCTATAAAAAGTTTATATTTATTTTAGTTCATATCAGACATTTTTTTGATGTTCAAAACTTGAGTTAAAAATGAATTTGTTATAATTTTAAATTTTCTATGTGGAAGAAACTACATTATCTCTAGAATTATATTAATTATTTATATATTATATATATCATATATATCTAGTAAATATGTATTTAGAATAATCCAGATCATTTGGATATATGAAAATGAAATGCACCGTTTGTGGAGACAGTAAGTCGTACATACACATGAATGCTACTTCCATTTAATTTTTTTTAATTTAAAAGGAAGGAAAACCAAATGATAGATTGGAATATTGTTATTCCTGTATAATATCATATTTTATATAAAATAGATAAGTATATTAACAACATACTTTATACATTCCATGTATCGTATGAACGAGTCATATCATGTTGAGGGGGCGGTAATCCACACTTCCTCAAATGAAATTATTGTATTTACCCATTATAGGAACCATAAAGGTATGATATAAATGAAAAAAAAAATAATAGGGAAAATATAAACATAATATATATTATATATAAATACAATTCCATCATAATGGAGAGCAAGAGAGACTATTGGAGATATTTGAACAATCATCATTTCATGAGGCAGTTGTTTGCCGCCCACCAAAACTGTATGTTTGTATCCATTAGTTGGAGGTGTGTGCAAGTGTAGTTAAAATTATTCTCATAAAAAAGACCTATTATATTGAGTATACTTTTATTGTTATAAAATAATGTAATAAATAGTTTTTAAGGGGTTGGAGAAGTAAAATAAAGGAATTGAACTTAAGAAAAGATGTTACCTTTAAATCGGGTAACTCCCTTTGGTTTGAACCAAAAGGCTTTCTTTAAGTTCCTTATTCATAAGGTAAAATTTCTAGGAAGAATAGTGGGATTTAGGCAGCTTAATTAGTTTGAGTTAGGAAAATACAAGGTGATTTTGATGTTTGAGTAATGGGTTAGAGGTGATGGCTTTTTATAGGGGGCTCTATTAGAATGTTTGAAAACATTATTTTATTATAAATTGATTTTTGGTTTCAAATGGTGGAAAACACATTAAATTTATATATAAGCTTACTTTTGTTAGAAATAAATTCATTCAATAAAAATTGGACATGTTTTGAATAGTTTTTAAAATTTTATAATCGCATTTATTTAAATCAATTATTAATAAGTTAATCAGTCCATCATCATCGTGTCATAAATAATTCTATTTATTTGATTTATAAGAATTATAAATAAATTACCACGATGTAGGAAATATTTTTATATTTCTGAATAATATTTATAGTTGAAGATATAACTTATATTTCCCCATGTAAAAATTTATTTACTAAAAGATATATGTTTTTGTAATTTTGGTATTTACTTAAATTAATTAATATAAAGTGAAATTATCACACTAATGTGGCTCCATGGGGTCCCAAATTCGACCCAAGAATGACCATGTTCGGAAATATATCAGAAAATATGATTAGGACACATGATATGGTAATTTAATATTATTATAATATTAGTTTTTACCCTTATTTACCAGATTTACCTTTTAACCATGGTAAATAAAATATTTACTAAATTAAATATTCCTAATGTCTATAAATAAAAGTTACCTATTTACACTATTTGTACCTCCTGATTCCAAATATGGAATCTATATTTCTAAATTCAAAACACAGAAGTGGCATGAATTAATTTAAAATAAAATATCATTGTCAAAATAAAAAGCGTGTTTTTAAGAAATAATATCTATCAAAATATTGACACTTGTTTATATTCAATTTAAGAGTTAAATTATTTCAAATGACCAAAATTGGATTAAATGATAATATGTAATCCTATTACACTTTAATACTAATTAAAATAATATTATAACTATATAAATAAATTAGATTAAAAGTCAATTTTGAAATAAAATGTAGGATTTTCACTATTCGTTAAAAAATGATCATTATGAGAAAAATACAAAAATTTCAACTAAAGTAAATTTTGATGTCCCGATTCTAAATAAGAATATAATTTTTTTCAAAGAGTACATATAAAAGTGACAATAACTAGATTTAAAAATGGTTCTCCCCCAAAAGGTGTTAAATCAACCTTTTAAAGAAGATTAGAGTGTTTATGCTTAAAATAGGATTCATTCACATTTTAAGCTTCTGTAATTTATTCGATAAAAGAAATTTTTTTAAAAAACATCTATAATCATATAGTAGTTAGTCATGTTCATTCCTTCTAACACAACATCTATTTGTTAACTATAATTTAAAATAATAATAATATTATAATATTTTTTGGTATAACATAACATTGTGTGTATCATAAGATTTCAAAGAAACCTATTGTTGTGTATGGGGTATGCCATTGAACATGTCCTCCATTTTAAAGTAAAATTATTAATTAATTTACAAATATTAATAAATATGAAAATTCCATATTCTTTATTCACCGGGGATGTTACATCCTTCCCCCCTTTTGGGAATTGCATCCTCACAATTTTAAAATTATGCTCAAAAACTTCATTAAATGTTCCACATCGAAAAAAGTGTCAATAAAAATATCACTATAAAAGAAATTAAGATAAGTACAAAGGTTACTCGAGATAACCCATACTAGGATTCCATGAAAAAATGGATATGGAAGAGAAAATAAGTGTCATGTTCTAATGGAGAGTGATTGAAAACATGATCAGGAGAATGTTTACCACCAAAAAACCTCAAACCATTGATATGTTAAACAACCATTGGTTTCCCAGTACGAAAAGTAAACTGACAACGTTTTTGTTTAATGTTTCATTTAATAAATTTATAGAATTTATTTATGATATTGACTGAGTACATAAAGAAGTATAATTAGTTGTCACATAGAGTGTCATACTCTAATAAGTTTCTACAAAAAACTCATCATTTCTCCAGTCAACGAGTATACATGATGACTTTATCCCACCTAAAGCGCTAGAGTCATCTTCATGAGAATCACATAATATAGAAATATTGAACTATATATATCCATTATCTTTATTCATTAACCAAATCCCAAATGGTTCGACTAGATCAGATAATCCCCCCAAAAGGATAATAATTTATAAAAAAAAATACTATACTTAATCCAAAAAATTTGAAAAAAACCCAATGTTTGAAAAAGACGATTCATTAAATAGATGTCTTTAAAATTATTCAATGTAACACAAACTATTATTGTATCCCAAAACAGAAAAGGATATAATCACATAATCTTCCTCGATAAATCATAACATTTATCTCCAAATAACATTGACTACTATTAAATTCTATTACTGAAGTGTAATTAACCAAATCACATATTCTCTATGATAGTGTAATAATTTCTATAAATAACCCAAATCTTTATATGTACATAATAAAAACATAGATTCTTCCAAAATAAAATTCCACCATTACTTCTCAATTGATATCCCAATGTAATCTATTTTTCATAGGCATATTGTTTCCCAAAAAGAAAAAACTTCTTCCAAAATAACCTTTATCACTTAATCCCCAAATCATTTTCTTATACTAAGGATATCCATTTGATAACAATAATATCCTAATTCAAATTATTCTGGATCAATAAAATTATTTTACTAAAAATAATAAGTCATACTTACCATGGAGTTTGTGTAGACTAATGGTAGGTGATAACTCCCAATAACACATTGGTTGTGGGTTCGATTTACGCAGCTTTGTCTGACGTGAAGGGTTGTCATATAATCTGTGTTTTTTCCTTTTTTAAAAACTATAAAATTTTATAACATTTCAAAAAATGATATAATCTCCCCAAAAATAACCATAACATGATTTAACCTCAATGGTTGTCTTATGCCTCTCATTTTCATCGCAACTCATAATGACCTCAATATCTTAATTCACGAAGACTTATATATATTGACAATATTTTTAACCTCCATAAAATAACACTATTCCCAAATAAAGAACATCATACCTTGATCATTGTTTCCACCTGGTTTCATCATTATCTTATTCACATAGATAGATGGTCCATGAATTGCAAAAACATATTTAGAGACCCTTCTAAATCATTTGATTCCATTATCAAAATACACCTCGTAAATTTTGGGTCATATGGGTGATCACAAAAAAATAGTTTTGAAAAAAAAATCATGTATGAAATATAATTTCAAAACATCTAATAATGATTTCCTTTTAGAAAACATTTGGACTGAGTTTGAGTTATAACATTTAATCAACGACCCTTTTAAAATACCCAAAGTATGTTCTAAAAGACTATAATTTAAAAATCAAATATAAATAGTTTGCACAAGGGTGTCCTTCTTGAGAACCTTTTTCAAAATCATAATATACTTTAAAATCTTATAATAAGGTAAAATATTTGAAAATTCCTTAATAATATTTACCTTTCTTGAAAATATGAGAATATTGAAATTTTTTGATTATGTACAACCCATGATCCATGATGGTATAGATGTATGGCGTAGGTGTTTGATATCTCAACCAACTGCTTGCAAGTGAGTTGTATGTTAATAAATGTTTCAGTGTCTTCTGGACATGACTGTGTAATAATTATTTCAAGAAAGTCATCAGGAAAAAATAGGAATGTTGTTTTAGATCCTTCTCCTTCCATTTATATCAAACTTTCATTGATCCGAAAAAGTTATAAAATAAGGAATAAACTTAAATAATAGACATATTGACTAACCATGTGTCTAACAAAAACTCATAAAACCTAAATTTTTCTATACCGACCCATGATACAAACTATAAGGCCTAAAACATAAACACTAAGAAATATTTAATTATGTTTATAATTAACTTTGAAGATCTTTTCAGGTTTGTAGTTTTAGAAAATTAGGCCATCGTTATTACATTACATCTCAAAAATTACAAAGTAGAAACTTCATCTCAGTATCCATTTTTTCATAAAATAAAAACTCTTAAAAACAAGAACATGTCTCGTTCAATGTTATAGATAACATGAATTTCCTTGATCCCATACTTGACTTTATTCATCTTTAAGTCCCGTGAAGAACATTTCAAAACATGGTATGAGCATAAAAATCTTAGTAAGGGTTTTAAAATAAGGAATGAAAAAATTATTCGATCAATTAATAAAAATCAATGAAACCATACTTTTAAATCATAATATACCATATTAAATCATATGATATACGAATAAAACCTAGAAATCATAAATTATAATGGTAACTCATGTCATTCATAACATACTTACATTTAAGCATTCACAGCTACTTAGGGTGTTATGCTTTGAATACCCATTATAGTATATTCTATAAATCTCTTAGGATAAACTTTAATATTTATCTCGGTCATGTTACCCAATGCATTGAAGAGCTATCTTGGGGTCACCCACCCAGGGTTTATCACGGAACCACCCGTATACGTATACAATTCCCAAGAACCATAACATATTCATAACACATAAAAGAAGTATAAAGGAAAGATAAAATTTCCTCATTGAAATAACTATATATCATTTCAAGATATTTACATATGAAATGCTTTATCAAACCATTTTCAAAACGATTAATGACATTTAATAATGTGATTTTTGAATCAAAGTGTCCCATACCACTTTGAAGATTTTAATTGAATTAAAATTTTAAAACATAAATAACAATATAAATAAATCCTTAAAAACATATTGAAAACATGGAAATTAATTAGAAATATTTATAAGAATAAATTTTTGAATCCTTTAAAATGATGTTTCAGTTAATGAATCTCGTAACACTTGAGAAAGAATTTACAAAACATAATAAAATAATAAAATAAAATAAATCTCACAATATCATGAAAATAAGGATATTAAATATATAATATTTCAAAGGGAATTATATACACCATATGAAAGTGAATTGGTGTATAACACCAAATAAGTCTCAATGTAATATAAATTAAGACAAAATCCCTTACAAAGATCGTACCATTAGATTATGGACAAATAAATGACATAATTATGTGTGAAAAATATTTATACACCCAATATAAGTAGATATTAAGTGTACAAAAATCATAGTTCATTCACAAATATTTATAGGCACGAAATAATGATGAAGTAGTAGTTTTACCCAAATAATTGAAATTGGGAAAAGATGTTCCCTTATAGAGATTCGCTGCCTAACAACGTCACCTTAAAATTGGGAAAATGAGTTCCTAAAAGAGAAAATGGTCGCTCATCATATGGGAATAAAATGTACAGAAAAAATGACATATAACAACATATCCCAACATAATAAAATGGAAATTTTAAATACTTAACACAAAATAACTATTTAACTAAAAGAGTATGGTGGAAGGCTTCCTTACCGATTTGGTAACATAGGAAACATAAAACACATGAAATAAGGAGAATAAAATTAAAATGTAAATGGCCATAAATTAAAGTATATTTAAACAAAGAATAAAATATTGGGAAGTATATACACCATGCAAAAGGAAAAATTTTCAAATACAACATGAATCTCACGGGAATAAAAAGTGAGATAAAAACCCCTTACCACATGTCCGACTTGTCTTGTATGTTTCTACTTATTCCTAAATTATAAACATAAGTAAATTTATACTTTCTTAAGAACCATTTTTAGGTTTGTTATTCCTCTTATATAACTTATTAACTTTATATAACAATTAGTTAATTATTTTAGTTCATATATGACATTTTGTCGATGTTTGAAACATGAGTAAAAAATGAACTTGTTATAATTATAAATTGTCCATGTTGTCAAAATTCCATCATCTCGAGAATTATATTCATGATTTATATATCATATATATCATATATATCAAGTATATATGTATTTATAATAGTTCATATCATTTGGATATATGAAAATGAAATGAAATGCTCATGCAAACAGTAAGCCTTACGTACGCATGAACACTACTTCTATTTCATTTATTTTCATTTTAAAAGTAATGAAAACCAAATGATACATAGGTGTATTATTAAATATGTATAAAATCATATTTTATATATGTTATTTTAGTTCATTAACACCATCCTTTATACATTCCATTTATGGAATGAATGAGTCATATCACTTTGAGGGGGCGGTAGTCCGCACTTCATCAAATGAAATTATCATATTTAATCATTATGAAAACACTAATGGTATGATATAAATGAAAAATAAATAATTATAGAGAAAAAAAAGAATAATATATGTCATATATAAATACATTTCCATTATAATGGCCACCATGAGTGGGGTTTGGAGATATTTGAATAATACTCGTTTCGTGAGGCAGTAGTTCGTCATCTAGAGAGATAGTATGATCGTATCCATTAGATGGAGGTGTGTGGAATTATAGTTTTAATAATTCTCCTAAAAACAACCTAGTATATTTATGATATTGGTTTTTTTAGAAAATAAATGAATAAAGAGAGTTTAGGGGGTTTAAGAAGTAAAATAAAATAAAATTACATAAGAGAAGATGATACCATTAAATCGGGTAACTCCCTTTGGTTTGAACGAAAAGGCTTCCTTGAAGTGACTTCATACTAAGGTAAGGCTTCTAGTATGAAGATAGGGATTTAGAGAGATTAATTGGGAATAGGTTGGATGATCCAAGGGGCTTGAGTGGTGTGAGTAATGGGTTAGTGGACGGCTTTTTTTAAGGGGGAGGAGGGGCACTTTAGGAATGTTTGAAAACATTATTTTATTATAAACCGATATTCATTTTCAAATGGATAAAAACTATTTAAAATAGAATTTAAGATTGCACTTGTTTGAAATAAAATCATCTAATAATAATTTATACATTTTGTATAGTTATTTAAATTTTATAATCTCATTTACTTAAATCATTTATTAATAATGTAATCATTGCATCATCATTGTGTCATAAGTAATATTATATATTTGACATCAAAAAATTATAAATAAAATAACCCGATGTATGAAATATTGTTAACATTCATATGAATATTTATACTCTAAGAGACAACTTATATAACCCTATGAAAAAATTGATTTACTAAAAGATATATGTTTATGTAATTTTTGTCTTTACATTAAATTAATTAATATAAAGTGTCATTATCACTCTTATGTGGCTCCATGGGGTCCCATAATCAACCCAAAAATTCCAATAGTTGAAAATGTATCATAAAATAGGATTACGACACGTGTTAGGGTAATTTAATATTGTTATAATATTATTTGATTACCCTAATATAACAGATTTATCTTTTCACCGTGGTCAATAATATATTTACTAAAGTTAATATTCATAGTGTATAAATGTAAAAGTTACATATTAAAATAATATTGACCTCCTGATTCCAAATATGTAATGGTTTTTTCCTAATTCCAAATAAATATGTGGTAGAAAGTAATTTAAAAATAATTCCTCTTGTCTAATGAAAAAGTGTGTTTTTCAAAAATAACATCTTTCAAAAGATTGTCACTTGTTTATGTTCAATTTAAGAGTCAAATTACATCCAATGATTTTTTTTGATTAAACGGTATAAATAAAATCCAATTACACTCTATAAATAATTATAAATATGTTATTCCTATATAAATAAATTATATTAAAAGGTAATTTTGAATTAAAATGAAATATTTTTAACAATTCATTAAAAAATGAACATTATAAAAAAAATACCAAAATTTTATCCAAATTAAAATTTGATGTAATGTTTATAAAGAAGAATATTATTTTGACAAATAAAACATTTAAAAGTTACAAAAAATAGATTTAAAAATGGTTCTCTATAATGTGGTAGAAAATTGACCTTTTAAATAATATTAGAGTGTGTATGCTTCAAATTGGATTCTTTCACATTTTAAGATTCTAACTTTTATAGGATGGATATAAAAAAATTAAGAAACATGTATAATAATATTTTAATTCTTCAGGTTCATTCCTGCCAATACAATGACTATCGGTTAACAACTACTTAAAATAATAATAATATTATATTTTTTCGGTATAACCTAACATCGTGTGTGACGTAAGATTTCAATGAAACCGGTTATTGCGTATCGGGTATGCCATCGAACATGGAATCACCTTTATTGTAAAATTATTATTTAATTCACAAATATTTATAAATATGATAATGATATATTCTTTATTCACTTGGGATGTTACACTATGAAATAACATTCCATGGAAAACACTTAATATAGAAATGGTATACAGTTTAAGAAAAAATAATTTCCATTATCAATGAATATTGATAATTATGGAACTATAATTTTCAATGATCCATGTAATGATAATGTTTTGAGATAAAATTAAAATCCATAAAATTATAAGGACACAAAAGACAACCGTCAATTCATTAAATATACTGGTTTTGAAATTAAATAATTTTTTGTGGAATAAAGTAAAATGGGTAATAAAAAATTTAAAAAATATTTTTCATTATAATAAAATTTAAAGAGTAATGAAGAAGATAATGAGTGTAAAATTTTTATGTAAGAAGGAAGGTCTATAAATGACGTATATAGTAAAAAAATTTTTTTTTTATTTTTTTCAAATAATGTTGAAAATTAATCCCTTTTAATTAACATTACGAATATTCCATTCTAACCAAGTAACATATAAATAATAATTTAACATATTATATAAAAATTATTTATATAAATAAAAAATATTTTCATAAAATAAGTTTAATAAATTTTGGTATGGAAGAAAAATACTGTCGATAAAAAAGAGAAATAAAATTGACTTTCCTTTTAAATTTTTTTATTGAAATATTAACTTAAACTAATTAATTAGTCATTATTAATAAATAAATATTCACTCAGAATAAATTAATAGGGATACATATACACCATATATTTTAAAATAGTTTCATATTACTAGATATGGTTAAATGTAGTATATATTGAGATGAAATCCCTAACCTTAGGCCTGGATTTGTCACTTGTGTTCTTCATCTTCAAGAAAAATAAGATAATGTTAATTACATGATTTATTAAAAATATTTTTCATGTTTACAATACCTTTTTTATTTTAACCATGTTATACTTATTTACTAAATAAATTATGATCATATAGGAGGTTTTAATGATATTCAGTTCATATCTAGAAAATGACAGTGATAGGATGACAATGTTTAAAGTAGTCATTATTACACAATATTAATAAAAAAAATAAAAAATTAATTAACATTTTTATAAATAAATAATATATTTATAACAAATAAATAACTATGGTCATGAAAAAAAAATTATGTTTCAATTATGTAAATGCTAAGACTTCCGTATGCATGAGTAATATTTTCTATTTTCCAATGATCATTATGGAATGATCATAAGTTTTTTACAAGTATAGGAACATAACTATATAATAAATAGAATATTATTTATTAAAATAATAATATATATGATGACTATTTTATGAGGTTTTGAAAAATGAATCACATCGCTTGGTCAAAATGGCATTCCACACTTACAAATGAACTACATTATCATTTTACTATGAATGGAAATATTAAGATATATGTAATATAATAATTTTAATAAATGATAAATTACCAATGAATAATATTTAAAATTTTAAAATAAATCATCATAACAATATGTTGAGAGTTTTTGAATGAAAATAAATTACCTTGTTTCATGATACAGTAGTCCATTTACACAAATATGATAATTTCATTTCCAATTTTGTGGAATATGAGACGTGTTTAGGTTATTAAATTTAAATTATATTATATTAGGATCTAGTAGATACTTATTGTATTATATTTTAGTGTTTTAATAACAACTCTATGGGAAAAAAAATAACTAAAATAAAATATCTCGGTTGAGTATGATACATATTCTCATAACAACCCCATTAATATTATACTTAAAGCCATCACATTTATTATTTAGGATAAAAACTATGTTGGCACCCAAAAATCTCATACAAAAATTTTAAATTATTTAAGATAAATATTCAACAAATGTCATAAAAACAGTCCCAAGTATCATAATAGTTTATAGTCTTTCATGACTATATACAGAATATTTTTATTTCTTGAAATCTCTACAACATATCCATTAATTATCATCCCACATAGTATTATTCTTAGTTTTACCCTACATGAAACATGTTTGTATAACAAAAGAGAATTTAACATAAGAAATGGCGAGCTTAGATTCTCATTATGGGAAAACAAGAGAGATATTAATGTTCACAAAAGAATATAATATTCATAAGGGTGTGATAACATGATAATAACATAACATAACTAAATCATGAATATAATTGATCATAAAAATGAGGTGTTGAATAAATATTGGTTGTTCGTAACATATGATTCATAATGTAATCAATAAAAAGTTCCATAATAGCATAATATTGACATAATTCATAGTTTTTTTCATCTATATTAGCATAGAAAATATTTTGATGAGGGTACCCACTAAGAAATTAAGAAAAGTTTAGGCTTGGAATAACCACCCATGTTACTAATTCGGGCTTTTTATAACCTCAAATGTACTCTATTTTGGGTGGGGAGGGTGGGGGGATCATGTACCCATTTGGTCTTGGGATAATCACCCATTCTCCCTTTAACCTCATATAACATTGATAATTACATAATTGTTTGGGTAGAGATGTAGTTCCTAATCATATTAGTTATAAAATCACCACCATCCTTTCTTATAACATAAAAACATTCTTATTTATAATGTAACAAAAATCAGATAATGAAATCATACATGTGTATTACAAATGATCATGAAACAATCATCATATCAGAACCCATGTAATGAAATGAGTTTCATAAACATTTCATCGTAACATAAACAGTGAAAGAAATTTTTCATAATCATTTCATCATTTCACAAAATCATAACTCATATAAAAATTAGTTCCTTCCATGGTTATCCTTTCATGTATTATGATCGTACCACGATTCACTCTTTTATTCCACCCTTACACCGCAGTTTTAAACTAGTTTTGTAATGAATATTCCAAATATAATAATTAATTTCACTTCATGTTTGAATAAATAAATTAATTTTAATCAATATTATAATGTGAAATGTTACTTGTTTTTGTTTCAATGTAGGTGGAGGTGATTTGGAGGGCCTTTGATGAAGTGGAAGAAAAATGGACCAAAATTGCATGGATCCATGGACATCTGTCTACTGTTTTGCATATTACACGAAATCCGTGAATCCAAATGGGCTAAATATTTGTGGTCCTGTCCAAAATGTAATAGGCTACATTTCATATTAAGGAACCCAATGCTGATTCAGCTTCTATGGGTCCCATCCGAACTGATCTGTCCAAGACACCGAATTTGGACCAAGTCAAATGTGGTGTTCTGTATTTTATCAATATCTTGATCTGTAGTTGTCCAAATTGTGCCAAACGTTCGGTGAAGCTAATCAATAGGTAGAGCTACAACTTTTATATTTTCTCCAAAGCGATATAAGACTGTCTGAAGGCCGAAACGCGTGGTACAGTTGAATTGAAGAAATCTGTGTGCCTAAAACAACCTTCCAATTTTCCTATAAAATGGAACCTTGGGATCCTCATTTGGAAGTTCGGACAAGAGGCAAGGTGCTGCCATTTTGGAGTCCCCAAAGAGACTTCTCAACATCCCTATAAGTTCTGGAGGCTATTGGAGGTGCTACTTCATCATCTTTCTCTTCCTCCTCTCCCATGGGTTTCTAAACCCCTTGTGATCACCCGGGGAGGAACGTAATGTACATCCCGAGCATCATATTTGTAATATTTGAATGATCTTTTAAATTCCAGATTGTTGTGTTGTTTTTCATCATCTTCTATTTTTATTTTATTGAGTTATGTACTGGTATGTCATTCTCAACTCATATGATCATGTTTGGGGGTACCCATTCATGTGATGTTTCACACACCGTTGACCACTTTCTTTCCCCCTTTCAATTGCGGTGTTTGTGTGGTTTATATTGGTCAATTGAACTCACACAAGCACTTTCAAGGCTATGTAAATTTATGTCATGGTATCACAAAGAAATAAAATACAAATCTGGATAGTGCATCAAGTTTTTCATGTGTTTCCTTGGTGAGTTTTGGTTATGAAGTCAAACACAATTCACCCAATCATCGGCGGTGTCCGGTGAATCGTTATGTGTTTTCGACTGAACCCTAGGAGGTATACTAGTACAAACTCAGTAACATTATGGTTATAGGTGTTACAAACCAGGGATTAAAAGATCATAACCCCATACCTTGATGCGATGAAGGATGAGAATCACCCCGGGTTGATCACGCTTAATCAATCTTGTTCATTTCAGCTTTGTTTTATCGCTTTCATTTTCTATTTTCATCATTAATGATAAAAACCCCAAGTTTCAAAAAACCTAATTCACCTTATACTTTCATAATCAGAACACTCTTTTTAAATTAATTATCTAATGCTCTGTCGAGAGACGACCTAGGGTTGCTGCTATACTGCAGAAATTCTAGTCAAAATTAAACAACTAATTTGACGCGCTCAACAACGCGATCAAATTTTGGCACCGTTTCCAGGGAGCCAAGATCATTTTTTTCTTTATTTACTTTTATTAAGTTATTTTACTTCTTGATTAGTACTCCTCTAAATACACCACCCTTATTTTATTGTTTTTTTTTGGGTTTTGTCTTTATTTTTTGTTGTTTTTGGTGTGTTCTTTCTTTCTCTCTCTCTCTCTCTCTCTCTCTTCTTCCCCATCTCCCTCTATAATTGTATAGTATAACATTCTATTATTATTTCACCCTTCTTAAGTTATTTTATCCATCTCAAATAAAAAAACACAACAAAAAAATCAATCAATCAAACTAGTCATCATTGTTGCATGACAAGATCTGGTAAAGAAACACTACATGAATTTGACCCTGAAATTGAAAAGTCACTTCACACACAAATAAAGGAATTAAGAGAAGGTCAATTAAGTAAAATTGAGGAACCCCTTATGAAACCTCAAGTTTTTCTAAACCAACCCAAAATTGAACCCAATCATACCCAAGAAAACATGGCTGCAAATAATCGAATTTTAAAAGAACTGACCACCCCGGATGTGGAGTACCAATCTCCGTACATCCAATATCCTGAGAAAGAGGCCAATTTTGAGCTAATATCAGGCCTCATCCATCTCCTTCCAAAATTCCATGGTCTTCCCAGAGAGGACCCTCACAAGCATCTAAAGGAGTTTCACATAGTGTGCTCCACCATGAAACCCCAAAATGCGTCTGAGGACCTCATTAAGTTTAGGGCCATCCCTTTCTCCCTTGATAGTGTAGCCAAAGATTGGATATACTATTTTCCTTCCACAATTGGGGGCTAGAATGACCTAAAAAGGCTTATTCTAGAGAATTTATTCCCTGCCTCCCGAACTGCATCAATTAGGAAAGAAATCTGTGGAATTAGGCAATCACAAGGAGAGGCCCTTCATGAATACTGGGAGAGATTCAAGAGACTTTTCTCAAGCTTCCTCCACCATAAGATTATTGAACAAATATTAATCCAATACTTCTATAAGGGACTTATCCCCATGGATTGTGGAATGATTGATGCTGCGTCTGGTGGTGCCCTAGTTGAAAAAACTCCTTATGCCGCTCGTGACTTAATAGCCATAATGGCTCAAAATGCACAACAATTTGGTACACGAGCTATTGCACCAACCTGAGGAGTTCATGAGGTAAGTCATTCATCCATAGAACAAAAGTTAGATACTAAACTTGATGAGATGCATACCCTTCTAAGGAAATTAGCTCAAGCACAAGGTAACTCACTCTCTAATTCAATTCCATTAAATTGTGGGATTTGTTCTGATAACACTCATTTTTATGACCAGTTCCCACAATGTCAAGATTCATCTGAGTCCTGTGCAGCTGTGTTCCCAGAGCATCCATTCCAACAAGAGCCTCCCTTCAAGCAAGAACCATTCAGGCCAAATCCAAACCCCGGGTGGCAAGCACAACCACAATACCGACAAAGAGGAAACTCAAGATACCCAAAGCCGAATTGGTATCAACAAGGCCAAGGTATGCAACCTTTTTATCCTTAAACTTCTCAAAACAATCATCCTTCTTCTCCTCCCAAATCTGAACCAAGCCTCGAGGACATGGTGAAGCAAATGGAAACCCAGAACCTTCAGTTCCAACAGACCACACAATCAGCTATTCAAGACCTACGAACCCAAGTGGGGAAATTGGAAAACACCATCGGTGAGATTAAGATGCAAGGTTCTGGACAACTACCATCCCAACCCATTGCCAATCCAAAGGTCAAAGGTAATGTATGTGCAGTTACACTTCGTAGTGGAAAAGAAGTTTCTCCTTATACTGATTCTACACAGCAGGTATGTCCCCCTCATGAAAAATCTCTTTCCCAACCCTAAAAAACATTATGTAATGAAAAACAAGACAAAAATGGTAATCGAATAGTCATTGATAATTCAAATGAACAATAAATTCATTTTCCTTTCCCTCAAAGAATCACTAAATCTATGAAAAACATTGATAATGAGATTGACAATGAAATAATGGATACATTTAAAAACGTTCAAGTTAATATTCCATTGTTGGATGCAGTCAAGAAAATTCCCCGTTATGCCAAATTTCTTAAAGAGCTTTGCACCCATCGACAAAGGATGAAGGGGAATGAGAGATTCAACCTGGGAAGGAATGTATCGGCCTTGATTCAACCAGCAATGCCAACCAAATGCAAGGATCCGGGCACATTCACGATACCGTGTACCATAGGGGAGACCTTCTTTTCTGATGCTATGCTAGATTTAGGTGCTTCCATTAATGTAATGCCTCACTCTGTGTAGACTTCTCTACAGGTTGAAGAGCTTCAACCAAAAAGAATTATCGTGCAACATTCCAACCGGAGTACAACGCATCCAAAAGGAGTGATTGGGGATGTCCTTGTTAGAGTGAAGAATCTCATCTTCCCCGCTGATTTCTACATTCTTAAGATGGAAGATACCCGAACCCAAGGACATGCCCCTCTCATACTTGGGAGGCCATTCCTCAAAACCGCAAAGATGATCATCAATGTTCACAATAGTACATTGTACATGGAATTCGGAGGAGAAAAGGTAAGTTTTAACATCCTTGAGGCTATGAAACACCCTGTTGAAGAGAACTCCAATCTTCCAGTCTATTAGATGGAAGTGCTCTCAAACAAAGCACACACACACAATTCTCTCCTCAACCCAAACTCTGATTCTTTTTTGTTTTCTTCACCCTTGGATGATTTGAGTTTTGGTTCTTCTATTGAATGTTGTGTGGGTTCAAAAAAATGTAAATTTTGTTCTTTAATTGATGAGTGTGTTTATTCTGAGGTATCCATGACTATAGATGATTCTGTAAATATCATTTCACTAGATTCTCTTTCCTTTGAGAATAAACATGAGACGATAGATAGTTTTATAGACCTCACTCTGCCTAAATCCCCTCCCTCAATCCAGAAACAACCGGTGTTTGAAATTAAACAACTTCCTTCTAATTTAAAATATTCATATCTTGAGGGTATTGACCGATTTCCCGTCATTATTGCCAATAACCTCTCTCCACAACAGGTATTCAAACTGCTCAAACTTTTGAGAGAGTGTAAAAAGGCAATATGATGGACATTGGCTGATATTCCTGGGATTAGCCTATCAATTTTTATGCACCATATACTTTTTGATGGTGAGGATAAACCCGTAAGACAATCTCAATGCCGGTTGAATCCCACTCTCCTTGAAGTGGTAAAATTGGAAGTCAGTAAATTATTTGCTGCAGGGATCATTTATCCTTTATCTGATAGTAAATGGGTTAGCCCAGTGTAAATTGTGCCTAAAAAAAGAGGAGTAACAGTTGTGTCAAATGAATGGAATGAATTTTTTCCAACACGTGTGCAAAACAGTTGGCGAGTCTGTATTGACTACTGTTGACTGAATCAAGCCATGCGGAAGGACCACTTTTCTTTAACTTTCATTGACCAAATGTTAGAACGATTGGCTGGTATGTCCAATTATTGTTTCCTTGATCGCTATTCGGGTTATTTCCAAATCCATATAGCCCCTGATGATCAAGAAAAGACAACATTTACCTGTCCATTTGGAACATTTTCATACAGAAGGATACCATTCGGTCTATGTAATGCTCCTGGTACTTTTCAGCGATGTATGTTGAGTATTTTTTCTGAGTACCTTGAGAGTTGTATGGAAGTCTTTATAGATGATTTCACGGTTTATGGTTCTTTTTTTGATTATTGTTTTGAAAAACTAGGTTCTGTCCTCCACCGCTGCATTGAAAAAGATCTTGTTTTGAATTATGAAAAATGTCATTTCATGGTTGAGAGGGGGATAGTTAATGGGAATATCATTTCAAATAAGGGAATTCAGGTTGATAAATATAAAATTTAATTAATTTCATCCCTTCCATATCCAAAATTTGTTCGTGATGTGCGGTATTTCTTGGGTCATACTGGTTTTTACCGCCGATTCATTAAAGACTTTAGTAAGATCGCACTTCCCTTATATCGGTTGTTACAAAAGGATTATGAATGTGTTTTTGATAAAAATTGTGAGGATGCATTCAATTTAATAAAAACGAGTCTCACATCACCTCCCATAATCCAACCACCTAGGTGGGATCTCCCCTTTGAGCTTATGTGCGATGCCTCTAACTTTCAAGTTAGGGTAGTTTTAACACAAAGGGTTGAAAAGGATCCTCATGTCATTGCGTATGGCTCGTGTACCCTTGAACCTTCCTAGGTAAACTACACAACCACAGAAAAAGAACTCCTTTCTATTATGTTTTCCTTGAAAAAATTCCGTTCATATCTTCTTGGGTCAAAAGTGATTGTGTTTTTTGACCATGATGCCCTTAGTTTCCTCCTAATGAAACCTGAAGCCAATCCCTGGCTCATTCAGTGGATGCTCCTCCTCCAGGAATTTGACTTTGAGATTAGAGATAAGAGAGGAGTGGAGAATGTTGTATCTGACCACATTAGAAGGATTTCCCCACCATTGGACCAACATGTTGACTCACCCCTACCCATTGGAGAATTCTTCCCTTATGAGAACCTTTGTGATGTTGCGGACCATACCCCCTGGTATTCGGACATTGTGAATTTTCTAGCAACATCTAGGTTCCCCCTTGATTTTAGCACTTCACAATCCCAGAGACTTAAGCATGATTCTCGTTGGTACATTTGGGATAACCCATACTTGTGGAGAATTTGTAGTGACCAATAATTTATTCGGTGTGTCCCTGACCATGAGTTCACCTCTATTTTGACCTTCTTCCACACCTTGGCATGTGGGGGCCACTTTGGCTCTCAACGTGCTGCTCGAAAGGACCTTGGCTCAGGAATTTATTGGCCAATATTGTATAGGGATTCCCATAGATTTTGCAAGTTATGTAGTCATTGTCAATTCACAGGGAATATCTCCAGGAGGAATGAAATTCCCCAACAACCCATGTTATGTTGTGAGATCTTCGATGCATAGGGCATTGACATCATGGGGCCTTTTCCAAATTCATTTTTCTTTGTGTACATCTTATTGTCTGTTGACTATGTATCTAAATGGGTGGAAAAAAAGGCCACCAGGACCGATGACTCTCGAGTGGTTGTTGATTTTGTGAGGTCCCAGATTTTCAGTATGTTTGGTCTACCAAGATTCATCATTAGTGATCAGGGTTCACATTTTTGCAATCGTAACATGAAAAACTTGCTTCGTAAGTATGGGGTTGTTCATAAAGTCTCCACATCATATCATCCCCAAAATAACGGACAAGCAGAAATTTCAAATCGGGAAGTTAAGAGAATCTTGGAGAAAACTGTACCACCCAATAGGAAAGATTGGAGTTTGTGCTTGGATGATGCAATTTGGGCATACCGTACAACTTTTAAAACACCAATCAAAATGTCACCATATAGGATTGTGTTTGGAAAATCTTTTCACCTCCCGGTGGAGGTAGAACACAGTGCATATTGGGCTGTTAAACTATGTAATATGAACCTTTCAGATGCAGGTGAGGAAAGAAAGATGTAGATTCAAGAGTTGGAAGAAATTCGACCTGATGCATATGACAACTCCCGAATCTATAAAGAGAAGACAAAGGCTCTTCATGATAGCATGATTCACCAGCGAAAGTTCCATATTGGTGAGAAGGCATTCATGTACAATTCCAGGCTTAAGCTCCACCCAGGTAAGCTTCATTCCCGATGGCTCGGTCCTTATAATGTTACTAATGTTTACTCTTTTGGTGCAATACAGGTTTTGCATGAGTAGAGTGGATGAAGTCTTACCGTTAATGGGAAGCGACTTAAACACTTCTATGAGGATTTTCCAAAGAATCCGAAGGATGAAATCCACCTTCTCGATGCATCATACCAATAAAACACACCAGGTTTTATCCATCCTACTCACATTTTCAATTATTTCAGTGAGGACACTATACATTCTAGGTGTGGGGGGTGGATACATTCCTGGGTTAGTTAGGATTTTTCATCATTTTCTCCTTTTGTTTTCTCTTTTTGGCCTTCTTTATGGTATTTTTATTTTTCCCCATCAACAATTTCGAAATTCCATGATGTGGCGACCATAAAGTGGGGAAAGTAAAAATACCATAACGAAGGCTAACAAGAATTTGTGTATGAGTTTACCATCAAGGAGTGATTTTTAGTGAATTGGTTTTTTTCAATGATTTAAATGGTCGTATCTATGTAAAACCTTTGAGATGATTGATGCCCTTTGTGGGAGTAGTTTTTTTGGGAAAAATGTGTCACTAATATCTCCAAAATATTTTTTCACCAAACCACAAAGTGTGATTATTTCTTACTTAATATAAGGTAAATATATGTTGGGTTAATATTTTTCAGCTTTAAATGATATTTCCATATGTTCATTCCTTATTCGATTTGTTTCATTACTGTACCAGATTGACCTATGCGTGTGTACCTAATGTCTGACTGTTGTATGCACTCAAAAAAAAATTGTTGTGTCTTGGGCAGGTCAAAAACCACTCTTCCTCAACCTTTGATCTTGTTATAACTATTTCAATTAGTGTTGTGAGGAGATCAAACAAGGGTTGAGAGATGAGTGTGAGATTTGTTCCAATTGCAACTTCAAAAAAAATATAATAAATTAGGAGAGTGATGAAATGTGCAACATATGGGGATATCTAGGTCGGGAGCTTATGGTTTGATTTCTGGGAATGCTTAAATGAGTGGGTCTTGAAAAATGATTGCAAAGTATGTAGGACAGGTTCAGTGACAAAATCATTTAAGTTGAAAAATGTTAAAATAACATATATTTATTGGATAGCAAGTGGAAAGAATATCATGTAATGGTTTTAACACACACACATGGATATTTAGTGTCATGGATTACTTCTGAATTCCTTTCTCAATTGGGTATCATGAATCTTTTTGAATTTCGCTATGATATGATTTATGAGACATATTTTTCTATTTTCACTAGGAAGAACTCCTTGGTGTGGTTCGTGCATTGATCACTCAAATGATAAATCTTCAGGATTTTGGAAATATATATATATGAATAATTGTATTTGGATATGTGACTTTTCCCAGGAGTGCAAATGTTTAGGTGCGGGGGTGTGATCGTACCACGATTCACTGTTTTATTCCACCCTTACACCGCAGTTTTAAACTAGTTTTGTAATGAATATTCCAAATATAATAATAAATTTCACTTCATGTTTGAATAAATCAATTAATGTTAATAAATATTATAATGGAAAATGTTTCTTGTTTTTATTGTTTCAATGTAGGTGGAGGTGATTTGGAGGGCCTTTGATGAAGTGGAAGAAAAATGGGCTAAAATTGCATGGATCCATGGACATCTTTCTATTGTTTTGCATAGTACACGATATCCATACATCCAAATGGGATTCAATTTTGTGGGCCTGTCCAAAACTTAATAGGATACATTTCTTATAAAGGAACCTAATGCTGATTCAGCTTCTATGGGGCCCATCCGAACTGATCTGTCCAAGCCACCGAATTTGGACCAAGTCAAATGATGTGTTCTGTAGTTTATCAATATCTTGAGCTGTAGTTGTCCAAAGGGTACCAAACATTCGGTGGAGATAGTCATGAGGCCGTGATACAACGTTCATATTTTTTTCGAAGCGAGAGAAGACTTTTTGAAGGCCAAAATGCGTGGTACAAGTGGATTGAAGAAATCTGTGTGCCTAAAACCACCTTCCAATTTTCTTATAAAATGGAACCTTGGGCTCCCCATTTGGAAGTTCGGCCAAGAGGCAAGGTTCTGCCATTTTGGAATCCCGAAAGAGTCTTATAAACATCCCTAGAAGTTATGGAGGCTATGGGAGGTACTACTTCAACATCTTTCTCTTCCTCCTCTCCCATGGGTTTCTAAACCCCTTGTGATCACCCGGGGAGGAACGCGATGTACATCACGAGCTTCACGTTTGTAATATTTGAATGATCTTTTAAATTCAAGATTTTTGTGTTGTTTTTAATCATATTCTATTCTTATTTTATTGAGTTATGTACTTGTATGTCATGCTCAACTCATATGATCATGTTTGGGGGTACCCATTGATGTGATGTTTCACACACCGTTCACCACTTTATTTCCCCCTTTCAATTGCGGTGTTTGTGTGGTTTATATAGGTCAATTGAACTCACACAAGCACTTTCAAGGATATGTACATTTATGTCATGGTATAAAAAATAAATAACATACAAATCTGGACAGCGCATTGAGTTTTTCCTGTGTTGCCTTGGTGAGTTTTGGTTATGAAGTCAAACACAATTCACCCAATCATCGGCGGTTTCCGGTGAATCGTTATGTGTTTTCGACTGAACCCTAGGAGGCATCCTAGTAAAAATCCTATAACATTATGGTTCTAGGTGTTACAAACCAGGGATTAAAAAATCATAACCCCATACCTTGAAGCGATGAAAGATGAGCATCACGAGACTTCCCCGGGTTGATCACGCTTAATCAATCTTGTTAATTTCTACTTTGTTTTATCTCTTTCATTTTCTATTTTCATCATTAATAATAAAACCCCCAAGTTTCACAAAACCTAATTCACCTTCTACTTTCATAATCATACCCTCTTTTTAAATTAATTATCTACGGCTCCGTCGAGAGACGACCTAGGGTTGCTGCTATACTGTAGAAATTCTAGTCAAAATTAAACAACGAATTTGACGTGCACGACAACACGATCATATTAACATCAAGAAAAAAATGGGGCACATAAACATCTTGATAAGATAAACTACCATGAAAAGTATATAGAATGGTATCCTTGGATCATATATATAGTAATGAATTTTTAAAATAAATGGTTTTCATCTTATATAGAAAATGGTTTTGAAAGATAAAATGTAATATTTCTTATAGAAAATAAATATTATTTTAATATCACAATTTAATACATATAGTTTTCTAAAAAAATTTCATTGAAAATAACAATGAAAAAATATAAATGAGGGTCGGAAAATAATTTAGAACATTTTATCAGAAAAATATAATTCCCTTTTTCAAAATTCAATTTTTGAAATATAATTTTTTTTTAAACAATTTGGAAATTATTTCAATTGAAAAAAACATTGAAATATATAATTTTAGCTTTAAAACAATGTGTCGATCATGATGGATGAAAATGTCATTTGTATTGTACATGTTAAAACAATGATTCATCTCACATTCTCTCTAAAACCTAAAATGGAATTATTTTTTTTGAAAATTACATTAATAATCATTTTAAATAAGTTTTAAACCAAATAAATGATTAAAATTTATTTAATAAATCCTTTGGATAATAATTTTTTAAAAATAGTTTTTGAAAACAAGGACATGTAAGAGAATGGTTTTTTCGATCGAAGTGGAAAATAATGTTAGTTTACTATAAAAACGTTATTTTTGAATATTGGGAACATAAAGTGATGAAAATGAAGGGAAAATATATATTTTAAATACAAAACCAAAGGATAATATAACATTTTAGTTATTTATAGATGTATCGTTATATTTCAACATGATATGAATAAATGTAATCAGTCCTAACTAATAACAAGATTGTGTCATTAAAACCATTCCACATTTTTAATAATGACTCATAAGCCCCAATAAATATAAAAATCAAATGAAATATTTAATACCATGAGAATAATTATATTCATGATATAAAATTTCAATGGTGCAGTAGATGACCCTCATAGAATAATATTTTTGCATAACATAACTTATTTCCCAAAGATTGAAATTTTCGGAAACAAAATTTCTTACCTGAGTGATCAATTTCTTTACTACATATAGTAAAATACTTTATAATAAATAAAATTTTATTAAAAACATATCAAATAACCATATATATTTATATATCATACCATATAATCATTGATTTTACACTTTAATAACCATTTATAAACAATTCGTTGGTTAAATTCACATTTGGGGTAATAAATGCTTTGTACTTCATGAATTTTTTGATTAATAATAATTTATACTATTAATTTGATCATTGATCCATAATATATATATTTTTAACCTACATATAAATATCAAATAAATTCATTATATAGGTATTTATAGTACTGTATTAATATTATACATAGAAAGTAAAATATATATTTTCTGGCGATATTATGTTATACATACGCATGGATGTTGTTTCCATTTTCTAGAATGATTGAATGAAAAAATGGTAAATAATATGTTATAAATACATATTCATATTTAGTTCATATATATATATATATATAATATTTTCATTAAAATAATACATATTTACGTTCTTGTAATGTGTAAATGAATCACATCTCATTATGAGGTGGTATTTCGCAATACACATGACCAATATTATTATTTTATTATAGAAGGTAATGTAAGAAAGAACTTGAAATATAATCATTAAAAAGAATAAAAAAATCTTAAATATCTTATTATGTAAAATAAATCTATAATTACATCTATCCTTGAGTTGGTCTGATGGGAAATGAATAATATCGGTTCATGAGGTGGTAGTCCACCATACAAACGAATTATGATTTCATTAAAAATTTAATGGAATAGAGGAAGGATTTAGGATATTATATTAAAATAATTTCATATAAACATATGCAATATAATAAGGGTATTATATCCCTATGGTTTAAATATAATTTAATTTTGTGAAGGAATAGATAAAATTAAATACCTCATTATAAAGATTACATCTTATTTAGAAAACTTATCTTGGATTGATCCAAAAGGATCCAAATGAGTAAATTTCGACAAAAAAAATTATTTCATGATTATATGAAAAACTTAAGCCTGTTATTTTGGTTTTTATTGGATAAAACCATAGGTTCTGAAATTTTAATGAATAGAGAAGAGGGGGTATCCATTTATAAGTGAGGTGAGTGTCATAATTGAATATTTTTAAAACAAAAAGATGTGACAACATATTTCAGATGACACAAGTCTTAAAAATGAGATATTATAGATATTTTGAGTCTATTAGATCTAAATATTTCTAAATTTTTTTTTTACATTTTTATTAATCATTTTACCACATGTGTTTTTAGTTTATCCAATGCGAAACCCATTTTCAACATAAACGTGGTAATAATTTTTTTATTTATTTAACTATTCCTAATAGTAAAAATTTATGTTCTTAATGTTAGATATTATAAATTTTTTTTTCTTCCAAATATGGAATCTATTTTTTAAAACTCAACACATATAATTCAAACATATTAATTTAAAATAAAACATGTCGGTTCAATGATGAAAGTTGTTTCCTAAATAGAAATCTACAAAAAATTTAAAAGTTCTTATTTCAAAATTTAATATGAAAATGATTTCAAAGATATAAATTGGGTAAATGGAAATATAATTGAAATCATTTTATATTTAAACTAAATTGTTTAGAAAATTAAGAATACTAATTATTTAAACTCAAAGATAGAAGTTAATAATAAAAGTTATTTTTTCACTATTAATAAAAAAATTGGTCCTTTTATAAATATTAAAAAACTCGACATAAGATAATTTAAACGTGATGATTTCAAATATTAGTTTTTTATATTAAATTTTAAATAATTGGTATAAAATTATTTTAATAAAATTGATAAAATTCAACCAACCAGCTTTCTAGAAAAGTAATGTATTTGTGTAAAATAGGATTTTTTATTATATCATTATTAAAAAACACATAAGATGATGTTAAAAATATTATTTAATGTAAAATATATAATTAAAAGGATTCATCAAAATTGAATTTTTTTAATTTATTCGGTTAAAATAGTTTTATGCGAAAAAAATATTTTAAAAAATATTTCCCTTATTTTCAAATAGTTATTAATTTTATTTTGATTTCTAACACCTTAGAATTAATATTATATAAATTTTTAACACTTAAAATTTCATAATTTAGTGAATCATAGTCATTCATGTATTTTAATTACTATGTGATTACTATCATACTAAATAAAAATATTTTAAAATTATGTCACATTTCATTTAAAATCAGTTTTGCATATAACAAAAACTAAATTCATTATCTCAAGTAACCTAATCTAATGTCATTTTTTTTGTAATAAAAAACTTAAATAATTAAAGTTATTTAAAAAATTTACAAAAAAGCATGGTTTAACATTCTACCCCTCTTTAATGATTTGTATCGTTGGAACTTAATCTTACGCTTGGTAATCAGGGTTTTAACATTTGAAAATTCAGTTTTGGGAAACCCACAATGAAGAATGTGTTAATAAATTTTCCTCTTGAAAATAGGGAAATATATGTGTGAATGTCTTTTAAAATTACACTTACTAGGTTTCCAAATATGAAATCATGTGTGGGATATAAATATTTGAACATTATTGAAAAGAATAATGTACAAATAATGATGGAGGGTGATATACGTCATTGATCGAAAAAAGGAATGATCATGTGAAAATCAACAAAAAAATAGAAAAAATATGTGTAAAAATTTTAATTAATATAATCAGAAATTATGGTAATAGGACACAATTTTATTTCAATATCCATTTACTAAAGTTATATTAATTTCATGCTAATATATAAAAACATGATTTTATTCTATTTCAGAAGAAAAATCTAATTCATTGGTTATGATTGACGAAGATCAATAGAATCAATTACATGAAGAAATAATGTTGATTGTTTAAATTCCTAAATCACTGGTGGATCAAAAGATCAAATAAATAATGATAAGTTGTCCCATTATTCGATTGTTATTGTAAAAAACAAAATTTTTGGTGCATGTTATCTTATAACATTTAAAGGTCAACTTTATTGATTTCATAAATAGTCAATAATAACTATCATTCATAATTAATTTAAATTGAATCAAAAAAATTTATAATCAATATCACTAAATTTAAAAAATCAACACATAATTAATCCTCCAAAAAACATCATGTAACTATTAATTTCACATGCCAAATATGTGAATACATTAATCATATATTTTATTGTAGCATGATAAAAACCAAAATAACCATAAAACCAAAATGATACTATATATACATACTAATTCCTGGAATAAAACAACATATTATTGAATATATTCCATAAATATATTAATTTTCTAAACACTATCAATGATAAGATAACCCACTTTGTTGATAAATAATTAATCCGTTCCATGGTAACTAATACTACCCAACTTATATTATTCATATCCATCATCTCTTTATCCCAATGTCATTATCTAAAACTCCAAAACATATTACAGAATATCATCACTTAATCAGATATTGTCGATAAAATATCAACTATATAATACATCACTTTTATAATCCATCAATACCGATAAACATATTCTTGAAAATACATACTAAAAACCCCTTCCAAACAATACTTATATATTTCAATACACATATAACATAATTCTTGAATTAGTATACATTAATGCGTTAGTCAACTAACTTCATTCTTAAACAATTAAATTGAATTCATCATATTATAACGTAATTACTCATTACTACAATATGAAATATAAATCACGGATTAATATTCAGAAAAATAAATTAAATATTCAATATTACATTTAACATAGACAATAATATTTAAACCAAACACAACTTTTATAGGACATTTGTAGTCCCTTTATCATTATAAATATTTCTATTACACTTATAACATTTTTCATTTTATTTATGATCTTTCCACCTAGGAAATTCATATGTATAATTCCCACATTATAACATTTAAAACATTCATCCATCGATGATACCTTAGAGGGGCCATTATTGTCATCCATTTCATTAATTGAGATTTATATTTTTCTTGAAAATTTACATGTTTGTGTTCTTATTTAACAAAATAAAAATATATTTTCATTCCTTTGACATATTCCCTTTAGTTATTCTTTCAAAATTATTGACATATAAAAAAATGAATCTTCATTTCTTCATGGTCTCCACCATCCATGATATTAGTGACCTCTATAATTATCTTATTTTTTTATTCTGAGAGTATGTTCATATAATAGTTTGTAATCATGTATCATGATAAATGATTAAGAATAATAATAATATATTTAAATTGCGTCACTATTCTATTTTTTTCTCATCAATACAATTACTATAACAATAGATATTAATCCAGTTCTTTACATTTTCAACCATTGAAAAAACCCAACAAATATAGTGTGAGTAGAAATATTCATATCGAGAAACTACATAATAATGGAAAATAACTTATAGGATATCAAAATCATGACACCTTCATTTCAATTTATGACCCCATATGCCCTTAGTAGTCCATTCATGGACATTTTATAAATCATTCATAATAGTTCATAAATATGTTGTGAATAGAAAAATCATATCCCAATGGAGTTTCAAACTAGGTGTGTAGTTATACTCATTATCTTGTACATAGGGATGATAGAGTATAGATAAATCCATCACTTGAAGAGTTATTAACCCATGTGACCACTGTGTGAGAGATGCACCCAATTCTAGAATCAATAATTATATTTAATTTTTGGGAAACAACCCACTCTATCCTTTACCAAGATTCCATGATATATTCATATATAATGAATCATCCTTATACTCACCCTTTTACATATACTTAGATATTTCCCATGGAATCTAAATAATATTTTTTCATGCTAGTTTCAGAAGGTTAACTAACCATACCCTTTGATACCAAATTAGGGACCAACGCATACCATACATATATAATACATATTTTTAGATTAATATTCATTCCATTTCATAAACACATGATTGAGGATAATAATATTTTAGTTAGTTTGGATACAAGATAAAAAATATTTTTATTTCTTGATTTATAATTAACATATCCAAAAAAGTTATTCCTATATATTATTTTTCTTAGAAGTACCCTACTTAAAACCTTTTATTATTACCTTAGGAAAGGGTGATCTCAGATTCTCTAATAGGGTAAAAAAATATTTATCAATGATTACATAATAATAGCATGATAATAAAGTTATATTAAAAATGATAATAACATTTTAAAAACATACCTTGAAAATAATGGATCAACAACATAAGTGATAACACAAATATTGAAATTTAAAAAGACATGAATCGTAATATAATCATATAACATGATCCATGAAAAGATACTGTTTCTGTAAAGAATATATTTTTAGCATATATAAAAATCATATATAATCTTATGTCAAGGCTACCCACCAAGAAATTCATAGCATTTTATGATTGGCATAAATACATGTGTGATTTCTTTGGGTGTGGGATAACATCCCTTCTACCCTCTATTCAGCTTTAGATAACCTCTTGTGTTCTCGCTATTTGGATTTGAATAACCTCCCTTATTCTCTTTGAGATCAAATAACATTAATATAATCCTAATGAATTAGAGGGAGATGAAGGTCCCAATCCTATTTCTGATAATTTACCCTACAACCATGGTTTGACATCACCACCATCGTTGGCTATAACATAACCAATATAACAGAATGAAAATCATATATTTGTGTTCTATAACATCAAACAAAATTCATGATATAAAAAAACATGGAATT
The DNA here is from genome assembly GCA_963277665.1 of Viscum album. NCBI lineage: Eukaryota > Viridiplantae > Streptophyta > Magnoliopsida > Santalales > Viscaceae > Viscum > Viscum album. The sequence continues at coordinate 1,950,965,227 of OY728136.1, read as the reverse complement.
AAATTGGATTCATAAACATTTTATCAACACATAACTTTAATAAAAGAAATATTTTTTATAATCTTTTTTTCAATTCATAAAATAATAAATCATAAAAAAAGAAGTTGGAAAAATATGAAATTTATCATTGCATAACTAGTGGAAGAAAAATGGTTTTTATAAAAATATCATGATGATAAACGATATAGAGATATAATAATAATGGTTTACAAGGATGGTTTCCCCTGTAATCAAAAATCAACCTCAAATGACGTCATCTTAAGAGGAAAATTATTTTGAAAGACAACATGGAACATTTCTTGAATAAAATTACATTTATTTTAAAAATCACTTTTTAAAACATAAAATATTAGGAAAAATATTTTTTATTTAAAATAAAAATTATACTTTATAAAACAATCTTCAAATATCATTTAAATAATCTATTATGGAAAATATTCCAGACATTTCGAAAATCATTTTTTTAAACTAAAAATTCATAAATAATTTTGTCAATCCATTTCATTCAATATAAAATTTGAAATTTATAATGGATGATTTAGATCAATGACATTGTCATGAACCAACCCACTGAGGTCTTACATGTGATTGCCTGTGGCCACCTCCTATTATCCAGGCATTGGAGAATAGTTTTGAGTATCCATATCCTACAAATGAGAGTCTTTAAATGATGTACATGAACACACACACATATATATAAACACTCACAATGAGGAAATGTAAAATAACTAAAAAGAATTCATTTATGAATATATGATCCCACAACAAAGTACAATTGTAAAGTACTGAAAGTGGAAAAAGGGGTCAAATAAAATCCAAACAAATAAATATAAAGAGTCCATCCTTCTCCATGGAAGAAGAATAAAGTCAAATTAATGTTTTTAATAAACACATATGTGTTAAAATCAATAATTACACTCTACTTACTCCCTGTCCTCATAAGACACCATCATATGGGTTATTATCTTCATAAGATGCGACATGTGATTACAAAGTCCATGAAGGAATGAGTATAAAAATAACAAGTAGGATTCCATAAATACAATAAGCCGAAATTATAAGGTATGGTCATCTCAATAGAATATATAAAAATCACTGTATAAAAAACACCCATCCATACTCAGAAAAGACTCCACCTAACTAGGTGGCCATAACAAACTTTCAAACACATTATTATGCATTGCGATATTCTCATTTTGGTAGAACCCACTCCAAAGTACATTAAATCCGTAGAGTCACTTGAAAATGAGGACTAGATCATTTGGAAATGACCAATAAAAATCACTGGTCTAATAAGCCCTTCATATTTGTGGGGACAATTCCAAAAAATGGGGGACACCACTAACCTAATATTGATCATCCTTCTTTATAGGGGATCATATTCCAACGATATACCAAACCCTATAGAGATGTCTGGTTATATAGAGTATCATCACCTTACCCTAGGAGGTCACAATGATTAAAAAAACCCATCTATGAAACAAATTTGATATATAATCACAATAAAGACTCATAGAGGTATATATAAACTCAATATGAGACTAGAAATCTTGTTGGAATCATAATATTGTGTTGTGGATTTAGTTTCATACTATGCCCTTGAGGGAAGTGGACAAATTGACCACATTAAACTACGACTGGTCCAAACTAATGAAATGAATAGCTACAAACACTCTTGAAGGGGGGAACATGGTGTGCATCATGTGTATAAAATATTTACATATATACCCATTCATACCCATTTGGTAAACAATCACATGAAATGTATGTCTGAATATACACAATGTACATAAAATGTACACGACTTATAGAGATACACAACACCAACCTGTTCCACCTAACCATGTTAATGAACATGGAATTCCCATTTACCATCTTGTATTCCTGTGGTCTTGTCATCGTATTAGTACAGGGTGTTCCATTGTTCATTTAAGCCTTCCCTCTTTCATGTACAGTCTAAGGTACACACCTATCACCATAGTGGGGACACGCTTTGTGTTGAAGGGGTCACATGCTATGTGATCATTAACATCATCCCAAAACCCTCACTACTTCTAAGAGGAACCCAAACAATGTAATCTTTAGAAACACATCATTTTGGGGGTATTTTTGAAATCCTCACCATGTACATGTGTCACTTGTATCGTCCATATCTTCCATCAATCTCTCACAAGAACACTACAACTAGGGTTTAATGGCCTTTCCATTAGTAATTTTCTGGATTCTAGTCACTAAATGTATTGTGAAAACATAAAATATTATTCACATTACCCTACACCACTCAAGAAATAATGAAATCCTCATTCTGTTTCATTCCCCCTCAATCTACCCTCATTTATCATCAATTAACATTGTACAACATTAATCTTGATCCTCACCCATGGTTTCGATCCTTTGTGCCGAATAATGATCACACAACAATCAGAAACTGGGTGTTTGTCAATCCATTGGACATGAAAAATACTAGTAATGATTATATAAATAAATAGAGAAATATATAATCCATGAAACGTGATGAACGAACCTTGACCATTTTTCAATTGAAATTAATTGATTTTCATATAATAAGACCTATGAAGAGGGATAATTCAAAATTAAGAAATAATTAATTACATAAATTTCATTCAATAGACTATGTGAGAAACATTTATATTCATGGAATTGATCCACTTTCTATCTAGATTATGAAACAGGATATATATCACAAAATAAAACATCATACCTAGATTTTAGATTGATCATTGATGAATAACAATTTCCATATTTGATAATATCCATGAACTTCATTGGCATAATGAACCATGATCTGATAATAATCGATCCTTTCCCCCCAAGGATGATCTACTCCAGCTATCTCTAGGTTTCTAAGGGTTAGAGGATAACTATAGTTGAAAAACTACAATAACATAATTTCAGGATAAATCAATTGTTGGATCAAAATAATCCAAATAAATAGATTTGTTTATTTATTTTTTTCCTTATGCCTCTGATAATGTTTTCACAAATGTTCCACTATGGAAAATTTTATGTCGTACCTAGGTTGAAAATCAGGTTTTAAATGTAACGGATGCATTAGATTTCTGATCGAGGCCTCATTCGAGAGTTATCCACATTCTCATTAACATGGTGTCTGCATGATATTAAATATATTAAATATTTTCAAATCATTTAATCTTGGAAGATAGGGACTCGAATCTTAGGTTTTGTCAGTTCCTGGTCTAGAATATAATCCATATAATTAAAAAAACAATATATGGAAAATATGTGTCATTAAAATATCCACACCTTACACATTTTCATCTAGAAAAGTGAAAACTATACCAAACAAAACGATGGTACAAGGCACACATATGGGTATCCCACTTTAATGTTCTCCCCTGACGATTCTTAGGATGTCACTAGACAAGCACAAGGGGAATGTATCACCCATGAAGGGTCATATTTATCTAATCCTATATCTCTAATAGGTACTCCACATAGGTAGATCCATCCATGAAGTTCGTCTCTCCACTATCGATAGCATGTGATTAGTCAATCACATACCTACATAGCTGCGACACATGGAAGATGTTGTGTAATCGATTTAGCTACAATGGTAGGGATAAGAAGTAAAAAACCTATCACACTACAAACAATATCTAGAAGAGAACAATTACTCTCAATGATAACATGAAACAATGATGAAATTTCCTTAATCCTACATGAGTTGCGATACTCAAAAACACATAGCCTCACTCCTCGAAATCCGGAGGTAATCATTGTCTTAAAACATAAAAAAATTGACATCTATATTCAATACTCATTTTTCCTTGGATGATCTACACATTCTCTGTAGTAGTTGACACTAACTCTGATCCCATGAGTGCCGAGTCACATGGATCAGTCCAACCAAGTGGCGACCTACATGGATTGCCATAAAAATCCTATAATGGTGCCATAACAATGATGAAATTGTATCTACTATTGAATGAAAAATCCACATTGGATAGGTGACCCTACAAACTATGATCAATGTTCAACATGTAAGCCCGCAACATTTCCTCCATGACCTGAATGATATTCTCTATATGGCCATAAATCTAGAGGTTAGATGTCGTGCTCAAGAATAATTGATCCCCATTGGACCCTTATAATCCTCTCTGTAACCGATATGTGAAGAGTGAGTCATTATTAGATATGATCATCGTGAAAAATCCATGGAGTCTGACTATCTACTTCATGTATTGGCATTTAAGATCCCTACTGAACTCTTCTCTCGTATAGATAGGAAGTGGTTCAATATGGTGAGTCAGTATATGATCCCCCAGATGGAATCAAGTCCCTTGGATTTATGTGATTATACTATTACAATGTTGATGAAAATATCATCCCACATCCCCTTAAGAACCTCAAGGGTTGGGGATAAACCCATTGGAACCTGTTTCTCTAACTTCAACTACTGATAATTGAGGCATGAAGAAACAAACAATTCCACACCCGTCTTTATTCATATCCAAAACATTATACATCAGATGTCCTGGATCATCTTCACCACACATGGATTAAATTAAAAATGGGGTTTATTAAACACATACATCATTTCCTCCCATTACATCAATGGTACCACAATCCATCATTTGAAAATGATAGAATTCCCCCACCTTAAAAATATCCATTAAGTGGATCTCTTCAGGATATATGAGTAAATCAAGTCTCATACAAGGTATCTACATTCTTAGTATCCCTAAAAAAATGTAAAATTAGTGGGGTAGAATCAATTGACAGAACATATGATGCACTATCCTTGTACTCTAATTAAAACTACATAGATTTTAAATACTCTGAAACATTGGACAACAATTGATAAAATGATCTTCTTCTAAGAGAATATCCCATTGAGTTCCCCTTCATAGGAGCCTAGACAATATAAAAGTCATAGTCATCAAGGAACTCTAGTTACTGCCTTTTCCACAAGATAACAACCTTTTGTGAGAATTTATACTTTAGAATCCTCTATTCAGAATAAATGATCAACCACTCACCTATAAGGTAGTTACGCCACATATTTAGTACAAATACTCCTTCTTCTAACTCATTATCATGGGTTACATAGTCCTTATTATAGGATTTAAATTATCCTAAAACATATAAAATAACCACATGCCTCTTCATCTTAATGTAGCCATGAATGTCCCCTGATGCAATACAAAACACTATCTAGTCAACACCATAATATGGAAATCTCTTGATGTGAGTTCTCATCAACCTTTTCCATATGTTTTGATAGAACTGATGTCAAAATTCAAACCACCCAAATGGATAACCCTTTCTGATCAAATATACCAAGCCTTTTTCACTTCCTGGAGAAATTAGGTACAAACAACTGATATTACCTTTACAACCCAAGGAAACACTACATATATGTAAAACTCTTTGTGCTCCAAAGAAAGATCTAACTGGACCATCTCTAGGTCCACTACTACTCCATCGTCTAAGATGATGTTTCTTAGAATTTGGACCTCTTGAAACCAAAACTATCACAACCCTAACCATGATAGGACATGAGACACAATTGCTCTAATAACACCTTCATATGCTAGGTGTTGGGGAATAGTGCAGACGGGTTAAAAAACATGGTGGGGGGGGGGGTTCTTAAGAACTTATATACACATTCCAATCCATCATGACATTTATGTTTCTATGAATTAAAAATTCAAGAACCAAAAAATCTAAGAGAATAACCATGCATACAAAAATGATAGACTATACAGGATAATTGTAGTGTAAAATGAAATATGAAGGGAAAAAAATATACACCTAACTAGAAATATTTCCCAACTGGAAAAAAATATAAAATTAAATTACTGAGGGGGAAAATCATGAATTCCATGATTTGAACACCATAAATGGACAAAAGTTCTAAGTATCCCTATGAAAATCTTAAGTAAACACTAACCATTTCCCCATCTGCATAAGACAAGATAAGGGAATACAAATCTCATACAGCAGTGAGTATATACAAACCTAGAAGGACACCCAAAAATCATAAAGGGCAGAATTAAGAAATACAAGATTAATAGAAAAACATTTTATTCAATATATATAATATGAAAAAATATCAATCCAAACCAATAGATAATAAACTCATCCAAGAACATGGGTATCAACATGGTGATGAAATAAACATCACATTGATTATTCACTACCTATAGCTAAAGAGTGGACTCATTAAGTCACAAAAAGATAAAAATAGAATGAAAATTAAATACCCTGTGCATATTCTTCTATTTTGGAAGGTGAGTAACCAAATCCAAGGTTATGGATATAGAAGATGATATATATTTTACATGAAAGGAATCATAAACAAGAGAGTAAGGGCATCCCTAAATCAAAACTTATTGCAAGATAAATAGTCTTTAATAGTTACAAAAGTTCGTCAATAATGCCAAACACCTCATGAATTTTCACAGAAGAAATTTTCCATTTCCTACCGTGCCACTTCACTATTCTGGATAGTTGAGTGGGAACAAACTCTAAATAGAAGCCCTGCACTCTTGAACTTTAGGGGGTCCAATATTTATGTTTTTGAGTAGGACCCACACCCTAGTCTTCCGGGGAGGTTAAAATTTAGCATCCATTTAGTACCCACTTCCCAACTCTACAAGAGTGTCAACATTGTAGTCATCGACTACACCACTACCCAATTATACGACAGGGTCAACTCAATTGTCATCGAGGACTCTACTCCCATATCTACTGGAAGGTCAACAAGGTAGTCATTGTGGAGTCCACATCCGAGATCCAACAAAGGGTCAAATTGGTAGCCATCAAGAGCTCCACTAAAAAGCTATACTAGTGGGTCAACTCATTAGTCATCGAGGATAAGACTTCATAGCTCAAATGGAGTGTAGTACTTGGTAATCTCTGGTGATCCTGCGTGATCACTGTCATCGTTGAGCATACCAATTCTAAGAATATCCCTTAGAACATTCCAAATTATATCTCAAAACAAATAACTGATGTATCCATAGTGTTCCATCAATAAAAATACTCATGGAAGGCTAGTAAGAGGCAAAAATATGAGTTCAATCAAAGGAGATATATAACCTTGAAGATTCATAATGTTGAATGCGACATGTAAGGGACCCACATGACATGTTTTCCAACACTTCTGTTAGATCATGACCTTTGTGGCACATAAACTTTTGGCCATGTAGCGTTATGCGGCTTGTTAGGTTACTAAACATCATGTCACATCCAGAATATTGACAAACACATGTGGCTCATCAACATTTTGATGATGAAAACTAAATTTCACTAATAAGACCCCACAAATGGCCTTAGATTGGAAAACTAATCACACTAATGTGATCCTCAGGGAAAAAGACTTGAGATAGGATATTCGCATTACTAAATCAGAAACTTAGTGAAAAGGTCACATATTACCAAATCATGGATGAATGGGGCTTCGTGGGGATGAGCGACGAACCTGAATCAAATACATTTCATTTTTATTGAAATATTTGCCATAATTTTAGGGTCACGATTCCACTAATGTTTTTTTCATTCCAACACCATAGGAAAAATATATTTCAGATATAATATTCAATGATAAAAATAAATATATTATAATTGGCCATTTCATTGACTCGAACAACAAGCATGTGAAAGGTATCAAACACTAGATTAAAATGATCATCTCAATTCTAGGTTCACAATACCACTAATGGTTTATCAATATGTGGTCACATGAAGAATTTATGGCCAAAGAATTGTTTCTATGATAATAATAATAATAATAATATAATTATTATTATTAATTTTCAACAAAAATTATTCAGCCATCATATTGGCTGTGCACCAGGTCGCTCAACCCATTTCTATACACTCACCGTACAACCTCCCCTCCATCCACCACTTCAATTTGATGTTTAAAATTTTTTATATTGTTTTATTTTTTGAATTATTATTAATAATCATTTATTCTTCTCCCAATACATGAACAAAGGGGGGGGGGACATGTGCAGAGGCAGCTTCCTTAGTAGGGGACGTGGTCTGATTGTTGTCTCTGATCTCCCCCATCCATGACCAGGATGGATCTTTCACTGCCACTCTACATCACACCATCTATCGCCACATCACCCTATACCATCACCACCAGATGCTTGATTTTTGGCTGACTGAATCACATAGAAAACCCTTATCGATTCATATCATTTCCACATGCCAAACCACCCATGAGAACCCTAGTTTGATCTGATTTGTTGTTTTTTTCTTGAAAACGTGATCCCAAAATCTATATTGAACTTGTATCTATCAAAATCAAAATGTGGAAGTAATAATCGGTTTCTTGATGATTTAATTTCAAGTGTTTTTATACCATCTAACAAAGTAAACACTACTGATGAGTGGGTGAAGAATGATGGTAGAAATCCTAAAAAAACAAAATTGATGGCTAAAACACTACAATTTTTTGGGTTGGACTCAATCCGTTACAATTTTAACGATAAATGATAAGGTGATATAATTGATAATAAATTTAGAGAATCTTGTAAAGAATGATTAATACAGATCAATGTCATATAAAAAATACATTCTTAATCATTTAATAAAAAGGTATAAAACCACAAATGATGATAATTTTCTTGATTATGGATCGATTATTGTATATGAATGCATCCTCTTGTGATAAATATGGTTTTCTTCATCTACTGTCTACTGATTCGCCTAGATTTGATCAGAAATCATCATCCAATATCAACCCACCAATGAATTAGTGGTGAAATATCATCTCAAATATCAATGTTGTGTGATTAACAAAGTGGTTTGGCCATAACCATGTATTTATAGTAAAATATTTAGGTATTGTACTTTAATAAACAATATAATAAACAATTCAATTTATTCAATTAATTTTCCTAAAATAGAGCCGAAGCGAACAACCTGTTCTAATCAAGGTTATGTCTTGACTAGGCTATAGAATGCATTTATAACATAACGATGGTCATGCATTTCCTATTAGAGTCCCAATTTATGAGTTACATGGGTTAGGGATATTAGAAAAATATATTTTAAATCATTATTTTTCCCAATACACCAGCCAATGGCTTACCCATTCGAACGCTCCATACTGACCAACCTTAGGTCATCCCGGGGTAAAACCCATGCTATGTATTCAACCATGGTATAATATTTGACAAAAAAAACATTCAATATATATTATTGTTTTATAGGAAAACAAGGAATTCCAAATTAAAAATTCATTAATATTTTTATGAAATTAATTCTGGGTGCTTGGGGCCTAGGAGCCGCACATAATAACAACACCTTTCACTGGAAATATTCATTGTAATAATAAAAAGACTTCATATAAAATCCAATGTCTATATTATTTCATTCTTCAAAGATTTTCGTCCTTGAAAAGAAAAAATTTAGTACAAAGGTAGGGATACTAAGGCTACACACAGATCTTGTAATCCCACTATCTCCTTTTATGGTTTCCTATGTTTTCAAAAACCACGCACCCAAGAAATTTTTTTCCCATGAATGGTATTTCTATATTGGTTCAAAATTCCACCTTCCCTGTGGAAATGAATTCTCTACTCTCACAGCCTAGATTTCCATGGTTTTTATCCCATAATGATTCGTGAACATACCTCGTCGTCTGTGGCATGTGGAGAACACTATGAACCTAGTACTTCTATAATAGAGTTAAAATAATATATCACCTCACTTGACAATAAGATATGAAAAAAAATTTATTGATCATCTACTACCAAAACCATTCCATTGGTCACCCTCAAGTCATGTCACCACCACCTCTATAGGATCTAGTATCACTCACATATATGAGAATAAAAATCCTCATAAGTGACCCTTCAATTATAGAACATGCACTATGAGATCTACCACACAACTGGAACTCTCAGAGCATGTATAGAAATATAGTCTTCTGTATCATAGGTCATATATATGATGCTGAAGAAAAAAGGGTAAATTAAGAAAACAAAAATTCTAAATGACCAATGAAAGGATAAGGATTTGGAACATATGTATTGTGAACTCGACTATAGTGTCTAAAACGTAAATGGGTATCAACAAGAAAATAAAAAACCAAAATTTCTCCATGAATCCATGCTCAGTACATCCAAAACTCAATCATGAAGTTGGTGATAACCCATACTGAGGTTAAACTTCAAGATCCACATTGCCTCTATCCACAGATCCAAGATGCCTTCAATTCATGGGGATGGATTCTCCTCCCAAATATTCACCTGGTATGGGTGACATCAATCAAAACTAGACCTCATTATCTCATCCACCTCCATTAAAAATAGAAGAAGGAAACCTAAGATAAAAAACCAAGTCAGAAAAACCCTTTAATCTACAATCTATTGATTCCAAAACTCTAGAACCAACAGCTATATGGGTCATCTGATATTCTATCATAGATATAAAGTCATTCCTAGATCAAGACTATGTTGAAATTAAACACTGGACTGTGAGGTAAAACCAACATATCCTCATTATGGATTCCCTCATACACCTCCACCATTTCAGGAAACTAAAATATCAATGTATCTACTATTAAAAAAAACAATCCATCTAGTAAGAAACCCTTTGTAACAACTGGTAAATAATCTCATCATTCCTTTTCCGAGGATCACTCCCCATCATAGAGGAAAACTTAGTCCCACTACCATGAATCACTACCATACTGAGTTTTATTAATCATATATTCATGGAGTGTAAAAGATTAGAATATACTAAAGAAATCATTATAGGGTATCACTACCCTGATGTAATGATTTATTTTTGGGCTCAATATCCTTGTACAGTATTGTAACCACATCGGAAAAAATGTGTGGTAACTGATATTATCTGTAAGAGACTCCAACGTAATGATCAATAATAAAGGGAATCCAAACAATTAGTTAGGTCTCAAACTAGGGATACATATAGGGAAATATTTTTTTATGACCCATTTCTTTACAATAGATGGGGAAGTAGAGACACAAGTCATACCTTGAACCACAATATAATCAACATATGAACAAAATATTACTCCATGGAGTTATCCATTCCATTAACCTCTTACCAACGAAAACGAATGCACACTACAAAATCTTATCATTTACAAAGTACCCCAAAAACACAAAAAAAATACTCCACTAAACCATGATTCTATTCTCTTTATTATGACACTGAATCATCCACATGTATTTTGATCATGTTGTAAGAATTAATATTAGTTCGGGGATTATTACCTATTTATTTAATGTTTAATTCCATATTCAACAGCACCAACACAAGGCACTACCCATTCCCCACATAAACCATGATTATTTTCTCCATGAGGATGACTATAAAAAGGGTTACCATCTCTATGACATATCCATAACACAAGATCAGGCCAGACCTCAACCACCTGAGAAGGGATTCTGTCTCATCAAAAAATGGGAAATCTATCTCTTTGAAACCCACAATGCAAACTCATTGTGGGTGTGTCATTTGTTTGTACCATAAGAACGAAATGGATCTCTTTGAAAGGAATTGGTTTCAAGTGAAACCATATGAACAGTCAGGATACGCATAAATTTAAGTCATTAGGTCACCATATGAAGTCAATTTTCCACTACATGGGGATTTTACTTTTCATGGAACATTAACAGTCTCTATCATTAAGTTCATATAGTTAACTAAGATTGTGTCAATACCTATCCTACTATACTAGTATCAACTATTTATTAACTGGATGGTGCACTGCATTCTTCCCATATATGGGAAAGTTCTCATGGGATGATACCTAAATTGAGGCCTCATTCATCATCAGATTGACATCGCATACAAAATTTGATAAAATGGTTGTCTGTCATCTCAGAGGCATCTCAAAAGTAATCAAGATTTACCATGCTCAAATCATAATATATATAAATATATGTATAGATGACTCAAGAATTATATTTAATGACGCAACATAATATAATTCATGTACCATTGACCCCTTCAACAAATGTCTTTGTATGCTGATTTGAAAATATGGAAATAAAGGTACTGGTGAATGGATGTATCCCCCACACACTATCACTGGATTCCCTTTATTGAGAGCCTCACTCGATACACATAGAAAATGTTTCCCTAAACCAAAACAGAACCTTTTAATTGGAGTAGTCTTATCAAAATCTCATGGAATTAAGTAGATCATATTCTAATTTGTCACAACATGACCCATGACGGGGCTCTGGCCAAAACTACACCAAGCTTGCGTCCAAATGATTGGGGGTTGCAACCAGAAAAATATTCACACAAATCACAAGGAGTCAATTAAAAAAGACCATGTATTCATATACACATGCATTAATCTCGATGTTTGTGTGATGTGAAAGTAAAAAAAATAGATGAAAAAAGGCTATGATAACTACAATGCATGGAAAACCTCTAGACCATATAAGTGTATATTATTGTAAAATATAATTTAAAGGGTAAAAATATTTCCCTAATAAGAAATATTTCCTAGCCTAAAATCCCAATAAAATTACAATTATGAGAGATTGTTTCTCCTGAATCCCATGATAGAACCACCATATATGGTCCAAAGTACCAGGTATACCTACGTTCCACTGATGTCACCACCGACCATTCTGTCATCTTCATATGTCATGCCACATTTTGGAAAATACCTATCACGAGTGAGTATAAAAATACCCAGTAGGACACCTCAAGTGTTTATAGGGGGGAATTAAGAGGTATAACAGGAAAATAAATACAATAAATGCATGATATAGACAAGGAGAACAGCTCAACCCAAACTATGGGAGAGTCACATATTCTAATCCCACAAAGAACAATATAATGAGTAGATGAATGAAAAATCAATTATTTTCAACCTATATTAGGAGAGTGGACTCATATAACTATGAGAATCTAAACACCGAAAGAACATGTCATACCCTACATTCCTTAGCCTCTCCAATAATGTGAGTAACCAAATCCAATGGTATAGCGACACACACACACACACACACACATATATATATATTCTCAGCAAAAAGAGTCCCAATTAAATGATTAATGGGATCTCCATCTCATAGCTCATCCCAAGAAGAAGGGTCACTAATGATTCCAAAAGTCCATAAATGACTCCCAACATCTCACATGTTTTCCCATAGGTGACCTTCCATGTCCAACCATTCCATGTAACTACACCCCACAATTGAGTGGGACCAAAATCAATGTAGAGGAACCACAAACTATTATGTATTAGGGGGGGGTTTAACTCAATAGGTAATACTGTTGCACCTTTCCCCTATTGCATCAGGGGGCGTTCCACTACCGTAACCATTGAGGACCCACAACCCAAATATGCTAGTGAGTCAACTCAGTAGTCATTGGGGATTCCAATTCCAATCTCTATTAGATTGTCAATACAATAGATTTCATTTACTCCTCTTCTAATATCAACTGAAGTGTAAAACCAATTTTCATCGATGACTCTACTTCCCATCTCTACTGGATGGTAAAAAAAGTAGTCATCCTCGATACCACCGCCTATCTCCACTGCTCGGTCAAATCAGTAGTCATCAAGTACTCCACTACCAAGCTCTAATAAGGGGAACTACTTGGTAATCACTGTTGATATTGTTTGATCACTACCGATGGCGGGCATCACATTACCAATAATCACACCTATATCATTCCATATACTATCTAAAAAATCATAGCCAAAGTAACCATCATGTCGTGCACAGAAAAAATATCAAAATAAGAATATATTAGGACAAAATCCATGTTCAAATGAACGATATATAGATCCATAAAGAATAATAAATGAGTAAATGAAATGTAAGGGACCCACATGAAATGTGGTCCAACTATGCTATCAGGATGTGTCCTTTCAACCATATATATTTGTTTCCATGTAGTACTATACAATTTGAAAGGGTACTGCACAAAAACTCCCAAACAAAATCATGTTGAACACATGAGTCTCATCATCGATCAGAAGAGAAAGAAATAGAATTTAATAATAATCTTATGAAAACATTGTTGGATAGCCAAATAGTTATGACCGTTTTGGGCCTCATGGAATACATCTTCAGAAAGTCTATTCAAAAACCAAAATTTTACACCCTCTATAAAAGACATGTTTCACCATAAAATGAATGAACGACGCTATTTACCCATCCTAGGATGCCAAATTAAATACCTAATACTGGTATTAAAATCTCAAACTCAATTTTCGGGTCATGATACCATTGATGGATTTCTATTTTGACACCATTTGATGAGGACACGTCAGATTCAATATTCCAAAATAGTAATATTATTAATAACAATAATATTTTTGTTACATTTACCCGATGTAGATGTCTAAAAAAGGTATCCAACATTCGTCATAAAATGACTGTCTCATTTCACGGGAAACACTAAAACTAACTATTCAACAATCCTATGTCACATGAAGAGGTTATGGTTGTATCATTATTTCCATGACAGTAATAATATTAATAATAATTTTTTATAATAATCCTTATTCAACATTCATAGTAGGTGTTCACCATGTTCCTCGCCCCATTACTGTACACTCTCAGAATGGAATCCACTATATCCTAATTGTCATTTTAATATAATTTTTTATATTACTATATTATTTTTATTATTATTAATAACTATTTTATATTCTCCTACTCCACACATTCATGCTGGGGAACCTACACATTCTTCGTCGTTAATGTAATGGGAGATGCCTGCTCACATCTGCCCAATCTACACCGTCCATCACCACCACATGTTTGGAAATAACAATCTATGCCATTCTAGAAACTTCTACATCACCTTATTCAATCATCGCCACATTCCATATTTCTAGCTGATTGAATCACATGGGATACCATTATCGAGTCCTCTAGTCATCGTAAATCAAACTACCCACGAGAACCATGACCTAATAAGATTTGATGAAATTATTGTTGCAACATGATGCCAATATCTTTATTAAACCTAGATATGTAGAATTCAAATTTTGAAACCAAAAATCAGTCGCATTATTTATTATTATTGGATAATTTTCAACCAGTGGACAAAATAAATTCTGACAATGATGGGGAGAATAACAATGAGATAAAGGAGTGATGTAAAATATATTATTAACCTTAGATTATTTTGGGGTTATCCTCGATCCATTATCATTATTTCGAAAAATGAATAGGTTATATAATTATTAATAAATTTAGGGAATCATGCATAGAATGATTAATTCATATCAATGGAGGATAAAAAATACATGATCAATTTTTTAATTAAAGGGGTGAAAACCAAAAAATATGTACCCTACCTTGATTATGGATCGATCATTTGTTAAGTACACATTATATATAGTGTATGATGATCCACCATGCTCACTGCCTATCGATTCACCTAGATCTGATCAACTCTAATCGTAAAATCTAAATAATCCAATGATGAATTAGTGGAAGCTCTTATCAAATCATAGAGTAAAGTGGATCACCTTGTGATTTGTCTATATCCATGTATTTATTTAAATATATATATTACAGTAACTTTAACAAAAATTAAATAAATAATTCAATATATTTAATTATTTCTCCCAGAATTCCGATCAATATAAACACATGATGATGATTACAAATATATAGTGCCTATTGTAAACACTATATTATAAACTCAATGGAGGTATTGTATTTACTAGAAGATTCCTCATTTGTAATTTATATGGGATTGGGTTATTGAATAAATTATTCTAATAAATTAATTTAACCATGTAAACCTCAAATAGATTCCCTATATGAATATCATTCCCCGAATGAAATTATATTATGAGTAGGGTAAACCTAACATTACAGATTTAACCATGCTCTCAAATTTCTATCCATAGAAATTTTTGATTATATATTCCACTATTTCAAGAAATCTATGTATGAACAATAATAATATGTTTAATATTTTTATAATATTTAGTTTAGGATCATCAGCACTCAAAATAACATGCTCTCATAGTTCTTGTCTCCAAAAATATTCATAAGAATATTCCAAAGTCTTTCATGGAAATCCAGTGACTCAAAAGAAATATCACACTTTGACACATTCCAATTAATATGGTTCCATTATACTGTTTCTAGGACCACCCTGATGTTTCTTGCATGCCCCTCCTCGGATTCAAAATACACCAGGATATCATTGATGATGACCCTCGCAAACTAGTCTATGAATGGATGAATGATACAGTTCATGAATGAAATGAACACTACTTGGACATTCTCCATGCTAAAATGCATCACCAGGTAGCCATTGTGAGCATAATGACATCTTAATGTTGTATTTACTATATCCTCATCTTGTATTCACTGCTGTTGATAGCTAGATTTTAGGTCAATCTTCCAAAACCATCATGCCCCTCTAAACTGATCATATATGTTATCGATCCTCAGTAGTGGATAAATATTATTTGTGATCCCATAATTCAAATGTGTGTATTCCATACTTAACTTGAAGCTCCATTCATCCTTCTGTGAGAACAAAATTGGGGATACCAAGGGGGAAATGATGGTTCTCAGTAAAACCATATCATAAAAATCAATCAAATTCAACCTCAAATATCAAAGATCTATAGAGACATCTGATATACTGGTATAAATATATCTTTTTTACTCATGATTCAAGTAAATATAGAAGTATTTCTCCCAGTGTAGAGATTAACTAGGTACTTACATAGGGAAGATGTACTCATACTCCATCACCAATGTAAGACACATAGAACCCAAACTATCCATTTCTCCTAGAGTCATATTAACTAACTAGTGAGTAATTGGATACAATATAATATAACGTAGTTATTATTTCTCTTAAAATGTTTCATTTTATACCATAAATGGAATAATCATTCATTTATTATGAACACAACACATCCTCAACCTAAAATAGTGAATGTGTGCATGAATTGTGGATAACTAGTTCTTTCCTAAAATTTGTTGTATGTCCACATTTTTTCTACAAAAGATACAATAAAAAAACTCTCCTCCAATCATTAAAATGTAATATCATCACATGTGTGCAATCAGTGTGCCTCTACCTATCATATTCTCTAACTGTAGTTGTCAATAAAATTACTCACCTATAAGATCTAGGTCTCAAACTAGAGAAGTTTCATGAAAGGAATGACTCGAACATGTGTCAATAAATACTAAAACTAAAATAGAGAATTCACATATCATACCTCAGATGAAATATGGTTCCTAAGGGTCATAGTACTATATATCCCACAGATCGCCTCATCCTAATCCACAATCCCCCGGAACCTAGCACCGACCTCCAGGGATTGGTGTTTCTCATAGGTCAAATATATGACCACCACCTGCAACCATGTTGGCCATTTATCTATATCCTCTATCATGAAGACCACATTTCATCAACCTATGGACCTTTCTTGGTGGTACTTATACCATATAATGATACTTTCTATGACAGGTCAAACAATTTCGATCTAGATGTCCTTGGCCACCATAGAATAAATACCACCTCCCCCTTAACTAATTTGGATGACCATGGGGGCCCTGCACTGTTCACAATGGGTCTTGATATCACCTCTAGATAACATATACATTCATGGATCATCGTGACTGTTGAAGGATTCCCGATGCCTTGGTCTCTACTACTCGGATCCCACTACTAGCTCCCACACCTTGTGATTAATCTTCTAGAAATATGCCCAACACCAAGGTCCACTAAAGAACCCAAACATAGATGGTAATAAAGAGATATTACACTGAAGACCTGATTTCGTGGTGTAATCCCTTCTCTAAGGTCTTATATCTAAAGAACTAATCCCCCGCCAAATCAAAAAACTAACATGAGAGATTTGTAAACATCACTGAATACTAAACTATAGACAATCCTACCAAGTGAAGGGGCATATTCTCTTCAAAGTATAAATCAAAAAGCATTACTAGATAGAAGATTAATATTGACTTAATATGTGATAATAAAATTTACCCATTTGATTTATTTAAATGTCTTATTATGTGACATGGTTATGGAAAACAAATTCACTTATTTGTTTTTATTATATGATATCAAATTTAATTTAAAATTAAGAATCATTATCATTTATTAAATAGATTTTGAATAGTTATCCCATGATTATTATAAATATAGTGTTTTGTGGAATCCAATTGACATTTGAAAAGGACGTGATGGCCTCAACCAATAGGATGGTACCCTATGAAGGTTGTTTCTGGGAGCATATGAGGATAATAGTATCTCTGGGATTTTTATTTGAAAATTCTAAGCTATGACCCTAAAACTAAAACATGATAAAGACCATTTTCAAAGGATGTTAAAGCTCATCAAGATCACCACCCCAACTTGTTTTCAGAACCACCGCAAGAATGTACCCCCACCACACACCTTACTCTTAGGGTGAATTCAGGCATTTTATAGGTATATGTATCAAGACACTAGAATTATGAGTATGTAAATTATCTTTTATAGAATGATTAATATATTTTCATCCTATTATGGTTACTTTATAAGTGATTTTTTTTGGTATAAAAATAAAATGGTATTTAGGGGAAATATTCAAATTCAATTATGGAATTTATTTTGATGAATTATTATTTTAAAAAAAAAATAATATTTTGATGAGATATCATCATTCAAAAATGTTTAATAAATATAAATTTTCATATAATTTTTTAAAATATAATGTAATTTTTATAACGAATCGAAAACAGTTATTATAAAAAACACACCATTTATTAATAATTGTCTATTTTATTTAAAAAGTGAATATTATATTATCTATAATATTATTTATGTAAAATGAATATTATTTTCTGAATCAGAAAGATGAAATTATCCAAAGGGGAATTTTTAATCATTTTATAAGGAAGTTTAATTTTAAGGTAAATGTTAAATAACGTGTAAATATAAATTGTGTTTTATAACACAATATTTAATGAAAAGTAAATTAACAAATACTATAAATCCAAAAAATAATATATTTTTTATAATTAAATTAATTATATTTGATGATTATTTGATTAATTTTATAAATCCATTATTTTTCCTAAAAACCCATTAATATATTTTAAGGATTTAAAATAATTTCTTTAAGAGTATAAATAAAATCCACATAATAAAAGAGATAATTTTATATAGTTAGGCCCTTATAAATAAAATATAATTATAAAAAAACAATTTGGATGAATTCATGGGAAAAATCCATCTGGTGGATTGTGGTTTCGGTTTTTTTATTATGCAAATTCTTAACACTAAATAATAAGAAAATCCTCATCTTTTTCTATTTAAACCCCATCAATGTCATATTTTTTCACTAAAACTCCTTGGATAAAGTCCAAAATACTATCCACACTCTATGTAATACTCCCATGGTTCTTCCAAGCTCTCAAGAATCCTTCCCAAGCATTTTTTTTCACACACTCATGTCAGGGTCCCTCCTCTACTCCTTTCAATTAATGGAGTTTCTTTGAAATTAGTCTTCTTAATATCATTTTATTATATTTTTATTCATTAATAAAAATTACCTTTATATGGAATTGATGTTATTTAGATGATATAATATTTATCCTCTCTCATTTTGACACTTTCCTAAGTCATTACTATTCCAAAATTATGTATGGGATTTTCCGATTCAAATTTCTATTTCTTGCAGTTATTTTAGGTTATGTCTATTAAATTCCATTTTCATATATTTTGATAAGTTATTTCATATTCCCCTTATCATAAATTTTATTTCTAATTGATGGGATCCACATTTCACTCTCATTAATCCTCCCATGATCCTTTATGCTCAGCTGTCACTAAGCTAAAATATAGATAGAATTCCTTTCATCATTCAAGATTATTCAATGCCTTATGCTTCTTATTTTAAAATTTAGAATGTTTGTATATTATTTTACATGTACCTATTAATTCCTATTTGACATATTTATGATGATATTCCCATTTCCCTCTCATCAATCCACTTTTATGAATCATTAAGTGATGCTGTTATGATGCCAAAATGTCACAGCAACATTCCATGCCAATACAATTATATAATAAGTAGCGTACCCACATCCAATCAATGTTATTAAACTATTTGATCATATAATTTTTGATTTGGTAATTACATGTATTTATTACAAACTCCATGTTAATGGAATATATTATGATGAAGAGTGAATAAATAATGCATGGCCTTTGTGGAATACATATGTATGTGAGTGAAATGAATGTGACAGATGCACCAAGAGTTATATAGTGATCCATTACATTGGATAATGATTTTTATCACCATTATTCATGATAGGATATGGAATGAACTTGGCTCTTTTATGTGAATTTTCTCACAGTTATTTTGTGGTGGTTTATCCATGACTTAGGTTCATGATGGAGTGTTTTATGTTGATCCCATATTTCCCATGTTATGTTTATATTTTTATATCAGGAATCAGTGTTCACATTAGTGACTCATATTATTTTTTTACCTCATTGAAATTAAAAATTTATAACATGTATCCCCTTATTCCATGTTTTTCCCTTAATGGGATTTACAGGTCACCTCTTTCTTACGATTGTCCCCATGTTATCATGTGCAGTTTTAAAAGTTCTGCGTTTTTTGGAATCAGGTTAATGATGTTTTTAATCATATTAGTGTATCTCATGTTCTAGATGCAATTCTATGACCATAATTTTCAAGGACACTATACTAATTGACCGTATGGGTTATAATATCTGGATTTTTTTATTAAAATATTAATTATTGTGTAATAGATATTAGGGTTGTTGAAGTTGGCATCATAGGAAAAGTATAGTTTTTTTAGTATATGGATTAAAAAACTCATGAGAAATCCTTTGAGACAAGATTAAGTATATGAAAACATCCATACATTTTTTAAAGTATAAATTAAGTGTCTTTTAAATAAAATAAATCATTTTCTAGATACTATAATTGGATGCAGTTCTTCCACAAATGTACCTAGGGGTAGCTACTCTGAAATGTTGTCTCGGGCCAGACTCTATGTATCTAAGTCCAAGAAGTTGGGCCCTACACTACATCTAATTTGACACTCATGACAGATATGATTTAATAAATTCATATTCTCATTATGAACAATTATTATGCTAACAAGGAAAATGTCCATAAGAATATATATTTGTAAATTGATCATATATAACATAGATTGAATCTTAAAAATTAAAAAAATAAATAAATAAATGTATTTTATAATTTTCCAATTTAATATCAATAAATTCTCATGTATGTCATTAATTGTTTCTAAATAATCATCCCTATATTTAGTTCATTCTAGGAAACACTCAGAAATAAGATGAATCTGGTAAAAAATAAATTTGAGGGGCAATGTGGTGACTTCGCCAATGAGATACCCTATACAATGTGAGAATGAATAATGAACCACATGAACATAAAATATTAAATAACTCATTTTCTGAATAAAACCCAATATTTGGAGGAGTTTTCAAATACACCTAATAGATAACAAGTTATTATTGAGACCATTGTGTGATAATGGCCTTTGGAATTCAATGGATCATCTGATTCCCTAATCCTGTAATAATTGATCCAATCCATTAAGAATATATTTTTCATCCTTCAATTGTCTGAGCCGGAGAATAGACTAATGGTTATTTATCATATGGAGGGAGAAGATGATAAATAATAGACATTGATCTGGAATATGATTCCGGAGGAAGTCATTGAAGTTGAGTGGAAATAATTTGTAATTTTTTTTCCAGAAAAATATTTTCCTCACATTGTCCACCCAAAAAATAAAAGGGATTTATTATCCATCAAAAAAAAACTGAAGAATCTATCTTGGAGTATGAGGAATGTTTCACTCGACTGGCATGATACACCTCTGACATTATCCTTACCCCAGAATTCATGGTTTCCCATTCATTATTGCGATAAAACCTACTTTTCAAAAATCTATGTGGATCCGTAACTATGAAATATATGAGAAAATAACCTTATG
Organism: Viscum album; assembly: GCA_963277665.1. Lineage (NCBI taxonomy): Eukaryota > Viridiplantae > Streptophyta > Magnoliopsida > Santalales > Viscaceae > Viscum > Viscum album. The sequence goes on along the minus strand of OY728136.1, from coordinate 1,950,943,232 downwards.
ATCTCTCAATGTCCAAATGGAAATTAGTGAATCTCAATCGTATAATTGGGAGAATAAGTGGAATGATGAGTTTAATTATGGTGGGTTGATGGAGAAAAATAATGGTGCCAATAAATTTCAACATTTTACTTGAAAATGGTGTAGAAAGAAGCACCACAAAAATTTCCTAAGGTGGAAGAAGAAATTACTTTGGTGTGGGAAGGAAGGGAACCTAGAAAACAAAGGATGAAAAGGGAAAGCAATTAATGTAGTGGAGGAATAGAGTTCTCCAATCACCCCTCACTTCATTTTTCATTATATAAACTAAAATAATCAATGTCACTTTTCAAACCAATACATTAAGCCAAGGGTTTTTGGAGACAACCAACATCCCCTAAGGCAGTAAGGGTGAGTTTTTTCCATCAAAACTACTAAGGTGGTTCCCAAAAACTCACGGGTGAGATTTATAATAGTTATTAATTCAAGAATAGTAGAAATACATTTTGATTATGGTCATATACAGTATTTCATGTCATTTAATTTAAGTAGAACTATTTAAACACCAACACAAAATTTTGAAGTGGGGTTATCAGTGAAAATTAAAATTTTGGAAATTTCTAAAACATACCTATATAACACTTATCATATCACAATTTGTTAAGGAAACATAAAAAAAAATGTCATACAATATTTGGTGTAATATTATACAATTCCTGGGTTGGGAATTGTTTTCCCTATATAGAGTCAACAAAATACGTAGGAGGTTGAATATTATTTATTACCAAAATATCAAGAGTGGATATTATTTCCCTATAAGGTAGTGTATCTCACTCTAATGAGTGAGTATAAGGAAAAACCATTTTTATGACATGCCTATTTTGAATGAATATCCAAGTTTGTTTTAGGAGGTTTTTTTGGATTATCCTCCTACCCAATATGTTGAATTTTCAATCGAGATTATACCTAGGGTGCTACTGTTATCCAATATTCTATATAAAATGAATATTGTCGAACATGATGAGATAAATAAACAACTAAAAGGTAATATTTTTAATTGTATCATGATCCCAAGAACTTCTCCACGATTTCCCTAGTCCTCTTTATCAAGAATAATTATGGGTCAATGTATATTTTCATGGATTATAGTGATCTGAACAAGATCATGATAATGTAAAAGTATCATCTACCATAAATTGATGACATGTTTCATTAGAAATGTGAATAAAAATTCTTCTTCAACGTGGATATAACTTCAAGATATTACAATGTAAAGGAAATGTAGGAAGATATCCCCAAGGCCGCATTTCGTATAACACATGGGCATAATGACTTCATAGTAATTCCACACACACTCACTAATGCTCCACCAATTATCATGAAAATGATAAATAGATAATGTTGATATTACCAGAATAAATTTTTTGAAGTATTTATAGATGATATTATAATATTCTCCAAAACCATGTAGGAGAATGAGGAGAATATCATCACTATGTCAAAGTCCTTTTGAAAGGAGATGCAATATGAAATGTATAAAAAGTGTGAGTTTTAGTTGAATGAACCCTCATTCATTGCAACATGTATTTAAACAAAATAGGGTACTTATTTTACCTTCAATGATATAATAAATTAATGGATAGACAAGTCCAAAATTTTTATAGATAGTAGTAGTTTCTATGGATTAGCAGGGTACTACCATCCATTTTTGAGATATTTCACATTATTCTCAAACCCTATAAACATTCTTACAAAGATGGGAGTCATGTTTTCTTGGAATTATTAATGTGAAGAGATCGAGGATCTTAAATACAGGCTTGTAACTAAAAATTTTCTTACAGTAACTAAAAGTGGAGAACATTGCATTGTATTCAGATATGCTTTGAATAAGGGATTATGATGTGTGTTAATATAGAATGAAACATTCATAGCATACTCATAAAGGTAGATGATTGGTCATGAATAGAAATACCTAATTCATTATCTATAGTATCCTATAGGGATATTTTATTGGAAATTATGGAGGTTTTATCTATTTGGATAGAAGATATAAATATATATAGATCATTAAATCATCTTGTATATATATTCACATAGAAAGAGAAGAATATTCACCAATAAATATTGTTATAGCTGGTCAAGAATTTGTACATCTCTATTAATTGACATCATTTAAAGGGGAATAAAGTGTCATCTAATCTATATAATATAGATGAATATTTTTTATCATTATTGGGAATTGACATGGATATGATTTTATAAAACATGAAAAGGATGGAAATGGAAATCATAAAGGAAGGAACCTCATTAATCATTTCAAAAATTATTTTTAGCTATCTCTTTTGGAAAGAGTAAAACATGCTCAAAGAGAAGACATGATAATTCAGAAGAAAGTGAATACTATAAAAAATGGTAAATCCAATGAGTTTAATTTTAAGGAAGAAATAGTTGGGTTATTTTTGTCACTACTATTTGTCAACTAAATTTTAATACTAAAGATGAATTTTTCTGATGATTTACATACCTTGACATTCTCCATTCATTTATGATGGAAAAAGATGTGTTGATATATCTTACATAATTATTTGTGGGACAAAATGAAGAAGAATGTTTCTAAATATACATCAAAGTGCCTGGTATGTCAGAGAGTGAAAGATGAAAGGAATAAGTATAAGGGGGTGGTAGAACCATAACCCCTACCTACATGTAAATGGAAAAAAGACCATGGAATTTTTCACTAGTCTTCCAAAGAAATTAATATGAAATAACACTCTATGGGTTGTATTGGATCATCTTACAAATACTGCACACTTCATTTTGGTTCGATAGGATATTTCACAGGACAAACATTAATTAATATACAACTGAGAAGTGGTAAATCCACAAGGATTACCACTATCGATTATGTCTAGTATAGATTTTAGATGCACCTATATGTTCTATAAATGTCTCCAACATGCTCTAAAAACTGAACTGAACATTAATATGGCCTATCAACCTCAAATTGATGTCCTGTCCAATAATACAACTCATTCTATGGATTATATTTTGAGATCATGTTCTATGGACATAAAATGAGGAAGAGACCAACATCTTCCTCTGGTCAACATCTCATACAACCAAAATTTCGGCTCAAGCATCCAATTGGACCATTATAATTCTCTTTATGGGAATATGGGTAGAACACATACATTATGGGATGATGTTGGAGAATAAAAACCACTAGGTCCTGAAATGGTTGAGAAAATGATTGAGAAGGCTAGAACTACTCATAATAAAATCAAGGATTCATAGATTCGATAAATGAGATATAATTGAAATTAGTGATGAGGCCAAGAGTTTTATGTTAGCAGCATGGTTTTACTTCTCATATCACCATGGACTAAACTGATAAGATTTGAGAATAGTGGAATTTTTTCCTAAGATATATCTGTCTGTTTGAGATCTCTGATCACATCAGAGTAGGGCAACATCGACTATCACTCCCTCTAAACATATCTCAAGAACATTATTTATTACATGTATCCATATTTAGAATGTATATACCAGCCCCTCACATGTACTCAATCCATTTGTGGTACCATTTGAGAACAATATTTCATATGAGAAGTATGTGATTAGATTTTAGATCACAGATAAAAATTTATATGAAATAATACAATTACCTTTCTCAAAGTGTTGTAGAGAAACTTAAAGATTGATAAAGAAATGTGGGAATTATAGGTACTGATGAACCTGAGTAACCCTCATCAATTATACTGTGGAAAATGAAAATTTTGTTGGTGAAGTTTACTAACGGGGGAAATTGTAATAACCCGAACTGTTATAAATAGAATTTACTCTCTTGATTGTTATAAATGTATCATTTTGTGAAATGGATATAGAAAAAAATGAACTTATTTGGTTTTATTATATCCTACCAAATTTAATTGAATGATAGGAATCCTTTCCATTAATATAATATCCATTTATCAGCGATCACAACATTAGTAAAAATATAGGGTTTTATCAAATCTAAATGACAAAGATATATGAAGTGGTGGAATTAACTAGTAATATCATACCCTATAAATCCCATTTATAGTAGATACTATGGGAGACAACATATCTGTTATTTTCCCATGACCATGACTACGATGAGATCCAATAACTTAATCTTATGTGAAACCATTTATGGGAATATTTTATGATTATCAAGATCACGACCCAAACCCTTTCTGTCGAACCCCCCCATTCAAGTCATACCACCACACAACTTACATTTATGGTATTATAAATTGAGCTAAAGGGATATGTATCATGAAACAATCATTTTAATTATTTAAATTTCTGTTTATATAATTATGAATATATTTTCATCCAAATAAAGTTACTTTATAAGTGATATTTATTGTGATATAATTAAATACAAATAGTAATATTGGGAAATATTATAATTCAATTAAGGAATTTATTTTGAAGAATTAATGGGGTTTTTGGAATTAATATATTTTTAATTAAATATTATTATTAAATTATTTTTATTAAATATAAATGATCATATTATTTTTATGTAGTGAAATTTAATTTTTACAAGCGATTGAAAACTGTTACTGTAAAAAACACAAATTTTCGTAGTAAATGTGGATTTTATTTTAAAAGTGAATGTTAAAATATTTATAAAATTATTTATGAAAAAAGAATATAATTTTTTATTTATAATTTCAAAATTATCCAAGTGTTAAATTTTCATTATTTTCTGAGATATTTGAATTTTCGAGTAAAACATAAATACCATATAAATAAAACTTTTGTTCTATGACATCATAATGACCCAAAAGTAATGTAATAAATTATATAAAATCTATACAAGACCAAAATTTTTTATAATATTTTAAATAATTACATTTTATGTTTATTTTATTTACTTTATAAATCCATTATGACTCCCTTAAACCCATTAATATATTAAATTTATAATATCATTTCATTAAGAGTATAACTCGCCTCTGCATAAGCAAGGGAATTACTCTATTATGTTCATCCCATTTCCTTATAAAATAATTTAAAAAACTCTCATTTGGTAGAAAACATAGAAAAACCTATGGGATAATTTTTGGTTTGCATATTTTATTATGTAGAGTGAAAAAACCATATAAAAATAAATATCCCTCTTTCCCTATATGAATCCACAAAATATCCCATTTCACTTTACTCAAAATCATTGTATCACATCCATAATCTACCCCCACCCCACTTTCTATAGTCTTTCCAATGTGCCTCCATTATCTCAAGAAGGCACTCCCAAACATTTGGAGTCACACACTTATGTAAGGGACCTTCTTCTTCTCCTTTCATTCCAAGATTACTATTTGAAATTAATATTTTAATTTCAATTGGTTATATATTAACTAAGTTATTAAAATTTAATTACTATGAAATTAATGTTATTATAATTATAGTCTATTTTTTATCTAACATTTTGACTCTTACCTAAGATATCACAATGGAGAAATTTATTATCTAATTTATCTCTACTCATTTTCATTCAAGAAACCATTTTATGTTTTATGTATTAAATTCCTTTTTATTACGTTGTGATATGTTCATACAGATTCCAATTACTCTAAAATTAATTTATAAATGATTATTACTCACATTCACTCTCATTAATCCTTTCATGATCCTTTTTGTTTACCTGTTACCATGCCAAAATATATTTAGGATTCATTTCTTTATTAATGTATATTCATTATCATATCCTTCAATTTATAAATTTATAACATAGGGATGGTCTTTTAAATGACCCCATTACATCCAATTTTATTTATATATATTGAGACACCGCTTTATTTCTCATATACCCACATTTATGAATCTTTATATGATGTTGTTAAGCTGCCAAAATTTCACTGTGATTTCCTGTGATGAAAAAATGTGTGGTGAATACCATACCTGATCAAGGGTGTTAACCTTTATGAATATATAATTTCTGATTGTGTAATTACATGTATTTATTCCACACTGCATGATCATGGAATAAATTATGATGATGAATGAATCCATGTTTTATGATCTATGTGGTTAACTTAATGATGACAATCAAATGAATCTAATGGGTACACCCAGAATTATATAATGCTCAACTTCATTGGGTAATTTTTAGTATAATGAAACAACATGCGCTGTAACTAAGTGAACCTGATTATTTTATGGGAATTTTTCTACATTTATTTTTTTAGGTTATCCATGACCAATTTTTATAATGCATTGTTTCATGTTGTTTCCACATATCCAATGTTATGTTTATCATTTTATATCGTGTCTCATTTTTCATGTTTATGATTCCAAAAAATATTATTCCCCATTTATATGCCTTTTTTCCAACATTTATACCCTTAATCCATGTTTATCAACTTTTATGATTTATAGAACTTCCCTTTCTTATGTTTTTCAATATGTTTTCCTACGTAGTATTAAAATCTAGGGAATTTTATAAGTATGTTAATAAAGACATTAATAATGTTATTGTATCTGTTGTTGAAGATGTTATTCCATATAACTAATTCCCAAATAAACTAGACCTCTCCATCTTCAGGGTTATATTATGTTCACTATTATGTAATAAATCACGAATTAATGTGAAATAAAAAACAAGGCTATTATAAATCCACCCTAAAGAGATGATCAATGTCTAACAAAGAGTGAGCTGTCTCATCATGTAACTGAGTCACTATGATAAAAAATCTCATAGAATATCCCTAAATATTATTTTCACAGAGGATTTGCATCTAAACTATGGAAATCCTAACAATGCAGAATAGATGATGGAACACCATTAACCATTCCCCAACTATATATGGGGTGGCTCACCCCAAAACCGAAGAGATCACTACCTCTGGAGCATGTGTAATGTAATCAATCATTAGGCATCCCAAGAGACTATAATAATAACTATATGTTACTCAATGTATTGAGGTATATCTGGTAAACCAAATGGAGTTTCTATATCTGGTGAAGGCCCCTATTCTGATTCATCATCAACAAGAAGGTCATCCTCATGATCATGATGTGGATTCCTGGATGGATGGTTATGGGGAAGAATCCTAAAATAAATTATGATGTACCATGGTCAAAAAGACTATATCCATGTAGTTTAATCTAGATAGACATTGAAAAAACCACCATTCTTATAAGATTTATGTACCATTTGTTTTCAAAATAACCATTGTTTACATCTACCAAGATGAAAGGAATGTGATCAGAGTCCTAGTGTATGGTTACATCAGCCTCTATTCTAACAGTAGACTCCCTAGCCTAAAATCCAAAATCAAAACACTAAGAACTATTTCCTCAAACTATTATCACTAACTCCGATCCCTAGGTAGAACCAACTACTTCAGTACCAATTTTCACAACCCGCACCATCGTGGTCCGGCTCGTGACAACCACATTCCCACCTCTAACAGTCTTGGGGATGGGGACCCTCACCACGTAGGAATATCACAAAAATTGGAGGAAATTTCCCAAGTACATGTACACACGTATAAACCTCATGGATCACACACTACTATAATGTAAAATAACAAATAAATTCATGAATAAATTTTATATCCAAGAAAACATTACACAAGTGATGTAATGAAAGTGAAACAATGGGCCAAATAAATTCCCATCCTAAAACTGTATAGAGTACAACTAGGTCCATGGTTGAGTACTAATGTAAAATGATATTTCCTAGTAAAAAACATGTTCTGAAATGCTCCAACTACACACAACTTACTCCCTGTTCACCCTTGAGAGCATCAAATGGTCCATAATCTTCATAGGATATGAAAGATGTTGGTAAATCCCATGAAGGAGTCAGTATAATAGTAATCAATAGGACACCTATAAAACACTAATCAAAAATCACATAGTAAAGTCACCTCAATAAAAGATATAATAATAAATTTATAACCAAATACCTAAATATACTCTGGAAATACACCACACCACCATGTGGTCATAAAAAACTTCCAGCTATATTATTTATCTTGAATCAATGCTCATTTTAAGATAACCACTCCCCAAGACATTCTATCATTGAATAAACTGAACATAGAGGTCCAAATTATTGGGCCCTACCCTTGAAAACTCACCAGTCATAGATCCCCCTAAAACTCATATGGGGTTTAAGAAAATAACTATTATGGGACACCATGATCCCAATATAGAATTACATTCTATATAGGGGATCATCTTCCAATGATTCCACAAAACCTAATAATATTTCTTCTATTTGGAGGACCAACACCCAACTTTGTGAGATCACACCAACTTGGAAAACGTCACCTAGGAAACAATTATGATAGATGTTTACACCCCAACCTCATGGCAGGACACCACAACACCATTTGGTTCATGAACTCTAGAGCGGATCTCAATCCAATGTTGTGGATGTAATTTCATACTATACTCTTAAGGGAAAGTGACCACTGAAATCTAGATATCCCCATCCCTACCCATGTGGTATGTCAGCACACAGTATATATGCCTCAATATATATAATATATATAATAATTACAATGTATGTAGTGACACATGAAACCCTTTCCATGTAGCTCGATCGTGTGTGTTTACTTAGCCCGTCTATATACCTACCCATGTACATGTGACCATGTACATTTCTCAATACATGACATGCCAATGGAAAAGTAATAATTTCAGTTTCAGTGTACCCTCTGAGGTACACACATAGTCTCACAGAGGGGTCACACATCATATAACCATTAACATCATTCTAAAACCCAAGCTACATTTTAAAGGGACCAACATGACGTGTAATCCATTGTTACAAACTGAGTTATTTGTGATATTGTTGAAATCCTCACATAGTTCACACATCTTCTGGATTGTCTCCCTCTACATCAATGTCACCCATGAAAATTAGATCTAGGGCTGACCAAATGTACTATCAGTTGTTTAACGGATTCTGGCCACCAAAGGTATCAAGAAAGAATCAATTTTCATCTACATCACCATACATTGATCTAGAAACAATGAAATCCTGATTCAATAACATTCCATTTCAATATACCCACCACCAACATGAATTTTCCAATGACAACCTCCATTATGAGCCACACCATTGGTTTTCATCAATTGTTTTAACAAACGGTCACACAACAATCAGAAGGTGGGTATTGGTTTAACCACTAGCCAATGAAATTACCAATGATGGTCAAATGATGAAATAGAGGAGTAATACATATTTTATAAAACATGAGGAATGACCCATGGTCTTTGTTCATTTTTCGATGACTATTTTCCATAAAATAAGACAAATAAAGTGGGTTAAATCAAGAAAAATGAAAAATATATTCAATCAATTTAATTTTATCGATGATGAACACATTAGTTATAATATTGTAATTGATCCAAATTCATCAGGGATTAAAAATCATGGTGGAAATAAAAAAAACATCCTACCTAGATATTAGATTTATCGTTGATGATGAAAATATACATTTCTACCACTTATGAGTCCCCTATGATCCATGGCACATCGATCCATGATCAAATCCTGATCTTCCATCATTCACCATGAAATCTCTCCTCCAACAGTATTTAGAACTTCATGGTTTAGAAGACACCCCGAGGAAAAACCAATAACCATGTACTTATTTCATAAACTAGTCATTGTATCAAAATAAACTGAATAAATTCATTAAATAATTTATTTATTTTTTTACTCTCATGATGAATCTTTCACAAACACCGTACACAAAAAATGTTTGTATTTTTCCTAGGGCATGTCCCAAATTCTAAACTTAATAGTTCCCATGGATTTCCGATCTCAATACTGATACATTCTTTATTCTACTTTTTCCGGAAAATATCATGTGTGTGCGGTTTAATATATTTAATATTATAAAAACATTTATTCTAGGGACACCAAGACTACAAATTACCAACCATATTAGTATATTATATTGAATATAATCTATATAATATAAAAAAAAATTCACATAAAATATGAGTTATTACATACTTGTTCCTTATATAGTAAAATGTCCATATTTTTCTAATAAATTAAAAAAAATATCCCCTCACATTTAATATAATATCCAAGAGAGTATTTTTTTCTAAAAAAATACATGAATATACCCTTTAGAACCCATAGTAAAAGTAAAAATTATGTAAAATTTTATTTAAAAAATTCATTTGGGAATGATATTTTTTTATAAATTTCATAAAATACATGGATATGGATGAAAAAAGGGTTTTATCAAGAAGAGATAAATAACATAGGTTTACTTTTAAAACATTGATTATAAATATTGAATACATAATTTGTGGAAAATGATGTAAAACCATATATTATAAGGAAATTACCTAGGTAAAAAATAATTAATTTGTTTTTGAGATATTTATCATAATTTTTCATCACTATAATCACAAACACGAACAATCCTGATAACCAATGTGATTGAATAAGAAAAATTTTACCACTTTAGTGACATTGAATCATAATTCACATTAATGATCAAAATAAAATGAAACATATATGTTTATTAAAATAAACTAATTAATTATATAACATGTCAATGGGGTATTATATACATATTATTGAAATATTTAGGTTCATATTATAACTTCTGTTCCAATGAAAAAAATTTGTGAAAAAATCTATGACCTTAACTCTCGACATCCTTTATACAAGTACCAACCTCATGTTTAATAAATTTAGGGTTATTATAATTTTTTAGAATAATAATTTTAGATAATATATAATATATTATATACTTTTACATTTTATTACAATCTTATTATGAATTCCTTTGTTAAAATAATGTTCTATGTACTAATTGATTAGTTTTTCATGTATAATTTTTTTTATTTCTGATCCACAAAACTTGATAATTATTAAATAATATAAATAATTTTAAAGATTTTATAAATTTTATATATATTTATAGTGATCTATTAAATTTATAGATATAAAATGAAATATACACTTTAGGGACATGGTAGTTTGTTTGTACACATGAAATTTTTTTCCCATTTCATGAAGGATGAAAAAAATAATAAAATAATATATTATAAATAATAAATTATTTTGACATTTTATGTCACGACCTGTCCTCGGGGCCCGTTCCGTGACTACCCCAAGCCCGCCTTCCATAGGCCAGGGGCTGGCGACTAGCACCAAGGCGTAAAATCCCAGTAAACAGGGAAGGCATTGCCTTTATAAGTAACAACCACACAGAGTCAGCAAGCGGAAAGTAAAGTGCAGAAAAGTAAAGGGGGCCGGAAATACAAGCCCAACTGTAAAGTACAACTGAAAAGTAAAGTACAGCAACTGAAGAAAAGACGGCGGCCTCGTGTCGTCCACTGGCAATCCCACCTGAAGGGTGGGTACAGATAGCCTCCAGGCTCCTCGGGTCCCACGTCCGCTTCGAGCACGTCCCGCCCAGTGGTCCACCTCCAGGTACCGTCCTGCTCCACGCCCCAACCGTGATCAACGCTGTCCGTCGTCTACAACCAACACAACAAGGTGCGGGCATAGCCCGTGCAGGGGTGAGTACAAGCTACTCAGTAAGGACCCCGAGACCCCCGAAGGTCTCCCGAAATCCACAAAGGATATAGCACAAAAGAAAGATGCAATCATGAAGTAACATCTGACTCGACTTAGGTATATGCCCATACATATACCTAAGTCCCCAATTCCAGCTCTGCTCACGAGCTCAAGAACAACTCAATCCACAAAGGAAAGCAAGACTCAAATCCACAAAGGAGAGTAAACAGTAAATCCACAAAGGATAGTTCAACACAATCCACAAAGGAGAGTAACATACGATTCAGCTCAACCAGGTATACTTTTTCAGATGACGTCAAAGATGATCACTGATCCATCTAAGTCGTCGGACCCACGAAGGATCGATAGGTACTAACCCCTGCAAAAGACCCACATAGGATCGGGCTCACACAGAACCTGTAGGCAGTGGCTCACACAGAACCGGTAGTAAGGACCCACATAGGATCGGGCTCACACAGAACCTGTAGCACTGATCCACGTAGGATCGCTGAGTGCAGTAGTCGACACAGTCCACTGAGGATCTCTGCTCTGTCGTCGCCGCAGTCCACGTATGATCTCTGCTCTGTCGTCGTCGCAGCCCACGGAGGATCTCTGCTCTGCCGTCGTCGCAGTCCACGGAGGATCTCTGCTCTGTCGTCGAAGTCACAGCCAGCGCTAGGGTTCCCGCACATAGCGAGCTCGTTTAGGAGGGTCCGCTCCACGAGCCGAGAGGCTGATACATCAACTGACACGTAGTCCGAAGTTGATGTATCCGAAAGTTCCGTATCGACAACAGGATCTCAACGCAACAGACGGCGCGTCAATCGGACGCCCTGTCTGAGAGTTATTGGCATTTTCGTCCCAGGGGCCCGGTTGGTTTTTAGGGCAAAACCAACCCGACCGTACTCCGCATGTATCCTATCCTCGGGCGGAGTATGCCAAAAGTTCCGTCTCACTTAGAGGAAACTACCACAGCTGACGGTACGTCGATCGGACGTCCGTAGCTCAAGTTATGAGCGTTTCCGCTCCGAAGGCCCGGTTGGTTTCGTGTACGAACCAACCCGGCCGAACCCAAAGTCTTCCGAAACCTTGAGTATAATATACTGAAACGACCGACTCGATCCAAGGATCGCGTAGCCGCTGACGGTTCGTCAATCGGAGGTCCCAGGCCCAAGATATGGGAAAAAGACCGAAGAGGCCCGAAAACGGGGGTTCTGGGCCCGGCCCGAACCCCCCCTGGGTCGGCCCGACCCGGCTAGGCCGGGTCCGGTCCGGCCTGGGCGCGGCCCGGCCGACCGGACCGGCCGGCTCGGCTTCGGCCGAGCGGCCGAGTGAGCCGCCGCGGGTTTGACCCGCGGCTTTGGAGAAACGCGGCCCGCGCGGGCCGCGTGCTGGGTGGCCGGACCGCGGACGCGGTCCGGCGGTTCGCCGCAGCCGCGGCTCGGCCGCGGCGGACTCCTCCGGCGGCGCGCCGGGCGCCGCCGCGCCGGCGACCCGCGCCGCCGCCATCTTCCGCGGGCCGCCGGAGTTGCTCCGGTGGCCCGTTTTGCCTCCCGTCTGCGCCGATGCTCCTCCTGGGGGCCGATCTTCACTGCGGGATCAACAGATCGCCCCTGCCGCGCGGTTCGTCGTCGTCCGCCATATCCGCACAACAAAAGAGATCGGCGGAGGGTTGCCGGGTCTTGTTCGTTAGACCCGCACCCTCCTCATTAGTCATAATCAACGGGAGGAAAGGCTACAACAATTTTTAATCAAAGATAAAAATTGTTCACTCCTTTCTTTTAAACGGCATTTCAATTTTTATTTAATTGAAATTATTCATGCCGGTTCTTTATTCAAAAGAAATAAGAACACGGGAATGAATCATCAAGAAAATAAACCCTTACCTTGTCGTCGTCGTCGGACGAGAGGTCGTCGCGGGATCGCTCGTCGCGGAAGAAGGGGGGATCGTTGTGTCGTCGCGGTATCCGGCGTCGCGTCGCCAATCTCCGGATCAAGAACAAACGGATTTAATTAATTAAATCCGTTGCCATGAATTTTAAAAAAAAATGAGAATTTAAACGATCCGATCCTCACCTTAGTTGCCGAACGAGGATCGGCCGCAGAAGAAGAGGCGTCGCCGAAGAACGTCGCGGGTAAAGTTCGTCGACGTCGCAGATCTCGGTGTGCGTCGTCGAATTTCGGTCGCCGGCGTTCTTCGCGTTCTTCGCGTTCTTCGCGTTCTTCGCGTTCTTCGCGGGGAGGGTGGAGGCCCAGAGAATCTCGCACAACGAGTAATCCTCCAAAGGAAAGAGTTGGTCTTATTTTATTTTTTTGCCAACGAACGCAAACGCGTAAGTAACGACCCATTAAATTCGTTGAATTAATTCAACGAATGAAACAGCCCATTTAATTCACGAAATAAACCGCCCAATTAAATGGTCTGTTAAGAATTAAAGAAAACGCGTCGGTTGACTTTTCAGTTACTTTGACGGGTTTTCGCGGGTGCGTTACTTAGCGGAAGAAACGGCGGGGCTCGTGCGGGCCCCACCTCACAAATATCCTACCAAGGGGGTAGGATATTTCCGGATAGCATCCTATCTAGTTCAACTAAGTTCAAGCCGTCTTTAAGTGGCTTCAAGTGGCTTCCAAGCAGCTTAAGTGAAATAGAATAAAGTTGTCGCACAAACTTTATTTTATTTCTGACTTAAAGCCGCAAAATTTAAAAACCACGTCTGAGCAAACGCAACTCCGGAAGAGGCGTTTCTAAGCAAATACCGGCCCTGCAATTTCATCGGTGCCCTCAGAATTTGATTCCGGGCACCGGTTCAAAAGATAGAAAAACCCGCTCGTCCGTTCACTGAACGTACCCGAGCCAAACTTCGGAAATTGATTCCGAGCACACCGGGCCTCGGAATCAGGTGCCGTCTGAAGCTGCGCTCTTGTAAAATTCCAAAGAAAATTAAGAAAAAAATTTCCTTGAAATTTGCGGGTCTTTACATTACTCCCACCTCAGGGATTTACGTCCCCGTAAAGATACATCAAAAACTAGGGGAACAAATGGGGGTACTGAGCACGCATCTGAGCCTCCCGCTCCCAAGTGCTCTCCTGGAGGTTCCCGTGCTGCCATCTGACGCGCACAAGAGGAATCGACCGCCCACGTAGGACCTGCTCCTGTCGATCCTCGATCTCCACTGGGACCTCCGCAAAAGTCGCCCCATCGTCCACGTCCAGCTCCCCAAAGTCGATGATGTGCGTCGGGTCGTGCACGTATCTCCTCAGCTGAGACACGTGGAAGACGTCGTGCACCCGGTGCAACTGAGGTGGTAGAGCCAGGCGATAAGCCACCTCTCCTATCCTACTGAGGACCTGGAAAGGCCCGATGAAGCGTGGAGACAACTTGCCGCCTCGGCCAAATCTCCGTAAACCACGTCGAGGTGAGACACGCAAAAAGACGTGGTCGCCATCCTCGAACTCTAGTGGCCTCCGCCTCCTGTCAGCATATGACTTCTGTCGGCTCTGAGCTGTCCTCATCCTCTCCTGGATGATCTGGACCTTCTCTGTCGTGGCTCGGACCATCTCTGGTCCCACGAGTGCTGACTCCCCAGGGTCTGTCCAGCACAACAGTGATCTGCAGGGTCTGCCGTACAACGCCTCGTATGGTGCCATCCCGATGGTGGAGTGGTAGCTGTTGTTGTACGCGAACTCCACCAAGGGTAGGTGGTCCTCCCAGCTGCGACCAAAGTCGAGAACACATGCACGGAGCATGTCCTCGAGTGTCTGTATGGTCCTCTCCGTCTGACCATCCGTCTGAGGGTGGAAGGTTGTGCTCAGATGGAGCCGCGTCCCGAACGCCTCCTGCAACCCCTTCCAAAGCCGGGAAGTGAAACGAGCATCTCGATCGGAGACGATAGACGATGGCACACCGTGAAGCCGTACGATCTCCTGGACGTAAAGACGTCCCAAGCTCTCCACTGAGCCCTGCTCTCTGATGGGTAAGAAGTGTGCCGACTTGGTGAGTCGGTCGACAATCACCCAAATGGAGTCGTGACCTCTGGAAGTGCGTGGAAGTCCAGTCACGAAATCCATAGATATGCCATCCCACTTCCACTCCGGGACCTCCAAGGGCTGTACCAAGCCTGCTGGTACCTGATGCTCTGCCTTCACCTGCTGGCAGGTGAGGCATCGTGAAACGAACTCTGCCATAGCCTTCTTCATGCCCGGCCACCAGTGCTGTCGTCTGAGATCCTGGTACATCTTAGCCACTCCAGGATGTACCGCCAAGGGAGAAGTGTGAAACTCTCTCAGCACATCCTCTCGTAAAGCGACTGGTACGAAGGTACGTCCTCTGAAAAAGATGTCGTGCTCTGCTCCAAGGGAGAAACCATCAGGCGCCTGATCTGAGAATATCAGTGCACGCTGGGTCTCACAGTCAGCGTCCTCACGCTGAGCCTCTCTGACCCGCTGTAGAAGTGGAGGAGAGACTGTGAGAGACTGAAGAAAGGCTGCTCCGTCTCTATCCACGAAGGATATCTATAAGGAGGCTAGCTGCTCCGTCGCCTCCTCAAGTAGCTGAATGCCCGTCCTCCTGCTGAGGGCATCGGCTACCACGTTCCCCTTCCCAGGAGTATAGACTATCTCAAAGTCATAGTCCTGGAAGAACTCAAGCCATCTCCGCTGTCTCAGGTTCAGGTCCTTCTGGGAGAAGATATACCTGAGACTCTAGTGGTCAGAAAAGACTGAGAAGCGCTCGCCCATCAGATAGTGCCGCCAAGTCTTCAGAGCGAAGACCACTGCTGCTAACTCCAGGTCATGAGTGGCGTAGTTCTGCTCATGCGGCCTCAACTGACGTGATCCGTAGGCGATCACGGCCCGCTCCTGCATCAGGACGCATCCGAGTCCAGTCCCTGATGCATCGCAGTAAACTACGTATCCAACTCCCTCCTCAGGCAACCTCAATATAGGTGCGCTGGTCAACCTCTGCCTCAGCTCCTGGAAGCTCTGCTGACATCTGTCTGACCACACAAAGGGTTTCCCCTTCTTTTTCAAGGCTGAGAGTGGTGCCGAAACTCTGGAGAAGTCCGGCACAAATCTCCGATAGTATCCGGCTAAGCCCAAGAAACTCCGCACCTCTGTCACGCTCTTGGGTGGCTCCCAAGCTATCACTGCCTCGATCTTCGCGGGGTCCACTGCAACTCCCGCCTCAGAAATGACGTGCCCCAAGAAATGGACCTCACGTAACCAGAACTGGCATTTTGAGAGCTTGCCATAAAGCTGGTGCTCTCGGAGTGTGTCTAGCACAACTCGCAGGCGGTAGGCATGCTCCTCCTCAGTCGTCGAGTATACCAAAATGTCGTCAATGAAGACCACGACAAATCGGTCGAGGTATGGTTGGAAGATCCTGTTCAAGAGGCTCATGAACACTGCTGGAGCATTGGTTACGCCGAACGGCATAACCAAGAACTCATAATGGCCATACCGACACCTGAAGGCCGTCTTCTGCACGTCCTCGTCTCGAACTCTGAGCTGATGATAGCCTGACCGGAGGTCTATCTTCGAGAACCACCGCGCTCCCTTGAGCTGATCGAAGAGGTCATCAATCCGTGGCAGCGGATACTTGTTCCTCACTGTCACCTGGTTCAGGCGACGATAGTCGACACATAGTCGCAAGCTCCCATCCGCCTTCTTGGCGAACAAAATCGGGGAAGCCCAGGGTGAAACACTGGGTCGGATAAACCCCTTGCTCTGCAAGTCCTCCAACTGTACCCGCAGCTCCCGAAGCTCGGCGGGGGCCATCCGATATGCTGGAGTAGATATCGGGGATGTCCCGGGGTACAAGTCGATGTAAAAGTCTACCTCTCTACGAGGAGGTAGCCCTGGAACGTCGTCGGGAAAGACGTCCACGTACTGGTCCACCACTGCAGGAAAAGATGGACTCCGCACGTCCACTGCTCCTAGGATGAGGCTAGCCAACTGATGAGAGATGGGCTGCGCTCTCCTCCGCGGAAGTCCATCCTGTGCTGCAAAGGTTCCCTTCTCGCCGATGAAGGTAAACCTGCTCCCGTCGGTGCGAACACATCGCACCTTGCGCCTAAAACAGTCGATCTGGGCATGAACTGTGGATAGCCAATCCATGCCCAAGATGACGTCGTAAGGCCTCGACGCCGCTACAAGGAGATCGCAGCCGAAGCTCTCACCTCCTAGAGTAAGATCACACTGCCGGCACCAGTGCGTAATCGTCGAGTCTGCTCCCGTAGGAGTCTCTAGCCGTAAGGATCGAGCCAACGGCTCAGTCGGAATCTCCGAGCTCCGAACAAGGGCAGAGGCTATGAAAGAGTGGCTCGCTCCTGTGTCTATAAGTACTGCAGCAAGGGTGGAATAGACACAGATCGTACCTCGAATCATCTCTGGCAAGTCGGGGTCTTAGGCCTCCACTGCCTGGAGCTGGGCCTGTCCCTGCCCGCCAGCTCCATGTGGTCGAGGTGGCCCTCCTGGTGGTGGTGGGGGTAGAGCCTGGAAGCGTCGCCCACCACCCGCTGCTCGGCCAGCTCCTCTGCCTCGTCCGCCTCCTCCCTGCGGACCGCCACGGTCGACCCTCTGCCTCTGCCTGGGTGGCCCCTCCACCGTCTGCTGCTCCTCTGATCGGCGAGTCGGGCAGTCACGAGCCATGTGACCCTGCCCGCCGTAGGAGTAGCACAGCCTGCCTCTCGGAAGGCTGGCACTCCGCTGTGTGCCCTGCACTGCTGAGCCGGTGTCCTGAGGCCGTCTGCGTGGGGGTCTGGTCTGCCTGGACCCGAGAGTCATCCGTCGGCTACCTGCTGCCGAAGACTCAGCTACTTGCCGCCCTGCGCTAGGTCTCGCTGCTGAAGAAGGCTCTGCCAGGAAGCTCTCGATCAGGAGGGCTCGCTCCAGCACTCCCGCCTGGGTCGGAATGCTGAGGGAGATCAGTGACGCCCGAATCTCCTGTCGCAAGCCCTGCTCGAAGGTCCGGGCCCGGAAGAAGGGGTCCCGTACCATGTCGGTCGAGTAGCGAGATAGGTCAGTGAACCTCGCCGCGTACTGAGCGACCGACATGCTGCCCTGGCGCAGATTGAGAAGCTCCTGGATGCGCACCGCTCGGAGGGTGGCCGGGATGAACTCAGAGCGGAAGAGGCTCTCGAAGTCCGCCCAGAGCAAGGATGCCTCATCGTGAACCTGGAGCATCAGGCTCCACCATCGTCCTGCCGCTGCCTGCAGGAGGCTCACTGCGAGAATCACCATGAGATCCGCTGGTGTCCTCACTAGCCTAAAGATCCGTACCACCGCCTCTAGCCAGTCCTCGGCGGCCTGGGGGTCCGCCTCACCGCGAAACCTGGGCGGTCGCTGGCTCTGAAACTCATGCAGTGCCCTGAGGCGACGTGCATCGTCAGCGTCTGGTACTGGCAGCATCGGTGGCTCGGCGGGTAAAGCTACCGCCGGTGCCACTGCTGGCAAAGGGCCCTGCACCGAGGCCTCGTCGCTCGGTGGGCTGCCGTCGCGCCCTACACTCGGAACCCTAGCTGGCTGTCGTCGCGGGGCCATCCTGAAAAGGAGAACAAGAGCACCACAGTCAGAACAGTATACCTGGTGAGCTGGCACAAGTAATCACAAGGAAAACTTGAGACTTTCAGAAAGCAGATCAGTATACCCGGTGAGCTGACACAAGTAATCACAAAGAAAACTCGAAACACACACGCAATCAATGTTTTCATGCATTAAGTCGGAAATCAGGAGTCAGGGTCCTGGTGTACGGATACGTCGGCCGCCGCACCAACACTGGGCTCCCTGAACTGATAACCACACTCAATACACTAAAAACTATTGCTTCATATAGAAAGAAAGGATGATCAGAGTCTGCGGTAGAACCGACCGCCTCTGATACCAATTTGTCACGACCCGTCCTCGGGGCCCGTGCCGTGACTACCCCAAGCCCGCCTTCCATAGGCCAGGGGCTGGCGACTAGCACCAAGGCGTAAAATCCCAGTAAACAGGGAAGGCATTGGCTTTATAAGTAACAACCACACAGAGTCAGCAAGCGGAAAGTAAAGTGCAGAAAAGTAAATGGGGTCGGAAATACAATCCCAACTGTAAAGTACAACTGAAAAGTAAAGTACAAAAACTGAAGAAAAGACGGCGGCCTCGTGTCGTCCACTGGCAATCCCACCTGAAGGGTGGGTACAGATAGCCTCCAGGCTCCTCGGGTCCCACGTCCGCTCCGAGCACGTCCCGCCCAGTGGTCCACCTCCAGGTACCGTCCTGCTCCACGCCCCAACCGTGATCAACGCTGTCCGTCGTCTGCAACCAACACAACAAGGTGCGGGCATAGCCCGTGCAGGGGTGAGTACAAGCTACTCAGTAAGGACCCCGAGACCCCCGAAGGTCTCCCGAAATCCACAAAGGATATAGCACAAAAGAAAGATGCAATCATGAAGTAACATCTGACTCGACTTAGGTATATGCCCATACATATACCTAAGTCCCCAATTCCAGCTCTGCTCACGAGCTCAAGAACAACTCAATCCACAAAGGAAAGCAAGACTCAAATCCACAAAGGAGAGTAAACAGTAAATCCACAAAGGATAGTTCAACACAATCCACAAAGGAGAGTAACATACGATTCAGCTCAACCAGGTATACTTTTTCAGATGACGTCAAAGATGATTACTGATCCATCTAAGTCGTCGGACCCACGAAGGATCGATAGGTACTAACCCCCGCAAAAGACCCACGTAGGATCGGGCTCACACAGAACCTGTAGGCAGTGGCTCACACAGAACCGGTAGTAAGGACCCACATAGGATCGGGTTCACACAGAACCTGTAGCACTGATCCACGTAGGATCGCTGAGTGCAGTAGTCGACGCAGTCCACTGAGGATCTCTGCTCTGTCGTCGCCGCAGTCCACGAAAGATCTCTGCTCTGCCGTCGTCGCAGCCCACGGAGGATCTCTGCTCTGCCGTCGTCGCAGTCCACGGAGGATCTCTGCTCTGTCGTCGAAGTCACAGCCAGCGCTAGGGTTCCCGCACATAGCGAGCTCGTTTAGGAGGGTCCGCTCCACGAGCCGAGAGGCTGATACATCAACTGACACGTAGTCCGAAGTTGATGTATCCGAAAGTTCTGTATCGACAACAGGATCTCAACGCAACAGACGGCGCGTCAATCGGACGCCCGGTCTGAGAGTTATTGGCATTTTCGTCCCAGGGTCCCGGTTGGTTTTTAGGGCAAAACCAACCCGACCGTACTCCGCCTGTATCCGATCCTCGGGCGGAGTATGCCAAAAGTTCCGTCTCACTTAGAGGAAACTACCACAGCTGACGGTACGTCGATCGGACGTCCGTAGCTCAAGTTATGAGCGTTTCCGCTCCGAGGGCCCGGTTGGTTTCGTGTACGAACCAACCCGGCCGAACCCAAAGTCTTCCGAAACCTTGAGTATAATATACCGAAACGACCGTCTCGATCCAAGGATCGCGTAGCCGCTGACGGTTCGTCAATCGGAGGTCCCAGGCCCAAGATATGGGCAAAAGACCGAAGAGGCCCGAAAACGGGGGTTCTGGGCCCGGGGCGACCCGGCTAGGCCGGGTCCGGTCCGGCCTGGGCACGGCCCGGCCGACCGGACCGGCCGGCTCGGCTTCGGCCGAGCGGCCGAGTGAGCCGCCGCGGGTTTGACCCGCGGCTTTGGAGAAACGCGGCCCGCGCGGGCCGTGTGCTGGGTGGCCGGACCGCAAACGCGGTCCGGCGGTTCGCCGCCGCCGCGGCTCGGCCGCGGCAGACTCCTCCGGCGGCGCGCCGGGCGCCGCCGCGCCGGCGACCCGCGCCGCCGCCACCTTCCGCGGGCCGCCGGAGTTGCTCCGGTGGCCCGTTTTGCCTCCCGTCTGCGCCGATGCTCCTCCCGGGGGCCGATCTTCACTGCGGGATCAACAGATCGCCCCTGCCGCGCGGTTCGTCGTCGTCCTCCATATCCGCACAACAAAAGAGATCGGCGGAGGGTTGCCGGGTCTTGTTTGTTAGACCCGCACCCTCCGCGTTAGTCATAATCAATGGGAGGAAAGGCTACAACAATTTTTAATCAAAGATAAAAATTGTTCACTCCTTTCTTTTAAACGGCATTTCAATTTTTAATTAATTGAAATTATTCATGCCGGTTCTTTATTCAAAAGAAATAAGAACACGGGAATGAATCATCAAGAAAATAAACCCTTACCTTGTCGTCGTCGTCGGACGAGAGGTCGTCGCAGGATCGCTCGTCGCGGAAGAAGGGGGGATCGTTGCGTCGTCGCGGTATCCGGCGTCGCGTCGCCAATCTCCGGATCAAGAACAAACGGATTTAATTAATTAAATCCGTTGCCATGAATTTTTTAAAAAAAGGAGAATTTAAACGATCCGATCCTCACCTTAGTTGCCGAACGAGGATCGGCCGCGGAAGAAGAGGCGTCGCCGAAGAACGTCGCGGGTAAAGTTCGTCGACGTCGCAGATCTCGGTGTGCGTCGTCGAATTTCGGTCGCCGGTGTTCTACGCGTTCTTCACGTTCTTCGCGTTCTTCGCGTTCTTCGCGGGGAGGGTGGAGGCCCAGATAATCTCGCACAACGAGTAATCCTCCAAAGGAAAGAGTTGGTCTTATTTTATTATTTTGCCAACGAACGCAAACGCGTAACTAACGACCCATTAAATTCGTTGAATTAATTCAACGAATGAAACATCTCATTTAATTCACGAAATAAACCACCCAATTAAATGGTCTGTTAAGAATTAAAGAAAACGCGTCGGTTGACTTTTCAGTTACTTTGACGGGTTTTCGCGGGTGCGTTACTTAGCGGAAGAAACGGCGGGGCTCGTGCGGGCCCCACCTCACAAATATCCTACCAAGGGGGTAGGATATTTCCGGATAGCATCCTATCCAGTTCAACTCAGTTCAAGCCGTCTTTAAGTGGCTTCAAGTGGCTTCCAAGCAGCTTAAGTGAAATAGAATAAAGATGTCGCACAAACTTTATTTTATTTCTGACTTAAAGCCGCAAAATTTAAAAACCACGTCTGAGAAAACGCAACTCCGGAAGAGGCGTTTCTAAGCAAATACCGGCGCTGCGATTTCATCGGTGCCCTCAGAATTTGATTCCGGGCACCGGTTCAAAAGATAGAAAAACCTGCTCGTCCGTTCACTGAACGTACCCGAGCCAAACTTCGGAAATTGATTCCGAGCACACCGGGCCTCGGAATCAGGTGCCGTCTGAAGCTGCGCTCTTGTAAAATTCCAAAGAAAATTAAGAAAAAAATTTCCTTGAAATTTGTGGGTCTTTACATTTTAGGCATAACATATTTTGATTAAACCCATATTTATTAATTTCCTTGTATTGCGTGAAGGAATCATATAACTTCACAAGGTGGTAGTCTTTCGTACAAACCAAAAAATTTCATCGCAACAGAATTGAAACTATGAAATAAAATGATATATAATGATTAAATAAGTATAATAATATGTTAAATAATACTTTTAAACAATAAATCAATCATTATATCAATTATTTAGAGTTGATGATGGAAAATGATTTAAATATGATTGTGAGGTGGTAGTCCACAATACTAAAAAATGGTCATTTAATAACGCATTTGATGAAAGAATATAAGTATTTTTGTTATGTCACTAACATAATAACATTTCACTATATGAAATATATTGAAATTTTATTTCATATTATTTTAATAATATCTTTTTGGTGGTGGAAGAGAAAAAATAAAATGCTCATTTTGGGACATTACCTCATTTTTGTACACTGTTTTTTAGTTTACACCATTATGTGTATTATGATGAATTTATTACCAAAATAGAACATATATTAGGAGAATACAGAAATAATGAATTATTTTTGTGTTTGTATTTCCTCAATAATTGGTTTTTATGTTGTGATGTGTGGAGGATAGTGTGTTGCCTTCTATTAGTGAGGAGACTAGAACATTTTTAAGTTTTTAAAAGAAAAATGCGTTCCCACGTTATTCATATTAAATATGGATTTGAAATAAGAAATTATCATACATCATAGATTATAATTTCAATATATGGCCATATAATAGTATTTTTGAAAATTTATAGGTCATTTTTACCCTTATATGTTTTATAAACCCTTGATAATCCAAATTTCACTTCAACTATGGTAATTTATTTTTTTCAATTTTACTATTCACAATGGTGAAAAATTCTGTTAAAAATTATTAAATAATATAAAATATGTAATTATAATAGGTGAAATATTTTTCAAAATTCAACTAAAATAACTAAAATAAATTATTTTAAAATTTAAATCATTGGCGTGATGAGAAAGTAGGATTCTAAAAAGAAAATGTTCAAAAGATAAAAAAGTATTAACATAAAATATAAATATAAAATTATTATGATGATATAAATTTTATTAATAGATTTAAATTTAAACTAATATTACATTTAAACCCATTTTAAAATTAATAGGAATCTCATGAATTACTTAATAAAAATTGCATTATTCAATATAAACTAGTATTTTTAATTATTTATCCAAAACAAGATCTTTTCAAAAAAAATTCAACCTAATATAATTTTTATATTATTATTTGAAAAAATGATGTTTTTAGCAAATTATTTTTATTATACTAGAAAAATTATTTTTAAAATAAGTGCGCAAAATATGATGAGACTAATTTTTGGAAGAATATATTTTAAGCATAAAATCATATTTATTATTATGTCATGCATAGAAAATATTATGAAAGTTGTTAATATTTTGATTGAATATAAAATATAAAATTTAATTCAAATTATTCAGAAAAAGTGATTAGTTTTTGTTATTGAGGTCAACTGATTATGTGTGGAGAAAATTAGTTTTTTTCCAAAAAACAAATTAATTTATTTTAATATAGTATTTATTTTTTATTTATAATTATTTTTTCACAAAATAATTCATTTTATATACATGTGTAAAACACATAGTTTAAAATTTTATTGAAAACTATTTATAACCACCATTCTAACAGCAAGGTGATAACTATCATATTAAATTGTAATATTTTAACAGTTTGTCATGATTCATTTAAACATAGTGTTGCATGTAATGCAAGATAAAACTGATGTGGAGTGTAATGGAAGAATGAAAAAGTGATTCTTGTAACGAAATATATCGATAGGATTAAATTTATTATAAAAAATATATTTCATATAATCTCTTGGTGTTACAACAATAGAAACTACGTTTGGAGGAGGGAGGTTAGGAGGGACTTTGTGTATGTATTGGATGAAATGAAATGTTTTCGAAGTGTGATAATAAATTGATAGGAGGTTCCCTTTTATTAGTGAGGGATGGGGATTTTTTGGGATTCAATAATGTATTTTATTAATATAAAATACAATGAATATTAAAAGTGATTCAAAAAAATATAATTCAAAGAGTGGATGAGGATGAAATTAAGTACTATCATCCAATAAAATTTGGACAATTTTTGGTTATGTTTTTACCATTTTCCTTTCTTTTTAATCCATAGAAACCGTTTTTAAAATAAAAACATCGTTAACGTTTTCTAGCCTTTAGGGTCAACGATGATGCTATAAAATAAAAAACAACTCATAAATAGTGTGTGTTTGATATTTTGAGACCTAAAAAATTTAGTTTATAGAATATAAGTTATTAGGATTTTCAAATAATTTAAAAAAATATTGTTTATTATAAAATATCATTAATGTCATTTTTGAAAATAATCAATTAATTTGAAATTAATTAAATCAATAAAAATAGTTAAATCGAAGAAACTATTTTCATGAATAACCAATATGTTATTTTCAAATTAAAAATTCAAGGAAAAATTTATTCAATCAAATTACATTATTTTTAATATTATTAAAATTATTTATTTGCATTTTTTAATCAAATAAATTTTGTGTGGGCATTGGAGGTGAAATTCAGTTAATTATTTCATTGATATTAATTAAAAATAAACTAATATGATAAAAAATATTACATTCGGAATTAATATTTAAAAATAATAATATTTTTTATTTTCTCCTATCATATTATACGATGAATATTAATAGAACAATAGTAATTTTTTGTCTTTATTTGTCGCTTATATATTATAAAGATAAAAATCAAATGTAAATTGAATAAAATGTTTATATTTTCATTGTATGGATGATTATTCAAGGAATAGATGCATGAATTGAGATTAATTCATGTTTTTATTGATTTTTAATCAGTTATCAAATTATTTCATTCCTTAGTTTCCCATTTTTTCTTACCTTGGTGACAATTATTAACTATGACTATTATTCATAATGATAAAAATAAAATAATTTTATTTAAAAAATTAGATTTTTTTTCCAAATATAAAATATTTTTTTAATGATTCAATTTTAAAAAGTGTAAAAAATTAATTTAATATTAAAAAAACCCAATAGATGGAAGTTTTTTATATAAATATATTTTTATGTAAAAAATAATTTTCTATTAAATTAAGTCATTAAATTCATTTCTATGAATTTTAAAAATTATTAATAATTTTTATATTCAATTTACCTTTTAAACCATTTTAAATTGAAAATTGGATTTTTTAACTCTTGGATCAAAAATATTGTTTTTGACAATAGTATTTCTCATTATTCATATGAAAAATAATCATTACAAAAAATAAAAAAGTAATCATAATAAAATTTTGATATGATGATTTCAAAAATAAATTTAGTTTTTTTAATAATCATTTGAAAAGTGAATAATTTATTATAATTGTTATTTGAGAAAATAAATAAATATCATTTTACTTTAAAAAAATATTTTTAAGAATAAAATGACTTTTCTATGAAATTTATTATTAATTTCTTATGAATTAATCAATAAATTTTTTATTGAGTGTCAAATTCATATATGTATTTTATAATATGGTTATTCCTATTAATACCCTTTAATTGTATTTTTAGTTTATATTAATAATATTTAAATAATATTATTTCATGGTTTTTTTAAACCTGTTGTTGCGTTTTTATATTCTCCCAAACATAGTGTTCTTTTAAAATATTAATTTCATATATTATCCCTCACTTCAATATATTGAATCCTTTCAATTTTAACTTTTGTTCTGTATTCAATGGTCTGATATTATAAATTTCATTTAGGTAAAACCCTCATCGCTAAAATGTATTATCAAAATAACCTCTAAAGAAACAGGAAACAAAATTATGATGTTCAAGTAGAATTAAATTGAATTATGTTACCAAATATGACCAAATTAGTGGGGACTAAGAAAAATGAAATAGAATAGAAAACTAAGTTATCATGACTAATAGAGGGTGGATGAGAACATTTTTGAGGGAAATTTGAAAACCAAAAACAATAAATATATGGTGGGTGAAAATACAATCAACTAATCAGAAATAATGGTAATAGGATAACATTTTTCTTTCATGACACTTTTTCTTGAGATGAGGCATTACATTATCATATAGTCTAAGAAAAAAAGAAATATAAATGATTTAAATGTATAAATTCAATCATTATGAAATTTCCAACATAATCTTATCCTTTCTCTAAACGATGAGTATTGAAAATGAATTTTTTTCACAAATAACTAAGAAAACATACAATGGATCACATAAAACACAAAATTATTACATGTTATTCATCTTATATTTAAATTTTATATATAAAATAAATGGATTCTACAAGTTAAGAGAACCTATGAAATATATAATCATTTATATGATTAAATAAAACATCATTCTTCATAGTTTTCTAAATAACATCAATGGATAAACTTATATTATTCAACAAAATAATAACCTTAAATCCCAATTAACCATAATAACCTCACTATTAATAAATTTTTTAACCTCAATAGTTACCTCAAACCTTTTAACATACATTCCAAAAATTAAATTACATTCATCTTAATGAATATTTCATGCTAAGCCACATGTTAAAACTAAAGGTTACAAATACCATGGTCCAATGAAGTATCCCAAAAATATCATTAATCACCAAGATAAATCACTATATAACCAAAGAACAGAGTTACCATCACTAGAATAAAATGAACTAAAAGTTTATATTAATTATGAATGTTTTTCATTTTCATGGCCATTAATATCCCTAAAATATAAAAATGTCAATGAATTTCTTTTTAAATATCAATATTACATATATGTCACCATCCAATAAACCCTAATTAACTTAACATGAAATCATATTTGTTCTTGAAGTGTTATTTAGATCATAATAGATTATTTTTTCTAAAACATAGTGATTGTTTCAAATTATCTCAAGATATCATTTCATAATACCTAAAAAGGGTATCTATGAATTTAAACTTATAGAATCATTAATCTTTTAAACCCATAATGATATCAATAACTCATATATGAAACTTTTAATAAAATATATAACCTTAAAAAAAATCACAAAATCATTATTAACCAATGAAAATAAATTTCAATTTATATAAATATAATAAAATTAACCAAGGATGACCTATATCACTATTTCATAAAAAAACTATACACTTTCAAGGTCACTGAAACTATCCAATTTTACATTCCAATAAAAAAATCATATTATAATTATTAAAATATTTTCATTCATTATTGGTACATTTGAAGATATTTTTTAAAATATAAAAATGTGATTTAATATGGAATATTTCTTAGATATATCTTAATTAATATATACACAATATCATTGATATAACTCGTATAAAAAATTATTATCATTCCCTAATACAAAAAAAACATTAATCCTTAAACAATAATTGTTGAAAAAACATAGGAACATATTTGGTCTTTGAGTTAACAATTATATTAGGGAACCAGATTGAGTAATTACCATGTTCTCTATATATAATACAATGAAATATAAATGGTAGCTTTTGACGAAAATCACATCCATCCACAAAACAATCCATTTCTCTTTGGAAATTCGTTAAACTATGGGCTTAGTTTCCTGAAATAATAATTTCCCATTCCTTCATGAAATTATATAGGGTATATCTTTCCACATATCTGGAATGATGAAAATTGATATTTCATAGCTTGATGTACTCTACCCCCCATGATCATAGTGAATAAGATAGAATGGGAACCTATTATGATTGGGGATTTGACAACTAAGGTGTCAATGACTTCAGGCTATGGGTTATTATAAGTAGTGGTCATAGACGAAGGGATGTCGGTGATAGTGTAGTCCATGACATCAGGAGGTTTCAATATCATGGGTGAAATTACTATTGATTAATGGATGAAATGACACAGTAGTGGTGAAGAAATAACTTGTGCACCTGGTATTTCTGAGATGAAAAATATGGGCCTGGTGATCTATAGTTTTAGGACATTCTGGTGTTACCATAAGGAAAAAGATTCATAGATGAAATCAGATATGAGTATATATAGAGAATCAAAAAACCAAATACATATCAAATATGATATGGAGTGGTGGGAGTATATATATTTCAACATCTGTAAAAGGAAACATGTGATTCATAATGGTGAAATGCTTTCTATACAACGTTGCATGGTTTTGAACTTATGAGCATAAGTGAAATATACTAGAGATGTTGAAGAATTTTCTGTTCGTATTCCCCTTAGGCCATATGATCATGTTCAAGGCAATGTCTCTTTGGGACTAAGTGCCATGTAATATTTATTTCTCAACCCATTTTAAATAGTGGGGTTTAACTAAAAATTACTATCAATATAATTCCATTATGATTGAGGTGGAAACCATATAGTCTTTAACATATAAATACTTTGGTATTTTATCATATACCTAGACTTATCAGGAAAGGTAGTATTATTTTTATGTCCCATAATCTATGTTTTCCTAAATATAATTCATATGGTTTCTACTAATCTTTCATTGATATAAACTACAACAACCGTAATACCATTGTCCCAAAGATATTTTTCTACTTTACTATAATGACATAAGATACAAAATATCACATCCCAAATTTATGAATATTTTTGTAGTCTTAGTGCACTAGATATATACTTTACTCTCACATTACATTTGAGAATATTAAAATAGAATATATTTAATGTAATTATTTTGGGTACATAAACACATTTATATATTTATTCTTCATATCATGGAGAAAGGGAAAAAGGGGGTAATGTGAAATTCTTAGTATATGTCACATACATAGAAATCTATGATGATTAAATATTTAATAATCAGTATTGTAAGATCAATAAATATAAACACATCCCCATTAATCAATAACTTCATAATGATGTACATATAGGATAATATCAATGTATAAATATCATGGATAACCATAACATAAATTACAATAAAGGAAATTATTAATTGTGTGTTTTATGATTTTATAAATCATGTTATCCATACTGAAAAATCAGTATTCCATGATAGTTGAATTGTTTTATATGTACACACCACAAAATCATATTAATTCTATCAAACTAATTTTCTAAAGATATATTTCAACACATCGAGGGGATATATAATTTTTGGCCCCAACCATTAATTCATGTCCATTTCATTTTTCACATATCTAATTATGAAATTATTTCATGTACACCATTTCTTATTAACAAATATCCTTATTTAGTGAATACCAAATAATATAAATATTTCTCAAGATAATGAAATAACATTCAATGTATAAAACCGTATGCAGAAATGGTATTCAATTTAAAAAATAACAAAAACCATGATTCAAATAAAATTAATTTTTAAGGTAAATTTATAGATCATTGATAAGTAAAATAGAATGTTTAATAAAAAATTTGTAACCATAAAATTAATATTTTATTCAATATAGAAAAAAAATTCATCAGAAATAAATGGTCTAAAATAAATTCAATATGTTTGGAGAATAATATGTAATGGATTGTGAGAAATTATAAAAATAGTTTTGTTTTTAATATATTTTAAATATTTTAGAAGATGTGATAGAGTGTGAAATTGTTATGGAGGATGGGAGGTCTGTAAAAACCAAATAAATTGATGTAACATTACTCTTGATTTATTTTTATAATGAATGTTAAAAATTAATCCTTTTTCTAAAAAATTAATAATAATCATTTAATAAATTATAATAAAAAATGAAAAATTAAAATAACATTAAAATAATTTGTGTAAAAAATTATATATTAAACATTGATATAACAAGAAAAATATACCCAATAAAGAATAAAAAAGACTATATTTTTCTGAAAAATTCTTCTTGAAATAGAAACTCGAATTGAATCATAAATAATTATGAGTAAATATATATTCTTGTTAAATAACATAATATGGAAATATATACAAAATATAAAATTATATAGGCGCATATTACCAAATATCCTTTAAAGGAGTTTAAATCATGTTGAAATCCCTTACCCAAATCTGAATCATCACATATGCTGTTTATCATCAAGAATATGAAAATTATATTAATTTTTTAATTTATAATAAAGTTTTCTTTATTTTTTATTCGTTTTTATTTATTTAAATTTCACATATTTATACATAATAAATTATGTACTTTTTGAATGTTTTATTGACATTTGAATATTTGAACAAAATTGTTTCGATATATTGACAATGGTATAATAATTCATTATTACATCATCGAAAAAATATTAATAATTATAATTTAATTATTATTTTTATACATATATATTACTTTAAAAAAATCTATTACGAAGTTTTTGAAAAAATGAACTAGTTTACAATCATGGGGATGATAGGTCATATATGTTCATGAGTTACACTGATCATTTTTCAATGATCATGATAGACGCAAAATAAGTTTTTTTTATCATTACAAGATGATAATTTTATAATAATTTCAATAGTTTTTTGAATTATATATATTTATAAGTAATGTAACGAGATGGTGAAAGACAAATCACATCACATAGTGGAGATGATTATTCAAATTTACGTGCGAAAGACATTATCATTTTAAAACTAATATAATGGTAAGAAACTATATGATATATTACTATTAATAAATGAAAATTATTTCAGGATTATCTTATATATAATATAAACCAATCATTAAAACCATCTATTAGAAGAAATGGTTAAAAAAAAAATTACATTTATTCATGAGGCTGTAGTCATCCATACACACGAATGATAGTTTCATTTTCCAATTGATAAAATATGTTATAGATTATGTTTATTAAATTAAAATAATAAAATAATAGTACAAAGTAGATAATAATTTTATTATATTGTCATGGATGTAAAATATTTGTAGGATGTGGAAGAATAAAAAAAATCATGGTTAAGAACAATATCTCTTCCTATGAAACTTTCATTACGATTATACATAGATCCTTTATAGACTAGACTTATGATCAATCCAAGGCCTTTGGGAAATGGGATGAGAATTCATATGGGATATTTTGAAACATCCCATCCTTAATCAGGTACAAATCATTTAAAATATTTATGTCTATATATTTTAAGCGACCGAGGGAGTGAACCTGCACACCACATTATAGTTCTTGGGAATCCTTTTTAAATAAATTAAATGAATGCATGCGTTTTATGAAAAAAATGGTATATCATGCTTTAGAACATTTTTTGGGATTAAAATAATTAATTAAATGTTGAACATAAATAAGAATATATTTAATGTATATTTAAATGAAATCAAGAAGGGATAAGATAAAATTTATAAATAAAATGGAAAGGGGGTTATAGGGGAAGTTAAAATAGTTAAAGTGGGAGATTACCATTTTTATTATTTCGTTTAAATATTTTTACATTCTTTTTTATTTTTCATTTTCTGTTCCATTTTTCTTTTCATTTATTTTTCTCTAATTTTTTATTTTCTTTATCTATCTTTTCTTTCTTTCTTTTTTCTCATATCTTCCTCTCCTCCTTCTCCAACATCGCACCTCCCCATCTCTCTAGGTGGTGCACCACCTTGCTCCCCTATTCATAAGAACAAAATTACACCATTTTTTCCATATTCATCGTCGTTAGGTGCATTGTAAACCTTAATCTGTGGTTTATCATACGATTTTGGAATCATAGTGTTTCGTTGAATATCATTTTTGTGGTCTTCCACTGATGGATTTTACCCTATTTTAAGGTTTTTCTAAAATTATCAATTTTTTCAATTTTAGGTCAAATAAAAGACTAGTATAGATCATAGGATCATATGTGACCATAATGTATGGGGTCCACTCACTTTCCCTCTGTTCCTTTACAACTTATGGAAAAAACCCGGTTGGGCCATTCCTAGGTGCCTACCAATTTTGTTCAATTTCACCCAATATTTTAAATTTAAATACTCTGATTATTACTTGAATCCCTCTTTATTGTAAATTAAATTGAATAAATTGTTTATACATGGTATAACACTCCTTTCGGCGTGCAAAAAAGTCAGTATACATTCTATTATCTCGGGCATTTAATTTATTTTACTGTATGTATTGCGCAACCCATTTTTATTGTGTTTTAATTATTTAATGCTTTTAGAATAATTATAAACGTTGATTATTTAGATTTTATGTAGTTTTTTTGAATTGAATTATTTATTTATTATATGTTTTATTTATCTTCTTGTGAAAATATAGTATCTGTCCTTGTTATTTCATTAAACTGCAGTTTTAAATTAATACCTTGTATTGCACGAGTGTATCTTCTTAGATTTCAAGATTCAAATACATATGCATGCTATGTCACATTTACTGATGTGAAATTTTATTTGAATTCAATGTGGGAAGAGAAATAAGGTCCCATATTAATGGCCACATAGGGGCTCTCCGTTCCAGTCGGGTTACCCCTACACATTGGGGGTAGTGTCTTAGGATTTTTCATAACTAAACTTCCTCGGGACATCTTAATACTTATGAGTTATACCGGTTCCAAGAGGGTCCATCCAGGATGGATCTTGTGGAAATGTGTTTATGTCAGCCTTAGACAATTATTGACCCCTTTTTTCGAGATCGAGACGAACTCATTGTAAAGCCAGGTCTCGAGCGATACATGGTCTTTCAAAATATTCCTTTGGACAGGCTCAGAGGTATTAGAAAATTTTTAGGATGAACCCTAGAAATACCTTTGGGATGGGCTTAAACTCCAAATATCAACTTGAAAAATAATAATGATTCACAAATGGTTTATGTTAATGTCGCTTTGAGTCTCTTGAAAATGTGATATTTTTCTAGTAGGTTATAGCACACCTGGTTGACAAAACATTTAATCCTCAAGTTAAAGAATAATAATGGGGGTGTACCACTTCCTTATTTTACCTTGATTTTTGAGGAATATATATATAAATGCTCATTATTCTTATTTCATGTACATTCTCCATACTCCCATCTTAGGATGAAGTAGGTGATTAGGGATGAGTGTTGTTGGGAACCGGGTATGAGTTATTTATTATATTTCACATAATTACTTATCTGCATTTATTATATAATGAGACACTACATTTTATTACTGCCCAAAATGTTATGTTTTTACAAACTGTGGGTGCCGAACTACTGGGATTTTATCTCACTCCCTGGTCAGGAATCATTGAAACTTGAGTATATTACATGCTTGAAGGTATTAAAAATGTGAAGTGTTCTGCTTCCGATTCTTTAATGTTTCTTACTGCATATAATAGAGGTTGGGGTAGAGGACTGAGCCTTGATCATTCTTCAGTTGTTTCACTTTATGTATTTAATTTTTAGTTGATAGTATGCATGGGTTTTTTTCTTTTGAGCTTCCAGTTTAGATAGACATCACACTGTGACATTGTTTTGTGAGCTTCCTCACACGAATCATATTCAGTTAGATTATTCATATTGCTTCTATGGTATTTTATTAACTTATATGATACCTCAATTTATTATTAATTGTTTTTTACATACACTATGATAATAAATATAATCTATGATGGAATAGTCTCCCCCAAAGACATGAAAATGGTCCTCACTGCTAGTCGCCATCCTCTGGCATTCCGGGAGATGCGCTTGACGTCATTTGGATAAAAGAACTCGTGGAACCCACCAGGTGGCTCCCAATATGGGGATGCTACAATGTGGTATCAAAGGAAGTCTTTCCCTTTTTGTTACTATTTGGGTTAAAAAATAGATGAGGATATATGGATTTGGAATGTACCCTATGCTTGGAAGTTGCTAACCCTTGTATATGGGAGACCAAAATTACTGGGTTGGGAATGAATTTATTGATTATGCCAGTTATTTTTTATATGATTTCACTATTGGGTGACTAACTTATTTTTCATTTTTATTTCTGTTGGTATTGTTGAGATAATGGGTATTACCATTGATGCCTGATGATATGTGGAAAATACAATACATTCATCATATTAGGCACCATAGGATTAAAATGACCTGCATATTTCCATTACATATCTACTTTTAGCGTGCATTTTCCAATTTTCATGTGAGTTCTATTATACCTCGTGAAGAATTTTTTGAAATGATTGTTTTCTAGTTATAATTTTTTAATCATCTGTTATGTGTTAACCTCACTTATCCTTGGAATGTATAATAGAACTTTGTTAAGTAATCCCCCTAAGTATTCTCATTCACATCATAACTCAGCTCTTGAAGCAAAATATTAGTTATATAGTGATCAGAGGCCTACTATGTACCTATCCTCTTTTTGCGCCCTACTTGTTTTCCCATCCTCATTACCTCTTTTCTAAAGGTGAGTGTTTGATGTCATTGTACAATGCTACTGTGATGTCTTTGTGTTGTGTCTCAGGAGAGTGGGAATGAGAATATTCCAAAGATGGTGGGTCATGAACCACTAGTGGTACCTTTTTGTAATTCCTCCTAGGTAAATAACTCCTAATTATCTCCCAAGGGACACTGATGCTCTGTTCAGGGATTGTCTCCACATGTTTACATAGTCAGTTCAAAATATCCCAAGACCTACCCTGTCTGTGGTAGAACTCATGTGGGACTCTCTACTACCGCAAATTTCCACCTTCTTAGAGAGTGGTGGACCTCATGTTATAGATTCATGAATAGAAGCTATATGTAATATATTCGACCACCTCTAGATGATTCCAGATCTAATGGTGAAATATGCAGTTAACTTGCTTCGTGAATCTGCCAAGCACTGGTGGGACATTGTTTCTCATGCTGGGTAGACTAGTGAAATTGTTTGGGTTGGAATCCAAGAATCTTTCTATAATCTCTTTTTCCCATAGACTCTATGAGTTGATAGTACATGAGAGTTCCAACATCTTTAGTTGGGATCTATGATTGTCTTAGAATATTCTACTCATTTCACAGTCCTTCAATGTTTTCCCCCATCTCTGACGGGAGACATGAAGACTACTAAGAGACATTTTGAGGATAGATTTGAGTATACTATCTGGTCACAGGTGAATGTCTTCTATTTGGCCACTGTCACATATATCCTAAATTAGGCTCCAATCTCTTAGAAAAATGTCAGGGAAGCTAAAACAGTGAGCCCAGAAAGTTCAATTATGATACAAGATAGAGTCTCTATTGGAAGCAGGAAATACCATTTCTAAAATGCATATAAAGGAAATCCTAGACAAACAACACATTTTATATCCTTATCACATGTTATTAGTGATGAAGAGATGTTTAAAATAATCCATAGTGCACGAATGACTCGAAAGATTGCGGAGCTTGCGGAAAGATGGGCAACCATGATCATTTCTTCCATTCATTTACTTTAACATCTAGTTGTAGTGGATACACACCTACACATCATATAGGTATATGATCTATGACTCCACAGTAGGATGGAAGTTCTTTTCCACCTGGATAATTAGATTGAGGCAGTGGTGGAGGTTGTGGTCGAGGAAATTATGTTCTAGATTATTAGCATCAGCATAGAGGACCTACTCATGCCAAGCATGTAGTATCTCAGGGTTGTGGATTGGGTCTCATGTACACAGTGCAATAAACACCATAGGAGTAGATTGCATGACCATTTACATTAAGAGGTACAATTCTAGTATCCTCAACATTATATTAGACTCTTATTTATATCGGCACATCACCCTCTTTTTTATCTGCAAATATTGTTGAAAGTATTGGTTTTCCATGTGAGTAACCTTGAGGAATCATGTCTATCAACACTCCATTAGGATTCATGATAGAGGGTGTACAAATTTTACATGAGTTACCCCTTGATATAGGTGGGTATCATTTCTTTTGTAACTTATAAACTGTTGATATGTATGGCATCTAAGTCATTCTCAGTATGAATTGGTTTTCTCTTTACTGTGATTAGGTGGTTTCCTATTATTGTTGGGTGTCCATTTTATCCCCTGAGGGAGAAAAATTTCCAGACAATGTAGAATGGAATATGTAGGTAGGTTGAGCTGGACATAAATATGAAGAGTTGGGCAGAGTTCAACTCAGTTAGCATGTCTCTTCATGAGAAATCATGGATTGCAGGTAGCTAAATTCCCTCTAGTTTTGGACCATTTTAGGGATGTCTTCCATGATGATTTCTCAAGATTATCTCCTATGAGGGACGTGATGTTCACTATTGAAATCATTCTAGGTGTGAAAAAAGTGTTTAATACTCCTTATAATATGGCACCAACATAGAAACCAAAATTAAAAAATCACATTTAAGACCTTGAGGACAATGGATTCATCACACCTAGCACATCGTCGGGGGGGGTTCTCCTATTATTTTCTATAAGAATGAAGATAGAACCCACACGCTATGCATGGATTATCGTCAACTGTACTAGTTCACAGTAAAGAATCAATATCCATTGTGTCGTATAGATGATCTCTTTGACCATCTCCGGGGAGAAACTATTTTCTCAAAGATTTATCTATGGTCTGGATATCACCAGGTGCATGTGCAACCATCTGACATACCACGTACAACACTCCGATGTTGATAAATCTTGTACAAGTATCTTGTTATTCCATTAGTCCCCATAAATGTTTTGACAGTCTTCATGGATATAATTAACCGGGGTTTTCACATGTACCTTGATTCTTATGTGGTAGTCTTTTTGGACAACATATTTTTGTATTCACATTCATGAAAAAACCATGAAACCCATATTAATATCATGTTGACTACATTGAAAGAAAACCAACTATATTCTAAGATCAACATATTCCACTCATATATTGATAGATTTGACTTCATGGGTCATATTATATTGGAAGTAGGAGTATCAGTTGACCCAAAAAAGGAGAGTGATGTATTTTCATGGGAGCCGCCCAAAAGTGTCTTTGATATCCATTGTTTCATGGGGATTGCTAGCTATTACATTTTTTTCATGAAGAATTTCTCCCACTTAGTAGCGCATCTTACGACCCTGACTAAGAAAGGTGTACAATTCATCTAATCAAAAGCTTGTGAATAATATTTTCAAGATTTAAAAGGACAACTAAGCTCAGTTATGATCATGATTCTACCAGATCCAAGAAAAATCTATACCGTTTATTGTGATGCTTCACGAATCAAACCATTCAAAATTTTGATGTAGGTTGATCGAGTCGTGGATTATATATCCCACCATGTGATTACTCATAGGAGGATCCATTCTATACAAGAATTAGTTTTGGCAGCTGTGGTTCATGCTCTACACTGTTGGTGACACTACTTATTGGTTGAAAGATTTGTTTCTTATTCCAATCACTAAATCACAAAATATATCTCCACTATATGATACAAGAACATAAGGCCTTGATGATTGGTTGAATACTAGAAGTCATTCGAACATGATCTTGCTTATAACCCTCGTAAGGGTGATTTTATGTCATAATCTTTAGGCCACAAGACATAGAAACAAGTCATTCAGGTATCCATCAGTGAGTGGTAGAAGATGGATTTGTTTCCTAAGATGCATCTGGAAGTTCATGAATAGTCTGGGCAATCAATTATAACAGCTCTTATTGTGACATCCTCACTTATTGATCATGTCAGGAGGTGATAGTATACTGATCATTAGGGTGTCGTTTTGAGGGAAAGAGTTATTGGGGAGAAACTACATTCTGGATGGGTTGTTGATGGAAGTGAAACTCTTCTTTACCCTGTCCATTTATGGTTAACTTTGGGTATACTAGAAGAGATGATAAAGGAATCTCAGACCTTTGTTTGGACAGTTCATCCTAGACTAACCGTGATATATAGAGACATGTGTCGACAATACTAGTGTCCTGGTATGAAAATGCAGAGAGCAGGTTTCATCACTCAGTGCTCCACCTGTCAACATGTGAAGGCAGAGCACCAGTGACTAGCTAGAATTCTATAGCCTCTATCCATTCCTGAAAGGAAAAGGAATAAAATTACCTTAGATTTCGTTAAGGTATTTCTATGATCTCATCAAGACATAAATGAAATTTGGATGATTTTCAGAAGGTTGACCAAGGTTACACACATCTTACTGATCCTTGAGACCATTAATATAGATGAGTTGGGAAGGTTGTATATCTGAGAGATCACTAAACATGAAGGATTACCTCGTTATACTATCTTGGATAGAGATTAATGCTTTATATAACAATTCTGTAAAGGGTTTCAAAAGGCGCTTGGTTCACAGGTACTTTTAAGTACTTTATACCCCCTCAGACTGATAGGCAGTCTGAGAGAACTATATGAGGGTTAGAGGATATGTTACAAGAATATATCCTTGATTTTGGAGGTTCATGGGAGAAACATATTCATTTTGTTAAGATTAACTCTAATAAAAGAATCTAGGATACATTTCAGAAGGCTTCGTAAGAGGCCTTCTATGGTAGACCGTGTCGTTCACCTTTATGCTGATTCGATGAAGGTGAGATAGATTTGTTGGGTTCT
Source organism: Viscum album (assembly GCA_963277665.1). Lineage (NCBI taxonomy): Eukaryota > Viridiplantae > Streptophyta > Magnoliopsida > Santalales > Viscaceae > Viscum > Viscum album. Next base: position 1,950,903,980 of record OY728136.1, on the reverse strand, counting down.
TAACTCATTAAGGAGACTTTTGATCAAGTTCATAAGATTCAAGAGAATAGGACACCAACTCATTCTAGATAGAAGTCATATACCGATCCTCACTTCAGGCATTTGGTGTTCAAGGTAGGACCTCCAGTCCTTCTATGTGTTTCTCCAAGGATGGGTCATAGGCGGATCAGGTGATAAGAAATGTTATAACCGATATACGTCAGTCCATTTGAGATAGTGGAGAGAGTTGTTCCAGTAGCTTATTAGTTACTACTTCCTCAAATTTAATGTTACATGCATGATGTTTTCCATGTATCTCAGACTGGACAATATCATCCCAACCCACCTCATTATTTAGACCATAACGACCTTGAGCATGAGGCAAATGCATCCATTAAGGAGCACCTGATCTATATCGTCAACTATAGAATTAATGTCCTTTGAGGTAGATCTGTCCCTCTAGTCAAGGTGTTATGAAAAAGTGGACGTGTTAAAGACCATACTTGGAAGCTAGAGATTGATGTATGTCCATTGTGGAAAGATCTTTTATCTGACGATTTTCCACTACCCATGGATGGGAAACATAGGGATGAGTTTTATTATGTAGGGGAGTTTGTAACATCCCAGAATTAATTTGGTACAGACTGTTTAAAATTTTGTTAACTAAATTCTTAAATCGACCCAAGGCGTGTGCCTGCTTACCCCACTACATGTCCCGAGAAACATTTTTAAATTAATTAAATTTCTGTATGGGTTTGATGAAAAATGTTACATCATGCTTTATGACAGTGTTCATGATAAAAATAATTAATTAATGATTGGAAAGAAATAAGAATATATTTAATGGAAATTTAATAAAATCAATAATGGATAAAAAGAAATTAAGAAATAAAATAGTAATGGGGTTACAAAAAAAGAAAAAATAATTAATGTGGGAGACTACCATTTTTATTATTTTTCCTTTCATTATTTTTCCATACTTTTTATTCTATTTTATTTTTCATTTTATTATACAATTTTATTTTCTTCTATTTTTCTCATATTTTTATCTATTTATTTCTTTACTTTGTTTCCTTTTTTATCATATCTTCCACTCCCCCCTCTCTCAGGCTATGCCTCCGCCTCTCCCTAAGTGGCCCACCACTTTGCTACGCATTCTGAAGATCGTTGTGCCTTCGTTATTTTTACATTTTATTTTCCATTAGATAACATGTAAACCTTATATCAAGGATAATCTTACACATTTAGAATCATATATTTTTGTTGAGTATCCTTCATGCAATCTGTCATTGAATGATTTTACCCTATTTTGGGTTTTTTTAAAATCATCCATTTTCTTCCATTTTAGGTCAAATCAAACCGATCAAGGATTATATGATTATTTGTGACCATAGGGTAGGGGGTCTACTCTATTTTCCTATGTTACATTGTGATTTATAAAAACAGACGACTGGGCCATCCTTCGGTGCCTACCAACTTTGTTCAATTTCACCCCATATTTTAAATTTAATTGTTATGCATAATTGTTTCATCCAATTTTATCATAAATTAAATTGTTTAAATTGTTTCAATGTGGTTGGACACCATTTTTGATGTGCCTAAATGGTCAGTATAAATTCTATTTGCTTGGGAATTTAATTTATTTAATTTTAGGTGTTACGCAACCCATTTTTTGGTATTTAAATTATATAATTATTTTAGAATAATTATGAACGTTGAATTGTTGGATTTTGGGATGTTGTTTGTGAATAATAGTTTTTTTTTCTAAAACTTAGATTTATCTTCTTATGCTGATATTGTATCTTGTCTCGTTATTTCATTACACTCCAATATTAAATTAATACCTTTTACTTCACAGGTATATCTTCTTAGATTTCGAGATGAAATTACATATTCATGCTATGTCACATATGACACAGTGAAATTTTATATAAATTTATGGTGGGGAGAGAATGTGGGTCCCGTATTAATGTCCACATATGGTCTCTCTATTCCTGACTAGTTACCACTATGTGTCGGTGGGGGGGGGGGGTGTCTTATGCTTTCCCAGACTGAGACTCCCCCAGGCGTTCAACATACTTATGAGTGATACAGGTTCCAAAAGGGACCATCGTGGATTGATCCATTAGAAATTTAGCTATTCTAGACTTAGATGATTCTCGACCCCTTTTTGCAGATCGGGGAAAACTCATGGTAAAGCCAAGCCTCGAGTGATCCTTGATCTTTCAGAAAATTCCCTTGGACGGGCTCAGAGGTATTTGATAATTTGAAGGATGTACCATAGCGATACCTTCGAGACATGATCAGAATTATACTCTCAACTTGAACATTAATAATAATGCATTGAATATTTATTTTATTGCCTCTTTGAGTTACATGAAAATGTGATATTTTTCTGGTATATTGAAGCACACCTAGTTGAAAAATGATTTAGAACCCAAGTTAACGCATAAGTTTTGAGGTGTACCCCTTCCTAATTTTACCTTGATTTTCCAATCTTATACATCTGCATATGTTCTTTTTTATTATTACATGTACATCCTTTAGACTCTCGGCTTAGGATGAAGAATGTGATTAGGGACGAGTACCATTGGGAACCCGGGATGAGTTATTTATTTTACTGCGCTCAACTAATTATCTTCATTTATTATATAATGACACACTACGTTTAATTACAACACAAAAGGGAAAGCATTATACACTTTGGGTGCAAGCCTACTTGGATTTTACATCAAAACCAAGTAGATTTCATTCTTGCAGGTATTGATAAAGGGAAGTATGATGTTTCTGATGCACGATTGATTCTTACTGCTTAGGATGGAGATTGGAGCAAAGGTCTGTTCATTGGTCATGATTCAGTTTTTGAACTTTTTTTCTTCTATTTACAGTTTTAAATATTATTTGGTTTTTGATTTCTATTATTTCAATTTATATAGACATCATATCATGTCATTTTTTTGTTAGCATCCGCACTGGATTCTTATTTATGTGGATTATTCATATTGTTTATGCTATAATTTATTCATTTATGTACTTTCTATATATATTATTAATTTTTTTTACTTCTACTGTGATAATAACAATTACCTTGGAGGGTATAGTCTCCCCCCATAGACACAAAAAAGGACCTTGCTTCTAGTCGAAAGAATATGGATTTCGGGGAGATATGATTCAATTCATGTGGCCAACTCAACTCAGGGAACCTTTCAGGTGCTTCCAATGATGGGGACACAATATTTTTGAATGCATTGGTTGATGAAAAAGTTTTCTTATGCATTGATAAATGAGTATACTTTTTTCTTTTAATAAGTGGGGGAAGGGGTACTTTTGGAATTTCATATATTATTAAATTAATATATAATTATTTACTAATTAATAGGAATAAAAAATATTATAATTAATATTTGTTGTTTAAGGATCCATGTACTATAATACAATAACATTTTCGACATGTTTTGGTTATATTTGTAATCTTATCAATTAATTTTAACCCCCATTAAATTTTTTGACTATTATCTTAGTATTAATGATTTCTACCATTTAATGGTAAATAATGTAAATATAAAATGTTAAAAGAATAATAGAAAAACAATGTATGATGTTTTAAACTATATAACTTTAATTTTTTGGAATATAATATTTTTATGAATTTTAAATCATTTAATAAAATATTATTTACGAAAAAATATATTTATTGTCATTTTTAACGGAATTTATTTGATTCAACTTTAAATATGTCAACAAAATAAGTAATTTAAATTTAATCATTTCAAACAACAATATGACGTTAAATTTATCAAAAAATTATAGTAACATAATCATTATCTTTAATTATATATTTTTTAATATTTTAGAAATCATATATTTTATTTTCCCATTAACTCAACAAATTTCATATCAGCGTTTCAGAAGAGTTTATAGTTAATTTTTCATAAAAAAAATTAAAATAATTTACCATGATAGAAAAATAAAATATATATCAAATGAATATTTATAACAAAAAATATTCTATATTTATCCCTATAAAAAATATAATATATATATTAAAAAAATTAATGGGATATTTTTTTCATTATCTCTCACTTAAATAGTATATATGTGAAAATCATAGCCGATTGGACAGAAAATAACATATTTTTAGGATTGTATGAATTATTATAAAATATACTAATTAAATTAAATTAATGAGTGTTCTGGATGAATTTTTAATTCCTTGTTACATTATTTTTAACCTTAATTTCCCAATTTACCCATACCATACTGAAAATAATTTACTATGGTTTCAATTCAAAATGACTAGATATAAAAGAGAAATATTTACCATATTTAGACCTCCGGATTTAAAATTTTTAATCCATTTATTAATATTTAATAATATTAATTATAAGTAATTAATTTAATATTTAAATACTAAATGTAATGTAAAATAGTTCTTTAGAAATACATCCTTATATGTATAACAATGTTTTTATACTAAACTAAATCATATAATTTATTCTAGGGAACATAAATGGATAATTAATAAGATAAAATAATTATTTTTACTTTTAATCTAACTTAGAATAAAATTAGACTTCGTAGATGATAGAAACAAAAATATAGCTTTGAAAAAAAATAAGTATATTCCACCATTCAATATAGAATCAATATTTTTTTTAAAATAAAACTATTTCCCCCAAATCTAATTTTGTTTATAAGATTTCAAAAAACAATTTGATTTTATAAAATTTATTTTATAAATTTTTTAATTATTAAATATATTATTTTCTTACTAAATTAATTAAAAATCCATTTTTTATGTTATTGTAAATTTAAAGAGAAAATGTATTTACTATGAAAATGTGTGCATATTTCCAAAAAATTAATCAATAAATTTTTATTGAGTTTTACCTCTATATATATTTCAATTTTTGTTTCTTATTCATACACACCAATTGGCCACCTATTATATTATAATCATATTTAAATAATAATATTACGAGGTTCATTTAAACTAATTCTTTTGTCTAGTATATGATAAAGACCTAATTTTTTCATAAAATATAATGGTGATTCAATGTTTTAGTAATATTTGAGTGTTTCATGCATATTTATAGAGTCGATTCAAATACTTGTTAGTTGACAATATTATTATCATTTCTAGATCATTTAATGCACTGAAATGTTTTATATATTGATATATAATGTTATTATCGCATTCTGAAAGTGATTTAGTGTTGTTACATGATAATTTAATGTGGGTTGACTTTGTTAGTTCTAACATTTGATTATGATATTTATTATTAATACTAATACTATGTATTTCCTATTTATATCAATAAAATAATATTTGTTTTTTAATAAATTTATTATATTAATATTAATAATTTTCTCTTTTTCATCCATGATATTATTTAATAGAATTTTTTATGTAGGTGGTAAGACCCCCCCCCCAAAACATTTACCATAATTATGGAATTATTTTTGTTATAAATGACATTTATTTTTGAATAATATCATCATTAAATAATTATAAAAAGTATTTACTATATTTTTATGGGTTATAATAATATTTTAATATATTGTAATGAAAAAAATGGAAACCTGATGACAATCTAGACATATCAGTTTGTGGAGGTGGTAGTTCTTCCAATGCAAGAATAACATATTCGTTTCACAATGAATGAGTGGGAGCGATAGAGGAAAATAATTTTTATTTTTGTAATTATCATTAAATTATATATATCACAATTATTTTTCAATATCACACTTATAATCTATAAATAAACTGGGTAGTGAAATACTGAAGACATATTTTTGTGTAGGTTGTAGTTCATCTAAATAAAAAATCACAGTACCTTTATTTTTATTTTAGTATGTAGAGGAAATATTAGGGGTTTTTTAATAATATAATAAAAAATTAGTATCATTATTATAATGAGGATATTATATTACTATGTGTATGGTAATTTTGAAAGATAATATTAAGATGAAAATAGTTCAGATTACGAATCCCTCATAGTAGGACCCCATAGTTTCCTAATAATGTATCCTTAAAAATAAAGTATATAGGCTATCTTATGTGGGGAATTGAATATGTGACCTGAAAGGTACTTATTGGACAATAAAATTTTCTAGGGTTTCAATTTAATTTATAATGGGTTATATAAATTTGATAGGGGGAACTTCTCCCCTTTTATAAATGAATAAAAGGGTACTCTAGAAAACACTAATTAGTTTTTCATAATCTGATGCCATTATTTAATGGTAAATTATTCCAAAAGAAATGAATAATAAAATATTGGGTGAGTTAAGGGTTATGAATCCTCAAACATAAATTTCCACATTTATTCTAAACATGGTTCATGTCATTTACAATCAGTTTCTAATATTCTATCATTTTTATGTTAAACTAGCTAACTTTTTTTAAAAGTAATACATGTATTAGAAAAAATAAATTAAAATAACCCATATTACCAAACTTGGGTGTTCTGATCCTAAATTAAATATCAAATTTAAATAGTTATATTTATAAATGAGTGAATGTTACCTTTTAAATTAAAACATTTTAAATATATATTAGCTATTTTTTTATAAAACCAAGGTTGTAACCACTTTATTTTCTATATCATATTTATAAATAGTTACGAATTAAAACTGTGTCATCAAAATTATATAATTATATAAAAATAATGTTAGAGTATTTATATTAAATTTATCTATTTAATTTATTATAAAAAATCAAAACAATATTAATAATACAAATATTTGAAAATAATATTTTCACCATTATAATTATAATTTACAACCATAATTATCATATATTTCTACCTAAAAAAAAGATAATGATAATTTTTATATTATTTTGACCTAATGATTCAAAATTTTGAAGACTTTTTTTGAAATAATTCTTAATGTTGGTAAATATATTACCATACTATAATTTTATGATAATTTTTTAAGAAAAAAGTGCATCGCCTTGAATAAAATGAACTTTTCTTTATTATTCCTTTTTATATTGTTTTTATAAATTTTTTACTTATATATAATCTATATATTTATAGATAATTTTTTTTTACTATTTTAAATAATTTTGTATTTTAATCCTATTTTCATTTCAATTTAGTGTTGTATGTAAGTTATGTAACCCATATGGAATATAAATAATGAAGTAGCATTACTAGAACTATGGATTTTTATCTTCAAATCCCTTATATATAGTTTTATATTATAAATGTTATTATATTATGGTAAAATCTAGTTACTTTTATCTCCTATCATCATCAAGTTCACATATATCCTCCTAAAAATTATGATTCCACCACCTGACAATGACTATATGTTTTTTCTTGTTCAATAGAACCTTTTCTATTCGATCCATATTTCTCCAACTTATTGTTTATAAGAATGGTCATGTTCTAATTTAATATATTTTTTCCTTGTAACATGTGATTTATATAGTATAAACTTCCTCCAAATTCATATGGGGAAGTCATCGTTCACTTGAGAGGGTTGTGAGGGAGAACTATGTTACATGATATAACCCCAACATGACAAATGATCTTGATGGAAAAAATTTATCAAGGGCTTTACAACCCTCTCTTAAAAAATATCATGAACCATTTTCTTGGTTATATTTAATGTAAAACATTTTTACCAGTTTTAATATCCATATCTCTGTCATGATTATATAAATAATAGTTCTAGAAACATTTTCCACATTCATATTATGTTGAATGGTTAGAATCTTCTCCTCCATTTCTTATACAAGTTCAGGACATATCAACTTCCAATCTTTGACATCAACACATCATGTTGGATTCATAGATTTCATCCCACATATATCCTAACAATGAACCATTTAAAATATAAAATGAAAAATTATATGGGAACTCCACAGGGGGAATTTTTGATCCCAACATCTTTGAATGTCCATTGAATAAGATCCTAGAATATGATATAGAGTTTGAATTATCCACCTTAAATTAAAATCTATTTGACTGTGATAAATATTTCTATAACTCATATAAAAATAATATAAAACATAGAGTAGTATTCCTTGCATAATTACTAGCTCCCTTACATAGAATTTGGCGAGTTCAACAATAGGGAAATAATATTTTATTAAAATAAAATTTACATAATATATAAAGAGATCTACTAAAGCTCAAATAGTAATATTACATTTATAAATTTTATGGATCCCTAAAATGAAATAAATGGTACATTTTTACCATTTCCATACAAATATGAGAATTCATTGCAATATACCCTTATAATTTTTTCATTCAGTCTTAGTATACTACAAAACAAACCGTCGTTATAAAAATTATTCAATTTCACTCAGATTATTTTTTAGCTAAATGTTTTTCTATTCACTATACATCATCATACTTCATAGATGAATTTATAAGGTTGATATATTTTCATTCTAAAAATTTGCCTTCTTCAATGGAATTATTTATGGAAAACATATTCTTACTATGAACCATAAATATATATCCTTATCTTGGTTTAACATAAAAATATTTTACATAATTTCTTGTAGCGCTATATACTTATTATAGGTTTAATTGATCTTCAATTGATGGGAATCCTAAGCAATCAATTAATGAAGATATTATTTCTATCCTACAACAATGAATACAATATTTATCCTCTATAAATCAATTAGTTTTGGGTCATTTTTATTCCTCATAATAGATTTAGTAGTGTGGTATTCCACACTCAAAGCGTCAAAAAACATATTTTACTTCCATTGGGGGTAATATATTGAGAAGACATAATACTTTATAAATATAAACCACCTAATTTAGAGAATATTTAATGCCATGTATATGAATAGAAATTTCAATCTCATTTGATCATTATATATATATATATATATATATAACTTTTCTACAAAGTGATAATGTTACCTAATCATTAATGTAATGTTTACAAACTCCAACTCCAATTCATGGGTTATGAAATGTTCCTCATGGGCCATTATTTACATTGATGAATATGATGTTAGGTTCTCATTATAAAATATTATAAAACCAATGATATGTTTTGAACTAATTAAAATATATTAGGAACCCTTCCGCACTACATGTTATTTTATTTAAATTAGCAGTGACCAAGGTCATTTTTAGTTCCTCGAAACCTTCTTCACATTTCTTTATCCAATGAAAATTTAATACCAATAATTATAACAATGATTTTAGACATGTTAACTAAGATAAATTACCCATAAGGCATTTATATTATCCATCTAAGCCCAAAAAAATTGCACATATTATTTTATATGGTCAGTCAATTCCATTTATCATTGTATTTAGTCATTTATGGATATAGTAATATTCAATTTCTAATGGATTCCATACCAATAAATTATAATTTTCATATAAATAATTAAAACCTTCTTATTTTTTCATAAAATATTCCTTTTCAGTTATTTTAACAAATTTTACATGTGATATTCATTCTATTTTAATATACAAGAATATCAGGTATGATAATAACAAACAAATGATTCATGGTGGTATATAAAGAAACATTTTATTTGATCCCAAAAGATAACTAGAGGGTCTGTATATCCAAATATAATAACTATAAATTCACATTATCTAGACCGTTTATGAAATTTTATCTTGTAAATATCCTCCCTTATGAATCATAACATAGGGTATTTAGATCAAACGAAAAAATCTATGAAGTATAAATATCCTCTATGTTTGTTGATCATATCATCAACATGGTGTAGTGGATTCTTATTGTTGATCCTAAAATTGTTAAAATCATTACAATCAATGAAAAGATGCATTGATCCATTATTCTTTTTTGAAAAGATTTCAGTAGTGTACCCCACACTGTAGAACTGTGGTGTATACAACCCATGATTAGTATCCCTTTTAGCTGTTCTTTAATTCCACCATTTCAATTGGATATATTATATGTGTACTATTTGATATAGGCATTGATCCTTGTATGGATTCCATTAATAAATCGACTTCATTATATTGTAGATATATATGAATATAATCTAAAAATACATCAGTATATTCCTATAAAATAGGATTTTAAACTATGAATACTTCCTAAATAATTATTTGAGCTAAGTCTCCCTCACTAATGGGTAACATAAACTATATTATAGAATTTTATTCTACTGGGAGTTCATAATAATCCTTGCATTAATTCATGATATCATAATTATTTGGGATATGAAAAGGAATTACCATATCGTAATATATGATATATATTCAATATACAGTTAACTAATACATGGGTAATATTACATCAAACTCTTCATTGGGAAAAATAACTATATTCACAAGAAGTATCATCCTCTAATTTAGGATAAGTAAATAGTTATTTATATTTGATTTACTCCTTCTGGTTCTTGGAATTTTCATAGATAGTTCAATATAAAATTTATATGGTAGTGAATTAATATTCTCATAAAATATTAATTAAATGAAAAAATTTAAAAATCCAGAATAAAATAAGTCATTCATAGTTAGGTATTAAAGGATAGGTTTTCTTTTCTCTACATAATTATTGTGATCCTCTTCGATAGTGGTTACTAAATATGATGTCCTTTCTTCCCTTTTTACTAGGTTAATGGGGTTTGTGCATAAAAATTTCTCTAGTTTGTTAGAACCAATTTCTTAAATTCCTAATATAATATAAATATAATATTTGATGTGTGGGTATTTCATTAGTAGGGTAATTATTATTCTGTTTCGTGTTAATAAAACTACTTTTTAAATATTCAAAATTATGAGCTTCATGTCCTACATTATAATAGTTAAATATCTTCGTTGATCTCGTCATGAAATTAGCAAGGTGTTTCCTCTAACATTTATGAAATGTAGAAAATTTAATTCCCCTTCCACCATGAATCATATGATCTTATATTCAATGATATTATAATTTCATTTTTAATTTTTATAGAATAATGAGTCTTTATAGTTTCCATCTCCACATTAAGAGAACAATATAAAATATACTAGTATCTATGATTGTATCCTATGTGTTACATCGTAATAATACATGGGGTTAAAAAATAATGATGTAAATAATTTTACATTCTGTATTAGAGAAAAAACTATTGTTATACATCTTTAGTACTGTGAAATTATCTTATCAAGTTCCAATAGTTCCATCCTATATTTGAATAAATTCATTAAATTCTCAAAACATATTCAAATTTATATTTTGATAAGAATAAAAAATAAAAAACATCATTTTGAAACCTTACCAATCCATAGTGTCTACATCCTCCAATTTTGTGGTATTCAAAATTATATTCTACCAATAGCTAACATCACCTTGTAAATGGTATATAGAGAAATTTTATTCGAATTTCATGTTAAATAAAGTGTAAAAAATATCTCTTCCATCGCATTATCCCAACAGAAAACAAATTGAAGAATAAAATACCTTTTAAATTAAGGTCGTTGCTTCATCATGAATTACTAAATATAAATTTTTACCTCCCCTGAGAATTTGGAATATCAAACACAGTTCATTATTTCTCAAAATTTGGAAATTATTGGTAATCATTTCCACAGGGGTTTTAAATTTATCACCAATTACATTAGGTTTCAAATTTGTAAAATCTACCATATATCAATCAAAATAATTGATTATTTGATTCTTTCAGGTTCCCACCATTATATTTAATAAATGAAAATTCAAATGCCAATGTTTAAAATTATGATTGTTCATATAAACAGAATAATAATAGATAGAGGATTTCATAAATGACATGCGTATATAAATATATAAATCTAAAGGGTTCAAGATATTTTACCCTTGGTTATCTTTCTTACAAAACTAGGAATATTATCAAATATTTTATAATGGTTTATAAAGATAATGTAAATTAACCTAGATTATATCATTGAGGAATGCATAGAAATGTGTGTATACATAGAAATGTAATCATGATCCAAAGTAAAGATCAATTAAATTATAGAAAAACCTTTTCTGGTGTTATTTACCAAAGGTGAATCTATTCCAGATCCAAATTTAGTTCCCAATATCTATACCAGGACCTAAATTATTAGACACCATATACACTATAATTTACCAAAAAATTAAGATACTTTACTATGTTTATCCTCATCCTTAGGGGGTTCAGTAGTATTGTCTATTCTTATATAAGGGTCTAGTTTTTCCTTGGATTTTACCTTTGTGATCATGAGGTATTAGACGATGGTCGAATGTTAAATTCCTAGTTCCAATAAGAATTTAGGTTTTGAGCGTAGTATTGTACTCCTAAATCTTGAGTAAATAATTAAATTATGGTTTAAATATTGAGTTGTTGATTCAAAACTCTAAGAAGGATATTGAGAAGGATGTTATTAACATCCTCTCCAATCCCTTGGATTACTTGGACCGTGTTTTCCCTCCCCTTGATGGTCCTACGTTGGAATCATCATCACTAATTCATTCTGCCTCCAACAATGCTTACAAAGATTCCGCGAGCAGCTACTCTCATACTAACAATACTTGTGCCACTAATTCAGAGGACATTGATAACTCCATCACACACAACCCTTCATCTAGAAATATACTCATGCACCCTCCAATCCTTTCAAACGTCTCTGAAACTCATCCCTCACTGGAAAATGATGAGAATAAAAAGACTATTGAGCCCAGCTACATGGCTGCTCTCCTTTCCTCACCTATTTATAAGGATAAAAAGAAGGTTTCTACTGTGTCACACACTGCACAATCTGACACCAGGCCTTCTTAAATTCTGGGACCTATTATCCCCAATTCTGTCTCAGTACAGGTCCATGTTTCTCATTCAACTATCTTTAGGGATACTTCTTGTAATCAGCCCACCTCTACTCCTCCTCTGCACTATGAGTCTAATATAGAGCACTCCACACAATAGAATCACATGCTCTCTAGAGCTGCTAAAACTTTTGTCCCCATTTCTAATCCTACATAAGACTAGGGACCCCAATCTGCAATTCTCAAGAAGAAGGTTTCTACTTTGACACACACTGAACAGCCTGATTCCAAAACGTCTGAACTCCCAGGACCTGTTGGTTCTAATTAGGTCCTAGTACAGACCCATGATTCTCATTCTACTACCTATAGGGATCCTGTTTTCAATCTTCCCTCTTCCATTACTCCCCCCATTCTACCACTAATGTAAAACACCCCACACAAGAGAATCATATCTTTTCTAGATCTGCAGGACCTTTTGTCCCAAACTCTGTTCCTGTACAAGATCAGGGACTCCAGTCTGCTGCTCTCAATGCACCTGAGAGAAATCAACACCCTCCTTCACTTCCTTTAAAATCTGTTTCTAACATAGAGGGTAGAGATTCAGCTGATGCTACTTTTCCCTTGCACTAAACATTGGAGATAAATCATGATAATTATTTGAAAGATCGCTAATCTGGCATTGCCACCAAGTCTAGGACTGTAAATTGTAAAAAAAGGGGGACCAACCCACCAAGAAATGGTCAAAATGAATATTCTATTTTTTAACTATCAAGGAATTTATAATCTTGACACCTTCAATGTTCTTACAAGATTCAACAATACTCACACTCCAAACCTTATTGTTATTTCAGAACCTAAAATTAACTTTTCCTCACACTCACATCAATCCCCTCCTAGATACTATCCTAGGGGATTGCAATAAAAGATCCCCATATGAATCTTTATGGCTCTTTCCTCACTCTTCATTGCAAAATGTTAACATATATAGTTGTTCGAGTCAAGAAATTACTTGTGACTAAATCTTTGAGAACATACACATTGTATCTACTTTTTTTATGCTTATAAAAGGTATCAAGATATGAGAGATCTTTGGAATGATATCTCTAGTCTTAATGCCTCTTTTTTTCATCCTTGGTTTATTATTGGGGACTTTAAAGCCATCCTTACTTTGAGTTATAAAATTGGCCCTCCTCCTGCTTCTATTTCCATTATGAAATTTAATGCCTATATTGAAATGAATAACCTCACAGAGGATAACCTCCTGGGTGCTAAATTTTCCTAGAATAGAAAATTGTATTATAGAAATGTTTCTAGTAAATTAGATAGGGAATTAACTAATTCACATGCCCTTGATAGTTGGGACAATATCTCTAGAATTACTCTTGCGAGAATCACCTCTAACCATCATCCCATCCTTCTTTCCTTCTCCTACAAAAAATGATAATTGAGATCTCCTTTCAGATATAACACTGCTTGGTCTTCTGACCCTAAATGTATAAGTATCATAAAGAACACATGGAATAAAATGCATGATCAGTTTGACCTGTTTTCTTGTCTGGTGAAGTTATAAATATTAACTCAAACTCATAAAAGATGGTGCAAAGGAAAGGTTTATTAAATGGACAATAACATCAACCTTCTTTAAGTAGAACTTAACCAACTTCAAAATAAAAATTCTTCTTCAAACATTGATCCAGACTCTCAACAAGTAATCACCATCTCCTCTAAGCTTGTTTCCTCACTCAACCTTATGAATAATCTTAAAAAACAAATGTTTAAAGAAACATGGATTAATGATGGTGATAGGAATACTAAATTCTATAACACTCTCTATAGGTTTAGGAAAACCTATAGACCACTAGCCTTTCTTAGAAATGTGGACCAAATTCTTGACACTGATGAAGAAATTTCTAATCACATAGTCTCTTATTTTGAAAATATTCTAAATGGTGATAATATTGATAAAGACCTTAAAACTGACATCATTCCTACTCTTGTCTCTGAGGAAGATAACACTCTTCAGAACAACATCCCTTTTGATCACAAAATTAGAGACACCATTTTCAACCTTAATCCTGATAGTGCTCCTTGCCCGGATGGTTTTAATAATGGATTCTACCAAAAGCATTGGGATATTTATCAAGACAATTTTTTTCATCTGGTTAAAGTATTCTTCTCCAAATATATTCTTCCTCATGGTCTTAACTCCCAATTCCTTGTTCTCATTCCAAAAATGGAGAACACTGATGTGATTCAGAACTTCAGACCCATTAACCATATCAATTATTTATTCAAAATCATCATGAAATTAATTTCCAATAGAATGACTTCCATTTTTTGCAAGATAGTTTCTTAGAACCAATTTGGTTTCATAAAAGGTAAATCTATTCAAGATTGAATCTGTCTGGCCTCTAAGTCTGCTAATATTTTAAACCAAAAGAGTAGAGGTGGAAGTGTTTTTATCAAACTTGATATTGTGAAGGCCTTTGATATCGTTGATTGGAACTTTATGTATCAGGTTATTTCAAAATTCTATATCAATGAAATTTTCATTACTAGAATCAAATATTTATACAACTCTACCAACATCTCCATTCTCATTAATGGATCTCCTATAGGTTATTTAAAATTCACTAAAGGAGTGAGGCAGGGAGACCCTCTATCTACTCTTCTATTCTCCATTGCAGAAGACTAACTGAGTAGGTTGATCTCCCAGGAGATCGATAAAGGAACCATTAAACCTATCTCTGCATCCAAAAATTTACAAGTTCCTTCGCATCTTCTTTATGATGATGAAACTATTATCTTTACCTAGGGAGACAAGAGGAACATTCTCAAACTTAAAGTTATCCTAATCCACTATCAGGAAGTCTCTGTTCAACGCATCAAATAGAACAAATATTCTATCATTTTTAGTAAAGAATTTCCTCTGGGATTAAAACATTCCATTTCTATCGTCTTGGGCATCATGGAATGCTATCTCCCCTTAACATACCTTGGTGTGATTATTTTTGGGGTTGACCTAATGTGGATTATTTCTCTCACATTGCGGACCACACACTTAGGTACCTTTCCTCCTAGGAGCGTAAGTCCCTCTCGATGGCTGAGATAATTTTCTTGGTTAAATCTACAGTTTTTTCTAAACTTTTTTATTCAATGATGATTTATAAATGGCCAAAAAGTCTTTTAAAACAAATTAATGCTGCTATTAAATTTTTTTGGACTAGTAGCACTACATAGAGGAAACTGGTGACAATCCCCTGGACCTCTTGCTGCAAACCTGTTGATAATGGAAGGATTGGCATAAAAAATCTCTCTAAGTTCAACGAGGCCATTCAAGATAGATTTACGTGGAACATTATTCACAACACCTCATTCTCCATGAATTTTCTTAGAGATCGCTTCCTTGACAAGCTTAGAAACAATGATCTCTATCCTCTTAAGTCCTCCCATTGGCCCTCCATCAGAAGTACTTCCATGTCTATTATGTCTAACTATAGATAGATAGCCACAAAGGAATCCAGCTTAAAATTTTGGTTTGATAATTGGACCGGTGTTCCCCTGATCTCTTTAATAGATAACAACCAACCCCCTCTCCATCACCAGGATTCTATTGAATCAATCATTCATATGCATAACCTTGATCTCCCTGAGAATATTACTCAAATTGTTAATGATTATTATTTCGTTAATAATAATTATTTACTTATTTGGGAACCTACGCACAATGGGATTATTAACTCCAAAAGATATTATAAGTTCCTTTTCCACAATGTTGACAATAATCACCCCTAGCTAGATAAATTCAACAAAGCCTGGATAAAACCCACATGATATAATTTAGTCTGGTGGATTTCCCATCAAAGAATCCCCACTGATAACTTCTTACAAACCTTCAGGATTACTCTTTCTTCTAAATGTCGTATGTGAAATCAACATAGGGAGGATATAAATCATCTCTTTCTCACCCATGACACAACATCTACTGTCTAGCATTATATTCTTGACATTTTTGAGTGCAGATGGCTGCTTTTTGATACCATCAACATGCAGATTCAGAATTTCTTGGAGTTTTCTACGTCTTAGTAAATCAAAATCCTATTAGTTGTGGCGGTTGTAGAACTTATTCATATTATCTGGTATTGTAGAAATGAATTAATTTTTGACAGTAATTATTTTAAAATTAATACAGGGAAAACGAAAATCCTCATGGCTATTCGTGAAGTGTCCTCTATCCAAAAATCTCACTACAACAATTCTTTCTGTGACATTGGTATCATTAGACTTGTTGAGGTGAATGGGATCTACCCTCACCCCCTACTCTACTCTTGAAGTCTTTTGGCTCCCCCCCTCTGGGATGGATTAAAATCAATGTGGATGGAGCCTCCAAAGGCATCCTGGGTCCAGCGGGTTGTGGTGTAGTCTTCAGAAATCACATGGACCAGATTCTTGGATGCTTCTATGGATCTTGTGGTTCCTATAATTCTTTGGAAGATAAGATGATGGACATCATACATGGCATCACCTTTTCCAGATTACACATCTAGAACTACATCTAGACTGAGAACAACTCTATTACAATCATTCAGGCCATCTAGAATGGTACCATTCACCTTGATTGGCATATTACTGCCCGCTGGAATGACTGTTTGAATTCTCTTGTTGGGCTGAACTTCATTGCCACTCACGCCTTCCGCGAATCCAATACGATCACTGATGGGATTCCCAATCTTGTAATTTCTCATGACTTACATTGGATGGATGATCTCACTTTAGAATTAATCCCTTATTATACACGGGTTTTCAGAAATATTCCTTACTTTAGACTTGTGTAACCCCCCTGTTTTTATCAATAAAATTTTCATACCTTTTGAAAAAAATTTAATGAATTCTATATAGAATTTGGTGGTTCATCCATAAATAAATTTATATCATGAATTAGTGGTTCGTGATATGAATGAGTATTCAGGTTTTAATGACGAGGTTATGGAATTTTCATTGGGTGTCAGATTTGATTGATTCTCATTTTAATGTATCCTTTCATGTTATGACTATGGAATTAAAAACATGTTTAATATTTTTGGGTGGACATAATTTTCTCTTATTTATCATTTACTATCCTAAAACATATATAACAAGGAGATATTTTTAAAATTCATTTGAATAACCATCAATGAAGTTCACACCTATCTTCTAGGGATCGATTCATAGTCATATGGGGTTAGATATAAATTATCTGAACGATATTTTCAATTCAATTATTTTTCTATTTTATTATTTTGTGATTTCATCCTTATTCATATGAATTAATTCAATTTATGGTATATATATCATTTTGGGCTATTGGTTTAGGTATTGTTGGTTCCTAATATTGGATCCAATAAGATTTTAACAAATTTTCTTTTCTTCTTGATTATATATTTTTGGGGCCATCATATTGAGCTAGTAGCTCTATTAAATCTCATTAATTTAGTATGAATTTGTATCATAATCGTGATTTAATCATCTGTGTAACTATGGAATTATCTTCACTATAATAGGAATAATGAATTAAAGGAATAATGTATTGTGGTTTTGGGTTTAGTGAGAGATTCTTAATTATGTTCACATTACCTTTATTAGATATAATTTTTTATCAACATGTGATGGTTATTATTGTGCCTAGAATTTTTTTAAAGAAATATGATTTATAGTGAAACTCGAAAATTATTATGTCAATAGACTGAAAAAATAAGCAATTTAATTTGGTATCTATTCCTTTTTTTATAGGTAAATACAAATTAAAGGATAAATAAATGTTTATGTTTTTCATATCTATTAATTTATAATAAATTATAGGAGTCATGTGGAAGAAAATGTACTCATAATAAACTGGTTAATTAA
Organism: Viscum album; assembly: GCA_963277665.1. Taxonomy (NCBI): domain Eukaryota; kingdom Viridiplantae; phylum Streptophyta; class Magnoliopsida; order Santalales; family Viscaceae; genus Viscum; species Viscum album. The sequence continues at coordinate 1,950,885,404 of OY728136.1, read as the reverse complement.
AAATATTAATTAAAATAATATAAACTAAATGATATATTATTTAGGGATAAGTGAGTATGTTATTGATGTAAACAAATTTTATGAGTTTTATTTATGGACTATGTACCTTTTTGTATATGTGGAAAATAAAACATTATTGTATGAGTTCTCTAGAAACTTTAAAACCGTGTTTTGATAGCTTGAAAACCTTATCTGGTTGGTTTTTCTTGATGAGAAGTAGTTTACAGGCCCACGGCTTTTTGATTAACAATGATTTGATGTATATGAACTAGGGTGGTATTCAAGGGTCTATTTATGGTAGATACTAGTGATTGTGGAAGGTTTGATGTTACATGCAATTATACTAGACACCAGGGTAATGGAGATGAGTTTCAAGTGGAGATTTATCCTTTATTGTTTTTTATTTATTGATTATTGTTATATGGAATAATTATTGTGTGTTTTTTATTGGTGGGTTCCCATTTATTGATGTAGTCAAAATTTATCCACTATGTAGGAATATTTAAGGTCGATTCTTAGTTAGAGTCCTAGAGTATCAAAATAAATTTTTATTGAAAAATGAATTAATAATCAACCAATGGATTGTGTTGTTATTGAAGAAATTAATGTGAAATATTTAATATAATGTTTATGGGATCCCATAATGGGTGAATGGGAATCTCCAATGTGTATGGTTCTAAAATCTGGAATATTGTAATGTGGTTTAACAATGACAATTTTATGTAATAAAAATGTTAAATTATATTTAACAGTGATGAAATACATGGTAATGTAATTTTGAAAACTATTAGTGTCTTCGTCACATGGCTTCTAAAATATCTATATGAATATAATTAAACAATAATAATTAATAAAAAATTAATTAATTTATAAGAAATTAGATATTTTTTCCTTGTTTGGTATATAGTCCTTGATTTTTTCAAATGTGTGTCTTGTGTTATAGTATTTAATTTTGTGTCTAATGATAAGTTGTTTCCATTTAGGTTCTTTTATTGTGATATAATTTATATTTTTTAATTTCATATTCTACCCCACATACGTTTATAGATGAATTAATAACCAAATTCTTATGGGGGTGTTTTCTCCAATATCCAAGAATGGGAAGGAATATATGGATGGATTATCACTCTCTCCCACTCCCCCATTATATTTTGATTTGATTAACAATATTCCCATACATTATGTCTTAATAAATAGATTTCCTTACATATTGGGATGTTATTTATCTTTCATTACTATAAAATATGTGGGTTATACCAGCTTGAGGTTTATGAAATATTAAAATCTTGTCCTGGTCACTCTAAATTCAGATTAGTTTTCTTGAATGGGTAATGATATATTAATGTGTAAATAATATTCTTCAGGTGTTTCAGATTTAATAAAATAACATGGATATATATTTGATGGTGACAATGATGAGATGCATATTTGAAAGGAATCCAACATGAGATATTCTGACCATTGAGAGACCAAAATAGGTAATCTTAAATCCATATTCATGTAAGGGATGAATTACTTATGGAAGGGGTAATCATGAGATGTGTGGAATTGGGGTGTGTGAGTATAAAAGTAGTAAGGAAGTGCAAGAGATGCTCTGTATTTTATAAATATAATTTTAATATAGAGTTGTTTAATTCAATTCCTCATTTGTCAAGAGAGCCATGGTGAGGATGGGTAAAAAGTATTACCGGTTTAGGTGATGAATTAGTTTTATTTTTAACTAACTAGAATTAATTAGGATTATTTATCATTATTTATATTTGATTTTAGGGAAGATCCTACTTTGTATACATTTTATTGTCATCCAATGTATATAAATTATCATTTATACCAATATGAGTAGGTTGGTGATTAGGCTATACATTAATTCCATAGAGGATTTGTTGATTAAATGTTTAATGTTACTGGAGATCGTTATACCAAAATAGCCATACTTTTTGTACTTCCAGTTATCATTGTAGTAAATATATTAATAATAATATATTGGCATTTCTACTTATTTATACAAGGTTTTGATTGGTGTTTTGTCAATATACTCGATTACTATCAAATCATAAGAGTGGATAATTTATCCTATGTTCTTTTTTATACCCTCAATGCTATTCCATGACCTTTATCCTAATTTATGTGGTATATGAGGGTTATTTTCACCTTTTCATCATTTATAGCTTAAGAGGGACACCTTATATATAGGGGAACATGATAGAGTTGTATGAAATTGCAGTTAAAAGATTGGAAGGATTTTTTGAGTTAGGGACTAATGGGGATTCAAATGTTTGTAGAGAAATAATATCTTTTCGGATTCATAAATACATTAAAGTTGATATATTTCTAAGAGCATTATATTTTATGGTTACTTTTGACTTGAGGAAAGTACCATCAATATTATTGAAAATGATATGAAATGTAATGATTTTTTCTGGTTAGAGATCATGATAGGGTTCATGAATCATAATATCTATCACTAATTTCTAATTTTGGGTAGACAATGGGAAATATGAAACAATTAATTATTTGATTAATTATTTTTCAAATGTACAATAGTCTTGATTTTATGAGTAATAATACATTTTATTTTTGAGATATGACACTAGGTATCATCCATTATAGAATTTTTCAATTTTTGTTAGACATGATTTTTCAGTGGATCATTATAGTGTGGATTCTAAAAATAATGAAACTTGATGGAGAATACTTGAGTCATTAAAATGCTAGGTTCTTCTGAAGAATGAAGACTATATAACGTATTAAGAGATAGAGGATTGGTTTTAATAGATAGATATATCATTCAGTATGTAACATGTTGGGAGGGTGAAATGGGTTTCATTATCTCAGAATATATTTCCTAATTCAACTTAATAGTTGTGGATTTTGTCTCATAAGGAGCATGCAGAGTCTAATGTTTGATGTGAAAGATTATATATCACTATTTAAATTACTTTTTATATCTTTCTAGTAATGAATATTTCATATAGAATATATTTACATTTGGAAGAGGAGTTCCATTTCTCGATATTTTAGTTTCAACTATAGGAACCACCTTTGTTATCTTCTAGATGTCGAGGTTAGGGTGAGTAATGTTTTAGAAGTATTTGGATACAAATTTATAGTTCCTAGTCACTCTATTTATATTAATTTCATATACTGAATTATTGAAAAATGAAAATATTATGGGAGGAAGATAGATATGACTAGATCATCATTGTATTGGAGCCATCCTAAATATTCATGGAGTAGTTCTATGGCATGGGGTTCTTAATTTCTTGGTCTAATGATGGTTATTTTAGTAGGGAGTAGGTTTCAACCATATTAGACTCACCATTCTTTAGGATATTTGAATAAGACTTGATTTGGTTTCCATTTCTTTCATTGGTCTTGGACACTAGAAGCATAATTTTTTTGAACATCCTCAATAGTCATTGTGTGGCTTGTGGCTCATTTCAAGACTATACAATAATTTCATTTTATGTGAAGTAATAGAAAAAGAATAGAATTATATATTTTGTATATAAAATAAGGGATTTATTATGTTGAAGAAAAAACAATGATAACTCCCATCCCTACGGATAGATTACCCAACACTACTACAGAGGTAATCACCATTAGGGTCAGAGTGGATATTGAGAAGGAAGTGTGATGATGAATGATGATCATTTTTATTGACTCTTCATCCTGTAATCATATATAGTACTGCACTTCTATTTTCTACTTGGATTTATTCCTCCTTAAAGACATGATATATGATACTTTTTTTCTATCTCTAGTATATACATTGGGAATTTAGTTGGAGAGGCTTCTAGTTCCCTTTTTGTTAACTATATTGGTTAGATGTCAGGTTAGAATATTCAATCTATGTATATAATTTGATTTGGTTCGACATAATAATTTTTTTGGTGATACTTCTTAATGTAGTGGATAAATCTATATGACATATTCCTATACTTCAATTTGTTGTATTTAATGCACTACATCATGGATTTTTTTGCAAAGGTACATCAAAATCAAAAATATTAATGGAAAATAGTTGGTCTTCATAGGTGATAAGAGCCGAATTATGGTATAATGGTTTGTTGAGTATCTATATTAATATTTTTATGAGTAGGTTCTGAGTTCTATGGAGGTCCATTTAGTGGTTTTCTCTTGGGTTCTAGAAGATTAACCTATTTTTTACCCAAGTAGGTTGTGTCCATACCCCCATGATGTGGGATCATGATTGTGATGGATCTATATCTATACATCTAATTGATATTATATTCTCCCTATCATATATCCCCGTCTTTATTATGGGAGAAAAAAATTCTTGTTAATGATATCATTAGATATGATTTATTTGGATTAGAATTTCTCCTTGGTGAGTAAAATTTGTTTTTAACAACAAGGAACATTGATGTTTATAGTTATTTTTCAAGTATATCCTTTTGAATCCATTAATGGTGAAGAAATTATACCACCATCTATCAATTATGGATTAATTAATCATGATAAAGTGGGTATTAAGTTATTTCTAATTCATATATTGTCTTGATATCATCATATGTGAGTAAAGTATCATGATATCTAGATGGCTATATTTATGTTTTGTTTTTGAGATTATGAGTATATTGTGATGACATTCTGTATAACAAACATACCATATGTTTTTATGGGGTTTATTAAAGTAGTTTTCTTTTATTTTATGAACCATTTAATAGTGTAAATAATTGATAATTTTTTTTCTATTTTTATCATCATAGGTGGGGAACATAGAGAGACAACAAGTATGATGGTAGTTCTCCAGCCTCATTAGTTATTTGGGAAAATTAAAAATTCTGAGTTATATCCATATGAGTTCCATTTCATGGGGAATGTTATATAACATCATAGATTTTCCATTGTTCACATGCTGTTTTAGGATTCAATTTCATGGGAATCCCCCAATAATGTTACTAGAGTGAAGTGTTTCCTTGGTCTCATAATACACATTTTGAGTTTTGTTCCTGATTCATCCCATGTTGGGTCACCAATATCAGAATTGACTAGATATGTTTATGAGTTTGAGTATAATGACTATATCCAAGATACATTTATGTATTTAAAAGGGAGTAAAGTCAACAATCTAGTTCATTGTCTGATAGTGTGGGGTTTTTCATTCAAGGATTACTGTGATGCATTACATCTTGGATTAAGTTGTGTGTTGATTTTGAAAATGTTTGTTATCTATTATGGGACTGAGTATTTAAAACCTCATAAATGTAACTATTCCACCCATAATATTTTTAATTATGTTAGAGTGTTTCATATGAGGTTGTGTAAACACTAACTTATCATCAATCATTTATCGTTTTAAAAGATCACAAAATCCTAAAATTTTTATTATCCAAAAATGAATTAATTCTATAGTAGTGATGGATTATGGTTTTTTATTGGACTATTAAATCAATATTTTTTTATACTCAGTAAATAGAATAATTGGGAGGGTTCGTTGAGTATTTGGTAATGTGGTGGTGTTCGGTGTCATTCCAAATATTGTTGGAGAGTTTCGGTAGAGATAACAGTATTGCACCAAGATATGGGTTAAATTAATGAAGAAATATGGGTTTACAAAAATAATTTGTTATTATCAAAAGTGTTGTAATTAGAGGAGTGCTAACATGTTAATTCTGATGTATATGCTAGAATTATTAATTTTCTCCTTTTCTCTTATGTTATGGAAAGAGGATGAAAAGTATTGGGTGTTCTTCTAGAGAAATATTTTCAATTCATCATTGATGTGTCAAGTTGTTGTATGTGATTTCTAAAATTCACCATTAATTATAAATAGTTGTTTCATAATTATTTATTGTTCTATAAGAGGTTTGTTTTGGTTTTTTGTCTAAATTAATCAGTTTTAATGATTTTATATCAGTTTTAGATATTTTAGTATGTAACAGTTGAGCATCGTGTCCCTAGTAGTTTTCTTTAGCCTGTTGGTCATCTATAGTTGAAGTAAGAGGACATTTTTAAAGAAATAATCAATATATTACTAGGATCTCCATGAGGTTATGTGTTTATATCAGTGATCATGGGCTGACTAAATTCTTCTTGTCAATTAATTGTGATTCAAGAGTCATGCTAAATGCAACTATTATCAAGGAATTATATAGAGGTGATACAGATGTTTTATGATTTTCCAATTATGATCATCTCTAACCATGATCCTCATATTATATCTTGGTTTTATAGATGAATCTCTCTTTTTTTTATCTCAGACATTCCTTAGAACTACATTTCTTCCAAAGATAGATGGTCAAAAATAGATAAATACCCACACTCTAGAAGAGGTTTTACGCATTTAAATTATATATTTTTGAGGTGTATGGTCCCAAAAAATACCCTTATATGATCATTCCTAAAATAATAATAATCACTATATTATTGGTACGAAGACTTTGATACAATATATGGTTGAAACTTCTGATCTCCTTGGTGATGCAACATGTTTGGAGAACCATCATTTCATATACCGTAATTGGTGTAGGGAATGAGATAGAATGTACATGTAATCTATGATCGAATGAATTAAAATAGAAATCACTAGATATTATATTCACATTAAATTAGAAGGAACTTATAGTTTTATATTAGATATCATGGGCTCTTAATGTCATATCCCCTTCATTGTAAATGAAATATCATTCATCTGACTAATATTTCACCAGTTTTTTTGATATTATGAGGGGTTATATCATGATGTTGTTGTGACTTATCGATTCATAAAAGAAATGTCGAATAAAAATATTATTTTTATCTTCCTTGTTTCACCAAATTTAAAATATCATGAGGGTGATTCCCACAACATTTATTAGGGGTAGATAGTTGTTCAATGTTGTACAACATTGGAAGATATGCCTTTTGATATTTTAGTATTTCATGATAACATACTTCATATTATACCTTTACCTTGGTTCATATCCAATGGATTCATAGTTTCTTATAGTATAGATATTTTGAGTGGAACTCAGATGAATGCGCTCAATTTCATGAGTTGTGTAGTTCTTGAACATCGATGAATGAATATTTTTTTGATACTTCCATGGATTCATTTAAAACCCATTGTTTATTTATGATGTTATTTATCTTCCATGATATCATTATTCTCTATCCCTTTCCCTAAAGAGGAACCTCCACTGTGAGTGTGTGTTAATTTTGGTTGGTGATGCTATGGGTTTTCATTATTTGTTCCTTTGGTAGTCTAGGTAAGTTGTTTTGATAGATATAAATTTATTATGCATCTTGTGGGGTTGTTATTCTGAAAATGTTATATTTTGTATGATTGTTTTGAATTTTGGACGATGATAGTAATTTTAGTTATATCTCATTTAAGAGCCTTATTTTTTCGTGATCTTTGACTTTGATATAATAATGTTGGATTGGTTGGTAGGAGGATAGAAACCTTGTCATAGGGGGAAATAACGATGTGAGATTAGATTTAAGGAGATAAATTGTGATTCTTAGATTGAATTCTATTTAATAGCCTGAAGGGTTTTAATGTGTAATTTTTTGGTTCTTCACTAAATAAAATTATTTTTAGGATTGATTCCTCATAGTGTGACTCTATTTCTTGAATTAGGGATGATTGATTTAGAATTCTAATATATGTGGGATTCATTGGATTCATGGTGTGTAAAATCCATTCACAACATGAATGAAACTTTAGCAAAAATATTAAAATTTGGGGACACCCCTTGATTTTACCTTATCTTCCCAATATTTTCTTAGACAATGGGATATGTGGAGATCTATTTTTAATGAAATTAAAGCTAATTAAATCATAATAAATTCATATCCTATAAAGGTTTATTTTTTATGAATCATAAGTTAGTTTTTTTACTTTAATGGCAGAAATAATCCCATCCATTATTCTATTTACAAGCTATATTAGGTAACTATAATTACGTTTCATGATAAATCTATAAATGAATTAAATAAGGATCATATTAGACTAAAATTTTACAGATCCTTGGTTCCTTGCATTATATGTAATTAGATTTTATCTCTTAGTCCTATGTCCTTGGGGGAATAATATTTGGATCATTTTATTGAGAAGGAAAATATTTTATATATATTAGGTTTATTCTGAATTTATATGAATTTCATGTTTTAATCCTCTTGTTAATGATTAAAATAACCCAATGATGATATGAAAACAAATTTAAAAGAATTATTTTTCGTGGTTTCTTAATTTTGTTATCAAAATTTTATTCTATTATTGCATTTTATTTTACAAAATAGCATTCTATCAACATGTTTTGGATGTTCTTAAGCTTATAATAGTAAGTTTTTACATAAAGCTAACTAATAATATAAATCATGAATAGTTATACTGATTTTATTAAATAATGTTTCATGCTATTTTGATATTACTTCTCCCTTATTCAATCCAGAATATGAAATTAATAATAAATTATTGATTATATAGTTCCTAGTTATTCATTTATAATAAGTTATATGTTTTTTTCTAAAAACATATTAATAACAAACCATATAAATCAAAATGTTAATTTAAATGGTAGATTTAAAAATATAAATTATTCAGGGATGATAAATTTCATTTTTAATAAATATGATTTATGATCTTTGGTTTTATAGACCTAAAGCCTTTTCCCTTGTGCATAAAATATATTTTAGATATATGTGTTACCTTTGAAATTTTTATCCTAGCTTTCATTATTTAATTACTATTTTTGGTTAGTTTTCCATGATAAAAAATGAGATATTGGACGCAGGTTGTTGGATTCATGATTTTTTATTGGATGGGAAATGGGATATGATCATGATGTATAGTGATGGTTGAGGCTAAGGATGATATGATTGTTTGATATTATTTAGAGTGTTCTGTGACTTTGGGTTATTGAATATATGTTAATATTGTGAATTTAGAATCTATTTTATGTTATTATTTGATGTTTTCATAGTGTATAGGTGGATAAAATTTTATTTTTTATGGGTTTCCACTACACAACAAAATTGTACATATTTCACTGTTCATTAACATTTTTGTGGTAGAATAGGAACATTACATGAGTAAATGAATACATTTGGAATGAAAATTTAATAAATAATCCACAAATGTAATGGGGTTATATTAATGGACATATTGTTAGATGTTTTATATCATAATAATGGAAAAAATGGATGTATGAATGTGATTATTAGGGGGGTAATGGGTTCAAAATATTGTATTTTTTCATGTCGTCTAAAAAATCCCATTTCCTATAATAAAAATTTTAATAAAAATTTACCAATTTTTTTATACATGGGATTTTAAAAAAATTAATAGTATAATAAAACCTTTTCTTCTTTAAGAATGAAATGTTATTCATTGAAGTATATTAATGAAGGGTTATACAATTAAATAATACTAAAATGATTGTTTTGAGCTTGTTTGATATCTAGTCCCTATTTATGGAATCCAAGGGCCTTGTTTTACGATAGTAGTAGATTAGTCTAAATCTAGGTATGTTCTGTTAGTGTGGTTTGTGTGTGATAATATTTATATGTTCTAAATTCATATTTTATCCACAAATTTGTAGGTAATATAAAACCCAAATGTTTTGGAATGTTTTTCCTATATAATCACATATATTGATGGAATGGATTAATGATGTCAACATGTCTCCCAATCTTCCTTTAAACCATAAAATAGGTAAGCATATCGTGGGGTATAGTTTCCTACGGTATATGGTTTGCTTCATCCTATTATCTGATTGTTAGCAATTTGGAATAAATTTATCTATATGAAATAATTTATTGAGTTTTATTAGAAAATTGTATCCATTTTTGGGGGGAATGGATTCCCATAGGTGTAAATGCCTTGGCTATGATGGTTTGAGGTTTAATTATTTTCCACAGGTTGTAGTATCTTACTGATATACATATGGGAGTGAAATTATTATTATATTGATATATTCATTAATTCAAACATGATATTTTTATCCCAATGAGGTAAAAAAATAATGTACAATTTTATAAAGAATAAACATTCAGCTTTACAGATTGAACTTAACTTGAAAATTTCTCATTTCATTAAAAATTGGAAAATTGATTGTTATGTCACCAAATTGTATAACATTATCAATAATAAACATCAATATCATAATATGATCTATGTTTCAAGACCATATTTTTCACCCATTAGTGTTCATCTCCCTTTTTGAAATACCAAATACAGATTATTTTCTATAATTCTAATTATTTTAGTTACCCTTTTGAAAATGAAAATTTACCATTATTTTTATGATAAGGGTTTCAAAATAATTGTATTTGAAAAATATTTTACACACTATCATTATCAATTTTTTATCATCTACACGAGATTTCCATTTATAATTTTCATGATTTTTTTGGAATCATTTATTGAATTTTATTTTTCAATGTCAAATAATTTTCATGTTTTGTCTTTAACATTTTGAAAATAATTTTTTTGTCACCCATAACTTCTTTATTCATTGATATGATGTATATGATTCATTTAAATTTTTTTTGGAAATATATCTTTCTAAAACCATTTTTGGTATTATTAAAAACTTTATCTCAATGTTTATTTTGTTTATAAAATATATTATTTACCACCTAGATTTATAAAATAACTATTCGAAAATGTTTTTAAGAAAGATGTATATTAATTATTATGTAATTTAATTTTCCAAGACTCCTTAAAATAATAATTAATCTAATTCAATGTCCTTTAAAACAAGTTATTTTTTTACTGAGGAAGTTATTAATAGGTAATAATCAACTTACTTTATTTATGTATTATGTAAGTCCTTATTTATTGGAGAAATGTTATATCAGTTCTATTTTTTTGCCTAATAATTTTTATTGTATAACTATATTTTTCATCGGATGAATTTACACTGTGAATAACATATTTTTTATTCCATTTATTGAAGGGTGTTCACCAAGATTCCACACATCAAATAATTGGGTTAAAATTATTGTATTTATCTCACAACCTTAATATATATGAAGTAAATAAGATGTGATTTATTTTTATGATTGAATGGAATTAAAACATAATGTTACCTTATATCACTAGAAACCCATTTATATTCCATTGGTTTATAATGTCATGATTATTGAGGAAATTAGAATTGATTTCCTTATATGAATCATTTTTTAAAATTATATTATACCCATTATCATTTAATGAGTTCTTTAAGATGTATTGAATGAAACACGTTATCTATCCATGGGTTCTTTTTGTTTTAAAAAAGATAACTGATATTTCATTTGAATCTATTATAATAATAATTATTATTCATAGGATTTTTTATTGTGGATGAAAAATGTATCCATGTGGCAGATATTTTATAGTTAATATTTAAATTTTTTTTGGTCCTTCAATACCCCTTAAATTTATTAGATAAAGAATTAAATATCTTGAAATAATGGGGAAATGTGTTGTGATAGTCAAACAAAAAATGGGATTTGGAATACAATACCAGATCTTATATAGAAAACAGTTTAGTGAAACCTAATCCAGCATGATAAATATGCAGGTGAATTCTAATCCCGGAATGGAAATATGTTTTGATTCCATATAATATATTTTTTAATTTTCCTGGATATGGATGTGCTTAAATTTTCATGTATTCATTATTTATATGATATAGATATTTTTGATGATGGGTTCTTATGTTATTCCAAGATTTATGATCATAGATTTTTTGGATATATCCTAATTATGAATCCTATTTTACACCCACATTCTCATCATATAATCACTTATGATATTTGATTATTATCACTTATGTTAACACTTACTTAGAATATATTATCACCCTTTTATTATATTTTAATTTTAATATGTTTTAAGTATAAAAAAGTCGAAATGATTTGAGAAAAGTAGGTTATGAAAATAATTTTGGGGGAGATATTGAAGACTAATCTATTTTATGTAATTAGAAAAACAATTCATCAGTTGAGAAAGTGATTTTTAGTTAATATTTATTACTAATTCATTAATACTATAAGATTAAAAGGTCTTATGAATTTAATGAATTGAAATATTATTATTTATGTCATGAAATATGGATGGAAACATTTTTGGGTTTCTATAACATTAGTAGATACCAAAATTATAATCTTTAGATACATGACATATAGGGATCATAGATTATGACCCCTTCAACTCTCTCAATGAAACTAAACCTTGTAATAATATTTTTCATGAATATTCACCTAATGAGAATGATAAATCGCCTGCCATTTTTTCTAAATGATCCTCAAAGTGGGTAAAAAATGATCAAGTACTCCCCTAGGTTAGGAAAGAGATAAGTGTTTCATATTTTTATTTGACTGTTGAATATAATATCCATTGTCATGGGAGTACTGCTGAATTGATGGGACAAAAAAAATTCCATGATATTTATCCAAAAATATACACTACATTCCCACTTTATTGGTATTTAATTAGAGGAAATATGTGTCTCAAGGCCTTTGAGAACTCAATGGCCTTCAAGAAACATGTCCTTTGGGATATAGGGCCTTCAGGGAACTAATGGACTTGGGGTCACAGGGATTTTAGGCCATTGAAAGAGGCTAATAGGAACATGTATACCACACACGAGCTGGCTCAGATGAGGATTCAAAGAAAAATAGAAACTACCGGAGTCGTGATCTCAATATTGGAAGAATTAGAAGGTATGGAAACTACCATAAAGACCAGGCACTATTCCATTCTTCATGAGGAAATTCTAGCTGATCATCCATGTGAGGTGTGAAGATAGAATCCATCAAGATATAGATTTTAGGGTAGGGATATTTCAAGTGTGTTGGGTCTTGGGAACTTAAGGTCATGGATTGGGTTTTGTTTGGGACTTTTTCATTGGTCATATGGGTCAAGTAAAGGGTTCCCATTAAACCATTAAAAGTAAGATTATCTGGAAAAAAAAATAAGGCCTTTAGGCTATTTGGGTTTGAATTGAAATAGACTATATGTCCTGTGACGAATCTTAACTCACAAATATTTCCCAAAAATATGTAGAGTATCATCATGGTTTTTAATAAATGGTTTATTCAAACCATGATAATAAGATATATATCCATCATGAATATAGTATAACTAATTATAGTATTGGAATATCATGTAGGAAATAACCACCCATTTATAATTATGATAAATAGTCATAATCTTCAAATATATCATCTTTTCCCTTACTTAGTATTGTAACCCAATGTCATATGTTTTCTAGCATCTTGGAGAGACCCGTATAAAAATATGAGCCACAATAGAGTTTTAGGTTGGAAAGGGACTGAACCTCCCCACCATAGGATTCAATCAAAAGTTGGTTAGAAATATCATTACTCATTTTAAAAAGGTATTTTGATAGAGGATTAGACATATCTCTTCATATCTTCTCATACTATATTTTGAAAACATTTCACCAAATCATGAGTGTGAACATTGTTGTCCCAAGCACTAGGAGAGGGTATAAAATCATCATTTATGTCACTAATATTAGTGACTTACCCACTTTTATTGACATTTAATTGAATTATTTATATTCTCTTATTTGGTAGGTTGAATGTGTTGGCTTCACATCACAATAGATTTTCAAGATTAAATTTGAGTTCAGGATATAAATACATTGTGAATGGAGTGGAATACCTGTGAGGAGAACCAAATATATTATTCAGTCCATGAAATAGGAGAAGATCTTATTTAAATGATGTAAGAATGACCAATATATGGATATGCTTCTCTCATGGTTCATGAATAAATTGAGGTTTAATAGTTTCCACTGAATCCTTAAAAAGTATTTCTTGATGGACAAAAATAATTTATAAACATCACTCATCATGACTAATGTATTGATGGGGATATATGACTCCTCATCACTACTATCCTAGATGATATTTCCTTAGGAAATATATTTATCCAATTAATGAATCATTATCATAAGATTATAATGATAAGAGAGTTAGTGTATAGATTTTGGATCATTTAATCTATCTACTGGATAAACCCTAAAAAAGGAATCCCATTTGATCATATAAATTTTTTAATTTATAATATCAGAATATTATAAGGAACATTTCTGAATGGTATGATATATTATCATTACTTAAGTTAAATGAGTCCATCCATTAGTTCTATGTGAGAATTCATAACCTTATCATGAACTCTATTTGATGAAATAACCATTTGTTGAAAGAATATTTGTAAAGATCATAATCATAGTGAGATGAAAAGAATATGAATAAAATTTTATAAATAGATGTTTTCATGTTAAAAAGTAAGTGGGATGAAATTTAATATAATATAAAATCTCTCCTTTACCGTTTCTCTTATCCCATGTTCCAAAAAAGATGATTCCCATCACCGTATACCCCATACATCAACCCATGTTATTAAAAATAAACTTGTTAACATTAATATTATATGTCCAAATATCCATTCACAATTTTTTTTCCTTTATATCATTCCATATTTCTCATTCCCAGAATCATTATATGTTAGTGTTGAGAAATCACTGAGTACAATTCATGAAATGATTAGCAATAGAGTCCAATAGATTGAAATTTTTTAAGGAATCTAATGTATAGTGATTTAGGTGGCCCCCCATACGTATATTTAATTTGAAAAAAATCCACTATCAAATAGATAATTATGAAAAAATATAGCAATATGATTTCCAAAAATTATGTTTGTTGAATAATGAATTATATAAAGAATATATTACTACAACCTCATGTGACCACATGTACTAGACCCAATTCATTCCAATGTCATACATTCACCTACGAATATGATATGTTGTACATTGATATAAACTAATTACATTAGGGGGACTTTATAGTGTCCTATTTTTGGTATTCAATGATTTTTACCACTACATAGGAATGTTTTAAAATTTTAATGGGGAAGAGAAGTAAAATGTGTCCCCAACTCATTTTACACAAACCCATCACTATGTAAACTCCTAATAAGGAACCACATTACATGTTTTCCTTATAACTTCCACGTAATAAATTCGAAACCATTTTGTATAACCACATTCCATATTCAACTCATCAAAACATGAATTTCTGAGATCAATACCCAGCTCCCCCGATTATGCATTTTGGTTGTATTTGACTAAAAACCAAGTTAAAAAGGACAAAAAATGTGGGGAATGATGAATTTTAGATAATCTAAATATCGAATGACCACTTCTCCAAATTCTCCATGAAAAAATTGATAAAATACCATTCATAGAAGGTACACTATGTTATATATATTTCTCAATTTATGATCCTTATTTTTTCAAAAAGGGGCACACCCTAATCTCATAAAAAAGGTCTCACTCAGCTCCATGAATACCCAATTGAGTTTTGGGTTCCTATAGTACATTTTTTGGAATGGAAAATAATATATAACCCCTATCATATAGTTCCAAACTAACCATTGATGGGTCTATGCATATATCCCTTGAATGCACTTTCCCCTAGCCATGTGACATGGTGTCATTTTCCCTAGGTCACATACCTGAGGTAAAACTTTTCATAAGATACCTACCTGACATATCATTTTCAAAAATCACCTAAATGAGTTCTTATTAATAGATACCTCTTCCCAAACCTCTAATAATACATTATTGGGGAATTAATTTTATTTTTCTATACATCAATATTAATTCCATTAATAATATTTCAATATTATGGTTTCCTTTAAAAAATATAAGACCCCTAGTGTAACTATGATAATGAAATCCCATGATAACACGAGTCCCTATAATGATGATACTAATAAAATATATTCTTGATTATGTTTTCAATATTGGTTATCCCATATTGATTATCCTATCATATATTCTTCTTTTGGTCCTCTTTTTTACACTCAATGTCCGATGATATATATGGAACTAAAAGTTATCTATAATCCCAAAACTATCTTCAATGGGTTCCCTTGGAAGAATCTCTAACTCATCCACAAGAGATAATATTATTTCTGTGTCCAATCAGTCTTCTATGCCTATATATCAATATATAGTATGAGGACATATTTTTATTCATTTAATTAGGTGTAATCATTGAGTCATAACCCTTCATAAAGAATGAGCATAAGTCATAAGAATATATTTCATTAACCCATGAGGATATGGGACACCCATAAAGAATTCCGAGCTCATTCCTATATAAGAAATATACCTTTTTAGTCATTGTTACTCAATGTTCTATATTAATCAAAAGAAACTCTTCATCAGTAAGACATATCTTATTTCTGTTTAATCATATCATCTTTTTTCTAGTGACTAGAATGTAATGGGAAATAGAAATAGAATCCCATTAATAAGCACTAATTCATCGATTAATGTGGGATAATACCTATGACCCTTCATTCTTAAAAAATATATATGTTAAATGGGAATGAATCATTCCTCTATAGAACTTATTCTATATGGCTCATATTTATTCCTTCGGCTAAATCTCTTTTGTGTGACTCTTCCACACTAGGCCATATCACCTCCAAGTATAAATATAATCCTTGATGTCTATTCAATAACATAAAATATGAACTAAAATTTCTATACAATAATAATCCATTCTCAATAACTTTTTCTCACCCATTTAATGAAACAATATTCCTTAACACATGATTTTATACATTTAGATCAGCCATGAAAAATGATCATAAAATATATAACCCAAACATCTTGGGGTTTGATTTATATTTATTATGATAAAAAGGTAAAAAACTAGATGTTGTATCACAACACCCTTTTATTCCATGATCAACAACCTTAAATGAAACTTCATCGTGTCATTGAAACACAAACCTAAAATAAACATGACTTAGTATTGGTTTTGTACCCTTAAAAGGCATCACATTCATTCTAAAAACATTGATGAAATGTTACTATGTATCCCATTAGGTGAAACCATTAAATTAAGGTATATATTCAATTCATGGGTATATATACGAATCCAATTTAGTGGTCCCAAACCTAACTCAATTGTACATAGTACATTCAAGGATGGAAATAAATTAATGGGTAACCACTACGCACCTCAAATCCGAAGTATAATTATTCAATAACTATAAATGTGGATTGTTTTCATCCACTAATCACATGGGGGTAATATTTAATATTAATATTATTAGGTATTATTAAAAAAAATCATTAATATTCAAAATAATTTTGATTTTGGTAAAAATTCACCCACATAGGTCTGCTGAGATAGAGGTCATATCATATCAACCAACATGCTATCTAATACATCACTAGTAAAATCTCCACTGACAAATTTCCATTAGAAATGAGGTCTATAAAAACTATTATATATTATTTTTAACTGGATGAATTTTAAAAATGATTCTTATTATTTACTTTTGGGAAATAAATTCAATAAAAACAATATTCTTCTAACATTTAACAAATTGTATCAAGATATATTTGATATATAATATAATATGCATAAATATATGTTATTCCTAATATAAAATATCCATTTTATTTAGGTTTTATATTTAATTATATAATTATTATAGATCTCTTACATAAATATATTATGAATGAAAGAAGTATCATATTCATAGATAATGTTCTCAAATTCCCATTATAATATTAAAAATAACATATTACACATCTTCCTGAGAAAATGATATGTATATAGGACATTATAATACATATAAATTCATTCAATGAACTCTAATGATTTATCTTAAATATAATTGAAGATAAATTCATATGATACATCTATATGATCCAATGAATATCATACTTAGACAATTATAATCACTCTTTTCATTTTAATTTTTTTATTTGAGGCATTATCATATATTTTATATATTCACATTAATTTCTTGATTTCTCCACCTTTACTCTGAGAAATATATTACATATGAAATTCCTTATATTAAATTACTACTAATTTTAATTCTTAAATAATTACATAAATAAAACCTCAAAAATATGAAATTCATCAGCGTTCTTTTTCAATAAAAAAAAAATAATCTTTGGGAATTATCAAATTAATTCTAGACCACATCTACTTCAATTTCAAATTATTATATCATATAAATACATAACATTGAGTATTTCTGTAGTGTTTTTATATCTCATTAATGTTTTATATATTTCTATCTAAAATTTAAATTAATTATCTTCAATTATCCCCTGAAATTTTCTAAACAATTCATTATTCCAAACAAAAAAACTCTAGAATCATTACATAAAATGAAAGTTTAGTTGAATCCATTGATCTATAAAATCCAGGAAGTACCTTTAATTTTCTATAGTTAAGATCTGATTATTAGATTACTAATTCAACGCATAGATCATATTAAAAATCTTCAATATGTTCGTCAAAAAATTAATTATCATCCTCAAGTTGGTTGAACAATATCATTCTTTGGATTTGTTTTCAAAACAAAAAGTTTTTGTCTCAAATTAAAATATGAAATAAAATCCACCATTATCTTCATATCATGATAAAAATATGAAAATTTTATCTCTCCCTTTTTGGAATTAATTACCAAGGGTGGTTATGTGGAGGTTTGTATGAATATTTTACAAATTAGTTATCCATGAATAATTTAACTCTAACTGTAAATCTACAATATCTTTACAAAATATATGAGTGATTAATTTATTCTTCAACATGATCCATGAATTATACAAATCAATATAGAATATCATAATCTAAATCTATGAAATAAGAAATTATTTCCAATTTATTTCTAGTAATAAATCAACAAATTTTTTTGAAATATTTCAAAATACTAGAAAGTATGTTCCCATTTATATTATTTATATCCCTTTTATAAATTTATAATAATTTTTTGCTGAATGTAAACTCAAAAAAATATACCTCAATATTATGAAGTAGTTTTCACTTCCACATTCATTTTCAACCTCCATGATGACTTTGTTAGATTTTTATTTTTTGGAATGTCAATAATCAACCACTTTGATGAAAAAATACATGCATCAAGATGTCACTATCCACCTTCTCCTTTAAAATATAACTAATTTTATCTATACACTATGGCATGGTATATATTTATACATTGATATAAATAATTATAGAACTACGGTTTTCAAAATTAATAACTAGTTGGTATCACATTGTTACAAACATGACCAATAGTTGTCTCTTAACCCAAATTATTTATTTATCATCAGATGTTGGAACCACTCATTCAGCTCCAATGTGACTTAATCTTACTGTTGATCACTTGAAAAAAATTAATTCCAAAAAATATTTATCCAATAATAAAATTTTCCCCCAAATGTGTTTTTTTATCATACATTTCACTAACAACATTAACATATCTAAAACCATAAAATAATACCCTTATTTATACATATATAAAATTCTAAAAAAGGAATATTTTGTGACATATCTCATGATTGTTTTAAAATATAGGATTCATAATCCATTGTGATTGCATTTATAGATGGAAAAAATAGTGAAAGAATATAAAATGTTGAGAGTTAATGTAGTCAAGTATAAGGAAATACTAATCATAATTTTGAATTATTTTCCCTTAAAAAAATCCATCCTCATTCATGATTAATGTGGTTAATGGTTTTATTGGTTTAGATAATACACTAGATAAAAATATGAAATCATTTATAGGTAAATCTGGTGAATGTTTTTTATTTTATATGAGAATGTGACTCTTATAATTTGAAATTTATAAACACAATTACAAATAAACGTTCTCAAGAAATGAAATTTCCAAAAATTATTAAATTTTGTGATTTTGGGGTGGAGGGTATTCACAAAATTCAGCCTCATTAATATAATAGATAATATCATTATCATATTACATCAAAATAATTGATAAGGTTTATGCCTTCAATGTATTAAAAATAAAATAAAACACACATTTCATGTATTTCATGATTCTAAATTTTTAATTGAGCTTAAAATAAAAAAGTTATTATATCATGTTTCAATATTTAAATAGATTTATTATGCCTTATTTCTTTACTTGTTATAAACACATTTATAAATAATTTTTTTCTCTACATTTTATAAAATCCTAGTGTAACTACTTTCCACGATGTTAATTATTATTTGAATCCACTAATATAATTTCAAATGATAAGTTATGTTCCTACTAGCCTTCTATGTCTTATGTTTATCCCTACATGATTTTATTTCATTTTCACCATAATATATAATTTATTTAATTTTTAATTGTTCTTAAAAATCCACTGAGGATAGACATAAAATAAATTATACATTGATTTAAAGATATGAATAATACATCTCATAAACATTCACCTAACATAGGCACCTAAAGGATTAGTGTCTTAGAGATTAGTGACATAAAAATATTAGTTTACAACACTTCAAAACATTTATTCATAATAACACTCTCACAAAACCCTTTATTGACAACTCACAAGATATAATGTTCTTAATAATGTTGGGAATAAGAAAATAATAAAGGTGTGCTCTGAGATGAATATGAAGGGAAAACCATATGATAATGTACGATTATGTAATCATGATAATGAACACTGGGAGGTGAAAATATGTTATTAAAATGTCATATACCATATATAATAGTCATAAAACATGATATATCCAAAAAAGATTGTAGAAATATCATCAAATAAGAAAAAAAGTTTTGAAATTGATAAAGATACAACTCAATAATCAGAAAACAAGAGAGAATGACATAATATTAATGAATATTATAACAAGACGTTGTAACATTAAAGCATAGAATATCATGAGATAGGAAAGAATCTCTAAAATGTTGAAGGACTAGATATAAATCATGAAAATGAGTAAGAACCAAAATAATGGTCAAACGATTCTATAAAAACATGGTATTCACACACATTTTTAAATGAAAACATTATATCCACACCTAAAAACATGATAAAACACATTATTACCACATATATATATTAATATATTAATTTGTTTAATTGGGAATGACTCATTCCTAAATGGATCTTATTCTATATGGCTCATATTTATTCCACAGACTCAATCTCATATGGGAGACTCTTACACACTAGGCCATATCCCCTATGAGTCTAAATAGAATCCCTAATTTTAATTCACTGACATAAAATATGAACTAAAATGTTCATCCAATTATAATCCATGCCCAATATCTTTTTCTCACCCATTTAATGAAACAATATTCCTTACCACATGATTTTATACATTTTAGACCAGTCCTGATATATGATCATAAAATATAAAACCCAAACATCTTGGGGTTTGATTTATATTTACTATGATATAAAGGTCACAAACCAGATGTTTAATCCCCACACCCTCTGATTCGATGATCAACAACCTTAAAATAAACTTCAAAGGGTCATTGAAACACAAACCTAAAATGGACATGACTTAGTCTTGGTTCTATACCCTTAAAAGGCACCACATTTATTCTAAATACATTATTGAATTGTTACTATGTGTCCCATTAAGTGAATCCATTAAATGAAGGTATGTATTCAATTAATGGGCATATATAAGAATCCCATTTTGGGGTCCGAATCCTTACTCAATAGTACATAGTACATTCAAGGATGGAAATAAATTAATGGGCTAACAGCTATACACCTGAAATACAAATTATAATTAGTCAATCACTATAAATGTGGATTATTTCCAATCATTACTCACATGGGGGTAATAGTTAGTATTATTATAATTAGTTAGTATTAAATAAATCATAAATATTTAATATATTCTTGATGTTGGTAAAAATTCACCCACATAGGTGTTCTAAGAAAGAGGTCGTTTCTTATCAACCAACATTCTATCAAATGGATCAGTAGTAACATTAATAAAAACATTATTCATCTAAAATTTATCAAATTGTTAAAAAATATATAAGATATAAAATATAGTATTCATAAAAATATTTTATTCATAGTATCAAATATCTATTTTATTAATGTTTTATATTTACTTTTATAATTATTATATATCTCTTACATATATATATTATTAATGAAAGAAGTATTATATTCATAGATTGCCTTCTCAAATTCTCATTACAATATTAAACCTAACATATTACACATCTTCCTGATAAAATGATACGTATATAGAAAATTTTAATACATAGAAATTTTTTCAATGAACTATAATTATTTATCTTAAATATCATGAAAGATACATTCCTGTGATACATTCTATATGATCCAATGAATAACATACATATTCAATGATATTCACTTTTTCCATTTTAATTTTTTTCGATTTGAGGCATTAACATATATTTTATATGTTCACATGGATTTGTTGATTTCTCTACCTCCACTCTGAGAAAAATATTACATATGAAATTCAATATTTAAAATTACTTCCAAGGTTAATTGTTCTATAACTACACCCAAAAAATCTCAAATAAATAAAATTCATCATCGTTATTTTTCAATATCAAAAAATAATCTTTGGGAATTATACAATTAATTCTAGTCCACTTTCACTTCAATTCCAAATACCTATATCAAATAAATACATAACATTAAGTGTTTATATAGAGTTTATATATCTCATTAAATCTATATATCTTTCAATCAATTCTTTAAATTAATTAAATTAAATTATCACCACAGATTGTGAGAACCATCCATTATTCCAAACAACAAAACTCTATAATCATTACATAATATGAAGGGTTAGTTGAATCCACTAATCTAAGAAATCCAAGAAGTACTATGAATTTTTAATAGTTACGACCTGATTATTATATTTCTAATGGAAATCATAAATCATATAAAAAATATTCCATATTTTTGTCAAGAAATTAAATTTCATCCTCAGGTTGGTTAAACTATATATTTATTTAGATTTGTTTTCAATACAAAAAAATTTAGTTTAAAATTCAAATATGAAATAAAATCCACCATTATCTAAATATAGTGATAAAAATATAAAACTCTCATCCCTCCCTTTTTGGCATTAATTACCACTCGATGTTATGTAGAGGTTTGTATAAACATTTTAAAAATTAGAGATCCATGATCAATTTAACACTAACTATAAATCAACAATATCTTTATAAAATATAAGAGTGATTAATTTATTCTTCAATGTTATAAATGAATTATATAAAACAATATAGAAAATCATAATCTACATCTATGAAATATGAAATTATTTCCAATTTAATTCCTATAACAAATTAACAAACATTTTGAAATATTTCAAAATACCAGAAACTATGTTCCCCTTTATATTTCTTATATCTCTTTTATAATTTCATAATAATTTTATGTCTATTGGAAACTCAAAAAATATACCTCAATATTATTATGTAGTTATCACTTCCACATTCAGCCTTAACCTCCATGAAGACTTTGTTGGATGTTTATTTTTATGAATGTCAACAATCGACCCCTTTTTTGAAAAAATACATGCATCATGTTGCCACTATTCACTTTCTTCTTTAATAAATTAAAATTATTATCAATACACTATGGTGTGGAATATATTTATACATTAGTATAAATACTTATGGAACTATGGTTGTCAAAATTAATAAGTATTTGGTATCACATAGTTAAAAACATGACCAATATTTGACCCTTCATCCAAAGTATTTATTTATCATCATATTTTGAAACAACTCACTACACTCCAATGTCTCTTAATCATACTATTGATCACTTTACAAAATTTAATTCCAAAACATATTTATCAAACAATAAAAATTTCTACCGAATGTGTGTTTTATATCATAAATTCCACTAGCCACATAACATATCTAAAACCATAAAATCCAACTCTTATTTATACATATATAAAACTTCCAAAAAGGAATATTTTAGACATATATCATGATTGTTTTAAAATATGGGATTTTTAATCAATTGGGATTACATTTATAGATATCATAAATAGTGATAGAATATACAATGTTGAGAGTTTATGTAGTCAAATATAAGAAATTACTGCTCATAATTTTGAATTATTTATCATTAAAAAAATTCCATCACCATTCATGATTAATGTGGTGAATGGTTTAATTAGTGTATACACTCCACTAGAAAAAAATATGAAAACAATTATAAGTAAATCTAGTGAATGATTTTTATTTTATATGAGAATGTGACTCTTATCATTAATAATTTATAAACCCATGTAAAAATTATGGTTCCAAGAATAGAAATTTCAAAAAAATATTCAATTTTTTTATGGGGGGGGGGTTTCACAAAATTTGACCTCATTACAGTAAAATATAATATTATTATCATATAACATCAAAATAATTGATAAGTTTTAGGTCTTATATGTATATAAAATACTATAAAACACACATTTAAGGTATTTTATGCTTCAAAAATTTGCATTTAGATAAAAATAAAAAAGTTATTATATCATGATTCAATGTTTAAATATATTTATTATGCCTTCATTCGTTACATCAATCTCTATCGATCTAAAATGACTCTATTATCTCCATATTAAATTATTCATTTCTTCTCACCATTCAGAAAAAAGGACTTCAAATCTATTAAAAGACTTTCAGGTTTTATTGGGAATACATTTCATGTAAATATAAAATGTTTTAATGTATTGAAATAAGGGAAAATATTTAAACAAAATCAATTCCCACAATATTTGATGACCTATATTATATATCTCTTTTTTTTATTTTATTTATCCACTACTTTATAAACTAACTTATTCCTAAAAATAATTTTTTACATTATTGTTATTTTCCTAGGTATATTTATTAGTTCATGGTTATTTTCCACTTAAATATGATATAAATTATAATTATTGTATTGAATCCATTAATTTTTATAAACAAATTAATCAATAATTTTTTTATCAAAATTATATAATAGCCTATTGTGACTACTTTCCATGATTTTAATTCTTATTTTAGTCCTCAAATATAATTCCCAATGATAAGTTATGTTCCTACTAAAATTTTATGTCTTATGTTGATCCCTATATGAATTTATTTCATTTTCACCATAATTTATAATTTATTTAATTTTTAATTCTTCTTAAAAATCCACCGAAGATAAACATAACATAAATTATACATTGATTTCATGATATGAATAATACATACAATAACCACTCACATAACCTAGGGAACTAAAGGATAAGTTTATTAGAGACTAGTAACATAAAAATATTAGTTTAAAACACTTGAAAATATTTATTCATAATCACACTCTCATAGAACCCTTTATAGACAACTCACATGATATAATGATCGTAATAACTTTTGTAATATGATAATAATAAAGGTGTGTACTGAGATGAATATTAAGAGAAACCCATATGATAATGTACGATTTTGTAATGGTGCTGAAGAGAATTGTGTGGTAAAAATATGTTATTAAAAGGTCATGAGACCATATATAATAGTCATAAAACATGATATATCAAAAAACGATTGTAGAAATATCATCAAATAAGAAAAAAAGTTATGAAATTGCTCAATATACATATCAATAATCAGAAAACATTAGAGAATGACATAATATTAATGAATATTATAACAATATACTGTAACATTAAAGCATAGCATATCATGAGATAGAAAAGAATATTTTAAATGTTGAATAAATAGAAACAAATCATGGAAATGACTAAGAACCAAAATAAAAGTAAATAAATTCCATAAAAACATTGTATTCACAAACATTTTTTAATGAAAACATTATATCCAAAACTAAAAACACGAGAAAACACATTATTACCCCATCTATATGAATATATTCATTATAACGACAACATAATATGTCATCTGATATAATTAATAACTAATTCATTGGAGAATGATAATAGAACCCACACTTAATCAACCTTATGTATGTGTTACATATAAAATCAATCATCATCATATCAAAAAGAAGAACTACAAAAGAATGATATTCATAAAATTTTCCGAAAACCTTACACGATTTGAACTTATGAAACATTCAAATAAAAAAATATTTCCCAAATTTAATCATTACATAGAAAATATATATATTTTGATCGAAACATTACTCCATGAGAGATAAACAACAAAAAATTAATAGTGAAAATATAGAAGTTTTCAATTTTTTTAATTTTTTTAATTGAAATTGAAGTGAAAATTAGTTTTTTTTGGAGAAGGGATTTTGAATAAATTTGAAAACCAGATTAAAAAAATATTTAAAATTTTTATCTATTATGAGTGGTAAAAATATTCATTCTCATCATTCTTGTGTTTTAATTAATGAAAATAAATGCCTTTATCATTTATGTTAGAAAATTTTCATGAAAATTTGTCACAAGAGAAACTATAAATGACTATCCATTCAAAAAAATTAGAAACATAAAATCATAAAAATAATACATAAAAATCATATTTTTATCTATTTAGAGAAAATTATTTTTATATGAATAAACTATATGTGGACGAAAGATAAATTTTTTTGACCTGTAGTTATTTATTCTAATGTTATACATTTTATAAAACAATTTTATCAAAGAAGTGTTAATTTATAATGGCAATTAATTTATTAAGACGGAAAAATTTTGTTATATATAAAATAATATAATGGATGTATAAAATAAATCATTAAAATTATATTAAAGTATGAAATAATATTAATTGATGAATTTTAGTTTATAAAACCCATACTTTAGAATTACACTTCATCGATGACATTCTATCCTCTAATATGAAAAACATAATCATATAAATAACCATTACGACATCCTTATTTTTATATATTTTATTTTATATAATTTATTCCAAAAAAATAATGGAAAAAACTTAGATAAATATATCTTATAATATTGAGTGTTAGATAATTTTTGTTGTTTCATGCCGACCTATAATGTTCACAGTAGAACCCATTCATTGATATTAATATTTTTTCAATAGTACATAATTTATAAATAAATACCTATATTAAATTAATTTATAATATTCATCTCTCAATCTATAATTTGTTTAGTTTTGTTACATGAAAATGGAATTACAGTGGGATTATTTTGGTTATTTAAGAGATCAATGATGACATTCTCTGCAGTAGTATAATTACAAAATATATCATTTACCTAATATGAAAAATTTTATTATTTTAAAATTAAATTTATATATTATTATTATACTAGTTCATGTTGTCTTCCATGTTAGTGTTTATAGAATTGTTTATGTAAGTCATTAAACTGACCCAAACATACTATAATTAAGGGATTATTGTGGCTATAAATGATTTTTATTTTCACATAATATCAATTATGTGGAATCATCATTATTTTTTTAAATTTTTATGGTATTTTTAAGTCTTATATTATTTATAAATAAATAAAAATGAAATAATATGAAAATCAAGACACGTTACATAATGAAGGTGATAATCTATACAAATCAGGGTCAATGTTTTCACTTACCAAAAAATTTGACAATGTTAAGGGGTATTATAATTTTTATTTTAATAATAATAATAATATTTTTTCTATCACAGTTATTTATCAATTCCAAATATATAACATTTTAATTTTGGTATTGGTGAAAGATGAAAGACACATTTTCATGGAGGTGGTATTCCGCAAAACTCATTATCAATGTTCTATTATTTACAAATGTTAATAAAAATGAATAAATAAGAGATTTTATATTAATATATAAAAATATAAGTATAATAGTTATTTTGGGTTATTATTTTACATTTTATAATGTAATATTAGATGTGAAATATTAATAATAAAAAGATAATGGTTATGTAATTATCAGTTGGAGAACCTGAAAATTCCAGTGTTTGAATTCATTGTAATGATGCCATTAATATAAATTATGTATACATTGGTATTTTTTTCAATAAATTAACATGAATGATTGGAAAATGGGTGTTGTTCCTTGGAAATTTCCTTAGGGATATTTATCATTGAGAGGGTGTAATTGATCAACTTTTATCTATGAAGAAATTTGAGATCCTTTAAATACCAAATATTTTTCTATAAAAGAATGAAAATATTTAAAAATAAATGGTTAAAAATGATAAATAATGTAGTTTAAATTTATATACATATTATTAATAGTCAAATATATATTAAAAAAATATTAAATATTTTTTTCAGGACATTTAAAATTAGGATTTAACATTTAACCATTTTCTTTTTATACATAGCTTACTAGTTTATAACCAAGTAATATATGATTTTCTGAAAATATAAAATAAATCAATTTAAATGTTTTTTTATTTCTATAATGAAATAATATAATTCTTCAATATAATTCATTTTATATTTAAAACAAAATTAAATGATGAATTAAAACATTTTATATATGGATTTTGTTTATAAAATAAACGATTTGTCTATTATGTGTTCATAATCTAATTTATTATTATTTATAAATAAAATTTGTATTTATATAATTATACATTTGTTTCATAATAATATTAGTGTCATTATTTAAAATATATGAAATTATTTTTTGGACTAAAATTTCACAATATTAATAAAAAACCATGGAAAATAATAGTTGCACAATTATCATTATTATTAGCATTAATTGAATTTAGGTTATTTTTAACATAAAAAATTAAATAACACTTCTTACATAAAAAACTATTTATTCTAGTTATGAGATATATTTAACCAAAAATCTTATTTTGAAATATGAGAAAAACCGTAGTTTAATTAATGTTTTAAAAGAATTTATTTGAAAATGCGTATCTAGTCCCATAAAATGGTTATTTTATTATATCATGTTTACATAGTTTTTATAATTTCATTTAACATATTAATTCCATACCATTTAATGAATATAAAAGTTTCAATTTATAAAAATTCTACTGGTTTTATATGTTTTTCAATCTAGTTCAATGTTGTGTGTAGGATAAACTACGGACACTATTTTTTTTAATGAAATGTTTTTTCTAAAATGAAGAAAAATTACATCTTCAACTAGTACTGTTGGTTAAGTGGTGATGATAAATTTCTCCTGAATAATTATAATTTACTTCCTTATTTATTCCACATTACTAATAATGGTCATATTTTCACACTCAACAAATCCTTAATATTTTTTTATTATAACATCAGTATGAACATTAATTTGAAGTGTATCCAAGGAAAATTCAATCTTCGAAACTACCATCTAAATTATGATAAATTCTTCCCAATACTTTTATTACACATATTTTTTTTCTGTTTATAAGATTAATTATTAGTCCATTTTATATTTTTTATCATGAAAGAGGATACCATGGGTTCTTAAAACTTTTTTATCACTTCTCCATCTCCTAAAATCTCATCTAATAATAAATTTACAGCACACAAGAAACTTGACTGTATAATTTATCTCCAAAAAATATATATCATTCAACAATGTATTTGATACTTATCCATGATTTCAATAAATTAATGAAATTTAAAAATCTTGGAACATTATATTTAGAGTTTTAGATAGTTAGGGAAACAAATAAAAAACCAATTTTAAAGTGTTTCTATCAAATGGTCGATTTTATTAAAATATCAGAACATACTCAACCCTTAATGGGTTTTAAACGATGAATGAAAATTATGCTTCAAATATAATCTTCTAGGAGTATTATAATAAATAATTTGATTTAAAACCCAGGGGAAAGGAAGCATAATAATGGTAGAGCTCAAATTCTATGTAAGGGTAAACACGAGAATAACTTGTAAAATGGTAGAGGTGAAGAATGACATGATATCCAAATAGGAATGATCATAAAAATGATAGCATGGAATTATGATATTAAATCATAAATACTTGGATTAAAAAATTATCATAATGTAAGGTCATGTCTTCCTAAGAATTTGTAAATAATAAAACATCGTGTAAAAATAAAATAATTAGTATTACTACTAATTCCATCATCACTGTATGCCAATGACTACTCCCAATTCAATCAAAATAGATTAGTTTCAATCCTTAATCCCATATAAAGATTATCATTTGACATTAAAATCATAAAATTCATTATAGATCTATCTGGGTCTAACTATTATAATTAAAAATATTATTAATGCCTACCACCTGATTTAAATAAACATACAATTAAACCACAAGGAAATAAAAATGATATTATATCTTTTTGAAGGGGTTATGTATAAAATCAATCATTCTATCATTATTATTCTTGGAATGAACCCCCATGAATAATGAAAAGTAATCCAATTAAATTAATACATATTCAAAGTAAATACCACTTAATAATGTCGATTATGCATATGAAATTTACGGCACATGGGAAATGGATATATTGTATAGATAAAAATTTCTCAAAAAACCTAATGAATTTAGAATCTAATGGAACTCCCTTTATTAATATAGTGAATTATATGGAATTAACATATTAAAAAAATTATATGAAATGATTCCTACATAATTGGATGATAAGAATATTCCAAAGGAGTGATTGGACATTGAATAGATATAAAAGATAATTTCACAATCCATCCATAAAAGGTGGAAGTTTTCATGTGAAAAATAAGATGGATCAATCATGAAACCTTGGTAAAGATCACTCTCAGAATATTAATGTGAAAATTAAAATTACACATATCGCTTGAAAAAAATTAAACGAGAATATATTATTTAAGCATTAAAATATGAATTTAATTTTTTAAAACGTGAATATATATAGAGTAAGTAAAAAAAAATTACAAAGTTGGTGGAATGATGTTTTCAAATAAAGGTGTGTAACAGTGATTCCTTACATCAAAAACAAAGCTGTGGAAATAAATAAATAAATAGAAATGTTTAAATGAACATAAATTTTTTATAATATTGTTAAAAAATTATCTATGAAATTATTTTTAAATCATTTCTAATATTAATTTGAATAAATTTTTAATAACTTTACATATGTAAAATACCAATAATACATTAAAAAAAATTTATAAAGAAGATATTATAAAATTTAGAATAAGTAATTAATTTAAAAATGGGTGAAGGGGATTTAAATAGTCACTTGAGAAATATCATGAATAGTTTTTAGAATAATCTTAAATTGATAATATTTATATATTGTAGAAAATGTTTCATTGTAATTTATAAGAGTTATTCTTGTGATGAAAATATTTTTATTTGATAAAGAATTTCATCGGTGGAGAGGATATTAATGAAGAGAAGTAATATACATATATAAAAAATAATGATAGAGAAATATATTATCAAAAATAAAAAGAGATTCCACAACTCATTGGAAAAAATGTGAAGAGTTAAGATAAAAATTTAATTATTATGAAAATATTTATCCAAAAACATTTATTGATAAATACATTAATAATAAACCAAAAAAAAACACTAATAAAACTTATATCAAGATTACATATAATTTTGGAAGCTTATACACTATATAAATACGAATTTTTGCTATAATTATAACGTGTATCAATAAAGAGAAATTGAGAAAAAAAATCATTATGACTAGATAAATATCAAATAATAACCACTTGAATTATGTTGAGCATGGTTTTGAAACTAAAATACTATGCCAAAAGATAATAAATGAGATTAAGTACACAATTTTCAGTATATACAATGTTTAAAATAAATTTGTTTTATAAAAGAACATGTGTCTTAATGATGTATGTTTTTAGATGAAACCCTTAACTTATTTCATTCCATATTCTAATTAAACATATTATCTTATATAACAAATATAAGTATGATAATTACTAAATTAATACACATATTAATACATATAAATAATTAAAATTCCCATTTGTAAACATTATCTATATGTACATTAATCTGTTTTTTATATTTTACCACATCATGTGATTACAGTTTATGTTTTTTATATTAGTTTCATTAGATTAGTGTAGATATTTTTTCCCCTTAAATAGTTTATCATTATAGGATTATCTAATTTATATAATGGAGTCCTTATAATGATTTAATATTTTTACAAACCAAGACAAGATTTCATCGAATCTAATCATGACCTGGCTTATGGAATGGCCTAAAGTGAATCACCGATCCCCATGGTCTAGAATCTATTATCAAGGATATAAAATTTACAATTGGTAAGGAAATTTACCATACGACTAAACCATAAAAACTCACATGAATGATACATGACATCATAAACACTATCCATATCCAACAGAATTATCAGTGGGATTTAAATGTTTTAAATCATAACAAAAAAACAAAAATATGAAAATAAGAAGTGGAAAACAACACACAACCAATTCTCCATGAAACAATAGGATCAACAACCTCATGCCACCTCCACATAGAGTAATGAGAAGAGGAAAATTAGTAACATGATCAAGAATCACCTCCACAAAACATATTTTAATTACCTTAGTTAATATTAACAATGTCCACACAATCCCAGGGGTGTATGGAGGATGTGAGACAATTCAAAATAGGATACCACCAAAAGAGATTACATTCGATAATATTTTGAGAGAAAAACATCATAGTTTTTATAAAATATAAATCTTTTTTATATAATATATTCATTAAATTAAAAATATAATGTGAAAAACACATTAATCTAGAATATAAGAATAAAATCACATGAGATGGACACTATGTGTAATCCATACGAAACTAGGGTTAATGGGGTCCTAGGATCCTCATACCTTATCGATAAGAAAATACCAAAACCCATGAAATCCTAATGAATGACCCACTAGTGGGGAATCACATCGCATGGTTTGGTGGTCTCCAATCACCATCATATGTATAATTAGTTTTTTAGAATCAATACTTGTAGGGGAACCAAACCTCGACCGTTTCATATGCTCTTGCATAATAGACCAAGTCTTCCCTACCTTGTATCCTTGGATTCCATCATTCTTAATTACTTTTTTCCATGTCACATGAACCACATCATTCACATAAAAACATACAAAATTTTTAAAAAATTGGGAAAATAGCCTATATTGAATAGGAAAACCATTTCTAAAACCATAAAAATACAAAAATAATTACACAACATGATTCACTCCACCGACACAATCTATAAAACCATTTTAAAAAGAATATATTTCATTATAAAATGAAATAACAAATTAAATGCATAGAAACCCCATCCATTCATCTGGAAACATTAAAAAACCCACAGAAATCACCAACCTCACCACAAAAAGACCCTATAATAGAAGGAGAAAACTACAACCAATGAAATTTTACTCATGAAACCAGGATTACACACTCATTAAGTCAACCAATCTGCTAGAGAAAGAGATCCCAAAGGAGAATGATGATGAATAATATAATAAAGAAAAGTAGAATATGAGAGACTAAAAACACAAATTCTTCAAGATTAATGTCCAAAAACATAATTAATATGAGGTCCAAGGGAGACTATAGGAAGAGGGTGTGCCTAGTGATGATAATCTTGAATAGATTGAGTTAGGGTGGAATTTTCATTAAAATAATCGAAAGGAGGACTAGTAATTTAGATATTTTTAATGTTCTAGTAGGTCATATGGTTTGGATTCATGTTTTGTAAAATCATTCTCTAATCATAAAAGAGCTTTGTCTAATTGGAAAAGAGTCTACACCGTTTCCCTGTATGAGGTGACTAGCCATTCACCATGATATGTAAATTTCTCATGGGAATATACAATCCACCCCAGTCAATCAAACATTGAAACAAAGGATTCTAACTCTAACTCTTCCAAATTTGAAATATTATACTGGTACGGATTAGACCTATAAAATGTTATGGATCGATGGCAACTGTGATGGAAAATGTATCCATCATTCCACCTTCTCAACTCTCTTTCAACTATAGAAATTTCAAAAGCACGTTGACATTTTCTTCTCATTCATTGCAAGATAATGGTGTCTCAAATGAGGGGAATCCTTCAAAAACTCCCATTTGAAAATAGATAATTACAATTTTCATCTATTTTGATCAGCATAAAACTTTTGGTGGATCTCTGACATTATAAAAGGAAAATTGATTAATGGAATGTTGTTTGAAATCACTAAAACAGTGCTTGATCTTGACAGAGAAGTATCACCTATTTATGTATAGCATAATGGTGATTGACATGGATAACCATAAAGGTCCACAAAGAGATCAATTACTAATCATGGTTGGAAACTATTGTTATAGGAAGTTACAAAAAATTACCAATGTCATCCCACATACCTGTGAAATCTACCACACATGCCGGTAGCCTAACTTCCACATTTTAATTTTCCCACTTCATATATCCATCCATTTGATGGTGGTATTCTATATTCAACATGACATGTGATACCATTTACATATACATTTCATCCCAAAAAATGAGATATAATATGTTAGTCCCTCTCTGAAATGATGGCTAACAACACACCATGAAGACAAAGTATCTCCAAGATACAAAAATGATCCAACTCATCCACCCTGGTAAACCCATAATTAGAATGAAATGGGATGATTTAGTTATATGGTCAATAACCAAGCATATGTAATTCATTTATTATGTTTTATGAGGTAATCCAATAATGATATACATGGATACTTC
This sequence comes from Viscum album, assembly GCA_963277665.1. Taxonomy (NCBI): domain Eukaryota; kingdom Viridiplantae; phylum Streptophyta; class Magnoliopsida; order Santalales; family Viscaceae; genus Viscum; species Viscum album. The sequence goes on along the minus strand of OY728136.1, from coordinate 1,950,851,012 downwards.
ATACCACATTCATGTATAAATCTGTAATGGATGGAGAAAACCAGATGGCCTCTCGGGCTCAGTTATAACATACTCATATGTATAACACAATGATAAAAATTAACCTATATCTCATCTCATACGTAGAAACCAGAACTAGAATCATACATCATATAAAATCTTTGTTTTCCAAGGATGGAGGACCCAAATAGACTTGTGTAATTTATGCATTACCACCATCCGTAATGATAATAGAACCACGAAGTGGCCCTTTAATGAAACAACAACACTAGAAGACAATAACCTTTTTATATTAACATTCCCACCATTTATAATCAACATTGAAATTTCAAAAAATTAATCACTCGGTTTCACTAACAATATTATCCTTACAAGTGTGGTCACTAGATGGACACTATCCAAGAACATACCTCTTCTATAAATTTCCCCCATAATAATCTCGTAAAAAATCCCTGTCAGATACCATTCATCAATGGACTGTTTTACTATGTGCACTTGAATTATCCAACTCAAATCACATACTACCACATTAATATTATCTGGGGTATAGATGATATAATAATTATACCCTTGAAGGTACTATACCAAATTGAACACCCTCAAATTAAAATCCTTCTGGGAGAAAATGTATTATAAAATCTAATGGTCTGTGTAGACTAAAATTTTATTCCCAAAATGATAATGGAGGAAACCATTAAAATAATAAAACAATACCTATAACTCAATTTCATTGATTAGATAGGTGTTTCCATGAAATTATATTTCATGAGGACCATATGACACAACATGGTCATCCTACATCAACACACACACAAGAACTGTACCTAAGGAATCACAAAATAACACAGATCTCTATCTAGATTCTATCATGATTAAAATATGGGTAGTGGAAAAATATTTATGGATCTCTACAAAATATTCCTATAATTATGGTATCTGTTATATCCAAACCCATATCTTGTAAATTGTAATCATGGGAATAAAATTATGAGTGATTTCCTGGAAAACCCGCCAGTAGTACCCTACTAGGCCCATAAATCTCCCAATCTCGAAGACATTCCTCGATTTCTCCTATTACATAAATGCATCAATATTACAAAAATCTACTAAATAACCACATTATTAAATGAAATTATCTGGTAACTTCACATCCATGATCTATAATGTTACCTTGGAAATAATTTCATAGAGCCGGTGATCTTGAAGAGTTTCCCACATGATCTTCAAGTGCTTCACATACTCTAAATCATTCAAGGAGTATACTAAAATTTCATCCAAAAATATTATAAGGTTGAAGTAGAGGTACTAATTATACACCCAATTCATAACTAATATAATGAACAATAGATAATTAGTGAATCCAAATGACATGAAAAAAATACTCAAAGTTGTCATACCCTCATTTGAAGTCAATTTTCCAAACATCCTCCTCTTTGACTCTAGCATGAAGATATCTTGAATGCAATTTGATATTGGAAACATACCATTCCCCCATGATCTAATCAAAGAGGTATTAATTACAATGCATGAGATACCTATTATTGATAGTTATCTTGATCAGATTTCAGTAATCGATAAATAGTTAGAGAGATACAATTTCTTTCTTTTAAAACATAACAATTGCAGCCCAATGTGAGATTGAAGAAAATAAATCATTTGGATTAAAAATAATTTATCGTTATCTTTAAATACCTCAACTCAGTGGGGCAATGCAGTATGAGTGAAGATATACCAGTTCTGTTCTTGGAACCAAATCAATGCTAAAATCCATATTCTGCTCCAGAGACAATCCTTATAAATAATTTGGAAGCACATCTAGGAACTAATCAACCACTAGAGGTTATCTACTAAAAAAACATTATCCTCATTCTAAATCATTAGACATGAGATCTAGGAAACAATATAGGCCAGATAAAAATGTCGAGGTCCATCCCATCTTGATAGAGAATAAAATTCATACTAAAGTCTCATGTAAGTACCATGATGTTTTATAGATCTCACTCACCGGAAATAATATCTAACGTGATCATGAAAATGCACCATCCAATCCATAGTGGTGATCATGTCAATAGTAGTCCATTTGAAAAATCATTAAATCTAACTCCAACTTGAACTATGATAGAGTGATATAACACAATGAACATGTAAAACCCTTATCTCTCTTACTACCAATGTGAATCCCCAAATCCATTTCATATTTAATGGGTTCATTTGGAAATTCCATCAAATCCCTATGATGGTCACAATTGTTGGAGTTACCAAACACATGTAAAAAAGATTAAAAATATAGATTATAATTTAAGAATAATTATTTTCACCATTGTACATTATACATATGATTCCAATTTCATTTTATCCATAGCTCAATGGTGAAGTATCTCTTCTTGTGCCTGAGGATGACTACTAACTTGTAGCTCTACCATGATTTGGCCCTATGTTATAGTAGATCTGTCCCAACCACCATGACAACCAAACTGAGAACCCACTATCTTGGTTCGATCTGACATGTTTGATATTCACTTGGAGTATTCAGATCTTCTACCACCTTGATTTGGGATGGTCACTATTAAAAAATGTGGTAAGAGGCACATATGTCCACAATAATAGCAGGGTCTAGGTATGGCTGGACACGCTAACCACATGTGCCCAGAATTCCAAAATGATGGTAAAAAAATTACCCAAAATATGAGTCCAGAGATGAAGATGGTTTATATGGATTGTCTAATCTACCACATCACTTTTCTCTTCCATGATATACCTAATATTTTTTCTTAGATGAACCACTACAACCCTGAACCATTTTCAGATCTTCCCAAAAACGAAATATTCCACTTCGATCAATATAATTCAATAGGGATAAATCAACAGCCTCATAATTATATTTCACTTATAGAATAAGTTCTATGTCTATATAAATATCCATATATCCATTTAAAACAATTGTCTCGTCAGCTACTCATTAAATTATACATTGGGAGAAAACCAAACCATACATTTGTTGCGATTGGAATTATTTAACATAGGTCGATCCCCTTCGAGGATATCCAAAAATACATTGGTCATAGTGATGGAAAATGAATAATTAATATACTACTCATTAATTATGACCTTGAAGACATTCCAACCCACATTCTCATGCTTCCCAACAAGAACCATGACATCACACCACCTCCAACTAGGACCTTCTAAAAAATTCACATTTCACTTTAACAGCAACAATACTGTTAGGAAATATAAAAATCCTTTCAATATTTAAAATCTAGTCCTAATCATACTTGGTTTCGTTGTTTTCATGAACTGAAGGAGTTCTTTTCATTAGGAACTCATAATCATTGTCCTTTACCAATAATATTTTGGTTTCCGTAACATGATTAAGATCATATCCCTCTCCCGGATCCAGTTCATAGAACAGACCAAACAACTACATCCCCATGTATTTGATCATATAGTGAGGTAGAACTCTTTCTAGCCACTACATGTGGTTTATAGTAATTCTCCCTGATGGTATGATTCTAAAACCATACTAACACAAAGAAAACATCAACACAAAATCCAAAAATGATTTTGTAAAAAAATTCAACTTTAGTACACATTTATAGATCAAGATCACTGGAAAAAAGATCAGTAAAATGTATGCATATTCCACCCTTGGTTACTATCCATGTGAATTATGCATCCCTTACAACCCACATAAAATAAGTGTCAGTCTAGATCCAAAAATTCCAATGACGACCCACGGTCTGCCAAAACGTGTGGTTTATCAAAACCCCACCTCTGACTAGATAATCAATCCCAAAATTTATTATCTATATAATATCCAAACTATCCAAAATATCATGACCCAATAAAAGGGAAAATCCATGCACTGATACCATTTTTTCATTACCCCATCAGAGATTTCATCCATACTAACACCTAAACTGGCCTCTGGATGTTCCCAAAGGTTTTTCTTGATCCCCATGATTTGGAATCTAGTTCTTGGGAATCTAGAATCACATTTTCTAATGATTTATTCCATAAAAGTGAACCATAAAACACACAAGAAAGATACCTCCCATCATGAATAGTAACCAAATCCAAAATAATAATAATAAAGAGATAAATTTTTTAAATTTTAACCGAAAACCAAAATAGAAAAATGGGAAGGGAAAAAATATAATACCATGTCTGCATACAAAAATAAGGTCAAAACCCTCATCCCTCTTCCACAAAATCTTAGGAGAGGAGGACCAATAGAAACCAGGTCCACTATCACCACCCTTGAAAATCATACCTTTACATACAAAAAACATAACAAGGACTTCATACAATGGATGGTGTATGCAGGGTGTTATCTATTTCCCTGTAAGATACCAAAAAAATAGATTAGAAGACATAACATTATGGGAAAATAAGGTTGTTTTTTAAAAAGAAAACAGTTTTAAAGAATACATTATTTTAATTTAAAATTTTAATTGAATATGAAAACAAGATTGAAAAAATTACAATATCACATGAGATAATAAAAATAGTTATTCCTATGGAACTATGGTTAGTTGGGTGCATAGATACTTTTATCTCAGTGATACGAAAATAACAAAATCAGTCGTTTCCTCATTAATGATCCACTATGGTAGAATCCCAAACCATAGTATAGTGGTATCAATTCATCATCATATGTTTAGATAGTGTTATAACATCAATAATATTATTAGAATTGGGCTTCTACTCTTTCAGAACCTCTATCATTCTTCTAAATGTATTCCATTGTTACTTACCTATGATTCCATAATTCTCAATTTCGTTTTCTACGTCACAAGAACCACATATTTCTTATACACACATCCAAAAAATTAATCACACAAGAAAGAATAAGAATTTAAATGGAAACATATTTTAAAAACATCACGAACAGAAAAAATATTTAAAAATAGGATTATGACCACCCACAAAATCAATAGAACCCATATAGAAAGCATATCAAGAATACTAAAATCATCCAATAATGTTAAGGGATGTAAATACATACTTGTTAGATGTAAAATTCCAAAAACATGAAGAAATATCCAACATCAACACAAAATGGACCTATAAAGAAGAATATATATCAAAAACATCAAAAAATTACATAAAAAATCATTTTTGATCCCTCATTAGGTCCACCTATAAAATGAAGAAATAGATCCAATGGGAGATGAAATAATAAACAATGAAGATGGGGGGGGGGAGAAGAAGAGAGACTTATAAGATGATTTCATTAAGATCCATGACAAATACCTCCATTAATTTGAGGAACATGGGAGCTAAGAGGGTGGTGGAGGTACAAAAATGAATAAGAATCATAAAGGCGATGAGTTAGGGTACATTTGGGTTGAAATTAAGGAATTGTATAATAGAAATTTCCAAAATTTTAATGATCTAGTTTGTCTTATTGTTATTCCATGTGATTTTTTATACAATGTGCAAACTGTGTGGAACCTCTATCCAAGGGAAAAATAGTCCACATGGTTTTCCATGAGGCAGAACAAGGCCTAGTTCATTATCATGAAACACAGATAGGAGCACCATCCAAAGTTCTCAATTAGTTCAGATGTCCATGTGGTAGGTTGTGCTATCTAGGAAATGACACTATATAGGGAGAAAAATTTATCTAGGGTTGGAACATGGTTCCCACTAACTACATGCCAATAGTGCACCACCTACTGTGATACCTGGAAATAAAAATTTTTCTAATAAACACAAGGCTAATCCATGAAAAATAATAAAACCATAAATAAAATGGAAAATACCTCATAATGAAACAAAAAAGTTTAAAGTGATGGAAATTTTTACTATTATTGAATAAAAAATATTATCATATCCATTAGTGTACCTATAAATATTATTATATACATAATTATATAATATTATATAATTAATATTTTTCCTAATAACGTATAACATAATTTCATATCATTGTTCATTTAGGTGGTCAAATCGACCCAGACACGAGAAAAATTTTATATGATTAGTGAGTGTGGTTAAGGGGTGTTTATTTTTTCTATAATATAATAATAGAAGGTTAATACTAGTATTATAATAAATGTTATAATGGTAAAAAATATTTTAATATTATTGGATTCATAATGGAAAATGAAAATAAAATGGAAAAATTATTATTTATGGAGATGGTAGTCTATAAAACACATGATCAATATATTCTATTACTCATCAATTGATAAGGGAAAGGTTGGACAAAAAGTAATCATTTAAGAATAATAAATAAATTATATATCTAATATATATTCATAAATTTTATACTAATGTTTATCCATGAGGTTTGGTGATTGAAAAATTAATTCACTATTAAGTGGATATGGTAATACACACCCACATACTAAAGATGAATCATTTTTATTGGTATATAAAATAGAATAAATAATGAAAGTACTCTTATTATAAAAACATATCAATGAACTATTTATTAAAATAATTTTATTATACTATTTAATGGTTATTTTAGATTTTAAATAAGTAAAAATAATTTTTAAGAAATAAATGATACATATGTTGATACCTTGAACATCCTATTAATGAATTTCTTATATCTATGTTTCTTTGGATACATTTTTCGTGGCCAGGGGAATTATAGGATTTAAATGAATCTATGGTGTGGAGTTTTAGATTAGGGATCAATTAATGTTTTAAATAATAATGGATAATTTAAGGGGTGGATTGATACCCCTTTTATAGATGATGAATGGGGACTTTATGATGGAACAGAATGGTAATTATGGGGTAAAAATACAAAGGAAATAATGATTAGTGGGTTATTAGAGGGGTGGTTATTGAGACACATGTGTATGAATTTATTATTTAAAAACGAATTTCAAGAGGAATAATTGTCACATAAATAACGGAAAATTCATGTAACATTATATAAGACATTTGAAAACTTTTAACTCTATATTATTTATTAATAGTTTCAATTAATTGTGTACTATAATCATAATTAAACATTTATCACCAAATTAATACATGTTTATTACAATTTTTGGATCTATTTAATCTAATTCTTTTCATAATTATATGAACATATGATTATTAATTACTCAAACATAATAGATAATATTTTTTTAAATAAAACTATGTGTCAAAAAATTAAAATAATATACAAGATAAATATTTTATGGTTACTAATCTTGATGATACTATTTGATTTTCTATAAAAAAAATGTTATATGAAAATAAAATCAAGTGATAGTCTAATTTTAGAAATATACAATGTAAATAAGGTATATAGTTGTTTTATTATTTAATGTAACCATTTAGTTTAGTTATTTAATAATATTGTTACAGGGTTTTATAAGTAAAAGTAAAATCTTAAAATGATAAATTTTATTCCATATTTTGTAATTTAATTACCTACATGGTTTGATATCTTAACTGTTAATTCATATATCTTGCTAAATTCCTAAAAATTATAATAGGATAAAAAAATTGAATTTTCCAATTAATATTAGAAATATTTAAAATTTGATTAAATTTTTTAATATTTTAATTATGATATTATAAATTTTAAAATAAATTAAAATTTCTATAAGACAATTTGTCAAAATTATTTGTTTAACATGTAACACAAAATTAAAAATTTATAGATCGATTATTTTTATATATAATGTATTTAAAATCTATATTTCTCTAATATTATTTTATACCAATTCTAAACTTTTTGGATTATTAATATTTAATATCATATATATATATCATATTTAATATCACAATGGTCATTTTGGTATGATTAATTTTATATAATATTTTATCCAGACCTTTAATTTAGTGTTTTGGAAGACATTAAAATTAGTTTTATATAATTATATATATATATATATATACAATAAAACAATGAAAAGTTATAATATTAATTTGAATGATTAATTCATTACAAGAAACAAAATTTTATGATACCATGAACATAATATTATAAAGACATCGAAAAATAAATCCTTGTTGGTAATAATATGTTATTTCCCAATATCATATATTGAAAATATTTTTATTGTAATTGAGATATAATTAAAATATCAAATTGATCTTACATTATATGTTGTATCATTATTTTGTTGATTAAAGAAAATGTCATGTGAGATGAGAAACCAGTATCCACAATCCAAATTTATGAAAATATAAATTCTTTAAATTAATCATCAAATATAAATCCCTATTTTTGAAGATGAATTATATTATAAAAATTCCATATAACAAATTATAATAAAAAAATTATAGAATAAATGTGAGACATTTAGCTTAGATGTTCCCTTGACAACCCCTTCCACTAACTTCTTCTTAATTACATAAATTATTTATCACTTCAATCTATCACTAATACTAGTGATGATATTGATTAGTTCTCATCTCATTAGGTTTCCACTTCCATAAATAAAATTCCCATCTGTGTCTTGCAAAAGTCCTGTTATACAAAAAACATATATCATTGTGAATAAATTCCCATGATTATGATGATTATTGTTAGGGTGGGGAAAAACTATGTGATCTTTTTTTATTTTTTGAATTTATTTTACATAAATTTTAAAAATATTTCTAGTTAGAGTCAAATCCTCTCATTCATGTGTATATGATACTATCATGAATAGTGTATTAAATAAATTATGATCTCCAAGGGATTTAAAAATTTCATATTGTATATGTTATTTCGATTCCAGATTAATTTGTCCCAATAATGTCAACATCTTCCACTAATAACTCAAGAGGTTACACATATTTGTATCTCAATATATATATAAACTAAATCACATTTGGAGCCCCACTAGAAGGATTTCTACAGTACATTTCTGAATTACTAGATTCAAACAGGTTCTTATGCAATCTCACAAAAGTCATCCCTTAGGGTAGGATTCAATTCTATCCATATTCAGTTAATAGATCCTTTTATAAAAATGTTATATTGCACATCGACTGTTAATCTGTCTCAAGGTAGAACAAACTACAATTACTAATCTTATCGATATTATTTAGAATAGCATATTCTATCACTGACTTTTATACAATTTTTTCAAATGAAATTTTCTTATGATAAATCCTTTTCATCCTTAAAACCCACAACTATTATTCTATTAGGTATATTATCAAGTTCTACCACTTCTATGAATATATGTTTTTGTTTGAGAAATATTATTTTCAAATAATACACAACTTATTATTGTAATTTTATTTTATACATAATGAGCTGTATCTTTATTATTTATATATTTTATTTAATAGACTACTCAAATATGAGAAACATGTGATATTTATTTCTAAAAAAAGAATAAATTTCACAGTCTTGAACCATTTAAATCTCTCAAAAATTATGACCTAGTATGAATTAATAATTTTATACAATTTTGAATGGAACTAGGAAAATGATCCTAACCATGTGAAATGGAAGTAATCTCATCCTCGAAATGGAACAAAAATGAATTTGTGGTATTATTACCCTGAATAATTGGGTAATAACATTATCTAAATTCCTTCTCTAATTTATTAGAACATTTTAATTCATATAATTATTTTAAAATTTCATTTGAAATAACACATATTATATTCTTCTATTAGGTTACTCAGAAATTTACCATATGATGTTTTTATTGGTACTTAAAAAATTCTCCACAATATGGATTTTATATTTTAATTGGGTAGAATGAATTAAAATTTAGATGAAGGGTCCATTAGTACATTATAGAGTTTTACCTCATGTTTTACCCCTATAAATCTTTTGTAATGATTTAATTGTTTAAAATAATGGTAATTTACCCTATAATTATTCAATTTTTATTAAAATCACACCGAATTTTATTAATGATTGTACACTATAATTATCATATTCAAACTTCAATCTAACCATATGAAAATTGAATGTACCCCAGGAAGTTACTCATAAGTTTAATTAATTTCCCAATCATCATGTTATTTTAATAATATACATTACAATGAATATTGATTATAAAATAACCATAGTCTATTGGACCGTATGACGTTTGTTTGGTTTGGCAGATTTTCAATTTTTTCATCAAGTAAAAAAATTTCAAAAAAAAGTCATATATTTCCAAATCATTAAAATATAATCCTATTATTTTTATGACCCTTCAACTCATCTCAAATCATAATTAAATTAATGATAGCCATTATATTTGAGATTAACTCTTTTACTATCCATGTTTGGAAACTAAATTTAATTTAATATTATATGGCATTGGGATAGTACAGTCAATCATTTTATACATGTATCAACCATGAAGACCATTTAAAAAATAATCAAAATTATGTGTTTTTACATGAATATGTTTATCCATGTTGTCCAATAAGAGATATCACTTAATTTTAAATTAATGAAATAATCTTTTCATACTATACTCACATTCTTCCAAACAATACATAATTAATAATTTTTAAAAAATTATAGAATTCAAAATTAAAAAATTGCGATAAACACATGGGTTCTCTAATTACCAAAAGATCCACACCACTAATAATAACTATTAAACCTTATCCTTTGGTAAAAAATCTACTACTTCATAGAAATCAATATAACAACATTATCCAACTTTATCTGATTTTATTCAATCATTTGTTTGAATACCGTCCTTCAAATTTTTGAACAGGTATATATTTTTTTTCATGAAATCAGCCTACTAGATATTAACACCATGTTTTATTTATTTTTCCCCATGATATAGTAAATATTATTATATTTCCCTATATTCTTTTGTAATCGTGAATTATTTATTGTTACGAATCTCATAGTCTCTCCTAAAATATATAATATATCATTGGAAATACCAGTACATTATTCGTATTTCTTAGAATACACATATAGTGGTTATTAATTCTATACATTAGACAAATATGACTTTATCATTTTTATTATTTATAGTTTCAAAATACATTACTTAATGTTTATAAACATTCTTATCCCAAATAATTTTTATTGAATCCAAATAATTAATAATATTCATTTTATAAATGTTTTAAATATTTGACATTTAAATTTATATGATCAAGCCTTCCTTGTAGATTATAATTTGATCATTATTATTAGATTTGTTCTTGAGAAGTAAATTCTCATCTATTAACCATTTAATCACCATAAAACAATGATTTATCTCTATTATTAATTTACACTCTTTAGATAATTGTCTTTCAATATATATAATCTAATCATTAATTATTAATTTATCTGATGATAATAAAATATACAACTTTTTTATTCAAAAATTACCGTTTGATAATATTTATAAGTTTACATGTAATAAAATCTCACACCACTATATTAACTACCTTCATCGAAGGTAAAAAATTATCTAATTAAAAACATTTATGTAATTTCCTTCTTATGCTTTTATAATGAATGATTTTTCTTGCAAGAATATATTTCTATAGAGATTAAATTTCCAATTTCGTAATATTAAAATTAATTTTATATATTAACTTGGAACTATAAAGATAATATTAATATCCATCCATATTTTAAATATGTAGAGGAATTATTCTCTTGAATCATGTCCTTCCCTTTCATTAATAATATTTCAAGAGGGAGAGGGTTTCAGTAATATCTTCCAAAATGTATTCTTTATCTTAATTATTTTATTATTATCTATCTTTATGTTCTTAATATATTTAAAAAATTATTTATTTTTAGTTAACATGAAATTTTGGGAAACTAACATTACCATTTGATAATTAATGGGGGTAATTTAAAATTCATTAATAGTGAAATCATCATGGTATTTGTCTTGAAAAGTTGAGTAATTGGTATAAAATGGGCAGGGTATAGTTCTCAAAAGATATTCAATATATTATAGTATTTAATATTTTCCCCAATCCTTATGATTTGAGAGTTATATTGTATATTTGTGAGAATTAATCAACTGATTCATACACATGATTTATAATGTCATTAAACTGATGTAGACAAATTTATAGCTTCTACTCCTTTATAATTTTTATTCTATTAATAAATAATATAATTTTTTCAAAATCAAATTCAAAGGCTCATAGAACATTACTTTTTTAGGTTCCTTATCAAATATGTTTATTAATAAACCATTTATGTTATTTATATCAATTTTAGTATTCCTCTTTTCAAAAATAGACAATGAGGATGTCTAAATTTGTGCAATAAATTCATGTTGATCAAAGTGATCAGAATTTACACCAAGAGTGAGAGAATATAAGGTACAATTATAACCATAAAAATAAGTAAACCCCTTCCATGCAATATTAGAATGACCTTTACATTTAATATTTGGTGTTGATCTATAATATTATTTAGGATATTTTAATGAGAGAATACATGGGCTCTGATACTAATTTATAGGATAAATCATGATAAGAAAAACACTACGATGGTGTTTGGTGGTGGATAACAATTTAGTATTTTAATTAAAAATTAAAACTATTATGATGCCTCTCAATAGTGTCTCAATTTTTCCTATATAGGACATATCAAAAAAAGTAAACATCCAATGGTTTATTAAGGATATTTTCTCCATGATACATAACTCCAACCCCATCATGTGGTTGTTTATGTCCCAAAAAATAAAAGATACCATATTAAATTTAATAAATCCTTTGGTAATGGTCATGAAACCAAAAATATAAAAATAATAACACCAATCGTGTTTTTAATAAGGCACAATCACATTATAATAATCAAAATTTGAATAAATTATTTAATGAATGATCAATGATCCATTCATGAGTCATCAAAAAACAACATAGGTATAAATATTTTTCTTATACTTATCTTAGAACAATCATTGAATTTTAAACAATAAAAATTTATCATATTGATGTTCTTATTCTATAATTATGTACAAGATTATTCATCAATAGTCTTCTTTTTTATAATCTTCATTTATATCTCACATCACATTAAGATATTTTCCTAAATATTAATATGTAATCCGTATATATATTCATCATTAATATGTCATCATTAATAATAATGAAATAATTATACATCTCTTATTTTCATTCATCCCAATTGAAAAGACTTTTTATTTGATATTATTTATATGAATTACATTTAACATGACTCATATTCTCTATAAATACCATAACAGTTTTAATATCCACTGACATAGATGAATAAAAATGTCGCAAGGATTCTCATACCGAGGTGAGGATTGCTCTAAAAATATTGAACCATCATGGAAAGGTATATATTTCTCAACCATATTCAGAACATTCAATTATAATCTACAAAATTGATCTAATTTGTATAAATTCTTCTAAAACCGTAACCCCTATTGAATCATTGTGGTATTTATTTCATAAAATAACTTCTTTAACATAATCTTATTTTTCTTCTAGAAACAAATTTCCAAAAAAATCAATATTTTCACATTATTCAATTTAATAAAACATACATATTATATATAAAATATTATGGATCATAAAAAATTCAATGTATGATATAATATATATTTTATACATCCATATTATTTTTCCTCTATATAAATTGAAATCAATAAATATTATTCTATATGAAAAAAATACATAAGCTTACCTATATATTACAAATTCTCATCATAAAAGTTTGAACAATATATCACACATCATCAATAGATAATGTTACGTATATCGTGAAGATCAATACTTTGGAAAATTATTATTCAACTCAAATGTTTTATATTACATATCATGAAAATTTTCTTACTTTACTAAATGTTTAATGATATGTAGATTATACTATGAATTCAATTATATTCACTTACTCCCTTTAAATTTAATCATATATGGAAAGAAAAAAATTTATATTTTTATGGTTTCTCCAATTTCACTATCAAAATAAGATAAATATTTTATAATGGTAAATTTCAAACCAAAATTTTTAAAAAACATTAATTTCATGAATATAATGAAATTGAATCAGTTTCTCTTGATTTATTCTCAAGGAATTCTCAATCTCCCCAAAATAACATTAATAATTATCAAAATAATTAAAATACTCATCAGAATGAACTCAAAATTCTTGAGTCATATAAATAATCAAATTTTATTATTTCAATGTAGTTTTAGAAATTGTTTGATCCCTAAAATATTTCTCCATAATCGTAAAAACTATTGTTGGTATTGATCTTAGAAAATAATGAACATTTTGTAAGGATTTTAGACAATTCATCATGGAAATAATCACATAAAAATGTTTTATCCAAGAATATTTTCATAAGAATATTCTAGAAATAATCCAAACATAACCATTTCTATTCAAATATTCATCATATGTTCATGATTACTATAATTAAATATTAAAAACATCCCCAAGTATTGGAAAAAATAAAACTACATGCTCATGTGGGTTCAATATAATTTTCCTTGAATATATATAATGTCTCAAAATTGATTTTAAATCATCAATTATTCCATAAAAATTTTCATAACCAAAAAATACAATCCCAATACATAAATATTGTCTCCAAAAATCTGATATTCAATAAAGATCATTATTAAAATGATATCAAGAATAAAATATTATAAATTGAACACATATTATAAAGTATACATAAAATCTAAAATTTACATTATTTCTTCAAATTATAACTAAGAAAAAAAATATATAATGAAAAAAAACAAAGAAAAATAATCAATCCATGAACTCTAACATTGAGAAACCCTTTTCTACTAATCAAGAATTTAATCAATGATGAGGTTTGGAGTCCAAATGATTAAATGGTTTTTATTTTAAAATAATTTCCATAAGAGAAAGACATGAACCTAACAACTGAAAATGAATTATCATCATTTAAAAAACCCAACAAGTTCTTTAAAAATTAAATTTTTTTCTATAGATAAAAATTTATACGTGACTCTTTATTTTAAAAATATCATTCAATAAATTATCTTTGTAAACAAAAAGTGTAATGAATAAAAGTTCATGAATATAAATAAATTTTATTTCTGAACCATTTTTATATCCAACTTATATCTTTTTTTAAAAGCTGAAAAATATATTATTTGAAAATTAAATATAGAGATGATTCATCAAAGTCAAAACATTATGTTTGGATCCCTGAATTATTTGAAACAAATGAAAACCCACACATAAAAACATTGAAAATGATATTCTATCCCCTTAAAAGAGATATATATAAATATACACAAATTTTATAATTGTTTATATTTTAAAATTTTAATTTATTTAAAAATAATAAAAATGATTATAAATTAAAAAAAGATAAAAAATTCATTTAAAATTCTGTTTAATAACATTTTTTCTTAATTTTTTTAAATTAAAAAATTGGTAAAAAATAAAAGATTAAGAAAAAGGGAAAATCTTAAAAAACTATGAAATAAATAATATAAATAATGTAAAAAGAAATAAATTAGAGAATGTAAAAAATTATATATAAAAATAAATTTTAATTGATTTTTTTCTATATAACTTAATATGTTATATATTTATATATTAATTTTTATTTTATTGAGTGTTTAATTATGTTAATCATTAATATAAAAAACATTTAAAATTATATTTTTTTTGTTTTGCATAAATGTATTATTCATTTAGTATTTTTATATATATAAATTCCCTTTGTGTTTCTCATAAATATTTTATTCGTTTGGGAAATTATTTTTTTCTATCAGCTTTCAATATAAATAACTCATTAAATCATAAAATTTATAAAATATTTAATTTAATATATATATATATATGGTTTTATATATGTTTATTTTTGTGAAGATATATTGTTTATATTATTTGTATGTAAATATTTTTTTAATTATTTCTTGACAAAATCATCATCATTAAATATATAAATATATTATCATATATCTATTGAAAACTTATAGATATTTTGTAAATTATACTTATTTTTTTTGAATATTTTTATTTTTTTAAATTATGAACTCTACTAATATTATAATTAAAAATGATAAATTCTACATGTTTTGAAAGCTCTAATTTAGTTTCTATGTGATTATATTAGAATATATATTTTATTGTAATGTTCATCCATGCCTTTTCTTTGAATTTTTTAAAGATTTAACTTGTTCTTCAACATTCTCAAGGTGGGGTTTTGTAACAAAACTTGTGATTTTAAATATTATTCAATTTATATAAAATATAATATATTAATTTATTAATTATCATTTTTAACATAATATTATTTTTTATATTCATTTAATTACTAAAAAAGTTTATTCACTTTCTCCATGGAATTCATCAGTGAGTAGGATGATGAGTTTATATATTAGGGAATTCTTTTTATCTTCTAGGTTACTATTTTTTTGAATAATTTGTCAAATTTTATAATAAAATATTTATATTGTCTTTTTTAATTAATATTTGATGCCTGATTTAAGTTTATATTGATCTAATATCATTTTATCATCAAAGATGAAGAAATATGAAACCCATGAACAAAGATCTTCCTTACATGAATTCCAAACCATGATTAAATAAAAATTATTAACTCATTCACATACCTATCACTATGGATGACTCTACTTCTATATTAAGTAAATATAATTTATGATGATCATATGGAGGTAGTGATATGAAATATTTCATTTTGGTGTATGCATGAGTTGAAATAGTATCACACATCGCATGGGGAACACCCTCAAATTTTCCACAACATACTACTGCATTTCAATAAAAATGGGGATATGAAAATAAAATTTAAATAAAAAATTTATATATATTATTGTAACAACCAATTATTTTATATTACATTAACCATTATATATTTTTATGTTTCTGATATCATACTTTATATAATAAACTGATCATAAAAGAACTATCATATACTATTGAAATATTATTAATAAATTTGATTGTTATCTTATAGATCATTGTACTAGAGTGTATTTATAAGAATAAAAAATTATGAAACAAATATATATATCTTCATAAACGAAAATGTATTTCTT
Source organism: Viscum album (assembly GCA_963277665.1). NCBI lineage: Eukaryota > Viridiplantae > Streptophyta > Magnoliopsida > Santalales > Viscaceae > Viscum > Viscum album. Next base: position 1,950,834,116 of record OY728136.1, on the reverse strand, counting down.
AATTCTAAGAGAAGAAGTAATAATAATTTAATTTTAAAAATAATATTTAATTATGGAAAACATTAATTTTTTTAAATTATTTTATATTTATATATATTATAGATCTTGATTACTAACGAACTAATATTTTATGAAAATATAATGTTAGATATTTTTTAAAAAGTTAATAATCATTTTTATGTTGATTATCAATTATTTTGAAATGATAATAAGCACTTTATATGGTTAAAAAAGATTTTTATTTAGAAAAGTGTTCTTATTATTTGAAATGAAATATATTATAATAAATTGATTTAATTAGTACTAATGAATGATTTTGGAAAACATTTTTGATTATATATTCCATAAAATATCATAACATTTATCAATTGGTTTTCAGAAGGCGATGAAAAAATTATAAATTCATTTTTAATTTTAAAAATGCATTCTTTAATAAAAATAAAAATACACTGTAATTTTAAATTTATTTTAATCATCTATGGGAAGTGAAATATGATAAAATTGTTTCCATATTTTGAATCACTATTTAAAAATTCATTAATTATTTCAATTTTCTATTCATTGAGAATAATGGATTTGTTAGAAAATATTTTTAATTGCCAATATTAGGAGGTTTAATGTGATGTTCATATAAAGAGAGAATTATTAAGTAACATTAAAAAATTTATAATTAATGTTGATTATATTTAATTAGACCCACCATTATCTTATATTTTAATTTTAGATTCTTTTATTACACTTTAGCATTAATATTAATTTATTATACATTATGTTTTTATGTATTTACAAGAGTACCAATGAAGTCACATATAGTAAGTAACCTCTTATCCTATCTTCACCATAGCACATTGACCTTTATATTGGCCATGATCTACCCAATAATACTTGAAAATCGTTTTCCATGACCTTATAGTGGTTTTCATCCCCTAATATTATCCAATAAGCTTTACGTTACTTTTTAAATGCGGATTCACAAAGAGAGGGCATATGTTTGTATCGATTTTTTATTTCTTAATTATTAAACCACTATCAAATGTGATATAACTATATTAACATGATTTCATCGATATATATATATATATAAACACAATAAAAATGATGTTTTTATGCTATTGGTGTAACATCTCCATTTTTTAGAGTGGAATTGTCACTTATATTTTTGTTCAAACACCCTCGTATATTATAATAATGTCCCCAATTGTATAAGGAGTGTTTTAGCAGAGTTTAAGGTTCATTTGGATCATGAATATCAAGAATTTGAGGAGGAATATTAATCCATATGGTTAGCATATAATTAGTGAAAACAGTTTTGCAAAACAGTGTATGGAACCTAGTGCTCTCAAGAGGACTAATAGTTTCTCTAAAAGTATTAAAGAAGGGTCACACAACCTTTTGGTGTTGAAAAAATTATTTCTAGATATATTTTTAATGGGTTATTAATAGAAATAAAAACTATGCTCCCAGCCTATGTGAGGGGGATCCAGGGGACATGATGGGATCATGGTTGGTGCTCAGTTTGTCCAACCTTGTGGCCGAACTGTGTGACCCATTATAAAGGAAAATAGTTACCATTATGTACATCAAATATTTTAGAACCTTAAAACCCTTCTACCTACTCTTGATTAATTTTTACTGCCCACTAAGGGAAGAATTTATCCTCCATTTTTATACATTGAAGAAGTTTCCTCATCGGGACTCTATTTCCAGTACCACTGGGTTCATCAGATTCTTCTAGTATCCTCTCTACTCCTATACCTTCTGTTCATAGTTTATCGCCCCATCTGGTAACTATTTTTGTGAATAATCATCTTAAATATTTTTAGGAAATTAGTATGATCTATTAATTTCACAAATTATAGAACGATTTAAGGGTATAACTATATTAGGAGAGTGATAAATGACTAATGTACATGTTCATGTTCAATTCCCTCAAGTTTATTTATATTTTTATCTTGTTTTATTGTGTCGTGCATCCTAAATTTTTTCTGACGACTCTAAATATTTTAATATATTTTATGTAATGTTTTTATGAAAATTACATTACTATATAATAGTGAATCAATTTTTGTTTATTATTAATGACTTAATCATTCCCAATGTGTGTGGCTTACCATCAAGGAACAACTTCCCTTTTCATAAATTATTTAATCACTCATTAGGTGTGTCTTCCATTATTATAATTTATTTTCAGTTTGAAATAAATTAAGAAAGATGAATGGCCATGCGCATGGCCATATGATATTTTTTAATAGTCTAATTACATGAATTAATTTATTTTGAAAAAATTTATTTAGTGTTTGTAATCACATTTTTATAAAACAATATGATCTGTTAATAGCTAAACTTCACTTTATACCTAGCCATGGGTGAAATAAGGTTTCCAACTATAGATCCCCAAAGATGGGATCATAATACCCTATTATTATATTTTGTTGACAAATGATATATCTTCTAGGAGTGATATGTTGTATGCGATGGATGGGCTCACAGTGTGTTTGACCATCCTTCACATGAGTGACACTGGTTCCCTTGGGAGATATCTTGAATGGGCTTGGTGGAAATTTGGTTATATGAGTCCATGATTGATACTAAGTCCTCAATGTTGATACCATGTTTGGGCTCAGAGGTTATTGTACTTATAGAATGCAGGGAGTGATAGTCAATAGTCCATATATATATATATATCAAATTGTATGGACTCCTTGTAAATAGAGTATTTTTGGTGCACTTGGTGTGATAATTGGGTTCTTTATTATGGTTCACCTTCGACGGGCCCATGATGCATCTAATTTAAATATAGTAGATTATTTTTACATATAATTAAAAGAATTAAAATTCCCAATATAAAAGGAAACATAAGAAATTATTAATGACATGGTTCAACATGGTGAAAATATATATTCCATAATTAAGGTGAAAAAATATTAAATCAATCATACTTTTCTAGTTTCACATTGGATCAGAGATATTTGAATTAGGACAAAGAAGGTATTTTTATTTTGTATCCCATAAATAAAATGTTCAAATGTTGTTATTTAGTCATCAACCTAAATTTATTTGTGTTGGAACACAATAAATTTCATGTAAATAGACTGGATTATTCAAACACCATTGGCGGTGGCCTATTGAGTATATCTCACACCCTACGTAGGCCATGATTATTACCTGAGTAAACATCATGATGTTATGTATAGAAAAAGGTAATCTTCTATCTTTTTATGCTTACTTATATGTACTTGGATGGAGTACGAGTTTAGTTTATCGAGCATATGCATATGATCATATTAATAGTAGCAGTTGGTCTCATTTTTATTTTTTTACAACATGATTTATATCCTTTTTCCCCATATATCAGGTATATAACATTATTTACATATAAATGAAATTATTATCATCACTATTTTTTATCAATTTATGTTCTAACTTCTAAATATTTAATTATATTGCATGTTCTTTGAATTTATACTGATATTTTTTATTACAGATTTTGTTATATATCAATAATATTTACCAATATGTTAACCTCTAAATCTAAGTGGAATATTCTCCCCAATGAATCTTAGGTAATATATTCCTATCAATCGCTTCTAGATTATATGGAGGTGCACTTATAGTCATGTGGTTGTCCACCTCAGGTAACCCCTTAATAGATTTCGTGGCGGGACACTACAAAGTCGAACCATGTGATCTTTTGTTCTTTTTTAATACTATTTTGTATTTAGATAAAATACTAGGATGTATCAGGATATGTTATCATGATAGGTCCCAATAGTACCTAACCCATCTATATTGGAAAACCTAATTACCTATGATAGGTTATTTTTTTGGGATTTTCCAGTCACAGTTACAATAATATAACCATTTGAAGAAAAATAGTTATCGTGATGTTATTGATATTTTTTATATTATTATTATGGTTTTCCTTCTCTTTACCTAAAATTCAAATTATATATAATCTCATGCATCATATTTGGCACATGATGACTCACATATAATGAATTATTCTATACCATATTTATACTAAAATGTTTATTTTATCGATTTTATTTCATTCATATGAGTTCTCTGATTGTATTATATATTGAAATGTTATAACATCTCTTGTTGGGATACCATATTTATTTTAGTTAATGTTATTAAATTAATGAAAATAGAGGTTTCCCACATAGATTTATTATGAAACATTAATTTACCATTTATATAATGGATTATTCATGGACCACTAGTTTCATGGGATGAAATACTAGTTGATTTAATTGATGAATTCCATTTTTAATTTATGATGAATCCAGTTATATAAATTTTGAAAGGTAGATCACTACCTCAAATCACTATACATTACCCATTGAATCCGAATATTGTATTGGATGACTAGGTCACCATTACCTGATGTTCTAATTTCAATTTATAATGATAATGGGTGTTTATAAATTAAGAATAGAAACACATTAAAAATTATTAATAAATATATCCCTCTATTAAAATAATAATGTAAACAATCAAATTGAAATTTAAAAATTATATGGTTACCAATAAATAATGATTTTAATTCAAAAGTAAAGGTTTTTACCTCTGTACTAAAAAAAATCAAAATTCCATATATAAAACATATGAATTGTCATATGAGGTGGTGAACCTAACCTGAAGCATGTAGTGGGTTATAGTAAGTTTCTCATTAGATTTTGGTGACCTTTCATATCAGCTATGAATTTATTAGTGAGTAGTTATAGAGGTTCAAATTTTACGATTAATGATTTTTTCATATTAATTGATGTTTTTTGTTAATGAATCATTTTAAATCTTTTACGAGGTTTGAAATTGTCAATTTAAGTCTTATTCCTCCACGATGTTCTTATGATAGACACCTAGAAGGTGGATTTTACCACGCTCCAGTGGTGTTGGGACTTGATCCTTTGGTATTACCTATTATAGTACCACCATAGGAACCTATTAAATCTATTCCAATGAGAACCACTACTTAGTTGTGAGATAGTTTCTATCATTTCAGGAAGTCTATTCAGAAGCTCCATAAACTACCCCTTACATGGAATTATTGGCATTGGTATTTCAGTAGCATCATCCTCCCACCTACATGGGGAATTTTAGTCCTCATAATACTAAATATTTGATATAGAACATGTTTTATCTCTTATAAAATATTTGGATGACTCTATAGTAGAGAGTTAGCCTCACCACAAATATGATCTGTGACTCCCCCAACGTTTCATTGGATGTAATAACTCAAATTATTTGACATCATGGAATGATTCATATGGACTTTAATATATCCTTCTATGACTACTTATTTCTACATATTCTAATAGAGGACCATGAAAGAATGTTTATTAACCTTCAGTATAGTGATATGTTAGTGTTATAATATTCATGTCATTTCCCAAAAAATTAATACTCTTTAATTACTTTTACCATTAATGAGTTGATGGTTGAGTGATGGTTTCAGGATGGGCTTTTGTAAATCATCGAGTCATTGGAAAATATTTTGTAGTATAAAACCATTTTAGAAAGGGTGAATATTACCTCATCACAAATCAAAATCTAATGAAAGTTAATAGTGTGAATAGTGCAGTTGAGCTTTGAGACCGGGTGTTAGTTTTTTAGTGCAAGGAAGAATCATTTGAAGGGTTCATGTGGGGATAATTCCAGCCCAAAGATAAAAATTATAATTATAAGGTGTGTCATCATTATTGTAGGGTTGTCCATTTGAATTCACAATGCATTAGGAACCTGATTAAAAGATGACATTGTGGACGGATGGGTCAACAACAGTATTTCTGCTAAACAATCCCTCATGTATCTAGTGATATGGGGTCTATGCCAACACCACATTCAATTATAGTATTTGTAGGTATGATTCTGGTTGGGATATGGTCTACATCCAATGATCTGTCCAAAGAGGTGGCCATGGTCGTGTTTGTAAGGAATCTATGGTTTAGTTCTAGAATAATGACTTTCCTAGGGGATCTAGGTTAATCATAGGTACATGAGTTTTTCCATATCTATATAGTTTATTCTAAAACTGAGTATTATTGTATATTTACATATAATGTTTGAGTTACTATTCTAGTGGCCTCTAAATTTTTTTCTACTGTATATAATATAGGTTCATCACAATAATTTTATTTATAGAAATTATGGAATGTATGGTCCTCGATATGGAGTACTTAATTTCCATTATGACTCTCGACCCACTATTGGGGGATTAATCGGAGAGTGAAAACTAGTGAAAAAGATTCCACCTTTAGATTGGTGGGTACCAATCATTATGTAATGTATTTTTCATCTAGATAACTAGCTTCAACATCATCCTTGGTAAAAAATCTCTAATCCTCAGCATATCCATGTCGATTTCTATTGTTAGAGGTTTTACTTTAAATCACTTGAGGGAAGGATGAATTTTCATATTGTTGAATGGGATATCCATGAATGTTAACCTGGAACCAAGATTACTTGGCTGGGTAGAGTGACAACACAAATGGCTTGAACCTTCATGAGAGATTATGAGGAGAAGCTTCTAAAACACCCTCTTGTTTTGGATAGATTTAGAGTCAAATTCCCTGAAAATGACTATGGATTACCTCCTATGAGATAGGTGTAGAAAACTTTTTATCATGTTATAGAAGTGTACCTTGTTTCCATCCATCCTTATAGGATGCCACAAATTGATCTCCAAGAACTCAAAAATACATTGGAAGACAAGGAGGAAAATGGTTTTGTACTACCTGATACATCTCTTTGGGGTTCACCTATCCCTTTCCCAAAAAAATGATACCCTCAGGTTGTCTATGAATTATTGAAAATTGTACAAGATTATGGTAAGGAATTGATATACATATCTTTTATAGGATGCCCCTTCGACTAGATTTGAGCAGTGAATGTTATGTCTTAGAAAAAATTGAGGTCAATTTACTAGAAGATGCATGTTAGACCATTAAACATACCACCCAAAATATTTCTAAATACGTAACACATGAAAGAGTACATGGTTATCCAGTTCAGCCTTACGAACAGACCCACCATTTTAATGTTGTTGATGAAATGGTTTTTTACATGTACTAGGATTAAATTGTTGTATTTTTTATAGATGACATATTGGTGTATTCTATAACAAGACATGACCATGAAAACTATCATGAAATAATACTGAATACATTGATAAAGAACCACCTATATTCTAAAAATTGAAAATTCCTATTTTGGAAAGATAAGGTTCCCTTATTGGGATACATCAGTGTAGAGGAAGGTCTGTATGTTGAATCAAATAATATTAGTGAGATATTTTCTTGGGGAAATCCCAATCTTGTCTTTGAATTAAGTAGTTTCTTAGGACTAGTAGGCTATTATAATTGATTCATCCATTATTTATAACACCAAGTCGTGCATCACATGATAATGTATAATAATAGAGTGAGATTAATATGATCAGAATCAATTAAGTTATATTTTCTGAGATAAAATGGAGGCTGAATTTATCACCAATCATAATTCTACTAGTATAGGTAAGAATCCATACTTTTTGACTATCATTCTATATGTTTTATGATACGATTATTTATGATATTCTGATGTCACATTATAATGTAAGGGTCATGATATGAGATACCACATGATATTAATTACCCTACACATGATATTGATCTAGTAGCCATGTTTGATGCTTTACACTGGTGGAGACATTATCTAATTGGGGAGTTATAAATTGTTTAAACTAACCAAAAAAGCCTCAAATACATTTCCACATAGCATGAATTGAACATTAGGTATCATTGGTTCATAGAATACCTACAGTTGCATGAAATATATCTTATTTATAATCCCTGAAAGGGCAATAAATTAGATGACACACTGATCTAGACGACATAGTTATAGCTCATCCAAGTGGCCAATAGTGATTGTATATTTATGGATCTATTTTCCATGATGTTTCTGGGAATTTTCTAATATAATGAGAATACTAAATTAGCAGCTATAATAGTGAAATCATCCCTCATATAATGGCTGAAAATGAGACAAATTTATGACCCCGTGTGCTTAGTATTATGGGAAACATTCTCATTAGAAGACACTACTCCTAGTTTTGTTATTGACGAGAATGAGAACCTTCATTTTCATCGTCACAGTTTAATGCACAGAGACATACAAGTATAGTAAAAATTCGAATTTTAGGAATTTATTTGGGTAGTTCACTATGGGGTTACCAAAATGTACCATGATATATATTGTTAGTATTGGTATCCAGTTATAAAGTGGTACAAATAAGGTTTCATTGTGAGGTGTTCCACATGTCTGATGGTGAAGGAGGATTACAAACTACCCACTAGAATTTCACTTCCTTTTTACATTACATAGTAGAGATGTAATGATATCACAATCAATTTTTTGATGTTATTACATAGATCCCAATGTGGCAGTGATGTGGTAGGGTGATCATTGATAGGTTAACCAAGGTCACTAAATTATTACCTATATTAAAGACCTAATCAGTTTATGACCATGAGATGATTTCTATATAAGATATTTGAAAAAAAGTATTGTTTTCCTAGATCCAATTATTGATGAAATATTCATGGATTACATCATCATTTTGGAAGGGGTTGTATAATGGTCTTGGTTCATAAGTTCTAATTCGAAAATTATATCACCCTCAGACTAAAAGAAAGTTTACGTGGATCATAAAGGTGTTATAGGTCATCCTCTAAGAATATATTCTTTATTTTAGAGCTTAATGTGAGAAAAATTTACCTCTTGTTGTGTTCTTTCAACATTAAAATTATTCCAGAAAAGATTATGAAGGATACTTATGAGTTTCTCCATGATATACCATTACGTTAAACATTCTTCATGTTAGAGAGATGTGATGCATCTGTACTGAGTCCTCATATTATTATCAATAATTTATAGAAAATTTAGTTGACTCAGAAAATTATTGTTATAGACCAATCCATGTAGAAGTATTATATATATCACCATCATTAACCTCTTGAGTTGGAGGCTGTTCATCAGGTCATTCTATGAATATTTAATAAATATCATCCAAGTTGACATTAGATAACAGTAATGATATGAAAATGACCAATCTCTTTATCACTTTCGGAGGGGAAACATTGGGACAAGTTGATTTACAAATTAATGTGTATATTGTACTGTATTTTCATAGTTGAATATATTATATTTTTTATTTTCAAAATCACCAATTTTTTAGGGTCACAATGCACCATAAAGGAAAATGGGGTTTTGAGGAGAGTTTGAGGCTCATTTATAGCTTGGAGATCTGGATTTTGAGGTAGTAAATTATTCCACATGGATAGTGCATGGCTTGAGATAATTGTGAAACTAATCTGTACAAGGAAGCCAGTTTATTCATGAGGCCATCTAGATTGTATGAAACCATATAAGAAGGGACACAACTCATGTGGTATTGTACATATTTTTTATAGATTATTTTTTCATGGGTTACACGAGGTTTGTCAAAGCATTTACCATTCCCCATGCGAGGGGGTGACATGGGTACTGTAGGATGCAAGGTTGATGGATTGTTTGTCCAATCGTGTGGAAAAACTCTTTAATACCTTAATAATGGGGAAATTCAGGGTTATCCACCTGAATTTTTTTAATCCTTAAAAAGAATTATCCATCAAAACATTTCTAGTAGACTTCATGTTTGGGGAATCCTTACTTCTACATTGTTAGTATTTAAATCCCAACATTCATTCCAACATTGTTTCCATCACCATGAGGTGAATTGGTTTCTTGTTGGTATATTTCTCTATTCCTCTACCATATTTATTTTTTATATTCCCTCTTAATACACTATTTTGGGTTGATATTATTTTCCATATATTCATGTAATTTATTTTTTATTTCAATTTCTCTAATTACATATCAATTGAATGTTCAACAATATATGAGGATCTATTTATTGGAAAAAGTTTTGCGGTCTAGTTTTTTTTTAAAGTTTATACGCATGTATATCATGCATCATCGTCCCATCCACTAGATTTTTCAAACGATTTGTATAATGTTCAATTAATTAAATAGAATGGTTTTCAATGCCCACTATTATCGTAAAAAGTAGTGAATCGATGCCTTTGTTGTTCAAAATGAATTGATCCACACCAATTGGTGTTATTTACCTTCTAAGAATATCATCCATTTTAAAAACTTATTTAAACACCTTTAGATATGTTTTCTTTTAATTAATGTTAATCAATGTTTGAAAAGTATGTAACAATATTTTTGTTAATGTGATTCACCTTATTATAATTATTCTATAATTGAATTAAAGAATTAAATTATTTGGCCTAATTTTAATAAGTGTTGGGAATTTAATGCTTATTAAATGATATTATTTTTTAATAGGTAAGCCTAACATCATTATAAGACATGGGAGAAATAGGGTTTCAAGTTATGGATGACCATGGATGGTACCATCATGCCTTCTTATTATATTTTTTTTAATTATTGGTATGTTCATTGGGAGTGATACCTGTTATTCAATGGATGTCCTCCCCATGAATTTTACTTATCCATACAAGAGAGATACCGATTCCATAATGTAAACACTATGGATGGGTTCCGTGGATAAATCAATATACAAGGCCATGAGTTATACTCATTACCCTATGTGAGATACTAAAGAAGATCATTGAGGTTATTATCCTTACACCATATTGGGAGTGATACTCGATATTTCATTTATGGATCACCATGAAATGACTCTTTCAATATTGAGTAATTATAGTTATCCGGTTGTGATATTTGGTTCCATGTTTTAATAATCCTTATAAGAGCCATGGTTGGTTCTAATTTAAATTCAATGAAAACATTATTCATATTATTTCATGAATTCAAATTGTTTATATCAAGGTATCCATCCACCAAGATGAACAAAATTCTTGGGATCGGTCTAAATCATGATTACTTATTCAAGTTTCCCCATTATTACACTTTAAAAAACTTCTGTAGGTTTACCTTGTCAAAAAAAATCTTGTATAATATGACTTTTGTTTTGTCCATGTGGTATCCCATGAGTATCCCAATCCGATGTGTTTATTTATTCATCACAACACATTTATTATTAAGGGTACACTTCTCATTTTATATTCGTAGACAATATTTCTCTAGAAACAATTGGTTGTTGCCTACTAAATATATCTCACACCATGCATGGGATGACTTTGGTGCTCAACAAGACATTATGACTACATTTGTAGATAATGGGAATCTTCCCACATAAAATGGTTAATAATCAGTACTAGTATGTAGTACGAGAGAAGTTGGATGAGCCAATTACTGTGATACTATTAATAATAACATTTGGTCACTTTATATTTTTGAATATCATGTATTACTTCCATGTTGTAATGACAGACAAATTCATTAATGAAAATCACCTTTTATAATTATATTATATAGTACAACTCAAATAAAATCTCATTAATTACACAATTTAAACCGTATAAATGAATAATAAATGAAATAAGAAGAATTTGAAGTATTTAAGGAACCAATGCCGATGAAGTAGTAAATTGACATCTGGAATAGTAATGTGACCCTTATGAATAGAAAATTGGACAATTAAAAGAAAAAATACAAATGAATGTATAAAATAAATTTTCATATCTTATAAATGAAAATATTATATAATTATATCACAGTTTATGTAAATAAGTCTTTTATAATTTAGTAATGGTGTGTTGGTATTTTTTTAGTCATAAATGTTTTATTTTAATTTTATGATTAATTATATAATTTAAAATGAATTTTATTTTTTGAAAATTTTTCATAAATTAATATGTTGTTTTCATATGATTTTTATATAACTTTATGAGGCCTTATTTAATTTTTCAAGGTGCTTTAAAATTAGTTTTAATTCAAAATTCTAGATTTCTCCACTTCTTGGTGATTTTGATTAAAAATTATATTTATCATATTTAAAATAATTTTTACAAAAATAAATTTCATTTTTTTAATTCTACACAAAAAAATAGTATGGTATAAATTTTTGTATTTTTCAGGAATACATGAATTTTGATGAATAGTGAAAATGGTAATTTACTGAACAAATTCATTATTGGTTAAATAAAAGTTTTCCTTAAATCATCATAGATGTATGAAAAGATATCTTTAATGTCTCTTATGTATTTTAATATATTTTTTATTAATTCTCATACTATTAATACTACCAACGAAAAATAAAAAACAAAGGAATAAAATAATGAGAAAACGCCCCTCTCATATACGATAAATACCACCCGTCACCTCCTCCTCTCCTCACACATTCAAAGATTTGAGCCTTATCCAAATTATACCCAATATAATTACAAAAAACCTCCCCCACGTTTAGTATATCATGGTAACTTTATAAGACTGAAACATTATCTATAAGGAGGTTTAGAAAGTGGAAAAATTAAGGAAGTAAATTCCACTTTATTTTCATTTAATTTCATTTAAATTTCATTATTTTTCTTAATATATTCTCACCTCCTCTCATTCAAATAGAATGATAAATCTCTTAATTTATATATAATTTAAGTTTTTATTCTAATGGAATAATCCATCATCTAACCCCTCATCCCCTCTATTTTCTTCTACTAATATAATTATCATCCGTGAGGTGTTGATTTATATCCTTCATGGATCCCATGATTTAATTTTCTTTTATTTCCATAAAATATGGTATTAATACCATTTAAATGGTTTAATATTTTTCTAGAATTTATTTTTTTACCATTTTTATGTTCTATAACTAAGAAATATACAAAATACTAAATGATTAAACAACATGAGACTATTGTGATTGAAAAAAACAAAAATTAATCTAAATGATTATCATTAATATGATCATTCATTGTCATAAATTGGAAAACAAATTATATAATTCCAATTAAAAATATTTTTGTTCATTAATTACATAAAATTTCAATTATTGATAATTATACCCATGAACTTCAATATTTATATACAACTGAACTGATCATGTATCTAAGAAAAAGAACACTCCCAAACGATGTAATTGAAGTAATAACTCATCTAAATAGTCATAAATGAAATTAATAAAATTCTTATAACTCAATTACATGATGAGAATGTTATGAATTAATTAATAAATGGAATAAATTTTATCTTCCTGGAACTTAAGATAATGTGTAGAATAATTATGCACATAAGTATGGAATTCGACACGAACCTCTTTTTTACCTTCAGATTATTATTTCTCAGTGTTTATGAAAATTTAATTCTTATTGATTATTATTTAATTCTCTAAATTATTTATATATTTTTCAAAATTATTTCTCCAGATCATATAATATTTCTTTTATTTGGTAATACATGTTTTAATAAGGTTCCCTTCCAAAAACTCTTCAAAAAGAAAAAATGAATCCAAGGAACTTCATCATTTCTTAACCATTTTAATTTTCAATACCAAATATATTTTGAAACACTATTATTTTACTAAAATATATATTGTTATAATTAAAATATATCTTATTTAATATCTATTTTTATAAAAACAATTTTCCTTTTCTATTTTAAATAATCATTAATATTTTCCTTCAACTGCACTATTTTTTTTTATTTGTATGGTTTTTTAAACACCATTTTTGTCACGACCCGTCCTCGGGGCCCGTGCCGTGACTACCCCAAGCCCGCCTTCCATAGGCCAGGGGCTGGCGACTAGCACCAAGGCGTAAAATCCCAGTAAACAGGGAAGGCATTGCCTTTATAAGTAACAACCACACAGAGTCAGCAAGCGGAAAGTAAAGTGCAGAAAAGTAAAGGGGGCCGGAATACAAGCCCAACTGTAAAGTACAACTGAAAAGGGTAAAGTACAGCAACTGAAGAAAAGATGGCGACCTCGTGTCGTCCACTGAAAATCCCACCTGATGGGTGGGTACAGATAGCCTCCAGGCTCCTCGGGTCCCACGTCCGCTCCGAGCACGTCCCGCCCAGTGGTCCACCTCCAGGTACCGTCTTGCTCCACGCCCCAACCGTGATCAGCGCTGTCCGTCGTCTGCAACCAACACAACACGGTGCGGGCATAGCCCGTGTAGGGGTGAGTACAAGCTACTCAGTAAGGACCCCGAGACCCCCGAAGGTCTCCCAAAATCCACAAAGGATATAGCACAAAAGAAATATGCAATCACGAAGTAACATCTGACTCGACTTAGGTACATGCCCATACATATACCTAAGTCCCCAATTCTAGCTCTGCTCACGAGCTCAAGAACAACTCAATCCACAAAGGAAAGCAAGACTCAAATCCACAAGGAGAGTAAACAGTAAATCCACATAGGATAGTTCAACACAATCCACGAAGGAGAGTAACATAAGATTCAGCTCAACCAGGTATACTTTTTCAGATGACGTCAAAGATGATCACTGATCCATCTAAGTCGTCGGACCCACGAAGGATCGATAGGTACTAACCCCCGCAAAAGACCCACGTAGGATCGGGCTCACACAGAACCTGTAGGCAGTGGCTCACACAGAACCGGTAGTAAGGACCCACATAGGATCAGGCTCACACAGAACCTGTAGCACTGATCCACGTAGGATCGCTGAGTGCAGTAGTCGACGCAGTCCACTGAGGATCTCTGCACAGTCGTCGTCGCAGTCCACGAAGGATCTCTGCTCTGCCGTCGTCGCAGTCCACGGAGGATCTCTGCTCTGCCGTCGTCGCAGTCCACGGAGGATCTCTGCTCTGTCGTCGAAGTCACAGCCAGCGCTAGGGTTCCCGCACATAGCGAGCTCGTTTAGGAGGGTCCGCTCCACGAGCCGAGAGGCTGATACATCAACTGACACGTAGTCCGAAGTTGATGTATCCAAAAGTTCCGTATCGACAACAGGATCTCAACGCAACAGACGGTGCGTCAAACGGACGCCCGGTCTGAGAGTTATTGGCATTTTCGTCCCAGGGGCCCGGTTGGTTTTTAGGGCAAAACCAACCCGACCGTACTCCGCCTGTATCCGATCCTTGGGCAGAGTATGCCAAAAGTTCCGTCTCACTTAGAGGAAACTACCACAGCTGACGGTACGTCGATCGGACGTCCGTAGCTCAAGTTATGAGCGTTTCCGCTCCGAGGGCCCGGTTGGTTTCGTGTACGAACCAACCCGGCCGAACCCAAAGTCTCCCAAAACCTTGAGTATAATATACCGAAACGACCGGCTCGATCCAAGGATCGCGTAGCCGCTGACGGTTCGTCAATCGGAGGTCCTAGGCCCATGATATGGGCGAAAGACCGAAGAGGGCCCGAAACAGGGGTTCTGGGCCCGGGGCGACCCGGCCCGAACCCCCCCCCCCCCTGGGTCGGCCGAACCGGGTCGGCCCGACCCGGCTAGGCCGGGTCCGGTCCGGCCGGGGCGCGGCCCGGCCGACCGGACCGGCCGGCTCGGCTTCGGCCGAGCGGCCGAATGAGCCGTCGCGGGTTTGACCCGCGGCTTTGGAGAAACGCGGCCCGCGCGGGCCGCGTGCTGGGTGGCCGGACCGCGGACGCGGTCCGGCGGTTCGCCGCCGCCGCGGCTCGGCCGCGGCGGACTCCTCCGGCGGCGCGCCGGGCGCCTCCGCCTCCGGTTGCCGGCGCCGCCGCGCCGGCGACCCGCGCCACCGCCACCTTCCGCGGGCCGCCGGAGTTGCTCCGGTGGCCCGTTTTGCCTCCCGTCTGCGCCGTTGCTCCTCCCGGGGGCCGACCTTCACTGCGGGATCAACAGATCGCCCCTGCCGCGCGGTTCGTCGTCGTCCGCCAAATCCGCACAAAAAAGGGAAGATCGGCGGAGGGTTGCCGGATCTTGTTTGTTAGATCCGCACCCTCCGCGTTAGTCATAAACATCATCTGGAGGAAAAGAAACGACCAATCAACAATTTTAAATAAATTTAAAATTGTTCCGTGATCGGTTCTTTAAAATTTAAAAGAATAAACACGGGAAAAGCAAAATATTTCAATTCAACCCTTACTTTGTCATCGTCGTCGGATGAGAGGTCGTCGCGGAATCGCTCGTCGCGGAAGAAGGGAGATCGTTGCGTCGTCGCGGTATCCGGCGTCGCGTCGCCAATCTCTGGATCAAGAACAAACGGATTTAATTAATTAAATCCGTTGCCATGAAATTTAAAAAAAGGGAGAATTTAAACGATCCGATTCTCACCTTAGTTGCCGAACGAGGATCGGCCGCGGAAGAAGAGGCGTCGCTGAAGAACGTCGCGGGTAAAGCTCGTCGACGTCTCAGATCTCGGTGTGCGTCGTCGAATTTCGGTCGCCGGCGTTCTTGGCGTTCTTCGCGTTCTTCGCGTTCTTCGCGTTCTTCGCGTTCTTCGCGGGGAGGGTGGAGGCCCAGAGAATCTCGCACAACGAGTAATCCTCCAAAGGAAAGAGTTGGTCTTATTTTATTATTTTGCCAACGAACGCAAACGCGTAAGTAACGACCCATTAAATTCGTTGAATTAATTCAACGAATGAAACAGCCCATTTAATTCACGAAATAAACCGCCCAATTAAATGGTCTGTTAAGAATTAAAGAAAACGCGTCGGTTGACTTTTCAGTTACTTTGACGGGTTTTCGCGGGTGCGTTACTTAGCGAAAGAAACGGCGGGGCTCATGCGGGCCCCACCTCACAAATATCCTACCAAGGGGGTAGGATATTTCTGGATAGCATCCTATCCAGTTCAACTCAGTTCAAGCCGTCTTTAAGTGGCTTCAAGTGGCTTCCAAGCAGCTTAAGTGAAATAAAATAAAGTTGTCGCACAAACTTATTTTATTTCTGACTTAAAGCCCCAAAATTTAAAAACCACGTCTGAGCAAACGCAACTCCAGAAGAGGCGTTTCTAAGCAAATACCGGCGCTGCGATTTCATCGGTGCCCTCAGAATTCGATTCCGGGCACCAGTTCAAAAGATAGAAAAACCCGCTCGTCCGTTCACTGAACGTACCCGAGCCAAACTTCGGAAATTGATTCCGGGCACACCGGGCCTCGGAATCAGGTGCCATCTGAAGCTGCGCTCTTGTAAAATTCCAAAGAAACTTAAGAAAAAAAATTTCCTTGAAATTTGCGGGTATTTACATTACTCCCACCTCAGGGCTTTACGTCCCCGTAAAGATACATAAAAAACTAGGGGAACAAATGGGGGTACTGAGCACGCATCTGAGCCTCCCACTCCCAAGTGCTCTCCTGGAGGTTCCCGTGCTGCCATCTGACTCGCACAAGAGGAATCGACCGCCCACGTAGGACCCGCTCCTGTCGATCCTCGATCTCCACTGGGACCTCCGCAAAAGTCGCCCCATCGTCCACGTCCAGCTCCCCAAAGTCGATGATGTGCGTCGGGTCGTGCACGTATCTCC
Source organism: Viscum album (assembly GCA_963277665.1). Classification (NCBI taxonomy): domain Eukaryota; kingdom Viridiplantae; phylum Streptophyta; class Magnoliopsida; order Santalales; family Viscaceae; genus Viscum; species Viscum album. The sequence continues at coordinate 1,950,816,765 of OY728136.1, read as the reverse complement.
TCAGCTGAGACACGTGAAAGACGTCGTGCACCCGGTGCAACTGAGGTGGTAGAGCCAGGCGATAAGCCACCTCTCCTATCCTGCTGAGGACCTGGAAAGGCCCGATGAAGCGTGGAGACAACTTGCCGCCTCGGCCAAATCTCCGTAAACCACGTCGAGGTGAGACACGCAAAAATACGTGGTCGCCATCCTCGAACTCTAGTGGCCTCCGCCTCCTGTCAGCATATGACTTCTGCCGGCTCTGAGCTGTCCTCATCCTCTCCTGGATGATCTGGAACTTCTCTGTCGTGGCTCGGACCATCTCTGGTCCCACGAGTGCTGACTCCCCCGGGTCTATCCAGCACAACGGTGATCTGCAGGGTCTGCCGTACAACGCCTCGTATGGTGCCATCCCGATGGTGGAGTGGTAGCTGTTGTTGTACGCGAACTCCACCAAGGGTAGGTGGTCCTCCCAACTGCGACCAAAGTCGAGAACACATGCACGGAGCATGTCCTCGAGTGTCTGTATGGTCCTCTCCATCTGACCATCCGTCTGAGGGTGGAAGGCTGTGCTCAGATGGAGCCGCGTCCCGAACGCCTCCTGCAACCCCTTCCAAAGCCGGGAAGTGAAACGAGCATCTCGATCGGAGACGATAGACGATGGCACACCGTGAAGCCGTACGATCTCCTGAACGTAAAGACGTCCCAAGCTCTCCACTGAGCCCTGCTCTCTGATGGGTAAGAAGTGTGCCGACTTGGTGAGTCGGTCGACAATCACCCAAATGGAGTCGTGACCTCTAGAAGTGCGTGGGAGTCCAGTCACGAAGTCCATAGATATGCCATCCCACTTCCACTCCGGGACCTCCAAGGGCTGTACCAAGCCTACCGGTACCTGATGCTCTGCCTTCACCTGCTGGCAGGTGAGGCATCGTGAAACGAACTCTGCCACAGCCTTCTTCATGCCTGGCCACCAGTGCTGTCGCCTGAGATCCTGGTACATCTTCGCCACTCCAGGATGTACCGCCAAGGGAGAAGTGTGAAACTCACTCAGCACCTCCTCTCGCAAAGCGACTGGTACGAAGGTACGTCCTCTGAAAAGGATGTCGTGCTCTGCTCCAAGGGAGAAGCCATCAGGCGCCTGACCTGAGGATATCAGTGCACGCCGGGTCTCACAGTCAGCGTCCTCACGCTGAGCCTCTCTGACCCGTTGTAGAAGTGGAGGAGAGACTGTGAGAGACTGAAGAAAGGCTGCTCCGTCTCTATCCACAAAGGATATCTGTAAGGAGGCTAGCTGCTCCGTCGCCTCCTCAAGTAGCTGAATGCCCGTCCTCCTGCTGAGGGCATCGGCTACCACGTTCCCCTTCCCAGGAGTATAGACTATCTCAAAGTCATAGTCCTGGAGGAACTCAAGCCATCTCCGCTGTCTCAGGTTCAGGTCCTTCTGAAAGAAGATATACCTGAGACTCTGGTGGTCAGAAAAGACTGTGAAGCGCTCGCCCATCAGATAGTGCCGCCAAGTCTTCAGAGCGAAGACCACTGCTGCTAACTCCAGGTCATGAGTGGCGTAGTTCTGCTCATGCGGCCTCAACTGACGTGATCCGTAGGCGATCACGGCCCGCTCCTGCATCAGGACGCACCCGAGTCCAGTCCCTGACGCATCGCAGTAAACTACGTATCCAACTCCCTCCTCAGGCAACCTCAAGATAGGTGCGCTGGTCAACCTCTGCCTCAGCTCGTGGAAGCTCTGCTGACATCTGTCTGACCACACGAAGGGTTTCCCCTTCTTCGTCAACGCTGAGAGTGGTGCCGCAACTCTGGAGAAGTCTGGAACGAATCTCCGATAGTATCCCGCTAGGCCCAAGAAGCTCCGCACCTCCGTCACGCTCCTGGGTGGCTCCCAAGCTAGCACTGCCTCGATCTTCGCGGGATCCACTGCAACTCCCGCCTCAGAAATGACGTGCCCCAAGAAATGGACCTCACGTAACCAGAACTGGCACTTTGAGAGCTTGCCATAAAGCTGGTGCTCTCGGAGCGTGTCTAGCACAACTCGCAGGTGGTAGGCATGCTCCTCCTCAGTCGTCGAGTATACCAAAATGTCGTCAATGAAGACCACGACAAATCGGTCGAGGTATGGCTGGAAGATCCTGTTCATGAGGCTCATGAACACTGATGGAGCATTGGTTACGCCGAACGGCATAACCAAGAACTCATAATGGCCATACCGACACCTGAAGGCCGTCTTCTGCACGTCCTCGTCTCGAACTCTGAGCTGATGATAGCCTGACCGTAGGTCTATCTTCGAGAACCACCGCGCTCCCTTGAGCTGATCGAAGAGGTCATCAATCCGTGGCAGCGGATACTTGTTCCTCACTGTCACCTGGTTCAGGCGACGATAGTCGACACATAGTCGCAAGCTCCCGTCCGCCTTCTTGGCGAACAAAATCGGGGAAGCCCAGGGTGAAACACTGGGTCGGATAAACCCCTTGCTCTGCAAGTCCTCCAACTGTACCCGCAGCTCCCGAAGCTCGGCGGGGGACATCCGATATGCTGGAGTAGATATCGTGGCTGTTCCGGGGTACAAGTCGATGTAAAAGTATACCTCTCTACGAGGAGGTAGCCCTGGAACGTCGTCGGGAAAGACGTCCGCGTACTGGTCCACCATTGCAGGAAAAACTGGACTCCGCACGTCCACTGCTCCCAGGATGAGGCTAGCCAACTGATGAGAGATGGGCTGCACTCTCCTCCGCGGAAGTCCATCCTGTGCTGCAAAGGTTCCCTTCTCGCCGGTGAAGGTAAACCTGCTCCCGTCGGTGCGAACACATCGCACCTTGCGCCTAAAACAGTCGATCTGGGCATGAACCGTGGATAGCCAATCCATGCCCAAGATGACATCGTAAGGCCTCGACGCCGCTACAAGGAGATCCCAGCCGAAGCTCTCGCCTCCTAGAGTAAGCTCACACTGCCGGAACCAGTGCGTAATCGTCGAGTCTGCTCCCGTAGGAGTCTCTAGCCATAAGGATCGAGCCAACGGCTCAGTCGGAATCTCCGAGCTCCGAACAAGGGCATAGGCTATGAAAGAGTGACTCGCTCCTGTGTCTATAAGTACTGCAACAAGGGTGGAATAGACACAGATCGTACCTCGAATCATCTCTGGCAAGTCGGGGTCGTAGGCCTCCACTGCCTGGAGCTGGGCCTGTCCCTTCCCGCCAGCTCCCTGTGGTCGAGGTGGCCCTCCTGGTGGTGGTGGGGGTAGAGCCTGGAAGCGTCGCCCACCACCCGCTGCTCGGCCAGCTCCTCTGCCTCGTCCGCCTCCTCCCTGCGGACCGCCACGGTCGACCCTCTGCCTCTGCCTGGGTGGCCCCTCCACCGTCTGCTGCTCCTCTGATCGGCGAGTCGGGCAGTCACGAGCCATGTGACCCTGCCCGCCGCAGGAGTAGCACAGCCTGCCTCTCGGAAGGCTGGCACTCCGCTGTGTGCCTCGCACTGCTGAGCCGGTGTCCTGAGGCCGTCTGCGTGGGGGTCTGGTCTGCCTGGACCCGAGAGTCATCTGTCGGCTACCTGCTGCCGAAGACTCAGCTACCTGCCGCCCTGCGCTAGGTCTCGCCGCTGAAGAAGGCTCTGCCAGGAAGCTCTCGATCAGGAGGGCTCGCTCCAGCACTCCCGCCTGGGTCGGAATGCTGAGGGAGATCAGCGACGCCCGAATCTCCTGTCGCAAGCCCTGCTCGAAGGTCCGGGCCCAGAAGAAGGGGTCCCGTACCATGTCGGTCGAGTAGCGAGATAGGTCAGTGAACCTCGCCGCGTACTGAGCGACCGTCATGCTGCCCTGGCGCAGCTGGAGAAGCTCCTGGATGCGCACCGCTCGGAGGGTGGCCGGGACGAACTCAGAGCGGAAGAGGCTCTCGAAGTCCACCCAGAGCAAGGATGCCTCATCGTGAACCTGGAGCATCAGGCTCCACCATCGTCCTGCCGCCGCCTGCAGGAGGCTCGCTGCGAGAATCACCATGAGATCCGCTGGTGTCCTCACTAGCCTAAAGATCCGTACCACCACCTCTAGCCAGTCCTCGGCGGACTGGGGGTCCGCCTCACCGCGAAACCTGGGTGGTCGCTGGCTCTGAAACTCATGCAGTGCCCTAAGGCGACGTGCATCGTCAGCGTCTGGTACTAGTAGCATCGGTGGATCGGCGGGTAAAGCTACCGCCGGTGCCACTGCTGGCAAAGGGCCCTGCACCGAGGCCTCATCGCTCGGTGGGCTGCCGTCGCGCCCTACACTCGGAACCCTAGCTGGCTGTCGTCGCGGGGCCATCCGGAAAAGGAAAACAAGAGCACCATAGTCAGAACAGTATACCTGGTGAGCTGGCACAAGTAATCACAAGGAAAACTTGAGACTTTCATGAAGCAGATCAGTATACCCGGTGAGCTGACACAAGCAATCACAAAGAAACTTGAAACACACACGCAATAAATGTTTTCATGCATTAAGTCGGAAATCAGGAGTCAGGGTCCTGGTGTACGGATACGTCGGCCGCCGCACCAACACTGGGCTCCCTGAACTGATAACCACACTCAAAACACTAAACACTATTGCTTCATATGGAAAGAAAAGACGATCAGAGTCTGCGGTAGAACCGACCACCTTTGATACCAATTTGTCACGACCCTTCCTCGGGGCCCGTGCTGTGACTACCCCAAGCCCGCCTTCCATAGGCCAGGGGCTGGCGACTAGCACCAAGGCGTAAAATCCCAGTAAACAGGGAAGGCATTGCCTTTATAAGTAACAACCACACAGAGTCAGCAAGCGGAAAGTAAAGTACAGAAAAGTAAAGGGGGCCGGAATACAAGCCCAAATGTAAAGTACAACTGAAAAGGGTAAAGTACAGAAACTGAAGAAAAGACGGCGGCCTCGTGTCGTCCACTGGCAATCCCACCTGAAGGGTGGGTACAGATAGCCTCCAGGCTCCTCGGGTCCCACGTCCGCTCCGAGCACGTCCCGCCCAGTGGTCCACCTCCAGGTACCGTCCTGCTCCACGCCCCAACCGTGATCAGCGTTGTCCGTCGTCTGCAACCAACACAACAAGGTGCGGGCATAGCCCGTGCAGGGGTGAGTAAAAGCTACTCAGTAAGGACCCCGAGACCCCCGAAGGTCTCCCGAAATCCACAAAGGATATAACACAAAAGAAAGATGCAATCACGAAGTAACATCTGACTCGACTTAGGTACATGCCCATACATATACCTAAGTCCCCAATTCTAGCTCTGCTCACGAGCTCAAGAACAACTCAATCCACAAAGGAAAGCAAGACTCAAATCCACAAGGAGAGTAAACAGTAAATCCACATAGGATAGTTCAACACAATCCACGAAGGAGAGTAACATAAGATTCAGCTCAACCAGGTATACTTTTTCAGATGACGTCAAAGATGATCACTGATCCATCTAAGTCGTCGGACCCACGAAGGATCGATAGGTACTAACCCCCGCAAAAGACCCACGTAGGATCGGGCTCACACAGAACCTGTAGGCAGTGGCTCACACAGAACCGGTAGTAAGGACCCACATAGGATCGGGCTCACACAGAACCTGTAGCACTGATCCACATAGGATCGCTGAGTGCAGTAGTCGACGCAGTCCACTGAGGATCTCTGCACAGTCGTCGCCGCAGTCCACGAAGGATCTCTGCTCTGCCGTCGTCGCAGTCCACGGAGGATCTCTGCTCTACCGTCGTCGCAGTCCACGGAGGATCTCTGCTCTGTCGTCGAAGTCACAGCCAGCGCTAGGGTTCCCGCACATAGCGAGCTCGTTTAGGAGGGTCCGCTCCACGAGCCGAGAGGCTGATACATCAACTGACACGTAGTCCGAAGTTGATGTATCCAAAAGTTCCGTATCGACAACAGGATCTCAACGCAACAGACGGCGCGTCAATCGGACGCCCGGTCTGAGAGTTATTGGCATTTTCGTCCCAGGGGCCCGGTTGGTTTTTAGGGCAAAACCAACCCGACCGTACACCGCCTGTATCCGATCCTCGGGCGGAGTATGCCAAAAGTTCCGTCTCACTTAGAGGAAACTACCACAGCTGACGGTACGTCGATCGGACGTCCGTAGCTCAAGTTATGAGCGTTTCCGCTCCGAGGGCCCGGTTGGTTTCGTGTACGAACCAACCCGGCGAACCCAATGTCTCCCGAAACCTTGATTATAATATACCGAAACGACCGTCTCGATCCAAGGATCGCGTAGCCGCTGACGGTTCATCAATCGGAGGTCCCAGGCCCAAGATATGGGCGAAAGACCGAAGAGGGCCCGAAACGGGGGTTCTGGGCCCGGGGCGACCCGGCCCGAACCCCCCCTGGGTCGGCCCGAACCGGGTCGGCCCGACCTGGCTAGGCCGGGTCCGGTCCGGCCTGGGCGCGGCCCGGCTGACCGGACCGGCCGGCTCGGCTTCGGCCGAGCGGCCGAATGAGCCGCCGCGGGCAGCCGGAGTTGCTCCGGTGGCCCGTTTTGCCTCCCGTCTGCGCCGTTGCTCCTCCCGGGGGCCGACCTTCACTGCGGGATCAACAGATCGCCCCTGCCGCGCGGCTCGTCGTCGTCCGCCAAATCCGCACAAAAAAGGGAAGATCGGAGGAGGGTTTCCGGATCTTGTTTGTTAGATCCGCACCCTCCGCGTTAGTCATAAACATCATCGGGAGGAAAAGAAACGACCAATCAACAATTTTAAATAAATTTAAAATTGTTCCGTGATCGGTTCTTTAAAATTTAAAAGAATAAACACGGGAAAAGCAAAATATTTCAATTCAACCCTTACTTTGTCGTCGTCGTCGGATGAGAGGTCGTCGCGGAATCGCTCGTCGCGGAAGAAGGGGGATCGTTGCGTCGTCGCGGTATCCGGCGTCGTGTCGCCAATCTCCGGATCAAGATCAAACGGATTTAATTAATTAAATCCGTTGCCATGAAATTTAAAAAAAGGGAGAATTTAAACGATCCGATTCTCACCTTAGTTGCCGAACGAGGATCGGCCGCGGAAGAAGAGGCGTCGCCGAAGAACGTCGCGGGTAAAGCTCGTCGACGTCTCAGATCTCGGTGTGCGTCGTCGAATTTCGGTCACCGGCGTTCTTCGCGTTCTTCGCGTTCTTCGCGTTCTTCGCGTTCTTCGCGGGGAGGGTGGAGGCCCAGAGAATCTCGCACAACGAGTAATCCTCCAAAGGAAAGAGTTGGTCTTATTTTATTATTTTGCCAACGAACGCAAACACGTAAGTAACGACCCATTAAATTCGTTGAATTAATTCAACGAATGAAACAACCCATTTAATTCACGAAATAAACCGCCCAATTAAATGGTCTGTTAAGAATTAAAGAAAACGCGTCGGTTGACTTTTCAGTTACTTTGACGGGTTTTCGCGGGTGCGTTACTTAGCGAAAGAAACGGCGGGGCTCGTGCGGGCCCCACCTCACAAATATCCTACCAAGGGGGTAGGATATTTCTGGATAGCATTCTATCCAGTTCAACTCAGTTCAAGCCGTCTTTAAGTGGCTTCAAGTGGCTTCCAAGCAGCTTAAGTGAAATAAAATAAAGTTGTCGCACAAACTTATTTTATTTCTGACTTAAAGCCCCAAAATTTAAAAACCACGTCTGAGCAAACGCAACTCCGGAAGAGGCGTTTCTAAGAAAATACCGGCACTGCGATTTCATCGGTGCCCTCAAAATTCGATTCCGGGCACCGGTTCAAAAAATAGAAAAACCCGCTCGTCCGTTCACTGAACGTACCCGAGCCAAACTTCGGAAATTGATTCCGGGAACACCGGGCCTCGGAATCAGGTGCCGTCTGAAGCTGCGCTCTTGTAAAATTCCAAAGAAACTTAAGAAAAAAAATTTCCTTGAAATTTGCGGGTCTTTACAATTTTTACATATAATCACTTTTTTGTCATCATTTTTCATGATATATTCCATTTTTTATATTAATGTACACATATTTTTTAAATCCATTATTCTATGGACAACATTATGACAATCTCTTATGTGATTCTTTTTGACAAGATTATGAAACCTAATTATTACAAAGGGTAACCCTTATGTTAATATTTGATTAAACATGGTTGGTTATTCATGCGAAAAATATATTCATGAACATTATTTTATGTGTGTTCCCATATATAACTCAAATTTATTGGATAATGATTAGTCTCATGAGAATATATGTAAAACAGTCTTGGGTGTCATTCTTGACTCGTGCTCCATGTGAAACGGTCTTGGTGGTCAACATTGACTTTTGAGACTACAAATTATATGATCCTTGAATCCTACTAATGTCATGTTTTATTTTGTAACCACATCACTATGATTCCATGGTTATATGATCCCATTTTCAAAATGTTCATAGTCTATATTTTCAATCAATGTCCATTTATTTTTATATCATTATGTTATGATGTCAAACCCCTGGGCTAAGAATTATTTTAATGATTAATTACAAACATTGTTTTTATCTTATCCATTTGTTTATATCTTCCCCCATGATATACTATGTTTATATAAAGACTCTAAGGAAGTTTGTGTCTTTTTATGAATATTAAATAAAATATATTCTTATTTAGGAATCATGATGTTTAGTTATGTACGTAATCTACAATACAATAGACTTTATAATCATTGGCTTATAATATTATGTTTAATAATTCATGAAATCAAGAAATGATATTTGTAAAAGGATAGAGTATCTTTAGTTGGTATCATATGGATATCTTGTTATTATTGGAGACTAGAAATGGGGCACATTATTAAAAACTCTATGAATAAGATGAAGTATGAGAAAAAATCCCAAAAATGTGGTTAGTATAGTGTTAGTGGATTGTCAAGATAATACATCACTATTTGAATACTATAGGTGTATGTGGTTAGGGATTTGATTTTCCTCATTTTAAAAACATTTTCAAGATATTCTAATCCTAATTGAGGGTATCCTAGTATACGATAATGGGAGTTACATCAAACCTAGTTTGACACTTCCGAGGGATATGCTTTAGTAAATTGATAACAAATTTTGAACAAATATTAAGGGCATAAAAAACATTCATAAGAATATATCATAGGAAACATATCATGGATAAAATAGATTTAAAATGAGGGAATCAGAAGTTAGCATATAATTTTATTTTACATGTTTTTAATTTATGTTCAATGTTTCTTTTTATTTTGGTAATTAGTTAAGAATTAAAGACCATATTTTACATTAGGTTTCTTAGTTAAAGGCTTGGAATATAAGAACTCATTAAAAAACAAAATGTGATAAGAAATGTGTCGATTATCATAATAATATTCCAAATATGATGGGAATGCATGCTCAAAACATCAAGATAGTACTTGCTCAAATATCCCAAGTTATGAATAAATTATATTAATTGCATGGAAATCCTTCATTCTCCTAACATAGTTCACTTTTCCATTTTATCTATTATGTGGAAAATGACTCCCATGTTTAATGGATCATTTGATCCCCTCCCCATGGAATAGTTTATTAACTACATTTAATATATATTTCAAGTTATTTAGTACTCGAAAGGTGATAATGCTGTGTAGGCAGTCAATTGTTTTGATGGGGAAGCTGATAAGTGGTGGACACAAAAAAACATGATGTCTGAGGAGGAAATCGATTTAATGGAACATGATTATTGCAATAGAATATTTTTCAATTAATATTTTCCATAAATCCTGAATTTAAATATCTAAATAGAATTCCATAGACTGATGTAGATGGATGATGAGTCTATAGGGGAATACGATCCAACCATCACAAGGCTTTCATGATACAGATACATCTTTTTAATGAACACCAAAATCAAGGTGGGTATCGATTTTAGATGAATATATTCAAATATAATTTTCTTTGGATGATTCGAGATATTTTTATCTATGAAGAGATTGTATATTGTTCCCTTAAGGTTTAATTGGATATCAATGAATCATAGTGGTCTCATGGGCCTAGCGAAAAAAAGAGGAAAATGGAATCTATAATAGGTGGATTGTTTGATAAATCCCAGGATGATAAGATATCCCAATATCCCACATGTAAAAATTTCATGATGAAATATACTCAAAACTATATAAAGGGAACCATGATATTTTCCAATTGAGGAAGAATGGGGCTGCTAGATAATAACTTCTCAATAGACTTGAAGAATCACTCTAATGTAGAATAAGAAAGGGAGGTTCAGATTAACACTCATCCTATAGTTAGTTTTAAAAGTATCAGGAACATGGGCATTATCCATACCATTTTTCAATGCCATGGGTTGTTCGAGGCAATCAACAATAATAATATCCATGGCAATAAGGGAGGGATAAGGATATCACTACTAGTGTAGCGGATCCCGAAAATGATGTGGTAATAAAATTTCGGATTATTCATTCAAGAATAGAATACAAATAATTTGATTGTAGTTCTACACATTATTTCATATCTTGAATGTTTAGTAGAACTATTTAGACACAACCAAAAAATGGTGTGGTTGAGTTATCTATAACAAAAAAAAATAGAGAATTATTGAATCCATGTTTATAAAACATCCTCAGTTAAAAATTTAAGATAAAACTCCCAGAAAAGATTGTCAAACACTCTTTGTTAGAGTGTTATGCAATATATGGCATGGAATTTATGTCATCATATAAAGAAAACATCAACTATTTTGAAAGGGAGATAACACTTCACATCCAAAAGCATCCTCCTATCTTATATATGTGTATGGTGGAGGAAGAATTTCTTACAAAATCATTCCCTCAAATATGTATATTTATACCTTATAATAAAGAATATCTAGATCAAATTATTTTTAAAAATGGGTAAATCATTTAAGAATACATGCCAATTTTTGGGGACTAAACTCTTTTATTCCCCTAAAAAATGCTTATTCATCATCCTGATCTAGTGTTTGATTTCTAAATTGAACTTATACTTGTATCAATGCCTATATAAAGTATTACTTATACAATGGACACTATTGAGTTATAATAATTTATGAATAAGTTATAAGTGAATCTTGAATAAGGTTTTATATGCTCGAGTGCATCACCATGGGGTGTAGCAGTTCTCGTTGTCAAGAAGAAGGATGGACCACTGCACCTTTCCATTGATTATCATGAGTTCATTAAAATCACGATTAAGAAAAATTATACCTTTCCTCTAATATATGACTGGTTTGATCAACTATTTGGGGATACTTATTTCACTAAAGTGGACATTCTTTTGGGATATCAATGATTAAATGTGATTAAGTAAGAAATTCCCAATACTTCCTTTCAGACAAGGTATAGACATTATGACTTAATTTTGATTCCCTTTGGAAAATCTAATGCTCCATAAATTCTCATGGATTAAATTAATAGATTCTTTAGTGATTACCTCAAAAAAGTTATTGAAGTATTTATTGATGATATTATAACATACTCAAAGAGAATGAAGGATCATGAGGAACATTTTAATACTATTTTAAAGAAAATGTGAACGGTATAACATTTTTCAATGTTCAGATAATGATAGTTATGGATTAATGAAGAATAAATATTAGGGCATGTTATGTTTTGAAAAGTAATATCTTTGGACCTTTCTAAGAAAAATGTAATTGAAGAGTGGCCCAAACCAACAAATGTAAAAGAGATCCATAGTATCCATGGTTTATTAGGATATTACAAGTGACTTGTGAAAATTATATCACAATTGTTTTCCCCACTGACAAATCTATCATGTAAGGTAAAGATGTTTGAATAGACCACTAAATGATAATACTACATCAATTATTAGAATAATAGGATTATCACTGCACTAGTGATCACACTGATGACTAGTGGGGATCTCATTGTAGTATAAATTGATTCCTTAAATAATGTATTAGGCTATATAATAGTGTAAATGATAATGTGATAAACAATGCCTCAATTAAGTTGAAAGTATATGAACAAAATGATACAACACATGATCAAGGGTTAGAAACTGTGATATTAGCATTGAAAATACATAGGCATTATCCATATGGGGAGAATATTTAGATATATATTGATCAAAAGAGTCTAAAATATATATTAACATAGATTGATATTAATATGTTTCATCCAATATGGACTGAGTTCATCAATGATTATGACTTCTTAATCATTTAGCATCAAGGTATTGAAAATAAGGCAGAACACGTTCTAAGTTGAAAGGATCATGCATCATTATCAATGATGATAATTTAGAAGGATCCTATATTCATAGATTTATAAATGATGGAAATGGGAATCTTTAAGTAGTTAAAATCATCAATACGTTCTAAAATGATTTCATAGTAGTCCGTTTTGGGGAAAATAAAGGATCTTGAATGGAATAACATGCATATCCAACATAAGGTGGATCCAATGAGAAAAAGGAAATCCTCATAGTTTAAAGTTAATGAGGATTGATTTTCAAGATTTGATTCATGACTATGTGTACCATATGATCTATATAAAATGAAGGAGCTTCTGAATTCAACACATAGCTTAACCTTCCCTATTCATCTTGGGAGCACAACGATGTATCCAGATCTCTGAGTGAACTATTGGTGGGACAATTAGAAGAAGGAAGTAACAAAATAAACATCATTGTTTCTGGTATGTTGTCCATTTAATTAATTATTAAAAAAATTAATTGGATGATGCCACCATTACCTATACAATCAAAAAAATGGTAAAACATCACTATGTAATTTTTCACAGGTCATCCAAAGGAATATTGGGGAAACAATGTTATATGAGTTGTTCTGGATCATCTTACAAAGGATGATCACATTATCACAATTCGCTATAACAAATCACTAGATCAAATTTCATTTATATACATCAAATAATTGGTAATTCTATCTTGAGTAGAACTATCAATTATATTTTATCAAGATATGAGATTCACATAATGGTTCTGTAAAAGTCTCCAACATGATCTATTAATTGAGTTGATCTTTAGTACAACCTATCATCCTTAATCTATTGGCCAATCTGAGCAGACTATTTAGAAATTGGAAGACATGTTGAGAGAATATTGCATAGACTTTACATGTGGATGGGAGCAACATATTCCACTGGTCAAATTATCCTACAAGAAAAATTTTCACTCACGAATCCAAATGGATCTCTATGAATCCCTTCATGGGAAATGATTTAGAACATAAAAATACTTGGATAAAGTAGGTAAAAATAAGATACAATGAACAAAAATGGTTGCTGAAATTCTCTAGATTTTAAAAATCATTCAGTTGCACAAAAAGGAATCCCAATGGTCACAAAATAGTTATGAAGACAACTATCAATGCGACCTCAAGTTTAATGATGACACATGGTATTGATGCACTTCTTTCCATATATTAGGATCATGAGATTTGGGAAGAATGGAAATATATGTCCTCACTACATCGACCCCTTCGAGATATTCAATCATTTCAGAGTCATGGACTATAGACTAGCACTTCTACATACCATTGACAGAAGAAAGAACACCCTATGATGGGAGGGGTGAATCAGTGTGTCGAATTTTTCTTCTTAATGTGAGGTATCATGTTACCATGTTTATAGAAACCATTTAAACATGTATGAGTGGAATGTTCATTAAAAAATCACATACAAAGAGACACAGAAACAATTTTACATGTTTCTCCACTAATGGATTGTCTATGGAGCATACGTTGAATGTTTGTCTATCAAACCTAAATCATTTTATCTTCACTTGTTTTTGGAATATAAAAGTTCATACATAATCGTGGTGAACACCATCATTGTTCGTGATTCTCCATAGCTTCACGAATATCATCTAAGGATTTTCTAAGCCCCTTTACCATTTTCAGGGTGAATTGATTCTAGAAAACAACAATTCTCGATGATAGACTCTTCACCCATGATTTTTTACTAATAAAAAATTGAAATAACTGGGAAACTACCCCACCTTCAATACTATAGTAAACTGGAACTGTAAAATCCCAACGCTTGAAAAATCCTTGATATTCCAGGTAATTATTGGAAAAAATAGATAATACTCCATTTAAAATAAATAATGTCCATGGTTCCAACAATAACCCCAATTGGGTTTGTTGGAAATATGCATAAAAAATTTAATGATGAAACCACCGCAATAAAAACATAATATGTGAGAAAAAAATTATCCAATACTTTATGTCAATGTGATAAAATCTTAGTGTAGAAATACATATAGGATCAATTAGTTGTGATCTCATGTCTTTGAATGCTTAAATATATCCAAGATAATCTATGATCATTTCATAGAAGAATTTCATGAATTATGAACTATTTCCTCATAAAAAATGATTATCATCAAATCAAAGAAGTGTTTTATAGTTTGTAAAAAACCAACAACCAGAAAACCACAAACCATACATATTTAATTCCCCCTATTTATTTCTCAAATCTTTTCCAACTTATAATTTCTCCCAAAACCATGTATAACAGAATTTATCCTTTATACACCATTATATATAATCCCAAATAACATATTATTTAATGTGTTAGGCTCAAAACACAATCCCCTAGTATAGTATCTCCCCAATAAATCTTAATCACATCCAAAAACAGATTCAAAAAATTAACCGAACTTGGGAGAGGGAATCATATGTAACATCCTCATGAAAGAGGAGGTTGTTGAACAAAATAGTTCAAGTGATGTTTCTTGAACACAAGTTTTGAAAATGGATTAGTTAGAGAGTCTGCATCTTGTTTATCAGTTCCAACATGAACCATTTAAATCATTTCTAGTTCTACTTTTTACCTTTATGAAATGAAATCGAATTTAAATATGTTTCATATAATAATTATGAACATAATTATTCATAAGATCTCTATCACTCTTTTTATCATAGTGAATCACTATAGAAAGTTTCAAATCATCACCAATATCAATTGTTTTTTTCTTCATCAACAATAGCTGAGTGCAAGACTTTTTAGCATAAATATACACTCCTTCAATTATACTAAGAGATGTGCTTTCCCGGTTTTTACTCAACTATCCCACATATTGTTTTTCACAAGTTAATTCTCCAGGACCTGTGGACTTTATGTCCCAAACATCTATCTCCCAGTCAACATTAAAAAATTCTAATAGTTCATTATCTCATTCTATAGTAATGTAAATAACATAATTATGAGTACCTTGAATATACCTCATGATCATTTTAAATACTACCGTATGTTTTTTCTTAAAATTACTATTAATATGGTTCCGTAAGAATATTTAATAGATGATACCTACTAATTTTGTATTCAAGTTCAATATGATTCTAGTTTCTATCATGTACATGGTGGGATCGATTGAAGTCATATAATCATTATTTATGAGTTTTTACGTACCACAATCAGAGTTGGAATTAGTTTGTTGTCATGCATATTGAATTTCTGTAGTAATTATCTAAAATAAATTTCATAGGAAATGAATTTGTAGTCCCTATTTTGAATTACCCGCACCCCAAGAAGCATATGAGTTCACCAATCATATTCATTTCAAATTCTGAAATCATTCGTTTGAAATTTTTTTTCCACTGAATTCTATATTCTTCCACAAAAAACAAATAGTAACCACATACACCAACACCATAAATTTACCTTAAATTGAATTATTCACATGGAGATTGTGGTCAACACCACCACATATAAATTCTAAAATCATAAAAAAGGAATCTAGATGAGAATACAATGGTCGTGGTGCCCGCTTTGGAACACATTTTTTTTTTTACATCATCAAACCATAATTTAAGCATTAAATATTAGAAAATACACTAGTAGTTCAATGTATAATTTTTCAATAAAAACATTTAGGAATATTTTTTTGATATATATCCAATTATCATCATATCCTCATTTCATTTCCAAAGAACTGAAAATCATAATCAACTCCAGTCTCACCATTAGAACAAATTTTTATTCTACATAAATTCCTTAAATATTTTCATAGACTTCACACTCTAGGAATTCTGTGTTTATGATCACATTTCCATGATAATATTTTTTAAAGAACCTTTTGGTTCCACTCACATAGTTTTTTTCAGAAATTTTTACAAGATCCCATGACTAGTTCTTGTTAGTATGATCGTGTTCATTATTTATGGATCTAATCCATTATTTATCCTTCAAATCTTCATCAAATGTGGTGGGTCCTATAATTGATAGGACTATAGATTGGGCATTATTCTGCATTAAAATTGTCAGTGTTAGTGGTGTCGAATCCCCAATGATAATCGATTGAAAAATTTAAGCTCTTTTATTTCTCTTATGTGCTTGAGATGAATTTTATTCTTCCATTGTTTCTTCTTCTAATTATTATTCTTAATCAAAACCATGTTGTAAACCATAAAAGTTTTTTACACCTTAATTGACATTATCAGTTGCATTTGTTACATGTACACTATCATATCCATCTACAATCATATAATCATAAGATCCCCTGATGGTATTTATGGTCTTATCATCAATGATAATGACATCACTTCATTCCACGGTTATTCGAAGATGATTATTTGAAAATTTGTCATCTGTTATCAAGATTTAATATAAATGTAATAGTCATACATATTTTGTTTCACCATACCTACCTTGATAGAAACCTTTTATTAGGATGAATAATTTACTTCCAAAAACATGAAAAATACTTCAATGAGGGATTCTTTCCATTCCAAAGCCCATATGGTGTCTTGGTTTTACCTATATAAATCCATATTCAATTTTCAGTATACTCTACTACTTGATTAATACCTTTCCATTAATTGTGATATATAAAAATTTCAATCATCATTGTTCTGGCTATATTATTTACCTGTTGAATTAAATTCTCAATAACTCTATTTTATTGTGTTGTTCTCATATAAACCACCTAATTCTATATTCCATGTTTCTATAGGTAATTTTCAAACACAATGGATGTGATGAACAAAAGTTTTATCAATGGAATTAACTTATTATAATTATTCCTTCTAGTATAATCACATTAAAAAGCCCCATGATATATCATGATACTAAATACTTTGTGATCATTATACATAATTTTCCACTTCTTTGTGTTGAATTTCGAAAATCTGACATACACTGTTGTGCTAAGGGTAATTTTTCCGAGTCTAATGGAACAAACATAATTTTAGGGGAATAGTAACATTCCCTTTTGAATTGTA
Organism: Viscum album; assembly: GCA_963277665.1. Taxonomy (NCBI): domain Eukaryota; kingdom Viridiplantae; phylum Streptophyta; class Magnoliopsida; order Santalales; family Viscaceae; genus Viscum; species Viscum album. Next base: position 1,950,799,629 of record OY728136.1, on the reverse strand, counting down.
ACCTACCCTAATGAGTAGAAATATTACGCATATGAATAGAAAAACATCCAAACTAACAGTATCCTCACCCATCAATGATTAAATAAAATTTAGGAATCTTATAAGTGGTAATATGACCTTAGTAGAAGTATTGGTATTTTTTTCAAAAGAAAATAATTAATTATAATTAGTTAGTTAAATCAAAAGAAAATAGATTTCCCAAAAAAGTTTTTGTAAATTAAATATTCTATGTCTTCTAGGTTTAAGATAATTTTATAAGAAGTTATGTAATTTTTGAATGCATTATAAAATCGTTCTTAATTTTAAAATCTATATTTTCATGTAAATTATGATTGTAATTATAAATTAAATTAATCATTTTAATAATGTTATATTTAAAAATTGGATTTAATTTCTGGACTATACCCATTGATAAATGTTTAGGGATAATTTTTGGTATTTTTCTAAAATACGTGATTTTTTCATGAATAATGTAATATAATAATACACAAAATATGTTAAATTCATTAATTATAGAGTCACATATGATTTTCAACTGATGTAATCCCAATTGTTTCAAAATAACATGCACATATTACTATTAATGACTAGGAAATCATCATAGTTACATTCCTTGGGGGGAAATAATAAATTAATGAATATAATAATGAGAAAACCCCTGTCCCTTCCACAGTAAATACCACCCTTCACACCCTAATTTAATCACACCTCTCAAGCTTCAATCCTCCACTAAAATCCTCGCAAAGAACATCCCTAGACTCTCCCCCATTTCAAGGATCATTTTTTTCTAATAAAAAATCCAATCTAGGGTTCCTTAAGGAGGATCTTAAGAGGAGGACTCCAGAGGAAATTTCTCTCTCTCTTTTCCATTAATTTCATTTAAAATTAAAGTTTGTTTATTAATAAATCCCAAAATATACACATACACATGGAATGGTAACTCTAGTATCATAAAAATACTATAATTTTATTATAATAATGGGATATTATATCATAAAACCCCATTCTCCACATATGTTTTTTGAAAGGAAACCGTTGTTTGTGAGGTATTAATTTATCACCTTCAAGAATGTTATGTTTTCACTCTACTTTGCTGACTTTAGATCCAGTAATTGAACCATTTTTAAGGTTGAACAAGATTATTTAATTTTTATTATATCCAATTTAATATGTTTTAAGTAACTAATGTACGTATGCCAAAATGATAAAACAAAACAAGTTCACTGTGTTTGAAAAACTGAATGAATTAACCCAAGCGTTCATAATTAAATTCTTATCAAATGATTTATTCCCATGGTCTATAAAAAAATTATTTCTCCAATCATTTCATGTTATTTACCATTATCAATAAAATATAATTACAATTCTTGATGTTTATCCATGTTTTAAATGAACTTACATTCATTAATAATAGTAAACCATTAAAGACAACTATTAAAATGAACACTCCTGAACAATGAATTTAAACTCAATAACTCATCCAAATGTCTTTTAGAGAACATAATGAATCCATAATGAACTATATTAATGTATAAAAGTTTGTTTAATTTCTAATTAATGAATATAATTTCATGATATATGCCTCTAATGTTAATAAAGAGTTCTGATACGAGGTAAGGGAAATTCTCGAACCAAACATACGTTCTTCGGGTTCTCCCTATTTCACTCCATTTTTTATGGTTACTCATTAAAAATAATTTTTCATTACTATATTAACTTTTTTGGGATATACATGTTTTCCAGTGGAGTTTTGGTTATAAAAAATGTATTCCATAATAACTCTTCTTTCAAAAACAGACCTTTTACTTCTCACTCAAGGTTGATGGTTCCTGTATCTAGTACGTTATTCCCTCTTTATTTTGGGAACCCATAGATTTTGAATTTGTTATTATGAGGTGAAACACATTAGTTTTAATGGTTTATTTATGTTCATTTTTAATATATGGTCTATGTGGATTCCATGATAATGAAAATGCTATGATGCGACATGTGTTCTTGGAATTATATAGAAAAATATAAATGTTTGAATGTGACTGGTGAGCTTGAAATTATACAGCACTCCAATGAATTAGGAAAAGTGATTAATAAAATGAGATAAAGTTAAATTACCTATTAACATGATTCTAGAATTTTTCACAACAATGTGTGTTAGTTAACCACTAAGACATGATGTTTCATTTTTTTTGAATTTCACTATTAAAAGCCTTTTCATAATGTTTCCTCTCATGATTATGACCCTATGCCAATGTTATGCTGATAATGATTATTCTCACCACATTTTATGTTGTATAATTTTTTTATCTATCCTCTTATTGGGTTCTAGATCACCCCCTTTTGATTTATATCCCTTCAGTGACTATTTTTTACTAAGGATAGGTCAAGATTCATTAGGAAGCCAGGGATGAATGAATTAAATAAATGATTATGTATTATGTTGTAAAAGTTATGAATGGTCCTAGTTTTCCAAAGATAGTAAACCTTTTTATCTTCTTGGTGTAATGTTTTATGTTTTATATAAATAAAATAATTGAAATGTAATTTAAGAAAAGATGGGGTCTTTATAGTTGATATCAGAGAAAATGTTTATATAATTTGGGAATTACGACTAGTGAATCTGAGATAAAAACTCTACTATGATACTATTTGAAAATATGCACACAACATTCTTTACATATGGACACCATAAGATATTATTTTTGTTTAAATTTCACAAATTAAAATGTTAATCATGACTCATTGACTTATGTTTCATTCTAAAGTTTCTTTTTTAAAAAATGGAGGTAACCAAGAGAAACAGTGCCAATAAACCTTGTGTGGGCTAGTGAAATGATTTCCCGAATGACAAATCCAATTCTTTAGGAGGCAGAGTTCATAACATAATGCTTATTCTTACCCAAATATCTTAGGTTATGAATAATAACCTAAATAACGAGGGATGTCCTCCTTCACAAAAGAGGTATCAACTGGATATCGAATGTTTTATGTGGAAGTGACCACCGACGTTTAGTGGGTCTTCTGGTCCACTAGTTCTAGAACATTGGGATAACTCCATGGAGATGATATTTTTTGGGCATCACTATTCTAATATGGATAAGGTAATTTTATCCATTTATTGTACTAATGTAGAGGCCGATCAATGTTAGGATTGGAATAAAAACATCAAGCCATCTGAAGAAAATGAAGAGATGGAATTGGAAGACATTAAGATCATGTTTCTTAACTAGTATTTCCCACTGATTTTTCATATAAAGATGGAAAGATAATTCATCTAGCTCAATAAAAAGGAAGGATAATCTATAACATTCTATGAATAATGTTTCAAAAGGAATGCATGGAACAATATGGGTTTTGTCATTAAAAATGATATCCAAATTTCTAGATTTTTTAGTGGATTAAAACCACTACTTCAAAAGGCTCTTTCAAATTAGGACATTGAGAGTTATAAAAAAGTTTTTCAATGATCTGTCTAAGTGGACATGGAGTTCGGAGAATGGTCCCTTATCTATGGTGATACAAAATGAAAGATGGAGTTTCAAGATGAAGGATCTACTCATAAAGGTTGGAATAAAAATCAAGGATCCACATGATAAAAATGTAGGATGTTATATCATGGGAACTATCTCAATGTGAGGGGTAAATTCTTCAAGTGTTTGAAATAAGGTCACTATGCTCATGATTGTTGAAATACATGATAAGGAAGGATAATGTAGTGGAAGAAAGGGTATCCCCACAAAAGGTTCAATGCTACAACTATAGGGAGAAATGACACTATGCTAGCCAGTGAAGTAATCCTCGAGTCCTCAAGGGTAATTACCAATAGTAAAAACCAAATCAAAATGAACAAGGGATTAATTATGCCATCACTACTGTGGAAGTGGATCAAGATATTGACATCATACAAGGTACTCATTCCATCCACTCACGACTAGAAAAAGTCTTATTTTATTCTTATTCTACGCATTCCTTTATAACATGATTGTTTTAAATAACTATAGAATCGATGCCAAAAAACATTAATGTATAGATATCTATATCAAAACCAATTTGTGAAATAATTACAAACCATGTGTCTGACTCTTCTCCAATTGGTGCATGAAAAAAATATTTTTATTGGTAATCTCGTAATACTTCCCTTGGTCGAATTTTACTCTATAATTGGAATGATTGGATCTTGTTTTATAGTGAACATATAAACTATCAAGAAAAGGAAATATATTTTAATATTATGAACCATCCCATGATCCTATAGACATGAAAGGATGATCAATAATCTCCATTGAAAAATCCTTCAATGTTGTCGGTGTCGATACCCAATGAAGAAGCATATCTCTCCCAAATGGTTGAGTCAAAGGAATCTTCCAACCTTGTGTAAATTCCAATCTTGATGGAATTAGGTGACATATTTACTGAAGAGTTACTTGAAAATACCCAAAATCTTGAGGCATATTTCTCCATATAAATCATACCTGGAGATAATCCTATCTCAAAATATCCCTATAGGATGGCTCATATCCTACTAGAAGAGTTAATGAAGAAGCTACAGTAGCATTTGGGCAATGGGTAAATACTCCCTAGTGGATTACCTTGGGGTGATCTAATTCTCTTTATGAAGAATAAGGATGGAATAATTCATTCATGTATAAATTATGAAGAACTCAAAGATATCAACAAAAATAACAAGTATCCTATTAAATGGATTGACAATTTGTTTGATCAGTTATGTGGAACTCAATTCTTCTCAAAGTTGGATATACATTATACATATCATCACCTAAAGGTGAAGAAGGAAGATCATCAAAATACTACCTTCTATACAAGGAATGGAATCTATGAGTTTCTAGTGATTCCCTTCAGGCATAATGATTCCCCTAAATTCTTTATGGATTTGAGAAAAAGAGTGTTTAGACATCACCTTGAAAAATCATTGGCCATTTTTATCACTGATATTCTCATCTAATCCATGTGAAAGGAGTAATATGATGAAAATTTATGACTTGTGTTGGGCACATTGATAAAGGATAAGTTGTACGATATGTTCAATAAGAGTGACTTTGTGATGAAGCAAGTCACATTCATGGGACATTTGATAAAAATTTGGGGAATTTATGAGGACCCTTAATAAATAAAGGCGATTGAGAAATGGACCTGGCCCTATAGTGTTTTAGAAATCCATATTTTTCATGGATTATCTAGGCACTATAGATGTTTTGTGAGAAATTTTCATGATATTCATTCTAGAAAACAATGTTAACAAGAAAGGGGTGAAGTATGTCTGGACGAAAGAATGCGACAGAAGCTTCAAGGAGCTAAAGATAAGGCTGATCACTACACTTATGCTCGTAGTATCGAAAATTGGAGAATGATTTGTGATATATATTAATTATTAAAAGAAATGAATGGGGTGTGTACTCATGATAAATGATAATATGATAGCTTAGGCACACGATAATTCATGATCCATGAACAGAATTAACTGATGCATGATCTAGAGATGGAAGTCGTGATTTTTCATTGGAAATATGGTGGCACTACCATTATGGTGAGAAGTGTGACATATATAGTAACCAAAAGATCCCAGTGTATATATTAACACAAAATGAGCTCCAGATTCTTAAATGGAGATGGTTAGAGATAATCAACAACTACGATGGACCTATTCACTACTATCTGGGAAAGGTGAACAAGGTAGTTGGTTTTCTATGCAGAAAAGAACCTGCTACACTAACCACATAACAGATTGAGAAAAAACCTATCTTCATGGATATTCAAATGATATATTTTGAAATTATAAAGGTAAGGGATACATCCTACATTTCCAAAATGATTTTTCAACCACCTGTTCAATAGAATATCAATGATGCACAAAGGGATGATCTATAGTTACAAAAGAAGGTGAATGTGGTAAAGGATGGGAAGATCCAAGAGTTCCATATCAGTGATGATGGTATGATTTAGTTTGGAACACCAATATGTATTCCTTCATCACCTGGTATAAATATGTTGATGTTGGATAATGCACATATCTCAACATTTTCTATCCATCATGGTAGTACCAAGATATACCGAGATCTCCAAAAACACTTCTGGTCGGATAACATGAAGAAAGAGATTGAAGAATATATATCAAGGTTTGTAGTATGCTAGTAAGTTAATGTAGAGTGAAAAAAGTCCAAAGTGATGATAAAACCATTGCCTATACCCATATGAAAATTTGAGAAAGTCAATATGGACTTAACCCTGGGTCTCTTGATGACGTCCAAGGGAAATAATCCGATACCATTTATGGTTTATCGACTCATTAATATAGACCATTTCATCATTATTTGGGAAGATCTCTCACATAAAAACATGAAATGATATATGTGAAGGAATTGGTGAGACTACATGGTGTTCCACTATTTATTGTCTCATACTATGATCCAAGGATAAAATCTATATTCTAGTGGAATATTCTAAATTATTTGACCATGGAAATAAATGTCAGCATAACCTATCATCCTCAAAATGATGGAAAATATAAAAGGACTATTCACATTCTTGAATGTATACTATGATCCTGGTCTCTATAATTCAAAGGAGGATGGGATCAGCATCTCCCATGGGTTGGTTTCTAGTACAACAATAGCTTCCACATGAGTATTTAGATTACTACATACGAAGATTTGTATGAAATGTAGTGTAGAACTCCATCCTATTGGGGAGATATTAGAGAAAAAAATCTATTTGGATCTGATCCTATTCATGAAATTATATAAAAGGTTCATGTCATTCAAAAACATATTAATGTATCCTAGAGTCTGCAAAAGTGCTATGCTAACAACTATCGAAGGGAATTAGAGTTAGATGTTAGAGATAAAGTCTTCCTTCAAATATCAAATGGAAGAGTGTCATGTAGTTTGTAAAGAAAGGGAACCAAATCCCCACGTACATTTTCCTCTTTATGATCCTTGGCCGCATATGAGCTATGGAATATCAGCATGAAAATCCATCGAATATGGATCCAGTTCATGATTTGTTTCACGTATCACTCTGGAGAAATTTCATAATAGATCTCTCTCATGTATTGAACTCAGAGTTGGTACACCTGAAATATGATATCTCTTATGAGGAGTACCTAGTAAAGATTCTGTATAGGTGAGATAAGGTCATTCACAAGAATAAAATCCCCCAAATTAATGTTTTTTTGAGGAACCATAAGTTTGAATATGTTAATTGGGAACAAGAAGAGGTGATTAAGAACATATACTCTCACCTCTTTGTATAAAACGAAATAATGAGGGTGAAGTTTTCATAATGGGGGAAGAATGTAATGAACCAACATTTTATCAATGGAATTTCCTTTTTATAATTATGCCTTATATTATAATCATAATAGGAAGAGTAATTACTTATAATGATACTAAATACTATGTCATTATTACATATAATTTTTCCACTTCTATTTTTTTGAATTTAAATAATATGACATAAACGACGGCGTTCAGGGTGATTTTTTTAGTCTAATGGAACAAACATAATTTTTGGTGAAAAGTATCTTACACTTTTGAATAGTAACCAACACATATGTATATTAATATGACTCTTATGAATAGTAGAACATCCAATATAATAGTAACCTCACCCATAAATGATTAAGAAAATTTAAGAATCATATAATTGATAACATGAATATAGTAAAATTATTGGCATTTTTGTAAGTCATACATAACTAATTATGATTAATCATTTAATTTATAATAAAATGTATTTGGCTAAAATGTTTTCATAATTTAAATATTATATATCTTTTTTAATATAAATTTTTAAGAACATATTTAATTTTTTATATAATTATAAAATTAGTTTTGATTTTAAAATTTGTATTTCTCATGTAATTTTTGATTTTAGTTAAAAATTAAAATAATCATATTTCAAAAAATAATTTTATAATTTTTTTTTGATTTTAAACTTCAAAAAATTGTGATGGTGACTTTTTTTATTCTTCTTAAATACATGAATTTTTCATGAATAGTGAAAATATGATAATTCAAAAAACAAGTTAAATTCATTAATTATAGAGTCATGTATGATATTTTATTAATGTAAGCCAAATTTTTTAACACTCACATGCAATTATTACTATTATTGTTCCCTGAATATTAATTATTACATGTATTTGGAAAAATAATAATTTAATGAATATAATATTGAGAAACCCCTCTCCCTCCACTATAAATACCACCCTTCACACCCTCATTTATTCACACCTCTAATGCATAATGAATTATCTAAAATAAGCCTAAAAATCAACCCTAGCCCCTCCCCACGTCCAATAACTTCTTGTCTAATCAAAATTCTTATACTATGTTCCTTATGAAGGATATCAATAGGTGTAATCAAGAGGTAATTTCTCTCTCTCTCTTCCTTTAATTTCCTTTCAATTTCAAGTTCTTTTCCTAAAATCTCCCCTTATATCCTCATCCACATGGTATGGTAACTCCAATATCATACATATAATGTATTGTTATGATAATAATGGGATATTATTACTTCCATCATCTTTCTCCTCTTCTTTTTATTTTATAATAGAGAACATTGTTCGTGGGGTGTTAATTTATCTCCTTTAAGAACAACATGTTTTCATTGTAATTTACGTTCTTCAGATCTAGTCATGATACCATTTTTATGGATGAGGCAAATTATGTTATAAGTATTATATCCTATTTAATGTTCTGTATCTAACATATGTACATATTAAAAAATGACTAAACAGAACAAGTTAGTTGGGTTCGAAAAACCTCCCAAATTAACCTTAATGATCATTATTAAATTATAATCTAATGAGTCATTTCCCTGGTATATAAAAAATTATTTATTAGATAATATAATGTTTTGTAACATCATAAATAGCATATAATTACAATTCTGTATATTTATCCTCGTTTTAAATAATTTCCATTCATGAATACAAGTGAACCGTTCAAGACAACTATAAAAACAAACACTCTCAAAAAATGAATTTAAACTCAATAAGTCATCCAAATGCCCATTAAATAACTTAATGAAACCATAATTAACCACATTAATTCATAAAAGGTACATTAATTTCTAATAAATGAATACAATTTCATGATACTATTCTTTAATGTCAAGAAAGCTTTCAGATATGAGGTAAGGGGAATTCTCAAAACCAACTTACATTCATCATGTTTCCCTCCTTCACTCTATTTTTTACATGGTTACTCCTTATGAATAACCTTTTCATCATATTCATACATTTTATGGGCTATACATGATTTCCACTAGAGTTTATGTCATACCAAATGTTTTCCAAATGAAGTCTTCCTTAAAAAAAACTCATTTTACTACTCACTCAAGGTTGATGGTTCTTATATCAAGTATGTCAATCCAACGTTATTTTGGGAACCCAATGTCTATGAATGTTTTATTATGATATTAAAACTATTCCATTTCATAGGTTATTAATGTTTATTTTTTATATATGTTCTATGTGTCGTGCTATAATGAAAATTTTATGATGTGACAGGGGCACCCTAAATTATATAGTGCATTGTGAATGTAGGAATGCGATGGGTGTGACCATAATTAAACAGCACTCCAATGCATTTGATAATGTGATGAATCTTGTGATTTAATGTGAAATGATGTGTGGACACGATTGTAGCTGTTTTTACAATTATGGGTGGTAGTAAACCACTAAGACATGATATTTCATTTTTTATGCATTGCCACATTCCAGGTCTTTTCTTAATCTTTCCTCTCATGATTAGGAACATATGCCTTTGTTATGATGGTAAACATTATTTTAATATCATTTTATGTCGTTTCATGTTTTTATCAATCCTCTTAATGGGATTTTAACTCTCCCCTTCTAAATTTATATCCCTCGGGTTACTACTTGTAATAAAGAGATATTAAGATCCTGTAAGAAGCAAGAGAAGAAAGAATTAAATAAATGATTATGTATTATGTTGTAAAATTTATTAATGGTCAATTTTTTTCGAAGACACTAAACCTTTTGGATCCTCTCGGTGTAATTTTTATGGTTTTTATCATTAAAATGATGCAAATGTACTGTAAGAAAAGGTGGATTCATTATAATGGATGTATTCTCCCCTTTATTTTCAGATCATATGTTTTTTAACGTACAACCATAATCATTATCAACTATTCAACGATAACATTTCATGTAATAAAAAAAATAATTTTCCTCAGTAGAACCAATACATAAGACTTTATACTATCATTATAACTAAATAGAATGAAGTACATCTCTCCATATGTTCCAATAACATTTATCAAACAACATATACCTGTATGGGTGAGATAATGAAAGAATGACTCATTTTTCTCCATTGGACGATATGAACTAAAATCCAAATATATGTGTATAAAAGAATCACAAGTCGTTCCCATTCACAATTAAAATTGGGGATATCCATGCTAATATTTAGGTTTATTATCTTTTTGTTGTCTTGTTGATTAATATAACCCAACCATTGGTGCCACAATTCTTTTTTCATCAACTATCATGTATAAAATTTTCTCTTTACTATCAAACTCATATAAGTTTCAATCTACTTTTTATCCTTTCAGGAGATAATTACCCATCCTTCCTCTGATAGTTCTCCCATTTTGATTAAATGTATGTATCATTAAAAAGTCATAGAGTTGACTCGCACTCAGTATATTTTGATGCATTCCATCCTCATAAAGAACATCATTTTTCATTATATTGACATAAGCCACATTAGTAGTTCCACTGACATTGATCATCAATGCACCATCAATAGAGACCCATAATTTTCCATCAAAACATTTCATTACATTCATTAAAATATTTTAATTTACTATTATATGGTATGAGCATCCATTAGTATGAATCCATGTGATTCTATTCTTTGTACCTTTAAGTGCTACTTCTGAAATATTTGATTTTTCAAATTTCTTCTTTTCGCATGATAAAATATTAGATTGAGTGAAGGATAATGATGCAATTTAAAATATATTTTCCATGTGCACTAGTTCATCATACTCATACACTTATTCTAAAGACGAAAAATTGTTAATAACAAAATACCATCTGGCTGGTGAGTATTGACATCTAACTGGGTTCTATATATATATTGTTCATACCATTCTGCTGCATGTAATAAAGAACATTATTTCTAGAGTTAGAACAATGAAAAAATATCCATAAAATATATTTATTTTATAATATGTTGGAAATGAATTCATTATCCATTTTAAAATTCGATCTCTTCCCCATTTAAATAGCTCCTTGCATCTTCATAGTATGATATAGAATGGACTAGATATCCAAAAAATTGAAATTTCATAAGAGTAAATGTATAATCACATCTATTTATCCCCACATTCCTCTCCTTATAAAAAGAGTATGGGTTATGATCATTTCTGGACACGTGTGGATAGTTTTCCATTATCTTTTTAGTATGGTTTAGAGATTTCTTTTTTAAGACACTAGATTACATTTGTATAGGTCAATCTTTTAGCTTCCCTTAATTTTTTGTCATTTTATTTCTAGACTCTGATGTTATATCATCACACACAATTCAACTTTTTCAAATCAATGTAGATAATTGATCACTCAAATATTATTCTAATCCTTAATAACATTGATTTTCTCTCTCTAACATCTCCTGATCTAAAAAACTTATAAACTGTATTTTATTATTTTTCTATTGAATTTGATTTACTTTCAAGTTCACTACTTAGATTAAAAACTTATTATTCAACCAATCAGCTAAAATAGACTTTTAATCCAGTCTTTATATATATTCATTGATTAAAATCTCATTTTCATAAATCATAGTATTCAATTGAACTATAAAATATGATAATTAAATAGTTTTTAATGTTGTTTGACTACTTCTTCTATCCAATCTGTTTTAGCTTCAAACTGATCAATATATTCTGATGAATATTCCAGAAGATCTCTCCAGTTTTTGTTTATATTTATTTCATATTCAAGAATACTAATACAATATTCATGTTCTTTATTGAGATCAAAATCAGCAGTAAATGAATTATCTTATTATTTTTCATTTGATGGTTGTGGTTTTTTTACTATAGCCATAATGGATACTTGGGTTCCAAATTTAAATTGCTTTTCGTCATCCTCAAATTTTTCATTATCAACACCTTCTAATATACAAAAAAATCCTTCTATGTAATTTACTTAAAAAATTTAAAGTCTCTCATTTGGTATATCCTTTTTTTAAGCTTCATCATGTTTCCAACCTAATTTTATTTATCATTTTGCATTCTTTAGCACATAGAGGCTATGTGTATAACTCTAAGACAATGTAAACTATCCATAGAATGCTTCCCCTAAAATATCATATTCCCATTCATGAATTTAATTTCAATGAGGAAAATAAGTTCACCTTCCTCATTATCATTATCAACATAATTTCCCAAAAATATTAATTTTTTATAGGTATTTGAAAGTCATTTACATTGTTACTAGTGTTTTTCGTTCTTGTATTTCACCTACCTTTTATTATCCAACTAGAAAGGTCAATAAATTATCCTGATAATGTTTAGGATATCCATTTTGTAGTAATGAAACTTTTCCATTATAGAGAGGGGGAATACCACTTAGTATTTTCTTCACAATGTAAATTTCAATGATTTCGTCACCATGTACTTGTATTATCCAATAACATTAGTAACTTGATTAAAAAATGTCTTTTATTTTCATTATGAATAATTTATAGATCATCAAAAGTATTGTGCAAAACATAGAGTTTCAACTCCTTCAAATTTTAATTTCCATAATATGCAATTCCATTTTTTTCCAAATATACATGGATGAAGTGAAAATTATTACCATCAGATAGATTTTATTAGAATGAAATATAGTATGAGAATTCAATACATTTGTATCATTATCATGAATTTTTCTGTCTGTTTCAGTCATATACATTTTAGTTGCATCAGTGACCTGAATATCTTATGTACTATACTAGAGTAACTCCACTATAATATTTTTAGGAGATATATCTAAAATATTATTCAAAATATAGATATTTCTCTAATAAAATAAGGGGACCCCCAGACATTTACTGAATTCACCATGTAGCATTGAAGTATTGATTTAACACTAGAAACCTATAGGCTCTAATACCACATAAAGGACCCCAGAACACCCTAAAAGGGGAGTGGTGTATCTATGATTCAACATTTTCTCCTAATGTAATGGATCTTGTTCAGATATTGGTAGTGACCTATTAAATATTTTTAATGGGAATGTGAATAAAACAATTACAAAAAAAAATTATAGAGCAATAATATTCATGGATCACATTTCTATGATTTTCTATGGATCATATAGAAAAAGTGTTTCTCTCATACCTAAATCCAATCATCAACACTATTTATGGAATATATATGTTTAGATACATTCAATTTTTTCTAGGAACTCTATCATATTAATATATTGGCGACATTAAACTACTTCTCTCAGAACACTTCTGTCAACTCCCCCAAGCTCACTTCATTGACAGAATCTAACTCCATTTATTGACATGAAGGTTGATTAAATGGAGTGGAATTAAAGTATTTCTACATGTCTTTTATGAGAATATTGTTGCACCATAGACCAATTTGGATGCAATGTAAAATCACTATTTTCTGAAAACCTATGTTCAGAAATACCATTCCTCAAGCGCCTTTTCCATGCTCACTCCTTCGCAAATCACTCTGCCATTACATTAAAAAACAACCTTTATGAAGCACACTGGGCAATGAGGTACACCCCATCATCCTAATGCACCCCTTACAGAGAATCATGGACATAAATGAAGAAATAATTATCATTTCCCCGATTCTCAAGATTACATAAAAATCAATATTTTTTGAACTCCCATAGCTTCATTAAATCTAGAGTATTAAAGATATTCTTTATATAATTTCATCTCAAATTTAGTTGGGGTATTCTTATATTTATTGGCTAATCTGTTTTCGATGGTCTACAAAATCTAGAAAATGTTTTTAAAATTACAAAACATTTTCAGGATAGTCATCCATTCACAAGGAAGCATTGAAGTTTGAGATTGTTTCAAAGCATTCCATAAATCAATCATTCTCTCAAGATTATACAATTATTTTAATCATAGAGAACCCTATCATCATTCACGATGCTTCACATATTGGAGAAATAAAACCTAGGTTTCAATAAATCCATGAAATTAACATTTTCATGAAGAGTTTTTATAAGAAAACACCCTTTAACTATACCAACCTATTCCCTTGTATTTTTGAAATATTAATATTGGAAAACACTAGGATGTTAAACCACATTCAATATTGTAGTCACCTTGAATTGTGAGATCCATTCTAAAGAAAACACCACAATATTCCACATGAGGATTGAAAAAAAACAAACAATACTCCATTTATAGAGAAATATGACTTTGGAATAAATAGATAAGTCCCATGTATATGATCTATTCCACCTGTCCCTCTTGATAAATTATATAACCGAATTTAGAGGTGTTGCAATCAGATAATGATCTCTCTTGTGAAGAGTATCTAGTGAAGATCTTGGATTGAATATAAATTGTTCTACAAAAAATAAGACTCACCTATTCAAACTACTATCGTGGAACAATAAGTATGAAAAGGTAACAAGGGAACCATATGATACAATGAAGGAGAAGTACCCTCTCATTTTTTCTCCATAGTTTGTAAAATGAAATTTAGAAGGTGAAATTTCATAAGGGTTGTTGAATGTAAGGACCCAAAATTTTATCAATCAAAATTCCAATATTATAATTATGTTATATTATATAAATAACATAAAATCACATTTAAAACACATTTAAAACATTATAAACGAATAATTAATGAAATAAAGAGTATTTTCTGATGTTAAGGAACATATATCACTGAAATTTTAACATGATATTTCGAATAGTACGACGACCCTTAGGAATGGTAAACCCACCAATAGGAAAATAAACATACCTATGAAAGTATAAATAATATTGTGGTATCTAGTAAATGAAAAATGAAATAATTATATCATAGTTTATGTAAATAAATGTTTTAAAAATTATTAATTTTTATTTCTATTTTATATATAAAAAATAATTCATTAAAATACTATGACGTATTGTGTTACTTGATTGAAATATAATTTTCCTAATTTATATTCTTATATTAATTTTAATCTTATATTTTTAAGATAACAATATGTGTCATTATTTTATTTTTTAATGTTATATAATAATCATTATAATTTTAAAATATGCATTTTTCGAGTAAATATTTATTTTATTTAAAATTATATTTTCTCATATTTATAAAATTATTTTTTATAAAATGGTTTGGATTTTTTAATTCTAATCATTGAAAAATGGTTTGGGTTTTTTCTGGAATACTTAACGTTTTGTTGTATATTGAAATATGGTAATTTATGGTATATTTACATTTTAAGTTAAATATAATACTCCTTGAGTTATTGATGATGTAACCAACATAATATCAAAAATACAACTATAATATGAACATATTTAGTGATAATTCTAATTCTATTAATATTATTGTTGAAAAATAATAAACCTAAGAAATAAATAATGAGAAATCACCTCTCCTCCATTATAAAAACCACACCTCACCACCTCTTATCGTCATACCTTTCATGAATCGAGCCTATCAAAATTCATTCAAATACTCTTCCAAATCCCATACCACATGTCTATGATCTATTTTTATCAACCAAATACCTAATAGAATTCCATAAGAAGGTTCTTAAGGGGGAGCAATTCAAGAGGTGAATTTTTATCTCTTTTAATCCAATTTATTTTCAAGTAATTTCTTTTTTTAATATATTATTTTGTCCCCTAATAAAAATAGAATGATAACTAATGTAATTTATATATACATTAATTTAATTTTTATAAGCATATAATCCAACATAAAACACCATCTACCCTTGTTTTAATTCTAGAAATAAAATCGTCGTCCGTGAGGTGTAGATTTATTGACTTCATGTATGAAAAGTTTTTGTTTTCCATTATCTCCTATATAGATGGTCTTAAAACCATAATAATGGAACAATAATATTTTAAAAATTATTTTTTAACCATTTTTTCTGCAACTAATATATAAAAATAATACTAAATGATAAAATAGAACTATTTCATTATCCTCTTAAAACAAAAAATACTAATCTAAACGATTATCATTAACTTGATGATTCATACTCATAAATTTTGTTTTAAGGCCAATGAAAAATATTTTTGTTCATTAATAACATATAATTTAAATTCTTGAGAATGATACCCATGTAATTCCATACTCTTATACAAGGGAACCGATCATAAAAACTAGGAAAATGAAGACATCTAAATGATGAAATATAACACTATATCGTATAAAAAAGAATGGAAAAAGAAAATAATAAAACTATAATTAATCAATTAAATGTATAAATTTTCATGAATTATTTAATTCATGTATTAAATTAATTATCTTGGAAATTTAGATCAAGTGTTGACCTCTTTTTGACATAATGTAAGGAATTCTACCCGAACATCCATTTTTCATCCCAATTATTCTTTCTCTAAATTTACCTTAATGAAATACTTATTTATTTATAGGTATTTATTATAAATTCTATAAATATATTCCAAAATCATGTATCTATATAAGTCAATATTTCATTTATGTGGTAATACATGTTTTAATAAGGATATAGTCTCAAAACATTTCCAAGAGAAAACCTGATTCAATTGAACATCTCAATTTCATAAATGTTTTTAAGTGAACTCCATAATATATTTTAAGCCACATTTATTTGAAATAAATAAATAATGTCATCAGGAATATATAGCTTGGTTCATTTCCCATTTTATATAAATAATTATTTATTTTTCATTTTAAATAATCAGAAATATTTTTCCTAAATAACACTAATTTTATATTTCTAATGTTACATAAATCCTATATTACATGTATTCAATTTTGTTTTAAATCCGTTATCATGATATATAAAATTTTTTGATTATAAATTAACTCTTATAGTTTAAATATTTTCTATTAGGGAAACCAATATGATCTTCCCTTATGTTATTCTTAGTGACCTGATTATGATACCCAATTTTTACCATGGTTAACCCTTAAGAATATTATTAATTCATTATGTATGATTATTTACATGGAAAAAATATTCCTAAACATTATATGATTGGTTCACCTAGATATATATCCAATTAATTGGGTAATGTTTAGTCTCATGATACATCATTTTCAACAGGCTTAGTATTTAGCCTTGCCTCATGCTCCATGTGCAACAGACTTGGTGGTTAGCCTTCAATTGTACTCCTCAATGTGTAATAATAGTTGAATCAATTTAAGGTAATATATTATGATGATCCCAAATTACTATTATTACATAATTATGTGATCCTATTTTCTATATAATATGTTTCCCTATGATTAATCATGTTCAATTAAATTTTATACCATAATGTTATTCCTTCTTACACCTTTGGTAAAAATTATTTTAATGATTATTTCCATACTAGGTATTTTAGCACATCCACTTGTTCATGTATTCTCCAATGCAATTCTATGATGATTTACGAGATTAAAATAAGTTAGAATCTCTATATAACGATTTAATAAAATATGTTCTTATTTTGGAATCATGATGTTTAATTATGTACCTAATATCCAAGACACAAGATTTTACAATCATTTTCTTGTAATGTGATGTTTAATTATTCTTTAAATCATGTTATGATATGTGGGAAAGCATAGGGTCACTTTAAATGTTCCACTTATATTCCATGTTATTCATTTTTTATAGCTACATGACATCATTATCTTCATCATTTTGTTTATATTTTTGAATCAAAATTCACCGGTTTATTTATTTTGGATATTTTTTTATATTATTGATTATTCATATTTGATGATTTTATTCATTTTTTATATATTATTTACCACTATGTTATACTCTGACTCAAGTGGGATTACTCTCCCCATGAATACACCCAAGGATCTCTAAACTATTCATAATATAACAAACTTAACCCCAGTATACGATAGACAGTGTATTTCATTATATTAATGAAATTGACACAAGAGATATTATAAACATGGATCAATTGATTTTGTTGTCTTGATTAACAACATATATTCATGGTTCCCCTATTATATTGGTAATTATATATAAAACATAAGAAATTGAAATAATCAAATTCTTGACAATTAGTCAATGATTTCATCATCAAAACCCGTGAAAGAAAAGATAATAAAATGGGGAGATAAAATTCACAGTAAAGGCCATATATAGTAGAATAATGAATCAATAATAAGTTAATTGTAAACAATATGGGATTTTTAAAAGCAGAAAAACATATTTCTATCAATAAACTGAGAATGAAAATGCATCCATATTTTTTTTAATAGTGATAATTTCATTGATGGTAATAAATAAAAAATAAAGCAAGGAAATTAATAAAAATTTGATGTAATTTATCTGGAATAGGATCCACTACCATTAATACCTTTCATAAGATGGTTTATTTCGATGCGTAAAAACTCATTTGATTCTATTTTAAAATAAGAATGAATGGTTTGTCCCTGGCTGTTTTATATCATATGAAAAGTTGATGCATGAAGGGGATATATAATTTTGGCTCCCCATGTGTCACTACAAGTCCATAGTATTATTTACTCATAGACGTAATTCATGAAAAATATTCCATTTAAAAATATCTGTATTTATTAGAAGATACAAATTTATCAATATTTTTACAATTTAAGTTACATTAACAGTAAAAATATTATGTAAAAATGGAATATATATTAATAAATAATCATATAAATGATACAATAAATACATATATTCAATGAAATATTAAATAATTCATGATCATAATTTAAAGCGTTGTTAACAAAGTTAGTAAATTATGATCATATCATATGTTCCACATATATTAATATGATATAAGAAACATTTACCACTTTGTAATTCATCGAATTGCGTAGCCAAAAAAATTTATTATCATAAAATGAAATGTTTAATAACAGGAAGATAAGGAGATTCATGATTATCTCTATCAATGTATGTATATATACTCATGAAATAATGAATAATTTTTCAACAAGGAATACATCATTGAAATAAAAGGGTTATGAGAAACCCCTAATCTTATGTACAAAAGAGATCTATATTTTACAATAATATAATGGATAATAATTTTAAAATGACTAATTACATAATAAATAACCTATTATACATTTATTTTATTTATTATAATTTTATTAAGTTCATTTATTGAAATTACGATTAGTTATATTGTTTAATTTCACTATTCTATGAATATTTGTATTATAGTTTTATGGTGGCTTCCCTTTTGTATAGTTATGGGAGATCTTTTCAAATAGAAAAAATCAATAAGTGTAATGGAATGATATTACAATACATATAGTATTTTATACAGTACATATACATCATTTGGTTATATTTAATGAGTGTGATTCAATAGATAAAACATTAATGAATAATTATTATTTTATTTTGGAAGTTTATAAGACCATCAAGAACTAGTATTGATTTAATTATTATTTTGTTGACTTACAGGTTCAAGAAAATTAAAAAAATTGTAATAAATATTTTTTTATTCATTAATAGTAAATATGGTTTTCTAACCAGCCATGATGGTGGTAATGAAAAATGAAAACTCATAATCCATGAAGGTGGTAAAATGAAACCTCACAGATGACGTTTTTATTTTTTTAATTAAAATAGGAATATGAGATATTTTTATATGGATATTACATTAACACCATTAAATTGTTTTATATATATGATACGTGAGCTTTCATTCCACTTTATAGAATTGGAGTAGATTAGAGAAAAAAAATATTTTAATTAAATGAGAAAGGAGTAGGATTTTACCACTTGAATGTGGTCTCCTTGGGAACCATCTTTTGGAACTTGTGTTTGGTCTTTTAGTGAGACCAAAAGGCCTTAGTATTTTGGAAGATGATTTGTATGAGAATTAGTATGAATATTTGAATGATTCTAATATTTAAAGGTTTGAGGATAAGAGGTGGTGAGGGGTTGTATGTATAGGGAGAGTAGATGGGTATTTATGATGATTTTATTCATTATTAAATTATTTTGGATGAAGACTGTCGAAAGTGTAGATTTCTGGGACTTTTTAATGTAACTAGAATATGTGAGTTAAAAATAATTCATTCATATCTCATCAATACATCATATATAAATCAATAATTAATTAATTTACTTATAATGTAAAATTATTGAAATTATAGTATTTGACTATTGAATGAAAATTCAACTATTTTAGAAAAACTGTAATAGTTCTCCCTAAATATTTTTTGAATTTTAGATTTCGTGAATTTCATCAATTTTATTAGAGTGTTTTAACAAATATGGGATATTTATTTTTTAAATAAAACAATTATTTATTCAAAAAACATTGATTTTAATATTATAATTGATTTTTCATCACTTGGAAAAATTAATTATCTTCCCACAATATTATCTAATTAATTTAATTCGAAAAATATATTGATTTATGAATATATTTTATGAAACAAATATCCTTTAAATAATTATATTAATTATAATATTATGAATAAACATATATTTTTCACAAAAATACTAACACTTTATTTATCATTTAAAATAAATTTTTTAATTCTAATATGAAAAAAATATCATATTTTCATAATTGAGATACCATTATTTTATTTATACATTCATATGATATTTTATATTTATAATGTAAACATTATTATTCTTAACAATTATGTTTATATTTAATTTTACATCAAGATAACTTCTTAAAAAAGTTAAATTTATATAATGTGACAAATATCGTAAAATTTTATAGTATTATATTATACCCTCCTACAAAAATTTCAACCATGAAATTTTCATGATTATTACCTTAAAAATGTAATTGGGGTTTTCTTCTCAAAATAATCCTTAGGTTTCCACATTTCTACTTCCATTTTACTATTTCTCCACAGAATGTTTACAAGATGGGTTGTTTGATATCCCAATACTTGCTCCCCAGTGTCAATAATCTTGATAAACCCTTCATAGTAAGAAAAATTAGGTTTTGATTCTATTTATTCATAAGTGTGTACTTGCATTGAGACTTACTTGTACATGTTTAAAAGTTTTATTTCATCAAATCATGATATTTGGATTGACTGGGTGGCATTAATAATTGGTACACTAAAACTCAAACTCATTATTGAATCCAAATGTTCCTATTTAACTAGGGTTTAGTTTCCATTTCTTATCAAACGTTATGAAACCCTTCCATGGAGATAATTTTATAATGACATGATCTCCCACAAGAAATTATAAATAATTTCATAGGTTAGAAACAAAAAGCTTTTTATAATAGTCAGTTTCATTAATATGATCCTCTAAAGTCTTTACGTTTGTCATTATTTCTTCAATAATTTGTAGAACTATCTATTTCCTTTCACCAATATCATCCCAAAATTTTTTATTTGGACATATCTTTCCCTATAATGCTTCATGTGGAACCATTTAAATACTTGATTGAAAACTATAATTATAGAAAAATTCTACAAATGTCAATTATGATTCCATATACATTTAAAGTCAAGTGATAATGATCTTAACATGTATTTCAATGTTTGACTAGTCCTATTAGAGTATCCTTAATTTTGAGGTTGGATAGTCATTACTTAAATAAATCTTAGTATGAAAAGCCATCGAAAGACTCTTCCAAATTTCTAATGTAAAATGTGAATCTCAATCAGAATCCATCGATAGAGGTTATCCATCATGTTATACAACTTATTTAATATAGATAAATTCTAGTTTTTCAAGACTTTAATATTTTATTATTGCATGATAATTTGTCGATCATGTAAAGACGTCAACCCCAATATCATGAAGACTGTGACTTAGTTTATTACATTGGTATAAGATATAAGGCATCATATCCCAATTGATTGTATAGTTTATTACTCTTTTTAAAATACATATTTATTTAAAAAAACATTACACATTTGATAAAAAATTAAAAATGTGTTTTCATAGTTAAAAAAATATTCTCATTAGTGTAACCCTATATATCTGTCATAATAAACTTATTAACAATCTGGGTAAAATAAAACATAAGAAAGGGGTGAGCCCAAAATCTCTATAATGGTAAATTACAATAGAAGAAATAATATAACAATGTGAATAATCAACATGGTAAGGTAAATAACTAAAAACACATTCCATTTATCAAATAATTTAAAATGAAATGCATCCATAATATTTTTCATAGTGAAAATAACATGGATAATTATAAGTGAATATCAAATAAAGGGAATGCTTAATTATTGGACATCATGTATCTAGAAAATGAACCAATACTTCATGATTTCATACTATATTGATATAAACATATTTAATTGATCAAACTATTTTGTATCATGTTACAATTCGATGAATCGAGGGGCTATGTAATTTTGGATCACACCCATAACAACAAGTATAAAAAATTCATTATATACTGAATAGATGATTTAAAAATAAATTTATAAATAAATTATCCCATAAAATATTGAAATATATTAATTACATTAATACAATTAGATTTATGAAATTATATATCTATGGGGATATATATACATCTTATAATTGGAGGGTCTATTACATCAAAATATGTCATAATCAAAGGAGATCAGGACAATGTACCTTACAAATTAATTGATTAAATTAATAAACTAATATTCCATAAAAGTAAAGTGGAAATAAAAAAGCTATAATCAATTTACATTTCCCATATAACAACAACATTTAATAATTAATTAATTATTAGTTTAACCTAATGAATGAAAATCGTGTTACGAAATTTATTACCACTTGTAATCAAAAGAATCTTATTCCCCATAAAAGTATTAGAAATCAAAATAAACACTAAATATCAGCAATAAAATTAGATTAATGATATATTATATTTAATTTAATTTTTCATATACCATACATAATAATATTAGTGGTGAATGTGGCATATATCTCATAAAATTAAATATGAGATGATAAAATCCTTACATCACGCTTCCCTTTAGTAGTGTGTAATTTAGTATAATATATATGTTTTAAGGAATGTTATAAACTTATTACTGAACAATATACATGTATATTATACCTTACGTGATGATATAATTACATGTTAGGTCTCATTAATTAATAATATTTCATTATTTTCATGGATTTGAGTGTGTCTGTTCAAAGGTTTTATTTTCGGTTCATTTCTGTAAAATCCTTATTTTTTTTGTAAAATGGAATTTAAAATCCAAAAGTGGAATGAAATAGTTTTAATGAACTTAAAGGATTATATATGATCATATTTATAATTTTTTTCTAATGTTATGATGATTCATTAAATAAACATTTAATGATAAATGATTAGTTTATATTGGTGGTTTTTCTGAACATGATAAACTAATTTCTCTTTATTTACTATTATGAGTATATATTAGTTCCATAACATTAAATATGATCAAATATAATTATTAAAATATTATTTTATTTGAATAATATATTTATGACAATCGATGAATGTGAAAATGTTAAATGAAAAAAGTCATTATTCATGGAGGAGATTAACTGACATAATATGAACAAAAGTTGGGTTTCATTGAATAAAAGTAGGTAATAAAAGAAATAGATAGAATATATTTAATTATTATATATAAAAATAAATTATTTACATGATTTTGGAAATAATATACCATGATGGATGAAGGGGATTAGGGCAATGTTTATAAAGAAAAGGAAATAATGTCCATGTTTTGAGGGAAGTACATTTAGAATTTCTCCTCCTTGAGAGACCCTTTAGTACATTGTATTTTGTCTTATGATGAGACTGGGAATACATAGAAATGTAGAGAGATAAGATGAGTTGTTTAAGAACTTTTTAGGGGATAATCATCCTGTGGTTCAAAATTGGGAGGTAAGGGGTTATATTAATACTAAAGGAGATGTGGGATTACATGATAAATATTGTTAATAATTTATAATTAAATCCAACAATATTGAGGTGGCACTAATTTCAATGAATTATGATGGAAATAAATATTTCATAAGATTTTAAGGGTCAATTTAGACCACAACCAACCATTTAATTTTTTAAATTTTTGGAATGTCAACCTTTTACCTTATAACTTTTAGGCTAGTCACTATTTTACTTGTATTTCATTTTATAATATTGTTACCACTACAAATTTTTTAATCCTAAAAAATAAAAATTACCATAAAATATAATATAAAACTAATTATTTGAAAATTTGAATAAATTTTTCTAAATTAAATTCATATTAATTTCCAAATTATATTGAAACTTAATCCCACAAACACAATATAAAAGTGGGATTTTATTGTGAAATGTTCAAAAGATTGAAATTTTAGTATATCAAATTTTAATGTGAAATTCATTCCTATTTCCTATATTATATTTATTGATTTATATTTGACCTCATGTTATTTCAAAAAACATTTATAACCATAATTCAACTACATAATTAAAATATATTAAAACCCATTTTTTAATTGAAATGCTATATCTCTCATTATTCATCAAACAAAATGAAACTTATCCAAAAAATAGTAGAATTTCACTATATGATAATTTTGATATTATCATTTCAAAAATGTTTTTTATTTTTTTGAATAAAATTTATAAATCCATAAAAATTTATATTTAATGTAAGTGCACCATTAAAATGTAGAAAAACTACTTTAGAAATATATATATTTTTATTATCAAATTTTATTTATTATTATCTTAAGACCATCAAACTTATGATGTGACATAAAAAAATTACAAAATATATAACAAATAAATTTCATTAAGATATTTTTGTTATAATAATTAATTAAATGTATAATATGAAACGTTATTTTGTTCTTAAATATAATTATTTCATAAAAACTAATATGATATGTTAAATTTGTTCATTTATTATTTCTAATTATTATTGGTAACTAGTGAATTAATTTAATAAACATATGTAAAATATATATTAATAATTTAATTATTCTCATTAATTAACTCAATTCAAATGTTTAGGTGTTAGCTATTATAATTTTTGAATATTTAATCATTTGATTAAGCTCGGCATTTTTTGTAACATTCTCTCTCCATAAAATTGAATTTATTTAGGAAGGAACAAACCATAAAATAATTTGGTGTTCAATTCTTCCCTCCATCATTAAATTTTGTTCTAAAAATATATAATTTAACTTTTTAAATATATTGTTGATAATTGAAAATTATTTTGTGGGAAAACATAATAATAAATAGTGTTATTAATAATCCTCTTAATTACGTATAAAAGGCAATACATATGTTACTCCAATATAATGCTTTAAAATATGATAACATTAGTTCAATGTGAAAAATTGAATGTAAAAGAAAAAAACCATCATTTTCTATTAGATAATGACAGAGAATATGATCATTAGAATGTCTACCATCAAAACATTGTAAATTTGTGATAATTTAAAGATTCCATTGTTATCTTCGTAAAAAAATCAAACGAATAACCTTATTTTTCTCAAATTCTTTTCCTAGAGTAGAGGAATTATTTTACTATTTTGATAAGAACAATAGAAAAATATACTTACATGATTACTTTATATGTCATATTAGTAATCGGATAGTTTGGTTATTCTTTGATCTACATTCACACAATCACTTAAACATGTAAATGAATATTCATGAGGAATTTTTTTATACTTGAAATGGATTATTTCATCATGATTAACTAGTCATTCTTTAATTGTTTAATTTGTTTAATGAAACAAAAAATGGTTGAATATGATATATAATATAATAAATCATAATTTAACCTCAAACAATATTATAAAATGTTAAAAATAATCCATTCTCTGTGTAGATAAATTTAAGAGTCATTAAAGATAATTCTGTCGAAATTCGAAGACTAATAATTTAGAAGGATGGTTTTTAAATTTTCAAAATCATTTTATTTTCAAAATAATGTATAAAATATTGTCACATAATAATTATATGAACAACTAGATCACTATACCAATTTAATGAAAACATGTATGATTCCAAAAATAAAATATCATATATTTAATATATTCCATAAATCAAAACATGTAGTTAGAAAAAATAAAGATATCACATACCGTAAAATCAATAAACACTTTAATGGTCACCAATATTGTCCCATAAATACATCATTTTCATTAATAACTCGACATCAAAAAAAATATCATGGGTTTTATGTTCTTATCCATGTGGTTTTAGAGAGACAAAATTTACACAAAATCACATTACTAGTTATCAGTACCAGTCAACATGTTTTCTCAAATCCTCAAAGAATATGTACTGTAGTACAATCCTAACACACATCATTATTTTCATGAAAACAAAAAAAATTTTAAAAAGAATTATTTAATCCTAATAAAAAATAATTTTAATCATTATAATTCATTGTGAAAACATTAACTACTCTTAATCATCTTTTTTCTTAATAACTCCTTTCTTTGATTTGAATTTTTTCTTCTCTAGATCCATATCAGTATAACAATTACATATATAAAATTTCTGGTACTCTACATTACTTTCCACTAGGACATAGATTTTCATAATTATCATACATTCCACATTTGAAACATTCAATCATTGCTAATACATTTGGTAATATATTATTCCATAATTTTCATATTATTCCACAGAAATTATGTGATATTGTCCATATTTTCCACACCAAAACCATCATCTCATTATTAGATGAAATATACTTCAGTGTTTCATCTCAAATTATCAACATAAGAGAAACTGAATCATCTTTCCTTTATAGTGTCCACCACCTGAGCTCTCTACGAACTTTATCATTCTCTTCATTTTTGTGCCTAATATTTGATTAAGTTGTTTTTTGTTAATCCTATATAATGATAACTAGTTAAGCATAATCATAATATTCTTCTTTCTAATCAATGTCCCATCTTATTTTTCAGCCATATATTGTCAATAATATTCAATGTCTCCCAAGTTCATTTTTGTTCCCACCACTAACTGAAACCAAAAAGTAATGTTTAAGCACTAAACACATTAGAATAATCTTATACTATGAAAATTATTTCAATATAATGAAACATTCTTCTCAATACATGAGTATTTAGGTTTATCCTATGTAATAACAGGTCATTACATAATATATTGGATATTTTCCAAAATGTAAAATAATACTTAATGTCATTTATAAGGATATATTTCCTACTATTCATTAATATCCTGGTACCATGGGTTATACAAAACATTCTATGAAACAAACTATAATAACCCAAACCCTTGTCTCCCAATGTTGGTTCCTTATATTATTACATTGGATTAATATACAATGAATCACATCCTAAAAGACTGTATAGTTTATTAGTATTTTTAATCAAGATAAATATCTTATATTACTATTACAATTTAGATATAAAATTCAAAAAAAATTCATTGATATTACCATTATTACCCTTACCATAACCCTACATACCAGTCATAATACACTTCTTGGAAACCCTAGGAAAATAAAACATAAGAATTAGGTGACCCTAAATGATTAAGAAGTGTTATATACAATTGAAGAAATAATGAGTCAACGAGAATAATCAATATGGAAGGGTAATTAACTCAATGAAATTCCATTTTATATATAAAATGAGAATGAATTGCATCCATACATTTTCTCACATTGAAAATACACTGGATAATTATAAATGAATAATGAAACAATAGAATATATAATTATTTGATTTCAAATACCTACCACATGAAGAAAAACCATCCATAATGTTTAATGTATAGGCAAATCCCAATTTAATTTATAAATCAGTTTTTCCTCATTATACCTTTCAATGAATAGATGGGTTATATAATGTTGGAAGTCACCAATCATTGCAAGTCCAAGGAATTCTTTATATACTGAAGAAATTATTTTAAAATATATTTATAATCAAAATTTTGACATAAAAGATTGAAATATTCTAATTCCATGAATGTAATGAGATTCAGGATATGAAATATAAATGGAACATTATGTAAACCTCATAAAATAAGGTGGATTTATAACATAAAAATATTCCATAATAAAAGGATATCGAGACAAATTCACTTACAAATTAATTTTTTATCTGTATTCAATCTGAATACCCATATAAAAGTGGAAATAAAATATGAGATAATCAAAATTCAATTCACACCTAACCTTATAATGAAATAATCAATGAATTTTATGTTTAACCTAATGAATTAATATTGAGTTATGTAATATCTTACCACATGTAATCAGTCGAATAATATTATCATAAAATTAATGATAATAACATTAATATTTTTATACCATAAATACAGTGAGATTCAATATATTATATATGAAAATAATGTATACACACGTTTTACAGAAGAAATGTGTGGTCAATCGGGCATATATCTCATAGAAGATAATGTTAGACAGGAAAATAATTACCTCAAGCTTCCCTATAGTGGTCTGTGAATTAATATCCTCTATAATTTTTTGAAGAATTTTATGGACCCATTGAAAAATTATTTTCATACATATGATTCTTTATGTGATGATATAATGAAATCGTACAACACATTAATTTAATGTATTTCATTATTTTCATGGTATAAGGTGCATTTGTTCCATGGAATAATGTTCGGTTCATTTGTGAAAAATTTTGGATGTTCATATTAAATGGATTTTAAAATCCAGAAGTTGAGTGAAATAGAATAAATGAAATTTTAGGTGTATAAATGGTTCATTATATCAATTTTTGTTCTAACATGAGGAAGAATGAGTAGATAAAATGATATTATTAAATGATTTGTTTAGTTTTGTAGTTTTTCTGAACATCATGAACATTTTCGGTTTTATATTCAATTATGAACATATAATAGTTATATAACATTAAATAGGATATAATATAATTTTTACTTTATTATTTTTGCTAAAAAATACTTTTATGACCATCTACGATGGTAGTAATGGAAAACAAACAACAATATTATTCACAAAGAGGATTAACTATCATAACATGATTAATAGATTCATCTAATTGAAAAAGTGTATGTTATAAAAGGTATGGATATAGTAAAATTAATTAGATAAATAAAATTATAGTATTCAATTGATTATATAATTACTAGGTAATGGTGGATGATTTAGATGAAGATAATATAGAAGAAGAAAAGAATATAAGAGAGGTGTTTCGAGAGAATTGTCACAGAAATATCACCTCATTGAGCGACCATTGATCAAATTTTAGTTGTACTTATGGTGTGAAAATCACAACACGGATGTGGGGAGAATTAGTAGGATTTGTTTGGGTAGATATTTGAGGATCTACAAGGCTTGAGGGTCTAAATGGGTTGGAGAAGGGTGGTTTTAATACTTGAGGATTGGTGGGTTAATGTGATTAAAATAGTGATTATTTAATAATTAATACCGTTCACATTGAGGGGACAATAATTTACATGAATATTATTGAATGTATTATTTTTTAGGCCTGTTAGGGTCTAGATTCATGTCATCCAACAATTATTTTAAAAAAAGTATATATGTTTAAATTTTAACTATACAAGAATAAGTAATTATTTTTATCACAACAAATATTTTATACAAAAATATTAAAAATAATTTAAAAACTATTCTAAATATTATTTTTTGAAATATAGATTAAATTGATAGAAATTCAATTTATATATTTGGTAAAATTAGATTTAAAATTAGTATATATGATAATATGAAAAAGTTGTATTTTAAAGAGAATGGTTCAAAGGTATGAAATGTCTTTATATATAATTTAGAAGTGAAATATATTCTAATGAATTAAGTTGGATTTATCTATGAGTAATTGATCTAAATAGGCCTTATAACAAATTTATAAAATAATATAAGTATATAAATTAATTTTACAAAGAATTTGTTTTTAAAAAATGTCAATATTTGTCTCTATTCATCTAAAAATTAATCTACTCCAAAATATACCAAAATCTCTCCCTAAGATAATGGAGATATTCTGATTATAAAAATGAGTATTATATTTCCAATTAAATCACAAATTTTTTTATGATTCTATTTAAAATAGTTTCTCCTTCAAAATGCATCAAACTTTCCTTTAGAAATGCATTTCTTTTTATGCTTAGAATTATATTTATTCAAATATCAAGCCAATAAAATTTGTTGGATAAATAAAAAATAATAATTTTATGGAATATAAAACATATAAATAAAACTAATACATTTCTGTAATAGTGATTAATTAAATTTATTCAGATAAAATATCATTTTGGGCATAAAAATTTAATTTATAAAATATTATTTGATATGTTCAATTGGTTCCCATTTTTATTTATGAATACTTGGTAAATGATGGATTAATTTTATAAACATGTGAAAGCTATATTTTCTTAATTTTTTATTCTTATACATTATCACAAATCAAATGTCAAGGTGATGACACTCATAAGTTAATAATATTGAATCATTTGTTTAAGGCCCGTTCCCTATATAGAATAGTATATTGAAGAAATTGACTTTATTTAATTCGAGAAATACTGTAAAATATTGGGGAATTATATATATTCTATGATTATTGTAAATAAACCTTATGACATCATTCTTTAGATTTTTCCATAGTTTTCCTGTAAAAAATTCCACCGTAATGACATCCGACTTCCTAATACGAATAGGTAGAGGTTTAAAGAATCCTCTAGGAGGTTGTATCTCAGACTTTACTTGTTTACAAACTTCGAATATTGAAAAAGAGTTAGTTATTTATCACTTCATATTTTCCCAAAAAAATGTTCCTTTAGATATCAATATTTGGCGGTTCTATTAGGGTGTATAGATAAATTTGAGCTACGAGAATCATATAATTGTTCCATTTATATCTTTGGTATTGATTGAACACATAACAACATTAAAAGTTTCATAATTTCCTCCTCACACACTAATTATACAATTTAATGTTCCTTAATATCAATAATTTTCTTTTGAAAATTTTCATCAAGAGATTTCTATTTTCTTACATTTTCTAATATATATGGTTTAATAATCATATGAAGTAGTTTTATTTTCCCTTCCCTGACTATTAGTATATAATTATTTTATAAATCCATTAACATTGGATCCCCATCAATCCCCATCTTGGATAGAACTCTGTGACCATTCATAATCAATGCATTAGCTACCTTTTTCCATTCCCAAGAGTTACTGTATCGAGTATTCAATATAATTGGGTCTTGAGCCATTATTTTTGCCTCATGTAGATTTATTTATAAGTAAATATATATTTAAATATATTTTGATATGTATATATCTAATTATTTTCCATATAGATAGTGTATAAATATCTTCAGGGAAAATATTATGGCTACTAAGTGAAGATCACATGTTGGATAATTTTTTTCAATAAACTTCCACTGTCTTGATTCAAATATAATAACATTATCATTTTTCAGAAGGAGGAAACACCATCCTTTATTCGATGCATCACCGTATTTCACAAACCCATCATTTCTAGGTGGTAGTAACAATTTGATAAATGAATAATATACTCTTCAATTCAAAAAAAATTTCTTTCAATTATTTTATCAATAAAAATTTAACCCCATTACATGTGATCATGGTTAGTGGGTTACCAATTCAAGAAATATTATTAATGAAACATATATAGTAACCAACTAAAAACATAATACATTGTAACTAGTTTATCGTTTTTTGGTTTTAGGTCATTCTTTGATTGAAATTGTGTTTTTTGTGTCAAAATATATTTAATCTTTAGAGATAATATGACCAAGATAATAAAATTCCTAAATCAAAAATTCACACAATAAAAATACCCAGTGTATCTCCTCCCTTATAAGATTCTCATGAATGAACCTCTTGTGATTGTCAAGGTCTTAATTTTTTTAGAATATATGATAATATCATTAATGAATTAAATAAAAAATTCATAAAAATATTAATTGAATAATATGTTCATGAGATCAAAAAAATAGAGGGTTCATTAGTAAATTAAAATGATAATACTGTAAACTCTTAATGCACATACCTCATTCGAAATAAATTATTCATAATTTATTTTTTATTTATGTTCAAATGATGTTATTTAGATGATGGTCAATCTTAGACTGATACTATGATCCATTTTTCTAATTATATAAATTATCCTTATGAGGAAGTTGTTAGTTTTTCTTTATCGTAATTTCATTTATTTCTATATAATCAATACTCCACTTCATTGATCCATATTTCTTCATAACAAAAATAACAAGGGATCTATATGGAGAAAAATAGGGAGAATAGATCCCTTATTAGTAAAATAGAGATCTAGTTTATTCATATTCACTTATTCAATATTGGCCATTCTATATTGTGTCTTTGAAATTGGTTTTGTATCAAATAATTAATCAATAAAAATCATAACATAATGATTTGCGTGAACCATAGGTATGATTATAATTTTTGAAAATAAAGAAAATCTATATACAATACCTTGGACAACATGAAAAGTCATCATTGAAATGAGATTTACAATATTACTTTTTCATATTAAATCCCTTATTAAATCCAAATGGTAATACCCAATTACCTTCCAAAAATAGGCAGAAAAATAATATAGTGATGAGATGGAAAAAAATCATGAGATAAATTTTATAATAGGATTAATGTACAATCCACCACATCATTTAGTACTTCTACTTCTGATGTAGTGATCACATAATAATTTCCATCTCCCCTAGGTCATATCTATGTTAGAGTTTCTTTTGGATTGGGTCATTGAAATGAAAAATTCCCCATTTTATAATAGATAATGCATTAAACAACATTGATTTTCATCATACACTTGTATTCATTATCTGGTTGAACTTTTTTCCCTCAGTTAAAAAAAACTCTCATTCCATGGAAGCATTTCCCAAGATGATTATTTCCATAATTTTAACATAATAGGAATTGATTTCATTCTCAATTCTTAATTAGTAATTATACTTTTTCATTATAACCAGAAGACCTTATATTCTATTGATTTTATAAGATCATAAAGAGTCTAGATAATTCATTCTCAAATTTAATGGAATCTAAAAATGTTTCATCATATGATGAAAATTGTTGGGAACTGAGTGCCCTTTGGAGTGTAGGAGTATGAAATTAAATGAAATGATCAATCATATTTTCCAAATCACATATTGAATCTGTAGCATAACTACATTGTCTTGTGAAGGTAACTGCATTATCTATAACACATTCATCTTAATATTTAATGAATCTAATTAATTTTATCATCATTTCCATTCACTTATCTTTAAGGAAATATTTATTAACGAATTTCCCATTAAAAGATATATATTCTATATATTATATTTCATCTTCCTCCTTATTATTATTAATTAGTGATCATTATTAAAAAGTAGTACTAGGAAGAAATATAATGCTACAACTGCCATTTCATTTTCACTAAATCAAAAAATACATAAATATATTTTTAGGGGACTTGATCCATTGATTTTCTACCACTAGATCAGTAGTCTGAGTAAAATATGGGGATTTTACACATGAAACAATTTAACACCAATGTGTTATAGTTATCCTTCATAACCAAAGTAAGGTATCATAATATGGTTATAATATTCCTATCTCTGACACAAACTGTGTAACATCCCCTGTAAATAAATAATATTACATTCTAAGGTTGATCAATATTTTTGAATAAAATGTTAATATTACTTTAAAGGTAATGTTATGCTTGATGGCACACCCAATACGCAACAACGAGTTTCTTTGAAATCTTACGCTGCACACTAATAATATAACAATATTATAATAGTTAACGCCTAGACTTTGTAATAGTGGGAATGAACAGAAATAACTAAAAAATTATTACATATGATTGTTAAATATTTTTATATTTATCCAATAAATGTTAGAGGCTTAAAATCCAAATGAATCCAATTTTAAGAAAAAATACTCTAATATTTTTAAAAGATTATTTTATCGCCTCTTGATGGAGAACCTTTTTTAAATATATCTTTTGACAATTTTATAAGCTCTATTTTTCAAAATAAACTTATTCTTTAAGATTGGGATATTGAAATTTACTGTGGTTAAATTTTTGGTATGTTTAAGACAATGTTCATTTTATTAATGAATAGTAAAAAATATTGCAATTTACATCAAAACTGCTTTTTCATCTAATTTAAATATATTGATAGATTATATTTTTAACTAGTTTTAAATTTTAATTAGAATATATTTTTAAAATTTAATTCAATGGTGGTCATTATAATTAATTTCACTTTGAAAATGGACATAAACAAGTTCCAAACTTTTTATAGATATTGCTTCCAAAAAACCCGCTATTTGTTTTGAAAGCGGGAATTAACTATATGATTTATTAATGAAT
The DNA here is from genome assembly GCA_963277665.1 of Viscum album. Lineage (NCBI taxonomy): Eukaryota > Viridiplantae > Streptophyta > Magnoliopsida > Santalales > Viscaceae > Viscum > Viscum album. The sequence continues at coordinate 1,950,765,149 of OY728136.1, read as the reverse complement.
CTTCTATGTTTTGAATTTGTTAAAATGTAAATAATATCAGAATTTTATATATCAAATATAGATTAGGGTTAGTTTTTGGTATTTTTCTGATAATGCTTTTTTTTAATGAATAGTGAAAAATACAGTTTTTCATTCAATACTGCCTTTTCATCCAATTTATTTATATATTTATATTTTCATTTTAACTGTTTTTAATGTATAATTGAATTTTTTTTTATAAATTAATAAAATTTTGTTCATTGGATGTAATTTCACTTTTCCAATCGATGTAAAAACAAGTCAATCTTTTGATAAATTTTACTTCTTAGAAACCTGTCTTTTGTTTTGACAACGAGATTTACTTTTAAATCAATTAAAAAAATTTATGTATTTTGAATTTGATAAAATGTATTCCATATTTGGAATCAGTTGATCCAAATTATGTAATTAAGAATCTTTTGTTTTTGGACATTATAAATAGTAATGACGATAATTATCTTTAATTATTGTGTTTAATTAGTAATCGGGTAATTAAGGTTAAGAAAATAATATCATAAAAATATAAAATTACCCCAAAATGTGTCCTAATGCTATTAGGGTTTCATGGACGTCCATGTTATGCCTTGTTCCAACCATGGTACCCCATGGAATCACATTAGTGTGATGGTGACTTTTTGTTATATTTTTTTTAAAGAAAGGAAAATGTAACAAAAGTATGTAACACCTAAGTAAAATAACTTTAAAATTGTCTATATAAACGATATCTTAGAATATAAATATTAATTGTAAAGATAAAGAGATTTCCTACATCATAGTAATTTTTTTTATATTTTTTAGACTTTAAATAAATTAAATTATTTATGACACTATGATGATGCAGCAATTACCTCATTAATGAACGATTTAAATAAAATGAAAAGATAATGTAAAATATAAGACACAAACATAGAAAAAGCCTATTGGATGAGTATATTTCGAACCCTTATCACCTTATACTATTAATATATAAATGTGGGACCTTTAAAATCCGAAACTCTTTTTAAAATAATGTAACATTTCTTGACTTTCCATGAGTGCCCTTCCTCTCCTCTTATAAAAGGCCCCCTCCTCTACCTCCTTACCCAAACCTATCGAGCCTTTAGATAATCCAACCCCCACCCATTTCATCTCTCCACATCCCTCTATTTATTATTGAAGCCTCACCTTAGGCATAATGTTCTTCATGAAACCCTTTTGGTTCAAACCAAAGGGAGTTACCCGATTTAAAGGTAATGTCTTCTCATATGTTCTTTTGTTTTATTTTGCTTCTCCAACCCCCTAAACTATTTTTATTCCATTATTTTGTAACAAAACCAGTATATTAAATATACTAGGTTGTTTTTATAAGAATTATTCTATCTACACTTACACACACATCCGTCTAATGGTTAAAGAACATACTGTTTATGTGGATGGCGAATTACTGCCTTATGAAACGATGATTGTTCAATATTCTTTTAACACCTTTAAAGGTGTCCATTATGATGTAAATGTATTTTATATATGATATATATGGTATTTATGTTTTATATATGCTTCATTTTTTTATATTTAAAACATACCTTTTTTCTTTTCATTTTGTTAAAATGCGATAATTTCATATGAGGAATTGCGGACTAACGCCCCCTCAAGTGATGTGACTCGTTCATGTAATACATGGAATGTATAAAGAATAAAATTAATGGACTTATGTGACCTATATAACATATATATTATACTGTAATTATATTATATATATATCTCTCTCTCAATTATTTTTAATTCCATTAACATGACAAAGAAATAAAAGTAGCGTTCATGCGTACGTATGACCTACCGTCTCCATAAACGGTGCATTTCATTTATTTTTATGAAAAAATGTTATGGAATAGTATAAAATTAATATTTACTGGATATATATGATATTTAAATCATTAATACTATTATGGAGATGATGTAATTATAACGACATGGACGATTCTTTTCAAACAAGTTCATTTTTGACTCATGTACCAAACATCGACAAATAACATTTGATATGAAATCACATAATTAACTAATTATTATAACATTATAATATGTTATATGAATTGAATAATAATATTTAAAGGAGGTCCTTATGAAATTATAAATTGACAAAAGTTTCTATTCAGGAATTTAATGAAATGAATAAGACAAGTTAGACTTGAGGCAAGGGATCCTACCTCTCTCTTTCTTTTTAAGTACTCTTTTTTATGTAACTTACTTTAATCTCCTCTTTCTTATGTTGGGGGATGCTATTTTATATTAATATTTATTTAAATTTTATGTTAATATTATTAGATACCATATTTTGTCTCATCAATCCATTTTTGGAAGTTTTATGTGGCGCCGTTAGGCTGCTGAATTTTCATAAGGGAATTTTCATCTCACTTTTTATTCCTGTGAGATTCATGCTACATTGGCCACTATTTACTTTTATGTGGTGTATGTACTGCCCATTATTTTACTATTTGTATAATATACTCTCATTTATGGGTAGTTTCATCTTAATTGTATGACCCTTCTTTCATGGGCTGTACGTTTCGAAAGTTACCCAAATCGGTAAGGGAACCTTCCACACTCCTCTTTTAAGAAGACTTATTTTGTTATGTCTTTTAATTTACATCATTTTTTGTTGGGATATGTTCTTATATATCCTTATTGACGTAAATATTATTTCCAAGTGATGAGATACCATTTTCACTCTCATCAACTAATGTTATGAATTTTAAAGTGACGCCATTAGGCTGTCGAATTTTACAAAGGAACTTCTTAACCCAATTTTGATTTATTTGGGTTCAACTTGTAGTTATTGAATATGTCATACTATGAATATGTGTGAATGACCTATGGTTGTTTTAAAATTAATATCTTCTTATAATGGGTGTATTTATATTTTTCACACATAATTATGAGATTGATTTATCCTTAATTTAAGGATACCTTCTTTATAAGGGATTTCATCTCATTTTACAATTATATTGAGACTTAATTGTTGTTATGCATCAATTCACTATTATATGGTGTATATACTATCCTTTGGAATAATATATCACAGATCCCTTTATTCTCATGATATTATAAAGTTCTGATTAAATGAAATTCCTCAATTATTGTATTCAAGTGTCTCTCATTTTGTTAAAAACCCTTTAACTAAAATATCATTTTAAATGTTTAAATGATTTATTCTTATAAGTATTTATAATTAATATCCATCATTTCAAAATGGTTTTAAGGATTTATTTATATGTATATTAATGGTTTAAATTGTTAAAATCTTCAAAGTGGTATGGGACACTTTGATTCAAAAATATTATTTTTAAATGTTTTAAATGGTTTTGAAAATGGTTTTTAGAATGGATTCATTATTTCAATATCTTAAAATGTTATATTTTTATTAAAATGTGGGAATTTTATCTTTCCTTTGTGCTTAAGTTATGTTCTATTATTATGTTATGGTTCTTGGGAATTGTTTATGAATACGGGTGGTTCCGTGATAAACTAAGGGCGGGTGAGCCCGACATAGCTCTCCAATGCATTGGGTAACGCGAAGGAGTTAAACGTTATGGTTTCTCCGAAGAGATTTAGGGAATATACATTGATGGGTATTCCAAATGTAACCATGAGGGTTACTCCCTACGTAAGAATGTTATGAATCCCTCATTTTACCTTTATGATTTATGATTTCTATTGAGTTATGCATAAATCATAGGATTTCATGAGGTATGTTAAATTGCTTATGTTTTATGAGTAATAATATTATTTCATTGATTCTTATGTATACATGGGCGGATGTTTACTTTCCGTACTGTTATAACCCTTACCGATATTTTTATGCTCATCCAATGTTTTTTGAAATGTTTTCACAGGACATAAAGTTGAATAGGGTTAAGGATGGGATCAAGGAAATGTCAAGCTTTCTAAAACAAGGAACTAAATAGAACACTTTTTTTCAAGAGTTTTTATTTTGTTAAAAAAATGGAAAATCAGTAGATTTTTCTACTTTGTAATCTTTGAGATGCAATAGCTATGTCCGAATTCTCTAAAAATATAAACCTGAAAAGATCCTCAATGTGAATTATTCAATTTAATTCAAGATTAAGTAAGGTTTAAGGCCAGGTCCTTATATTTGGTATCCGAGGTCGGTTTAGATAACTTTAGAGGTTAGAGTGTTGTTTAAGAAAAAGTGACAAGTTGTGTATAACCATAATGGTTAGTATATTAGATGGAGTCTTTGATTTTTTTGAATGTTCGAATGAGTTTGAGATAGCTTGGATAATTATATCTTCGTTCTTATCTTCCTCTTTATTATATGATAATTTTACTGATATACTCACACTGACCTTTTTGGTTTTAGTAAATGGCTAGATCTTGCAGGCACCAAAGTAACAGTGGATTGGACGAAAACTGTGATGGTTTTATGAAATAACAACTGAATGATATGGGAGGTGCAATGATAACTCTTGTGGTTATCCTCAACCAACTATCTGGAGTCATGATTGACCACCTGAACCTTAGAGATTTTTATAAGGCATCGTATATGCGAGACAAAAATCCCAACTGATGTTCAGGTATTAATGATAAAGGTAAGTATGTTCAAAAACCTATGTGTCATAGATGTGGAAAAAACACATAGGAAAATGTTTCAAAGGGACAGAAAGATGCAATAGATGTGGAAATGAAGGTCATAAAGCAAGAACTTGCCATGGAAAAAGGAAGCATCTAGTTGATTCTAGGAAAGGGAAAGAAGTTCTTTCTGAAAGAACAAATGGACATTTTAAATGTGGTGTGCAAGGTCATTATGAAAACACATGTCCTACGAAGAATTTTCGGAAATGGGGTCACCATGATCGTACAAATATTCATTTACCAATACCTAATTCCATTCCGATTTAGGATGAAGAAACTGACAATGACCAATGAAAGGTATGGATTATTTCATAACATATGTATTCCAATTATTGGAATCTTAGGATTTGATTCTTGATTTTGTTTGTAGGAAAGAAGTATTTGAGAATAATTTGAAAAGGAATGGTTCATGGATCATGAAGAATGTTGAATGAGTAAGAAGTAAACATATAAGGGAATTAAGAGTTATTGTAGATTTTAGGATGGTGAAATTATTAGATGTATTAAGTCTCTTTGGATGATGGGATTACATTAGAAGACTTTTTATAGTATATGTAACCCTGATGTTTCATATACAAAAATTTTATTCAATGAATAATTATCCTTTCTTTTGTAGATATAGTTATAAAGACCCATTTGGGTTTATATGATCCCTGAATTTGAGTCAATTACTGGTTAATACATTTTGGGTTGCAAAATGGAAGTTATTAGACAACCTTTGTGGTTAAAATATGTTATGGTTATTTTTTTAAGATTTTATCTTTTTTGGGGGGATTTTTTAAGAATTATATTGTTTTGGAAAAAGGAAAACACGAAGACCGTGTGACAGCCCATCACGTCGGACGAAGCTTCGAGAATCGAACCCACAACCAAAGTGCAACTGGTATTTATTTCCTACCACTGGACTACGTGAAGTCCCTGGTTAGTTTGAATGATTCTTTTTAGTTAGATGATTTTATGAATTAAGATTAAGTTGATTTTGGGTTATCAAATGAAATTATTAGCCTATCATGGAGGATATGTGATTCGGTTAATTACTTTTCAGTATGAGACTATAAGAGTAACTGATGTTATTTTGGAGAAAAATGTTAATATTTATCTTAGGAGACTATGTGATAAAATCCATTAGCGATTTGTGTTTCAGTCTTAGATTAGTTCACTTTGAAGAATTTTATTGATAGATGTTTATCGAATGGACTTTGTTGAACTTTGGGTTTTGTTTGACAAATTTTGGATATTAGGAGTAGTTTTTCTTTTTGTAAAAAAATATCCTTTTTGGGTATTATCTGATCTCATACTAAACTCCTTGGTTTGTTTTTGGTTTATATATAAAGACATGGGAAATATATAGTTCTCTTTTGTGGATTAGTTGATTCTCAAGAAGTTTATTATAGTACTCTTAATCTGAACAAGTCTTCTTAGATACTCGTCTTTTGGAGAAAATATGAGTTTGATTAAGAAATCTAGTAAATGTTGAAAGTCTACGTGACAAGTAAGTATGTTCCATTATTATTTATTTAATCTCAAAAATAAATTCCTCAATTAAAAGTAACATAAAACAAAAATGTTGTTTGTTAAATTTTCCTACTGGGGAATCGAATACCGTTTAACCCATCACAAGTTTGTGATTTTATTATGTTTAACTTTCTCCTAGACATGTTTACTATCACCCTCCATCAGAGCATGCCTCCAAATCCATATTTTCCAACATGTAATCCTAGTATGGGTTTACTCGGGTGACCTCTTTACTTCTCTCCCTTTCTTTTAAAGTGTTTTTTTACTGAGTTTTGTTCCGATGTGTGACTTTCAATAAGTTTCCATGCCCAATTTTAAAATTGTGAGGACGCAATTCCCAAAAGGGGGGAAGGATGTAACATCCCAGGTAGATAAATTATATTACATTCCAAGGTTTATCAATATATGTGAATAAAATGTTAATATTACTTTAAAGGGATTTCTATGCTTGATGGCGTACCCAATACACAACAACGAGTTTCTTTGAAATATCACGTTGCACACTAATAATATAATAATATTATAACAATTAAGTCCTAGCCGTTGTAATGGAGGGAATGAACAGAAATAACTGAAAAATGATTACATATGTTTGTCAAATATTTTTACATTTATCCAAAAAATGTTAGAGGCTTAAAATCCAAATGAATCTAATTTGAAGAATAAATACTCTAATATTTTTAAAATATTTTTTACCACCTTTTGATGGAGAAACATTTGGAAATATAACTTTTGACAATTTTATAAGCTCTATTTTTCAAAATGAACTTATTCTTTATGAATGTGATATTGAAATTTACACTTGTTAAATTTTTGGTATGTTTCTGACAATGTTCATTTTTTTTAATAAATAGTGAAAAATATTGCATTTTACATCAAAACTATTTTTTCATATAATTTAAATATATGGATAGATTATCTTTTTAATTGGTATTAAATTTAAATTATAATATTTTTTTACAATTTAATTCAATGGTTTTTATTAGAATTAATTTGACTTTGAAAATGGACATAAACGAGTGCAAACTTTTCATATATATTGCTTCCAAAAATCCAGCTATTTGTTTTGACAGCGGGAATTAACTATATGATTTATTAATGAAACTTCTATGTTTTAAATTTGGTAAAATGGAAATAATTTCTGAAATTGAAATATCAAATATATCATAGGGTTAATTTTTGGTATTTTTCTGATAATGCTTTTTTTAATGAATAATGAAAAATACAGTTTTTAATTCAAAACTGCCTTTTCATCCAATTTATTTATATATTTATATTTTTATTTTAATTGTTTTTAATGTATAATTGAATTATGTTTTTATCACTTAATACAATTTTGTTCATTGGATGTAATTTCAATTTTCATTTGGATATCAAAATAAGTTAATCTTTTGATAAATTTTACTTCTTAAAAACCTATCTTTTGTTTGACAACATGATTTACATTTAAATTAATTACAAAAATTTATGTGTTTTGAATTTGATAAAATGGATTCCATATTTGGAATCATATGTTTCAAATTATGTAATTAAGACACTTTTTTGGACATTATGAATAGTAACGACGATAATTATCTTTAATTATCGTGTTTAATTAATAATCGGGTAATTAAGGGTAAGAAAATAATATCATAAAAATATTAAATGACCCCAACATGTGTCCTAATGCTATTGGTTGGGTCATTTACGAACATGGGATTCCTTTTTCCAACCTTGGGACCCCATGGAATCACTTTAGTGTGATATGACTTTTTATCATATTTTTTTAAAGAAATGAAAATGTAACCAAAGTATGTAACACCTAAGTAAAATAATTTTAATATTGTCTATATAAACGATATCTTAGACTATAAATAGTAATTGGAAATATAAAAATATTTCCTATATCATAGTAATTTTTTTATTATTTTTAGACATTAAATAAATTAAATTATTTATGACACCATGATGATGCAACAATTACCTCATTAATGAACGATTTAAATAAAATGAAAAGATAATGTAAAATATATGGCTTACAGTTGGAAAAATATTATTGGATGAGAATATTTAGAAGCCTTATCACCTTATCCTAGAAATATATCAATGTGGGACCTTTAAAATACAAAACACTTTTTAAAATAAAGTAACATTTCTCGACTTTCCATGAGTGCCCTTCCTCTTCTCTTATAAAAGGCCCCCACATCTACCTCCTTACCCACACCTCTAAAGCCTTTGGCTCCGACAAAACCTGCCCATGTATTCTCTCCACATACCTATATTTATTATTAAATCCTCAACTTAGGCAGAAAGCTCTTCCAGAAACCCTTTCGGTTCAAACCAAAGGGAGTTACCTGATTTAAAGGTAATGTCTTCTTGTATGTTCTTTTGTTTTATTTTGCTTATCCAACCACCTAAACTCTTTTTATTAATTTATTTTGTAACAACAAAAGTATATTAAATATACTAGGATGTTTTTATAAGAATTATTCCAGCTACACTTACACACACATCCGTCTAATGGTTAATGAACATACTGTTTCTGTGGATGGTGAATTACTGCCTCACGAAATGATGATTGTTCAATATTCTTTTAACACCTTTAACGGTGGCCATTATGATGTCACTTTATTTTATATATGATATATATGGTATTTATGTTTTATATATGATTCTGTATTTTATATTTAAAAGATACCTTTATTCTTTGCATGTTGTGCAAATGCGATAATTTCATATGAGGAAGTGCGGACTACCGCCCCCTCAAGTGATGTGACTCATTAATGCAATACATGGAATGTATAAAGAATGAAATTAATGGTCTTATGTGACCTATATGACATATATATTATACTTGAATTATATATATATATATATATATATATCTCAATTATTTTTAATTCCATTAACATGACAAAGAAATGAAAGTAGCGTTCATGCGTACGTACAGTCTACCTTCTCCATGAACGATGAATTTCATTTCTTTTTATCTCAAAATTATATAGAATTGTATAAAATGAATATTTACTGGATATATATGATATTTAAATCATTAATTCTATTCTGGTGATTATGTACTTATAACTACATGGACGATTCTTTTCAAACATGTTCATTTTTGACTCATGTACGAAACAACGACAAAAACATTTGATATGAACTCACATAATTAACTAATTATTACAAAATTATAATATGTGATATGAATTGAATAATAAAAAAATAAAGTAGGTCCTTACGAAATTATAAATTGACAAAAGTTTTTATTCAGGAATATAAAGAAACGAACAAGACAAGTCGGACTGGATGTAAGGGATCCTACCCCTCTCTTTATTTTTAAGTACTCTTTTTTATGTAACATACTTTAAGCTCTTATTTATTATGTTGGGGTATGTTCTTTTATATTCCACATTCTGTAAATTTTATTTTAATATGATGAGAGACCCTATTTTTTTCTCATCAATGCAATTTTTGTAGTTTTATGTGGCGTCGTTAGGCTTGGAAATTTTCCTAAAGGGATTTTCATCTCACTTTTTATTCCTATGAGATTCATGCTACATTGGCCACTATTTCCTTTTGTGTGGTGTATGAACTGACCATTATTTTACTATTTGTATAATATGCTCTCATTTATGGGTAGTTTCATCTCCAATGTAGGACCCTTATTTGTTGTGGTCTACGTTTCGAAAGTTACCCAAATCGGCAAGGGAACCTTTCACACTCCTCTTTTAAAAAGGCTTATTATGTTATGTCTTTTAATTTACATAATTTTATGTTGGGATATGTTCTTATATATCTTTATTGATGTAAATTTTATGTCCAAGTGATGAGATACCATTTTCAATCTCTTCTACTAATGTTATGAATTTTAAAGTGATGCCATTAGGCTGTTGAATTTTACCAAGGGAACTTCTTAACCCAATTTCGATTTATTTGGGTTCAACTTGTAGTTATTGAATATGTCATCCTATGAATATGTGTGAATGACCACTGTTTGTTTTACACATAATATCACCTTATATTGGGTGTATTTATATTTTTTACACAAAATTATGTGATTGATTTATCCTTAATTTAAGGATACCTTCTTTATATAGGATTTCATCTCATTTTACAATTCTATTGATACTTGATTATTGTTATGCTCCAATTCATTCTTATATGGTGTATATACTGTCCTTTGAAATATTATTTCATGAATCCCTTTATTCTCATGATATTATAATGTTCTGATTAAATGTTATTCCTCAATTATTGTATTCAAGTGTCTCTCATTTTTTTAAATACCCTTTAACTAAAATATCATTTTAAATGTTTTAATGAATTATTCTTATAAATATTTCTCATTAATATCCATGTTTTAAAAATGGATTTAAGGATTTATCTATATGGATATTAATGGTTTAAAATGTTAAAAGTGTCAAATTGGTATGAGACACTTTGATTCAAAAATCTCTTTATTAAATGTTTTAAATGGTTTTGAAAATGGTTTTTATAATGGATTCATTTTTTCAATATCTTAAAATGTTATATTGTTATTACAATGTGGGAATGTTATCTTTACTTTGTTCTAAGTTATGTTCTATGATTATTTTATGGTTCTTGGTCATTGTTTATGAATACAGGTGTTTCCGTGATAAACTAAGGATGGGTGAGCCCGATATAGCTCTCCAATGCATTGGGTAACGCGAAGGAGTTAAACATTATGGTTTCTCCGAAGAGATTGAGGGAATATACTTTGATGGGTATTCCAAAAATAACCATTAGGGTTACTCCCTACATAATAATTTTATGAATGCCTCAAGTTACCTTTATGATTTTTGATTTCTATTGTGTTATTCTTAAATCATAGGATTTCATGAGGTATGTTAAATTGCTTATGTTTTATGAGTAATAATATGATTTCGTTGATTCTTGTGTATACATGGACTGATGTTTTCTTTCCATATTTTTATAACACTTACTGAGCTTTTTATGCTCATCATATGTTTTTGAAATGTTTTCACAGGACATAAAGTTGAATAGGGTCAAGGATGGGATCAAGGAAATGTCAGGTTGTCTAAAACAAGGAACTAGACATGACTCTTTTGTTCAAGAGTTTTTAATTTGTGATAAAAATGGAAATTGAGTAGATTTGTCTACTTTGTAATCTATGAGATGTAATAGCTATGTCCTAATTCTCTAAAACTCTAAACCTGAAAAGATCCTCAGTGTGTATTATTCAATTTAATTCAAGATTAAGTATGGTTTAAGGCTAGGTCCTTATAGACTGTGTTTATTTTCCCTATGGGGAAATCAATAAATTTTTTGTGGGTATTGATCCTCCTTCTTCAATTAGGATCCACTACTAAATAATGGAACACACTAAGTTAGCTCATAATATTCATGATTATTATTCCAAAAAACTAATATATGTAATTACTATACTTACCATGTTTATTTAACATCCAGTTCCTAAGAATTATACTAAACATTCTATGATACATAATATAACATCACTATACCCTATAGCATAGAGCCAGTGGAATACATTATTATAATGTAATAGATACAAGATATCACATCTCAAAGGGTCAATCAGTTTGGCAGTCTTAATGAACTAGATAGAGGCATGTTTCCCTTATTACATTTATAATTTTACATGTAGCATAACAATGTAATGTAAACTGCATCCATGACACATTTTCAATGTTATCATATTCATAACCAGGGGAATGAAAATAAAAACCTAAAATGATTAGTAAGGGTTACATCTAGTAGAAACATACATCAATAGAATGTGAATAATAAATAATATTCCATTGACATTAGTTGAAAAAACATTCCATTCAATAATATGAGAATGAAAATAAATCCATTGAATTTTTTCTAATGAAAATATCATGGATAGAAATAAGTGATTATTTAATAAATGAAATTATTAAATATTTCACATCACATATATGAAGCCTCAACCACTAAAATCAATACCATTAACATGGTTTTTTATTTATTTTGGGAAGAAACCAATATGATTATTCTTAGAAACAACCATGAAGGGTTTGTTTCAAACTATTTTGACTCATAATAATCATCGATTCCTCGATGGGATATATAATTTTGGGCCCCATATATCATTGCATGGATAAGTAATTCATCATACATTTAATTAATTCAATAACAATATTCCTCATCAACATATCTGCATTAATTAGAGGATACATATTTATAAATATTTTTTCTATTTAAAATAACATTTAATATAAATACCATATGTAAAAATTATATAAAACTAAGACAATAATAATAACAATTATATATGAAATGTGGATATTTAATGAAATAATAAATGATTCATTATCATGAATAAAAGGGTAGTACACAACAGAAACATCTTATGATCATGGAATATGAACCACAAAAATTAATGTAGATGAAAAACCCCTACCACATTTTAATCCACTGAATCATATGCCCCATGAAATTAATAATCATCAAATGCAACATTTAATATAATCAAAATGAATAGATTAATGATATTTTTTTATTATAGGGAATTATAAATATACAACACATAAAGAATAAGTTGTGATTAATGAAAATTTTATAAAAATAATTGTGAGTTGAGAAACACCTTACATCATGTTTGAATTCATTCTTTACTTATATTTAATATCATAGATAGTCAAATTAGATTAATTAATTAGTTAATATAGAAAATATTCAACAAATATTTGATTCCTATAATTTTACAATGTTCATTTTTTTACATTATAATGATTCATTTTGTTTAATTTAGTTGTTCTTGTATTGTGCGTTTCATGGATTTATAGTGGGTTACATTATGTTAAATTAATGTAGTTCTATTCAAATGGAATAAAAAAATATTATTGGAATGGAATGATATTAACATAATTACAATATTTTAAATGAACTCCATATACCATTTTGTTGTATTTTATGAGTATGATTCATTTTAAAACACATAAATGAAAAATGATTAGTTTATTTTAATAGTTTTTAGGACCACAATGAAGTATTCTCAATTTTTTAATATTATGTTTATATAATAGTTAGCGAAAATTAATTAAATTATTATAAATATATTTTTTATTTTGTTTAAAAATATTTTTTACCATCCTTGATGTCTATACTGAATAATGATAAACCATTGTCCATGAAGGTGGTGAATTGACAACACATAGATGATGTTATCATTTATAGAAGTAAATGGAGAAGAAGATATATTTATGGATGGATATTAGATTAAAATAATGAAATTATAATATATATATGATAATGTACTTATCATTACACATTATATAGGGACAAGTTATGAGAATATAATAAATGAAAAAATTAAAATGAAAGAATGAGAGTTTATATTCTTGAATTTCGTCTCTTTAAGAACCTATATAATGCACTTGGTTTTGAACATCTGGTGAGACCAGTTGATCTTGGACATGGTGAATTTTATTGGTAATGGAATTGGGTAAAATTTGTACAATATTCAAAATTCATATGGTTTAATGATAAGGGGTCATGAGGGGTGTCATTTATAAGGAGTGGATGGGTGTTTTTAATTATATTACTCATTAGTTTATTATTTTTGATCATGACTAACAATAGTGTTTCTTATTCTAACTAATAACATAAACTAGAGAAAGTTATTTATAACTAATGGTTTCTTACCTGATCCATACATCATCCTTGACTCAATAATACATTTATTTTCTTAAAATTCCAAATAATATAAATTAGCATATTAAACTAATCACAAAATGCTCAACTATTTTAGAAAAATCCCATAAATTCTACCTAGCATTTTTTTGACATGTTGATTTCAAAAATGAACTCTTTTTTTAGAAAATGTTTTGTTTAAATATGATATATTTAATTAAAAATTTAAATAATTATCTTTTTGAAATGTAGATTTTAATATTATAACTGATTTTCGAGTACTTTGAAATTTTAATTATTGTCTCAAAAAGAATCATAAAATTATAATATATAAAAATATTTATTTGTGAGTATATTTTTTGAAAATAAATTTATTATAAATCATTATAAATTTATATTGTTTAAAAAAATTATGTTTATAAAAAACACCAACATATAATTAATCTTTTTTAAAACATTAATTTACTTAGCTTATAACAAAAATATATCTTCATTTAATTTAAGGGATTAAATTATTTTATTTATAAATTCATAGGTGAGGTTGTTAATATAAAGTACATGATACTATTCCTAATTTACTTTTTAATATCTAATAGTATATCATGGTATGAAAATGAATAAATTGAATTTATTTTATAAGATACATACTTTAAAATCATGAGGTGTTATATGGATGTCTATGGTATTTTGAAAAGAATGCATGAGTTCATGTTCCAATCCATCATAGGGAACCTATTATTGGATTATGGAGATGGATTCTACAATTCAATAGAAAATTTATATCATATGCCAGCCTCTTTGAAAACAATAATGTCATCCATGCGTACGACGTTAACAAATATGATTTTTTGACATTTCATATTTATATGGTTGAAAATAAAGGTATATATAATTGATATATATGATATATATGAAATTATTATTATTTTATAAAGGTATATTATTTTTTACTTAATTTTATTTTATAAATCTAAAAGAGAAAATATCACCCATGTGTTTGTATGGACTACCATCTCCATGATGTGATGAAATTTATTTTTCACCACTACATTATAAAAAGACTTATTAATGTGAAAATAAGGAATAAATATTATATTTATTAAATTATTAAGATGATGGAGTGTATGAAACCGTGACCATGTTCTAAAGAACTGAACATTTGAACCCAACAACAAATGGAGAACACACTTGTTTTCAACATAATATTCATTTTAATGAATACTTTTTAATAAAAGGGTAACTAGAAATTATAGGTATTAGATATATTTTTATTTTTATATGAATATAGTTCCTTAATATATTAATAATAAATAAATTTTTATTCTATAAGATTATTTAACATGTATGAACCAATATAAGACTTATTGTAAGTGTTTATGTCAAAATATCATTTCTATTTGGGGCTGTTAAGGTAAAATTTCCACTAAGTGGAATTATATGATATTTACCCTTTAAAACCCACATATTTTATTATTATCATTTTAATCATGCATATTTTATATATTATTACTATTTTTCCATCTTTGGTACATAAAATGACCAAGAAATTATTTTTTAGTAAGTAAAGAACATATTCCTTTTTTAGTAATCCAAAAATTTCATCCCCATTCACATTATTGAAAATGATATATATTGGTTATTAAATATACATAAATTTTTAACATATATTTATATAAAAAAATTTACAATTCTTAAAATTGATTTAATGGAATGTTTTCAAATGTTTTTTGAATGAATATTGTTTGGATTTTTTAAATGTTTTAAAACGAATGTTTTCTTTTAATCTATATTACGTGAACAACTTTAACCCCCTTAATGAACATTTTTTTCATTAAATAATAACATAATTGTTTCTATGGTTAATTAAAAATAATTCTTTTCACTCAATAATATAAGAATTTTTTAATTTCACTGAAATAAACATATTTTTTCACTGATTACATTAAAATATTTCAATACACTTTTAATGTGTTTTTTCATCTAGGTCAAAAAAACTAATGGATTATTACCCTTTATTTTGGATTTTTTATGATACCATTAGTTTAACTTCATTCGATGTACTATAAATATGATGTTTTTATTATTAATCACAAAATATAATAATTTCTTATAGGATAAAAGAGTGATAAGGAAATAATTATGAATCCAATTTCTTTTTAAAATTTTTTCTCGTATGAAATGAATCAGGTATTTATGATCTAGTGGAACACTTATTTATTTTTTTCATTATTTGATTAGTTCTATCAAAACAATGTATTCATCCATTTAATTGGTAATATCTTTATATATTATGATATAATTATTTTATTCATGACCTAGAATTCATGTTGACAACAGTAAGTGTGTTAATATTAATATTATAAAATGTACATATATTTATTAATGTACATGGAACAACACACATAATTTTGAATGGGGACTTATTTTCAGGGGAATAATCTGATAAGTGGGCCTTTTGGTTTTTATATATTGTCAAAATTTTATAATTTCTATAGTTTATGATTGGGAAACATTCTACTTTAATATTCCCATGTTATACTCCATGTATCTTAATTTCAGCTTCAGGATTATACACATGTCATAGAGTGGGAAAATGCCTTATCCCAAAACTCAATATTTAGAATCTAGATACAGTAGAAATGATATTCATAAGTTATGATCATGTTTTACTACCTTTGTGCAGATTTTTTCTCAATTATTATCATTGAATAATATCTCACATGTATACCATTACTGAGAATATGATTTCATCACATATTATGTATGCACAATCTATATGGTATTAATAATGATACTCAATTTTATAATCATATAATGGAAATATATGTGGTCAATTTAGTGGGATATATTGAATATCACTCTTTAAAATAAGGATTATATATATATATATTATCTAAACATAATAAAGAATTACTTTCCCTGAGCATGAATCATTGTCATATATGTTGAACATTGATATAAAAATTTAAATCAATTTTTATGAAATATTTGTGTCACAATAGTTAGTATAAGAAAATGTTTTATTTATTTCTTGTCTTATGATTTAAAATATTTAGTGAAAACCCTAGGGATAAGTTCACGTATAGGACAACATCTTTTTGGTTTGTTAATGTATAGATTATGTCGTTTCATAGGAATGAAATCCATATCTAAATATTAATATGATGATGTAGGATCTATAACATACTCACTTATATTTAATATCTCTAAGAATGGTATTTGGGTATTAACTCGATATTCAACTGAAGCATGACAAATTGCATAACACACACCTATTTTGACACATAATGGGGATATTATTTTCTCAGTTAATAGTCTATTAATAAAAAATTATACTAAATCAATTTATAAAATATATGACAACCTATGAGTGAACAGAGTGATATTAGATGAACATAATGTTTCATTATTTAAAATTAAGGTTTCAAAGGATATGAATTATCAGGATTTATTATTATAATTATATGCTTTATCAAATTGATTAACAATGGATGATGATCACACTATGGTTTTTGGTGTCAGTAAATGATTGAATCTAGATTTAATCATGTTAGAAAAAATTTAAAGGAAAATAAAATTGTTTTCATCCTGATAAATGAAATTGAATGGGAGATGGAATGGAAAACACAATATAAATTATTTATTAACTCTTCCACGAAATTAATAATAATGTGAAACATGTTGATATCCTGAATAAACCAATGAAGGAACAACATTTCACTCTTTGTTTAGTGCATCAATGTCCACAATTATTTTTTATGTCTTCTGATCCAATAATTATTGAGAGAATAAACAATGCGATGGAATGATATTTTATTCTCTCAAGATCTATAAAATTATCAAATTTGTGTAGAAATATATAACTTTGAAGCACTATATGATCAATGGTGTACTCTTATCAGTAACAAGAGGGTAGATTAAGGAATAAAATACATTAAAAATGATGAGTGTATAAGTTTATGTCTCATTAATTACGTTCACTAGACATGTTGTAATAAAATATAGAGATGCTTTATATAATTGAAGAAAAATGATAATGAATATTTCAATTCATATGATGAAAAAATTACAAAAATAGGATCAATTATATATTTTTTTATTACAAATATATAACAAATGATTGATCGCAACTATAGTGTATTAAAACCAATTATTAAAAAGTCATTATCTATAAGTGTCATTGAAATCTATAATGTGATTGCTTTATGTGAACACAAAATGTAAATACAATATAGAGACGTACATTAAAATATTTTTTTGAGATAAAAAAGGAATATGTTATTTCATAGAAACTAAAATTCTATTTAACATGTATTGATGAAATTTAAACCACTAATAATCCAAAATTGTTTTAATAATATATCCTGTATTATTATAAAAGGAAATATAATTTATTTCATATATGGGATGCCCAAAAATATGTATTTTAATTTTTGTGAAGATAATAATTTCCATGTAAACAGAGAGTAGAGTGATAAGATTCAACCTGATGAAAAACCCACACCATAGTGCACAGTATACATGGATTTTTATAATTATGTGAATTAATTATCTAATCCAAGGGAAATTTAGGATAAAAATACATGGAAACCTATGATTCAATTTTTTTTAAATTATTTGTATTCACAATATGAAATGCGGGTCATAGAAAATTATGTTGACTAAGATGCAATGGTCATCCATTGAAGAATTTAAAATATTTTTTTTTCTGTAATTCCTTAACTAATATTTTGTACATACATTGCTTGATATAAAACTAAAATAACAACCCCAAAATCATTATTTTGATTTATAAAGGAAAATATTCTTGTGGTATAATTATTACATTTCATGATTATAGTTCTTCCAAATTAGATGTTTCTAGGAATGAGCTTACATGAAAATATTTTTATTCTCCCAATTGACGAATTTGATGTGATATGTGGGATGTATTGTTTTGATTTAAATAGATCCCATATGTGATTCCATGGTAGGTACGACATAATTTTTACCCAAAATAATCCTATGATTTTATATACTATAAGGGAGAAACATAAACATCAAATGTAAATTACATCCATTAAATAGATCTTCTTCCATATTCTTGAGGTGTTTTTCTTGAATAGTTATTGGATGAACCAACATTGATGATATGGGGACATTATCTAAATGGTGAGATATGTTATATATATAATAATTTTAAAATCCTGAAGAAAATACTTATATAGAGATATTTGAATATTCACCAGGGGTGATGGCTAGAGTCTATTAATGATTATGAATCATTAAAACATTACCTCATTAGTATGTAAAATAAGAACGTTGAAGCTCTTACTATGAAGGAACCTGTTAGTTTTTCTATGATATTAATTGAATGCGATGAAATAAATAATGATTTATTGAACTATGATTTTGAAATCATTGTAAAATGGTACTTATCATATCATTCTCTGATTAATATTCCATCATGCATCATAGTGAGTATAAAAATGGAACAAAGGGATGATGTAGAATCACAAAGGTAGTTTAGTAATGTTCCATAGTTGAACAATAATAGTGATGAAATAATATGGTTCGAGTATCATATATTTCTCATCTCAATAACATATAAGAAGAAAGAGTAGTAACATAAAATTCATAGTTTTTCATTATATATTTATCATTGAAATAAGAAGACATTTACATATCTCTAAGAGTATTATAGTGGGAGAAAATTAATAGGGAATCCTTAGAGTATGTACCTCTATTCTTGGTATATAAGAAAAGTATGTATGAGGGAATAACATCAAAGAGGGTGTTATTACCCATACCAATAACATAATGTAAATTGGAAACAATCACATAAAAATTTTAGTGTAGGACCCTCCAAAAATATCTAAATACCATAAAAATATTTATTTCTCATTTTATCACCTTATGAAGTTTTAAAATTTCAATTATATCCATGAATATTTACATCATAATATTTTTCTATGGTATACATTAAAGAAGATGTTTGTTTGAAATGGGTAAACCTATCAATCATAGCTAGTCGAGATTCAAGGTTACATCGACATTATAGATATGTAAATAGAACGATTTTAATATATATATATATATGATATATTTAACTACATATCATCCTCATAAGTACGATATCTATGATAGGATAATTCGATTCCCAGAGGATATGTTGAGATCATGATATCTGGATTCCAAATAAGGATGTGATCATAACCTTTTTCTGGTTGATTTATCTGATAGTAATAGATTTCGCTCGAGCATTTAGATAGATTCTTATGGATCACTCTATAGAATGAATTGAATTACACAAATATATGAAAATTAATTTGTAAACGGAATGATTTGAGAAATGAAAAAACCAAGGAACTAGGAGAGAATTCTCGGTCTATTTAGCAACACATTAGGGAATATTTGAGTCAATAGAGAAGTTATGTTAACTTTATTTAATCTGATATGGTGTTTGAAGATGGTGTTAATATATTTATTCAATTATATCCTTGGAATATGGTTATGTTATTGGATGTATAGAAAAGTGGATAACAAGTAATATTGATCTCTTTGAGATTCCGTATCAAATAAGTATGGTTTTTTGTTTCTTTTATCTTCCAAAAAACATATCTCAAGTCTACTATTTTTTATATGGATCACTATTGATGATGTATATACATGATCCTTCATTTTTATTCACCCCAAAGGTTTTAATTCTAGACAATGATTCTTTTAAAAGAAAAATCAATGGAATAAATTTATTTTAATGATAAATTAAAATGGAAGAAGACAAGAAGTTTGGATAATGATCTCCAAATGAATTATAAATTGGGGGAAGCTTCCTAGGAACCATAGTAAGTGATGATTTATAAGTGTCATATTTTTTTATATTAATGTGGTCAAATTTAGTGGAATAAATTCAAACAATGTGGGTTGAAAATTACACAATAATAATTTATGATATATTTCTATTTAATTATATTAGATTTTTTTGATAGATTAATTTACACATTACACTAATATTAAATTAACATCAATATACAATTGAAATATTATTATTCATTTCAATTATATATATACATATATTATGTATCATGATAAGAAATAAATTTTGATTATATATGAATAAAATGTACATAATGAAAAAAATATTGATTCAAAAATTGATTATAAATTATTTATAAAACAATATAAAATAATTTAACAAAAAAAGATATATTTTCCAGAAAACATTTTTTATCAAAAAATGTTATTTATATAAAATAATTTTGATAATAATAATTTATAATTAATTTAGTTATTTTTTTCGAATGCCTTCAATAAAAAAAATTTACATTCATCTAATGATTGTTACTAGGTGTGGAATTAGAGAATAATTAATTTTTATTATAAAAATTATTATTTTCCAAAAAATTATATTAATTTCATTTTAGACACTAAATTTTAAATGAATATTTTACCAAATAATAAAATTTAATTTGAAAAAATATTTGCAATTTTTAGAATTAAAATTTCGAAATTATTAATGAGTTCAATATATGTTTTTTAACCATGAATTTGAATCAAGGTAAACAAATTTTACTATAGATTAAGATATAATGGTTAAAGAGGTATCAAGCATAATAGATAATGGTTATAATGAATTAAAAACATACCTAAATCCTATAATTTCTGTTTATTTAGAACAAAACACTATTTATTTATAATTTTTTATTTATTAGAACCATATGAACATGAATATTACTTTATTATATTTCAGAAATTTAATTATTTACAGTTGTTCCACTCCCATCACATATAAAAGGGGTCATCTTATCCACTCTTATTCACAGCACATATTACATTTATATTGATAATTATATAAAAAAAAATATAATTAAATATTTATACATGACATTGATTTGATTGTCTTACCAAAATACCTATATAAGAATCCTTAACGTGGGTTTGAATGGAGACTACATGACCTGCATGTATTTATTTGTAATGATATTTTTTAGGATTAATTCTTCGTAAAAATACTCCAAATAATGTATATCAATTAATTAATATTGGAATAAATTTTATTTTTATACATATATGTTGTTATGTTACTAATATTTATAATTTATATCTATTCCCCATTAGTTTGAAAGTGATAACATCACTCATTTGTAGGTGTGTACTACCACGCCCTTGTACCAATGTGATAGGATTTTTTATTTCTTATTAAATTGGTTTGTAATATTAATGTTATTAATTTATATAAACTATAATTTTTTTATAATTATGACTATATTATTTTTTAATTGTAATTTACCATCGTTTTGTTCAATCCATAAAAAATTCAAAACATCAGACACGTATATGTATACACTATTGCCTCCAAGATGTGATGAAAATCATTTATCATCATTCATTTATATGAATGGTTATGAATGTGTATAAAAATATTATATATGATATTTATTACCAATTTATTATTCTATTTATTATTAAACAATTATAGTGCTGAATGTAATGTAACCATCGAACTAAAACATACATAGAAACAAACTAGTTTTTACTAGAATGTTTAGTTTAATGAATAATTTCTAATAAAAGGGAATCCCAACAATATAAAGAAGTGATATCTAGTAATAAATTTATGAATATTGTTCATTAATATATTTATATTAAATAAATAAATATATATTATATAGGGGTTTAAAATTCATATAATGTAATATGTGACTTTAGGTCAGAGTTCATGTTATGAAATATTTTTATTTTATGATTTTATATATTATATTATAAATTAGGAAAATTTTATGATAATTATACCTTAATAAAAAAAAACTTTTCTAAAAATTTTAGTGATTTTAGGTTTCTATATATATCAAAATAGAATTATTTTTCAACTATTTGCCATTAAATTTACAAGTTCTCATTTAAGGATATTTTTCATGTATGTCAACATATTTTATGGATTGTCATTCTTCTTTATGAATATTTTACTTGGATAAAATATTGTTGACTTATCGTGTGTAATTATAATGATTATGGTTTAAGTATTAGTATATGAAACTAGTTACTTTATAAATGGTTAATTAATTGGATATGAAGTATATATGAAACTCATTTCTTCGTCACATATTATGCTATGATGAAATAATGGATAAATTTATGATTTTATTACAGACTTTTGTATGGTTTTCAATATGTGATTGCTGGTACGATAATTATATTCCCTTAAATCATTGGGTAATTATTTTTATCTCATGAGATAATTATGTTGTATGTGAACTTGATTTCATCTTCAAAACATTTCTTCCGTTCTAGTTTATATAACTACATGTTTAAAATTTTAAGTGTGGACATGGTTTCATGTCCTATTTTGCGGCCTCATTTAATGTCATTAATATGATGAAAAGACACGTCGGTGTTCATACATGTTCATAATTGTATGATTTACTATTTTTAGAATTATTAGATATTTCTATGTTATATGATAAGGTTATTCTATATGGATCATGAATTTATTTTTATGAATATAAACTTTTCTTATTTTGGGATAGAATCCATATGAAATGAATAATTAGTGATGATATTGAATAGTTTTCTAGCATGATCATACGTTTTGATCAATTTTTCATACGTTTGAGATTATATTATATTACCCTAATATCAATTACTCATATATACCTTTTTTACCCTTACTACGCATCCAATCCCACCACTTTTAATGCTTCCACCATCCTCATGTTATGAAAATGGATTTTAAATATGATAATACTATAATGGTATTGAATGGGATGATTATTATCAGAAATGTTGAAGATATTGAAGGAGAATATGTTCATTATATATCAATTATATAATGAATAAAAATATTTGAAATCCTTGGGTCTGAATTATTGTTAGATATATTGATCATTGAAACCAAAATATGTTATTATTTTTTATGAAATACTATGGTGTCTGTACATGAGATGTTTTGAACCGTCTTCTCATGTGACTAAATTCTCACATAAGCTTCCTTGATTTCTAATTGAGCTTCTAATAGTAACACATAATATAAAAAAAGTATGTGTAGTACAATGGTAATAATTTTATTTAAAATTTAATGAGGCCTCTACTTATCCATACATTTGAACATATAGCTCAAATTTAAGATATTTATATAGAAAATAATCAAAATGATAATAAACTAATAATCATATACATTATTAATCATAGGTAGTGGCATGATATATAATGGCATATCATTATATATCTCATTATAGATGGATCATATATGTCTTATAATAATGAATGTTTTTATATATTACTTTCACATATCATTCAATAACATATTTTGACTTAAGGGTATATATCCTTAAATATCATATTTTGGGTTTGTCATTATAGACATTATGCCATTTCTCTTCATATTACACTATATACAACAACTAGGATAACAAATACATAAAAAATTAGATAAATTTAAAAACAATTTATTGAAATATATCATCAACTCCATTTTTTATCTCATGTTATGAAATTCCAATAGAATAATCATCAAAAAGTTCTTTAGGAAAACCTTAAAAAATGGTAAGATCATCACTCAATATAGAACCGAATACATATATAATAAATGATGAACTGTAACATCATGGGACTTTTTAAAAATTCAAATAATAATAAATTCATGAATCAATATATGTTATTTAAGAGGGTAATATAGAAAAACATCCATTCTACACAGGATTCAAAGGGTCCTACTGTGATATCAAATAAACACATGCATCACATTTTATTTTTACTCCAAATAAATCATATGAAAACATGAATTTCGTTTATAACACATTGTTATAAGTCATCAGTTGACCATGGGTCATATATTGTGTCATTCCGATATGAACTTGTCACATATTCTCCATTTTCAATGTATATACATCCCAGAATGGTAAGTAAAAATTGTTTCATTATCCCATATGGATTTGAATATCACATTCCCATCACCTAATAGATAAACTTATACAAATGTGATATATTTTTATAGTCATTAAAATCAATAGTATATTTGAAATTATTGAATAAATTAATTTCTCATCATATGAGTGGAAATTATTATCATAGGTTAAGCTCTAAATGACATCATGAGCAACAAAATACCCAACAATAAGTTAATTTGATAATAATCAAGGGTTATGTAGGAGAGGTATGATATTTTAATGGATCCTATGTTGTGTATCACACCCAATATAGCTATTTGGTAGAAAAACGTGAAACATTAACCCAAATATATAAAATAAATAATATATAACATTTTATGAGCTATAATTTGTGGTCATCCTACAAAGAAAACTCTTTTTGTGTCCCATAAGAATATTTCACAAATATTTACCAAACAGAATCAAGCTTACATTTATGTTACGTCCCAATATATAATATTTCATGAAGAACATCAATTATTGATAACTCAAATTTATACATTGATATGATAATTAATGTAATATATTAATCCCATGATAAATGTATCAAACACTTCTTGTTTTATCAAGAAACATTTTATATTCTTAAACACCATTATGGTCATTTACAATACAACACATAAAAATCCATATAATCATATTCAATATTATATATCAACATATTGCCCTTATGTTTTAAACATTTTTAGGATTTGTTAATATCACTAAATATCTGTTTAATTATGGCCACATATTTATGTGACAATTTAATAAAACCATCATAGTAAAATATTTTGGTGAGTAGCCTGTAACATCATAAGATTTTATAATATATTTTTCTTCATATGAGTTTAATTGATTTCATGGTTAAAAAACAATATTTATGAAAACCAAGACAATATAATAGTGGATTATTATGTGAAAAATAAATTATTTTATAATTCATAATATAAATATTATATTAAGATAAAATTTAAGTACTTGTATTAATTTTTTTTGTGAATATTAAAAAATATGGATATTTGTAAAATAATAAAATTATTTATTTGAAAATTTATCATAATGAAGTGAATTTAATTAACAATGTAGGAATTTAGTAATAATTAATTTAATATATTTAATTTTAATAATAATTATAATAAATTTAATTATATGTTCTCATTTGGAGAAAAAATAGCTTATTTCTAAAAAATATATTCATTTTTATCTTCAATTAATTTATTCAAACAATATCCATTGAATTAGATACAATAGATTCTATTTATTTATTTAGTAGGATCATAATTTTTATACCATTTTTATTTATATTTTGGTCATTATGAATAAAAAATATGGTGAATATTGTTTACCTTGGTAAGGGTAAATTAGGTAAAACATGGTTAAAACATTGGGATAATGATTTAAAATTTTTACAATAAATATCATTATCTAAATAGATGATTGGAATTGTGAAATGTTTGTCCAAATATATTAAATACGAACACGTGGTATTATTTTTATTTTATAGTGAACTTTATATTATTTTATGAAAATATTAAAAACCAAATATCAGAATTCCAAATTTTGAATCACTAATATATTAAGACAATGATAAAAATAGGTTATGTTCAATTTTCAATGTAAATTTGAAATAATAAATAGTTTTTCTTATAATTTTGTTTTTCATTTTTTGTGATTTAATATTTACATTAAATTATTATGAAATGTTGGAAAATTATTTATTTAATTAATATTACAATAAAATAAATGATTTTAATAATATAAATACTAATTGAAATTTGGTAAAATATTGTATTACATTAAATTTATTGATACTTATGACTTATTATGTATTATTTTTTGGATTTTATTTGAATTCCACCTTTTAATATATATATTAAAACTCAATAGAAATTAATTTCATAAAAAATGTCCTTCATGAAATTTTCAAATAAAAATATTTATATAAATTATATGAAATTCAAAAAAAATACCAATGGACTAGGGGATAATATATAGTCTAAAATGATATACCTTTTCCATTTATGATATATATTTATATTATAAGAAAACATATATCCTTTTAACATTTAATAATTTATCAGTACACTTAAAGTTAAAATTTGGGAACAAATGGGTTAATTCAAATGATATGTTTTAAAAATAAATATAAACCTAAAAATTTTGATTTGATGATTATATTAAGATAGTGTAGTGTTTTTATGATAATATATTTTTTGGAAATTTAAAATGAATAATAGACATATTATATTATAATATTTCATAAACATCCAAAAGTGCCACTTTGATCGATTATAAAAGGAACCCCATTCTCTTTTATATTTACAAACATTTAGCAATATTAGTCAAAAACCCATAAAATACAATTACAAAATACTTATTAAATTTATTTAGGTGATATGAATCCAAAATAAATAACCATAGGTTTCATAAGAGGTTATCTAAATGAGCTATCTTAAATATTTTTTAATATTCATTACATAGAAAATAATATTTTACATTCTATTGCCACCATAGATTATATAATAATGATTCCAATATAATAAAACCAACATCTAAAATATAATTATATTTTTTTATCCAAACCCATGTTTGGGATTTATCCTCTATAACCATACACCCATCTCCATAAGACAAGGGGTGGCTAAAAACACCAAACTCAAAACTAATCATGGGGAGGCCTTTCTATAAGTACTTATATGCACACACACACACACACACTAATATCTTTATTTTAAAAATAATAGGGGAAGTGGAAATCCTGAATTGTTATTATAATGTTTGTTAAGCATGAATGAACTTCAATAAAGTACTAATGTATGGTAGTAAACACCAAAATGTTAATGGTAAAATACACCCATAACCAAACATATTTCCCAATCCGATGAAGTTGTAAAATTAATCTATTGAGATATCCTAACACCTAGTTCTTATGATATGACAATCATATTTTTTCCAACAACACTATATCCCTAAGCTCTAATAATGTAACATATAACACGACTGTCATGTTTATAAGACATGATACATGTGGGAAAATCCCATGCATGGGAGATTATATTCATTCCCATTAACTCACCAAAAAAGGATAATGGGGATAATTAAGTGATATAATAAGAATGATATTATAGTATATGCATGTTTCAATAAAATAGTACTAAAAAATATTAACAAAAGTTAATGTATTATCATTAAATAAAAAG
This sequence comes from Viscum album, assembly GCA_963277665.1. NCBI lineage: Eukaryota > Viridiplantae > Streptophyta > Magnoliopsida > Santalales > Viscaceae > Viscum > Viscum album. Next base: position 1,950,737,263 of record OY728136.1, on the reverse strand, counting down.
GAAAAAAAACACAGTGAGTAGATGCACTACCCATTGAATCTATTCTACATATTAAAGCATAGTATACTGATCCAACCATGAGATGCGAAACATGAAAATCACTAGGCATACCCCCATGTCATTTCCTCTCTATGATGGTGAGTATCAAAATACAAGGAGTGGATACAGAAGGATGTATATATATATATATGATTAATCAAATGAATCCAAAATGATAGATTAAGGGGATATGCATCTCACAACACATCCCAAGAATAATAGTATAAAATAATTCCAAAATTCCATCAATAATTCCCAACATATCACACATATATCATGAAGAATTTAGAATATTCTAGCCACTCTTAATCATTGTTCCACAATTTCGTTGGGCAAAAAAATCTTGTAGGGGAACCCATACCTGACTACAATAATGTTCCCCACTCTGAGATATTTCATGGAACTCCACAGCCCATCCCTGCTGGAGGATTCTACTCGATTGGATCTATATAAGACCTACTCCCATGTTGGTAGGGGGATTATAATATATTAAGTCAATTAAGAAAATATAAATACAATCAATACTAGAGGGTACCACTATTAAGGGTCATTGAGAAACTCTACTACCCGGCCCCAGGTGAGGTTATCATTATGAAATTCCATCAAGGAACTCCACTACTTTGCCCTACTGGAGAGTACCACATGATGAGATACATAGAGGACCCACTCCCTTGCCAATTTCTGTGGTATATTCTTGTACGATCAATGATGAACTACACTTTCCATTAGTTATATAATGTACTTCTTAGAAAGATTGTGGAGGAACTCAACTACCCTGCCTTGCTAGAGGGTACTGCTCCAAAATTTCTCAGTGGAAATGTACGGACAAACCCCAATAGAGGGTACCACTTTGAAAAGAAATTTTGGAACTCCACTTCCCATCCAGATGGAGGGTACCTTTCAGAATGGTCATTGTAAGGCTCCATTACCCTGCCCTGCTAGAGGGTACAACATTAAAAGTTCCATGTCATCTTATTCGATCACTATTATCATTGGGTATTTCCTATCTGGGAATGAGCAGAAGATTTCAAATCATATCTATGAAGAGAAATTTGAGGGAACTATCATGTTTTTCTAGTATGAAACACATATTACATGCTAATCATGGGAAAATATTCATGTTCAAATGAAGGTTATATGGCCGATTGAACTTTCCTTAATGGAGCTCAAGGGGTGCACAACATGTGAGGGTACCCACAAGACATGTATTCATGCTCTGCTGATTATATTAATCATTATTAGATTACAAATATTCATATTCATCTTAAAATTATTCTTATGAAAATTATACATATTCTTATTTATTAACCTTAGGTAGTGAGTCCCATAATGAATATCTATATCATATTTTATCAGATTGAGTTTTCTTATTTTCTTATTTATATTTATTACCATCTTCTCCATTCTCATATTTTTCATTCTCATGAACTTCCTCTTGTACTAATTCTTCCACTTATTCATATACACTACCTTTTTTTTCATCTCTGATATCAACTTCTTTAGAATTATCCTCTTCATCAATAAATTTAAAAATATTTTCCTTCATATGATTATTGTTATTTAATGACATTTTTTTAGAGAAGTCAGCTACTGATTAATTTTCATGATTAATTAGTGTCAATTCCCCATCAGACAAACTATATTTCCCCCCTTCAGTGAAAATTAAATAAAAGAAAGTATAAAACTGGTTTCTTCATGGAATAACCTTGCTTCCAGGTTAACATGTCTGGTTTGGGATATTGGTAGAACTGTATTTTGAGAATCTCCATCCATTACCTTGAATATATTTTCACAATGTTGAGCATCTGCCATTTTGTTCATGTTCTTTTCATTATTTGTTTCTTCATGATGTATATCAGAAATATGAATTTATAATTCCTTAGCTTGAGTAGGCTCAATTTCAATATTTGGATCTATGGGTTTTCTTTAAGCTTTATTTTTAATCTATTTATCAGGAACATCATTATAAAATTCCTTTTTCTTCTTTTCATTCATTGGTGGGAATGTATTAATATGCATTTAATTATTATTGTAAATATTTTCAATCTTTTTTTCATGGATCTACCAATTATGCAGCTCCATCATGTTCTCCAACAAACCTCATTTTTCATTCTATTGAAGAATAATATTACATAGTCCATCAGATACACACATATTAATTAAATATTTACATCTTCAAATTTTATTAATTTCATATTTGGAATAATTTCATGAACTCAGTATAAAAATTACTAATAAATACCATAAAAATGATTATAAAATATTTAATAAAAAAATTCTTGATGATTTCTATTTTAATAAATTGTATTCCCAAAGATCTATCTTGCTTATATTGATGAGAATATCAAAAGAGAAAACTTACAAAACATTGAGAGTATCACAATATCCCATTTTTTGTATTATAGACACTTGTGTTCATAGGGTAAAATTTGATTGTATCATGTCATGTGGGATACATTCATTTTCATTTAATACTCTGGAAAGAATAATATTAGTCTCATGTTTTGTTTAATAATACAAGAGTATGAGAAATCATATGATATGGTTAGATGGATTCTCAATAAAAATAAATTCTCATAATAGAATGTGTAATTTGTATAATTGCCTTTTATTCATTGATTTTTGTAATACAATATAATATGATAGTTTTGAGGGATATATTGAAATATTTTCATTTAATTAAAAATTAATAATGTTTTCTCATAAAAAATTATGATAGTTTTTTAATCTGAAATTATTTTTATAAATTATTATTTTCAAATGTTAATAAAAAAATACTAGTTGAGAAATTTTTTTAAATTTCCTAAATATGAATACACTTTAGAGAATGATGACTCCAAAAATATGATAAATATATATATGACACCATAAAACTCAATAAGATTTAAATTATAAGAAAAATTAGATTTTGAGGAAACAATAATTTTTCCAAGAAAAAACTAAATGTTTTGAAAAAACATAAAACATATATTCTCCACCAATGATAAAGAGTATCTTTATGTAAAGAGATAGGTCATCAGTAAGTAGATTTTAATTATAAATTAATATTGATCATCCCTACCTCTTTGTTGAGATATTTAAGTATATATGATGATATATATATTATTCAATAATATTAGCTACTTGGTCTTGTGATCCAATGACTTGTAAAATAATATATCTTTTTAGTGTGTGATCCTATAAGAAAATAGTGTCTTAAATCTGTGTTCGTAGCTTGTGGGTGATATTTTGGGTTTTTTATTATGTAAATAGAGCCTATGATATCAAAATATATTCATTTTTTTAAAAACTCCTTCCATAGTTAGGGACTATGTTTTTCATCCACAACACATGAGCACAATAACGTCAAGCTACTACATATTAGGATTAACCAGTAGAAATTACTAAATTGTTTTGTTTAATACAAGAATAGGAGAAAAACAAATATTATTATAAATTAAATGTTCTAGATTTATTTTTTCTGTCTATCATACAACCACAAAATTTATCATTAATAAAACATGATAATTCAAAAACATTTTCATAAGAATAGAAATGATCTAAATCTAGAGTTTCCTTAAGATAAAAAAGAAATGAATATATATATTTTAAATTATATTCCTTTTTATTTTCATGACAACTTTGACATAGTAATATAGAAAACATTAAATCTCAATGACTTGGATTTGTGTTAAGTTGACTACCTACAATACCTCCAAAATTTATTTAACCCACTTGTTTCCTAACTTTATCAAGATATAAAGTATTTATGATACATAAGGGAGCATGAATAATTTTCTTATTTTCAAATCCAAAATTTTTAAGATTATATTTTTATAATTATGTTGATATATAAAATTTCTTTTTGGATTATGTGAAATTTGAAAATCTATAAAATATACTAATTCAATCAAAATAATCATTCCATACTCAGATTTCAAATGCTACAAAATGGAATGTACTAGAGACTATTGACTTGATTCAAATATATTTTCAAAAAAATAAATTTTAACAATCATATTATTATAATTATTATTTTTTAAAAAAGTCATTCATATAGATATTCCTTAAGAAAATTAATTTGTTAGAAAGTCGTATTAATCAATCATACTAAGATCTAGGGGTTTTTTTCCGTCCATATAACACCATGGTATGTTCAAAATCATATTCTGGATGAGCAATATTTTAAAAACTAGGGGATGTTCAATGTAAACTTCCTCTTAAACATATACATTGGGAAAAAATTTCACATCTACTTAAAAATGTAAAAAATTAAATATTTGTTCACAGTATAGTATTATACAAATAGCTTCATGTATAGTTACGAATATATATGTTTCATAATAGTCAATTCCTTATTGTTTATTATAATACTTATCAACATGTAATATATTATTTCAAACATTTTTTACTTTTTCATCACATTTTATTATAATAAACTATTTTACTCTAGTTATAGATGTTTTTTGGTCATTCATCTAATGTCCAGACTATGTTCCTCTCAAAGTCTTTACGATTATCATGTTTATACTAATTTCAATCCACACAACCTAAAACCTCATTAGTATTCAAAGTTTAAAATTTGTTAAAGAATCCTGCATGTTAAAATTCATTCTTTTAGGACATCTTTCCCTTGATTATTGATAAAAATCACCAATGATACTATCACTATAATGATTATTTGGAAAAAAATACGTTCTGGGTTTTGAAAAATATATTCTAAAAAATATTATTAAAATATTCCAGATTAGTAACATAAAAATAAAATTTAGGAGTTATATCCTTACGAGAATAAATTACTAACAATGGCTGAAAATCATTCTTATAAATCACATCCGAGGATGTTGGTTGTGTTTCTTTTTGAAAAAACATTCTATTTCCTCAAACCTATCATACAATATTTCCTCAACAATATAAGAATGTTTATTAAAACCATTATAAGCCTTAAAAGATGTGGTCTAACCAAAAAAATTTCTATATGTGATTTGGGTGTAGATCTATGTAAGATCTTTTTCTTATTAAGGATCAATACATTACAACCAAAAACATTGAAGAAAGAAAATTTTGGTTTTATTCTCATTAACAACTCGTAAATTGTTTTGTTATTAAAAGGTTTAATAAAAACTCTATTTTTATTATAGTAGTATGTAATAACTTCTTTATCCAAAAAATGATTATATGTTGACAATTCACACGAAATGGTTCTACTTATTTCATGAAAAATTATATTTCTTCATTCAGATACACCATTTTTACAAGGATATCTCGAAGCAGAACATATATATTAAATTACATTTTACTATGAATATTAAAAACATCATTTACATATTATCCACCATGAAAACTATAAATAGTTATCAAGGGAAGGTTTAATCATTTTTAAAAATAACTTAAAATATTTTAAAATGAAAAATACATAATATTTGTCTTTTAGAAAATAATAAGATGCCACTCTAGTGTAATAACAAACAAGACATATACATTGTATTTTCTACCAATATTTCTAGTATGCGTGTTACCAAATAATTCCAGGAAAAAAAAATAAATCATTTGAAACTGAGACTTCAATAATAGATTTAATATTCAACAAATGTTTCCTACAATATTGACATGGGTCACATACTTTTGAAAATTCAATCCAACTTTTGGATGATCCTTAAAAAGTCATTTCTTAGTCAACATTGATATGTTTCATTGGTAACAGTGTCGTAACCCTCTATTCCATAACAAACATATATCTTTCATTGCATTAATGAAAGGTTTTTTTTGCATCTTAACATTATGACCCAACCAAATAGACCCCAAACGACAACACCCCAAGCCCACCTTCAATAGGACAGTTGCTAGAATCTGGGATCAAATAATTATATCACATTGATTGGATACATTTTCTTATGTTACCTATATGTGCACACCCAAAAACACATCAATGAAACAGTATATATATATAAAAAGATGTAAACTAAAATACATTAAAACAACTATCCCAAACTAAATTACAATTTATGTTCTGAAAGGGTAAAAGGAAAGAAAACTAGTCCACTTGTTGAAAAATTGCAAATGAGTCCAATGTACATAGATGGTGGGGATCAGTATCAAATGATACTATTAGAATTACCACACCCCAAATCTGATTTTCTCCTCAGATGTTCTATCTCACTATGTTTCACCATCATTGGTTCCATTGGGGACTCCTGTAAAAAAATTGGGTCTACATAAGACACAACACATAAGATAAAATCCCATGTTAGGGTGAGTGTTCATCGGAGTAGGACACTGAATAGGGGGGGTAGTCACAATAATATTTTTTCTAAAATACTTATTTAAATGTTCTTTAATTTTAAATACGAAATATCCCATTAAAAAAGAGTATCATATTTATAAATGTTTTGGTTTTTTGTAATATTTCACAGTGGTGGATTAGTTCTTAGTTAATGTAATAATGATTTTTATTTTAGAATTTTAACAAATTATTCTAAACCAATGACTAATATAAACATGATCAACGAATAACTATCATTGTGAAGTATGGTTTTCAGTAAATAAATAAAATAGTGAAAATAGAACCAATAAAGGCAGAGCATATTTAAAACAATATGTTCAATCTCAAGCTGATACATAGTCCTCTCCACATGTTGGTCACCTTAGACCAAAAATATTTTATAAATAAAATTGATCCACAATCAATATTTTGTTACACAATAGCATATACAGATATCCATGTCTAACAGATAACTTCAACTGTTTTCGTTGGAGTTATTTACAAAAAACATCATTTCCTTATAGGGACATCTTCAACTAGTATCTTATGGAGGTTAAGGTGTAAAAATATATGTTTGTGAATATATCAAATCAAATTAAATTTTTTTTAATATGAATATATATTTTTTAATTATTTAGTGTCACAGAAACTACTCGATAGGTAAAATAGTATACAAATAGTGAAAAATATTGATAAAATAATTCACAAGGATATGTGTATTTTTTATATAGATTGCAACATCCCAAAGCTGTGTTGAAATGTATATTGACTCTATTTATGAAAAAATTCATCAAAATTGATTATTTTTTATGTTTTTTTCTTCATCCCCTAGAGAGATAATTATATAAATGATCAATGTCCTTTTATTCTTGAGTGTCGCTGGACATTTTTTTCCCAATTTCGGTTCTAAAAAATGTCTTCATGTGAGTAAAATAAGATGTTTTTCATGGGTTTTTCTATGGTTTCTTAGCTATATGTTTCTAACCACATCACCTTGTATATTTTTGGTCAGATATTTTCTTTATACACATAAGCTGATAATATGCACGATCTCTTGTACCTCATACCTTTTTTTATCCTCTAACATCCATTAAATGTTTTATAGAGAAGATATAAAAAGTGTTTATAAAAAAACATGGTTCTATTTTTTATAAATATGACTATAATAATAAAATTTATATTTAAATGATAATTGAAATAACAAAAATTTCTAGGGAATAGTATATTAAGAATAGTATTTCAGGATCGGTAGGTCACTCTATCTGTAGGTTGACATTACTTTGACTTAGATATCAGTAGTATATAATGATATTAGGTCTAGTTGTTGGTAGGATAGCAAATGTTAACTCATAAATTGGGAAAAATGTTTATCATCACAGAGTTATTATATCGATACCTAATGCTGACACTTACTCGTTCCATAGATTACTCAACCTGAATGGTGGCTCATACTAAGAAACAATTCAGAGTTTTTATCAATAGGTTGAACAATGGTTAATTTTTTCATAAGTATAATTATGTGTTGGTGACATAGCAATTGGTAGTACATACATCGATATAATGACCTTTTCCAATTTTTAATATATGTGATGTTAGTGAGACATATCATTGGTAGGTTAAATAGTGAGTCAACACTGGCACTAATTCAGCCTTAATGGTGACTTATCCTCAATGGTTTCTTATACTTATCCATATTTCCTTAACCTATATTATGTTTTAAAACACTAATATAATAGATTAACATTATATGGAACCATAATTAAACAAATATAATAATATTTAAAATTGATCAAACATAATAAAACATGACTTGTGAGCTTTAAAACTAGAGGCATCCAATAGTATCCCCCTTTTTGATGATTACAAATTAGGGCATTATCAAGACATTCTTAATGATCAAAGGAACAATTATTCTTAACATATCATACGAATTATGTGAAATTAAAATAAAAGAATACATAAGAGAGTAATACTGAAATAAAATAAAAATAAATATTTATGTAAAATGTCATATCATATTTTAGTTGAGTAGTAAAGATTTTATTTTAGTTAATGTAAATTTCATCTCATATTTCTCCCCCATTTGGGATTGTTAAAAAGAGAAAAAAATAATAAGAGAGGGAGAATAGAACATGGATGAAAAAAGATAATATATTTTATGATAAAGATAATGTAAAAAGAAGTAAAATACCAAAAATTGCATCCCTATCAGTGATTAATCCAATAACATCTTCCCCAAAGAAGAATCTATGTGTGAATTTAACTTTTTAGAGAAGTATATGTAGGAATAGAGGGAGTAGAATGTGGTATGGTATACAACATATGAATTTGAATCCATAAAGTACATGAGGTGGAATATTGTTGTAGAATATGTCAGTTCTGTTAGTTCCCTATAGATCATAGGTCTTTGATGTTTAAGAGCAAACACATAAAACATGGGAAAAGGTTAAAGGGTTGCAAGTAGAGTAGAAAAAGGGTTTCTGGTCACTGCAGCTCTGAATTGGGAATCAAGTGACCTTTTGATGGACATTGAAGATATGATCTCAATAACTAGAGTAATAGTAAATTCCCCTAGTGTTATAATAGATGTACTCTAGTGATCCATAAAAGGATTCAAAAAATTGATAAATTCTATGATTATAATCCCTCCTTTTTTATATATCTGTTGGGAAATCATCTTTATTCTCTTTAAACATATGAGGGGAATGTGTTGGCTCCTTTTGTTTTTCCACATGTTCCTTGAAGGATTGCGTAACACTGGGGATTCCTAGATTCTCAACCAAATACTTAATGTGACTATCCAAAAGTTGTTTTTTAGATCCTTTTAGTGTATAAATCTAAATTTATTGTAATATCATCATGATAATTAGTGGACCCATTTGTGATAAACCTTTCCATATAATATATTTTTTCACGGTCATATCGAATTTTTATTTGGATCTAATGATATGTTCCCCTATCATGGATCAAATATCTTCTCTAAATACTATTCTGATCAAATCAATACCATTAAACTAAATAGAAGGTGTAGCTGATGTTTGGGTTTCATTGACTTCTTCATTTTCTAAGGATTTCAAAATTTATATATCAAGAGATATAAGAGGAGTAGTTGTAAATTCCTCAGAAGATGTATCCCATAGAGTTTTTATAACAATGTCAATTAAATCCTCAAAATCAGATAACATTCATCTCATAGTTGAAATGAATACATCAAAATCATTAAATTACCTTTGATTTTTCAATATATCTTCATGATGTGTTGAAACAAAATGAGGTTGAATATGGGAAGCAGATAGTTTTGAATGCGTTTCATCATTATATTCACCTAGATTGGCCTTTAGTGCAAGTTTTGGTTGGAATATAACTTTATATACTGGCAAAAAAACATTCCTTCAAACATTTTGTAATCATTCTAAGTCACATAATATAATGAAATTGGGGAAAAGGGGGAATCAAATATAGGATTAAAAGATACATATAGTGTTTGTTCTATTTCCAAAGTTGTCCCAACTATAACTCATATATAATGATTTATTTCTCCAACATAGTATCCCTTAGGATCATATTTGTCATAATATAATGTAGGGTAGTCTAATCAAAGAGTGATATAATCATGGTACTTTTCCCATTCCTCAATCATCACATCATAAGGAATGACTGTATCAACTACAAACCTTATTTACTATTGTTCCCCCTCAACCGATACATCCTCCTCAACAGGAGCTTATCTCTTAATTGGTTCTCTATTCCTCTCATAAACATGATCTTAAACTAGAGTAGCTAAAACATGAACTACATAATCCAAATAAACATTAGGATATATGACCTCAACCACAAATGACTCAAGAGATTCATGGGGTTCCAACACTAATTCCTTGATCACCATATAGATGGTCTAATTCTCTCCCAGATTCACCACTTCCTTATTATTCCTCAACACTAGAATTATCTATTTGTTCTTCACAAAATTTCTTCTCCTTAATCTTAATATTCTTCCTCCCAATCACTTTCATTATCTTCTTCTTCCTCACTATTAAATTAATAATTTTCACTATTAGAATATTCATTTTATTCACTGTCACTTTTACCGACATATTCAATATTTTTTGATTCTTCAGTCTCTTAATCATCAACTTCTAGAAGGAGAGTTTCTTTGGTTGGTGGAGGTTTGAGAGGTATGTAAGGTTCATAGGTCTCCTTTTCTCGACATTCAATATTATATGGGTCACCATTATCATCAAAAATAGATTCTATTAATCGACATTCTTCAATATCTTCTTTGTCTCCATCATAATTTTAAGAGACATAGTCTGGTCCTAGACCAGGATAAAACATGTCTCTCAGCCTTCATGGGTTCTCAAAAAGATTGAAATACTCATAAATTGTATCATTGTCTTCAATATATTAATTCATACATGGATTCGAAGTTTTCTACATCCTTTTAAAGATGACTTTTGTGCTTAAAAACCGTCACAAACTATTAAATATTATCCATTCTCATTCACTAGACCATTGTATTTAAATAATACAGAAATAAACATTGGATAAAACAAGGAATTTTAATTGGATTTGGGTTTCATCATTTCATTCATATAAATCATTAAATACCATCACATGTCAATATTCTATCCCTTTTTAATTAGATAATTCAAATACACATCCCTGTATTTTAGAGAGGAAAAATCCCTTTATCTTGGAAATTTATAGTGCTAGATAAATTGGTACAACAACTTGTATTCACCATAAAGATCTGTTGTTACTGGTCTCCTAGAAACTCTATTTCTAGTATTCCCTGAATATGGTTCACCAAAAATGAAAATATCATTTGGATGGGGTGCACATCCTAGGAAATCATCATAAATACCTATATGAGGTACTCTGAATCATTTTACCCACAACATTGATGAAAAAAACTCTTTCACAATTTATCAATGTATTAATACAAAACATTTCAGAGCCATCATAAAAAAATTCTCATGAAAATTGCACAGGCATAGGATAAAATGACGTTTTGTTGCTAGAGAACCATCCCAACCACCCGTGTCCTTTTAACACTTTTATGACATGTAACTTACTTGATAATAACCATTCATAATGAACTTATTTTTCAGGAGTAATGATTTTAATCACATGTTTAGGATGTATATGTTTTGGTTTATGACTACTAGATTCACCTATCAGCTAATTAGAATGATGTAAATCATCCACAGACTTCCTAGAGACACACTTCCTCTAAGACAATGTTGAGATTGTTTTGATTCAAGGGAAAGGGAAGTAGTTTTAGGGAGAATAATTTGAGATAAGGAGTGTGAGAGTGAGTGAGTCTAATGTATTGGTTTGGGTTATATCATCTATGGATTTAAAAATCATAAATTGATTAATTTTTAATAAAATAAAATTAAATAATTAAAAAAATGATGTTTTAAATTATAGATAGAAAAATAAAAAACTATAGAATGGTGTGAAACAATGGTGAATCCAATTAGTTTGTCATCAGTGGTGTGATATCAGCAGTGAGACGTAATGGTGAGACACAATAGTGAGACACCAATGATGAGTCATCAACCATGAGACATCAGTGGTGAGACTACAATGGTCCATCATCAATGGTTTGACATAAACGGTGAGACACACTAGTGATCCATCAATGGTGATTCATCCATAATGGGACTTCAACGATGAGTCATTAGTGGAAATTCACTCATAGTTGATCACCCCTATGAAATTTATGATATAGCTCATTATCTAATAATTTTATGTCTTTGTAAGAAAATCAGTAACCCAGTGATCAGTACTAATGAATTCTAGACTTATACAACTTTTTTGATAATGGTATCTCTAAAATTTATATATTACATCAATATGTTTCGTACTAGAATGGTAAAATGGATTATTATAGATGTTAATATAACTTGTGTTATTATTGTTAATAGGGATATGTCTAAATTTATATAAATAGATTAGTAATCGGTGTTTCATCCACAAAATATGAGCATGAAAACTACTAGAATCTATGTATTTAGCATCAGCTGTAGATAATGAAACAAAATTTTGTGTCTTACTACACCTTAAAATAAGAGACTTTAAAACAACTGACATGTTCTGGAGGTGATTTTTCAATCTAACTTGTAACCACTAAAGTCAAAATCAGAATAAATAATTTAAACCAATGGTTATCCTCTAAGATAGAAAAATCCTAGGTTAGTAGTAGATTGGATGTATTTTTACTTAATTTAATAAAATTTAGTAGGGCGTCTTTAGGTTTTTATTGAAAACAAGAACACATACACACACTGAACATAATATCAGGTTCACTAGCGGTCATGTCGAAAAGACTCACAATCATACCTATATAACAGGGTTGATCTACTGATTTTACACTTTCATCATGATCTAATTAACATATGATACTCATTAGAGTATCACTACTTTTAGTAATATCAAAATTAAATGGTGTTAAATGATGTTTATTGTATTTCAATTTATTTGAAATTAGACCTTCCTCATTTTGATAAATTTGAAATCCCAGAAAGAATTTGTGCTCACACATAAAACTTATTTCAAACTCCTTTTCAGTTATTTTTAAAAAATCATAACATAATGAAATTTTAGAAGAAACAAATATAATATCATTAACATATATTTTAATAACTAAAACATATATGGAATTTTTTTATGAAAGGAGTAGGATCATATATACCTTTTGTAAATCCTTTAGAAATATGAAAAGTTCAATTCCTTTCATACAAATCTCTTGGAGCCTATTTTAAAACAAAAAAATATTTTTCTTACTTAAAAACATGATTTTGAAATTCGGAATTTTTTAAACAAGGGATGTTTTCAACAAAAATCTTCCTCATCTATATAAAAAGTTAGAAATTCACTTTTGACATCCATATTAAATGGTTTGAAATAAATATGTTTTGAATAATCTAGATGGATTATAATGGATTCAAGTAAGAAAAAGGTTCAAAGGTTTCTTCAGAGTCTATTTTGTCCTATTTACTATATCTTTCCGCAACTTGTATGGATTTATTTCTTTTTATTGTAGAATATTCATCAATATTTTTCTTAAACACCCATTTAGTTCCCATAATCAAGGTGTCTTTGGTTCTACCAACTATAATTTGGAGATTGTTTCTTTAAAACAGGTTTAATTATTCCTTTATTTCCACCATCTATTAATATTCATTTATTTCATCATTGATGTTCTTTGGTTCTAGCAACGACAAAAAGACTTTATGTTTAACCTGGTTATATAGAGAATATCACATTTGTGTTTCTTTATATAAGTATCTAACTACATTGTCTAAAAGAATATTTTTTAGGGTACTAACTAATTTAGGAAAACAATGGCTAGTTATTTTATGTTCATCTATAGTTTCAGGAATATTTTCAGAATCTGGAGTGTTTCCAAAACTGGGTTTCCCTACATATTTAACAACAAAATAAAAAACATAAGGATTTAAATCTATATGTGAAAAATTTTACTGGAGATTTTTAATGGAGGTTTTGGACACATATGGAATTGTTTCAATAAACTTTACTTACATATATTCTTTGACCCACATTGTTAAATACTTTATATTCTTTACAAGAGAGTAATTTACCTTGTAAAATTCCTGCATCACTATTGGAGGATAATTTGTCCAGGTTAACTTTTATATTGAGAATGAACACATTGAAACCAAAATAGTATACATAATTATCCTTATGTTTCTTATTATTCCATATCTCATATAGATTCATCATTATTATCGTTCTAATTAAAACTCTATTAGTTATATAACAAGTAGTATTCACAAATTCTTCCCAAAAATAAATAGGTATATCATATTCATTAAGAATAGTCTGAGCTATTTCTTATAAGGTTTGGTTTCTACATTCAACAGGTCCATTATTCTTGGGTTTCCTAAGAGGAGAGATGTTATAACAATATCCATATTGTGATTAAGAATTTTGAAATTCATTACTTTCAAACTCTCGATCATGATCAATTATTAAATATTTATTTATAATACAACTTATGTTATCTACTGAACTACCATACATAGTGAAATAAGATCTAGCTACACCATGTTAGATAAAAATAACATTCATGTACGCTTAAAATATTCATATACTAAAACATAGAAACAATGCTTCCAATTTAGACTTGAATCTCTAGAAGATCTAAAAAATTGATGTAAATAATCCCAAGAGGAAGATTAGTTGAAACTTCATTCTCTAGTTTGAATGATATTTTGTTTTTTTCCTTTTTTATAAGGAATAACGACTCTATCATTAGAAAATTATTGTTTAGTTATATCATTGACTGATCCATTTCAAGTCAAATTTATATGAGTTTGAATTTTACAATATCCTAGTCTCCTATGCCCAAAACCAGAATAATTATGAATGGCACTAAAGCAAGATACATTTTGTGAGACTAAGAAATCAATATTTACAAAATATATATTTTCAATTCTAAAATTTGTAAATAATAATTATTTATTATGATTGAAAAAATTAAATGAATAATTTTAAAATATATAATAATAGAAATCATCACCTAAATATGAAATGATATGAAGTTTTATATAACTCCAACACCAAAAAGAACATTGGCAATTAAAATTATGTTAGTGTTACTAATTTGAGAAAGGATAAAAATTTTACATTCTGCATTGCCACAATAGTAGAAATTCCCAACATCAATGAATATAATATTATTGACTAATGATTAGCCTGTTTTCATGTGTCACTAATATCCATTGTCCATGTAACCTAGTCTTTTACGAGAACTCTTCCACACAATTCCTACAAAAAAATTAAACAAGGAAGGACATTGGTACCTAGACTTATATGGGTCCCCATGTTTTCCTCATGTGTTTCTTATAGGTACTTTATATTATTTTGGAAAAATTACCTTCATTATGTCCATACAATATAGAAGTAGTAAAAGATTTCCCACAATTGGACCATGCAGAAAATTACATATATTTGGGCAAAAACCATATTTTTTAGAAATAGACACTTTATTGGTTAAAAAAATTATTTCCTAGGTTGATAACCAATTCCAATAATATCTTTACGAGCAACATATCTACCAAAAATTCTATCTTAGGTATCTTAACCATGTTTGAACATCTCAAGATAAATTTTTTAATTTCTCATTGGAAACATTATGTTTTTTATTCTCATTAAAAAGTTGATCATTCTTTACCATTTCTATAATGAGTTCAGAAATAACAATAGAAGAAATAGAATTCTATTTTTTGATAGATTTATGTTTATCTTTTAGATAATGACATTTGTGATCATGAATTTTAAAATATTAATACATCTCAACATTTGTCATATTTTCAGAATTATCAAAATCCAATTCATCTCCATAATATAAATTATCTATAAAAGAGATGATTGGGTTACCTAAGATGTGTTTTTCATAAAACACATGTTGGATTTCTCAGACTACTCATCATCTAATAATTCTAGGGCATTGGATATATCCTCATTTGGAGTCCAAGTATCCTTCATTACCTTTTTTCACAAATTATCTTTTCCCTCATATTTAATTTTTTAATTTAATTTTGCAATGTATGTTTTTACACGGTCTCTTCCCTTTCACAGGCATTATACTATTATTGGTATGTTCACTTCATTTATAGTTTGATTTCAAATTTACATTATTTTCTTATTTCATTTTATAGTTAGGTTTTCTTAAGAACATATTTTTCCTATAAAAATTTATAAATATATAGGCTAGTTGAGAAATTTCCTCATCCCTATCACTTGAAGTATATTTATCATTGGAAATTTTAGCACGAACATGGCCTTTCTCCTTTTTTTTGGGATACAGTTGTTTCAAAATCCACTAACTTTCCTTTTGGTTTGTTTTCCTCTCTGCTATTGAACATTAGTCCTACCTATTACATCATAAGATTACCTATCCTCTCTTTTACATGTAGTTAATCATTGCCACAAGAGACTCTAATTTATACTAAGGTCCCCTCCACCTTTCCCGATAATATCTCAAGATCCTCATAATATGTTCCTTTGTAGTTATTTTCTTTCATAGTGATATCAATATATTCCCAGTCTTATTGAAACTGAGTTACAGGTAAAAAATTGGATCATATTACTTTATTTTGAAATTTTATATTTTATTTTATTTTTCATAATCCTATAATCCTTATAATTAGTGGCTTCTCCTTGTTAAATAGCTAGGGTGTCCCAGATTTGAAAGACTATTTTACATGAAGAAATCCTATTGAATTTCTCATCTACTAAAGAATAATATAATTCATTAAAATATATGAAATTATTATAATATTCCTCTTAGTGTAACCATCCCAAAGATTCCTATATGGATAAGGTATCTTATATTCATCCACTATAGCAATCCATATTTCAAATACAATTATTTCAAATTTCATTTTCATTTTTAGTTTCCACTAAGCATTTTTTGTGCCATTAAATTATGGAGGTCTATCGGTAGTAGCACCTTTTATATATTATCTATTTAAAACTAATTTTATTGAAATAATATTTTTTATCTAAGATATATTTAATGATAATTAATATTAAAATTAAAATCATTGTGGAAAAGATTTAATAAAATAGAAAACATTGAATCTAATAAATTCAATGATACCAAATGTTGGTAAGAGTAAGACACTCAAGCGGTAGGTGAATTGAGTTCTTATATAAGTCCGTATGTAAAATACTTATTGAAATAATCGTAAATTTAAAATATTAAATATCCCATTTAATCAGTGTAGTAGATTTATAATAGTTTTTTTGAATGATGTATCCAAGAGTGATTTGTTCTCTGTTAAAGAAATATGAATTATTATTTTATCTTTTGAAATAATAATACTAATGAAAAATATAATATAAAAACTATCTATGATTTTCTACCAAAGTGAAGTAAGGTTTTCAGTTAATAAATAAAACCATGAAAAAAAATATTGAAAGGCACAATTAATTTAATATAATAGGATCATTCTCAATATGATACTTAGTCCTCTCCACATGGTGATTATCAACAACCAATAGGTCTATCTAAATAAAATCAATACACACCGTATAATGGGGTACACAATATCATACACATATATCCAGGTCTACTAGACCTCTTCCATTGTTATCAAGGGAGTGATTAACAATAAAAAATAGTTCCATGCATGGACATATACCATTATTTTCCATGGTAGTGTATGGTGTAATAAAATAAGATTGTGAACATATCAATGTATCTTATTGTGTTTCATAGGACTCTGTGTGTGCTGATTAGAACAAGCTACACACAATAATTAAATGTTATGATAATACAAATATAGAGAATAATATCGATAATAGCATTTAGAATGATCAATGTGTTTTTTATGAAGCTTTCAACACATCAAAATTGTGTTGAAATGTATATTGAGTTGATTTCTGGAATCATCTAACAAAATAGTGTATCATTAAAGATTTTATCTTCAACATCTAGTCATATAATGATGTGGAAGATGAATTTTATCCTCTTTTCAATTGATTTCGTAGATGTTCTTCAATTTTGGTTCTTCTAAATGACTTCATGAATGCATAGTAGGAATTTATGCTTGTATTGTTATCTAATGCATGGGCTGTAGCTTTATAACTACATCACCATGCATATTTTTTATCATATATTCCATTTATATATGGAATATGACAATTACCATGATCTCATGTACCTCAAACCCTGTATTATCCTCTAACATCCATTAAGTGTTTTCATACAAAAGACATACATAGTCATTAAAATAAATCACGGTACTATGTTTCATAAATAAGACCATTAGGAAGAAAAACATTTAAATTACCGAGGATGGAATGATGATGTGTTAGGATTGAAATCTCATGAATGGTATGTCGAGATTGGTAAGTCACTCTGTCTGTAGGTCAGCTTTATGGTGACATAGATCTCTGTAGGAAATTTTTATGGTAGGCCAGCTTTATGGTAGTTAATCTATCTATACATCATACTTCATGAAAGTTCTAAACATAAATGAGCCATTTTATCAGAATCATGAGTTGAGAGTGACCCGTAAAATCGTTAACATATCTTGAATGATGAATCAATCATAATGAAAATTATGAGTTCCTATCGGTAGGATGAATAGAGACTACTCATTATGTATATAGCATGATGTGGCAGCGACATAGCTATCTGTTGGACATGAATCAATGCCTTTTCATTTTCCTAATTTTTGTATGTTTGTTGATGTTTAGACATATCATTGGTAGGTCCAATAGTGAGTCCACTCTAATGGTGAATAATCATTAATAGTGAATTATCCTCAATGGTGGCTTCTACATATCATATTTTTCTAACCTATCTTAGGTAGTAAAACTCTAATAGAATATGTTAATCTTATGTGTAAACATAATGAATCATAGATATTCATAATTAAACATGATAAAACATAATAAAACATTACATGTGACCATTAAAAATAGAGTAATCCAATAGTGAGTATAGAAATAATTAGTAGGAGAACCCAAAAACCCAAAATAATAGGATGAAACTGAAAGGAAATATTATTCTTGACCTAGTCAATGGGAACCTAAATGATAGAGGAAATCCATATCTAACCATCCTCGATTACACATGACAAGTCATCTGATTTCCCAAAGAATGCTTACCTAGAAACATGATAATTTACAATGGCTCCTATAAAATTCCTCGATATACTCATCATAGACTCGACATCTCATATGGTTCTGAAAACATGGATAATAATAGTATTCTACTCGAGGAATTAATGGTATCAAAAAATAGGGGAACACTTACCATGATCGCATCCATCCCATATAGCTCCCTTTCAGGATATAAACTCCATAGATAACAACTCTACCATTAATAATGGTAGTTTCAAGAGAACATGATCCATTAAAAACAATATACTATGTCCAAATATATTACCCAACATCAGAGGTCCATTCATCACTACTATACAACCAATACATGCCAATAAAACTCAGGTGGAGAGGCATTCCACTCCCCATTAATAATAGTTCATGGAGATCTAATTTATAATTTTCCCTAAATTCTTATTATCTAGCAAGAGAAAATGGAGGGACCTCCACCTCACCACATTCCAATAGTCAAGGGGTTACTATATTGAAACTAAATCATGAAACATCTATCGCTTCTGTATAGACTAGTTCATGCCTCATTCCATCGAGGGAGAACTAACTACTACCCCGAAATCAATCATACATACTAAAGGGGACAACTCCTCATAATTTTACTCAAGAGCCAAGGGAGGCCCAACTCTAATAGAGGACATTCTTACCACATGTACATGAAGATGGTATAGTACCACTTTATATGTGTGTACCAACACCCTAATACAAAAGGGCAATACCACTCCGAAGATAGGGGACCCACACCCCAAATTAGGGTAGTAAGACGTTGCGGTTTGATGGTCCACACCATATAATGATATTGGAGTACCACTCTACAAGATCAATTACTAACAGGTCATGCACCCTAACACAATAGTCGAGTACTGAACCCAAGATATTGGAATCTCTCCCTCAAATGACAATGGAGGACCAACTCAATTGAAACACCACAGATGGAGGACCCACATCCTATAATGACAGATGAGTTTCAGTTCCTTGGATAGATTTCCCACACCATATCTCGATAGGGGAGTACCCACTCAATCTATTGGTCATATATTGAGGAACCACACTATTATATGAAATAGTATTTGTGAATCCATGAATAGAATACCTACACTATGGTACAATAGGGGATTACCTAATCTATCTAGAAAATGAGGATGGATGACCCTCACCCTGGATCAACTGTGGAGCATTATCTGCAACTCTATAAATAAAATGGGGAACTAACATCATAATACATATAGGGAGTACCAACCCAGAAGAATTACCCAAAGGTATATTACCCACACCCAAAATATTGGGTAACCTATCATTCCTAAAGTAGAGAGTTAACAGAAACTCTCACCCTGATTCAAAATGGGATTGCCATTCCTAGAATCTTCCTTTATAACCCACACCAATCTACTGCATCTGTTAAGCATTTCAAAAATGAGAATCAATTATATTATACCTCATAGCGTAATGTTAACACGTATAGGGGAAACACACCCTAATTCATTGTGGGAGAACCGCTCTACTGAACCAAAGAGTCCACATGACCAATATCCTAATGCAATAGTGAATATTAACGACTGTAGTGTTAATCCTATGATCCATGCAGATCACTATCAAATTCTATGAGTCACTCCACAAGCGTCGTGCTCAAAAAAGACCACATCATATATAGAAGGGAAAAATGGAAGGGGCCCATCATGTTTTTTGTAGAAAATTTTTTAGGGTATGAAACATTCATGTATGATTCTGGGTACCAAAGATGGATATACAGATGGTGGATGATCTGAAGAAGATCTCAAAAAATTACATCATGTGCACCAATGGCCAGATTACATAAGGACTCGCCTATGAAACTATTCATGTATTCCGATCACATATCATGTCTTGGACATGCTGGGGTACATGGCGTGACATACCTAACATAAACCAAGTTTGTGTATCCTCTTCCACATGGCTGTCCAACCTAGTCCATCACAAGCTATGTATCCCATAATACATGGATTGTTTAGGGTAAATAGAGAATTGTATATGTGGTTTTCATGTCCCACATCCAACACCTGTTGTCCATATACATTGGTTATTCACTATTACATGACCATGTACTATTATATGTCTATCCATGGCCATGTCCTCTAGGCTCTAATTTTGGGTCACAAAATGATGTATAACCCTGGTAGATGGAGTGTAGTCCCTAAAGGGTTTCATCCCCAAATAAGAAGGGATACACGGTGTGTCTCACTAGACAAAAGAACATGTAAATGGTAATTCCATAAGGGAATTAACTTATAAAATTCCCAATTCAATGGTTTACCTTGAAGCTTATAGTCAATACTAGGAGGGATCTCTATCATTCATAATTGGGATCTAACACCATAAAAATCTGCATAATGAAGGGTATTTGGAACAAAACTCAAAATAACCTATAAAAAGGGTAAAACAGTAAAGATTCAAGAGTAGAAAAACTCTTTCATTTTTCTCCTCCTCGATCTGACCATGATCGACACTAAGAACTGAGAATAGAAACACCTCTTTAGGTTGATTCAACATTTTTGTTCACAATGGGGGAGAGGAGAGGTGGAATGCTTATCTAGATCATGGTGTTCCCAACATATTGGGCCATTGGGAATTATAGTAGATTTTAGTTAAATTATAATTTAATTAATAAATATAACAAATAAAACCCCTCCAACTCATCTCCATCCAAGTCCCTTAGTGTAGACCAATTTATATCTCACATAAGGTAAAAATGATGTTATGATCTCTACCGCGACATTTTATTTTTGATTTGGGACCCCACTCAGGAGTTACTACATGTTTCTAGAGAAACATCACGTTCATGATTAAATATATTTAATATTTATTAAATCCTAGAACCATGGCTCTCCAGGTCCTCAATTCCCACACTAAATCAGCGTCTAACTTCAATAAAAATTAGAAATTTCATAACATTTTAAACGTCCAAACCCAAGTCACTAAATTCACCCAAAAATTATGGGTTTTCATCCATAAAAATTGTATACCAATGAATAAACAAAGAAACTGACCTCTCTATTAGATCTCCCACTCTAGAGATCTCACTAGAGATTATTTTTCTACTTCCTTGTGTGCACTCAAGGGAACCAATAAGGCCCAAAAACACACACATACATCTAAAACTGGGTTAACTTTATGAAAAATGATGTTCACATATCCTTAGTTTCTATAGGTGGAAAATCACAATAAACCATGGGTTATTAATAGTCTGATTCTCTAGCCATACACCACCTCACTAACAAAATGTAGATAAAAAAACCACAAAGTTAACATCAACCCTAAGATTAATTTCACCTCAACCTCATCATGATTTATTCATTAAAGGTTTACATTGATGATAGATGGGTACCACCAAACAAATAAGGGTTTCCCATGTTTAAACATTGGGTCTTACTATAATACCCCAGCCCCAGAAGACCAGAGTTGGTGCATTAGTATGTATCGTTGGCATGATCACAAAAGATCAAGTCTCGAAAGACCTATTAGTTTAGTAGCTTTGAAAGTACTAGATACACTCATAAGGATTAAATTACATCATAAATTGGAAATCTACAACAAAATTGTTTCCATAGACATCACTGAGATACCATAGAATATCCATGTAGGTCAGTCATAATATACATCTTTGCATCATGGAAAAAATAAAAAATAGAAAGGGTTTAGCTCAGATTCTCAGTAAAGATAACAATATAGTGGAAACATTCATAAACAAGCATAATCATTTAAGGATATGTATAAGGCTAAAACAAATGCCTCATAAACATGAACTTCAGCGTAATATAGAAAAGATAAAATCCAATAATTTAGTTTACTTATTCCCATGGATATTCCACTAGTTGAATAATCACCTGAAATATAAATATCCTCTTTCATAATGATAGAATGCATAATTCCAGACTTTCAAAAATACATAGTAAAGGCCTTGTGACAAGACTACAAATAAGATTTTTCCATGACCTTTTGACAAGAAATGAGTTTGTCTCATGAGACTCACTTATGGTTCGAGGAGCTATAGAAGGCTCCACCCATCAATTACTAAGAACAATTCATTCCTCATATGAAAAGGTTGAAACATAATCTGAACATTCTTATTTAAACTAGAATACAAAATGTCAATATTTTAACCACAAACCATCAATGGTATAAGAATAGTGCATCTACATTAAAACATAACTCATTCAATACAATATAGAAGATTTTATTATAATATATCAACCTCAATAGAGAATAATGAAGGATATTGACATAGATGAAAATAATCATCAATACTTTTTGAGAGAAATATCCCCCTTTTTCTTGATAACATTTAAAAGTCTCACTATTTATCAAGAAGCCGTTTAAAATTGTTTTTTGAATCAAAGTGTCCCATAACTCTTTGAAACATATAAAAGAAATTTTAATTTTAATACTTTAATGTGCATATAAATAAATCCTTAAACCCATTTTTAAAACATGGACATTAATGAGAATGATTTAGAATAATAAATCTTTAAAACATTTTAAAATGATATTTTAGTTAGAGTTCTTATCCTAATGAGAGACCCTTGAATACAAATAATTCAGGTAATAAAAACTATATAATATCATGGGAATAAATGGATTCATTATATACTATGTCAAATTACATTATATACAATATATAAAAGTGATTTGGCGTATAACAACAAAGAAGCCTCAATGGAATGTAAATTGAGATGAAATCTCTTATAAACACCATATCCATTGGTTAAGGAAAAAATAAAAAACATAATTATGTATGAAAAATATAAATACACTCAATATTATTGGATATTTAGTGTAAATAAATTAGAGGACATTTACAAATATTCTTGTAAAAACAACACCAATGAATTGGATGTTTAACTCAATAAATGGAGATTAAGTTAAAATTACACTTATCTAGTTAAAATCGATGAATTGAGAATTAATAAATAGAGTGATTATGTGTGTGAAAATTGTATCCACATAAATGGGAGTATAAATTACTTCAAAAAAAATAAATAGTGATTCCACACATAATAATGGAGTAAAATCATTAATGAAGTATGTGTAAAGCCGAATGAGTGGAAATTGAAATTTGAAATTCCCTTAACAATTTGGTAACATACAAAACTTACATCCCATGAATTATGGATCATAAAATGAAGATGTAATTACTCATAAATTAAATTATATTACACAAATACAATCATTGGGTAGTACATACACCACATAACAGGAAATAGTGGCAGTATGACATGAATCTCATGGAAATATGAATTGAGGTGAAAACCCTTACTTCGTTGTAATCAATTGAGTCGTATGGAAAAATTAATAACAACCAAATTAATCATTTAATACCTTAAATATGAATAGAATCATGATAATATATATATCAAATGACAGTACACAATACATCACATTTAATAAATAACTGGAAAAAATGGAAATCTTACGGAATTAAAAGTGAGATTAGAAGCCCCTTACATTGAACTTTTCCTTGGTCAAGGGTAGGTTAACCTCCTGTATAATGGTAAAATAATTGTTAATAAATTATAGAAGAATCATATACATTAATATGATATCATATATGATCTTTTAATATTTCATGGTTAATAATATTTTAGTATTACCGTCGTTTCAGGTGTTAACAGATTTGTTTTCCTTTATATGCATTGTTTCGTAATTAGTGTTTTTTATGAATAGGATGTAACTTATTCATATTCAGAATTATATTAGGTCTTTTAACACTTTTTTTAATCATCTATGGAATATAAATTTTGAATGAATTATGATGGTGAATGAATCTCATCACGTTAGTGGAGATGGTAATCCATACGTACACACGAGCGAAAATATAATTCTTTGATAATAAAATAATATATAATTGGATGGTATATCATATATAAAGAATAATTATGATGTTATATTTATTATCTACATCAATTACACATCATTATTATACCCATCCAAATAATATTGTGTTGAATAAGAATTACACCACGATGTGGAGACGGTAAACCGTACGTACGCACGTATAGTGACATGTAATTCAAAGGATGGATAGAATAATGAATATGTGTGTACCATATTTATAATAAAATCACATTATATAAGAAAAAAACTGGTGTTATTTTTTATAATGGAATCAACAATGAAAGCGGAAGTGGGAGAAGAAAGGAACTTGAAAGAGGTGAGGAAATATTATCTCTCATTCGGGTTCGTCCATTTGATTTTATCAAAAGGGCTCCATAGGTTGGATTTTTGACTAAAATAAGGCCTATATAATTACGGTAGGACAGTTTAGAGGGTATTTGGGAAGAGTTTTGCAGAGACCAAAGGCTTTGAAGGTGTCAATTTGTGGGAAGGGCTAGTGCCATTTTATAAGATGGGTGAGGGGGACATTAGGAAAATCATGAAATATTATTCTATAATAAAACCATTTTCAGTTCCTAATGGCTCCAAAATGAATTATTTAATAGATAAGGTGGGGATGGATAGAAAAACACTCAACTAATAGGTTTTAGATAGGTTTTAGTCACTATATTAACCTTATCTTTTAGATTTAACTCTAAGTTAAATAGTTTGACAGTTACCATGTCTCTTTATATTTTTATATTATATGGTTAATAAATATACTATATTCTTCCAAAAGAACACCATGTGGTTCATTAATGATAAAAATATTATTATAAAATTATTTATGCTGAATTTTAGATTTTTAGGAATAGAATATCAATTAATAATATAATATTTGTTTTAGAAATCCTTTATGTCAATTTTGACACTATTTGGTATTTTGTTTTTCCTAAATTCATAACAGCATTATTATTTCGAAAAACATTCATCTAACCAACCCTAACATGTCATATTAACCTATAATATTAGTGTAATTCATAAAAACTCTCAAATTACATTTATTTGGATATTTATAAAATCAAATATTTTAATATTTCATTATTTAGGTAATTAATGCATCATCATTGTGTCATAAATAAATTAAAAAATTTAATGTCTAAAAATTATAAATAAAATACCATTATGTATTATATCATTTTATCTTTTTAATGAATATTTAAAATAGATTTTATCTTATGTATAGACCTATATTAAAATGGTTTAGTTATTAATCTTTGAATTTAATACTTTTAACTCTTTTTTGAATTAAATAATAATAAATGCCCTAATCGAATCCAAGTGGGAAATAAGGATCATATTTTATTGATAAGGATGTTTTTGGTTTTATTACACTAATACAATAGGATTAGGACATGTGTTAGGGTAATAACAATATCAGTTTTACCCTTAATTACCCTGTTTACTTTTAATCATGGAAAATAAAAGTCCAAAGTTATTATTCACCAAAAATTATTTTTAACTTATTGAACCACATTTTACGTATTGATATCAACCGTGTATCTCGGATTTTGGAAATTCAATTCACAAAAGGGGTAAAATTATGTTTTATTAAAATTTTCAAATTCTCTTAGGAGGTGGGTAATAGACTGTTAAAAAAGTCAATACAATTTTTATATATCTAAAATTATTTTAAACTGACTCCAATGAATTACATTGAACTTATATTGGTATTATGTATCTATTTTGGCCTAAAATAAATTTAAATTAAATAAATAATTATTTATATAAATATTTGGTTTTAAACTATAACTCAGTGTTTTTCAGTTTTCGTCAAAAATTAAAAGTTATCATAAAAATACCAAAAATCTACCCTTAGATAATTTTGATATTCCAAATCCAAAAATGATATCCATTTTGAAAGTTAAAATTTATAAAATTTCAAAAAGTAGGTATTACTATTCATAACAACTAGTTTGATTGGTCGCGTTGTGTAAGAATCTCAAAGATGCGTACAATGTATGCAATTACATTATTCAAAGGGAAACGTACCATGAAAACTTGGGGTGTTACATTCTTCCCCCTTCTGGAAATTGTGTCCTTGAAATTTTTAAAATTGGGATTTGGAACATTATTGAAAGTCCCACATCGGAAAAAGAGTCAATAAAACTATCACTTTAAATGAAATAAAGAAAAGTACAGAGGTCACCCAAGATAACCCTTATTAGGATTCCATGTAGGAAAACATGGATATGGAAGATAAACTAAGTGTCAAGTTCTGATGGAGAGGGATAGGAAACATGATCCGGAGAAATTTAACAACAAGAGAAACACAAAATTTTGATGGGACAAAGAGTTATTAGTTTCCCAGTAGTAAAAGTAAATGGACAACATTTTTGTTTTGTTTTAAGTTACATTTCATAAAGATGAGGAATTTATTTATGAAATTGGCTAAGAACATAAAGATATATACTTAATTTTTATGTGAAGTTTCATTATTTAATAAATTTCTACCACTAACTCATTTTTTTCCAAACGATTAGTATTAAAGATGAATTGGTCACTCTAGAAGAGCATGAATCGACTTCTAGAGAATCACATGATCCAAAAAGGATAAACTATATATTTAAATTGTCTTTAGAGATTAATAAAAACCAAAATAGTTTTTACAAGATCATATGATACCCCAAAAGGATATTCCTTTAGAGAAAGAAACACTGATCTTAATTTATAAAAATAAACCAACAATACCCCAAAGTAAAATAAATACCATTAAATTAAAAATTGTATATAAAATACTTTAATATAATCCAAACTAATATTGAAACCCAAAAATTAGATGAATTTGGTAATGTAGTCTTCCACGTTAAATTGTATCTCTAAATGACATTGACAACATTTAAAGACACATACTTAAAAGTAATTAACCTAATAAAATATTCTCTATTATAAGTTAACCAATTCCATAAATAACCCAAGTCATTATAAATTAACAATAAAAAAGATAGATGTAACTCCACAATTACTCCTCAAATGAAATACTATAGTATTTTATTTTCCTTAGGCAAATAGTGTTCCCAACAGAGTGAACGTCTTCTGAATTAACATTTGTCACTTACTCACCCAATCATTTTACCATACTAAGGGTATTCATTTGATAAGACATAATATCCAAAATCAACTGATTATTTATCTATAAAACCTTTTAACTAAAAATAATTAGTCACACTAACCAGGGACATCACATAGTCTAGTGGTAGGCGATAAATCCCAATTTCACTCGGGTTGTGGGTTTGATTCCCACAACATTGTCCAATGTGACGAGTTGTCACACGATCTGCGTGTTGTCTATTTTCAAAAACTAAATTTTATCACATGAAAAAAATGAGATAAACTCCTCAAAATAAACATATAAAAATTTAACCATAAATGTTATCTCATACATTTCATGTTCATCTCAATATATAATATCTTGTAATTTCCTCAAACCCAATGTTCATATAAAAAATAGTTATTTATAACAATATCCATAATAGAAAAGATAATTCTTCCTCAAATATCATTTTCACATGACAAACTTCAGGGTTATAAATACAAGAGAAAATTAATCCAATGTAATCCCATCAACAAGGAGCGCTAATACTTTTAAACATTTCTCCAACCATTTATTTCAACATTACTTCTTCTCTGATGAAGAAAAAATCCTATAGAATAGGGAATTCACTCTAGTAAGGGCCAGGTCCCCAACATTTACGCCAAATTACTGGAAATGGATTCTTGGGACCATTTTTATATTCTTCCATAGTACTATTCATTTTTCCTTGGTAATTCTTTACATTTTTGTCCTTCTTTCCCACAACTAAAGCATTTAATTGTTCCATTGAGACACTTTCATGGGTGTCTCCTTCCAAATTTACTTTAGGATGGAAATTGAGTTTTATTTTTCCCATGAGGTCAATTGGGGGAGATCATATCATTCATCACCTTTCTATTATTTTTTGAGTCCTAGAGTTGGTTAATATTAATGTTGTTGTTCATATTTTTGGAAAACAGAGTTGGCATGAACAGAAAATATTTTAATCCTATCAACAATCCATTTTTTGCTCATTTACACCACCGTTCCCACCTTGTAAATCATTATAAAAGTTACTACGACTTCTTGGGAATCCAGAGATTGACTAAAACCAGAAAGGATTGTGTGAGTAACAGTAGTCATAAAATCATTTAGAAAATATCATGACACCATATTTTCAATTTGAAACACCTTAGGATTAACCGTGTTTATTTAATCTCAAATTATTTTAAATTACTTCAAATCATATTGTAATGAAAATGTCAATTATCTTAAGAATATCCCCTGAGAGTGTTGTAACCAAGAGTGCAGCAAGGCCCATTGTCGTGCACCAGTTCCCATTAGAGTCTATCTCAAAGCAGTGTTTTTGGGTTTTACCCCTAGGTACATCTGTGTCAGATCCGCCTCTACATGCTCATATACAGACAGGGATTTATTTCTTAGAAAACTCAAAAAATCTCTACAATCCCAAAATTTTAGGAAGTGCTTCTATACTAATCCTAAAAGTTTGTCTTAGGGATATGTGTTCTAATTAGAGTTTATCTAAATCTAGTTTTGAAGGAATGTAATAAACTTTATGTGATACCAACTACACCGCCCTAACCTCGGATACCTAGAGTCGGTGAATTATTATGTATCATTTTCATGATCACAAAAGATCAATTCTCGAAATACCGATTAGTTTAGTAGCCTTTAAAGTAGTAGATACATTCATAAGTTTTACATTACATCATAAAATAGAAAACTGCATCAACATTGTTTCCATAGACAATACTGAGATCCCAAAGTCTATCCCTACAGGTCAGTCATAATATACTTCTTCACATCCTGGAAGAAATAAAACATAGTAAGGGATTAACGAATATGCTCATTAAGGATAACAACATAGCGAAATCATTCATAAATTGGCATAAACAGTTAAGGCAATGTATAAGGCTAAAAAAGTCTTTTAAACTTGAACATCAGTATAATATGGAAATGATAAAATCAAATAATTTCATTTAATTATTGACATGGATATTCTACTAGTCGAATAATCACATTCATTATCAATAGGAACTTTAATAGTGGTGGAATGCATAATGCCAGACTTTCATAACCACATAGTCATGGCCTTGTACCAAGAATACAAATACTATTTTGTCAAGGCCTTGTGCCAAGACACTAGTTCCTCTTATGAGACCTACCGATTCATTGTGGAGCTATATTGGGCTCCACCCATCACTTATTAAGGCCAATGCATTCCTAATATTAAAAGGTTGAAACATAATCTGAACATTTGTATTAAAACGAGCATACAAAATGTCAATATTTTAATCACAAACCCTAAATGGTATAAAAATAGCACATCCACAGTCACACATAACTCATTAAATACAATATTATAGATTTTGTTATAATAGATCAACCTCAATATAGAATAATTATGGATATTGACATAGATGAAAATAATCATCAAAACTATTTGAGAGAAATATCCCCTTCTTCTTGAAATCATTTAAAAGTATCACTATTTATCTAGAATCCATTTAAAATGGATTATTGAATCAAAGTGTCCCATATCACATTGAATACTTTAAAAGGAATTATAATTTTAAAAATTAATATCCATATAAATAAATCATTAAAAACATGTTTAAAACATGGACATTAATGATAAATATTAAGAATAATAAATCACTAAAACATTTTAAAATGATATTTTAGTTAGAGTTCCTATCCAAAATAGATACACTTGAATAAAAATAATTGAGGTAATAAAAAATTTATAATATCATGTGAATAAAGGTATTCATGATTTACTATATCAATGTACATTATATTCACCATATAGAAGTGAATTGGTGTATAACAACAAAGAAGTCTCAATGGAATGTAAATTGAGATGCAATGTCTTATAAAGACTATATCCCAAGTTTAAGTGTAAATAAATGACATAATTATGTGTGAAAAATATAAATACAGTCAATATTTTTGGATATTTAGTGTAGATAAATTATAGGACATTCAGACATATTCTTGTAAAAACAACACCAATGAAATTGATGTTGAACTCAATAAAAGAAGATAGAATTAAAATTACTCTTATCAAGTTCATATCGATGAGTTGAGAATTTATCAATGGATTGATTATGTGTATCAAAAAGTATTTACATAGAAAAAGGAAGTGGATATTACTACACAAATAATAAATAGTGATTCCACACATAATCATGGAGTAAAATAATTATTGAAGTATGCATAAAGCCGAATGAGTGGAAATTGAAAATTGAAATTCCCTTCAAAATTTTGTAACATACAAAACATACATCCCATGAAAGAGGGATCATTAAATGTATATGAAATTACTCATTAATAAAAGAATATTACACAAATAAAATCAGTGGGTAGTACATGCACCACACAAAAGGAAATAGTGATAGTATGGCATGAATCTCATAGAAATAGGAAGTGAGATGAAAACCCTCACTTCGTTGTAATCAATCGAGTCGTATGGCCAATTGTTAATAACAAAAAAATGAATCACAGAATACCTTGAAAATAAAGATAATCATGATAATATATATATATATATATATATCAAATTATAGTTCACAATACATCGCATTTAATAAATAAGTGGGAAATAATGGAAATATCACAAAATTAAAAGTGATATAAGAAACCTATTACATTTTAATTTTCCTTGGTTGAGGGTTTTTTAACCTCCTGTATAATGTTTAAATAATTTTTGTAAAATTATACAACAATAATATAATATAATATGATATCATATATGATCTTTTAATGTTTCTTTGTTAATAATATTTTAGTACTACAATCATTTCAGGTGTTAACTGATTCATTTTCCATTATATGCATTGTTTTGTAAGTAGTGTTTGTTATGAATAGGATTTATATTATTGATATTCATAATGATATTAAGTGTTTAAACATTATTTTTAATCATCTAATGAAAATCAGTCTTGAATGGATTACGATGGTGAATGAATTTCATCGCGTTCGCGGAGACGGTAATCCGTACGTACGTACGAGCAACAATATCATTTTTTTGATATTAAAATAATATATAATTGGATGGTATATCATATATAAAGAATAATTATCATGTCATATATATTATTTAAATCAATTACACATCATTATTATATGCATCCAAATAATAATGTACCGAATAACAATTACACCACGACGTGGAGACGGTAAGCCGTACGTACGCACATATTGTGACATGTCATTCAAAGGATGGATAGAATAATGAATTTTATTGTACCATATTTATAATAATATTCCAGTATATATAAGAAATTGGAGTTACTATTTAATAATGGAATCAACAATGAAAGAGGAAGTTGAAGAAAAAAGGAAGTTGAAAGAGGTGATGAAGTATTTATCACTTCTCCATGTTCTTAATTTTAATTTGATCAAAAGGGATCCATAGGATGACTTTTTGACAAAATAAAATCCTCCAATATGAAGGGAGAATAGTTGAGAAGGTATTTGGGTAGAGGTTTTCTGAGACCAAAGGATTTGTATGAATGAATTTGAGGGAAGGGGGAGTGCCCTTTTATAAGAGGGGTGAGGGGAACCTTAAGAAAAGCTAGAAATATTATTTTATAATAAAATAATTTTCGGTTTCTAATGGATCCAAAATAAATTATTTAAAGGACACTGTGGAAATGGTTTATAAGCCACTCAACCAATAGGTTTTATACAGGTTAGGGTCACTATATTATCCATATCTATTAGATTTAACTCTTATTTAAATAGTTTGACATTTACCATGTCTTTTTGTATTTTTATATTATATGGTTAATAATCATACTATATAATTCCATGAGAACCCCAAGTGGTTCATTAATGATAGACCTATAATTATATATTTATTTTGGCTGAACCATCGATTTTAAGGTATATAATATCAATAAATAATATAATATTTGTTCTAAATAATCCTTTTTGTCAATTTTGACACTATTTGGTATTTTTTTTTATAAATTCATAATAGAATTATTACTTAGTAAATATTTCATATAAACAACACTGACATGTGAAATTAACAAATAAAATTGGTTTAACTCATAAAATGTCTCAAATTACATTTATTTGGATATTTATAATACAAAATATTTTAATAATTCATTAATAAGGTAATAAAAACATCATCATTGTGTCATAAATAAATTAACTTATTTAAGGTCTAAAAAATATAAATATAACACCCTTTTGTAGGAAATTGTTATATAATTCTAATGAATTTTTATAATCTAATTTATCTTATGTATAACCCTATATTAAAAATGGTTTAGTTATTAAGAATTGAATTTAACACTTTTAACACTTCATTGAATTATATAAAAATAAATGTCTTAAACTAATCCAATTGGGCCTAAAAATCATATTTTATTCTAAAGGTTGTTTTTGATCGAATTACACTTATACATTAGAATTAGGACATGTGCTAGGGTAATAATAATATCATTCTACCCTTAATTACCCTATTTACGTTTAACATTGGTAAATAAAAGTCAAAAGTTACTATTCACCAAAAATTATTTTTATCTTATTGAACCCCATTTTACTTACCGATATCAACTATGGCTCTTGGATTTTTGAAATTATATTCACTGAAGAGGTAAAATTAAGTTTTATTCATATTTTCAAATGCTCCTAGGAGGTGGGTAAAAGACGGTTAAAAAGATCAAAATTTTTTTTATAAAACTAAAATTATTATAAACTGACTCCAATTAAATAAATTGAACATAGATAGGTATTATATATCAATTTTGAAGTAAAATAAATTTAAATAAACTTGAAAATTAGTTAAATAAAAATTCGTTCATAAACTTTAACTATGTGTTTTTCACTATTCCTCAAAAATTGAATGTTTTCAGAAAAATACCAAAAATTCACTCGAAGATAATTTCAATATTCCGAATCCAAAAATGAAGTCCATTTTTAATGAAAAAATTTATAAAATTTCAACAGTGGGTATTACTATTCATAATGGCTAGTTTGATTGGTCGTAGTGTGTTAGAATCTCGAAGTTGCTTAGAATGCAACCTACTACATTATTCAAAGAGAAACGTACCATGGATGCTTGGGGTGTAACACTTAGTATGCCCTTAGTTTTTTAAACTCAAGCTATGAAACTACTCACCAAAACAGAAACACCTTCACAGCCACTTGTGGTATCCCAGCTAAGCATGGAAAATATTATATAAATCCACAAATAGGAATCATCATTGGGTAAAACTCTCCCACTACATAACTATTCTATGAAATTCTCTCCCAACAACAAGGTTTCTATGCATAAATTGGTTGAGTAGAGGAATATTAATAGAATCACCAAGAACATTCCTAAAACTCCACCAAAAAACCTCATCCTAAACACAAAGTTATAATTTTCTTTTAGAACACACCTTGATAATATCAGCATGTAGGGCCAGAAACATTCTCATAGGGGTATGATTGTGTTTCTAAAACTCTTCTGAGTAGGTAATGAATACCTATTCCTCATGTGTCCATAGCTATGTCAAAAAATGCCATGTCCTCCTGGGGAATATCACATAAAATTAAAACTCCATGAATAATTGGATTCAAGTATACAAAAAATGGATTTCTAAATGCTAAAAATGGGTTTTACTGGGAACCCTATCTATAAACCACCAACACAGGGTTCTACTAACACCCTACGTTAACCTGGTTAAATCTTGAGAATGAAGCGGAAATACAAGAATATATTAAAATAGTTTCAAACATATACTACTGATAAATTATAATGGAAAGGTATAATACCTCAATTTATCATCATATCTTCGGGGTCAAATTCTTCTAGGGACATTACCTATATTTTTCCACATTCTCCAACTCCCTAAGCCTTTTATGGACCACCAAGGGGTGGTGGTGGAAACAACTCAAAGAGCCTTCCAACAACTACTACTCTCCTTAATATTATGACATTTATTACATATTGTGGAATTCCCTACTCCAATATATAAGTTTCCCATGGAATCATGTGGATCAGATACCTCTTAGTAGAATAAAAGGTAAGAAAATATCTTACAAGTTGCTAACGGGTGTCGAAAGCATAACACCACCACTAATATGGCTGAACTGATCACCATAATAACACCTATGCTATATGAACATGTTAATAATAATGTTCATGAGTATTACTCTTGCAGCATTATCCATTCATATTTCATCTTACAGCTGATACACATGCTTCATCCTTATGATCCCCATTTGTAGGAAACATCTATTCTTCTATCCACGAGGAATCGATCTACTACTAGAACTCACTCAGGCACCCAACATAAGAGGGAAGACAAAAGGATACCACATATTCTTGGATGTTACTGTAGAGTCCCTACATTCAGTTTATAGCTACGTATAATGGGTTTTTAAAAATATATAGAGGTTTATTTGAGTGGTATTTTAACCTCACTGGGTACACCTCCGTAGTCATAAAAACCATCTAATGATGATAATCTACCTGTATTATAACTGATCTCAACCCATATGGGGAAAAATATTCCATTAGGAGCCTCCTGAACTCCAACAATGTTTTCATTGTCTATTTGTGGGACTACATCACTAAAATCCAAAATTACATGGTTGAACCCTATATAGGGACCCCCTTGGACCAGCATCTGATCAGTATGTGTCCTCACTAAGACGAAAACATGTGTGACTTTTTTTAGCCTTTCATTAGATTCATGGGGTATGGATCAACCCGATACCATAAATTTCACTTACTCTAGAACTCATGTCATCCACTCAGCCTTTGAGCATCCTCATACCAAACTACTAGCACAACCATCTAATCAATGGGTGGTGGCTCAACTGGATAACCACCTAGATGGTCCACCTCAAAACTAGTACCCTACACTAAAGCCATATAAAATGATGGATCATCACCTCAACCCCATTTTTGAACCATATCTGGGTGTAATACTAGTGGAATCAATAAATAGAATTAATGATCCACTAAAGTCAAAAATAATATATTGGGATATGACTGAAGATAGACACGGAAAATGCAAAATTTAGTCCAATATAATTCATTTACCGATATTTCACTACCATATCCTTCTTATTGTAAATTATAGAAATTAAAGTAATCAAAGTCCCAGTGAATGTACATGTTGGCCACCATACACACACTAGAACCTCTGGGTTGGGAACTGAACATGAAATAACCTAACAATATATATATTCTACACAAACCACGATCATAACTCTAGAGACCAAAAGTAGAACCCTCTTTGATACAAATCCACAAAAAACCAACCAAAAATAGGCCCAAGCTTTAACTCCTGATGCCCGAATCAAATAAACATGTGGAATTATACTGGTGTCGAGTAGGAAGATCAAATTGACTGGAGACCATTAACTAAGGAACCTATATGAATAAACCTAAAAACACCCCAATGAATAAGAGATGAGATATAAAAGAATAGAAAAAAAATTCCTGCATAAAACTATTACAAACTAGAGTTCAAAAGAATTATTAAGAAAATAATAGGGAAAACGCATTCCCATCAACCAGAAAACATTAAAAGTGTCCATACATTTTATATTTAGGGGATCAATATCCAATGAAAATACTGGAATGCGCCTCAACCCATCACTAATAAACACCCTGTTGGGTCTATATATCTAATATCTTACTTCCTCATGTCCTATAAGGACACCCTCAAAAGTCCTATAGATTACACAAGACACAACCCCTGTTGGATATTCTTGGGAAGTGTTGAATATGAAAATACCCAATAGGGTCCCCAAAATTTCAAAATAAACAGTAGAAACATAACAAATTTTTTTTCTTAACCTAGATAGTGGGAACCCAAAGAAGAGAGATAATCCATGTCAAACCATCCATTCATAAATATTACATGTAAGCTCAGTCTACAAGGGGTGTCATCCATTACATATGATAACACCACAGGGAATATTTGAAATTAACTTGATATTCTCTTGACAGATTCGTAGCCTCATGAGGTACCAGCCTCAGGGACAACCAATTATTCTACTAGAGGATATAAAGCTATAAAAAAAAAGAAGAACACACACAATGATCTTATCCATTCCAAATAGAAATTTTCCTAGATTTACACAATATCAAGATAAACATTACAATTCATAATGGTATGTACAAGAGGACATGGTCTATTATGAACAACCATCTTGGTCCAACTATAGTGACTAACACTAATGGTCGAACCATGAAAACCTTGAACACAACCCAATATTAAGAAACTAATGTGTAGAGGCCTTCCATTCACTATTATACACAATTCAGGGATTATTATTTTTTACTATTCATCAAGTTCACCCTCTATAATGAGAGAGGCTGCAGGGACCCACACATCACCACATCCCTTTAGTTGAATGAGTAAAAGATCATAAATCTACCAAAAAACCTCTATAAATCATTCATGGATTGTCTTTCAGCTCAGTACATGATTGGATGACTAAATATTAACCTATAATCAATCATATCTAGTGTGGGGGAACCTTTCAATGTAATTATACTCAACAACCAATGGATCTATAAAACAAATGGATAATCCACTCCCCACAATTACTTGTATAGAGGGAGTGATACTGCATAGGTGAGGACCTGAACCCTAGTAAGATAGGGGTGTGCCACCAAAAAGATAGAGGACCTACACCAATGATGCGGGGATTAACAATCTATAGCTAAAAGACATTTTCTGTGGAATGATAGTGGAGTACCTCTCTACCAGCTCGATTATTATGGTGGATCCGAACCATGACATAATTGGGGTGTATAAAACCCATTCAAGGGAACTTACTCTCTAGTATAATAGGGGAGAACGAACTCATCATGAAAAACACATATAGATGGCATGCGCCATAGAACAAAAAGGGAGATCTTACTCCAATGATAGAGGACCTGCACCATAATCAGAGAGTGGAGTAACCACTATATATTTAGGTCTTATATTGAGGACCCACACCCTAGTATGATAGTAAATTACCATCTCCATGGATAAAGGATACACACCGTATCCAACAGGGGAGTATCTACTATATCTGGACAATAAAGATGGATGGCTCACTCCTAGACTCAATAACGGAATGATGTCTCAAACTCAATGAATGATACTGGGAAGAGAGACCCTAATACATTTGGGTAGTACCAATCCCAAAAAACCAACTCAATGTTTTAAAATTCACATTGATGTCATGTGGAGTATTATCTCCACCAAATATGAGACACACGGGAAACCTATTCCCAACTACAACTATGGAGTACTATTTCCAATGTCGCCCTTTATAAATAGAAAAAATATAACAGCATCATTCAACCTCCACTGAACGTAAAATCATGATAATCATATATCACATCATAACACTATCACTATTAGGGGACCCCTTCTAGATATATATGGGATAAATGTTCTAATAACCTAATGAGTCTAGGGGACCAAAATCCGAATACTAAAGGGATGAGATCCAACCCCAAAATTCAACTCGACGATCCACCCTAATCACATCCTAAAAATAATCACCACTTAAATATCTTTACTCCAAAATAATGACAAATTAAAAATAATTTGGAGGAATGGAGTATGACATAATATTATTTGCAGAAAACAACTCATGATTGGCTTCACGCACCACACAATCAGAGTCTCCTAGAAGGATATATGAAAGAAAAAAGATTTCAAGATGATTTACAAAAAGATAAAAATCATGAACTGGAGGCCACACAATGTTTTTACTCTCCCATGATCCAGGTTTTGTATCTTGTTCATATGTACTAGCATGTCCATGTAGGGGTACATGGTGCATATAGACCATACACAATATGTTCTACCTCAACTAACCCATGACCATATATCTAATTCCATATGGTCCGCCAACTATTTCCCTTAATGACTTTTTATCCTAGACTTCATATAATTTTTATGATAAATGGACTCCTTAAAATGTGGTTTTCTTATGGCCATGTTTGACACGCTTTGTCTATGTACATTTAGATGACCATGTACTACTACATGGATAACCCTATCCCTATCTTATTTCTACATAGTTTTGGATCACTAGACATCTTGTAAACCAATTAAATATCATGAAGTCCATAAAATACTTCATCATCGAATAAGAAGGTCCACACTGTGTGTCTCAATGGGATACACATCTTATTGATGGTAATTATGGTCTGAAATTACCTTTTAAAATTCCAGATTCACCTTAGATTACCCTGAAAATAATGATCAACCGATGAGGGAACATTATAATTCATTAGGGAACTAAAACCATAAAATAATCAATAAGGATGGGGATTGGTACTAATAATGAAAAAAACCTACCTCGTTGGAAAAACACCGAATCTTAAGGTATAGAATGATGCCTAGTTCATGGTAATCCCTTATCTGATGAAGATCTGTTCCATGAACTAAGACTATAATCACATAGTTTAATTTATTTACCCTCATTGTAATCACATTAATATAGGTACATGGTAGGATTAAGGATCCTTTGGAATGTTGTGTGCCCATCATGAATGGGGAGGGATTATTTGGTTCGATAGTAACTAAATTTTAATTTAATCAATAAATTGAAAATATTACTTCCCCCTACTCTACACAAACAAAATCTCCTATAGTGGTATACTTAATGTCTTTCCATGTGAAAAAACAACAATTTAATGTAAAAAGAAAATTTGATATCAAATCATTGTATACACTTAAGAGTTATTCCATGTTTAAAGAGTAATTAAACTGTGTGATTATTTTAATATTTTAAAAATAACAACACTGAGGATGTTCAAGAGATAGATTACCTCTCTGAATTACAACCTAAAATAATAAATAATCTTATGAATATGATAATTTATTGCTTCTCGAATCCCGAGTAAATACACCAATGTACTTATATTTTATTAATGTAAAAATTCTCATTCTTATATGCATAATGAATAAATTTATCCATGGAACTATGTAATAAACACTTATAATTTTTGACATTTATAAAGTGACCTTCATCACATAATTGATTTATGATTATAATATTTCACTTTATTCCATTTTAAAAAAAATTAAAATTAATTGTTTACCAAGAAGAACAATATTACCCATACAGATAATCTCTCCATGTATTTTTTTTCATTATTATATTTTAAAACATTAATCATGAAAATAATAATGAAAAATTATTTAATTCTAATAATTTTCCTAGAATATCCCCTACTAATATACCATGCATTCTTGTTTTCGGTATATTCATTTTTTTAACGAAAATAAAAACATTAATATTTTGGAAACCAAACCTTCTTAGGTCTGATAATGTTAGAAAAAAACATTCTGAATACAAATTTGTTTTGTAATATAGGCTTTTTGAAAACCATGACATATTTAATTATTTAATAAATATTTATCTTCCCAACAGATACCACTTTGACACTTAGTTCTAAAAGGTGATCCTTTATCTACAAAGAAATTGATTCTAAAAATAGGGGTTTTAATATAAATTTATCATTTGGGAATTATTCCCATGAATATGGATTTGTTTATACATTTTATAAATGTTTTATTTATTAATGGATAGCATTTATAAATGATTCCTTATGGAATAAATTTTATATTTTTCTTTTAAATATAAATTATTATCCTCTAATGTATTAGAATTTGAATTAGGTTCTTCAAAATAAGTTTCTAAGCTACCTTTCTCAGAACTAATTTTTCTAAATTGATAGAAATATTATCATATTCATAAGTAGTATCATCAATATATATGAAATATATGATATTTTATTTGGTACGACACCTTTAATTGAATCATATGTTCCATTTTTTTTATGTGCATTAATGAATTTTTTTATAATTAAAATTTTCTTTACCTAAATGTTTTTTCAAATCATGAATCATTATCATAATATGGTAAATAACATCCATCTCTCTCTGGGGAATATTCTTTTGATCATGATATTTAATCCACCTCATCATGATAATTTTATCTAAGAGAAATATTTTAATTACTCTCATTTGTTTATACCTTTCCCATGAAATATTTATTCACATGTGGTACTTTACAAAAACATACCATGTTCCTTTTTTTATAACATGAATTATCATACATATTTTCACTAGATTAACCACTCTTAGAATTACAGGAGACAAAAGGCTTCAATAAAACCATTCCATTATATTTTTAATAATTTCTGTCATCCAATTTTGAATTTATACCATTTCTACATTTCACTTCCATCGTTCGCCAATTTGGTATGATATATCCTAATTTTTTTATTTATTATCTTCTAACTTCATCCTTTTTCAGTTCTCCCTTTATGAAAATTCATGTAATCATATTGAAAATATTTCTTTCCAACAATCTCATTAATCACTCCGGAGAGATTTTCCAATTCATTTTAAAAATGCATAGAATTACTTGAATTATATAGGAAAATAATTTTTTTCTAGATGATTTTATATCTTTCTCATTATATTGATATTTTGGTGGTTTGGTAGCAGTGGGAAAGGAAACACCACCATTATTAACTATCTTTTTTAGTATATTTTTTAATCATCATGAATTTATTTGTGGTTTCAAATTAGATAATCAATAGTAATAGTAATCAAAATTATAGTCTCATGGACATATAATCTTTTATATTTACTCCCATTCGGAATAATATCAATTATCATTTCCATAATAATTTAATTATCAATACCTTTTTAACTAATAGTTTGTAAAATATTAATGATAGTTATGAATCTTTGGTGCAACTAAGTAATAAATTCATTAGGTAGAAAATCAATGGGTTTGATGTATTCTCTTAACAGAGATCATTTAGTCTAAACAACTTTTTATTTAACAAAATTTTTTATTTCTAGATTCCTCCATATACAATTTGCATATTCACAAGTTGAGCGTTCAATGTATAGTATTGTTGTATTTGAACAAAACATATTATTTCAAAATATTTAGTATAACTAATATTCCTTCTTTTTTGATTATAAATGATGTAACATCTTTATTAGGAATTTTATAATCTCAATTAATAATTAAATTTTCATCAATACTTTCTTTGATACTAATAGAATTCATCATATCTCTCAAATTCTCATCATCTGCACTATCAAATATATATGGTCTATTAGGATTGATGTTTTCAATTGAACTAATAGTTAAACTGGCTATTTTAATAGAGATGCATTA
Organism: Viscum album; assembly: GCA_963277665.1. Taxonomy (NCBI): domain Eukaryota; kingdom Viridiplantae; phylum Streptophyta; class Magnoliopsida; order Santalales; family Viscaceae; genus Viscum; species Viscum album. The sequence continues at coordinate 1,950,695,207 of OY728136.1, read as the reverse complement.
TTTTACAAAAATATCATAGTGTAATAATTTTTATGAATATAATGTCTATATTAAAACAATAAATAACAGTAAAATTTTAGATTAAAAAAACATGCAATTCAAATGATGGATAAAAAATCAAAAATATCTTTACATTATTCTGATACCATTTTTTGGATCATAATATAAAAGTTTATGAATTCCAGTTTGAAAATTGTAGGTGAATTATATTTTAAAAACAAAATTTAATAATTTTTTTTAAAAAATAAAACTCGATCCTCCTTATGTAAAATAATCAGAATTAGCTTTATTCTCATGAAAAAATTCACAATATCATTACAATAAACAGTAAAATTTAATCTGGGAATAAAATAATTGAATCACTATGGCTATAATTAAACATTGTTCATTTATCATAATCATAATATTACTAATAAAACAAAAATAATAGAAATATGAATTTCATGTTTCAATTTTTGTTATATATAGATCTCAAAATAAAACATTTAAGAAACATGTAATATAGTAGTCAATAAAAATAAGAATGAAATAAAGGCTACAAAAATACTAAAAATATTTTAACCTTATGAGAAAGTTTTTCAATAGACCAAAATAATGGTATCTTCTACATTATAATTAAAGTGATGTATTTCTATCCTTATAATAGAAATCATTCAACAAAAATATATAAGTCTATTACTTCTTATCCCCAAAACCCCTTGTTATGATGATCTGTTTCTCTATCCACCTATCCTCTGTAGCACTCAATCTGATGGATCAAATTATCTAGCTACCAATCCCTAGTAGTACTCGATCTGCTGGATCACCCAAAGATTACAATTAAAAAGTTCATTATAATTCAACCTGGTAATATTTACTTGTAAATGTAAAACCATATACAATTAAAAAGACTAGTACCAATATATTTGCACTGAGATAAATTGATATGTCAAGCATAACGCGAAATTAAAAATGCATCAATATAGAATCACTAGCTCCAATAAATTACAATGAATTTTTATTTACAGGCATCCTCCCACTGGTCATATTGGTCTCACAATAATCATCTTTCTCCAAGTAAATCGAATTGAATTATACACGTGGACCTTGATATCTCATAATGATCTAGAATAATTTAATGTCTAGTTATGTATTGATTTACATCATTATAGTGAAAACATATTTAATTAAATTCTAATTAATTCTTTCAAATTCGATTATAAAATAAATATTGTCTAATGGATTCCCTTTTGATATTCATTTAGATAATCGTTATCAATGATAGACTGATGTTAACAGTACTGATATCAGTCTGATTATTAATACTTTATCAGTATGAATAGAAATATAAAATTTCTTCCATTTGGTCAAATAATTATGTTTCTGATGTTTATTAGACACTATATGTTTTAGATAATCATGATGAAAAATATATGTTTTCTTCTCATAACACATAATAACTTATTCATGTTTTTTTTAAATATATTTGTTTTTCAAAAAAACATTCTGAAAACACATTGGACATAAAATGATTCTAAATAAGTTCTAATAAGTTGTTTTTTATTTCATAAACTAATGTAATGGAAAAATAAAAAATAGAATTTCCAACTCAATAGTAACTACCATTTATAGAATATTATAATTTCCATTTCACATGAAAATTTTACCTACACTAGTATTTATAACAAAATTATTCATTATATTTCTCTATTATTCATAATAATTAAAATAAAAAATGGTTCCCACATGGATTCAAATTTTAAATTGTGCCAATATTAAAACCAACCATCTTGTAAATATGAAATCGTTTTTCTAAATAACATTTTATTTTAAAAATTACATAGAATAATTATATTATAACAAAATACTAACAAATTGATCTTTATATTAAAGGTGACAAACTCATCATGTATAAAAGAATGACCAACTCTAATAAAAATTTATGGTTCATTAGAGTATATGATGGTTACAAGAGGGTTGAATTTAATATTAAATTTTTTTATTGAAGACAAAACAAAAAACCTCTTGATTAAAAAGTGATTAGACTCATAGTTTATCTAATGATCAGAGTATTAAAAATGGATCCAAAAAGAGTTTGATATATAATAGTTATTATTAGTATCACATAAAATAAAATAAAATTATTAATAGAGAGATACTTATAAACCAATATTTAATGTATAATCATAGAGCAAAATAATAAATTAAAAAGTATGTAAAAATTATAATTGTATGAAATAAATTCATGCCTTTATTAAATTTAATTATAATCAATAAAATTTGGTTATAAAGTTTACATAAATCATAACACAAGATAAGAAAAATTTTAATACTTACTATAATTTTTTGTATGTCCTCACTATGAGATATCTCGATTCAATGATCAGAATAGTTATTACATTGAGTCACCGATAATTACATGATTCAATAGATTGGTATACGTCTATCTTCTTATTTGTAGAATCCCTTGACCCAATGAATTGTATTCACCCAACTTTCTATCATGAAAATCACTTTATCAATACTAGTATCAAACAAAATAAAATAAAATAAAATGTTTTCTTTTGAATTTACAATCCTCTCACTTATTTCATATAACTAAAACCCTCTAAGAAATTGAAATGAATCTAGAAATATTTGTTCATTTATTTAAAAATGCATATTTATTTATTTGTGAATGCTTTAATCCAAAACCTTCAATATAGAATATTTTTTATAGAAAAAATACTGAAACACTTGTGATATATAATGATGGTAAAATAATTTTTTAAGAAAGTCTTTGATTTCAAGAACTATGGAAATTAAAAATAGAAAATAAAAAATTAAACTAGAAACAAACAAACAAACACATATATGATAATATAAAGCATGTTTTTATATTCTATTGATTATTTATTAAATATTAAATAAAATTTATAATTTTTAATTTCATATGATGCCAATAATTTTATATTAAAATTTAGAGGATTCCTTATGTATTAGAAAAAATAAATCTATTTTATCTTTAATTGAAATATTACATATATTATTATTTGGTGTTTTGTTCTAAGTTGAGGAGAACCGTTATATTACATAACTTCCCTCCCTTTATTGATAAATGAACAATATACAAAAATTTTATGCATTCTGTGAATAAGTTAGAGACAACAACAACCACCAAAGATAAAATCATTGATGTTTTTACTGGTGTGTGATTAAACTCATCTTCAAACTATGTTCAATTGATTAAACTATAAGAATATTTAACTAGAATAATAATACTTTTCCAATACAATTAATAATAAATATTTATTTACTTAGTCAGTTTAGAGTAAAATTGGATAGTTTTTTATAAGAATAAATAATCAAAAAATCTTTATTAATAAACAATAACATGTTTCAAGAAACCTCAAAAAGATATTATAATATATTTTAATTTATTAAATCTAGTTTTAGATTAATAAAATCATAAAAATAATTCATTTAAAAAAGAGTAATGGATTCCAATTATGGTCTATAATTATGTTTGAGAATCATATTTGGAATTAATAGTATTTATAAAGATCAAATAATGGTGAAAGAATATAATTGAAAGATTAAATGATTAAAAATCCTATATAATGATGAACTCATAAGCATCAATGGAAATATAATATACGTGGATGATTATTAACACTAATGACAAATTCATCACAATTTTAATGTGCATATCATATTATTTCATCCATGATATATTGTTTTTTGAATTGGAGAACCATCATCTTATGAGTGGTATATGTCACTACATTATCATCTTCTTCACGGGACATGAATTCTTTGTCTTCATACATGGTTGTGATTCCATTAAATCCAGAAATGAATTTTCAAATACTTTTTTCACATCATGATCAAATCATATAAACCTTTTTTGATTCAAATAATTTTTCTGTGTATTATAGACTCCCTATAGATATTATATTCTTTTGAAAAAAATATATTTTCCATTTTTTGTATTCATTCTTCTCATTTAGTATAAGTTCAATAAGAAGGTTTATATTTTGAGTTTCTATTGGATCTTAAATAAGATTCCATATATTGTAAATTTTTTAGTATACAAATTTAGTAGTGTCTTCTACCATAAACAACTCATACTCAGCAATGTTTGTGTTACTAATCTAAATATTTTCAATAGAATTTTGAGTTATTTCCAAAATATATTCAACTGGATTGGTTTTATCATAGATTATTTTCACTTCTTGGATTATAATAATATTTTCCAAAGTATTAATTTAATATTATTTCATAATATTCTATGAATATTTAGGATAAAAATGACCATTTATAAATGAGTTTCAACATAAAAATTTCCCCCATAATCCCTAATAAATAAAATAACTTTTCCCTATGAATCTCGGTTTTATGGAGCTAGAAATAAATTATTCTACTCAAAATCACAATGTTATACACCCATTAAGTTCTCTTGAATTTTTTATCATAGTATAAATTTTTATGAAACCAACATGGAGTGCTTATGGTACTCTTTGTGGGGTTTAATATAAAAGGATTTATTGATTTTACATCATGCAATAAGTGATTTTAATCACAAAAAATAAATCAAAATCATCACCCTTTCTGAATAAAGGGGGATTGATGAGGTGTATCTAATAAATTGATGCTTCGTTGGGATTCAAATTATTTCTCAGTTAAATTAGTACATTATTGAAACTCCAATAATACGTCAATAACCACTTGTCAACGAGTCCTTACTCATACAATTATTTGTGTGGAACATCCCTTATATCTATTTGGTCCTTATATTCTTTTCATGTAGTCATTATTGATGAAAAGTTTTCTGAAAATGGACATATTTTTTACTATTGGTCTAATGATATTAGGATTTCACAGCACGTCACATTTCATATTGGACAGAACATAAATCCAAAATCTCTAAAATTTATTTTCTATCTATTGATTTTTTTAAATAAATTCCTCAAGTTGTTGAATTATCCAAAACGTATCCCCAATATGGGAGTCCATCACTAGTGTAATAGATAAGAAAATGGGGTGGGAGTTGATGTGTTCTTAATGCATGATAAAATCTATAAACCAATCGTAGACCAAATGAAATGTATTTTCATATCATTCAGTTTTTTTAAAATCATTCATCTAAATTATGTAATTTTTTAGTGGGATAGTACTTTCATATGAATGAAAAATAGATGGATTCACATGAGTAAAATGAATCTTATTCTTTCTATAGTGGCCTCTTCCTTTTATATACCCTAAAAAATTTAATAATTCACTTCACATAAATCATATCATCTTCTAAACAATTTAACGTGAATGAATTTTTTATTGTAATGTTTTATTTAATATATGTATAGGAATTATATAATAGTTGGTAATTGAAATTTCATAGTAACTAAATTTCATACAACATGAGATCATATTATATATCTCTTTTTGAGATATTTATAATAGTTTGAATCCCCCTCACCTGGGATATTTTTAGTTCATCTTACCTTGTTGAAAAGGGATTCCAATTATATAGTTGATAAGTTTAGTTGTGCTTTCTAGAATTTCCATCATAGGAAGCAGGATCATGAACCTGTCTATCAGGGATTTAATGTGTGTTTACCATCACATGTAAATATATACAATAACTACTTAAATTATGGAATTTATTATTTATTAATGGATGATTTATGTTTAATCATATAACCTAAAAATATATAATCACAATATTGAGAATAGAGGAAATTTAAAACTAATTTAATTTTCAATAAATTCTAGAACTTGTTATTTATATAATTTTTCTGTTCCTTGTAGTTTTTTTTAAAAAGGTTTATAATTCAATAATAAAAACACAAATATAATTATAAATGAAAAATATTTGGTTATTGATCAAGGTGATCAGAAATTACAGTTAATAATGATTCATCTACTTCAGGATAAATGATTTGGTTGAATAATTGACTTTTTGTCAAAAATGAAAAAAATAAAATTTAATGTGTTGCGTGTGTTAAAAGGCTATAATTGATCTATTTATGGGTTTTTATAAATAACATGAATGTGAATATTATTATAGGTATGGGTGTGATGTGTTAAAATATTCGTTGGATTTTAATGAAACTCAAAATCAGTTGGAAAATTAGAGTAGTGATCAACCATTTCAATCATTATAAGAGATTAAAAAACTGAAATTTATTGTGGAAAATATAAATTCAATATAATTTCTTCTTGATATAGACCTGAACATACTATCCAAGAAAAATATTACCTATGAGGTTTTCTTTTTCAATTTTAAGTAGTGATCAATATCGTATTTAAGTGATTTTTTACAATAAAAGAATTAATATCACTTCAATTTCTAGCCACATTAATTAAATTTTATGTGTCATGGACTGATTTAGATATAACTTTGAACATAAATAACCATTTTAAATCACCCCCACTAATTTTCACTGTCCCACTTCATTGTTTTATTTAGTCAATGATTTATAACTATGCAAAAACCTCATAACTCGATTTTACCCATTATCACATTAGATTAATATTTATATTCCATATAATACCAATAAAACAGGTATTGTTTTATGAATTTTTTGTGATCATTATTTAATGGCTTATAGAAAATAATTGCATATGAACCACCTAGATAAAACTTATCATCATAGTAAGCATTCGTAATGACTATGTGTAATTTTCATGGGATAGATATATCGTAAGGAAAGTCAAGACATAGTTATCCATTTATTCTTATTTGATGAATTTTTATTTTTAAATCTCACATCCTAATTCGATGCCTTTTGAAGTAAATATATTTGGATTGTATTTTCAATCATTAAACTAACTCAAATTTTTTTTGGCTGATTTTTAGGGTGACACATAGAATATTAATTCATGTTTTGAATTAAAAATAATTTCATTTAGTTTTATCAACAAGGGGATATAATGTGAAATTATATTTCACATGACTACTATTTTATATATAATTTATAAAATATTATTAAAAATAATATATTTAATGTTTCTATGTTTATTTATTTTCATTTATTAATGATGGATACATATTACTAATCCATATAATGATTTGATAAACAATATAATACAATATTTTCCCACATCCAACACATGATTTTAAATTCATAATTAATCAATGACATAACATTACAATGCATAAAATCATTTAACATTTATTTAATGTACAATGTAAATGGTTGTTAATGATTGTATAAAATTCCCATTTCAATCATTATTTTCTAGGGTAGTGTATGTGTCCCTTTTAATCACAAAATTATTTAACATTTTCAATATTTATTATTATATAATCAAAAAAGTTTCAAATAATTTTTTTTGAGTTTATTTAAAAAATAAAATTAAAATTTGAATAAATTAAAATGAAAACATAATTTATGATTTTACACCAAGGAAAACTTGTTTTAATGTCTCAACCGGACTCTTCATTTCCATGCAATATCCTGGATCCTAGGTAAATTGGATCATCATATGTGGGATCCACGATAATTTCTCGATTTATAATTTTTCAAGAATATATAATGTTTTTACTTGATTAACATATTCATTTTATTGATATACACGAGTTTTCAATATATTTATAATAACTTGACTCCCACTTTACTCTTATTATTTTTTAAGATCATCTTCATGTATTTAACTTTTATATTTTCTTAAATTTGTTTTCATGTTGGATAACTATATTAGTTATGATGTTCAAAAATATAATTTTATTTTCATATTCTGCAATTTTATCTTTCATAGAATCGTGTTCATATTCGAGAAATTTAGTGGGGTATTCAAAAATGAAACTTCTAAATCATCGTTATTTTATTTTCTATTCTAATTTTTATTACATATATTAGTTATTATTATGATGGATTATTTAAAATGATAGTTTTTAAATCGAATGATTTCCATATTTTGATATTCCTTATTATTTTTAATATATAAACATGAAGACTAATGAAAAAATTCCAATAAAAATATTGATAAAATACCCCCTTTTGACAATTAATTTTATCATTCAATGATATAACATAATAAAAAATTGGTATTTCAACTAGAAAAATTAATCCTAGTTGATTAAAAATTTATATAACTTTTTTATCAATTTAGGGAAACTAAAAAGCATTGATGGTGCCAAAATTCAAAAAAAAATCAACTATTATCATGGTTTTAAGAATGCACCATGGTTTTTTAATGTTATTCCTCTAGGTTATATTAAATTTAACATGATGTATATAATTTTTTTAATTCTTGAAATTAGTCTTATAAATGAAAAATAAATGAGGTTAATTACTTTTTCCTCCATAATGTGTGATTAAGGAATTGCTACTCTTCTATGGTTGATTCAAAAGGCTTCCCATGACTTTTTATTTGAATTGGATTGGTTTATGGGATTATATTATTCCAAAATTCAAACCGTTGAATGGATTCCACCCATGATAACTACATGTGTGAATGTTTTTATTCTTTCCATGGGTCCTTTATGTAACACCTCATTTGTTTTATATGTATTTTAATTGACATAATATTGAGGTATTCAACAGTTTTTTAGACCCAACCCCAAATCTAATTGAAACTTGATTTTTATAATTGAATTTAATATAGGAAATAAATTAAGAGTCACAAACAGTAAAAATATAATTATAGAAATATTTATAAATAATTGGAATTAATGGATTAAATAATAATAAATAAGTACTCAATTTCTAGTAAAATAATTTTATTATTCAAAGGTATATTTTTTTAAAAAATATTTTTATTTAATTTTGAGAGTTTATCATATAATTAAATTCTACAATTTATGAAAATCGTTTTTATGGTATTGAATAAGAATTTTGATATCATAATTTCATTATTATCCTTTGGTGATTTTTTTCTAAAAGGATTGAATTTTTATTTAATAATGAAAAATAACTTTTTTTTTGTAAAAGCAGATCATTTATTTTCAAATTAAATTAATATAATGATATTAATTTTATCATAAATTAAAATAATTCATCTTAAATTAAAAATAATTTAATTAATTAAAAATTTTATCATCATAATACTCAACATTGTTAAATGGTCATTTTACATCTTTGATGCATATTTTTATAAAAATATTTATTATGTGAAATGTGATTTTATTTTATTGAATTATATTTATTTATATTTAAAAATTTATTAAAATTATTTTTAAACATTTTATTCTCATAAAAATATTTTTATATTCATTTTATGTTTTTTCAAGGCATTGAATGGATTTAAAACCAATTTTATGCTTAAAATGCATTATTTTAAATTATGTTTTAATTTTTGTTTGAATTATTATTTAAAATTTATTGTTTCATTTGGTATAAATTTAATACAATAAATCGAAATTAAAATTATAAACAAGAATAATTATTATAATATATGTAAATTTAGCATAAATGTTTTCAAAATGAATAATTAAAACAAAAAAATCTGTAATAATGTTTAACGCTAAAATGCATAAACTGGGGGGGGGGGGGGGGTAAACCAATCGGTAAGTGTTTGAATGACACATAATATTCTATAATACATATTTTTAATGATATTTCAACCATATATTATCCTATCGTAAAATTAATTTCCATTTTGATCCACATTCACATGAAATCGATATTACATCATTCAGGCGTTCTAAGAAACTCCATCTACGTTGATCCCCTCACTTATTGAAAAGAACCAATTCACCTACGACATTTTTTCAAAATATCTAGGATAAATCATTATTAAAAATCATTTTATATTCATTACTTTCATTGTTTACCTTATTGTCTTCTTATAAGAACATTCATTTAATGCATAATGTGTAATTAAAAGGAGGTATTTCAAGGATTTGGTTTAAATCATAACTATGTAATTTCAATTGTAGTTCAAAATAAAACTTTTATTTAAATTCTGAATCCATCATTACATGAATAATAATGTATCATAAATAAATTAAGAGGTATTTATGATGAATTAATAAATTTTCCCACCATTTCTCCATCTACTGGGTAGTGAATGTATAACTTTTGTGTACATGTAGGCTACCACCACAATTTATCGACATGTTTCATTTTCAAAGTCCATAAGTAATAGTTTCTCATAATGATGTATTTGATAAATATATATGATATATATGAAATAAATATGGTCATATAATAATAAAATAATATTTATCTTATTTTTATTCCATTATTTTGAAAATAGAAATAAGTTCATATTAGTATATGAATTAACATCTCCGTGACTGGGGTAATTCAATTGTCAATATATAAACATTAAAAAATATTTATATCATGTAGAAAATGAATATATATTATATTAATAATATTATTTAGATTTTGGAGATGTTGGAATCATGATCGAATTATAATGACCATAATTACTGAATCAAAAAATTTATGAAAAATGAAACAGTTAACACACAAAAATAATTATGTTAATAATTTATTATTAAAAATAGGAAAAATATATTATAATTTTATTATATATTATTTTTTAGATAGTAATATGGTTTTATTTTACAATTAAATTTCATTTATTATTATTATTCATGGGTTATATTTCATTGAAATAATAAAATACTAGATATAAGGGTTTAATGTTAAGAACTAAATTATTACTAGGATGGTTTTGGAAAAATTTATGATGATTATAATATATGATATATATCCCCAAAATCATATTTATTTTATTCTATTTTTTTTATTTCATATTATTTCTAGTTTTTCATTCAGTTATCATTCTTCTCTATAAATATGAAACCAAAATAATGTCATCCTGGAAATCCAAGTATATTTCGCTCCTTGGACAATATTACTATTATTCCATATCATTATATTGTTAAAAATGTTTTGATAAATGTATTTACTAATCATAAATTATTAATTAAATATATTTTTCCCAGGATTTAAATTATTTGAAAATATTTAAAGAGAATGTTATTTTCATTTTCCCATTGCGGGACATTTGACTGTTCATTACAAATGTTAAGGGAATCATTATTTTAACATAAAATTCACGAATGGATTTTCTTACAATTATAACTACTATTTCAATATTAGAGTCCTTAATATTTATTATTTATCATTTCATTGAATATTTTTCCCTAATTTTTTTTTAAATTTTTATATTGGAAATATGTTATTTAGAAATGAAAAGGATATTTTCATGGATAAATATTCCTATGATCATTTAAATGAAATTTTTTCTATAATAAAATTATATTATGTTTATTATGATTTAATGGTTATATAATCCAATGTAACCTTATTTTTTTATTCTAAAAATGGTTTATGATTATGATGATGAAATATTTTTGAAACACATTTTCTTTTCCAAGGGTTAAGATATGGTGAAATTATAAATTATTTAATTGTATTGTGTCTAATTTATTTATGGACTATATTAATGTGATGACTTGGTATATTTAATCACAAGTATTTATTGGTTAAAGTTTATTTTTGTATGATCTCAACGGGTAAATAGATTTTATTAAAATCTAAATGTGGGTACATGGGAGGTAATTCATGGATCCAAAAAACTGCACGAGTATTTAGACCAAAACTAACAAATGATGATTGTGATAGTGGATAACAATTAAATTATACTTTTATGGTCATGATTATTCAACACCTTATTAACCCCTTTTATGAATTGATATTTTGTCATTTTTACACTCTCATTTATCATGTTCTTTGATTCCCATGTAATTTATGACTTCTGATCCAAAAAAATTATTTCCAAGACGTAGGATTATAGGAATTGTTGGGTAATGAATTTAAAATGTTGAGCTCATTTTATCATACTATTTTGCTCATGATATTCTTACATATGATAATTGATTGGTATGTCCCTTTTTTTCCATGAAAGACCATCTAAGGTGACCCATTATTTTTCACCCAATACAGGAAAAATGTTTTCATATATCATGTGTCTAAAAAGGATGATGATTACAACAATATAATTTATAGATTGTGTAGATGTTTTATTTACTAGTTTTAAATTAATCAATGGTTTTAAAGAAATCGAACCATTTTAGTTTGTAAATTTAACGTAATGACAGGTAATGAATTTCATCTAATAACATTTAATATTTTGGTATGTAATTTTGGGTTGTGATTGTTTATATTAGAGTAGATAGTAGCAATTTGTATTGAAAAATGTTAAGATTATTTTTGTGAAAACCATTTTTATTAAAAAATTTAGGAAGTAATATGATACTTTTTAAGAGAAAGAAGTGTTGTTTTCCAATAAATTACATCCATGTTTGGATTCTAGCATTTGAATGTCACTATGGAGAAGAATAAACTAGGGGTAACAACATTTAATGGGGTTGATCAGGTATTATCTCAATAATCAATATCGTATGATGAGTGGACCTTATACTAAAAACATGGGTAGAAACACATAGAGGATATGATTAGTTTAATTTTAAATTTCCTTACAAACCATTATGGGGGATTTAAATTAACAATGACCCTGGATGGTTTAGGTTAAACATAATGATTCATTGATTTCATATTAAGGTTTTAGATATACCATTAATATTTTTCATGATTATATGATATACCGATGTAATTAAAAATACATGATGGCTGCTGAACATGGATTTCAATAACATTTTTAAAATTGTTTTAATAAATTTTCGACATAGTTCAAATGAAATATTTTAATAATTTTTTATTTTTATAATATTTTAATAGTTTTTTTGTTTTTTATTTATTTTGATAATGTTTAGTTTATTTATATAATTATATTATAAATTTAGTACTTTTATTATATTAGATTATGTTAACATAAAATTATTAGATATTTTTATACACTATTCGATTATTGATATCATTAAATAGTATTAGTTTTATAATTCTATGTATAGATTAGGATTTTTATGAAACTGTTTTTGTATTTTATGTGTCATTCTGAGAATACATATTTATAGGTATAAATATATATTTATTATTATTTCTAACAATAAATAAAATTTTTAATTTAAAAATTAATTTTCCATTCGCTAATAATTATTATCTTCTATATTATTATTATTATTATATAAATATTTTATTTCTTAATATATTAAGTTTGTGTATTCATTTCATTAGGGGTGGCGGTTTGTGAAACCCTAATAAGGGGCCTCCATCTCTTATCCTCTCAACACCATCACAAGGTGACCTCCTCATCCTGTAGCCACATCATCTGTCCACTCCATGACCCTTCAGAAAGAACCTTCAACCATTGTCATCAACACACCAACTACCACCTCCAATGCCACTTGGGATGTTCATGTATATCATCAACTACACACCCCCAGACCTGTTAATCTCATCCTACACAACACACATTGGTTAACATCAGTCTCCCCTTCATCCTTCCTTCTCAACTGATCAAATAATGACTCACCACCATATAAGAAGAAGAATAAAACCAACCTATTATACACCCCCAATGTTACTCCCTATTAATTTCCACTTTGTAACACCCTATGATTTTATTAATTAGTATTTTTTGAATTAAATTATCCTTTGCGATATTTTTATTTCACATAACACTGATAATAGTATATTATATATTAAATCACTATATATGGATTGTGTTATACGCAACAAAAAGTTAATCATGCATGAAACACAACATAAATTTTAGTGTTATCTTCACATAACACCATGGTTAAATTTCATTACACACAACAATGACTTTCTTTGATGGATTATGTAAAACACATGACCGTGTTTTACTCAAATATAATATATTATTAAAATATTAATATTTAATATATTAAGATATAACCTAAAACATAAATTAGTGTTTAGTAAAGGTATTAAATATTTTATGAAAATATATGGTTTAAAAAAATATAAGATGAATTAATAAGTTATTAATTAATTATAAATGAATATGAAAACCGATTGAATATATAGAAAACTATTTTTATGGTCACAAACCATATTTTTGATAATAAATTAATTTAATTAATAATATTAAGTGATATTAATGTAATAAATATTTTAAATATTCAAAATAATATTTTTGATATGTATTAAATAGTTCAATAGACAAAAGATACGAAAAAACTAATTGTCTGCGTAAAACCTTATAATTTTTAAGGTAATTTTAAATCCTTTAAATGGTGAACACTTTAAAAATAAATATTTTGGCACATTTATTGATTTATAATGTAAAAAAAAAATTAAATTTAAAATTTAATCATAAATAATATTTTGGTATAATATTTTGGTATTTTTTGGTAATGTTTTATTTTTAACGAGTTGTTAAAAATAATGGATTTTAATTTAAAACATCTATTTCATCTAATTTAATTATAATGTAAATTTATATTTTAATTTTTAAAATAGAAAATATTTTTATCAATTAATCCAATTTTGGTCATTTGAACCAATTTTACATTGTAATGGGATATAAAAACATAGCAATATTTTGATCATTTTTTACATTAAAACCCCATTATACCCTCCCATCAGGAAGATTAATATTAAATTGATTCCTTCCAATCATGTGAATGGAATTTGAAAAAAAATGATTTAATATTTTTAATCATCATAATTTATAATTTTTTATATGTTCAACATGGTTTTTTACAAAAAAAATGTTTATAAATTTAACCAAATGTAATTATATCGGTTAAGGTAGTATTATGCATAACTAAGGAAGAAACTAGAAACTTTTGACCCCAAAATACATATAAATTATTCCAATAACCCATTTTCATGAATATATTCATCCACGAACCATGCATTATTTTTTTTTCAGTTTTGTATTACTTGTTTTAGGTAAAAACATCGGTATACCTCACACGTTTTAAAAAATGTCAAGTGTCTCTTTTCCATTCTATATAAAAGGCCAAAAACTATACATCTTCTTAAAAACTCTCAACCCACAAAGGATCAGAAAATATATACCCAATAATCTTCCCAAAATATTCCCCTTAATACATAAAACTTCCCTTTGGGTAGAATTTCTTCCAAGTAATCCTTTGGCCCAAACCAAATGGAGTTAACTGATAAAGCGGTAACACCTTCTCTCAAGATCCTATCATTTATTTTCCTTATCCACCACCTACAATATATTTATACTATGATTTTAATAAAATAATATCCTAATTATACTTTTAATTTTTAATTATAGGGGTTTTACCAACATAAAAAGATACCTCAATTTAATGGGTAATGAATATATTGTTTATTTGTACGGTGACATTCTGCCTCAGAAAACAATGATTGTTCAATTTTTCATACCACCTATAATGGTGGAAATTATGATGAAAACTCTATTTATTTATATTTTTTAATATATTAATTATGTCTTTAATATTATATATTCCATTTAAAAATTCATATTTACTCCTTCCATTTGGTGTAAATACGATAATCTCATTTGAGGAATTGTTGACTTCCACATGTCAAAGTGATGTTATTCATTCACACAAAAATGGATAGTATGAAGAATGAGTTTAATGATAATAAATTGTATATATAAAATTATATTTAATACTAAATTATATTACATAAATTTTTAAAAAAATTCATTATATTCTTTTCTTTGAATATGATAAAAAATGGAAACAATATTCATGCGTTTGTACGAATTATCATCTCTCTGAACGGTGTTTCATTTCGTACTTATATATTATATAAATTATTATAATAAAAATATACTATAAATACAAGATATTTATATAATATTTTACATATATTAATCATGATATAATTTATTGGACCAATGATAAAATAAGTTTTTATATCATTGAAGAACAATGAAAATATTATCCCCAATGTATCCTTAACATAGTATGGTTAATAGGCGGGTAATATAAGGCCATAATGAAACAATATATGTTATTAGATACAATAATAAAGCTCTATAAATGATTTATAATAAATTATTTTTATTATACAAGTCGTTGTAATGAGTATGATGAGATTCAAGGAACACGATAAGAGAATATCATCTCTCTTTTTATTTCATTAAGATACATGATATATTCTCTACACTTTCCTTTTATGTGGTTGATATACTACCATGATTGTATTATATTTATATTATACATAAATTTATATATATTAACATATCAATTTTATGTGATTTCATTCATAAGGATTATGTTTCAAAAGTTACCAAATCAGTGAAATAGTTTTTTCTCAATTTTGGTTTATTGAGACTGATGTTTTTATGAACCTAAATTCTGTTTTGAGGGGTATATACATCCATTTTACATGTTATATAATCAATTTACTTATATTATTGATATTTAAAGTTTCATTTAAATTAATTTTTATACATGGAGAGTATGATCCAACCTTACCATGTTATAAGATTTCATTAAGACAACCTCATTGCTTTTCACTATTTTTTATGTTTGTGCTTCCTTAATGAAATATTATGATCCAAATCCCTACTTAATTCTTGAATTTTTTATTCCTTCAGATATTACTTATTTATTCATATTATTGGTACCATTTCAACCACTATATGATGCATATATTAGTGAATAATGTTTTTTATGGAAGTCTTACTTTACCCTCGCTTTGGTCGAAAATTTATGTTTCTTAAAAACAATGTTTTACAAAAAGGATTTCCAATAATATTTTACTCTTATCCTTTAATATTTAAATTATATTTTTACCCTTTTTCTTTTACTAATAACTTTAATGGAGCTTTCTTGTCACATTCCAAAAAAGTAATTTTTCAAACAATTGTATCGTCCTAAAGAAATGTTCTTTTAACCTCATATGGAATGTACAAATTTAACTTACATAATTTTTTTCAACATTAAATTGAATTTATGAATGATTAATTTTTATGAACAATTTTTTAAATTTTATTTTCCTGAAATTTTTTTTCTCAAAATGTTTTCAACCTTATTTTATATGTTTTGATGGAAAATTGTTTTCATAATGTTTGTATGAATTATTTATTATATTTCAACGTGTTTTCAATGAAATGTGTTTCTAACAAAATTTACGATTCTTCGAAATGTTTTCATATAAAAATATTTCAAAAATTTATTAAATTTTTCATTATATGTTTTCAATGTTATTTTGATGATTTTTTTTTTAAATCAATTGATGTTTATTTTTTTAGTATTCATGGTAAAATGATTTCAAAATGATTTAATTTATTCATTATAACATTCCAAGGAATTTTATTAAGAAATGATTTTCAAATGGTTTAATTTATTAAGATAAATTATTAAATATGAATTGATATTTTACTCAAGATACATTTTCGAATATATTTAAAAATTATTCCCTATTTAAGAAGACATTTGTGGATTTTACTCATGAACTTATAAGAAATGATATAAATGTTCCATTCATATTCATTTTAATGATAGGTGATTCATAATTTCATGGAATTTATAGTACCCATGTCTCATTCATGAATTATATTTTTATAAAATCCATTTCACTTCTATAGGTTATGTTTCTGATGAAATGATTATTGATAAAAATATGTTATCACAAATTATGATATGATTAAATGTTTTTAATACCAATTTAACTTCATGGGTTATGATTTGATTATTTATCTTTTTTTATCATGTATTGATGATTTCATTATGATATGGGTTGGACCTATATCTCCCACAAATGCATTGGTTAATGATTTATATCTCATTAGATACAATATGATGTTCATGGGAATAAACCTTGACTATTATGATGGTCTTGGGAGTGAACCATGTCTACCAATATGGTACGAGGATTGAACTAATGCTACTAAGATGTCCATGGGAGTAAAACATTACTACTAAGTTGGTATGAGGAGTGAACTGGTGCTACTAAGACTTCCATGATAGTGAACCATGAAAACCAAGATAGTATGTGGAGTAAACCCATACTAACAAGATGGTTATTGTAGTGATGTCATCAATATAATGAAATCCAAATCATATGATTATGTGTTAGCCTCAATTCCATGTCTTTGTCATATGATATTATTTAAGGACTTATGTTCGTAATTTATTTATGATCCCTATATTATGAATTTCTATTCAATATTATTATCTATAATATTCAAGGGATGATCATATAAAGATATACTCAAGTTATATATATTTTTTCTTGTTATACATACAAATTTCCCAAATTTACCCTTATTGAGAATCTGATCTCACACCATCTTATGTTTTCATTACCCAGGTTATGAAGAAAGGTTTTACGTAGAAGTAGAAAAGTTGGAGATATTTTTTGGAGATATTGAGGATTATTAAACATGATATAAGATTTTTTTTTCATCATTCAAAAGACTGTAAACTATTAAGGTCTTCAGAAATGAATTATTATAATGTACTAAATATTCATATTAAATAACATAATATCTATTTTTGTTATACCTTGATCTATATATTTGGTATCAAAGGAATGGTTTAGTCCACATTGGTAAAATAGGATAATAAAACATTAGTGAGATCTGTAGGTATATTTATACAATTATGTATCGGGATGTATCTAATGATAAGTATAAGGATGATTAATGTTTAGAAAAATTACCTTCAAATTCGGTAATGGATAGGTTGAGTGGTTTCCTATAAATATATACTTATCTGAATATATGATCTGGATGTGGCTCTGGTACAGATGTTCATAGGGGAAACAACTCTGATAGTATGGTTGTGGCCTAAACCGAAGTAATTTGATACACGAAAATGGGTTCTGCTACTTACCTTGTTTGAGACTAATAGTAGATATGCATTGGTAATTAACAAACTCATCAAACAATATTTTATGGATATAAATATAATTTATAAATCAAAATCCTATAATTAAACTAGCGTTAAATGATTAAAGAAGTTATCATAATTTATACAATATATAAGCAATTAATTTCATGTCTATGTGTTTTTCTTCATTGTTAAGTAATGCTAACACTATGATTCGAGTCTTGGTCAATGATAGGAAATGGAAGGAAATAGAATAATTTTGAATGTAATGGATGATGAGATGATGAAAACATTAGTAGGACGATAACTCGGGTGAGAGATTATGGGATCATGCCTAATATGTTTTCATGGAACATGATTAACAACGTATACTATTCCCAATAATGGATTTAACCAAGGAAGAGAAATAATGAGTTCACTAAGAATTCAGGTAATGGAGACCATGGAGTAAACATGAATATATATTCATAGCTTCAGAAATGTCCCAATAATCACCTATGTGAATGCATAATAGGAATAAGAATATTATTTGAATTTGGAAATGGACACAAAGAACGTGACTGAAGGGAAAAAATAAATAGTTCAGTTGATGGAATGGATAAAAATAATTGATTCCCTAAGGAATTGTAGAAGGTCAAGTGTTTAATATGTGGAATAAATAGTCATTATTAATTAAAATGTTCCAATAAGAGAGATCCTAAATAGGATTAAAAATATGGTATGTTTAATTGTTGTAATAATGATGATGAAGAGAATAGAGATGAAATGTGAAAGGAAATGTGGAATTGTGTAATAAGATGAGGTATCCTTTTTAATGGAATATGGATTAAGTGGGATTATAAAATCATTTATGTATTTGGATTCATGAATTATGTTATATGATAAGAGAAATATATAAGTTTTTTTAGTTTATGTTTTTCGAAATGGATTTACAAGAACACTTTGAATGGTTCTAGTGGAATAAAATATTTATATATTGGAAAGGTGTTGTCCATGGAAAATACACGTTTAAGGGAATTATAACACCCAATATGTTTGTTATGTTTTTATACTATTTCTAGATATGAATAAGTAAATTGGAAGGTAATTATTACCTTGGATATAATTATGGACTTGTTGCAAAATAGAATATTCTATTATAGACGAAGTATAAAACTTATTAGATTGATAGAATATATATACTAATCTATATAATAAGGAATCATGCATGTTTTCTGTAATTACTTATAGTAATTTAGTTGGATACCATGTGGTAAGAAAATTTACCATGAGGGTATTCACATGCTTGGAATGTGACAACCAACAATTACTTTTTGTTATAGGGTGGATCAATTTTAAGATGATTTCATGAATCTCTTCCTATAGTTTTCTATTTTCATATTTGAGATTAGATATAATGTTAAACATACCTGAAATGTTTATCTAATACTTATGGGGCAAGATTTATGTAATGATTTTGTTTTGAAAACCTTTATTAATAGTCTAATTAGTGATTTACCTTATACAACATATTAACATTCTATTTATTTATGAAAAATAAATTAGTATTGTTTTATAGAAGGAAATAATATATTTAGGGTTACAAAAAATCAATTCTAAAAAGGTCATAGGTCTTGAACCCATGACCGAAGGAAGATAATGGTTGCATGCCAACCACAAGCCTATGAGAGGTCCTGATTAATTTATCATTATTTTTAAGAATAAATATTTATGTTGAAATTATACAGTTAGTTTTATTTTTATATATTAATATTTTAAAAATATTATTCTTTAGGAATATTTAATGATATATAGTTATACATTTCATTCCATTATGGACCTTAAGATCTGATAAAAGTGTATTTCATCAATTCAGGCGTCAAATTTAATTTCTGGATGTCTATTACATGATGTAAGTAATATATTAAAAATTGATAAATGCAGATCTAAAGAATAAAGTTGCATTTATTAAATTTTTTGAGTATGTATATTACAATATATTTTTGAAAAAAAGGAATTACTCGACATTATGATAATCATCCAATGATATGGTTTCTTCTTCATACCTAAATTTTAATAACTGATTTCTTTTTTAAATCATCACATATTTAGGACTTACAGACCCTAAATTTTCTTTAATCATTCACTTTTCCTTGATTTATGACCTTAACCACTCCCTATAAATATTTAATCTTTTCCTCGATATCAAATATTCACTCCCAACCTTTCTTCTCATATGTGGAATCTGACTTTTATGTTACTTTTCATAACATTTAGGGTTCCAACATTCCCTTTTGAAGGGATGTTTTAGTATCAATTTTTACAATGTGATATTAAATTAAGAAATCATTGATGTTTGAAAACTCTAATAAACAATACTAATTTTAAGGGATAAATTTCTTTTTATGGGTTAAAATGTACCACCACACGAATTTATGACTTTTTTTTCAAAATATTTTTACTTTTCTAATAGTTTTCATTTCACATAACAATGAAAATTGTTTATTTTATTATAAATCAGTTGTATTTGGTTGAATTCTAAACAGAAACACATTAAACATTTAATACAGACAACATCAATTTTAGTTTGATCTACACATAACACTGCATGTAGCTTTTATTACATGAAACATTGAATGCCCTTGATGTCTTGTGTAACATGCTTGAATGATTTTTACCAAATAAATAATATTTTATTAAAATAATAAAATTTAATATAATAAGATATAAAGTAGAATTATAATTAGTGTTTATGGATAATATTATCTAATTCTAGAAAATATATTGTCTAAAAAAATATAATATTAATTCATAGGTTATTAATTATTTATAAATGTATATGAAGACTGGTTTAATATAAAGACAATTTTATTATTTTATGGACATAAAGCTATTTTACCCTTAAAAATTAGATTAATTACAATTATTCGGTGATATTAATGTTATCTATACATAATAAATTAAATAAAATATATTCAGTATTCATCCAATAGATTGGATAGATATACGATAATAACAACATAATTTTATGCATAAATCCTATATTATCTTATAAATATAATTTTATGGAGCTCTAATGAAGAACCCATTTTAAATCAAATTTTTTGAACTTTTATAGATTTATTATTTAAAAATAAACATTATATTTGGAATAAAAACATTAAAATATTGTTAGGTTAACTTTTTGGTACTTTTCGGTACGGTTTCATTTTTTAATGAAAAGTTAAAAATACTAGATTTTAATTCAAAATTTCACATTAGTTTAATTTATTTATAAGGATAAATTATATTTTGAATTATTATCAATGCTTAATTTTATAATATTATTATCAATTAATCTAATGCACATCATTCAATCCAATTTCACAATGATATTGGATATAATAACTTAGCAATCATTTTATCATTTTGTAACTTCAACACCCACAATGTCATCCTATCAGCGAGATTAATTTTAAAATAATTTATACTAATCCATTGAATGTAATTTCAATAAACTAATTGAATATTTTTAATCGTTCTAATTTATATATTATAATAATCTCAAATTATTTTGTAGACCTAATTCATTATTAAAATTAATTAATATTATTTACATATGTCAAGGTATAATTGAGATTAATCATGGACTAAACCTAAAATATAAGACCCAAAATAACATATATACGTGTCCAATTACAATTTTAAATCCATTCCTCGGCCATTGAACATGAATTATTTTGTTTTATTGGTTTTTATGACTTTTTTTTGGTAAAAACATGGGTACACCTTACTTGTTTTTGAAAATGCCAAATGTGTTCTTTACCATCCCTATAAAAGGCCACCACCTATACCTTTTTTGTACACCACTCAAACCACATAGGATCATAAAATCTCTACCCAATTTACTTCACAAAGTCCCTCCATTAATATTTGAATCCTACCTTTGTGTATAATGTTTCTTAAGGAATTATTTTGGCACAAACCAATAGAATTTACCCGAGTCAGAGGTAACACCTTCTCTCAAGCTCCATTATTTTATTTTTGTTCTCCAAAACCACTACTCTATTTATTATTAGACAATACAAAAAAACCATATCCTAAATATACCATTTTTTTAATTCTAATGTCTCATCCTAATCATTCACACACACCCATCTATAGGGAAACAAACATACTTTTTTGGTGTACGGTGAACATCCACCACACAAAAAAAATTTTTATTCAATTTTCTGTAGTCCCTGTCATGGTAGAAATTTGGATAAACACCTTTTTTATATATATTACATATTTTATTTATAATATATTTAATCTTAACTATTCATATTACAACATATATCTTTTTACCTTCCATTTGGTGTAAATATGATATATTCATTTGAGGAAATGTGGATAACTGCACCCTCAAAGCATTGTGATTCGTTCATACACTAAATAGAATATATTGGGGATGGTTTTAATGAAATTATATTATATATTTAAAATTATTTTGATAATATAATTATATTATAAACATATTTATATATATTTATTATTTTTTCATTCTTTCAATACAACAATTAAAATGGAAATTGTGTTCATGCATACGTATGGCATACCATTTCCCTGAACAGTTAATTCCATTTCATAATTATACTTTTTATATATTATTATAATAAAAATATTCAATATTTAAATGATACTTATATAATGTATTACATTCTGTAATCATGATATATGTATAAGGATAGATAATATATCAAATTAGGACACCTTCGATTGAAAAAGAGAATACTATCCAAAGTAAAACATTATCATTGGATGGTTGAAAAGTAGGTAATATAAGTCCATAATAAAACAATATATCTTTTTTGATATAATATTATGGTTCTTTACAATATTTATAATAAATTTATATATATATTATACTTATTGTTTGAATTACTACTACCAGATTCAAGACAAATGGTAAAGGGATTTCATCTCCCATCTTATTTCTATGAGATATATGATATGTTCACCAAACATTCCTGATGTGTGGTTTATATAAGGCATATTATCATATTCTTTGTATATTATGCATAAATTTATTTATATTCAAAAATCCATTTTATGATCATTATTTATTTGGATTAACATTCCAAATTTTTCAAACAAATGATGTATTTTTTTGTTGAGTTTTACTTCTTTGAGACTAATGTTTACTTATCCACATAAATTCTAATTATAGTTGTATATAATTGAATATTAAATTTCATATAATTAATTTAATTACTTTTAGGATGTCATGACCCGTCCTGGTGGGGCCCGAGCCGCAACCCACCAAGCCCTCCTCCAGAAGGCCAAGGGCTGTTGACTAGCACCGTGTAGGTATACTACTAACATGGGAGACATTTCCTATAAACCCGTACACATGCACACACATCTCCAATCCCACAAAGTTGAAAAGTGAACACAACTAAAAGAAAAAGATGCATTCATACACTAAAAACCAAACAAAGTATTACAACAGGAAAGCAAAGTACAGTAAGTAAAACCATGGGCTAGAAGTACAAACCCACCAAAAGAGAGTCCATAACAAATTCCAACCTGTAATGAAAGGTGTTGGGACTGCAGTCTGTAGCCGTAGGAACACACCTCGGCCTGTCTGATCTCACTGAGTACCATCCGGTCCCGGTCCACCTAGAATCCTGTCAAAGGCTCGATCATCTGCACAAGTCACGACACGTGCGAGAAAGCCCAAGAAGGGGTCCATATAACAATACCCAGTAGGACACCCCGAAACCACAAAGGAAATACAAAAAGGGAAATACCACAAAGGAAAGATTCAATCCGCTCCACACAGTATATTTCTACAGAACATATAACAAGAATATCCAGATATACTAATACACAAACGACCATCGCGATATCCCCAATGGGACCCAGATCGAAGATTCCACCAAGCATCCAACAAGGATAACACACTCCAAGGTCTGAAGAGAGAGACATGAAGTACTCGTTCTGGGAGAACACACTCCACAAGTAATATGTGAACATGATGCTCAGATGAGGATCACACCCAAGTCATGGGGTGATTCTGACAACTCAGTCTAATCTAATTTTCTATAAAGAGGATCAGTGCCCGGGTAAATTTGGTCACGTCAATACCAAGAACTCTACCTAGGGTTCCAAGAATGAATAGAGGATCCGACTCTAAGTCACATAGAGGGGATGCCAACATCTCTATTCAGGAAGTCCTGCTGAAGGGATCATACTCTTTTATAAAGGAAACGATAATAATACATTCACGGAAAAGTCCAAGGGTACGAACCCTAAGGAAACTAGTCTATTTCACAGATGAAAAGTGTCTCAAGCCATGAATAATTGGTTACACAGAGTGTAGTATGGTTACACACTGTGTTCTTTGACCCCGGGTACTACCCATGTAAATGGATCGTGTCATCCGTCCAAGCTGTGTAAAACTAAACTGCAAGGCGTGTAGAAGAATCACAGGCCTTGTTCCTTGACTCAGGGTACTACCTGTGTAAACAGACCGTTCCATTTGGCTTGTCTGATAGAAAGAAAACACAAGGCGTTTAGAAGAGTCACACGCTGTGTCCGAGCACCTGGGGCTCACTTCGTGTGTGCTGGCCATGTGCCTGCAAACAATCTTTATCTGTGTCTGTGTCACTAGCCCTTATACTAGTACATGGGGTATCCCATATATCTGGCTAGGTCTGGCTGGGGAAGGGTATACACGCCATGTCATTGGCTGTGTACCCAACCCGTGTCTGTGTCTCCAGCCCGTGTACCAGTACACGGGGTTTCCCATGTATCTGGCTGAGTATGGCCGGGGAAGGGTATACACGCCATGTCCTTATCCGTGTACCCAACCCGTGTCTGTGTACTCCCGAAGTACACGCCAGGTGGTCCACCGACAAACAAACACCGTGTAGCCCATACTACATAGTGTGTAGTCGGGATTTTTTCAGAAGCATCGTCTCCCTCCTCGCGCTACGGTTGAACCCCCGAATCCTCAGTTTCTCGTCCATTCATCCCGATACTCCAGGGATTGGTTCGTTTCATCATATGAACACCTTAACGGGTGTTTTCGGCTCTTAAATCGGATCATAAACCTCTAACGATCCATCCATAGAAAAACATCCAAAAACTTGTATCTCTTAATCCGCTACGAATCGTGTGCCGAATCCATCATCGCACCTCTATGACATCGATCCGGGGTTGGATCTACAATCTCGGATCGTTGCGCCATCAAATGAATGCACAATGATCAATTTCCTCCAAGAATCTATATTATGCAATGAAGAATGCGAGGGAGAAAATACAAGAATCAAACAAGAGGGACGAACCTTAATCTTTGTTCGTGACGATCATGGTTCGTCGCCGTATGATCAAAACCAAAACTACCACAAAATCCCTACAACAACCCATCCTGAAAGAACGATCGATCCGCGGGCTAATCTATTCATGGATTAGTCCGCATTCGTCATGGAAATCAAAAACAGGGAAGGAAATAAAAAAATATCCTACCTGGATCCGCAACGATCGTTGGTGAATATCCAGTTGTCGCATCGTCGTCGTCAGCGAAGCTCGTCAAGAACGTCGTCCCCGCATTGGGATGTATTATCTAGAGCCTCTAGAGCCTCTAGGGAAATTCAGGGTTATAGAAAAATTTCAACCCTGATCCCCTGTGAAATATCCATTAAAAAAAGTGATTTCTCTATAACAATGATTTAAATAAAATATTTTAATTAAATATTTTATTATGGTTGCGTCCAAAAACCAGATTTCACAACCGACCTACGCCGGCCGATGTTAGGCTTCACCTAAGGTAAAATCACTGTTCTGAATGAAATGGTTCCCCTAGATTTCTGATCTGAGTACCCATTCAGGAGTTATTACAGTTTTTTAGGAAAACCACACATGCGCGTTATTTAATTATTAAATTAAATTCAATCATTTGTTTTGGGCTCACCGAGCCTCGGAACTACACACCGTCTCAGAGCCTGGTCTCTATTTAATACCCATATAATATTAAAATAGTACATGGAATAATCAGGGACATTATATCACACCCACCTTAGGGATTTTACATCCCCGAAAATCAAAAACAAAGGCTACAAAAAAAGATGTGGGTACTGCACACGTATCTGAGCCTCCCGCTCCCACGTGCTCTTCTAGAGATTCCCGTGCTACCACCTAACACGCACTAAGGGAATAGCTCACCCATGAATGATCTTCTCCTACCAATCCTTGATCTACATTGGGCACTCAGCAAAGGTCGCTCCATCATCGATGTCCAGCTCGCCCCAGTCGTTGACGTGCAATGGATCATGCACGTACCTCCGTAGTTGCGACACATGGAAGACATTGTGTACCTGGTCCATCTGAGGAGGCAGAGCCAAAAGATACACCACCTTGACAATTCTACTCAGAATCTGAAAAGGGCCAACGAACCTCAGAGATAGCTTTTCACCTCGGCCAAATCTCCACAATCCCCATCTAGGTGAGACCCGAAGGAACACATGGTCTCCCTCCTTGAAATCCAAGGTCCTACGCCTCCTGTCGGGATAAGACTATTTCCGACTATGGGTAGTTTTAATCTATTCCTGTATGACCTGCACCTTTTCTGTAGTATCTCTCACCATCTCTGGGCCCATAAGTACTGACTCTCCTGGTTCAGTCCAGCAAAGTGGTGACCTGCAAGGTCGCCCGTACATAGCCTCGAATGGTGCCATACCAATAGTGTAATGATAACTGCTGTTATAAGAAAATTCCACCAGTGGTCGGTGATCCTCCTAGCTATGACTGAAGTCATGTATGCATGCTCGATGCATATCCTCCAGAACCTGGATGGTCTGCTCCGCCAAACCATAGGTGTGAGGATAGAATGCTGTGCTCAAGCGTAACTGAGTCCCAAAAGCTTCCTGCAATCCCTTCCACAACCGGAATGTGAAACAAGCATCACGAAATAAGACGATCATGGATGGTAGTCCATGAATTTGAAATATCTATTGCACGTAGAGGCGTCCCAAACTCTCTACTGAACTCTGCTCCCATATGGCTAGGATGTGGGCCGACTTGGTGAGTCGATCAATGATCACCCAGATGGCATCGTGTCCCCTAGACATATGTGGTAAACCCGTCGTGAATTCCATGGATATCTAGTCCCACTTTCACTCTTCACCTCAAGGGGCTGAGTCAGGCCTTCTAGAACCTGGTTCTCAGCCTTTACTTGCTGAAAAGTAAGGCACCGAGAAACAAACTCTACCAAACACTTCTTCGTTCCTGGCCACCAGAACTGACTTCGGAGGTCCTGATACATCTTTTCCATGCCTAAAAGCACTGCCAAGGGGGATGTATGGAATTACCTTAGAAACTCCTCCCACAGCATCACTGGTACCACTGTACGCCCTCCGAAAAGAACAACGTGCTTCCCACCTTCTGAATATCCATCAGCCGCAACACCTATGGATATCTGATCACGTAGAGTCTCACAGCTAGAATCCTCGCGTTGTGCTTCTCTAATTCGCTGTAAGAGTAGAGGGGTAACAACCATCAACATAAGGTAATCTACCTCATCTCCATCCATGAAGGAAAACTGTAAAGAGGCCAACTACCTCATCGCTTTATCCAGCAAATGCAGACTTGATTTCCTCATGAGAGCATCTGCCACTACGTTCTCCTTTCCAGGAGTATAAAAGATCACCAAGTCGTAATCTGGGAGGAACTCAAGCCACTGCCTCTACCTAAAATTCAGATCTATTTATGAAATGATATATCTGTGACTCTTGTGATCAGAGTATATGTTAAACTGCTCGCCCATCAGGTAGTGCCGCCACATTTTTAATGCGAAGACTACCGCTGACAACTCAAGATCATGGGTCGCGTAGTTCTACTCATGTGGCCTCAACTGACATGAGCCATAGGTAATCACCACTTTCCTATGCATCAGGACACATCCAAGCCCAGTTCCGGATGAGTTGTAGAACACTAAGTACTCGACACCCTCCTCTGGTAATCTCAAGATCGAGGCACTCGTCAGACACTGTCTCAACTACTAGAAAGCCTGCTGGCATCTCTCGGTCCACACAAAAGGCTTCCCCTTTCAGGTTAAAGCTGACATGGGTGTAGAAATCCTAGAGAAATCATGAATGAAAATATGATATTAGCCTTCCATCCCAAGGAATCTCCGCACCTCCGTCACGCTCTGGGGTTGCTCCCATGCTAGAACTGCGACCACCTTGGCTAGGTCCACTGCAACACCATCTGCTGAGATAATGTGTCCAAGAAAGTGGACTTCCTGTATCCAGAACTTGCACATCGAGAGTTTCCCATATATATGGTTCTCTCAGAGTGTTTCCAGAAACATCCTTAGGTGTCTCGTGTGCTCCTCATCCAATGCAGAGTTCACAAGGATATCATCGATGAAGACCACTACGAACCGCTCTGGATAGGGCTGAAAGATCCGGTTCATGAGTCCCATGAACACTGAAGGGGAATTTGTCACACCGAAGGGAATCACCAAGTACTCATAGTGAATGTAGCGGCATCTGAAAGTCATCTTCAGTATATCCTCATCTCGTACTCGCTACTGGTGATAGCCTGATTGTAGATCAACCATGGAGAACCATCGTGACCCTCTCAACTGGTCGAATAGGTCATCGATCCTTGGTAGTGGATTACGGTTCTTCACGGTCACCTGGTTCAAGCACAGGTAATCCACACATATCCTCAAGCTCCCGTCTGCCTTCTTGGCATACAGCACAGGGGCCGCCTAGGGTGAAAAGCTAGGTCTCACGAAGCCCTTCTTCTTCAAGTTGTCCAACTGCACTCTCAGCTCACGAATCTCTACATGAGACATCTGATATGATGATGTTGATATTGGTGTCATCCTGAGTTCCAACTCATTGAAGAAATCTATATCCCGATGGGGAGTTAGCCCAGGGAAATCCTCCGGAAAGACGTCCTCATACTCAGCCACTACTGCTGAAAACTGGAAACTCGTAACATCTACTATGCCTAGGGCTATGATAGCCAACAGATAAGATATCAGTTGTGCCTTCCTATGCACGAGTCCATCCTGGGCTGCCTGGGTCTCTTTTTCATCGACAAACGAGAACCTCTTTCCATCACAATGGACACACCACACCCTTCTTCTAAAACAATTGATCTAGGCATGAATTGTGGATAGCCAATTCATACTGAGAATGACATCCTCCGGCCTCAATGCTACTACCAAGATGTTCCAACTGAAACTCTCACCTCCAAGGGTTAGTTCACACTGCCTACAGAGGTGTGTGATCTCTGAATCTTCTCCAATCAGTGTTTCTAAGCATAAGGGTCGAGTCAACAGCTCAAATGGAATCTCAAGGTCTCGAACAACGTAAGCAGTCAGAATGGAATGACTACCACCTGTGTCTATCAGAACGACAACCAATGTAGAAAAGACACAGATTGTACCTCTAATCATTTCAGGAGTACCTGGGTCATAAGACTCTGCCGCCTACAGCTGTCTTTGCCTCTGTCCACCAGCTCCCTGAACCTGGGGTGGACGTCCTCGGGGTGGTGGTGGTAAAAGGTCAAAATATTGACCACCTCCAGTTTCTCTCCCGGCTTCCCTACCACATCCGCTGCCCCGCGGATCTGTCTACTCCACACATTTCATCTTCCTTAGTGGTCCATCCACTTCTCCCATGTTAGTAATACAACAGGTCGGACAATCTCGAGCGAGATGTCCCATGCCGTCGCATGAGTAGCATCACCTCTCTCGAGGCTGGCTAGATGCGCCCTGTGAACCCTATATGGCAGATCCTCTGTTCTGGGATCTCCTCTGAAAATGTTTCCCACACCTGGGTCTTTGGCGTCGGCTATTTGCTGTCGAGGTCTCTGCTCCAGCTCGCCCACAACTGACAACTGTCATCTATCTCTGCCCGGCCAAGATGCTCTCGACCACCAAAGCCCGCTCGAGCACTCCAGCATAAGTAGAAATGCACATAGGGATGATTCTAGCTTAAATTTCTATACGCAAGCCCCGCTCAAAAGTCCGAGTTCTAAAGTACTGATCTCTGACCATATCCATCGAGTGCTACGAGAGGTTGGTAAAAATCGATGATTTGTCAGCGACCGACATGGTACCCTACTAGAGCTAAAGAAGCTCCTTTATACGTACTAATCTTAGGGTAACTGGTAAAAACTACTCTCTGAAGAGAAACTCAAATTCGTACCATGAACGAGTCACCTCGGCGTGGGTCCGGATAACCAAACTCCACCATCGCCCTGTCGAGCCCTACAGAAGGCTCGCTGCTAGGATCAACATCTGGTATGATTGTGTCATGACCAAATGAAAAACTTTGGTCACTGCCTCATGCCAGTCCTCTGATTCCTGAGGGTCAGGCTTTCCTCAAAACCAGAGGGGTCTATGTCTTTGAAACTTGTGGAGTGCGCTCAGCCTGTTCTCCTCCTCCACTGGTACTACAGGCACTAAACACTGCTCCATAGGTGGCAGGATGACTAGAACACCACCTGATGGTAAAACTGGGGGATTAGGTCCATGTATCGAAACTTCATCACTGAGGGGGTCATCCTCATGATTGAGCTGCTGGATCCTAGCGGGTGCACATCACGGAGGCATCTGGTAAGGAATCAAGATGTATCTCAGTCAGTGAGTATATCTGAAGAGCTGAATCAATAAGGACATGGAAACCACCACCCAATCCTATATGATATATGCAACATTGGTTTCCCCTGAAACTAGTATTCTCATGTCCCTAGTTGAAAAGAAAGTTATCAAAGTCCTGGTGTATGGATACGTCGTCCACCCACACCAACACTGGGGTCGCTAGCCTGAAATCCAAACTCAAAACACTTAACAATATTTCCCCAAACCGACTCACAGACTCTTGGTCCTATGGTGGAACCG
The DNA here is from genome assembly GCA_963277665.1 of Viscum album. Lineage (NCBI taxonomy): Eukaryota > Viridiplantae > Streptophyta > Magnoliopsida > Santalales > Viscaceae > Viscum > Viscum album. Next base: position 1,950,663,711 of record OY728136.1, on the reverse strand, counting down.
AGCACCTCTGATACCACTCTGTTATGACCAGTCCCAGTGGGGCCCGAGCCACAACTCCCCAAGCCCGCCTTTAATAGGCCAAGGGCTGGTGACTAGCACCGAGTAGGCATACTATTAACATGGGAGGTGTTACCTATAAACATGTACACACACACACACATCTCCAATCCCACAAAGCTGAAAAGTAAAAACTCTTAAAAGGAAAAGATTCATGCATACAGTAAAACCCAACCAACAAAGTACGACATGAATGCAAAGAAATGAAAGTAAAACCCTATGCCAAAAGCACAAGCCCACCAAAAGAGATTCTGTAAAAAAAGTACAACCTGTAAAGAAAGGTTCTAGGACTGTAGCATGTAGCCGTAGGAACACACCTCGGCCTGTCTGATCTCACTGAGTACCGTCCGGTCCCAGTCCACCAAGAATCCTGTCAAATGCTCGCTCATCTGCACAAGACACGACACGTGCGGGCAAAGCCTGTGCAGAAGTGAGTTTAACAATACCCTGTAGGAGACCCCGAAACCAGAAAGGAAATACAAAAATGGAAATACCACAAAGGAAAGATACTGTCAGATCCACACAGTATACGTCTACAAAACATATAACAAGATTATCCAGATATACTCATACACAAACAACCATCGCGATACCACCACTAGGACCCAGCTCGAAAATTCATCTAAGCATTCGACAAGGAGAACACACTCCTTGGTCTGAAGAGAGAGATGCAAAGTACTTTTTCTGGGAGAACACACTCCACAAGTACTATGAGAACATGATGCTCAGATTAGGATGACGACCAAGTCATGGGGTGATTCTAAAAACTCTGTCTGAGAAAATCTGCTAAGAAGAGGATCGGCGCCCAGGTAAAGTTGGTCACATCGATACCAAGAACTCTACCTAGGGTTCCATGAATTAATAGAGGATCTGGCTATAAGTATCATAGATGGGATTCCAACAACTCTATTCAGGAAGTCCGGCTAAAGAGATCATACTCTTGTATAAAGGAAATGATACCAGAACATTCAGGGAAAAGACCATAGGTATGAACCCTAAGTATACTAGTCCAAGTCACAGAAGAGAAGTGGCTCAAGCCATGAAGAATTGGTTACATGGAGTGTAGTATGGTTACACGCCGGGTTCCTTGACCCCGGGTACTGCCCGTGTAAACGGCCTATGTCATCCTTCCAAGCTGTGTAAAACAAAACTACACGACGTGTAAAAGAATCACACACCGTGTTCCTTGACTCTGGGTACTGCATGTGTAAACGGACCGTGTCATTTGACTTGTCGGATAGAAATCAACTACACGGCGTGTAAAAGAGTCACACTCCGTGTCCGAGCACCTGGGGCTCACTCCATTTACGCTGGCCATGTGATTGTACATTGTATCTATTTGTGTCTGTGTCGCCTACCCATGTACCAGTACACGGGTTATCCAATGTATTTGGACGGGTCTGGCCAGGGAAGGGTATACACACCATGTCCATTCCCATGTACCCAACCCGTGTCTGTGTCACCTACCCATGTACCAGTACACGGGGTATCCCATGTATCCGGCCGGGTCTGACCGGGGAAGGGTATACACGTCGTGTCCTTGGCCGTGTACCCAACCCATGTCCGTGTACTCCCGAAGTACACGCCAGGTGTTCCGATGATGAAAACACGCCATGTAGCCCATACTACATGGCATGTAGTCAGGATTTTTGGAGAAGTAGCGTCTTCCTCCTCACACAGTAGCTGAACCACCAGATCCTCGGTTTCTCGTCCGTTCGTCCCGATACTCTAGGGATTGGTTCATTTCATCATACGAACACCATAACAGGTGTATTCGGCTCTTAAGTCGGATCATAAGCCTTGAAATATCCATTCGATGAAAAAAACCCGAAAACTCGTATCTCCCGATCTGCTCCGAATCGTCTGTCGAAACCGTCGTCGCACCTCAGTGACATCCCTCCGGGGATGGATCTACAATCTTGGATCGGTGTTCCAACAAACGAATGCACAATGATCTATTTCCTCCAAGAACGTTTAAAACGCAATGAAGAACGCAAGGGAGAAAATACAAGAATCAAACAAGAGGGATGAACCTCAATCGTTGTTCATGATAAACTAGGTTCGTCGTCGTTAGATCAAAACCAAAACAACCTCAAAATCCCCACAACAACCCGTCCTGCAAGAACAATCGACCCGAAGGCTAATCTGTTCGTAGATTAGTCCACATTCATCATAGAAATCAAAAACGGGGAAGGAAATAAGAAACAAACATCCTACCAGGATCCGCGACGATCGTTGGCGAAGATCCAGTCACCACGTCATTGTCGCCGAAGAAGCTCATAAAGAACGTCGTCGCCGCATTGGGAGGTTTTCTCCATAGCCTCCAGAGCTTCTGGGGAAATTTAGGGTTATGGAAAATTTGTAACCCTGATCCCCAGTGAAAACTCCATTTTAAAAGAAAATAGATTTCACTGTAACATGCATTTAAATTAAATATTTTAAGTAAATATTTTATTACAATTGCGTCCAAAAACCAGATTTCACCACTGACCTGCGCCGACCGATGTTAGGCCTCACCTAAGGTAAAATAGTTGTTCCGAACAAATTGGTTACCTCATATTTCTGATCCGAGCACCCGTTCCGGAGTTATTCCACTTTTACATGAAAATTGCATGCGCACGTTATTTAATTATTAAATTAAATTCAAACATATGTTCCGGGCTCACCGGGCCTCGAAAATGCACGCTGTCTCAGAGCCTGATCTCGAATTAATTCCCATATAATATTAAAATATTACATGGAAAAATCCAGGACATTACATAGGATATGTTATTTTTGGTGTAATTTTTATTTCTTACTTGGAGAGTACGATCTTGTGTTACCATGTTATAGGTGAACATTGATACAATCTCTTAGATTTTCATGATTGTTTATGTTTATGATGCAATGATGAAATATTATGATCCATCACTTATGAAAATTCATAAATTTTGTTCTCTTAGGGTTATTAATTATTTATTCATATATTGGTACAATTTCATTCAATATTTGGTATATAATATATTTTACAATTTGATTTAAGAAAACCCGACATTAACCTCTATTCAGTCAGAAATATATGTTCCTTCAAAACCATGTTTTCTAAAAAGTGTTTCCATCAATATTGAAATACCCTCCTTTAATATATTAAAGGAATTTTTACTCTTTCTATATTTTACAAATATCTTTATTGGAATATACTTTTCACATAATGAATATGAAATTTTTCTAACCATTATACTATTTAAAATAGAAAAGTTTGTTTTATCTTTTATGGAATGTACACATTTACCCTCAATAATTTATTTGATGCTTCTTGTACATTTTTAAAATGTTATTTTTTTGAAAATAATTTTAATAGTGATTTTCCCTGAAAATAATTTTCTAAATGATTTCAACATTCTTATATATGTTTTGGAGGAAAATTGTTTTAAAATGTATTCTATCTTTATTTATAAATTTTCCATGTATTTAAAATTTAATAGTTTTAAAATATTTTTAAAGATTTCATTATATGTTTTCAATGTTTTTTCAGAGAAAATTATTTTAAAAATGTATTATAGTTTATTTTATATGTTTTTATGTAAATAGGTTCTAAAAATGATTTTAGGTCTTCTTTATATGTTTTCAAATAATTTTCTATGAATATTATTTTCAAATGGTTTTATGTATTCAAATTAGTTTTTTATAGAAGAAAGGATACTTTACTGCCAAATTGTTTTAATTATATTTCAAAAATTATTTTCTATTTAAGATGAAATCCATTGATGTTTCTCATACACTTCAAGGAAATTATCTAAAGGTTCTATTCATATTATTTCTATTAATGGGTTGGTAATAATGTCTTGATCTTTATGAAACAAATTTCTCTTTCATGGGTTATATGTTTATGAATTATTTTACTCTTCCATGGGTTTTTATATGGATGAAATGATTATTGATGCATGCCTTTTTGAACAGGTTATGATATGATTTCATGTTTATAATACCCATTTTATTTCTTGGGTTATGGTATTATTATTTATTATCGTATGGAACATGTATGTATGATTTCATTATGAGATGGGTGGGACCTATATTTCCCTAAAATTTAGAATGCAATGAATTATATATCATGATATAGTCTAATATGGTCTTGGAAATGAAAATCGACCATTAAGATGGCCATGGTTGTGAACCATGCCTACCATGATGGTATAAGGAGTGAACTCCCTCTATTAAGATGGCCATGGGAGTGATCCATGACTACCAAGATGGTATAATGAGTAAACCAATACTACAAATATTGTACTGGCAAGGATACCTTAGATATAATGGAAATCATATTATTTTCTTATCTGTCAGCCACAATTCCATGTTTTATTCATATGTTGTTATTTCCAGAATTAGGCCATTAATTATATTATAATCTATATCTTATTATATTCTAATATTTATTATGATTGCTAATATGAAGGTTTTTATCATAAAAAGTTTTTCTCAAGTTCTATACACTTTGTTCATGTTTTTCATACATATTTTCTATATTTACTAATAACTAGAATTTGATCCCACCCCTTATTATTTTTCATTTCCTCGGGTAATGAATAATGGTTATAGTTATAAGTACTAAAGAGGTATACCAATATGGGTGATGTTGAAGATATTTTATAAGGATAAATGATTTTGTTCTCATGTTTCCAAAGACAGTAAACAACTACAGTCCTCTGGGATATATTATTGTAATGTAATAAATATTAGTTTAAAATAGTGTAATATCCATATATGTTAAGCCTGGATCACTATACACAACACCTACAACATCAACAAGGTTCACCACCCACCTTTAATTCACCGGGCATCACAACCTATTTATCTATAAAGCCTTGAAATAATGTCACTAAACCTCTATTGAGATCCTCTTGTTGTGTGCATGAACACTGATCACTGGTGTTTCGATTGACGTTGGTTCAATCATGTACTAGATAGTCACATTTATTGATAATGATTTTTTGTGCAGTTTTGTGGTTCACTGTTTGATATATCTTGTGGTGGTTTAGTTTGATATTTTGATGACTAAAAGAGTAATGATTTAATATTTTATTTATTAAAGATTTTTTTTGGTAAATAATTCATCTATAAGGACATGTTGATATATTCAATTTATATTTTAATATAATATTATGATATCATGTTGGGTTAATAATCTTGTTGTTGGAGTTGTGTTGAATATGATGTTACTTGCATTCATTGATTTTTCATTGATATTTTATTGGATTTTTAATGATTTATAAAATTTGTTATCGAGTTATGTAAATATATATGAAATTTAATGAATTTTAATTTAGTGTCTTCAAACATGACATTGTTCCCATTCATGTGATACCTAATAAGTAATCATAGTCCAAATATTGTTAGAGAATTTATTTGTCTAAGATTTGATCATTTTTGGGATGAATATTAAACCACATGTGGGATAATTTTGAATAAATAAACATATTTTTAGTAAAATATATAATTTTCGTGCATTTAATTTCAAAATTTAATGAGTGATACTTGATATGTTTTCTCATATGGGAAAAATAATCAAAGATAGATGCTTTGACTTTGTGAGAAATGGTTCTTGAATTTCAACTACTGTTTCCATGATAAATTTATGTTCAAATAAATAATAAAATCCATGAATTAAACAATGGATGATTTTTTGAAAACTAGAATACTACATAATATTTTTAAATTAGAAATGATTGTATTTTTTTAAATTTAGAATTCTTGATAAAAAAATAAATAAAAATTTATATGATGAAACAATCTAATTTTATTTGCACGAAATTGAATGGACATTAGAAGTATAACTATTCTGTGTCCATATATTTCATCCATATATTAATTTAGAATGATTTGTTAGTTTCAGTAAATTTTATTGAAATTTTTAACTAGTTAATTTTTTTTTAAAATATGTAATTAATCCAATAAAAAATTCGTCTATGTGAATATTCCACCATGATGATATTCCTACTATCTATACACATTCTCACTATATTTTCACCATACACTCAAATTATATAGAATTATTTATGTAGACATATTTTTAAATTTGACACTCTTCGGCATAGGTGGTAAATTTTCTTGCATCATATACTAGGATAATAGTTTCACAAGGAGATCCTTTACAAGAGTTATTTAGGTCAAAAATTCAGAATATGAAGAAAATGTTCTGATCTATAATGGTTATTTATTTTTTCCATTGTTGGAAAACCCAAGACCATAAAAGTTTCATATTGAATGGTCATCATCATACATATAGAGTCAACATCCATTCAACATTCTCATAAATCAAGATACAATGTATAATTATTCTCTATGATGAGTTATCTAGTTAATTATACATATATTAATTATTATTATTCTATTAATTTTCCTTAACGACAATATAATACATCAACATATTCTTATACATATTTTTACTAAAAAATGGTCATTTTCAATTTCAATTCATTCCTAAAAACAAAGAACTACCTAACTAAATAATTGAGTGTATGTTTCATTCAACTACCAGTGAGATAAATAGGATGATTAATGTACATGATGAATGTATTTAAATGTATCTTTAATAAAAAAAATATCTATAAAACTAGATGAATCAAAATATCCAACTAGCCACCTCACTACTTCTTAATGATCTAATTCAAAACAATTATTTTGTGGAATGTGATGATGATTTTCCATTTCAACAAAATTCATTTCCTAGTTATGGGGATGAGAATAAATTGATTCATAATTATTCTTATCATACCATTCATGAAAACTAAATATGAAAATTTTATTCTTCAAACATAATGACATTTCAATAAGATGAGAACTCAATATTCAACTCTGGTGAAGATAATAGTCCCTCAACAAATTTTATTTTAGTTTTGTATTATATGAGTCCACACCCCATCCATCTAAATGTTAAAAAGAACACATTTAGATTCAATAAAAATAATCATTTTTTTGATTAATATGGTATTTAGATGGTACTAAGCTTTACAATTATAGAGTTAGGATTAAATAAACACACCATCGATAACAATACTCTTGAGGAGATCAAATCATATAAAATCAACTCAACTTATTCTAGAAATCTCTGAATATATAAAACTTTTTAAAATATGCGGTCATAAAAAAAATTCAGTATTAAAAAAATAATTTAGTGCATGTAGTTGGTAAAAATCATATTTTTTGAGAAACAATGGAATAATGATATTTGTTATAGGATCCTAAGTTCATAGTGACACATGTTCTAATGGAGACATATGATTACAGATGTATAGAAATAATTTTGAAAAATATTTCATTATTTACATAGTGGAGTCATATTCTCTAATTGAGAATGACCCACTTTATCCATGAATCAAAGATATCAATGCATCACATGAAATTACTATAGATGGAATCGACACAATTGATCAAAGTACAATCAATGAAAATGTGGATCATGAATTGAGATGTAATCTAATGGATTTCCCTATATTAGTATATGTATGTAAAAGTCAAATGGGATACACCATAAACATAGACAATAGATTCATGTATATGATGGATATATTTTGACCACTTAAACAGTCTTGTAATGTAATTTATTCTCTTGTGAATATAGAAAAATTTAACTATCATGATCCTTATCAAAAATACATACTCATTAAATTAAATTAATTAATTGATTTTTTTAGAGGTATATTCACTCTTTTGTGTTTTGTTCAACATTAATTTCAACCTACCAAATAAATTTTATGAAACTTTTATTTAATATGTCTTCATTTCTATAAGACAAGTGTTTTCTAGATTGTTATATGCAATAATCCTATTGATAAAGATGTTGATGCATGGATTACATTCTTATTTGGTCATAGTGGAGTTCCATTAATGTCTAGATGAAAATGAAGTAAACAAAGTACCAAACGGGATTCAACACATCATTGGTTTATTTTCATGGTATTATCATTAATTTTATTTCATTTTATTGTCAATAATATGTAATTAATTTACAAAATTTATTTTATTTTCATCACTGTAGTTGATATTTTTTAATCTTATATATTTTACAAGAAACATCTATATTTTATTTTCGTTTTATTTATTTGATATGTTTCGATATGTGTTAACCATGTGAATATTTTCCATGAAATTATTTTTAGCATCATCTGATATAGGTATCCTTTCAATATATCTCTTCACAGAAAAAATGAAGTATTTTATTTTCTCTTATATTTTATGATTCCAAAAATAGTATTTAAAATGGCTAACTAAATAAATTAAAAAATTAAAAATTTAAAAAATAACATTCCTACCATGATTAAACCCACATGAAAGATGTTATCTCATTTTCATAACATGGCCAGTGACAAAAAATATTATACCTAAACAGTTTGATAATATTATTTATGTTTGATATGCATTGATCCTTGACCTGATGACTTAGATAATTGATGATATTATTCCATTCATTCAAAATGATTTTGGTGAGATTTTATATTTTGAAAAACTCTTTTTCACTTGTGCTAATCTATTTTTTCCAACATTAAACTTCAATGACCATGAGGTTAACATAAAATTTTCATATGATATATGATTTCACATTTTCTCTAGAGAATTTCATTTATTATATTTCTTTTAAATCTTGTCTTGTTTTTACATCAATGTGATGGGTATTTTTAATGATTCACTCAAATCACCAAGGAATTTCATTGATTATTTATTTCCTCTGACACCTTGAACCACCCATAAATTTTGTCCTTCATGTTGGCTTATGAATCCATGAATTTGGTTTTTTCTATGAGATAAAATTCAATATCCTTCCGTATATATTTTTTGAATATTTTCAAAATGATTTCCAATCAAACTTTGGTGGAAAAATTTATTCACCGAGAAGCCTGTTTGATGGGATGTGAATCATATAATTCACATAGATTAACATTATCCACCTATGATTTTTTATTTTATTTGTCATAACAGCCTCATGAATTATATATATATATATATATGGTCAATTAAATTATCTTTGGATACAAACAATGAGACTATTTGTGGTCACTACAAAGTAACCCTCATATTCATTGAGACTTATATAAGATTGAAATTATTACTCTTGGATATAAATAGTATTCTATATGAACAACCATTAATGTGTTTATAATAACTAAGAGAAACTTGTGTACTTTTTATAAAATAATGTCTTATATTTAGTATATTCGGTTTTTGAGTTGATACACGCTAATATTTTCATCCCGTATTATTTGATTGAGTTGTGTTATAATAAAATCAAAAAAATCAAATGCAGAATAAAAAATTTCATTAAAGAGTGACCAAAATTGGATTATCATATGGTTTGGGAAAAAAATGTTTCAAGGGTGGGGAGTTATTATGTAGGGACATATTTCAATTAATAATTAATCATTGATTTATTGAAATATTGTACAGAGATTTTTATAAAAAATTGTGCAATTTTTTTAACCAGCCACAACACTACCTCAAAGGCATTTGATCCATTTTTTTCTTCCTGATTGTTGATTTTTTTTATTTCTAGTAGTATTGATGTATTCATGGAAATCCTATAGTATGCATACATGAGTTTTAGAATTTATCATATATTTGTAAAAAAAATCAGCAATGATATTTATTGTGAGGTTGGGCGCTTCTCTACCTGGGTGAACGATTTTTTTTAATATGAATGTTAGTAGAAGTGAAACAATATTTAAAAATAAAAATTATAAATAATGAATGATTATTTAGGGAATAATGTATTTAAATTTTTTGAACTTTTAATTTTGTTAATTACCAGTAATAAGATGTTAATAAGTGAGACATTTGATTAACCGGGATTTTACTAGGATTTTTTAAAAATATCCAACATATATTTAATTAAATATTTTTATGTTTTTTTGTATTTTTAGATTCATTTTAAATATTTTTTGTGTATTAAAAATTATTATATTTTCAAATTAATTATATACGTATATTATTAATTTAATATTTTTATTAGTTAAATTATTGTTATGTATTAATATAACATATTATATAACAATATTTTAAAGTTAATATATATAAATATAGGTAGTAATATAAATATGATTAAAAATTATTTTTTATGTAGATATTATTAAATTATATGTACTATTCAATGAATATAAAGTTATATATATCTATATATAATATTCTTTCTTATTATATATAACAAAATTTTAAATATAATAATTTTATTTTATTTCATAAATTTTAATTATATTGCATATTATTAGTACTACTTCTACTAATATATTAATCGAATTTTTTCTATTTATATATATTTATTTTATATATGATTATTATTTTTTGGGTGGGGGTGGGTTGGGGTTCATATAACCTAAATTAGGGGTGACTATGTCCTCTCTTGTCAGAACCACAACAAAGTGGCCTCCTTATCTACCATCCATGCTATCTGAACACAATAGAACTCACTATTTGACCCTGGCTTCCACCTCTTTTACAAAACAACGACCACCTTCAACACTACTAGGTATGGTTATAATGAATCTCAACAATACACCACTACAATAGCTGAACTCCACATTTAAGACATATAATTAAAGATTTTAGTCTCCCCTTCATCCTTCCTCCTCTTATAATCACAGCATGCACTACGACCCCATATAAATAATAATCCTTGTAACCTTCTATACACCGTTATGTTATTCATGAACAATCATCAATAAAACCAGAATAGAAACCATGTGCACCACCCACCTCTAATGAAACCAATGCCACCACCTCTATACTCTGACAACCTCAATGTGAAATCACCAAACCTCAACATACCTTATCCTTCTATGTGCATGAAATCCAAAAATAGGATTTTTGTTTGATGTTAGTTAATTAATGATATTGATAGTCTCATGCATTGAAAACACATTGGTTAGTTCATTTTTTTGTTCAAAGAATTATATATTGAGTGATGGTTTGGTTTGATATTATAGAGAATGATTTAGTGATAGTTCTAATATTTCAATCACTGATTATATCTTATTGTGTAACTACAATGAAAAAAACAAAGTGATATCTTATGTTTAATTTTTCATGTTTCATGTTGTCATTATTTTTGGATAGATTCGTGGTGTTTGGGTGTTGATGAATGTGATATAACATTTATTTATTTATTTTTCAGTATTATTTGATTTAGTTTGGAATTATTTTTTATTTGGATGATTATTTAATTAATTAAATAATCATTTAAATTAAATTCGTTTTGTGTCTCCACAAATTAATTGTTTAACAATTGTTTGATACCAAATAATTTACCATTGGTTGAATATCATCATTGAATTTACAGTTATTGATGATGGTGATATTGGGGATAGAATCATAAATCACATGAGGGAGAATTGTGAATAAATTTAACAAATTATTTAATAAATCATTATTTTTTTTCATTATATATCAAAAATGAATGAGTGATACAAAATAATTATCCTCAAATGATTGAATATTTAAATATTGAATTTTTAAATTTTTTAAAAAGGATTCAATGAATTTCACTAACTGATTTGATGATATAATGTCGTGAAAATTATTCATTAAATCTGATTACATAATGATTGATGATTACTATGAGATTTATTATAAATTACAATGAAAAATAATGATACATGATAATATTTTGATAAAATTTGGGATTGGTGATAATTGAATACATAAATATTTAGATGTGTAAATTATATAATTTTGATGGATTCAATACAAAAGACACTACAAATTTGGAATTTCCATCTCTATATTTTTAATATACATATTATTTATTTCTTCATCAATATTTTTAGTTTACATAATGGATATATTTAAAATAATTACTTATTTTCTATTATTTTTGTTGATTTATCACATTAAAAGAATGTATTCCTAAACATTTCTATATGTGGATATTCATAGTCTATATGCTCATTTTCTATGTGAATTGACACTGCTCACAGCTTATATAATAGTTTTATGGTAAATAAATTTTCCAATTGGGAACACTAGGATGCTTGTTCAAACATTTATTGGTATTTCTGTCGAGCCAATAAGGTTTCATTATTACTTTTCCATTCCCTCATGAATAGGGGAGATTTTTGAGTCAATAAGGTTTTCGTATGACTTCTCTATTCCTTCATGTTTTGAAAATCTCAAACACCATATATTAAAGAAAATTTCATTTTCTATATGATTTTACTTGATAAGGAAAAGTTTCCTTCATCAAATAAAATTTATCCTTTCCATGTTTTCAATGTTCATTTCATAATCTAACACATTTTATTTCCATGTGTAAAATTCAGTTTCACATCTAAAATCTCAGAATCTTATAAATTCTTATATATATAGAATTATTTTTTTAGGATCCAAATTTAGGTTTTGAATCCTTTAAATTTAGACTCTGAACTTTCTGAGTTCAGTTTTCGAATTCCCTGAATTCAAACTCTGAAATTTCTATGTTCAGACTCCGAATTCTCATGGATTCAGACAAAAAATTCCATAATAATTCCGGTTCTGAATTATTCAGAATTATGGTTATGAATTATTTAGAATTCAGACTCTGAATTCTATAGAATTATGACTCTAAATTCTTGAGTAATAGAATCCAAAAATCATTGTAATAAAGACTCTGAAGGTTAACTTTCTAAAACACATAATTTTATTTTTTTCCTACGACTTTGAAATTCTATTTTCCTTTCATTTCAAAAAATAATTTTGTTTAAGAAACCATATTTTTACTTACACATTGTTTGATTTATAAAATGATGTTATGCATTTTGTTATTTACTATCTGTTGTTTGAGTGAAATGTACACATGTACCTCCAAAATTCAAGTAAAAATATGAATGTTGGAGGAGGGAGCCGCCCGTTGAAGATATTCCTATAAATACAAGCTCATTTGAACATGCTCTACATATATCTATGATTCTAGAGATTATATGAAGTTGAAGTGTTTTCTAGAGAGATATAGGCTCTTTCAACTCTTAGTGCTTTGTGAATATGTTGTGAATAACTTGTTCGGGTGTGAAAAACTTTTTTAGACTTGCTTCGTGAAATCTCTGATCTTGCTGATTGTGGGATTCCAGGATTGGAAGACAGTGGGTCTAATTTCCATATAAATCAAGGGCTTGTGAGGATAGCAATATAGATACCGATATTTATATTGAGGTAATACATAGGTTTGGGTAAGACAAACTTTTTTGAAAGTATAAATCAAGGGAACTTTATCCAAGGTTGTTGGATACAATACTATTTGGGTTAAAATATTTCTATACATTTTACTTGTATTGTTTCATGTTTTTTTCTGCTTTAATTGGGTTGTTGAGGAATATATAATTATATTATAATTTCTTACTCTATTACTTTGATTAAATAAGATAATATATGCTTTAAGGTAGAGTCTTTGATTGGTAAACTTTGGTTATGTTTCATTTATGGGATCTCATTTATAGAATCTCATATTTTGGGAACTACATTTCTGGAATCTAGTAAGATTGTAGAATAGTTTCATTTCTGGAACAACATATCCAAAATCCAATTTTTAGAACCACATTTCAATAATCATCCAAGATTTTATAACTTAGAGGTTGTGTAAATTTACCTTGTTTAACTTGGTTAAACAATATCATATTTAATTAATTCTAAATAATTTTTAGAGTATACAATTCAACCCTCTTGTATATTGAGCATCTACAACATTATTTTGATACTACAATCAGTATCATTTCGATCCTACAATTGGTATCAGAGGGATTGGTTCAATCTGAAATAATCTCACGATTAGATTTAGAAGAGAAATCATCTTATTCTTCACATTTTTGGAATTATAATTTCAGAAACAAAACAAATGGACTCTTAATCTTCACAGAGACACTCTTGTTCTATATTTTCCTTGATTAGGATATTTTAATCATTTTTTACAAAATTTTATTGAGGACTTGTTTTTGTGGAAAGATTTTATTTAAAATGGAAGGATCCATGCATATTGGTTCAATCGACAATTTAAATCCTACCAGACCTCCTATATTGGATGGAAACGATTATGAGTACTCGAAAGATAGGATGAATACTTTTTTTATTAATACTTGAGTTGATAGCTACCTTATGCTGACATGAGACTATTGAATTCTTGATATGTAAATGAGAACTTTTACTAATCAAGTGAAAGTAGAATATCAAGCTAATTTTAGTGTGAGAAATACATTTCTATGTTCCATGAATAGGCACATATACCGTAAAAAAAATCCTAATGTGATTATGCAAATAGTATCTAGAAGAAATTGGAAGTTACACATTTGGGGACTTCTAAATTTATAGAGACAATAATAGCTTTGTTGAGATCTGAATATCTTGGATTTAGCTTTCCTTATGGAGAAAAAATAAGAAATGTTCAGCAAATATTCATGAACATTTTGAATAAGATACAGTCTATGAGAGAAAAAGGTTTGTATGATGAGGCACTTGTTGATAATATCATAGAAATCATTCCTAATGAATGGTAATCAAAGAGGACATCAATTGATGAGAACCGAAAAGTCACCAAAATATCCTTAGATTAGAAATTTGGAAATATTCTTTAGCATGAGAGTATAATGAAGAGAGATTTGGATAATATTACGAAAATGATTGGAAATGGAAGTGTTTCTTTCATAACGACATCTAACCATACGAAACCCAAAACTCTAGAAGGAGTTACAAGATCAAAGAAAAAGAAAGTTACTATTCATTTAGAATCTAGTGGTACAAAAAAATCTAGGAATGAGTTAGCTAATCTTACTTGGAGAATGAACAAGAAAGTAGCCCATAAGAACTATCAAAATAAGTATAAGAAGAGAGACTACAATGAAAAGGAATATATGAATGTTACTTACTACAAATGCAGAAGAATTGGTCATATCAGACCTGATTGCCCTCTTTTGAAAAATAAGGATAAGAAGGAAAAAAATTCAAAAAGAAAAAAAAGAATTTTTACCATTCTAAGAACATGAAAATTCTTAAAGATAACGATACATGGAGTGATAGTTGTGGAGACTCTTCTAAAAGTTAATCTTCTAAATATCAATCATCATCACAGTAAAATAACAGATACATTGCTACCACTTCTTTCCCAAATACATGTCTTATGGCCATGGTACACTTTCCCAAGGCTTTAACAAATTTTTCTCTATATAAGAATTATTATTCTGAAGATATTACTTTTGATTAAGATACTTCATCTTTAGATAATGAAGAAATACCATCATAGGTTGATGTATCATGATTTTCCAAGTTATTAGAAGTAAAAAATTAATAAAATTATAAGAAACTAGACAAGTCAAATAATAGAGAATATGTTATTAAAAAGGTGATTTTAGACCCCACTAGTGATCATGAGGATAAGGATAAGATCATAGAAAAACATTTTAAAGACCTCAAGGAAGTAAAATCGGGGAAAAAAATTTCTAAAGATCTTAAGAATGGTATGTGAAAAATAAATGTTTTTGAGGAAAAATCTACTTCTATGGAAATAATTCCTGAGGATAGTAATTTCTTCATAAGACTAAAATCCGAAATATAATTCCTTAAGAAACATCTCGCCAAAATTACTTTTGGTAAAGAAATGTTTGACAAGATGTATTCCCAAATAAGACCTTAAGGAAATACTTCTGGAGAAGGTTATAATCACAGAAAACCTATTTTATAAAATAACTATTTTATTCCATCCAGAGTCCCTTTTTCACAAAATGTCAAAGAAGAAGGAATTGGAAGAATAATTGTTCATTAAATAATTTTCAATCCCCTGGGTTTCATAATGATTGCATTTCTAAACAAATGTGGATACCCAAAATTTTATTGTCTAATTCCGGATCCATGAAAGTTTGGATTCTAAAAGTATAACACTCTAATTTTCAGGGAAAAATGGTTAGTACCAACAGAAATACTTGGTACATGGATTGTGGATGTTCCCACAATATGACTAGTAACAAAAACTTCTTTGAAAAGATTATCAAAAAGAAAATAGGAAATGTAACTTTTGTAGATAATGATGAGGGAGAAATTATTGGTATAGGTAACATTTTTATTCATTGAAAAAACATTGATTTCAAATGTTTTATTGGTTAGGGTTCTTACGAAAAACCTCATTAACATAAGTCAATTATGGGATGAAGGTTACCTTGTGAATTTTAGGAATGAAAAATGCTTAGTACACAATTCCAAGGTAGAGTTTCTCCTTTCTTCCAATAGGCACAAGAATGTTTACACACTAGACTTAGAAGGTCATAGAAGCTAAGATATACCTTTGCCTTAGTGAAATGGAAGATCTTTCTTGGTCATGGAATATAAGGTTAAAAGACTGTATCCTTAGGAACCTTTGGAAACACTCTATGAAAATACTATTTAAGGATCTACAAAAAGTATAGATTTGATTCCCCAAATGTTTTTGATCCTTATCAATATGGAAAGAAACCTAAATCAGGTTTTACATTAGTTGGTGAAGTCTCAACCACTGATTCATTATAGTTGGTGCATATGGATCTTTTTGGTCCAACAAAAACTGGAATAATTGGAGGAAAGTATTTTTATGTGTCTTAGTTGATTTTTACACTAGATTTACCTAGGTATATTTTCTAGCAAAGAAATATGATGCTTTTTCTTATTTTAAATCTTTTAGAGCCCAAGTTAAAAATGAGTAAAGCCTTCCTTTGATAACTATTCATAGTGATCTTGGAGATGAATTTCAAAATTCTGATTTAGAAAATTTATGTAGTTAGAATGTCATTAATCATAACTTCTCAAGACGCAGAACACCTCAACATAATGGTGTTGTTGAAAGAGGAAATATAATTCTTTAGGAGATAACAAGAACAATGTTGAGTGAATATCCAGTAGCCAATCATTTTTTGCCTAAAGATGTATGTATTGCACGTTATTCTATAAATCATGTTTTGATCAGAACTTTTCTTAATAAAACAACTTATGAGTTATGGAATGGTAGAAAACATACAATTTCCTAATTTAATATTTTTGGTTGTAAATTATTAATTCTGAATAGTAAAGATAATCTACAAAAATTCACACCAAAATATTATGAAGAAATTTTCATAGGCTTCTCCACAACTTCTAAGGCTTATAGAGTTTTCAATAAATATACTCGTACTATTGAAGAGACAGTACATGTGAAATTTGATGAAACTGATCCTTTTTTATAAACAACCTCAACCTAAATCTTCATATGTATTTTCCAAAACTGATTGTCAAGATTTTTTAGAAGATCATTCTGATAAAGAAAATATTCATGAAAATATTTCTGAAGTATTTACCCCAGAATATTTTATATCCTATATTGATGACCAGGTTATAAAAAAGTCAAATAAGTCATTTATTACGAATCATCCCAGTGATAGTATCATTGGTGATGTAAATTAACCTCTAAGGACTAGAGGTTCTTCAAAAAATGAGTTATAACATCCAGCATTCCTTTCCCAGTTACAACCAAAATACACTGATGAAGATTTATGTTATAATTATTGGATAAAATCTATACAAGATGAGCTAAATGAATTATAAAGGAATAATGTTTAGATGTTGGATGAAAGACCTAAGGAAACCTCTATTATTAGATTAAAATGGGTCTTCATAAATAAGTGTGATGAAAATGGAATCATGGTAAGAAATAAAGCTAGATTACATGTTAAATTCTATAATCAACAAGATGAAATAGACTGTGAAGATACCTATGCTGCAGTATCTAGACATGAATCTCTTCATATTCATATTTCCTTTGCATCATTCCTTAATTTAAAACTTTTTCAAATGGATGTTAAATGATCTTTCCTTAATTGTTATGTTCAAGAGGTTGTTTTTCTTTGAACAACCTCTTGGTTTTGAAGATACAAAACATCCTGAACATGTTTTTA
Source organism: Viscum album (assembly GCA_963277665.1). NCBI lineage: Eukaryota > Viridiplantae > Streptophyta > Magnoliopsida > Santalales > Viscaceae > Viscum > Viscum album. The sequence goes on along the minus strand of OY728136.1, from coordinate 1,950,645,775 downwards.
AACATATAAAATCTTTTTATGACTTATAAAATCCCATGGAGTTTGTTATGATAGAAATGCGTGATTTTTTCTTCAAAATAATTATGTTAAAGGAAATGATAATCCAAACCATTTTATAAAGAAAGATAATAATAATGTTTTCATTTTTCAAATTTATGTTGATGAAAATATATTTAGTTCAACTCAGCAATCTTTAACTGATTCCTTTGTGGATCTAATGAAATCTATATTTGAAATTAGTATTATGGGTGAGTTAACATTTTTTATTGGTTTTAAATATCTCAAAAACCAGAAGGAATATATATATATCCCAACATATGTATCTTAATGGTCTTCTTAAAAAGTATGGATATGATAACACTAAAAGTATAAGTACTCCCATTGGTACATAAAATTTACTTGATCTTTATGAAGCCGGGAAACCAGTAGATCATAAATCTTTTAGAGGTATGATAGGATGTCTACTTTACCTGAAATATAGTTGTCCTGAAATAATGTTTTCTTTATTATTATGTGAAATCTATCAATAAAATCCTAATGAATATCCTTTAAAGGCAGTGAAAATGATTTTTCGCTACTTAAAGGGAACCATAGATTTAGGATTCTTTTACACCACTAGAAATGATTTTGTTTGAAATAGGTTTCCAGTTTCTGATATTTGTGGATATATAATGGATATGAAATGTACATCTAGAAATTGTAAATTTCTAGGAGATTCATTAGTTTATTGGTCATTCAAAAAAGCAACACTCAGTATCACTTTTCACTGCTGAAGCTGAATATGTATCAGTAGGAAGTTTTTGTGCTCAAGTGTTGTGGATGCAACACACACTCATAGATTATGACATGTGTTCTACCAAATCACAATATTTGTGTGATAATACTAATTCCATTGCCCTAATTAAAAATCATGCACATCAATCTCATGAAAAACACATAGATATTAAGCATCACTTTCTTAGAGATCACACACAAAAAAGAGATATCATTCTTCAATTTATCGGAACAGAAGATCAACTGGGTGATATATTCAGAAAATCATTACCATCCGATAGATTTGAATACATTAAACCAATGTTTGGAATGATAATCATAAAGTAATTATATTTATTAAATTCTTATTAAAACCAATCTCATAACAACAAGGAACTCATTTTCATAGTAGGAATATATCTATTTGTTAGATTTCTAAAATTTATTCGTAGTCTAAATTTTTCATAGCCATTTTTTTGTATTATAAATTATTTTTCAAAATATTTTCATAAATAAAATATTTTTAATGAATATTTTAGTACATAAAATTATAGTAATGAACATTTTAGTACTTAAAATATTCATAATAAATAATTTTGTTTATAAACTTCTCGTAAAGAAAATTTTCATATTGAAAATTTTCATAATCTAAATTTTTGGAATCTATAGTTCTTGAAGAATATTTTTCCTCAATACAAATAATATCCCTAGAAATCTGAATGGTATGTTTCATTTCTTAATTTTTTGTAATAATCTTTTACATGTTGGTATTATCATTTGTTTTTTAATTTTCATATTCACTTTTTCATAAATCTGAATGTTTTTATTAAAAACCAAAAAATATCATATTTTATCAAAATATCCTTTAGGCTATCATATTAATTGTCATATCTGATCAAATAGTTTTTCAACCATTGTATTATGTATGGAAGATGAACTGTCGTCTCACTTGCCTATATAAAGGACCCCTGATGGTTGTCCGATATCGAAACTCAAGACTTCGTGTGATGAAGCTCTGCCCTCCTACATAAGCCCGTTTCAAACATCTCCAATCATTCATACATCCTAATGTCATCCAAATTCTTCTATCAGGAAGATATTTCTATTGTAATTACAATATCTGAATGTCAGATATACAGATAAAGGTTAGTGGATCCTAATTTTTTAATGAAGTATAATTCTTTTATCTCCAAGAATATAAAGATGAATCGGTGGAAAAGTGTTTGCCTTTCAAAACCAAAAAATCACGATTTATTTTATTCAGATTTATAAATTTAATTCTATGAGTCAGTAACATTCATCATGGAAGAAGGCAGGAGAAAATTTTCATTCATGTGTTATGAAAAAACTTATTCACATTATTACACCAAGGCTACAAGCTTTTTTGGAATTCCGTATAAAGGGGAAGCTGTATTTTGTTCCCATGAGTTGCCATATACTAAAGGAAGTTTTGATAAGGTGATGGAAATGGCTTTACTTTGTCTCTCATAGGTAAGGACTATAAATATTATTCACCTATCTACAAATTATCGGATTCTATAATTATGGGATCAAGGATTCATCATACCAAGAAAACGAGACTAGGACACTTTGAAGGAGAGTAATATGTACATTCTGAAATTATAGGTAAACATAAGGAAAATAAACTTGGTAAAGCATGTTTTTATTACCATTGGGAACATAAAGAATGGAAATATGAAGGCTTAAATTATTATGTATCCATCCATTTCTTCTAAGATGATTTTCCGATGCCAAGAATCCTTCAAAATTCCTTGAAAATATATGTCGAGGAATTTCAATGTTATGTTGTTTAGTGATAATAATTTTAGAAGAATGAAATTTGGATTTTCCGTTGAATACAAATAATTATATGACATGCCTGTAGAGGAGGCTAAAGATATTTCAAAGAAAGAATATTTGGATGAGACCTCTAAGAAGGGTGGAAGGAAGAGGAAATTAAATGAAGTGAAAGATATGGGAAAAACCATAGTGGCTATAGAAACCCAATCCGCACCACTAAATCCAAAGAAATAAAATGAATTTTTAGACGAGGTTGTAGCCAACTGGAGGGAAGGTAAGGAAAATCTGAAAGAAGTGGAGCCTATGTTGGGATTGGATCCTGCTAAAGAAAAATTTCTAAAAGAAAAGATAGCTGAAAAGCTTGATAAGAAAGAAAAATAAAAAAACAAAATAATTTATTGTCTGAGACTGAAATTGTGCAATACCTTCTAAAGGTTACAGATAAAGAATCTGGGAATTTTTCAGTACCAGAATCCTTCCTCATATAACCACATCCTAAGACTCCATGAAAATCATTTGTGACTTTGGAAAATGTTTAATAAAAAGTAGTGTAAGAAGAATAAGAAGAAGCTTGCAGTGGTGATACCGAAGATCTAATAAAGAAAATTGAGGATTTTAATTATAAAGAAAATCCCATCAGAAAAATTATCTTTCATTACATCTCAAGATGAATCATCATAGCTTTATACATCTGTAAATGAGGAGGAGAAGGCTGACGATGGAGTAGACAAACCATCCGAAGAAGAAAGCATCAATAAAGATCTTATCCACCCATAAGATGCTGAGGAAGGAGCTGAGAAGGAAGAAATAGATGAAGACAAAATCATACAACTATCATATTGTGAGAAAGAATCTCCTGACTAAGAGGTAGATATTCCGAAAAATGATAATGGAAAATAGGTGAAAGTTGACACACCTACCAAGGCTGTGGTTAAGAAGAAAGAGGTTGGTGGTTCATTAAAGAGGAAAGATGATGATATAGAAAAAAAGTCCTCACCAAACAAAATTTCTGATTCGGAATCACCCTCCTATGGAAATGATATCGTATTCCAATCCATAAAGAAGCATATTGGCACTATTCCAATATTTCATTGTATTGACTCAAGATTCCAAATTCACCCACACTCCTTAAATCAGAAATTGTATCTAGTATCCATGATTATGGATAAATATGTTAAAATCAGGGTAGACTTCAAGACATTTCATATTAGCTACAAAGCCCAAAAAAGATATTGCAAAAAGATGACCAGATGGGAAATGAAGATAGTTGAAGATATGAGAATTCATGATGAGTTGCAAGAAAGTGTTATGGATTCATTTGACAGCAAAGATCTAAAGATCAAGGATCACACAAATAGTTTGAAAAGATACTAACTCTTAAACAGAATTCTCATATTCAAGAAGTAACATATTTTAATGGGATGTTGTATTCAGTAGCTCAATGTTAGAAATGGGAAAGGGATCCCATGATTGAGATAGATGAGAAGGTTTCTAAGAAGTAAAAATTCTTGAAGGCTCAGGGAGAGGTTTTTAAGGCTCAATAAGAAAGAATAAAAGGATTAGAGATGAAAACATAAGATTAGATTCAACTTCTCAAATGAGTAGAGGAATACCACAAGGAAATAAAGAAGGTCAAGACCATAGTATGGAAGCTAATGCTGAAGGAGAAGTAAGGATAATATTGTTCAATTCAGATATTTTTTTTGTATTTCATCATTGTATAAATTTTTCTAATCCTAATGAAATTTTTGGTTTCTTGTCTTTTGGTAGTTAAGTACTAATATTTTAGATACCATATTTTCTTTTCCATCCCCTTTAATCCTTTTTGAAAATCACAATGCGGGAATAAGTAATTATAAAAAAGAATACTAATTAAAATAATAAATCTCTATATGTAAGGATGAGTTCATCTAAGGGGGAGTTTATCTAACGAGGAGTTGTTATCCAAGAATATTTTCAAATGTAATAACATGCTAAATCTGAATCCAGAAGTCAAGAATACAATCCTTAGTGTTTTCAAATCCTAATGGGGAGTTACCCGTATTCAATATTTCTCATGTGTAAAGGGAGATAATTTTTACTAAAAAATACATAAAATTTTTATTTCCTTATATTTTTTTATCTTTTTCATAAGGATGTTTGTGCCTTCTAAAAAGGGGTAGATTGTTGAGTCAATAAGGTTAATTATGACTTTTCCATTACTTCATGCTTAGTGGAGATTGTTGAGTCAATAATGTTTTCTTATGACTTCTCCATTGCTTCATATTTTAAAAATAAAAAACACCCTATATTAAGGAAAATTTCATATTCCCTATGATTTTACTAGATAAGGAAACTTTTCCTACCTTAAGGAAAATTTATCCATACCATGTTTTCATTGTTAATGACATAATCTAACCCATTTTATTTCTATGTGTAAAATTCCGTTTCACATGTAAAATATAGAATTCCTAGAAATAATTAGTTATTGAGCATTTAGTTTTTAGGATCTGTATTTAGGTTCCAAATCCTCTGAATTCAGTCTTCGAACATTCTGTGTTCAGTTTCCAAATTCTATGAATTCAAACTCTGAACTTTCTAAGTTCAGACTCGGAATTCTTATGGATTTGGACTCCGAATTACTTAATAATTCCAGTTCCATATTCTTCAAAAGTCCAGTTTCAAATCCTCATAATTCAGACTCCCAAGTCTATAGAATTTTGATTCTTAATTCCTAGGAAACAAAATCTGAATATCCTTATAATAAAGAATCCTAAGGTTAACTTTCTTAAACACTGAAATCAATTATTTTCCTTAGACTCCAAACTTCTATTTTTCATTAAATTATGAAAAATAGTTTTTGTTAAGCAATAATGTTTTTACATAACCTGGTTTGAGTTAAAAAAACGTTGTCTTGCATTCTGTTACTTACTAACCATTTTTTGAGTGACACTTATATAGGTCCCTCCAAAATTGTAGGAAAAATGTGACCATTGGAGGAGGGCGCTGACCGTTGATGATGTGCCTATAAATAGAATCTCATTTCAACATTCTCTACATAGTTCTATGATTCTAGAGATTATATGTTTTTAAAGTGTTTTCTTGAGAGAGAGGGTCCTTCAACTATCAGTTCATTGGGTAGATGTTGTGAAAAACTTTTTTGGGTGTGAAGAACATGTACATAATTTCTTTGTGCATAATCTGATCATTCCGATCATGGAATTTCAGGTTTGGAACGTAGTGGTTTTGATTTTCTTCTAAATATAGGGCTTGTGGGGATAGCAAGATAGATACCAATATTTGGGTTGAGGGCTTACCTGGGATTGGTTAATACATTCTTTCTTGAAAGTATAAATCAAATGACCTTTATCCAGTGTTGTTGGATGACATAGTCTTTGGGTTAAAATATTTCTATACATGTTTGTTTTATTTTTTCATGTTTTTTCCAGTGAAATTCTGTTTTTGAGGAATGTATAATTATCTTATACTTTCTTGCACTTGAACTTTGATTAAAAAAGATTCTATACACTTTAACGTAGAGTATTTGTTGTGTAATCTTTTGTTAAGTTTCATTTCCGAAATCACATTTCCGGAATCTCAATATATTCAAAACAACATTTTTAAAATCTAGTATGTTTGTAGAACTATTTTCATTTCCAGAACCACATATCCAGAATCTCATTTTTGGAACTTTATTTCCAGAATAATGAATGATTGTAGAAATTAGAGGTTTTTTGAATTTACCTTGTTTAACTTTGTTAAAAAAATATCATCTTTAAATGTTCCTAAATTATTTTAAAAGTATAATATTCACCCCCTCTTGAATATTGAGATTTTACATCATTATTTCGATACTACAATTAGTATCATTTCGATCCTAAATTATTAGGTACACTAGATTAATTATATGATACTTAATAATTTTGAGTTTGGATATATTGTTTAAAAAAAATGAAAAAACAAAAAAATGTTCAGATCTACTAACAATATTTTTTATCATTGATGGAAAATTTAAGACAACTATTGTCATTGAAATTTTTTAGAACCATAAATATATAATAAACATCATAAATAAATTCCCGATACACATGATACTATTATAATTATTCCTTGATCATGTTTTCTCCATGTAATTGTATTTATTTTAATTATTATTATTACAGGTAGTGTCATGACTCAGGTGTGAATCCTTCACCCTATTCTTGCCCGTGTTCCTACACACTATATGACCATTTTCAATGTCAATGTATTCATGAAATTTAGAACTTGATAATTAAAATAATGAGAACATGTTTTAATCTATTATCATGGAGACACATATGATATTTGGACTTCATAATGAATTAAATGAAATTTTAATTTTAATAATGAAATATATAGAAAATAAAATGTCTCTAATTAACCAAATAGCTATTTTTATTTGTTAAATATAATCCTAACACTGAAAGGGTCTTGTAATTAAATTATATATCTTGTGTAACTTATTAAATGAAATGTTTATAATCATTATGATGAATCCCCTTATAGAAATATCACTTATTCTATGATATTTCCTTCAGTATAGGAATATTCATTCCCTTGTGAGTTTAATTATTTTCATTACTCTGTAATTAAATATTTTTCCTAAAAGATTATTTTGGCATATTTTAATTAAATCAAGGTAATTTTTTTTATCAATTTTTATTTGCAACAATCCCACTGATAAAAATATATAAGAATGGTTTTCATTAATGTTTGATCATGGTGGAGTTACCCCGATTTCTAGTTAATGAATAATAAAATATATTGGACAATGTGTAAAAACCCATCATCAGTTAAATTTATTTGCATTTAATTTATTTAAATCTTATTTATAAATTTAGTAAATAAAATTAATTTCCATTACAACATTTGATTTTATTATAAAAATACATTTGATATGATTTCACCTTTTATATTTTTACAATCTAGTTGAATAGATTATTTTGTGTCATCTATTTGATATGATGCAGGTTTGTTTTTTCCATGTTTATATTATAATTGTACATCAATTATGAAGTTTCATTAGATACAAATATGCATTCATCTTCTATCTACACTTACACATCGAAGCCTTTTATATTTTGTTATATTTTCTGATTAAAAAAAGACAATGAGTAAAACTAACTAAAAATATTTAATTTTTTGGATTATTTGAATAAGAATATCATTAATAACATTATTGAACCGAAACTAATGAAATAGTATTTCTATCATAAAATGGTCATAAGTGTACCACTTGTATCCATTATTCGTTTGACCATATAATTCTTGTTTTACATTTAGTGATACATGATCTGCAAATGTATATGATTATTTATATTATTACAAGATTTGATTTCTTCGAATGATTTATGTTTTTTGGACACTTTTTTGATCAATTGATCACATTTTATATCCGACATTATATTTCCTTTGCCACGAGGAATCCAAAACTATTTCACTTCATCACATATTTTTCATTCTCTTTAGGGAATATTATCCCTGACATTTTTCTATAGCATTAAATATATTTCCATCAAATATATAAGAATTTTTAATATGGAAATGGAATTACCATAGAAATTGATTGATATATTTATAAACTGTGACCCAATAAGAAAACCAAACATTTTCTCAATCATGTATACTATATAATCCATTAAGAATCCTTTTTGTATGATCCCATAGTTTATACCCTACACTACTTATTTCTATAGTATTTTCAATGATTATATTCAAACTAAGTGTGGAAGATATATTTATTCATGGAGAGTGTTGTTTGATGGGAAGTGAATAATTTGATGTACACAGATTTAAATTTTCCTATCTTGATAATATGTGTTATATTTAACTGTATCCAAATGAATTAAATGATATTTTTAATAGAAATGATGATTCATTTTCAAACCCAAATGAAATTATTTTTCATCATTAGGTAGTATCTCTAACTTTTGAGGATACCTATAAAAGTGAAGACACATTACTTGAGGATCTAGAGAGTGTTCTATAGGACATATATTGACACATATTACTATATGTATGAGCTACATATGTACTTTTTTTCTTATTTACTTATATATATATTTTGGTTATGGGGTTGATACTCACAAGTTTTTCCAACCCACATCATTTTAGTAAGTTGTGTCCGAAAAATTGAATAAAAGATAAATAAACTCTAAAGTAATGATATAAAGAGAGAAATATAGGATTATCATATTGTTGGGGATAAGAAATATTTCATGTGTAAGGGAGTGAAAATTTGTGGGATAAATTCGACCTTTTTATCAATTTATTTCAAGATTCAATTATCAGTTTTATAAAAAAAAATCAATTTTATTTCTAATCTATCATAAAATGTTCTAATAGGAAATTGAAACTAATGTTATGTCCTCATTTTTGATGAATAATATTAATTTCCACTAATATAGATATGATATTCATTAAAAGATGATGGTTAGAATTCTTATGTATGAGAATTGGGCATAGATGTCTTAATGGATTTTATTGATTGAGGTGTGTTATGGTGAGGTATGTCACATTGATGCACTTTTTCTTGTATTTTTTTACAAGAAAATTTTTATGAATGTGAAACAATATCTAATAATTGTCAATTTAAATGAATAATGACTTTTGTGGGAAAATAGATTGAATTTTTTTATCTTATAATTTAATTGTTTTGTTTTATCTATGGTTCCAGTCCTATATTAATTCTTATTATTTTTCCATTAGATAAAATGTTTATGTGTGAGAGATTTGATGAAAATGAGATTCACTAACACTTTTCTTGAATTTTAAACTTATTTATATTTATTTTATTTATATTTTTATATAATTTTTATAGATATGTACGATTTTATTTATTTAAAAAATTTTGGATACATTATATACTATTATTGAAATCATAGTATCAATATTATCTTATATTTATTTTATATTTTATAATCCCATATTTTTTAATAGTATTTTATTTTAATAATTTTAAATAATAGTTCTGTTATCATTATTTTTAAAGAATATTATTTTATGTTAATATTGTTATATTTTATGTATTATTTTTATAATAACTAGGTATATTGATTGTATTTCCCTATAACACTGTTATATATATCAAGGAATAGTTTTATAGACAATCATTGTGATGACATTCATTTCTAAGGCCCAATTTTCCTATGATTATTTTTTAAAAATAATTAACATGTTTTAAATAATGATATTACAATATTTCAAAATACATGAAATGTCAAAAAAATAAAGATGAGAATTATATTTAACAAATAATTTTTATCCGGAGTATGGATTTGTTCTAGTAGTGAAATAACGTTTATTGATCTTGGATGTCCTATCGAGTCAAAAGTTAGTAGGGTGTTTAATTAAAATAAATAAATATTTTATTTCATTTCATATAAATGACCTAATGAATAATTATCTATAAATAATATATTTAGGAAAAGTAGAAGTTTTATTTGAATAACCCTAGGATCCTTGAGGTCAGGTTTCTTCACCCTTAATTAGTGAATTGAGTTCTAACGAAAAAATGATAATCATATTAATAAAAATCAAAGCGCAATGAATTAAATGAATCTTACCCATAATTAGAAATCACAATTTTCAACACTTAACATGTTTAATTGAGGTAGGATTAATGTTTTTTGAAATCCTACCATATCATTAAAATATTCATATTGATTAAAAGTCAATTCATTTATCTCTATTTAAATTGATTTGTTACATTTTCTCATGTTTCATATTTCAATATTTTATTTTATTTATCTCTATTGTGACATTTTTTTCACCCTAATAATTCACATTAAATATTAATTGACATTAATTAATGGAAAATATTTTATTCACATTTATTTATGCAGTTTTATACCACTATTCTTTATGAAATATACCACAGACCCATGGGGCCACAGTTTCGACTTAGCATGGAAGGATCGACTGTGATTGAACATTCAGATTCAAGATGGATTCACATATGATGAATGAATTTATGATTTGTGTAGCATTAGAATTAACTATAAGATATAGGTGATGATTCTTATGGATCTGAGATCCAGGACCGATTAGTGGTGATAAGAGGGATGTGAGGTGTGGAATGGACCTCTATACATCAACATATACCAATTTATGACCACTTAAGATCTTTAATCAATGAACTTATTCTAAGAAATTTTTATTTTTGGATGGAATTTGGTGTCATTTATTCAGAAGAGGTAAATCTATAATATTTTTTTCATTCCTAAAATTATATGAAAAAATAAACTACCTGGTTTGTATTAGGATTACAACACATCTTGTAGTGAAACACCTATGGTGTCCAGGGTTTCTAATAGATTTATTTATCTGATGTTGTGTGGGGAACCCACACACCTTGTGATCGATACTGGACACCCATAATATTGTTTGAGAGTAAAAAGTAAACGGACATTGCCCATAACACGCCATGTATGGGAACATGGGATGTGTATATAAAATGAATAAGAGAATAGAACTTTGCCTCAGGTGGATGAGACATGATATTTAGAATCCTTAAATTTAATTTTTAAATTTATGACCGATGATCCATTTTCTTCTACATATAATAATAGGTAAAAAAGTAGGACCACATGCCATATAGGTCTTCTAAAATCCTTCTACTTCATTTTGGATGAAATTTATACCTCCATTTTCTCAAATTTTTGAATCGTATATGGCCCATGAGTAGCCAATATTGAATATCATATCATGAATAATTTAATTCATAGTGGATTATGAGATATGGTGAGCATTGTTTTAGATGTGATGATTCAAAAGGAAGGGCATTCTGATGATAGTGATATAGCTGGATCTTTAATGATAAAATGGAAACTATTCTCATATCTTATTCAAGAACAAATTGATAGCATCTCATCTAATAAATATTATAAAAGGATTCATATATTTATTCCTTTATTTCTAAATATTCTAATATTCTCATATGACTACTATTCCAAGGAATAAGGCATCAGAGAAATGAGGCCTCATAAATACGAGGTTTAAATCATAACCAAACTCTTATAATTTTATCATGTATTGCACCTTCTCTAATCCTTTTGTATCATTAATAATATTATTACTAAAATATAATAAATTTTATATATAGTTCATATAAATAGTTCATAACAATTTCTCACTTTTTCTCCATCAAATAAGAAATGAAATTATCACCTGTGCATATATGTGAACATCCCTATCATCTTAGAGATATGTATCATTTTAAATCACCCTATTTAATATTTTTATGTAAGGAAAAATTAATATATATTTTTATATATGATATGTAATATATTCTTATGTTTCGTTATAAATAAAATGATATCTATCTTCTTTCCAATATTTTCGTAAGTATACTAAAACATAGATCATGTGTATGTGTATATTACATTAACAATGAATTGTGTAATTTAAATTACTATATCTAATGTTAATTTATGTTTTTAATTATGTATATAACAATTATATATGGAATTTTTTACACTATTATTAATCATTACATAACATAATAGAGATTGAAATATATGGTACATAATCAATGAACCAAAACATATATGATAATTGTAATTTATAACAACCATAAATAATGAATTTAGTAAGGAATTGTAAATAAATTTTGGCCAAAATTATATAGGTGGATAAAATTTGGAATTATTGGTATTAATGAGGTTTTTTATATAATTAAAAAATATTTTAAATTTTTTTATATAAGTTAAGAGTTCTAACAATGCAAGATGAACTTTGTGTAAGTGTTTTATATTACAATCACATTTTAAACCTAGATTATTTATAAATTGATTTCAAATAATGATATTATTTAATATTTATCTACTAAATCATATAAATTTTCTTATCATTTGTTTATTTATATATACATATATTTCATTTTTCCTTTCAGTTTCCCCTATTTCTGAACTCATAATACCAGAAAAATGACATTACTGAATACCAATATTATTTATCTTATCTGTGGGGAATAACTTTCTTCCATATCCATATTTTATTTTTACAGAAATATTTAAATATTCTATTAATCTCCATTAACCTCTATGGATGCCTCTCGACCTCTATTTTCTACATCCATTCCCTTGATTATGCATCATTTCCTTCATCGGTTCTTCCTCATAATCATTCTCTCAGGTGGATCTATCTAGACTGACATATGTGGCTTCGAGCATGATTCTTTGATAGTGAGTGGTTTATAGTTGGACTAAGAGAATCTGAATCAAGGATTTCTTGGGCTTTACAGTCCGATGACCCTAGATCTCCATGTTTCCCCTTCTTCAACTTGGGCTTTGGTGCGTGTTTCTCGGGTGGCTCGCCGGTTGTGGATTTTGTTCTGTGGTGGGGTGGGTTTTAGTGTTGTATCAGATGACACTATAGTTATGTTGTTTGGGATGATGTGAATGGCGCATCAGGTTGTCCTTCTTGTGTGGCTTCTTATCAAAGTCAGACTATTGTTGAAAATGGTGTTGCAGTGTCTCCTTCAGTTTAATTGATGTTTCTTGGTTGACTATGAATAAAGCGATGGTCTTGGATTTATTTTGTGTTAACAGTTACAGGTTTCATGCGGTTATTTTATACTACAATCTCCCAATTATTTCTCTACACTGGATCCATAATTCTGCTGCTCTCTACGAGGTGGAACAACATAGATGAGTTCAAGTATCACTGGGATGTGAGTTTGAGCGGGTGTCTTCGGGATGAAGAAGGTGAAAAGGACTTGTTTCTCAACGGTGTGGATGTGTTCGATCTAGGATTAATCATGGAGGTGGAATATAGTTTGTGAATTATGGAGAAAGTGGGATGAGGGTTGTGTCATGGTTCAAGTATGGTGTTGTTGGATCATTTTTAATTTTGAGTAATTGGAATTTTCTCAAAGGCCATTAAATTTTGAATCTGTAGTCGGTGGATCTTGTAGTGGTTGAATTTGTCATATATCAAGTTGATTTGGTTCACACTTACACTGTAAAAGTTTCATTTGAAAATAAAAATATAGATTGTGGTGTAAAAAAATATAGATTGTAGTGTAAAAAAATATCATATTAAAAATGATGTACCTTTTACTTTTTAACTATGATTTAAAAGGAATCATTTTTATAACGTATATTCTATAGATGGGTTAACCATTATCACTACTAATGATTACATTAAATATTCCATTATATTATATAATTTTATAATAATTTTTTTCTATTATATTTAGAAAGTATTTATTTTTACATAAGTATTTTCAACATTAAATGTTTATTTTATTCATGAAATTTTCATGTGAAATTTTGAAGGTATTTTAATCATTAGAAAAATACATTGATATTTATGATGATTTACTTGGGATTTTACCAACTATTATCATCATTATTCCTTCCCTATATGGTTAATGATTAATGAAAATATAATTGATGAAACCAATTGTATTTTGCAGGGGTTATGTAATGATGAAATAATGAATTGTTTTAGTAATGGTGTTTTATATATGAAGGGATTCTATTCTATGATGGGTGTCTCTAATATATCCACCAATTTAATTAGATATTGATTAATTTTTAATAACCTAATAGAATACATGATATGCTAGTCCATGAAAAAATGACGGTATATTAGTGGTTATCACATGTTTGAAGAAGGAACAGCAATGTCTATACCAAGGGTTACTGGTATTGAATGTCTTTCTGGGTAACATTGACATAATATTTTGATGATTATTATTATGAAACACTTTAATCCATGAATTATGACATAATTATATTCCAATTTTATAATCTCATGGATCATTTTCATTTTTCCATTATGATTCATGTCTTATGAACTGATAATATTTATGTAATGAAACATTATTATATGAGTAGTATGATAAGAATATAAAATGTTAAGACCATGTTTTCAAACCATTTCACATATTACATGATTGTAAATGATCATTGATTGATATATCCTTTGTTCATCATTTGTGAGAATTTGAGTTCACCCTTTCATATCCATTATTTTCCACACGATATGAAGAATGGTATTAAGTTTGATAATACTAAGACGGGTTCTAGTTATGGAGAACTAGACAGGATATGAAAAATATTTTATATATATAAGATTTATATACCAACATTTACAAATATTTTTCTATTACAGTTCTAGCATTGTTATTAATGATATTTGAAAAATATTTTTTCTAATTAGATATATTATTTATATATATAATTATTCAGTCCATAAATATATAATTAAGTATTGTAATTTTTATTAATATAAAAAATATAGAAAATCAATTACTTATGATATGTGAAAAAACGGGCTTTATATTTTCATTATATTTCTATTTATCAATCGTGGGAACAAATAAAATACTTCACTATAATGAGTTTGAGATCAAATTGAATTAATTTTCCATAAATTTCTTCACATTATAGATTATTTGACATAATTCCACCATTGGTGAGGGAAACATATAATTATTATATATAAAAATGGGGTGGTATTTTATTGTTCTATAATTCATGAAATTATCTATAAAACCTATCACATGGCTCATACGATGGATGATTTTATTCTTAACTATAATTTTGAATATCACTTCATGATTAATGTACTTTCTTGAAATGAATAATATAAACTTATAAATAAGGAAACATATATTGATTCCCTTGATTCACATGAGACAAAATATTATCATCTATTATACTTCCTTTATCACTCTTTAAAAATATATTGAAAACACATCAACTAGATTTCATCCACTTTCAATCCATCTAATGACAATAAAATCCATTTTGTAATGATTTTCATGATAAATATATAGAAATTATCCCATTGTAACCATTTTAAGGATATAATGGTAAATATATGATAGGAAATGATAAAAATTTATATATCAAGGTGGGAGATATTGATCACAAATTTTATCCCCATCACATAAGGGATTTAAACTTCATTTAACATAATTTAAAAAATTAATGATCTCATTTTAGAAGTGTTGTGATTTTTAACATAATTTATAACCTATAAAAAATCGGATTCTTCCTCTATATAAATGAATTGAGGTTTAATTTCTATTCAACATTGACTATATAAATTAACTTTATAAATCAATCACTTTAAAATAGATGATAGGAATTTTATTGATGATTAATTTGGAAATGAAATGTATAATAACAAAAAGGTTATCATAATAAATTGAATAACATTTAAATAGTTAATAAATTATTTACTTAGGTAATTATTTGTTTTTTTCTGTTTATTTATATTTATAAAATAATTAATTTAAATTAAATCAAAATTTTTTTCTACATATGACAATGATAGTTAATAGTGGGTGTGGGAAAATTTGGTCCCAAATAATATTTATAATCAGTCCATCTCATAAAAAACCGGTGGTTTCATCAACAAATTCACAACTTTTTCATGAATGGATGAATCAAATATAATACAATGTATTCAATGTATAATCATAATATAACATACATAATAATAATTTTTATATATTTTATACGAGTGAGTGTTGGGGAATAAGGTAGTGTGTGAAGTGATAAGATATTACCACGAGATTTGACACATTTTGAGATTAGAAGAGAGCATCTTGATCAACCATATGAGGAAAGCTAGGTAGCTTTACTACATAGAATAATTATCAACAAAACTTATTAAAATCATTTCCCACTCGAGATATCCATTGTCTTACTAACCATATAAAAAACCCAAATGAAATCTATATTTTTATTTTGATATAAATTTAAAGAACATAATTCAATGATTTTATTACCACAACACCTCAATAAATCTCAACTATCATGGTTTATTAATCATACCATTGGATTATTATTGTGGTTAAATTTCCATTATCAAACTTTCAATCCCATTAAATTATACATTTTTATAAGAGGTAAAATCATTGTGTTCAAAATAATAAATATGTAAATATGTAAGAAGAGTCGTACATCACATGATTCAGTCGCATGTGAAGGTTAGACATTGGAAAAATGGATTTCAAGGGGGATTTAATTTATTAATAAAAATAAAATGTAAATTATTTGAAAATAAGAAATGTTTAAATGATTCAATCATTATTTTAAATAATTTAGTATATAAATATATTAAGATAATATAAAAGAAGAATCGTTGGTGAAACAACATAACAAAAATTATAAAATAAGGATAAATGAGTGAATTGGTAAATTAATTGTTAATTATTTTGAGGAATATAAATAAAATATCAATTTATTGAATAATAGTGAAAAATAAATGTAAATGTAAAATCGTAATTTGGAATGAGATTTTTAATGATGTTTTGAAATAGATAAATAATATACCCATTATTTACAACCTCAATCCCTTGTTGATTTGATGTATTATTCCATTGCATTAATGTTTATCTAAAAGCCCTAATATTTTATGATATATTTTTCATTAAAAAGATATTTTTTATTTGGTGGAATACTTTAAATGAAACACTTATTTTTAACAAATTGTGATATACTATTGAAATATTATTATTTACTTGATATTGGAATAAATGTTATGAATATATCATATTAAATTTGGAAATATTAGGGTATACATCTATATAAAATGAAATTGTCGGTTATTCATTTTTTAGAAATGAAAAAAATATTTGATTGTAAGATTGATGCTTTTATAAAAAAAAAATTTCCATTAACAAAACGTGTTTTATTTATAATAAATAAAATTATTCGTAATTAATTTGTTATATTAATTTAATTTATATATAATATATCGAATAGTTTTTTTGGAAAGTAATATTATGGGGTTTTTCAAGGAATGGGATATGAATGAATTCAATATTATGCTTCAAAAACAATTTTCTAAAAAAGTTTAGTGTGGCATTCTACACAGTTATCTTTAAATGAATTGATAATAGATATTCAATTTTTATTTCAAATATTTGATTTTGTATTAAGAATCATGTGTATCGATTTTTGAATATATTTCAATTGATTGATTATTTTGAATATTAACCAAGTTAAGTATTTTTTATCTAAATAGTGGTAAAATGGGTAAAATGGGGTTAAAACATTGGGATAAGGCTTTAATAATTATCTGAAAATTTACTTTATCATATTTATTAAGTGGATTTCAACTATTCTCCAACATATTCTATAAATATTTCATCTTTTTAGTAATTTTTTATTACCAGTAATATATTTTAAGAAAATATTATATATAAAATATCACCCTCAGGACATTAGTATCTCTTAAAAAATGATAAGGAAGAAAATTGGTAAGGTTAATTTAAATTTTATATTTTTGATGTTAATTAATTATTTTATCCTGGTTATTTTATTTTAATTATTTTTATTGAATAATTTCTTCAAATGTTTATGCAATGGCGACACGATAATTGTTCATGTAAGAGGAAAATAAAATCCATGAATTTCTAAAAAAATAAATGTAATTCAATTTTATGAATTATTACGTTCAATGAATTGTTAAAAGATATATAGAATAATAGTAATGTTATATATGTTTGGATTTTAGTTCAATTTTAATAATTTTTTATATAATTTTGTAAAATGTTAATAGTCCTAAAAATATCTTTTCTAGCATATTATGTTAGAACATATTTTTTTAAATGAATTAAATTTAAAAATAAATCATAATACTTAATGGGATATTGGAATAAAACTAATCATAAAAAATGTTTGGGTCTCATTACTTTTTATAGTTACATTATAGACCATTATTGAGTAAAAAAAATATATCATTGTGATTTTTAAAAGGGTTACCTATAGGTTACAATTCATAGATAAGAGATAAAACATAAATAATGATGTTTAACAAGAATTTGACGATATTATTTATACTTATACTCATCCTTGGATTTAAATTTATCAATATTTAGAAAATTGGAACTTAAAATGAGTTTATATTAGTATAATATTTTTTTTCCATGGGTGAAACATCTCTCACTCATAAATGGGAACCTCATCTCCCACATAAATGAAAAAGTATTTCTTGATTATATTATCTTAGGCCTGACCAAATATCAGTATTTTTTCCAATACCGTGTACTGTATCTTATGGTTTTTCAAATGTATAATCCATTTAAGGCGTATTTTGTAATCTAAATAACCTTTAATATTGATGAGGTATAACTCTTAGCTGAGTATTTTCAATTTTATATCGTCTTATACCTCCTCTAAAATATATGGTATCCATTTTAAAGTAATAAAATAATAAAAAAAATATATTAATTTTTTTTATTAATATGAAACTTCAATTATCCACCTATATTCCTTAAATTTGTCAGAATATAATATTTCTTGTCCATATATGTGGACTTCCACATCCGTGAAGATAGGAAACTAGTTTTTCACCATTACATCATATTTATGGTTATAATGATTTATTTACTAAATTTATATTATATTTATAGTAATATTATAGTTTTTAAAAGATAAATTTTTAACCTATTTATTACATCCTTCGAATGGTGGATACGTCAATGGTGCATATATTCGTAATACCATCTATAGGAAGTGATGAAATTCATTTTTTATCTCTTATATGTATAAATAGTTTTATAAATGTATATAATAATTTAATATTATAGTAATTAAATCATTAAAATTTAATATTTTATGGGACCATGATAACGATATGTGGACTGTGAATGATAAACCAATACATGAATGAAAAACAAAGCAGTTATCACCTGTAAAGATGATTTTAATATTGAATTGTTAAAAAATAAATATTACGTAACCTTTAAATCATATATAGAATCATATATATGATTTTTAATCATAAATATTTCTATAATTAATAAATATTTTTTATAATATAGTATCAAAAAATTATTATACATAATGGGAATTACGGTATGGGATTAATGTTTTGTTCTAATTTTAATCAGAATTTATATAAATAAATTTTTATAGAGGATATTATGTGGTCCAAATCTAATAAATCAATTTCAAAATTTTTGTCTTATTTTAATTTCAAGTATTTTTATATTTCCGTACCAATTTACACTCTTTGGTACTCAAAATGGTTTAGACTATGTTTTTTAAAAAGGAAATATTTTTAGCTCATGATTCAGTCAGGGAAACATTTTGGTCTATATTATTTTTTATAAAATATTCTTAATAATTGTACTGAATATTATAAAACGTTTTTAAATTATTTTTTACTAACTATTGAATTTTTACAAAAAGTATTAAAATGAATATTTTTATATGTTTTAGAATGAGACATTTTAATGGATTTTGGAAGAATAATTTTTCTTTAAATGTTATAAAATGATAAAAATTTACATCTATAATGATCTATACATTCATTTAATATTTCAATAAATATTTTAATAGTTCATTTAAAATAATATGTTTTGCAATATTTTTGAGCTTTTGTAGATATTACATTTTTTGGAAAATTAAATTTTTATTTTCCTCTAGCAATATATGACTGATCATTTAAATTCATTATTCATATATGATAACATCCTTTGAGGTTAAATATGAATTATTTGGGATATTATACAATGATATCATCATTATTAATTTATGGAGGGATTATGATGATTTTTTTAATGAAGCCAATTTCATTACTATTTGATTATTTATTTATTATAATATATTTGAGAATCCAAATTCTTTTACATGGTTGTCATATATAGAAGTTATTTATCCTTTTGTATATTTTTAAAACCATAGGTACGGTGTTAATAATTATATATGTGGTTATTTTATATCCCTCAAATTCATTGGATAATTTTATATATCTCATGAGATAATTATGGTACAACATTTTACATTCTTGATCTTTTAAGGTAAACATGTTGGGATTCATGATCCAACATACAAGGGATACATGTGATGATGTGTGATTTGTTATGATATTGGAAATAAGAATCAATTATAGATCTAGTATTATATCATATTATTTATTGGTAACCATGACATATGATATGATTTATTTTAATATGATGGTTCCTCCCTCTAATGACATGTTTTGATGCTAATGATTTCAAAATGTGACTGGGGAATAATTTATGATAATTCTTCAAACATATTAATCTTGTATGTTGAAATTATATTTTTTTTATTGCATTAATATTGATTATGGCCTATTAAATTTTAGTTATTAAATTTTTATGTTATGATCATGAGCTCATAATTGAATATTTTTCTGGTTCTTATATGTGATCATTGATTGATATCTTTCATGTTTACCCTAACAAAGAATTTTATCTCACACATAAATTTTTTATCATTCCACAAGTTATGAACCAATGATTTGTATAGAGTATTTTATGAAGTGTATAATTTGAAAAGACTCATATTGTTAATGATAATGATTATTCCTAAATATGATATTTATGTAACAATTCTATATGTTTAATAAATGTTCTTAGTCATATTGTGTGGAATAATTTTAAATATATTGAATATTAATCCAAATGGATGTAATATTTAGGAATGAAATAATTGAGTTTCCTCAATTTGTTATAGGGTCTTGTTTTTTATTATTTAATATTTGGATTTGAAAAAATCAGAGAAATCCCTTGGAATAATTCAATGTTATGGATAATTTCGAATTTTTTTTAAAACTAGATACATTATAGTTTTACATGAAAATATAACCTTTTCTATATTCTAAGAAGAGGATGTGGTTTTGGAAGAAATGAAAATATGAGTAACAAATCATAAATGTGATGATTGGGTATTAAATCGATTTTCAACTGGGGATTTTGAGTGGGCATTAGACTTTACACCTATCTTGAAACATTTTTGGTATATTCTTGGGGTAAATAAAATTTTCAGTATAATATTCAATGATATATTCGAATAAATTTTGAACATAGATGATCATTGATAAACATATTTTTGGAAATATAGATAAATAATGTAATGATTTCAATATTCCATCATATTTTTTCCATATTATATGTTTTCACAACATGATTATTTAAGATGGATATTTAAAAAATGCCTTTTGGTTCTATTCAATTCATTGAATTAGATGTAATCATGCTAAAAAATAATGTGATGGATAATGAAATTATTCTACTACTACTTGAAAACTTTTATTTAATCTAAAATTTAGATATATATGGAAATATTCTTAGAAAATTATCTAAAATGAAATCATGTGGACATTCTCAACGATTAATGGAGGAAATAATGTATAGTCGAATAATCAAGCAACAACTGCTTCCTTATGTTTGCCTTTCTGATCCACTATTTTATGATCATTACATGATTACCACTAATAATATGTTTTATATAGACTATTTCTAGGAACATGGAAATATTTTTTCAGCCTTATAACATTTTTGAATTAAATGTGGATGAACATTGGATTATTATTAAGAATATGAGTGAAGATGAATAGATTTAATCCCTAGAATGGGGTGGCAATAATTTGATATTATTTTAGTAAGTATCCCACTCATATAATATGTAATGAAACAAATTATTCCATGATCTTTGCTACAAGGATGATGAATTCATTTGTACACATGTGTAAAATTTTACAAGACATTCCTTGTAAACTTATGGTTTAATAATCTCTTATGTAATAAAATTTATTCATTTCATTATTGTATTAAAATTGATTCTCATAATTAAATTAGCTTTAACATATAGTAGTTTATATATAAAAATTCAATTATATTAGGAAATATAAATTGAAATTTGATATTCCAATAATTCTCATTGTTTTGAAAAGAAAATGAATATGGATACCCATGAAAACACTTTAAAAACCCATGAGGGATATAAATTATTGTCGTCTCCATGCAAGAATAGTTGGAGGTATCAAAAATTAAATTCATTGAATGGAACGGTGAGGTTCTTCAAATTATTAAGGTCCGGTCCTATTTCCCATTAATATATAATGGTGATAAAGAGGGATGTTCATATAATAGAGGAATACAATTTTACTACTAATTAATCACCCACACTCTAATACATAAAATGGGAGTAGTATTGGAATTATTGCAACTAATTCATGAATATGAGGTTTTTTATGATATTCATTGTTATTAACCACATGATCCAATATATAAACAGAAATATCATGTGATAACTACTATTGAAGTGTGTTGGGGGAATGAAGTGGTGAAAGATACACTTATTATCCACTCTAAAAAATTTAATTTATTATTTTATTATGTGTCTACCTAGTATATATTCAATATGTAATTTTATAGTTGTATCACATTACCACATCAATGATTATATATTGGGTTAGTTTAGGAAACTTCTCATGGCATGATGATCAGAACTCTAGATTACAGTTCTTATACAATTAATGTTTTTGAAAATATGATTTTGTAAAAAATATAAATATTCTCAATGTAGTTTAATTTTATATGATTCTATAAATGGTATTGACTTATTTATATATAAACCTTATCTATTTATATATAAGATATGAAACAATTTATATTCAAACAGAACCATTAGTCATTTAACAATGCGAGGATCAATATGGACTTCTAGTGGAAATTATTTACATATTATTATTAAAAATAAAAATTAATGAAGTGCATTTATCTCATAATTTTTGTTAGAAACTCATAATTGAGGATTTTTCTATTGTGTGGTATATGATTTATATCTTTAGATAAGTGTTTCTTAGTCTTCATTTGAATCACAATGTTTTGTTTCTAATAGAACCCATACATGATGCTAATCATATTTTCAGTACTCTTTATAGAATGGGCAGAATTGAGTTAAAATATTTAGTGAAAAAATCACAGAAAATATATAAAATTGATTCATACAACCATTCCTTTCACCATGGGGTGAAACTATACTATTTGTTAAGAACAAATATGTTTGAATGTGCCTTTTCATATATTATAAGAAATATAATAAGAAAACAATCAATAAAAAGGTCAATCTACCATGTATCAATGACTTGTTTTATCAATTACGAAGTGATAAATACTATTAAAAGATTATCCTTTTTTCCAGATGTCATCATTTGAGTGTTAATAAATAGGATATACATATGATATCCTTTTATACGAGGTATATCATTATGAATTTGGTGTTATTCTATTTGTACATACAAATGACATTTTTATTATCATGGATTTAATGAATATTGTATTTAAAGATTACCTTAATTATTATTTCATGGAAATTATTGATACCATAATTGTGCATTAATAGATAAATTATGAGTATGAATATCAATTAATAATAATGTATAGGACCCTAAGGAAGGGTAGTTTGTATGAAAAATTTACCATGGGAAAATTTTGGCTTCAAAACATTCCATTCATTTGTCATATAATCAAAAGTGAGGGTATATTAGTGGATCATTCAAAGAAAAATATCATTATGAAATTTAGTATATCTACCATGGTAACATTAATCTATAGTTTTCTAGGGGTTTATATATAATAATTACAATTTTGGATATATTTCCAACAAAACACTAATATACTCCCCAATTTCACATAATAAGGTGTTTTTTAGTCATTATTGATGAATATGAATTGAATTACTTGTATCTACATTGAATCATTGTCTATGAAACTAAATTCACACTACCATGTAGTCAACACGGGTTTTTGATATATAGAGATGGAAAAATAAGGGAATCAAATGTTTCGTTAGTAAGAATTATATGGTGATAGAAAATGCATCATTCTATTTTATAATACATAATAATAAATCACCCACCTCATGATATGGATATGGAAGAGGTAATTTTTTCCATGATTAAATAGAAGAATTATCCATATGGTGAATATAGAATAATTCATATGGATAATAATGTAATTACGTATATATTCACATAGAATTATTGTAATATAAAATAGTGAATATGTTTGGATCTAATTGAATATTATGAATTCTAAAAACATTACCAATCTAAAAATATGTTGATGATCCTAGTCGGAATGAAAATGAAATTATTTCCATCATACAAATAAAATTGATCAATTTTATATGGATTTTAGGAATATATAACATTAAATAATATGAAAGGTGTATTAATACTAATTTTCTCCAATAAATGTTCAAAAATTCATCTATGCGAGGTCTAAAGAGAAACATAAATTAGATTTTGGTCTAAAAAAGAAGGTGAGAAATGTTTCTCAGTTCAACTTCGATTTTGATAGATGAATAAGGTTTAATAACTGAGTATGAGTCCCATTAATAAAATATTTAGAAAAGGACCTATTAGATGAATCACATTGTCTTACAGTTTAAATTCATCCATGAATAATGTTGTTTTATAGTCCTTTGAATTAAAATAAATTTTATTATTACATGGAAATGGATATTACATAGTATATTTCTTGGTTAATGGTATGAAAAAAAATTTAAGGATGTGAGATATAAGTACAAGGGAGTGTTACAACCACTATATTTACTATAATGGTAATCTAAACACATTAATAGTTATATAGTGAATGGACTAAAAAAATATTCTTATGAGAAAAATAATATTTGAATTCATTAGATAACCATATTGAATTAAATCAATTCATATAAATTAGATAATAATTATCTCATGATAAAATTTATAGGATTTACATGAACGAATTCATAAATTATTTTGGACTTCCAAATTCTATTATATCTGATCGGGATATGAAATATTACCTTAATGTCTTACAAAATCCTTCTATAATATATAGATGATAATTATGTTTTGGTAATATATTCAATCCAAAAAAATTCCCATAGTATAAGAGAACCATTACAAAATTTTATGAAATATCAAGATATTGTTTTATAGATTTTAAATATTGTTTGGAACAATAAATATTTTCATGAAACATTCTTACAACACTAAATTTGAACCGATCATTTACATTGGTATGTATAGAGCAATATATGTATGGATGTATAGTGCTTAAACATTCCTGAAACTGGTTGAAGAAAGAATTCTCGTGGGGCATGCTCAATATGATAAAATGGAAGGGAATATAGGATCCATTCGATAACACATAATGGAAACATAAAGTTAAAATAAATGTTAATTTGATTATCAATGATGATATATATTGTTCAAAATTATTGAAAATTTATTCCCATGAATATATACATGAAATGAGATATTGGGTTTCTGAAAGAAGGTCAGGATGAGTCCATGATATACTAGTCCCTTTGAAATTATGGATTTTATAAGGATGGATTCTTTTCTCTTAGTGATTCCACTATATCATTCTAATTATTACTATGTTTTCCATTATCTCTTTATAGGAATTATATACATTGCCCAAAAAATTTAATAAACTCATAGTTTATCCAACTAGAGAAACATATCTATTATATGGATGAAGGGGTGTGGATTTTGGATATTATAAAGATTGTTCTAGGAAACAACACCACTCACTAAGAGAATATTTGGAGGTGAAACCATAAATTAGAGTATGTAATATTTGATCCAAATGATGTTAATAGGATTATGTATCATTAGTTTTTTTATTGGCGAGGTGGAATTTAAAAGGTGAAATTATTATAAGGGGTATAGTGTAACAACAAAAAATTTTATGATATATTTATCAATATGTAAATTTTATTTATTTAAAAATATTATTTAAAAATAACAATGAGTTTAAATGAATAATGATATATAATTGGAATATTATCATTACCTTGATCTTATATTAGATGGTGTAAAAATAATTTACTGAATTATTAAATTTTATAGTTTATAAATTTATAAATAATTTAATTGGTTATCACTTGATTAGATTTTATAATAAAATTATTTGAAGGTAAAAGGTATTTTTTTCTTTAAATATGTTTTTATGCACACAATGTGTTTTTCACATTTTATATTATATGAATCATGATTTAGGAATCATTTTGATGGAATTTATTTTTTATATATTCAATAAAAACTCTTACATTCATTTAATTCTTTTTTCTTTGAACATGTTAGTAATATGTTCAGCTGTATTAATAAAAAAACTATCTAAAAATTATTTTCATTTATTTTTAAATTAAAAAATTTAATGATATTTTTAGAACTTATAGAAATTTAATTTTAAAAAATTGGTTCCATTTTTGAAATCTATATTATCTAAATTTTGAAATAAGCCCAATTATTTTTTTTCAATAGTAACCTAGGTAAATATAATTCACCTCTGAAAGGATAGAACATGTCAAATAATGATACAATATTGGGATAACGGTTAAAAAGAACCCTAACAGATTCATTTACCCCATTAAATGAGTGAATTTATATCCTGATCATGTAAATTTATAAAATATGGAAACATGATTCCATTTTTCTTTTATTGTTACCATTGTATTAAATTTTGAACATGATAATTACAAGATGTAACCCTCTTGACATGGATTTCTCTAATATTTTGTAATAAGGATAAAAAATTTTTATTTTATGTTTTAAAATTCTATTTTAAATTTCAATTAATTTTTTTATGGTAAATTATTTTTAGTATTTATAAATGGAATAAGTACTTAAAATATTTATGAAACATCAGAAAAGTATATATTAATGTAATAGAAAAAAAATTAAAATAGTTTTATCATCACAAAAATAATTGAATATTATTTAATAATTTAATTACAGGATTTTTTAGGATTAATATACAAAATAGTGACTCCTAAAAAATTATTTCCTAAATATTCAATAATTTTACCTTTAATGTCTTACAATGTGAATTGTTCTGAAATAACATTAATAGTACTTTATTCTAATTAATATTTTATTGGATGAATTGAAATTCATAAAATATTTTCTTTAGAAAAATGAATGGTATA
This sequence comes from Viscum album, assembly GCA_963277665.1. Taxonomy (NCBI): domain Eukaryota; kingdom Viridiplantae; phylum Streptophyta; class Magnoliopsida; order Santalales; family Viscaceae; genus Viscum; species Viscum album. The sequence goes on along the minus strand of OY728136.1, from coordinate 1,950,618,518 downwards.
TGGTCTGTAATATAATCCATTAACCACTTATGGTTATTTATTCCTTTTATAGTAACATCATGACCCTAATAGTGTAAAAACATTGATATCAAGGTAATTGTCAAAAGGTTTAATAGGGGATAAAACTAAGAGATAAAGATTAAATAATTACTCAAACATGTATAATATTATTTTTTGAGACTATTTCTAACATATTGTCATTATGGATCTCAATTATTTCAATTTTGTGCCATTCGATCCTGACCACTATTTTAGATTTATTTAATATTTTACATTATTTTGAGGGTGATGTGTTACTTTTTTAATGATCACTTAATATTGTTATAAATAATGTTGGATTTAATGAAAATATATTATATTGGTTATATTTTTATAGTTTTTAATGGATAAAAATAATTTTCTTATATTTCATTTAATCCACTAAAAAGATACAATATCACTCTTGTGTACACACAAATTACCATTTTTATGATGAAATCTAATTCATTATTCATCATTGCTACATAAGAATAGAAATAAATGTGTATATAATAATTTCATATTATAATTTTGTAATTTTTAAAATTTGGGATTTGTTCGAACTATAAACAATATATATGGATCAATTTCTTAAATTCAAAACTTGTATAAAAAATGAACCATTTATCTTTTAGAATTTTGGTATTAATAAAAAGGTAATTTCATTTAACAATAAAATAATATATTGTTCGATATTAATTATTATTTATCTTTAATATAAATATAATAAATTTATGGTAATTATATAGGTGGTACATGCACATTTGTTACAAGGAAATACATGATATAAGGTATATATTTTTAAATACAAATTTAATAAGGATTATTTAATCCAGAATTTACATTAATGATATTTTTTTTACAATTCATTGTCAAAAACCATTAATTTATTGTATTCTCTTGTATGTTCTAGACTATTTAGGATTTATTACTATTTCCCCCCTTTTGAACTAATAATAATCTATAATTTTCTTTATCATAATGATCTTATTTTTTATTTTTAAATTTAAACCCCATTTTCTACCATATTAATGTTTTAATAAAAGTTATATATATATTTTTTGTATATTTTCCAGTAATATTTTATTTTAATTTGTACCCTGGATTAAATTTTTACAAATAAAATTTAAATATATTAATCTAGTAATTTTTTGAATGACATAATTTTTATCTGATAGTTTGGATATAATATTTTTTTTAATAATTATTAAATGAATAAAATATCCCATAATCATGAATGCATAATAATTTAAAGATTACATAATAATTTTTCCTATTTATTTTCCATTAAATAGTCTTCAATAATATTATGGAAATTTATTGATTTTAAATATTTGGTTTCAAAATGATAAGCATATCTTCCTGAAAAAATATTTGAATGATATTTCAACAAAAATTTCCATCTATGATAACATCGTTTTAGGAAACTTATTCTTTGCTGTGTATATGATCAAAATGTATAATCCTTTCTCTTTTCGGGATCTATTATGTTGATGAATATTTTATGAACCCAATTTCTCCCCCATGGGTGAATTATGTTATGATTTTATCTTTTTTAAGTACATTAATTTTCCATTGGTTATGTTTTGTGGAAAGTAAGATGTTTTTTTAATATTTTAGTACAAATATATTTGGTTTCCTTTATATGATGGGTGTGGCCATTATATCCCTCGAATGCATTGTGTAAATCTTTATATCTCTTGATATAAATATAGAAAAATAGTAAATATAAATGATCCACTAAGGAAAATATTTAGGGATTGTTGACCGATTCTCATATTTAGAATATTTTCTCATGCATGATCTTTTATGATATGAGGATCATGTTTTGAGGCCCAATCCACTATTATATGCTGATGTTAGTATCTAACCAAAACAAATGATATATTTTATATGCCAATGATGGTGAAACACTATTATTACATATTTTTATTCTTATAAATTGGACTCAAATTATTTTATATTTTTTGATTATTTATAAAAATTATGACTGATGTGTTCAAAAATGTTAATGTTTAATACCCTGACTCATGATTATGATGTATAAAAAATATGGTATGACCATCGTACATTATTTTAATGATATCATACTGTTATTATTATCTAATTCTTGTATGTGATAATTGGTTTATATATCTACTATTTAATATTATAGTGAATCCAATATCATCACTTTTCATGTTTAGTTTTCTTATCTTACAAATAATGGCTTTATGTATGGTTCTCCAAGAAGGATACAATGTGAGAAATTTTTTTGATTTATTATTATAAATTTTTTCATCTAGTATCAATTTATAGATAATATTTATAGGTATCTTGGATCTAATGTTATTAAGTTCATTTAATATTCATATAAAATGATGTCCGATTTTGTTTGAATGATTGGGTGGTCTTAATAGTCAAGACAACAAAAAAACCATGAATTTTGGTTTATATAAAAAATAATAATCAAATTATTAAATCTAATTGTGTTGGATAAACTAGAATATTCAAATGATAATAGTAACTTTCATTTTAATATTTACTAAAAGAGTCTATAATCCCTCAAGTTAATAGTAGTGAGAATCAATTAGATGAAAGGGAAATAAGAGATGTTATTTCTTAGGTGAAATCATGTTTGTGTAAAATATTGATCCTCTGTAAAAAAATTACGATGAATAGTAGGATATATTTATAGAAAGGATGGGAGTGAATTTATTTCAAAATAAGAATATAAAATAGATTTCAGATGTTTGGATTCATAAAGGAACTAACTCTGAGGGAGATTTGGAAATCATATCATGTTTGTGTTTAGGTGTGGATGAGAAGATTATTATAGGTTTTAAAATCCAACCATGGTCTTTACTAATTGCCTTAAAATAAATTTGAAAACATTAGTAACTCACAAGGGAGTTTTGATGACATTGAAAAACATACTGAATAGCGTTTAATCAACATTGAATATAGTCAAAACAATGACATTGATTTCAACACACATTGGTTCCCAACACTTTGATGTTTTATCCCTTTAAATACCCATCATTGTCGGTGTATCAATCTATAATTCAATAGTTTGGCCTTATATAACACCAATCAACCATGAACTCAAATAGAATGAGTTTTTCTCTTATTGTTTTTAAAAAATATCATATATCTTCAACAAGTGATCCACCAATTAAATGAAACGTCACTTTAGGTACTTTTATCTTATATCGAATATTAAAAACATAAATTATGACTTTACCAATTTTTTCAGAGTTCATTTCAATATTTTAACATTATTTATATGCAGATAAAAGTAATACATATAAATAAAATTATTAAACACTTTATAAAGTGTTTTTATAATTAAAATTATAATATTGTGAGAAAAAATAATTTACAATTTTGTATGATAAAAAATAAAACAATAATTAATGAATAAAACGAATAAAAAACATAAAATTTTAAAATAATTCTTATTGAGAATCATTACAGATATTTCTCCCCAATTGAGAAACAAAAAAAACATAACCTCCATGAAATAAAAATATATCCCAAATATCAATATTCTCTTCCACCAATATAATATTTCTCCCCCAAAACATTATATATATATATTTATAAATGAATGAGATTATTCTATATACACTGAAATTTATCATCATTTGATATTATCAATACTGCATCCTAAATTGGGTGAAATAAAAATAAGAAAACATGATTTAAAACTATCTTTCTCATAAAAATGATCATTTGACATAAAAATAATTAAATCTTTTAATATTTTAGTGTCAATGTTTTAAAGAGAATGTTGTAAGATACTTCTTTCACTTTTAGGGTCACAGTTGACTGGTGCAAGGTCGCATGTAAGTGAGAAGTATAAGGTATTATATTTAATACATATAATATTAGAGGAAAAACTAAATGTGACTTTATATTCTACAATGTCTATAGAATGAAAAATATAGATTCTCTTCGTATTTCTCTATGAGATAATTTATTATCCGGGTAAATGAAAATTTAAACAAAAAAATTCATATCGACTTGGCATCCTCAAATATTATCATAAAAAAAATAAGAAAGTTAAAAATATGTTTCCACCATAGAGGTGGAAAATATACTTCAAACTCTCGTGATCCGTATAAATATACTTCATATAATCCTTGAGTAGTTCAGGCCATTACCTTTTCCTCGTGTTGAGTTCTTTTTGTGAGAAAATATACTTCAAACTCTTGTGATCCGTATAAATCTCACAATTTTCACCATAGAGGTAACGTCTCCATATCTTCAAAGTAACAATTACAACTTCTAACTCAGGATCCTGGGTATGATTGTCTTGCCCATGAATTTTAACATCCATGATGCATAGCCTATAACTTTATCATTTGGCATATGGACACAACGAAGTCCTTTCTTTGATGAAGTACTATAAATAAAAAACACATCATTCCATACTGTTAGAGTAATGATAAGAGCATTGAATAATTTTCTCTTTAGTTTTTCAAAAAATTCTTCACACTCAATTTACCATACAAATTTAACCCCATTACGTGTGATCTTTGTTAATGGGTTATCCAACCGGGAAATATTCTGGATTAAACGTCGATAATAAGCTGTAAAACCAATAAAACTGTGTACCTCAGTTATACTCATTGGTGCTGTCCATTCTTGGATTTCCTTCATCTTTGAAGGATCAGTTGAGATTCCATAATTAGAGACAATATGGCGACGAAATAATGTCTCCTGAAGCCAAAATTTACACTTTCTAAATTTACCATATAATTCATTTATTCTAAGAGTCTTTAGAATAATGCGCATGTGATTTTCATGATCTTCATAGATTTTGGAGTATACCAGGATATCATCAATCAATACCACAAAAAATTCATCATGATATTCCTTGAAAACATTGTTCATTATATCCATGAAAACACAAGGTGCATTAGTCCGTACAGAAGGTTTTACTGTAAACTCATCATGCCCGTACCTGGTTCGAAATGCTATTTTCGGAATGTATTCCTTCTCCACACAAAACTGATGGGATCCATATCGAAGGTTAATCATTTATATATATTTAGGTCTATGATGTTGGTCGAATAAATCATCAATGTGATGTAGGGGATACTTGTTCGTTATTTTTATAACATTGATCTCCCTGTAGTCAATGCACAACCTCATATATCCATCTTTCTTCTTAACAAAAAGAACATGGGATCCCCATGGAGAAACACTAGGGAGAAGAAATCCCTTATTACTAAATTCCTCTAGTTTTTACTTTAGTTCCAATAATTATACAGTGGATATTCTATTAGGGGACTTTGATATGGGCCTTGAACCAGGAATTAAATCAATAAAAAACTCAATTACTAGTTTCGGAGGATGTCTAGGTAAATCTTCTGGAAACACATCAGCATATTCTAAAACAATAGGTACATCCCCTATTTGAACATTCTTTTCCTTACCCACAATTATTTTGTTCTCTTCCTCTGAAATAATTGAATTTAGATGAGCTACTGGGGGTGGATTTGGATTGAATGAGGTGGTGATGTTTTTTCTCTAATGATAAGGTATTATTTATCATCGTCATAAAAAATCCTAGCATCCTTATTTTTACAATAATTTTTTTCATCATGGGACAAAATCCAATCTCTGCCGAGGATTATATCAAATTAAATCAGGGGTTTTATGATGTGATTAGCAGATAAATATCATTTATGTGCCATTAGAGTTACTGATTCTCAAAACATTGTTGCAATGATACTTCCATTAGAAGTTTTGACTAACTACTCCCTTATAAATAAAATTTGACATATCTAATTTTCATAGAAAATATGGATGATATGAAACAATGTGATGATCCAAAATCAAATATATCATTTTATAAACTTGAGGAAACCATTGAATTACATGCCACAACGTCATTCAAATCTTCAACCTCAGCAGTAGTGATCACATAAGCTCTGCGTTGATCCCTTTCCCTTTTTTGAGAAATGATTCCCTGACTCTTAGGAAATTCATTTACATAATGTCCCATAACCTGGAAATTGTAGCATTGAATATTGTTAGCTTCTTTATTTCCCTTACAATCACTAGAAAGATGGCCTTTCTTTCCACATTTGTAGAATACTTCTTTTCCTCTTAGACACGCACCAGTGTGCTTCCTTCCACAATTATCACAGGGTGTAAATTCAATTATTCCCTTCTTCCATGTTTCCTTAATTCCTTTCCCAAAGTGTTCAGCAGATCTCTTATTCTCTTTTTTTTCTTCAAAGTCACAAGACCTATATAATTCATTTTTTGTCTTCATAGAACATAAGAAAATATCATTGTACGATGATAATTTTTTTGATACTAATGCTCAGCGTGAAATTATTTTATCCCATAAAAGAAACAGTAAATATTTCAGCTTGTATTATGTATATAATCATTAGAATTCCTTTCTAATTATCTAATTTTAGCCTCATAATTTTCAATATTATCGTCCTTCTTTTTCCTCTGACTCGGAAATTTCTATTCCATATCCGCTCTGTGGTGATGAGGAAAGTATTTTTCTATGAAAAGATTTTTAAACACCATCCATTCCATATTTGATACTTTATTATCTTCCTTTGAGTTTTGAATCATTTACCACAATTGATCTACATATCCCGTGAGGTGATAAGCTGCCATGATAAAATTTTCCCTTTCGCTACTCCCCAAAGCTTGAAATATATTCTCTGAAAAATTTATCCATTGCTTAGCCACTAATGGATTAGTACTCCCTTTCAATGTTTATGGTTGTTTCCCCATGAAACAGTCTAATGTTGACCCTCTGAGTTGTGGATCAGGGTGCTCTATATGGTTAGAGTTGTTATTCATAACCTAAATGGCTTGTCCCACTATGGTGATAAGATGATCAAAACATGTTGTGTCACCGGATCTACTATAATTATCATTAGTATGAGGGAAATCCCTATATGGAGTACGTGTGTTGATACGGTTTCCATTCTTCCACTAGGCACCATTTATAAACAATGGCATACAATACATTAGTTTATGATTCAAAATATATAATTCTAAACTTGTAACATACATACCATAAATTTAACAGTTTATGGATATAATCCACAATCCTAAATTTTTATTGAGGAGGTATATACTCATAAATATTTTCTAATGGTGTGTAAATAAAAATGGGTTATCCGAATAATATCATCCAAGAGGGTCATAAACACGAGTGCTGCAAGGCCCGTGGTCGTGTACCAAGATACCCCAGGTCTGGCCGGGAACTCCTTGTCAGAGATATCACTCCTAGATACATCTGTGCCAGATTCACCTCTACCTGATCATATCCTGACAGGGATGTATTTATAGAAAATAAAAAAATTCTACAATATCAAAATTCATGGATGTTATTCTATACTAATACTCAAATTCAATATTAGGGTAATGAGCTCTAATCTGAGTTTTTCTAAATCTAGTTTCCAAGGTTAGTTTTAAACATCCTCTAATAACAACTATAATGACCCAACACCAAGTACCGAGAGTAGGTGCATTATTAAATAGAATTTTCATGATCGCATGGAAATCATGTCCCAAAAGACCGATCAATTTAGTATTATTGGGAGCAAGATTCATACATAATTTCAACATTACAACTTGAATGGAAATAAAACACAATTTTCTTCCTTTAGAAAAATCCAATCGTCATAAAATATTCCTACAAGTCACTCATAACTAACATCTTCATAACCTGGGAAAATGAAACATATGAAATTGGTGAACTCAAATGCTCAGTAAGGGTAAGAAAAACAACGGAAGATGACATAAATATTACGCACAGTTATTAATTGAAAACTCATGCATTTACAATTAATAAACATAATCACTTTTAGGGTAGGAATATGAGATGAGTAAATATTTCCATAATAAAACATAATCATGGGTATTCTACTAGTATAATGACCACAAGAACCATCCATAATATTTTCATAATGAGGGAATGTATAATGTCAGGCATTCGGAAACATTTTGTCATGTCCTCAGATAAGATGTTTAAAAATAATTAAGGCAATGAAAAATACTATATATAAAATTGGGAAAGGCCTCTGCCAATTCTAGGTTTAGTTTTTTCATAAGACCTATTGATGTATCTAAGAGCTATGGCGGGCTCCACCCGTCACTTACTAAGTCCAATATATTCCCCATTTGAATAGGTTAAAATATAACATAAACATTCATATTAAAACTAGCATACAAAATATCAATAAAATAACCATAAACCATGGATGGTATAAAAATATCCCATCCATAGTAAAACATATCAAAAAACCATCAATAAAATATAGAAAATTTGTATCTTAATTAATCGAATTAAAATAAGATATAAAATTCATCAAAGGATGTTGACAAAGATAGAATCAAAAATATTTGTGATAAATATCTATTTATTTTTTTGAAATAAATTAAAGTAACATAATTATAAAATATAATATTTATATTGAAAATATTATTATAATCTTGTTAGGGATTCTTAGTCGATGTTAATACGGCAGAAAACAACCTCACCCTCCATATAAGTAAAAAAAACATTCTTACCTTAATTTTGTCGAAAAGGTCATCAAGTACCTTGTTTGAAATACGACTGAACGATTCCTTTAAAAACATATAATTTAAAATAAGGGTATAAATGACATTATACCATTGTCTAGTAAATTGTATAAATGGTTTTAATACATTTTTATGAAACATGGATGTAAATGATAAAGAGGTTTTAGTAGATACTTATGAAAAAACAAACACAGATAATAAAGAGATTGTAGAATTTACCCATACCATGTAATTTTACTTGGTCGATGGTACATTAACCTCCATTATAATAGTTAAATAATTGTTATTTAATAATAAAATAACCATATAAATAATTATGATATCATATATTGTCTTCTAATAATGCGTTGTTAATAAAATTTTAGTATTATAGTCGTTTTGGGTGTTAACTGATTCATTTTACATTATATTATTTTTTACATGTGTCAAGTTTTTCAGGGATGGTAAGTACCGTATTACAATAAATAATGATATAAACTCCTTAAAATTTATTTTTAATCATCAAATTAATATTAGTCTAGAATGGTTACGATGGGGAATAAATCTCAACGCGTTTGTGGAGATGTTAATCCGTACGTACGCAAGAGTGACAATATCATTATTTTTATATTAAAATCATATATAATTGGATTGTATATCATTTATACAGAATCATTAACTTGTTATATTTATTATTTACATCAATTATACATCATTATTATACCCATATAAAAATAATGTATTGAGTAACAACTACACCACGACGTGGAGATGGTAAGCCGTACGTACACACGTATGGTGACTTTTTCTTTAATATGGTGGATAGAATAATTAATATGGTTGTAAAATTTTTATAATAACATAAAAATATGTACAAGACACTGGAGTTATTTTTTTATAATGGAAACTACAAAGAAAGTGGAAGTGGAAGAAGAAAATAATTTGAAAGAGGTGGTGAGATATTTATGTCTTCTTCGGGTTCATCCTTTTGATTTGATCAAAATGTATCCACAGGTTGGATTTATGATTAAAATAATGCATATAGGATTAAGAGAGGACAGTTTATCGGATATTTGGGCCAGTTTTGGTCAAGAAAAATGGCATTTATGATGTGAATTTTAGGGAAGGGGAAGTTCCCTTTTATAAGAGGGGTGAGGGGCACATTAGGAAAATATTGAAATATTATTCTATAATAATGTCATTCTCAGTTTATAATGGATCCAAAATGAATTATCAAAAGGATATGGTAGGTATAGATAACAAAACTATCATGAAATAGGTTTATTTTAGGTTTGGGTCACTATATTAACGTTATCTAATAGATTTAACAATTAGTTAAAGAGTTTGACATTTACCATGTCTCTTTGTATTTTTATATTATATGGTTAATATAAATAATATAAACTTAAAATAGAACCCCAAGTTGTTAATTAATGATACATGTATCATTATATAAGTATTTTATCCAAACCGTACATTTTTAGGATTATTATATCAACCAATAATATTGTAATTGTTTTAAAAACTCATTTCTGTCAATTTTGACATTATTTAATAATTGATTTTTGTTAAAGTCCTAAAAACATTATTTATTCGAACTAAATTCATGTGTTCAATAATAATATGTCATATTAACCTACACAATTATTTTATTTCATTCAAAATCATAAATTACATTTATTTGGATATTTATTATATAAGTTATTTTAATATTTCATTATTAAGGTAATTATTGTGAAATCATTTTGTCATAAATAAATTAAAGTATTTAATGTATAAAATCTATTAATAAAATTTCATTATGTAGAAAATCTTTTTATATTTCTAATTAATATTTATAGTTTAATTTATATTGTGTGTAACCTTATATTAAAAATTGTTTATTTATTAAATATTGAATTTAACTCTTTTAACTCTTCTTTCAATAAAATAATAATAAATTTTCTAATCTAATCCAAGTGGACCAAAGAGGTGAATATGTTAGTTATATGGTTTTTTAGTTGGTTATTACTTATCTAATAGAATTATGAAATGTGTTAGGATAATAATAATATAATTTTTCTCTTAATTACACTATTAATTTTTAACTGTTGTAAATAAAAGTAAAATGTTACTATTCACCAGATTTGTTTTTATGTTATTGAACCAAAGTTTACATAATAATATCAACCATTTAACTTGTATTTTGGAAATTTATCTCACAGAAGCAGTAAAATTAAGTTTTATACAAATTTAGAAATACTCCTAGGAGGTCGGTAAAAAACGGTAAAAAGTTCGATAAAATTTTATATATCTAAACCCATAATAAAATGACTAAAATAAATTAAATTTAACATATATAGGTATTATGTATCTATTTTGACCTAAAATAAATTTAACGAAAATAATTATTTATTTAAATAAAAAGTTGATTTAAAAAAATATGGGGTGGTTCCTTTATATCCATTCAAATTATTGTGCATTGTGATGAAGTTAACTGGATAGAAAATACTTTTAAGAGATGATTAAGCTATGGTACTCCTATGGAAAGAATTAGTTTACCTGTTATTATTTACACTTAACAGATATGGGTATAATCTAGTTAAGTAATTACATGATAAATGTTTTATATAATATTTAACAAAAATGGTTTCTTTATGCTTTTATTCATGGAATTAAATATCCCATTATCAAATATTAAATTTAAATAGATTATGATAGTTGAATTATAAGAATAATTTTTTATGTTGAAGCTTTTTTCACTTTTTAATTTATTATGATCTGGTTTTAGATGCGACTAAATTATCATATGTTATTATCATGAATTATTAATATTTCATTCTAATATTATTTTCATCTTATTCTAAATGATGATGTTGAATTTTCAATTATGCTTTTTAACCATACTAATTCTTTTCACTCACCTTTTAATTTTTTCCCCGAGGTTTTGATGCATTGTTTATGTAATGAATTAGGCGCAAGAACCCATGTTTTTTAAAGTGGAAAATAATGTTCAATACCATATGTAACGGAGAAAAATAATTTTTAAATAGAATGTTACAACCCAAGAGGTAATGTTATATTTTTTTAATAAATTAGATCTCTTTAATAGCCATTAAAACACACAATCCGAAACCTTATCTAACTATAATATTGTATACCATTTTAACCTATTAATTAATTTTTGCATATAAATTGTGAAATACAAATTCAGAAAATTATAATTTTAATCCATTTTCAATTATTGTCTATGTATTATAAAAATAAATGAAAGGAAAAATAAAATGATTTTTTTAAAAAATTATATTTTTTTATAATATGAGTTAACCATACATTAAAAACATAATTTATAATTAATATTTACATATATTAAATAAAATAAATTTAAAAATAATATTAATTTCATAAATCAACATAAAAAAGTAACCTTGGATTATTTTTTGATATTTTTTAAATAAATTCTATTTTCAACGAATAATGAAAATTATTGATTTCAATTGAAAACTATATTTTAGTTAAAATAATATTCAATATTAAATTTCTTTTCAAGTTTATTATATTTTAAATTTTGTTCAAATATATTTCAAATTATCTAATTTATGACATTTTAATCCATATAAAATTCAATTATTATAATAAATCATTGCATACCTATAAGAAGTTTCCCTTCAAAATCCCACTTTTTCATCACATCTACGGGTATAATTTTAGGTTTTATTTTCAAATTCAATGACATGAATTTGAAATTTTTAAATAAATATTTATAGTCAAAATATATTTCATTATATATTAATTTTAAAATAAATTTTTACGAATATATAAATTAAAAGAAGTAAATATTAATTATAAGAATTATGGTAAAAACATATTTAATAGGGTTTAATCTATAAAAATAATTGTTAGAATGACCGAGAAACTTGTAAAACCCCATATTATAGACAAAATTAGACCATTTAACTTATAATATTATTTATTATGACACATTTGTATTTCTATTTTCATTATAATCGCATTGGTGTAATTGAGTTTTCTCAAATATTCCATGGGTATCCTCTCCCACACTAATAAAAGGAATCTCGTTATCCTCCCATCATCACAATTCAAAATCAATTTAAGTCTACCAATAACATCGATAATACATTAATTACTCCTCTATGAATATCATAATTTAAATTGTTTTTATAAAAAATCCACATACGAAGGATTTTCCAGAATACCGAAAAAAGTTTTTAGAATAAAAGGCAGTGTTATAAATAAGATTTTTTTTTGTTTTTTCATCCACATCATTACAACATTATTAAATAGTTATTATATAATAAAATAATTATTTTATATATAATTATATGTTACTATTTAATGATCAGGACCCATATCCATCATGTCTTCCATGAAATGTGAAACAATCAGCAATCATGTGTATAGAGAACTACTCCCTCATAAACCGATGTAATTTATTTTCAAACAGAACCAATAAAGGATATTTATAATGATGTATTTAAAAAAATAATAGGATATTTATGAAATAATTAAGATTATATAATTATAATATCACACATCCATTGTTAATTTCCATTACATTTAATATATGTTAACATTCCTTGCATGTACAGAGGAATACCACCTCATGAAGCAATGTGATTTTTTTTCAAATATTCATTATGTGGAATGAAATAAGGATAAATTTAACTAATATACCGGATGTATATTATATGATATTGATTCATTAAAATTAATATATAACCCAGTACTTTCTGTTTCACTCATTAGTAGAATGATATCATCCCTCATGCGTACATGTGACCCAACATCTCTATGTGTCGATAAAATTAACTTTCTATGTTCAACATTATATAATGATAATGAAAATATATCTAAAAAGAAAATATAATATTTATAACTTTAATACCATCTGGGTGATGATGGAACTATATACTATGTTCATGAAAAGGAACATTCCCGATAAAACATGTGTGAGAAAACAAGGCAATTATGCATCGAAACCATGATAATAATGAAATATTACTAATTAATAGGTGGTGAATTATTATAATAGGATAATATTTCATATTGAAAAATTTAATATCATTCATTTATAAATTTGAATCATTTTAAAAATATTATTTATGATTATAATTAACTTTCAACCAAAAATAAAAATGGGGTAAGGGAATTTTTCTCCATGTCCCTTCAATAATGAATATTTTAATTTTATGAACCTAATTTCTTGTATATGGGGTTTATACAACCAATTTTAATATAATATAATTATAATTAACCCATTATTTTAATTTTTGTATCAATTTGAATTATATCATCTAATGGTATAGACATGAAAATTACTAAGTGGTAAAGAATTTCATTACCCAATTTATTTTCAATAGGTTAATTTACTTATTAATTTTTTTGATATAATAATATTTTATGTGTACTTATATTAAAATATATCATATTTTTTGTAAAACTTTTTTTATGTGGTTTTACATTTTATACAACCAAAATAGCCATTATTTAATTCTCACTTAAACGTTATATATATTGTAAGGGACTTCATCTCAATTTCAATTTGCTGAGATATATTTGTTAATATTCACAAATTCAACTTTCTGTGGTGTATATTCTACACCATCTATATATATAATTTCAATAGCTATTCAATAATAATTTTATTTTAGAAACCTATATTCCAAATGAATCGATTCTCACCTATTATTTCTTTTTAATTTTTTTAAATGTTTACTTTTTCTTGATAGAATCACATTCTTATGAAAAATTTTCATTAGAAATTTAATAGTCCTTAAATATCAATAATATTTATATCATCTATATGACTATATTTTATACCATTTTCCATTTTTACATATAGTGATTACATTGCATATAATATCATTATCTATGAAAGTGTTGACAAAAATGGATTCTTTACTCAATACATTTATTCAATGATAAGACATATTTACCTGAATTAAATTAGTCATTCTATAAATGTGGAATGCATTGACTGTGAAGGTATCTTCAATAAGAAGTTATATAAAACCCCTTGATAAATCATTTATATCATGATACAAAATAGTTGTCTATCCTAAAATAAATTGGTTTTTACTTTACATATACCTAATAGTTTTTAACTAACATTGTGAAATATATTCAGAGTATTGGTTTAATGATGACTCCGATGAATATGTATACAAATAAAAAATTTACATCACTAATAATTTAGTTATTATTATCTATGATATTTTATCAACGATATTATCTCTATATGGATTTGATTCTCAGTTTTTGATTAAATGATATATGTTTTGAGTTTTTTAACATTCCATATTAATTATAAATTATCTAAATAGTATAGTGATGTTATTTATTAAATATAATTTGAATTCATATATTTTCATTTCTACAATGACAATTTATTATGTAATTAGTGGTTTCATGTTATTGATTAATCATAATTTTTTTTATATATTTGTATTGAAAAATTTATATAAAATTATTTAATAATTATATTTATGTTATTTATTAATTGAAGTTTGCATTTAAATATATACCTTACTATATTTTTTATATCATTATTTCTTATTTTTTATTTAAACATGATATCATATAATTTAAATATCTTTTACAGAGTATTTGTGATCACATATATTTTATTTTTATTTATTGGAATTCAATCACATTATAATTTATAATATGAAATGATATTTGTAAAATATTTATATGGTAATTTTTGTTTTCATATTTAATATAGGAATCTAAAATATATTGTTTACAAAGAAAACTAAACTGTATAGTCCCTCAATATGTGTTTTATAACATCTCGTTACATATTTTACAATTATCCTTGACCCTAGATTTATTCATTATTTTTTATGGGGATTTTTTTTTGTTTTTGGGTTGCAAAAATTCAATTTTAGGGGATTTTTATTCAGTTCATGGATTTAACATGGCATGGTAAAACCTTGTTTTTGTCCAAGAAAAGCATTCACCCTTTTTATTATTCTTTTTTGGTGGTGAAAAAATTTTTACAAACCATAATGATAGACCCTTAAAAACATGAGGCATCAGGCATTGGAAATTTTCATAGTTGGTGCTTGATTAAGGAAACAATTCCCCCACCAAGAAGAAACATTATACACATTATTATTGGGTTTCATGGTTTGGGGTCACATTTTTTTTAATTGTGAATACATTACTAGATATCGTTATGCATGTGATGAAAGATACTAGATCTTAGAAAGGTATGTCCTTGTATATGTTTCACTTTTATTTTCTTGTTTTGGTTAATTAATTGTGTAACCAAGTCCTGGAAGAGGATTTGGGGTGTTCCAGTGGTTTATGACACAAAAAGTGGAGAAAAGGGGATTTTATGGTTAGGCCTCATGTTCTATGCCTAGTTAGTACTAACTGTGCAACCAGCCTAGGAATCCGTGCTAAAATTGTGTTTTTGGAAAGTGGAAGCCACACGGTTTGTACATTGTTTGGTAAACCATGCTGGTAGACCATTCAGGAGGTATTTTGGGATAGAAGCCTCCGCACAGCTTCCTTACAGTTTGTAAAACAGTGCGGGTAAACCGTGCGGACCAGAAAACCTTAAAAAGTTACAATTTTGCCACTTCATGTTTTTAACCCCAACTCAGGATTTCCTCCCTTTTCACCCCTATTCACCATAGGAACGAACCTAAACACCCAAGGGATCCATGACATCAATGTCCCTCATTTCTAATGCGTTTTGGTGCCATTGGTTGGGGATCGAAGCTTTGGGATCAATCTTCCAAGGTTGGTTAAAGATAAATATAAGGGCTAGATTAAGAGTGATTTCAATCGTGGAATTGAGGTAGGTAGTCTACATGTTATATTCTATTATATATTTGATTATTTGATCATGTGATGTTTTTCATTGGGTGTCTGTTGTTGTGTTTTGACTACCCATGGAATGTTTTGTAAAATGGATATTAAAAGAGTCAATGGGAACCCTCACGATCACCATGGTATGTGTCAAGAGTGATGAGACTAAAATAGGGCCACCTATGTGGTGAGCCAACATTTCCAGACATATGGATTTTGATGAACAAGTACTATTATTTTGTCTTTATGATGAGCCTTTGATAAACATGTTGACGATATTTACGGTGTTTGGGTAGAAGCTAGGTGATACAGCTAGGATTAATAATAGTAACCTAATGAATGTTGGGTTAACATTAAAGTGGTTTATATAGGAGAACATTTCAATGGTAAATGTATTGTAAATATCTTTAGAACATGTAAATGGTTATTATGTGGAAATTATGAAATTCCATAATGGAATGGATTGTGAGTCTAGTAATGAATCCTTATAAGATAGGCATGATGAAAAATGCTTAGTGAGATAATAATAACAAAAGGGAATTTGGGTAAATGCTTGACACTATGAAATGTGTTAAAGGTGTTAATGGGATAAAGGATGAAATTAACTCATATGTGTTGTTATGATTTATGTTTTCCTTTAGCAATCGTTGTGATGTGGCATGAATGGTTAATGTAAACATATATTTTTGTCTTGTTTACATTACATGGTAGTGTAGGTTATTTTTTGAGGTTCTACGCCCGTGGGTCAAGTTGGACTAATGCTCTAAACTCCACCGCAATTTATAGGATAGGGATGTGGATTGATGCAATATTCACCTAATGGTAGCATTCACCTGGACAGATCCTTCGAGGTGAGGATATGGTTGATGGCAAGTTTGACTGATGTTCCAAATTCAACTCTGTGTTTTCCATCAGGTATGAGATTGTGTACTTGGGATATGTAATTTTTTTTGTTTGATAAGCCCATGTTAAACATTTAGAAATGTTATGTAATGGAGAATGGGATGAAATGGTAATATTTGTAAAGGGTAATAAATGTGGTTAATGGACCTAAACTGGATATGGGCTCTTAATCTCTTACAAATAATTTATTATTTATTTTAATTCTCCTGCACATATATTTATACTGAATATCTTTTAGACACCATTGTGGGTAGCCTACTGAGTTTTACTCAAACCCTCCTCAGGCCGCCATTGGATCTCTGAGAAGACTTCATGTTTGCAGGTCAGAAGAAGGGAAAAGTTCCTTTCTAGGCAGGTGGGTAGGCATGAGTGAGCGTCATGGAGGACATAGACTGGGTGTCCAAACCATTTTGGGAATTTGGAATTTATCTTCATTTTTTGGTTTGGTTCACTTTTGAACTTGAATCATGACATGAAATAGTTACTATTGGACATGGTTTTACCCCATTTGGGAAAGGGTTGTTTATAGATACTCTGATATAATAGGATATTACTTATGCTATTTTATTAAACTTTTTTGGTGTCATACTATCATAAAAAGGGGGTATAGTCTCACCCATTGACTATTTAGACCCCCCACTGCTAGTTAGAAACAATTTGCATATGAGGAGGGCACTTATGTTCAAGTTACCATCCGGCTGGGAGCACTAGTTAGTGGCTTCTGGTTTGGGGATGTTACATTGTGGTATCAAGAGATTATTTCCTTCTCATTCTCTATAATCATGTTATTAGGGATTGTAGATGGTATTTAGGATGAATGGGGCCTTTGTAATGAGAAATTTCTTTGGCCTAGCTAACCCATGTATGATGGAAACCCCAAGTCACCCTGGGTACGAATTATTGTTTTTGATTCTACGATGTAACATTTGGGGATATTTCACCACTGGGTGATGAACATATTGTGTGATGTGATTGTTTTATGATTTTGGGCTTAGGCCTCAATGTCATGAAGTTGTGCATTCAAGCATCATTGTAACCACCTAGGGAGGTAGGTTACATGAATCATGGTAGGAACACACGGGATGGGAGTGTGAAGAAATAAAGTCATAATTCACCATGAATTTGATAACTAAAAATGAGAAAAAGTGGTAAATGAATAAATTTAAATGGGTAATTATTGAACCCTCTGGGAATTGAGTTGCTTTATTATATTTTGATAATCCCAAAAATATTTTATTTATATCTTAACTTATGGTTGATACATCTCTAATTTGATTTATTATATGTATTTACTTTCAAATATGCTTAATATAAGTCTTTTGGATATATGTACTCTGACCTAACTCATTCTGCCAATAGAATGCTTAAACAGTTTATAGCTACCGATACATAACAGTAGCCACCGTTATGGATTTGAGCTACCGATATCGAATAGATCTACCGATACTGAGTTCAACGATACATCAATTTCACCGATACATCAAGTTCACCGGACTCAAAGTTCACCACTAAATCAAAGTCTACCGATACAGTACAACAAGTCTACCGATAGAATTATAGATACAAGCTCACCGGTACTCAAGTCTACCACTACATCGAAGTCGACCGCTACCGATACAAGTCTACTGATATGATGAAGTCTACTGATATACTGAAGTCTACCGTTATGCTGAAGTCTACCGATATGCTGAAGACTACCGATATGCTGACGTCTACCGATATGCTGAAGTCCACCGATACGCAAAGTCTTCTGATACTGATATAAAGTCTACCGTTACAAATGAAGTCTACCGATACAGACAGCTACTGTAACACAAGTCTACCGTTATCAAGATCTACCGTTCCATAGATAGAACCCAACATTGCTTTAATTTCTTTATCTTTGTTTAATCTAACCAACAGTCGTATCAGGTATATTTTAATACACTAACATTTATTTAATGTGTGCTATTGGATGTCAGGGAACCGTACCTCGTACCTGCAAAAACTAAATCATATTTTGCTGGATCACGTGCTTTAAATAAAGGAAGGATGTGCTACTACAAAATGGAATGAATAGACGAATACATTGAGATATACAGACCACGAGGTGTGCTGGAAGAACAACCGAGTGTGAATGAAAAGGGACGACTGAACTTACACGAGGAACTCATTCATCACTGCTTACTAGTGAAGAGCTCAGAATGAGAACATAACACAAGAACTTTATCGACTACTTTTTCTCTATCTCTGAACCTAAAAGTTAAGGAAGAAGATGACACTCTGTTTTCCAGACAAAAACCATAAGAGGACTCAGAACCAATTCTAATCAATCCAAAGGAGTCCAGAGCTGCACTGCAATCACTAGAGCCATTTCTAAACTCTATATCTTCTCTGTGATTTATCTTTTTTACATATTGAGAAGTATGTGTTATCTGCTGTATTTTACACACACACTATCTCTTGTAGTTTAACTGGAGGATCTGTAATTCCTCACTCAAATCTTGCACCTTTTATTTCCCACTGGGATAGTGGTAGAGGTCGTGCGTGACCTGGACAGCTTATTGCTGTTTTTTTGTTCCCACGGATAACAGTGGTAGAGGTCTTGGACCAGGACAGTTGTATACTATTGTAATCCCCGATCCAGGGTGTGGATCAATTTTATATAAAGTTTTTAGAGGACTAAGTCTCAGCTTGAGACTGAACCTCTTGGTTAAATCTGTTATGCTTATTTATTTTCAAAGTTATTTTTATTCCGCTGCAAATTACTTTAAAACCATAACTGTTTTTAAAGTCACTTTGATAATTAAACTCGCAAGTGTATATATTAATTTTTAACCAGTAAGTTAGTTTCAAAAGTTAATCAACACTTCTTATTTGACTAACTGGGAAATAACCAATCCCTTGAGAACCTAACAGAACCTTTACCTTGATATAAATTCACTACAGTTTAATTCAGTATTTTATTTGGGGGATTTTATGCCAGATTTTTTAAAACAGAAATTTTAATTGGAACTCAATTCACCCCCCTCTTGAGTGTCCACTCCGACCAACATTTGGTATCAGAGGTTGTTTAACATATTTTCTGAGAGTACTCTATTTTTAAACTATGATTTTAGTTGTATTTTAATGTTCTTAAAATTTCTGTTATTTCTAAATTTTTATCTCTTTAAAATTTTTGTTTTCACCCAATTATCATGGATAATAGATTTGAAGGTGTTGCTACCAATTGACCACCCTTTTTCAATGTCACCAACAATGCTTAGTGGAAAATCAAGATGAAAATTTATTTAGAGAGCATGGGTTTTGATATTTGGACTGCTATAGAATTAGAATATAAAATTCCTACAACTGTTAGATCTACTTGGAATGAAGCTACTATGAAAACCTACAATAATAATTGTAAAGCTATGAATGATTTGTTCTGTGCTTTAGGAGACTAGGATTTTAATAGAATATCTGCTTGTAAAACTACATATGAAATGTGGGATACCTTAGCTGTTTCTCATGAAAGAACAACTATTGTTAAGGAAATGAGATTGAACACCTATACTATTAAGTATGATAATTTTATGATGAATCCTGATGAACCCATTTCTGACATGTATCTCAGGTTCAACGAAATTGTCAATATAATGACTTCTCTGGGAAAGGATGTTCCAGCAAAGGAACAAATCATGAGAATTCTGAGATGTCTACCTGAAAGATGGAGAGGAACTTCTGTCTCAATTAGAGAATCGTGTGACATTGGAGAACTTCCAGTCAAAAAATTAATTGGAAAACTGATGATGTATTAATAGGAACTCAAGGTGAACAAAGAAGAATATGATGAACCTAGAAGGACGTATTTTGCTTCCAAAACTACAACTTCAGCAAACAAGGATGAGGAAAAGCTTCACGTTATAAATTAATGTTCAAGTTGTGAAGTTAGTGAACGTGCTTCTGATAGTGATGCTGAGATGGCTCACATTGCCAGAAGATTTAAAAAGTTTTATTGGAAGAATAATTTTTTCAGAAAATTGAATTATAAAGGTAAGTATGATAACAAGGGACATTGGAAAAAATATTGGAAGAAATCTGACAAATCAGATGATGTTTTTTTCTATGAGTGCAAAAGAAAGGGACACATAAAAGCAGACTATCCAAAGGTGAAATACAAGAAGAAGTATGAATACAAGGACACTACGTTTAAGAAAGCCATGAAGGCTACTTGGAGTGCTTCTGAGGATAGCTCCACTGAATCTGATGTTTCTGAAACTGAACACAGAAATAAGGAAAACATGTGTTTTATGAAAAACACTTCTGAGGTAACATCAGAAACTCCTACTTTAAATTCTTATTATTCCAGAGATGATTCTGACTCTGATAACATGTCAAAATATGAACTATTTGAATATTGTGATATGTTTGAAGAATCTTTTAATGAGGTGAAAGACAAATACAAATCTTTAAAGAAACAGTATGCTTTAACTGTTAAACATAAATCTGATCTTGATATTGAAGTAGAAAAGAATGCTCTGTTGCTTAAAGAGAATATAGAAATAAAATTATCTAATGAGCAACTCAAGAAATACTTAGAGAAATTTACCAATGGTAATGATACTCTTACTCAAATACTAGGTAAGCAAATAGCACCTAGATACACTACTGTTATAGGATACCAACCTGTACAACGGAAAATTACCCAAACTAGATTCATTCCTAAATCTGGACAGAATGTAGCTAACTCTGGAACTACATATGCTTCAACTAGTTATATTCATAGTTATGGATCTAATATTGTTTATCTTTCAAAATCTGTTGATTCTATAAATTTTATGAGACCCATTAGAGAAATATGGGTACCTAAAGTGTTATTGTCTAACCTGTCAGGACCCAAGAAAATCTGGGTACCAAAATCATTTCCTGTTTAAATCTATTTTGTAGGAAACCTTCTTAATGAGCTCCTGTAAAAAGACCTGGTAATTGGACAGTGGATGTTCAAGACATATGTCAGGAGTCTTCTCATGCTTTAAAATCTTAGTCAAAGTTGATGGAGGTTTTGTCACTTTTGGTTTTAACTCAAAAGGAAAAATCATCATCTTAGGCCAGATTGGTAACACTGACTGACTATTTATTTCTAACGTTTTATTTGTTGATGGACATGAATACAATTTGTTATGTATTTCTCAGTTATGTGATGATGGTTTTTATGTTAAATTTGAAAATGATTCTTGCAATGTTTTCAATTCTAAAAATGTTTTAGTGTTTGCTGCTTTGAGAAATGAAAATGTTTATGCTATTGATTTAAATTCTTTAGCTAAGCAAAATATTACTTATTTAAATGCTTTTCATAAAGATTATTGGCTATGGCACCAATGATTAGGACACTGCAATGTGAATTCACTTAGAAAACATGCTATGAAGAACTTAGTTAGAGACCTACTCAAACTTGAATTTCTAGTAGACAATATTTGTAATCCCTGACAAAAGGGAAAGAAACATAAAGATTCTTTTAAATCAAAGAACGAAGTTTCAACTTTTCAACCTCTCGAGTTGGTCCACATGGATTTATTTGGAACATCGAGAGCTTCTAGTTTAAATGGGAAGCATTATGTCTATGTTCTTGTAGATGACTATTCTAGATATACTTTGGTATATTTTCTAGCTCACAAAAGTGAATCTTGTTATTACATTGTTAAATATTCTAAGTATGTAGAGAACCTTAGTGGACTTAAGATTAAAACCCTGATAAGTGATCATGGTCGTGAGTTTGAAAATCATGAGTTTGAATCTTACTGATCACACAATGGGTATAGTCACAATTTCTCTGCCCCTAGGACACCTCAACAGAATGGTGTAGTAGAAAGAAGGAATAGAACCCTGCAAGAAATTTCTAGAACCATTCTTAATGAGTATGACCTACCCGTTTATTTTTGGGCTGAAGCTGTAAATACAGCTTGTTATTTTATTAATAGAGTTTTGATTAGACCTGTTCTTAAGAGGACCCCTTATGAGTTGTGGAACCATAAGAAACCTATGGTTAACTACTTCAATGATTTTGTCAGCAAAGTCTTTATTCTTAATACTAAAGATAATCTTGACAGGTTTTCATCAAAGAGTGATGAAGGAATTTTCCTAGGTTACACTATTTCTAGTAAATCCTATAGAGTTTTTAATAAGAGAACCAAATGTGTGGAAGAATCTGTTCACATAAAATATGATGAAACTGATCCACATGAACCTAAGACCTCTCTTGAAAATATTGAAGATGATCTCTCTGTTTTGAACCTTAATGATAAAGATAGTGGACCTATAGTTAAAACGTCCAGTTCTGGAAATTTCCTAGAACCTGCTCTTGTTGAACCCCAACCTGTTGATAAACCTGAAATCTCTAGACCTACCTTTTTAAGACCAACTAGGATTTTAAAGAACCATCCTTTAGATGCTGTTGTAGGAAATCTAGATAGAGGAACACATACTAGAGCTTCTCGAAGAAATCAGGTTGAACATCAAGCTTTTATTTCACAGTTAGAACCTAAAAATGTCAATGATGCTATCAATGATGTATTTTGGGTAATAGCTATGCAAGAAGAACTAAATCAATTTGAAAGAAACTATGTCTGGAAATTAGTAGAAAGTCCTAAGGACACTATAACCATAAGCACAAAATGGGTGTTTAGAAACAAAGTTGATGAATATGGAAACATCATTTGAATCAAAGCTAGGCTAGTTGCATAAGGTTACAATCAAGAAGAAGGAATTGACTATGAGGAAACCTTTTCACCTGTAGCTAGAATAGAGTCTATTAGGATCTTACTTGCCTATGCATCACATCTGAATTTCAAGTTATATCAAATGGATGTGAAAAGTGATTTTCAAAATGTTTTTATTGTTGAAGATGTTTTTGTAGAAAAACCTCCTGGTTTTTTAAATCCTCATTTTCAAAATTATGTTTTTAAACTTTATAAAGATTTATATGGTTTAAAACAATCTCCAAGAGCTTGGTATGAAAGACTTTCAAACATTCTTATTTCAAAAGGATTTTCAAAAGGAATTTCTGATCCCACTCTTTTTATAAAATTAATTTCAAAATATGTATTAATAGTACAAATCTATGTTGATGATATTATTTTTGGATCTTCGAAAAATTCTTTATGTACTGATTTTTCAAAGGTTATGCAAAATGAATTTGAAATGAGCATAATGGGAGAGCTTAAGTATTTTCTTGGATTTCAAATTTTTCAAACTAAAGATGGAATTATATTTAATCAAAGTAAATATACTAAGGATTTATTAAAACGTTTTGGATTGGATAGTATTAAGGAAAGTGATATACCTATGAGTAGCACCTGTAAATTGGATTTTGTTGAAACTGGTAAACCAGTAGATCAAACTAATTATTGAGGTATGATTGTGAGTTTACTTTATCTTACTGCTAGTCGACCAGATATTATGTTTAGTGTGTGTATGTGTGCTAGATTTCAAGCTAATCCTAAAGAATCACACTTACTGGATATTAAAAGGATTTTTAAATATCTTAAGTGTACTATGAATTTACGTTTGTTTTATCCAAAAGGATAATCATTTCACCTAACTAGTTATTCAGATACTGACTTTTCTTGATGTATGTTAGATAGGAATATCACATCTGAAACATGTCATTTACTTGGAAAGTCCCTAGTATCATGGTGTAGTACGAAACAAAACTCAGTTGCATTGTCTACTTCTAATATAGAGTATAGAGCTGCTGGTAGTCGCTGTGCACAGATTCTGTGGATGAAACACACTCTACTGGACTATGGATTTAATTTTAAACATGTTTCAATCAACTGTGACAACACTAGTGCGATCAAAATCACTATGAATCCAGTGTCTCACTCTAGAACCAAACACATTGATGTTAGACACCACTTTTTAAGAGATCATTATCAAAGAGGTGATATGCCACTTGAATTTATAGGCACTGAACTTCAATTAGATGATATATTCACTAAGCCTTTATGTTCAGAAAGATTAAGTTTCATTAGACATGAAATATGAATGATAACATAACCTTAAACCGTTAGATATTCCTCATCGTTAGAAAACCTCACTGTTAGAAAACATCACCATTAGAACACCTCACCGTTAGAAAACCTCACCGTTAGAGAATCCTCACCATTAGAATCCTCACCATTAGAGAATCCTCACCGTTAGAAAACCTCACCGTTAGAGAATCCTCACCGTTAGAAAACATCACAGTTAGAGAATCCTCACCGTTAGAAAACCTCATCGTTAGACAACCTCACCCTTAGAAAAACTCACCGTTATAATCCTCACTGTTAGTGAATCCTCACTGTTAGAAGACCTCACTGTTAAGAGACTTTACCAGTACATCTCACGCTGTTTTAAACTTCTTTAAAGCCGAGACATTGATTTTTTTTAATATGATTTATTTTATTTGTGGATCCTAAATGATATTAAACCGAGACTAGATTTCACCCAATCTCACCGTGAACTCGTCTGTTCGAATCCCTCCAACCTAACCCTCTCATGACACAAAACCCTAAACCTCGAATCTGTAATTGCTCGAATCAAGAGACCCCAAGTCACATATGGGAGTGATGAGCTGCAAGCGAAATGACAGAAAGTATCAAATGCTAGTACCAGTGGAAGTGGAAGTGTAGCTCGAAGGAATCCAGTAAATCCGCATCTCTCAAGGAGAGAGATTTTTGTTGAAAAAGAGGTGTGTGCAGAATGGATTATAGAGAGAAAGTCCTTGGTTCTTAGAGTGTTAGATGAACAAGGTTGGCAAGAATGCTTCGCGAGCAACAACAGACATTATTATCCAGGACTGGTGAAACAGTTCTACGAATTAGTTCGTTTTGAAATGTCTGAAGAAGAAAGCAGAATGATTTTTGTGGTAAATGGTAGGGAAGTATCTTTTACTTCAGTGGAATTTAATAGGAACTTAAGAGTTCCACATGAAGGAGATTATGCATTCTACTTAAAGTCTGTACCTTCGACCAGTGATGTGTTTCAATATAAAGATTCTTTGCTAGAACTCACAGGGAATGGACCCCTAGAAAGGTGATTGCTGCAGAGATGGTAGGAGAAGATAAGCTGTTGTTTAAATTTATTCAGCATGTTGTTAGTCTGAGAAGAGGATACTTTTCCACTTTGAGATTCCAAGACATATATCTGTTACACTTGCTGAAGCACAGTGTGAGAATCTATATATGTATATTGATTATGGTTCAAGTGGAAGAGATGACTAGACTGAAGTCCAAATCAAATGCACTGTTTTTCTCAAAGTTAATTTATGTGATGCTAAAAGTGAAAGATGTTGGTGGACCTTAGGATTAGCTGGTAGTGGTTAAGGACAACTTATGTATTACAAGAACTGTCTGTAAATACATGAAAGTTAGCTAGAATCCTTGGAAGAAATCATGGGTGAATGATGATAGAAAAATTTATGACAAGTTCACTCCTGTGGATCATCCGTCTAGACCAAAGGATGTGAGAGATCCTGGTCTTGGACCTGATGAACCAGAACTGGTCTACAGTAATGATGAAGCTGAGGAGGAAGAGAAATCAGTAGAGGATGGAGGAGACCCAAACATACCCCCTAGTCCTGTGCATCAAGTTATTTCTTATGTAGGAGCTTGCCCTCCAAAAGAACTACCAAAGAGAGAAACTGTCTTGAAGGAAAATGATACAGAGACTACAGAAGAAGGAGAAGAAGCATGCCAGTATGTTGTCAAGGACACCTCTGAGGAGAGTGAGACAACCGAATCTGATCATTGAGAAAATGCGGTTGATGGTGAAGAAGAGTATGAGAAAAATGTTGAAAAAGAGCTCAGTTTGAGTCCTCTAATAGTCATTACAGCCAGGACAACACCTGATCAGGAAGACAGAGAAGAATCACCTATTGATGAGAGAGTCATTAATGACTCAGAACAAATGGATATTGAATCTGCTGCAATTGTAGAGGAAATTGTAGAATACCCATAGGAAGAACAGTTGGAAGAGATACCTCAGGAGAATGTTCCAAGTGAGGGGGAGAATCTTGCCTCAGTATCAGTATTATATGACATTGATGGTTGGACATCAGATCCCAGATATATGATTCTTGGACTTTCTTATGGAGATTCTGATGAGGAATACCAACCCCAAAAGGAATCAGTTACCTTACCCACTGTGGCTGATAATGTGGCAACCAAGGAGGACCTTGATTCTTTAAAAGCGGAATTGAATGAAGAAATAATAGAATCAGTGGCTGATATGAAGAAAATTATGGTTGAATAGATGAAAAGCATGGATAAATCCCTTGAGATATCCATTGGATGTAGTGTGTACAGTCCTGTGAATGAAATATTTGATGAACTTAAGGTGTTCCACACTCAGATTGAGAGTTGGACAGGATTTGTAGTTGCTCTTGGACAATCAATTGCTACATTGACTGCTTTGAACAGTTCTCAAACCCAAGTGCACACTGACATTCAATATATCAAAGAAGTGGTCAAACAGTATGTGGAAGTTTTTGAGGCCTTTAAGAAGTCAGTCAAAGAACATCTGAACAGTCAGGATGAACTTGTTCAGAAGTTAGTTTGTAGTCTGACTCAATCTTTCAAGGAGACAGTGGCCTTCTCAATGAAACCTATTCCCTCAACTAGCTCCAGTGTGAACCTTGAACAGATCCGCACAATTATTCAGGAAGAATTGGCAAAGGCCAGTCCCAGTGGTGCATCATATACTCATATACTTGCTTCTACTAGGGAAGATAGTAGTTTTGTTCGTGATCACCTACGGGCAGTTACTGCTTCTCAAGAGGAAATCAAAAATAAGGTGGATTCTTTTTTTGAAAAGGTTTATACCATGCACCAAATGACAAACCATTTCAAGCTTTTGATGGAGAATATGAAGTTACCTCTAGTTACCCAAGCCTTCAAGGAACAAGTTAGTAAGCTCAGGGAGATTACTCCTACTTTAGATAAGTTCATTGAAAATAGGGATGATTTTGTGTCTGCAATGGAGAGAGGAGGAAGCATTATAATGGATTTTCGAAACCTGTTGCTGCCGTTCCTGCATGTGGATGACAGACTAGTGATTGTACCTCCTACACTTCCTGCTTCTTCCTCTAGGAGGACTCCTCAATTGACTCTAGTTCAAGCCATCAGGTGCTTGACACTGATGATCACTCAGAGGAGCACAGATTTCAGATCCGGTACAATTTCTGTAGCTGAACCACCAGTTGTGCCATCAGCCATTCCGAACCCCTCTGCTAACCCTGCACCTGAAACCTCTACTGATCCTAAGGTAAAGAAATCTGTTCAAGAGGAGGATTGAGTGTTTCTAGATCTTTTTGATAAGATTCAATTTTTTTGTTTTTTTGTTCTGATTTTATCAGTGTATCTTTTGTATATTAATGAAATTCCTTTTCATTAACTACTTTACTATGTTTCTATTACATTTTCATTTATTCTCTGCTAATCTTTATCTCTTCTCTGCTACCCTTCTATTTGTTAATCACAAAGGGGGAGAGAGAGAGCCAATGAGACAATGAGAGCAAATAAGAAATGAGACCTAAGAGTTAACAATGGGGGAGTGAGAAATTGTGACTTGAGAAACAGACTTAAAGAGAGAATCTTGCAGTACACATGAAAGGGGGAGGACTATGGAAGTTTTGTTATGAACAAAATAAAAGAAACTTTTCCTCTGATTCTAATTTCATTTCCACGTTTTCCTCTAATACTATTTTCATTCTCTTGGCATTAGTTGTGATTATCAGAAAGGGGGAGACTGTTGAACCCTCTGGTAATTGAGTTGATTTATTATATTTTGATAATCCCAACTATATAATATTTATATAATAACTTATGGTTGATACATATCCAATATTCTTTATTATATGTTGTTACTTTCAAATATGATTAATATAAGTCTTTTGGATATATGTACTCTGACCTAACTCATTCTACCAATAGAATTCTTAAACAGTTTATAGCTACCGATACAGAACAGTAGCCACCGTTATGGATTAGAGCTACCGATATCGAATAGAGCTACCGATACGGAGTTCATCGATACATCAAGTTCACTGATACCTCAAGTTCAACGGTACTCAAAGTTCACCGCTACATCAAAGTCTACCGATATGGTACAACAAGTCTACCGATATAATTATAGTTACAGGCTCACCGGTACTCAAGTATACTGCTGCATCGAAGTCGAAAGCTACCGATACAAGTCTACCGATATGCTGAAGTCTACCGATATGCTAAAGTCTACCGATATGCTGAAGTCTAACGATATGCGGAAGTCTACCGATATGCTGATGTCTACCGATATGCTGATGTCCACCGATACAAAAAGTCTACCGATACTGATATAATGTCTACAGTTACAAATGAAGTCTATCGATACAGACACCTACTGTAACACAAGTCTACCGATATCAAGAGCTACCGTTCCACACACAGAACCCAACACTGCTTTAATTTATTTATCCTTGTTTAATCTAACCAACGGCCATATCAGGTATATTTTAATACACTGAAATTTATTTAATGTTTGCTTTTGGATTTCAGGGAACCATACCTCGTACCTGAAAAAATTAAATCATTTTTTTCCGGAGCATGTGCTATAAATAAAGGAAGGATGTGCTACTAAAAAATGGAATGAATAGATGAATAAATTGAGATATACGGACCACAAGGTGTGTTAGAAGAACAACCGAGTGTGAATGCAAAGAGACGACTGAACATACACGAGGAACTCATTCATCACTGCTTACCAGTGAAGAGATGAGAATGAGAACATTACCCAAGAACTTCATCGACTACTTTTTCTCTATATCTGAACCTGAAAGTCAAGGAAGCAGACGACACTCTATTTTCCAGACAAAAACCAAAAGAGGACTCAGAACCAATTCTGATCAATCTAAAGGAGTCCAGACCTTCACTGCAATCACTTGAGCCATTTCTAAACTCTAAATCTTCTCTGTGATTTATTTTTTTACATATTGAGCAGTGTGTGTTATCTACTGTATTTTACACACACACTGTCTCCTGTACTTTAACTGGAGGATCTGTACATCCTCACTCAAATTCTTTCACCTTTTATTTCCCACTGGGTTAGTGGAAGAGGACGTGCGTGACATGGACAACTGATTGCTGTTGTTTTTGTTCCCACGGATAACAAGGGTAGAGGTCTTGGCCGGGATAGTTGTATACTATTGTAATCCCTGATCTAGGGTGTCGATCACTTTTATATAATGTTTTGAGAGGAATAAGTCTCAGCATGAGACTGATCCTCTTGGTTAAATCTGCTATGCTTATTTATTTTCATAGTTATTTTTATTCCGCTGCAAATTACTTTAAAATCACAACTGTTTTTAAGTCACTTTGATAATTAAACTCGCAAGTGTTTATATTAGTTGTAAACTAGTAAATTAGTTTCAAAAGTTAATCAACACTTCTGATTTGACTAACTGGGAAATAATCAGTCCCTTGAGAGCCTAACAAGAACCTTTACCTTTATATTAATTCAATACAGTTTAATTCATTATTTTATTTGGGGAATTTTAAGCCAGAGTTTTTAAAACAGAAATTTTAATTGGAACACAATTCACCCCCCTCTTGAGAGTCCACTGCGACCAACAGTAATGATAAAATAATGACAAGTGATGACTAATGAAATATGTGTAATTAAGGGTTTGGAATGAATTAAAAATGTTGTTTGAAACATGTTGGGTGATTCTTGTGTTGGTGGATGGTTGTTTACCCATTGTGGACCATGGCCTGGGTATAGATGGTCAGGGTAATGATTTGAGAATGATAAGGGTTGTTGGGATGGTTAATGTATAATGGGTTGATGTGGCTAGTAAAGATCCTTCATGTTATGAATCATAAAACTTCTATTGTATGTGTTCAAAATCACATGTTTTAAAATGTAGAGAAATGACCCCAAGATGTCAAGCACCAGTTGCGCAACAAGAGTATGTTTTTGAGAACACTCCTCCGGTAGAGGAGAAAGAGAATGTAGTGATCTAGGAAGGTAGGGATGAGCGGTTTCAAGAGAACTGGGATCGTTTGATATAGATGATAGATCGGGACCCAGGGTGGGTTCCAGTTAGTATGTTTGAGCTGACCAGAGAGTCTCAGTTGTCCAACCCTCTGACAATTATTGGAGATGGTGAGGATGCGGAAAAAGTGTTATTGATAGAGTCTTTCGATACAATACATGTTAATGTGGAGACTCCCGATGGGATGTAGGTCAGTTTGACAACTTATATATTGCTGAGCTAGTAAAAGAGTTGGCGAGACATCCTGGCTCATATTGAGTTGGGTCATGGGATGTTATGGAAGGATTTTCAAGAAATTATTCTTGAGAAAATTTACCCAGAGACTATGAGGCCAGAGCGGGCTACAGAGTTCATGGGCCTGACTTAATGATCGATGTCGGTGATGGACTATGTCTTCTGCATCACCGATCTGCGACCTTTTGTTCTAGCATTGGAATTAGATGAGGTAGTAGTGGTGATATGTTTCGAGGATGGGGTGAGACACAAGATCATGTATCAAGAGAATGTCATTAACCTGGAAAGGTTCATTGAGGTAGTGGATCCGTAATTGATATGAGAATGGAACCTGATTGGAGTATCTGGTAGTGGACTTGTTGTTCCAGCTGGGCAAACAAGTGGTGCAGCTTTTGAGGGTCGAAAGTATCATTTTGGATGATTTCATCAGGGGTGGAAGCATGCATGGCAGTCAAAAGAGAGGGTCGGCCTCCCCGAATTGGGATTAGGTTTTTTCTATCAATGTGGTAGGTTGAGGCACATGTGTGGATAGTGTCCTCAACGTTAGGTTCAGTGCATATTGTGTTGTAGGTTGGGACATGTGAAGAGGTTATGCAGTAACCCTAAGTAAGAGATCATGAATGCTGGTTATTGGAAGATTCCATGTAGAGGCTAGGGATCAGTTTCTCTATATTAGGTAGGCAGTTGGAGCTCCATGGATTGTACTGGTTGGGGTGGTGGGCATGGATCTTTGAGGTTGGATCTCCCACATCAGCAGGGTAGATTAGTGCAGGGCACACAGGTTGGAGCCCAGGGTAGAGGGGTAGGTTAGCTTCATGCTGATTAGTCTGCACCTGATGATAGTGGGGTAGGGACATTGACTGTTCAAGGTATGATCCTTGTATCTTCTTCACATTCTAGTCTGTTGTTTTAGACTAGTGCCGCACACTCTTTTATTTCTACTCATCTTATTGTATTGTTTGGTTTTCCTGTGGAAAGTGTGTGTGGGGTTATGTCAATTGACACTCTATTGGGTGTACGAAATGATGATATCATGAAGTGTACAGGATTTGGTCTAGAGATTTGTGGGTATAACTTCATATGGGACATTTTATTTCTCTAGATGTCTGGGTTTGACCTGATTTTTTGTATGGTTGGGTTGGTGTTGTATCAGGCGCACGTAGACTATTACCATAGTAGGGTATCGCTCCGGTCACTTGAGGGTGATACTTATGTCCATCAAGGAGAGTGGAATGTCTGAGAAGGTCATGTGGGACCATTCTATCGGTAGTTGGATAGGTTCATAGCTCAAGTATCTTTCCTTGTGATTGATGATTAAAAAGGGGAAAAGTTTGTCTTCTTTCTAGTAGTGTATCAGTTTCAGGATGTGTTTCCTAAGGATTTCTTGAGGTTGCCACCCGAGAGGGATGTTAAGTTCTTGATTGAGTTGCTATCAAGAGAAGATCCAATTTCAATTCAGCAATATAAAATGGCACTGACATTACTCTAGTTGTTAAAGGTTCATCTTGAGGATTTGGAGCATAAGGGGTTCATATGCCCTAAAACGTCTCCTTGGGTATCCCATATTCCTTTTTCAAAGAAGGAGGACAAGTCATTAATGATTTTTGTTGATTATCAGATGCTAAATCTATTGATAGTGAAAAATTTGTACCATTATCCTAGAATTTATGGACAATTTGGCCCGTTCAGGGGTGGATCATTATTTACTAAGATTGATCTGAGACTATTTTATCACTAGTTAATAGAAAGGCCTTCTGACGTATCACTACCATCTTTCAAGAGTAAGTATGGGTTGTTTGAAATTGTTGTAATTCCCTTAGGCTTAACCAATACACCAGCGGTGTTCAGGTTATTGATGATAAAAAAATTTCAGCCTTATCTGGATCAGTTTGTGGTTGTCTTTCTAAATGTCATCTTGGTGTAATCTAAAACTCATAATAATCATTCCCAACATCTTGAATTTTTTCAAAGTAAACTAAGAGATTGTCATATATACTCTATTCTATAAAAGTGTCAATTTTGTACTGGAGAAGTTAATTTTATAGGTCACATCATTTCTATGGAAGGTGTATCAGTGGATCCAATGAAAGCGTAGGCTGTTGTGTCTTGGGAGCAGCACACGAGTGTTTTAGGCGTTCAGAATTTTCTATGTCTGGGTGGGAATTCCATGAGGATCATCAATGATTTTTCTCACTTGGAAACACAGTTTTATATAATAACCAAAAAGGGAATCAGTTTTGTGTGGTCCAAGAAATGTGATATTTCCATCAAATAGTTGAAAAATTGATTGATGACTACATCAATCTTGACCTTACCAGAACTAGGATGGTAGTACATTCTCTTTTGTGACACATCTAGTATTGTGCATGAGGTTGTGTTGTTGCATGATAAGCAGGTCGTGGTTTATAGGTCAAGGTAGTTGAGACCCCATGAGACGAATTATCTCACTCATGATTCTGAGTTGGATGCAGTGGTGTATGCATTAAACTGCTGGAGGCACTACTAGTTGGGAACAGGGTTCACGATGTATACCAATAATAAGAGTTTAATGTATATGTTTTCGTAGTGGGATTGGAGTCAACAAGAGATAAGATGGGTGGAGTATCTCCAGTCCTTCAACATTGAGATGGTATATACACCTAGAAAAGTGAACATTGTTGCTGATGCATTGAGTGGGAATAATCAGAACCAAGTTGTTCAAGAATATAGCCCAGAGTGGAAGGTGATGGCCTTGTTCGCCGAGATGCACTTGAAGGTGATAGAGGAAAATGGTAAGGTGCCACTTGCTTACATGGTTGTTGAATCAATTCAATTGATCCATCTTGATGGATGTCATCTAGACAGTCTATAATTTTTGGACATGAAGGAAAGATATAAAGGGTGGGATACTCCATATTTTTAGACCGGGGATGTGGACGAGATTGTTTGTGTTCATGGTCATGCGGTTGTTCCGATATGTATTAGGGAAGAGTTGATTCATGAGTGTGAATCTTGGTTTGAGCACGATGTATCATGATCATCGCAGATACTTTTGGTTGATATGAATGAAGAAGGATGTTAGGGTGTTTGTGGGACGGTGCCTTACCTCTCAACAGGTGAAGGCTGAGCATCAATGCCCTGGTGGTTTGTTACACCCATTGACCATTACATAATGAATGTTGGAGGATGTGATGATGGATTTTGTACTGGGTCTTCTAAGGATGCCTTCGAATAATGATTCAATCTGGGTGGTTGGGGATCAGCTAACGAAAGTTTCCCATTTCATACCAATTCAAGAGACATAAACAGTTGATCAGTTGGGCGAGTTGTATGATTGGGAAATATTAAGGTTTCATAGTGTCCCATAACTATAGTTTCGAATCACGATCCTTGTTTCACATCACATTTCTGGAAAGGGTTACAGAAGACTCTTGATACCCAAGTGATTTTGAGTACGGATTTCCACCCATAGACGGATGGGCAGTTGAAGCATAAAATACAATTGAAAGAAGACATGTTAAGGGATTGTGTCATGGATTTTTTGTTTTCTAGGAGATGAAAATTTCCCTTGTTGAGTTTTCATGCAACAACAGTTTACAACCTATGGTTCAGATGGAACTGTTTGAGGCTCTTTATGGGAGGCAGTTCAGATCTCCATTGTGTTGGTTGGAGGCTATTGAAATCGTGTTTTTGGGGCCGAGTCTCTTGCAGGAAACATCAGAAAAAGTTGAGTTGATTGTGATGCCTATGAAAATGGCTTAGAGTAGTCAGATTTCATATATGTATCAGAGACATAAAAATTTTGTATTCAAGGTGGGTGATGGTGTGTCCCTTCAGGTGTCACCATGGATGGGTCACCGATGGATTCAGAAGTAAGGAATTCTAGCAAGCAGGTATGTGGTGTTGTTTGAGATAGTGGAGAGGATCAGGATGTGGCGTTCTGATTGTCTCTTCCCTAGCTATATATATGAATGGGTGATGTATTTCATGTGTCGCAACTTCGGTGGTATCACCATGATCCAACCCACATGGTGGATGTTGAGGATGTTAAGCTTGAGGCTGATGCGTCCTTTGAGGAGCATCCATTTCGTGTCATGGATCATAGTGAGAAAGAATTAGAGTTCATGAGTATTCCATTGATGTGAGTACTATTGTGAAATGGAAATTTTTGAGAAGAAAATTGGGATAAGGAACCATATATGAGGGATCAGTGTTCTTATTTCTTTTAATTTTAAGTGAAATGATGCTTGGGAACACAGCTCGAGGATGAGCCGTTATAAGGTGGGGAGGTTGTAAGAACCTGAATCATAGAAAGGTATATTATAATTAATGTTTCGGGTTTAATACATTATTTTGTTTAATTGACTATGTTCCTATGTCTTAGAGGAGTCTTAGGGGTGTTTCAGGGGTTTTGGACACATAAAGTAGAGAAAAGGGGTTTTTTGGGTAGACTGCACAGTTTGCGCATAGTTAGTACTAACTGATCATTTCGCTGAGGAAAACATCCACAAATTGTTTTTATGGAAAGTGGCCTCTGCACGTTTTTTCAAGGTTTGGTAAACCATGTAGGTAAATCAGGTTAGGGGGTATTTTGGGATAGAATACTCTGCATGGCTTGCGCAGGGTTTGGAAAACCGCACAAGTAAATTGTGCAGCACATAAACATTTTCAAAATTTCATCTTTTCTACATTGACATTTTATCCCCAACTAATTATTTCCACCCATTTCACCCCTCTAAACCCTTGGAAGGAGCAAAATATCCGTAGGTATCCAAGAGATCAATATACGTCATTTATAAGGCGTTTTTCATGACGTTGAATGCAGATTTATGCTCGGGGTTAAAGCTTTTCTGGATAGTTGAATTAGAATACATGGGATTTATTGAGAGTTATTTCAACCACAGAATCAAGGTAGGTGATTTACTGGTTATATCCCATGGTTTATTTTTGGATTTGAGCTTGTGTGGTTTTCTTCATCGGTGTATCTTAGTGTGTTATGACTACCCATTGCATGTTTTAGTAAAATGGTTATAAAAAGTGTGAATGGGAACCCTCACGATCCCCATGGGATGCTTCGAGGGTGATGATACTATACTAGGGACACCTATGCAGTGATCTGACTTTTCTGGTCCTAGGGATTGATAAGAATAAGTGGTATTGTTGTGTATTTAAGATGAGACATTGGCAAACATTCTCATTAGATTGAATATGTTGGGGAATAAGAAAGGTTATTCACTTAGTATTAATAATAATATCGTAAGGGATGTTATGTTTACATGAAATTTGGTTTTATGGGTGAAAATGGATACGTTAAATGAATTGTGAAAAGTTTTAGAACTTGTAATCGGTTAGTATGTGGAAATTATTAACCACCATAATGGAATGGATTATGAGTCTAGTAATGAAGCCTAATGAGATAGGAATCATGAACAATGCATAGTGGGATAATGAAAAAAAGGGAATTGGGAAAAATGGCTGATGATGTGAAATGTGGTAATGGTGTTAATGAGTTAAAGCATGGTATTAGATCATATGTGTTGTAATGATTTATGTTTGCCTTAGGAAATCATTGTGATTTGGTTTCAACGGTTAATGGATACTTATATTTATAACATGTACACATTGCTTGGTAGTGTGGGGTATTCAATGGGGTTCTATGCCAACAGTTCATGTTGGACTGATGCAAGAAACTCCACCCCAGTGCTTGGGTTTGGAATGGGGCCTGATGCTCTATCCGCCTAACAGTTGTATCAAATCAAAATGATGCTTTGAGGTGGGGATATGTTTTATGGTGAGTTGGACCAATGCTCCAAATTCCACTATGTGTTTTCCCTCGGTTATCGGAATGTGTGCTTGAGTCGTGTAATTTTTTGTGTTTGATGAACCCATGTTAAATGAGTTGGAAATGGTAAGTAAGGGGAAATAGGAAGAAATAGTGACATGTGGATATCATAATAAATGTGGGTAATAAAACTAAACAGGATATGGGAATATAATCTCTTAATTATCATGTATTATTCATTTTCCTTTTCATTCACATATGTTTATACCTAATATTTTATTGATACCGTTGGTGGTGCCCTACAAATTTTCACACACACCCTACTCAAGCCGCCAGTGGGTACCCGAGCCGACTTCATGTGTGATGGTTAGAATAAGGGACAAATTTCTTTCTAGGAAGTTGAGTTGACATGGGGGTGTGAGGGTAAGGACCCTGACTTGGTGTCGATACACATTTGGGAATTATTTAGTTGCCTTCGTTTTTTGGGTTTTGTTCACATTTGCACTTGTAACACAACATTACATATTTTGAGTAGGACATGGTTATACCCCATTTTGGAATGTGTTATTTATGCATACTCTGGTATTATTGGTTATTAATTATATTATTTTATTTATCTTCTATTGTGGCTTAATCGGATAGAAAGGGGGTATAGTATCCCCAATTGACTATTCATAACCCTACTACTAGTCCACAACCTTTTGCGTATTTGGATACATACTTAAGATCATGTAACCACCTGGCTTAGAGTATTAGTTAGTGGATTCTTGGTCTGGATTATTATAGGGGAACTTAATCATCCAATCATATTTTCTACAATACAAACATACTATTTTCTTAACTATGGAACCCTATACATAAAATCATGTACACTCTTATATAATACTCATATTTAAAAAAACACACACCCTATTTTAACCAATAGTCGACCCACTAATCAGAAAAGGGTTTCCTATGATGTCGAGGCTCTCGAGATGTAGTTTATTCTCTCCATGCCCATTTTTTGGGGGTTGATATCATGTTTGATCTAATTTGATCTCCTTTAGGTTTGTGGATCTTCTCTCTTATGGGGTTTTCTGATTCCTTTTTATCATCTCATTATATTCTATAGTTCATATTGTTCTAGATGAATATAAATTCCATTTTATTGGATCTTGATTCTTGGTTTCATTTAATGAAATATAATGCCTTCATTTTTCATTATCATATCTTGTTATTGTTTTTTATTCATGGACTTTTATTAAGGGTAGGTGGTTCCATTTGAGTTTTCAATGTATTTTAATTTTTAATATTCATAATATGTTTTAAAATAATTCATTTTATTTTTTAAATGTCTCTTTGGATTTATTTGATTATGAATCATGAAATTTCATGCCTTTGGATAAAACCCCAAATTCCATTGGAATTATAATTTTGGGATGGATTTCTAAAATTATAGAGATGATATGATTTGAATTTTTTAAAAAAATGTATTAATTAGAAATTATGATAAGATATGATTGGTTTTCTATTGAATGGATATGATATAAAGAAAACCTCATGTTTTGGTTTTTGAAATTTAATAGGAATATTGAAACTTAATGATGATAAATTGAAATATAAATATTGATTGATTTGAAATGATATGATTTTTCTATTATTTATTAATTGATTGAGAACACATAGTACTACATAGTTAGGGGGTTATTTAGGATAATAAAACTAAGATATTGATCATCTTGAAATTTATTGATGAGGAGAAATTAAAAAAACCTAGATCAGTAAGATTATCCCCAATTGGATATTTTTGAGTCATATTTAGCTTGAGCCTTAGGGAACTGTGCACACTTGTATAGTTGAGATAACTAATTTTTCATGTATAAAGATACTATATCTAGGTACTAATGTAAAACCGGGAATATTACTATGGTTTTTATTGTTTCGAATGTTCTAATTTATTTCCTTTAAATATATAATTTTTTCACAAATGAAAAATGATTGAAAAATATTTTTTATGTCAAATTATTATTTCTTCCATGTTTGAAATAAATTAAAATTATTAAAAAATAAATTTCTTTTAAAATGAAATTGTACTTACCTTAATTATTTTATGTTAGATAAAAGATTGATTTGTTTATTATTATGGAATATACTATGGAATAATTTATGAGACCCATATAAGCTGTATAGCTGGACATCTACTTTTTACCTTCACGTGTTAATATATTTTGTATTCTTATGTGTGAGAAAATGTAATGTTCCACTTGGAGGTGGTACATGATATTGATAGTAGGATTGTTTAATAGGGAATGAGACTGGTGGAGTTTTTTTCACACATCATACATGGATTCTGAGACTTTTTTCATTTTTAAATTGTGGGTTCTTGTTAGTTTTTACCTACCTAATTGGGTATTATTTTAACTATTTTACTTCCTTTAATTTATCCTCTATGAGTGTTAATATACAAAATTGGATCTTGTAATATTACACTATTTATTTGAAAACCCATTGCCTATTTATTATTGTAACATTCCTGGTTTTAGTCACTACCTAGTGTGGATTTGTAATACCCTTTAGGACATATTTATGTCAGATCATGTATTAGGGTACCAAGGTATTCAGGCTAGTTCAGTACATGATTCACCACATCTTATTCGAATTTAATAAAATATAACTTGTCTCCTAGATACCGGGTCATTGTTGTAATTGGTGGAATCAATTTTTTTTGTTGAAACCATGGAAACAATATTTCTGTAAACATATATTATGGAACATAAGTCTATGATATAATATGTTGATTATTATATAATAAAATCCTAATTTTTTAAGGTAGATGCAATGTGATATTTCTAAGGAATACATCAATTTCCCCAATACATAATGTGGACACGGTTCTAGAAGAGATTTACCAAAATGTAATAACATTGATAAATTCATTTCAGTATTTATACATGAATTACATTATAAAGCTAAATTTTCCTCACCGTACACCTTTTTTGACAGTTAAGGAGGATATTTTTTGAAAAATTCACTTTTTTGTTACAAATAATTTTTTTTAATTTGAATAGATGATGAAAATATATTACTTAAGATAAAAACAAGTTTTATTATAGTAATAATAACATGGATTCATTTAAACACACTAAAAAAGATAATATAGATTTCCAATAGTGATAATTTTTTTCTCAAACCATGCTTTATTGTTTTAGTAAATGGATGAAACAAAGAAGAATCATGTTTACATTAAACATGAAGGATAATGTGGTGACTATGAGAAACTAAATGGGATTATGAAAATATTACATTTATAATGATTATTTATAATAGTTTATACAAAAATATGATTAAAACCCAATAATATAACCACATCCTAAACTCACATAAAAATTAGAAGGATGGACATCAGTAAGGGTTCGAGAGGTAGGAATAGAGGGGAACAAATGATCATTTTACTTCATGTTATAATTTTGTAAAGTTATTCCTGTCGCAGTTACAAAAAATAATAATAACTTTTTTTCTGTATTGAAAATATAGGAATAATGAAATAATTTATTGAAAAAAAATCGGATTACTATGGAAGAAAAAATATCAGCCTAAGGATCCATTTATAGTTCATTATCTTTAATTCTAGGAACATAGTAATTATCTGAGTCCTAGATCTCTTCTAAAGGATGACCTATAGATTAATGAATTATGTATATTAAAATTAAATGGATAATTTATTTATGTTTTGGAATTCTAGAATTATTTTTTAGAATTAATTTTTTTTCTATTGTACTTTGGTTATAGGAGTAATGAAATGTAATTATATTGTGGTTAATTTTATAATCATATAAGATATCATTAACTTCTAAGTTATGTATACCATTATGCGTTTATAATTTTTGGTTTGATCATATGTTCTACGTGTTACATTTACCTCATAATTTTTTGGTAGGAATATAACATCATTAATGATAATTATGGTAATATTTATGGGAATACAACATGTTTGATTAGTATATGAAATTGACATTTGAGGAAGAATTCCTTTAAATTCTTTAACATAAGATTAATTTTCTTAATAATACACAAGGATTAGGTTATCTTTGATGTTGTGGTAATTATGGGTTATCAAAATTTGGGATCATTATAATAAATATATTAATATGGTTTCGAAAAAATGAATACCCACAAACTGGGTAGAAGCCCATCGTATCTAGAAATGACATAGGTCTTTTACCAATACATGTAGTATGAAATGTCTTCAGTTCCTACAAATGGTCTATATTTTCTTGGTTAATATTTAATTTTTAAATAAATGATTTGATAGATAAATATTAATGATGAACCGATTGGGTTACTATTTATGGTTTTAAGTAAATAAATCATTCTTACCATATATGTTAGGGAAAATAAAATTAAATTAGGTGGAAAAACCTTTCACTATGTTATGAATCATATAATTCAATAAAATATAATTTTACTACATTAGGGATAAATATTAATTTTTTTATATTATATTGATACAATAAGATAAAATGAGGAAATTTGTTTAATGTACAACAAAAAGATTAATTTATAATTATAAAATAGTAATATAAAATGTTAACATACTTCCTTAATTTTATAAATATAAAAAAAATTCCTCAACCTAAATAAAGGGATGTTCAAACAAAAATGTAATCATAATACCTTCATATCTAATTAATCAATTGTATTTTGAATCGTCACATAATTATGTTTTTGTGTTTGTTTACATTATTTTGATCAGTCGCACTATTTTTATCGATGAACCCTATCACCATCAAAATTATTTGTGCATTAAAATATTCATCCATGTCCATATCTTCAATCACAACAATGTCATCCTTTTTGGAAACAGATTTATTTGATATTCTATATGACCTTTCATGTCTAGAACCAAATCGTGTCACCAACCAATAGATTCACAAACTAGTCCGAAGTAATTCATGTAGGGTATTCCCAATCCACACAGGTTGGCATTAGTGCCTGATTATCAAAATGTGAAGTCTAGGAATGATTTACCAGAATAAATAAAAAAACCAAAAATATTTTTATAACCAAAACTCTATTTCACAACCAAACAATCCTCTAGCCTAAATAGAATGTGAGTTACATATGTGAAGAAAAATATAGCAACTACCACTATGTAGGGTGAAAAAAAACATACACTCAAAAACTGCCTCCTAGAAAGAGGAATCCGCACTCATTCCATCTCCATAAGACTATTCCATAAAAGAAAACTAGAAACCAAAACCACCTCCTTCAAAAGACTTACCATTATGATTATTGAGAATTATAAAATATACTTACACCAAAAGGTTTATGTCGGGTGTGAGCTAACACCCAATAGGATGCCAATTAAAGAAGATTACAAGAATAAATATTACAGGATAAATACATTTTAATTACTATTAATTAAAACAAATAAATGCTTAAATATTTTCAATGAAACTCATTTTCCATATGATGATTTTAAATAAAAAAACATAATTTAAAACAGACACACACATGATTTTATGATAACCCCAATGTAAAACCATGTACTGACGATGAGGGTAATATAAACAAAGAGCACAATATATGTTGAAGGAATTATATAGAGTAGTGAGAAGTGGGACCGTAGAACATAGGGTCTTGGTGAAAACAGTTGTAGGAACCGGAAAAAGATTTATTCTCATGCATGAGGCACTCGTAGGGAACACACCCCTAACTTAGTGGTCTCCAGTCATCATCCAAAAGTTTGGTTAATGTTGTAGTCATCAATCTAGATAAGATAAACTCTGAAGATGCCTCTTTTTTCTCACTAGCACACTAGTCCTAGTCCACCCATCTAGTACCCAGGCTTCTAATTTTTTTTTCAATAGGATCAAATTCAATGTCACATGTCATATTTAAATTAAAAAATAAAATGATTCACTAACTCAACCCAACAACACACTCTCACACCAATGTTTCCAATTGAAATAGTTAACACACCAAAAAACATAACAAAATACAATTAAAAAAATTACATCCTTAATAATTATTTAAAATAAGATTTAAAATTTTCATTAAAAAAACAATACATTAGTGCACGAATTTACACAAAAAAACAAAAAAACCCTCTTTCATGACCAAGCAAAAAAAATCCACCACAATAACAAAAGCTATACCATTATAACCAATTAATAAACTAACTACCTAGATTATAAAATGCTAATAAACAACTCAACATGGATTTTCATAAAACATACCATACATATATCACATAACCATGAAACTATCCAATAAAATGTACACTAAATATCAATAGAACCAAATTCATAGAAAGAAAACAATTTATTAAATTTACTAAATTAATTAAACTCACAACTTGATTCATCAAATTATAGGAATTTCTGGAATAACATAACTTGGTGAATGAAACATAAATATTTTGGCATGAAACATCTGTCACATGTCAATAACATTACAATAAATAAAAAATGAACCCTAAAAATATGGAATCAAATCAATTACAATTAAAAGGAACCAAAAACCATATGAAACCCTAACTGAAAAAATTAAGAAATATGAGAAAATCACTCCTTCAACAAAGGTACAGAAGGCTAACAGTGCATTAGGGAGGCTACCATAGGTGTGTCAGGCCTTGAGAGGGGGCTGCCGCTGGAGGTTTGGTAGAATAGGGGACAAAACACATCTAAGGGTAGGGGAATGAGGATTAGGGGTGGCACACATGTGTCTCATCAGGGGGTGGGGGTGGGGTTGACCACTAGTGTAATGTCTGGTCATGGAGGGTG
Source organism: Viscum album (assembly GCA_963277665.1). Classification (NCBI taxonomy): domain Eukaryota; kingdom Viridiplantae; phylum Streptophyta; class Magnoliopsida; order Santalales; family Viscaceae; genus Viscum; species Viscum album. The sequence goes on along the minus strand of OY728136.1, from coordinate 1,950,574,462 downwards.
TGGGAAAGAACAATGTGCATGTGAAGGTGAGCGTAGTTGTGGATGTAGGTAGGGTTAGGTGGGAGAGATTTGTGATTTCACAGGGAAGAGCTACAATGTGCGATGAAAATGAGGGGGTGGAATGGAAAATGTTAAAAAATGTAAATGAAATGAATATTAAGATAAAATAAAACACATATAACTCTAAAACAACATAAAATAATAATAATACTAATAATAAGATTAGTAATATTAGAGGTAAAATTAATGTTAAAAAATTTATAACAATTACATAATAATAATTATAAAACTATTAAAATCATATTTAAATTAATAATAACGAGGAAAATGTTAATAATAACATGTTAATAATTTTATTACCATAAAAATGATTTAATATTGTTAATGTAATTAAAATATTATCATAAATAATAATAAAGATAATTATCCAAATATTATTATTATTATTATTAATAAACCATTTAATTTTTTTGTTAATTTTATCATTTTATTTTTTCCTTTATCAACATTTTCATTTGGTTAACTATGTAACCGCACACCGGGTAGGTCACATGTTGATCTGGTGAATCCATATGACTTCGTTCATGCCCTGCCCATGTGCTGGATAGTGCCAACCCAATACAATCATTTATCAGTAAAAGTGAAAAGCTCATGTTGGGCCCAACCCGCACCTCAACAAAACAATTTTTAATAATGATAAAATTAAAATATTAAATTAAAATTAAAATCATTTCCAAAGTGCTATGTATGGGTGTGACAGTTCCCCCCACTATGAAAACATTCAACCCTCATAAAGACTACTTGAAGCCTGAATAGAGTATAAAAATGGGTAATCCAACCCAAATCACTACATATGCTCCCAAGACTCATGCACTTTATTCCCATACAACCATAGGATGTGAACAAATAGAATGTACTTCCCTTGATGCATGTTATATTGTGATTCTACCATCCATATTGGTGGCTCATACATAGATAAATCATGCACTATCTCAAAACTATTCCCAGTTCAATCGCTGAGACGAGTTCAGATTATAATTTTTCAATTGGGATACATGATATATGTCCAGAATTGACATCAATTGAGAAGGTAATACAAACCTCTATTCCACCGTAATAATCTGATCAGTGATCTTGAAATGCCTGACATAGCTCTGTGTTATCTGTCCCTGCAATCCAAAACAACAATGACCCAAGCATGGGGCCACCATCAAGAACTCCCAATCTCCCAGGGGAAACATATTATCCTAAATCCACTGATTAGGATATGATTTTTGGAGACTCTGAGTTATCACTAACTATATCAAAATTATCTTGACTTTCTAAGATGTCTCCTGCATAAGGTTGGGCCCCAAAAGTGAATTCTGGATTAATTCAACAAACATAAATGATACTGGCTTGGATGACCATATAGTGCCTTAAAATGCGCCATTCGATTAGAGGAACGGTAATTTTTATTATAACTGATCATGACAAAGCCCAATTGGCTATCCCATGATCATTTAAAATCCAAAATACATGTTTGTATCATGTCCTCCATATTCTATTTTACCCGCTCTGTGTGGCCATCCATTTGGGAAATGAATTCCATGCTTATTTGGATATGCATTCCCAAATCCCTTTTTAGGACTTCCCAAAAGTAAGAGGTAATGTTGGGGTGTTTATTAGAAATAATTTCTAATAACACATCGGTAAGTCTAAGCTCATCTCGAATATACAGTTACCCCAGCACATCCACCCAACTAATGAATATCATCAAAATAAAATGGTATTATTTGGTCAAACAGTCAATAACTTCCCTAAAAGTGTTTTTCCAAGATGTGTATTAGTAATGAGATTAATGAATTATATGGTGACCTCATCCTAGTTCAAGGTACGACTGGGTAATGTATAAATAATACCTAGTGGTCTCTTATTCTATACTTTCACCTGCTGAAAAAATATAGCCTATCGATACGAATTCACCTATGTACCATCTCATACATGGCCACAAAAATGGGGAGAAAACATAATAATACATCTTTGTTTTACCATGAAGAAAGGCCCACTAAGACTGGTTTCCATCCAACATTACCCCATTCTATTGAAAATACACCACCATGGCGTGGACCTAGAATAAAAAGATCCCTTCTGAAGAAAAAGTCCAATCAGAAGAATTATCCCTACCATGAATAAAATACATAGACCACTGGAACAACTATTCAACGGGCTTCTCAAACTGAATCAACTTATGTAGATAAGTATTCAAATGAACACTTTCCATGAATGTAACTCTGTCATGGTCCTTGATCTCTATGTGAATCTGAGAAAACATCCCATTCAAAGTCCACTCATCACTTGACATCCTCAAATCTAGTACTATCACTTTCTAGATCAAGGTGTCATCCACCACAATCCCGTTTCCTGGGGTGTATACAATATCAATGTCAAACCCCTACAGGTACTCAATCCAATGTTGCTACCTAATATTATGATTCTTCTGATTAAAGATTTAGGCTAGATATTATGGTTAGAATAGGGAACAAAATTCTATCCAATGAGGTAGTGACGCCATGTATTCAAGGATTGCATCAATGCTGATAAATCCAAGTCATGGGTCGATAAATTCTTCTAATGCAGTTAGACCTGGCCAAAACTATCATCCACTACATGATTATCCATCATGAGTAAACACCAATGAATACTACATAATGTATCACAATAAATGATGTATAACATCCCATAATCTATTAAGGTCAACCGAGGTGTTGTAGTCAACCACCGCTTCAAATCCTCGAAGGATTCCTAGCACATTGGGCTTTATTCAAACATAACCCCTTTCCAGGTGGGTGTGTTTATATAGTAAGCATTTTGTGATAAATTTTGAAAAATACACTTGTAATAACAATCAAGGACCAGAAAAATTCTGATCTCAAACACATTCCTTAGCTATTCCAATGATATGAATGCACTAATATTTTCATGATCCACTGAAATGATTTCTCTAATGTGACATGACCCAGATACATCACCTACCTTATCTAGAATGCGAACATGGAAAAAGTTTCATAGAGGAGATGATCCCCAAAAGTTCCCAACATGATCTATAAATGATGCTCATGCTCATCCTCTGATACAGATTAAACCATGATTTCATCAAAAAATACCATGAAAAATTAGTGATGATACTTTTGGAACACCCTTTTAATGAGAACCCTAAAATCAAATGGAGAATTTTGCAATCCAAAAGTCATGAAAAAATACTCGATATGGTTATACCAGCTTTATAATCTCAACTTTTGAATGTATACATCTCTTACTCTTAGTTGGTGGTAACCCATAAACATGTATATTTTGGAGAACCAATTTTCCCCAATAATTTGTTTGATAAAATTATCAATTTGGTGAAAAGGTTATTTTGAATTTCTATGGATAAATAATTATACATCATGTAATCAATGAAAAACCAGAGAGATCCACCATCCTTCTTCGTGAATAAGACATGGGTAACCCAAGGAGAGATGCTTGAGTGAATGAATCCATTGGATTCAAAATCATCCAACTATATATTTAATGCCATTAATTCGATAGGGTCCATGTGATATGAGGGATGATGCATAGGATGTTTTCCCAAAACCAATTAAATCATGAACTCCATGTCCTTCTCTGGGTTTAATCATAAAAATCATCTATAAATACCACTGCAACATCATCAACTATAAGATGTAATCCGCCCTGAGAAGAAACACCATAGTCAATTATCACGAGTGATGATAATGGATAAGAAAAACATCCCATCAACAAATGTGGAGGCCGTGCCTGACCCGATCGAGTATCAAATTGCCTATGAAATACCTTAGGACTCTCATCTAGTTCTAGAAACCAAACTCACCACCGATAGTAATCCAAATGCGCTTGAATGCTCACCAGCCAGTCCAAGCCAAGGATCACATCAAATTATTCAGTATTCTAGACCATGATGTCACATTCCATCTTAACTCATTTCATGGAAAGCATGCATGACGTACACTTAAGTCCTTGCTCCTTCTTCTTCCAAAACAGTACTAATAACCCAATTAAAAATGATAATAGCTCGGCTGGTTGGTTGAACTAATTCATAAGACAAACTTATATAAAATTTACAGATTCACTTGTATATAATAATACTATAGGTATAGAAGATGCAATTTCTATGATACCTCAAATAGTTGAATTTATATCATGCGATCCTTCATGTGCCTGACACACAATATAAAGATCCCTAGTTCCCTCTTGGGGATGTACTCTCACCTATCTATCTACCTAGAAGATGATCTGGTCATGCTACCATGACCACCAAACTGAGATCAAATTGTCTTGGTTGGCTCTGACTAAACTAACTCTCACATAGAATCCACATATTCTTCCCCACTCTAATAAGGGTGTGTAAGCCAACAAAATCTGATGCACGTATCCCATAAATCCACATAAATAGAAATTATTGGGAGGGGAGGGACATGTAGGTTGGTTGGGTACTTCCATTCCACACTCATAGAAACCACAGACCCAACACTAGAATCCCTATATAAAGTCAACTAGAGGGGATGTCATGAGCTTGTTCCACCCTTCATCCCTTTCTTATCATGCTTCCTTTTCTTCTCATATGAACTACCCCTACCAACCAATGACATATCCCCAAAATAACCAAACCTACCTCTTCGATCAACTTCAACCATAAATGATTATTCAACCACCTAAGCATTAGTATTCAACTGGAACATGAATACGTGAGAGAAGATCTCAAGACAGAAACCCTTTTCAGACCTCTGATCATTTATCAGTTCATTGGAGACTATTTTTGGGGAATACCAGAAAACATCATCAAAGAGGTTTTCATAATCCATCAGTAATCTATCCCCCTTTTACAAGATCTATGAATTCACGAGATCATGAATACACCAAGGAATTAGGTAATTATTTTTCATTGAAGACTACCTTGATGTCCTTCCAGCTCAAATAATGTTTCTTCATAGCATAGAAAATTGAGTCCCACCACATCTTACTGGTAGAATGTAGCTAAAGAAAAGAACATTTCACTCTGACCTCATCAAAAAATGACTATGAACTAGGACATATACTCTATAATCCAAGAAACTATTTCGATTTTTGAGTCTACATGATAAATCAAAATGATGTGGGTTTGTTCTAGAAAAAATCACAGCATTTGTTCCCTTTTATGACTATACTATTCTTCTCTGACTTGAGTAGAATTAGGTTCAGGACTCAATCCTTGTCCTAGAGTTTAAACGACCCATAATATAGCTTCAGACTTCCTCTTATCAAGCAGTGAGGGAGAATACTATACAAATTAATCCTATAGGTGCAAGGGAGATCTCTAGGGAGGCAGGATGCTACAAGAAGAAACAATCATAAAAATGACAACATTAATAAGTCATGTCTAATGAAAAATAAAATTGCAGTAATAAAAATCACCATTAGTAAACCAGACATAGAAGATAATCCCAATGACCAAACCACTTATCCACCACCTGATTTCTATGCACAGTGTATAGCCTATACATCCCATATAGTGGAGATGTCAAAGAATCATCCTGACATTTCATGGAGACTCGAGGACTATCATGAGGTGTGATGGCTAGGAACCCTACTCATAACCAGTACTCTACATCTGTACAATCCTACCTTATATCTAACTGGAATCATCAGAAATAAAATCAACCAAAGAGAAACTTTCCATGATAACATTTTTTCAGGAACCAAATAGGGTATCCATCCAACCAATGAATGGCATAGTATGTGGAAATGTTCGTAGGGTATCATGATCTACATGTGATGGCACTAGTTCCGGGGTTTAAAAATCCAATGTCAGAGAAAAGTTTTAACAAATAAATAAATAAAAAACAACCAACAATATATGTTGAACCAAAACTGGAAGTCACTGCCAAACAATCCTTTCACCAAACCAGAATGTCAGTAACAAATGTAATACAAATGAAACAAAAAAACTGACTACCATTAGTAGGGGTGATGAAAAAAACAATCTAAAAAACCGCAACCTTATAGGAGGACACCTCGCCCAAGGTATCTCCACCAAGCACCACCAAAAAGGACTGCTAGAAACCCGAACCACCTTCTCTAAATGACTTACCCTTACCTATGTCCAACATAGACAAATACCCTTACACACAAAATAGTAATTAGGGTGTGAGATACCACCCAATATGATGCCCCCAAGAAAATATTCCATGCATAAATATTAAGTGAAAAATACAGGTGGATGTTCCACAGATGAAAATAAATATATTCTTAAAAAAGATTAATGAAAAATGTTTTCATAATAAACTTTTTATAGGAGACAACAAAAATTAAAATACACATGCTCCAACTTTTATAATAACCCCAATGTCACACTATGTGTTAACTGTGAGCATAAATTAAACAAGGATCACAACATAAGAGGAAGGCCCTTTAGATACTATAGAGAAGTGGGCCATATAACAACTCATCTTGATGAAAGGTGGTGTATAAACCACAAAAACATGTGTTATATTGAACAAGAAACTAGTAGGGAACATTCCCACAAACTAGTGGTTTCCATTAATCATCAAAATTATTAGTTAATGATGTGGTCGTCATTCCAGCTAAGTGAAATTGGGATAATTCCACTTATGTGCCAGTAGTGCAGTAGCCCAAGTTCTCCCACCTACTACCTGTTCTTCCAATTTGTGCTCAACAGGTTTTATGTATATGTGACATGGAAAATATAAATAAATGAAACTAACAAGGAACTACCTAAACCCAACACGTCACTCACACAACAAAATTTCCACTTGAAATAGTTATCACATGAAAAAAATTACTCTTTACAATAAAATCAATATTTCATCCTTATTAATTATTTTACAAAACATTTAAAATTATATGAAAAAGATTATAAAGAATAAAACATCTTTACACCCAAATCCTACCCAACCCTCTTTCATGACAAAACATACATAATTCCAAATCATGAACACAATATTTATCACATACCCAAATTAATAAACTAACTATATAGTTTATAAAATTGTAATAAACAAATCAACATGTATTCCATAGAACATTTCACACATATATCGCATAACCATTCTATAGAAAATCAACTGTACACTAAATCTCAATAGAGACATATTCACTGCACACAAATAGATTAATAAATCTACTAACATAATTTGACCAACCAATTATGTCATCAAATAATAGTTTTATTGAAATCCCTTACTTTGGTGAAGTAATCCTCATTATTTTGGCGCGATAATTCTGTCGCACGGCAATCACACCACATGGGATCTAAATAAAACCCTATAAATAAGGCATAAAATCTATTACGCCAAAAAATGATCCAAACACCATATGAAACCCTAACAAAAAATCTATGTACAGAAGAAATTAACCATCCAGAGAGAATCACACTTGTGATGACGGTGAGGGAGGATAACAGATCATGATTGAGGCTGCCAAAGGATCTCCACATTGGGAGAGGTGGGTGTCGCTAGAGGCTCATAGAACAAGGGGGTGGCTCACAACTACGGGGAGGAGCGTGAGGAGTAGGGGATGTAGACGGGGTGTCTCATCGGTAGGGAGGTGGACTATCAGTGTCACATCCAGTCAAGGGGGGTGTCAGGCAGTACAGTTTGTAGAGGAAGGGGAGGGTTTTTTTGCTATGATTAGGGTTAGATGGGGGAGCTACAAAATTTCATTGTGGTGGGGGAGAAATAGTACATGATGTAAATGATGGGAAGGAATATAATAGGTGAAAAAAAGAAAAAAACATGAAATAAAAATAAAGAAAAAATAGAACTTGAAAACCTCAAAAAACATGAAATGAAAATAATAATAATAATAATATTTGTAATACTATTGGTAAAAAGAATGCTAATTATGTTATAATAATAACTTAATAATAATTTTAACTTAATAAAAATCATAATTAAATAAATAATAATAATTATAATGTTAATAATAACATGTTAAAAGTTTTATTACCATGATAAAAATTTAGTGTCAACCAAATTTAAATATTTAAAGAAATAATAATGATGATGATGATCCCAATATTATTATTAATATTAAGATAGATATTAAATTATTTTAGTCATTTTATCATTTTATTTTGCACATTCTTAACTAGTTCATTAAGTTGACTAACTAAACACACACCAAGCATGCCGAACATTGATATGGATAATCCATATGTCTTTGTTCCTACCTTTCCTGTGTGCTGGATAGTGCCATACCAATAAGCTCATTTAGCAGCAAAATCGTAAAGCTCATGTTGGACCTGACCCACACCTCAAAAAATCAATTTTTAAGCCTTTCGAAATTATAAGATAAAAATAATATTAAAAAAATTTAGAAGTGTTATTCTATTTGTGACAATTAATATATATAATTAATTAATTTAAATAGTTCTTTTATCCCATTTTTTAATTTGGGTACTTCAAAATCTAATTTCTTATTTGAAGTCCCTTGGCTACCGAGTAAATGTTGAAATTGTGGGGATCCAATTATTTGAAGGGGTGAATGTAACAATAGAAGATGTAAAATATGGAACATGATGTTGGATATAATATAGAACACACCACACCAAAACTAAAATATAATATAACAAGCCAATAAATTCTGATATTTAAATTTATTTTTTAAATAAACATGATATTTTTATTCGATTGTGGAACATGCAACTATAACCCTAAGTGAAATGTAATTAATGATATCACTATAAGCCTATCATTATATTAGTATGTATGAATATTACTATCTAAATTATGATAATTATATGTTTTAAAAATTGGAATTTATATTCTATTAATAGTACATAACACATTTTTTTGAAATAAATCGTTTTTTTTCTAAAAAATAGCAATTTTTCTAACTATTGGTTTAGACGCACTTTTCAGACATAATATAAAATTATATTTTTACACATTTATAAAATTTATTTTTCAAAATTACCATTCAAGTTTTAATCATTATATAATAATTAATTTATAATTAATTATTGTAATTTTCCTGAAATTTTTTATTTGTTAACAAGTAGTGAATGATACTAATTTTTGTTAAAAACAACAATTTCATTTAAATAATATAAAATGTCGTATTATATTTTAATTTTTTAAAATAAAACAAAATTACCACCCAAAAAATAAAACATATATTTACTGAACATATTTTGAACATATACCCGCAAAAGATTGATAATAACCCATTTTTTGTTTTTCTTATATGATTAAAACATTCTTGAAATTCATTCATTTATAAATAATCATCTTTGTCCTCTATCCAATTTATTAAATCCAATCCTTATCCTGAAAACATCACACAAAAAATTCCAATTCATTCATCCAATACATGCCCGAATTCCTTCCTAAATCCTAAAAAAACATTCTAAATACAATACATTGATACATAATCTATCCTAGTATTGATTTATGTGTAAAGAAAAATATGTTTTCAAGTGAATATGCAACGTTATTAAAAAATGATTATTATATAATTTATTCTTAAATTTAATTCAAATATAAAAATCCAATTAATATATTATAACCAAAGTTCCTTCCAAACATCTTGTTGTTATTATGATAAGATAATGAGCTATATTCGTCTCCTCATCCATGAAATAGAAATGAAACCATCAATAATGTGTACATTATACTACAACCAGAATAACTAATGTAATTCATTTATTCATACCCACCATTAATTGATGAATATAATTTTGTATTTAATTTTTTAAAATGTTTTCTATAGAATTGTTTTAATTATTTTATTATAATATGAAATAAAACATCTTAATCTAAAATCTGTTTAATATATGGTAACATCACTTGTGTGTAAGACATAGACCATCTCACAAAGCGATGGGATTAATTTTTCACATATGCATTACACGCAATGTAATACGGATAAATTAATGAATATATATATATGGTACAAAGGATATGATTATGATTTTCATAAATTATTATATCACCCACATTATTTACCCTTTCATTCAATAATGTAATTATATCATTGAAGGTGGGTAAGTACAACCTACAGTCTCGATGAAGTGATGTGGATCATTTTTCAAGTAAAACATTAAAAAATAATTCATAAAAAGTATCTAATGAGTTAATATGATATATTTAAAATTAATATAATTTTATTTATTACGTAACTATATAATATTAAAAATAATTGAAGCATTTTTAAAAAATCATGATTGGGAAAAAAAGAATTCAACACCCGAAACAATAATAATAATAAAATAATATTAATAAAAGAGTGGTAAAATGGTATAAGGAGATAATATATGATTTCATAAATATTAATATTATTCAGCTACAAACTAATAATTTCATTAAATAAAGTATAAATAAATTATGAAAGTGTTCAATGAAAAGGAATTCTGAAGTAAGGGACTTCGTCTAAATTTTTCTACATTGAGGCATATTAAAATGTCACACACCTAATTTATTTTATATCTTTAATATACTGATTAATTTTTATGTAATATCATAGATAATTTTACATTAATTTAATTTTATGTTTCAATTTGAAATTATCGTCCAAGGGTATTTACCTTGAAAATTACCATGTGGTAAAAAATTTTGTAAATCAATTTAATTTCATTAGGTCATATTATGATTATTTTAATTTCATATATATATTTTTGTAATTATTATTTATTATCTCATGTTTTAATTATAATTTTCATAAATATATATAATGTTTAAAATAGTAATAAATTTATTGAATAATTATCACTTCAATTTATGACCATTGTAATGAATTTCATCTCAATTTCCAATTTATTGCGATGAATATATTAATATGAATCTATAAAAAAAATTTGGCATTTATATTTCACCTTTTATGTATTTAACATTAATAAATATTTGTGCATTATCTTACTATATAAACCTATATTCCCAATGAATCAATGTTCACATCTGAATTCTTGTTTAACTTTTTCATTGTTAATTTTACTCATGATACAATAACATTCTTGTGATCAATTTTCTCATTCTATTATATTTCATTTAAATATATATTATTAATATCATGGATATGGTTAATAATTAACCCATATACAATTTTTATATGTGGGGTTTAAATTGAATACAAATTAACTATCTTATGAAATATTGATAATTGTATATTTTAAAATCAATACAAGTATTTGATAGTGAGGCATGTTGGGAATGAAAAAAATTATTTCAATATACAAGGAATGAGTTGGAAATAATGATATGTGTGTGAGTTTTTTTATATATCCCCTCAAATAACTTGTAATCTCATGGGATCAATCAGTTTGTAAGCCTTAATTAATGAGTAATCTAGTGTATACCTACACATCAGTTTTAAACTTTCTTTTGAATGTATTTGGTTCTAGAGGTATCATGGTTCTGGAAATCCTGACATTCAAGAATTATGAATTTACTTTATTAATTATTAATTTATTATTATTATTGATATTTTTAAAATTATATTATCTGTAAATGTATTTCATTCTATGGTAGTGATTAAATGGATTATGTTTTCAGTTTTATACCATGACATATTGATTAGGATTTATATAATCATGATAGTCACATTATTTATTAAATGAAATGTGTGTCAAGATATATAAAATTATATATTGATTATACCTTATCTAATCATAATAGAAATTTTATTGATTAAATTTAATATGTTTTCATATAGTTACAATTAAATGTTGATTGTAATTTATCTTATAATTGGGTTTCAATTATTCATTAATTGGAATGCGTCTGAAAATATTTACCATGACATATTGATTATTAATGATTGATTACTCTTAATTTATTCATTATAGACTCCAATATATTTATATTATACTTTTAATTTAAGAACACCCTTATTTCTTAATTTCCTAAGAATCCAGGATGTGTTTTATGAGTGATATATGCGAATATTGAAGGAGAAATAATGACATTCTCAAATAAAATTGATTTCTGCAATCAAATAAAATATTTGAAAATTATATATATATATATATATATATATATATATTTACCAATAATAATAATCTATGTGGTACTTATTGATGACATTATGTGTATCAAATTATAATCAAATACTGTAGATATCAGCTCTGGTCGGCAAGGGTAGAGGTCATCACACTAAACGTAAAGAATATAGAAATTGGTGATGTGGATCATTATGAACAACTTATTTATAAACACAAGTTGTTATATAATATTTTGTTCTAATTTAATAAAACTATAAAAATAAAATATCCATTGTTATGTAAATATTCCAATATTTCTTATCGATGCTATTTTTTTCATGGAATAAATTGTGTCATTTTTATTAAAATCAAAGATAATAATGTAAAGATTATATTTTCATCACACAATATTGGTGTTATGGTCAAATGAAATTATATACGGTGGATCTAAATTATAATTGTTTAGAATATAACTATTTTATATTAAAAAATCTATTAATGAATTAGATTATTATAGTATTTATGTTTGTTTTAATGTTTCCCTTAAGGGTGACCCCTCTTTCAATATTTTAAATCATTACTTTGGGAACAAGATACATAGTTTATAATGGTCAATAAGGATGTTCTAAAAACAAAATTGGATGATAATTTTCTAGTGGATATTATTATGGAAATATTACATTTTACTTTATCAAATATAATATTTTATTGTGTTTTTGAAATAAATAAATTACATATTTTTTAACCTAATATATTCTTATTTTAATTTTACGAAAAAAAGATAATTTGATATTAAAACAACAAGATAAACATTATGATTGAATTGGAAATTTTAAAACATTTCTTAAATTTCCATTGGATCTATAAAATTATTTACTGACATTAAATTATCCAAAATCATCGCATTTAATATTCTAATACTTATTACATTAATATTTCACCATCTTTCCCAAGAATTTGTTTACTATTGTGCTAGTGTAAATAGTAATTATACTATTACCAAATATGTAAAATAAATTACTATCATAATAATAATTTCATTATATTCAAAATAAACATTTATATTTTTTTATTTAATATTTTTATTTTATGAATAAAATTGTTGATATTAATAGAAAGAGAGTTCCTTTTTATATTTAATTGTTTCTAAAAAATATAATGGTCAATTTTATAGGGAAATTCAATGAAATTTGAAAATTTTGGTAATTAAATGAATTTTGATTAAATAAACTCAATAATTGAAATGAATGAATTTTTTTAGATATTTGTAGTCTTGGTCACATATTTCTAACTAGGTTATCCAATTTCCCACTTTACTGAGGTGATAAACATTCATCATGGATATTATTCCATTAGAAGAATATTTTAAATAAATTAAAGAAATAATTATAAAACTAAAATACAAAATATAGAATCTATTTTCAATGAAATTTTTTTAATATTTTTTAAAAATAAATATTTAATATTTGATTATAATATTTAACAAAAAAAGTTTAGACATGTTTTCATTTTATTAATAAAAATTGACTTTTACCAAAGTAAATTGTAATTTTTATTCACAATTGATAATTTTTTTAAGGTGATTGAGTCTCAATTGAATATAATTCCCAAAAACTACTGAATATATACTTATGAGAACATTGTAAAAATAGATTTACAAAAAAAATAGTTTTTTAAATAAAAACATTACATAGATTTCATAAAATAATCGGACATTTATTTCTATGATCAACAATAAATATTTAATACCAAAATATTACATATTATGTATATATTGTCTAAAAAATATTATTTTGTGATATTTCAATACATTATTATGTCATTATAGTGACATAAAAGTCTCATAATTTGTGTATTTGGAATTCATCGTTATTGATAAGAAATGAACTATTTCATAAAATTCAAAAATAAAATGGCAAGCTAATATTGATATTATGAAATAAAAAATGTTCGTTATTTTAAAAAATTTAAAATATTGCGTGAATTAGATTATCTCGATAATTAAAACTAAAATGTGTGTAGAATTTCTGATTTTATGCAAGAATTGCAATTTTAGAAAATAATTGTTCATGTACTTATATGATATAATTAATATTACTACAAATTCACCAGAATAAATCATTCCATAAATAATTAAAATTAATATAATTTAAATATATTCATGAACAAATTCTAACCCTATAGTGAACATTATTTGACCACATTTTATTGCATGATCAACTTATCATTTATCCCTTAATTACATTAATCACTCATAATGTCACATTTTAAAAAGGTATATAGTATAATCATATATCCCCAAAAATATACTAATCATTACTAAAAATAAACCAAATTATTAGAATAAAATTAAAAAATACATTCTTCTCTACTTTAACTCATTCTTTTATTCCACAAATAAAATACCATCATTGAATGTAACATTTACTTTATCTTCATCTTATAACAAGTTAAATTTATCAAACTTTTTAAAAAATTATCTTTTATCCCATAGGTAGAAAAAATATTTTAAAAGTATTGGTTATATTAACATATCTTCAAAATATATGATAACCCCTTTATTATGAATAAAAATAGATAGGAAATCATATAAGAACATATTAACCATACAACTTTTGTGTTTCCCTCTAATAATAAAACAATTAAAATTAATCCTAAATAATTTAACACTAAATAACATTTTACACCGGAGGGTTTTATATAAATAATTTTTATCATAAACCCCCATAAAATCTTACAAAATTTCATCAATCACATATAAATAAAATAACTTAAATCCAACAAAGTATATCTATGAAATTGAATTATGATAATTATTAAACTATTCTAACTATAATGATATCATTAATTATTATATCATCCTAATATAATTATCTTATTAAACTATATGGTAATCAATACCATTATGTGATACCAACTATGACTTCCTAAGACTCATAAAACCCTATTTGTTTGAGAATAACCTACTGTTTACAAAATTTCTTTGATAAAAATTTATGAGACCAAATTTTATCCATCCATAATTACAATATTAATTTCCAACAACAATACTATTTCATACCAAATACCAATAAGGTTTTTTGTTTTTTAGAATTTGGAAAAACCATTTATATTACCAAACTCTTGACCTTCCAATAAATTTATTATTTCTCCCAATTATAATTATATTTTCATTTTTTATAAGAATAAATATAAGTCTTCCAAAAAAAATATTCAAAATAAGACACTCATTAAGTCATATCTGAAAAAAAATAATTCTTCATAACATCGTGAAATAGAAATATAATAAATAGTGAGAATATATTCTTAGTAATAAGAACAACAGAATATATCAATCTATGATAACATGTATGAATTATATTATAATATGGTTTCGAGAGAAGGATATTAACTTAGTAAATTCATTCATAGATGACTATAGTGTATAAATCGCGATTCATTTAATATATATTTTTCATAATAAGAGATCTTAGTCAGAAATGCTTAAAGTCAATAATATGTAATCATGATATGTGATAGAATATCATTAACATAAGAAATAAATTCATAGAAAAAAGATAAGTATATAAAATCATTTCTATAGTAAATAACTCTACCAAGACTATCCCAATGGATATATTCCAACTGTGTGTCAATCTCACTACCCATTACCATTATTTCCTTAGTCAATGCCCATAGCTAAAACTCTATTACTATATTGGGATAAGTACACATTCTATTTTATATTATATATTGATAAATAAATCATTATACAATGAATCATAAGGATATATAATTTATGAATAAAGATCAAATAATGGAAACCATATATTTATGTGCCATATGAAAAAAAACTCATTATTTCTTCATAGTGTTATTAACACATGGGAAAAAATTAGATTCAATAAATCATCATTAAAATAAAATCATCATAATACATATAGTGGATGTATTTGGATGTAATAATATGTCAATACCCGACAGAAAATAATAAAAACCGTTAAAGGATTCAGAAATTTTGGAAAAATAACTTTCTAACAGAATTTAGAATATTTATTGAAAATAAATATTAAACATAAGTTTTATTTTGATATCATCTATACAAAAAAAAAATTAAGGAAAAGTTACTTTCTCTTTATGAACTTTTAAAATTATAAAAAATATATATGGTCAAAAATGATATGTTGCTGGAATAATATGTTCTAGTAATATTTTTGGAAAGATAACATTATGTTCAAAATTTTTCAAAAATTAAAAATGGATTATTAATAATTTTTTTACAGAGATTCATTTTATTATTTTAATAAATTATTATTTTTTAAATAACATTTATAAAAATAAATTATTTGTTTAAAAAATTTATAATTTATTTTTAATAACCCTGATTTGGAACATAATTATTCCCGATCAAGAATAGTAAATAAGGTTAGGTTTTAAAAAAACATTCTTCTTATTAAGTAATAGTGATTGAATAATAAAAGGGGAAAATGGAAAAAAAATATAAATAACTAAAGGAGAAGAAAATAAATGGGGATTGAATGATGAGGATAAAATAAATTCCCTCATTGAAAATTTCACATAGAAAATCATAGAAGAAATGAGATTTTAATATAAACCCATAACAGATTTGTACCATTTGATTAATAAAAAAATTTAATGTAAGGGTAAATACCAGTAATATGAAGTGATATATTATATAATATATCAATCGGGATGTGTATACTCTATTTAAAGAAAAATAGGGGAAATGATAATGTCTTGTTGAAACATTACTCAGACAATGAACCCTTACATCCAATCCACACATTCTTCATATGTCATCATAAAATACTATACAATAAATTTATATACATTATAGATATATAATAATACCACATTAATACATATATTATCTTATATTATTCCATTATAATTTGAATTTTCTAATTTTTATTCAATTATTCATTAAAATTTACATTCACATTGTTAACAGTTCTATTTCCCATGCATATCTCAGTTTGATGGATTTGATAGGAAAACCTTGGTAATAGTTTCATCATTTTCAGTCATAATCATGTCATAAATAGGAAATTTATTCATTATATACACTTTTATGACCATTATTGTAATTTCATGATAAGAAATACATTGCATTACTCCATATTGATGGTAGTCTTTAGGTAAGAACAAGTGATGTACTCATTTTATAATGAATGAAAATAGAGGAAGGTAAAAATAATAATTATAGAATCAAAATAATATAATTAATATAATGAATAATTATTAAATCATTACATATTAATATCCATGTTCAAAAATAAAAAAACTAACCTCATCACTTTTTGGATATAGAAGACACACATTCCTCTGAATGACATTACAATTTTTCAGAAGAGATGAGGAAAAAAATATAAATAATATTTTAAATTTAATAAAGTAATTTTTTTATATAAATATATTTCAATTTTATCCATATATATTACAATCCATGGACATGGATTATTGAAAATAAAATTCATCACAACATGGAGAAAGTAATCTATACAAAATCATAAAAGATATTTTTTTACATTAAAAATTAATAATATCTAAAATTAGTATACCAATAAAATAAATAAATTCTCCTATTTAAAAAATATTTATTAAAATTATGTAAACATTATTATAGAATATCTGTGAGATGATACAAAATAATGAATCTCGATTTAGATCGGTAAAGAGAATTACCTCATCCATGGGTATAATCCTTTAGATTATATCTCAATACATCATGATATGATATTTGGGATATACAAGGACAACTATATCAAAGGTAGGAAATCTTATTGATGATTGGTTCAGATAATATTCCATCCATGTAGCTCAATAGGTGTGTAGAATTGAAAAATGTATATTCACATTTATTCGTGAGTTCGGTTGAAAATTTGTAAATACTTGAACATTTATAATATAATATATATTATTCAAATAAATTATATTAAATTATAATATATATTATGATTATAATAATATTATTTAAATCATATCAAAAAAATTAGATTTAGTAATTTCTCTTTTTTGACCACATATTTACTTTAACCCGTATTTTATCATATTTAACATTTACTCTTGTAACATGATACATAATATACAGGGGTAAAAATTAACATTTTAATCATAATGTGGATATTATGTTTATAATGGGTGATATTATAGACCACATAACAATAAACATAAAAAATATACGATTTTTGATGATTTTTAAATAAATAAATTATATATTGTTTATCAAAAAGTATCATTAAATTCATTTACAAGGATTTCCATATAATTTTATACTATATAAAAATATTTAAATTGTACTATAATTTAAATATTCAAAACAATACATTAATCTCATTTAGATCCATAAAAATAATTCAACACTTTAACATATCTTCATCATATGACATGAAATATTGTCGACCTATTTACACTGATTTCTCACATGTCTGAAAAATAAAATCATTAGAAATTACAATTTTTTATTGGTAATTATATTATTATATGAAAAAATGTTATACAATCATAAAAATAATTTATTAATCTAAAAATTATATACTTATAACCATCCATAACATCTTTTTTTTCATATTACAACAACCTTAAAATAAAAAAATAAAGAGTGAAATTTTAATAATTATCCTATACGTAAAAGAATATAATTGTCATTATTAAAGGATAAGGGATTAAAATTTCAATATATTTAATTCTAGTATGTTCATTTTATTATTTAATATTCAAATTAAATCAAGAATCAGTGATTTTTAGATTTTATATAATAGATTTTGTAATGCCCCTACCCTAGAAAACTTGAGTAAGTGCATTAATTTATTACATTGGAAAGTGTAAGGGAATAAAATCTAAAAGGAACAATCAGTTCACTAGTTATGGGAGACTATATTACACGAATGATACTTCTATTACATTGGGAATGATAAAAAATATAACATCATACATAAAAAAGGAAATAAACTACAACCTTGATAGTTTATTAAAGGTTTTATTCTACATAACATAGGGAAATAAAACATAATAAAGGTGAGATCAAATTCTTAGAAAGGGTTATATAAAACAATAATATTCTAAGTAATGTGAAGAATTAATATTAATTATATAATGGTAAATAATTTAAAAACACATGCCATTAATAAACCAGAAAGGAAAATGTATACATCAATTATTTCACAAGGAAAATATCATAGAAAGTAATAAATAAGTACTAAATGATGACAATTATTATTTACTAGACTTATTTTATATAAAAAATAATCCATTATTATGTCAATACAATTTTATTACATGGGTAGAAAGTAGTTTGATTCTATTTGGAAACAAGCATGAAAGGTTTTTCATGAACAATTCTACCTTGTGAGACCTATTAATGCATTGAGGGGATATTATGGGTCCCACACATCACTACAAGTAAGAATAATTATTCGGTTAAATATTAATTTAATAAAAATAGTCCTTAAACAGTAGCTGTATTTATTAATGAGTATATAATCATTAATATTACCATAGTAAAAGCAATATTCAAAATTAACACCGTTTGAAAAACGGTATACGACAAAGACAATAATCATATCAAATACACAAGAATATGAATATTAAATAGAAATATAATCTCAAATGAAGGATTATTTCAATGGGGATGTACTTAAAGTGTTTAAAAATTAATATGTGGAAAATATCAAGTAAGTCTTAATGAAATGGATGTTGAGAAAATTCCCTTACCACATTGTAATCAATCATTTCATAGGACAAAAAATTAATAATAATAAAAAATTAATAATTTAATTTAATGTATATAATGATAATAATAACATTATATATTAAATGGTGGTATAAAAAATCACATATAAGAAATAAAAGGTGAATAATGGAAATAACCTTGAAATAAATGTTAGATAAGAAACCTCTTACCATATGTCTGAAAGTGTTCTATACATGATCTTACTCTCCTAGATTATCAAATAAAAAAAATTATTAAATTAATAATAATTTTAACATTCCTCTGATACACTATAGTTTTATTATGATCATTTATGATATCATTGATGGGTTATATAGTTAATTAACTCATTCGAGATTATTCATTTTAATGGTTTTTGGGGTCAGTTCACCTATTTATTAGTAATGACGTTCAAATAAAATCAGTATCGCTACCATGCATTGGAATTATTTTTATTAATTAACATAAATTTGTTTAAATATTTGTATATATCTTTTGGTTATATGGTATGAGGAAGAATACTTAGATAAATTTATAGTGATAATTTCTTACATTATGTTTGTGTTTTTCGATAATCATGCACTAGTTTTATTTAATTACTTAACAATTTGTATATATAATGGTCCTAAAATATTAAATAAAAATTAGTAAATATTTTAAATTCTATTTTGACCATAAAAACAGTATCACGTCCATCCTTGAAGGAGAAATTGATGAATGAAAATTCATCTCCCATGATGGTTGAAAATCTTCACCTCAGAGATGATGATTTCGTTTTTTAATCAAAAGCTAGAGGGAAAGAGTTTGATGAAGGATATTTCATTTAAATGATTTGATTCAATTATATTGATGATATTATAGTTTTAAAAATCATTTTGATATATTATGTGATTATAGGATAAAAAATATAATGATATTAAATGGAAATTAATTTAAACACAAATAAGATACACCTATCCAATTATTTTCTTTGAGTACAACCTTAACAGACCATTTTATTGTATTTTATTGTGTCTAGAACCTACTATATGTTCAGGAGATAATTGGGATGTTTATTCAGTAGAATTTGAGAAATGATCAAATCACAGAATGTTTATGGATAAGGGATGCAGAGTGGTGATATTTATATTGGGTGTGTAGGGTATTTGTGAATATTTTATACATTATTTTATTATTTTTCCTGAAGACTTGAAATCTAAATTTTTCCAGTGACTAAATAAAATTAATGGTTTTTATGATTTGAACTAATTGTTCTTAAAACATCCATAAAAAATTTAATAGTTTATTTAATTTATAATGTATATATGCTAAAAATTACTGTAGTTTACTATTCACAAAATATTATGGTTTTTCATAAAATCCCCAAAATTCACCTTATCATTTTTCAACAGGTATATTCCAAAAATGAACTCTAATTTTTGAGAAGAATTTTTTAATTATGAATAATTTAATTATTAATTAAAATCATCATTTACTACAAAAATAATGATTTGATAATTATAAATCATTTATAAAAATCATAACAATTAAATATTCCCTCGAAATATTATCATAATATTATAAGAAAAAATATGAAATTATTAACACATTTTATGAAAAAAATGCTTTTATATCATTTTATTAATTATAACAGGGTAATTAAATATCAATGATTTACAAATATACCAACACATAATTAATAATTTTTAATATATTCATTTACATATAATATGATATAATTATATCATACATTCATTTGTAATACACATAAATTTTAATTATAATTTTTTGGGTGATTTTTCTATTGATTTCGCTTATCTACTATTCATAAGGGTTATACTACTATTCTTATGGTCAAGTTATTATTTGATCAGAATAGTTTCCTCAACATCTAGAAACACATATCATTTCACCAATCTTCTTTAATAAAGATTCTATTATGTTCTATATGATATTTTATATGATTTATTTAAAATAAAATTGTGATAAATGTAAAATATCAAATAAATTGAATTAAATTTAACGGATAGTTACCATATAATTATGGGGTGTTATATTCCTCCCTCCATTAGAAGCATCATACATTTTTATGGAACATTACTTTATAAAAATATAGGGGTGGATCTTCTTTATAACATCACCAAGTTTCCACATTTCTTCCACCATGTTATGGTTTTTCAAAAATCATTTAATAATCGAGTCATCAGATTTATCAATACGTTCATTCTAATGTCATGAATCTCAATAGGCTATTCATAATAAAAAAAATCATGTTTTGGTCCTATTTCATTAACGTTGAGTGCTTGTGTTGGGTTTGGAATGTACATCTTTAACAACGAAACATGGTACACATCATTAATATTGGAGAGGATTTGTGTAATTTCTTGACATTATGCCATAACACTAATTCCTTCCAGCATTTCAAATGGTCCAATGTACATGGGGCTTAGTTTCCCATTCTCAGTGATCCTTTAGACACAATTCCATGCAGATACTTTTAGAAAGACATGATCTACATCATGAAATTCAAAATCCATTTCTGGTTATTAGCATAATGATTTTTCTTACTTTGGGTTGGTTTAATATGGGCCTCAATTGTCCTTACCTTTTTAATTGTTTCCTTAATAAGTACTAGGCTTATATGATTCCTCTCACCAACATTCCAAAAAATATGGATTTCGACGTCACCTTGCATATAATTGTTTATTAGAGCCATTTTAATAAGAGAATGAAAACTATATTTTTTGGAAATTTCTACCAACGGTATGTAATGATAAATTATACATTGAATGTTAAGTCAGTATGGTCTCATCCTATCATACAATGAATATTAGTCCATTTAGACTATCATTCAGTTTGACTGTGATATGTTCTACTCATATAAAGCCTAGTATCCAAAGAATTATAAATACTATTCCATAATTTTGATGTTAATTTGGGATGTCAATCATACACAATCGACAAAGGTTTACCATGAAGTATCAAAACATAATTAATATAAAGGTCTTCTAGTTATTAATTTGGAAAATCCTACGTTATTATGAGGAAATGTGAATATTTCTTATGTAGATAAACAATAACTCATATTGAATCATGCATTTTTGGATTACACAACAGTCTTGTGACAATTTCCATCATTATATCATCCCATTTACATACAGGTATATGAAAAGGATGGATGACTGCATTAAGAGGTCGAATTCCATCGTGGACCTATTTAAAAACTAATCATATTGAATCATAGTCAACAATTATTCACTTTATATTACCCCACCAATAATTTTCTTTTAGATCTCTATACATATTGTTACTAATATGGTGTGTGGAGAAATCTATAATATGAGAAAAATCTAATATTTCTCTTCTTATAATTATTATTAATATAACACATGACCTATTTTGAATTTTCATAATTCCATCCTCATACAAAATTTAACGCCCCGACCCCCAAATCCCTGAGTCGGTGCATTATTACATATCATTGGCCTGATCACAAAGGATCAAGTCTCTAATGACAGATCAGTTTAGTAGCCTTGGAAGTACTAGATACATTAACAAGGTTACATTACATCATTAAATGGAAAACTAAAACAAAATTATTTCCATATACAACACTGAGATCCCATAGACTATCCCTATAGTCCAGTAATAATACACTTCATTACATCATGGGGAAAATGAAACATTGAAAGGGGTGAGCTCAGAGGCTCAGTAAGGATAAGAATATAGCGGAAACATTCCTAAATATGTATAAACTTTTACCTAAATGTATAAGACTAAAACAAAAGCCTTTTAAACTAGAATTTCATCACTATATGGAAAATATAAAATCAAATAAATCCATTTACCTATTCACATGGATATTATAATAGTTCAATAATCACATGCAATATCAATTGCCACATTTATAATGATGGAATGCATAATGCTAGACTTTCATAACCACATAGTCAAGGCCTTGTGTCAATACTAGAAATAAAATTTTTTCAAGGACTTGTACCAAGACACAAGTTTGTCTAATGAGACCTACCGATGCATCGAAGAGCTATATCAGGCTCCACCCATCACTTAATAAGTACAATGAATTCCTCATATGAAAATAATGAAACATAATTCGATCATTCATATTAAAACTAGAAAATGAAATGTCAATACATTAACCAAAAACCATCAATGGTATAAAAATAGCACATCCACAGTCAAACATAACTCATTCAATATAATATGGAATATAGTATTATAAAAAAGTAACCTCAATAGATAATAATGAATTATATTTACATAGATTAAAATAATCATCAAAACTATTTGAGAGAAAGATCCCCCTTTTTCTTGAAATCATTTAAAAGTATCACTATTTATCAAGAAGCCGTTTAAAATATATTTTTGAATCAAGGTGTCCCATACCAATTTGAATATTTTAAAATTAATATTAATTATAAAACATTAATGACCTTATAAATCTATCCTTATAACCATTTTTAAAACATGGACATTAATAAGAATGATATTGAATAATAAATCTTTAATACATTTTAAAATGATATTTTAGTTAGAGTTCCTAACAAAATAGTGACACTTGAATACAAATAATTGAGCTAACAAATATTATAATATCATGAGAATAAAGGGATTCAATATATAATATGTAAAATCACATTATATACACCATATAAAAGTGAATTGGCATATAACAACAAATAAGTTTCTATGGAATGTAATGTGAGATGAAATCTCTTATAAAGACTATATCAATAGGTTAAGGATAAATCAATGAAATAATTATGTGTGAATAATATAAATACAATAAATATTATTGGATATTTATTGTAAATAAATCAGAGTAAATTCACACATATTCTTGTAAAAACAACCCCAATGAATTGGATGTTTAACTCAATAAATGAAGTTTGAGTAAAAATTAATCTTATCATGTTCATATCGATGAATTGAGAATTTATCAATGGAGTGATTATGTGTATAAAATTCATATCCAAAGAATGGGTAGTGGAAATTACTACAAAAATAATAAATAGTTATTCCACACATAATCATGGAATAAAATAATCAATGAATTATGTGTAAAGACGAATGAGTGGAAATTGAAATTTGAAAATCCCTTACCAATTTGGTAACTTACGAAACATACATCCCATTAAAGATGGATCATAAAATAAAGATGTAATTTCCTCAAAATTAATGTATATTATACTGTAAATACAACCATTTGGCAGTATATACACTACATACAAGGAAATAATGGCTGTATGACATGAATCTCACTGAAATAGGAAGTGAGATGAAAACCCTTACATCGTTGTAATAAATCGAGTCTTATGAATAAATTTTAATAACAACAAAATTAATCACATAATACTATGATTATAAAGAGAATAATGATAATATATATATATATATATCAAATTAAAGTACACAATACACCACATTTAATAAATAAGTGGAGAATAATAGAAATCTCACAGAATTAAAAGTGAGACAAGACACCCCTTACTTTTTACTTTTCCTCGGTCGAGGGTAGGTTAACCACCTGTATAATTGTGAAATAATTGTTATTAAATTATAAAATAATCATATACATTAATATGATATCATATATGATCTTTTAATATTTCTTTGTTAATAATATTTTAGTATTATCGTCGTTTCGGTTGTTAACTGATTCATTTTCCTTTAAATGATTTGTTTTGTAAGTACTATTTTTTATGAATAGAATGTATCTTATTCATATTAAGAATGATATTATTTCCTTAAAATTTATTTTTAATCATCTAATGAAAATTATTCTTGTATGGATTATGATTGGGAATGAATCTCATCGCGTTCGTGGAGACGGTAATCCGTACGCACACACGAGCGACAATACCATTCTTTTGATATTAAAATAATATATAATTGTATGGTATATAATATATACAGAATCATTATCATGTTATATTTATTATTTAAATCAATTAAACATCATTATTATACCCATCCAAATAATAATGTATTGAATAACAATTACAGCACGACGTGGGGAAGGTATGTCATATGTACACACGTACGGTGACATGTCATTAAAAGGATGGATAGAATAAAGAACATGGTTGTACTATATTTATAATAACATAACATTATATAGAAGATAATGGAGTTATTATTTTATAATGTAATCAACAAAAGAATGATTAAGTGAATGAAGAAAGGAATTTGAAAGAGGTGATGAAATATTTACCTCTTCTTCGGGTTCTTTATTTTGATTTGATCAAAAGGGTTCTATAGCATGGGTTTCTGAAAAAAGTAAGGGAACTAGGATGAAGGTAGGAGAGTTTAGATGGTATTTATTCAAAGTTTAGATGAGGAAAAAGTATTTGAAGTTGTGAATTTTTGGGAAGGGCGAGTGCCCTTTTATAAGAGGGGAGAGGGGTACCTTAGGAAAAGGGAGAAATATTATTTTATAATCAAATCATTTTCTGTTTCTAATTGCTAAAAAATAAATTATTTAAAGACTAATGTGGGGATGGGTTGAAAACCACTCAACCAATAGGTTTTAGACATGTTTGGGTCACTATATTAACCATATCATTTAGATTTAACTCTTACATAAATAGTTTGACATTTGACATATCTCTTTGTATTATTATATTATATTGTTAATAAGCAGACTACATACTTCCAAAATAACACCAAGTGGTTCATTAATGATATACCTATCATTATATAAGTCTTTTGGATGAGCCTTATATTTTTAGTAATATAATATAAATTAATAATATAATATTTATTTTAAAAACTATTTTGTTTGAATTTTGACAATATTTGTTATTTTGTTTTTTCTAAATTTATAATAGCATTATTAATTCAAAAAAACTTCATCTAACCAGACCTAACATGTAATATTAACCTATAGTATTAGTTTAATTTATAAAAAGTCTCAAATTAAATTTATTTGGATATTTATAATATCAAATATTTTAATATTTCTTTAATTAGGTAATTACTGCATCATCATTGTGTAAAAGATAAATTCAATTATCTAATGTATAAAAAATATAAATAAAATACCATTATGTAGGAATTTTGTTTTCGTTCTAATTAATATTTATAGTCGAATTTATCTTATGTATACCATTATATTAAAAATTGATTAGTTATCATGCATTAAATTTAACACTTTTAACTCTTCATTGAATTAAATAATAATAAATATCCTAATCTAATAAAAGTGGACCTAAAGGATCATATTTTATTCCTTAAGGTGTTTTTGGTCAAATTACACTTATCCAATATAATTAGGACATGTTTCTGGGTAATAATAATATCAATTTTACCCTTAATTAACCTATTTACTTTTAACTGTGGTATATAAAATTCAGAAGGTACTAATGACCAATTTTTTTATCTTATTGAACTACATTTCACTTATGGATTTAAACCATGTCTCTTATATTTTTGATATTCAATTAACAAAATCGGTAAAATTAAGTTTTATTCAAATTTGAAAATGCTCTTAAGAGGTGGGTAAAAGACAGTAAAAAAGTTCAATAAATTTTTTATATATCTAATTTTTTTAGAAAACCGAATCCAATGAATTACATTGAACATATATATGTGTTATGTATATATTTTGACCTAAAATAAATGTAAATAAAATAAAAAATTATTTAAATAAAAATTCAGTTTTAAACTATAACTCAGTGTTTTTCAGTATTCCTCAAAAATTGAATGTTTTCAGAAAATTTCACAAAATTCACCATCAACTAATTTCGATATTAAAAATCCATAAATGAAGTACATTTTGAAGGATAAAATATATTAAATTTCAAAATGTGGGTATTACTATTCATAACGGCTAGTTTGAATGGTCACAGTGTGTTAGAATCTCTAAGTTGTGTACAATACATGATATTATATTATTCAAAGGGAAACATACTGTTGAAGCCAGGGGTGTAACATTCATCCCCCCTTTTGGAAATTGCATCCTCGCAATTATTAAAATTGGGCTTGGAAACATAAGTTAATGTCCCACATTGGAAAAAGAGTCAATAAAACTATCACTATAAAATTAATAATGAGAAGTAAATATGTCACTTGGGATAACCCATACTAGGATTCCATGTAGGAAAACATGGATATAGGAGAAAAACTATGTGTCATGTTTTGATGGAGAGGGAAAGAAAACATGATCATGAGACAACTAAGAATAAGAAAACCACAATCTTGTGATAGGACAAACAATCATTTGTTTCCCAGTAGGTTAATCAAGGGGACAACATTTTATTTGTTTTATGTTCCATTTCATAATGACGAGAAATTTATTTATGAGATTGACCATGATCATAAAGTGATATACTTAGTTTTTTAAGTAGTGTTTTATTATTTAATAAATGTATATTACTAACTCATTTTTTTTCAAACGATGAGTATTCAGGATGACTTGGTCACACCGGAAGAGCTAGAATCAACATTAAGAGAATCACATGATCCATAAAGGATAAACTATATATTTACCTTTTCTTTATAGATTAGTCAATCCCAAAATGGTTAGTACATGATCAGATGATCCCCCGAAAGGATATTCTTTTATGGAAAGAAACAGTAATCATAATTTCTAAAATTAAACCAACAATACCCCAAAGTTAAACAAATACCCTTCAATAAAAATTTTCCAAAATATCCTTCAATATAATCCAAACTAATATTGAAACCCAAAACTTAGAATAATTTAGTTATACAGTCTTCCACGTTAAATTGTATCTCCAAATGACACTGACTACTCTTAACGTCACATACTTAAAAGTAATTAATCTAATCACATATTTTCTATTATAGGTCAATCATTTCAACAAATAACCCTAATCACTGTAAATCCACAGTAAAAACATTGACAAAAATACAATATTACTCTTAAAATGAAATCCCATAGTATTCTATTGTCTTTAGGCATATAGTGTTCACAATTGACCAAACATCCTCTAAAATAAAATTTTTCACTTAATCACCAAATCATTTTCTATACTAAGGGTATTCATTTGATAAGACATAAGATCCCAAATAAACTTATTATTGATCAATAAAATTATTTAATTAAAAATAATTAGTCACACACCATGGGATTCATGTAGTCTAGTGGTAGGCGATAAATCCCAATCACACTCTGGTTGTGAATTCGATTCCCACAGCTTTGTCGGGCATGACGGGTTGTCACACTGTCAGTGTGTTTTCCTTTTTCAAAAACTATATTTTATAACATTACCAAAAAGAATTAAATCCCTCAAAATAACCATAAAATAACATAACCACAAATTTTATCTCATACCTTGAATTTTTATCCCAAAATATAATAGCTTTTAATTGCCTCAAACCCAATGATCATATAAAACCAAATGGTTATTTATTAATATATCCACAAGAGAAAAGACAATTCATCCTCAAATATTATTTTCACATGACTAACTACATGGTTACAAATACAACAGAAAATTATTCCAATGTAATCCCATTAACAAGGAGCACAAATACTTTTATACATTTCTCTAACCATTTATTTCAACATAGCTTTATCTTTGACGATGAAAATATCCTATAGAATATGGAATTCACTCGAGTAATGTCGAGGTCCCCTACATTCATGTAAAATGTCTGTAAATTTATTCTTGGGACCATTAATATTTTCTTCAACATTACTCATCATTTTTTTCTCGGCAATTATTTACTCTAGGTCAATCTTTATCACATATAATGAATTTATTTATATATGGAGACAGTTTCCTATGTATCTCCCTATACATTTCCTGCATGATGGAAATTTAGGATTCTTTCCTCTATGGACTCCACAGCTAGAGCTCTTATCATTAATCGCGTTTCTCTTCTTTGTTGATGTTGGGAGTTGGTTAATATATTTGTTGTTGATCATATTTTTGGAAAACTTATTTTGGCATGAAAATGATATCTTTTACATCTATCAACATTCCATTTTTATACTCATTTCCACCACCATTCCCACTTTGTACATCATGATCAATGTTTCTATGAATTCCTTGGAATCCATCCATTGACTAAAACTAGAAAGCAAGGTGTGAGTAACAATAGTCGTAATATCATTTTGAGAATATCATGACAACATATTTTAAATTGAAAACACATTAGTATTAACAAAGGTCATTTATTCGTATCTTATTTTAAAATCCATCATATTATTTTGTAATGAAAATGTAAATTTTCCTAAGTATATCCATATGGAGTGTCATAATCAAGAGTGTAGCAAGGCTTGTTGTCGTGCCCCAATTCACGTTCGAGTCTATCTCAAAGCGGTGTTTTTGGATTTTACCCCTAGGTATATCTATGCCAGAACTGCCTCTACCTTCTCGTATCTAGACATGTATTTAGTGCTTGGAAAACTCCTAAAATCTCTACAATACCAAAATTTATTGATTTTCTTCTATTATAATCCTCAAAATATATCCTAGGGCTATGTGCTCTTATCATAGTTTATCTAAATATAGTTTCCACGGTTTTTACTAAAATTTATTTGATACCAATTGTAATTCCCTGACCCCAGAAGCCCAGTTTTGGTGAATTATTACAAATCATTGGCATGATTACAAAGGATAATGCTTTGAAAGAAAGTTCAGTTTTGTAGCCTTGGAAGAACTAGATACATTCATAAAGTTTATATTACATCATAAAATTGAAAAATACAACAACATTGTTTCCATAGAAAACACTGATATCCAATAGACTTTCCCTATTGGTCAGTCATAATAAACATTTTAACATCCTAGGAAAAAAGAAACATAGAAAGGGGTGAGCTCATATTCTCAGTAAAGATAAAAATACAATAGAAACATTCATAAATAAGCACAAACATTTAATGCAATATATAAGACTAAAACAAAAGCATTTTAAACATGAACTTCAACATAATATGGAAAAGATAAAATCCAATAATTCCATTTACTTATTCACATGGATATTATACTATTCTAATAATCACATGAAATATTAATAGCCACTTTCACAATGAATGAATGCATAATTCCAGACTTTCATAACTACATAGTCAAGGCCTTATGCCAGGACTACAAATAATATTTTGTCAAGGCCTTGGGAAAAGACACTAGTTTGTCTCACGAGACCTACCGATGCATCAAGGATCTATAGTGGGCTCCACCCATCAATTACTATGTCCAATTAATTCCTCTTATGAAAAGGATGAAACATAATCTGAATATTCGTATCAAAACTAGAATGCAAAATGTCAATATTTTAACCACAAACAATTAAAGGTATAAAAATAGCACATCCACAATCAAACATAACCCATTCCATACAATATGGATGATTGTATTATAATAGATCAACATCAATAGAAAATAATGGATGATATTGTCATATATGAAAATAATCCTCAAAACTATTTATGAGAAATATCCGCCTTTTTCTTGAAAATTTTTAAAAGTCTCACTATTTATCAAGAAGCTGTTTAAAATAGATTTTTTAATCAAAGTTTTCCATAAAAATTTGAAACATTTAAAGGTAATTTTAATTTTAATACATTCCATTCTATAAAAATAAATCCTTAAAACCATTTTTAAAACATGTACATTAATGCGAATGATTTAGAACAATAAATACTTAAAACATTTTAAAATTATATTTTAGTTAAAGTTCCTAACCAAAACAGAGACACTTAAATACAAATAATTGAGGTAATAAAAAACATTATAATACTATGGGAATAAAGGGATTCTTGATATACTATGTCAATATAAATTATATACACCATATAAAATTGAATTGGCATATAACAACAAATAAGTCTTAATAGAATTTAAATTGAGATGAAATCTATTATAAAGACCATATCCTAATTTTACAGATAAATAAACGACATAATTATGTGTGAAAAATATAAATACACTCAATATTATTGGATATTCAGTGCAAATAAGTCAGAGGACATTCAAAGATATTCTGGAAAAAACAACACCAATGAATTGGATGTTTAACTCAATAAATGGAGATTAATTTAAAATTACTCTTATCAGGTTCATATCGATGACTTGAGAATTTATCAATGTAGTGATTATGTGTATTAAATGTATATCCATATAATAGGGAGTGAAAATTACTACACAAACAATAAATAGTGATTCCACAAATAATCATGGTGTAAAATAATCAATGAAGTATGCATAAAGCCGAATGAGTGGAAATTGAAATTTGAAATTCTCTTACTAATTGGGTAACTTACGAATCATACATCCCATTAAATTTGGATCATAAATTGAAGATTTAATTACTCAAAAATTAAATTATATTACACAATTAATATAATCATTGGGCAGTACATACACCACAAAAAATGAAATTCTAGCAGTATGGAATGAATCTCACGGAAATAGGAAGTGAAATGAAAACCCTTACTTCGTTGTAATCAATCAAGTATTATGGCCAAAAGATAACAAAAACCAAATGAATCACATAATACCATGAATATAAAGATAATAATGATAATATATAAATCAAATGACAGTACACAATACAACACATTTAATAAATAAGTGGCGAACAATTCAAATATCATAGAATTAAAATTGAGAAAAGAAACCCCTTACTTTGTACATTTCCTTGGTCAAGGGTAGATTAACCTCCTATATAATGGTGGAATAATTGTTATTATATTATACAATAATAATATAAATTAATATGAAATCATATATGATCTTTTAATATTTCATTGTCAATAATATTTTAGTACTATCGTCATTTCAGGTGTTAATTGATTCGTTTTCCATTATATCCATTGTTTCGTAAGTAGTGTTTGTTATGAATAGGATGTATCTTATTCATATTAAGAATGATAATAAGTCTTTAAACATTATTTTTAATCATATAATGAAAATTAGTCTTATTCTACAACCTTGATATTTTATTAAAGGTTTTATTCTACATAACATAGGGAAATAAAACATAATAAAGGTGAGATCAAATTCTTAGAAAGGGTTATATAAAACAATAATATTCTAAGTAATGTGAAGAATTAATATTAATTATATAATGGTAAATAATTTAAAAACACATGCCATTAATAAACCAGAAAGGAAAATGTATACATCAATTATTTCACAAGGAAAATATCATAGAAAGTAATAAATAAGTACTAAATGATGACAATTATTATTTACTAGACTTATTTTATATAAAAATAATCCATTATTATGTCAATACAATTTTATTACATGGCTAGAAAGTATTTTGATTCTATTTGGAAACAAGCACGAAAGGTTTTTCATGAACAATTCTACCTCGTGAGACCTATTAATGCATTGAGGGGATATTATGAGTCCCACACATCACTACAAGTAAGAATAATTATTCGGTTAAATATTAATTTAATAAAAATAGTCCTTAAACAGTAGCTGTATTTATTAATGAGTATATAATCATCAATATTACCATAGTAAAAGCAATATTCAAAATAAACACCGTTTGAAAAATGGTATACGACAAAGACAATAATCATATCAAAAATTAAATTATATTACACAATTAATATAATCATTGGGCAGTACATACACCACAAAAAATGAAATTCTAGCAGTATGGAATGAATCTCACGGAAATAGGAAGTGAAATGAAAACCCTTACTTCGTTGTAATCAATCAAGTATTATGGCCAAAAGATAACAAAAACCAAATGAATCACATAATACCATGAATATAAAGATAATAATGATAATATATAAATCAAATGACAGTACACAATACAACACATTTAATAAATAAGTGGTGAACAATTCAAATATCATAGAATTAAAATTGAGAAAAGAAACCCCTTACTTTGTACATTTCCTTGGTCAAGGGTAGATTAACCTCCTATATAATGGTGGAATAATTGTTATTATATTATACAATAATAATATAAATTAATATGAAATCATATATGATCTTTTAATATTTCATTGTCAATAATATTTTAGTACTATCGTCATTTCAGGTGTTAATTGATTCGTTTTCCATTATATCCATTGTTTCGTAAGTAGTGTTTGTTATGAATAGGATGTATCTTATTCATATTAAGAATGATAATAAGTCTTTAAACATTATTTTTAATCATATAATGAAAATTAGTCTTGAATGGATTACAATGGGGAATGAATCTCATCGTATTCCAGGAGACGGTAATCTGTATATACGCACGAGAGACAATATCAATATTTTGATATTAAAATAATATATAATTTGACGTTATATCATATATAAAGAATAATTATCAAGTTATATTTATTATTTAGAATAATTACACATCAATATTATACCCATCCAAATAATAATGTGGTGAATAACAATTACACAACGACGTGGAGACGGTAAGCCATACGTACGCACTTATGGTGACATGTAATTCAATGGATGGATATAAAAATTAATATGGTTGTACCATATTAAAAATAAAATCATAGTATATAGAAGATACTGGATTTATTATTTTATAATGGAAACAACAAAGAAAGTGGGAGTGGAAGAATAATGGAACTTGAAAGAGGTGATGAAATATTTTTCTCTTCTTCGGGTTCGTCCTTTTGATTTGATCAAAAGGGATACATAGGATGGCTTTGTTACTAATTTAATGCCTCTAGGATACAGGGAGGAGATTTCGGAGGGTATTTGGGCAATGTTTGGCGGAGAAAAAAGGCTTTGAAGGTCTGAAATTGAGGGAAGGGAGAGTGCCCTGTAATAAGAGGGGTGAGGGGAACCTAAAGAGAAGGTAGAAATATTATTTTATTATAAAATAATTTTAGGTTTCTAATGGATCAAAAATAAATTATTTAAATGATAAGATGGTTATGGGTCTAAAACCACTCAAACAATAGGTTTTAGAAGGGTTTGGGTCACTATATTAACCATATCTTTTTTATTTAACTCTTAGTTAAATAGTTTGACATTTACCATGTATCTTTGTATTTTTATATGGTATTGTTAATAAACACACTATATACTTACAAGAAAACCCCAAGTGGTTCATTAATGATAAAAAATTCATTATATAAGTATTTTGGCCGAACCATAGATTTTTAGTAATTGAATATCAATTAATAATAAAATATTTTTTTTAAAACACTTCTATGTCAATTATGATACTATTTGGTATTATGTTTTTGATAAATTCATAACATCATTATTACATTGAAAAAAATTCATCCAACCAACTAGAAAATGTCATCTTTACCTATAAAATAAGTTTAATTCATATAAATTCTTAAATTACATTTATTTGGATATTTATAATATCAAATATTTTAATATTTCCTTAATTAGATAATTCTTGGATCATCATTTTGTCATAAAGAAGTTAAATTATTTAATATCTAAAAAATATAAATAAAATACCATTATATAGGAAATACTATTATATTTCTACTGAATATTTATAATCAAATTTATCTAATTTATAACTCAATATTGAAAATGGTTTAGTTATTAATCGTTGAATTTAACACTTTTAAATCTTATTTGAAAGATATAATAATAAATGTCCCAATTTAATAAAAGTGGACCTAAAGGATCATATTTTATTAAAAATTTTGTTTTTGGTGTAATTTCACTTATCCAATAGAATTAATACATGTGTTACGGTAATAATAATGTCATTTTTACCATTAATTACCCTATTTACTTTTAACCATGGTAAATAAAGGTCAATAGTTACTATTCACCAAAAAAATACTATTATCCGATTGAACCACATTTTACATACTAAAATAAATTTCTCCTCTCATATTTTTTAAATTCAATTCAAAAAAGTAGTAAAAAAATTATTCAAATTTGAAAATTCCCCTAGGAGGTGGGTAAAAAACAGTTAAAAAGTTCAATAAAATGTTTATATATCTAAAATTATTTTAAACTGATTCCAATGAGTTACATTGAACTTATATAGGCTTTATCTATCTATTTTGACCTAAAATAAATTTAAATAATATAAATAATTATTTAAATAAATATTCTAGTTTATACAATAACTCATTGTTTGTCACTATTCATCAAAATTTGAATGTTTTTAGAAAAAACAAAAATTTCGCCCTAAGATAATTTTGATATTCCGAATCCAAAAATGATGTACATTTTGAAAGATAAAATTTATATATTTTCAAAAAGTGGGTATTACTATTCATAACCGCTAGTTTGATTGGTCGTGGGGTGTTAGAATCTCGATGTTGGTACAATGCAAGCTATTACATTATTCTAAGGGAAATGTACTGTGGAATCTTGGGGTGTTACACAAAAAGTATTAAAATCTATCATCCATAACAAAAATAAATAACATCGGAATAGTTTCACAATCAAATTGTGATATTTTATCTTCTCTAGTAAAAATGGATTTGCAATCAAATGAAAAAGGAAAGATGTTTCCCCTTTCTTAAGAATTATTATATCTATCTTAACTATATCTATGATCATAAGATCTATCCCAATCCCCATCTAAGTTAGAAGTAAATTATCTTTCCTAATTAATGCATCATCAACCATATTTTCCTCTCCGGGGTGGTGGTGTATTGGAAAATCATAAATTTTGAGTCACTCGAGCGATCTCCTTTGACTCATGTTGAGTTCCTTACAGGTAACAATTTATTTCAAACTATTTTGATCCATATATATCTTACTTCTTTCACCATTGAGATAGTTTATCCATATTTTCTGAGAAACGATTATAGTTGTTAACTCAAAATCATGAGTAGGATAATTTTTTTCATGTGTCTTAAATAACCTTGATTGGTTTGAAATAACATTTCTATTTTTCTATAGAACACATCCAAGTCCTTTGATTGATTCAACATTGGGTATTAGAAATCCATCATTTCCTTATAGAAGAATCAAATTTTGATCATTGACCACTCATATCTTTAATTATTCAAAACATTATATAAATTTTCTCCCATATAAATTTAACCACGTTACATGTGAGCATGGTTATAGGATTAGATAATTTGGAAATATTATATATGAAACACCTATAGTAACATCCTTAGAGAATAAGACAGTGTACCATGATTATGTTCATTGGCATAGTACATTCATGTATATCCTTTATCATCACAACATTAACTGAGATTCAATCCTTAGAGACAATATGTCATACAAAAAAACCATATAACGCTAGAAATTAAGCTTTCTAAACATCCCATATAACATTTTTCATATAAGAGTCTCTAGATCCACCCGCAAGTGGCTCTCACAGTCCTCATATAAATTTTAATATATCATGATATAATGAATTAATACCCCAAAAAATAGTCAACATATTCCATGAAAACCTTGTTCATTAGATCAATGAAAATAGAGGGTACAAGAGTATGTCAAAACTTCTCTTCAAGAGGGTTCTTTGTGATTCTTTCTCCACTTTAGTGACTGCAGTGGCTAATAGGCTAGTCCATCCTCCCCCACCGAGGGAGGGATCTCTGACATCCTATATGAGAGAGACTTCATCATTCCTCCATTCTCTAACCCTGAATGTATTCCCCCTTTCCAATAGATTTCAATTATCCATAATTTCCAACTTCTTTTTATGGACTTCTGAATCATTCAATTTTGATCGATGCGTTCAATGAAGATTTATTTTTCTAAATACATTCAAAATAACATGGTTCATGTAGATGAATCATTTTGTTGGTTACATTTTATATTTTCAACATTATTACATTGGTATTACAGAATAGGGAAATTGTTGTTCTGTTTGATTCTAGAAACATTTTTCATCACATCGCGTTAGAGTATGTACTAATCAAGGCATAGTCTAGAGCACTGCGTAGCTGAAATTGTCTCGATTTATAACTATTTCGATGGGAGTACGACTTCCACATTAATCATGACTCACCTATTGTATTGAATTGGGAATTTTTCACATATATTCCTCTAGAATTTTAGAATACTTCAATTTTGATATTGTTGGGTAACGTCATTGGTATACGTTTTTGGTCAAACTATAGAACAAGATCTCTCTACACCCGGATTATCCCCAAATCTGTGTGAAAAATGATGTCTCCAAAATACCATCTGATTTTTCGTAGATTATGGAGAGTCAAGTGTGTTTTGAAAACGAATTGGTAATTTAAGTGTTATTGTTTGAATTTTGTTGATTCTATAAAAAAACAATTCCATCCAGTTGTAGCGGGTAGATGAGGGAAGAATGACTCCACTAATCATAATGCTATCGAATTAGGATGTTGTGGAAAGGGGTAGGGGACTAATGAAGTATTGTATGGTATGAGAAAATTATATAATCTAAATGGTGTTATGTAAGGGTAATGTAGGTCACAGGGGGAAACCCATTAGTGGATGATATTTTCATCCACATTCGATTAGAACTGGGTGATTATGAGGCTTCTGTGTGTGCTACATTAGATCATGAGGGTTCCAGTGTGATTCTTGCCTGGGGTATTTTTTCCCCAAATTATATTGTTAAATTTGGCATAGCCCACTATAAGGATTTATGATATGTGATAGTGGTAACATACTGGAAGTCTATCCAGGTAAGGTATTTGATATAGGATCAAGGCCTTCAATGTCATCTTATTATATAGAGGAATTTCTAATTGGTTGTTGTAAAGATCCATAAAATACATGGGAATTTTTTTTTCGTAATTTTCATTGAGATTTTAGAAGAACGTAGTTTCTGACGGCACCTGATTCTGAGGCTTGGTGTGCCCGGAATCATTTTCCGAATTTTAGCTCGAGTACATTTAGTGAACGGATGAGCGGGTTTTTCTAACTTTTGAACTTGTGATCGGTATCGAATTTTGAGGGCACCCATGTAATCACAGTGCCGGTAATTGCTTAGAAACACCTTTTCCAGAGTTGCGTTTCCTCGGGTGTGGTTTTTAAATTTTTTTGGGTTAAGTAAATGAATAAAATAAAAATAGCACGACCAATTTTTATTTTACTTAAATTAGTTTAACCTAAGATAAGTGATTGGAGTGGGACCCACAATATCCTATCCACTAGGTAGGATATTTGTGAGGTGGGGCCCACATGATCCCCACCGTTTCTCAAACCCCTTTTAATTATGGTAACGCACCCGCACCCCTATTAAGTGGAAGTCAACCCTTGCGTTTTTCTGTTTATGAAATGCCTTTATTAATTTGAGCGGTTTAAACGTTGAAATTAATTAATTTAATTGATTGTTTCATTTTTGAATTTCAAAACGCATGGATTGAGAAATAAAATAAGACAACTCTTATTTTATTAGAGTTGTTGGGTTGTGAGAGGCTTGGGAGAATTTGCTTGAAGTCTTTAAGTTCTTCCTCCTTGACGAAGAACGCGAAGAATGCCGACCTCCGACGGTAAATGACGATGAGAGACTCCTTCCTCGGAGATCGACGACCTGACGCGCATCAGCTCATTCTTTCTTTCTGCGTCAAAGGAAGAGAGACATTGTTCCTCCGCGATGCGACAATCCGCCTTCTTCCGTGACGATCAATTCCACGACGTCCCTTTCCGCAACAACCTCGTTCGATGACTACACTCGAGGTAGGGGTTTATTTTATTTTTTTGTTCATGATTACTTCTGTCACTATTCTTCATTTCAATTTGAGCCGCCTGATATCGAAATAACGGGAGGAGGTCAGACCGCACGAACACGGCTGACCCCCCTCCCCCTTGTTGGTTTGATTTTGTTGCGGCGAGTGTAAGGCGGCGCGGTGCCGAAGCGCCGTGCGGGAAATATTAAAGTAAGGGTGGAGAAGCGTGGCGTCGTCGCGCGGCGCCGGAGAACCACAAAGGCACCGCGGCCAGAGCATGGTCGCGGCAGAGGGGCGCGGCTCCATCGTGCCACGCCGGACGGACCAAGGCCGCGACCATAGGCCGCGGTGGAACAGGGATCGGCGGCCGGTTTCTGGCCGCCGACGCCGGAGTAGGAGGGCCGGACCGTGGGGTCCGGCGGCAGAAGCACGGCCGGCCGGCTTCTGAGAAGTTCCAGGGGTCGTAACCTCTGGTTGGACAGCAGGAGAAGCCCCCCTCATGGGGGCCACAGTTTCGAACTGGAAGGGGGCAACACGCCCCCCCTGCACCCCCTCTGAGCTCGGCCGATACGGCCGAGCCACCAGGCCGCCGAGCCGGGCCGCCAGGCTGGGCCAGGCTGCACCAACAGGGCTGGGCCACTCCCACTAGGCCAGTCTGCGCCCTAATGGGTGGGACACGGACCCGGGTCGGGTCCACCCAGTTCGAGCCGTCCCAGGGGGCACCGGGCCGGGTCGGGCGAGCCCGAACCCATTAATAGCGGACCTCTCACGGTCTTTTGCTCATAACATGGGCTGCAGACCTCTGATCGACGCACCTTCAGCTGCGATGTGATCCTTGGATCGGGACGGTCATTTTGGGATATTACACTCAAGGTTTTTTGGAGAACATTGGGTTCGGCCGGGTTGGTTCGTACATGAAACCAACCGGGCCCTCGCAGTGGAAACGCTTATAACTTGAGCTCCAGACGTCCGATTGATGTGACGTAAAATTTGATGGATTTCTCATAGTGAGACGGACCTTTTGGCTTGCTGCACTCGTGGTTTGGATGAAGTTGGAGTACGGTCGGGTTGGTTTTGACTTAGTAACTAACCAGGCCCCTAGGAAGAAAAAGTCAATAACTCTCAGACCGGGCGTCCGATTGACACGCCATCTGTGTCGTTGAGTTCCTATTGATGATATGGAACTTTTGGATACATCAACTCTGGACTCCGTGTTAGTTGATGTATCACCCCCTTCGGCTTGTGGAGCGGACCCTCCCAAATGAGCTTGCTGTGTACGGGAACTCTAGAGCTGGCTGCGACTGCGCCGACGATGATGACTGTACAGAAATCCTTTGTGGATTCGACAACGATGACTACAGAACTCAGCGATCCTACGTGGATCAGTCCTACCGATCCTGTGTGGGTTAGCGCTCGGCGGTCCTGTGTGGGCCACCGCCTATAGATCCTATGTGGGTCCGATCCTGTGTGGGTCATTGCGAGGGTTAGTTATCTATCGATCCTTTGTGGGTCATTGTGGGGGTTAGTTACCTATCGATCCTTTGTGGGTCATTGCGTGGGTTAGTACCTATCGATCCTGTGTGGGTCCGACGGCTTATATGAATAAGTGGCTACATCTACTCATCTCTATT
This sequence comes from Viscum album, assembly GCA_963277665.1. Classification (NCBI taxonomy): domain Eukaryota; kingdom Viridiplantae; phylum Streptophyta; class Magnoliopsida; order Santalales; family Viscaceae; genus Viscum; species Viscum album. The sequence goes on along the minus strand of OY728136.1, from coordinate 1,950,533,648 downwards.
GTCTTAAGAAGAAGTATACCTGTGTGAGCTGAATATAGACTTTCAATCCTTATCTTTGATAAGATTGACTTGATATCATTTGTGTATTACATTATGCTTTCCTGTGTGGATCGGGTTGTGAATTCATGTGTGGACTGGGTTGTACATGATCTCGGATGTTGGAGCCGAATGAGAATTGATTACTTACATATATGTATGGGCATATACCTAAGTAGTGTCGGATGTTACTTGGTGATTGTATATTTATTTTGTGGATTATACTTTGTGGATTCTAGGAGACCTTCGAGGGTCTCTGTGTACCTACTGAGTAGCTTATACTCACCCCTGCATGGGATATTCCAGCACTACGTTGTGTTGGTTATAGACAATGGACAGCACTGATCATGGTTGAGGCACAAGGAGCAGGTCGGTGCCCGGAGGTGGACCACTGGGCGGGGCGTACTCGGAGTGGACGGCTAGACCCGAGGAGCTGTGGAGGCTATATGTACCCACCCTTCAGGTGGGACTTTTAGTGGATGGATCGAGGCTACTGCTTTACATTTCAGTTTCTATACTCCCTTTTTCAGTTGTACTTTACTTTCAGTTTGGGTCTGTATTCTGGCCCACTTACTTTTTCGCACGTACTATTGTACCAAGTTTTTACTTAGTGTTTACTTTTTCTTGCTTTCTATGTATTGTTTGTTTACTTTACAAAGGAAATTACTTCCCTTTTTACCAGGAATTACACCTTGTTGCTAGTCGCCAGCCCCTGACCTATGGAAGGCGGGCTTGGGGTAGTCACGGCACGGGCCCTGAGAACGGGTCATGAAAAATTGGTATCAGAGGAGTTCGGTTCTACCGTAGAACTCAGGACTCTCATATTTTTCTATGTGAAGCAATAGTGTTAAGAGTATTGAGTGTGGTTATCATTCTGGGGAGTCCAGTGTTGGTGCAGCGGCCGACGTATCCATACACCAGGACCCTGAATTCTGATTTCCGACTTAATGCACGAAAACATTGATGGCATGTGTGTTTCAAGTTTTCTTTATGATTACTTTTTGTCATCTCACCAGGTATACTGTTCTGACCGTGGTACACCTGTCTCTTTTCAGGATGGCCCCACGATGGCAGCCAGCAAGGGTTCCGAGCGTTGTGTGGGACGACAGCCCACCGAGCGACGAGGCCTCGGTACAGGGCCCTTTGACAACAGAGGCACCATCAGTACCTATACCCGCCGATTCATCGATGCTACCAGCCCCAGCCGCTGATGGTGCACATCACCTTAGTGCACTGCACGAGTTTCAGCGTTAGCGACCACCCAGGTTCCGCGGGGATACGGACCCTCAGGAAGCCTAGGAATGGTTGGAGGTAGTTGTATGAGTTTTCAGGTTAGTGAGGACACCAGCTGGCCTCATGATGATCCTCACAGCGAGCCTCCTACACGCGGAAGAAGGCAGGTGGTAGAGCGTGATGCTCCAGGTGCACGACGAGGAATCTCTCCTCTGGATGGACTTTTAGAGCCTCTTCCGCTCGGAGTTCGTCGTAGCCACCCTCCGTGCGGTGCACATGTAGGAGCTACTACAGCTGCGGCAGGGCAGCTTGACGGTCGTCCAGTACTCGGCAAGATTTATTGATCTCTAGCGCTATTCGACGGACATGGTACAAGACCCATTTTTCTAGGCACGGACCTTCGTGGAGGGATTGATGCATGAGATCAGGGCATCGCTGATCTCCCTCAGCATTCCGACTCAGGAAGGGGTACTGGAGCGAGCCGTTCTCATCGAGAGCTTTCTTGCAGTGTCTACACCAGCGGTGAGACCTACCGCAGGGAGGCATGTAGCAGATTCTTCTACAGCTAGCAGTTGACGGAGGACACATGGGTCCCATCGGACCAGACCCTCAGGTGGACGACCTCAGGACACTGGCTCTGTGGTGTGGGGCACATAGCACAGAGCCAGTCTTTCGAGAGGCAGACAGTGCTACGCATGCGGCGGGCATGGCCACATGGCTCGTGACTGCCTGACCCGCTGTATGGAGGAGCAGAATATGGTTGAGGGACCACACAGGAAGAGGCAGAGGGTCAACCATGGCGGTCCATAGGGAGCAGGCAGATGAGGAAGATGAGTTGGTCGAGCAGCAGGTGGTGGGCGATGCTTTGAGGCTCTACCACCACCACCCCCAGGAGGTCCACCCCGACCATAGGGAGTTGATGGTCATAGACATGCACAACTCCAGGCAGCGGAGGCCTATGACCACGACGTGCTAGAGATGATTCAAGGTACTATCTGTGTCTATTACACCCTTGCTACAGATCATATAGACACAGGAGCGAGTCATTCATTCATAGTCGCTGCCCTTTTTCAGAGCTCAGATATTCCGATAGAGCCGTTGGCTCGATCTTTACGGCTAGAGACTCCTACAGGAGAAGACTCGATGATTACGCACTAGTGCCTATATTGTGAGATTACTCTAGGAGGCGAGACTTCTGCTGGGATATTCTTATAGTGGCTTCGAGGCCTTACGACGTCATCTTGGGCATGGATTGGTTATCTACAGTCCATGCTCAGATTGACTATATTTGGCGGAAGGTGCGGTGTGTACGCACCTACGGGAACATGTTCACCTTCACTGGTGGGAAAGGAGCCTTCACAACACAGGATGGACTCTCACAGAGGAGAGGACAACCCATCACTCATCAGTTGTCTAGCCTCATCCTAGGAATAGTTGACGTGCAGAGTCCTGGTTATCCTGCAGTGGTGGATTATTATAGGAAAATTTTCCCCGACGACGTTCCAGGACTACCTCCTCGCCGAGAGGTAGACATTTATATTGATCTATACCTCGAGATAGCCACGATATCCACCCCAGCATATCGAATGGCCCCCACTGAGCTACAAGAGCTACAGGTACAGTTGGAGGACTTGCAGTGCATTGGATTCATCTGACCCAGTGTTTCACCCTAGGATTCCCCAATATTGTTCGCCAAGAAGGCGGACGGGAGCTTGCGACTTTGTGTCCACTATCATCGCCTGAACCAGGTAATAGTGAGGAAAAAGTACCCACTACCGAGGATTGATGACGTTTTCGATCAGCTCAAGGGAGCACGTTGGTTCTCGAAGGTAGACCTCAGGTCAGGCTATCATCAGCTTAGAGTTCGGGATGAGGATGTACAGAAGACGTCCTTCAGATATCGGTATGGACATTATGAGTTCTTGGTTATTCCATTCGGCGTAACCAATTCTCCAGCAGTGTTCATGGGCCTCATGAACATGATATTTCACCCATACCTCGATCGATTTTTCATGGTCGTCATTGACGACATTTTGATATACTTGGTGACCGAGGAGGAGCACGCCTACCACTTGCGGGTTGTACTGGACACACTGTGAGAGAACCAGCTTTATGGCAAGCTCTAGAATTGTAATTTCTGGTTACGTGAGGTCCACATATTGGGACACATCATCTATGAGGTGGGAGTTGTGGTGGATCCTTTGATGATCGAGGCAATACTAGTTTGGGAGCCACCCAGGGGCGTGACGGAGGTTTAGAGTTTCTTGGGTCTAGCTGGGTACTATTGGAGATTTGTGCCAGACTTCACCAGAGTTGCGGCACCACTCTCAGCTTTGACGAAGAAAGGGAAACCCATTTTGTGGTAAGACAGAGGTCAGTAGAGCTTACAGGAGCTGATACAGAGATTCAACAGTGCGCCTATCTTGAGGCTACTGGAGGAGGGAGTTGGGTACATAGTTTACTGTGATGCATCAGGGACCAGAATCGGATGTTTCCTGATGCAGGAGTGGGCTGTGATCACCTATGGATCATGACAGTTGTGGAATCATGAGCATAACTACGCTACCCATGACCTAGAGTTAGCAGTAGTGATCTTCGCTCTGATGATATGGCCACACTATCTGATGGGCGAGCGCCTTACAGTCTATTCTGACCATCGGAGTCTCAGATACATCCTATCGCAGAAGGAAATAAACCTGAGACAACAGAGATGGCTCGAGTTACTACAGGACAATGACTTTTAGATACTCTATACTCTTGGAAAGGGGAACGTGGTATCCGATGATGTCAACAGGAGGACGTGCATTCGGCTACTTGAAGGACCCCGGGACACCCTGAGAGGGGAAGGGTGAATCAGGGTGACCACTTTTTCTTTTAAAGTGATTGATCTTGTTCCCACGTTGGTAGGAACTTGTTGAACCTTTATGATTATTATGATTAGAAAGCAAAAATTCACATTCACAGAGAAGAAACAACACTTTTTACTTGGTTCACCACTAAGGGCTACGTCCAAGGAGAATACTCCGACAAGTTGTTGGTCGTACCCAATTCCACTAATCTTCACTAGCTGTGGATTATAAAGGTTTGGGCACATACACTCTGTCCCAGGCTCACTGCCTTTACAAAGGTTCAGGGATAGCTCCCTTCTTCCCTCAGGTCACTCCCGTTGACTCCCCCTAGCTCACTGCCGTTGGTGAAGTCTCACTCAGTTTATAGACATGAAGGTCTCTTCCATATATTTGCATTGAAGTCTTTGCCTCTGCTCAACACGAGACTCTTCTTGTATCGAAGTCCAGAAGACATGCACTAGAACACACAGAACCACTGAACCAGATAACTAAAACGTGCAGATAAACCTTACTGACAATTGCGCGCAACACCCACCATTTTTGCGCAAAACCTTTCTATTGCGCGCAAAAATTAATTTGTGCGCGGAAAAATATTTCTCACAAAAATCTCCTTTGTCGCGCAACTGGATATTTTATGGGCGAACCCAATTTTTAGGTGCAACCTTTCATTTTTCGCGCTTCCAAAAATTTTCCGCGCAACTCTGAATATTTCGCGCAATCCACTTTACGCGATCCTTTTTCGCGCATCAGACCTCAGATCTTCTCTAAGTCTCAACAACATTAAATGAAGGGGGTCACCTCATATTTATAGGTGACTGAGACCCCCGCACACAAAATCCTTTTCGGTGCGGAAAACCTCTCATCTGGCGCATAAAGGTTCAGGGATAGCTCCCTGCTTCCCTCAGGTCACTAATCATCACTAGATAGGGATTACAAAGGTTTTGGAATAGACACTCTGTCCTAGGATCACTGCCTTTACAAAGGTTCAGGGATAACTCCCTGCTTCCCTCGGGTCACTCCCGTTGACTCCCCCTAGCTCACTGCCGTTGGTGAAGTCTCACTCATTTTATAGACGTGGAGGTCTCTTCCATATATTTTCATTGATGTCTTTGCCTCTGCTCAGCATGAGACTCTGCTTGCATCGAAGTCCAGAAGAGATGCACTAGAACGCACAGAACCACTGAACCGGATAACCAAAACGTGCAGATAAACCTTACTGACAATTGCGCGCAACACCAACCATTTGCGCGCAAAACCTTCCTATTGCGCGCAAAATTTACTTTTTGCGCGGAAAAATATTTCGCGCAAAAATACCCTTTCTCGCACAACTGGATATTTTATGGGTGAATCCAATTATTACGCGCAACCTTTACTTTTTTGCGCTTCCAGAAACTTTCCGCGCAACTCTAAATATTTCGCGCAAGCCACTTTAAGCGATCCTTTTTTGCACATCAGACCTCAGATATTTTCTAAGTCTTCAACAACATTGAATGAAGCGTGTCAACTCATATTTATAGGCGACTGAGACCCCCGCACGCAAAATCCCCTTCGGTGCGGAAAACCTCTCATCTGGCATGTAATATTTCAGGCAGGTATCTTTTTCCGCACACCTCTCCAGATATTTCGCGCATCACGCTGTTTTTCGCGCCCATCTCAAGTATTTCTCACATAGCCCTTATTTTCCGCGCATCCCATGCCTTTCTCATTTTTCACCAATCTGATTCTGAAACACTATTTGCGCGAAAAACCTTGATCCACTATTTCACGCATCCCACTGTTTTTCGCGCCCAACTAAAGTATTTCGCACAAGCCTCTTATATTTCGCGCACCACTTCCTTTTTGTGCGAACCTCCGTTTGCAGACAATCCATGTCTTCATTTTCCGATTTTGAGGCCCAAAAATTTGGCAAACACTGGGAAACAACACTACATTCAATACTATTGTCTGCTTGAACTGTATGATCACTTTTTCTGGCACACATTCGGAACTTCCACTGAGGATTGACAACATACACAAACCAAACTCCAATTCCTGCATAGAACAGCCATGGTTCCAACAATCTCCCCCTTTTGGTTTGTTGGCAATCACCAAATAAATTCAATATATCACAATCCACATGCATACAAAAAATGCAAGGATCAACTCAGCCAACACTCTAAGTCTACGTGAGCAATGATCAGTGTAGAAAACAAGAGAGGAAGCTTGAATTGGGTTCCCGTGTATTGGAATGCTCAAAGATGCTCAAGAAATTTTCTTACACTGAATTCTCATCATGTCACAGAAGCATTACATGTCCACAGTCAATCCTGAATTTCTGAATTTATTCCTTTCTCCCCCATTGACAATAAACCCAAAGGGTGGTAAATGAATCAATTTTCAACTCAATTCATACTCCCCCTGGATAGTATCTCCCCCATAAACCTGCATCACAGCCATAAACAGATTAAAACAGTTAAAACAAACGGGGAGAGGGGATTTTTTTAACCTCCTTATGCATTGGGAGGTGGCTGAACACCGAGGTACTACCGATGCTTCTCAAACACCGCCGCTGATAGTGGCTTTGTCAGGATATCAGCTACTTGCTCATCAGTTCCCCCACGATCCATTCTAATCACCCCATGCTCAACTTTTTATTTGATAAAGTGATACCCGATTTCAATATGTTTTGTACAAGAATGATGAACATGATTTTTTGTAAGATCAATTGCATTCTTTTTATCACAATAAATCACCATTGGTTGCTTTACCTCATCACCAATATATGTTAATTGTTTCTTCATCCATAGCAGTTGAGTGCATGCCTTTGTGGCGGATATATACTCAGCTTCAGCAGTACTAAGAGAAGTACTTTCTTGTTTCTTCCTCAACCAGCCAACATAGTTATTCCCAATAAAGAATGATCCACCACTGGTGGACATTCTATCACCAACATCGCTAGCCCAGTCAGAATTTGAAAATGCTGATATTTCATAGTCCCTTCCTGCAGCAAAGTATAAGCCATAATTGTGAGTACCTTGAATATACCTCATGATTCTTTTTACTACTGCAAAATGTTCCTCCTATGGATTACTCTGAAAGCGGGCTACAAGACATGTGCAAAAGACAATATCTGGTCATGTCGCTATCACGTACAATAAGCTCCAAATGATCCTCCTGTACATGGTAGGATCTTCAGATTTCTCATTCTCATGCTTTCCAAGTTTGGTTCCAACTGCAATCGGAGTTGTCATTGGTTTGGAGTCTTGCATACTATACTTTTCAACAGCTCTCTTTTATACTTTTCTTGAGAGATAAAAGTTTAGTCTCTTCTTTGAGTCACCTGTAGTCCCATGAAATATGTGAGCTCCCCAATCATTGACATTTCAAATTCTGATTTCATATTATTGAAAAATTCATCCACTGATTTCTGCCTTCTCCCACCAAAAATGATATCATCAACGTAGACAAGAACCATGAATTGATCTTTTGGAGAATTCTTCACATAGAGATTGTGATAAACTCCGCCTCTTTTGAATTCCAACTTCTTGAGATATGAATCCAGCCGTGAGTACCACGCCCATGGTCCCTGCTTCAAACCATATAGATATTTCTTCAGTTTGCATACCTTTGTTTCATCAGTACCCAAAACAATGCCCACTGGTTGTTCAATGTAGACTTCTTCTTCGAGTACACCATTAAATAATGAAGTCTTGACATCCATTTGATATACTTAATATCCTCTTTGGAGTGCCATGGCATGGAAAATCCGGATTGACACCAGTCTAGCCACTGGAGCAAAGGTATCTTCCACATCAATGCCTTAAATCTGGGAGTATCCTTTACATACCAGTTGTACCTTGTTTCTGATGACACTTCCATGCTCATCAAAATTATTTTTTAAGATTCATTTGGTACCAATAACATTTTGACCTTCGGGTCTCTGGACAAGATCTCATGTCTGATTCTTGTCAATCTGATCTAATTCATCATTCATGGATTTCACCCAAGATTCATCATTTTCAGCTTCTTCGAATGAGGATGGCTCTACAACTGATATAAATGAAGATTGTGTGTTATTCCTCATCCTCCTTGTTTGAGTGGGTGCACTCTTGTCCCTAGTTATGTTGGATGGATCAATCTCAGCTCTTCGATTTCTCCTGCGAGGTTTAGTAGCATTCTCTTCAGCCATAGTTTCTTCTTCAGATTTTTCTTCTGAGTCAACATCATGACGTTACTGCTGAGTGTTTTGAACAACTTCCTCAATTTCTTAATTTGTATTTTATTCACGTTCACATTCTTCTTGACTTTCTATCACATCATCATATGATGTACTTGAAGCATTTGTGGTTTTATCTTCAATTATCTTAACATCACTACTTTCCATAATCCTTACCGAATGCTTGTTGAAGCATTTGTAGGCTTTGCTGTTCATTGAGTAACCGATGAAAATTCCTTCATCTGTATTGTCGCCTAATTTCTCTTGATTTCCTTCTTTGTTCCTGATGAAGAATTTACATCCAAAGACACTAAAGTATTTTAGAGAAGGCTTCCGTCCAAGCCACAATTCATATGGTGTCTTCGTCTCACCCATATAAAGTACTGTTCGATTCTGAATGTACACAACAGCTTGAACAATCTCTTTCAAGTAATGTCGTGGAATATGACTCTCAATCAGCATAGTTCGTTCCATGTTGTTCACCTGTCGATTCCTACATTCAACAACTCCATTTTGTTGTGGAGTTCTCACAATAGCCTCCTCATAATGTATCCCATACTTCTCCAGATAATTCTCAAATTCAATGGTTGTGTATTCTCCTCCATTGTCAGATCGCAACACTTTGATTGTTCGTCCAGTATCATTCTCGGCGATTCACCGATATGTTTTCATGCAATCGAGGACTTGTCGTTTCCTATGAATGACCATCACACATGTCATTCTACTGTAATCATCTGTGAAAAGGACAAAGTACCTTTCTCTATGAGTCCCGACAACATTTATTGTCCCACAAACATCTATATGAATCAGATCAAGAAGGTGAGACACCCTTTTCCTCTTTGGCCGATAGGAACTGCAGTCCAGCTTCCCACAAATACAATCATCACACGATTTTTTACTCTCACGCTTCAGGTTGGGAATGTCCATGGAAATTCTCAATTTTGATATTTTCTCCATGTCATGTTGATTGATGTGTCCCTATCTCTGATGCCACAAATTGTTTTCTTCTTCAACAGTCATGTAACATAAATTTTCTTCACTATCAACCTGATACAAGTTGCCTTCTATTCTGCATCCCTTCATAAGTGAATTGCCAGTGTTTCCCTTGATAGTGAATTCTTTCTGATTAAAAGTAACTATTAGTCCTGAGTCACAGATTTGACTCATGCTTAGGAGATTATATCGTAGGCCATATACCTAAAGTACTTCAGTCTTGTTTAGTTCTCAATTAGCTAATTCGGTACATCCACTCCCTTTGATTTTCAGAGCCCCATCATTACCAAATCTTACTATACCATCGAAATTCCTTATGATATGTGTTAGTAGGCCGGCATTACCTGTCATATGAGATGAAAAACCGTTATCCAGAATCCAGGTACTATTGTTCTTTATAGCTTTGAGGGCCACCTCTACAAGGTTGGATTTCTCAATCTTCTTCCTTTCCTTCCATGAGACATTAGATTGAGTATATAGAACTGATTGCCTTTCAATTATCTCTTCTTCATACCCAGGTTCTTCATAATCAAAGTCTTCATTAAGAGGTGAAAACCTATTTGATAGAGCAACACTGTCTTGCTGACGAGACTTGACTTGTCTTGAACTTCGGTATGAGGTGTCCATGTCCCTTCTCTGCCTGCAATTAGCGGCCTTATGACCAAAGTTAGAACAATGAAAAAAATATCCATAGAAATTATTTCTTCTATAAGAATTAGGATATGAAATTTTTCTCCTTTGTTGAGCTTCTATATCTTCTCCATTCAGATAGATTCTTGCCTCTTCACAATAAGACATTGGATGGCCCAGATAGCCACAGAACTGACACTTCATGAGAGGAAATGTCTTCTCACTTGAATTTATCCCCATACCTTCTTCCTTGGAAGAATAGTAAGACTTTCTGTCATTTCTGAATGTTTGAGGATAATTTTCTGGTCTCCTTTTAGTTTGGATTGAGGGTTACTTTGTCGGTACTCTAGGTAATGTTTCAACATGTTCAACTTTCATGTTATCTTTATTTTGGATCTTTTCACTTCCAGAAGTTGATGCCTCAACCTCACATCCAATTCCACTCTTTCCCATGCAAGAAGGTCATTGATTACTCATGATTTTTCCAACCCCATCTGAACCACACTTAGCTCTTTCTAGTAATTCTGCATTTGAGAATCTTCCAAACTGTATTTTCTTCCTCGATTCTTTTGGAACTGATTCAGTCTCCAGTTTACTCCTTAGAGTAACTACTTCCTCCTCAAGACCCTCGGCAGTCTTGTATTTTTCATCAAGTCTGGAGGTGAGGTCATTGATGACCTTTGCCTGCTCTTCAATTCTCAGCTTCAGATCTACTAAATCATCATTGCTTTCAATTATTTTAGACTTTAACTTCACAAATTCTTCCAGTCATTCAATTTCAGCTTCAATTTGATCAACGTATTTAGTTGATTCTTCTACAATTGATTTCCACTTATTGCGGCTCATACATTTAATCTTAAGATTACTAACCGCATCCTTAAGTTGCATCTCAGAATCAACACAAGTTCTCAGTTGTTTTTCTCCATCAGTATCGTATGACTTTTCAACAATGGCCATCATAGAATCATGGCTCCCAGTTTTGAATTCTGGTTCTTCTTCATCACAAAATTCATTATCATCTTCTTCCTCTTCACAGACAAAACTATTCCTTTGCATTTTCTTAACATATTTGAAGTCTCCCTTTTTGAAGAACCTTCTCTGAGTCTTCTTGAAGTTTTCATCTTCACTATATTCTTCATTGATCATTTTTAAGCACTAAGAAGCAATGTGCCCAACTTTTCCACAACGAAAACATGCGAGAGGTATCTTCCCTTGGAATTTCACTATCCCCTTATGGAAATTCTTTGAAATGAGAGAAATAATTTCTTTTTCTTCGTCATTTTCACTGCAACTATCCTTTGAGATTTTCAGTTAACCCATGGCCTTGAATTCCATTTCCTTGCTCACCAGAGTCGTAGCATCTTCTGGTTTGACTCTCATTTCATATGCTACCAAGCTGCTCAGTAGATCATCTAGAGAAAGTTTGGAAATATCTCTTTCCTCAAGGGCTGACACCATCACATTATACAGAGGTGGAAGTCTTCTCAATATTTTTCTTTACAATATAAATGTCTTTGATTTCTTCACCTAGACCCCGAATTTCTCTAACCACTTCAGTAATTCGATTGAAGAAAGAGTCTGCTTTCTCATCTAGATGCATCTTCATATCATCAAACCGATTGTGCAGCACTTGTAGTTTCACCTCCTTCACTTTGTTATCTCCTTCATAAATATTCTCAAGTTTATCCCACATGGATTTTTCTGAGGTTCAATTCATCACATTTATGTAGATTTGATCAGAAAGGGCTGTAGTGATTGTATTCTGTGCTTTAGCATCTGCATCAAGAAGTTTCCTGTCGGTTTCTGTCACAGCCAGCCCTGTTGGATCAGTGACTTGTATTCCTTGCATAATAGAAAAAATAATTTCCATTCCAATAGATCATAGATGAGATCTCATTCTATTATTCTAGATCTGGAAATTTCTTCCATCAAATGGAGGGACTCCCCTGACATTGACCGCATTTTCCATGACGAAAAAGGTCAGATTCAACACCAGCAACCTCCCTCTGATACCACTTGAAGGACCCCAGGACACCCTGAGGGGGGGGGGGGGGTGAATCAGGGTGACCACTTTTTCTTCTAAAGTGATGGATCTTGTTCCCACGTTGGTAGGAACTTGTTGAACCTGTATGATGATTATGATTAGAAAGAAAACATTCACATGCACAGAGATGACACAACACTTTTTACTTGGTTCACCACTAAGGGCTACGTCCAAGGAGCATACGCAGACAAGTTGTCGGTCGTACCCAATTCCACTAATCTTCACTAGATATGTATTACAATGGTTTTGGAACAGACACTCTGTCCTAGGCTCACTGCCTTTACAAAGGTTCAGGGATAGCTCCCTGCTTCCCTCGGGTCACTCCCGTTGACTCCCCCTAGCTCACTGCCGTTGGTGAAGTCTCACTCAATTTATAGACGTGGAGGTCTCTTCCATAGATTTTCATTGATGTCTTTGCCTCTGCTCAGCACGAGACTCTGCTTGCATCGACGTCCAGAGGAGATGCACTAGAACGCATAGAACCACTGAACCGGATAACCAAAACGTGCAGACAAACCTTACTGACAATTGCGCGCAACACCAACCATTTGCGCGCAAAACCTTCCTATTGCGTGCAAAATTTACTTTTTGCGCGGAAAAATATTTCACACAGAAATCCCCTTTCTCGCACAACTGGATATTTTATGGGTGAATCCAATTATTACGCGCAACCTTTAATTTTTTGCACTTCCAGAAACATTCCGCGCAACTCTGAATATTTCGCGCAAGCCACTTTAAGCGATCCTTTTTTTCACATCAGACCTCAGATAATCTCTAAGTCTTCAACAAAATTGAATGAAGGGTGTCACCTCATATTTATAGGCGACTGAGACCCCCGCACGCAAAATCCCCTTTGGCGCGGAAAACCTCTAATCTGGCATGTAATATTTCAGGCAGGTATCTTTTTCCGCGCACCTCTCCAGATATTTCGCGCAACCCATGCCTTTGCCATTTTTCGACGGTGTGACTCTGAAACACTATTTGCACGAAAAGCTTTGCTCCTCTATTTCACGCATCACGCTGTTTTTCGCGCCCATCTCAAGTATTTCGCACATAGCCCTTATTTTCCGCGCATCCCATGCCTTTTTCATTTTTCACCAATCTGATTCTGAAACACTATTTGCGTGAAAAACCTTGATCCACTATTTCACGCATCCCGCTGTTTTTCGCGCCCAACTAAAGTATTTCGCACAAGCCTCTTATATTTCGCGCACCACTTCCTTTTTGTGCGAACCTCCTTTTGCAGACAATCCATGTCTTCATTTTCCGATTTTGAGGCCCAAAAATTTGGCAAACACTGGGAAACAACACCACATTCAATACAATTGTCTGCTTGAACTGTATGATCACTTTTTCTGGCACACATTCGGAACTTCCACTGAGGATTGACAACATACACAAACCAAACTCCAATTCCTGTATAGAACATCCATGGTTCCAACACTACTTGGGGAGGTGAAAGAGAAGCTAGCCGCTTTGCAGATATCCTTTGTGGATAGAGATGGAGCAGCCTTTCTTCAGTCACTCACAATCAATCCTCCACTACTACAGCGGGTCAGAGAGGCACATCGTGGGGACGCTGATTGTGAGACACGACGTGCACAAATATCCTCAAGACAAGCACCTGATGGTTTCTCTTTAGGAGGAGAGCATGACGTCCTTTTCAGAGGACATACCTTGGTACCAGTTGCTTTACGAGAGGAGGTGCTGAGAGAGTTTCACACTTCCCCTTTGGTGGTACATCATGGAGTGGCGAAGATGTACCAGGATCTCAGACGACAACACTGGTGGCCGGGCATGAAGAAGGTTGTTGCAGAGTTTGTTTCTCAATGCCTCACCTTCCATCAGGTGAATGCAAAGCACTAGGTACCAGTAGGCTTGGTGCAGCCCTTGGAGGTCCCGGAGTGGAAGTGGGATGGGATATCTATGGACTTCGTGACTGGAATTCCACACACTTCCAGAGGTCACGACTCTATTTGGGTGATTGTTGACCGACTCACTATGTCGGATAACTTCTTACCCATCAGAAAGCAGGGCTCAGTGGAGATAATGGGACGTCTCTACGTTCAGGAGATTGTATGACTTGATGTTGTTCCATCATCTATCGTTTCAGATCTAGATGCTCGCTTTACTTCCCATATTTTTAAGGGGTTGTAGGAGGCATTCGGGACGTAGATACATCTGAGCACCGCCTTTCACCCCCTGACGGATGGTCAGACGGAGAGGACTATTTAGACTCTCAAGGACATGCTCTGTGCATATGTCCTCGACTTTGGTCATAGCTGGGAGGACCACCTACCCTTGGTGGTGTTTGCGTACAACAACAACTACCACTCCACCATCAGGATGGCACCAAACGAGGCATTGTACGACCGACCATGCAGATCTCCTCTATGGTGGATAGACCCTAGGGAGTCCGCACTTGTGGGACCAGAGATGGTCCATGCCACAACTGAGAAGGTCCAGGTCATCCAGGAGAAGATGAGGACAGATCAGAGTCGGCATAAGTCTTATACTGACAGGAGGCGAAGGCCACTGGAGTTCGAGGATGGCGACCACGTCTTCTTTCGGGTCTCACCTCGACGGGGATTACAGAGATTTGGCCGAGGCGGCAAGTTGTCTCCACGCTTCATCGAACCATTCCAGGTCCTTAGTAGGATTGGCAAGGTGGATTATCGCCGAGCTCTACCACCTCAGTTGCACCGAGTGCACAACGTCTTCCATGTATCTCAGCTGAGGAGATACGTGCATGACCCGATGCATATCATTGACCACGTGGAGCTGGTCATTGATGATGGGGAGACTTTTGCAGAGGTCCTGATGGAGATTTAGGATCGACAGAAGCGGGTCCTACATGGACGGTCGATTCCTCTAGTGCACATCAGATGGCATCACGGGTACCTTCAAGAGAGCACATGGGAGCGGGAGGCTCTGATGCATGCTTAGTACCCACATTTTTCCCCAAGTTTATGATGTATCTTTATAGGGATGTAAATCCCTGAGGTGGGAGTAATGTAAAGACCCATAAAATTCAAGGGATTTTTTTCTTAATTATCTTTGGTATTTTACTAGATCGCAGTTTCTAACGGCACCTGATTCCGAGGCCCGGTTTGCCCGGAATCAATTTCCGAAGATTAGCTCGGGTACGTTCAGTGAACGAACGAGAGGGTTTTTATAACATTTAAACCATTTCCCAGAATCGAATTCCGAGGGCACCAATGGAATCACAGTGCCGGTAATTGATTGGAAACACCTTTTCCAGAGTTGTGTTTTCTCGGGTGTGGTTTTTAAATTTTTTTTGGGTTAAGTAAAGGAATAAAATAAAAATGGAACGACCAATTTATATTTTACTAAAAGTAGTTTAGACTAAGATAAGTGATTGGAGTGGGACAACATTATCATACCCACTAGGTTGGATATTAGTGAGGTAGGGCCCACACGAGACCCACCATTTATTTCAACATCCTAAACCCTGTTTTAATTAAGATAACGCACCCCGACCACTATTAAGAGGAAGTAAAACCTAGGGTTTTTCTGTTTATGAAACGCCTCTATTAATTTGGGAGGTTTAAATGTTGAAATTAATTCATTTAATTGATTGTTTAGTTTTTGAATTTCAAAACGAATGGATTGAGAAATAAAATAAGAAGACTCTTATTTTAATAGAGTTGTTGGGTTGTGAGAGGCTTGGTAGAATTTGCTTGAAGTCTTGAACTTCTTCCTCCTTGACGAAGAACACGAAGAACGCCGACTCCGATGACAGACGATGGTGACAGATGCCTTCCTTGGAGATCGACGACCTGACGCGCATCACCTCGTTCTTTCATTCCACGCCAAAGGAAGGGAGACACCGTTCCTCCGCGACACGGCGATCCACATTCTTCCGCGATGATCAATTCCACGAAGTCCCTTTCCGCGACAACCTCGTTCGACGACTATGCTCGAGTTATGGGTTTATTTTATTTGTTTGTTCGTGATTACTACCATCGACATTCATCATTTCAATTTGAGCTTCCTGATATCGCAGTAACGGGAGGAGGTATGACCGCGCGAACACGTCCGACCATCCTCCCCCTTGTTGGATTGATTTTGTTGCAGCACGTGTAAGGCGGCGCGGTGCCGAAGCACCACATGGGAAATATTAAAGGAAGGGCGGAGAAGCGTGGAGTCGTTGCACCACGTCATTGAAGATGAACTAAACCGCGGCGACGTCGTGCCACGGTGGAGAACCACAGAGGAACCACGGCCAGAGCAGGGCCGCAGTGACGTCGCGCCGCGCCGAACGGACCAAGGCCGCGCCCATAGTCCGCGGAGGAGCAGGGAGCGGCGGCCTGTTTCTGGCCACCGGCGCCGGAGCAGGAGCGAAGGGCCGTGGGGTCCCGCGGCAGCAGCATGGTCGGCTGGCCGAGCCGGCCAGCTTCCGAGAAGCGCCGGTGGTCGTAACCCCCGGCTGGCCAGCAAGAGCGGCCCCCTCATGGGGGCCGCAGTTTCGACCTAGCGGGGGGCAGCGCGCCCCCGCACCCCCTCTACGCTAGGCTGTTACGGCCGAGCCACCTGGCCACCGAGCCGGGCCGCCGGGCCGGGCCGGGCCACGCCCAGGCCGGGGCGGGCCGCACCAGCTGGGCCGGGCCACAACCACCGGGCCAGGCCGTTCCCTAATGGGCTGGCCCCGGACCCGGGTCGGGTCGACCCGGTTCGGGCCGACCCAGGGGGCACCGGGTCCAGTCGGACTTGGCCCGAACCCCCTAATACTGGACCTCTCACGGTCTTTTTCCCATAACATGGGATGCTAACCTCCGATCGACGCACCGTCAGCTGCGATGTGATCCTTGGATCGAGACGACCATTTTGGTATATTAAACTCAATGTTGGGGAGAACTTTGGGTTCAGCCAGTTTGGTTCGTACACGAATCCAACTGGGACCTCGAAGCGGAAATGATTAGAACATGTGCTCTGGACGTCCGATTGACGTGCCATCGACTTTGATGGATTCCTCTTAGTGAGGTAGACCTTTTGGATTACTCCACTCGAGGTTTGGACGCAGTTTGAGTATGGTCGGGCTGGTTTTGATTTAAAAAAAACCGGGCACCTGGGACGAAAAAGCCAATAACTCTCAGACCGGGCGTCCGATTGACGTGTCGTCTGTGTCGTTGAGTTCTTGTTGACAATACATAAATTTTGGATACATCAACTCAAGACTTTGTGTCAGTTGATGTATCAGCCCCTTGGCTCATGGAGCGGACCCTCCCGAACGAGCATGCTGTGTGCGGGAACCCTAGAGCTAGCTGGGACTGCGACGACGATGACTACTGTACAGAAATACTCTGTGGATTCGACGGCGACGAGTACAGCACTCACCGATCCTACGTAGATCAGTGCTACCGATCCTGTGTGGGTCAGATCCTATGTGGTTCAGCGCTCATCAGTCTTGTGTGGGCCAGCGCGAACAGTTCCTATGTGATTACGATCCTGTGTGGGTCATTGTGGGGGTTAGTTACCTATCGATCCATTATGGGTCATTACGGGGGTTAGTTACCTATCGAGCCTTTGTGGGTCATTGCGGGGGTTAGTACCTATCGATCTTGCGTGGGTCTGACAACATAGATGTATCAGTGGCTACAGCTGATTACCACTATCATCTTACAAAGAAGTATACCTGTGTGAGCTGAGTCTTGACGTTAAATCCTTTTCGTCGATAAGATTGACTTGATATCCTGTGTGGATTACGTTATGCTTTCCTGTGTGGATCGGTTTGTGATTTCCTGTGTGGACTTGGTTGCACTTGAGCTCGGATGTTGGAGTCGAACGAGAATTGATGACTTAGGTATATGTATGGGCATATACCTGAGTAGTTCCAGATGTTACTTCATGATTGTATCTTTCCTTTGTGGATTATCCTTTTTTGGATTTTGGGAGACATTCGGGGGTCTCCGGGTCTCTACTGAGTAGATTATACTCACACATTCACTGGCTATGCCCACACTATGTTGTGTTCGTTGCAGACAACGGACAACGCTGATTGTGGTTGAGGCACGAGGAGAAGGTCCATGCCCGGAGGTGGACCACTAGGTGGGGCGTACTTGGAGCGTACGGTTGGACCCGTGGAGTTGTGGAGTCTATCTTCACCCACCATTTAGGTGGGTCTTCTAGTGGACGGCTCGAGGGTGCAACTTTACTTTTCAGTTGTTGTACTCCCTTTTTCAGTTGTACTTTACTTTCATTTTGGTTTTGTATTCTGGCCCACTTAATTTTCCGCACATACTGTTATACCGAGGGTTTTCATAGTGTTTACTTCTACTTGCTTTCTCTGTGGTGTTTTTTACTTTACAAAGGCAATGCCTTCCCTTTTTACCGGTAATTTTGCCTTGGTTCTAGTCTCCGGGCCCTGGCATATGGAAGGTGGGCTTGGGGTAATCATGACACGGGCCCCGAGGACGGGTCGTGACAGTAGTGAATCTAGTATACATGGTGGAACATAGATGACTAGAAAAGACGGAGATATATTTGGTGGAGTGGGATAGGAGCAGGGAATAAGTGGTGGGATTTAGATCAAATCCAGTCCATAGAGGAAGATTTATACTATTAGGTTGGGAAACTACTGTTAAGGGATAATGAAAGATGATCCAGTTTAATAAATTATTACAGCTCAAATGGATGAGTAGAGGGTGTCTAGTGATGAGTGTGATGATATTTCATCTGGTGAAAATATGAATGATTTATAATTTAGAGTTCCACCTGACCCAAATTCGAGGAATGGTATGAATGCAATAAGAAAGGGTGAACAGATTATTCATATTTTCCCCTTCCAATTGAAACAGTGTTGGAAAAGAATTTGAAGTACATGATGATTGAAGGTGATCCCAAGGACTCAATTTATTATGTCGATCCTGTAAACCCTGGGTCTATATCCCTTCATAATGCTCTAATTATGCATCGAGTGTCAGGTGTGTACTGTTAAAAATACATAGATATGATTTAACATTCATATGAATGGATGGTGTAAATATTTTGTTAATTAACGCCACTAATGAGGAAGATAAAACCTTGATTCTAAGACCATTAAATATAGATAGAAATGAATTATTGTGTGAATGGAATGACAACAAAGAACATATATTGATAAATAGAATCAACAATGGGAAGATCAATCAAGAAGAGTAAATTCACTATGGGGACAAGTTGGTGTGTTTTTTAAGACATCGTAGAAGATGATTGAGACACTCGAGGATCCTCTGTATCTTGCAAACTTTTTTTGGATAATCTATCTACTAGAATAATGCTACATTCCAATGGCTCCATAATTTATATTGTTGTTTGGACTAGGTGGTTTGTCACTTTTACCACAATATTTTTTTAATATAAAAAAGTTACTTTTCAGTAAGTTATTAGTTAGTCCAAATAGAAATAATGTATACTTGTAATGTCGATACATAGTTAAAAATGATTTTTTCTTAATATCATAGTTTCTCAAACAAAATTTATGATTTCTATAACAGGGGTCATTATTAAATTTTTTTTTATCTTCATGTAGTAGATCAAATAAATCATCAATTTGAGGAACATGATACATGTTATTTATTGTAGTGGAATTGATTTCTCAATATTCATTACATAGCCTTATGAATCCATATTTATTCATGATAAATGGAATAGGGGATCCACATGGTGAATCATTAGGGAGAATAAATCCTTCGTCAATTAATTCATTTTTATGAGTCTCTAGTTCCTCTAATTCCACAGTTTCCATTCTATATGAAGTATTTGATATAGGTCATGCACTAGGAATTAAATCAATAGAGAACACAACTTCTTGATTTGGGTGATTTCCATGTAAATCATTTTGATATACATCAATATATTCTTTCACAATTAGTATATCCTCAATTATAATATTACATTCCTTATAACTAGATGTTGTTTTCTCTTCCAACACTATATTTTCATTTAGTATTTATATTGTAGGTGTATCTAGATAAGAATTAGATGAAGAGATTTCTTCTCTAATGATAATGGATTCTACACCATTAAATAAATTATAACTATCATTCTCTTGAAATAAATATCACCATCATATTATGAATTCAAGTTCATACCTAGGACTATAACAATATATGTAATAGGAATAATGATATGGTCTGCCACTAAAGTATTTTTATGTGTCATAAAGGGGACTGACTGACACATCTATTATTCAATGATAATTCTTTTAGACTTTTGGACTAAAAACTCCGTTATTATATCATATGGGAAATGAATAATTTTCATGTAAAACTGGAAAAATATTAAATAATACAATGATCGAAAATTTAAAAAATACCATTGTATATGTTTGAGAAAATTGTTAATGTAACTTTAACACTTCATTAAAAACACCAACCATAGTAGTTATGATTTTATAAGCAAGGAATTTCTCTATTATAAATTTTAATGAATGTTTCCATAAAATGTAGGAAAATCATGTTCATAGTGTCCCATATCCCAAAAATGTAGTTTTCAAAATAATTGATTTTTCTCTTCCCCTTGAAATCATTACATTGATATCCCTTTTCTCAATACAAAAATATGACTCCCAACACATTGATTAATTTTCATGGATTACCATTTTGCAAAGTTTTTTCATAATGGTAATTTCATCATTCCCTTCCTTATTATTTGTAACTTCACTATTTATATGTTTATTAGAATATCTATTATTTTATTGATTTCCCTTAAACAAATTGGATCTTGAATGTATCATCTCTATTTTAATGTAACTTACTAATTTTTTATCATATGATAAAATTGTTTGAGAAGTAGGTGCCCTTAAAATAATTGTCTCAACATCTTCAATGAAATGTTCAATTTTTTCTTCCAAATAGTATTTATAATTTATATAATACATTTCCCTTCTAGTGAGGGTAGCCTCATACTCCTGAACACTCTCTTCTCCCCTTTAATTTTTTTTGAGAAATTTTCTCTTCATTTTAGTTCATTTCTCAAGTGGGACGTATTTTTTCAATGAATGATTATTTAAAATTTCACCAATCCATGTCTCTTATTTCTTCTTCCTCTTAAAATTCTGAATCATCAACCACAATTGTTATGTTTCTTCGTTGAGACAATATACTTCCATTACTACCTTTTCATCTTCATTACATCCCAATGTAAGAAATATCTCTTAAATGGACTTGATCCACTTCACAGCTGTAGCTGGATTAGTAGTCCCACTAAATTTTAGGTGCTTCAAATTCATGTAATGATCAAACATAGGTGTATTATGGTTATTCTTTATAACATGTGTATTTTTTGTAATATGTTCATGAAATTATTATCTCTAACACGAACTGTGTTGACTTTCCCTTTGGTTAAATCCTTACATTATCTAAATATATTGATTTAATTTATTCAATTAGGATCCATCACAAAACTATGAAATTCATTGAGTAAATTTTTGACTCAAAATGTATAATCTGATATTATAAAAAAACATAACAAAAATTGAAAATTCATGCGTATCTACTATGATAATCATAATCATTGATTCTTTGAGGTCATATTTACATTTAAATAAATTATAGTCGTTTATATTTAAAATGTGATTTATTTTAGAAATATACCCTCGGGGTGTCAATATAGGTGTGATGTAAGGTCCTTTTTATATACTAGGTAACACCAAGTCAAGCCCAAAAATGATTTTCATAGATGTTACTATTTGCTAAATCTATGCCAGATTCACATGTAGTTGTAGTATCCAGACAAGGATGTATTTATAGAAAGACCAACATAAACTATAAATTACCAAAATTATATGATGTTCTTAAATTATTATCCTCAATATATATCTTTGGGTTATATTCCCTAAATAAAATTTTCTAAATCTAGTTTCCAGGGATATTTCTAAACTTCCTTGGATATTAACTATAATTCCTTGACCCCAAAAAATCTAGATAAGGTGAATTATTGAATTAAACTGTAATGATTACAATGAATCAAATAAAAAGTAGTGATCATTTTAGAGGTTTTGAAATAAAATATTACATACATGATAGTCCTAGTATGTTAGAAAATACGGAAAATGAAACAAGATACATAAAAATGAAATAAATTGTATCCATTAAAGGTTATTTAATGTTGTATTTTTTATAACCTCGAGAATGTAAAGATAAAAAAGGAGCGATCAAACCTTCTTTTAAGGGTTTTATGAAGCTATAATATGAGAAGTGAAGTCAATAATTCATATAAATTATGGAAATGTGATTAATCTAAAAAACATGTGCCATCAATTAAGTGGAAATGATAATATATCCCTATATTTGGTCGTAGTGGAAATATCATAGAATGTAATAAATGATTACTGAATAATGAAAATTATTATTTAGTTCACCTTATTTATTTGGATCATGAACCATTATACCATCATGTTTGTTTATGTTTGTGGGTTGAAACACATCAAATTCTATTTGGAAAAAATGAAGGGTTTATTGTAAACAGTTTTGTCTCGTGAAATATATTCATACAACGAAGGTATATATGAGGCCTCACCCATCACAGAAAGTCCAATGACTTTTTCATTCCCATATTTACTTCTAGGCACATATTACTTACAAATATATATACATATTAATTAAACTGTATGGATTCATCAACAATTTCCCAGTTAAACCAACATTAAAAATACACATTTTTGGATAAATGGTTATTTCTAAAAAAAATAATCATATCCATGATACAAAAATATTCATATTAAATAGAAATATATTTTCAAATGAGTAATGATCACAAATGGGTATATGATACACCACATAATATTAATTAGGTGCTTAATACCATATATATCCCAATGAAATGAAAATTGAGAGAATGTCTCCAATGGCATTGTAATCAATTGAATCGTTTGACCGAAATTCATTAATAATAAAATAAACCCTTGAAAAAAATAAATATTATAAGAATAATGATATTATATATTAAATATTAGTATTAATTAACCACATATATGAAAAATGTTGATAATATTAGAAACATGACAGAAATAAATGTGAGATGTGAATCCCCTTACCTCAAGTTCGAATGTGTTATGCACTTTATCATAATGTCTAGGATAATAAATAAAAAATCAATTAAATAATTAGTTCAGAACCTTTTAAACAAGTATTTTATACATTATATTTTTATAATGTTCATTTATGGTATTTTCATTGAGTTATATAGGTTATTTTCATCATTTCGGTGTATTCATTATATTGGGTTTCAAGATCAATATGTTTATTTATAAGTAATAAAGTTCAAGTAAAATGGTTATATTTAATAATAATTGTAATTATATGTTATTAATGAACATAAATATGTTTAAATTTTTATATAAAACATATTTTATATGGTATGAGCATGAATTTTTAGATAAAATTCTAGGGATAATTATTTATATTATTTTTGTGTTTTTTTCTATCATCATGCTCTAGTTTTGTTTGAATAATTAATACTATGTATATATAATAAATAAAAACATTTTATATATTTTAGATAATATTTTATAATATGATTCAACAATAATCATTATTTCATGTCAATACGTCAAGGATTAATTTATGAACAAAACACTATAACCCATGAAGGATGTAAATCGGCACCGCACAAATGATGATTTCATTTTTTAAATAGAAGGGAGAGGAAATAGAGTTTGATGAAGGATATTTGATTAAAATTTATATAATTAATTCCTATATATGATAATGGAGTTATTATTCTCAATTGAAATTTGTGTTTAAGGGAGGATAAGAAATGAAAATTAAATTAAAAGTAAATTTAATGAAAAAGAAAGAGGATTTACCTTTAAAATTTTCTTATTTGTGTATCCCCTAATGGACCTTGGATTGGTCTTTTATTTTAACAAGAACCTCATAGACATGATGATACTAGGGAATATTATTGTGGAGAAAATGGATAACTCTCAAAACATGGAAGGAGTGAGGAGAGGGGGTGGTGAGGGGTTGTATTTATATTTGGAGAGTGGGGTGTTTTGTGATTTTTTTTTTAATATTTTGTTTTTTTGACTTAAAAAATATTGGAATGATTATGTCCACTAAATGGAGAAACTAGTACTTGTGAGATAAAATAAAATGAGTTTTTCATCATCTGTTAAACACTTAATATCTTTTTAAACTTATAATGTATATATACTTTAAATTATTTTATTCAACTATTCACCCAATAATCATTTATTTCAAAAAAATCCCAAAAATTCACCTTTAAAATTTCTCAATATGTAGAATCCAAAAATGGAAATAATTGGATGAAAATAATTTTCTAAATATGAGAAATTTATTTTTTAATTAAAAACATCATTTACTCTAAAAATACAGATTTTAAATTTATAAGTCATTTTTTAAAACATTGAAAAATTAACTAAGGTTTTAAAAATTTATTAAAAAATCAAAAGATAATCAAATATGAAATTATGAATAAATTTTAGGAAATTAATGTTTATTCTAATTAATTTTATTAATTATTAAATTTTAATAAATATATATGACTTCCAATTATACCCACACTTAATTAATAATTTTTTAAATAATAATTTACTTATACTGTGATATAAAGATATAATACACTAATTTAAAAGACAAAAATAGGGCGGCGATGGAGGCTCTCTCCTAGGCAAGAGACAATGACCTAGATCCGGCGATGGAGCCTCTCCCTCCCCCCTCCCCAACGGAGGGGGGAGTTCTTTCTCGTTCTTCGTCACGGATTCCCCTGCCTACTTTCACTCCATTTTCTAATCCTGAATTCTTGCCCCCATTCCCGCGAATCTCACTTTGCCCTAAAGTTCCAGATCTGTTTCGTGGAGCACCTCAACTATGTTTAGCACCTTCAGAACTTAACTCTTCCACAGATCTTTTCAAGCTGACTCTAGTGGCTCGATTTCATCAAAGTCGTCCCTCAGTTGATGCTTTTGATCGGTTTGTATTTGAAGCATGGAACCTGCGGGATCGGGTGGTGATTGGTCTTCTCGATCGACGACACATAATGATTCGTTTTGGGTCTATGGAGGATCTCATCACGGCGTGGTCTAAGGCTCCTCGACGGTGTGGAGGTATGCCTTTCTTTCTTCTTCGGTGGAATTTTGACTTTCATATGCAGCGGGATAATCCGAGTTTAGCGATTTGGGTACGTTTCCCGGGCCTTCCTCTTCAATTCCAGAACCCTTCCATTCTTTCTATGCTTGGGAACATGGTCGGCCGCTATCTGTGCTCAGACATCAAAACTGAGACTGTGTGTCATCCCATCTGCCCTCGCATTTGTGTGGAGATTGATGTATCCAAGACGCCGGTGGACTGGGTGTGGATTACTGATGAGCAAGAATTCCGATGGCAGCAGGCTGTTAAGTTTGAATCGTGGGTTGATTACTGCAGTGTGTGCCATCGGCTGGGACATTGTGCCTCTGCCTGCAGAAATAGATCACTGAACAGGAGGGTGTGCAGGAGGGTAAGGGATGATTTGGGTTCTCATGAAGCTGCTTCTGTGGGGAGTTTGAGGACACATGGGCTTTTGGTTGATGGTGGGGTGAACTTAGTGGACAGTGGGGTTCTGGGAATGGGGGATGAAGTGCATAAGCCAGGTGTGGAGCCTCCTGGAGTGATGGTCAGTGATATTTTTAACAGGCTGAAGCGGGACTTGGGTAATGTTGATACCCTGACATGCAATGTTGAGTCTTCTTCTGCTTTTAAGGCTGCAGGTGGCTCTGCTGAAACTTATATGTTTGAGGTTCCATCAAAGATGGAAAGCCCCCGAAGGGAAGTGAATGCTGCTGTGGAGAAAGATGTGGAATTGGGTGGGCAGAATGGTGGTGTGGAATCTCTCGGTCTGGAAACTGTGAGGGCACCTGCAGCTGGTGTCGCTGTCCATGATGTGCAAGTTGTTGCTGTAGGTCCTAATTCCCCAGCTCAGGTGGAGGTTGAGAGGCAATATCAACACATGGATCTTGGGGCTGCGAAGTTGGCTGGGAATAAAGAAAATCCTATCAAGGAAGGTGCTGATTCCATCGGTGCTGTGATGACAGTGGGTGGGATGCAGGAATCACCTGGGAGGCAGGCGAACAACATTGAGCTCGGCAATCGGTTTTCATGCCTGGTGGATATTGATCTGGTCCTGGATCATGAGCAGGATGCCAAGAGGACTCATGAGGATCAAAATTATGCTTCCTTAGGTGCTAATGTTGAGCCAAGGGTTGCTAGTGTTGGCACTTGTGATCAAGATCTGGGAAATGAGGAAACTTATAGTGCTGAGAAGGGCTCTGAAGCAAACACAGACAATGGCCCACTATTGGACAGCTTAGCTGGAGATTATAATGTGAAAAAAGGCACGCATGGTGGCGGTGACGGGTATAGGGTGGTACATATTTCTGATAAATGGGGGGACTGCTCTGATAGTGAGAAAGAATATGATGGTGGCACGGTCCAGCCCTCCGATGGTGGTATGGTCCAGCCCTCCTATAGTGACATTGTTCAAGGTGGCCGAATGAAGATGTCTGAAAGTGAAGGTGCCATGACTGCGCCACCAAAGAGGAGGCCAAGGAGAGACTACACGGATCTACCCAAACCAATGGCAACAAGGTCTGCACACAAGATTGGAGCGACACAAGATAATGTCATTGCAAATGGATACAGTGGAAAACAAAGAGGAGGGTCCTCGAAGAGGGACAAAGGACTCAGTGGGAAACGGCCGGTCAAAGAGAAGTTGTCTGAGGAAATGTTGCGGAAGAAAAATATGTACCTTGAGCTGATGCGCAAATACGAATCTTCTGAATGGGAGTCAGCTGATCCTGGTGCTGAGTTATCTGATGATGGGGAGAAGGATGCTTATGGTTTTGATGTTATGTAGCCTTTTTATTTTCTTCTGTCTTTACTTGCACTTTTCTTTTAATAAATTTGGGGGACCAGGCTTTGCCTGGTTCAGACTTTCCTGCTAAAAGACAAAAATAATATTATTTATACTTTTATGGGTGATTTTATTAATTATTTGGATAATTTGATATCTATAAGGGTTATATTACCATTATAATGTTCATGTTATTATTTTATCGGTATAGGTTCCTTAACATCTAGAATAACCTCTTATTTTGTTCATTATTAATTTATAATGATTGTATTATCTTCTATATGAAATTTCATATTATTTATACTTAATATTTTATTTTTCAATGTAAACTATCATATAAATTTAATTTAGTAGAGTGGATACTAACTATAATATCTTGCGGTGTTATAGATTTAACCTTATTTAACCCATTTTACACTTTACTAAGATGATAAACATTTACCATGGTTTTTATTTCTTATTTGTAAAAATAGTATGAAATTATTTAAAAAATTAAAATTCATAGATATAAAATAAGAACTCTATTTTAAAAGATTTAATATCTATATGTGGTAAAAACTAAATTTCATATATGTTTTAAAAACAAATAAACTATATATAGGAAAAACACAATTTTTTGTCCTAGAAATGATTTTATACCTAAATATTAGGTTTTTTTTACTTCTATTTGTTTTATTTGAATATTTAATGGAAGTGGAGACCTTATACACATTAATACCATACCAAAACAAAATAGTGCCTATTGAAGATATTATTAAATGAAAAATATCAAATATAGTTCTTATTTGGCTAAAATAATAATTATTAAGACTAGAACGAAACAATATTTCTCGGGAAAACATTAAATAATTAGTAATATGGTTTTTAAGAAATGTTAAAGAAAAAAATTCAACAATAAACATTTATATAATCCAATTCTAGTTACACCATCCCAAGCCAACACACATATTGGATGACGAGCCAACAATTGTTTTCCCTCTATATAGATATGAACAACAAAAAAATTATTTTTAATGAACAATGTTCCTTGAAATCCACCAATTATAGAGAAAACCTCAAGTAATTATTAGAAACATTCATCATGATGGCATTTATAATGAATGTGGTGTCGAGATAAAGCTAATGTGTGGTTCAATTGTTGAATCTCAGAATCAATATCACCAAAATCACCCCATCAATTAGATTAATTCATAAATAAAATATATTTTCTACCATAGAATATTTTATAAAAAATTAGGTACTTCATAAATACAAATAAATCATAAATGAGACACTATTTGTAAAATCAATATTTTTCACTATTGTGGAAAAAAATAATCCATTTCAGACAAATCTAAAAAATTACCCTAAAACAATTTTGATATTTTGAATCCAGAAAATTAATTTCATCTAATTAAATTCATATTTTACTATTTTAAAATTACTCTTTCAAATGAAATATTTAAAAAATAAGGAAATCATGCTTCCATATGAAAATACCCCATTCAAGATTTGACTATTCTTACCATTAAGGGATTTACTTATTGGAAATCAAAATTGAATAATTAATATAACAATAGAAATAATTAAATTTAAATAAGTAAATAATTTTAAAATATTTGTCATAATGAGGTTGATCTTATTCATAGATTCCAATCAAAAGGCTATATTATATTAGTGATATTTGGACAATAATGTTTTTATAATATATCATGGTTTTGCACGCACACATTTTCATTTGGTAGATTCTATTGAATGTAGAGTATTTTTAAAAGAAAATAAATTCTAATATATATACATTTTTCAACAATATGTCAAAATATCTACATTTTTCTCATGATATTATATATATATATCTATATATGAAATAATACTAATGAAATCCTTAAAATTTCATAAAAACCTATAAAATACCATTCTTAATATCAGGTAAGGATAAATCAAATGTTTAAATTAATATGATAAGTCCCCTGATATATATAACCAAAGTAATAATTAGATATAACATATAATTGTATCTAGATATAACTTATATTTTTAAAAACATTTATTAACCATTACTATAATAACACATAATCTAATCAATGCAATATTGCCTAGGAAATTACATGTATTTAAAATTTAATAATAATGTTTAATTTAAATGATGTGAAACATGTGATAGAACAAGAAAGATTTTATAATAAATACTTTAAATTACAGTTTTATAATTAATTCCCTTAATTAAACTACGATCATTTAAATTCACAGAAAATATAAAAATATAGCATTAATATAAATTTTTTGATTTTCTTGATCGTATAGAATGATTACACTCAGAAAAAACAATATAGAAAAAAATAATAATAATATAAAATCAACCTCTATTTATAAAATAAAAATATATAAACTTGAATGTTAATACATTTGAATCATGGTTGAAAGAAATATGAAGTACTTATAGATGTTATGAAGCCCATATAGTCGCTAGAAATTTGTCCATTGAAATTGTAATATGACTATTGGGAAATTAATTTGACCATTATGAATATTAGTAAAACCATTAACATATTATCCTAGAAAATTTAATTTTAATATAATTTTAATTTATTTTTAAAAACTTTAAATATATACAATTAAAATTATAGATATAATAAATAATTATTCTATAAATGGTAAAATAAAATTTTGGATTATAAAAAACCAATATGCTTAATTTTAATTTTTATCATAAATAAAAAATTTTAAGATATATTTTATTATAATAAAATGGGTTTAACATGAAAATTATTTTTCATTACAATAATATTATAATTTTATTCTACCATAATAAAATTTTTAAAGTGCCAAAAAATTTATCATATTAGTAATTTTGGTTTTCATTCAAATAAATAATGTTGTCATTAAAAATTTAAAAATATCAAAATCAGAAAATTATTAAAAAAAATGAAATTAGGTTTCTGCAATAAATATTTATATAATGCATAAAATTAATTTCTTTTATTTTTCTAAAATATATTAATTATTTGGTTATAATGAAAAATTGGAAAATATAACTGTTAAGAAAATATGTCAAATATATGAATAACAGATTCATGGGTGATGTAAGGTTCCTTTATCTCAAGAACACATTTTCAAATGAATCACCCCTTTTAATATTGTTGAAATTAAATATTTAATCAATGAATATTATATTCAAAAACTCTTATTTAATCCCCTTATAAATAACAACCCTCTCATACCTTTATCCTCACAAAAAATAATTCATGGATCATTTCAAAGACCTACCGAAATATATTTCCAGTCCTCACCCCATTACTTTTTGTTTTGTCTAACCAAAATATTATTCAAATGTTTGTTAATGTTTTTTATATAAGAAGACATCCAAAGAAAAAATATTATCACTTTATTTCATTCAATACATTTCTTCCACTTCCAATTTTACCTATCATTAATAAAACAATATATTAAGAAATAATTAAAATAAATATTATTAAATTTTGTTTTGTTAATGCAATATCTATTTTTTACCTTTGCCAAAATTAATTAAAAATTTAATATGTTGTTCCTGTTATGGTTGGTTCACCACCCCCTTGATTAACATAATTAATTTTCCACCACCCAAAAAATAGATGGTATAAATTCTATTATTATGGTCAAAATGAGGTTAAAATTGTTTTTTATTTTTTTTCTTTCTCTTTCTGGTAAAATATTCATAATGTTAAATAAAAATAACAGGTTCATCAGTGTAAAAAAACCCCCAAAATTAAACTAACATTTTTTCAATATTACCTATTCTCCCTACATCATTATTTTTGTATGAAATACTAATAGATATCATAAAAATATTAATCTTCATGATACGCGAGTACATCCTAACATTACACATCTATTGTTAGGGAACCATTCCATAAGAATAATAATAATTACCTATAAACTAATATATCATTGGAACCATGAAATGGTTGACCTTGAGAGAGTAAATATAGGAATAATATATAAATTAAATGAATATAAATTAACATGAATGATTTATAGTAAATCAAATATTGCTAAATTAGGTTTTTAATCATGTTTCTAAAATTTTATTTTGATTATTTTGGATGTAATGTGAACGTTCAAGGTGAATATTCACATTAGTTATGTGTTGTCTTCGAAAAAACCCACAAATATATTGGTTATGAATTTTTCTCTCTACTTAATATTACCTATATATTTAATATTATATAATGAATTAAAATTCCTAATATATATATATATTATATATATATATGCATATCATATTCTACCTTAACTACTATACTAATATTCTTATTATGTAAATTTCCCAGTACCAAATTTAAATTAAAAGATGATTAAGAGAAATTCATATCCCATAATCAATTAATGAAATTATATATAAAATTCATATACCCATTCATTATTTTTAATATAATTAGTATTTTACTATTGAAAATTTGGTCTTACCTTTGTTTACAAATAAATAGAATATTCATTCATTCTTAAATATTCATTCGCATATTCTTTAAAATCACCATTTTAAATTATTCATATACATACCCAAATCTCTTCCTTTATCATTATATTTTCATAAAATGACATCCAAATATGTTATCTATACTTATTTTATCAAACATTATTATCATGAATTTTTATTTCCTTCCTATCATTGAAATATTTATTAAATATCCATGTAATAATCTTCAAGTCAATATTAAGAAACACATTACATTACCTGGGTATTTTGGGAGATTATTCATTAAACATGATTACCTTATGTGTAAAACATATATATTTACATTAAATTATAGATTCATTAAGATATTACACCCATGCATTTTGTAATTTTTATATCTCATGAGATTATATGGGTTGTATTTTGAAGTAAAATATAATAGGTAGAAGTTTATCATGTGTTCTATGAGTCAATATAATATTTAATTATTTTGTTTTGAATATATTAATTGATTGTGATTATTTATAAGGTTTTATATTTGGTTTTTTAGAGTTTAATGTCCTTTTAGGTTTTATTTTTAGAGAGCTAATCTCTCAAACATGTCTAATTCCCTCAGAAACCATGTAGATATATGGTGGGGCACTTGGTGCAGAGCATGGCTAAGGGGAACAATTAATCAAACTATGTATCCTCACCTTATACACATTGAATATGATTTAGTTGGAAAAAATAGGTTTATTACAATATTTTTCAAATCATGTGAACAAATCATGTGGGTTCCTAGGATAATCCTTAACACTAACATGATTTGAACATGATTTTTCAAGGCATGAGACAAAACCATTTAAAAATTATTTAATTATTGAAAATCATCTATAATAATCATGATCATCTATTTTGACCTATTATCCCTCGATAATGTGAATCCTTAAAAATCTATAGACTCTACATTAATTTTATACAACCTCAAGAACATTTTCTGAAATATTATTTACATCTAATCATTATTTAACATGCTTTACTGAGATTTCTGAACACAGAGATGTATTATAAAATAATTATTATGTGACCTACCCTCAAAACTAATGGATATTAACATGAATAAACACATTAATATACATATATATATAATTCACTAAAACAACCAATATTAACCTAATAATGCTCTATATTTTATGAAAAAAATTTATTCATAAAAATGATATTTCCTTAAACAAATATATTTAATGATTTATTTGTGAATAACATAATAATTTCATTACAATTATTGAATGATTATTTTTAAAAATTATTGTAAATTTTAATATCTTTATATCAAAATTATATTAGGATGTAATTTTGGTTTTTGTTAGATGGTTTTTTAAACTTTATAATAAAAAATGCATTTTCTTGTAAAAATTCCTTCTCTTATCATTTAATTGTATACATATACTTTTAATTAGATCATAAAGTAAAAATAATTAATAATTAATTATATATAATATAATTAATTATATTGTAATCAATATTATACTTTAATTATGTGTTTTCTCATTTTTGTATTGTAATAATGCATTTCTCTAAAGGCTAATTTAATTTCATTTTGGGTTTTTAAATTAAATTAATTTATATCATTAGTTATATTAAATCATTTTCATTTTATTCTATATTTGTGAACAAGATGGTCCAATTTTATAATTATGTCCCTTTTATTTTTATTCATTATGAATAATATAGTTAGAAAATATTTTATCTTAATAAGGGTAAGTTTAGAACATTATGATAAAAATTAATATGGGAATTACTAAAAATAACGATATCAATCACAACATTGACTTTAATAAATAAAATTTCATATTAAATTTAATCATTTCAATATTTCTGTAATATAAATATATTAAATACTCACAAAAAACATTTTATATTATATCATTCATATTTAGCTCTATTTCAACTCAAATGACCATTAAGATTCATAAATGTTGATAAAATAAAAATTTAATGGAGATAATATTATTTTTATATATTAAAGGTCATGGTAATTTCCTATTGACTAGGAAAAAATATTTGATGGCCTCAACCAGTATGACTATTCATAATGATGTCAATTGGTTAGAAAATCAAATGTACATAACATCTCAAACATTTCAACTGATTAACCCCAATGTATGTTCTATGAAATAAATCATGGTAGAAACTTTTCATGGGCGAAGTTAAATATAATCATGATCATGACCAAAACAATGTTTGCTAAAGCCCCCATGAGAATCTCATCGTCACAAAACATACCCTTTGAGAATTTTAAAATGTATTAAGTAGTTATGAATGTTGAAAATAATAGGATGAATATTTATATTTTTCTTTCAAAAAAATTAATGAATATGTTTAATACTTAATTTTAATACATTGCGAATGATAATGTAAAGAATTTTATTAAAAATTGGTATTAAAATGAAAAAAAAACTGTATTTTTGGTTAATAGTAAATTAATATAATTATATTTGTTTTGATGAAACCATGAATTAAAATAAATTTTAATAAAATAGTATAATAAAATAGAATTTATTAAAAATATATGATAATATATTTTTACGATGTCAAAATTTATTTTTAATAAGGTTTATCAAAATAATATTTTAAATGAACAATTTTTTTTATTAATGTTTAATTTTTTTTATTTTTTTTCAATTATTTACTTACATACATTGATAACATAAATATTTTTTTGAATATTAAAATCTAAATTATCTATCAGTTATTTTTTTAATAATTTTATGTATTTGTTTTATTTTTGGGTAAATAATAAAGACTATATAAATTTCTGATGTGTATTATAACATATGATTACCGAAACATTATGTAATATGTACCAAAAAAATAATCCAAGACCATATATATATTTCCCAATTAAAATTATTAATAATTTAGGACATCTGTGTAAATTTTTTAATCTAATTATAAATTCACTAAAATCAAAAATATGATTTTCAATTGTTTCAAAATTTATTCATTGTAAACATGATTCACATACATATCCTAAAGGATATTTTTTAAGGTGATATATTTATAGAGAAATAAATTATTTAAATTAACTCTTCCTTGGATGATATTGTGGGATGAAAATAAGATACAAATTTTCATTTTTATTTCATTTTGGTATAGGCTAGAAATTATTTTTTGAAAAATAATAATGAAATCCCCAATATTTTCAAATATAAACCCTGTAATATTGTAATTATTGTTGGGAAAAAACACTCAAGGTATCATTGAATCATTTTTGAGATGTTAGTGTATTTTGAACATGTAGGACTCCATGTTGTGTTTGTTGACAATGCATGTCTCAATGACTCAAACTGTAGACAAAGGGGATTTTCTGAGAGAATGGGGAAAAGTTTTTTTGGAAAAATGATTTGTGCTCTTATGTTAAAGAGTTTTCATATGTTGTATGCCAGGAATTGTTTGAATTCAGAACATAAAAAATTTGGCGAAGGAAAAGTGGATCCCAATTCCAAAAGTGGCATGCAAGTGTGGTGTGCAAGTCCAAAAGTTGTGCAAAAGTGTGGTGTGAAAGTCCTAAAGTGGAACGAAAGTATGACGAGAAAGTATGGCGCACAAGTGTGGTGTGAAAGTCATATTTCAAGATCATCATATCATAATATGTCAATAGAAGGAAAGAGGTGCACAAGTCCTATGGTGGAATGCAAGTGGACCGTGCAAGTGTGGTGTCAAGTGTGGTCTGAATGTCCTCAAAATTCCTATAAATAAATCTCTACTCTCGACATTTATCAATGAGCACAAAACTTAGAGAAAATCCAAGCTCTGAATGTGCACATTGAGGTGTCATGCAAGTTTAGTGTGCACGCAAGTGGGGTGCACAAGTGTACTGCGCAAGTGTACCGCGCATGTGTACCACGCAAGTGTACCATGAAAGTTTACCACACAAGTGGGGAGTGCATGTGTACCGCGCAATTTTACCGTGCATGTGTGTCTCACAAGTACTGTGGTGAGCATGCTTGGAGCCCTAGTGTGTCGTGAAAGTGTGGCATGCAAGTTGGTTTTTCTTCATTAGAGGCAGAGGCTTTGCACTAGTTAAAGGGGCGGACAAGTCACCCTAGGGTTACATGAATGTTAGAAATTTCTTAGAACATCTTTGGTAAAGAGGTATTAATCAGTTGATGATCTTTGAACTTTAATATAGAATCAATCAATAGTTGAGGATGCATTATTTCATGAAAATTAAGAGACCTACAGGTCTATAAAAAATGAGTGGATCTTCTAAAGAAGTTGTGTGATCACTTCAGTTGGGAGAGCAGTGAGTTCTCTAATTGTGAGTGGTTGTAAACCAGGAGGGAGATTGAGTCCACTTTGAACTTGTAAACAGCAGTGCGCTTAGAGTGGAATTGGTACATCGGCACACTGCCGGTGTATTCTCCTTAGATGTAGACTAGTAATGGTAAACCCAGTTAAAATTCGTTGTGTCCTATTCATGCTTTATGTTTTATTCATACTCTGCATCGGGAATGAGAGAGAATAGGGTTTTGTCTAATAGAAAAACAAGATCAAAAAGTGAAGTTTTTTAAATATATCATAACCAAATTCACCCCCCCCCCCTCTATGGGTATATATCCAAGTGGACCTTACAATTGGTATCAGATTGAAAGGTTAATATCATTATTTCTCTCTCAAATGGAGGTCACTAATCATTAAGGGATTCTGATATTTGACGAGAACAATTTTCAGCTATGGAAGAATTGGATGAAACACTATTTCCAATCTTTTGGAATCAATGTGTTTACAGCAGCAATGCATGGTATCATAACTGATATTAATTGCATTGCATTATCAGAAGATGAGACAAGAGAATTGGATGTTGACACAAAGGGAATCAACACTTTGGGAGGATCCCTATCCAATTATAAATATACCAAGGTGATTTCATGAAAAATATCACATTCTATGTGGGAAAAGTTGTTGAACATATATGAAGTAGATACCAAGGATAGAGAAGTGAAGCTACAAGTATAATGGAACAAGTATGAAGATCTAAGAATTAACCCGAATGAGTCTATTAATAGATTCTTTGATAGGGTAAATGTTTTTGTGGATGATAAGCGAGGTCCGGGAGAAGTCATTGAATACATAAAAATCATAAAGTGCATCTTGAGGAAACTTCCTCCACGGTTCAATCTGAAGGTTTCAGTACTAGAAGATAAAGATCCAAAGGAGCTAACATTGGACAATTATCACAGTACCTTGGATGCATATGAAAAGGGAAATGATGATAACGAGGCTGTGGAAAAGGGGAAATATAAATAAGTGGAATCCAAGGCCATGAAGAACCTCGCCAATGAAAATTCTCATGAAGAAGAAGAGACAAATGAGGTGATTTCATTCCTCTCCTCAAAACCCCAAAGTGGAAAATGAATGTTTAAAGAGAAACATCCACTGGAAAGTTTTCTATGTGGAATGATTTTTCATCTTGCAGGAAGGTGTCCCAAAAATATCCAAGAAGATGATGATGTCGACGAAGTCAAAATTCCCAAGAAGAAGTCATCAACCTATGGTAATGGAAAGAAACAGTTCAAGAGAAATTTATTTAAGAAGAAAAATCTTTTTTCGAAAGAATGCAACAGTTCGGATGAGTCTAAGGCTCAGGAGGTTGAAGATATAGAGAACTGCAATGACCGTGGATAAAATTCTATGGTTGCAGTGGTCGGTAGTTATCAAAAGAAGAATGAAACCA
Source organism: Viscum album (assembly GCA_963277665.1). Classification (NCBI taxonomy): domain Eukaryota; kingdom Viridiplantae; phylum Streptophyta; class Magnoliopsida; order Santalales; family Viscaceae; genus Viscum; species Viscum album. The sequence goes on along the minus strand of OY728136.1, from coordinate 1,950,496,676 downwards.
AAGTTGATGAAGTAAAATATGTTGAAGGAAGAATCGATATGCAAGATGAGTTAGAGGCTTCTCTTGAAGAGATAGATGTTTGGGGATCCAAAACAAATAAATCTAACAAAGTTGTTTGTGACGCCAAACTCTATATGCAGCTGTAGGATGAAGTGATGTTTGAGTTGATGGATAAAATTGAGAAAATCAAGTCATCAACACTAGGGAACTCATAATCAGTTTGGGAGTATAATATCAAGATTGATGAATAGAAAGGGTAAATCGATGGCTTGAGAAACACAAGGTGCTAATCATTTTTTTCATTTAAAAAAGCTCGCTTAAGGGTGTCTGATTCCCACCATATAAAGCCGAAGCACAATAAAGTAGAAAATTATACCAGAAATAGAGAGTTTTATATCATAATAACCATAGTCATCACCGCAACCCAAACTGGATTTCTCTTCCCCTGTGGCTGATTCCCACTCTGGGATCCTCCGAAAACTCACACTTTGAACACGATTTCTATTTTGTTCCAGGGGAGCCATGTCTGCTGGAGACTTCTTGGTCCCACTGCACTTCTTAACCGCAAGAACCACCTGGTAATTTTTTTTGAGGTAGACCTGGTCTTCCTTGGTCGCGAGAGATAGGAAAAATCCTTCCTTGATCTCCTTGATGAAGTTGTAGCCAATTACCCCTCACCTGCATTTTCTTTCTGAATACCATTTTGAAAAATCTCACTGAAAGAGCGGCCAACCGGGGAACTCAAGATCTCCTTTCCCTTCCTATAGTTTTTCTTCCCCACCCTAGGCTGTTCAACAATGCTGCCCCCCTTTGTTCTGGCGTTATATTCTCTCTCAAAGGAGGACTTTCCTCCTCCATAGGAAAATTCTACACCACCGTGAGATATGCCTCGATCTCGGAACCTCCAGCCCAGGGAATTGTAGACCTCTGGTCTGTACCTTCCACCAGAGAACCACTCCTGTCTAAGCTGGCATTGTTCCTCATTCTTAGGACAACATTCTTCTACCCCAGACCATCCAGTGGCTGAATTTCGATAATCTCCCTACCTTTCCTACCCTGTTCATCTCCCAAGGCTTTTTCCCACTGCTTTTCCAAGACCACCATTTCACCCCCCTTCCCTGCATTATCTTCCACCTACATTTCTTCATCCAACAAATCCTTAGACAATCAATTGAACCTGTTGCTCAAGGAAATAGAAGGGGAAGCCAAAGGGTCCAAACTTCTAGAAATCCTATCACCTGTGATGACAACCATATCTTCTATATTTGAAACCCTTTCAACTCCAGCCTGCACTAAACTCATATCTACCATTAAACTAGAAGAAACACAAACAGTTTGTAAAGAATCCTTTCTGGTCCATGTTTTTTTACTCTCTACAACTACACCAAGAACACAAGAGACCTCCCTTCTTTCACTAGGAACATCCAGGGTCGATCCCCTGTCCATCTCCATAGCATCCCCCAAAACTTTTCTTCTATCATCGACATATGAGCTCACAGGAGCACCTATCATACAGTGCTCCTCCCTCAACTGTGCTGAAAACCCACTACGGGAAACCTCAACCAAGTGTCCCAGCCTCTTGCAATAGCTCCATAAATTGGTCTAGTTCTCATATATAACCTTCCCCTTTCAACGATATTCATCACCAATTGTGATCCAGAAAAAATCAAAAGGGGTGCGAGAGGAATCAACCTCAACAAAGACCCGAGGGTTCACCGTATGGCAAACAACCTCAGTACGGCTATCAAAGCAATGATAACGACCTACCAGATTTCCCAACATATAGATTATCGAAGGATTTTTAAATGGTAGTGGAAGCTTAGGAAAACATACCCAAACCGCCATGGAAGGAGAGTCGTGAACCATATGGTGATCGAAGGACCACCGAAGAAGCATGAAACGAGATCTGCTGAAGATTCGAGGAGCTCTCGACCATGCTTGAATCAGATCTGCCTCCGTCTCAAACCGAATCATGATTTTCTTGCTATCCAGTAATCCTACCACCGCTCGTTTCTGGAGATCCCAAGAACCGAAGACGAATCGATTGAAGGCATCAACAGATGGCCTCTTTCGAATTAAACGATCCACCAGTGTGAGGATTAACAAGCTCGAAGCATCATAAAATTCAATGTTGGAAAGCTGAATATTCGGAACTCCGTCAGCTAGATCCACAACAATGGGGTTAAGTAATGTTTTCAAAAAGGGAGGGAGGAAATCCGGATTGGTGAAGGGCTGGAAGAACCTTTTTCTCTTAGGCAACGACGATTCCCCCTCCCCCTCCAAGGGGGGAGGATCCGGCGTGGCAGCCGCCGTCGTCACCGGAGGGGAAGATACATCGAGGGTTCCGCAGTCTGAAGCACCTTTTTATCAAGCTTGGAAAACACAAGGAATGATCATGTGAAGCGTATCGAAGAGCTTAAAGAGGAATTTGTCAGTATGCAGAGAAAAGTTAATGACCAAGAAAAACCATTTATTCCCAACACATTCTTGGGAAAGAAGTTCATTCTGAAAACTAAAACGATGAAAGAGGTTCCTAGCTGATTAGCAGGAAAGAAGAATCAACTGAGCGTAGATGTTAAGGATGATTTAGGGCTTGATCATAAAAACAATATGTGATATTTGAAGTCAGACTGCAAGCACCGATCTCGATATTGAAGGTTTATTTGGGTACAAAGCAGAATCAGAATATTCAAAGATCCCAAGTGGAAACTCGTAGTGCAGAAGTAAAATGAAGGAATGAACCTTATATAATGTGTTATTTTTGTGAAAATACGGGACATTCACAGAATGTATGTTCCATAGCCAAGATATATCATAGGGAGTAATAAAAAATGTGGCAGCCAAATATAGAACGGTTCTCCAGAACATATTTCAAAGGACACTAATTTTGGTCTGGAGGATTTGGGCACATGGCTAGGTACTGCATTTAAACCATATAGAGAAATGTGCCAAAGTAGAATCAAAATGTTCAGAAGCAGTAGATCAATAAACCAATGGGTGAGTTAAAAATGAAAAATAGATTTGCATCTTTTCAAGATGAAGCTGGTCCATCTTACTCTAAGAAATAACAGAAGTCTAAATCCATGTCGAGCGTGAAGGCACAAATATGGACTAAAAAGAACAAGGATGAGAAGGCTGTGGTGGCAGAAATTTCCCTTAAAGCATCAGTTCGCTCTGGTGTGTGGATCATTGATAGTGGTTACACATCTCACATAACAGGAAATCAGGATATTGTAATAGGCATAAAATACGATTAAGAAGGTTTTTTCATGTTTGGAAATGATGAAGACCTGATGATTATTGCCACATGAAAGGCCATGTTTGGGGGAAAAGAGATGAGATAGGAAGATTTCTTAGTAGTATAAGGCCTCAGTTACAATTTGCTCAGCGTCAGTCAACAATGTGACTCAGGACATTCTATAAGGTTTACTAAGAAGATGTGCATCATCAAAGGAACAGAAATGGAAATAGTTATACAAAGAAAAATAACAAAGGAGAAACTCTAGCAGGTAAGTGGTGAAGAAGATATGTGTTTTCTGTCCAGAGAGGAAGAAAACAAGTTGTGAGATAAATAACTTGGTCATCTTTTCCAACCATCCCTGGAAGATATGGTGATGTCTGATGCAGCGAGGGACCTCCCTAATCTTTCATGTGATCATACACACACCTGCGATGCATTACAATAAGGGATGATTATCAGAAATATATATAAGGAAATGGAAAAGAAGTCAACATGAGTGCTCTAATTGGTGCATCCTGATATTTGTGGTCCTATCACATCAAGCGCAATTGATGGAAAGAGGTTCTATCTTCTTTTCATTGTTGACTATAGAAGAATGTCATAGGTATTTGTTATTTCCCATAATTCAGATGGGTTAATCTGCTTAAAACAGCACGGGGGGGGGAGAGTGTGAAAGGATGCTTGGACAGAAAAGTTTGAAGCATCGTACTGACAATGGTATAGAATTCACAAAAAGTTAGGTGGAAGGATACCTTGAGAAACATGGGATAAGGCATCAATTTTCATCAGTAAGAACTTCCGAATAGAATGGAGTGGTTGAAAGGAGAAATCAGATCATCAATTACATGACCAGAATGCTGCTCATTGAAAAAGACCTACTAGTGAAATTTTGGAAGGAAACAATTTTGACATCGTTCTACATTTCTAATAGGGATTTGATGTGTCAGAAGGATGGAATGACTCCGTACGAGATGAGGTATATAAAGAAACCAACAGAGAAATACTCTCGAATATTTGGACGTAAGTGATTTATCCTCAACAAGGAAAAACATAGGAAATATGAGTCATGAGAAGATTAAGGGATATTCCTTGGATACTCAGGAAAAAGTAAGGCATATAAATGCTTTAACAAAAGGCTAGGAAAAGTAGTTGAGAGAAATTATTTCACTATAGTAAGGAATAAGGTGATCATTCAACAGAGGAATAAAGAATTTTATGATGAGAGTGATGAGGATGAAAGCAACGAAGTGGGAGAAGAAGTGGATGATGTTGATTTTGAAGAAGATACTGATAATGAGCATAAGTAAAATCTATATCTTCACAAAAGCCAAGAAGTCGATCTGAAAATGATAGGAAGAATATCATTGGTGATCAATTAGATCTATTTCATACAAGAAGATTGAAATCACTACACCAGACATCATTACTATCACATGTTGTGCCAAAATGCTTCGCTGATGTAGCTGAAGAAGAAAAATTGATTCAGGTAATGAGTGAAGAGCTAGATCAGATTGAGAAGAATCAGATGTGGGGGATTGTTTCGAGGCCAGTAGATAAGAACATTTTTGGGTCTAAATGGGTCTTTTGAAACAATATGAACGATGATTTCACAATGATTTGAAACAAATCACGACTAGTGTGCAAAGGATACTCCCAAATAAAGGGTATTGATATTGATGAGACATTTTTTCATGACCTGTCCTCAGGGCTCATGCCATGACTACCCCAAGCCCACCTCTCATAGGCCAGGGTCTGGCGACTATCACCAAGGCGTAAATACAGACAAAAAGGGGAAGGCATTGCCTTTATAGAGTAAAAAACACCATAGAGTAAGCAAGAAGATGTAAACACTAAGTAAAATTGGGTACAATATTAAGTGTGGGAAAGTAAGTGGGCCAGAATACAAACCCAAACTGAAAGTAAAGTACAACTGTAAATAAAGTAAAACAACTGAAAAGTAAAGCTGCAATGTTGAGCCGTCCGCTGGAAGTCCCACCTGAAGGGTGGGTGAAGATAGTCTCTAGAGCTCCACGTGTCCAGCCGTCCGCTCCGTGTACATCCCGCCCAGTGGTCCACCTCCAGGTACTGACTCGCTCCATAAGCCTCAACCACGATCAGCACTGTCCGTCGTCTATATCCAACACAACATAGTGCGGGCATAGCCCGTGCATGGGTGAGTATCCGCTACTTAGTAGGGACCCCGAGACCCCCGTAGGTCTCTCAGAATCCACAAAGGATAATCCACAAAGGAAAGATACAATCATGAAGTAACATCCGACACTACATAGGTATATTTCCATACATATATCTAAGTCATCAATTCCAGTTCAGCTCCAACATCCGAGCCCAAGTACAACCCAGTCCACACATGAAAACATAACCCATTCCACATAGGAATTCACAACCCAATCCACACATGAAAGCACAAAGTAACCCACACCGGATATCAAGTCAATATTATCGAAGAAAAGATTGAATGTCAAGACTCAGCTCACACAGGTATACTTCTTCGTAAGACGATAGATATGATAAGATGTAGCCACTGATTCATCTAAGCCGTCAGACCCACACAGGATCGATAGGTACTAACCCCCACAATGACCCACACAGGATCTGACCCACACAGGATCAGTATGCGCTGGCCCACACAGGACCGTTGAGCGCTGAACCACACATGATCTGGCCCACACAAGATCGGTAGCACTGATCCACACATGATCGCTGAGTGTTGTAGTCGTCGTAGTCAAACAAATGAATGATTTTTGTACAGTCGTCATCATCGTCGCAATCGCAGCCAGCTCTAGGGTTCCCGCACACAACAAGCTCATTCGGGGAGGGTCCATTCCACGAGCCGAGGGGATGATACATCAACTGACATGAAGTCCGAAGTTTATGTATCAAAAAGATCCATATCGTCAGAAGGAACTTAACGTGATAGACGGCGCGTGAATCGGACGCCCTGTCTGAGAGTTATTGGCTTTTTCGTTCCAGGGGCCCGATTAGTTTTTAAGTTTAAACCAACCGGGCCGTACTCTAACTACGTCCATACCTTGAGTGGAGTAAGACAAAAGGTCCATCTCACTATGAGGAATCTAACACAGTCTACGGAATGTCAATCGGACGTCCCGACCTCAAGTTATAAGCATTTACGCTCCGAGGGCCCCGTTGGTTTCGTGTTTGAACCAACCCGGCCATACCCAATGTTTCCCGAAACCTTTAGTGTAATTCAAAGAAAAGACCGCCTCGATCCAAGGATCACATCCCAGCAGACGGTGCGTCGATCGGAGGTCCGTAGCCCAACTTACGGGCATTTGAACAAACCTGTCTGAGAAAGGTGGTTTTTGGGCCCGACCTGGGTGGCCCGGCTGGCCTGGCGCCTGCGTGACCAGGCAGTTCGACCGAAACAGCCGAGCCGAAGGGGGTGCGCGCTGTCCCCCCAAATTGACAACCCATTCCCTCCCCCAAGTGGGGGGTGCTCTTCTTCCAGCTGAGGGTTACGAACCCACGGTCTCCCCCGGAAACGGCTGGCCCGGTCCTGCCGGCTGGTTGCTGTAGCTGTGGGACTACCGCGGTCCCGCCCTCTTGCTCCGGCGGATGGCGGTTCTGGCCGTCGTTCCCCACACCAATTCTGCCATAGGTCGCGACCTTGTCCGATCAGTGCTGTATGACGGCGCCATGCCCCTCCGCCATAGCCCCGCTACAGCCGCGGCCTCTTCGAGGTTCTCCGGCGTGGCGCGACGGCGCCGCAACATTGTTCGACTTCAATGGTGCCGCGCAATGGCACCACGCTTCTTCGACCATCCTTCATTGTTTCCACACGGTGCAACAGCACTGTGCTGCCTTTTCTCATGCTGCAAAAAGTTCAAACAATCAAGGGGGGAGGAGGGTCGACCGTGTTCATGCAGTCCGTCCACCTCCTGTTATTGCGATAACAGGCGGCCCAATTTGAAAATGATGAACGATGACGAAAATATTCACGAACACAAAACAATTAACCCATACTTCAAGGTGTCGTTGAATGAAGGTTCATCGCGGAAAATAACGTTGCGGAACAAGACACCGTAACTGTCGATGAAATCCTGGAGAAGAGAATCATCGGCATCGCGGTACACGACGTCTTGTCGTCGATCTCTGAGGATGTCGTCTCTGACCGGCTGCGGAGAGGGAAGACGACGGTAAGACGAACTCCCCTTTGCGGTGACAGAGTTCTTCATCGAAGGCTCGATGTTCTTCACGTTCTTCGATGAGGAAGAAGAACTTCAAGACTTGGAGCTTTCTTCCCCCAATCCTCTCACAACAAGCTATCCAAATTAAAATAAGGTCACCCCTTATTTTAATTGTTTATGCCATGCTTTTCAAAATTACAAGAATTCAAAAACGAAACAACTTAATTAATTAAACTTATGTTGACATATTAAATGATGAGTTATGGTAGTTAGGGAATATGAAATGGTGGGTCTCCTTTGGGGCCCACCCGACTAATATCCTAGCTAGTGGAGTAGGATATAGTGGTTCCCACTCCAACCACTTATCTTAGGTTAAACTAATTTAAACAGAAATAAAATTTGTTGCACCATTTTATTTTATTCTCTACATAACCCAACATTTTCAATAACCTCACCCAAGAAAACGCAACTCCGAAAAAGGTGTTCATAAGAAATTACCAGCACTACAGTTTCATCGGTGCCCTCGGATTTCGATTCCGAGAACCGGTTTAAATGTCAGGAAATCCCACTTGTTCTTTCACTGAATGTACCCAAGATAAACTTTAAAAAATTATTCCAGGATCACCGGGCCTCAGAATCAGGTGTCGTCAGAAACTTCATTCTTGTAAAATCCCAAAGAATATTAAGAAAAAATTTCCCTTGAATTTTATGGGTCTTTACATTACTCCCACCTCAGAGCTTTACGTCCCCGTAAAGATAAATCATAAACTAGGGAAACAAATGTGGGTACTATGCACGGATCTGAGCCTCCCGCTCCCTAGTGCTCTCTTAGAGGTTTATGTGCTGCAACCTGATGCGCACTAGAGGAATCGACCATCCACATAGGACCTGATCCTATCGATCCTCGATCTCCACTGGGACTTCCGCAAATGTCTCCCCATCATCAATGTCCAGCTCCCCATGGTTGATGATATGCCTCGGGTCGTGCACATATCTTCTCTAATAATATACGTGAAAGATTTCATTCACTCGGTGCAAATGAGGTGGTAGATCTAGGCAATAAGCCACCCCGCCAATCCTGCTGAGGACCTGGAATGGTCCGATGAAGCGCGGAGACAAATTGCCGCCTCATCCAAATCTCCGTAATCCACATCGAGGTGAGACCCGCAAGAAGATGTGGTCACCATCCCCAAACTCTAGTGGCCTCCACCTCCTATCAGCATAAGACTTCTGCCGGCTCTGAGCTGTCCTCATCCACTCCTGGATGACCTGGACCTTCTCTGTCGTGGTCTGGACCATCTCCGGTACCACAAATGTGGACTCCCCAGGGTCTGTCCAGCACAACGTTCATCTACATGGTCGGTCATACAATGCCTCGTATGGTGTCTTCCCGATGGTGGAGTGGTAGCTATTGGTGTATGTGAACTCCACCAAGGGTAGGTGATCCTCACAGATGCGAACAAAGTGAAGGACACATGAACGGAGCATATCCCCGAGAGTCTGAATAGTCCTCTCCTTCTGACCATCTGTCTGAGGGTGAAAGGCGGTGCTCAGACGTAGTGGCGTCTCGAATGCCTCCTACAACCCCTTCCAAAGCTAGACAGTAAAGCGAGAATCTTGATCAGAGATGATAGATGATGGCACGCCATGAAGCCGTACAATCTCCTGAACATAGAGGCGTCCAAAGCTCTCCACTGAGCCCTACTCTCTGATGGGTAAGAAGTGGGCCGACTTGGTGAGACGTTCGTCAATCACCCAAATGCAGTTGTGACCTCTCTAAGTGCGTGGAATTCTAGTCACAAAGTCCATAGATATAACATTCCACATCCACTCCGGGACCTCCAAGGGTTGTACCAAGCCTACTGGTACCTGGTGCTCCACCTTCACCTGCTGGCAGGTGAGTCATCGAGAAATGAACTCAGCCACAACCTTCTTCATACCCAGCCACCAGTGTTGTCGTCTATAGTCCTGGTACATCTTCGCCGCTCCTGGATGTACTGCTAAAGGTGAAGTGTGGAACTCCCTCAGCACCTCCTCCTGTAAAGCAGCTGTTACCAGGGTATGTCCTCTGAAAAGGATGACGTGATCTCCTCCCACAGAGAATCCATCAGGTGCCTGTCCTGAGGATATCTGTGCACACTGCGTCTCACAGTCAACGTCCCCACGCTATTCCCCTCTGACCCGCTAAAGAAGTGGAGGAGTGACTGTATAACGGCTGCTCCATCACTATCCATGATGAATATCTACAAAGTGGCTAGCTTCTCAGTCGCCACCCCAAGTAGGTGAATTCCCGTCCTCCTACTGAGAGCATCGGCTACTACGTTCCCCTTTACAGGAGTATAGACTATCTCAAATTCATAGTCCTAGAGGAAATTGAGCCTTCAACGCTGTCTTAGGTTCAGGTCCTTCTACGAGAAGATGTACCTGATACTGTGGTTGTAAGAGTTGACTATAAAGCACTCGCCCATCAGATAGTGTCGCCACATATTCAGAGCGAAGACCACTACTGCTAAATACAGTTCATGGGTAACTTAGTTCTGCTCATGCTTCCTCAACTGACGTGATCCATAGGAGATCACTTCCATCTCCTGCATCAGGATACATCTGATTCTGGTCCCTGATGCATCATAGTAAACTACGTACCCTACTCCCTCCTATAGTAGCCTCAAGATAGGTGCACTGGTCAATATCTTTCTCAGCTCCTGGAAGCTTTGATGACATCTATCTGACCATATGAAGGGTTTTTCCTTCTTCATAAAAGCTGAAAGTGGTGGTGCAACTCTAGAGAAGTCTGGCACGAATCTCAAGTAGTACCCATCTAGACCCAAGAAATTCAGCACCTCCGTCACGCTCCTAGGTGGCTCCCAATCTAGCACTACCTCGATCTTCGCAGGATCTACCACAACTCCTTCCTCAGAGATGACGTGTCCAAAGAAGTGGGCCACACGTATCAAAAACTGACACTTCGAGAGCTTACCATAAAGCTGGTGCTCTTGGAGTGTGCCCAGTACAACCAGCAAGTGGTTGGCGTGCTCCTCCTTAGTCGTCGAGTATATCAATATGTCGTCGATGAAGACAACGACAAAACGATCGAGGTAAGGATGAAAGAACATGTTCATGAGGCCCATGAACATTTCCGGTGCATTGGTAATGCCGAAAGGCATAACCAAGAACTCATATTGGCCATACCGACATTTGATGTCCATCTTCTGCACGTCCTTGTCCCGAACTCTAAGCTAATGATAGCCTGACCAGAGGTCTATCTTCGATAACCACCGTGCTCTCTTGAGCTGATCTAAGAGGTCGTCAATCCTTGGTATCAGATAGTTGTTCCTCAAGGTCACCTGGGTCAGGTGACGGTAATCGAAACATAGTCACAAGCTCCTGTCCACCTTCTTGGTGAACAATATCGGGGAATCCGATGGTGAAACGTTGGGTCGGATGAATCCCTTATCCTGCAAGTCCTCCAGCTGTACACGTAGCTCTCGGAGCTCGGCGGGAGCCATCCGATATACTTGTATGGATATTGGGGCCGTCCTGGGGTACATGTCAATATAAAAGTCTACCTCTCTATGAGGAGGTAGTCCTGGAACGTTGTTGGGAAAAACGTCTGCATACTGATCCACCACTATAGGTAAGCTCGGACTCCGCACGTCAACTGCTCCTATGAGGAGGCTAGACAACTGATGAGTGATGGGATTCCCTCTCCTCTGCGTGAGTCCATCCTGCGATGCAAAGGCTCCTTTCTCACCGGTGAAGGTGAACCTTCTCCCATCGGTGTGAATTCATCTCACCTTTTTCCTAAGGCATTCCATCTAAACATGGACTATAGATAACCAATCCATGCCCAAGTTGACGTCATAAGGCCTTGAAGCCACTACAAGAAGATCTCAGCCGATGCTCTCGCCTCCTAGAGTATGCTCACACTGCCGGCACCAGTGCATAATCGTCGAGCCTACTCCCGTAGAAGACTCTAGCATATGGATCGAGCCAACGACTCTGTCGGAATCTCCGAGCTCCGAACAAGGGCAGCGGAAATAAAATAACGAATCACTCATGTGTCTATAAGAACTGAAGAAACGGTGGATTAGACATAGATAGTACCTAGAATCATCTCTGGCACACAGTGGTCATAGGCCTCTGGTGCCTGAAGCTGAGCCTGTCTCTGCCCGCCAACTCCCTATGGTCAGGGTAGACCTCCTAGTGGTAGTGGTGGTAAAGCCTCAAAGCATCACCCACCACCTGCTGCTCGGCCAGCTCCCCTGCCTCGTCCGCCTGCTCTCACTGGATCGCCATGGTCGACCCTCTGCCTCTACCTTGGTGGCCCCTCAACCATCTGTTGCTCCTCTGCATGGCGGGTCAGGCAGTCACGAGCCATGTGGCCCTGCCTACCGCATGCATAGCATTATCTAACTCTCATAAGACTAGCTCTGCGCTGTGTGTCCCACACCTCTGAGCCAGTGTCCAGAGGTCGTTTTCCTGAGGGCTTGGTCCACCTGGACCCATGTGTCATCCGTCGACTACCAGCTGCAGAAGATTCTAATACATGCCACCCTGCGGTAGGTCTCACTACTAGTGTAGGCTCATCAAGAAAGCACTCAATGATTAGGGCTCGCTCCAGTACCCCTACCTATGTCGGAATGCTGAGGGAGATCAGCAATGCCCTGATCTCATGCCTCAATCCCTACTCGATGGTCCGAGACCGAAATAATGGGTCTCATACCATGTCCATCGAATAGCGCGAGAGATTGGTAAATCTCGCCGAGTACTGGGCGACTATCAAGCTTCCCTGCCGCAGCTGTAGTAGCTTCTGTATGCGCACCGCACGGAGGGTGGCTAAGATGAACTACGTGTGGAAGAGGCTCTGAAAGTCCTTCTAGAGGAGTGATTCCTCATCATGAACCTAGAGCATCATGCTCCACCATATGTCTGCTGACGCGTGCATGAGACTCGCTGCAAGGATCACCATGAGGTCTGCTGGTGTCCCTACCAATCGAAAAACTCGTACAACTGCCTCCAGACAATCCTCGGCTGCCTGAGGGTCCATCTCCCCGCAGAACCTGGGTGGTCTCTGATGCTGAAACTCATGCAGTGCACCAAGGTGACGTACACTCTCAGCGGCTGGGGATGGTAGCATTGGTTTCTAGGCGGGTTGTGGTACCGTTGGTGCCTCCACAGTAATAGGGCCCTCCACTGAGGCCTCGTCGCTCGGTGGGCTGTCGTCACATACAAAACTCGGAACCCATGCTGGCTTCCGTCGTGGGGCCATACTGAAAAGAAACAGGTGCGCCACGGTTAATATAGTATACCTGGTGAGCTGAAAAAAAGTAATCACAAAGAATAATTGAAACACATATGCAATCAATTTTTTTGTGCACTAAGTCGGAAATCAGAAGTCAGGGTCCTGGTGTACAGATACATCGACCACCACACTAAAACTGGACTCCCTGGACTGATAACCACACTCAATACTCTTAACACTATTCCTTGACATAGAAAAATATCAGAGTCCTGAGTTCTGCGGTAGAACCGAACTCCTCTGATACCAATTTGCCATGACCCATCCTCGGGGCTCATGCCGTGACTACCCCAAGCCCGCCTCCCATAGGCCAGGGGATGGAGACTGGAACCAAGGAGTAAATCCTGACAAAAAGGGGAAGGAATTTCCTTTATAATGTAAAAAAACACCACAGAGTAAGCAAGAAGAAGTAAACACTATGTAAAACTGGGTACAATAGTATGTGATGGAAAGTAAGTGGGCCAGAATACAAACCCAAACTGAAAGTAAAGTACAACTGGAAAGAAAGTACAACAACTAAAAAGAAAAGCCGCAACGTCGAGCCGTCCTCTGGAAGTCCCACCTGAAGGGTGGTGCAGATAGTCTCCAAAGCTCCGCGGGTCCAGCCATCCTCTCTGTGTACGTCCTGCCCAGTGGTCTACCTCCAGGTACTGACTTGATCCATAATCCTCAACCACGATCAGCATTTTCCGTCGTCTGCATCCAAAACAACGTAGTGAGGGCATAGCCCGTGAAGGGGTGAGTATACGCTACTCAATAAGGACCCCTAGACCCCTGAAGGTCTCTCAGAATCCACAAAGGATAATCCACAAAGGAAAGATAAAATCAAGAAGTATCATCTAACACTACTTAGGTATATGCCCATACATATACCTAAGTCATCAATTCCAGTTTAGCTCCAACATCCGAGCCCAAGTACAACCCAGTACACACAGGAAAACATAACACATTCCACATAGTTATTCGCAACCCAATCCACACATGAAAGCACAACGTAATACACACTGGATATCAAGTCAATATTATCGAAGACAAAATTGAAAGTCAAGACTCAGCTCACACAAGTATACTTCTTCGTAAGACGATTGAGATGATCAGATGTATCCACTGATTCATCTAAGCCTTCGGACCCACATAGGATCGATAGGTACTAACCCCCACAATGACCCACAAAGGATCTGACGCACACAGGATTGGTATGTGTTGGCCCACACAGGACCGCTGAGCGCTGACCCACACAAGATCTATCCCACACAGGATCGGTAGAACTGATCCACACAAGATCGCTGAGTTCTGTAGTCGTTGTTGTCGAACCCATGGAGGATTTCTGTACAGTCGTCATCGTTGTTGCAGTCGCAGCCAGCTCTAGGGTTCTCGCACACAGCAATATCGTTCGGGGAGGGTCCACTCCACGAGCTGAGGGGCTGATACATCAACTGACACAAAGTCCATAGATGATGTATTGAAAAGTTCCGTATCGTCATAAGGAACTCAACGTGACAGACACCGCGTCAATCGGAAGCCCAGTCTGAGAGTTATTGGCCTTTTCATTCGAGGGGCCTGGTAGGTTTTTAAGTCAAAACCAAACCGGTTGTACTCCAACTGCGTCCAATCCACGAGCAGAGTAAGCCAAAAGATCCGTATCACTAAGAGGAATCCAACAAAGTCGACAGCATGTCAATCAGACATCTGGAGCTCAAGTTATAAGCGTTTCCTCTCCGAGGGCCCGGTTGGTTTCATGTTCGAACCAACCCAGCCATACCAAAAGTTCCCCGAAACCTTGAGTTTAATATACCAAAACAACTGAATTGATCCAAGGATTGCATCGTAGAAGACGGTGCACCTATCGGAGGTCCGTAGCCCAAGTGACGGGCGTTTGAAAAAACCTGTCTGAGAAAGGGGGTTTTTAGGCCTGGATCGACCTAGACCCGAGACCCCCTGGGTCAGCCCAAATAGGGTCGACCCAACCTGGGTCCGGGTATGGCCCAATTGGGTGCGGGCCGGCCCGGCCTGCGCGACCCGACTGGCTTGGCGCCCGCGTGACTAGGCGGCTCGGCCGAAACGGCCGAGCGGAAAGGTGGGGGGGGGGGGGCACTGCCCCCCTGATTGACAACCCGTAGCCCCCCCCACGTGGGGGCTGCGATTATTCGAGTCTAGGGTTACGAACCCCTGGTCTCCCCCTGAAACAGCCGGCCCGGTCCGGCCATCCGGTTGCTGCCACCGCGAGACCGTCGCGGACCCGCCCTCCTGCTCCGACGGCCGGCGATTCGGGTTGCCGCTCCCCACACCACCGTGGCCATCGGCCGCGGCCTTATCTGATCGGCACGGCACGACGACACCGTTCCCCTCCACCATGGCCTCTTCGAGGTTCTCCGGCACGGTGCGACGGAACCACGGATTTGTTCGACTTCAACGATGTGGTGCGACGGTGCCACGCTTCTTCGCCCATCCTTCATTGTTTCCGCGAGGTGCAACGGCACCGCGCTGCATTTTCTAGTGCCGCAACAAGATCAAACAATCTTGGTGGAGGAGGGTCGGCCGTGTTTTTGCAGTCTGACCACCTCCCATTATTGCGATAACAGGCGGCACAATTTGTAAATGATGAATGATGACGAATGTATTCACTAACACAAAACAATTGACCCCTACTTCAAGGTGTCATTGAATGAAGGTTCTTCGCGGAAAAGAATGTCGCGGATGAAGACTCCGTATGCATCGACGACGTCCCGGATAAGAGAATAGTCGGCGTTGCGGTACACGGCGTCACGTCGTTGATCTCTGAGGATGGTGTCTTTTACCGGCTGCGGAGAGGGAAGAAGATGGTACGACGAACTCCCCTTTGTGGTGCCTGAGTTCTTCGTCGAAGGCTCGACGTTTTTCGTGTTCTTCGCTGAGGAAGAAGAACTTCAAGACATAGGTCATTCTTCCCCCAATCCTCTCACAACAAGGTATCCAAATTAAAATAAGGTCACCCCTTATTTTAATTGTTTATTACATGCTTTTCAAAAGAACAAAAATTCAAAAAGGAAACCAATTAATGAATTAAACTTATGTTGAAAAATTAAATGGAGAGTTAAGGGAGTCAGGGAATATGAAAGGGTGGGGCTCGTGTAGGCCCCACCCCACTAATATCCTACCTAGTAGAGTAGGAAATAGTGGGTCCCACTCCAACCACTTATCTTAGGTTAAAATAATTTAAACAAAAATAAAATTGGTTGCACCATTTTATTTTATTCTCTACTTAACCCAAAATTTTTAATAACCTCACCCGAGAAAACACATCTCCAGAAAAGGTGTTCCTAAGAAATTACTGGTGCTTCAGTTTCATTGGTGCCCTCAGATTTCGATTCCGAGCACTAGTTCAAAGTTTAGGAAGTCCCACTCGTTCGTTCACTGAACGTACATAAGCTAAACTTCGGAAAATTATTCCGGGCTCACCGGGCCTCAGAATCAAGTGCCGTCAGAAACTACGATCTTGTAAAATCCCAACGAAAATTAAGAAAAGATTTCCCTTGAATTTTATGGGTATTTACACATTTGAACCAGTTTCAAGGCTGGAGACAATCGGATTATTTTTATCCATAATAGCGCAAAGAAAGTTTAAAGTGTTCCAAATGGACGTCAAATCTGCATTTCTGAATGGTTTTCTAGAAGAAGAGGTGTACATTGAGCATCCATAACATTTTCTCATTCCTGAAGATGTAAATAAAGTTTTTCGGTTGGAGTAAGCACTATATGGGATGAAACAAGCACCAAGAGCATGGTACTCATGGCTGGATCAGTATTTGAAGAATATTGGATTTCAACGTGGTGGAGTTGATTACAATCATTACATCAACAACAATGGTAATCAAAGGATGATGGTGATAGTTTATGTCGATGACTTAATATTTGGTGGATCAAATAAAGCATAGTGGAATGAGTTTTATTAATTCATGAAAAGTGAGATCAAAATGTCAATTATTGTTGAGGTAAGATTTTTACTTGGTTTAAAGGTGACACAAGGAAGTAATGGAACTTTCATTTAACAATACAAATATGCCAAGGAGGTTTTGAGATGGTTTGGAATTCTGAATTTGAAGGAGATGAAGACTCTAGTTGCTACCTGGATGAAATTATCAAATGATGAAAGTGGAAGGGCACTTAATATCACCAAATACAGGAAGATTAATGGTTGTTTACTATACCTAACAGCAACAAGACCTGATACTGTTTTCGCCACATGCTAAGCGGCACGCTACCAAAGTAATCCAATGTAAATCCACATGCTCGTAGTAAAAAATAATACTTTGGTATATCAAAGGCACTTTGGATTTCGCTCAGATGTATAATGAAAAATCTCATCCCGAGTTTTTGGGATATATAGATGAATATTGGGTTGGAACAGCAGATAACCTAAAATCAATGTCAAGAGGTGCATTTTATCTTGGTAGATTGTGTATTTCTTGGAAAATTAAGAAACAATATTTCAATTATCTGAGAACCGTAGAGGCTGAGTATTTTTTGGCCACTCAAGCATGCACATAGTCATTGTGGATGAAGCAGAATCTTGATGATATAGAAGTGGATGTAAAGTCTCTTATCGGAATCTAGTGTGATAACTCAAGTGCTATAAATCTCATCAAAAATCATGTCCATCACTCAAGGACAATATAAATTGAGATAAAGTATCATTTTATGAAGGAGAAGGATGAGAAAGGAATTGTGAAGTTGTACTATGTGCCTACAGAGCTACAGTTTGCAGACATTCTGACAAAGGCCATAAACACGGAAGAATTTGAAATTCATCGACAAGCTTTGCGAGTTCAGTCGAATCCCCGCAATTAAAAGAGTGTGGATGTGGAAACCCCTCGCTCTGAGGTATTGCATGTATTTCTCTAATGTGCTAATATGTGTTCTTTCCAATGTTGCATACTGCAAAGGGGTGACCTTTGGGTTCGTTGATAAAGGGCGAGATATAGTGACTCATCTAGGGGTGAAACCTTGGCTATGGAAGGGAGAAGATGTCTTAGTAAAAGATATGGGGAGAAGCTGCAGGTGGATCAGTGAGATATGGGGAGAGCAATGAGATAGGGGGATAATTTTAAATATGACGATGCTATATGTGATCAATCAAAGAATAGATATCATGAAAGATGAGGATAGTGATACAAGAAGAAGTGTGGTTGGTATCAGGTTGGTATGAAAATTTCATTTGGTATCCAGTTGGTATCAACAATGGTGTCAGATACGAAGTGACTCATAGATGAACTTTTCATGATACTGTTAATTATCACGATGAGAATTGCTCATGTGGGCATAGTGTTTGTGTTTAGTAAATATTTAATCACTATTTGTACCGCAAGAGGTGAATGGTGGCTGAAGATTAATAAAGCCTTATTGAGGTATTAAAAATGGATAATTTTTTTGAGAAGAGTTTTCAACAAACCCAAAGGGGGATATTGTTGGTAAAAAATACCTCAAGGTATCATTGATTCATTGTTGAGATGATTTTGTTTGTTGACAATGCTGTAATCCATGTTGTGTTTGTTGACAAATCTACTCTTAATGACTAAATCTGTTGACAAAGGGGGCTCAGCTGGAGAATGTGGAAATGTGTTTTTAGTAAAAGGAGTTGTGGTCTTATTTTAAGCAGGTTTCTAATTTTGTACACCAATAATTTTTCGAAATCATAACATCAAAAAAATTTCCATGAAAATGTGGTGTGCATGTCCCAAAGTGCCGCACATGTGTGGCGCGCAAGTTCAAAAGTGGCGTTCAAGTGTGGCACGCGAGTTCTAATGCGGCACACAAGTATGAATCGCAAGTATGTCATGCAAGTGTGGAGTGTAAGTTATATTTTAAGATCATCATATCAAAATATGACAATAGAAAGAAAGAGGCTTGCACGTCTTAAAGTGGAGCGTATGTGTACCACGAAAGTTTGGCATGTAATTGTGGCATGAAAGTGTGGACCAAAAGTCCTAAAAATGAATATAAATAGAAATATACTCTCTTAATTTATCAATGAACTCAAAACATATAGAAAATAAGTTCTCTAAACACTCAAGTGGAGGTGACGTGCAAGTTCAGTGTGCACGCAAGTGGGGTGTGCTAGTGTATTGTGCAAGTATACCACATAGGTGTACTACGCAAGTGTACCAAACAAGTGGGGAACGCTACTGTACCGCACAAGTGTACCATGAAAGTGTGTCATGCAAGAAGTGTGGAGAGTAAGTTTGGCATGCTATTGTGGTGTGCAAGTGTGGCACAAAAGTTGGTTTTTCTGCAATGAAGGCATAGGCTACGTTCTAGATAAAGGGGAACCCAAGTCACCGTAGTGTTGTATGAAAGTTATAAATTTCCCAAAACATCTGTGGTAAAGCTGTATTCATCAGTGGATGATCTTCGAACTTCAATAGAGGATCTATCAATAGTTGATAATTCATTCTTTCATGCAAATGAATAGACTTACAGGTCCATAAAATGTGAGTGGATCTTTTGAAGAAGCAGTGAGCTCACTTCAGTTGAGAGGGTAGTTAGTTCTCAAATTATGAGTATTTGTAAACTAGGAGGGATAGTTATTCCACTGCGAAATTGTAAACCGTAGTGCGCTTATAGTGGAATTGGTACATCAACACACTGCCAGAGTAAGTTCCTTGGATATAGCCTAGTGAGGGTGAACCAAGTAAAAATTCTCTATTTCATGTTCATGATTTATGTTTTATTAATACTCTACATCCGAAAGGTGAGAGAAGAGGGTATTGTCTAACAGTAAAACAATATCAAAAGGGGCGATTCTTTTAATCTGTCATACCCTAATTCACCCCCTCTCTGGATATCTAGCTATTCGGAACTAACAATTATTCATCCCTAAAAATAGTAATATAGTTTCTATAATATTCCATTTCCACTCGACATACCTTCCATGGTTTCCCCTTTCTCTGATGAATATCCTCCCAATGTTCTAGAAACACACTCTCAATGTAAGGGATACTCTCATCGTCTTTATTCACCCATATTTTTAATTCCTCTTTGACTGAATTAATATTTTAGGTATATTATTTTCAAATACCTCATACATCCATTATTATATACATGTTATGATATACACAATTTATTCATAATAATTCTATACATTGGTTCAACTCACAAATTATGATGTCAGCATTATCTTGTGATTCTTCAATGGAAACATCTATTCAACAACCATTTTTGACTTAGTCATTTTATTTAAAAAAAACTTCCTTATTTTTTATGCTTTTACATATCCTAATTAATTTCTGTAAGATTTAAGTTTATTAAATAACCATTTTACTCTCAAATATCCCCACCCAATGACATAATATGCCCCCTTTTTATGATATCAAAAATATACTATGATATTGAATTGAAAAATAATTTTATAGTGCATACCATTGAAATTTAATCTCATATTTATTCACATTGGTATACCTATAATAATTTTATTGTAGAATATTAGGTGCTTATTCAATATTACATAATCATGTGATTAATTTGTTTGAAATATGGTCTTGCACTTTAATATCATTAAGGAACACTTAAGAAAGAACATGATATGATAGAGATAGGTGAGAAAAAATCAAATAGTTCTCCAATGAATTAAGAAATGTTTTAGTATCATGAGATGTCATTTATATGATTAATATGTAAATTTAATCAATTGAAATACATTTTCCACCATGTTATGATATCTTGGCAGTTAACTATGGCCTTTGTATGATATGTTGTTTAATGTTGTTTCTTTAATTCCCATGTTTCCATTATGTTATCATAATATACCATGATTTAATGTTCATATAATGATGATCCCCCAATTATATAAATTTTTTGTGGTTTTGGATGATATTTAACTCTTTTATAATTTTATTAATTGTTTATTAACATATTTGGCTTTATATCTCACGTCTTTCTTATTTACAACCCCTTGTTCACGTATACCATTCTAGGAGTAATGAAAATTTAAATTATTGTTCAAGAAGTTCTCTGTAATTATTTTTTATCTATGTATCATTTTGATTTTCAATGTACCTAATTTCCAAATTATACTAGGCTTCATGATATTTTAGGATATAAAAGTATTCTTTTTATATAATAAATCAATAAAAAAATTATAATAAATATAAGTTTCATCATGGTTTATATCAAAGGAAAGTTTATTAATATTTGGGTTGAGGATTATAAACCACTAGTGGATTCCTTATAGATAATACTAAAAATAATAAAACGTCCAAAAATATTGGGATTGATTATATTATGTGGGTTCTAATGAAAATAATCTCTCTCTAGTCACATTATATTGATGCGAATATAGAAATAAGTTGTATAGGGATAATAAATCAAAAAATGGATCATTGAGCAGGACTCGATCATCATCTACTGCACGAAAACTAGCCTTATTGCACATTGGAATGGACACTATTGGGAGATATTTTATGCTAAATACACAATATCAATACCAACCATTATTTATGGAAAATAAAATTGAAAAATATTTTATATTTGGAAATATATTATAGATAAAAAATATTGAAATTATAGAAATTCGTAGTTTAAAGAATTAATTTTATTTAACATTGTCCATTTAAATTTCATGGTATCCATTTTATTTGATTAATTGAATTAAATATATTCTCCCTATGTCTATTTTTGGTGAAATAAATGATTAGAACTTGAATCAAATATTGAGAAGAATTATTATCATCCATTTGTGTAAAAATTTATTCAGATCTAAAAATTTTAGTAGAACTATTAAAACAACACCACAAAACATGTATGTTTTGTTCTTAGTAAAGGAAAAAAATTGGTTAATTATATCATCCCATGTATAAAAATATTCCCAATAATTATTTTTGGGATGAAAATCCATGTGAACCTTGTGTTACACCCTTTAAAAGAACTTGATTCAATTATAGAAATGTATTAAAATTTCATACATTAGCCAACATAAATTTAAAATAGAATGAGAATAACATATATATTGAAAATCATTGTAATATTCAATACATGTTTAAGGATGATGATGAATATTCTTTGGTATCTTCTTTTCAGTAATAGTTTTTAATTCCATTTGAGAATGTCCATAAAAAAATGAAATATTTTAATGAAATGATCAACATTGAAGAAATTTCCATTGTAGGGAGATATGATTATGTTTTTGTCAAAGAATATTGTAGTCTTCCTCTTATATAGATGTTTAATTTCAAAATGATATTAAAAATAGGTATTTTCTAATATCTAATACTTTTTATAGAATGGTTGTTATTAATCATGAGATGCTGAAGAAACAACTATGGATGAATTATGATAACAATTTTATATTCCAATCATAATTACTTTGGGGGGATCCAGTCATCTATATCATGAATAATGATGGGTAAATTTTCCTCTCAATTGATTATAATGGGATAAAAAACATAACGATAAATAACTAGTAATGTATACCATAGTATGATGGATTCATAAATAAGATATTTGGATCCCAATATTTCTCAAAGGTAGATCTTATACCAGTATATTATCAAGTAAGTGTGGAGATAGATTATATCCACAGAACATATATTTGTATAGTGATAAGGACATTGTGTTCATAAGAAATCCCTTTAGTCTCACTTGTGCTCTAGAAATCTTCATAGATTTAATGAATAGAACTGTTAGGTATTACAAAGAAAAATATATGGTAGTTTTATTGATGATATTAATATCTACTCCAAATAAAAGGAGTAATTTAAATAGAATTATAATATAGTACTCCAGACATCAAGTATGTAAAAAATATTGGAAAGTTAGAGCATATTTTAGTTCTGGTTTGAAAACTAATATTCCAAGTAAATAACATCATCAGTAAAGGGATATCTGTGGATCCTTTTAAATAATAGGCAATTGAAGGATTGTCAAGACCAACATATATGATAGATTTATATAGTTCTCATAGAGTTGCTGAATACTATTACTAATTTTAGTTAAAATCATCGTGATTTTTGAGCACACAAACCATGTTTACATGTATGGTGGTCATGTTTGATGGGAAAATTTAATGTGAAGAAGGATTTATAGATATAATTATGATGATAATCACGGCACATGTGTTCCCATCACACACTGGTGGGGAGGGATTTTTGATCTACAATCATTAATCTAAAATGTGATTCCATTATTTGAACATGAAAAATGAATAATTGATAGCCAATAACTCCCACCAACAAATGATCCTTGACAATAAGTTCCAAAATAATTATCTATAATTTGCAGTTGTGATATTAACATTAATGATTTGATGAAATTATATATACAGGGTTATCGTTGATAAATATATTTAACATAAAAAATCAAAATATTATATTCACACCTAAGAAGCCTAATAAGTTCTAATAGAGGTGGTTACAACTAATCATGTACTATGATTATTCTATCCATTAGAATACTGGGATGGTGAAAAATGTGGAATATGATCAAGTAGAAAGGATATCATACTCTTTCCATAATGTGGATAACAATGGATCTAATCACCATAGAAATACAATGGATGGATATGCGAAAAATATAAGGATCTTTATCCATCCGTTATCAAATAAATAATCAATATCAAATCTTGAGTGATCAAGGAGTCATTGAAATAAAATGAGTTTCTAAAAAAATATTTGAATATTCTATAGTTTAAATTTTCTTGATAAGTATTAATGATGTCTGGAATACATGTATATGTCCCCTAAAAATGACAACTAAAGATAGAACATATGATATATGTTTATAACAAATTTTTATTTCTTCAAACAAGAACCACTATGTTTTATAAATTTTTGAATAATTTTTTTTGGTTGGATTACATAAAGATATGGATTACAATGTTTGTATCTCAATGCTCTTTATGCCAAAAAGGCAAGGATTGATTTTATTGTTATGATGAAACCATTTCATATTTCAAAATGTAAATTGGAAAACATAAACATGGATTTCATTATAGGACTCCATTGCACATGTAAAGGTTGAAATTAAATCTGGGATGTAGTTGATAACCATAAAAATTCACTTCATTTAATTACTATAAAGGAATATTTTTCTCTTAAAATAATCCCTAATATATTCATTAGGGAAGTGGTATGACAGAATTGAGTATGACACTACAATGAATTGATCAAGAATCAATATTTTTAATGATGTTCGAGAGAAGAATTCATCATGAATTAAATATAGAAATGATATTTATCTCTATTTATCACCCTCAGATGTATTTTCATTTTGAATGGAACATTCACATACTAATGGTGTTACTAATACCACATTTAATGGATTTACATGTATGATTGGATCACCAAATTCCCTAATGGATTTATCATATAACAAAATTTTTCATTCTCGTATTCAAGTGACTCTTTTTGAAGATTTTTCTAGGAATAGGAGTCAAGTATTAACATGATGTGATTAGTTTTAATAGAAGAAGCTTGTGAGACCTAATTGATTCCATGATATGATGGAAAAAGTTAAATCTATTTAATGTTATATAAAAACGTCATAATGGTTATGATAAATCTTTGTAGATTACCACTGATTTTATCTTGAGCAAGAGGTTATAGATATTGTGTTCTTTAATATAGATTCATTGATGAAAGTGCTGAGGTTTTTAATGAAGTAAATACTTATTCCAATATACAGTAGCCCCATTGAGATCATCAATTACATCAAAGCTATGAAATATCGACTAGCACCCCCAGTGAAACTATATAAAGTACATGAGGTGTTCCTTGTATACCTCTTTAAGAAGTATATTCTAGACCCATCCTATGTAATTAATATATATGTGGTACCATTATTTAATGATTATTCATTCTGAGACATTCGGGCTATGATATTGGATTATAGAGACAGATTTATTGAAAAAAGACAACACAACTGGTCAATGTGCTATAGTCAAACCACATATTTGAGGAAGAGAAATGTGAATCAGTGGTGTTGATGAAATATAATTACACTCATCAGTTTCTATGTATGAAATGAAAATTTATATTGTGAAATTTGGGAAGGTTAGAATAATATACTAAATCAATATTTTATAAATTAATTTCCCTTTTAAAATGAATAGGTTCCATATTTTGAATTAAAAATACAAAAAACACATGATCAAATTTTGGTATATTTGACCGTTATAAATTATGTCATGTAAGATTTAATATTTCATTAATAATCATAGTCATTGATAATATAGTAGTTTAATAGGGAATATATGATTACATTATATTATGTGTCATGATAAAGTCCCATTTAAAAAAAATGTGATTCCCTCAACAAGTAGACTCGTACACAACGAATCCCATTTATAGATGATTTTAAATTGATATGGAATATATATTATTTTACTTTGATCAAACCAAAGATGATATCAAAAAACAAAACCATGAAAATTATAATTAAAAAGAAAAGTTTAATATCATTAAGATTATTTCCCAATATCTGTTCTGAGAACCACCCCATGAGATACAAACCATATGACACCTTAACCATAGAATACATTCTAGTATAATAAGGTTTTATGCCTCTATTCCCAAATTGTATGAATATATATATTTTATTTACATTAAATTAAAGATTATATTGATCACTTATTGTTTTTACATTTTAAATGATTTAGTTAGGAGGTTGATAAAATTTTTATTTTAAAAAGTTAATACCTGATATTTATTTCTAGGTAATATTAAATTTCAATTATGAAATAAATTTTTTTAGTCCATTTTTTCAATTATATATTATTCTAATTTTATTACTAAATATACATTATTAAATATAATTGAAATTCTAATTTTATAATGTTAATATGTAATTTTTATTATTGTCTTAAAAAATGTAATGTTAATAACACATATTTTTAAATAAAAGGAGAATTTTACATAAAATCATTATTTATATTATTTATATAATATTACTGAAAAAATAAGATTTTTGGAATAAAAAAATTGAAATTATTCAATTGTTATTTTTTATTTTTTTCTGAGATGATAGATTTTTGGATAAAAAATAATCATGGTATAAATAATATATTGTATATTAACACATAATAATTACCTAAAAGAGATGAAGTATTTCCAATAGGTTGTTTACATGATCAAGTATATATATTCCATATAAAAAGTCTTTTGAGGTTATTTAATTGTTTTTATATACCCTTGGGGGAACTACAAAGTCCTACAAAATATTTTAATGTTACAATGTCAATTATTTGTAAACATGACTAACTTTCACATCACCAAATGTACTACATTAGTGATCATGGTTAATCGATATATAAAATAATGGACACAAATCCAGTTTTTTAGAATAAATTGGAAAACCCATTATATGGTTTGTGTTTTTTATTACCTTATAGTGTATAGTGTCCGAAACATATTCTTGGAAAGTATTAAAGAACTCTTATCTCTTTTCCAATGTAACCCCACCCACGATCACGTAAATATTAACTATCGACCATTTAAGAATTATTGTACACTATAAATTCCTATATAAATCTCCCCAAATGACCCCAATATCTTAATAATATCATAACATAATCTTATAAACTACCTATCAAGTTTAGGGATAATATCATTTACCTCTATTCGATCACCTTATTTACGTAATTACTTTTATATATCAATTATTATTGGTGGGATATGATTTTCAAAATCTCTATTACTTTACTTATGAATTAAAAGTAACCGTAGGAACCTTTAAATTTTATAAAATTCCTCTCATGATTCATTATGAATTACAATAAATCATCCAAAACATAGTATGTTCTTTTCCGAGCAAATCATTCCTTCAAGCACACTTTTTTCTAATGACTAATATTTCCCCATTTTACATTTTGTCCTATGTTCTTGAAAACCCCACATACATAAATTATAATTACCATGTTTTTACAGTCCCAGTTAAATCTCATTTAACCATCACATGAGTCACTAAGTATCATTATTATGATGACAAAATTATTGTATTATTTTACATGAAAATTAGTAAAATTGGGATTATGATTTCCATTTTGACTCATGTTTACTTGCATATAAATACATATCCTTATTTATTGAAGACATACGTGTATTTCTTATAAATTACTTTATAATGATATTATCTGTGATAAAATATGAAACTATGTTTAGTGATCTATATAGAACACTTTTGGATATAAATGGTATGAAAATTACAGGTGCACTAAAAATTATATAGTGATCCAAAGTTTTGTGTAATATTTTAATCTCATGAGACATAATATATGAGATTAAAGATTATACCTAGTCTACTATGATTCTTTTAAAACATGTTATGATATCTTCATTATTTACCTTGACCAATGTTTTGGATTCCATGTTTAATATTGTTGACATGTTCTCATGTTTTTTTATGTTATCATCATATATCATTCTTTAATGGACATGTAATGATTATCACTTATTTATGTCCTATTTAGTTGTGTAAATATTAATTTTTTAATGAAAATATTTTGGAATAAATTTAGTTTATTTGATATCGTATGTTTAATTCTACACGATGATAATATTTTTATATATGATACACTATTAAAATATTGTGCTACACGCAATACAAACTTTCCTTCTGTTACATGAACCACTATGTTTCTACAAAACAAATTAATAATTATAATTATTTAAATGATATTTTTATTATATATTTGTAAAAATTAGTAATATTAATAGAAATAACATCATTTAAAATATATTTTGTAATGTTTATATAGGAATATGAATAAAAAACTTATAATTTTTATTAATTTCAATATTTTTTGAAAATATTATTTTTGAAAATGAACTAATATTTATTTCATTTTGTGAAAATATAATTAAATTAATTTTAAACAATTTTAGTAATATAATTTTATATAATTAAACTCATTTTTTAATTCGGAATTTTAAAATTATCTGAAGGTGATTTTTTCCTTCTAAAAAACAACAACTTTAATCAATAGTGAAATTGCAAGAAATTTATTTCAAAAATTCCTTCTAGTAAAATTTATTTATATAGTTAAATTGCATATTAATTAGTTTATAATGATTAAATAGAAAAATTATTCATTAAAAAATCCATTGCAGGTCATTAGAACCAATTTCACGTAGAAGTTGGATTGAAAAACGTTTCAACATTTAGGACATTTTCACACTCAAAACTAAATTTTTAGGAGTCACTTATGAGATTATTTTTTAACTAATTTCAAAAGATTAATAATTTATTAGTTGGAATATTTTATAAAATGTTTATAGTAGTTTCTATTTTTAATTTATAATATTTTCAACTTCTTTATTGAAAAAACGTATTTGTGAAGGTAATAAAAATTAATTATAGTGAGTATGGAATAAAAAGAATAAATAGAGGTTAATAATTAATTTATGTGTACAAATAACATTGAAACGTGTAGAAAATACATTGCATGGAAATAATAAGATGAAGTACCATATTTTAACTAAAATTGAAAATTATCTGAGTTAAATGATGAAAGGGAGAGCTCAAAATTGTGTTTAACATTTATATTCAAAAAAATGTCACTCCACTATTAAATTAAGAGAACTCACCCCACCCACATATTCAAAAATATAAATACAATTAAAATAGAGTATTACATAAAAAATATCCTTTAAAATTACCTCACATATTCCATGAATCCTAACATGGGTCAGAAATCCAACCCATGAAGCCCTTGCAGTCAACCAAAAGGAGTTACACAAAGAAGATGTAACATCAATCCTCAAGCTCCAATGTTTTTTAACATAATCCACCACATAAACGATTATGATTGAATTGTATATATATAAGGAGCTTGTTTTACATGATATAATGATATATTTTTATATTTATGATTCTAATTACACCTAGAAACACATCCATCAAATGGGTTACGAACATTCATTTCATGTGTACAATAAACTACAACCGTGCAAAATGATGTCGTTTGGTTTTTCATCACTACCGCACATGTTTGGAAAATTATGATGGATATAATTTTTTAAAATGATATATATTATATTTATTATTTATTTATAATTTTTTAGTTATTATATAATCCATATGTTCATAGTTTCAATTTTCTGTAAATATGATAACTTTGATTGTGGATGTGTGGACTACTACAATCTCAATGGGATTTGATTCGTTCAAAATTAGTTGAAAATATTAAAGATGGGTTTATTTAATTTATATGATATTTATGAAATAAAAATTTATTTTAAATTATTATATATATCCACAAATATATGTAATTTACATTTTTCATTCAATATGAAAAGAAAACAGAAACAACGTTAATCTATATATACAACATACAGTCTCCATAAATAGTGTATTTCATTCCATATTTTTATATTTTATAGATTATTATTAATATTTTTATGTGACATATATATGATATGCATATCATATTATAGTATCATTATATATTTAAATCAATATATATTTATGATGATCATTAATAAAAAGTCAAAACATGTACAAAAACCAAGTTGATAATACCCAAAATATAACATTAACATAGAAATATTAATTAAAAGGTAATAAAAGTTGTTAGAAAATAATATATAGTATTAGATATAAGAATATTTATATTTATTATTTATATAATGAAATTATATTTATTATACATGAGTTTTGAAATCTGTACAAAAAAGTCGAGACATAATGTTAGGGTTATCTAATATAAATTTTATTTTTGTGATCTATATTCTATATCCAAAATTTTTTATATTATGTGGTGTATGTACTTACCAATCAAATTTTATATCATAATTTTCTTATTTTAATAAGTTAAATGTTTTAATTTATGTTATTATGTCATGGAATTCCTGATTTTAATTTTACTCAGGGAGTAATGGGATCTCGAATCTCACTTTTTTTCCAAGAGCTATACATTATTCTCCCCTAATTTATTTTTTGTTGTTTATAATATAACCATGAATTTTATCAATGATAATTATACATAAATTTACATTTATTTAAATAACAATTTATGATAATTATATCATGGGGTTTTACAGTTCCAAAGCATCCAAATTTGTAAGGTAGTTTTGTCTAAATTTTTTATCTTTAAGACACATGATTTGTTATGCACATATATTAATTTTAAAAGCGTATATTATACCATATGACATGTTATATCAGTAATAAAATTATTTTAATGATAATTTATGTGTAATTTCATTTCATTTTCTTACTTGGTGAGTTTTATTTTACGTTACCAAACCCATAAAACTTTATTACAAAAATTTCAAAGTTTATTACGATTGTTAATGATTATACTTCCATTGATGAAATATTATGATCCATATATCAAATAAACATACTAATTTTCTTATATATTATTCACCTATAATATCATCATGTATTAATAAACATTTCCACAATTTTAATGTTAAGAGATTTATGAAAACGGTTTTCTAGAAAATCCGACCATATCACTCTCTTCGATTGGAAATCTCTGTTATTCAAAAATAATAATTTTAAAAAATGTATTATGATAATGAAGATATATAAATTATTTTCAATTCATCATATATATTTTTAAAATAAATTTGCGAAAAATTTGAAAATTTTATTATGTTTCAAAAGTGTTTTTAAATGATTTTAAAGCATCATTTATATGTTTTTAAAAGGATAAATTTAAATGAAAATTATTTCAATTATTTTAGAGAAACTGTTTTATGTTTCCAATAATATTTTCAATGAAAAGGGTTTTTAAAAATATATATGGATTAAAATTTCTTTTAAATTAATTTAAAATGATCTTTTCAAGGATTCAAAAATGTGACTGTCACCGAAAAATATTTCGATTATTTCAAAAAATTGTTTAAATGTATTCAAATCAATTTTAAAGGAAAAATTTATATAATTTTATTTTCTTCAATAAAAATATTTTTGCAATGAAAAAATGTTTATTTTACTCCATAATGTTTTCATATTAGTTTTAAAAAATACACTGTAGTTTACAAAGTTCAATTCAATGTAAATAAAATTAGAAATGTTTTATGTTTTAAAAATTGATTTCCAAATAAAGGTAATTTCTATTATGAAATGTTCCAAGTTATATTTAAATTTATTATAAAAAAATTAGGTCAAAAGATTATATATTTTATTATTTATTATGGATATTATCCTTGTTCATCATTTTTATTATTTCATTAGATGGGTTATATTTTAGATGACAAGTAATCTATAAAATATTTTTTTAATCCCCATGTTATACCATGATAAAAACCTTATGAATCCCCCTTCTATTAATGGGTTATTCAATGATGAATTTATTATCAAACCATTATATTATCAATTGGGCCGGTTATGATAAAATCTTTATGATACTGATTTCATTTCATGGGTTATGATATGATGTTTTCTAAAGACACCTCTTTTCATGGGACATTATATGACAATTGCTTTACAATCATGGGGAATAGGTATGTATGATTTCATTATGTGAGGGGTTAGACCTATACCTCCCTATAATTGATTATAAAAATATTTCTATCTCATGATATATATATATATATGGATGGAATGGGGATTAAACTCAAATCAGAAAAGGTCTATGATCTCTAAGATTCTCTTAGGAGTGAATGTTGACAATAAATATGATCTTTGGTGTGGGAAATGACTACTGAGATTGTTTGAGGAGTGAACCCATTATAAAAATAGGAAAAATATGTTTCAATGTAATAAGTTCTGTGACACCTAGTAGGATTTTCCTACATAATGTTCCCTGATCAGTTTTTTAGAATAAACCATGACTTATATGTAATTATTTTTATACACCCATGTATGCCAAAAATTCTGTATGATTAATATGGTGTCATCTTATAGATTATTATCTTTATTCTATAATGATTCATGAATTTTAAACAACCAATCCTTATTCCATGACTAATTTATATGATCTTTTATATATATTTTATACTCTATAAATGTTATTCTCATGTTCGCATATGCTTATGCTCATATTAAAAATATGTATCTCTTATATTTTCACTATATGAGAAACTGATCTCAAACATTATGATGATTACATTCAACTCAGTCATGAAGAAAGGTTTTATCTATAATAAATAAAGTGTATGATCTTTATAGAAAACATTGATGATATTTCACAAATTTAAAATAATTTTTCCAAGTATTAAAATACACTAAACTATTACGGTACTGTAGAATGTACTTTTTTAATGTGCTGAATTTTAATCTAAATAGATAATATATCTATGTACGTTATGATTGGGTCAATATATTTAGCATCCCATGAATGTTTTAATCATACTTTGGTTGTGTGTATGAGAAAATATTAATTATATCCCTTGGGATATTTTTAAGGAGACGTCTAGGGATATATATAAGGATTATCCTAATGTGTCCTGGATTAATGAATGTTACCTAATTTAGATGTCTTGTAATGGATGTTTCTAGATTAGGTGGTATTAAACATTGAAAATTCAGGATTAGACAATTTTTTCTGGTTTTAGTCAAATGAATGAACTAGAATCAACTTGGTTAACATTCTATGTGATAAAAAAAATTAGTAATGAGATGTCAAATCATATGATTAATAGAATTTGGGATATTATGGTCATGCCTAATCAGTTATCGCAGAACATTATTAACAATATATACCTTAACCAACTCTTGGAATCACTAAATAAGAGAGGGAAAATTTTCACTAAGTGTTAAGGTAATACAACCCATGGGTGAAAGAAGATTTAGTTTCATTTTTTCATGAATATGGAATGTATCACCCATGTGAATGTCATAGTGGAACAATAAGATGTTTTTACAATGTAAAAGAAAGAAATAGTACAAGTAACTACAAATTAATAAAATGATGAGTTTTTATAAAAAATGGATGGGAATCTTTCCCTCCTTAGGATATCATTGATAATTAATTTATTTATCTATAGAATTAATGGTCATTATAAATATTGATTTTTGATGTGGAATGTTAATGGGGAAAATTAGTAAGGTGGTATGATTAATGGTTATATTATTAATGATGAAGAGACTATTGATAAAATTTAAAATGGAAAGGGTTTTATGTAAAAGGATATGGTATCCATGTTAATGGAATACATATAAAGATGAATTATCAATTTTTTTCTTTATTTAGAATAAGGAATTAATCATTTTAAAATATATAAGGCTTTTTCTATTTTTGTTTTTTTCATAGGATTTATATGAATATGCGAAATTTTTCTTATGGACTAGAGAAGTATTTTAATTGAAAAGAGAATTTTATGGGAAACACAATATTAATGGAACAATAACACTTATTAGATACCTAATTTTTTGATAATGATGTTTGGGTATGGATATATTGGATATGAATTAGTATATTAAATCATATAGATTAACATGGAACTAATTAAGTATTTTTTAACATGGGAATTATTCTATGATGAATGGAGTTCATTACATTTTTTATTTTTTGGAATATATCCAATTAATATTTCAATTATGAAATGTGATTTTTTTCAATAATAATTTCTTATAATTTATGTTATTTCAAATTTTCATGATAATACAAAATTATGGTATTCAAATATTTTCTATATGATAATTAAGAGATACATTTGGATATATGGGTGATAAATTATAATCATATTTTGTAAAATTTAGTTGAGTTAATTATAATTTTTTAGACTTTTATATTTTATAAGGGTTTTAAGGTTAAAAATTTATGTAATTCATTATGTTAAACATAAAATTTGGTTTTATAGATTGAAGTATAATACTTCTATTTGATGATTTAATCATATTATATAACATATTCAATAATTTTTGTTGAGATAAAGATAGATGAAAGAACAATATTTCCATATATAGATCTCATGATTTAATAATGAATTAAGAATTAAAAATTCACTTTTATTTATTTGAATATGAGATGATGTTGAAATTGGTAATGGAAAAACTAAGTTTGAGGTTTTCTTAAAATCATGTTAGTACTCCTCTGCATGAAAATTCATCAAAATTTATGAAAAAGGGTCTTAAAATGATTTATTTCATATTATATAATATTTTTTTGATATAGATGCAATTTTTTATGCCTCTATGGGAAATGTAATTGTGATTATAATCGTTCTCCATCAAATTCTCTCTATCACTCTCCATGAGAACATTATGGTTTGATTTCTGTTCCATGCCTATGTTTCGGCTTATAACACAAGTAATTCTAGAGGGAATCATATTATGTGTTTCCCGTGGGAACCATTATGGTTAAAAAATTTAATTTTAAAGGACATTTTATTATGGATGTTTATGATATGGGTTTCTATGAAATGAATATTCATATATTAAGACATTGATAACCTAGATGGATTTTGCGAGAAAAAATCATTTTATGGGGGGTAGAATGTATCACACTAATTTTTTATGAACCATTAATTACGAATTAAATAATTTTATTTGATGTATTTTATTAAACACTACCTCATGATAATATTTTTATATGATACCGCAAGATATTCTTGTTTTAAATGAAACACCGAATTGGATTGCGTTAAACTTAACAATGTGTTTCTATAAAACAAATATATATTTCTATGATTATTTAAACACTATAGTTATTACATATCCATTCAACATAGTAATATGAATATTATTAAATAACATTTATATATTATATATAATTGTCTCATATAAACATATTTATTATAAAGAATATAATTTTTGGTAACGTCAATATGTTTAAAAAATACAATTATCTCAAAATAAATTATTCATATATACTTCTATGGAAAATAATAATATTAATTTTAGAAACATTTAGAAATTTAATTAGAATAAATAAAACCAATTTTATTATTAAAAATTTAAAAAATAATTCTTTCTGAAGTTGGGGTTTTTCTCAAAAACATCATCTTTGGATTAATAGTTTAAATAATGGATTCTAATTCAAAAATACTTTTTCATACATTTTTTTATATAGTATAATTTATTTATTGTTTCTTTTTAATGTGTAAATAGACAAATGTACCATAAATTATGATTTTTTTTGTAATTGGAACCAATTTTAATGAAATTGGATATTAAAACTTTTTTTAAAAATTTTAGACATTTTCACATTAATAACCCACTTTCAGAACATGTCTACGAGATTAATTTTGAATTAATTTATGCTAGTATTGTGTTTAAAATTTGGAAAATGGATTAAATATTTATAATAATAATAATTTTAATTTTTAATAAGGTCACTAAAATTATTTATTATATTTTTTAATGAAATTAATTAAAATTAATTACAAAGATTGAGGTTAAAACAAGATTACTTAATAGGTAAAAATCAATTTTGTGTTATCAATAAACAAAAAAGATGTTCAGAAGACATTAGTAATAAATATTTACACCAATAGTTTTATGGTCTCGAAAATTTTCAATTATTGGTGGCACATGATGTATGGCATACCTCTTAATAGTGTATACCATTTTATATTTACAGGAATGCAACTCCTCCACTACTATAAAAAGTGAACTCACCCCATCAGTTATTTGGACCCCATTTATCCATTTTGATAAAAATAATAACTACCCAAACCTCTTCTAAAATCATTCCCATAAACTTATAATCCTTTTTTTGCATAAATCCAACAAAGGAAGCCATATGGTCAAAATTAGAAGGATATACCCAATGAAGATGTAATATTCTTCCACAGGATCCTGTGTTTTATTTTCCATCTCCACTACCTCAATTATTAATATTAAATTATTTTATAATAACAATAATATCCTTCATATACTGATATTTTCTATTATATTTTCTCAATATACAAATAAACACAACTCCATCAAATTGGTAATGAGTGTATCAATCATGTATATGAGTGACTATCGCCTCCTGAAATGATGTTATTTGTTTTTAATTTTCCACCTATCTTGGAAATTAATTATGATGTAGATAAAATTTATATTAAATATATTATATTTATTATATCATTATTATTCTTAAATTATTATATAATACATTCCTTCATAAATTCTATTTTTTGAAATTAGAATAATATTTTTCTGGACAGGTCGACTACCACCACTTCGAAGTGATGTGATTCGTTCACAGTTTTTGTGGAAGGACTTATGTATTTATTTAGAAAATTTATATGACATGTATGGAATTATATATATAATATAATTATAATATATATATATATTTCATTTAAATTCATTTTTAAATCTGATATGAAAATGTACACAATGTTCATGAATACAAATAACCTACTGTCTCCATGAACAATATATATCATTTCATATTTCAATATTTAATTTATTATTATAAATATTTATATTATTAATATATATTAAATTTATATGATATTTAATCAACTATAAATAAATAAATCATGATCTGTGTATTTTTATTAATAATTACAAGTGAAAACATATATGTAGAACAAATCATATATTACATGAAACATAACATTAACAGAGAATTGTTAATAAAAAGCTGGTATAAATTCATATTCAAATCATATAATAAATATATATACTATTAAAACATCATGTTATATGTATATTAAAAATATTTTTTTTATTTGTTCTGTATGAATGTGTGTGAAGAAAGGTAATTCTTAAGGTAAGGGTTTTATCATCTCACTTATATTTCTTTGAGATATAACATATATCCACCACTTATTCTTATTGTGTGGTGTATATACTGCCTTATGACATGTCATATAATACATTTAATAAATTTAATTATTTTAAAATTTCGAGTACATTTTATTCCTTCATAGATCACTTGATTCAAAAGTCGCTCATGTATTAAGGTTATTTCTAGTCTCATGTTTATATTAGTTGAAGTTATACCTTATTAACTATTCATTTCTTCTATACGATGTATGTAATTCTCATGAATGTTTTTTGATAATTATTATTAAGTTTAGGGGTATTTAAGTACCCATTTTTTATCAATAACTCATGGGGTTTTACTATTCAAAGATTTTAAATAATGGGGATTTTTTGTTTTAATATTCATTATTTGAGTCACATAGTTCTATATAGCAAAATATAATTTTACTTGGATAATATATATCCATTTTTAATATTTCATCATGAATAGAATTCTTTTCGAAATATATTATTCTTACATTAATGTCGTTGTCTTATATAGGGTGTTTTATTCAATGATAAAAAATTTGAAGGGTTTGTTTTAAAAATTTTGTTCTTTATCAGGATTGTTTGTGATTATTTTTCTATTCCTGAAATAGTCAGATCCATTTTCACGGATACTTATGAATTTTATTCCTCTATAGATATCTATGATGTATTCATTTATTAGTACCACATAATAAAATTTGTAAATTAATATAATTTATAATTTTTTTTAAAATCATACCACATCTCCCTCTTAGTATAGAAATCAATGTTATCCAAAAATACATGTAAAAACATGATTTATATTCAAATAGTTTTTAAATGATTTTAAATTATTTAGTTAATTTTATTAAATATATTTTCAAGGAAAATGTTTTTTAAAAATTATTTATATTTATAATGTTTCTTAAATTATTTTATATGATCACACTATATATTTTGAAAAGGTTATTTTCAATGAAAAGTATTTTAATGAAATCAAATCTTATAATATGTGTTTTCAAATAAAAAATTAAATGAATGTTTTAAGAAATTGTTTTAAAAATTGTTTTAAATGATTTTAAAATATTTTTTATATTATTTCAATAAGTTATTTTCATATAATTTTATTTCAATGATTTTAATTCATATTTTATTATTTTTTAATGATATAATCAATGAAAAATGATGTTAGAATATCTTATTCTCTAAAACTCATTTTTCAAAGACAGAATGGTTTTTTCCTTGAGAAATGTTTTAAATTACTTTCATGTATTAGTTTCTATGTTTCAAATGTTTTTTCAAATTAAGTTATATTAAAAATGATTTTTGTTTTTAAATTTTATTTTCAATTAACATATATTTACCTATATAAATTATCAATGTCATATTTCAAAACCTTCTCCAACTAAGATGCCATATTTTGATATATTGTACAATTTTATGGGGATATGATCTAAGGTCCTCAATCTTATTATTCCATTGATTGATTTACATACATTTGAAAGGTTTTTTGTGAAACTCATTTATCATCCATGGGTTTTACAAATACAAATTTTTTATGAAACCTAATTAATATCGTGGGAAATTATATAATGATGTTGTTAAGAAACTTGTCTCTTTTATAAAATCTTTTATATGATAAAATTTTTATTATACAAATTTAATTTATATGGTTATGATATGATTTTAATGAAACTTGTCCCTTTTTATATGTCATGGTTCAATTTATTTTCAATTATCTCGGGGTATGGGTGTATATGATTTCATTATATAAGGGTGGAACTATATATCCCTCTAATTAATGGGAATATATTTATATCTTCTGATCTATAAATGTCTATAATGGGTAGTAAACTACATTCTGTAATTAAATGTGTTCACTAATATATTATTGAGAGAGAATCATGATAACTAATATAGCCTAAGGAGTGGTCTCTGACTATATAGATAGATTTAATAGTAAACCCATTCCATTAAAAAGAAACAAATGAAATTTGGTATGGTAGCATATCGCACCTAGAATATTATCATCGATGAAGTGGACATATACTTTTTTGAAAATTATTATTGACTTATCAGAAATGGTTTTTTATTATTATGTGTATGAAAAACAATTTAATAGCTGATCCATAAGTAATTATCTTATATATTATCAAATTGATCATTTTATGACTCATTTTTATGAACTACTAATATTTTTTCCATTAATAATTTATATGATCTTTGATATGATATTTATTATCTTTATATGATATTCCAAAGATCACAAAATCATGTTCTCATATTATGCTAATTTATCTTCTTCATATACCCTTACTAAGCACTTAAACACACTGTTTCTTATGTTTCCTTTCCCATAGGTTTTGAAGAATGGATTTAAGAATAATTACTAATGGGGAAGATCTTTGTGGAAAGCATTGAATATATTTTAACATGATATAATATTCGGTTTCACATTTCCAAGGACACCAGACTTTAAGATTCCATGGGAATATAAATTTCAAATGTTATGAATATTACTATAAATTGATGTAATATCCATGTATAATATGTTTGGGATATTTTAAATAGAAAATTGATTAATGTGTAACACTTTAATATTTTTGCATATTTTCATTCACATACTAGGATATTTATTTCACCACTTTCTTATGTATGTCCAAAGAATATCCTATGTAGTTTTAAAATCTATGGAATTTTTGAAAATTATTAAGGATGATTTCAATAACTTTTTAGTATCAGTATATCATGTTTATATTAAATGTACCACATTTTAAAAACACATTAGTCTTCATGGTCATATATTTTATTCTAAGTGTTATTTTATAAAACATATCATGAAAAAATGTTTAATAATTATTTTTTTTTGAAACTAATTGTTATATTAAATCTACTGAATGAGTGGGAATCAAATATCATCATCTATTATTTGAATTTTTCGATATTTTTTCAATTATTCAAGGAAAATAACCTATATTATTTTTAATTAACTATAGAATAAAAGGTCTCTCTATTTTTTATTCCTACACATTTTTTTTGATAGTTGTAAAAAATGTATGTTTGGTAATAAATTGATATTTTATGTATAAAATATTTTTTTTATCATTGTTAATTATTTATAATTTGGGTGTTGAAATAGTTAACCTAAATATTTGGGCCACACCAATTATGTAGTTGAAAAATTAGTAAAAAATACAGTTAAATTATTTATTATCTATAATAGTATAATCATTTTAACTATATTTATGTGTAACAATAATATTTATGATAATTATAATAAATTAGAGAAACATTAAAATTTTAAATTCAAATTATGTTTCATTAATTTCATTTTCAGTGATAATATATTATAATATATCATATAATGATATTCATATTTTTTATGTTAAATAATGGATTATTAAACTATAGAAAAATAATAAATGTATTTAATGAGGTCAATTTTGATGGTAAATGGTTTAAAATATTTCACCTACACCATTAGTGATCACATTTTATCATTATAAGTAAATATATAACCTATTTATGTTAATAAAGTAGTTACAGTAGTTAAGGATAAAATTTGATAACCATTGTGTTAATATAAAAAATATTGTTTAGAAATTTATCAAAACCTATAATAATCTTATTAGGTTATTATATTATCAACATATCCTCTTTATATTCATAATATATGTAATTTTGATATCTATTTTCTATGATTTATATTCATATTCTATTATATTATCTCATGTATATAATAAAGTATACTTAAACATTACATAATGTAGTGATTTTAAACATGAATTTACATTATTTCAATCTTTATTATATATATATATATATTTAATGTTTTCTATAAATAGTATTATTGGTTACATAATAAACCCATGCACTACAATTGGAATATTATACACCATTTGTGTTTTTCATATAAAACCAGAGTCTCTAAAATGAAACATGACATCTTTTCATGAAACAATATTCACTAATTTAAATGTAAATTATTATTTTCTATTACCCATCAATAAAATAATATTTAAAACATTCTAAAATGAGTTATATTCCCAAGGAGTTCAGTAGGGGACAAAAATAGGAAAAAATAAACAATTATTTTATTAATAATTATAAAAAATTTCTAATTACAAAATAAATGTTGGGTCAAAATAAAACTTTTTTTCTTCAAGAAACAAATTTTTATACTAAAATCCTCTAAAAACTTTTAATAATATATATAACACTACAAATTAGAAACAATATTGGTCTATTTAAAAACCTTACGAAATCATGAAAATATATGAATTTTTTTCATCCTTAAAAAGTTAAATAAAATTTCCCTTGAATAGAAACTCAATAACATACCTTAAGAAAATATTATATAATAAATGGATTACATTAATTTATTTGGTAAAATGGGGATTAATTTTTTTATAATTTTTACTTATGGATTAATCTTCATAGATACAACTGAAATAATCATAAATGTTACACTTAAAATAACCCTACTGATTATACTATGATTATTTTTCTATGATACATATTGAATAACAATCATTATCAAATTAAAAAAAATACATAACGGAATGTAGGGATATAAAAAACCCACCAAAATTATATTTATTGTGATGCTTCTCATTATTATAAAAATGAAAATAACTAAAAACATAAACAAAAAAAATTAACACCTACATCATAAAAATATACTTTCATGAGAATCTCCTTTTAAAAAAATTCTTTGAAAAAAGGGGAAAATTATTTAACATAAAATTTTTATATTCTTAATTAATATTCAATATAAATAATATACTATTATATAAAAATTTACTAATTATATATAAGTTAAAATAGGTAATTTTATATTTTTAGATAAAATGATACAATGTACCAACAATGGAATTATTAAAAAAAATTCCATTCAAAAAAATTGTAGAAAGTAAAACAAGTGTAAACATTACATTAAAAATAATTGAATAATAATATGAAATTTCATTGAATGTTTTTTATAAAAAAAATAAAATGGAAATGGAAGGAAAATAGAGTTATATCATAATATTTAAAAATGATTTTTCTTAAGTTAAGTTCTTTTACCTCGCATCTCACATGTGAAATTTGTTATTAGTCTTAATTAATGATAAACATAAATTATTGTTATATACTTTTAAAAACCTTTTTAATGATTATTATTCTTTTTTTTCAAATTTTATAATTTTCTATTCATTAACATACTTAATTATGTTATCTTTAGGTATTCTATGGATATTCGGTTCATATGTACTAAATGACTTCATTCAATTGGTTGTGGACAAGGAGGAAAATATTACATCATCTATATTTTAAAAATAGTTTAATAATTATCATTTTTTACATTAATTATTATCTTAAATTAACCCATAAATTATAATAATGATAAATGAACTATGTAGCAATAGTGGATATGGTAAACGATAATCACAGATGAGTGACATTTCCATTTAACAATGATAGTTATAGAAAGAAGATAAGTATTATTTTATATTTTATAATTAGAATGAAATAATATATATCATATTATTTCATTAAATATAATTATATATATCATTTATGTGGTTTGGTGATGAAAAAATGAATTATTTCTCTTCATGGAGTTGGTAGTCCACATGTAACCATGTATGACACTCTCAATTTTATTTCAATGGAATGATATGAATGTACGTGATATATTATATATTTATAATGAAACATATATTTCATTAATATAATATATAAGCATTAATTCCATTGTTATAACCATTATTAATAGACAATATTGGGAAATCAATTGCATCTGTTCATGAGGTGGTAGTCCTATGTACACACGGATGTTGAATTATATTAGAATTTTATGGGAGTGGAGATATAAATGGGTAATAAAAAAAATCACATCTCAGTATATTGAGTTTACTTTAATTATTTTTTTTATAATTTTAGAATCATTATTTTTGAATGTGGAATAAGAAAAAAACCAAATCACGTGGATAAAAAATATAACTCTTCTTTTGAAAACCACCTTTGATTATAACCATTTTCCTTATAAGATGGGTTTTAGGACATGTCGATGACTTATATAATAATGAAATATATTATAGGAAATTTTTTTTGAGATATTTGAAGAAAAACATGATTTTTTATTTGTTAATAAATGAAAATAATATGTGACATTTTATAAGAGTGGGAAGGCCACTCACTGCCTTTCTTAAAATAATAAATTAATATAAATTAATTTATAATTTAATATTTCTCCAATGAAAGTTATTTTAAATATAATATCACTATTTATTTTAATCCCGTCATATAGTAACAATTATATATATATTAAAAATATTTTAATGTTTATATATTTCTTTTAACCCTTATTTAACAACTTTTAATATAATTGTGACAACATTGATTTTTAATCATTGATGGTTAATAAAGTAAATATATATTTAAAAATATCTATAAAAGGACCATAGTTTATATTCTTGAAATTTTACTAAAAGCATAGATTAATTTAACATTATTCTGAATTTTATATCATTTAATAAAATATTATTTATGGTAATAATTCAATAATTTAAAATTATAGAAGAATTCCATAAATTGAAATTAATAAAATATTGATAACACATATAATTATAAAAATATTTTTTGTTATATCCCTATCATTTAATTTTAATGTATTGTTTTTTATAAAAACATTTCATTCAAATTATATATTTTTTAATATTTTTAATACCTTTTTTTATTTTTCCGTTAATTTTAATAATTCATGTATGAGTGATGTGTAAAGTTATACGGTCATTTTTAATTAATTAAAACTAAAAATAAATTTCCATGATGAAGATAAATATTTTAGACTTGAAAATATTATTTATAGCCAAATATATAATTTTTATTAATACCATATTATATATATAAGACATATTAAAAAATAGTGTTATATGTTTTACATTTCATTATATACAATATTATAGAGGATGTAATATTATCCAAATTTATGAAAGTCATTTTATCCTAAAATGTATTTATTTTGGTCAATGTATAATCTTAAAATAAGTTTTATGTAAGTGTTTGGGTCATTTGATATTTTTATCATTTTTAAACTATAATACCTGATTTATTAATTACCATGGTAAAGAAAATTTCAAATGATACTGTAAAAAATGACCAAAAATATAGAGGAAGAATTAAGTAAGTCTGGAACCACTAATTTAATATAAGAAATTCATGTTTTAAATTTCAAAATAAAAAAACTGAGAATATAATTTATATTTAAACTGACTAATGAAAATTTAAAACAATTTCTCAAAAATGACTATTTTAGGTCTAAAATGTTTTTATATTAATATCAATAATAGAATACATTTAAAAACATTTATTGGATTAATTTAAATAAAAATTTACTATTTAAATTCTAAAACAAATTTGAAGAATAAACTTACTCTATAACTAAAATACTGTTTTCAATAATTTGTAGAATTTTTTTGAATCTCTATAAAATAAATATTTACATAAATATATATAAAATAATTTTATGATTATTTTATCATTTTCAATCAATAATTATATATATATTTTGAAAATTAAATTTGATAAATTTTGATTTATTTTAATAAAATACACTTTATAAGAAATGACATTAACAAAACTATTTGGTTTTTTGTTTTATAAAGTACCTATTATGTTTATATTGAATATAACTATTTAAGTCATGAATACTAATAAACATGAAACAAATTTATACTATTATTACCCATGTTTTAGGATTTCCCTCCTTTTATTGGGAATTTTTTTCTCCCTATTTTATTTACTCATAAAACACATGGGAATACCTTTGCTACATAGAATTTTAAAATTCTCATATTGCCTCAACAAATTAATTACTCAAAAAAACATAATCAAGTGAATTACCTTGTTCTAAAATTCATTCTCTATATATAAAAAAATATGTAAAATAATTTATTCATAATAATGATTTTCTTATATCTGAACATCCTCAGGGATCAAGACAAGAGATGAATCATTCACATCCTTTCTTATAATCGAATAATAAAAATACTAATTAACTAGGATAAATTTAAATGCATTTCTACTTAGTAGACTACTAATAAATCATTATCTAGGATTTAATAAAATCCAATAAGCCATGGGAATAAATTATCCTCCTATACAAAACATGTTATACTTTCCTATGAAAATATTTTACGAATAACATGATCACATACCTTAAATGAAAGGTCATTACTCCAATTATTTGAATATCTTTCTACCTATACTAAATAGTCTTTAAATATATCTCAATCATTTTAACCTCCTCATCCACTTCCACTACTGATTTTATTTCAATTAACACACATTCACAAATTTTATTGAAAATTCCATATTTCAACATAACTTTCTATATAAGGTCGCAAACTGTTCCATTAGTAAACTTTAATGAAAATTATTATTCTAATAAAAAAAAGAAAAAGAAAAATGATTACACTAAATTCCATGGTAGTCCATTGATTAAGATTGAAGAATTTATTATATGGAAGAAATTTTCATTTTAGGCTAGTAATTAGATGATGGATATGTGGTTCAATAAAAATTTAATTCAGTTCTCAATGAATTATAAAGGACATTCCAAAAATTACAATTGAAAATGGGACTACATTATGCAAAATGGATATCCGATCACCATGTAATC
The DNA here is from genome assembly GCA_963277665.1 of Viscum album. NCBI lineage: Eukaryota > Viridiplantae > Streptophyta > Magnoliopsida > Santalales > Viscaceae > Viscum > Viscum album. The sequence continues at coordinate 1,950,451,734 of OY728136.1, read as the reverse complement.
CAATTATCTTCTTAAAATACAATAAAGAATGTTGATATAATGACCGTGTACTATGAAAGGGATGTAAATGTGTATATTCAGCTAGTTGCTCCAAAATAATTCTAATTGCATTATTAAATCATCAATTTTATTGTTGTCCAACAATAAAATACCTGGATACGATTTTCCACTTCCACCCTGGCCATGTAGATGGGTAAACCACAACATTTTATAATTTTAATTTTTCGTTAAACTTTTTATAATTCAACTAATTCATTGTAAAGTCAAAAATATATATTTTCATTACATACCACCATTAATACACCAAAAGGTACAAATACTGCTATGTCCTACTATAATGTGAATAAAAACTTTAAACAATGAGATTTATTTAATAGATAATTTTTTAACATGTGATCACTAAAAATAAAATCTCTTTTATAATATTAAAAAATAATTATCATAAATAATCTTAAGAAATCTATCCTACTTAATAAATTATATATTTCATTATAAGTAATGGCTTTATTTATAAGAATCATTAATTATATCTAACATAGGCGATTTCATTATATCCTTAATCAAAATATATGGATTTATTACACCAACAACTTCTAATAAACAATTCATAATATTATTATCCAATTGACCATGTTTCCAATGTAACATGGTTAATATAACATTAATTTTTTAATAAAATAACTAGATTCATTATTTTCATTTATAGGGTGGTAAGAAATTGTTTTATCACAATCCATTGTTATTCCTATCCATATTATTGTCCACATGATCAAATATTTTTTGATAGAATATATAATTCAAATCATTATGATTAATATAAATTTCACACCTATCTCTATTTAAATGATGCATCTGAATATTATTGAATATACAACAATGATACATTATAAATAATGTAGAAGATAATTTAACTCAAAGGGATTAAGATTTTTTATATGTAATTACATGATCATTACACATTATAACACTATGAAATCCTTTCAATAAATAATTATTATAGGTTAAAAATAACCATTTATCGAATGTTGGTCCAAAATTGTTGCATTCCCTAATATTAATTTGTATTCTAAAAAATTGTAATTATATTATTTTAACAATATTAATTTAACTCATTTTTAGGTTAAAATAATTATTAAGTTGGATAAAAGTGCAATGTTTTTAGACAACCACACTTAATATACCGCTAATCCAAACAAACCTTCGATCCTTAGTAACTTTTTTATGTCTTTTCTATTAATAAATAATTTTTAGGTGGGATCAACTAATTTTCCATATTTATATATAGTGACTAAAATGAAATAATCTTGTTATTAAAAAAATTCAAAAAATTTGTATAACATCATTTATTTGAGGCTATGTAGAAAAATTCATACTTTTTCATGAAACTCTTGAATTTTTGAATAAGAAAATATATCATAAATAAAATCCTCCAAAAAAATATCTCTATATTCATGGCAGAATCTATTAATTATATCTATATATATGATGGAAAAAATTTCAACTGAAATGGAATATCTAAAAACTCATAATTCTTATATCTAGTTTAGAATACTGTTTTTATGATATTATCGTCCTTTAGATTCATCTGATGGTACTCAAATAACAATTTAACCATTGATAGACACTGATATCACTAGAGTTTATATAAAATTTAACTATATTAGAAAAAAAATATTTATTCCGAATAATATTTCTATTCAATAATATATTTGTAGTGTGAAAACTCATAGAACCATCAATATTATTAACAAATAAAACATGATAATGCCCTGGTGATGTTTTAGGCAGAATGATACCTTTATCTAACAAATTGATTATCCTTTTTTTCAATTATAAAATATACACTTGATACAATTAATAAGGTATTTTAGAAATTTTTTAGAATTAGTTTATAAATCAACAAAAAATCAAATTTCTAATCAGGATTAACATCTGGAAACTAATCAAGTAAAAAATATATGTACTTATTTTACACAAAAACATCATTAATCTAATAATTTATCGTATATTCAACAATATGTTTAATATAATATCAATTTACTTATTTTATTATTCAATATAATTCTTAATAATTTGTAAATTATATAGGTTTATTCTTCAATACAAGCTAAATATATTTTTGGAACGAACCTCCTTTACCTCTACAATGTATCTTGGCATGATAAACTATAATTCAATCCATACTAAGAATAACATAAAACTCTAATAGGGGAATGAAAATAATGTTTTTATGTAATTTTCATCCATGTAATATTATAAATATATTCCTATAATTTCATTTTACCTAAATACTACTTCAATTTTTTTTACTATGAGTTCATGATTCATTTTTTGTGTAGGCATTCCAATTTACTAGAAAATTTCATAGAAATGATAGAATGTGTAGAACCAAAATAAAAAAAATACGAATAATATGAATAAAAAATATACCTAATAAAACTTTTTTATTTGGAAAAATCTATTGATGCACTTAAAATGTATTATACCACACCTTTATTCTTATATTCCAGCTCGTCCTCATCATGCAAGTCTTTTTTCGGAATGTATGCTCATAATTCCTCCTTTCACCGCATTTGGAATACTTCTGTTTCTTTTGATAAAAATTAAAAATTCCTCTAAAATTATATTTTTCATTAAATTCATGTGAAATATTTCCTAAATTACCACATTTATATACCCTCTTAGTTAAGATAATCCCTTCCCCAACGTGCTTTTTACTACATTTCCTCAAAATAATAATATGATTTTTATACAATAAAATTCATTTGACTTATTAAAAACCATTTAATTACATATTAACTATTTCATATAATATCATTCATTAAATACACAATCATAAACAAACTCCATTTATACCCTCCACACATTTCAAACATGTATCAAAAAATACCTGAATTCCTGGTAATAAAATAGCCTTATATATCATGGAGTCAATCCAAAAAATAATAATTGATTCTATAATCATGATCCGCGATAATATTTTCAGATTACCAAGCCAATACATTTATTTTTTCTACATACTTGTCCACTGAATCTTCCTCATGTTATTTCAATTCTATAATTTTCTTTTTAACAATGATTCAACAACATTAGAAAAGTATTTTTGATGGAAAATATTATTAAAATAATTCCTTTCCACAGAATCTATATCTTTTCTATACCTAATAATCATGACCATAGACCAGACATGTCAAATGATCCTTCAATATAATAAACTAAAATATTAATATTTTGATGATTTAAACTCCCCAGGATATCATGTAATCTTTTTAAGGCATTAATCCACCCCTACTGCATCATGGTCAGAAGATCTCCTGAATTTAGGAGGGTGTTAACTAATTAAATAGTCTAATATCATCATGTTTCCTTATTCCGGATTTGATTGACATCATTCCTAGATTCCACATATATTTATTGAAAATGTAAATAAAGTCATTATTTCTACAGACTAGTTATTTTTAATTAAAACCATTTGAGGTTTTTTATTTAGAAATTTTATCTTTTTCTTAGAACCTTCCCACATTATCTCCCTTTATTTATACATTGGAATATATTTTTAAAAAACATTTTTTATTTGAAGACAGATGAAAATAATAAATGTTATATATTTTCATAATAATAATAAATTATAATTTTTTAGGTATAATATTTTAACATTATTGTAATATATTGTTTTATCTAAATCATTCACTAATACCAACTATAATGACCTAGTGTTATATATTACATATTCTAGTGATATTAAATTATAATTCTCATTATTATAATATTGAGTATATTTTTTCATTATATATCTAGAAAATTCTGACGTTTCATTATATAGTAAAGTCATAAATTATAGGTGGACTCTTCGGTACTATAACCATTTTATGCCTAAAAATAATGTATCCAAAAGGAAACATGAATTATTTTCTTGAAAAATAATTATGAATATCATGTTAAATTATTATATTTTATTTTACATCTTTAAAACCTTATGAAAAAATTTAATACATGGTATGATTATAAAAAGCACAGTAAGGTATATAAAATGAAATAAATAAATTTTTATTCCATTAATTCATATAAAGTATTCCTCTTTAAAAACAATTGGCACTAAATAAACATTTTCTAACTCAATAAATGACATTTATTAACATATAACTTCTAAAATATTTCCAAAAAAATTAAAGGAAAAGATAAAATCATTAATGGTATCTCTGAAAACAAGTAAATTCATTGACTTTTTAACAATGATATAATTTTCATCCCATAAAAGATACATACAATTTCCCATAAATAGAAAATCCATTAATTTCATTATGAAATCATGACATTATATAAATAACTAATAAATTATACAGTTTAATGGTCGGGGTCAAATTTCTTCATTCATTATTATTGAGTAACCCACAATCCTACACATGAAATAACCCTCAATATTATACTTAAAATAACCCTCATGGTTATATATTCAGTAACCATCATTATTACATTAGAAATAATCAAAATGGTAAACATCTATCTTATTAATTCATAATTAATAAGAGGGATGTAATGGGACGATGAGAAATTATTGTATAATGAGCCCACTCTTTATTATAATTGATTTCCATGAAAATTATCACAATGATAAATCATGGCTGTTTTCATCATAAAAACATTACTTGATGAAAATCGCATATTTCAAAAGTTAAATGTTCACGTAAAATAGAAAAATAATTCATTGACAAAAATTATGACATTGATGGTTGCTTCAAGTAAAATATTAGCCTCGAAGGTGAAAAAATAATGTCATCTTATATAATATAGAAAATTCCATTATTATTATTGTCAGCAAAGACGCACCATAACCCATTTGGAAAGGTAACAAACCATTAAAAACATATAGAAATAATTAATTATTGGTAATAATGAATTTTAAACAAAAATAATATAATAATAAAATTATTTTGTAAATCCTTATAAGAAAAAAACATGGATCCATTAGAAAAATAGAGCTTGAGGGCGAACAATAAAAAATAATTTTCTAAAAATGAAAGTCCCTTATCAAGATTAAGACATTACTACTAATTTAATTATCAGTCATAATTATAATACTTTATTAATTTTAACAATTTTACGAACCCTTTTGGTTTTTATTATTCATTTGATATAATTTATTTATAATATATATAAAATTACTTTTTTTACATCAACCGTTATCTTTTATTTTCAAACAGTTTTAAGGGGAAAGTGAGAACCCTTGTAGCTTACCAGTTTCTTCTCGAAAAGTAAATATAGATTTTTTAAAGCACAAATTGAGTTTATTTGAACAAATCTCCCTAATCAATATCAATGTAATAGAACGTACCAATGTGTCTCGGTAGTCCTTTAATATGCCTTCATACTAATTCACCATGTTGTCCCAATATGACTCTCGTCGGTTGATTATGGTAAAACTGTGAAGTATTCCATCATATTAATAATAAAAATCAGGAAATAATTAACATTTTTATATCTAAATATGAATTTTAAATGAATCCATTATATATGATTATGATAAAGGATCTATGTAACAATCAGGGAGAGGGTAGACCAATTATTTGTGTGAGTAGGACTTACATTTTTCATGGATCATTATAGAATGTATGTAAGTATTATTTTATCCATCCATAATTATCATAATATCTTCTATATCATATAAATAATTTAAATATACTGATATGTATCATCCATATGATGTGGAAATGAGAAAAGAATCACATCACTTTGTAGAGGTGGTAGTCCACTCAAATGAACGAACGATGATATCATATACATGTTTATGGAAAGATAATAATTAATTTGATATATGACCTTTTTATAATGCTAAAATTTTCTAGGAAATAATATATAAAAATTAATTACTTCATTATATCCATTCCATGGAGTTGATGAGAAAAAACAAATTAAATCGGTCCCTCAGGCGATAGTTCTTCGAATAGAGGGATGATGTACAATTTTCTGTTTTAGGAAAGAGGATGTTTATATGTGTTATTCTAGAATCATAATGACATATAGCTATATATATGATACTATTTTTTTTTGAGATAAACCGATATCATTAATGATGAATATCCGCAGACGTAAAAATGCAAAGCAACGAAGGAAAATTGTCCAGCCAGAGCTGGTTGGCCTCGAAGGGGCCTGATGTTCCCAACTGGAGGGCCACATTGTTTCTTTCTCTTTTGGTAAAGGAGAAGGTGCAGAATGAAAAGAATTGGCAGGGCGAGAGAATTCTCTTGATAATGATGCCAAAAGACAGGAGTCTGCCGTTGTTTTGGTTAATGGCATTGATAATGGATTAAAAAATTATTTAGTAATTTTAAACTCTTATTTATCCCCTTTAACTCTTACATTGAAAACATGGATTTTTCAACGTTGATGGTTAATATAATTAATATTTAATTGAAAAAGTAAAATAAATGGGCCTAGACTAATATTTTATACCATATAATAATCACATAGAAAAATTTAATATTTTTTAAGATTTTATGTCATTTAATTAGATATTATTAATTTGTAAAATATCTGTAACTTAAAATTTTTGAACTATTCATTGTTATAATATAAATAATATTAGGATAAAACTTATAATTTCATTTAAATATTACATTATATACTTAAATTTTCAATTTAATCTATAAATTTCGTTAATCACATTTTTTTCGAATTTTATTTATTTTAATATCAATTGTTTCATTTCATTATAATTGAATAATTACTGTGTATGAATTGTATATAAATTTAAATTATATATTTCTCAATAAAAATCATGAATAAATAATGATAATTAAGATACATAATTTTATATTTTAAATTTAAATTTAATGTTAAAAATATCTTTTTTATGAAGAATTGATAAAAACATTACACATTTTAGAAACAAGAGTGTGACTTGATTTTAATTTAATTAAATTAAATATTATAACGGTCGTTATTATATAAAAGTAAAAAAAGGTAATAAATTAAATTATTATATGTTTATGGTTGATATATAGTTATAAAATATTTTCTCGAAAAAGGTTTGTGTCATTTTATGGGATTTTATTATTTCATTTTTAACCGAAATTACACAATTTACCATTTACTAAGGTTACAAAAATTACTAATGGTAATATTCATATATGAAAAAAATAAACTGGCCCTATTTAATTAATTTGATCTCAATGATTCCAAATATAAAATAAATTATAAAAATTTTAATAAAAACAAAAATAAACTTTAAATTTAAAATTAAACCAATTAATTGAATTGAAATAAAATTATTCCAAAAAAATTACCTTTGAAATGTAAATTATTTTGAAAATAAATTAATTAATAAAATAAATTTTAAACCCATAATTAGATTAATTAAATAAAAATGATATATTGATAGTATATGAATAATCCAAATCAATATGTGTCCTTATAAATAAATTATTATTTAAATAAAAATCTATTCATTTTAGAATTTATTGGAAAAAAAATATTTTTAGAAAATAATAATGAATTAATTTTAATATTATTATACATTCAATATTAGGAAATGATATTAATTTTTACAAAGTCAAGTTTTAAAAAAATTAATTTTTTTAAATATATACATATAAGAAATAAGTATAATAAAACTATTTACTTTTGATTTTATGACCTACTTACTATGTTAAAAATGAAAAAAAACTATAAAATTAAATAATAACAGTAATAATAATTAAATCAATTTATTCTATCATTACCAGTGTTGTTACAATTTATTTCTGAATTTAACATTAATGAATGATATATTACAAAATGTCTTATTAAATAACATAGAGTTCATAAAAATATCATCTTTTTCAATGCAAATGAATTAAAGATTTCAATGTTAATAATGGTCTGTTTATGGGACAATTTTTAATTTTATTTTTATTTTGTTGTCCCCTAAAGTGTGAAAAATATTAATATCTTTGTAGTAGTCTAAAAGGTAAATGGGGGTTAAAACTAATATATAAGGATAAAAAAAACTAAATCATGAAAAAAATTTATTATATAAAATTATTTAAAAACATAATCATCTTATATTTGAATTATTTCATTTTGAATCCTTTTTTCAATTACAAATTATTTATATTAATTTTAGTCATTTTGTAATTCCAAGAGTTTCCCTTTCTATACATATAAAAGGGCACCTCTTGTCCTCTCTTCATTGTAGCCCTTAATCCATATATCGCAACCATTTCCTAACCAATTATCATCTTATATTCTATAAACATGAATTATAGTTTTTTTCTTATTTTAAATATTCATTTCATGGGTCATTCTGATGTGTTCTATGGTATTTTAATCAATTATAAGTTAATCCCCATTATAGATTATTTAAAATTTAATTATTTTAATAATTCATTTAAATATATTATTACCATGATTATATCAATCTAAACTTATCATAAATATAATTAGGCATTATTATGAATATGGTAAAACCATTTTCCATCTCATTTATAATCAAGTGAAAGTAAAAACATCACTTGTGCACACGTGTGGAAAACCCCCACAAAAAAAATTTACATGATTAATTTTTCATTTCATATTTAATTGGAAGGTAATAAAGATATATTTAATGATTATATATGTTATATATATTTTTAAAATTATTTTTAATGGTGATTTTTTATTTACCATTCTTTATTGCATCTATTGAATTCTAAAAATATTGTTTATGTATACGTACTATGTACAGCCTCAATGATCAGTGTGATTAATATATTTATCCATAAATTTTATAGATGACTATAAATATATAAATAATGAATATATTTGATATTTATATCATAATTAAAATTATTTATGTAATGGTACTATAATCTAGGATGAAAGACTAGAACTTCCAAACCGAAAATATCCTGATAAGAAAAATTATTATTAACAGGAAATGATGATTTTAATAAATTATTGTAAATAAATGGGGTTTCAAATGTTATTAACGGATAAAATGTGATATTATAACTATTTAAATGATTCTAGAATAAAATAATTTTATATTTTATATTTAGTATACTGCATGTTAGTGCACTCTCAAGGAATGTTGAACTTGTGGTATGTGTTTATCGTCTAAAATTTTCTTTTCTGAGATGTATGTAATTTTATGAAAACACATTAATTTATGAGGTATATATACATCTCGTTTTACATGTTATATTTTGAATCCATTTATTATTATAATATTAAATTATTTATTTTATTTAATTCTATCTTGTAGTGTTTTAATCAAAAGTTACCAAAAGAGTAAATGATTTGTGATTCAATATCATTTTAATCATGACTTTTTATCTTAACTTTTAATTTAAGGAAAATATATAATACTTTTCTTAAAAATCTATTTATTTTTATTACACTATTTTTTATTTTTATGAATACATTTTTCGTTTCATTTTCCATGCATTAGCAACTAAAAAGACCAAAAAAAGATTTTATGGAAAATTTACAATATTTCTCTCATTATTCAACAACTATTTTTTGTTAACATTGATGTTTTCTAAAAAATTAACATTTATATAATTATTATTTATTGTTAATTTTCTCCCTATTTTTTTGTTTACGTAATGGTTCAAAGTGAATATTCTAATCACTTTTCCCATGTTGCTACATATGGGTTTTAATCAAAAATGAGAATGGAATCTAGGTTTTAATGTACATGACAAGAATTATATTTCCAAATATTAATTTATCACAATGAATTGAAGATTACATTACATGTTTACAATTTTTTTAAGAATAAATTTTTCCCCCATATTTAAGGAAATGCTAATAATTTTAATATGATATTTTTATGTCAACATTGTCTTTTGCCTATCAAATTTCAAATTATCTCTACAAATATTTTTTTTATGTATTATAAAATTCATTGTTGATATCAATGGGTGACTATGTATTTTATCGAAAGATACCATTTTCATTCAATTATTTTTTTATAGTTATAATGATTAAATATTGATGAAACCCAATTTTATTTCCCTGGGTGAGGATTTGATGAATGTATTTTTGATCTTGCTGTATACATATGAATGGATTTAGATTATGTGATAAATGGGACAAGAATTAAATATCCCTAAAATTAATAATGTATATATTAATGTTTAAATATCTTAAGTGCAATAATGGAGTTTATCCAAATCCCAAATAAAGAGGGTACTTTGGTTGTCATCCTAAGAATTCAAGAGGGTATGTGAGATGTTATCCCATGAAAAAAGTAGGTGCATGGTTGGTTAGCCTAATCCAAACATGTAATGAAAAAATTTCAGTGTATGATTGATATAATTTTACCACAACTATGAGTATTCCTTTATTATAAAGAATACAAATTACAAGATCTTACACCAATGTTATGCTATCATGTATCCTTTTCTTTTAATACGAATATTTCATTTCATTTGAATAATCAATATTAATGACAGGAATCCTATTTAAGTTATAATAATTCATGGGTATAATGGTCAATTTCTAATATCATGTTCCCAATACCATTATCTTCATGTTAGGATTAAATTATCATTAACAGACCTATGTTTACACATACCAAGGATCTGATCTCACAATGTGTTATGTTTTCATTTCTACATGATATGAAAAAATATTTTATGAAAGATGTGCCATAGAAGGGTTATTGTTACTATGAATTTAGTGGGAGATGATCCATATATTAAACTTTATAGTCTTTTATGATTATAAGATTTAAAATTCATAAAAACTATATTTTTTCATTGTATGCTATGATTTTATTTATTGAATATTCATCTAATAAAATGTCCAATTTAAGTATGAAATGTCATGGTTCATTATATTTATTATGAATATAGGGTTGAATCAAACATTGGAGATTAATATTAAAATAAATTATGAAAAACTCTTGTGATATGCCTATGTAAGTTATACCATCCAATGTTTTTGGTATGATAGATTTTAAATGATATTTTTTGCAATGCATTCCTATCTAGATATGAACAACATACATCATTTTGGAAAACAATCATCTAGGTTAAATAAGAAAAAAATATTTGGTCAAGTATATCTAAGTAATAATTATAGTAAATGATAGTTATATGATTATTGTGAATCTAGTTTCACACTCATTAGTGATATTACAAGGTAAATAGACATTTTATTTGGAGGAATTAGGAAGTATTTGAATGATTATGATAATGGATGAGGAAGGATAAACCAAATAATTCATTGATTTAAAGATGGTTTTGAGATTTATAAATCCATAAAATTAATTTTAATTATTATAGTTTCTTTTTTTCAAAACATAATCTTTCTTATATTCAATAGATGCAACGATGGGTAATCATGTTAACAATTAATGTTTTGGGAAATATAATGAATCTCTATTACCAGATATGATGATGATAATAGTGAAAGATATTTTTATGATTCCTAAACATTTATCAAGATATATTGTAAATTAATTATTCATTTACTAACTGGTATACCCATTAAAAATAGAGTAATAATGTTCACTGAGATATCGAGGGGTGAAGACCATGCATAAAACAGTGGTTAATTTTTTTTGATAGAAATGTGGAAAGATACATGTGGTAAATTTTTTAATTAAACAATAAATTGTTTTTGGAGTGGAAAATATGGAATGACTGTGATGAAGTGTTGATAAAAAATCAAGAGTCTGATGGAGAGAAATAAATTTCCTCATAAGGATAAATTTATAGATTATTTCAATAAATATGGGGAACTAGTGAATTATCTTTTTCAATATCATATTATAATGTTCAACGCATAGGCCATGGAAGGACATTCTTTATTATATTTTTCAATGTAAAATGATACATGTTTTCATGTATTATGATTTTAAATTATGTTGTAAATGCATTTTTTATCAATGAAATTTTGGTTATAAGAATCATTAAACCTCTAATTATTTTTCTTTAGTAGTTTTTCTTAAAAATATACATGAATATATAGAATAGTATAGATGACTGATAAAATACATTTAGATGAAAGGATTTTTTATAGCATAATATTGAGGGAATTTTATCCCTCACTATGTGTCCAATTTTGAGATAATAATGATTAGGTGGGAAAATGGGATGAATAAAAATTGATAAATATTCTGTGATATTATTTATTAACATGAATTTGGTTAATAATTTAATGAAAATGTAAATTTCATCATCTTTTTTTATGTTCATTTTATTTCAGGATTTATGGATTATACATAATTTCCTCAATTTTTATTTATGGTATATGGAAAGTGTTACTTTTGGATGCATGTATATTTTATGAGAATATAAGAAAAAGTTATTCACGTGATTGATATGGAATATTATGTTAATACATTATGATTTTTGTTGATAAATTTTAATTTCTATCTTAAAAATATTGTTTGATAAAATATTTTGGATATTTTTTATTTAAATTTTGTTGGGAATATTTTAGAGGAGTAATAAGGTTAAGAATTTATTGAATAGATTATGTCAAAATTTTGGGGTAATTAATGATGTTTTAGAGATTAATATACTAGTTGGGATAACATGTATAAAACATTATGGGTTTTACAAATATATTGAAAAATAAATAATGGGTTTTAATTATTTTTTTGATCATATAATATATTAGAACATGGTTTTATGTATTTATTAACAAAAAAATATAATTTTCATAATTGGTAGAGTGTATATTCACTGATGAAAAATCAATGGAAGAAATTGGCCATTAATAATTTAATGAAATCAAGTAAATACATTTAATATTTTAATATATCATGACTACAATTGAATCCCTCTACCCAAATAAAATGATATTGATTTAAAAAAATTATTCTTTAACATTCATTTATACTAAATTCATGATATTTTTCCATATTAATAACTTATGATTTTGTGAATGTTAAATTTCTCCAAATACTATTATCTATCACTCTCCTTAAAAATCATGACATTATTTTTTCCTCAATTTCGATATTTTCATTTCCCATTAACATTATCATATTTACAAACCATGTTATTTTTAATTCTATATGATCTTCATATTTCCCTTTCCCTATTTTTTAATATTATTTTTTATTAACACGTTTAATATTATGGGTTTTCAATAATGGTATTTTAAAAGGTATGATCCTTGAAAACCAAGATCAATTAATTATTAAGAGGAATAAATTTTATAATACGGTATAATTTAAAACCCTGAAAATTTAGTTTAAATGTATAATGAGTTTGTTACCATCCTTAACATGATACCTCATGATTTATGCTAATTAAGTTGTATGAGAAAAATATTATTATGCACAATATATCTTTATTTTATGGGTATGAATATAAATAATTACATATTGATATATATATATATATACATATATATATTACTCTTAGTCAATACAAATATGTTGAGTAATTAATAATTTTTAGTGAGTTTTGTTGATGCTTCAAAAGTTTTTCTCGTTAAAAAACTGATTTTTATTGCATTTTGTGCTTCGAAAAGAAAATTTAAAATATCAAAATATTAAAATATTATTCTCAAAAAGTCACATCCTATTTTAAATTATCAATTCAAAATTAACATGTGTAGAAATTTTGAAAATTATCTCAAAATACAGAGTTTTTAGTAAATATTGAAAAATATATTTATCTAAAAAAATATACAATGATTTAATTTAAAAGTCTCATTGTGTGTATTAAATAATAAAGAAATAAAAAAATTATTGATTAAATATATATAATACAATGAACAATTTAGGAATATATATAACACTTGATTTTGTAATAAATTCATTTTTAGACCGAAAAATAATTTTTTAAATACATCTTGTCGTTCTGTTTTTCATTTCGATCATAAATTAATTTCTATAACATATGTAAATTTATTATTTAAATATGGGAAAAATATTTGGAGTTAGTACATTCAAATTATTTAAATATGAATTTTTTATTATTTGGCATTATGAATAATAACCATAGTAAATAATGTCACGACGATAATGGTAATTCATGAAATTAATGATTAAAAATACTATAATAAAAGATATAAATAACTAAAAAGGACATTTTAAATCCTTTTTAGGAGTTGGGTTAACACCTCCTCATACAAAATTTTAATTTATAGAAGTTTGGATCCATTTTTTCTCTTCAAATAAGATATATATTATTTATAGTAAATAAAATTTTTAAAATGAGAATATCATTTTTTTCTATATAATGGATTTTTATAGGGATAAAAACAACATATGTTCAGTTATAAATTTGAATATGTAACTGAACAATTAAATTAATATATTAATTAGTTATTTAAATATTCCATATAATTTTGAAGATAAATGTAACATATAATGGATGTTAAAATGGTTTATATTATTTTTATATTTATTTCATATTATTAACAAATAATAATTAATTGAATAGTTCCACTAATGTAATGAATAGTAATTTATTTTAAATAATTTTTATTAAATTATTTTAAAATTATCAAAATATTAAAACATGTAAATTATGACAATAAATGGTTAAAAAATAAATCCATTTTTTTTTAGGAGGATATTTTAAATATATGTTTGAATTTGTAGCCCTTAAATATTGATGAATTTGTTACCACAATTAAGAATAAAAAATGTTAGCCGAAAGATTTATAAAAAATACCCACCCAAAAATGATATCACAACCTACATTATTTTTTTAAATATTTATAATAATACAATTTACTCATTAAATTATAATTAATTTTTTTAAACATTTTACATGAGTTAGTCACACATTAAATAATAATATCCCAAGAATTTCCAAAAAATGACAATAACGATATTTGATATTACAATTTATTTTATAGCGTCACAAGAAGATCAAGAAAATATATTTCAGACCATGGGAATTATATTTAAATTAAAATATTAATTATGTTACATTGATGGGTTACTTTTTATTTTATAGTAACTTTCTTGAACCCTTAGTAGTACAAAATAATGATATCAAGAAAATTGTCTAAAGGGTCAAATGGGGTTTAGAAAAAATTGATAAGAAACAAAAATGAACAAAAACATCCAAAATTTTATTTTTAGAAATTATTACTATTTAAAATAATATTATCATAAAATTTATTAAATTTAATGTTATTTTTACTGAAAAAAATAAATTATTTAACTTTCATAATTTAAATAATTCCAAGAGTTCTCATCCCCTCACTTATAAAAGGGATCATATTATCCTATATTTCACCAAAAAAATAGAAGATATATATTCATAAAACGCCTAAAAATCCATAATCAATGTTACTAGACAATAAAAATATATTTTTATATCTTAAAATACAATTCAAAAGGTCTTTATGACGGCATGTAAGAGAATTATACTAAATAAAATATAATCATCTTTGTCGACTTATTCAATTTTATTTATTATTATAGTTCTTATAAATATATTATGACAATACTATATTAATATCTATAGTATTAAAAATATTAATAAATGTTATATTAATTATATTACTACAATTTTTTATTTCTTTTTCATTATATGAAAAAACACATCACTTATGATTACATATGGACTACCCCCTCCATGAAGAGATGTGATTCGTTTTTCATTTCCACATTTCATATATGGTTATAACTATTTAATTAATGAATATATATGATATATATAACATAATTATTTTTCATATCTTTTAATTATTCATTAACATTCATTCACTTTATTTGTTGAAAAATGAAAACAATGTTTATGTGTAAATATGACCTACTATCTATATGGTTTTTTAATTCATATTTCAATATATACTTTTATTTGAATCAAATTACTGATTAAATAATATATATTAAATTTATATGAATATTACAATTTTAATATCATTTATCCATGATTAATGTTCTAGACTGGAATTATCGAATCAAAATTCTCAATGAAATTGAATAAATTGATACCAAAATATTAATTTTTGAATTAGGAATTATAAATAATTGGGTGTTGAAATGTTATAAAATTATCATATAAGAATTTATTATTATTTAGAATAATATTTTAGGATATTTAATAAACCTGGTTTTTTATACATGATGTTAGATCACATTCAATACATTTCTATCTTGAGGTAATGGTTTATCACCTGAAATTATATATTTTTTGGAAATATGTTATGTTATGAGAACATATTACATTATGAGGTGTACATAGATCCATTTTTACCTTTTATATCATAAATATACATATTATCATTATATTTTAAATTTCCATTGATGTTATTCTTTCATGGGTCTTATGATTCCAAAGTTACCAAAGTGGTAACGAATGTAAATTTCAATATAATATTTATTTGGATTGTTTATGATTGAATTTAAATTTATGCAAATTGTAATTTATATTAATTATAAATTCACATAATTTTATTTTAATATTTTTATTTATAAATAATAAATTTTACCCTTCACTTTCATCTATTTTATTGATCATTATAAAAAATTAATTTTTATAGAAAAGTGATTTTATTTATAATTTTGACCAAAAATAATTTTTCATTTATTTCAATGTTTTCTAAATATTATTTCAAGAATATTTTTATTTTTATGATATTATTCTTTAATTTTCATGTTTATACATGTTTTACAATTTAAAAAGAGGTTTGAAAGTCATATTCATTTCATTCTCCCAAAGAGGATCTTTCTACATGTTAACAAAAATTTGAAAGGAGTAATTGATTTAACAAACACATAATGAATTAATATCTTATTTTTATGATTAATAAATGTTTTGAAAAAAAATTTACATGTTCCCTTGATAATTTTTTAAGAAAAATATTTCATATATTTGAATTTATTTTAATAATAGAAATTTGATTGAAAATGTAATTTCCCTCAAGAAATGTTTTGGGGATCTATTGAAGTAATTTATCATCATTGAGAATATTAATTAAAAATAATCACTACATACTTGGTATATGATACAATTATACCATATTTACTCTTTATTTGGATGGTTTACGGTTCTGATTATAAAAAATTGATGCAACTACTTTTTTCCCATTGTTAAAGAACAGATTAATTTTTTATCATGTAGAATACATGTGAATAAATATATAATAATGTGATTGGGGGGAACAATATTGTATATATGTTCATTTAATTTGGTAAATATATTTTTTATGAGGTCAAGGGTACATGGGAGTTTATACAAATCCTGAGAAATTATATTATACATGAGTTTATACCAAGACTTAGAGAGGCTACACTAAAGGTTATTCCTAGACTTATGTATATATATGGGATGTTATCACAAACCAAACATTTTATCAATGTACTAGTGGGTATCATTGACATATTATTTCTATTATTATGTTTATTCCAAAATTATACCGCAATCATATTACATGATCTTATGATAATGTTATATTATAATAGACTATGTTCTTTGATTCCTTATGATTCTTGTCTTATTAAGTTCCATGATTTATTCCATGAATCATGTTTATTATCAAGGATTTATTGGGTATAAAATTACAATGTTATTATCATGTTGTCATACAAATTAATCTCACTTTATTGTTTACTAATCATTGATGCTTCCCTTGTTTTCCATTAATGAGAGTCCTTATTTGTATTTTGTTTTGTTATATTTTCCCAATTTTAAGAAGAAACATTTTATGTTTCATATTTCTATAAAAGGATCTAGTTATAATGAAAATAGTGGTAGATGATATAGATAAAGTATTAGGTAGTTTTTCATATATCCAAGATTCAAGTGACACTTATTCCTTATGTTTCTGAAGGGTTCTTGAATATATCTATAGAATATTTATCTAAATATATGTGATATTTATATATGAATTTTTTTTTCTATTCCATCAAGACTAGATTCATTCCGTATAAATAACTATTCTTTCTATTCAAGGTGTACATATGACCACAATATATGGTACGCGATTTGAAAACATATATCCTTTCTACTTATTCTAGATCGACACATAATCCCATGAGTATAATCATAGATAAGATATTAATTGGGAAAACATATATCTTATAATTATATCTAAAAATTATTTTACGGTTCACTGGAAGTATGCTGGAAAATAATGTGTATCAGTGGTAAATCATTTTATTAATCATAATTCCAACAAAATTTGTTGATCTAGAGATATATATTGGTTTAGATCCAACATAATAGACATAGTATCTTGTTGAATATTCTTCTAGATCAATGATGTGTTTGAGTTGGGATTTGTTATAGGGAGATTTCGTGTGTGTGAACAATGAAGTAAATTTTTTTGTGTTAATCATGTATTTCGTTTTTAGAAATGTTAGTGCCTTTCATCTAAATGATAAATATAGATTTTCTTCCAATTAAGTCCCTTATATTAACTGATTTCCACTATATCATACATGTATTTTTTATTTGAATGATAGTGATCGAATGTGGGAGTGTTTCTGTTTTCCTAAAACCAGTATATGATGCTTGATTGCATGAGTGTGCTTAGGTATCTGGTTCCATGATTCATATGGATCTAATTAACTTAAATGATTCAAATAAATCTTTTTATGAGGTGTTCTAATCTACCAATATATATTATCTAAATTGTCTGTGTGATTTTCATATCATTGGAGTTGTTTATACAAGTGTTCAAACCGCAAACCATCATGATATAGTTATAATGAATAGTGGGTATGTGCATGTCATTAGATGATGATTTCAATGAACGTGATAACAGGGAATGGGAAAATAGCCCTGATCCTCCAACATGGAATCAAAATAGTGGTACCCCAACCCTATGTCCTTTCCCATTATTTATTCTTGATATAGAGGTATTAAGGATAAAATGGTGACAGTGATAGAGGTTGATGGTCCTGATGTCATAAAATTAATGGGGTGGGATGTGATGACATTATTCACAGAACATAATCTATTCATTTTTATTGTTGAGAGGAACATTCACCTGACCAGTGGCTATGTTTTGATTAGTCTGGACTTCCTTTTTGTTTTTTATTATTTTACAGAGTTCAGGAAGTTAAAGTTGAGGCTAATGTTGTCTTGTATAGAAGATGAAAACATGATATATTATTTTTAATTATTTATTAGTAACTTATACATATAATAAAATACATATATTATATCATATAATGTATGATAAGGATACCTTAGTGGTAACAAACTGGGTTTTAGTACTCAAAAACTTTTGGAGAATATTGATGCATGTGTGGACCTCATTATTAGAGATCTAGGTGATGTAAACGGGCTTATAAATAATATTAGAGATATAGAGAATGTATTTGATTGTGGTATTGGGATGGAATCTAGATGAATATATTTTGTTTCATTATTTATCTTCTTTTTCATTATATAATCTTGGTTTGATATCTTGATTAGGAGTCTCCATTATTTATATGTATGACATTAGTTAAATTTTCTATTAAATTATGATACATTATCTTCTACCATAGTATTATGGGTTATTATATTTTATTTTGTTTACAATATATGTGTATGTTTTCAGTCTGTTTTGTATCAATTCATTTATATTAGACCCTTATAAATAGATGTAGGAAACTTTTATAATGTAAGTGTGAATGAGGTCATGTTGTATCTCATCTCTGGTGTTGTTCAGGAATGCACAAGATGAGGTGTTACAAAATTGTATCGAGACATAAATATCCATTTCTTTCATTTGGGTAATTTTGGTACTTGGTTGAATGAAAATTTTCTATGTTAAACATATGTATAAGAAACTCTATGTGCCTATCAATATCAAGTGTAATGGATCTATGAGTGTCCATCTATATCATCGTAGTTTTTTCATATATCATGGTTAGGAATATAGGATCTATTTCTATGTATATAATTTTTAATATATAACAGTTATTTAATTAAATGTGTTAAAATATCTAAATTTGTGAGATGTATATATGTTCATTCATGATGATACATTTTTTCATTAATTAGTTGATATTGTGATTTATTTTTTGTTATATGTATTATTGTTAATAACACATTCTTGTGAATGATTAATGTTGACATAGTTGTTGAACTTGGAGAATTATACCTTTCTTATAGGATGTCCGTGGAGAAGTCTTGTAATAATAAGAGCACATGAGTTCCTTATAGCTACATATGATGACATTATAGAAAGATGTTATTGCATATCATAAAGTCCACTTGAAATTTAAGGTGAATACGACTTCATTAATTCATGAATTCTCCCAACATATTAGTCAATGTTTTTCCACCACAAACAATGCAACATGACTCATCAATTAATGAGCCTCCACCTAATCAAGTGGTTCTGGAATAAGATCCAATATAATCCTAGGTCATTTAAATTGTTCAAATTAGTTGTGGAGGGGATGTAATGAACAATATTGAATAAAAACATGAACATATTCTCCAACATCTACCAACCTCTAGGGTAATGGAGAACCAGAATAAGTTGAGGAATAAATATAAATCATTGAAGGAAAATTTGTTTATCTCAACACATATGAGGACTAGGGAACCAATATATTGGTGTTTGAACAATTTCAAACATCCATGAGATTTTGGGGTTTCATGGTATGAGAAAGAAGACATTAGTTTATTTCAAAGGAGACCATAATGATCATTTTCATTGTGAAATTATATCCTAACATGATGAAGAAAGATTGTGTTGAGGAATTCATGGAGATTAAAGAGGAATCCAAAGACATAGTAAAATACTCCACTATTTTCAGTAAAATACATCATTTCAATACACTCATTAGAAAAAAATTAGTTATAGAGGGATTAGAAGATCGAGTCAGCCTTTGAACACCTATTAGATGGTATGTTAGATGTTTTGACCTATCAAAATAATAGTAAAATTTGTGTAAGTTTTAAAAATTGATAAGGTATAAAATGGGTTTTAATGAATTTTTCTTCATCCATATATTTTTACTCAGGAAGTTGGACCTCATATTTTGACAATGCGATTGAAATCTACTAATAGGATAAGGGAGATTGAGGATGGGAATAGGGGTGGTGGCATGAAGGTTGGGAAAAGTATGGATTATTCTTCCCCCATAGGAGGAGTTCTAAATTTTCATTAATTATGTTAATGTTAAAAATTACATTAGGTTCAATAAAACAATTATTACCGAGTATTGATTCTATATAATGATTTAGAAACTCTATCAATTTTGTTCTAGAGAATGTTGGTATTTTATCTATTGTGGTATAAGAATTTTATGATCTCTGACCCTCAAATATATATAGGGTTATCAATAGTGGGCTTAGACTGCTCAATTGATATTGACCTTGGTGATATTCCCAGATCATGGATTGTTCCTTGGAGTTGAGATTGGATAAGTGTATTCAATATTCCATTTGTTTAATTACTATGGAGATAGAACATCAACCATTCAAGAAATGGTCTTGATCATCTCCACCCTTTCTGACTCTCATTTCGATATATTTTATTCACATTATTTTATATGTGGTCTTTTTTCAATTCTTGACATACCGATGTAGTATTTTTCAATGATTCATTCTATAAATACACTCATGGGGATGAATTTAAATCATCTCAAGTATTGTCCATAGTTTCTTAAATTTGGTGTTTCCTATCCAAATCTATGGGGTTTAAATATATTTTTTGTTACTATGTTTTATATGACATTTATAAATGACTTCATGTGTATAAATTGTCTAACATCAACTGTAATCAGATGTAGGTTTCCTCTAATTCGTATAAGAATTCATAAATTTTCCGATAAGGGGGTGTCAAATTCCATTGAAGGGGACCAAATTTTCTCTTTATTAGATCATAAAAATTCTAGTTAGTTGTCTTATCTCTCAATGCGTAACAAGATGTAGGGTACTCTTTTTTCCTCCATGTTTTCATCTGCACAAGAATTTATATCAGGGTGATTCATTATTCTTCTACTAGATAATGATGTATATCGGTTTATATAACGTGTGTATTGTGTATAACCTGTTTCAATTCAACCTTTTCATATAGTAATATCTGAGGTGAAAGAGTTGAAAATCATCTTCATTTCTTATTGATGAATAATATCATTTGACTAAGAACATTTCAATGGGGTTCTCCTTTAATGATCAATTGGAAGGAATATGGTATTATATAACTGTACGTATATTATTTTAAGATGATTGATGTTACAATGAATAATATATATCCTTTACATAGTATTTATGATCTCATTTTTTAATTAAGGTGATTCTAGTGGTTCTACAAGAATGATCTTCATTCAGGATACCGCCAATTTAAGGATTGATATGTACATATCACTATGATAACGTTCATGATTAGATATGTTTTTTATCATTATCTTTTTATACTATCCATGTTTAATAATTCCACATTAGGTTTCATAGATATAATGAAAAATAAATATCACCAATATTAGGAATCTTCCATTATAATAATTATTGATGATATCCTTATATATTTATTGACATATGAGTTACATTCTATACACATTGAGAACATTTTGAGTATTATATATATGAGAAATCATTATAAAAATAATTCTATATTTATCTTATGGATCTGAGATTAATGTTCCCATGGTGATGTTGTCTCTGAGTCATGAATTTTGTTGGCCTAGAGATGGTTGGTGTGATGATGACTTATTCTCACCCCAAATTTTTTCATGAGATTAGTATTTTCCTCATTT
The DNA here is from genome assembly GCA_963277665.1 of Viscum album. Lineage (NCBI taxonomy): Eukaryota > Viridiplantae > Streptophyta > Magnoliopsida > Santalales > Viscaceae > Viscum > Viscum album. The sequence goes on along the minus strand of OY728136.1, from coordinate 1,950,429,143 downwards.
TAGTCCAATACTAAAAATAATTTCATTCAACATTATCCTACTTTGTATCACTGATAATGGGGATTACTAAGTATGGGGTTAAGATTTAGTAGAATAATTAGTTTGAGGATTTATTTGATCTAATGTGTAGAGTAAAAAAAATATCATGATCTAATTATTACATATCTTATTGTATAATTTTTTTAATCATGTGTCGTGTTAGTATATTTGATGATACAAATAGATCATTTAGATTCTTATGGGTCACATTAACGTTATATCAATGTGAAGAACTACCCAGTGAATGGAATAAAGACAGAATATCTAGTATATTATATTATGTTCAAGAAAAAGTGTCTCATAAAAGAGAGGCCTATTATTTTTATAGACCACAAGGTAATTTGATAAAAATTCACTCAGCGAGATGTAACTTTGAGTTTGAGTCATTTTTTATAGTATCTATATAAATTAGACATTGAGATGGTTAATGCACAAGAAAAATTTAACTTCATTTTTGAATCTCATATAAGTGAAATGTTGAATATATAGGATTTTACATTTCATCAAATAAAAAAGTAATGGAAACTTTTCATTTAGATAGAATAATGGATTGGGGATTTATATGTGGATCCTATATTCTTAATTTGTACACCATTTTTCATCACATGCTGTACAGTGGACTTGGTGAGTACTTTCCAAAAAGTCAAATCATGTGGGTGACATGATGAAATAATTATTTTTCGGAAGATACATATTTCTATAATTGTGAGTAGGCTACAACATTGATATCATCATGTATGGGTGAATTTTAATGAATACATCCATTAATTTGACGATGATAGGAGAATCTCATTACATAATGTGGGGAGTCAATTTTATGCAAATAAATATATAACAAGACCTTATACATTAATTCATAGATGCGTCGAATGAATATTAATAACCCTAGTTTTGTTTCAGAACTACTTACCTGCCATAGTGTTAAAGCAGAGCATTAATATCCTACGTGTCATATTCATCCTCTTTTTGTGATGATGTAAAAATGTGATGATTTGATATTATACATCAAGACAGGGTATACGTGATTCTAGAGGATTCATTATGTTGTTTGAGTTATGGTAGACCAGTTGATGAAAGAGTCTTATTTCTTTTCGATCGGTGAATTTTTTAAAAGAGCTAGGAAAGCTTTATATATGATAAATCATAAATTTCCATGCATTTATCTAAAGAATTTTTTTTAATAGATATGTGTAATTACTTTTTCTATTTTAGAGGTTTATATAATATATTTTAAATGAGTGAAACATTACAATACAATATCATCAAGTAATTAATGGACAATTAGAGAAGAAAATAATGATAATAGTGAATATGATATTGGTATGTGTCTAGGATTTTAGTGTATAATTGGGTTATCCACTAGTCTATTGAACTCAAAAAATAAATTGAATCGATGAATATATTCAAATTTATCCTTAGTCACTATATGGGTGTATAAGTAGTCCACTCTTATGATAGTATGTTATTGGTGAGGAATCTATAATGGGTCTGATCATGTTGTTGGATACCCATGAGAGAGTATAGATAATGAAGAAGTGGTTTAACACTTTATATAGTTGGTTGTGATTTTATGGTGATATTTGGAGTTTAACCTTGATGTTTTTTATGGAAATTGTGTTTTCTTTTTGGGTGACTGACTATCGTGGTCATCAATGTTTATAAAAGAAAGGAATGCTAGAATATTGATTTATCAAACAATAAACAACTTCCCCAAATAATTATATTATGAATTACATTATAGAATATCATACTAATTATGATTTTATGCAACATTTTTTTAATGTGTCTTTGGATAAGAGGTGTATTCCCATTCCAACACATGTGATTGACCGTGAGGATGTTGAGATAGTGCAAAATGCAATATACCTGTAAAGCCTATATTGGATTTTAGACCAGAGTAGCAAGGTGATTTGGTGGAAATAATATGATGATTCTAAAAAACCTATGGTGTCATGGACTAATTGTGGAGGAATATATGGAATAATATTTATATAATCTAGACCAATTGCATGAGTTTTTTGATAAAATCTAAATGTGAAGAATTATTTTCACGAGATGATTAAAATGGAATAAAATTTATAGTGTTTTTATGATTTAATATTGGTTTATATTAATTAAATTATGAACTATTAATTTTTTGGTATTATTTATTTAGTTTTTTGGTTGTTTTTTGGAGCGTTGTGGAGTCCTTTAATGGTACCAGACTAGAGCTTGGTAAACCAAAACTGTGCCAATTTTGTAGGAAAACGTGTTTTTGGTGCTAAAGTAACTTGGTGCTAGAGACATTTTATAAAAAAATTTCCATATAACATTTCAAAAAAATTAAAATGAACCATTCCTAATATTGAATGTTGGAACAAAATTTAAAAAAACATGTGAGAAAACTGTTTAGGTGTCTATGAGAGGTAGTAATCCCCAAAATGTTTTCACAGAGATTATCCAACCATGACATAAAACTATACACGTTTGTATTCTTCTTATTATTATCCAAAAATAATATTTGAGAAACCTTATTAACTCAGTTTTCTCCATGAATAATCTAATTTATATCACTATTAATCTGGAGACTCCATAGGCCATTGCTGGAAAATTTATTTCGTCCCAAAAAATATTGTAGATAATCCATGTGTGTTAATGATAAATAAATATGATAAATTACATAAATACATCTATTCATCAAAATTATTCTATATATACCATTTTACCCTGGAGAAAAATCATATGTCTAATAATTTTCTTATAGAAGAATGAGTTTTTATTCAATATAACAATGAAATAATGGATCATTTAATGAATGTAGGTAGACCTAGAGTGTCAACAACATCTCTTTTGATCATTTCCAATTTTAGAAACATCATAAAATATTGAACGATATTTTTTTATATATCAAATACCTTATACATATGATCATATTTAGTTCTATTATAAAACCATGATTTTTTTGTGTTATGATAGATTCTTTAGATTCTAGATGTGTGGAATTGATCTTGTTAGAACTCGAGTATGATTTAGGTATCACTTATCCATAAGTTTTAGAGTTTTTAATAAAAAAGATAGAGGTATATATTTTATTACAATTTAGGGACATTGTATACTCTTTTTTATTTAATGTTATTCATTTTTGAAATATATTTTTTTACAAAATTTTATACTGATGGAATGTTGGTGCGTCTGTCACCTGACAAAACCCATATACATGATTCCATTATTGTTCCCTTATAGATTGTTTTTTATGTTTATCACATGAAGTAATATGTTTCTATATATTATATTCATAACATTCTATACACAAAATATTTTTCTATAATACCATTTTATAGGTTTTTTTACCTTTTAGGTATTTTTACTAGAAACTAGAATTGGTTGACTATCTTGATATGGTTTCCCTAATAGTGTGAGTGAACATGACAAAAATAATGATGATGATGGCCATTAAACAGGTTATTTGAATTATGAACATAATTCTAGACTCAGGGAAGTAGCAGATGGCTATGATGGCCTTATGGCATAACCAATGTCATATACAGTATACAACCATATTTAGAACTATCTAATTCCAAGGACAAGGTTCAAGAGTATGTAGCATTAAATCATGATATAGATTAGATGGTATGACTATATGGACTGATTTGACATGATTCATTATTACTATTGATCAAATTATTCAACATCTACATGTCTATCTATTCATCACTCTCAACATCATTTTCATTTTCCCTTTTAGAAAAGAGAAAATATAGCAACGACCATGTCTCATGGTGGCTTGGTTATTATACAATTTTTCCACATGTGACTATTAATGATTTATTATGCATATATATTTATTAGGAAATGAACCCTATTATACTCTGGAACTCATGTTATAGATGAATTTATGGTGTCCTACTGGGATTTGTTACTCACACACTACTAGGGAATCTCAATGAACACAAAATCATGATGTTTATCGAATTAGGTTTTAGCTATGGGCCTATGTTAGGAATCATAGAGATGGATCATGATGTATGTAGTAGTACCCAGATGGAAAAAAAATTATTCCACGGTGAAACAATTATAATATATATTCCCATTATATAATATGTTTTTTATATCAAAATTGGTATCCTAATTTATTTATTTTTTGTATGAAATGTGTGATAATTTAAATTCATTATGATATATTATATACCTCCATGACAATGATAGTGGTAATATTTTTTTATTTATGGTGTATGGATAAGGTAAACAATGGTATAGTCTTCCCACATTACCTTTAGTCTGTTACAAATAGATGGAACCCTATAGCTTATATTTAGTCATAGATTAGGTCATGCGGTGTCTCAAATCGAATAATGTTATGGAATGTCAAGGTTTGGTTGTTACATAAACATAATCCTTGATGGGTGTTTGTCCATTATGTTATATTTTATTAACAGAGATCCTTGAAATATGAATATATCATGGTTTAAATTGGTTCCAAATTAATATAATTTTGTGATATTATGATTAAATCTACATTGTAACATGATTATACATGATTATCCATGATAATTTTCTTTTATATATCATTTTATTCTATCTATGTCAGAATCTATGCATTATTCTAATTTTTATTCCCTTACTATGTATTATAGTTCAAGGGTTTCACTAATGTATTCCCTTGGAAAACCTATTGAGTATTATAATGTTAATTTAATTTAATATATCAATATTTATATTATCTAAAATGATTTATTTTAGATTCACCTTGATGTTTTAAGAACCATATTTCCTAAATGAAATAGGTATCTAGATCTCTGGCCAATATTAAATCTAATATTTCGGTTAAAAATAATGGAATATTATGTTTATAATGATTGGGTTATAATAGTTGTTATCAGAAGAAGGACTATTTATTATATAGAATAAGAATAATAATTTATTAGTAAAACTATAGGGATATGTCCATGTATATGAAATCATTCAAATTATTTAATAAAGTATATATTTATAAGATTCGAAGAAATGAAATATAATTCTGGATATTATTGGTGGATGTGGCTCTGAAACATATGTTCTTAGTGGTAATTACCTTAATAGAGATTGTAATATATTAAATCAACATTTACATGGTGAATGATGATAATTAGTTACAATTCATTTTGTTATACAGTATAGTGTGAAATAATTTTATGAATTCATAAGATTGTCATAAACCATTATAGGTGAGTCAAAAAGAATTTTAGGTTATATAAACTGAACTGAAAATAACAATGTATAACAAAGATATAAAAAATAAATTCATAATTAAGTATATACATATCATTTATAAGTAATCATTTCTTTTTTCATTGTATCAATTTTTATTTTCACATTAGAATATGTATTCTCATATATAATTTTTCATTCATTTAAATAACGATTGTAAATAGGATGAATCATTATAACATATAATTTTGGGTTTATATAACTATTTTCATAAAGTTATTCTAAAACTGAATTGAGTGGGATATATGAGGGGGATCTAAGAACATAATGGAATTACTATATCAACCAACTCATGGTTTGAATTATTACTTGACAATGTGAAATACCCAATTTCTACTATGAATGAGAATATTGTTATTGATTCCAATATGTGAAAATGAACATAATTTTTTTGATATTATGAATCCTTAATATGTGAATAATTTATTAGCTCAATTAAAAAGACATTATCCATCATTAAATTCTCAAAACATTATATTATCATATTTTTCATTTATCACATATTGGGAGAATCAAAATATTAGTGGAATGTAATAAAAAACGAATACCATGTATGAAATTAAATTCAAGGAATATGATTTAATCAAAAAAATATTTTTAAATAAATATTTTCCTTTAACTCTCCATTATAAAATGGAGAGGGGAGTTCATTAGAGTTTTGAAAATGGAGGATGAGTCAATCGAGGATTATACAGATCACATCACAAGAAAAGTTTCATAAGACATTATTTTTTCATTGGCATTGAATTTATGGGGGACCATCAATTTGAATACCACCAATTTATGGTGAACAAGATTGATATTTCTATTATTACCTCTTGAGAATCGTACAGACTATATGAGTATAAATTTATTCCCTTCAGACTCACTAAATCAACAATAATAATCAAGAATATAACGAATATTGTAATTCAATATTTCTTTTAAATATTTTTTATCATTATAATTGATACTATGATATACTCAAAAACAAGGTGTGATATGATTATTATTTTGGAAACATTATAAATAATATTTTAGTGGTGATTTTATCTTAAATTTATAGTAATCATTAGCTTTGTTAGGAGGATGTATCATTATTTAGAAATTTTATCACTATTAAATGGATATTTATAGATATTTTAAAGATAATTTTCATTGAGTAGTGTTATTGACCAAAATATATTATGGAGGTTTATAATTACATTTTAATGTCTAATAATGATTCTTGATTTTTGAAAAAATTCCCATGATTTTCAAATACAATATCCTAGATAACTCTGAAGGGTGTTATTCTTTTCAAGAATAATGAATGTGAAAATTGATTCATTTAATTAAATAGAGGCTTATCACAACACCAATAGTCACACAAAACACTAAGGGTGAACTTGTAATGGTATAGAGTGATTACTCATTAAAAAGATGGGGATATACACTATTTTAAATTTATAATTTTATGTCCATTACATTAAGGTAGTTTAATGTTTATGAGAAAATATACCAAATGAATTATATGAGGATGTATGAATTTTAATATTAATCAGTTATGTTGACTCAATATCTCTATGAGGACAAGTCTGGGATATATATGGATAATAATATATTTGTATACATATTCACATATATAGAGCTTAATATGTTCTAGGTAAGATGAATAAAAATAATAATATATTATGACTCCTCAATCAATTACTATCATTTAATGAAAAATAATTCGGTATCTAATCTATGTATAATGGTTCTTGAAACATTATCATTTCTTTGAGATTATATGGTTGAATTCTTCTATGAATTCTAAAATATAGTCATGTTATTCATAAATGAATGAAAAATATTATACATATGACAAATGATAGCATACTATCCATTATAGGAATGATAATGGAATCCCAAAGGGATTTTGTGAAAATTAAAAACGAGTTGGATGATATAAGAAAAATTAAATCCTAAAAATTAAAAAATGATGAATAATTTGTTGTAATATTTGTGTCATGTTTATTTGTAAGATCATATTAGGAGATAAAGGAAGGGTTATTGAATGATGTAAATAGATCTATATTTTTAATCCACAAATGAGGCCCAAATTTGTATATAGAGCATAGATGAATTTTTTGGTGGAAAAATATGGGAACATGTATAATGACCCATACTTTACATACATTGTTAATACTTCAAAATTGAAGCACACTTATTACATCATATGACAAAACCACAAAGGACCGTATAGGTATAGTGTCTTTAGAAACTGGGAAACATAAACAACTGGTTCATAAATATTCTACAGTGTCTCCCATTTATTTCATCATATCTAGGGTCACTTTTAGCATATTTTACTTAATATCCATCTTAGAGACCCGTATCTTGACATACATGGACATTACATTACTTTTGCGGAATACTTAGTACATAACAAAAACACACACACAAGGATCGTAATAGTTTAGTGTCTTTGGAAACTCGGAACGTAATCTTCTAATCGTGGTGGAAGATCTTCAACATCTCCCATAAAGATCTTCCTTTTTTATACCTAAAACCTTTCTTTATATCCTCGGGAAAAGAAAACATAAAAGGGTGAGCTCAAATGCTCAGTAAGTGAAAATAAAGGAAATAAAAATCATATCATATCTTTTTGAAAATTATAACCTGCAAAAGAGATCATAATATCTTAACATGGAACAAATCATAGAAGTGAAAATGAGATCCCCATAATCATAACATAAAACTTGAAACTTTGTGGCATGCACACATAATCATGGAGAATCATTTCTTGTTAGTCAAGACTCATTGCCAAGACTATCTTAGTGGACAAAGTCCCTTTCTGAATCGAGTAACCCTCGTTTCAGTCCTGTTTCACTGAACCGGTATAACCTACCGTCCCAGCCCTGTCTATCTCATGAGATATAAAATCTTTACCCAATGCATTGGAGGGAGATATAGGTCCCAGCCATCTCTTAATGATACCATTCTTATGTGGGCCACAAAATCATAAATCATACATCATTTCATAACCCATGTAATAAAAATGGGATTCTTAAACAACATGACATCATAAAACCATTCATATAAGATAAAGGAATTCATAAACATAATTCCATCACAACATAGTCAAATCAATGTAAAAATATGGATAGAAACAGAACCCTTCATTATCTTAGATGGAAAATAATTTTGATAAAACACTTAAAATGAATTCTTGAGGAAAATAACCTTTCTTCTTCAAAATCAATTTCTTTTCACAAAACATCATGCAATTTTAAAAGAAAGATATTTTATTAAAAATAGTCATGAAATCTTTTGTAATAAGATTCATGAATATAAGGCTTTATAAAACCGTAAAAATCCGTTCGTGCCGTTTAAGTTAAAAAACATTCTTCATACTTTTGTCGGAAAAGTCAAAAAAGTACCTCGTACGAAAAACGACAAAAGATTCCTTTCATACATATTACTAAAAACTCACCGAAGGGTAAAAATGGATTTAAACAATTGTAGGTGGATGGAAATAATATCACATATTGATGAAACATGGATGTGGATGATAAAATACACCCCAGTAAATACTTAGGAATAAACAATCTCGGATAAAAATTAGATTGTGATATTTCCCTTACCTTAGGTCCGATTTGCTTGTATGTGTCCGAACCTCCTGTATAATGATTTAAATTATGTCATTGACTTATTACAGAATCATATTCATTGTTATCATATCATATATGTTTCACTTATGACATTATATTATCTGTTCTTTTGTAAATTCCATGTTAAAGAAGCGTTTTGGGTAAAATCGTTTCATTTATCATAGGTGTTTTGACTTGTTGTTCTTGAAATTATTATTACTTATATCATGATTTAATTACTTCCAGAATATCAAATATGATTTATATATCATATATATTCAGTATATATATACATATATATAATAGATAGATAAATGAAATGAAAAACACCGTTCATGGAGACGGTAGTCCGTACGTACGCATGAATGCTGTTTTCCTTTCCTTATTGTCTTGAATGGAAGTAAGTAGATGACATACATATATACATAAATCCAGTATCTTTATAATGTCATATATTTCATTATTATTTCTTATATATACTTCTTAATCATTCTTAAATGGTTAACATGGAGATTGAATCTCATCGCGTCGTGGAGACGGTAGTCTGTACGTACGCACGAGCGATGATATCATTTCCATAAATATTGAATTGAATTGGAGTGGATTATACAATATATCAGAATCAATATGATGTTGTAATAACTATGTATATTTATTCTTTACACCATTATACCCATCCTTGTAAGGTGGTGGTGGAAAATAGATTACACCACGGCGTGGAGACGGTATTCCGTACGTACGCACGCGCGATGATTTCTTTTTCCGTAGGATGGATAGATGGTGAAATAGGGTTGTTTCATACTTATAATAACATATCAGTATATGAGTGATACTGATGTTATTACTTAATAATGAAACAACCTAAGAAGAAGAAGTGGAAGACGAAATAAAGATGAAAGAATTGGTAACGGTAATTACCTCTTCTTTGAAGCGCCTCTTTGAGACCTTCTCTTAGGGCACTAAAATTGGTCTTTGAGGAAGACCAGAACCTCTAGGATGTTTCTAGGGAAGTGGAGAAGAGATTTTGGCAGGGTTTGGCCGAGATTTAGTGCTCAAATTGGTGTGAGGAGGAGGGGGAGGAGGTGTCCTTTTATAAGGGAGGAGAGGGGCACCTTAAGAATATCTCAAAATATTATTTTATATTAAAGTCAAAATCGGTTTATAATGGTTCCAAAGGGTCTTATTTCGTAGATAAAGTGGGTATGGGTCGAAATACTATCAACCAATAAGATTTAGAAAAGTTTAGGGTATTAGTTTAACCTTATCAATTAGATTTAACTCTAAGTTAAATAATTTAACTTTTACCGTGTCTTTTTGTTTTCTTTCACTATATGGTTAATACACTTACTATAACATGCAAAACTAACCCCAAATTGAATATTATTAATAAATATATCCTTATCTAAGTCATTTGGCCGAACCTTAGATTTTTAGGAATAAAATAACAATTAATAATATAATATTTGATTTAAAAACTATTTTTTGTCAATTTTGACAATATTTGATATATGATTTTTGTGAAAGTCATAACAGAATTATATGTTCGAACCAAGTTTATTAAATCAACAATAATATATCATAGTAACCTAGAAAATTAGTGTAATTCATAAAAAGTCTCAAATTACATTTATTTTGGTGTCTAAAACATCAATTATGTCAATATTTCATAAATAAGATAAAAACTGCATCATAATTGTGTCATAAATAAATTAACTTATTTAATGTCTAAAAATTATAAATAAAATAACATAATGTAGGAAATCTTTTTAGCTTTCTAATGAATATTTTCAATCGAATTTATCATATGTATAACTCTATATTAAAAATGTTTTAGTAAATAAACATTGATTTTAACTCTTTTAACTCTTCTTTGAATTAAATAATAATAAATGTCCTAATCTAATCCATGTGGGCCTAAATGGTCATATTTTATTCCTAAGTTTGTTTTTGGTCGAATAACACTTATCAAATAGAATTAGGACATGTTTTAGGGTAATAGTAATATCATATTTACCCTTAGTTACCCTATTTACTATTAACCGCGGTAAAAAAATTTAAAAGTTACTATTCACCAAAAAATTATTTTTATCTCATTGAACCATATTTTACTTACTGATATCAACCGTGTCTGTCGGATTTTCGAAATTCCATTCACAGAAGCGGTAAAATTATGTTTTATGCAAAATTCAGTTTTTAACCTACCACATAGTGGTTTCACTATTCATCAAAAATTGAAAGTTTTCAGAAAAAAGCCAAAATTTCATCCTAAGCTATATTTCATATTCCGAATTCAAAAATGAAGTCTATTTTACCAAATTCATAACATAGAAATTGAATTAATTAATTTTATAATTAAATCCCTCTGTTAAAACAAATAGCATGTTTTTAAGATACAATATCTATCAAAAGATTGACACTTGATTATGTCTGGTTTAATTGTGAAATTACATCCAATGACCAACATTGTATTAAATTGTAAAAATATATTCTAAATATACTTTAAAACCACTCAAATTAATGATTTATCACTATTAATTATTTTGATTAAAAAAGTTGTTTTTAATTATAATTTAGTAATTTTCACTATTCATCAGAATATGAAAGTTATCCGAAAAGTACCAAAATTTCACCTTACGCTAAATTCGATACTCCGAATCCAAGAATGAAGTTCATTTTGAAAAATAAGATTTATGGAATTTTAAAAAGTGGTTATTACTATTCATAATGGCTAGTTTTAATAATATTTTAATAGCATATCGTTGTTTAGTGAAACTCAGTATTGCGTATTACACACGCTATCGAGGAAGGTCGCGATTGCGTGTAATGCAAGGAAAGTCAAGGATGCGTGTTGTGCAAGCTCCTTTTTGTGTAGCGTACAACACAAGACATTAATAAAATTAAAAAGAATATTTTTTTATAAAATCTTGGGCTGTTACATTCTACCCCCCTTAAAATGAATTTCGCCCTCGAAATTCGTCGGGGTTATAAATGGTTTACTATTAGAAAGTTTCTCTAATAGAAACCCACATCGTAAAAAGGAATATCAAAACCAATCTTTAAAAACAAAAGTATGAAATGTAACGGTTACCCAAATAAACTAATCATTGGGTTTCCACATAGGTAAAAATATGGATATGGAAGAGAAATCTAACCATCATGTTTTGATGGAGAGTGGTAGAGAACATGGCTATGGAAAAGCCAGTAATCACAAATCCATAGATTTGTGATGATATAAGGTACCATCTGATTCATCAGGTATATGATCACTAGGACAACATTTTTGGTTTTCAAGATCATTTCCCTAAAGTTGAAAATTGAATTAGAATAAATACTTACTTTATTTTGGTACAATATCAATGTTGTTCGTGCCTTGAACAATTTACACTTCATCTCTTAAATAAATGAAGTTGAATTTGTTATTCGTCAAGTGTTAGCAGATCATGTGATAGAATGATGGGTCATTCCATCTGTCTCAAACAAAAGGTTAACAAAATTATATGCATAAGTCGATCTATAGTGAGATTAATCATATATAGTTCCTAAAATTGACTTATACTTCATATATCATACTGCTTAATAAAATAAAACTAGTTTCTACTAAACAGGGACTTCCTGTAGGCCAGTGGTAGGAGATAAAGGCCAGTCGCACTTCAGTTGTGGGTTCGATTCCCACAGCCTTGTTCAAAGCGATGGGCTGTCGCCCGTCCTGCAGGTTGTCCCTTTTTCCAAAACTATATTACTATAACATCCCATCAATAATATCAAAAAAAAAACAAACAATACTAACTTGTGTCCAACGTAATCCATTCCAATCTTTAGGCTTATCCATAATACTGCAGTCGACTCTCATAATATAGTGAAAATGATTACCAGAGATTTAACACCATCGTCGATCCCCATATATCATAAGATATGTTTTGTTGGTCACATTCCAAACATTCAAAGTCCTTAATCGTGTATTCTCTTGAATACCTTAGTGAAAACATGAATGCCGTTAAAAGTTAACACATTCCACATACCAAAATCCTCAAAATTCTATATACTCAAACCATGATATCACTTAGTCCTTATATCAATCATGAGCTCATGAATACTGTCAAACATTTCATTTTCTCCTTATCCCTTCATTATGTGCATATCATCTACATTCCAAAAATATCTGAATAACCTTTCATGGATACTGGTAACATTAATCAGACAACAATGTAACAATCCTTACATGTCTCTTTATTCCATAGTACCATGAGACTACTTATACAACATTACACATGATAAACATGTAATCATTCCACTACATTCTTAAACCATTGACCGAGCTTCAACAATTCTTTCATCTCACATATCATTGGTAGTCTCTTCATCATCATCCACATAAATACTTCCCATACGACCATACTGATTATCATCATGAGACTTTCCCTTAGGGAATTGGTTTGCATAATGCTCGTACATTCCACATTTAAAACATTTAACCATTGTTGAAGTCGTAGCAATACCATTATCCTCATCCCTGGTGTTAACTGAACCTTTTCCTTTGCACTTACTGGCTTTGTGTCCTTCTTTTCCACACCCAAAGCATCTTCCAGTTCCTTTGAAACATTCTCCTTGATGCCTCTTCCCACATGATTTACATAGGGGAAATTGAACTTTCTTTCCTCTATGATCATCATGAAACTCCATCTTTCTCTTATTAGCCGAGTCAGGAAACTTACCAAATTTTACTTTATTGATCATATTATGAGATTGATGATTCGGCATAATAATGATGTTTGGACTTCCAAATCCCATTTCATTTGGTTGCTCATGAATAATATCATTCCATTGTCCATCATTTCCTCCATTATCGCGAATCACCTTGTTTCCAGCCATTTTCTAAAACCCAAAAAGAATAGTGTGAGAGGAAAAAAAATCATAATAAAGGTGGAGTAACTTAAATATCTAACATCTTTGGTTTAATCTAATATCGTTACCATAGTTCTAGGACTATATCCTATACGTATACTTATCCTTAGGGGAATCCCTAGACATACCTTATAAATATCTCTAGGGATCTCACTAACGTTTTCGCATCCTAGTTTCCAAAGGTTGACTAAACCTTTCCTCTGATACCAACTATAATGACCCATACTTTAAATACATTGTTAATACTTCAAAATTGAAGCACACTTATTACATGATATGACAAAACCACAAAGGACCGTATAGGTATAGTGTCTTTAGAAACTGGGAAACATAAACAACTGGTTCATAAATCTTCTACAGTGTCTCCCATTTATTTCATCATATCTAGGGTCCCTTTTAGCATATTCTACTTAATATCCATCTTAGAGACCCGTATCTTGACGTACATGGACATTACATTACTTTTGCCGAATACTTAGTACATAACAAAAACACACACACAAGGATCGTTATAGTTTAGTGTCTTTAGAAACTCGGAACGTAATATTCTAATCGTGGTGGAAGATCTTCAACATCTCCCAAAAAGATCTTCCTTTTTTATACCTAAAACCTTTCTTTATATCCTGGGGAAAAGAAAACATAAAAGGGTGAGCTCAAATGCTCAGTAAGGGAAAATAAAGGAAATAAAAATCATATCATATCTTTTTGAAAATTATAACCTGCAAAAGAGATCATAATATCTTAACATGGAACAAATCATAGAAGTGAAAATGAGACCCCCATAATCATAACATAAAACTTGAAACTTTGTGGCATGCACACATAATCATGGAGAATCATTTCTTTTTAGTCAAGACTCATTGCCAAGACTATCTTAGTGGACAAAGACCCTTTCTGAATCGAGTAACCCTCGTTTCAGTCCTGTTTCACTGAACCGGTATAACCTACCGTTCCAGCCCTGTCTATCTCATGAGATATAAAATCTTTACCCAATGCATTGGAGGGAGATATAGGTCCCACCCATCTCTTAATTATACCATTCTTATGTGTGCCACGAAATCATAAATCATACATCATTTCATAACCCATGTAATAAAAATGGGATTCTTAAACAACATGACATCATAAAACCATTCATATAAGATAAAGGAATTCATGAACATAATTCCATCACAACATAGTCAAATCAATGTAAAAATATGGATAGAAACAGAACCCTTCATTATCTTAGATGGAAAATAATTTTGATAAAACACTTGAAATGAATTCTTGAGGAAAATATCCTTTCTTCTTCAAAATCAATTTCTTTTCACAAAACATCATGCAATTTTAAAAGAAAGAGATTTTATTAAAAATAGTCATGAAATCTTTTGGAATAAGCTTCATGAATATAAGGCTTTATAAAACCGTAAAAATCCGTTCGTGCCGTTTAAGTTAAAAAAACATTCTTCATACTTTTGTCGGAAAAGTCAAAAAAGTACCTCGTACGAAAAACGAAAAAAGATTCCTTTCATACATATTACTAAAAACTCACCGAAGGGTAAAAATGGATTTAAACAATTGTAGGTGGATGGAAATAATATCACATATTGATGAAACATGGATGTGGATGATAAAATACACCCCAATAAATACTTACGAATAAACAATCTCGGATAAAAATGAGATTGTGATATTTCCCTTACCTTAGGTCCAATTTGCTTGTATGTGTCCGAACCTCCTGTATAATGATTTAAATTATGTCATTGACTTATTACAGAATCATATTCATTGTTATCATATCATATATGGTTCACTTATGACATTATATTACCTGTTCTTTTGTAAATTCCATGTTAAAGAAGCGTTTTGGGTAAAATCGTTTCATTTATCATAGGTGTTTTGACTTGTTGTTCTTGAAATTATTATTACTTATATCATGATTTAATTACTTCCAGAATATCAAATATGATTTATATATCATATATATTCAGTATATATATAAATATATATAATATATAGATAAATGAAATGAAAAACACCGTTCATGGAGACGGTAGTCCGTACGTACGCATGAACGCTGTTTTCCTTTCCTTATTGTCTTGAATGGAAGTAAGTAGATGACATACATATATACATAAATCTAGTATCTTTATAATGTCATATATTTCATTATTATTTCTTATATATACTTCTTAGTCATTCTTAAATGGTTAAAATGGAGAATGAATCTCATCGCGTCGTGGAGACGGTAGTCCGTACGTACGCACGAGCGATGATATCATTTCCATAAATATTGAATTGAATTGGAGTGGATTATACAATATATCAGAATCAATATGATGTTGTAATAACTATGTATAGTTATTCTTTACACCATTATACCCATCCTTGTAAGGTGGTGGTGGAAAATAGATTACACCACGGCGTGGAGACGGTATTTTGTACGTACGCACGCGCGGTGATTTCTTTTTCCGTAGGATGGATAGATGGTGAAATAGGGTTGTTTCATACATATAATAACATATCATTATATGAGTGATACTTATGTTATTACTTCATAATGAAACAATCTAAGAAGAAGAAGTGGAAGAAGAAATAAAGATGAAAGAATTGGTAACGGTAATTACCTCTTCTTTGAAGCGCCTCTTTGAGACCTCCTCTTAGGGCACTAAAATTGGGCTTTGAGGAAGACCAGAACCTCTATGATGTTGCTAGGGAAGTGGAGAAGAGATTTTTGCAGGGGTTGGCCGAGCTTGAGTGCTCAAATTGGTGTGAGGAGGAGGGGGAGGAGGTGTCCTTTTATAAGGGAGGAGAGGGGCACCTTAGGAATATCTCAAAATATTATTTTATATTAAAGTCAAAATCGGATTATAATGGTTCCAAAGGGTCTTATTTAGAAGATAAAGAGGGTATGGGTCGAAATCCTATCAACCAATAAGATTTAGACAAGTTTATGGTATTAGTTTAACCTTATCAATTAGATTTAACTCTAAGTTAAATAATTTAACTTTTACCATGTCTTTTTGTTTTCTTTCACTATATGGTTAATACACTTACTATAACATGCCAAACGAACCCCAAATTGAATATTATTAATAAATATATCCTTATCTAAGTCATTTGGCCGAACCTTAGATTTTTAGGAATAAAATAACAATTAATAATATAATATTTGATTTAAAAACTATTTTTTGTCAATTTTGACACTATTTGATATATGATTTTTGTGAAAGTCATAACAGAATTATATGTTCAAACCAAGTTGATTAAATAAACAATAATATATCATAGTAACCTAGAAAATTAGTGGAATTCATAAAAAGTCTCAAATTACATTTATTTTGGTGTTTATAACATCAATTATGTCAATATTTCATAAATAAGATAAAAACTGCATCATAATTGTGTCATAAATAAATTAACTTATTTAATGTCTAAAAATTATATATAAAATACCATCATGTAGGAAATCTTTTTATCTTTCTAATTAATATTTTCAATCGAATTTATCATATGTATAACCCTATATTAAAAATGTTTTAGTAAATAAACTTTGATTTTAACTCTTTTAACTCTTCTTTAAATTAAATAATAATAAATGTCCTAATCTAATCCAAGTGGGCCTAAATGGTCATATTTTATTCCTAAGATTGTTTTTGGTCGAATTACACTTATCAAATAGAATTAGGACATGTGTTAGGGTAATAGTAATATCATATTTACCCTTAGTTACCCTATTTACTATTAACCGCGGTAAAAAAAGTAAAAAGTTACTATTCACCAAAAAATTATTTTTATCTCATTGAACCATATTTTACTTACTGATATCAACCGTGTCTGTCGGATTTTCGAAATTTCATTCACAGAAGCGGTAAAATTAAGTTTTATGCAAAATTCAGTTTTTAACCTACCACTTAGTGGTTTCACTATTCATCAAAAATTGAAAGTTTTCAGAAAAAAGCCAAAATTTCATCCTAAGCTATATTTCATATTCCGAATTCAAAAATGAAGTCTATTTTACCAAATTCATAACATATAAATTGAATTAATTAATTTTATAATTAAATCCCGCTGTTAAAAAAAATAGCGTGTTTTTAAGAAACAATATCTATCAAAAGATTGACACTTGATTATGTCTGGTTTAAATGTGAAATTACATCCAATGACCAACATTGTATTAAATTTTAAAAATATATTCTAAATATACTTTAAAACCACTCAAATTAATGATTTATCACTATTAATTATTTTTATTAAAAAAGTTGTTTTTAATTATAATTTAGTAATTTTAACTATTCATCAGAATATGAAAGTTATCCGAAAAGTACCAAAATTTCACCTTAGGCTAAATTCGATACTCCGAATCCAAGAATGAAGTTCATTTTGAAAAATAAGATTTACGGAATTTTAAAAAGTGGTTATTACTATTCATAACGGCTAGTTTTAATAATATTTTAATAGCATATCGTTGTTTAGTGAAACTCAGTATTGCGTATTACACACGCTATCGAGGAAGGTCGCGATTGCGTGTAATGCAAGGCAAGTCAAGGATGCGTGTTGTGCAAGCTCCTTTTTGTGTAGCGTACAACACAAGACATTAATAAAATTAAAAAGAATATTTTTTTATAAAATCTTGGGCTGTTACAACATGGATCATGAAATATACATATATGTTCCATTTATTTTAACAAGTATATCCATATAGATCAAATTCCAAAGGAATGATGCAAAAATGTCCCATACATAAATCGAATTTTTAAGAAAATAGACAATGTCATAGTTCTTTTGAAGACATATAAAGGAAAAAAAATCAATATGGTCTATAGGTTATCATTTTAAAAATTATTTTCACTAAATATTTTTTTCATACGGAATCTCACTCAATTTACATGCAAAGATATACCCTAGGAACATTTTGATGAAGAAATGGACATGAAAACAGAATGTAACATTTTCATATTGAATGATTATATCCATATTCGTAGAATATATCCAGAAATCTCTAAGGAGTAAGTTGAAAATTATTTCCAAATATCCCCCTCATACTAATAACCATCATTAGTGGAAAAACTAAACACATGAGGATATGACGATAGATTTATCAATGGTCATCAATATATGTTGGGATCAACATATATCTTTTGTTGAGTTCCTATATAATTATATCATAAACATAATAATTAAATTAATGAACATAAATCCAAATACTTGAAGAGGTTTATGAAAACATGGTGATATAAAAATTTTTGTTTGTCGAAGTTGTTGGGACCAAAAATTGGTATACAAAATTGAAGAAAAGGCCAGAAAAAAAATTCATAACACCATATCATCACAACAGTAATGGTAAATTTATCCTTATATCCATCAGAGAGACTTGAAGATTGAGGGTACTGATAATGTATTACATATTATATCACACTGGAAGAGATTCATGTTGTTTTGAATAATGGAATTCTATGTTCATTGTAT
Source organism: Viscum album (assembly GCA_963277665.1). Classification (NCBI taxonomy): domain Eukaryota; kingdom Viridiplantae; phylum Streptophyta; class Magnoliopsida; order Santalales; family Viscaceae; genus Viscum; species Viscum album. The sequence continues at coordinate 1,950,409,932 of OY728136.1, read as the reverse complement.
ATTAGCCCCTTTGAGATTCATGATCACATTGGATATGTGACATCTCTACTAACTCGCCTATGAACCCTTTCGAAACTACATGAATTGTTCCACATTTCCCTATCAATTACTTATATCCCAAATCCCTCATAGGCAATAAATACATTGGAAGAACATTTCGATCATGATACCTCTTATGCGTTTCAATTGCGGAATATCATGAATGAAATAGATAATCTTCAATGAAACAAGGCTAATAACACTATCAATGTACTATGTAAAAACCATATGTTCAAGAAGTAATCATAGTAAATAGAGTATTAAATGAAACATATGTACCCTAAACCATTTCCTTCTTAGTGCGTTTAATGATAATTTGTGGGAAATATTTATCATGTGGGGAAGACTTTAATCACGAAGAATATTATCAATGGAATTTCCCATTTGAATTTACACCTATGTAATATTTATTAATATTCTATTATATAAAACATATGAACCATGAGTTAAAATCAAATATTATTTTTATACTTACTTAATGATAAATTTTTGAGATTAAATATACTAAATTAATCATCAAAGATTGTAATGGGGAAAAATTAAAAATTGGATAACTATAATATTAATATTTGTATTTCTCTGATTGCCTGGAATTATCACACTCTTGAACAACACTCTAGATATGAATTTGAATATAAGAAATTATACTCACTTTGTTATAATAAAAATATTTATCTTTGAGAGGAAATATTTGTGAATGGATAATGAATAAAATATGATGTATTATTAAAATGTTTTAAACCCATAAGTCCATTAGAAATATGATCATTGAAATTGTAATCTGACCATTGGAATAGTAATAATACAATTTGGAAATCTAACATGGATATAAGAATAGTAAATTAATATATTTAATTGTAAAATAATATATATATATATCTATAAAATAAAAATTTATTTAATTTATATAATGATACAAATAATGATATATTCTAAAATTTATAATCTAGGTATAATGAATTTTGAAAACAAATAAGTTTTATTTTGTATTTTATGATAAATATTTATTTTTAATGAAAGTTTATTATCATTTTTTTAAAATAAAATAACATTTTATTTTGATTATGTTATAGTTTTATGTGATCATAACTAAATTTTCAATGAGTAATATCATTGATCTAAATTATAAAATTTGATATTTTTAAATTAAAAATAATATTCATTCCAAAACTAATTTTCTTAGATTTAGAAAAATATTTTCATGAAATATATATATTGTATGGAACTATACATCAAGAAATGGTTAGGGTGATTTTTGTTAATGTTGTTCTATAATAGCTTTTTTTGCTAATAAGGAAATACAACAAAATAGAGTATTTGACAATATAAGATAAATACATTAATAAATTATAATGGTTTAATATATGAACCCTTTATCAGGTACTCACATTACCAACTTGAAATACATATTAAAAATAATAATAATAATCTATTTTCTGGAGGTAAAATAATAATAAAGTCAATATTATATTTATAAACTCCCCTATTCTCACCTTATAAATAAAAACCCGCCCATCCCTTTTCCATCAAACCATATAACAGTTGGATATTTTAATTTTTAGGAAAATTTATATTACCAATCCTATCCCACATGTACTAGTTCTTTTTCTCTCACTAATAGACCATCCAATGCTACTATAAGGTTTTTCAAAGAGAAGACATCCAAAGTGGTAATGTTATCATTATATCCATTTAAACAATTATACATTAATACCTACCCCTCATATCATCCATTTATAATGAAATAATGAAATCAATATATATTTAATATATTAAGTTTTTTTTCTAACAGAATATATATTTTCAATCCTCCTATCAAATGATTCTAAAATGGAATGTTGTTCATATTATGGGCAATTCACTGTGCCGATGAATGAAGAATTTTATTTTCCACCACCAAATTAATTAATAGTGAATGTTCAATTATTAATAATAAATTTAATATTAAATATTATAGTTAAATATTCTATTCTATAAAGTTTGAACACAGCTAATAAAAAAACCATGTAAATTTATCATGGTATAATGTTCAACCTAATATATCAAACAATATGAAAGTAAACCATATAGTACTTATGTCATGATAATTTATGAATAATATTTTATATGAAGAAAATTTTAATCTTTTTGAATAATATTATCTTCATTCCATGACACTTTTGGTGTAATATAACCAATCTATAAGAAATCTAATGATTTCTTTAAATTTTTTTACATATTGAAATATGAAATGAACGACATTGGGAAAGAAATATAGACATGATGTTCTCTTTAAATTACTCTAAAATCACATAATAGATTTGATAATAAAAAAATACAGTTTAATTATGTTATCAATTAATATTTAATTAAATCTAATTTGATTATTCTTGATTTTAAGTGAACGTGAAATGAAAATCCTTACCTGATGAAATGGAACACTCTGTGGTTCCATCCTTTAATATGGTATCCCATTTTCCCTCTACTAGAAATTATATTTTTAATTAATTCTATATAATTCTTCAAAATTTTATATATAAATCTCTTTCATATGTACCTATATTATTCTCACTTTTGGGGGGGGGATATTTATATATTATGTTAATTTTATAATTCCATCATTTAAATTTATCTTTATTATAGAGTAATATTTTATCCCAATGTACATTCGAGAAACAATCTAAAGACATTTTAAAATATATGATATCATAATATCTGAACTATATTTGGTTTATGGATTTTGGTTTACATCTTTTTTCAAAGGAAATACCATATTCAATAATTATAAAAACAATTATCTTCCATTTCTCGAGTACATTTCTTCCAATGAATCATATATTAGTGAATAAAGATTATTTATTCAAATGATTATGTAAAAAATATTTTATTGTAAAAGATATTTAAAATATTTTTAGAAAATATTATAAATATACATTGAGTCATTACCATATAACCCATTACATTCCATGGTTATTTATTATGATTATTCCTTATGTTTGTTTCCATTATGTGGATCACATATATATGCACATTTTTTAATGGTTGTTCCCAGATAGTGGTATAATACATCGGGTAACTTTTAAATCTTATTAGAAGATATGAATTATACTGGGTATTTATCATAGATAATTATGATACTCTGTCAATCATTTAATAATATCATGGTTGTGGGTCTTGAATTATGAATCTATCATATTTTATATGGTTTCTATATTCAACTAATTCCATGATCTTTTGATTCCATATTATTTTTTCATGAAGTCATTTTATATTTCATGATCCTTATCATTTATGATATAAGCATAATAAATTTGAATCAAATTCAATTCATTGTTCTGTTGTTTATTTCCCTACTAGTATTTACATCTCACTAATTTTATTTTTGTATTCCCTAGGAAATTATATGTTGATATTAATGTTAAAAATAATTTTGGAATTCATTGTTAAATTTGAAATATAGATTATTTTTGTTTGATTCTGTTTGATGTTTTATAAACATAGTCTACAAAATACACTAGTTCACTAGATCCTTGGGGGTTTTATTGTACATTTTTCATATAAAATGTGCAATAATATGTTCATGAGGCTGGGGTAACTATATTTAAAAAACCACATACAAGAGAACACGTAATAATATTCAATATTTTAGATCACCATATCAGACTTATGTTTTATGATGATTTTGGGTTTTTACTCATTCAATCTCTATGTAATACCACCCTCATATCATTGTGTGTACGTAATAAAATTATCTGACTAAAAAATTTTAGTGAGTAATATTAGGAAGAATGATAATGTGAATACAATGAGACCAAAAATATATTTACTTATGCTTAAAAAATAAAACAAATTATTCAAACTCTTAAAATATATATTCAAACATCTTATATTCCCAAAATTGTAATTTTACAATGTTAATAAATTAAATTTTCGACTTATAACCATTTTTATATTCATCATCTTAATAATGCATTGAACATTTCAATCATAAATTTTCCATAAGATATTCTTTTTAACAAATTATAACTATATATATTATTCTTTACCTACACATACTAACCTCATTTTGTATTTAACTGTATATAAAATTCTTTATGGTTACTAAATATAACTCATTAGGTTCCTCTCCATTTATGTATCCTAAAATGAATTTATGTTATTATTTGACCTTAAACTAGGATTATCATAATATTTTTTTACACTATAAAAATAACTATGTCCATATGTACACCAATGAATATATTAAACAATATATATATTTCATCATATCGTGAAAATAAACAAAAAATCATTTTATAAGGATATATAATATATTTCTACATTTTATTAATAGTTGACAAGAAAAATGATTTCCATACAATATATTATATTCTATGTGTTCAAAAAAATATAAATAAAAGTATCATATATTCCTTAAAATATTACACTAATGGATTGCAAGATTAGAATTCCACATTGTATATAAAAAATACGGATCAACACATTTCCTCTAATATAAAACATAATTATACAAATAATCTTCTAAATAATGTTATATATTTTAATTAATCATATACCATGTTCATAACCACAGAACATTCATAAAAACACTATGTTAATAAAAATATATCTTATCATATAGGAAAAATATGGAAATATACACATCCTTTACTATACTATTCAAGGATTGATATATTTATTTAAATCTAGATTTTTTATTCAGAAACATAGATAACATAACTTAAATTATTACTATATTATATTTCCATTTTTTTCTTTCTTCTTGAACACCTATATATTTATATATACATATATACATATAATATTCATTTATTCATTGAACATTACAAATAATAAAATGACTTATATACGATTAATAAATATCATGTTAATTTAATAGATTTTCTAAAACTCTTTTAGGTATACTTGAATATTCAACCATATGAATACATATTTATGTCCTTCCATACGTTTAGGATCCATTATCTATTTTAAAATTAAATTCAAATAGTTCTAGAAATTGTATTTTTATTCTTCATAATGAATTATAATTTATTCAACATTGAGTTAATAAATATATAAATGAATATATAAACACATTATTAATTGAAAATATAACATAAAAATAATGAAGCAAGAAATAATTAATGAAATATCATGGAATATTTCATTCCATAGATAATTAAATGTATTTAAAAAGAATATAATAAAATATGAAAAATAATAGAACATAATTTTATCATTTGAATTATTATTTCTTTAAGATCATCATTATCCTTTAGACACAAATTTTTTTAATTAAACATATTATGAGAAATAACATCATCAAATGAGAAATAATTTTGTACTATACATAATGATGATTTATGAAAAAGGAATTTTTATTTAATCTGTAAGAATGGAATGAATTTTTATGTGCAATAGTGGTAATATAATCCGTATAAAGAGAAATATACTCGATAATAATATGGTAATTGGATATATATTAATTGAAAATATGGTCATTGGAAAGATGGTTTTTTATATAGATTAATATTATTAATATAGTGATTTTTATACAATAGTATAAAATTAAAAATAATATAATTCCTGAGTGAAACATAAATATAATATTTAATTTAATCATTTTTTTTAAAAAAATATGTATGTTTTATATATAATTATTGATATTGTAATAAATTTATTAATGTATTATTTGACATATAAAAAATATAGAAGTTATAAATTAAAAATAATGTATTGATGTAATATAATTAATGATTTTAAAATAGATATACAATCATAATGAATTATAAATTAAATGTTTTATTTATATAATGTCATACAATTAAATTATAATAATATTATATATATTTTTTGAATTTATTAATTTAATTTATCACAGCTGAATGTTTTTTGTTATATTAATAATATATTTAAAACAATATATTGGTTTTCTTTTAAATATGTTTTAACTTATTTTAGAATATGAAAAATATATCTTTATTCTTGAAAGTATATTTTTTCTGAAAAAATGATATATATTATGTTTGGTTCTAATAAAATAAATTATTATAAAAATTATAAATTTTGTACAATTTGTTGTGGTTGATATTTTTAATTAGTAAATATATATTTTCAAATGATATTATTCACATTTTTATAAAAATTATTTGTAGATGTTAATATTTATAACCATAGTAAAATAATTATTTTTTCAAAGAATTCTTTTTATAAATCATATATGTTTTTATATATAATAGTCATGATTTTCACATTTAATTTATAACCCTAATATGAAATTTAAGCATATAAGGAAAAATATTAAAATTCATTTAATTTATTATTTACTTGAAAACAAATACTTAATTTATAAAGAAAATTTTTTTAACAAAAAACATTTTTTATTGTATCTTATGTTCTACTATATAATTTTTATTATCTAATATTTATTATTTTATTTATATTATATGGTGTAAATATTAATAATAATTAAACAAAACATTTTTTATAATGGTAATTTGGAATTATTAGTACAAATATGATTATAGTATATATATTTATTAATGATTAATTATGGTGAAATTGGGTAACCTAAATTTGAATGAATTTTTTCATTTCTATATAACACATTGAAAATATATATGAATTTTGATGGGTTTCATGTAAAACCCAAATATATTAAAAACTTTTCCACAAAAATTAAACGAACACTCTTCTGATTCCATCTTTAACCCTCACATTTTTTTATATTCAAAGAGAAAGTTCCCATTTTCACATATTAATTGAACATAATTCAATTCTATTAATGAGACATTTAATCTTATATTTACACATGAATAAATAAATTTCATTCAAATTATAGAATCCTATAACATTTCAGTTCACCCTTATTTATAAAAACATTCCCCAAGTATTTTATTTTTAATGGTTCTTTCAATAGAAGACTCAAACTTTCAAAGTGATTATTATCTAGATCAGAATATTCTCTTATCTGTTTTCATCATTCTCCCTCACCCAAAATTAATATTTACCGTATTAATATAATTAAAATTTTATAATTATTTTTATAAAAAGTAATTATTTTTAGGTAATAAACTTTATCTTCCATCAAATAGTTAATAAAAGAATATTCTTGTGTTACATGTGGATTATAACCTCCTGGAATGAAAAAAATCATTTTCATCATTTCATTCCATTCATAGTTTTTGAAATAGATTATGAGAATAAAAATAAAACATATGTTTTGTATAATAATCTGGAAATATAAATTATGAATTATATTTAAAATATTTAAAATTAATTATCATTGTAAATTTATCCACATAAACCAAGGATACAAAAATAAAAAAGGATTTCACTGTTACAGTAGATTTGTATCAATTATAATATTATTATACCTCCTAAAAAGTATTATTTATCAAATTAATAAACCCTAAATAGGCATAAAACTTGTATATTAAGGATATAATAATGAAACCAAACTATAATCGTAATTATCCATTAATTATATAACGATCATGTATGTTTATTTTTATTACGCTAGATGAATAGTTCAATAAATATCAAACATGGATAAATATAGAAGAATAATTAATTTTAGTATTTTATATTAATTTTTGAATAATTTTTTTTATTTTTATATTAAAATTTTATATTAATATTTAAATTTATTATTAATATACTACATTTTATTTTTCATAATTATTTAAATACGATGGAAACCGATTTTTTCTTCATGAATGTTTATTAAAACTATCACATAACAAAATAAGTAACTTATAAAGAATTATGGAATATATATTAAATTGTATAATAAAATATAGTAATCATGTTATTGTTTTTAAACTATTTGGATTTACATCAACCTTTTAATGATTATGTAACGTGATGAAATTCACCATCATATCATGTGGAAAATAATTAAAATTCCCAAACTAGTATTTATGTAACAAAAATTTATAAATAAATAAAATAAAAATAAATATAAAATTATTATTATTTTAAAATATTTTATAAAAATTTTCATTTTTATTAAGTATAAGTTTAAATTAATTATTTGGAAATTGATAGTAATGTTAAACCAGATTAATTACATCATATACTTCATTTGAGTTATAGTTCCTGTTCTTTCCCTAAAAGATTGTATGTCTTGTAAATTATACTATAAAATTGATATATGATATTTTTAATCTTTTATTTATGTAGATTTGATTTTGTATATAATAAACTCTCCCTTTCATCGTTTTTTATTACATTCTTCAATTTTTTTATAAATACACATTACCTATCGAGTAATGATTTAAGAATTACACTAAAAGTTTTCATATGAGATATTATTTTTGGGTGATTAAATTTTGATATTTACTGATCCAATTATTAATGTCTTATTTGATATGGAAATGTTACAAAATCATTTTTATTTTCATGTGTTCACTACAATATGTTACATGATTGATTTGTTTTAGAAAAACATAATATGGGGTATCATTGTGTAATTGGTGGGGTCCTATTTATTACCCAAATATTTATGATATGATATAATATCATATGATATAAGGATGTTGAGTGAGTAATTGATCATAAAATTCATTGTTTATTGTGTTGTTCATGAAAATGATCTCATTTTTTCATTTTCACAAGTATTTTAGATATGATTTCTCTTTTATTTAATTAAAATATTATAATATCCTAAAAATATTCTTACAAAATTTCTATATTATATACCTATGATATAATCCATTGATCATGGTCATTGTATCATGATTCCATACTGTTAAACGATAGAATATATTTGATCAATAAAAATTTCGTGTCAATATATTATGACTCATGAACAATAATTATTTTATTTTATACTTATTCATATAATTCTACCAATATAATTTTTAATTACCATTTTATAATCTTGCCCTTCATGATATTTGGATATGTTTTTAGCATAATAATTGATTCATATCACCCTTTTTATGTTTTTAATCTAATGGAAATGATGAATAATATTAATTACGAATTATCTAGAGGGATATAATATATGGAGAATCATTCGGGCAATTTTAAATACTTATTATCAAATTAAGAAGATCATTTAATGAATTTTGTATAATATCAAACCATTGGGATTATGGTTTTTTATATTATTGAATGAGGAAATTTTTTATTAATGTGTACTATTTTAATATTTATCTTTTCCCACCCCACATTTTATCGAAACCAATGAAAAATGTTTTTTCTGCATAGTATGCCATAGTGAGAGACTAAGGGTGATTTAATTATTATAGTAGTATTTTTTATATATTTATTTTGATTGGACTTCATTATTCTCGAGAAGTTGAAAAAATTAAAATTATGGAACCCACATTAATTAACCTTCAAATAGGAAACTAATCATTATATTTTTGTAAGGAATATAGTTTATGGTTTCCTAGAAGTGAAATACTTCTTTAGATAAAACTCATGGATTGATGATCATTCTTAGACTAACCATTGGATAATTAACACAAAAATGTTTGTTTGAAAATAACTCAAAAAAATACTAGATGAAACAATAATGGTCCAAGTTGCACACCTACTTTGATACTCCCATGTAATATTATTTTTTGATTCTCATTCCATATAAAAACCATTATGAATGATTTAAGTGGAATTTTACTATGTAATATATATTCTATTATTATGTAAGAAGTAATAGGAAAATGATCATGGATAACCTATGAAAAAACGAATAATTTTTAAATATATTAAAATATATTATAGTTTAACTAAATGTTTTATTGGTTGATATGAATGATAAATATGATAAGTCAATTAAGGATTTAGTTTTCATATTTTATATTGATGTAATCGTATGTTAATTTACATGATAATAAGAATTTTTAATTTATGATTTGGCTAGAAAAATGATAATGAAATTGAATCTTTGACATTAATGTATCTATAAAGTCATACTACTTAATGATATTTTGTGGGTAATATTGGTTAAAATGATTTATAGTATAAAAATATTATTGTTATAAGGGAAAATGTATGTTTTATAGCCCTACATATGATATTGAGTATGAAATTATATCTTGATTTTTGTCATTGAATATTATTAAATTGTATGTAGCAACTAAAATTATGTGGAATCAATTTACTTAGGTGGTAAAAATGTAATGTTGAATGGTTGAGGGACCATTATAATTCTCTAAAATACAGTATCAATAACTTCATAAAATGTATTATTTTTTAGAAATTTAATACATATTGGTAAGGAAAATAGTTGTTATAGATATTAATTCAACATTAAATACATTATTCATTCACAATGGAACATTTGAACAAAGGTATATGAAGCTATGTATCATTACCCACACCTCTCTCCATAGGAACCCCTCATGGGATTAATGTGATCAATGGGATATAATAAACCCATGTTATTTTCTCCAATAAGATACAGTTAGGTTACTAGACCCAAGTGAATACAATCACTCACATCTATAACGTCCTGGTTCTGGAAGCCACCCAGAGGCGCCCTATACTTTGTTGGGCATGTGGCCTCAAGAACATTTCCCTAAACGTCATAGCCTACCGACTAGCAGCAAGGGCCTTGGGTGTGATAGTGGTGAACCTATCCTCTAATTGGCATAGTACACAACAGAAGAAAACAACACATACAATAGCGTAAGTAGTCAATATCCAACAAAAATAGACAACAGAAGACTAGAATACTTGACAACTAGAGTGCACACACACACACACAAATACAAATATATATATATATATATATATATATATATACATGAAATGATCCATGATTCATATTTCTAGTAAATAATCCATAAAAGTCACAATACTTGAAATAAAACCATTTCTATACCAACATAAAAAAACAGATAAACTCATTAGCATTGCAAGCCATAGCTTGGTCCCATGAATTACAGATCCACAACAAGACATGTTCCTGAAGTAGATGGGTGATTTCCATTCTCTATACCTGCAACAATATAATCTGTTTGGACCCAATAGAATGACCCAAACAGGGTGTGATACTAAATCTTAGTAGGCAACCACCTGAAGATCTGTGCTAAACAGTCAGTGAGTATATGGTAGGTAAATGTACAGAAAGAAGTAAGATGGAAGGTACTAAGAGGAAAACAATCAAATGTTTAAAATCAAACAACAGTGATGCAAATAGCTAAACCACAAATAGGTAACCATATGGGAAGTACTCACGCTCATCCCTTATAGTACTACCTAAAATTTACAACCAACCCTCTGGGCAGCACACTCGGTCTAACCCCTCTTGTTCTATGTATTAATATAATAAGACTCTTTGAGGTAGTGCTCGCAGTCAATCGACTTGTAGTCTATGGTAAAGAAAGACTCTTTGAGGAATCTCACACAGTCCATTCACCATATAGGCTAGGGTAGTAAAGGAATCTCTGAGGAAGATCACACATCAATTCCCATCATAGCGCCAAGGTCTAGGACTCTCTATGGAAGCCCACTCGGTCAATTCCCCTTATATCCCAGGTCGTTAAATTCAAAAAATGACTCTATGAGTAATCTCACACGGTCAATCCCCTTATAGTCTAAAGATTTCAAGGACTCTCTAATGAAGCTCACTAGTTCAATTATACTTATAGCCCAAAGTGGATCTAGGCTATCTGAGGATGCTCACTCAGTTAATCCCCCTTATAGCTGAAAGTTATCAATGACTCTATGAGGAATCTCACCTGATCAATACCCCTTATAATCTACTATACTAGGTTCTCACAGCCCAGTGTAGGTCCAAGAGTGTAGAATTATAATTTGGCCAATGTAAACCTACATAACTACCTGTCTAAACATTCTACAACATATCAAGCATGTCAGAATAAAAACTCTTAATCCTACAGCAACAGGTGTGGAAACTGGTAAAGCATTCAAACTAGCTAAATAGGACCAAACAGTTGTAAACAGAACATGAAATGGAAAAACGTCTAAATCAAAAAAATCAACCCAATTCATATAAAAATTACCTCTACACACGCATAAAATCATGGTAAGAAAACAACGTGGGTAAATGGTAACATGAAAAACCCCGTTCAATGGTATTGGAGGAATTTTCACATAATACTCAAAGAATTTGAACGGAAAGTCATGAAAAACATACCTCTGGGTTAGGAGATCTCTATAGGTGAACCTCAGAGCGTGAATCTCTTTGTAACTTCATAGATCAATGAAAAAATAAAAACATCCATCCCATGATAACATGGAAAACCAGGGGAAACATGAAACGAGGTTCCAGAAGAATAGAAAACTCACCGATGTGATTCCAATGCAATCGACGGTATTCAAATTGTAGGACGGATGGAGGCTTAGGGGATCGTCAAAGTTCTACGGTCGAATGGACTATCTTAGATGAATGAAACCTAGAAGATGTGTGTTCTGTCTGTCAGACGTGACCCTGATGCGTTTAATAAAAAATAAATTACATGTCATGTACTTTTGGAGTACACAACATGTAATTGAAGTTTCTGTACCCCTCATTGGGCAGCCTCGCTGTCACTCCCACATGGCCATCTGTGTGTTTACTACACAGCTAGCACACGAACTCCTATAGAAAGGAAGTAAATGGAATCTACTTATAAATTACATGGCATGTAATTAGAAATTTTCTAGAAAAATGGTGTGTGGCTACCATAGGGGCGTGTGTGTGGATACTACATGGCCATCACATGGCCTCCTGCAGTAAGGTAGTACACAACGTGTACTCATAAAGTACACCGCGTGTACTTAGAAAATTTCTAGAATTTCCACTTTTCTCCTAAAACAACTAGAAAAGAAAAAATATACGTAGAATGAAGATCCAGGTTCATACAAACTTCCCACCTTAATGAAATTCGTCATCGAATATCCCTAGCGTTGCGTAGAAGAAGAAACCTTGAACAGTTTCGGACACTATGCTAGTACATCTACCTCCCTCTCCCAAGTCTTGCCTTGTACTCGCCCGTGCTGCCATATCACCTATACCAAAGGAACAAACCAGCCATGGAGAACCTTTGTACTGTGATCTAAAGTCCAGATATGATGCTTTTCATTAACACATCCACTTCAAGCTAAACCTCCTCGGTTTTAAAGACATGAGACGTGTCTAAAAAGAACCGTCGAAGTTGAGAAACGTGGAAGACATCATGCATAGCCTGATACCTCCGAGGGAATAGAAACCAATAGGAAATGGGCCCAACTCTCTCCAACGCCTCAAACTGCCCGACATACATCAATAAAAGCATACCCTATATCTTAATCCTCTTGTGTCCCAACATTGGTGTGACACGTAAGAAAACCTGATCCCCAACCTCGAACTCCAGAGGTCGTCTCCGCCAATCAACATAAGTCTTTTGGCAAGACTGTGTAGCAGCCATCCTTTTCCGAATAAACTCTATCTACTCTGTGGCCACCTAAACAATACGAGGTCCCAGCAAAGCTTCTTCTCTTTCCTAAAGAAAACATAAGTGTGATCGACATGGTTTACCGTACAAATCCTCATAAGGTGCCATCTGAATAGTCGCTTGAAAACTCTTTTTGTAGGAAACCTCGACAAAAGGTATATGCTTCTCCCAACAACCTAAAAAATCCCGAATGTATTCTTCGAGAATGTCCTCATGCACCTGAATCATATGCTCAGACTAGACATCCCTCTGGTGGTGGTAAGCTCTACTAAAAAGTTCTTGTGTACCCAAAGTGTTTTGAATCCCCTTCGAGACACAAGAATTGAAATGTGTATCCCTATCTGAAACAATGGAGTATGGAACTCCAAGTAGACATACAATATATCGGATGTACAACCTTCCCAGCTCATCAACACTGATGGTCTCTTTGATCAGAAAAAAGTGAGAAACCATTATGAGTCTATCAATGACAACTCAAACTGTGTCATTCCCTCGAGGTGAACTCGGTTAACCGTTCAAGAAGTTCATCACGACGTTATTCCACTTCCACTCGGGAATGGGAAACTGCTGTAAAAGCCATGTTGGTATCTGATGCTTCACCTTCACCTAATGAAAAGTTGAACACCTCATGACAAAACTTGCAACATCCCTCTTCATACCTGACCTCCAATAATAATGGTGAAGATCATGATACATAATGGTGACGCCAGGATAAAAATACCAAACTGAGGAATGAATATCCCGCATCATCTCCTCGCATATATCTACTGGAACCCATTCAAATTTCTGGAAACACAAGATCTCATCCTCACCTATGGTACATCCAGGAATAGGGTCATATCCTGACATGCTTTCCCTTAGGACTAGGCTTTCAAAATCCAATAGAAACCTCATTATAAATTGATCCAAAAGAGTATAGGTAATAGCTACAGAAGATAGAAATGTATACCCCTAACTATCGTGGACCTCCAAATGCATCTCAGCGAATAGATCCATAATCTTCCACTCACTGCTAGCCTCCCGAACTTCCTGTATCTGAGTCCTTCTACTCAATGCATCAGCCACTGCGTTGCCTACCCCTGGAGTATAGGAAAGCTCAAAGTCAAAGGATTGTAGGTACTCAACCCACCTACGTTGTCTCAAATTCAGATCATGCTCACTGAAGATGTACATGAGACTTTTTTGGTAGGATAAATCAACAAAATGCTCTCCGAAAAGATATGGTCTCCAATAGAATAAGGCACAAACAACAGATAAAAACTCCAAATCATGCATCGAGTAATTCCTCTCATGTGGCCTCAACATCCAAGAACCATATTCAACGACTCCATCAACCTTCTTAGGAACATCTCCCAGCATGATACCTGATGCATCGTAGTAAACATAATAGATCTTTCTCGGCTCTAGAATGACTAGTATGGTTCTAATGTCAACCTCCCTTTCAGATCCTGAAAGGCTGACTCACAAGAATATGACCATGTGAACTTCACACCATTATTGGTTAGACCTGTCAGTGGTGCCGCAATGCATGAAAATTCATGTATGAAACACTTATAGTATCAATACATCCCTAGAAACCTCTGCACCTGAATGAAGTTCTTCGGCTTCTCCCAGGAAACTACAGCTCTCACTTATTCTGGGTCTACTGATACTCCTGCCTCTAAGATAACATGACCAAAGAAGTGAATCAAATCCATACAAAAATGTCACTTAATGATATTATAATATATCTAATGCTCCCTTAGTGTACTCAAAGTGATATCAAGATTTTTATTATGGTCGTGTCATGTGTGAGAGTACACCAAGATATCATCCACGAAAACAACCACAATAGAAACCAAGAATGGATGGAATACTTGGTTCATCGGTCCCCTGTAATCTATAGGCACGTTCATGAGACCCAAACGCATAACCAAATAATCATATAGGCCATACCTTCTCCGGATAGCTATAAGAGGTATATCTGATGGTCTAATGTTTAAATGATGATAACGAGACCACTAGTCAATTTTTGAGAACACCTGGGATCCTTCAAGCTGATCTGTGATATCATCAATCCTCGGCAAGGGATATATGTTCTTGACTGTCAACAGGTTCAAATTCAAATAGTCCACAAAAATCTTGAAGCTACCATTTTCCTTCCTCGCAAACAAGACTGGTGAACCCCAAGGAGAAGTACTAGGTCAGATGAAACCCTTTCCCTATAACTCCTACAACTGTTTCTTGTTCTCCTGCATCTCACGTGTAGCCATCCTATAAGGTGGAATGGACACTGGTACCTATCCTAGCATAAGATCTATCGAGAAGTCTTCCTCGTGCTCTAGAGGAAAACATGAAAAGTCCAATGGAGAGAAATCTCTGAAATGATCCACCACTGATGGAATGTGAAACTATGAAATCTACTGGTCATCTAGATATAGACTGGATATCTGGGTTGAAACTACTCCCAACCCATGATGCTATGGACCCATTCTGCTCGCCTATAAATCACATTCACCCCTATAAAGAATGGATCAACCCTATGGTGATATGAAACTCACCCTTCGACGATAACACTCGATGACTGCATAGAATGAAACTAACCAGTCCACCCTGAGAATCACATAATATCCTATCACCTCAAGGAAATAGAGGTCCCACTAAAATTGAAACCCACCAACCTATAGGGGTCACTCTCTATCCTGGTTTACACTAGTCGTTCTAGACCCCAACGGTGTGTCTAGCGTCAAGTTATTGGTAGAAGAAATGATACAGAGCCTAAGGATATCTAATTAAACAACAGAGATAAAGCTATGTAAAGCCCCTATATCAAAATGATCAGAAGATAAAACTGAGGCTACTAAGATTATACCTAGAACGGTAGAAGCTCTGAGATCCTACTCCTACTGGGTCTGCTCCAATACAAAAGGCTGGCCTATAACGTGGCCCTGTGACCATGCAAGACCATTTTGAGCGGATCCATCTGGATGTCGCTGAAAAACGAGTGACATGATACAATGGATATGACCTCCACCTCGGCCCAGATGGGCAGAAGAACTCAAGTTCCCGGACTAGTTAGAATCTCATAGCACTAATCATAAATAAGGAGTCATTGAAGAACCCATATCACCATCTTCTGGTGAGATGATCTGAAAAAAGAGTTGAAGGTGCCCCATCTTACCACAAGATCGGCACTCCATCGGGTCCCACGGGCAATGTGTCCTCATATCCCCGCTTCTCCCACACTAGTAGCACACCACATGGCTACCTGAAGATACATTCCTCCACTCCGATATCCTTATGCAGCCTCCCTACGGTGCTTCCTGCTATCAGCAGGTAGAGAACATAATCTAGATGCCAAACGACCATGGCTCATACCTCCATAATACCTCAGACATCACTCTGAGATCAGCACCTGGTTGAAAATAGAATATATCGAAGTAAACATGATGATGTTCACATGCGACCAGATTTCATGCCTCGAACCATCCTCAAACATCCGTGGAAAGAAAAACTCATCACATACTACAATAGGCGTGAAACACTACTACCCTGTGAAGTGAGAGGAATACTCCATAATAGTAAGAGTACCCTGTGCCAGACTCATGAACTCTCAGGATTGATCTTCCATCAAGGTCTATGGATATAATTAATCATAGAAGATGCGCTGAAACTCATCCCAAGCCATATTCTACTGGCGGCCCACCTAAATGATCACATCCCACCACCTCTTGGCAGAGTCTCGAAGAATGTAGGTAGCGAGCTTCACCTGCTTCTCTGGAGGTATCTCTAGATGCTCAAAAATTATCAGTGTGGCCACTTTCCATGACTCTGTATCCTGGGGTCCTCCATCCCCTATGAAAGTGGGACGATGCTGTTACTGGAAGACCCGCATCAAATCAACCATCGACAGGGAAGGAGGCGGAACTCCTTGAATGGTCTGTATCATCCTCATAAAGACCTCCCTAAACTGTGCATCATCACCTATTTCAGATCCAATGGCTGCTTCCAAGGCTGGCACAATGGGAGGATCTGTAGGTGGTCCAAAATTGGCTATGTCTGGTATCTGATCACTATTTCGAAAATAGCGCACAAATGAGGGACGTCTCGGTGGAATGCCTCTACAAGGTCATGTGGACACCTTAAATCAATATTATCAAGGGCTATAAAAAAGGAGTGTAGGAAGGTAACATAAAAAAGAAAGCACTCATGTTTTACAAATCATGACTACATGAAGTGTAATTTTCCTACATGGCGTGTTCCCCGAAGTCATTTAAATGAGCATGTAGTCCTACCTAAACTATTCATGTAACACCCCAGACACACGGCATGTTGTTTCCACACACATCGTGTACTTGATTCTCCTTTCACATCCCGAGTAATTCTACACGGTTAAGCCACATAGATCTCCCAAAATGCAAAACTAAATGACATGAACAATCCATACACGGTGTGTACTAGACAAGATTTACCTAGCCTATGTTTTTAGAGACACAACCAGACACACGGTTCATAATAAATGGCGTCTTTTGATCAAACACGGTGTGTATGAGAAGGCATAACACCAGCCTGTGTTGTTCGTGACACGACCAAGGTACCTAGTCAGACTACACAGTAAGTTCAAGGAGGACACAACGTGCATGTGAAGGGGTAACACCAACCTGTGTTGCTCTTGACATGACCTGGTTCCAAGGTTAGACTACATGGTGTGTTTAGATGACACATGTCATGTATTAGATATGACTCAACCAACCTGTGTTGTTAGGGACATGAGTGGGCATGGGGTCAACACATCTTGGCTTGCATTGAAGTTACATGGTGTGTTCACTCTAGGTTATCCCCATCCCATGTCTCTTCCCACATGGTTTTTGACACAATATAGAGACAACATGGCATGTATATAAAGTACACAGCATGTACTTAAGAAGAACAATTTCTTCCCAAACAGAAGATCATACAGCGTGTACTTAACATTACACGGCTTCTATTATAGTTGTTTCCAGACAGTAATCCTCAGAAACAACTCTAGATCCTAGAAAACACTGAAATAAGAATATAATGGCCAAATTCTAATTTGTGGGGGCCCATACTCCTCGCGAATCAATGTTTGGCATCTTACACATATTATAAAATGCGAAACAAGGTAATGATATACCAAATTATGGTCTATTATGGCCCATAACACCCCAAGAACCAATGTTTGGCGTTCATTCAAGAAAAAATTTACACAAATAATACACTATCAAACTGTGGGGATTTTTATCAAGGCAACTATAACAACATATTGAATATTTTACACATCGTCTATCACAACTACATGCAATATCTAATTCATACTAGAAGGCACGAAAAAAATGCATGACATGTTATTTATAGCAACTTCCTATATGATGCATGAGATGAGATGCCCTCATCTCATCGGGATCCAATAGAAATAGAACCTCAATAATATCAACAATAACAACACAAAGCAGGTGAATCACTCAATGTGAAATCAAATCAACTGTAATAATTTCATAACCATAATAATGTCAATTTCCATGAGGTAGATTGGTATTCCTCTATACATGCGTTAATTACGCTTGGGCACAGCTTAATACGATGTATCTATTCTGTCCAATCCCGGGCTAATGGCTCCAAACAGTAAGTCAAGAGAAAAGATATCCTCTAACACTATTGGAAATAAAAGTTTACCCAACACTTTTCCCTATGTTTTGAACAATCCATTGAGAAAAATAACTTATTCCAGTCAATGCCAACTGTTCATATCATCCGTTGGAACATATGTGATAATAGCTGATTTTCCCCAACGGTTCAATTTAACCATTGGGATATATGTATCTAAAATCACCCCGCCATCAGGATAATTCTCTAATCCCTAAGATTTAATTCTCCGAACCCTCTGCGCCAATCCCATACTCCTCCCAACCTCGCTTCGGCTCCTATAGTGACGAATCCTCACCGCCAATCCGATCTTGACCACCGCTCATCACTCGCCACTCGCTGATTGCCAATCGCCGCTCCCCGCACCCTGCCCGATAGTGCAGAAGATTTTTTTTTCCAAAATCTTGATGTGAACCCATAAAACTTCACAATTTACCCTAAACCATAACTCGAATAACCCATATGGAAGATTTTTTCCAATAGCTCGACACAAATCCTACTTCCCAACCGACTCTCAACACGAACCCTACTTCTCAGCGTGGCAGGACTAGTTTTCCAACGCTCTATTCTTCCCAATAAAATGGGCACGTGTTATGATCCCCTTATTATTTTAGGTTGTGTTCGGAACCCTACATCCCTTCCTGATCTTGAGGGTTCTAACTATACCTTCCAACCGATCATCCTATCTTTGATTCAAGTCATTTTTTCTCATTCACATTAAATCAGTATGTATACCTTCATTCATTTTCAATTTTTTGGTTCCATTTTGCTACAATGTACTGTCTATTTTGATCCCCTTATGAACACAAGAAGTATATCATCTTAGGTTTTAGTTTTGTTGTAATTTACCTGTATAGAATCATTTTTATTGATATTGAAGAGGTAAAAATGAGGTGGGGAGGAGGGGTGGATGTTCTAGAGGGGGGGGATGGTCAGGGGTGAGGTGAGCAGGAGGGGGGTTGGACAGGGGGTAGGAGGTGGCTCTGTAGGTGTGGGAGGGTGGGGATGTGATGGTGGTGGGAAAAGATAAGATATGGAGGTTAAAGAACATTCATGTTGATGGCAGCACAAATACATCAATGACTAGAAAAACGTGCTCTGTGAGTACCTCAAGACATTACAATGTTGAATCCACTCTATCGTAAGTTCTCATTCAACTAGAGGGGTGTTTCACTCATCCAGATCTCACATTAAGTAACTAATAAGATTTAAATTTATTATAAAAATTGAGATAACTAGATCAAAACATAGTTTAAATTCCTGATCTGTTATATCATATGTGTCTCCTCATTGGACTATTGTTCTAACCGGAAACATCCTCAAACCTCACGACCAAATTCCATCCAAACATGGGATGACCTAGCCTTCAATACACTATCCAAATAGGTGATATAAAAGCATTGATCAACTCACATAAAACATATAACATACCCTCTCTATGGGCCCAGAGATATTATCCTCTAAAAATAACCACTATTGGCTCTCTTTGACCAACCTTAGTGCCAAACCAAAACACATGGCTCCCATGTTCCACAATGTCAAAATATAAAGTGATTTTCAAATAAAGCGTCCTCAGGTGCACCCAAAATCTTGGCCCAAGCCATTAAAAAACATCAAATGGGAATAAATCCACAGTATGAACATACACCCTATGAGGGGTACCTCTAGTACTTCCAAAGAACAAGACACACCCAGTGAAAAAATATCCCAAAGGCCCCTAAATGGCCACCAATTGATCCTCGATCAACAACGTCTCCAACTGACCATCTATCAACAATGAACCCATTGGTGTATAAAAAATAAATGAATAACCAATGAATAATCAATGTTACTCATGACAATCATAAATGATTTACCTTACAAGGGTTCTGTAGTACAAGATTGTCCACTCCACTTGGTCATTATTTATTAACGCTATAGAAAACATTGGTCAGTCAATCAGTAACAAGCCCACTATGGTATCCTCAAGAGTCCCTTTGACACATATAAATATCTTAAGGAAATCTGATCATATCTTCTATCCCACAACATCATCGCATCCCAATGGTTCTAATAGTTCAAATCATAATAAAAGTGGTAATCCTCAGCTCTTCTAACTTTGAGAAATAGGTACCAACATATTAGGAGAAAACAAGATCACTTCATATATAATACTTGATTATAATTTTCTGGATCTATATGAAAGAACAATGAACAAAACTAGCATAGATTTCACAATCCATTCCAAATAATGATCTCATAACCCTCACACACGATTGTCATCACACAAACCAACCTGCTAGAGGATTCTGAATCCATACCTTGAAGAAATCCTGATAAATAATTATTTTAGTCCAAAACACCATAAATACCACATTCAAACACATAAAATATTCCACCATAGAAATTTATATGAAAAACTGATCAAAATTGAATACTCATAAGTCAAATTATGACTCCAGGGTTAAAATAAGGTAAACACAACAAGGATAAAAATGTAACCAACCTATACTTTAGGTACATGATATGTAACCCAAAATGACCCCTCATTCCATGAGACATATACTAATCAATGTGTACATTTATAATGTACACATCATGTGTTCGGGCAAATGATGTTTACCACCACCTGGGTAAATTCACAAAAAAGGCCCCACTTAGCATGAAAAATTCACTACTACGTTGAATGTATCACCCCATACACAATCCTTACCCTACATATGGTTCCCATGTATGTACTTATATATATATCCCCCCCCCCACAAGGTCTACCCACACACAATGCCTATCCATGTACGTCACACTATATATAGATTTATACCCTACATGGTCATCTGCCACTAGGACACCCCGAGTCACCACTACATGGTGTGTAACCCACCCCCTTGTTTAAATATTTTTGTTCCCAAAACCCAACTTTCCCAAGTACAAAGAACACATGTTCTATGTTCTCAAAACTACACATCATGTACATGAGTTGTCCCAAACTAAACCCTAAAAAATATCCCAAAACACCTAATTTCTACAATGTATCTATAGATTTATTCCCGAATGGGTCACCAAAAACCAAAAAAATACGATTAAAACTGAAAATAAACTAATCTATAGGAATTTTTGGGAGATGTGGGGGGTGCTTGGATTGTGTGAGGTGGGGAGGGGGGGGGGCTGTGTAGGGGGTTTTTTGGGGAGGGGGTTGGCTGGGCAGGGGTGGGGGTGGGGCGTAGGCCGGGAAGGGGGGTGGGGGTTTTGCAGGTGTGGGGGTGGCTGTGTAGCTGGTGGGGGGGTGGGCAGATGGGGGAGGGGGGCTAGGCAGGGGGTTGTGCAGGTGGGGGTGGTCGGTCTGCAGCTGGGGGAGGGGGGATGGTCCAGTGGGGGTGGGGGTGGGATGTGTAAGGTTATAGGCTAGGTAGGGGGAGGGGGGCTGGGTAGCGGGGCTGTGCAGGTGGGGTGGTGGTTGTGTAGGTGTGGTAGTGGGGGGGGGGGGGGGGTTGGGTATGTGGATGAGTATGGAGAAGAACATGAGTTCCTTGAACCAAATTATTACACTGCAGAACGATTTCTTAGGACCCAAGTATATCGGATAAGGCACATTCATGGAGGAATCTATAATTCTAGCCATATCCCTACTTATACTATCAATGTTGTAGAAACAGTGGAAGACACATTTAGTGATTCTAGTAGGAGAAGGAAAACCCCCTTGCATAATCCAACCAGGTAAAATTACTATGAAATGTAATAATGTTATATCCATCATAGATCAGGATTAATATGTCATTATATTGAGAAACATCAGACCCTTATACTTTTATTTAATGATAAATGTTATCTATATTTTAAAATATTGCATTAACTATGATTTTTGATTTCATATCATTACAATGTTAACAAATTCTCATATGTGATATGATGGGGAAAATATAGAACCTCCCACATAGAATCTAATGCTATGTGTCCAATGCAAGGAATGTCCATAAGTCCAATTCATGCTCGGGGATCAATTTGGAGATCTCATTTATGAATCATAATTTATAGCAATTCAGAAGGATCAAAACTTCATTGTCTTTTTAGGAAGGTACCTTTAATCTTTGCTGACCACTCAAACAGAACTACATTCTTTGTAATCATAGTCATAGGCACTTCTAGACAGGAAATATTTAAATTAACCATCGGTAAAACCCGAATAAACAATGGAAACCCACAATATCAAACATGATTCGTATGACTCCTCATGACACCACAACCTATACATTCTTTGCTCCACATAAATTCCTACATTATAGATTACATGCCTATGAAAACATACTTTATGGAAGCATATGTGACACTTTGAGATATTATAAAACAAATAATGTGGTCAAAGTGTACAAAAAACATCTATAGGTGTCCAATGTGTATATCAATGGTCGGTGAGTATATAAGGATATCATCAATAAGCACCACAATGAATATGTGGAGATATGTATGGAATATCTAATTCATTATATCCATGAACACCATTGGATTAATTTTAATCACGAAAGGAATGTCAATATATGTATGGAATATGCCTTAATAATTTTTACACCATTTGTAATATGAAATCATATATATACATCCATTCAACTAATCAATTCATGTACTTAAAAAATTTCCACATGTCTCATTAATGCTAAGAAAAAACGGAATGGATAAATATTTTCCCCCACGTACCTCTTTATTACCTTAACACAAGTAGTAATTTACCTCTTTAAAAATAGTAAATTATCTGTACACATGTCTTTTCTAGCCCAACATATTTATATGTATCCACTAATATTACCCTTATGAAATTACTGTAATTCTGTACTTCACCATTTTAGTATTTACAACTTTTTCTACTCAAGTTGAGGACTTCTCTAACACTCTAAATAATATCAAAACATCGTGATATATACTGAATAGAAGGTTTTTACGCCTAAAATAGTTTTTTTAATTCGTTAAATTCATCCTCAACAACAATTATCAAATTTACAAAGAATGCTACATTGAGGCCACCCATCCAAGGTCTTTAAGATGAAATACATAGTCCACTTTCCATTTGGGATGGAATCAAACTCATAAACTCTATAACATCTTCCCCCAGATGTTGAAAGATTGTTTTACCCTCCATAATGTCAAAAAAATATAAACATACTTGGCATCTTCAATCCACCCCTATGTAATTTTTGTCAATAGAAAAACACACCTCTAAATTATGTAAGTGTTCTCATTTATTTCACATCCCAATAAGAACCTCAAAAATATATTGTTCAAGATATAAAACTCTCCCTTTATCCTTGACATTACAAATTAACCCTTTATAAACACATTAATTATAATAAAAAAATTGTAAAAAATGTTATTGGAATACCAATTGTTTCATATTTTTAATGATGTTTAGATAATTATAGATTTCATGATTTTGAACACTTTGAAATACTTTTAACTTGTTTTCCTGACTCAAAATGGATGAACCCACCTTATCATTATCATGGTAGTTTATATACTCAATGATTAAAATATTATCTTGTTATACAGTAGTGATAGCCTCTTCAAACATCCCCCAGTATTTTATTATTTCAATTCCCTACATGTTAGTAATCATCAAATTAATCGGGATAGGTTAGGGAACCTTTCTATTTAATTATATCTCTATTTTTCTCGTGTAATTTTGAATAGATTTTGTACTTATTATTTGTCTCTTCTAATGTTTAGAAATCATTGGAGACATTTTTTAGACTTGTCATTTGTATGTCTCTATATTCTGGTATTATTTTTATTTCTCACAAAATTTCTTCTTTTTCATGGATTTACCCCATAGATTCCTTCTAGTTATATTATAGTCACATGTTCTTATAATAATTAATGTATTTTTTCCATAAAAAATCCCACAACAACAATTTTTAACCATGAATCATTGATCATAGAACATATTTGTGAGTCTATATAATAAATTATACTTTTTTTTACCGGAATCATGCAACCATTATTTAGCCTTCTCCCAAGGCAGTATTATTGTTTTTCGTTAACTGGAGTTTTCTTTTATATTGGAGTAACCTTATCACATTGTCCTTTATCCCAAACACCATTTGATTTTTATTTAGAATCAATAATTTTAGAGAAAATAGAATCATTGATATTTGAAAAATTAAAATTTTCATACCATTGCCTTTAGGATATCCTTCTTTGAAAACATGGATTATTTAGCACGATTCTCTACTACTCAATCATAATATTATCTAATATTCTTGAATTTATTTTCAAAATTAAATCATTATGATTGTGCCTCATTCAATTAATTATTTTTTACAACATTATTTTCATCATATTCATTCATGATTCCGTCGTTCACAGAAACTACTACCATGGATGTTATGGTCTATTTAATGAGATAAATCTTATTTGCATACACCATAATTCCTTTTTTATCATTCATTATAATTTAATTCTTATGTAGTGTATTTTTCTCAAGGAAAATTTCTAATTTTTTTCTCATCATGTACTCATTATCGGAAGAAAAAATTGTAATTAATACGAATTTACTTTTTGATAGCATCATTTTAAATCTTGGATCTATTTCCCCACTTCATAAAGGACCATGATTGGACTCATGGGGTAATATGATTTTTATATGTTGGGCGGTGACTTGTATATGTTCGGGCAGATTTGGATCTCCGCTGCCAATTGAGGTAAGACTTTAGTGGCTATGGTTGGGTTCTCACTGGTTATGAAGCATCTGTTATGTGTTCTATGGTTCGAAATATCCTTTGTGTAGTGCGTTGATCCCTAATCATTGGTTTAGAGTCACCCAGTCAAGGGAGACTTGCCTGTGTGTGAATAGGTATGTAAGTATATGTATGTGGGTTCCCCTGTTATGTGTATAGTCATCAATGGAAGTGATTATGCATGTATGGGGCTAGGTGTTCCCATGTATATATATAAATGCATATGATGGTGGGTGGAGACTGGTATATTCATATAAGCATATGTGAAAGGATCCACTTGCACATGATCATGGCCATGCGGATGTTCACGTGGGGGCTACGTGTCCATGCATGTGTTTTAAGGCATGTATACCCAGTGGGGGAGCAACATATTTTAGTTAGAATGCTCCAAGAGAAAATGTGGACGGCCTGGTTCCACCATGAGGTAGGGTCCCACTCCTAGCCTATTAAATTTGAGAATTCTTTAAATTGAATATATCTTCTTTCTAAATTATTCTTAACTACATTGAATATATCTTGAAGAAATATTCTTTAATATAATTGTGTCATTTGATAAATAAAGTCATAGTTTTATAATAAATAGGTTTCTCTAATACCCAACCATAGATACATTTTTATGAACATAAAAACTAGCATCATTTTACCATCATACATGAATCCCATCTTATACACAAATAATCTAAATTGGGAGTATAAATGATTACTAAACCACAACCTCAATTTGTAGAATAGAGTCATGTATCAAAGCCCTAGACTAATACTTCTCACTCAATATAGCTCATCACTCAACTCCCAAAATATTACATACTACTAAAGGGAGTGTCTCATACTACTATATATCACATACCAACCTTCTCACTCAACAAACATCCATGTTAATATATTATGATCAATGTAAATGCCTTTTTTTAAATAATCCCATATTAACCATGGTAATTCTAATATCACATTCCATGCTCTCCATTATCACTAATGGTTGGGTTTATCTAGAACCTTATCACTCAAGGTGATGCCATTATATTGACCACTACCTTATCTATCATGTTAGGGTTTGACATCATGTTATAATATGATAACTTCATTATCACTCAATTAAGGGTCCTTATAGCACCTTATCAATTAAGGTGTTGTCGTTCTTTATTATATATCACTATACTTGTTATAATTTCCCACCCAACATGTGTATGAAATAACAACAAGGGTATTTTGTCCATATCATAGCTCACCAGATAGGTACAAGGTTCAAGTCACTCGAGACATATCCCCCCTACCTTATCAATACTGTTAGTGTTATATATAATTTTATAATATGATAGCATCATTATCACTCATGTATGGGTCCTTCCAACACCTAATCACTCCAGGTGTTGTCATTCCTTATGATATTTCACTATACATGTTAGATTTTTTCACACAACATGTGTATGAAATAACAAGGGCATTTGGTCTATATCATAGCTCCCCAGCTAGTGTACCACCAGGAGGAACATGATCCCATGTGATAAATGGTTAATTTTTAAGATTCTCCTTATGGATCATCATTCAAATTTCAATCGATACAAAAATCATCTATGAAAGGTATATACTAAAATTCATGTAGTAGTCTACTGGATTGTCATGGAGGATTATCTGAATGTTTTCATTACATATTGGGGATATAATATTACCTTATAATCCTATCCTCTTATAATATGACAAGAAATTTACAATGTGAGCCCAATAGATGATGTAAATGTTTCATAACCACTGAAAAAACACCATGTTGGATGTCATCATAGTAGATCCCCTTGAAAATTAGGCATGTGATATCTCCCATGAATCAAGTAAATATCTATACCCATATAATATATGTGTCATAAAATCCTTTCCAATATCCCTCTCTTAAACCCAAACCAATACGTTGATAAATGAAACAATATAACTAAATCTCTTGACATTATAGAAGTCATTGCCCGATAGTTTATGATTCCCCCATCATTATAATCTACGAAAAAATGGTTATTATAGTCATAGTGTAAATATCCTTCGTGGTTAGTATATTTAATGATCAAATTTATCAAAAACATATCATGTTTACCTTGGAGTAATCCAAACAATAACCCTTATCTGATAGATCAGGATTGAGGCAGGGGATTCTTCATATATGAGTTATAAACTTGAATTTCCAATATCCCCCTCCCTATTTTATCAACAAGACAACATTTTGTTGGTTCATGGTCTCTCTACCACATCAATATGTGAACCATACAAGGGGAAGGTATGTAAGTAATCCTTCAAAAATTGGATGATTATTTCTATGTGTTTCTTGTGCGTTTTTTGTGTGATTGCAGATGATTAAAGTGAGTTTTCGTGAGTTTTCTATGTGTGCAATGTGTTTTCTATTTTTTCATGTTGTAGTGTTCCTAAACACACAAAATGACTGTGTTGTTGTTATTTTAATGTAGTTTTCTGAGATATCACGTTTTTCACATAGATTTTTCATTACACCCTCCAGTTGATTGAAGGATTTTTCATTTAAAATTAATGGGGATCTAAGATAACGGTTTCAAAACCGTTTGGTTATACCCCTATGTGCTACTGCATTTCCCAACGGTTCAATACCATTGGGTTATACCCCCTATATGTTTTTGTCAACAATTTAAAAACCGTTGGCATACCCATGTGTACTGATTCTCCCAATTGTTCACCTAAACCATTGGTATAACAGGATCAAATTTTTTTCCAATGGTTTATTATGATCCATGGGACGTTGAAATCTAAACATCCTTTTCCCAACATTTCAACATGAACCATTGGTATATAGATTTCTGAACGCCTCACAGAAAAATGGTGTCTAAAATCATTGGGATAATATTTCCCAATGGTTTGAGGTCCTTTCCCAACAGTTTAAAACTGTTGGGAAAACATGGATTTCCATTAGTATAATACCACTTTGTAACGTCCATGTTCTAGAAGCCACCTTGAGGCGCCCTATACCCAGTTGGTCACATGGCCTCAAGCGCATTTCCCCGAATTCCATAGGCTGCTGACTAGAAGCAAGGGCCTTTGGTGTGATAGTGGTGAAACTATGCCCTAACTGGCAGAGTACACAACAGAAGTAAACAACACATACAATAGAGAAAGTAGTCAATATCCAACAAAAATAAAAAGCAGAAGACTAGAATACTAACCAACTGGAGCGCGCGCGCACACACACACACACACATATGTCTATATGAAATGATGCATGATACATATGTCTAGGAAAGCAGGAAAACAAGTCACAATGCAGGAAATACAACCAGTTCTAACAAAAGTACAAAAAACAGATAAAATCCTCAGCATCGCAATCCATTGCATGGTCCCATTCTATCCAGCTCCAATGCAAGTCATGTACCTGAAGTAGAAGGGTGGTTTCCCTTATCTATACCTACAACAATATAATCTGTTTGGGCCCAAAACCATGAAACAAATAGGCTATGATATTAAATCTCATTAGGCAACCACCCAAATATCTATGCCAAACATTATGTGAGTATATGGTAGGTAAATGTACATAAACCAGCAAACAAGAAGGTACTAAGAAAAAAAAAATCAAAAGTTTAAATCCAAGCAATATTTACGAAAACAACTAAACCAAAAACAGGTAACCCTTTGAAAAGTACTCAGAACCATCCCATCTGGTCCTACCTAAAATGTACAAGTAACCCTCTGGGAAGCACCATCTATCTAACCCCTCTGGTTCAATGTATGAATATAATAAGACTATCTGAGGAAGCACTCACAGTATAGTCTAAGGTAAAGAAATACTCTCTATGTAAGCTCACACAGTCCATTCCTTGTAATGTCTAGGCTAGTCAAGGACTCTCTAAGGAAGCTCACATGTCAATTCCCCTTATAGATCAATGGTCTTGGACTCCCTAAGGATGCCCACACCATCATTTACCCTTATAGACTAGGTCGTTCAATTCAAACATAGACCTTCTGAGGAATCCCACGCGGTCTAACCCCTTATATTATAGAGAAATCAAAGAATCTATGAGGAAGATCACTCTATCAATTCCCCTTATAGCTCCAAGTGGTTCTAGGAACTTTGACGATGCTCAGTCCTTCAATCCCCATTATAGCCTAATGTTCTCAAAGACACTCTGAGGAAGCTCACCCGATAAAATCCCCTTATAGTCTACAATACAAGGTTCTCACGGCCCTACGTAGGTCCACGAGCATAGCAGAATAATATGGCCAATGTAAGCCTACAAAACTACTTGGCTAAAAAGTCTACAACATATCAAGCATATCAGAATACAAATCCTCTTTTCTACAACAACATGTATGGAAACAGGGAAAGTAGCCAAACTGGCTAAAAAGGACCAAACGATCATAAACAGAACATGGAAGGGAAAAACATCCACAGTATAGCAATAAACCCAATTCATATCCAAATTACCTCTACACAGGAATACAAACATGGTAGGAAAACAACAGGGGTAAAACGGTAACACGCAATACCCTGTTTAAGGGCATTGGTAGACTTTGCATATAATACTCAAAGACATCGAACGAAAAGGAAAATACCACCTACCTCGGGGTTAGGAGATCTCTATACGTGAACCTAGAATCTTGAATCTCCTTGGAACATCATATATCTAAGAAAATGTATAAAAACATCAACCCATGATAACATGGAAACAAAGGGGAAACATGAAACGAGGTTCCATCAGAAGAGAGAACTCACCGATATGATTCCAACACAATAGGCAATGTTCAAATAGGAAGGACGGCAGAGGCTCGGGGGATCATCGAAGATTAGTGTCCGTACATACTCTCTCGAATGAACGAGACAAAGAAGATGTGTGTTCAGTCCATCAGACACAACCCCGGTGTGTTTAATGAAAAAAAACAAAGTACACGACATTTAATTCAAGGGTAAACACCGTGTACTTGCTGTTTCCGTACTCCACATTATCCTCCCTCCAAGTCACTCTCACACGGTCATGTGTGTGTCTACTAAACAGCCAACACATGACCTATAGTGGAAAGGAATTAGACGGTGTGTACTTATGACGTACACGGTGTGTACTTATGAAATTTTCCAGAAGAATGGTGTGAGGATACCACACGACCATGTGTGTGGCTACTACACAGCCAGCACACAGCCTTTTCAGGAAATCTAGTACACAACGTGTACTAAAAAATTACACGACATGTAATTAGAAAATTTCCAAAATTTCATCTTTTCTACAAAAATGACCAAAAAAGCAAAAACATACGTGGAAAGAAGATCCGAGTTCTTACAACATCATTGTCATTTCTCAGATAAATATTTGATAACCCAATTTAAAAATTATAGTAACCACTTAATAACTCATTTTTATAACATATAAAAACAAAATATGACTAAATTTTGTTAAGATATACATTATGTTATGACAAATATTACAAAAAAAACATGTACTAATAAAATAATCCCTGTAATCAACCATAATGCTCCAGTAGCTCCTGAAAAACACCAATAAGCTTCAATGTGCATGTCAGTCATGAAAAAGATTCTCCTTACACGAAAAAAATTTAAGAATATGTTGAGTAAAAATGACATATATTTTCAGCTAGGGCCTCAATTAAATCTCCCAAGAAAAATGTGAATGTTGAATTATAAATACCATTGAATAAATAAAAGAAAATAACACCCCACCTAAATAAGTATACAATTTTATTCCCATTATTCCCATTGATCACTCACCAAATATCACACAGTAATATTACTATAATATTTAGAACACATTTATATATATATGGGTACCCTAAAACCACTTCCCAAATAGTTTTTCAAAATCAATCCCCAATGAAAATTTTAATGATCTCACATTTATTCCATAAATCAAGTCATCCCTACTGTGATCCAATCCATAATCACACATACCTCATCACCTCATATGGTGAAATGTCTATTGATAACATCATTTTATATATCAATATCATCATCAACATCATCCATTATATAACCTAGTGAATTTCTAGAATCATCCATGTCATGTCTAAATTCATTATACATGAAGACAAAATTTCTCATACACGAACACCCTTTGAATGTTATATCATTCATGAAGAAATACATGCCTATATTATAACCTCAATCCATCATAAACTACATCACATGTTTATAGGAAATCATCCACTTGGATACCTATACATACTAAATTAGACAAACAGAGAAACGTGGGGATGGATTACTCATCCATCTGTATCCTCGCTTATACGGGTGCAAGGAAAAACACCCACAAAAGCATTGTTATTCAGTTCCCCTACTCACAATGGAATAGTGTTTATGATATAAAAAACCTAAAAAATATATATTTTTTACATCCTCACTTAATTAAACTACCTAGACTTATAGTCATGTACCACTACCATCACATGAGTAACCTGGATTCAATTATTAAGGTATTGATATTAAACAATCATTGAATAATCATTAATAATTAATTCAATATGAAATAATTAACACTACTTCATTTTCATTCAGACATTTACATATAAATATTCTAATAAATTTATTGGATTAATTATTAATTATATATTTTTATTCTAATGTATTATATTATCTTGTGTGATCATTATGAAAAAAACTCAAACCCTATAATTTTAAATATCATTTAATTTATAACTATGATCTCTATATCTTTTCCAAATATAACAATTGAATGATGCACTTTTAATGAAAAACGTCAGACTACATACTAAAATTGCAATCTAGACATATAAATAATATTCATTCATCATCTATAAATTATAAATCATTCATGAAATATGAATATATGATAAACACCTAATATAGACCCACCTTTACCAACCTAGTGTCCCACACCCTTACACATAATATCACATCCAGTTACCCCTAGCTACATCGTCACCATAACTGGAACCTCATACCCCCATCATCATCATAATCGCCTTCTGATACCACCATCATCATAAAAACTAGAATCAAATTTCACCACCACCATCACAACAATACCAGGATAACATACAATCATTACAAGGATCTAAATATATATGTAAATAGTAAATATTTTTTATTATTCCAAAAAAAATTAATACAAAAATTTATAATTAAATAATGAGTTCTACACTTTATCATTGGTGTAAGGGATTATTCATTCCAAAAGAAATTATTTAAGAAATCAATAAATTACCATTACTAACATTATTTGATATTTTAATAGTAAATAAAATCATGCAATACAGGCCGTGTAAATTAAAATCTATATTTTATTTTTATAATTTATTGTATCACATTAAGTTGATATTCATATAACAACTATATAAATGATAATAATTCAAATATTGATTATTTGTTATAATGAAATTAATTACCAAATTTATGTTATTATTCTTTACATCATTATTAACCACTCTTAAGAGTAATAAAAATATATAACAGATTGTCTAATAAATATGATGAGCTAATAATAATCACAGTTGATATCAAAATCCCAACAAGTAATTTAATATCCTCATTTAACAAAACATTAAATAATTCATATTTCAATTGCACATAATATAAAAAAAAATAATCAATATTAATTAAGCATCATAACACTATAATAAGCTATCGTTTTGGTTTAATTATATAATAATTTACCTACAAAAAGAAAATTTATATTTCCCCCTCCTTGAAAATTTATAGATTAATCATAATTTTTTCAAAATATTCTTGTGTTGACTTTCAAACTAATTGTAAAAACTATGTCTACAATAATTTATTAAACATAATCAATAATACATAATCTTGTATTTCTTTTTTTAAAATAGTAATAACACATTTATATCAATATACTACTTGAAACCCTATTATTATATGAATATAATATATTTTGATGATATTTCAGTAACAAATTCATTTAAATTGATA
Source organism: Viscum album (assembly GCA_963277665.1). Taxonomy (NCBI): domain Eukaryota; kingdom Viridiplantae; phylum Streptophyta; class Magnoliopsida; order Santalales; family Viscaceae; genus Viscum; species Viscum album. The sequence continues at coordinate 1,950,376,306 of OY728136.1, read as the reverse complement.
GTTCATGAAATAAATATAAAAAAATTTGCTTATATTTATCAATATATAATCAATAATTCATAATATTAATAAATAAAAAATTTCTTAAGATACGATTATTATGTAAACAATTTTATCTCGACACATGCAATTTCCAATTATTATGAAAACAAAATATTATTTTATTATTCTGTGTTCCATATGATTTTCAGAGCTATAACATATTTGATTAATATTAATATAATTTATGCATTTAATATATTTCCTTAACATTTTCTATATTATGATAAAATATTTCTTCATGGAATATTTTTCTAGTCCAGAATATTATGAAGATCAATTTCATTATTCTAAAAAGAGGTTCTTAAATATTTTAAAATTCACACTTGAGCAGTATGAAATATTTACAAGTAACAGAATCTCTACCCTAATTTTTTGTTTATTGTGCTACTATAAAATTTACGATATATGTTATATTTATTCATATTGGAAAATATGAGATGCGTCGGTTATTTTAGAAGCATTAATGTTCATGTAAGGAGATATTTTTAAAATCCTTGATCGTGGGAAACAAATAATGACTTGAATAAGAAAGGTAATCTCATTTTTAATCTTAATATATATATATATATATTTGGAACTTCATCATAATTTACAATTAACCCTCATTTAAATCATATTTAACTAAAATATTGATTTTAATCAATTTAAAACCATTGAATTCAATATATATTAATTTAAATTCTTATGATTCATTTAAATCATTTAATTTTTGTTATTAGACCCTTAAAAATCATGGAAATGGGTTTAAATAGTGAATCCTTAACTAAAAAAGTATCCACATAATCAAAATAATTCTTATATGCAGGTATATTTTGATACACAATGGTAAAATGATTGTACCCTTATAGTGATAATTACATTTAGGTATTCATTAAAAAACACATATGGACCCTTGCGAGGGTTTAAGGGACCACATCATACCATTATATGAGCTGCGTACTACCCATACAAGGGATAATGAAACACTAAATTCCCCTTATGTAGGGATAGAGATACCCATACATATCCTTTGTTACATAATGGATACCAACACGAAATAATCAAAGCACATTTCTATTAAACAATGTATTTTAATGCTATATTTTCATAAAATACACTTTACGATTAAATAATAAAGGAAAAATTGGCTGATTATTGTACATGTAAAGTATTTATCCTTAAAAGAATAAAGGAATCCCCTTAATGATTAATAAATAAACCTTTACGTTTCCCCTAAAACTCAAAATTACCCTTACATAGTGTAATGAAATCTTTCTTAACATTACCCTATATATCTGAGATCATAATCAAGTTTTTTCCGTAGATGAAAAATGGAATTTACCTTACAGAACTATTTTGAAAAATACCATACCTATATTAAAATTCTAAATCATATATCAGTGGAGTTATTTATATTAAGAAATAATATTTTTATTAATATACAATTAATTTAATAAAATGATGGATATATTTTAATTTCCATAAATAAAAAAACATTGAAAATAAATAAATCATTTTTTAAAATCAAAAAAAAACTTTGAAAATATAATAATTCATTTTATAAACATAATAATTAATTACTATTTAACATTAAAACAAATAAATTACATCAAATATTATAAAATTCATTTATAACCTATAAATTTGATCATGAATAAAATAATAAAATAAAAGACACCATAGATTTTAAAAAAGGCTATAGAATATTTTGTAACATTGCATTAGATACTATTGAAATGATTTTCGACCTTTTGAATGAGAAATAAATAAATTAACTTGAAAAAATGTGGAGTAAATAATCTCCCTTTCTCAAAAAACTTTCAAGTATCACACTATATATGGAACTCAATCATCACTAAAGTGGAAGAAATCATAATACTCTAATTCATCAATAAAACAGTTTCAAATAATTCTCATATTAGATATACATGTCTAACAGAGAAAGAACCACTAAAATATTTCATCAAAGAAGGGACGATATCTCATATTACAACATGAGATCAAATACATCATTCAATAAAATAAATTATAAAATGACTTGGAATATTAATCATGTATCTTTACCTCTAATTCCTTATTAAGGGTACACATTGATCCACAATGATGACCTCCCTATCATGTGGATGGTAAAATATAAATTTATAAGACCCATGATATAATACATTAAATATCCTTGGGGTCTCTCTCAATGAAGTAGTGTCAAATTCCATAGTAGTATTATTGAAAATATTTTTTTATTTTTAAATTTTTTGAAACAAAAAGCTTCAAATGTAATTAAATATGTTGAAAACCATAGTGATGGGTGATGAACCAATGATAAAATTGAAATACAATAGTGGAAAAAATTGATGAAAAATAATGTTCGTAAGAATGGGTCCATACCTAGTTTATCCACCCTAAACCCCATATCATTGATATATTGAATGAAAAATAAAACTATTTACATAATCATTCTATGATTGATTGCTCTATCTATAGAAATTCCTCTCTAAAAACATTGATCATTTGTGTTCAGAATATATTCCAACACAAAATAACTCTTCCAAAGTGAATACATCTCCAAATAAAATCAATATATCCCAAAATATATTTATGAATAAAATGATTGTAATTGTTTCAATAGTCATTCAACCATTATTAACCACTCGATCATGATTGTTAATATAATTAGGGGATATAGATCTAGGGTAAAATTAAAAAAATGGTCTTCTGTATTGATGTTCCCTCATGAAACATAATTCACCTTCATGATCTCCTCAGATTGATGAAGAGTTGATAATCGCCAAGAAGTGTGGTTCCCTAAACAGCATCTAGATTCACTTCACAAATCTATCCCCAAAAATGATATCCAAATTCATAGATAATATAGTTCAAAATAGTATAAAAAGAATAATGAAAAGATGAAAAAAATACAAATTTTTATTCAAAAAACATCAAAATAAATAGTATATTTATAGAAATAAAATAAAATTTAAACAATGAAAAAATTGAATGATTTTAAAGGTGGATTCAGCTAAAAATTTCAAGATGGTTTCCATGTCCACAGTTATTAATAGAAAATGTAATAACCCTTCTATTATTCACACAACTAAAACAAAAATTTGTTGATAAAAAATGATAATTAGCAATATAAACAATTCATGTAGTGTGGTTTTTGATGATTTTCACTATCTTTGAGTGTATACCAACTGAGTGTACACAACCTTTTGAAATGACCATGTGTATCCCTTTAAATTTTTATGTAGTAATTTTATATGATACCTACACACATGATGACTATAAGATTTTGTGACAAAATTAGATAGAATGAGGCCTTGAGTCAAAAATAAAACAGAAAATGAAAATTATCTTTTTGTTACTCAAACATCATTGCCTGTGTAGTTTTTTACACATTAATATTTTAATTACATAATTATACTAGTAATTAAAATATTTAATTTATATCAATTTATATATACTTGCTTAAATACAGATAATTAATTGTTTTTATGTACCTATTAATATTAATAGAATATATAAAAATATGTATCATTATATTTATATATTAATATAATAATTATATAATTACATGAGAAAAATATTTTTTTAAAATGATAATTAATATATGTACTTATAATTATATCTATTATAATTATTATAATACATATTATATTTATAATATTTATTTACTCTTATTTGTTTTAGTTGTTTTTATTATCTATTTGGTATTATCATATTTAAATTATATAAATATTTACAAAAACAAGATGAAAATGTTGAGGGGGTCTTGGTATAGTAAAATGGATGGGGGTATTTCTTGGCCTTAGAGAGACATAGGATCAAATCTAGGTATGTGTAAATTTCATGGTTACATTAAAATAATGATATGGTGTGGAAACTTCCATCCAGACATGTCATTGTGAAGCTCTGCATGGGGAAATACTAGACGATCAATCCAGTTGGGTAGTGATCTCATTGCATATAAGATAAAGATGATGGAGAGGGGTTGTTTCATGTATATCAGATCATTGTCAATTAAGGTCTTTCATTGAGTTCTTTATGGGACTTTTGCCTTGGGCCTATGTGTAATGTAAGGGTTCCCCTTCAACCCTTAAAAGATTGATTATCCAAAAAAAATTAAATAAAAGAATGAATTTGGTCTGTTCTCTTATAAATAATGGGGAGGGGGATGTCATGTTTGTGGAGGTGGGTCATAGATTAAATTCATTTGACAGGTTCTTTGAAGTGTGAATATGTTTGGATCAGATGAATATATGTTCGTAAAAATAAATCGAGCTACAATAGTATTATGTTAATCTTTAATTTAAGGTCAAATTCTTCTGATATGTTGGAGGAGGGTAGATTTTTCTGAGGTTCCCCAGGTTTTGCTGAATTTATATAATGGGGTGAGCCATTCGATTTCACCAGCAGTTGTGCTCAGTTTTTCTCCATCGTCATGGTCATAGGGGGTCTGCAGGGTAGGGTTTCAAGGTTAATCACAATTTTTTGTTCATCTTATTTTTTGTTTTTAGTGGGATTTTGTGGTGTTTTTCATCTTCTTCGATGGTTTGGATACCTATAGTTGTTGTGGGACTTTATCTTATCAGTGACATATTTTAATTAATTGACCGATGGATCTGGAAAATGGTTCTGGGTTGGGGTGCTAGAAGTTGCTGAAAATGTGGTGGAAGAGGTTCTTAAGGAAGCTTGGAAATTATGTTGGTGAGTGATAAAAATAAAGACATGAGAGGTTGTGGAAAATAGTTTCTCCTTCTTGCAGTGCGCCCTTTTTATGGTTGATCATATTGATGATGCCTATTAGTGGCGGTGGGTTGGAAAAAATGGTTCTTGGATATGAAATGTATAGACCTGAAAATTTCAAGGAAATTTTTTATTTAAATACTTCAGAATTTTATGAGTCTGTAGTTTCTGACAGCACCCGATTCTGAGGACCAGTGTGCCCAAAATCATTTTCTAATGTTTTGATCAAGTACATTTAGTATACATCCGTGCGGGTTTTTCTATCATTTGAACCGGTGCTTGGAATTGAAATCTGAGTACACATATAAACTGACAGTGCTGGTATTCGCTTATGGGGACCTTTAACGCAGATGCGTTTTATACGGGTTGAGAGTTGATTTTTGGGGATTTAGAATAAAATAAATAAAATTGTAGAACACAATTTTATTTATATCTGGTTGTTATATCCTACAAGGGGAAGTTCTTCGTGGATCCCACACCCACATATCCTCTCATGAGAGGATATTTGTGAGTTGGGGCCCACATGAGCCCCTAAACAATCACCTCCCCTAAACTCCCCATTAACACCTCTTTAATTAATTGGACAACTACCCCTTAATTAATTTGATCTCTTCCCCTCCCTCTCTCCCTTTAATATTTTCCAATTCTTTTAATTAATAAATTTAAATACAATTAATTACCTGAAGGGTTTTAATTTTGAATTAAATGTGTGAATAAAATAACAGCCTTAGCTATTATTTTAGATTGGCACCGTTGTGTTGGGAGGATTTTGGGGAGAGCTCAAGAGAATAATAGCGTTCTTCTTCCGACGAAGAACACCATTCTTCAACGGTGAACAACTTTGACGAAGAACATGAGGGACATGATCACATACTTACACTACATCAACCGGGACAAGGAAGGAGGTGACGCTACAAGGAACGCTACCTACCTCCATCTTCCTCCAATGTTGACAGAACGACACCATCATCCGCGATGCCTGACCACCGCGACGCTTTTCTTATGTGTCTCATCGACCAATGAACATTAATCAAGGTAGGGGGTTTGTTTCAATTTTAATTGATTAATATTTTTCTTCTTCCCTCATTAAAACCATGTTTTATCTGGGCACATTTGATAACGCCAAATGCGGAGGGCGCGTGCCGAATGAACACGACCCGACGATCCTCCAATGGTTCTTGGATATTTTGGTGGTGGCAACAGAAGGTGGTGGTGATGAACTGGAGCGACATCCATGTGCTGGCTGCATGCCAATGATCTGCGGCCCGCAACCACGGGCTACTTGGCCGACGAAGAACGGGCCGACTAATGAAGGCCATACCAAAGAGACCGCAGCGTCTCAAGGGGCGCCAGTCTACAGAGGACCGCGGACCACGCTCTGCGGGCCGCTACAGCCGGTGAACAAGCCGGATCGTCGGTCGGTGGGGATGATGAAGGCCGTGACACCCGTAGGTGCCGCGTAGGAAGACCGCAGAACACCCATGTGGGCCGCTCAAGCCTAGAAGATCGTCCTGCTTCGGCCGGCTGGATAGGATGGTTTTGATGCTCAGCACTGTCGGTTCTGGAAAGTGGGGGTTTGTGCCCCCGCCCATCACTCGGCCACCCATGATGAGCTGCTCGGCCTACCGGGCTGAGCCACAGCCAGCCAGGCCATGCCGCGGCGCGCCGGGCCATGCCACAACTCGCGGGGCCAGGCCGCGCCGGGCCGGGCCGCGCCCCTCGAGCCAGGCCATTCTTCCCTAGCCTAGGCCAAACACATCACCGGGCTGGTCCGACACTAGCCGGGTCAGACCCGCCAAAACCGGGTCGACCCGACCTGCCAGCCCACTAGGCTTAACGGGTCGAGCCTGTTACGCTTAAATTCGAATAACATCACGAATGTGCATCCGATCGATGCCAAATCTATGTAACTAGAATCCTCATGACGAGTCAGTCCGTTTGAGATACTCTATGCGTTTTTTGAATGACTTTGGATAAATATATGTGGTGGTTCAAAACCAAAACCAACCGGGCCCTCGGAGCGGAAACACTTATAACTTAAGGATCGGACGTCCGTTTGACATTCCGTCAACTATGTTGGTTTCCTTTTGATGAGAAGGTTCTTTTTCAAACTCCACTTGATGTTCGGACGATGTTAGAGAATAGTCGGGTTGGATTGAGCCAAAAAACCAACTGGGCCCTGGAACGGAAATGCCAATAACTCTCAGATCGGGCGTCCGATTGACACGTCGTCTGTTGCATCGAGACCCCTATGAAGTGGCGGTTCTAATGAGATAATTTCACATGTGATTTATTGACACATGGAAGTATCAACCAATAGCTCGTGGAGTGGACCCTCCCGGTGATGAGCGAGATGATTGCAGAGACCTAGTAGCTATCTAAGACTTGACGACTACTGATCGATCGACTCAGAGTGATTCCGATGGCCTAGTGGGGAGTGCTTTTTTGTAACAGTAGACCCACAGTGGAGGAGCACTTGCTTGTAGCGACAGACCCATGATACATGACAGAAGGAGTACCTCTGGAGGCTATGAGGGGGAGCACTTGGTTGTAGCGGCAGACCCATGGTGGGAAGCACGTGGTTGTAGTAGCAGGCCCACCATACTCAACAGGTGGAGTACTTCAGTAGTCCATGGTTAGTGGGAATCACATGGTTGTAGTGGTAGGCCACTGTACTCGAAAAATGAGGAGTTCTCCAGTAGTCGTGGTTTTAACTTCGTGAATAAAATCGTGGTTTGTGCTGAGTCATTGACCTTTGTGTTTTTCTCATGATTGAGATGGGTTAGTTGATAAATTTGGTATATTTATGGGGATATATCTAAGTAATGGTTATCTATTGACTTTATACTTTTTGGTTTATCCTGGATAGATTTTGTGGGACATTTAGGGTCTCAGGGTCCCTACTGAGTATCATTATTCTCAGCCCTGCACGGGCTACGCCGGCACCTCGTTGTGATGGGTGCAGACGATGAACAACACAGACAGAGGCCGAGAGCGCCAGGTCGGGATGGTACCCGGAGGTGTAATTTACAATGTTTCGGTTCACAGTGGAGTCTAACAGATGTGGAATGCTGAGGAGACCATCTATAACTACCCTTCAAGTAGGAACCCGGAGGACGATCCAAGAGCTTCTTTCACCTTCTAGTTGTTTGTCCATTTTTAGTTGTACTTGAATTCATTTGTAACTGTACATTACAGCTGGGTTTGTATACTGGCCCATTTACTTTTCATCTCATATTTTTTTACTTAGTTTTAATTATTTCTTTCTTCTATTGCATACTCTGTTGTGTTTGATTACTTTTATATAGCCAATACATTCTATTTTATCAGGTTTTACGCCTTTGGTGCTAGTCGCCAGCCCCTGGCCTATAGAAGGAAGGCTTAGGGTAGTCACGGAATATGCCCCGAGTGTCATGACCTGCCTTCACCAAAAGAAGGGAAGGGTCAGCAGATTGCCAGACCCTTCCTTCTTTAAGTCGAAGGAGAGACAATGACCCCCAACACCCGCCTTAAATAGTCCCCGGAGTGGAGACTAGCACCAAGGGTATAAAAATTTCCCACAAATGGAAGGCATTACCCCTTTTAGTTTTTATAATATCGATAGATATGATGATGAAACTCAACAACAAAAAGATAAAAGAAATGTAAAACCAGAAGTATACCACTCCCACATGCATGTTCCAAAAGTAAAAGCCACAAAGTACAAAAGGTGACTACAAAGGTAAGTACCAAAGAAAGAAAAAAAACAGCAACTGCGACTGCCTCAAAGGTCCGAGCTAGTATGGTCCCACGTGATCCCCGAAGACCTCCTAGAAACCTGAGAATAGTTTTATATACATAGGGTGAGCATACAATTACACTCAGTAAGAAAAAACAGACACTCTCGTTCACAAGTGGGGGAACGTACTAAAGTCCCGTGAGAAAAGGAGTAAACCAAACACCTATCAAGGTAAACTATCCACCCAAGCCTCACCAAGGCACACTCCCCAAATAACGCAAGTCAAGTAATATATATATAATAAGAGAAAATCGATGTTTGGGTACCCCACACCACTTTCCCACTATTTATTGAGACATCATACACATCGGACCAATCCCTCCATTCTCACCGCAGTCCCACTTCCACACCTGCCCGCACACACCTGGGACACAACCACATGCGGTCCCACTACCGAATTCAGCCCGCAAACGCCTAGTCCACAACTATCACATGTAACCACGATTGCAAAAACCAGACCAAGACAACCACCACCACGCTCGAAGGAACCTGGGCTAGAAAATCCACTGCCATGCCCAAAGACACTTGGACCTCATCCCGAAGACACTTGGGAAACCACCTGCCGCACACACCTGGATAACCACCACACTACCCCGACTGAAGGTTCTTGGGATAATAATGGACCTCAAGCCATCACACCCTGCCCAAAGATACTTGGGCTATCTGGGAAAGGGAGCAGAAAAGGAGATAATAACCACCCACTAAGAATAGTGTTGGGAAAAACACCCTCCCCCATGAAATGGGGGTATTCAGCACTAAGTACTCAACTTGGGTGGGGAGAAAATAAGAAACACAAAGCTACATGTATATATATAGGTAAAAAGCACTCACACCAAATTAGTTTTTTCTTCAGTCAGCCTACAGATCACAACAACACTCATGTCTGAGTCACAACTCTCGCCAACAAAACCCATTTTTCCCATTCTTGTTTTCATGTTCAGTAATAATGTTCAAATAGGTTTATGCACTTCTGGGAAAATAAAACCATAAGCATAACCAAGGAAAAGAATCCAGCCAATCGTAAATTTAAACATTCACACCCAGTTCTCTTTTAAAGTCACAACAATAAGGAAAGGTGAGAAATCTCGAAGTCCTAGATCCAGACAACCCTGAGACACTGCCCCGTGTCCCCTCCCCCAAAAAAGAGTTTCATCAACATAGGATCCCACCCCAATTCTTGATATAAACAAGTGCCCACCCTGTCTCAAAACTCACAAACACTAAATCCATAAAAACATGGGATCCCATCCCCTCCCACATTTCCACCAATCGGCCGCGAAAGAAAACAACCAAACCACTGTCACCAACAATAAGCCAGGCCTTGCCTGTATTTTCAGATTTATAAGATTTAACACGCTCCATGATTTCAATTCCATGTTTTGACCGGGGTTAGTATAGAAGGGATTGATCCTGGTGCTTTCAATTTATTCAGCCAGGTATACGTGAATAACCAATTTAATTTTCACAGCAGGAGTTTACAATTAGGATCAAGCCATTTAAAACACCCCGAGGGGTTCATTAGTGCACAAACAACGACTACCAACGACCTCGATATTCCGAAGGTGTAAGCCAACACAACTCAGGAACATGATAATAATATAAACAACATCAACGATCACTGCTCCCCCTTCTTTATTTACAGGGTTTATTCGTTATCTTTAATTATTTCTAGTTTATCCATTTCTAAAGAAACAAAAGCACGCCCACCCTACATGATACACAAAAGAGAGAGGTGAAGGAGAAGTTCTCTACTGGTTGATAGATGATCGACGCTTAGGCCGGGCGCAGAACTTTACGTATAACGATGCGACTCGCCCGATGCACCAGAAGCTGTTCGTGAAAAGACGCGATCGAGGAAAGAAGAAACCACAACTAACCATCAGTTTATAAGAGCCATGGACTATTGAGGTGAGAACGAGAAACCGCGTATGTAGCGGGGTCGTGGGTTGGCCACGCGGCCCCACTCGTCATTAAAGCAGGTCGAGTGGTTTAAACTGACTCATTAATTCATTAAGTATTTAATTTAAACTCTTATTGGTGTTACAAGTCGTTAAAACATGCTCAAATAAGTAAAATTAGGGTTTAAAACCTTATTTGTACAAGAAGGAATGCCACTGGAAAGAACCTGTGGGGTAGGCCAGAGCCACAGGTGGCTGAGGGCTATCGGTGGGCTAAGGCTACAGGTAGGCCAAGGCTACAGGTACGCCAAGGCGACCAGTAAGCCAAGGCTAGCGGTATGCCAAGGATACCGGTAAGCCAAGGCTACGGGTACGCCAAGGCTACCTGTACGCCAAGGCCACCGGTAGGCCAAGGATACCGGTAGACAAAGGCTACTGGTACGCCAAGGCTACCGGTAGGCCAAGGCTACCGGTACGCCAATTCTACCGGTACGCCAAGGCTGCGGGTACGCCAAGGCTACCGGTATGCTAAGGCTACCGGTAGGACAAGGCAACCGGTAGGCCAAGGCTACCTGTACGCCAAGGCTACCGGTACGCCAAGTCTACCTGTACGCCAAGTCTACCGGTACGCCATGGCTACCGGTAGGCTAAGGCTACCGGTAGGGCAAGTCTACCGATAGGCCAAGGCTACCAGTATTCCAAGGCTACCGGTAGGACAAGGCTACCAGTAGGCCAAGGCTACCGATAGGCCTACACCGCTGTGATTCCCAGGCCAGAGAACCCAACAACACATTTTTCACAAAGTAAAGGATCCCCCACAAAACCCGAGCCATTACATCAGATACCTCTTAAACGATTCTCGTCCCCGAGAATCAAAACAAACCATAAGGGAAGAGAAGGTCCGAACAACCACCTCGAAAGATACCTCTTAGAAGTGAACCCATGCTAACAAAATACCATGCCAAACTGCCCAGGCCAAACACATCCCATACCATGCCAAATTACCCAGGCGTGTGGGTTGGGGAGTCTCCTCTCCCATGTCAAGATACTATCCGCTTTGGGTGGAACTGACTCGCCCGCACATGTTCAATCGCATCCAACTTAATGCATCTTGATTAAGGTTCGGGTTCTCCCCTCCCCCATAGCCATGGCTTTTCACACACATTTAGAGGAAAGAAAACAAGTACGTTTCATAGCCAAAAAGACAAAACATTCTACTACAACAGGTACAACAAGGAACAAAACTCAAAACATCTCGTGGTATTGGGTACAGATCTGTGCTTCCCTCTACCACATACTCTCCTCTAGCCCACCATGTCTCCACAACACATGAACCAAGGAAATGGTTCGCCCATAAAGCACCTTCTCCTCGAGATCCTCAATCATCACTGGTCTCTCCACAAAGGTCATGTCATCCTCGATGTCCTGCTCACCCCAATCAAGGATGTGTGAATCGTCATGCAGATACCGACGGAGGTGGAACATATGAAATACATCATGTATCCTCAGTATCGGTGGTGGTAATGCTAGCTGATAAGCCACTTCGCCGACCTACCTCAACACTTCAAAGGGTCCGATGAACCTGGGAGAAAGCTTACTTCCCTTGTCGAACCTCCACTGCCCACGCCAAGGGGAGACCTTCAAGAACACATGGTCTCCAACCTAAAACTCCAGGGGCCTCCTTCTGGTATCGGCATACGACTTATGTCATCCCTGGGCCGCCTTTATCCTTTCCCGTATGAGCTGAAACTTATCTGTCGTGCTATGCACCACCTCCGGGCCAAGGATGGATGCCTCTCCCACTTCGGCCCAACACATAGGTGAACGTAATGGCCTCCCGTAAAAGGATTCAAATGGGGCCATAACGATGGTAGAGTGATAGCTATTATTGTAGGTGAACTCTACCACAGGCAAGTGCTGCACCCATGATCCTCCTGAGTCCAGAGCACATGCCTGCAACATATCCTCAAAGGTATGGATGATGCGCTCTGTTTTTCCATCTGTCTGGGGATGGAAAGCAGTGCTAAGACGTAACTGGGTGCCAAAAGCATGCTGCAATCTTCTCCAAACTCGCGATGCAAACCGTGCATCCCTATCCGAGACTATAGACCATGAAACTCCATGCAACCGCACCACCTCATCCACATACCTTCGTGCCAAAGTATCTACTGCACTCGACTCCCTGATCACCAGAAAGTGAGCCGATTTCGTTAACCTGTCCAATAACAACTTGATGGCGTCATATCCCTCTTGGACCTTGGGTAGTCCCGTGATGAAATCCATCGAGATTTCATCCCACTTCCACTCGGGGACATCTAGAGACTGCAGTAGGCCACATGGAACTTGGTGTTGAGCCTTCACATGCTGACACATTAATCACTTGGCCATAAGCTCTGCCACTGATCGCTTCCCCCCCCAACCACCAAAATTGTCTCTTCAGTCCCTGGTACATCTTGGAAACTCCAGGTTGTACCGCCAGGGGTGAGTTGTGGATCTCATTGAGAACCTTTCCGCGCATCACTCCTGGAACAAACAACCTTTCCTGGAAAAGCATCTGGTTCTGACCATCCTATGTCCATCCATCTGGAGCATTGCCCTTGTCAACTCGGTCATGCATTACTTCTCACTCTAGGTCTACCCACTAGTATTCCTACACTTGCTGTAGTAGATAAGCCTACACTATCATATGATATAGGCAGCCTCTACCACAATCCATCCTCGCATCCAGGTGTAAGGTAGCCAACTCCTCCATCGCCTTCCAGGCGTCCGCCGACTCTCGGACCGCATCCTTCTGTGTCCTCCTGTTCAAGGCATCAGCCACTACATTTCCCTTACCCTCAGTATAAGAGATCTCGAAGTTTTATTCGTGGAGGAACTCCACCCATCTTTGTTGTCGCAAGTTTAAGTCCCATTGGGAGAAAATATAACTCATGATTTTGTGATCTGTGAAGACCACAAAGTGTTCTCCGATGAGGTAGTGCCGCCATAACTTTAGCACAAAAACGACCGTTGCAAGATCCAGGTCGTGGGTGGCGTAATTTAACTCTGGGGGTGTAGCTGCCTGGACCCATAAGAGATCACCCCTTGTCGCTGCATCAACACACATCCCATGCCCTGTCCTGAAGCATCACAGAACACCTCATAAGCCACCGCTTCTTCTGGTAATATCAGCACTGGGGCACTAACCATATTTTCTTTCAGATAGCTGAAGGCTAACTCGCACTGCTCAATCCACCCAAAAACCTGGTCCTTCTTAGTAAGGGTTGTAAAAGGGGATTCAACTCAGGAGAAGTTGGGTACGAACCTTCGATAGTAACCTACCAGCCCAAGGAAACTACGGACCTCTGCCACATTCTTGGGTGCTTCCCAAGAATCAACCGCCTAAACTTTTGATGGGTCTACCGCTACCCCCTACTCGAACACCACGTGCCCGAGGAAGTGCACTTCTCGTGTCCAGAACTTGCATTTTGACAACTTACCATAGAGATGGTGCTGTCGGAGGACCTCCAAAACCATCCTCAGGTGCTCTTCTTGGTCCTCCTATGATCTCGAATAGATCAGGATATCGTCGATGAACACAACTACGAACTGATCTAGGTACTCCAGGAATATGGAGTTCATAAGCCCCATGAACACAGCTGGGACGTTTGTAAAACTGAAGGGCTTGACTACGAACATGAAGTGTCCATATCTTCACCTGAAGGCCATCTTCGGGATGTCTCTCTCCTTCACTCTCAACTGGGGGTACCCAGACCGTAGATCGATCTTCGAGAACCATCATGCCCCTTTCAGCTGGTCGAAAAGATCGTCTATCCTCGGAAGAGGGTAGCGATTCTTGATCGTCACCTGATTCAGCCTCCTGTAGTCTATGCACAATCTGAGACCACCATCAGCCTTCTTTGCGAAAAAGACTGGAGCACCCCACAGTGACGCACTCGGCCGAACATTACCCCTCTTCATCATATCATCAATCTGAATCTGAAACTCTCGTAGCTTTGAAGGTGCCATACGGTAAGGAGCCATCAAGATCGGACGAGATTCAGGCTGCAGGTCTATCCCGAACTCGATATCACGTCGAGGGGGTAGAGTCGTCACCTCCACAGGAAAGATGTCTATAAACTCACGGACAACCTATGGCACCCCCACTATCTCAGCATCTACTGACTCTACTGACAGCTCGGCTAACAAAGAGAGGAGGGGTTCCTCTCGCCTGCTGCCCTTCTGACCGCTCCGCTCGCCGGTGAAGGTAACACGCCAGCCGCCCAAGTCTGAGAACACGACCCTTCTTCGGAAACAGTCGATGACGGCACACACAGAGAATAGCCAGTCAATGCCTAGGATGACATCGTATGGCTGTATCTATAGCAGAAGAAGATCCCTAACCGACTGATGTGTCCCCATCATCAGTCCACATCCTTGACAAACAAACGACAAGTCGGTCTGACCTCCGACTGGTGTGCTCAACACCAGGGGCACTGGGAGTCTCTCGGAATCTAGACCCAAATCACGAGCTAGACTAGGCGAAACAAAGGAGTGGGAAGCTCCAATATCGAACAAAGCATAAGAAAGAGTACTAAACAAACTGATCGTATCTCGAACAACCTCCAACCCTGTTGGAACTGCTGCCTTCGCGTCGTGTAGCTGTCCACGCCCAGCTCCCCTGCCCCTCGACTGTCGGAAACCTCCTAGACCACGCACTGGTTGAGGTCCATGAGGAGAACCCTGAGGTTGGCCTCCTCCTTCTACGTCTGCCCTCGAAGGAGCGGGAGCTCGCTGTCCCTGCTACTGCTGGTGGAAAGGCCGGGCTGGAAGCTTCTGCTGGGGCGGGAACTGGGGGTTTCTGCCACCGCCGTATAGTACCCAGTCCGATCAATGACTCTGGAGATGTCCAGGGCTCCCATTGATGAAGCACCGCGGTCCTGGGCCTGAAGGAAAAGGGCGAGGCCCAGGGGGTCGAAACTGAAACTATTGCGGCCTGCTCCCTGCGGGACGGAACCTGGAGGGTCCTGACACTGGAGGCCTAGTGATGACGGCCTTCCCCTTTGATGGTCCCAGCTGGATCCCCTCTTGTGACACACCTCCTAGAGCGTGCATCCTCTCTACCACTTCGACCATCTTCTGGACTTCCAAGTACGTCAGAAGGTTAAAGGGGGAAACATCATACTGGGGGGAGGGGCAGAGCGCCTCCTCCAAACGTCTTGCCCGAGACTCCTCGTCGGGAAAGTGGTCCGGGGAAAAATGTAGGAGGTCCTTGAACATGATCCCTAGCTCCCTCACGGACATACTCCCCTGTTGGAGGGAGAGTAGCTCCTGTCACTTTTCTGCCTTCATCATCGAAGAGAGGAATTCCGCCCAGAACTCCCTTTCAATATCCGCCCAAGCCACCTCAGCCTCTCTCCCCTACCCTAGGTAAAGCGTCCAACACTAACGTGCCGCTCCCCACATCTGGCTGAGGGCTAGAGGGACCTAGTACTCGGTCGAGGCCCGAATCATGCCGAAAGCTATAACTAGCTCCTATATCCAGCCTTCTGTCTTCATATCAGAGGTGCTGCCCTCATACTTCTCGAGGGTCTGTCACTGGAAGGCCTTGAGAGTCCTCTGCCACTGGTCATCCTCCTCTTCTCGGTCAGCTCTCTGCCGATCGGCCAAGGTAGTCTGCGGGAACTCGATCTTCTATAGCACACGTGGTCACCTTCCAAGAGCCATAGCTAGAAGGTAAACAAGGAATGCCTATGCCCAAGTAGTGAAGAATATCGTTCTTAAAACTTCTTAAAATTTTAATTTATTCTTAATTCTCAAGACATCCTAGAAACACAAGAACACAAGCCATTATGATGCATGTACCGTTCCTAGGGTCTCTACCCTGCAATCAGTGTGGCCTAACATGGTCGTTTGGAAGGTCCAGAGTCCTTGCAACGGATCACGGGGGGCCCTAAAATCACGTGTCTTAGCCGGTCTTCACTGGCCCAATTCATGCACCAAGGTCATCAAACACTGTTGCCTTACTATCCCATGAAATTCCTCACTGTGCCTAACTCTAGACTCAATCCTATCCCTCAACCATCAACTTTGATACCATTCTTTCATGACCCGCCTTCACCAAAAGGATGGAAGGGTCAGTAAATTTCCATGCCCTTCCTTATTTAAGTTGAAGGAGAGATAATGACCCCCATGACCCGCCTTCAATAGGTCCAGGAGTGGCGAATAACACCAAGGGTATTGAAATTTCCCACAAATGGAAGGCATTAGCCCTTTTTTGTTTTTATATGATCGGGAGATAAGATGATGAAACTCAACAACACTAAGATAAAATAAAAGTAAAGCCAAAAGTAGACCATTCCCACAAGCATGTTCCGAATGTAAAATCCACAAATTAGAAAAGGTGACTACAAAGGTAAGTACCAATGAAAGAAAATAACAGCAACAGAAACTGCCTTAATGGTCCGATCTATGAAGGTCCCGCACGATCCCCGAAGTCCTCTTGGAATCCTAAAAATAGTTTTATATACATAGGGTGAGCATACAAGTACACTCAGTAGGGAAAACCAAAGACTCTCGTGAACAAGTGGGGGAACGTACTAAAGTCCCGTGAGAAAAGGAGTAAACCAAACACCTATTAAGGTAAACTATCCACCCAAGCCTCACCAAGTCACACTCCCCAAATAATCCTAGTCAAGTAATATATATATAATAAGAGAACATTGATGTTTGGGTACCCCGCGCCACTTTCCCACTGGTTATTGAGACATCCTACGCATCAGACCAATCCCGACATTCTCACCGCAGTCCCACTTCCACACCCACTCGCACACACCTGGCCCACAACCACACGGAGTCCCACTACCAAATTACGCCCGCAAACACCTTGTCCACAACTATCCCATGTAACCACGCCTGCAAAAACCTAGGCCAGAACAACCACCACCACGCCCGAAGACACCTGGGCTAGAAAATCCATTTCCATGCCTGAAGACACCTGGGCCTCATCTCGAAGACACTTGGGAAACCACGTGCCGCACACACTTGGCCAAACACCACACTACCCCGCCTGAAGGTTCTTGGGCTAATAATGGATCTCAGGCCATCACAGCCTGCACGAAGATACTTGGGATATTCGGGAAAGGGAGTAGAAAAGGAGCTAATAACTAGCCACTAAAAATTGTGTTGGAAAAAACAGCATCCCCCATGAAATGGGGGTGTTCGGCACTAAATTCTCAACTTGGGTGGGGCGCGAATAAGAAACACAATGCTAAAGGTATATATATAGGTAACAAGCACTCACCCCAAAATAGGTTTTTCTTTAGACAGCCTACAGATCACAATAGCTCTCAAGTCCGAGTTAAAACTCTCGCCAACAAAACCCATTTGTCCCATTCTTGTTTTCATGTTCAGTAATAATGTTCAAATAGTTTTATGAACTACTGGGAAACTAACACCATAAGAATAACCAAGGAAAAGAATCCAGCTAATCGTCAATTAAAACATTCACACCTGGTTCTCTTGTAAAGTCACAACAACAAGGAAAAGTGAGATCTCTCGAAGTCCTGGAACCAGACAACCCTGAGACACTGCCCCGTGCCCCCTCCCCCAAAAATGTTTTTCATCAAAAGAGGATCCCACCCCAATTTGTGATATAAACAAGTGGCCAGCCGGTATCAAAACTCACAAACACTAAATCCAAAAAATAGGGGATCACATCCCCTCCCACATTTCTACCAATTGGCCGCAAAGGAAACAACAAAACCATTGTCACCAACACTAAGTAGGTCTTTGCCTATATTTTCAAATTTATAAGATTTAACATGCTCCATGATTTCAATTCCGTGTTTTGACCGGGGTTAGCACAAAAGGGATTGATCCTGGTGCTTTCAATTTATTCATCTGGGTATACGTGATTAACCAATTTACTTTTCACAGAAAGAGTTTACAATTAGGATCAATCCATTTAAAACACCACGAGGGGTTCATTAGTGCACAAACAACGACCACCAACGACCTCAATTTGGAGAAGGAGTAATCCAACACAACTCAGAAAGATGATCATAATATAAACAGCATCAACGATCATAGCTCCCCCATTCATTATTTACAGGGTTCATTTGTTATCTTTAATTAGGTCTGGTTTATCCATTTCTACGGAAACAAAAGCATGCCCACCCCGCATGATACATAAAAGAGAGAGGAGAAGGGGAAATTATATATTGGTTGATAGATGATCGACGCTTAGGCCGGGCATGGAACTTTACGGATAATGTCGCGGCTCCCCTGATGCACCAGAAGCTGTTCGTGAAAAGCCGCGATCGAGGAAAGAAGAAACCAAGGCTAACCCTTAGTTTATAATAGCCGCTGACGGTTGAGGTGAGAACGAGAAACCGCGTAAGGCGCGGGGTCATGGGTTGGCCACGCGGCCCCAATCATCCTTAAAGGAGGTCGGGTGGTTTAAACGAACTCATTAATTCATTAAGTATTTAATTAAAACACTTATTGGCATTACAAGTCTTTAAAACATGCTCAAACAGGTCAAATTAGGGTTTAAAACCCTAATTGCGCAAGATGGAATGCCACTGGAAAGAACCCGCGGTGTAGGCCAGAGCCACCGGTGGCTGAGGGCTACCAGTGGGCGAAGGATACCGGTAGGACAAGGCTACGGGTATGCCAAGGCCACCAGTAGGCCAAGGCGACTGGTAGGCCAAGTCGACCGGTACGCCAAGGCTACCGGTACGCCAAGGCTACCGGTACGCCAAGGATACAAGTAGGCCAAGGCTACTGGTAGTCCAAGTCTACGTGTACGCCAAGGCTACCGGTACGCCAAGGCTACCGGTACGCCAAGGCTACCGGTAGGCCAAGGCTACCGGTACGCCAAGGCTACCGGTAGGCCAAGGCTACCGGTAGGCCAAGGCTACCGATAGGCCTACACCGCCATGATTCCCAGACCAGAAAACCCAACACCACATTTTTCACAAAGTAAAGGATCCCCCACAAAACCCGGGCCGTTACACTGAGGACGGGTAGTTAGATGAAAAATTCTTGCAGCGTGTTATTTTAGGGTAGGATTTCCTAGTGATGGGGGTGGAATAAGTGGAAATATATGTAGTTGATGGTGATGTCTACTGCCTATAGTTCCTTTAGCTAGAAGTGAGTCCAACTAGTTCTAAGTCCCACTTGTGGAGGCATGGATGGGGGTACCTTCTACTAGTAGGGAATCTGATAGGTGGTAATTTCTATTGGTGGCTAATCACCTAGAAACAACATGAATTGTTTGAAAATTTTTACCAACTAAATTAATTAATTTATTAAAAAATGTTAATAGAAAACAAATTTCGAAAAAAATATTAAATGAAAATATGTGATTTTTTCCAAATTAGTATAATTAATTAATTATAAACAATAAAAACATTTGAAAATAAATTACATACATAATAATTAAAAAAATAATCAGTTAAAATGAAAATATTCTAGTAAATAGATAATTATTATTTTGAATAAATAATTAAATAACTAATTAAAAAATCAAATGAATACATTAAATAAATCAAATAAGTATTTTGATGAACATAAAAAATCAAATAATACAATATGTTAAAAAATTTAAATTATTTAGTTTAATTAAAATAAGAATATGAAACACAATAAAAAGGATCTTTACACATTAAATTTGACAAAACTAAATATAAAATAGGAAAAGACACATTTTAACATAAAAATATTTTTCAGAAAAAGTAACTAAATAATTCACAATAGTTTCTAATTATTAAATGAAATATATGATTTTAATTACAAATATTAAAAAAAAATAAAGGATGTGTCAATGTGTTATAACAATAGCCACATCATACTCCCCGACACATAAATATATGTTTCTCCTCAAATAATTAGATATTTTTGGTCATAATAAAACATAAAAATTGATTTTTAATAGTCAGTTCTAAATGAGCCTGTATAATTTTCTCAAAATAGTGGAATAATAATAGTGGTGTGTTTGGATTATCCAATGAAATGATATCAGAAGGTTCTAACAAAATATAAAACCCCACTAGGAAGTAAGGAATACCATATCAATTTATAACTGAAAATTTCATTCCTCGAATATAGAATCACCTACATCTATATATCAATTCTATTTAAAGATCCAATGTAATCAATGATAATAGGTTGGATGAAGTATAATTAAGATCATAACAAAATAAAAAGTTAATTTTCACTTTCTCATATGTTCCAAAAACTGGGGTTCAATATTTTATCATATTATTGATACAATCAAATAATTTTTACCAATGTCAATTTTTCCCTTCTTTAGATAGGTTTAAAATTCACCACACCATAATGATTTTATTTTTTACCATTAGGAAATTTATTTCCATTTTTTTATCAACCAAGAATGCTGTGAAATTCATTTTTTAAATGAACATATTTAATATGTAAAGTGGTGTTAAACAGACATCTTATTCCCAGAGTCTCAGATTTTGAAAATGAGATCCAATGTTCCAATTTTACTACCACATCAATGAAATTATTTGATTATAATTATATTTGGATATCTAAAGTGTTTAATTTTCAAATAGTAATTCTAAAAGGTTCTAGTTTAAATTACCAGTTTCCTAAACAAATGATGATACTTCCAGAAATTTCTCACATACATCACTCAATTTCTCATTTCCTAAATAAATAATATCCAAAAAAATATGGAAATACACTAATTAATCATACATCACCAAAAAATTAGAATTTTGTGCATCCCTCAACCCCCAGCATGTTTTAATCCATAATGTATGATTGAATTACGTATCATACTAAATCCTATAAATCTCAAGTGAGGACAAAATTTAAATTAAAATCCAATTATTTTATATAAATGAAAAATTTGGTGTGTACAGAATTAAAATATAGTATATAATATAAATAATCATCTCTTGCAGACATAAAATATAAAAATTTTACCAATTTTGATTAATACGGTGGGATACAATTTCATGAAATATATATGGGATAGTCAAGAGTTAAACAATCTTGAAGGGGTTACATGAATTTTCAAACATAACCATGGAACACACAAAAATAGTAAAAAAATTATACAAAACACCCCCACCTACCACCATGTTAGTATTTTAAAAAAATTTCATTCATTGAAAATATAAATCATTTAATTTCACAAAGAAAATTGATGAATTATCTAATAATTTAAAATAGTATCATGGAAAAACATGCGGGTATTGATGTAGATGAATGAAAATGAAACAGTGGGTACATGCATGTTTCATAATGTCGCTCAACATAATTTTCAGCTCTATATATTATGTCATGCTAACATCCATAATTATAAATATTCATAACTTTTTTAAAAAATAGGGGATATCCACTGCACTAAAATCACAGTAGAGGGAACTTTTAATATAAATATTTAATATTTTCTGAATTAAAAGCTGTATCTATCTAATAGTGCATGTATCACATTTTTTCTCAGCTATAAGGGACCTCCATTTTTTTAAAGATGAAATGATTCCCAATTCCATTCCCCTAAATTATAAAAATAATTTCCATTAGTCTTGAACAATTAATTCACGGAATGAATAGAAATAATTTTTTAGTTGGGGTGTTTTGATCTTGTAAATATCAATATCTAATTCACCCTTTCCCTAACTGAGATCTTTATTTAATTACTACCTGATTATTATCAATATATAAAAAAAATAAAAAAAAATTACTAAGAAAATAATATTCCAATCTATATCGGAAATTTATGGGATAATCACCCAAGGGGTGCTATATTTTGACTATCCAGAGCTTGATACTATGTGATTCATCTTCATTCCAATGGTTATTGTGGTTGCATTTCCATGAACCACCATATGAGAATCTTCCCAACATTAGTGACTTGTAATTATTGGGATTTCCCTTGTTCATTTTCTTTAAAGTTTCTCTACATGGCGTTGTATCTTTAATGGAGAAGTTCAATGAGTAAAGTGATACTAGTGTAAATATATTCTATAAAAACTCAAGGTTTAAGTTGCGTAGATTGGAAAAACTCATCTATTGATAGATACATGTATTCTAGTTCATTTAAATCACTCATTTACTCAATGAAAAAACGATATTAATGTGAACTATTTTTTGATCCATCGTATAGATCTAGTAATTAAACATTACCAATGTATCCCAAAATCAAATTTTCAACAAAAAATGGGATGAATAATAATTACTTAGTAGGTCTATCGTTCATTTACTATTGTCTCACTAGAAAATCATAAATTGTATATACATTGTCAATACCTATAATGGGAGGAACATGATTAAGATCATTATCAACATAATAAATGTGAAATAAAAATATTAATTCTTCACAAAAAATTTCAACTTAATGAATCAAATCATCATTCTCTTCATCTAGATAGAACGCTAATCCTCAGACTAAGACCAAGTTAAGATTGATGTATTCAATGTATTCCACGAAATATATCAAATATTTCACCTAATTATAAAAATATTTATAGCCAATGAGAGTATGAATTAAGTAGAATCCTAATTTTGAATACTTGTAGAACCATAATGAAATTAAACACAATTAAATTTAGTAAGATGAGTATCAGGAAAATATTTATCATCGAAATGTTTTCTAGAATCATCAATTTCCACCTCTTCCATATCCATTTACCCCTTGAAAAAACCCTCAGAATGATAATCTTGTATGTTTATTAATGAATATAGGGTAGTTTAATTTAAAATAATGGAATGTCCAACTATTTTACATATAACATAGGGAAATTTTGTGAAAACTATTTATGTTCCTTAACAGAGGATTCTTAAAGATGTGGCCTCAACACAATAAGAAATTAATCAACTAGTTCAATAGAATAATCATGATGGAAAATATTGAATGTTTATATATATAGAAAAATCATAAAATCTATTAAATTTTTCTAAGTAATATACCAGTTACAATGTTTTATTATGTTGGGATGTTTTTATAGTTGTCTTGTTTTTTAAAAAAATTCAAAAAATTGAACAAGGAAAACATTTATTCACCTGAAATGAAACAAATATTAAATGATGTTGTTGTCCCGAGGATGGTCAAGGAGACCATTATATGACCGAATATATAACACAATGTCTAACGATATTGAAATATTAATAGAGATGTTTTAAATTACCCAGTGTTATTTCTAATTTAATTTATTATTTATAAAATCATAAAATTAGAAAACCAAAATAGGATGAAAAAATGTTGAAAACCATAGTAATGTGTAATGTAATAGGGGTAAAACAAAAAACCAATAGAGGTAAAAAATGAAAAGAATGTATGAATAAAGAGTTATAGAACCATTCTAAAACACCATTAACTCTATCAGAAATCTAATTATTGATGAAAACATGGAATTAAATTATTGCATTGTTGAAGGTTTGATGACACAATAATATCTCACAAAACATTGATACTTTTTTGTGAAGTATAACTTTCACCACACATGAACTCTCCAAAAGTGACGAAATCTATAAATCAAATAATGGTAGCCAATATTTACTTACTAACTATATTTATAATTGATGAATAAAAAATAAAAAAACCATATGAAACCAATCAAACAACAATGTCATCAGATGGTGGGTAAAATGATTAATGGAAAAATAGAATCAAATAGATCAAGTGCAAGGATTTGTTCCCACATATTGTAATTCATCTCCATTATCTCTTTTAGGAGAAAATATGTGATGGTCATTTTAAAGAGTGTTTCTCCAGGAAGAGTCGAGATTCACTTCCTATTTCTAGCCCAATATATTTGTTCTTGATTTTTAGAGAATTGAATTCTAAACATTATATAAATAAGAACATATTGATGATCAAATAAAAAACATTTCTTTTTCAAAAAACATTACCATTATTATTATATTTATATGAATTAAAGAAAATGAAAACAATGATAATGTGGAAGAATATGACATTTATTCTCATATATAGGTTTTGAGATAGTTCCAATGTTTGGGTTTGTTCTGAATAAATAAGAATTCCCTTTCCTCTTATTTTAAAAAATAAAATTTAAATGTGGTGCTAAACAATATAACAACCAGTAACAAAAATCCATGTTGCATGCTTTCAGAATTTCTTTTCCATTTCTATATGAATTCCATGAGAGTGAACCCAACCTATTATAATACCCCTATATATCAACATACATTTTTCCATTACCATATTCAATGACTACTGCCCCTATGATCACTTCTTAATTATGAAAAAAAAGATGTAGTGATTGAATTAAAATTAAAATAAAAAACAATTTATTTGGCTCGAATGTCATCATCCAAGATAGTTTTTAAATCCAAAAAATACGTATTTATTAATAATTTTTTTAATAAATATTAGCACATAAGATTAATATATATATAGGTGTGTGTGTGTGTGTTCCATAATAAATAAAAATATGTAATTATATTTAAATATATATTAATATTAATAGTCAATATATATCATAATATTTAAATATTTACATGGAAATATATTTTTTTTATATTAATACTAAATATATTCAATAATTTTTTATATTATATTTTTTTATTTGGTGGATTACCCTAGTCTTAAAGTAGCCCTGTAACTATACACAAAACCTATGTTCAAATTCGAGTGGGAACCGGTACAATTATAGTACAATTCAAGAGGTGTTGCAGACGATGACTGATGAAAGCAGTGATGCTGGCATGATGCAGGTAAGTAGTCATGCAAGGAGGATGATGTAGCCATGATCATGCATAGGGATTTCAATCCATGATATTGTCTTCATTAACACAGGCCTTATGATCCATGTAATAAATAAATAAGTCATGATGGGGGGCTATCACCCTAGGGGGATATGTTCTGCTTCTCTGGAATGTGTGTGTGGGGTGTGTGTGTGTTTGAAAGTAATTATACCACTAAACACATAATATATATTTTTATTATATATTTAAATATAAAAATAACAATACCAGGGGAGGGTTCATGGAATGGTGAATATGGTGGGGGGTTTCAGGTTTGTAGATTTGGGGCCACATATGGTAGCACACAACGACTCATGTAATGCATGGATGAGTTTAGATGGGGAATAACATCATCTTGTGGCTTTAATCGGGTAGAAAAAATAGTGGTTATGTCTAAAATGGGAATGTAAGATTCCCGAGATCTATAAAATGGTAGATTTGTCTCTTGTTCCATCAACTATGATGGATTCATCTACTGATGGGGAGGTTTTTGATTTTATCAGTGGTGGTTATCTATTCTTCTTCATACTAGTGTAAATAGATCGGTGATGGTATGTTGGTAAATCTATAATGTGTTGGTGGGATGGGCTATTGAGGGTATGTGAAATTTTTGGATGGATTACAGGCGATGGGATGGAAACAATGGCGGTGGGGGATGGAATCATGGCCATCAGAGGTAGTGGTAGGTAGTGGATCATATGTGAGGTGCATACTATTGCTGGAGGCTCATATTGGTGAAGCCAAATGCAGGTTGTGGGTCTGAAATAGCGATGATGGGTGAGGGAAATGACTAGCGTAGTGTTGTATTTGTAGAAGATTTTTAGGCAGTGGTGGTGGAAAGTGGGTATGTAGATGTAGTGGCCTGTGGTGGCTATTTCTAGCAGTGAGTTCTGTCGATGAAGGCTAGGTTGGTAGTTTCTCCTACTATCATTTCAACTTACTTCCACGGACTCAACTGATGTTGGTAGAATTTATTTTAAAATTTTAATAAATAAATAAAAATATAAATTTTAAAAAATGATGAAATAAAACTAAAATTAAATCTAAAATGATACAAAATGAAATTATTATTTTTAATTCAAAACATGGATGAAATAAATTATGTAATTAATAGAAAAAATAAAAAACATTAGAAAATATATTATATGTATAAACATTAAAAATAAATGATTAATTTAAACAGAAATATTAAAAAAATAATGATTTATTAATTAAAAAAAAATTCAATATATAATTAAACCATAAAATAGAATGACTAATGAAAAAAAATTTCAAATTTTATATAAAAAAATTAATAATAGATCATTATTTTAAAAAATAACAAACAGTTTGAATAATATATTAAAAAATAAAAATACAAATATGAATGTGTATTAATATATATCTATAGGGCCTAAAAACCAAAAGAAGTTATTAATAGCGTTCAATCTACCACCAAAACACAAAATCATTATCGAAGGATATTCTAACTAAAAAAGATACACGATATAGATAAAAAAATTACTAAAAAACATGTAAGAAAAAACATCATTATGTATATCACTTCAATATTGTTTATTTGGAATACTATTAGATTAAAATTTATAGATTCATTATATAAATTATTAATCGAATAAAAATAATTTATTCAAAATATTAGATATACGTCTAACAACAATTTGTTAGTTTAAAAGATTAGAATTGTAAAAATTATTTTAGTTGTCTTTTTTCTATCTTTATAGGTATCACAAAAGTTTATAACAAAACATGAAAAATTAATAACAAGAATTATAGAAAACAATAAACCAAGCATCATCCTTTTAAAATTTGATATGTTGTAAAATTTTAATGAAACCCCTTTTTTCATAACAATGTCTTTATCATAAAACATCATTATATTAAACCACATCCAATGTATTTAAAAAAAACATTTATAATTATATGTTTAATAATATAAATATTGTATGTATTTTAGAAATCTTTTTTCCAAAAATGCAATTTTTCAATGTATTATGATCAAATTTTTATTACATCGTTTGTTGAAAACAATTATTGTTGATACATTCAAAGGGAAATTTTTTCCTTTTAAAATAAAGTGACAACCCCCAGAAAAACTTGTCTACACTATAAGATGTTTAATTAAATGTATTCTATATAATAGAATTTACATAATCTAATAGGTATTATAACTAAAAATTAAACATGATTCTTTTTGAAATATTTATATTTTATACGATGATTATAATATACAATGAATAATATTTACAATACTATATTTAAAGTGATTTCTTAAAAACCATTTTATATAATACTAATCAACCATGTTCATTACTATGTAAATATTAATACACGTAAATTTAAAATTATATAACCCGATTTAATGTTTTATATGAATTACAACAAAAAAATTATAAAAAACCTATATTACACACCTCTAATTGATTTCCCATTATGTTTAAAAAACATTATTCACTATGGACAAACAGATAAAAAAAATTAATGGAATTAACATCTTGATTTATATTAATCACAAGTTCCAGAAATTATATTAAAGATATTTAAATTAAATCCACATTATATAACTAAACCAAAAAAATCAACTAGATCAATATAAACCGTTATTTCTTAAGTAGAGAGATCAAATGATCACTTCTACTCGAGACAAGAATTTAATTCTGAACATATAGAAAAATTTAACAAATATAAAGAAATATGTAAATTAATGGAAAAACATAAATTATTCGCTTTCCTAAACAAGGGCATATATGACTCAAAACATGTGAAGCCTATAGTGACTAAAACAAGTGATGAACTACAAGAAATCCATTCCCAAAACTAAATCTCCACCATAGAAGACAGAAGAGAGAGTATTAATTGAATATGATGATAGAAACCCCTCCACTATGAAGGTATCTTCACATAACCATGTGAAATGATATATTAATCAAATGGTATGAAAAAGTCAAAGTAAAACCTTTTCCCATGAAATATATACATCTCTTTACTAGGATAAATGATTGAGTTACACTTATTATCTATGAATGAAATTGGTAATGGGTTGGTAACAAAGGGTTGAATAAGTACAATAAATCATAGATTTATGATAAAATATATATTTTTTAAATACATTGAACAATTTTATTTCCCTACACTCATTCCAATATGATAATTTTTTTAATATTGATAAACATCATTATTCACTTCAATTAGATTAAAATATATGTTTTTAGGAGAAAAAGTAAATTCAACATTCTCACCAAGCATAAAGAGTAGACAAATAATATTCCAAATAAATGGAAAATATTATTGGTTAAAAATATTCCATTTCGATGAAATAATGAAAATATAAAGCCAATATTATCTAATAGAATCACCTAAAAAATATGCAACTCTTTGAAAAATTCAAGTAATAGGAAATCACATTTTGATCTAACCTATTTATAATTTTCCTAATCATGGAAAAATGGGGCTCCCCCTGAGTTCAATTTATAAAAAAAATGATATTTTCACCTCCTCTAATAAATCCTCCACTCTAGGATTTGACTTGGAACCCTTAAACTTTTACAAACTATAGTGCTACTAATCTTGGACTATCCTTATTTGAGTGTTGGTCTCATAATCTTAACTCTATGGTGATATTAATAAAAATCATGAAAATTTTATATTTCATGAACATGAGGTGGATAGTAAATTTGATCAATTCTTACAAAATTAAAAATATTTAACTCACATGACCACTTTTTATGCTTTGATTTTTAACTAATTTCTCCTTTTTTTGTATAATTCGAACATATTTTTATACATCCATGATGAATGATATGATATAAGGTAACTACCCACCCAAAATTATATCATCACATAGAATCTCAATTAACCATGAAGGATATTTAATTAGATCACAGGGGAGCATAAAGTCCAATTTCCATCATTTACATCAGATAGTATCCCTTGTTAATATTGTTTTTTACCAAACCTTGCATCTTTATTGGTGACCTACTCTAAGAACCATGAAATATCTTAAAAACGTTTTACACCACCCCTTATTGACCACCTATATTCAAATGAATTCTTATTATTAGGGATGTTAGGCATAATAAATGTAATGGATAATTATTTCCTCAAATATGCAATATATTGGTGACTAAAACTGATGATATAAAATCACACATATTTTAGGCCTGAACATCATAATTATTTTACATGTAAGAGACAAGATGAAAAAAAATAACAAAACTATTTATTATAATAATTAAATAAGAAATCCTAATGCCTGATTTTGTATAATACAAAACATGATACAATTAAAAAGGAAATTAAGAATTAAATTCCCCTTAATAATAACAACAATGCTCTAAAAACCCCAAGACAACTTATTAAAGAAGTATTGTCCGACTCGATCATGGTATCTCTATCACTGAACTCAATATAAATATATAAATATATAGGGTGATAATTATATTTATTCCCATTTAAATCCACATTAAATCCTCATGTAATAATTTTCTATTAATAATACTAAATACCATTTAGTAAATAAATGAAAATAACTATTCACATAAATATGTGTACTATTATTGTCACATCATCACCCTTACTCAGTCCAATAATGATACATTAATGTATATCTATAGTATTTATAACATATGTAAAATTTTTTTTTACCTTTTAACAACTTCACCCGCTAATTTTCCACTCTCATCCCATAAAACAACAAATCACGAGATCCCATCACTTCCATAAATCAAGTCATCTCTGGTGTAAGATTTTCCTCATACCTATATTAATTTGTTTCACATATGACATATAATCATGTGTTGGAATTAGTTCAAATTTCCATATTATCGTTATTTTCATTTGGTATCTAATAATGTTTGTGACTAGAATCCATTATAAATCATGAAAATTCATTGTACTACAAGCCATCAAAGCCCATGCATGTACACCCACTGAAATCAGGATCCACCATTAAGAGATTCATGTCTGAGATATAACCCAATGATACTATATCCAAGAACACAAATTCATGGGAATTCTAGCCATTCCATACCACTACGTAATATTACAAAGAAAGAGAAATCATATGAGGGTGGGTTTTCATCTATCCATTCATAAACAAACCAGGATATTGAGAAAAAATATCCTAGATCATCTTGATGTGGATTCCCCTCATAACATGGTTGTGGTTAATATGAAAAATAAAATCATATAGAACACATATTTTTTCAGCACAAAACTAATCGAAACTACCGAACCTCAAAGTCACCTACATTTTTCATCACATATGACACCATTCCTCCATTGATAAGGAATAGAATTAAAATGTACATATAAACATATAGATTAATTTATTATTTATCCATAATTAATGTTAATGAAAATTCATTACATGATTAATCGTTTAATAATATAAACCATGTGCCAATAAAAGCATGGACTCTTTTCATATATTATCATGTACGTCATCATCATGGGTGAGCATCTAGAACAAAACATATTCTGAAAAATTTCCAATAAATTATTATAAACATAAAATTACTCTTGGAATCATCACATGCTTTTAAATAATATACGAACTCATAATTCATAGAATCAAAATGTTAATATAAATAAAAAAAGTTCATATACCATTATATATGGATTATAATATAAATAAGCATTAATGGGAAATCCCTACCCTAAAATCATCGTATACATACCAATGTCCTACACTATCTTATATAAAATCACATTTAGTATCTCATGCTAGTATCATCACCATATGTAGATCCATGTCCCTCAACCACCAATTTTTTAAACAATACCCCATTCCACCAACATCATCGTAACAATATTTGGTAAATAAAAACCAAATTAAAGATCAAAATATTTAGAGAATATATATATATATATATATCCTGAATGTAATATTCTTTATATAAATGAAAAAGAAACCGCGTACAAACAAAATAAGGAATATATGCCATTATTGAACAATAGTGAACCCAATTATCCCTAATGTTTTGATTTAATAAATTACTGGGTTTTTTATGTCTATTAATAAACAATTACTAATTAATATAAGCAATTACTTCTATACCTCATAATTTCAATTCCCAAATATTATTTATTGTATATAGATTTACAACATGTGATATATTTTTTATATAAATTATCTCAGTGAAAATTATTCCAACATTCATATTTTCTTATTAATAATGGAATAACATTTCTATGTTTTTAATTAATTTACAATTACATAAACCGTACTTAACCACTACAATAGTAGTAAAAACAATGTAGTAAATATCAAGTGGCATAAATCAACACATTGAATCATAAAGATCAAACCTAATTATTAAATCTCATTATTTATCTAAACATGCAATACTTCCCATTTTAATTCTACTATAATAAAAAATTATTCTCATCATTATAATTAATAAATTTTAATGCTGAAGTGTACTATAATTTTTAATTTATCAAATAATTATAACTCAAATGAAATAGAATATTCTTTTCATTATCATGGGAAATTTATACAATGATCTTAATTATTATACGGCATGAAATTATTTATTTTTAACCCAGTTATGGAAATTATGATAATAAAAATATTACTAGTCATTAGAAAATTAAATTATATTTCATTTCAGGAAATAATAATAACATTTTAATAATATCCAATATCATGTTATATTGGATTATTAAAGATAATAAAACATTTCAACAAAATTTTATTAAAAATTCTGTTAAATATATATGTCAATGAAGAATTATTTCCACACGTGATAATCTTCTTCAATATCAATTCAATAAATCATACAATAAAATCGTTAAAAATGATAACTATGTGATTATCATGTTAACAATTTCAATATTCAACTTTTAATTTCCCATTATTATAAAAATAAATTATTATTGAGTTATTTTCTATTTCATTTGAAGTCAAGAAATACAATTATTTCATTAATAGTAATATACTACATGAATTTAATCTCCTTATTTTAAATATTCTGAATTATCATATATTTTTTCTTCATGTGATTATATACATAATTATTTTCTTATTGTGTTGAATAAAATTAATCTAAACAATGGAGTTTAATATATGTTAATTTCACCCATGCACTGTATAAAATAAGGATAATCAGTAGATCACATACCAAAAAATATTTTGATGAAAAACTATAGAAAAATATAGTAAAGTGGATAAATTTCATTGGATTATAAAAAAAGGATAATCCCTTGATGATTTCACATTAGTCTTAAAGATCATTAATGGAAAGGTTGAGATCACCCAAACATGACGGAAACAAAGTGAGACGAAAATAATATATGGAAACTCATTTTAATGGTCATAGACATATCTATAAAAAAAATATTCGAATATACAAGAGTGCATTAAATTGTTCATTGTTTTTACATAATACAGTGAAATAAGGAAAATAGGATTCAGGTGAAAAAAACTGATATTTATTACAGAGAACTACCTGTAGATAAGAATCATTCACATTGTAAGGGTGACATGATTTTACACTTATGTGGTCTCATACCTTTACATTATAATTTTAATCATGGAAGGTACCTTACGTGGTATTAAGGTACAATAATATACATTTATATAAGTAGAAGATTACCCTTATTTGATATTTAGAAACACTAAATGTCCCTTCTATAGTGGTAGCGATATCCTTATATAGGAATTAAATATCATGGGAATCCTATACACTGTACATGAACTAACATTACATTAATATATGTAGTAATGAGTAACCATTACATTATAAACACTTTACCCCTATACAAAAGATAAAGTGTTTCCTGAATCATTCCCCTGACGAGTGATTAAGAATACTTGTCTCAGGTGCTTCACATATATAATCTTGAATCTCTAATTACACAATCTTTGTAAACACAAACATAATCTAAAACATCTTAAGGAAAATAACTCTATTTTTACACTGATTATATGATGTCTAATTAAAAATTATTCACACAGAAGGAAAAGAAACTTACCATTATAATAGGCATGAAAAAACATCCTCATGACTACTAATATGTAAACCTCAGTTGTAGCTATTAGTATATTCCCCAGAAAATATATTATTAATTAATCACGATTTATAAAACAAGTTAAATGATATTATATTTATTTTAAAATTTAAAAAATTCTTCGAAATTTATTTATATCGGAATAACACATCTAAAATAATAGAATAAAATTAAAAATATCCAAAATAGTTTTCTAAATACTTTTAATCATTAAAATTTCATCATTATTTTGAAAAAACAATTTATAAAATAAATATTATGAAAAGAAAAAGAATCTTTTTTAACTAGTAAACACTATAATAAGATAATATAAATCTTTTGAAATTAATTTAAAATCACACTATTTATTACAAACAACATAATATGTGAACACAATAACTACTACATATATTAAATGTGGACATAATATAATAAACTTATAAATAAAAAATAATAATACTTATGAATGTGTGAGATCTTAAAGACCACCTTTGTCATTTAGAATCATCCTTTTTATTTATAAACTATAAATGTGAATGAACAACCTAAATGTATAAATAATGAAACAAAATCCTTAATGGAAATTTATGAAATTAGAGGCGTGATTTAAGATACAATAATGGAATTAAATTATTGGGTTTAATGTTGTTAATATATCCATTATAAAATAAATTATGGTTTTTTGAAATATAGACTTTGAATATTTTGTCTTTGGCTACTCATGAATTTGATAGGTGTATTTATTATGACTATTATAGTAACAAATTTAATATAATATATCTCTATAACGAAATAAAAATATATAATTTAACTAAATTTTATAATTATAAAATTAATATTTATTTGTTATGTATTATTAAATTAAAAATTATTTATGAATGATTTTATTTATCTATAAAATTTTAAGAATTATGGTGATAAATTTTTTTTTATAAAATAAAAATAATTTTAATTAAAAAATAATTAATTATTATATATTAGATAATGAAATAATTTTTTTTAAAATTATATATTATCTTAAATAACAAAACTATTTTGATCAAAAAATGTTTTAAATAGTTAAACACTCCAATATTTAAAATAAGTTACATAAAAAATGAAATTGATTATAATAAAATGGTTTTTATATATTCAGTCGTCACATATTATATTATTAATATTTTATATTGTTTTTTAAATTAATTGTTTATAATATAATATTATTCACCATATAAAAAAATTATTTTTCAATTAATAATTTTTAGAAACATTGTCTGACATTTATCTATATAAATTAAAATAGTATCTTTTAAAAGTTGTTTATTATTATTGTTAATAAAATAATAAAAATTATGGATGAAAAAATAATTATTAATTTATAAAAAATAATAATCATAGTATTTAATATAAATCATGAATTTTTCCCATATAAAAATTTGTCTAATGCATCTTATATTTTAATTTAAATGAATGTTTTATAAGATTATAATATTGAATTATATTAAATAATGTAAAAAATATAAATACCAAAATCAAAATTTGGTAATATGGGTCATCATGTATTTTAAGTAAAATATAATTTCCATTGTAAATATTTAATCAAGGATAATAGGGGTGAAATAGATAATTTAATGTGGTACTATTTTTTTAGTTATCATCACACTTATACAATTTAGAAAACTATTTATTGGTTATAAATTCAGCCCCAAATACCTCTCTAGGTTTTCATCACCTTACTCTCTTATCTCCCATGTAATTCCATCAATTACCCTCCACTAACATTCCATCCATGTGGAAGTCCATTTTTTCACCTATATATGGAGCCCACATGAACCCATATAACGACACACATACCATTTATATTTATATTGAAATACATCCAATTATTCCATTAGTAGATTATAATTGTTCTTTTTTAATCCCTTTATTAAAATAATATTTTGTAAATCATCCATTTCCAAAAGGTATTTTTAGGGAAGACTCAAACTGTAAAATAAAGTATTTTTTAATCCTTAACATTATTCTCATAAATTTTCTCTATAATACTTCAAAAAATGTATCAGAAACAAACTAATATATTTATAAGAGAATGATTATTATAAAAAATATATTATGATATTAATATATTAAACATTTTTATCCTTAATGTCTTATATTAGAACAATTAAAATGCCAATCTTTTTTTTATATGATTTACCACCTCCATGAATAATTTTTTCAACCCCACCATCCATGGATTTTAATAAATTTTAATAAAAAATAATTATTATAGTTATGATATGATTCATATTTTCTAAAGGTTAATTAATCATTCTTTCTTTTATATTATAAATTTGTAATCATTGTAAATTTAACTACCTAAAATGATAAAACTATGAGGAAAAAATATTTATTCATTCCATGTAAATTTTTTTGTATCAATTATCCTATCATTATAACACAAAATAATTCTATTTTATCATAGTTTTTATTTCCACATCATGTAATCTTATATATGGAATAATGATATTATAACTAAATCACCTCATGATAATACATTTCCATTAATTATATCATGTTCACGTTTTGGTTTGTTTAACCACCTACATAAATGATGGTCTAAATATAAATAATTGATTAATATGGATGCACAATTAATGTTAATATTTGATATCAATGTGTAAATATTGTTTTTGTTTTCTTCATTGAATTTAATATTAATATTTTAACATAATATTAATATAACACCATTCATTCATTAAAATTTCCAAATGAAGAACAACAATAATTTAATCTTAAAAAATTGAATACTAAGACTATCCAAAAATGAAATTGTAACATTATAAATTATTTTGTTAAAAATATTTTAATACCTTATCATATCAACGAATGGTGAAATAGGTATCAAATCTAGATGATTGACATCTACATTACAACTCATTTACGAAAACAATAAAAATCACTAACATCCGATGATGAAAAAATAACTATAATAATATAAGTATAAAACTATCAATGATAAAATACAATAATTGTTAATTAATATCACCATAATTATGAGATAATCCATTAAATTTTTTATTTTTTTTATACAAGACATTACAATATATATGTGTACATCACGATTAACGGTAATGTTGTTTCTTGATTTAATATCCTTTCATTGAGTTTTAATAATTATTCTTGAACTACCTTATTAAATTTTTTATAAATTCTACCCTATGAAAATATTATTTTATGTTCCCTTTTTGGTAATGATTTTAAATTTTATTAAATAATCCATTTTCCAATTTTTTCTATCATCATGAATTATGTTGTTTGTAAGGGTTTTCCATTTCAATATATCTTTTGTTGAGATATTGTTTTTACTATACACTTGTTTTAATATATATCATGTATGTACAACCACATTGAAATATTATGTTATGATTATATTTATATTAATTATATTTAATTTTTTATTTTATGTTTTTAATATCAATTATTCATTATTCAAAAGTAGTAAATAATGTAATGGTTTCTGTAAACTTAATTTGTATTCAGTTTGTTTTGATCATTATTAACTTACATTATTAATAATACTTAGTAGAATTATACTATATTATTGAATAATTTAGTTCTTCATCTATTATTGTTTTGGTATTTATATTTCATTCTCATAAACTCACATTCATTGGTCAAAACATCAATTAAAATTCATTGATAGAATTAATTATTTATAAAAATATAAATATCTTAAATATAATTTACATTTATCCAATTTGATTTTTATATTATGTGCTCATATAACTTTTTTCAATAATTTTTTCCCCTCCTATATTCAATTCATAATATGTAATATCTCTCACGATCTTCATAATTTTGGTCACCTAAATTCAATAGAATATTTTACTATCTATTTTGACAATGTGGGTTTCATTGATGTCATTTTTATAAATCATAGTCATTTTATTTTTTGTGATCCTATTTGTTATATTAAACCCCATATTTTTTCCTAGGGAAATTATTTCAATTTCAAGATAATTTTTTAGAATTCCTTTTTTATTTTATCTAAAATATTTATTTATACCATCTTGAAAATGATTTTTTATATTCATATAAAATTATATTTTTACAAACAATTTATGAAATATTTTCTAAAAGAACTATTTACTGGTTTTTCTTATATATTCAGATTTATATAAAAAATTACTATCTTTATTTGAATTTTGTGTTATTGATCTCCA
Organism: Viscum album; assembly: GCA_963277665.1. Taxonomy (NCBI): domain Eukaryota; kingdom Viridiplantae; phylum Streptophyta; class Magnoliopsida; order Santalales; family Viscaceae; genus Viscum; species Viscum album. Next base: position 1,950,338,972 of record OY728136.1, on the reverse strand, counting down.
TTAAATTTATTTATAATATATTTTTTTATGGATAGAAATTATTTTTTTACTGATCTAGCACTTTTTCTCATTTTATGATATTCATTTTGGAAATGTTGTGAAGTTTTTTTAGTGGTTTTCTCTAAAATTATATATCATTTTTTATTTGAGGGAATATAAGTATATAAATAATAATTATGTGAAGAGTTTGGTCCTATATATTACCCCAATAATTGTTTATTATTTCACATCTCATGTAATAAAAATTTTATTCATAGACGTGGTCAAATTTTTCATTATTCACAAAATTTCCCCTGTATATGATTTCATTATTTTGTTATTGTATGGTTGTGCATTGACATGGAAATGTGTTCCAATATTCATGTGGTTGTTTATATATATTATTTCTCTTGTCTTCTTAAACAACTGTATAATTTATTATAGTTATTCTTATTCTACATTTCTTTTTTATACGGACATGGTATACTCTATTGGTAATTATTATTATATCATGATCTAATATTCTTATTCCATGGAATATGAATGATTTTTTTAGATTACATTTCCTTATATTATTACATATACACAACTCTTTTAGTTCCATTTTATAATTAATCAGGCACTTCTCATACAATCATATTTACTCACTTGACTATCATCTAATAATTTATCAGATGTTGATATATTTTTCTCTAACTAGTCATTTCATATCACCCCTTTTTTATGTTTCTATTCCATAGAAAAATAATAAGATTATTATGTATGAAAAAAGGTCACTAATATAATTTTTTTTAGAATATTATGTGAATCTTTTAATATTTAATATGATATAATAATATTATATATCTAATATACCATGAATCTAAATCATTGGGCTTCGGTTTATATGATTTTTATGAAATATAATTTTTTAATTAATAAGAAATATTTGAATTTTTATTATGGGTCTTCATACATGGTTTTGAAGATAATTTTTATTTAATTTATCTTCTTTTCACAATTCATTTTTATGGGTATGGTGGTATTCATGTTAAACATTCCTAATTTTACCATTATGTTTTAATGAACTTGATTGTTTATTGTGAATTAAGAATTTTGGATATTCAAAGTGGGTTTTTATAATGTTTTGAACATTACCCACTAATATATTTAATAAAAAATTATATCTTATATATATCATGTTAATATAATATGTTATGTACACATAGACAAATTAGATGAACATTCATTTATTTATTTCACATTGACCTAACATTTTCAAAAATAATTATATAATTATTTTCATAACCATGGGATTAATTTCAAACATCATTCTATCAATGTATTTCAAAATACAAACATTTTGAATCAATAAGGGGATAATAATGTTCCTCTATCTATTTTTTCATTTAATTACACTGTAACATCAAGGGAATCAATCTATTATTCTCAATAGCCTTTTTTTCAATTATTGAACAAATTTAATAGTTTGTTACTCAGAATGTGGATTCCATTATACTATAAAATTTATTTTTTAAAATAGTAATTATTTTTTTTTTACCATTCAAGGGTTTCTTTTACATTAAGTGATTACTTTCCCAAAACTATATAGAGTTTATATTAAGTGTATCTTTTATAAGATGAATATGATTATTTACCAACATTTTAAAAAAGTATTTTTTTAAATGTGATCCCACAAAAGATAAAAAATCTTTTAGATTACATAATAAATATTAGTGGATCAATATGAATATTTCATTACCCAATTGATTGTAAATGGTGTTCCAATTACCATTTAATAATTTAGAGAGGTGTTCGTCCCAAGAATATCATGAATGACTCTTTGTTAGTGGAGAATGATCTATAAAGTTGAATGTAAGATTTTATGATATATTATTTCATTGGAATTAATCTAACTATTAGTATATATTAATATGGATTTAATATCAACATATTTTCTAAAATATTCCACGTACACGAATGAATGCATCAAATAAATTTTTATCATTATTACCTCAAAGAAATGATAATTTTCCAAAAATATTGATTTTTAACAATTAATGAAACACATATCATTCATTTATAACCAAAACTAAATGGAAAATCGAGGTATACATAAAAAAATTATTCTCATGAAAAATATTAATGATACAATTTTGAGAAAAGTGATAGAAGATAATGATTTATATTATGTTTCTTCTCTTTTTATTTATATCATTGAAGGGTTCCATGATCGAGTCTGACGCACACAATAATTTACTAAAAAGGACGTGTTTTAAAATCAAATAATTATTCTTGTTATAATGGATTTGGTGAAAATATTGTATATTTTTATAATTTTGGATGATAAATTTGTTTTATGAGCATCAATTTATATTCTAGTAAAATGGTTGGAATTTCAGTCCATTTGAAGGAGCTTCATGTTAGTAGTGATGGTTTGGCACAATTTTGTTCTTGGAAATTCAGGATTTTCACTAGTTTGGTGTCACACTAGTTTGGAATCACATTAGTGTGATGTTTTAATCTATAGATTTTTATGAAAGTATAGAAATATGGATGAAACATTTTAATAATCGATGAAAATGGTTGAGTGAATGATATGGGTTTTCCAATAAATATATATAAATATAACTTTTATAAAATTATATAATGGATAATTATTAAAGATTTTATCTTTATGTAAGGATCACATGAAGTAATATACAATAAGATTATAAATTGTTTTAAAGTTAAATGGGAACCAATTTTTTTGAGAAGATTATTTTTTTAAGAGTATACATGAAATTCCTCTTTAGTGTAGTGATTTATGTCACATAAATTTATAAAATAGAGGCTTAGAAATTTCAATTAATAAATATAGTTACATGAATATAGTAATTTTAATGAATTAAATTTACAATATTTGAGAAAATGTTTCCTCAAAATGGTGTATTTAAACATTAGTTGAAAACAAACACATCAGAAATGATGTATATGCACATAGACTGAATAGAACTATACTAAAATTAAGGTATATTGAATTAATGTAGTATCATTATACTATATTACTTGTACATGATGTTGTGATTGTTTGTGATGATATTGAATTATACAATAATCATTATAATGAAAATAATTGTACACATTCTTGATGATATGCATTTGAAATTTATATTGATAAGTTGAGAAGACATATGTAAAAAGTAGTGAAAATGGGTGGTGTTAATTGGTGAAATATAAACTATTATGTAATCAAATACCTAAATAAAATTTTTTGGGAAGTGATAATGAAATGGTGTTACCAATAATGAACTCACAATCCACATAACTAGTAAATATTAGCTTATTATACTACACTATCATTCCATCATGTGTATTCTGGTTAGATTAATTATTTGAAGTAAATAGTTTAATGTGTTGTTATATGTTTTAATCTATATCGGTTGATGTGTAAACAATTATTATTGGTTCAATACATTCAAAATTAATGTGGGAACATGATCAAATGTTAAAAAAACAAAATATTAACACACTGACTCACACCTCTCTTCTCAGAGTGTATCTGGTTTCAAAAATTGGCATTCTAAATGAGGTTCCAACATTGTTTCTTCTAAATGTATCTAATTATTATGGCAACAATAGATAATGTTAAAAGTTTCATATATATTATTGAATATATTACCAAATTTATAATAACATAATGATATCAAACACAATTTCCCTCAATAAATATATTTCCTCTAATTCAATTCATGGGAATCAAATAAGTTATTTATAAAAACTGTTTATAGCTAAATAAAAATGAATATTTCACAATATTGATTTAAATGAATACAATGCATTTTATGGGATTATAAAAAAATGGATCTCTCTAATAGTCATGAGTAACACTGGTTTGGAGGCTATATAGAATAAATTGGATAATTTTATTGATGATGAATGCAATTTTAAAGAATAAAGTCGTAGTTGTTCCACACTACATTGGATGACTTGAATATGATCCTAGAGAAAAATATTAATTGTTTCATCCACAAGATAATTGATATTTTCTATGATATTATTTAAAATATTAAATAGATTAATTATTTATATATTAATAAGAAAATATAAATAATATGACACCTTTATTATCCAAATTAGTCATTTCATGGGGAGAGGAATTTAGTATAACATTCATTAGATGATCTAAAAAGATGTAAATTTTCATATGAAATGCAAGTTACACTCGAATCAATGAAGATAAATTAAATAGAGATATATCTTTTAATTATATAGAAATATTTTATATTTTTAATTATAGTGATGAAGAATAATATGATAGAGATTAATTATTTTCTCTAACGGTATGATATTTATAGAGAGGAAATATTAGGATTCAATTAAAGCTACCCTTATAATTTTTCAACTACATTAATTTTGGTAATATTGAAATAATATGTCAACATTAATTTGTTGATTATGAAGAAGAATAATATATAATATATAACCAAAAAGAAGGTTACCTCTGAAAATAAACTTCAAAAATAGAAATCTATATGGAATGAAATTTTAGTGGATGAACATGGTTTATAAAGAATAAGATGATGATAACAATATTCTACATAAAGTGGAAATAAAATTTAAAATTTATTTTAATGATGCTATGTCAAATATGGGTAAAAATTAAAAAATTAGACCGAATATTTCATCCATATAGATTGTTTTATTAACCTCAATATGTAACATGATTTGGATGACAAAGAGATTGATAGAATTATAGAAAATGAAAATGTTGTAGTTTTTTTGACTCAATCCTATGAATATATGGATAATAATAGATCAAATTTAAAACAAGTATAGATTGAATTTTAATATTAATGATTAAATAATGTGAACTGAATAGTCAAAATATATTTCATTTACTTGATTTAATAACACTATATGGTGACTTAAAACCTTACTAATTTAGTTGACTAGTAGAGAAACAAGATTGAAACTCATGAATAATAGGGGTTACCTTCCAAAATAAAATTTAATCTGAAATAAAACTAAGAGAATTAATTTAGAAGACATATAATAAAATGTTATAATATAAAGATGTATTATATGTTTCCAATGTATTCTAATTTTTTTTATGAAATAATATGTTAACAATGACCTTGGATCATTTGTAAAAGTGGTGTATGATATTATTTATAGATATTAAAAATAAATATTAATATAAATAACCAAATAATAATGAAGGGTGGTGATTATAACATTAACACCAAGGAACCCAAAAGGACAATAAAGATTTCTTCAATAGTTTAAAATTATAGGATTATAAATAATCCCAATGTGTTTAGTTTTAATTCATAATTGGTGAGATATTGATGTAATTGATAAATGTAAAGTAATTAATTGATATGATATTTTTTATTTTGATGCATTAATATTCTGGGATTCTAGTGACACCATGTCAATAAATGATGTGTTGAAGAGGTATTTGTATGGAGATAAATCGAAATTCAATTAATAATAATGTTACTATTTTACTCATTATAAAAATTAATTTCATTCAATATATATTTTTTCCCTTATTCTAATTTCTTGTATGATCATTTTGATTATAGGAAACTAAGAAATGATAATTTCTTCTATAGATCTCAAATGTAAGTGAATACATAAAAAACTATCATCATTCAATTTGAAATTACATACTTCTTGGTAGATGAAAAAGATGTGTATAATTGGACCACATATTCTGAATAGAAATGATAGTGTTGGTATTACTCATCTTTTCAATTGGGTATCTAGTGGAAGGAAAATAATTTACAAGAGAAGTATAAATGGATGAAATTTATCTTGAATAAAATAATAATATAATCCCCTATACTCATAATAGTGGGTATTCATGCTAATTTTTTTAATATGAACAAACTGAATAATTAAATTTGATGAGTTGATTATGTAGAGAATTCCAACTATGAAGAAGCTTTGAAATCCCTTGGATTTGTAATACCACATTAGAAGTGAATGATATAAAGAAGTTTTAACTAATATATGTGGATATATTATGAAACGACCTCTTAATCTTGATTGTTCTCATTAAATTTAATATAGAGATGATATTTAATAAAATGGATTCCTACCCAATAGAATGGTTGGAAACCCACTCATGAAACAATATAGAACAAATAGGAATCTACATCATATATACAGTAAAGAAAATATTTCCCTTACATTTAAATTATTGGATAAAATCCCATATAATTATATACTGGGGAAAATTCACCAATGTGGTATAGATAACATATCCATGGTAAATGGTATAGTGGATATTCAAAATCAAGAACAAAATTCTAAAAAAAATCCATTATTGATGTATATGGGTAAAGATTTACGAACATATATATTATAATAAGAATAAAATTAATCAAATATAAATAAATTGGATCAAAAATTTATTTTTTTGGAAAAGTAGTTGATAGAGAAAACATATATTGATGTACAATTTCCCATTTTTAATGATTATAAAATAATATAATGTGTCAAATTATTTTTGAAAAACCATTATTTCATTGAGTTTATGGGAATGTATCAAATGATTGTGGAAAATGAGATCAGATGAATGATCAAGAACATGAGACCAAAAAATGTGATAGAATAAACATTTATTTAATATTACAATTATGATGATAAAAATGTCATTATCGGAAAATTCAAATCTTTCTTGAATGGAAATGAAACCTTTATTAAAAATAAATGTTGTTACACCAAACAAAGGTAAAATATTATAAAATTGTTCATTTTAAGAATGAAAAAAAGATCCTTTGGGATATCATTGAGTAGTATCAACATAGTGGGGGTGATCCTTTTATTTGAAATCTCATATGTTATGTTGAGTTGTTTGCTGAATATATCATCTAGTGAAAAATAAATCTAAATTTTTTCTCATTGAGAATTGTGTACCAAACCACAACAAGAGATAAAAAGTAAAAGTATCATTGCACACGAAAATAGGATAGGGTTATGAAAAGGAAAAGCATGGAAACCCTATTAAATATTACATCAATGAAAACCATTGATTTATTTTAATGTATTTTGAAATGGATTCTATATCACAAATATTGAGGAAAAAAATAAAATGTATGGTGATAAATAATATGAAGTAATGATTTTGTTAAATTTTTCTTTACAAGGAAAAATATTTTAAAGGATAGAATGGTACAGAGACATGATATTTTAGTTATATGATTTTGAACTATTTATATATGTGTTTATAGATATAAGAACTCAAAAAGAGTATGATTCTAAGTCCTGGTGTGCTCGAAATTAATTTTATAAAAAAAATTATTTTATTTTGTGTATTCGGTGTTTCCTAATGAATGAACCAATGCACCTGTTAAAATTATTCATTTCATTAGTTTCATCCCCAATATCACCATTCTTGAACATTCCCATGAATTACTTTCCAAAAATAGTTTATATATTGTTTTGGATCCTTTGTCCCAAATTTGTTTCGCGTTCTTCCCTAGTAGGAATATGAAATCTCGGTTTAACTTTATCAGTTGGTACCAATCCTAATTATTAACCATGAATAAGGATGGATTGATGAAAAATGGAATGTATTGTTCAACCTTGTATATAATTTAAAAAACATTGAGACATGAATGAATGTTTTCCTGATTTAATATCAATAAATAAAAGGATGAAGGGTTTTTAGCCTATGAGAAAAATGACGATTTTCCAAGGATTGACGACCTCCATTTCTTAGGCTGACGTATACCAGAAACTATATATCTCGTCTAGATCCACACTTTTTAGGAATATATAGGGACTAAAAAATGCAGTATAGCAAGAATCGAGGTACACATATAAGTCCAATGAAGGTATAACAAACATCACTATACACCATGTACAGGGATGAATATGTGAAATATATCCCCTTTTGTGTAGTGGATACGATTTCAGGAAATCATACGTATGGCATGACATGTAGCGATCTTAAAAGTCATGAACCCCTTACATGTATGGGGAACTCATTTGGTGGACCAAAAGGGAATGATCTTGGGTTGAAGTATATGACTGAGTAAATGGTCACGTACCTGATTACACAGACACAACACCATTCATGGAAATGTCTATGTTACATGAGTGTCACCCCTTATGAAGAAACATTTCATATACCAGAGTGCGTGGCCACATTTTCATGTACATGAACACAACTGAGGTTAATCTATAGGGACCCTGTGTACTATGAAATTCCATTAAAAACATCAAGACATCATATAACATTATATGTATTATAATATATGTGTTTTCTTAGGGAATGACTAGGTGGTGGAGTAGGGAAACTTATTTTGTGTGTCCCCTCACATTAAATGTACACATACGTTCCATTTTTTGAATCTTCGTGGTTGAATATCTCCATCATTTTTAAATTACTTTTGGATTGTTATTAGACCATCCTATGTGTCTTTATTCATATAAAATGATGGTTTCTATTATTGTGGATTTTTTTGATATGATGTGTAAATGTTATGGGGATGGAACTTATTTAGGAGATGCCTGATGATGGTAGTTATCAGGAGAGATCACTAGAGGATTCTTCTGAGTGGAACCCCACAAACACATTATGGAATGGTTCATCGATTTCTAGAGAAAAAAACCACCATGGTATAGAGGTGTAGGTCTTAAACTTCTTAGTGGAATAACCCTATAGGATATGGTGCGGGTTCTCAGTGTATAGGGTGGGACCCCATATAGAATTATCATGTTTATCCTCAACATCTACATAGAATCAAAACATTATATATGTTGTGGGTCCTATATGAATATAGAGGAACCCTAGTTACAAAAGGATTTAGATCATCTATATATAGTGTGAAACCCCCATCATCTTGTGAGAGGGTCCTTTATCTACCAAGTGTAACCCCCTTTCGAATGGGGGTTGGGTCCAATAGTCATACTTAGTGTGGAACCACCCGGTATACTATGGTTCAAGACATCTCCTTTTAGTTTTTGGCCCCTATATAGTGTGGTACAATGATGATGTGTTACCTAACATGAATTGTTACATCTCAGACGATGTGTGAAATAAGTGGAGTCATTGATGGAAATTTGAAATAATTTGTAAATAATCTTCCAAGGATGAGGTATGAGATGGGGATATCCTTAACCTCTAATTTTATATTCATTTGAATAACCACATTTATATTATTATTTATCCACACCTTGGATTTGGTTACTCTCTTTCCATGAGAGGGGTAGATGCACAAGGTATTCCACATGACTTCCATGTTTTGAATCTAATGGATAGATAGGTATAATCATATAATATTAGTTAAAATTAATCAAAATATAGTTTATCTACTCACCGTGTTGAAGCCCTTATATTTGAATGTGGTTTATTTCACTTAGTTTTGGTTGAGCTGTTCTGTTTCAATGTGTTTTCCATATACTATATTTCCTTCCTATTATGTCTTATATTTTCTCCCTTTAGTGTTTGAGGCATCGTAATGAGTATTTATATACTCTCCCATACACGGTATTTCCCTACACATGTTTTGTATTACACTAACGATGGATAGGTCAGTGGTGACATCAAATGTTCTTAGGGATACTGGGTGGATTGGACTTGTAATAGTGGTGTATCTAGGGATTCTGGAGAAATAATATCTTAGTGGTTTACTTTTATAGTGTTTTCATTTTGGGATATATTTTTTGTGGAGTTTATTTTCCCCCATTAAATTATAGTTTCTATTTTCTTACTTATGTACACTCAAGAGATTATTTATGCTTGTTTTACTTTCTATAAGTGAAGAATTTTTTATTCTATCCCTATTTATTTTTTAAATGATATGGTTTTGTGTTTATTTAATGATACATATAAAATGGAATCCTCATGATATATATTCATTATTCACTAGTCTCCACCTCTATATTAATTTTGTGGTCTTTGGGTAGTTTTAGCTCAAGACCAGGCTTGGTTCGAGTCATGACATGGATATTCTATTATTGTTCGCATATTTCCATGCGTAAAATGATGCACCAAAGGATACATGAGAACTAAATTACTTCTGTATCACATTCGATAATGTAAAATAAAAACGGGGGCCTCAATACGAAATAATACTCTAATGAATCCATGTAAACAAACAAAATCTCGATCATAAATTTCACCCAACTAATCATTAGAGAATATACCTCATATCGATAAAATGAGATAAAATTGTCAAACCTTCCATAATTACCGATAAAAAATCAATAATTTTAATATAAATATTTAATCCCATTAAAAAATCCATCCTAAGATAATCCCATTTAAATTTCTTAATGGGTAACAATTACAATAGACTATAAGGTCATTAATTCTTAACCATCACCTACTAGTAGGAGTAGTGTCGTGTGACATAATCTATGGAATTCATCAACTTTTTTGAGAACTAATATTGACTTTGTAGGTCCCTTACATATTATTCAATCCATTTTTCACATATCATGAACCAATCATTTTAAAAAATTTATTATTTACTTTTTAAACATATTTATCCTATAAGTACATTCAACTCATCATGGGGAATATTTCCATTGGAGGAGAGGGTTCTTATTATTTGAAAATAAATATTTAAAATTAGGACCTTATATATGTCTCAATAATATGATTTACAATCCATTTTATCTCCAAAAAATGGATTATAAAACTGGGGGAATACAAAAATGAAAGGGGTGAGATAAAAATCCAAATACGCGAATAAACAAGAGAAGAGAACATAACTTATTATTCCATGGTATAACATGATCTCATAAATTATAAGGGTCATGTGTAATCACATGAGAGAATAACATAATAAATAAATAATATGATCATGGTAACATTATAAATGAGGTTGACTCCAATAAGGTGACATAAACATGAGTCCAAACTAACTACCTAGACAATTTCACATGGGGTACCAATTCCCATAATGGATTAGGTTTACTCTCAAATCCCATTCATTTAATATCATGTGTCTAAATCATTACCCAATTAAATAGATAACTATTTTGGATCAACCATAATAAAACATTCATGATTTATGTGTCCCACATAATGTAATTCAATCATAAGGCAATACATAATAATTATCCATAGAATGAAAATGTGTTTCATAATCATGTATCATATCACAATCAAATGAAATTTTAAAATAAAGAAATTTGGAAATTGGTCATAATGAATTTATTAACAAATAAATGTAATTTTGAATAGTATAGGTGTATATGTGATAAAAATATATAACTAATTATGAAACAATCCACAACTTTAAAAGAATATATATAGTAATTTAGAGAGAGATTGGTCATAAAAATAAGAAACGGTTTAGTTTGATATATCCCTTACCTCATCCTGGATTCATAAAATGTGTTCCTTATCATGTTAAATAATTAGATTATGTAATTAACTCATATTATTTAAAACATTTTTAATGTTTATTATTATTTTTATTCTATTCATTACTTGTTTTATTAAATTACATAATCATTTTGTATCTAGTATGACGTTTTGAAGATGTTCGTCCAAAAAGTCCAAAATACACATGAATGTTGAATAAGGGAAAAGAGATTATTATTTAATCTTCAAAAAAATAATAGTAATTACATAATTATAATTATTATACATAAATTATACTTGTTTTATAAAAAACTATGATTTATGATTAAGAACAATGAGCTGTATTACAATAATTTGGTTTTTAGGCTATACAAACACATGTGCAACATATCCTTTTTAGCTGGTCATAATGGAATATATGTATATATTATTTAATAATTATAGAATTGTAATTATATCACAAATATCATTATATTTATTTAGATACACTTACATATTCTATCCATGTGACATTGTAATAATAAAATTAATCGTATCGCTTCACGAGGTAGTTGACCACATTATGCACGACTAGTGTTATCATTCTTCACATTATTATAATGTTAATGGAATATGACATATATTATAAAATATAATTAATATACCATTAATATATTAAATAAATATTAAATCCATCATTATAAATATCTATGTGATGTGATGATTGAAAAAGAATTTAATCAGTCCATTATGAGGTAGCCTTCTATACACACAAGCGATGGTTTTGTTATCCATTTGATGGATGTGAAGACACATTTATGTTTTTAAATTTATATAATAATATTTTATTTCATTTTTTATAATTATTTTCTAATATATTCATTATTTATAAGGATTTTTTGTAGGAGGAAGATGAAATGGTACAATGATGATCAGTTAAGAATAATAACTCTCCTTCGAACATCCATGATAAGACTATACGAAAAGCATAAATTGATTAGATTTATGATAAATTAATGATTTTTAGTATTTGGATTTGGAATTGATGAATGTAATTGGGTAGGTATTGTTTTAGAAATAATGTTTTCATGTGTAAATAAGAATGCATAAAATGTTCCTTTTTTTACGTGGGGGAAAGGACACACATAAATTTTTTAAAAATAATAAATAATTAAAAAAAATTACAAGATAGTAGGATAAATAGTGGATACTTATCAAAAAATATATAACTTTTTATCAAAATATTTTAATGAGATTTGAATTGGGAATGTTTTTAGGTAATTTTAATCATTATCTTATTAGTTTTACCCCAAATAAACCAATTTTGACATTAATGTGGTAATTAATATTTACTATTTTTACTATTCAATGGGAAGAAATAACAAAATTTACTTATTATATAATATTAATTATTATGATTAAAAATCTATAATCCATTATTCCAAAGTAAATTTATATAATTGGGAGAAATTAATATAAAAAAAATCTCACGGCCACAAAAAATGGGCTTCAAAATAAAATGATTTCTTATAGATAAAAATGTAATAAACAAACATTTGACATTAAAGGGATTACAATTAATTTTATTTAACTAATAAATACATTATTTAAACAAATATACTTTTATTAAATTTTTAAAAAACAGAACAATGAATATTTTTTAAACATGACATATAATTTCAAATATATAATTAATAATTCTTCAGAATTCACTCAAAATTTAAATTTTATAGAAAAATTAAAAAATATACAAAAGATAATAATGATTTGTCAATTTAAAAATTTAATTTCCTTTATTCAAATAAAAAGTTGAAAATTTAGAATGTTTATTCAATCATTTTTTCAAAAATGACATAAAAATAATTGTTTTTTGAGATAAATGTATTTTCAGAAAATATAAAGTCATTACCACTAATTTTTTAAATATTAATCTATATAAATTACTTATACTTCATAAGAAAATTTAATTATATGGATATTCCAATTCAAACATCTTTATATAATAGTTATATTATTTAAACACGTTGTGTTTTTAATGAAGACAAATGATATGTACGATAACATAGGTGAAATGCGACACTGTGTTTAAATAACCTTAAATATATTGATCATTTAATCATAAAAGAAACAATATTATTACATTGAAATTAAATCTACAAATATGAATTGGAATAAAAAAATTAAAAATATATGTATGAATAGTGAGGAAAATATGTTGATAGGAATTTAGTTAATTTTTGTTAAAGAAATTATAGTTTTAGAAAATACTTCTTTCTAAAATAAAATTCTTTATTTATATGAATCAATAAATATAATAATAATAATTCTCATTTATAAAATTTATAATAAAATTTTAAATTCATTTCATTGAAACTGACTGGTCAAAATTATCTTATGATTATTTTTATTTATTTTTATAAATAGATATATTTTTTGATGAATAGTGAAAGATATTGGTTTTTGATATAAAATTACATTCCATTTGAATAATTTGCAATAAGCTATATTTTATTTCAAAATTATTTGAAAGTCACCATATATGAATTTTTTTCTTATTATTCCAATTTCTTTTATTATAATCAATTTCAATATTTATTTTCAATTAAAATCATTGCATACTTCTGAAATCATATTCATTGGAAATCCATTTTAACATCACATATATAGGATTACATGTATAATAAATAATATAACTTATTTTAATTGAAATTGGAAAATTTTATTCCAAATTTGGAAGTGTCGTGATTATTATTATATAATAAGGTCAACATAATTTTTTTTCATAATTAATAGTGACATTTTAAAAATTAATTATCATGGTTAAGGTTAAAATGATTTTATTGGTAGTTAAACTAAATTTATATCGGTGTGAAAGTTCTAATTTTTTTTTCCAAATCATATTTTTCAAAATACTTTGACTTTATATAAATTATTTTTCATCATTTATCTATATTTGTTCATTGTCGCATTTAAAAAATTTGGGTACAATTTCTTATTTTAAAAATTTCCAAGTATGTCCTCTTCTCCACTTATAAAAGGTCACTCACTATACACTCCAAATTACAGTAAAGTATACTTTTGGTAAGCCCAATTAATTCTTAAATAAATAAATTTCATCCAAACCAAAATTATATTGTCCTTTTTTTGATAGAAAAATAATCAATAGTGGATTTAGGTATAATCCTAAATTTTTGGTCTGATGAATGGAACTGTCCTTAATTGATAATCATCATTATCATTATTTTTTACACCTACTAAAAATATAAATAAATAATAATAATATAATTATTTAATTGTATCCCTCATTATTCATGTGTACATCATACTACCAACTTGCGAAATAATTAATTCATTTTCTATAATTTCTTCTCATAGATATTCATGATGATTAAATTAATGTTTATATGTGATATTATTGAAATTTTAATAAATTTTAAATACTAAAATATCATATTCTTTATTACCCTTCCATTAATTAAATAATGATAATGATGTTCGTCTATACAAAGGACTACCACCTCAGAATGTAATATGATGATTTTTTTACTACATCACATATATTGTATTGGTATGTTAATTTAATTAAATAATATAATATTTATTATATATATATCATTCAATAATTATAAAATAACACTTACCTATTTTAAATAATGATATTCTAAAAATTACAATTCTATACATGAAAATACAAGGCCAACCATTTTTTATTGAAAAATATTTCATTATTCATAATGAACACTAATTGGGAATTTTTAAAAAATTGAATTTATATATTGAAATTATAATTATCTTATGGTTATTATTCCATCGATTTCTAAATAAAAATATATCTTAATAAAGTCAAATTTCAAATTGGATTTTTGGAATTTGAGTCAAACATCATCAAAACATTCAACATGAACCCAAATGATCATGTTATTGAATATATAATGTTAATAAACAATGTATGAAGAATAATTAATTTTATAATTTTAAGAAACTATATAATCACCATAATTTTAATTTTTTAAGCTAGATAACACACGTGAAAAATCTGGATTGTGGTAAGGGATTTCTGTGAATATATTTTTTCTAAAATTTATAAACAATCTGTATCATAATAAATTTCTATATATATTTAAATTTATATAATACATTTAAATTGATGATAATCACTTTTCTGTAAATGTCTTATTATCCCTTCATATTATTATGTAATACTCAATTTTTTTAATTTCTCAAATTCATCGATTTTCAAATTTCTTTTTATAATAATATGAGGTAAGATTGGAAACCTATTTTACCTTTATAGATAAATATTATATTATAAAGTATTATTTTAATAGTTTATATGTCACATATAGATCATGATCATGTTATTATGGTAGAAATTGTATATAAATTTTATCTATTGGGTAAGGATTTAGTCTAATGAGACGTCATGTATGAGAATAGGGAGTAATAATAATCCATTATAGGACATTTCCCACCATTTGTTATTGTTTATCAAGCTATAATTAAATCATTTTTATGTAATTACATAATTTTCATTCACATTTCCATTGTTATCTTGATATTATGATACCAGGATTCTTATGATATTCTCAATTGTGATTACTCATAAGAATTCACTTTTATTATATCATATTATACATTTGAATCTGGAGTTATGTTTCATTATCATGTTTATGCCTTTTTTGGGATTCTTGTCTCACACACATCATTTATCTATTCCCTCAATTATCCTATAAATGTTTTGGATCTCAAATGTCTTTAGGAGTTCATTTTTAAGAATGAAATAAGTATTCCTTTTTAGAGCATCCTTTTTTTATTATATGAAAGTAATATTCTATAATAACGAGCACTCATGATCATTAGGATTCATATATTGGATATTTTTATTTTAAAATCAAGTCAATATATTTTTAAGAAGATGGTTAAAAATATTTTAAATTTTATTATTTAAATAAAAGTAATAATGTCCTAATTGGGTTCATTAAGACTCAGTGTCACATGTCCCATACTCGATCAAACTTATCTTTCTTCTTATTTATTTTTTAAAAAAATATTACAAGTTACATTTCGCCCCTTTAATTAATTATTCAATTAAAATGTTCTTTTATTAATAAAGGATAAAATAGGTGAGGGTACTTATAATTTTTTTTTCATATTTGTCCCATGTTTTATCTTCGTATATATGGGTTTTACTAGAACATCGACCACGTAACTATTATTTTTTGTGCTGAAAATTATCTCTATGGTCCATGCTCTTCACTAGATCCTCCATAGAAGATAGTTTATTTTATAGATCTACCACCTCAGAATTATATACAAATGTGGGTTCTATTATGTTCATCCTAATTCAAAAAACATTTAATGTATCATGTACGTGATAAAGAGTTGGTTGATTTCTCGTAAATAAACTACAACTATGCTTTGATTAATAATTTTAGGGGGTTTAATGTACCCAAGGCATAGCATAAAATTATTCCCAAATCACATGAAACTCTTCCATTTAGATAAGTGAATAAAAAAATTATCCCCCACCTCAAACTCCTATATACCTTAACAATTATCATCTTAGATATTTTTTTTACTATGAGTAGTCCAAATGTTATAGTGAATTGAATTTACATTATCTACATTTTTTAAACATTTATGATCACTAATGATTTTGTTCACTAATGTTATGAAAACATGATGGTTTTTTATTTCTCTTATCATTAATTGATACATAATGATCATTTTTTATACTATAATGAATGTTAATATTTTATAATTACTAAACTAGTGGAACGTATTAATCCAATCCTCTATTTAATTCCCTAAAACATGTTTTCAACATATACTCCATTGTATGAATAGTCCACTGAAATTTGACATCAATTTTGGGGTTATAACTATATTGACACTTGAATGAGAATTTTGAGCATGATGGAGACACTACTAGAACATGGAATTAAATGTTATTTCTCAATAAAATAAAATCATTATGGGTGTTACATAAAGCCCTAACACCACTTAATGATATTTATTATCATTTTAGTTGTGTGATAAGTCATCCTAAATTATATTATATTCAGTAATCTTGGTAAGATGATCACCCAAAAACTATTTTTAATTATTTACATTTGATTTATAATGAAGACCAATGATAAATTCTATGGAGATGTTTTCCTATTTCTATAGATGAATGGGTAATGGTTTAAAAATACCCATAGACATTTCCCATTATACCTTATATTATTAAAAAACTATAAAATTATATATATATATATATATATATATATTGTTCTATCCTTCATAATATCATTCCACCAATAGTTCCTTTGGTGATATAATTGAAAAATTTTACTCCTCGTCTGGATATAGAATTTTCAAGTATTTGTATCATTCAACAGTTCATTCATTATCACTATATTTTATTTTATTAAAAGTTGTAACAAAAAAAATAAATTTCCTTTCGTAACAATCCTGAATTCCAATGATTTAAAAATTCATAAGGATTCCAAAATCCATTTATTTCATACATCATCTCACTGATCATCATTTAACATCACAAGAATGGATGGATGATGAATCATTTGAGAATTGAGTGATGATGTTCATTCATTATGGATTCTAATATAAATCAGTTTCATGCCTATGAATAATATATCCTTGTTAATTAACATCTTTGAATAATTTTCTGAATACTTTCAACAATTTTAATCTCATAATTTGAAAGATTTAATTATAAGGAAATTTATTAAACAAATGATAGTCTTTGATCATCAATAACATTATAAAATGGTTAATAATAAGCTCCATCTATGTGAATATATACTAGAGGATTTATGGTCTTTATATATTTATCAAATATCCCCATAGAGGTAATATTTCATAGTTATCAATTTAAAGATCACTAAAACAATCTCAATATCATGTATGGGAATATTCCTGTTATGAGATTCCAACTTACATAACGCATAGTCTGTCACCTTATCAATTTTCATCATTGAAAAGTCTATTCCCTTATTACATGCATAAATGATTACCACAAAAATTTCCCCACTTTATGTCATTGTAATTATTGGTAACACGATAAGTCTCTATTTTAAATCCTTAAATTATATAAATGTACGATAGTCAAGAAAAACATTACTCCCTTCAATATCCTTTTGTAATTTTTATGGAAATTATGACATTTTATGATCAAATCCTTGATATTACCAAGTCAGTCGAAGGAAACTATTTATATCCATTAAAAATGTTGATCTAGGTTAGCCCCAATTACCTTCTTATTATAAAGTCAATAAATATTCCAATTTTGGTGATCATATGTCCAAATAATGATACATACCCCATTTAGGACCCATATTTATTGTACATTACATATAAATTTTCCTTTATTTAATATGTGACAATGTTATTCAAATTCACCTCCTAATATTCTATACTTTTGCATTAAATTTTAATATCATCATTATATACTACTGTATATTTTTTGAGGTAGTCTATGAGGACTCTATTCAATTAGTCAATAAAAATTTCCAGAGAATTAGTGATTTTATAATGCATAACTATGATATCATAGTTTCCAAGCCTTAATTAAATGTTATTTTTTTATATCTCCATCTACACCCCTATATTGTGGTGTCCTAACTGATGGTCCGTCTTAGTGAAATTATGAGACTCATATAGTTTATCAATCAATTCTTTTATATGTTATAGGTTTTAATGTTTCATTTTCATGTTTTTATTTAGTTCTTAATAATCAATGTAGTGGTGCATATACCGATAATTATTCATATGGAAGAGGACTAGAACATCACACGGGGAATCACTTTGGTGTATGAAACCATTTATAGAATCTATTGTATTTTCTTTTTTATCTATTACAACATAAAATTTTCCATTCATTATAAAATCTTGGATAGGGTAGATATCCTTTTATATGTTCAATAATGTTCCAAATCACTTGTTCCAGTGGAATTCATGAAAGAAAATCAGGGAATAAATTAGTATAGTCACTTACAACAGACATTAATTCAAGCATGATTCTATCCTTTTTCTCAATCATTTATTCTATATATGATGTCTCATAAGGAAAAAATAACACCACTAGAATATATGAATCCAATAGAGAATCATCCCCCCTAAACATGTGAAAAATATGAAGATGCCTTATGATGTGAAGGGTAACCTTACACTCTCGGTAGTTTATGATCGTATTATATTTAGACAATGATTCCATTCCTATTGTATCTTACAACTCTAATAAAGGATGTAAAATATTTTTTTTTGATAAATTCTACAAACATTGACTGGGAGGAGTTATATTCTATGTATGTAACAATTACCGAATTGTATTTTATAAAAACTGGTCAACCCACATGTTTTGAGATGGTTCTTGAATAGATATACTAAATATAAATGATATAAATGAATTTTAAAATTATAATCTAATATAAAATTTTTGATTCATGAATTAATTACTAGTTTACTAAAACCACATCGTTGTCAGGATCCACCCATACATTATTGATATTATATATTATTTACCATAAGGTCATGGAGGTTTTTTTCATTATTATATCCAACAAAATTTGGATTAGGTAATTTTATTAAGCAATTTTTTTCTTTATGCTGTTGAAAAACTACACCATAGGATGAGTTCTGATATGAACAATATTTTATTCATCAAAATTAATGGGTTTCATTATTTCTATTCCTCACTAGTCAGCTTGATACCCCTCTTTTGCACATTTTATGTATATATTAATTTCTAGAAGAAAATATATAGGAAAATTGATCCCATAATTATGAGTATTAGGATGTATGATTTTCATTCATTAGTTTCCTCAATAAATTAGTACCTTGAATACAACTCCATAGTATGTTATTTTTATCTCTAGTCCCATGGGACAAGCAAGAGTCACTAATCACAATCCCAAAATTTAGAGATTCATAATAAAACTCATATGAATCAATGTATCATATAACCAATTCTTTTAAAAAATTTATTTAATACCTTAATGAATCAATATATTATAGTATTAATTTTAATGAAAACAATAGGGTCATACTGTAAGATCCTTGTGATGTTTTCGTCTTAATCTATAGACAAATCTTCTCTTTTCTTTACAATGTGGAAGTCTATATGTAATATATGATAAATAGTTCAAGGAAAATGTTGATTTAAAATATTTTCATATAGTATTATATAACCATGAAAAAATTATCTACATTATACACTATGTTCTTGATAAATGTGCCCCACTGAATTTCTTCTCTCATAGTGTTATAAATGTAAATCACATATTTCTCATTCTCTAGTCATTGTAGCGGAGAAAATATCATTTCAATGGATTTAACCATTTTCCAAATGAATAAGAGATTAGAAGATCCACTAAATGTAGGATTACATTATGGATTAAAATAATCTAATTAAAATTGATATTTCTTATGATAAGTTGGGTGTTCTTCATGATTCAATTAATAAATAAAAACATTCCAAGTTAATCCATAAATTCCATAAACTTATCATCTCCAATGCCTTAAAATAGGAATATAATTTGTAAAATCATAAAATTTTCTATCATGTTAGATGTTTTCATGGTCTCTCTTATTTCCCTCTATTAACTAAAAGAATAAAAATAATATTAGAATATATGTACTAATAAATTCTCAAAATGGAATCGTACAAAATTAAAGAAATAACTAAGTAATGATAAATACATCCTAAGTAGTATGTCTGTTGGTATCAATATTTGTTATCCAATTTATGATTCCTATAATTTTTTCCATCAAAAAATTTCTCAACACTTTTTAATAGTTTATAATTTTTTTTGAAATTCCGAAATATATCCCTCAGGAGTGTCAAACCAAGTGTGTAGAATGGACTATTTTCATATAGTAGGTGGTTATAAATTTCACCTCAATATTCCATATAGATCATTCTCACCATTAGGTACAACTATTATAGAGCTACATAAAATTGTAATGTGTTGGTAGGGATTTAATTTCACGAAAACCACTCTATATAACATCAAAGAAATCATTGATATTTTCCTATATATATAATTATGCATACAGTTATCCAAAGGGTTCTATTTTAGTTATTATTGATTAAATCCCCAAAATAACTGGACCATAATAAAATAACAACAATAGAGTCACAATCATTTTACAAATATTAGTATATAATATTAATATTAATTATTCCATAAGTACATCCTTGAGAAAATGATACCTAGTGTATTTGGAGGACTACATTGAAATAACGTAAAAAAGAATATCAAAAATTATATACCTGTTTAATTATTCATAATGAGCTCTAAAATTAGTTCGATCACCTAAAACTACATATGATAATTTGGGTAATATATAAAATAATGTGGTGAGCTAAAAATCCCTGTATGAGAATAAACATGATAATAAAACATCACATTTGAGTTACAGGTATAACATGATATCATAACAGAAAAATATCATTTTTCATTACATGGAAGAATAGAATATTGAACATGGTATCATAAATTCATTGTAATGTCACAAATCTGGAAGCATAAAAAAATATGACATAAACATGATTGAAGGACTACTATCTAGACAAAATAAAATGGTAGAAAATTAAAATAATGGAATAGATTTATTCACTAGTCTCATACATGATGTCTCATGATACTAAAACGTTAACCAATTCATTGGAGTTATATTTCTTTTGCACCCATAATATCATGTTCATGATCTATAAATTCAAAATAATGGAATTCATTCCTATTTAATAATATAATAATTATCAATTGAAATAAATTGTATTTCATAATCATTCCTCATGTCATAATGTATGGAAATTTCATAATTATGGAATTTGATAAAAGAAAATAATGTATGTATTAACTATTAACAAGAATGGATAATAAGCTATTTTTATTTGAGGGAAACATATATACATAATTTGAAACCATTATATTAGTTTAATGAGAAATATATTGTGATTTATAGTGATATTGGTTATAACCCAAAGAAATGGTTGTTTTAATGAAATCACTTAACTAGATGATGATTTTTCTTTTTTGTTATTTATCATCGTAATTAATAAAAATTTGGTATTTATTTATTTTATTTATAACCTAGGTCATTATTGTTATTAGTATTATTTTATACATTATAATTTTTTATTTCATTACATTATCATTACGAGTTATGTCATATGATTTTACGATGTTCAAATCATATGTCCATAATAATCAGGGAATGTTATCTAAGATAAAAGATACCTTTATTTAATCATATCAATAAAAATAATCCTCTCTAAATTAAAAATTTTGTTCATAAATTATACTTTTTAAAAAGTAACCATGATTTATTATTATGAAAAATATACTATAGGACAACCATGGAGATAGTAGGTTGTATATACGCATCTGTGACTTTTCAAATTAACAATGTT
The DNA here is from genome assembly GCA_963277665.1 of Viscum album. Lineage (NCBI taxonomy): Eukaryota > Viridiplantae > Streptophyta > Magnoliopsida > Santalales > Viscaceae > Viscum > Viscum album. The sequence continues at coordinate 1,950,316,302 of OY728136.1, read as the reverse complement.
GAAAAAATAATGGAGAAAATTATCTTTTTATCTATATATAATGATCATTATATCATCAATTTTCTATTATTTATTTATTTCTATATACATATTCTATCAATGTTTTGTGGTAATAAGAAATTAATCATAGTTATTTGTAAGTCGGTCGTCTTCCGTAGACATGAACAATGTTATAATTATTCCATGGATTTTATTGTATGAAATTATATGATACATTAATATTAAATAATTATTTATTTTTAATAAATATTATATATAGAAATAAAAATCATCATCATAATTATCCTCTAGAGGTGATGATATAAAATCACTATGTCTATTGGTGAGGCAGTAGTCCACTGTACACACAAATGATGGGTTTGTTTCCCATTTGATAGAACTTGATATGTATTGAATGAAATAAATAAACATAATAATAACATATTATATGGGAGATATTTATATTATTCATTCTTCACGTCTCAGTAAGATTCAGAAATAGGTGGAAGAAGATATTTTCCAAAGATGCTCAGTTAAGAACAAAACATATTCTTTATACCACTATTTTACGATGATACCTAAATCCTAAATAGATTTGTTTTCTAAAAAAAACATATAATATAATATTTGGGTAGGGAATTAAGCATTTTATTTATGAATTCCTTTTCAAAAACATGATTTTTTTTTTGGTGTAATGAGGTTATGATAAGGGTCCCCCTTTATAATCACATGGGAGGATATAATATTAATTTTTTAAGATGATGAAATATATCTAAAATTCACATTACACAAGGATAAAAAATGGATAATTATAGAATATTAGATGATATAATGTCAAATATTTTCCGTCCAATAGTATTTGGACTTGGTTAATTGTCCATTTTAACCATTAATGTTTTATATTAACCCCCAATAAACTTATTTTAATCATTTTCATAGGAATGAAAATTTTCTTTTTTTAGTATTTTCTATGACCAGAAAATTACAATGACAAATTTATATAATATTTATTATTCTGATTCCATATGTCGAATCCCTTGTTAATTATTCGATTCATAGATGTGGTTAATTTTAACATAAAATTAATAATATAGATATGATGGAAAAATCATTTTCCAATGAAAAAGATTGCATAAGTATAAAATGTTTTTCTAACAAAAATAAAAAAAGATTATTACAATCAAATAAATTGGGTTTATAATAACATTACTGAATTAATATAACTTTTAAATCATTTAATAACATAATATAACATAGAGAATAATTTAATCAAAATCTTAGTTTTCAATTATAACCAGTATTTTTCACAATTAATTAAAAATTATTGTATTATATAAATAACAAAAAATATTATAAATACATTGTATACGTGTTCATGAAATAATGAATTTAATTTTAAAAATTTTAATTTCAAAAATTGTTATAAATTAATTTTTTTAATTGTTCAAATAATAGAATAAAAATCCCATTTTAAAAAATGTTATATCTGAAAACTATAATGGAAACCATGAAATATGTAATAACTTTTCATTATATTTTATTTTTCCTACATAATATATTTTATAAATATATTAATTCATATACATACCATTATATTAAATATCTAGGTTATAAGGGTCATACATAAATTGTAATAATAAAATAATATTAAAATCTATCAAAACATTATGTATTGTGTCACATATTATATCATAAATAAAATTATGAATATTATTATTTATAAAATCAGGTTTTTACAACACTAAAAACATCGTGGAATGAAAATATTGGATAATATCCGTACACATACAAGTTGGTACAATGAAACAGCTGTGAACATTGTAGATCACATCATCATTATTGTTCTATCAAGTGGGTAGCAACCCAATATCAATGTTATCCCTCAACGAGAAGCAATATAGGTACTCATAATACTATATCATGATCTAGTTTATAATAGAGAACTCAAAGGATAATGGAATGAGGGTTATATAATATTTTTTTTCTTGAAAACATAGATGTATCTTAGTAAAGAAGGCTAAGATCATTCATTCAAAATTCAACTATTTGACTGCCAGGATCAGTTTCCTCTTTCTCAATTAATCTTCATCCCCAGTTCACTTTCATAAAATATAATCATGCATAAAATAAAATTATTTCATGTACTAATCTAATATATAGTATGAAATTGTTAAATCAAACTTAAAAAATATATTATTGAGACCCTTATTGTCATTATAAGTTGAAAATATATCACCCAAAAGGTAATGAAGAAAAAACATAATGAAATAAAACATCTTTGGTAACTATAGATCATATATAGGGTTATTACATTCTTGTGGCATTGGCATTCCTTGTTCCATATTCCATGACCTGATCTCATACATTAACAGTACTCCGTGACCAATTCCGAGCACATAACAATAGATTATATGTCACATACTCAGGTCAAGAAAGATAAATATTTCCATAGTGATTTGACACATAATAAAATCATTGAAAGAATAATCACATGTTATAGACCAATACAACATTATAAACTCCCTAAAAATCCTAAATTTGGAAATTTCATGTGATAAATTTTATCTATGTACCATTGGTAATAACCCATCAAAACTAAAAAGATCATGATATTAATAACATTAATGGGGTAATCTAAACAAATAACTACTAGATCCTTCTCACCATCCACTAAAACACCCTCCTCTATGATTATGTGACTACTGAAATTTATATTGTTTATCTAGAAATGACCCATAAATATATTCTTATCAAGATAATGTAGTGTTAATTTACTCAATATGGTGTGATGTTGTTGGGTTTGTTCACCTTGAGTCTCAGTGTACAATAAGAATAAAAAAAACACAAACTCGTAATGTATGATAGGGATATATAGATCATCAACTTCAGGAAAATAGTTGGATGTTTCATTATTCCGAGTGGTAGAACCATTAATTATTTTAATCAAAACGATATTTTAATGTCACTCATGGGATATATTTATGGGAATCACCCTCAAAAAATTATTCATTGATATCAAATTGATCATAGCTAACACAAAGATGCCCTTTTAATTTTAAAGATGATCATAAATACATGGAACACGATACTTGATCCTAATAATCATCTAGATAAGCTTTTGGTAATTGAGACATAAGTGAGATGTTCTACTTTATTTCCTGAATAATAACATTAGAAATATCCATGGTGAAGAATTCATATAGAAGAAAAATTTATCCTCCAAATCTAGAAAATTATAAAAAATATCATGAATCAATATCGGTGTTCTGATATATGGTTGAATATAAATTGGTTATTTATACAGCATCAACTGAATCATGATTTTGACATGTATCTCAGGTAGAATCCCTAGAAACTTCACATGATTCATTTCCTCAAATTGATCTATTGTAGTATCGAATGCATCATTATACACCCCAATCATCTAGCATAGAAATAGACACTGATACTACAAGATTAAACAAGAGCTATTGAAAAATATATTTCCATACATCCATGATATACCCCACTATATAGTGAAAATATTAATCCCCATTTGGAGATGTGAAATGTTATATAATATTGTTTCAATCACTGTGATATTGATAAAAATCTAACTACTCAATTAAAAATATTTGTTGAAAAACTGACATCTGAAGTAAGAAATTTTTTAAAAGGAAATAGTACCCACCAGCCTTAAGGGAATTGTCCATATAGCATTGGATACCCCCCATTCACAGTCCTAAAGTATTATCATTCAATATACCCCTAGATATAAACTCTACCATTTGACTCAATCCATAAAAAAATAATTTAAATATATTATAATGTGAGTAAACTATTTAAAAAATTCAAAATAAATTGTGGAAGATAAAAAATCATAGTTTTCACTATTAATGTTTCATCATCACCACCAAAAGATATTTTTTAATCTACATGCTGCTGACATGCCCCATACCCTGATCTCTTATTTGGGTTCTACAAATTATACTACTATACAGATACATATTCTCTTTTCATAAAACACATTATCCTACCAACTGAATAGTACAACATCTGGAACTCTAATTTCAGGACCTATACCTTGTATCAGATCTTATATTAGTTCTCTGCCTCATACATATTCCTATTTCACCTCCCATCTATCTACCGTTATAGAATAAAATCTCTAGATTCATCATCTAACCAAATAAAAATAAATCAATTGGTGGTCAATGACATTAGTTCCAAATGTCACCAATAATTAGTCACTAACCAAAAATGTGATTGATATGTTGTATAGGTTTTACATTCCATTGGAATCACTATCCACCATAACCTTGTTGAAAATTCACATACCAAAATATGCAACCATCGGAATTTGTATCACCTAAGCACCCACCAAATATTATTTCCCCACCACCAGAATCATATTTTAGGTTCTCAATAGAAATGATATCCCAATTCCAAAACTCAATAATAATTTTCAAATAGATTATATTCATGTGTGACATGATCTTCAAATAAATTGTATCTAAAAAAATATAGCTTCCTCATCCCCTAAAAATCATAGGATATTTTTTTAATATTAGTGAAATATCCTAGAAAATAAATCAGTAACTTATTCCATTCGGTCAAATTTATAAACTCTATACATCTCTCATAACTGAAAATTTATATGTGGAAATATACTGAGAAATTTTATTAGAGGAGCTTCCACGCCATACCCTCTAACTACTCATCCTAGACCGGGATATCTCACTAGCACTAGATTGTTCCCAATTATATATATTCTATGAAAATGACCTCTCTAGATCTATCTCCATCTGATCCGAAATATTTTGGAAAAACTCAATAAAAAAACAGAAACATCCAGTCCTCCATCTCAAAAAAATGACATAGGATGTAGCGAATGGAGATATCTCAACAAGTAAAAAATATATTAAACTAACAACATGATATCATGCTATATATGTTTAACATATTTTGTGATTTTTTACTAATATTACACTCCCATATCACCCAGAGCATGTGGGGTTTTAGGGTCCATTTATGTATGTCACGATCTGAATCTGGTTTCCCCCAATACCAGTAATAAACCCTGCCTGTGAAAAGTCCTGAAGGGAGTTCTTGATCCCCATGGGCTGGCACAAGTTCCCAGGTATCATAAAATGATGTTTGGGAATAATTTACCCGAAGTTATAAACATCAAACAACAAACAAACTAAACAAAAAAAATCAGGATTTTTCAAATTAAACCATCTTTTAAAAAATTTCAGAACTGAATTACATATGTTAAAACTATGTTTTAAGACCATTACAAAGTTACAAAAGCAAATAATTATATCACATGAATCTCCCCATGGAACGAGGCCCCACCCTCAAGCCATCCCCACAACACTACATCACGAACGACCGGGAAAACCCAAACTGTTGTCACTAAAGTTGTAACCAAACCTGTGACAAAAAAAATAACCATGCCTACTTACACACAATGGTGTAATTTGGGTGTGATCCAATTCCTAGTAGTATACCACCACAATGTGATTCCATGTGATAAACATTCAATGAAAAAAATCTAGCAAGATTTCATAAACATGAAATGATAGTTACAATTTCTAAAAAATGAAACTTAAAAATTTAAAAGGTTTTCAAGTGGAATATCATTTAGAATAAAAACAATTAAAAATAATTTCAACACTACTGAATTTTCCATCCAACCATACCATATGCCAAAGGTACACACTAAGTAACTAATGATCACAAGAAATAAGAAGTAACCCTTAGGCACTAGCTCGATGTGGGTCCCAGGTACCTCATATCTCTATGAGAGTAACCATCATAAATTTCCATTCTCATGCACGATCCAAAAGTAGGGAACATACCCATAACCTATTGGTCTCCAATCGTCATCATAATAGTTTTGTTAAAGGTTTAAGTGTCAATATGTATAAGTGAAACTGAGGCCAAACCCCGCGGATTCCCCATGATACTAGTACACATCCACCCACCTAGATACATGGGTTTTCCTGTTGTGCTCAAAGAAGATCAAGAAGTCATGAAATATAATTTGAATATGAAATTATCATTTCCACATCACAAATTGTCCAAACATCCAACATTTATATCACACGAGTCACAAAATCAAACTTTTCATTCAAATTGATTTTGAAATCCAACTCACAACAAAATAACCCACAACACTTTTCACATTTCATTAACACTTCCACAAATCCATTAATTTATTTAGAAATAATTTAAAAGGTGATACAAATCACATAACAGCCCACACACACATTCCACATTATACCCTTTTTACCTTTTAAATCATTGTATCATCAAACTGACATGAAATAGCAAACAAAAAAGTTTACCTCCATCATTTCAATATAATAAAACACTTCATAAATATAAAAAACATTAAATATATGTTTGACACCTTAAAACATCACTTAAACTTTAAAAACCCATATGTGGTGAACAGACACCCCAAACAGTACATATGCGCCCTTTTCCCAAATTGTTTAACCAACTAAAAAATTTAATATTTTCATAAAAAGAACCCAAGTGGTGTAACTATGTTTTGCACACAAAACCCATTTCCAAACCCCCATCTATGACCAAGAGAATTCCAAAATCTATCCAAAAGAGAATTGGAATGCCTAGATACATTTTTAAAACCACTTTCATGTGTTATAAAATCACCTTGAAAAATACAACAATAGATCCAAATGAAAACCCACATTTTCATAAAATGATCTCAAGAAGTATAACAATATTTTACACATCCAACCTATTAAAAACCATCTTTTTAGGCCCACATGACAGTAATACATTACCAAACTAGAATTTTCAGGCGAACAAAGATTTATTAAATAAAATATATAAGTTATGAAATGCACCCAAAGAATACCCTATGAGTTAAACATGAAAACACCAAATTTCATATTAAAAATCAATTATAAAATTAATCATTGAACCAAATCAATCATAAACAGTTTTCACACCATGACCAACATATGAGGATTATGAAAAATGATTAAATTAATAATGCTAATTCATGAATAATTATTTACACATGGAACCACATAACTTTTATGTTGAAACCCTCAAAACATTGTGTGAAACATCAACAGCAACACCGTTGCACCTCAATGACGTGAAATCCAACATAAAAACACAATATTTTTCCCAAATGACATAAAATCAAACCCTATGTACAAACCCTAACTTCAATACACTAGTAAACTCAAGGATAAGAGAAAAACCCCTAATCACATTGAATGTAACCCAAAATAATTTGAAAGAAGAATGGAGGATACCAACATACTCAAGTGATCTTGTAGATATCGACACAGATACACCGGTATCTAAATTTTCAAATAGCCAAAAATTTATGGGTGATTTTAATGAGGATATGTAGATCATGTAGGAATTTTAATAAGGGAAAAATAATGAGAAAATAATGAGTTGTGAATGAATGAAATTACCTTTATAAATCTGCTGAAATTGAGGAAGCTCAATAGGTTTTGATTTATTCAGCGATGCAATTGATCTTACTATAGAGGGGAAGATATCTAGAGCCTTACAAAGTCAATGGTCTTGGGATAGAGCTAGAATAAATTAAAAATAGTTATCATTTAATAATTTATTAAAAAAACAAAATGTTTTTTAACATCAAATGGATTTTCCGGGTGGCCCAACTCCTTAAATAAAAATGTAAAGCCACCATGATTATGGAATTTTAAAGGGACCAAATTGATATGTTTTTGTTAATAGGTAAGGGTTGGAAAAATAGGAATTGGAATGGTTAATTTTTTTCTGAAAAATGATATATTTATAAAGGAAATACAAAATATTTTAATATTTGGAAATAGGATCACGGTTTAGCCCAAATTTTGAAAACCCTCTATTTCCATCAAAATGAATGGAAGACTACCAAAACAAAGAAATAATGGAAATTAAATAAAAAATAAATTTAACATAAGTCATTTATTCGACAATTATCCCCACCATAAAAACATTCCATCCATGGATATCCATAGCTTGTCCAAATACAAAAACACAACCCCAATGAAAATCTATGGTGTACTTCTTCTCCATGATTCGCCCACTAAAGCCAAAACACCTATAGTGATCAATTAAGGAATGATTTCTCACACACAAAAAACATACACAACATTCAAAAAATGATAAATCACATTCAAGATTTATCCCAAAAGAAAACTCCTCAAACTCTATCAGAACTAGACTCAATAAATTCACCCAAACGAACAACAACATTGAACAAGGTTACACATACCTTATGTTAACTAATCTATTGGGATCTCTCCAATACCGAAATTTTCTCAAAGAATATGTTTGTAGGTAGGTAAATCCCAATAAGACTACCTACCTCCAAGCCTATACCACAAATAATTTTGAGTTTTTGGCATAGTGGGACACTAATAGGCGCTCCACTATAAGAGACCAAACATCTTATCCGACCATCATGGGCTGACAAAGAAAGAAGAAAAAAATTAAATATTTCAGAAGGTTTCTTGGTTAGTCCACACGGTTTGGGAATATGTGCACTAACTGTGTAGATCATTCTTTGTGCATGGATTCTAGGAACACACTCACTACTAATCATATACAAACCATGTGCTCATCCAGTTTAGAAAAATTTTAAACCATTCTCCATAGACTCAATAGAAACCAAAGGGAAAGGGAATGAAATTGGTCGATGAAATGGGTACAAGGCGCACTACCTATTTCCACCAAACAAGAATAACAGAAGAATGATGAAGACACTGGAGGGTTAAATTATTCCTATCTTTCATACTAAGGATAAGACATTGTAAAATTGTTTAAACAACCCTGGGATTTCCCCTGACTACAAGCTACATTCTCTCCAAGACCTATGGCTAGAGCTCAAATGATTGAAACTTCTTTGGCCTCGTTGTTAGGCTTTAGAAACCCCCTGAATGTGAATTCTTCTTTTGTTTCCACCAACAACTACACTACAATCCTCGATAAGTTTTCCAAGACATAATACATTCCAAACTCACATTACCCCAACCCGATATTTCACTGAAACAAGGGATTAGATGATGAACACACATCTCCCCTTGTTTCTTTAGGTGAGAAACAATTCATCTAAAGAACACCAATACTCTACTTCCTCTAAAATGGAATATTTTGATGTTTTTTCAAGGAATACTTTCTCACCATATAACAGAATTTCTCAGAGGATTGCAAGAATTTCACCATTACGGTCAATCGAGCACATGACATCATAAGGGATCACCAAACATGACCATTGTGACTTGTATAAATAGTGGATGGATAGGGACATTATACAACATCCCCAAACAACACACAATTCTACAAAGTGGCCATAATATTCTCTCATGACCAGATTCCCCACGCTGGTAGTTTCACGAGAACTCAAACTTCAAATACACTATAAATGACCCACATGCACTCTTAGAAACCATCTACACAACCATCCTCACTAACAACCCCAGGCAACATCGACCTTTGAAGAATCAGGTAACATAAGAAACTATAATATCTTTCAACCATCCACAAGCACTTTCCCGCTACAGGAGTATCCTCAAACCCAAAAATGAATGGTTGTAGACTCATTCTAGTATGTTTTAGAAAATATTCCATACATTGATCAACTGGAGTATTTTCCAATAATGAAACAATTAGGGTTGCCCTTTACTGATGCACTGACACTTAATGTGGGCGTACCTTATCCAACAAGGGAACCCAGGTACCCAACCTTGTTGGTCGATTTCTTATGAAATAGGAAAACCAGATCCAAATAGATGAGGGGAACCACCATAAAGGCTTCCCAAACATTTCTCAGAAGAGACAACTAACCAACACCTCAACCCAACTAACTGACCACACCCAAACCCAAAATAATATTCAAACAGGAGGGGCTCATGGACACAAAACATTCAACAACATCAACATTTCTTAAAAAAAATAAAGTACACTCTATCCGAAAACACTAATCCGGACATCAGGTTTTCCTTTTAAACACTTTTTTAAGAGACACAGCTCAGTGGTTAGTGTATCCACCGATGGTACCAGATGGGCCCTTCACATGCATGATTCCATGCCACATCAGGCACCCTCCTCATATCCATCTCGGGAGTCATCCAGTCATTCCATTAACCATCATCCATCCCATATAACTCCATGCATATGGTGTCTCATAATAAATACCAATGGTTAAGACAAAGACTCTTTCCACTTTTCAAAACCAATACAATCTACAAATACATCCTTTTTCTCAATACCTCTTACCATGAAATTGAACCGAAATTATAGCTTACAAAAAATTTCATAAAGGTGTAATAATTCAAATGAAAACACACTTTCAAGTCATAAATATTAATTTCAAAACATCTCATCCCATTAATAAACTTTACAACACTTTAGAAAACTTTATTAGAACCACTTTTTCAAAACAAACTGTAACATACTTCTTAGTTTCAAAAGTGGCGTAAACACGCGATTTTCCTAATCAAAATAAATCTAAAATTTTAGTTCCACCATTTAAATAATAAAAACCATCCCTATTTATTTGAAAATAATTTCACGAAAACCATACGCTTCTTAAAACCATGTAATTTTTACATTAAAACTGAACTTCCTTGATTTTAAAACTAAAGGAGACAAGACAATGCTAGGGGGAACTAGATTTAGTGGTTAAAAAGGACATATGCTAAGAGGACATACTCTAATCACTTCACCATCACGGAGAGTGTTACCAATAAATAACACTTTCTTTACATGGATTTCCAGGCCCCACTATCTCACTAAGACCATTACCCAACCCTTGTTTCATTTCCTCTAATCATCGTTGAAACAAAAAAAAAACCAATGAAATTAGATACGTCCTGGCCTCCCATGGTGACTTGAATCCCATAATGAGGTGTGGTGATCCAGAAAACTAACCATTTATATAATTTCATTTCTTCACAATCCTATCTCCAGAAAATCATGATGGTTCCCTAGATAACAAAACCCAAAGAGAGGGAACCACCTATGAAACAATTTTGTCACGAACCAAATCTGGTTTCCACCAATATAGGCACCAATACTGGATCGTGAAAAGTCCCAAAGGGAGTTCATAATCCCTACAGGCTTGAAAAGTGCATGGGTATCATTAATTTATGTTTGGGAATGATTTACCCGAGATTATAAACATTATAAAACATAGAAACTCAATAAAACAAATCTGGAATTTTCAACTGAAACAGTCTTTTACAAAATTTAAGAACTGAATAAAATAAGATAAATAAATTATTAATAACCATTAAAAGGAAAACAATCAAATAAGGACAGTCCAAGAACCTCCAAATGTAAAGAGGCACCACCCTAAGTCCATCCCCACAACACTCCATCAGGAACGACCAGTAAAAACACGAACTGTTTGCACAAAAGTTGTACCCAAAACTACGACAAATAAATTACCAAGTATACTTAAACAAAATGGTGTAAGTAATGTGTGAGAAAATTCCCAATAGGATAAAACCACTATGATATTACATGTGATAAAAATTCAATTACAAAAATCTTGAAAGTTTTTATTAACATGAAATGCTAGTTAGAATTTCTAAAAACCGCAACTTAAAAATTAAAACAGTATTCAAGTGGGCTATTATTAGGAATAAAAACTTTTAAAAATAATTTATACACTACTGAATTTTCCAGAAAACCATACCATATTCCAATGGTACACACAATGTAACTACTGGGTATAAGCTATAAGAAATAACTCTTAGGCACTAGCTCATTGTGGGTCCTAGGTACCTATTATCTCGGTGAGAGTAACAATCAAAAATATTCATTCTCATGAATGAGAAACTAGTAGATAACATATCAATAACCTTTTAGTCCTCAATCATCAAAATAATTGTTTAGTTAGAATTGAAAGTGTCAATATAGTTATGTGAAACAGAGGCCAAACCCCACAGATTCACAAGCATACTAGTATACGTCCACCAACCTAGATACCCGAGTTTTCCCATTGTGATCATACAAGTTCAAAAAGTCATGAAATATAATTCTTACATGAATATATCATTTCCACTTCACAAATTCAACAAACAACCAAAATTTATACCAAAAAAGTCACAAAAGTCTACTTTTCATTGAAATTGATTTTGAAATCCAACTCACACCAATATTGCCCACATCACTTTTCAAATTTCTTTAACACATCTAGAAATCCCTTAAACAATTTTATAAAACATTTACAAGGTGATTCACATCACATAACACCCCACACACACATTCTAAAGAATACCCATTTTACCTTAAAAATCATTTTATCATCAAACATACAAGAAACATCCCACAAACAAGTTTCTCTCCAACATCACAATATAATAAAACATTTCAGAAATTTTCAAAACACTCAATAAATGTTTGATATCTTAAAACATATCTTCACCATTCAAAAACACATATTTGGTAAAAAAAACACCAAACAGTACAAATGATCCATTTTTCCACATTTTTTAACAAACTAAAACATTTCAAATTTTCATAAAAAGAACTCATGTGGTGTAACTATGTCTTACACACTAAACCCGTTTCAAACCCCCCATTTAAGACCAAAGCCATACCAATTTTTATCCAAACAGAATTGGTAGCCCTAGAATGATTTATAAGACTACTTTAAAGTGTTATAAAATTACCATTAATAATTCCATAAAAGATAAAAATGGAATCACACATTTTCCTAAAATGCTCTCAAGAATTATAACTATGTTTGACACATCAAAACTATTGAAAAATTCCATATTTAATCACACATGAATCTAATACATTACCAAAAGAGAATTTTCCAGCCAAACAATATTTAGTAATCCAATTCCATAAGTTGGGAAATACACTCAAATAATACCCAATGAGTTACACATGAAGACACTCAATTTCATGTAAAGATAACTATAAAATTAAACACCTAACCAAATCAATCATATATTGTTTTTTCACTGCACCCAACATATGAGGAGTATGAAAAATTAGTAAATAGAGAAAGCTAACACATCAATAATTGTTTATAGTGGGAACCACATACCTTTTATGTCGATACCCTGAAAACATGGTGTGAAACATCAACCGCACCACCATCGCTCCTCAAGGAAGTGAAATCAAACCTAAAACCATATGATTTCACGCAAAAAGACAACAAACCAAACCCTAGGTTTGAACCCTAACTTCTAGACATAAGGAAACTCAAATATAAGGGAATAATCCCTAATAAAAAAGAATATATCCCCAATCAAATTTAATGAAGAATGAAGGAGACCAACTTACTCTAGAGATCTCGTAGTTATTTCCCCAAATACCCCTATATCTAAATTTTCAAACAGCCAAAAATTTATAGGGGATTTGAAAAAGGATAAGGAGATCATGAAGGAATATGAATATGTAAAAAATATTAATAAATAAAAGAGTTATTATGGAATCAAATTACCTTTATAAATCTTCTCGAATTGAGGATGCTTAAGAATTTTCAGCTTCTTCCACGAGGAATATGATCTCCAAAGAGGTGGGAAATAGATTAAAAGCGTGCCTAGTTTCAGTGGGCTCAGCATAGAGGTGTAATCACTAAAAATAGTTAAAATTTAATAAGTTATTAAAAAACAAAATGTTATTAAACTGGAAATGGGCTTTTGGGGTGGCCCAACTTCTTAAATAAAAAGCTAAATCCACCGTGATTACGAATTTATAAAGGGATGAAATTGATATGGTGGTGTTAATAGGTAAGTGATGGAAAAGTATGAATTGGAATTGATGAAGAATGTTAATAAATGAAGTTTTAATAAAATAAATAAAATTTATTTTATAATCCGGAATTGGGCTCACGGTTTGGCCCAAATTTTGAAAACTCTCAATTTCCCCCAAAATGAATTGAAATCCACAAAAAAATATGAAATTAAATGAAAAATAAAATTAAAAAAGTCATGGATGTGACAATATAGGTTAACTCTCATTATTTCTCCCTTATAACCCTACCGTCAAGTATTTTTATGGTGGGATGTGTCTATAATGAAATAACATGATTTTGGTACATATGAATTTATTACAGAGTCACATTAAGGAAGGGTCACAAATAGTCGATAAAATCTATTCCATTTGCAATATACCAACCAATATAATATGTCCCCATCACTAACCATAACCATTTCAATAGTTTTCCATGACTATTGTTGTGTAAACCAAACTTCCAAATTACAATATTGTTGTTCGACACCATTTTAACATATTTAATCCAAAATAAATTCTTGAAAATTCCGTTAGGAACTATTCTACCTATTTTTAATTATTATATTGCAGTTTAAAATAATTATAACACTTTTATTACATAAATTTTATTAATCCAAAACAAAAAATAATCAATTATTACGACCTAATTACATTACACAAATAACCAACCACCACACGCCTTCCCTTGTGATCTTAATCATGACACGTGCGAGATATATCCATACGTTCACCAAATGATGAAAACATACAAAAATATAGAGCTATTTCAGCCCATGATTAAAATATAGTAAAATAATAACATCACAAATCATGTGATAAAACCAAAAAGAAATAACATCCAACCATTACATAAAGATATAAAATTCACAATCCCTCTATGGGAATATGGGTTTTACCTTGCACATGGTTTATCTATTCCCATGATTGATCTCACTATCAAAGCCAAACATGTCTTATTTTTAAGTCTAATTTTCATAAATAGTAATGAAACAAAAAAAGAAAACACCTATAATACCAACTTTTCTTTTTCCAACCCTACTCACTTGAAATAGTAGTTTAAAAAGTTAAAAAAACGACCGTATGCGTGGGTTCTCTTACTTTGGAGGCTACCAACTAGTAATGAAGGTCATTTGAGACAAATGAAAAGACAATACACACTTTAACACAGTATACCAAATATGATAGTTATGATAAAAATAATATATATTGATAAGAAATAACCATTCATCAATGATTAAAGTCCCAAACATAGAATGTACCAAAACAATGATATAATAAATAACCAAGTAATGATAGTCTAAAGTTCCAGTAAGGAAAGAAAAATATTAAAATAAATATGGTCCCTATAACGGGGGACAAATGAATATGTGGTCTAATAATCAATATTCCATATTAATTTAAAAAATATTCCATGGGTCTATTTCACATATTTGAACATAAAACCATGATATATTCTCAACATACATTAGATTCCCTGGAATAATATGTGTAATACTCCATACTCAAACACTAATGGTGTCTAGTATAATATATAGTCTAATAAATTTTCTATAAAACTGTGAAAATAAATAATTAATATAATAAATAACATGAAAAATGTTCAAAATAAACTAGATAGCATTGAAAATATCAACAGTCATACATTAGATTCATAACTCATATTCTCAAGGTGTCAATAGTTGAAGAAAAAAGGGTTTGTTCATTATTATTTCAATTTTAATATATCGGGGATGTTCCCATACATGTTACCACACCACATCCAACAATTTCTTCTTATATCGCATTTTAAACACCAAAATGAGATAATGAGGCATTGTTCACATCAATTTATGTCAATGATGTGGAACATCATGCACAACCATCCATATTCAATTATTTGGAACACTATTTCTAAAATCCTCACCCATGGGTCATTGATCATCATTCCCACATCAAAAGAATTTCATCAAAAACAATATGCAAGGTCTTAAACACATGAACATTAAATACATGATCCCAACATTGATGAATTATCTAGAGAACGGGTTCACAAAATACGACGCCTCAAGTGCCCAATTATTAAAGGATTACATTCCATGGAGATGTGGAGAGATCCAGGTATATATCACTTTTTTCTAGAAATGAACAGGGTGGAGAATTAAGAAAAATAATTTATAGTTGGGAGTAAAAAATAGAATAATGATTAATTCTTAATAGGTAAATAATGTTGCGGTAAAATATTTTAAACTGAAAAAAACAATATGGTTCCCTATATCTAAGATAAAACCAAGACACATGGTTTTCCTAGCCACCCGCATGGTTTAATAAAATATTTCATAGAAATTTAGATTCCTCTATCCAGTGGGTCTCATGAAACATGGTCTAATAGGCCACTAATAATGGTTTTCTAACAATTCTAAACCCCCCATAATGAATGGTTCTGGAACAAGGTTAGTAATCACCGTGCATGGACATTCCAGAAATCACTACATTGATTTTTTCCTTTATTTTATTATCTGAATCCTCAAAAGAAATATTGAAACCATTCATACACTATTATGATATTTCATTACCCAATTTAAAAGGATTCAACCCAAAATTTAAACCAAAACATACCACATTTTGTGTTCAGGATCTTATAATCATATATTAACATTTTTTTGGTATATCATTTTATGAGTAAAAACTTTCTTATTATATGATACTAGTCTTAGCTAATGGTATCTGATGAATGGCTGAAATCCATAGAATTGAAATTCAATGTCATGGGTTATTTGGATCATCCAACGTTAACTCTAGATATTTAATATTTTGTAGGTGAAGTAGATCATTATTGGTCAATATATAGGACTACACATGAATGAGATGAAATTGATTCATTGGAATTGGATGAATTTATTAATATATTATATTTGAAATATTTTATTATGAATATTTAACTTTTGATGGAATATAATTCATGGTATTAAGACATAAAGAGAATGATTCAATGTCCATGTATGGATCAAACATCACATGATTATCAACACAAACAAGTTTTTTATTAAATTTCATCACAGTATGCTTAATCAGTTTAAATAAGGATATAATATAAATATAAAATAAAATTTCCATCTAATGAATTAAATTTTTATTGGAAAATTTTTTGTTCTATTAAGAATGTGGTAATGAAGTTTGAAAGTGATCAAGTCTTCTACTAAAACAATAGTAGAATATGAAATCCATTTGTAGTGAAATATGGAATCATACATCGAGGAAATATAATGAATGAAAAATGATGATTTTAATTAGTTATATTTTTAATAAAATACACTTCGGGGAATGACTAATGAAATCCTAGAAGAGACATTATATTTTGGTATACAGCTCATGATTGGAATAAAAAATTTATTTATTGTGGTTATTCCTATTCTATTGAATAGTGAGTTAAAAATCATACATATATTGATATGGTTTATTGTGAATATTTGTGTCCAATGATGAATAAAAATGTGGTTAAGCATCCCAAATTTTAGAATAATGGTAATGTGAAATTTTTTTCTAATACTTCGGAACATGTTGTGCAATAAAATGAAGTGGTCACATGTTTGTTGCATCTTTATTAAGATTATAAAAATGTTATTTTGGGTTGGGTATGAACAATTTATTTCATATTTTAGATGATTCGAAATATATTAGAATCTTCACCATAAGAAATTAATTTCGATCATTTGGTAAGAACGCACAAGTGATGTATTAATAAAAAAATAATTTATAAGAATCTTACCATTTTTGTTTGTTGAATTACATTATCAAATAACTAGGTTAATTTTCCCATTATATTGATTTATGATTTTCTTGGTATGGATTGGATTTCAATTATTCATGTTTTAACATATTTCATAGACAATGAAGTTATTATTTTGATAATGTTTTCTATTTTTATATAAGAATCAATTCTTACCATTGATAATATGTCATTATATTGAGATGATTTTATTAGATGGAAATGAATGTCACCTTTCATATATTTATAAAAATAAAAATAAATATTCTAATTAATGAGGAACCTATATTAAATTAATATCGTAATGTTTTATTTTATTAGATAAGTAATATTTAACATGATTGAGAAGTTGTTTTTACTGTTGAAGATTCTCCTATTTCTAACGCATTACAAAAATCCGTTTTCAAATCAATAAAGTAGAACTTTTATGATTGAAAATAAATTTACCATAATTTTTAGAGTAACTATTCATTCATTATATAACATTAACAAGGGGTGTTCTTAATTTTTTAAAATAAATATGTTTCAATAATAAATTTCATTGTTTATAATGTCTTGAATATCATCACTTTTTAAAAAATGGATCATTATACTCATATATATTATTTTTATCATCAATTATAGTGAGAACCATATTTATTGATGATGTATCTCATGGTCAGATACCATCTTTTGAAAGAAAATGGGGAATATTTTTTGAATATAGTGTCACATAATAGATAAGAGAACTATGAGGTAGGTTTTATTTTCATTGGGTTGAAAAACTATCTTACAACATTTATAGAGAATATAAAGTGTTATTTCCAAGAGTACGTTGATATGTTTTTGGATTTTCATGTGGAATATATTTTTTGTTTTATAAAAACCATGTGGACCATTAAATAGACCAATGAATTATTCTTTAATTCATAAAATAAAATAAGTTATATGAAAAACAAAAAAAGATGAATTTTGGTTGTAGTTGATTTTTTTCCACATATTTTTAATCTCTAAAGAGAGAATGATAATTGAAACATTGAAAATTAAGGTTTTTAAAGGATAGAAAACACCCAAATACTATTATGGATATATGTAGTCTTTTGGTATATTGGAGTTACTATAATTTATTTGTTGAAATATTTTCATAGGTACCTATCCAACATGAAAATTTAAATAAAAATAAATCAAATCTATCTTAAGAAATATGTTTAGAAATTATGTTTGGTGAATAATATTTTTTGGACCTATTCATTAGGAATGTTAATGTTTCTTTCTTGAATGATTCTTCATTTAAAGGAAATGTTTTTATTCTAATGTATAATGATCAATTAATTGATTATGTATTATGTCAACTAAAACATCATGAGTTATATTATCCTATATAAGACCTATAATCCACGTTTGTTGGGTTTTCATTAAAAAAATATACTATCATTTATATGGTGTATTGTGTGAAAGAAATATTGATCATGAAATTTGAAGTATATAGATTCACATTGAAAAAGTAGAAGAAGATGTATAAAAGATGGTTGTTAATATTTATGGATATTTCTACATGTTTCAATTCTATCTTGAAAATGTAAACAAACCTTTCAATTGTCCAATATATAATGATGATTCTAAATTAATCATGTTACATTTGTAACATAAACCTTTTACTAATGATTGAAGTAATTTTGGCTAAAATATTTTTCATGTCGGAACATCCCCTTTTCTTTTTAACATGTCAGGGTAAATATCTATATTATCTTTATTTAATCTTGCTTATAAGGTTGACCGAGTTTTATAAGGAAATGTAAAATATGGATAGATGGAAATGTTTATGGAGATTAATATTGTGAAATAAGGTATTATCATATTTTTAAACAGATTATGTGTTCCTTGGGATTCATAGTTAATGATATAATTTTTGAGTGAATCTCATTTTTCTAAATTGTTCATTAATCTTATCAAAAATAAAGTATAAAGAGACCATTATTAGTAATAGTAGTGGGATAGAAGAAAATTGTATATTGAAAACATTACCATTAAATCATTGACTTGTCAATCTACTAAATCATAATGAAAATTACTGAATGGGATCATTCATCATTTTCTAGTGCCACAATGTAAATTGGGAAATATATCAATCGATATCACGGTGCGATTTCCATATATATCATAATGTAATAATGTAATTTTGGTTATTATTAATAAATTTACAAAATTTTAACATTTCCATATTATTTGGGATATTCTATCTTTATATCATATTTTCCCAACATTACCTCAAAGAGAAAGTATGGTTACATGGAGTTCCATTGTCCATTATATATGTCCATGATTTAATATTTACTTCTAATATTTTAAAAGTCCATGTTAGGAGATTGGGAATAGAATTAAATTTATATATAAATTTTCACCATCAATATGATTAGTAGTGATGAATAATGATTCAGAATATATATGATTTGATTTAATAATTTAAAATGAATTAATATGGATTTTGGGACCACCATATTTCCTTATTTGAGTTATCATATAACAATAGTTTCCATTAAATTATATTTATTTAACATTTTGTGTCATTATATAGAATGTGGTGTTAGACTCCTGCTTTTATGTTGAACTACGTGAAAACATGTTAATGGGACCAGATATTGTAGTCGAAATGGTTCATAATGTGAAGATGATTCAAGAATACTAGTGGGTGTCTCATAGTATACGAGGAAGTTATGTTGCATAAATAGAGGAAATAAATTTCATTCAAGATTAGTGATCTTGTTTTTCATAGGCAATCTCCATGGAAATTTGTCATCTGTTTTTGAAAAATTGGGAAGATAATTCCATAGTTCATTAGGTTGTATAAAATAGTAGATAAATTTTGTGTGGATTACTTAACATGTTTATTATATTCTATGTTTATCAATGTTACACAATTTATTTTATCTTTTGATGTTTTGAAAATATGTCACAGATTTATCTCATGTTATGATACCTTAAGAAGTTTAGTTGGAAGAAAAACATCCTTATGAGGAACTTCTTATTCAAATTCCTTACCATAGAGAGAATTTGTTGTGAAATAAGGTAATTTATATAGTTAATGATTTTATAAAAAACTTATTATTGATGAATCAACATGGTAATCTCAAAATTCTACAAGGGGAAGATATGTCCACATGATCAATAAGTGAATAAAATCATGAAGACACGGTTTAAAAAGGTGGGATGCATTTTACAGCCTAGTTATGTAAAGATAAATCATTTTCAATTTCATTAATATTAATTACTTATATTTAGGTGATTATTATTTCTTATATGAATATCTAGTAATTTTTCATTAAAAATGAAAAACAATTCATTCTAACAAAATTACGGTTTCATACAGTATATGGTTTAATAAATTTCATCATATCAAGATTATTGAATTATAATATAAAAAATTACATTTATTTTTAAATCGTTATGGAAAAATAATCTTTCGATGAATTTTTTATAGTCTATAAAATTATTTATTTTTTAATTAATTGTGAAAAATACTTATTTTAATTTTAAAACAGATTTACTTTAAATGTTTTTCAATGTCATATTATATGTTATATTATTTTTCTAATTTCATTACTTAATTTTAATTAAAACTAAATTGTTTCTTATTATTTCAATTAATTTTGTATATTTATTTCATATTAAATATTTTTGATAATTAAAATATAATTCAGGAAAAACATATTATCATTTCATTGTGTCAAATTAAAATTAAATTAATTACTACCAATTCTGTGAATAGAATCATGATAATTTTATTCCAAAATATTAATCAAAAAGTGAATTTTTTTAAATTGGTTCTTTCTTCGTTTTCATTTAGAATAGTAGGAATAACAAAATTTTCTCACCCCTGTCAAGGTAAACTGTGAAATTAAGGCCCTGGATAATATAACAATTAATAAAAAAAATCCTAAAAATAACCTTTATTTAATATTAATTGTCTATATCATCTTTAAAAATACTATATTATAATATGTAACAAATATTAAATTTTTTTGAATGTTAGCTTTATAATATTTATGTAAATGATAATGTTAAAAATGTCACTCTCTCGATTTTAATGTCAAGAATATTTTGGTTTAGGGATGAAAATACAATATAATCTATTATATAAAGTCACCTGAAATGAAAAATATATTTTTATCAGGAATACTTTTTTTAATCTATAATGATGAATTAATTACGATTGATTCTTATGCAACATTGATAGAATTTTTATTCAATTATTAGAAAAAGAAAGTAAATAATTTTAAAAAAATGATAAATCAATATAATTTGAATTAATTCTTATGTTAAATTGATTTTATATATAAATATATCAATTTAATGATGTGTTAATATATTACATTCATTTTAATATTCTTTCATGTTATAGTAAATTATAAATTAAATGAACTACTCAAAACACAACTTTAATGATATTTTATTACAAATACAATTTGATTAAATGATTCAAAATTCCAAAAATACCTCTCACCCACAACATTAATACTATATGGATGAATATATTATCCATGGTATATTTATTCCCCTATTTTCCTACCAAAAAAACTATCTTGACCCCTAAATAATAGAAAACGTTTTGCCTCGGTAGTCATCAAAATGGTATAGCATGTTTTGAAAAAAGATAACGGTAATAACATAATCTAAAGAAGACCCATTTATAGTTGATGAATGGATTTATACTCATCCTCAAATTAGAATCTAGTAATACAATTTTTAAACCATTTTTCTTTTGAAAATTATTTTATTTTATTTAATACATCATGAAATTCCATAAATTCTCATCCCCCCTCTTTTAGATGGGAACACCTTCTCTAATTTTCTTCACTCTAAAAAAACAATTTCGTTTTGCCACACCTTGGACATGTACAATCCATTAAATTCCAACCCACATTCTATAGGACTTAATTTTGTTATAATTCCATCCTTCATTAGATTTGGGTGTAAAAAAAGGTTTTCCAATGAAAAGGAATATATATAACAAAACGTGATAAGTCAGACTTAAGTTATAAAAAAGGGTTTTTATAAAATAATTTAATATAATTTGATGATTTATTTTCAAAATATTTTTATTACATGTACATATATTTTAAATTACATTATGATTGTATTTATATAGTCATAAATAAATTATTAATGGCATTTTAGGACACGTTTTTACATTTATTCAAATGTCTTCGCTGTTAAATTTTTTAATTATTTTATACGGAAAATGAATACTATATTAAGAAATCGATAAAAGAAATTTATTATTATAATATATATTAAATCAATGGATTTTCCAACCAATGAACGAATTATACTATTTTTGGATTCCATTATGTGGTTCCATTTCACTTTAATTAAAAAACACTCCATCAAATTTTTTTGGAAATACTTTTTTTTGAAAATTTGCTTCAAAAAGACAATTTAATATAAATTTCAAAAAATGTTTTCTTATGGGTAAAAATAATGTTTTTATGATGTACCATTCTAGGTATTATGAGTGATTTGTGGTTCTTATTTATTTTTCCTGTTGATGGGTGGATCTGTTAAAAATAGAGGAAATGTGGATTCATTATAAACCATCTATGTGTGGTTCCATTATAAAAAAATAATGAGTGAGGCCATTATATATCTGAAATTTATAATTAAATGGAATGGGGTTAACATTCATGTCTTATACAAATATATTATTCAAATTTGAAGAAAATTATCTTATATTGGTAAGAGGTATTTGAAGAGTGATATGAAAATAATTCATCCAAAAATGTATTTGATTTATCTGTTATTTTATGGGGTTTTATAGATATATTATTATTATTAAAACAATGAAACATTCTTTTTTACTGTAATGTATATTCTCTTACATTATGTAAATTTTAACACCTATTCTTGAAAAAAAATCAAGAGTTTTCATGATTTCTAAGAAACATTTATGAGTTTTATTTTTTCCTTTATCATTTCATTTGAAATGTCTTTTCAAAATATTTGTGCGGTGAATTTGATTCCATTGTTAATATAATATTTTTTGATCTAAATTAGAATTTTTTAAAAGAATCATTTTTATGGGTATTCATGGATTAATTTTTTTTGTTCTAGAATCTTGTCCCTTGTGAAAATTTTTGTTTCCATTAATGTTTTAATTTTTTCCAATTTGTTTTAATGATGAGTATGTAAAAAAATGTGGTTAAGATAAAAATAATGAATCTATTTCATGAAAATAAATGTTTTTATAACATAAAAAAAAAATTTCTTGAAAAATCGATAATAAGTAATATTGACTACATTATGAAGTAATATTTATATTTTCAAGGGTGATAAACTAATTCCAAATAAATATAGACCTAAAATATATTTTTAAATCCATGATAGTGAATTACTATCAAAAACAAAATATTATATATTTTTTATGTTTAGTTCATATAATGTTTCGAAATTTTTTCATTCCATATCATATTTTAGTGAATTATTCTCACACCATTGTAAAGGATGGAAAAATTGAAAAATTCAAAAAGTGCACATAATATATTTTAAAATTTTAAAGATAATGTAAAATATGTTATAATTATTCCATTATAAATCATTTATTAATATATAAATATTTCCATAAAAAATATTATAATAACGTGATTATGGAATACAAATATACCCACCAAAAAAAGAATATAGGGTCACCCTTTTGGAAAAACTATAATTTGACCATTTTGGTAACCAAAAAATGGTAAAATAGAAAATAATACATGAAAACTATTGAATTAATTATATTTTAATATTTTTTTAGGTTTTGTGGAGAAGGAATATTAAATAATATAAAATATAAATAGAAACATAAAAAGTACGAATAAATGTTATATTGTTGGAAAAACACTTATAGATATGGAATCCATTGAATTTGGGTATAAATAAATAGATAAAAATATACTTATAATTTAATTCACTTAATTTTAATTAATTTAATCATAAAATAATATCAAGTGTACTATATTCACCATAAAAAATAAAGAAAGTGGTGAATATAGAACATACCTTAATGATGGTAAATTGAGGTGAAGATGCCCTTTTCTAAAGTTCCAAAATGATTATTTATTAATATAACCACTATAATATAAAATTAAAAATGATGAAAAATATTTAATATTATTTATTCCATAATTATATTTCAATATTTTGGCCCCTATTAAATTTTATTTACACATTTATTAACAATTATTTATTAAAATCAATATTTTAGTGTCAAATATTTGTTGGCAAATCATGTTTTAGTTTGTAGATTCTATTACACACACCTAGGTCATGGTTTTCCCACATAAACATTCATAATAATTTATTAATTTTCATATTTATTCTTTATTAATAATTTTATAATTAGCAATGTATGGTGATGAATAAAAATGAATTATATCACTCCATGGAGGTCGTTGTTCGCACATATACAATGTTTATTTAATAAGGGATATAATTAAGGGAATGTAAATAATAATTTATAATTACATGATTATAAATACATTATAAATTTAATATTATTCATTAAATACATACTTATAAACATCTGGTTGATGTTAGTGATGAAAATGAAACAGATCGCTTCATGGATGTGGTATTCTCCACATATACACGAGAATTGTTTTCTTTTCCATATGTTAAAAATTAATACAAAATTATTTGAATATAATATCATTTATTTATAGTAATAATAAATATTTTTTTAGTAATTATGGTTAAAATATATTTTTTTGGTAGATAAGGCAACAAATTTGATAGAATTTGGTTAAGACATATATATCCTCCTTGGATATTATCAATTGGAATTTATCTAAAGACATATAAGATTTTTTTGGTAATTATATATCCTTTATGATTTGGGGATGAATATTTGAAAGTTATTTGGAATTATATGGTAAGATATAGGATGCTCAATGTGTGTGAATAAATAAGGATATGATTGTAATATCCCCTAATTTGGAACTCTCTCTTATTTGAAAAATGGCTTAGTTATGTACCTCAACCACACCTCCCATTACGCTAAAAAATTATGACAAGAATAAGTGGTGTGATATGTATTTTGGGAATACTATTCCCTTGGATACATATTTATTAAAATATGAGTAATAAAATAACAATAATAAATAATTATCAATGTGATGAAATAATAGAAATTGAATAATTAAGCGTAATACCAACAATTGAAATATGAATGAATTTTCCAAGAAATAATAATGTGAAATTGTATTGTGATACTGGATTGTATGTAAATTTCATGGTAGTTTATGTAAAAATAAACAACTATAAGAATCAAAAGTCCTTGGTCTTGAACCCCATATCGGTCCCATCTCAAAACTACATGAAATCCATTAAGAATAAAATCAACATCATAGTCCTTTTACAATATGTAATCATGTATATATTTAATATTCGTAGGATCCAAATAAAATACTATGTAATGTGTGAGTATAAATTTGTATTTCAACACCACTGTATCTAAACCCAATGAGTCTAATAACATGTAAATGAAATAATTCAATAAAAAAACGTGTTAAAAACTAAAAAACTAAATTAATACCACATCGACCTACTTCCAAACAATGCTAGAATCTCTATAATATTTCCTCAAGACCAATCCAACAACAACCATATATCCATTGTAAACCATGAATGATATCAAAATAATTCCAAAATGTCGCTAATTACGTATAAAAAACATGATAACCACAACCATATATCCACGTTATAAATCACTAAAATTTGGGTCAAAATATCTATATAATAATTTCATTGTGTAAATTTTGTTCGATCCATATATATAATAATTTTTACATGTATTAGTGTCAATCAAGGAGTATAATAATTTTTCATGTGTTATGGATAATCATGATATATAATATTTTCAACATTAGTCATGGGGAATATCCCACTTTATAACCATTTCATCATTCCTCACTAGGAATAGCGTTATATATAATCATTTTATCATATCAAATAGATCCAATTCCCCATAAAAGATTTACAGCATAGAAAAAACAACACACATTATTGAAATAAGGATATCCAGACAGCCTATCATAATTACCATTCATTAATTATGAAAATTACATTTTATCTTTTAATTAAACATTTTATCTATCTTTTTTCTAGAAACCAAAAACATTCAACTCTATTTAATGATTAATCAAATCCAAGGTGAATTTATATAAAGAAATCTCCAAAACTCATATCATGCTAAAACCAAGTCTAGAAAAAACTAATTTTTTTAAATATCAATATTTCAGATAATTATAGTTATATAAAACATATAATTATGGTTTTGGCCCCATACCTTTAATAGATGATCAACCCATTCATTAAATAGGATTATCTATCAATAACTATGAATACAATTATCACATGTAGTATAATAGATCAAAACTGATTAAGAAAAAAAACTAAAGTTTGAACGAACAATATATAATATCCCAAGAGTTAGAGAAAAAAGGAGTATAAGGGAGAACCTAAAAATAATGACTTACAAATTATTGATATTATCTATGGGGTTGAAAAGAATGGAGGATTAAAATCCAAAATCACCATGAAAATTCAATATGGTTGAGAGGAGAAGACTACATGAATGGTGAATGAAACATCTACTACACGAGACCCATTGAAATATATGATTGGGAAATTACATGAAATTTAATTCCTTTTTATCTCGTGTTTTTCGCTAAAGAGGGATATTGTGAAAAACCTTTCACAATTGATTATTATTTAACCCTACTCAACTATTATATGGAGTGATATTTTACAAGAATTATAACTGATTCACCCATCCACTATTCCACAAAATCTACCATGGATGTTAGGTTTTGGTTAACACATACATGGTGTGTAATGACCAAGTTTGTAGTTTAGTTCAAAAATTTTATATTAGGACCACGACCACCCCCAAAACCTTCCAATGAATGAAGAACCATGTAAACTAGTAAACACATCTATAATTATATTCCATTAAAAAAACATCCCTAAATATTATGTTTCATTCCAAAACAATGGATATCTATCCCAGAAAAGGAGTCATCCACTAAGACTCAAACTAAAAACTCAAATAGGGTACTAGATAGGAAATGAAATGGTCATACATACTCCCTAGATAATAAATAACTTCCCTAAGATGCTCTTAGATTCACTATAGGGTCTTGTTGAACAAGTCGGTCCATTGTTCTTGCATATTAGACTCCATCACCTAGGTATCCTAGTAAGCAAGAAAAATAAACCACAACACTCAACCAAAATAAATCACCCTATTCTATAAATACTTTTTACTAAAATCGACAATATGATTCTGATTCTCCACCAAGGGTGCATTAGTACATAGCTGGAATTATTTTATTTCTATCACATGAGAAGGGTATAGATCACATATTTGAATTTGTGACATGTGAATCACAATGATCATGGAATGATATCACTTTGGATGGAGAAATTTGTAGGCCAATGGACCGACCATATCCACTCTCTCAAGTATCCTACCAAATGGGATATTATCTATCCAATTTCAAAATACAACTTTACACAATCATTTGTGACTGATAAATGAAAAAATGATGATCATACTTGAAATATATAGTTCATATTGGACGGTAAACATAATATTTATGCATTCTCTACCTGGTCACCAAACATTTCCTGATCAATTAAACATGAACAGTAATATCTTGAATGAGACTAGGTCCAAAAATCACTAAATTTTCAGCCTCCAACATAAAACCATGAATTGAATGGTCTTCAATACCAATAACAGAAATGTTACATCTGGATATATTCATGGAAGTTGATATAATATGTAAACTCAAAGAGTTTCTTATATTTCACTAAAAACCCAATGTCATTCAAAACACATGTTAACAACATACCCTCTAGAACTAAAATTTTCCACTCAAATTTACATTATTTTTTACGATGATAAGACATACTCGAATGAACCACTGATCACAGATCAATTTTTAGCCTCTTCTAAATCCTCTAATTTAATCTAGTATCACTTCAAGAAATTATACACTTCAATCATTATAAAACCAAAATACCTTTCACACATAAATACAATTGATATCATCTATATTGATGGTCTTGCTAATTGGAAATAGATGGACACCATTGTTAGTAGATTAAAAATCTGCCATACAAACATCATTATCACAGCCTTCCTAGTTAATATTATCACAAAAATCTATAGTGACATGATCCCATTTCCAATAATGAATGGTAAAATGCAATAAAATCCTCTATATACTCTAGTGATCAAAGTTTCACTACTAATAAGTGAAATATCTTGACAAAAATAGTTCTATCAATTTATTCATTCCTAACCACCATTTCTATTTATGGATATCAAAATGCAATTTTTTTCCAACCAAGATTTATCGCTCATATAGCTATAAGAAACTCTTTCCTAACATGCTCACGAAAGCCCATAGCAACTCACACTTTTCCCTAAAAGGAATATAAATTTTTATTCCAAGATGCCATCATGAATATCTCTTCCTTAAATATATTTGATATGATAGATTTTATCCATCCCAATTGGATAACATCATTGTCTTAATAAAGTCTAAAACAACAGGTATAAAAAATGGTCACGTCAATGCCACTCATGCCAGAGAATACTAATCATCTAGATTCATGTCCAAAAAGAGTTATATCACCCTCCACTAATTATAAAATATTCATACTACCTCTTCTTATGTCATTCAACTCAGAACATCATTAAAAACGTTGATCTTTTCTAGAATGTAAGAAAACTCTAATATGAAATACTATAGATACTCCATCCATATTAACTTTTGAAGGAAGATTTCCTACTAATAGAAGATGTACCAGATTATCTTATGGTAAATACATATCATAAATCCATCCACATGATACTATTACATCATCATATCAGGTCATATACAACTACTACTATATAAAAATTACAATTAGGATAATTACTCTCACGTGGTCTCAGATATGTTGAGAAATAAGAATCCACTAAATCAGTCTACATCAAAACTGCAACGAGTCCCAATAAGGATGAATTAAATTACATGATATAATAATTACCTTAAATAGGTAATGTTTTGATAGGTTATTAGGTCATAATTCATATCATCTAACGAATATCCCTTTCATATGATTCAAAACAAACAAACTTTACTCCCTTTTTTGTCAACATTGGCATTGATTTTTCTCAATATTTAAAGTCACTAATTAATTATTGATAATAAATTATTATATAAGATATATCAAAATATTGAATACATTATTGGTATTATCCCATGATACCATATTTGCAACAATCTCTGGTTCCACTAATTCAATTTCCTCTGAGATTACATGGTTGAATAATTTCACATTATCAGTCCAGATACATCATTTGGATAGCTTGGAAGAAATTAAATTCTTCCTCAATTAAATAAAAAATCATTCAAGATGTTAGTGATGAAAAAAACCCATCAAAACCCCCAAAAAATATTCCTAAAAAAGATGAATGTTCTGATTCATCGAGGCCATTAATACAATATATGCATTGGTGAATACAAAAGACATCACTATGAACTCATTAAGTCCATGATTATTCCTAAAATACATTCAAGGTATGTATGATGGTATCACTCTCACAAAATATATCCTAATAAAAAGTCGATAATGTAATATATCATGTATCCTCTTAACTAGTTCAATATATTCTCCATTGATGGAAAAAGATACAAATTTTCTACCTTCATTGTGTTCAATCTCTGATAATCCAAACATAAGTGAAAATTACCATTTCCATCATGGAGAGTAGAAATGGAGAAACCAAAGAAGATGTACTAGTATTTATGAAACCATTAGTTTCTAGATATTCAAACTGAGAATTCAATTCTTGAATCTCGAATGGTACTATTATATTAGAATTAATTGAAACATGTTTCACTCCCAACACCAAACTTATAATTAAAATGATCTCTCCCTCGAGTGGTATTATGTAAAATTCTGAAGGAAAAACATCTTAAATGTTCTCTACCACCTAATGAAAAGAATCATGTTTCAACACATCATTATCAAATGAATTTCTATCTATCTTATCCGTGATACAATAGAATATACACTAAATTTGTCTGGCATGACAAACCTGAAGATACCACTCACTATGATGAGAATATATTCCACTTTCAAGAGATAAAAAGGAAAATTACCTTTTGTAATATTTTATATTATTCTATAGTATAACCATAAAATCCATCCCAAGAAAAAATTGAAGCCATTCAGTTGTAGAAAAAATTGTTCCCAAAAGAAATGGAGGCCACTGTTTTATAAGAACCATGACTTGAAATTTTTGATATTCTATTTTGGAACTCATAATGGAGTAACAATTGTAGAAACCTCCTCAAGGATTACCATATCCAAGAAAAAATATTTTAAAAATTGGGTGAATAAAAAGGAATGTGAAACTCTTTTATCATGAAAATCATGAGAAATGGTAGAAGATAAAAGGGTTGTACCTATGACTATAGGCGGTCATGCATCCACAATAGCCAGTGTAGCTTGCATGATGTTGAGATGAACAGAACATTTACCATAGGCCCCATCCTATATCCTCTATGATAGTCCATCTTCGAGGTACTGTCCTTCCAGTACTGGGGATCCCAGTCCCCTTCATTGTCTAGAACATATTGTGCAACATCAACTTCCTCTCTAATGAGGTGTTGTTGAGTCCTTCCTATAAATTAGTACCTATCAAAATACCTTATCAAAAACCATCTACTTATTTTCTTAAATAAATCTATATTTTTTCTATTCTGCATAATACCAACACTCCAAAGTGGGTTATAGACACTGATGGCATTTTTTGATGAACTTTCCATTGTTGTAACACTACAACCGAACTATACCCTTTGATGGATATCCATGTCCTAGACAGTTCGTCCCACTATTACCTTGGAGAATATGTTTATAGTGATGGTTCATTATACAAGAGGTATATTTCCATGTTTTCCCTATTAAAACATCATGCCCTCTTCTTAGGTTCTCTCTCATATTCCCTTCAACGATGACTGGAAAATTCATCACATCTACAAAAAATCGTAGAAAAAATATTTTCACTATAAACCTGATCTCATAGAAAAGATTGTCCTAAAAATTTCACACCCTATAGGTATATTCGTCTATAAAAGATTGTTGAAAGACTTACTGGTTAGTGAAAACATCATTACAATACAATAATAACGTGTCATATTGGGTTATATGATATAAATCAAAATCCTTCTCATCCATCATTATCTCGTTATAGATGTCTCTCAAGAACATCATCTATAATTCCTTTTAAGAAAGTTCATAATTATAAAAATATTACACTACAATATGTAAATAATTATTGTATGATCAGCAATGATTATATATATAAAGCTTCACCTTTATATTTTCAGGCATCTCAAGAAGCTTAACATTCTTCTAGAAAACCTCAATCTAGAACTCGGCTGAACGTGGGACTCTTTACCTAGTGAATGGTGGTGGATGATGCAGCTTGAACTCTCTCATTAGCTCATACATCCAAGGTACAATATGAAAATTAACTCTTTCAATAGATCACATGAATCTCAGGACGTTTTCATGTAGATGACCATCCATCAGATCCTCATGAAATACAAGATGGTCTAGTTCATCTATTCCTGGAGAATGATGATTTGTAATCTCATAAAAGACAACATGAATTTTATATGAAGGAAATTTCTCTACAATACAAATAGAATCCTTAGAAATCTTGAAACAAAACCATGTTTCTCACAAATAGGTGACAAAAGTAAAGGAAAAATAAATCATGGATCTTAAAAATATATAAAACATAATTATTTTAATTGCATGAATGTTCAATTATTTTATATATTAGATAACAAATTTATATCATATCACATTTTAATAGGGAATAATAAATCACCTGAAATAAATATTTCTCTATCATGAACAATACATATCAATACATATCCCAATGAGATAATTATGAGGCATGTATACTCATCTCATTCCATACCATTCCAATATTATATATTTCAAGAAATAATAACATCATAAATAATTATTAAAAACAACATGTTAATCAATTTTGATAAAATTACATTAACTATAACAATAAAATAGTGAAAACAAAAATCCAACCTTAGCAACTCTGATTTCCCCTATATATGGGTCCGCTAATCCCATCCAAGATCAAATTACCATGATCTGACACATTATTTACCTAATTATACTGTTCCCAAATTACGACAAATAAAATAAGAAACATGTTGTCCTCTAGACCCACTTTTAATGTCCCAATATCATTAAAACATTCATGTGGCCAAAATGTGATGGTTATGAGATTGCAAGCATGACTCCTTATATTCTATAGGAATACAACAAGTATCAAGGGTGTGATATATATAGTGGAGGGAAAATACCCATGGTTATAGAGTTACAACACTGTATAATAATTATATAATAATAACAAATAATTATTAGAGTGTAAAAATAATAGAAACTAAAAAATACAATAGAAAAACAATTTTTAAAAGAAAAGTTAATAATTTATTATATGATAATGGAATAATGTTATTTTGTGATGAAATATAAATAAATATCATTATATTAGTAATAAAATTAAAGACTACTAGAAGAATAAGGCCCTGGTCCTAACCCCATGTTAGTCCCGCCACCAAACTATTGCCCATCCAACAAGAAACTAGCAATTTTATTACCCCTTTCCCTTATCTAATAATTTTCCCATGTAGTATTCTAAGGTACAAAATGGACTCATGAGTAGGGTGTGAGCATAACTCTATAGACAATAACTACCAAGTATATACATAACCCTAATGAAAAAAGTGAATGAAATAATACAAAAAATGGGTGTATTAAAAATATTAACTATTACATTCAAAGCATATCAAATTACTTCAAACTATTGTGAGAATATCTCTGAGCATGCCACATAACCAAGCCGACCCCAACTATATAACCATGGAAAATCATATCCTACCTTGGCACAAGGATGGAATTTCTCTCAGCATTTTTGGAAACCATGACAACACAATAGTATATCAATGGTTTAAAATAACACAAATCTAGGTCAAATGCACTATATAATATTTTATAAATTTAGATCAGTAATGAGACTTTAATACAATATTTTTTTTTTCTTATAGTAGTTATATGACCAGAATAATATCTTTTCCACTTCTAGAATGACCAATCCCGATATATAAGCTTTTTAGTATGTGTAACTGGGTTTAGCTCTCTATATAATCACAGCATTATGTCCCACTAGGCATAACCCACTATATATGTATTTAATCATATTAAACTATTCCAAATATCCCTACAATAATATAATCATACAAGAGAGAACACATGTCATAATAAAAAAGTATATCACTGTATCAAATCATAAGGCTCGATGGTTAATTATGAAAATATACATCTATCATTCAATTACATTTCCCCTGTATTTTTTGTATATAAACCAATAAAATTATAGTAATTTCAATAATTAATGCAATAAAAGTTGAATATATATGAATAAATCCCCCAAAAATAATTCCATTCTAATAAAACATTGATCAATTAGTGGATTAATTTTTAATCTAAGGTTCTCTCACCAAAATGGTAGCCACATGCTGAGTTAATAACAAACTGAATACAAAGGGATTCAATAGAATGAAAAATTCAACATTTATTTTATTGAGACTCATGCTATATTGGTGAAATCATAATATTTAAAATATATTTAATTAATCTGAACAACAGGTTTTGGTTTGGACCCAGTAACATTAATTGATGGTCCACCAACACATCCATCCAGATTCACCAATAATAACAAAGGTGAATACGATCTCCATAATGATCCTTTATTAAAACCGATCAATATCAAAAACAATAGTGACCATTGTTAAGATATTACACATCAATGGCCAGATAACAAAGGGATATAAAGTGATAAAAAATAACATACAAGGGATTTATTTTCACAAAGTTGGTGTCTATAATGGATGATAAACCTCCGAAAAAATATGAAAACTCCCTAGCGTTTAGAGGATTAGGATTCATGTGGGGTTAATGAATAATTCTCTTCATAAAACCCATTAAAATGTATTTTCATCAAATTACATGGTGTGTAATTCATATATACAAAAATTATTTTTTTATAGGGATACACCTAAATGCCCATATTTATATATTAACATTTTATAATGCTCAAATTTTATAGGGAAAGTATGGATTAAAACGAATGCAACCAATTTAATCCCCACACTGGTTCAAAACATGCCAATTTGAAGTTATATGTTTTGTAACATTTACATAACATGTAATCGCCCATGCTATATATTTTTTATGGAATTATACATAAAGAATCTAACCACCCGAATGCCTTCCAAATGATGGAACACCCTTGTAATCCAACTGAATCAATTTATTCATAGTCTCCATTAACATAATATAAAATATATCTATATAAATTTGTTTATTTTTCCAAACAAAGACTCTACAACTCAAACTATATTTAGTAAACATGGTTCAATAAAAAATTAATGATTGACGTACCTGATAAAATATGGGATCTTACAATATGTTTTATTTTAATAAGTGATCGAGGAAAATTAATATATAGTAAATGTTTTATAGATAATAGGTTTCCCTAATTTAGTAAAATATTTAGGGAAATATTTATTACGGTCTAAATACACTTATACAATCATAATCATAACATTTTACTATTTATTAGAAACATTAAATCTTTCTCTACCCCCCCTCTTTAATACATATAACAGTTTCTGGGGAGAAATTTGATTAGCATTTTAACTATTAGTTAGGTTAAGTAATTGTATTATACTCATTATAAAATTATAAAATTACAATTCAAATACTGAAAATTGTTTTTAATGATTCAATTTATTATTTTGTAAAAATTAACTTATAATTTATGTTTTTAAAATTAAGTGGAAACTAATTTAAAATTAATTTTTTTAATTATAAATTATTTTTATTCCAAACACAATTATAAATTTCACTATCATTTAATTAATTTTTTACAATAAATGAATCAATATTTATTTCAAATACAAAATTAACTAAGAATTATAGTAAAAACATTAATCATATATGAAATGATAAAAATCAAAAATATTTCATTTATTAGAAATTTATGGGACTAGATCCCATGTGGTTACACCATTTGTGTGTTCTCTAGGTTATCATAGATTGGACTAGGCTTTGAAGCTATCTAGAGGGTTTTTGAAGTAATGTATTGGATTTTGACTGATTAAAATTCATGTAATATTTACGTGTAGTGTATATGAGGTTAGTGACAAAGGTAGGCCTGGTTCACAATGTGTAATATATAATGGTTACATAATAAAAATGTGATATGAATTTTTTAGAAAACTAATCCATAAGGATTTGATGATTTGAAAAGGATTTACACATCATGTAAAACCCAAATGTTTTATATCATTATGTTTTTCATCTAATATGGTTATTTTCCAAAACCCACCTTGTATCATCTCTCTATATCACTATCATTCTCTATGATTTTAATCCTTACGTCAAGAAATTTTTAGATACCTTCAATAAGGAATTTATTATTGGATTAAATATTTGATCTGTGAAAATTGGGGGTTATCGACGATGTGTTCTCATTTCATTTTGTAATGGTTTCTTTTGGTTTGGTAAAATTTCCTCCAATATATTCTCACCAAGATTTAAATATTGATCTCCCATTTTTAATGGGGATTATCTTGGTTTAGGTAGTTATGATTATGCCATAGTGTCCTCATATGGGTACTATTATTGAGGGAGAGGTATTCGGAGAGCTTTAATTTGATATTTCCTTCTGTGAATAATGTTGACTGATTTTGATATAAAAAATTCATTACATCACGTTTATTTATGTGAAATTATTAATTGATCATGATATATCACATTAAATATAAAAGAAATTTATGAAATTATTATTTATAATGATTAATGAAATTGGATATCAATCCAATGTTTTTGATGTTGCTTCATTATATTGTGATAAAAATTTGCCTCATGTTTCACTAGATTGTTTGATAACTAATCATAGATTGTCAAAATGATTGTTTATGATATGAATGACCATTTTTTCATTATAGAAATTGGTATAGAACATAATGTTAATAATTAATTTATAACTAATTGTATTGTGAAATTAATGAAGAGGAATGTTGTTAATCTTCTGGTAAATGCAATTAATTGATAATAAAACTAATGATGTTGTTCTTGTTTAATTGAGTTGATCATTTATGTAATTGAAAAAATTGATAAAATTTCATAATTATCAGGAAAAATGTTATTGTTTTCTATGTATAATTGAGAAGTCATGATAATTCATAATGCTACATATCTATGTATGTTTAAACAAGAATAAATGAAAAGGTAAATTTTTTGTTTTGAGGAATTATTATAGTTTGATAATTTCGGATTCTCATATTTTTCACTGATTTAAAAATTAATTGGTTAACTCAAGATGTAATGAAAACTAATTTTTTCATAAAGATAAATTATAGGACAATAGTTTCTGATTTTTATAAAAATTCCATGTTCCTATTCTAGAGTTGTGTTAGCTCATTTTCATGAGAAGGACGAATTCCAACTGTGGAGGGATCAGTTCATTGTTAATTTTATATTTATAGAAGAATCGTGACATGTTGTGATTATCAGACTTATGATGTGTGAATGGTATTGATGAGACTAATGGGTGGATGTGTTATATTGGGTGGGTTCCCAAGATATGATATGAGACTAGTGTGGTAGTTTTTGTGATGGATGTTATGATATGTGGGGAGGGAGACTAAAACGATGTGGTATAAGATAATGCTTATGATGGAATGATGCATCATTATATTCATGTGGGTGTAGGGGATGACACCATAGCTGATGGAATTGGATAAATATGAGATAACTAGTTAAAAGATAATTATTTAACAAACATGTTCTGTTGATGATGGATTGAAATTGTGGAAAATATGCTAATCTTGATAAACCATGGACATTGATTGGATTATTCCATGAGGGAATTGATTTTTCAATGATATAAAATTCTATGTAATGTAATGTGGAGTTATTTTAATGGTCAATTAATGTCTGATGAATTAAATAACCAAATGAAATTATTAAAAAAATATTTCATTAATGAAGATTCATTATATTCTTATGGGATGATAGTATATTTAATTTTAAAAGTGATAGTTCGTAGTTCAAGAAAAATAAAATGTAGTTGAGTCTAAGACTATGTTATTCCCACAATGTGGTTGTGATCTATTTTATATCATTTATTTTTTTGATTTCATATACATCCCTAACCATATTGGTTTGGGAAATTGAAACCATTGGACTCTAGGAGGTTGTTTCACAAACATCACTATGGGTGGATGAATAAATGACTACACCCTCTAGCCCCTTCTTTCATGTCATAGTAGTTACTTGTTATTGTATATATGATAGTTATTTATTCCCCAATTTATTTATTAGAGGGATGTGATGTATTTTAGTTATTTCACACACATGAATTACTAGATATATTACCCCATAGATTATTATATTAATGATGTTTATATGTTATGATTGTTGAGGTACATAAATGTATTATAGTCTATAATGTTTTGATGTATAATGCCCTCTATTTTATATATGTCTTACAAGCTATGGTGGCTATATGGAACTAATAGGTAATTGTATGTGGATATTTAGTTGAGGTGGGGTGGTTATGTGATTCTTTTTGTTCATGTTGTGACACATTTGCAAGGTTTTTTAGGGCTAACATACTTTTTGAGAGACATGCTTAGGACATGGGTCACCGGGTAGGAGTGACAAAATAGTGGGGAAACATGTGTGTAGAACCCTTGATGTTTTATTATTATATTATATACTCACTTGTATTTGATATATAGTGATTTTCATCAATACCATGTATGGGAATATAGTATACTTTTTTAGGTGAAGAGTTAGTTTAGTTGTTGTTCAAGGTGATTTATCATACATCTTTTAGCATTTTCGCATTAGGATCTTTGGAGGATTATACAATGTATACAATTATTTTCACTGAACATATCTATAAACAATTTTCATGTTAATTAGAGCAGGTCAGTGATCGGGACAGATAGTATTAGATTAGGGTTTAGTATGAGATTATTGGGCTACATGGTATCTACCATCTTTACCATTTTTGTACCTATAGCATCAATTTAGTTGATTTTTATTTTATAAAATTTTATGCTTCAACCCAGGTTATATATATATATAAGATATGTTTTTTTGTTGTATTAATTTTATTTCTATCTTCTTTATGTTCCTCTTGGAGAGTAATGCCTCCAAAATGTGTGTTTATTATACCCTCGATTTTAGTTGCCCACATGAGGCCTATTAAAGGTGGGTATTGGGATGTTACCATATCTCTCCCCTTATTATATTAACCATGATGGGTTGGGGTCCTATAAAGTGGCATCAAATGATTGGTTTTTAGTTATAGGATAGTGTTTGGGGTTTGGAATAGGTGAGGATACATTGGTTGGTCGGAGAACAATATCTGCTATGTTTAGTAAGCAATGTAGACATGATATATTGGATAAAACATGGGTATTTATGGACCCCAATTATCTGATCCATGGTCTTTTAAGATTACAGAGCCTTATAAATGAATTGATTGTAATTTTCGGATACAACCCTTGGAAACAATCATAAAAAATTATTCTTTTTTATCTTGTGTTTTGAAAGGGTATACCTTTGTATATGATGAATCCATAAAGAAGATAATAAATAAACTAGTTAAATAATGAAAATTATATCA
Source organism: Viscum album (assembly GCA_963277665.1). Taxonomy (NCBI): domain Eukaryota; kingdom Viridiplantae; phylum Streptophyta; class Magnoliopsida; order Santalales; family Viscaceae; genus Viscum; species Viscum album. Next base: position 1,950,277,018 of record OY728136.1, on the reverse strand, counting down.
TATTTCATGATTAATATTTTTAATAGGTTTTTTATTCTTGCTATCATGGATCTAGGTCAACCTCCATATCACATTCCCTCAGAATATGTTCCGTAGGATTTTCTAGTTTATCATTGTAGAGTAGAGGTCAATTATTGTGAATCTTGGAGAAGAACACTCAAAAATATTTAGCACTAATGATTTTATATTTCTGAAGGATCTATTTAAAATATATTTATAAAATATTGGATTGAGTATTTTGACATATATTTTAGTTTTATCCATGCATGCAGGGAGATTTGGGTATCATTGGTCATGTTGATGCTTCATAATGCAGTGATGGGGCGACAGTTATTATTCATTAGATATCGTGGGCAGTATATAGTCTCATGGGACATGTTTTGGGACCAATTAAAGTCAGAGTATCTTTTTTGACCAAGAAGGTTGCATGTCTCAATGTGTTGTTTTCCATTTTGAAGGTGATTTCCAATGTGTTAGAGTATGGAATCCATTTTAGTATGCTTATATGATATGATTTAGACTAATTTTCATATGAGGAGTACAATATTGGATTTACAAGGATTCATTTCATCTATAGATATCATGCTATGTAACCCCATTTATAATGAAGATGTTTTTTAAGGTGCTTGAGATTGAAGGGGTTGTATAGAGGATACATTCTAGAATTAAGTATTCATGGGTGGGGTTTCATTTGGATTCCTAATAAATTATAGCTCTGATCTAGGTTTTCAAATTGTTATGATGGAATAGTATTCTGTCAACTAGGGGTAGGTCTTATCAATCAGAAACATGTTTCTCTAGGGGATATTTCAGTTGGACTTATGAAAAAGTATTAGATTCATTTTTCTGGAGATCAATGAAATTATCTCTTAGAGTACCTGATATTTCTGAGTAGTCATTTTGTGTCTGTTATTCTGCTCTAGTACCCTCTATTGAGGCTGTTTCATACAATTTTTTAGTATAAAAATAGTCTAGTTTTTGATCAGCATAGAAGATATGGGGTCAATAGAGTAGCACCCCATGAAGATCCTCTTCCTCATAGGTTAGAGAGTTGCCATTAATTTAGTTCTCAATTGTGATAGAGAGGCCATAGAGAAGGTCATGGGTAGCATCATGTTTTATTTTATTTAATCGAAGGTGATCCATACATTTTTTAAGGTCAAAATTTCATGTTTTCAACTAGGGTGAATGCTTTGTTTTATTCATGAATGACACACACCATCGTATCACCTAACCTCAAACATGCTTTTGGAATTGAGGTATTGTTTCTTCATATGAAATTGGAATTGACAATTTTAGTAGGAGGTTGAGATGGATTGTAAAGCAATTTTAGGGACTATTAGATAGTATTGTGGTGAACCATTCTTCTGGATATCTACTATGTTTATGGATATATATATATATATATATGCCATCATTTTTTTTATGTAATGGTAGTATTCAATTATTTATATTGTTGATTTCATCAGGAAGAATGTTTTGATTACGATGTTAATGGACATTCTGTAGTGTATATTGGAGAGGGAGATCATCAGATGGCTTAAAAGCATGTTTCATCCTTATCATCCTTAATGACCAATATAATATTGTTCTGATCATTGGACAGTAGTTTATGATTCTCTAGGTTGTGGAAGAGTTTCTTGATGTCTTTCTATAGGAAGTTGTATCATATCATCCTCAGTCAGAGAAAATGATTCGGATTGAGCTACAATAAATAATGTGTCATATATCATTGTCTCCAAATATGATATTACCATCCACTTTGTGAGATCTATTGGTAAATCATGATGACGTATTGTTGAGAGTTTTTGTTTGGATGAGTGTGTCACCTTGGTGTTGAATAGTTATATTCATGATGAAAGGAAATGGTAGTTTGTGGATTTGTATCAATTATCTTGGATTGAACCAGGTGACTATGAAGAACTGCTATAATCATACATATATTGATGATTTATTTGATCAGATGAAATATGATTTCTAGTTCATGTAGACTTATTTCCAGTCTTAATATCAAACAATACTATATATATATGAGGATATTTAGAAGACTTCTTTCTATTATCATCACATACAATATGAGTTCATTATGACATCATTTGGGGTGAGGAATGACCCAAATGTGTTCATGGGGTTGATGAAATATGTTCTATAAGGGTTCATAGATATGTTTATGGATGTTTTAATTAATGGAAACCTTGTTTAATCCACATATAAGGTTGATCAAGAAGAGTACCATCCTTCCATTATTAGAGTTTTTCATTATGAACAGTTATTTGGGATGTTTTTGATGTTTTAGTTTTGGGCTCATAAATTTTATTTCGTGGGGAATGTAGTGAAAATGTAAGGAGTGGATATAAATCCTTAGAAGATATATATATTTGTTTCTCGAGAGGCCCCCACGATAGTGGTAGAGATATAGATTTCCCTATGTTTTACATTTTAGTGTAGGAGGTTAGTAATAAATTTCCTTTGATCTGTGACTCCTCTTAGAACTATGAAAATGAAGGATCACATTTTATTGTGAATTTACTATTGTTAGGGAAACTTATAGTACCTAATGATGGATTTTTTTCTACACTTCAGTTCAATATTTTCCAATAATGTTAGTTTAAATTATGTTTTCCATTTTTTCTTCACATGTTTTATTAGGTTTTTTTATGATGAGGTAGAGAAAAGAAATTTATTATAGGTCTTGGTTGTTAATTCCTCATTATAGTAAATATTCCACCAATGGTCGTGAGTTAGAGATAGTGGTGTTTACTTTGATGTTATTGTGTCAATACAATATTGGAGTGAATTTTTTTATTTATACTAATCATAAGATCATGATGTATGCCTTCTCATAATGTGACATCTACACTCTTCATCATCAGTGTATAGAATTACTACTGGATTTCAACCTTGATACTTCATATACCAAGGAAAGAGAAAAATTTTAGCTTATCTTCATAGGAAAAATTCACTTAGTGATACAATGTGTAAATTTGTAGATTCTTGAATTGTGATGGATGAATTACGACTAATGCATCTTGATATGATAGTTCCAGGAGGAAGTGGTAGTCTTATCAAGAGGAATGTGTAGTCATCATTGGTACATTTTGTGGTGGAGACCATGTTTGGGGATTCTGAGGTGGAGGTCTAGAGAGACCGAGTAATTATTTACAAACCACTAATGGTTATTCTGAGGAAGTATAACACCACATGTTGTTTTACGGTGGGATTATTATTTATTTAGTGATGTCAGAGATGGTACACTTTGGATTCTTATCATGCCATTAATTTGTTTATGAGAGGTATCTCCACTGTGAGAGTCCTTAAGAGCTATATGTGGTTTCTTTTTTGGTTTTCTCTTATTACTCATGTGAAGTGTTTGAGATACTATGGTGGTTAGACCCTTGAGATATATTTTACATGGTACCTTTTCAAATTACCCCCTTTCAATTTCCATATAGTTTACTTTTAAATTTTCATGGGGGTGAATTTTTATTGAGGTATATAATGTAAGTGAAAGAATCAAAGGGTTTTATCCCATTTTTATTTTCTTGTTTTATATATTGCGGAGAACAATTTTAATTGTTCTTGAAGATATTGTCTACAAAATGATAGAATTATGGATATTACATGTCGCGTAATCCTTACATGTTGTGTATTTGTTGTTTAAGACTTATTCCTGTAAGTTTCACAATGTGTAATTTATTAGTGTTAAATATTAATAAGAGATGATTTTTTTTTTGAAAAATAATCACAATGATTACAAGACATTAAAGGGTATTAAACATCATCTAAATCCCTGACAATATATGTTGTTAAATTTTTTACACAATTGAGTTTTTCTCCAAACACTAGGGTCAATGGATCACTATATATCTTGTTTCAATCTGTCATCATCACTCGTTAATTGTGTCTTGATATACCTTCAACCATGATTCAATTTAGGTAATCTGTATTTGATGTATGGTGACTTTTTGTGATCCATGGTTAATGCTTCTTTCATTCTAGTTTTTCGTCATATTAAATCTTATGTACTCCCATATTGTGATTATATTTAATGGAATTTTATCCACCGTGTTTTTAATGGTTTATTCCTTGGTTTTGGTTAGCAAGTTGTTCAATGGAATCCTTGTATGGATGTAGTTCTCATATGAGAGGTGATTAAAGATATATTATGTGGCCTCTTCTCATTGGAAGAATGATGTTGTATTTTGAGTTTGGGGACTCATTGATTCAATTTTAGTTATAGGAAATTTAAAATTGATCATTCATTATCTCATTGGATGGAAATTAAAATAGAACTAATTATTAATTGAACCACATAAATGAAATTAGATATTGACGACATGTTTCTGATGTCTTTTCTTTATATTGGATAAGGTATTGCCCCATGTTTTTATATATTGTTTTATATCTAATATGTGATTTTTCGAATGTTTTGTTACTCTATGAACTATCTTGTTTTTATTTATGGAAATTGGTAAAGAATTTAAACCATAAATTAAAGGATAATTACTCGTATTGAGAAACTAAAGAAGAAACATATTTATATTCAAGTGGTTATTATAACATAATTATAATAAAATTAATAATGACACTTATATTTTATTAAATTGATCTTCAATATGATAAATGTAATAGAAAAAATTATATAGTGAACCATAATCATGTTAATTATTTAAAAGAATAATTTATAATGGAATATTAATGGAGAAGGATATTTCTTAGATTTTATGAAATCAAAAGAAATTATAAGAGTATGTTTTTTCATTTGATATATTTTTATATACCACTGAATTATGTATAACATAGTTTTATCATATTAATAAATTAATCTGTTAAATTAATATTTATTAATAACACATTTTATAAATTTTTTTCTATGAATCGAGTTTCTCATTTCCTTGAAAATGCTAAGATCATTTTTTGGATCAATGATATATTTTTTTAATGATAATGATAAATGCCTTATTTTGGGGCCTATTTTTTGGGTTGATATATTTTTTTCTTGATCATCTGGTATGTGAACAAGATATGATCAATATTATTTGAGCCTATTAAGGATATACCTAGATGTATGATGTCAGATATAAGTTGGCGAGCCTCAAATGTTGTGTGATCCTACTATAGATAAGCTTGATATTGTTGATTGGATGTGTAGGAAGGGGATCCATGTTGATTTAGAAGTACATGTCTCCTTTAATGGAGAGAGGCATCAACATAAGTTTTTTGGGCGTACAGTATATATCTATTGGTAGTGAAATTGGTTATATACGGGGTAACATGTAGATGATATACTAAGAGATTCTATGATTTCCTATGAATATATTTAATGGCCAGTGGTTGAGTTTCTTGTATTTATATAAAATCCATTCCACATTTTATAAATTATATAGTAGTGTTATAATGAATGTTTCCTCTTAGTGGAAGAATTGCATTTTTTTCTAAGAGTACCTAGATATGGAATGCTTCTAATAATGAATAAATAAATGTTTAACATAGAGGGCTGGTTAATGGAGTTAAAATGATAAAAATAATTTATTCCAGATATATCATAAAAATTTTAGTGATTATTTTTGGTGTTCATGGAATTTTCATTGGTGTGTAATGAAATTTTATGTAATGTGGAATAATGATAACTGTTAATTAATGTCTAATATATTATATAATAAAATGAAATTCATAAAATAAAAGTATAATTGATATCCATCTTTTATATTCTCATGTGCTTATATGATATTTGATATTAGTAGTGGATGTCTGGAGTTCGATTGATGTTTTCTATAGTTTAGTCATAAATTAAGTTATATACATAGTGTGGTTGTGATCTATATTATATCATTTATATTATGTGATTTAATTTTCTTCCCCACCCATGTCTGTGAGGGAAACTCACAAATAATAGACTCTAGGATTGTGTTTTCTTGAATATGATGGTGGGAGGATAGATGGTGTACTAGCCTATATATCCCCACTATCATCTATTTTTAGTTACTTATTCTAGTATGAATATCTGATATTTTCTCCATATATGTGTTTATAGGGTTTGTATGGTTCATGGTAATTTCATAAGAACATATTACCCGATATAATATCTATAGGATTATTATAGGTGTGACATGTATTGGTTGTGATAGATTGAGGTACTTACTCTATATATGAGTTTTAATGGGTTGTGGTAAAATACATGTGGTTAGAGACACATCATACAAGATGTGGTGTCCCTCGAGAAATATTGGTTACTATATATGGATATGGGGATGGGATGGTGTTGTTATGTCATGCATAGGGTTCATGTTGAAATTCCTTGCCCGTGTGTTTTTGGGATGGAATACATTGGAGAGTGATTCATAGGATGTGTGGCATGGGGGAAGGTTAGTAAACCACTGGGTAAGTGGGTGTGGTCTACTCTTGATGTTATATTATTATATTAAATTCCCTATAGTATGAGATTTCTGGTGAGTGTTTTCAACTATGAAGTTGGCAGCTTAGTATACCTTTTTTTAATGATGAGTTTGCTTCACTATTGGATATTGTTCATTCTCATGCTTACATTTACATTTTAATGAGAGTCTCGAGGGTTAATAAAATAGATTATTCACTCACCATATTTATATATTGAATTATTATAATATTATCCAGAGTATGTTGATGATCCCTTTTGATATTACTTTCTCGAGGTTTTTCAGGGGCTGTTAGGTGAGTGTAGTCGCTACCAAAAATATTTTTTTGTACTTCCAAATATATTTTAGTTGTTTAGTATTATATGTCATGGGGTGTATTTATGTTGTTTTTTAATATATATATATATGGCCATGTTTTGGTTCTTATATCCATCATATCTCCCACTTATTTATGTTTCACTTAGAGTTTATTCCCTCTAATATGCATGTTTACTACACCCTCATTTCATGTCACCCACACGGGGACTATTCGATGAGGCACTTGGTGATTCTCCATGTCTGTCTCCTCATTGCAGTATCCTTGCAGGGAGTAGGTCATGAAAGTAATAACATTTCATAGATTTAATAAATTACAAACATAGGTTTTTATATTTAAAAATATAAATGATTTGGATTACATTAATAATATGCTTTCATTCATGGAAAATCATTTATTACACATTTAATTTATTATTATATAACAATACAATCATATATGTATTAGTATTTTAGAATTATATATTTTCATGATTCTCCAAGAAATAAATCATTTAAGAAACATCACATTAATTCACCATAAGATAATTATACCAATATGAATTAAAAAATTCCATTGATATATATATAAATTCTAATTATCAAATTAGTATTATTATCCCTTTAATAAAAACAAAAAACTGAAAAAAACTTGTGTTATATAAAAAATTGTTTTTTAATAATAAGTGTCTTTTAATTTTAATTTTTAAATATTTTTAATTAAATTAATATTAATTTATTATTTTATACAGGAAAATTTTATATATTGTCATATTAATTATTTAAAATTTATAAATTCAGATAGAAATGTATCAGTTTAGAACGATTTATTTGGAATAAAATCCCTTTTGACATGAATTAATATTAAATATTTATCTTTTAAATATACAAATTATTCAATTGATTGATAGCATTATATTTAGTTTTTGTTTTAATAATCATGTAATTTTAATATATAAAAATCCTTTGAGATCATTGTTTAATGTGACAGATGTGCTACAATATGAAACTCAATTAATTAAATCCACACTAATATTTCATAGAGTTACAATATCTTCTCCTATATCATTCATGTAGAGTAGAACTAACATACATTGAATCTCCCAGGTAATTTTATTCTCTCTAGTTCTAGTTGGTAAAATAAATTTTTTAATTAGAAACTAGTATTCATTGCACCAATTTTTATAGTTTTTTTCTACTCCACAAAATTTCATTAATTTTTTCTAAATTAAATATTATATTATAGTATTTATGTTATGTTATATCATAATTATTATTTTTCAATAGAAATTCGAGTTTATCAATTTTATATCATTTTGATTCTTATCATTAATCATAAATCTATAAGATTTTCATATGATTTCCAATATTTCATTACTATAGATTGTAAGGACAATTGTTTAATATGTATTTTATTCATTAATTATTTCTTAATGATCATGTATAATGAATTGAAATGAAACATATTTCAAATAAAAAATTTCAAATATGAGAAATCATTTTTTGTAAACATTCATGTGGAGTTTAGTTTTTTAGATTTTGATAATGAATTATGTATTATCTTTATAGTATTGAATTTTATTTCTATTTTCACAAAATTAAATCAAATATTCCATTACCAAAATTATTGATACTGTATTTATATAGAAAAATAATTCAATATTAAAAATAAACCATCCATGAGAGAGAATTATATGTGGATAAGAGTATAACTACATTAGTGTCAATGAGCTATATTTTTTTTTGTAAATCTTAAAACAAAAATATCCACATGTCACTCCTTAGTCATGAATATTTCTCATAGTCTCCCATGCATAATATATATTTTCAAATTCCAATTATCTTGTAATAATTCATCTATTGGTTCTTTTATCGAGTATAAATTAGGTATGAAACATTGATTCATATATTGGGTGGGAACATTTCATGGAACCTGAAATGTGTATACTAATAATCAAATGATCAACAATTCTATATTCTACCCCATAACCTTTACCCATAAAAATACAATTTAATATATAAAATCCCTCACAACCTAGATGATTCTTATATGTAATTATCATAATATTTGTCTTGAAGATCTTACTATCATACATGATTTGTTTATATAATTTAAAATTTATATCACCCTTATTGGAAAATTTCTACAGCAATTACCATCTTTATATATTTAGTTTAACAACTAGAATGAAACTATTGGGGATCAAAATAACATATATTTTCATATATCCTTCAACATTGATTATACATATGTGAAACAACATATGGTTAAGGTTTATGGTTCAATAATTGAGGAAGTGTTGTCTTTATGTATATTCCCAATTTCCCTAAATTAAATTTTTTTATCTTTAAAAATAAGAGACAATTTTATAGTATTTAACCTAAACTTACTATCCCTACATTGATATCTTATTCATGCCACTATATTTGGGTAAACACCTATAAGCTGATGTAACATTATATCAATATTTATCCACTATGCCATGAAAATTAACCACAATATCCCTACTAAAATCACTAAACAAACATATTAAACTTTAAATTATATTAATTTTTATACATGTCTTTATAACACCCTAATGATTGATGTTTTGAACTAGTTTGGAGGTGTTGAAGAATGAATCCATTAAGATTAACCAATCTTGTTCTATTTTTGAAAATACATGACCTCGTCATCGAAATTTTATTTTTTCGTATACATTTTTAGTGGAACAGATCACATGTAGTCCCATATTTTAATTCTTGATTAAAAAATACTAATAAAAATCATTTCAATTGATAATATTAAATATCAGATGCTTAATATTTACTATATTATAATATATATATAATAATAATAATCACATATGTAAAAATTAGTTAGTTTTATCCTAAAAATTTATAAAAAATATTAAATAAATGATAAAATATATAATAAAAAATTAATTCCTTTATTTCATGAGGATATATATTTTTTGAGGTCGGTTCTCAATAACCAATTGAATTTTTTCTTTTGCCTATTTAGGATTTTTATATTTTTGTCCATTATTTCTAGTCCATATCACCCACATAATATGTGAATGCAGTCTATTCTAGTAAGACAATGGAACTTTAATCACCAATACCAAAATATTTTTGACTCAAATGATGAACCATATAGAATATACTAACTTTTGAAATAGAATGTTTGACAAAATAACCCCACCAAATAAAATGGTCCCAAAATTCATAATAAATTATAAAAATTGAAATTATTTTTAGACTCCACAAAAAAATGAGTAATATATCATATTAAATATTTCCTCCATACATATATAATTACATTGATTTTCAATCATAAATAAGTCTATTGCTAGAAACTAAAATAGGGAAGTCATATATCTTTAACGCCGTCATCCCTAGCTAACACTAGTGATATTTTCTTCCCCATTACATGTAAAATATAATAATTTATGATTTTATGGAGGAATAGATTACTAAGCATACTATTAAATCATGTTCGTACTCAATTAAAAAATTACCATGAAAATAAAACATGTAAAGAAATAAATATAGACATATTCATAATTTGTATCAATATAATTACATTTTTAATTGTGATATATCATATCCCATTAGCCCCATTGATATCATGTGTATATTTTGATTTTATATCTAATTATATTGATCATTTTACTTATTATATGGAATCCATACACATTATTGATATGGTGAAATAGAAAATATATCATGAATCATTGTTGTCTTAGATCATGTACAAAAAATCACTCCTTGATCCATTATAATATAGACCACCGATACAGAAAAAAGATTAATCACCACTATTACTCACATAATTTAACATTAATTGATCAAAAATATTTTATTTTAAGATCATGGTAAAATCCATTTCTATTTTAACCCTATATATGGAATGAACTTATATAACAAAAAAAAAATAATTGTTATAAATTATAAAATAAATAATAAAAATATTATGTAATACATAATATCATATTATTAGAATATTAAATTATTACGCATGTAATGTGATATTATTATAATTATAAACATAAATTGAAAGAAAACAATTTTCCATTTTCCAAAAAACCATCCTCATAAAATCATAGAAAAAAAAATATTTTAATAAAATATCATTATCATAAGGAACTAATTTTAAAAAAATAAAACTTTAAAAATCTTGTGTACTCATATCAAAACTATACAAGTAATATATCTTTACATTAAACAATTTCATAGAAGAAATTATTCAAATTTTACATGTATATTAATATAATAATGGATCCAAAACATGGTCTAACATTCCTATTGACATTCAATTCATTCATAATTCAAGGAAGTACAATCATATTAAAGATTAAATAATAACATATTTCCTATTTTTATTGAACATTACCTATATATATAATATACATTTATAAAATTAAATGATATTCCAATTATAAATAATTAAGAGAAAATCATTTATTTGTAGTTAACAATCTTTTTACAATAAACTATAATCATATTTAGTTAATCTATAAGTGTTCCCATGATATACTTAATGTATCAAACTAGTAAAAATATTCAATGATCGTTATTGAAAATAATGATGTATAGGACTCATCATGATCATTCTATATGTGTTTATGAAAAACAATAAATAAAAATAAAATTGAAATATCTTATAAATAACCATGACCATATTCACACTTCATTCGCATCCCATAGATGGTCTAGAATATATAGATAATATGTGGATAAAAACTATTTATAGAATAATTTTGTTTTATAATACAATAAGATGATATTATAAAATAAAAAAAATATTGATTCCCTAATACTATATTTTTGTCCAAAAATGTTAATTTAATAAAACTATAACTTTGTAATTTATTATAGAATCATAGGCACCACCCATGTATTATAGAAACAAGAAAACTAATTATAATATATAAAAACCATCCTTGAGGATAACATAAACCACATAAACTAAATACCAAAATGCATAACTGGATCATGTATGGAACTAGTAATACCTTCCAATAAAAAATAATACCCATTAAATTAAAAGTTAATAAAGTCTGAAAAAACATAGGTTATTATATATATTATACCAAACACCCTTAGTCAGATCATAATGTTGAAAAATGAAAATAAATTGTATTCATACACTCAATGAATCATTAGCATAAATCCATAATATGTAGTGAAGACATAGAATATCAATCCATTAACCCTAGGATCTCAATCTAACAGTGTGATTAAATTAATGGCAATTACTTTTTTGTTGAGGTGTATTTTTATTAAATGAATATTCTAGATATTCTATTTACCTATTTAGTAAATAGTTTCCCGTGGTCTCCCATTTTTTAATCTATCCCCACATTTCATGGAAAAAATTATACCAGTGGAAGGCCATTTGATCCCACCACATCCTTGCACTTTAATTATTTTATTGATTGTAGATGTTATAAAATTGGTTGATATTTAGTTTTCTATTAATTTTAACATGGGATAACCATTTAAAACAATTGAAATATAGTTATAAATTTTTATTTTTGTAGGGAGGTGTTGATTTTGGTCAACTCCATCACTATGAATTATTTTAAAAAATTATAGATGCTTGATTAATCTATTTTTTATATTTATTTCAATTCCTAACATTTATAAAACATGAACACATATATAATATAAAAGTTAGTAAAAAATGTTAGTGTACCAACCTATGAGATTATTCATACCTCAATCATTTAAATTAAGTAGTTGAATCCTCCAATATGATGGGGATATTTTCCCCAATTACATATAATATGCATCATAATTTTTTTTAATATGATCACATTTATGAAGTAACATCATTATAAATGTTAAATAGGTAGTGATAAATTAGAGGTAGGGGCTCCTTGTATAACCCATGCATGGAATCTCCCATCCTAATTCCCTTGTATCAATATTCTAATTTATAAAACTTTTAAATTAGGCAATTATTAGAGTAATTAAAATCAAATCTCTTTTGATATCATTATTAATTTTAATAACTCTACTATATATATAGAATTAATTATATATGTATCACACCCCATTAATATTAAATTGATAATAATTCATAATAAACATCTTTTACATAATATTCTATTAAAAAATATATTAATTATAATAATATTAATACAAATTTTTAAGGCTATCAGGTTCTCTAATCCAACCCTCCGGGAACTCAATTACATTTGTCTATAAATGAAAACACCATGTTTTCCACTAGGTATATAGTATATAACAATTTGGTGTATGTTTTCCTTTTTTTTTTATTTTACAACCACATGAACACCAATAACTTCCCACTCATAAATCTCATACATTGTGTTATTATTATATTTCATATTCTAAAATGTAATAAATTTCAAATTTTTTTAAAAAAAAAACATATTCATGCTTCCATATAAACCTATTTCGTTTATAACACCCATAACTACTGAATATTATTTTGGACCCTGAGGCCAACCACAAAATGTCCCCAGTTTTGTTAATATCATCAATGGTATTTTTTCAAACTTGGGAATAATTTATAAGAGAAAAACCCATGAAATATAAAATTGAAACATCCAAATTAATTCTATAAATGAGACTAAATAGCTTACAATACCCATACAGAGCCTATATGAATAGAAAAAGAATATCATGCAGGAATAATGATATATAAACTTCAATACACCACTCTAGCTCCTTAAACAGTTACATCCCCAAATATATATTGATATGTTTTAGAAAACATGTTAATAACTATTTATAGGAGAGATCATAAAATTAGTCAATATGATAAAATTTATTTGAAATTATATATAAATTTCAAATTTATAAGATAATATTTTCATGCATGAAATCCTCTATTTATAAAAAGTATATAGATAAAGATAATTTAAAAGTTAATACTCCACATACTAAACTGTAACACCCAAGATTTTATGAGAAATATTTTGTTTTTACGTATAATTTAATATACAATAATCTTTAACTACACACAACACTGTATTGGCTTGCGTTACATGCAAGAGCAACCTTCCTCGATAGCTTGTGTTGTACACAATAAAGAGCTTCACAAAACAACGATATCTTATTAAAATATTATATAAACCATCCGTAATGAATAGTTATAACCAATTTTATAAATTTTATAAATTTTATCATTAAAAATGGACTTCATTTTTGGATTCAGAATATCAAAATTATCCTAGGTTGATGTTTTGGTATTTTTCTCAAAACATTAAATTTTTTATGAATAGTGAAAACACTAGGTTAGTGTTTAAAAACCGACTTCTTATTTAAAGAAATATTTATTTTATTTAAATTTATTTTAGGTAAAAATTGATACTTAATACCTATATAAGTTAAATGTAATTCATTGGAGTGATTTTATAATAATTTTAGATATATAAAAATTTTATTGAACTTTTCACCGTCTTTTACCCACCTCCAAGGCGAAATTGGAAATTTACATAAAACAAATTTTTCTTTTAATTTATGATTATAATTATAATAATATTACATTACATGTATAAATAGATTAATTACCCTATTTTCTTTTAACTGTGGTAAATAAAAGTACAAAGTTACTATTCACCAAAAATTATTTTTATCTTATTGAACCACATTTTATAATAATTTTAGATACATAAAAATTTTCTTATTCATGTAATGTAATATTATTATAATTATAAACATAAATTGAAAGAAAATAATTTTCCATTTTCCAAAAAACCATTCTCATAAAATCATAGAAAAAAAATATTTAAATAAATCATCATTATCATAAGGAACTAATTTACGAAAAATAATATTTTAAAAATCTTGTGAACTTTTATCAAAACTACACAAGTAATATATCTTTACATTAAATAATTTCATAGAAGAAATTATTCAAATTTTCTATATATATTAATATAATAATAGATCCAAAACATGGTCTAACATTCATATTGACATTCAATTCATTCATAATTCAAGGAAGTACAATCATATTAAAGATTAAATAATAACATATTTATTATTTTTATAGAACATTACCTATATGTATAATATAAATTTTTAAAATTAAATGATGTTCCAATTATAAATATTTAAGAGAAAATCATTTATTTGTGGTTAACATTTTATTTACAATAAACTCTCATCATATTTAGTTAATCTATAAGTGTTCTGATCATATACTTAATGTATCACACTAGTAAAAATATTCAATGATCGTTATTGAAAATAATGATTTATGAGACAAATCATGATCATTGTATATGTGTTTATGAAAATAAAAAATAAAAAATAAAATTGAATTATCTTATAAATAACCATGACCATATCCACACTTCTTTCGCATCCCATAGATGGTCTAGAATATATAGAAAATATGTGGATAAAAACTATTCGTAGAATACTTTTATTTTATAATAAAATAAGATGATATTATAAAATAAAAAAATATAGATTCCCTAATACTATATTTTTGTCCTCAAATGATAATTTAAAAAAACTATAACTTGCTAATTTATTATAGAATCATAGGCACCACCCTTGTATTATAGAAAGAAGAAAACTAATTATAATATCTAAAAATCATCCTTGAGGATAACATAAACCCAATCAAATAAATACCAAAATACATAACTGGATCATGTATGGAACTAGTAATACCTTCCAATAATAAATAATAACCTTTAAATTAAAAGTTAATAAAGTCTGAAAAAACATATGTTATTATATATACTATACAAATCACCCCTAGTTTGATCATAATGTTGTAAAAAGAAAACAAATTGTATTCATAAACTCAATGAATCATTAGCATAAATCCATAATATTTAGGGAAGACATAGTATATCAATCCATTAACCCTTGGATCTCAATCTAAGAGTGTGATTAAATTAATGACAATTATTTTTTTATTGAGGTGTATTTGTATTAAATGAATATTTGAGAATTATATTTACCTATTTAGTAAATATTTTCCCATGGTCTCCTATTTTTTAATCTATCCCCACATTACCTGGAAAAAATTCAACCAATGTAAGTTCATTTTTTCCCACCACCTCCTTGAAATTTAATTATTTTATTGATTGTAGATGTTATAAAATTGGTTTCTATTTAGGTTTATATTAATTTTAACATGGGATACTTATTTGAAACTATTCATAGATAGTTATTAATTTTTATTATTGTAGGGGGGTGTTGATTTTGGTCCCCTCCATCACAATGAATTGTTTAAAAAAATTATAGATGCTTTATTATTCAATTTTTTATATTTATTTCAATTCCTATCTTTTATAAAACGTGAAAACATATATAATATAAAAATCATGAAAAAATATTAGTGTACCAAACTCGGAGATTGTTCATACCTCAATCAATTAAATTAATTAGTTGAATCCTCCAATATGATGGGGATATTTTCCCCAATTACATATAATATGAATCAAATTTTTATTAATATGATCACATTTATGATGTAACATCATGATAAATGTTACATAGGTAGAGATAAATTATAGGGAGGGGATTCTTGTATAACCCAGACATGGAATCTCCCATCCCAATTCCCTTGTATCAATATTTTAATTTATAAAACTTTTAAATTAGACAATTTTTAGGGTAATTAAAATCAAATTTCTTTTAATATCAATATTAATTTTAATAACTCCTCTATATGTATAGAATTCATTATATATGTATCACACCCCAAAAATATTACAATTATTATAATTCATAAAAAACATATTTTTCATAATATTCTATTAAAAAATATATTAATTATAATAATATTAATACAAATATTTAAAGGCTATCACGTTCCCAAATCCAAACCTCAGGGAACTCAATTACATTGTTCTAGAAACGAAAACACCAAGTGTCCCACTAGGTATATAGTATATAACAATTTGGTGTATGTTTTCATTTTTTTTATTTTACAACCGCATGAACACCAATAACTTCCCACTCATAAATCTCATACATTGTTTTATTCTCATATTACAAAATCTAAAATGTAATAAATTTAAAATTATTTTTTAAAAAAACATATTCATGCTTCCATATAAATCTATTTTTTTATGACACCCAGAACTAGTGAATATTAGTGTTTCCCCAGAGGCCAACCTCAAAATGTCCCCATGTTTTTCAATATCATCATTGATATTTTTTCTAACGTGGGAATAATATAAAAGAGAATAACCCATGAAATAAAAAATTTAATCTTCCAAATGAATTCTATGTATGAGATTAAATAGTTTACAATACTCATACATAGCCTATATGAACAAAAAATATAATATCATGATGGAATAATGATATATAAACTTCAATACACCACTCAAGCTCCGTAAATAGTAACATCCCCAAATATTTATCGATATGTCATAGAAAACATGTTAAAAACTATTTATTGGAGAGATCATAAAATTACTCAATATGATAAAATTTATATGAAGATATATATAAATTTTAAATTAATAAGATAATATTTTTAACCATGAAATCATCTAAATATAAAAGTATATAGATAAAGATAATTTGAAAGTTAATACTCCACATACTAAACTGTAACACCTGAGATTTTATGAGAAATATTTTGTTTTTATGTATAATGTTATATACAGGAATCTTTAACTACACACAACACTGTCTTGGCTTGCATTACACGTAAGAGCAACCTTCTTCTATAGATTGTGTTGTACACAATACCGAGTTTCACTAAACAATGATATCTTATTAAAATATTATATAAACTATCCGTTATGAATAGTTATACCCAATTTTTGAAATTTTATAAATTTTATCATTCAAAATGGACTTCATTTTTAGATTCAGAATATCAAAATTAGCCTAGGGTGAATTTTATGTATTTTTTTGAAAACTTTCAATTTTTGATGACTATTGAAAACACTGGGTTACTATTTAATAACCTACTTTTTATTTAAATAAATATTTATTTTATATAAATTTATTTTAGGTAAAAATCGATACATAATATCTATATAAGATCAATGTAATTCATTGGAGTCATTTTATAAAAATTTTAGATAAATAAAAATTTTATTGAACTTTTCACTGTCTTTTACCCACCACCTAGAAGAATAAGAAAATTTACAAAAAAATTAATTTTACTGCTTCAGTGAGTGGAATTTCAAAAATCTGTGAGACCCGGTTAATATCAAGGAGTAAAATATGGTTCAATAAGATAAAAATATTTTTTGTTAAATAGTGACTTTTTGGATTCGTTTGTCTTGTTATTGTAAGTTTAATAGCTATATAGTGTAAGAAAACAAGAAGACACGGTAAAAGTAAAATTATTTAACATAATGTTTAATCTAAATGATAATGTTAAAATAGTAACCTAAACATTTCTAAAATCTATTTTCTGAGAGGATTTCGACCCATCCCCACCATAGCATAGAAATAAATCAATTTGGAGCAATTAAAAACCGAATATGACTTTATAATAAAATAATATATTAAGTTTTTTTGAATGTGCCCCTCTCCTCCCTTATAAAAGAGAACCTCCTCCCTATGCTCCTCACACCACTTTGAGCATTCAATCTCGGCCAACCCCTGAAAATTTCTCTTATCCACATTCCTAGAAACATTCTAGAGGTCCTCGTCTTCTTCAATGGCAATATTTGGTGCCCTATGAGGTGGTTAAGAAAAGGCACTTCAAAGAAGAGGTAATGTCTGTTAACGATTCTTTTAAATTTATTTATTCTTATACTTTCTCTTCATTAGTTTTTTAATTATAAATAATAACATCAGTATCACTCATATACTGATATGTTATTATAAATCTGAAAAACCATATTTCACATTCTATCCATCCTACAGTAAATGAAATCGCCGCGCGTGTGTACATACGGAATACCGTCTCCACTATGTGGTCTAATCTGTTTTCCACCACCACATTACTTGGATGGGTATAAGGATGTAAAGAATAAATATATATGATTATTTTAATGTGATTTTGATTCTTAAATAGTATACATACACATAAATACAATTCCATGATCATGGGAACGATATCATCGCTCATGCGTACGTACGACCTACCGTCTCCACGATGTGATGTGACTCATTCTACATGATCATTGTTGAATAATGATTATATAAATGAATTGAAAGAATAAATATGATATATGTTACACAAATACCATTTTGTAATTGAGGTATCTATAACCTGAAAAGAAGAATATGAATTTATTTTACAAGACATGCATAAGAACATAAATCAATGAACACCCAAATAATAACTAACAATAAAATATTTCTAATAAGAAGATAATAATAAGACCATATATGATATAATAAAAATTAATATGATTATTTAATAAGTCAGTGACATTATTTAAATCATTATACATGAGTTTAGTACAGATACAAAGCATATCAGACCTATGGTAAGGGAAAATCTCACAATCTTATTTTTTTCCGAGATTTTTTATACTTTGGTTTTTACTGGGGTGTATTTATCATCCACATCCAATATTACTCAATACGTATTATTATTTCTATCCTCCTAAATTTTTTAAACTCTAATATTACTTTCTGGTGAGTTTTGAGTAAAAAAAGTATGAAAGGAATCTTTTGTCGTTTTTAGTACAAGGTACTTTTTGACTTTTCTGGCCAAAGTACAAGAAGAATGTTTTTTTAACTTGTATGACCTGAATGTAATTTTAGAACATTATTTCCATGAATAATCCTTTACAAGTTTTCACGATTATTTTTAATCAAATTTTTTTAGTTTAAAAATGCATGACATTTTAATAAAGGAAAAAAAATTTTGAAGTAGAAAGGATATTTTCCTCAAGAATTGAGTTCAAGTGTTTTATCAATATTGTTTTCCATCTAAGATAATATGGGGTCCTATTTATATCCATATTTTTACATTTATTTGTTTATGATATGATATAATTATTTTTATGATTTCCTTTTATCCTATATGGATTATGTTATGATGCCATGATGTTAGAGAATCCCATTTTTATTACATGGTTTATGCTATGATGTATGATATATGATCTTGTGGCACACATAATAATGGTATAATTATGAGATGTGTGGGACCTATATCTCCTTCCAATGAATTGGGTAAAGAATTATATCTCATTAGATAGACATGGATGGAAGGAAATGTTAATCTGGTTCAATGAAACAGAACTGAAACGAAGAGTGAACTCGGTTCAGAAATTGACTTTGTCTTATAACATAGTCTTGGCAATGAGTCTTGACTGCTAAGAAATGATTCTCTGTGATTATGTATGTATGAAAAAACGTTTCATGTTTTATTTTATGATTACTGGTATTAAATTTCACTGTTATGGTTTATCCCATGTTATGATATTATGATCACTTTTGCAGGATAAGATTTTCGAAATACAATGTTCTTATGAATGTGAAATTTCCTTTATTTACCCTTATTAAGAATTTGAGCTCACCCATTTGTATGTTTTCTTTCCCCAGGTCAGGGAGAATGTTATTAAATAGGATATGACAAAAGGGACTATAGATATAATGAAATAAACAAGAGACAATGTAGATTCTTTATGATCCAGTAGTTTATGTTTCCCAGTTTCTAAAGACACTATACATATACAGTCCTACCATGGATTTTTTTTATGTTGTAATAAGTATGCTTCAATTCTGAAGTAATAACAATGTATATAATGTATGGGTCATTATAGTTGGTATCAGAGGAAATGTGTAGTCAACCATTGGAAACTAGGATGTAAAACCCTTAGTTAGAACCCTAAGGATAAGTCTATGAATAGAACAAAATCTTAATGTTTTAGAAATGGCCACGAATAACCTATGATAAGACATAAAGAATGAATTTTTATTCTTGATTTTCTGGTTTTTTTATTATGATTAGTGATTCTCATACTATGCTTATTTGTTTTAGTCAATGGACAGAACCTAAAGGAACCATGTTAATGCTGAATGTGACGGGAAATGCAATGATTTTACCCCCGAGAAACCAAACGTTATGTTAGGTGGAATGAAAAATCTTTTAGACATGCTCACACAACTTTCTCAAGCTATGATTCGTGTAGGACTTCCAAATGAGAAAAGGTGGGTGAAAAATTCTGTTGAATCCTCCATGAGGCAGCATCCACCCTCATTTAGCGGTTCTACTGATCCATTAGTTGCTGAACAATGGATCAGTATTACTGAAAAGATATTTTCAGTCCTTCACTGTTCTGAACATGATAATTTCATCTTAGCAGTATATCGTTTGGAAGGTGATGCTGATCAATCGTGGAATCTTCTTAAGAATATGAGGCAAAGGGATGAAATTGAATCCATGGAATGGGGCGAGTTCAAGAGCATAATTTTCAATATGTACTTCCCTAATATTCTTCGAACAAATATGGAGAAAGTGTTTCATGAACTAAAGTAAAAGGATGATGAATCAGTTGTTACCTATGAAGTAAATTTTACATGACTTTCAAGGTACGCTTCTGGGATTATAATCCAACCTAAGAGTAAGATCGATCGATTCTTTAGAGGATTAAAACCAAGTTTTCGAAGGGTGTTAGCCATAGGGGACTTCAATAGCAATGAGGAAATCGTTCGATGTGCTCTCAAGGTTGAGATGGATATTTGAGTAACCCATCAGTTATATGTGTTTGTTAAGAAGAGGAAAATGGATTTCAAAGGAAAATATAAATAGCACACTAAAAAGAAAATTAGTTTTCCCTAATTATTAATGTGTGGAAAGAAACATGGAGGGAGTTCTCTTAAAGGTAAAAGTAAATGTTTCAAATGTTGAAAAGAAGGTCATCAGGCATTTGACTGTCACAATGATGGGAAGAAGATGTCTAGTGATGCGCACAAAGAAAAGGCTACACATAGTGCACCTTCTACACATAAATGTTACAAGTGCAAGTAAATGTGTCATTATGCTAATCAATTCCCTAATCCAAGGGTTTTTTATGATGATCGATGTCAACAAACTCTTAATGCTAAAGGAAATGGAATGTCACATTCAATTTCTATCAGCGATTTGGAGTATGATAATGAAGTGGGAAAGGTACACTTACCATCCACTCTAAAGTAGTAAATGAGTTATTTGATTCTGGATGCAAACAATCTTTTATTTCTAAAGAATTTTCTAAGTGTATTGACGTATTACCTCAAAAATTATATGTTGAGTTAGTCGTGACAACCCCTAATGGAACAACAGTCATATTAAAAGTTTATAATTCTTCTCTGATTGATGTTTGTGGGAAAGTGCTTCTTGAAAATCTTGTGATCCTTCCTATAGTGGAATTTGATTTGATTTTTGGCATGTATTCGCATTCTTTATATGGATCTCAAATCAATTTCCATAGAAGGGAAGTCACATTTCATATTCCAGATCAATCTATGATCGTCTATCAATGAAAGGATGAACATAACCTTACAGTGGAAATTTCTTCCATCTTATGAGTATTGATTCCACTAAATGAAGGTTATTTAACTCAAATGGTTGGTGAGAAACTCACAATGAATAATATTCCTATTTTACGGGAGTTTGATGATGTGTTTTCGGAGGAATTTTCGGGTCTTCCACCAAATCGTGATGCTGAGTTTTCAATTGAACTCATAATGGGTGCTATGCCCATTTCAAATACACCTTATAGAATGGCCCCAAATGAGTTGCAGGAATTTAAGAAGCAACTCTGAGACAATCTTGATAAGGGATTCATACACCCTAGTGTGTCACCTTGGGGAGAAGCTGTTCTGATTGTTAAGAATAAAGATGGATCAACGAGACTCTACATTGATTATCAAGAACTTAACAAGATCACTATCAAGAATAAATAACCTCTCCCATGCATTAATGACTTATTTGACCAACTACGTGGAGCTCAATACTTTTCTAAGATAGATCTACATTCAGGGTATCATCTATTTAGGCTCAAAAGGGAGGATATACCAAAGACGGATTTCCATACAAGGTATGGACACTATGAATTTATAGTGATCCCATTTAGTCTTACTAATGCCCATGATATCTTCGTGGATCTTCTTAATAGAGTCTTTAGAGACTATCTTGATCATTTTGTGGTAGTCTTTATAGAGGATATTCTTATTTATTCAATGAGAAAGGAAGAACATGAAGATCAATTGCGAATTGTATTGAATACCCTGAGAAAGGAGAAGATTTATACCAAATTTACCAAGTGTGAATTTTGGCATTAAAATGTTTCATTTTTGGGTCACATAATCTCAAAAGAGGGGATATTTGTGGATCCTGCAAAAACAGAGGTTATCGAAAAATGGTAAAGACCAACAACAACAACATAGATCCCAAGATTTCTTGGTTTGACTGGATGTTATCGACATTTTGTGAAAGATTTTTACGATTATCTAATCCACTCACCAGGTTGAAACGAAAAGGAGTTAAGTTCGTGTAAACAGATGAGTGTGAAGAGAATTTGAAGGAGTTGAAAAGAAGGTTATCTAGTGCACCTATGCTCACATTGCCTTATAGTGGAGAAAGGTTTTTGATCTACAGTGATGCTTCCAAGAATGGATTGGGGTGTGTTCTCATGCAAAATGATATGGTGATAGTTTATGCCTCACGACAGTAGAAAATCCATGAGAAATATTACCCAACTCATGATTTGGAGTTATCTGCGGTAATCATTGCATGAAAGATTTGGGGGAATTATCTTTATGGTGAAAGGTGTGATATTTATACTTATCGTAAAAGATTAAAGTATATTTTCACACATAAGTAGCTGAATATGCGCCAAAGAAGATGGTTGGAGTTGATTAAGGACCACAACTGCTCAATTCATTATCACCCTGGGAAAGAAAACAAGGTGGAAGGCACATTAAGTCGACAAGACCATGCCAGCTTATCCCTGATGAGGATCACAAAATATCCAATATTTATGGATTTAAAAAGGATGGATCTTGGAATTATAATGTAAGGGGAGAAATCATATCTTTCTCAAATGAATGTTCAACCATCTATACATGTGAAAATTAAAGAGGCACATAAAGTAGATGTAGAGTTACAACAGAAGATGATAAATGTTCCTGAATTAAACCTTGATTGTGCTCGGATAATATGG
This sequence comes from Viscum album, assembly GCA_963277665.1. Classification (NCBI taxonomy): domain Eukaryota; kingdom Viridiplantae; phylum Streptophyta; class Magnoliopsida; order Santalales; family Viscaceae; genus Viscum; species Viscum album. Next base: position 1,950,253,275 of record OY728136.1, on the reverse strand, counting down.
TTCAGAAATTGGGATTGTGTTCCTCCCATCCTAGAATTAAAGATGGAGCTACTGGATGAGGCTCATAGTTCTTCATTCTCTATTCACCTGGGAAGCACGAAGATGTATATGGACCTGAAGGAGTACTTATGTTGGGATGGCATGAAAAGAGATTTTTCTGAATATGTCTCTTGATGCTTCATTTGTCGGCAAGTTATAGCTGAGAGACTGAAGTATAAGGGGATGTTACATCCATTACCCATACCAGAATAGAAATGGGAATACATCACTATGGACTTTGCCACTAGACTTCATAAAACATCCAAAGTCAATAATGCTATCTAGGTTATAGTTGATCATATTACGTAGTCGGAACACATCATTGCTATTAGAGAAGATTTCTATCTTGAGCAGCTTTCCAGGATATATGTAAATGAAGTGGTAAGATTGAATAAAGTACCACTTCGTATTATATCTGATCAGGATCTGAGGTTTACCTTAATGTTTTTGCGAAGTCTTCAGCATAATCGGGATACAGAGTTGAGTTTCATCACTGCTTATCATCCTCAAATAGACGGTCAGCCTGAGAGAACAATTCATACTCTAAATGATATGTTAAGAGGTTTCTCTAGGGATTTAAAAGGTTCTTGGGATCAACAACTACTATTGGTGTAATTTTCTTATAATATGAGCTTTCACTCCAGTATTCAGATGGCTCCTTATAAAGCTCTCTATGGGCTGAAATACAGGACTCCAAGTTGCTTGGAAGAATTTGAGGAAAGAAAGCTATTAGGACCTCATCTTGTTGATGAGATGGCAGAAAAGGTCAAATCTATTCAACAACACATATGATCTTCTAAGAGTCAACAAAAGTGCTATTCGGAATACCGATGAAAAGGCCAAGAGTTTCAAGTGGGTGACAAAGTTTTCTTACGAATATCTCATTGGAAGATAGTAATGAGATTTGGAAAGAAGGGAAAGCTGAGCCCTAGGTATATTGGAACCTTTGAAATACTGGATCATGTTGGGAAGGTATCTTACCAATTGGTGCTTCCACCAAATCTCTCTCAAGTTCATGATGTGTTCCATGTATCTCTCCTGAGAAAGTACATACCTGATCCTTCACATGTACAAATCTCAGAAGTTGTACCACTGGAGCAAGATCATTTTTATGAAGAACATTGATAGAGATTCTTGATGGTAGTGAAAAACTCCTACAGAATAAGACCACTCTCTTGGTGAAAGTTTTATGGAGGATCCACCAATTAAAAGAAGCTACATGGGAACTTGAGGATATGATGAGGGAGAGGTATCCTCATTTGTTTGTTACAAAGTGACGAATTTCGAGGGCAAAATTCATTTTAAGGGGGTAGAATGTAACACCCATGATTTTATGAGAAATATTTTGTTTTTATGTGTAATGTTATAAAAAAGAATCATTCACTACACACAACACTGTCTTGGCTTGCGTTACATGCAAGAGCAACCTTCCTCGATAGCTTGTGTTGTACGCAATACTGAGTTTCACTAAACTACGCCATGTTATTAAAATATTATATAAACTAGCCGTTATGAATAGTAATACCCAATTTTTGAAATTTTATAAATTTTATCATTAAAAATGGACATCATTTTTGGATTTCGAATATCGAAATTAGCCTAGGGTAAATTTTTGGCATTTTTCTGAAAACTTTCAATTTTTGATGAATAGTGAAAACACTAGGATACTATTTAAAACCCGATTTTTTATTTAAATAAATTTTTATTTTATTTAAATTTATTTTATGACAAAATTGATACTTAATAGCTATATAAGTTCAATTTAATTCATTGAAGTCATTTTTTAATAATTATATATATATAAAAATTCCATTAAACTTTTCACCGTCTTTTACCCACCTCCTATGAGAATTTGAAATTTTAAATAAAACATAATTTTACCACTTCTGTGAGTGAAATGTTGAAAATTAGAGAGACACTATTAATATCAATGAGTAAAATGTGGATCAATAAGATAAAAATATTTCTCAGTGAAAGTAACTTTTTACTTTTATTTACCACGGTTTAAAGTAAATAGGGTAATTAAGGGTAAAAATGATATTATTATTACCTGAACACATGTCCTAATTCTATTGGATAAGTTTAATTCGACCATAAACAACCTTTGGATTAAAATATGACCATTTAGGTCCACATGGATTAGATTAGGACATTTATTAATATTTTATTTAAAAAAGTGTTGAAATAGTTTAAATCAATGTTTAATAACTGAAACATTTTTAATATAGGGTTATAAATAAGATAAAATCGACTATAAATATTAGTTAGAAATATAAATATATTTCCTACAAAATGGTATTTTATTTATAATTTGTATACATTCAATAATTTAATTTATTTATGACACAATGATGATGAAATAATTACCTTATTAATGAAATATTATCATAATTGATATTACGAATACCCAAATAAATGTAATTTGAGACTTTTTATGAATTACACTAATTTTATAGGTCAATATGACATGTTAGTATTTATTTAATTAATTTTTTTCTAAATAATCATGCTATAATGAATTTCACAAAAATCATGTACCAAATCGTGTTAAAATTGACATAAAATAGTTTTAAAAAAATATTATATTATTAATTGTTATTTTATTCCTAAAAATACAAGGTTCGTGAAAATTACTTATATGAGGTTATATATATTAATAATGAATCACTTGGGCTTCGTTTGGCATGTTATAGTAAGTCTAATAACCATATAGTGTATGAAAACACGAAGACACGGTAATCGAAAAATTATTTAACTTAAAGTTAAATCTAAATGATAAGGATAAAATAGAAACATAAACTTGTCTAAAATCTATTAGTTGAGCTAATTTAGACCCATCCCCACCATATATTCGAAAGAAATAAATTTTGAGCTATTAAAAACTGAATATGACTTTATAATAAAATAATATTTTATGTTTTTCCTATGGTGCCCTTCACCTCCCTTATAAAAGGGAACCTCCTCCCTCTCCTCCTCACACCACATTGAGCCTTAAAGATTGGACAAACCCTCAAAATTTATCTTCTCCTCTTCCCTAGAAACATCATAGAGGTCCTGGTCTTCTTCAATGACCATCTTTAGTGCCCTAAGAGGAGGTTAATAAGATGCACTTCAAAGAAGAGGTAATGTCCGTTACTGATTCGTTCAAATTTATTTCTTCTACTACATCATCTTCATTAGTTGTTTATTTATGAAGTAATAACATAATTATAACTAATACTCTGATATGTTATCATAAATTTGAAACAACCCTATTTCACCTTCTATCCATCCTACGGAAAACTAAATCACAGCAAGTGCGTAGGTACAAAATACCGTCTCCACACCGTGGTGTAATCTGTTTTCCACCACCACCTTACTTGGATGGGTATAATGGTGTAAAGAATAACTATATATGATTATTTTATAGTGATGTTTATTCATAAATATTATACATACACATCAAAACAATTCCACAATCATGGGAATGAAATTATCGCTCGTGCGTACGTACGGCCTACCGTCTCCACAATGTGATGTGACTCGTTCTACATGATCTTCATTGAATAATGATTATATAAATGAAATGAAAGAATAAATATGATATATATTACACTAATACAATTCTGGAAATATGGTATCAATAACCTAAAAATATGCATAATACTTTATTCGACCATACATGCATAAGAACATAAAGCAATAAACACCCGAATAATAATTAGCAATCAAATATTACAAATTAGAAGATAAGAATATGACCATATATGATATCATAAAAATTAATTTTATTATGTAATAAGTTGATGACATTATTTAAATCTTTATATAGGAATTTCGGTCACATAAAAACCATATCAGACCTAAGGTAAGGGAAAATCTCAAAATCTCATTTTTATCTGAGACTATTTATACTTTGGTTTTTACTGGGGTGTATTTGTCATCCACATCCACATTTCCTCAATATGTAATATTATTTATATCCTCATTAACTTTTTTAAATCCAATATTACTTGTTGATAAGTTTATAGTAAAAAAATATGAAAGGAATCTTTTTTTGTTTTTAGTACACGGTACTTTTTGACTTTTCCAGCCAAAGTACGCGAATAATGTTTTTCAACTTATACGACCTGAATGGACTTTTAGAACATTATTTCCATGAATATTCCTTTACAAGTTTTCATTTTTATTTTTAATCAACTTATTTGAGTTTAAAAGTTTATGACATTTTAAGAAAGGAGAAATGTTTTTGAAGTATAAAGGATATTTTCCTCAAGAATGGAGTCAAGTGTTTTATCAAAATTATATTCTATATAAGATAATATAGGGTTCTATTTCAGTCCATATTTTTACATTTATTTTTTTATGTTATGATGGAATTATTTTTATGATTTCCTTTTATCTTATATGGATTATGTTTTGATGGAATGTTGTTTAAGAATCCCATTTTTATTACATGAGTTATGCTATGATGTATGATTTATGATCTTGTGGAACACATAATAATGGTATCATTATTAGATGGGTGGGACCTATATCTCCCTCCAATTCATTGGGTAAAGACTTATATATCATGAGATAGAGATGGCTAGAACGGAAGGTTAATCTGGTATATTGAAACAGGACTGAAACGAGGAGTGAACTCGGTTTAGAAATAGACTTTGTCCTCTAAGATAGTCTTGTTAATGAGTCCTGACTACTAATTAATGATTCTCTTTGATTTTGTGTGTATTCCGAAATGTTTCAAGTTTTATGTTATGATATTATGATCTTTTTTGCAGGTCCTGATTTTGGAATGTCTATGTTCTTATGAATATGATATTTCCTTTGTTTACCATTACTGAGAATTTGAGCTCACCCTTTTGTATGTTTTCTTTCCCCAGGTCAGGAAGAAGGTTATTAAGTAGGATATTCCAAAAGGGACTCTAGATATGATGAAATAAATGGGAGACAATGTAGATTCTTTATGAACGAGTTGTTTACATTTCCTAGTTTCTAAATACATTATACCTATACTGTCCTACCACGGGTTTGTTATATGTTGTAGTAAGTATGCTTCAATTCTGATGTAATAACAATGTATGTAATGTATGGGTCATTATATAATCCCCCTAAACATTTCACCATAAAACATACATCAGATTATCATTATTATCCATAATAAATATACAAATAAAAGAGTTAAAAAAATAAAATAATAAAAATTGGTATAGAACAAATCATTTCTTCGTGACCATCTCATTAATTCATTACATTGAGAATAAAATGTAATATATTGACACAAGATCCTTTTATAGCAAGGAATAAAAATAGGTAGGCCACACTCTCAACCAATTTCAGTCATCCCATAATTTTTCCCCAAAAACTACACTCCGCATAACAACACCAATACTACATCCAGCATCATATGATGTAATATCATCACTACAACCTGCACACCATGTAACTCATGGCCACAAACTGCACCAAGTGCAACCATCATACTACGTAATCATCACATCATAAAACCCATAAATCCAATCACATCAACATCATTATTATATCCCCATCATCACAAAATCACCGTAATTACACATGTTATAATCTTGATTCTTCACCAAAAAATTACCAAACCACCAAGCTATAATAGTTCAATGAAATTTGACAATGTTAACTGATTATTGTTTCAAAATAATTGGTGCACCATATGTAAATATGAGTCTATATATACCATTTCTAGTACTAATAATGTATGAAAAATAATGGAAGTAAATAAAACACAATGAAAATTTTAACCTATTCTCAATTAGATAGACATAACTATAATAAAAATCCTATAACATTAGAAGGAATTTATAAAGGACTGTTACTATATAAAGGATAAAAAATTAACTATGTCAATCTAGGATATGTCACAATACTGTCCCAGATACCAATATGGTAAATAATACAATCACTACTATATTATCTTTTCATATAAAAATTTTACACATTACACTATTTCTATTAATTTAGTAAATTAATGTTAACCAATTATTCACGTCCATTTCCTTAAATTTTTATAATTTCTTAAACGAAATCCATAGAGAGTTTGATAATGTTTAAAACCTATTTACCATATTTATTTCCAATTTAACCATTCTCTTACATATAAAAATGATTCCAAAATAATATATCATATTTTTATTGTTTTAATTTTCTTTATTATTGTTTAAATTAAATATTTATCTTAATTAAACAATTCATCACATGTACATATATTAGTAGACATATGAGTAATAAAATTTTCACAATAATCATCATATAATTTTATTATTTTTTATCATAATGTTCCCCAAAACATGAAATTTATTTCTATATTCTGATATCACTTTTTAGAAATATTTTATATTTTATAATCATAAAAAAATATGATATTTTGATTTCAAATATTGTTTATCAAATTATATTTCATTTCATCATATTATCCATGAATGTGTACTATTATGTAGATGGAAAAATTATCACAAGAATATGAAAATAATATACTATCCAATATAATTAACTATATATCATTATTTATAATTGTAGTTCATTCAATCATAGGTCAATAGTAGTGAAAAAAAGTATAAAAATATGTGGATATTAATAACAAATGTAATACATTGGGGATAAATACCTCTTCCTCCAAGTATAAATTTTCATTCAACATTATTATATATTTTTTATTAGATAAATCCTTGAAAATTATTATAAGATCCATATAAATTGGAAAAAATACACATTATGACCACATTGGATACCCGAAAATCATATTTTTTTACCTAATTTAATCTCCACTATTCCATATTTTCCCTTTCCCATATTATTACAAAGAATAAATTTTTTCATGGAATCACATAAACATATAATTTATTGCTGAAGTTGTATAGATCCATAAAAATACACCATTTATATAAATAAATCAATTAAATGAGGATTAACTAGGGTCCACTTCAAATGGACCTAAAAAGGGTCCATGAGAAAATTATGTTAACAATTGTGACATGTAATAAAAATCCCTCCACTAGGTTAAATTTCCACCACAGTTCCTAAAGACAGATTATAATTGTAGATACATAGGTAATACATTACCCCACCCCCTTACTCTATCATCTCCATAGACCATGAGGGGATGATTAATCATACCTCACTATATGAGGTTAGGGAATGATAAACTATCAATTTTGTTTGAGTTGAATAATGAATAATATATTATCGAAATTAATGTCTATATTTATGTGAATGAATAACGAGGTTTCCCATCAATCATTCTAGATGGATTTTAATAGATAGGGAATGATAATATTTTCATTCATGAAATTTAGGTTGTTATAAAGTAATGGAATTTTAAAAGTTTAATGTGTTTTCTCAATGAATTCATGGTATTCCAAGAATATTTACTCTACAATATAAATGAAGTGAATCAAAATAAACTTACTTGATAAAGATAATCTAAATTAAGCCATGAAACTGATTCAACCAGCAATGATTTCTCAAATGGATTTTATTAGACAATTCATAACACATCAGTAATCAACCACGTATCATACTCTACCAGACATCATATTAAAATTATTTCCACCATTCCATAAATAACACGTAGTACCATAGACTACATGAAATGAATAGTTACCATAAAATGATAAAGAAACTACAGAATGAATTAAGGAATGTTAAAATCCTTAAAATAATTATGTAATTACCTATAAATAATATTGTTGATTCCAAGGTATTTTCAGAAAGGAAATAGTAGAATAAAATAATTAGAGAAGATGGTACAATCATAATATTTAAATGGATGCATTATGTTATTATATTATCTTTATTTATGACTCACAAACTCCACCATCATTACAAAATAAACCATAAAAAATCATTTTGGAGGATCAATTTGATATATCACGACTCCAAATACATTTTCAGTGTTAGAAAACGGGTCATGTTTTGGAATAATAATATATACATGTCCAAATCCCTATTATTGGAAGGAAAAATCAATCCCATGAACCTACATTTACCTGGTGATATCCAAAACAACCATATTGAACTTCAACATGGCCACCACGAGGTGCCTAATGGTGGGTAGAGAATACACTCAATATTTTAATCTCACCATTTGTGATACTATGACAACTTTAACGACCTAGAATTTTGAATAATATTTATTTCTTAATTTTGTGTGTTATTTTATTTTATACTCAAAAAATATTTATCATTTAATTAATGAATGAGTATAATTAAAAAAATACTATTGGGTTTTGACTATTATATGATCATTGGTCAATATGACCATTAGAGGCTATTAAATTATGATTATTGATTGTAAATACAAATGATCAAGGTCAATTAATTCAGAAATAAGATTTGGTCGCCTCATCTAGTCAACTCGGGCCATACAAAGCCCATCTATTAGAGCTTGGAAATGAGGTTTCATCATTGTGATTTTCTCTAGACCAAGCATATGTCGAACTCCTAGATGTTAAGCATGAATGGAATAACTTTTGGGAGAAGTTCAAGCTGATGGAAATCGCCACTTGGGAAATGTTGTCTGAGCAGCCCCAATATTCTATCACCATACCACACATTGCACTTAGGTCATATGCTGGTGTTATAAGGGGCTATGTATCAAAGTCTTAGTTACATTGTGTAATCCATTTGTATAAAAAACTATTATTTTTTCTTATGATAAAATATTTATATTTAAAATTTCTATATAAATATAGGATGAATTTATAAAAGTTACATATTATTGATGAATTTTGGAAAAAATGTGTATTTAAAAAAAATTATACTTTAAATAATTAAAAATGTGAAAAGATTTTCAAAATATTGTATTCTACAGGTGTGACCATTAAGATATTTAGATTTCAATAAGGTCAACATAAATTTTAGTGAATTTTAATGTATTAATAATAATATTATCCTTATGAATAGTAATGTTACCAATGCAATAATAACCACACTTATGAATGTTTAAATATAATTTAGGCATCCTGAATGCTGAAGTGATATAATAGCATAAGAAAATAACTGCTTCATAAATTATTAGTTATGTATTATTATTTTTTCATTTAAATAGTTTTTCTAGTTATAATTTATATATCTCATAATTAATAAATTATTTTCATAAATTGAATGTAATATTTGAATTTAGAGAATCAATATTTTCTTAGGGTGAATTTATGATATTTTTATAATATGTTTTGCTTTTCAGTGAATTATAAAAATACTGTTCTGAGTTGTGATGTCATTAATTACATCATTATTGATGTAATATTGATTTAATTATTATGTTTGACTTGTGAAAAGTATTAAATGTGATGAGGTGTCCGATGTATCAAATACCCTGTGAAAATACCATGTGAAAGCCCATTGTTTTTCCAATACCACTAATGAGTTGTCCCTTAGAAAATAATATAATATTCACTAATTTTTGATAAACATACCAATACATTCCCTCATTTAATTAATTTCAAAATCCTCCTCAATGAAGACTTGGTATTTTTACCTCCCATTTAGTCCTTCCAAGGTTCCCTCAACCCCCCAAGGTCCCATCTTTCATGCTTTTGAAGTCACTCTTCAATGTAAAGGAACCTTTCACCGTCCTCTTTTAAGTCATGAATTCATTTATGTTATGTCTTCATGTTTCCATATTGTTATGTTTTTATATATACTTCATTTTACATTTTTCTGTACATTTTTTTTTCAAATGATGAGAGACCCTTTCTTCTCTCATCAACTATTTTTCTGTATTTTTATGTGATGTCGTTATGCTGCCGAATTTTTGTAAAAGAAATCGCATCTTTTTTTATCATTAAGGTTTTCTATTCAAGTAGTTTTTCATTCAAATATCCATACCATAATCTTATTTCTATTTTATTGTATCCCAATTTGGTATTATGAGTTATTTCTAAATGGTTTTTTCTTACCCCGCTATTTGTAATGATTTCTAAAAACATGTTACGTCCTCGTTATGCTGCGAAATTTTATTCTCAAAATCTCTCTCTTTTTTTCAAGAAATTCTATTGTTTTATTTATATGAACACCCAAATCTACTATCATTTAAAGGGGTATTAATAAATAAATAAAATTCAATATTTTATTCTATAACATACATATATATAACCCTCACTCACTTTCCATGGGTTATAAATGACATAATAATCTTATTTTATATCACGTTTAAAACGTCATGATTTTGACATGAATCCCATTTATATTATTCACAATGTGTTACTTATGAAATTTTGGATAATGATATATGTGGATCAAATGAAAATAATTACATATTAATGGTTAACCCTGATAGTGCTCCAACAATTTTGTGATGAATTTAATCTCTAGAGATGCATGTTTCATGATACCATGGTGAATAACCATGGTAATTTTTATGACACCTTGAGGATGAATCTTTGTGATATGATCATGAATGTCAATATTAAATTTTTTATCCGCATATTCCCATTATGGTTCATTTTATTTTCATTTATATATTCCTCTACTTCCATTCCTCAAGTCTGTTTTTTTATAAGGTTCTAATTGATATCACAATTAAACTGATTACCTTTATTTCCATAACGGGCCTTCTTATCACCCATTCTTTTTATGTATGCCTCTAGGTTCTAAGACTCAGTAATTTTACTTAGGATGAACCTTTGATAATGCCTTATAAGTCAATTAGAATAATTTTTTATGTTTTCATGTATATTGTTCTTGATATTCAAGACACTAGAATTTAAAGATCCCCTCTTTGTAAAATGTAATGAAATGTCATAATAAAATGTGGGATCCCATAGACTATATAAAAGGATAGTTAAGTTTTTTATACAACATAGGATTTGAAAACATTATAAATAACCCTATCGAAAAGTTTAAATATAGAAAAATTTCCTGATATTTTTGTAAAATATTATGTAAGTGGTTTCCGAACAAAAAAATCCCTGCCTGGATATGAATAAGTAGATGAGGCTCTCGAAAATATATACCTATTATTGAATAATCTGACAAGGAGTATCAAGATTGAATTGGGGAATCTAGTTACACTCTGACGGGTCGTGCTGCACTACTCGTTAGTCACACTCGGGGGATATGTATGGTTAATCATGATCATTTTATGAATAATTATGAATGATTTATAGAAAAATTTAATTATTTAATAATAAAGTTTTAAGAACTAAAATCCTTTTTAGTTAATTGATTTGAAAATAAAATATGCATCTAAATATGGTATTATTGTTTTAGAGAATGGCGGGAAATTGGAGGAACCGTGAAAATGGTTACTACAATAGACCATGTGCTGAAGACCCTCCAATGGAAGATGAAATGGAAAAAATCATGAGAATAATGAACCAACATACTCAACTTATGAGAAATAACATGAATAAAGCTGATAAATTGTTCTCACCGTAAATGGAAGAACATTCTATTGAGTCCTTTATGCGTCAACAACCACCATACTTCAGTGTATCTACTGATCCATTTATTCCTAAATAGTGGATCAACTCTATAGTGAATATCTTTTCAGTGCTCTATTGTTCTAAGAAATATAAGGTCACACAAGAAGTTTATCGCTTAACGGGAGAAGCTAATCAGTGGTGATAACTAATTAAAACATTATGCCAAGAGTTGAGGTTGAAGCAATGGAGTAGAAAGATTTTATAGGGAAATTCTTCAGTAAGTACTTCCCTCATTCTATGATAACAAGAATAGGGAAGGAGTTTCCCATGCCGAAGTATACGTAGAAAGAATCAATGGGAATATGAAAGTTTCACTTCATAATGATTTCATGTTACACCTCCAAAACAACCATGTATCAAAATGTTAAGTTTGATATATTCTTTTGTGGAATGATACCTGATCTATAGAAGAATCTATCCAAACTAGATAATGACATCTAGGAGGATATCGTACGGAGTAAAATGAAATTGGAACTTCTGTTTGGTGAGACACAATAGTCTCACAACTCTAATTATAAGAAAATATCGATGTAGCCAAGATCAGGGAAGACGTTCGATCATGGAAGAAGAGTAATGAACGTAAAACGTCCCACCTATAGTATATTTGGGAAGAAGCATTAAGGGAACTGCTGGCTCTAAAGAGGGAAGTGATTCAAGGTTGTAAGAGATGACCATATTGCGTGGAATTGTCTTAGTAAGTTAAAGCCTCAAATTCCCAACACTATAGACAAGGGGAAGGTGGTACATTCACTTCCTGGTGTCCAATTATATATGTGTAGAAAACATGGGCAATATTACTTTCATTTTCCAAGTCTTAGGGAAGTGGAGGGGAATCACCATCATCTTTTGAAAAGGCCACGGGAGTAAGTTCACACTTTTTCAATAACTACAACTGATGATGAAGCACCAAATGATGTGGTAGAATGTACTCATTTGGTTATCTCAAATGTATAAAGTAGTTTTTTTATTCTGGTTCTATGCATTCTATTATTTCATCCATGTTTACAGAGAATTTATAATTATACCTAGAATTGCTAAAAGTAGATTTTTTAGTCAAGTCTCATGGTATGATTATCCATGTATCATCAGTATTTAGAAACTCTTGTATTTACATTAGTGAGCACTATCATATTGAAAATATATTAGTCATTCACGTTGATGGAATTTGAAATTATAATATGGATGGACTGGCTCTCAATTTATAATGCTATGATCAAATGCATATGCATGGAAATATCAGTAGTCTTGAATGTAAAACCTATGGTTATCATGCACGGAATGTTATGTCAACATGATATATCTCTAGAAGAACATATTATATCATTTTGATGGTTTTCATCTATGAAGAAGAAGAAGGAAATGAGTGTATATTGTTATAAAATGTCCCTATCATCTAGGAATACATTGACTCTTATCCTAAAGAGTTACCCAGACCTCCCCAAGAAAGGGAGGTATAGTTCTCCATTGGATTTGTAATAGGATTTAATTAGATATCAAAGACCCTATATAATATGGAAAATGTGGAACTGGAGTAATTAAAGAAGAAACTATAGGATCATTGGGAGAAGGCGTTTATCCGACCGAGTGTGACACATTGGGGATCAGTTGATCTTTTTATGAAGAAGAAGAATGGATCAATGCGGTTATGTATTGATTATAGAGAACTAAATAGGATCAATATTAATAAAAAATACCATATTCCAAAAATTTATGACTTATTTTATAGACATTGTGGTGCTCAATGCTTCTCTTAGATTGATCTTCGATCTGGTTATCATCAATTAAGAGTTAAGAAAGAAGATATTGCAAAAACTGGCTTCCGATCAAGATATTGGTATTATGAGTACATCAATATTCCCTTAGGACAAATTTATGCACATGTTATACTTATGTATATTATGAATAGATTTTTTAAGGACAACCTTGATAACATTGCGGTAGTTTTTATTGATGATATTTGGATCTATTCCAAATGTCATGGGGAGATTGAGGATCATCTAGGTTTTGTTTTTCAAACTCTAAAAAGGAGAGGATTTTTGGAATGTTTACAAAATGTAAATTTTAGTTACAAATATATTCATTCTTGGGGCACATTGTTACTAATGAAGGAATCACATTTGTCCATATAAAGACAAAATTTGAAGAGGAGTGGCATATAAATATAATAATAACAGAGATTTTTATATTCCTTAGATTTGCCGGATATTATATGAGTGCTTTGAAAAACATTTCACGAAATTCTAATAAAATAACCATGAAAACTCGAAAAGTGGTCATGTTCATCTAGAAAAAAGGAGTGTGAGGAATGATTCGAAGATCTAAAGAAGTGATTTATTACTACACCCGTGTTAAATGTGATTTCATGTGGAGAAAGATTCGTTATTTTTATAGATGAATCTCTAAAATGAAATGGGTGAATCATCATGAAAAATGACACATACATTGATCATGAATCTTGACAGTTGAAGACTCTTATGAAAAACAATCCTATACATGATCTAGAACTGGGTGATGAGCTTTTTTCTCTGATGATATGGAGGGACTATCTTTATGGGGAGAAATGTGATATATATGCAGACCATTAGAGTTTGATGTATAATTTCAATTAATATTAATTTAACATGAGACAAAGAAGATTGTGGAATCTTTTATAGACTATGATTGTTCAAATAATTATCATCCCAGAAGAGAAAAAAAAGTTGTTGATGCATTAAAATGTAATGACCTAATTGTTCATTCCATGAAGTGGATTAAAATAGATCCATTGATCAATGACATATTAAAGCTGGTCATGTGAATTATAAGGGAATGTAAATCTTCAAAACTAACACAAATAACATCTCAACTGTCATTACAAGTGATTATCAAGAACGAGTAGAAAGAAGATACATTGTTTGAGAAGAAGTTTGTGGCTATGTAAGATGGAATGTTTTCGGGGACCAATATTTGTCAAGAAGGTGTAGTAAATTTTTTTAAAAGTCTACGTGTTCAATAACTTCTAGAAATATTGAGGGGAATGATGAATGAAGCTCAAATATCAAAATTCTCAATACATCTTAGAAGCACAGAATTGTATAGGGACCTTCGTGATCATTATTGGTGGGATAATACGAAAAGGGTTATTTCATATTACAATTCAAGGTCCCTGATATGTCATCATGTGAAGGAAGAATGAAAACATCCTAAATGGGTATTACCACCACTGCCCATACCAACTTGGATGTGAGACAATATCAAAATTGAATTTCTCACTGGTCTCATGAGAACATCCAAAGGATACAATGTGATAGGGTTTATTACGGACCGTTTCACCATGACTGCCTGCATTATCTCTATTTAGAAAAATTTATCTCTTGAACAACCTGTCAGAATTTACATGTAAAAAGTGGTAAGTCTACATAGAGTTCAATGTTCTATTGTATCCGATCATTATACAAGGTTCACATCAAAATTATAGAGATTTATTCAACATGCTCTTAGCACTAAATTTAATTTCAGTATGGCCTATCAAACCCTAACTGATGGCCTATATGGAAGGATAATTCAAACACCTAAGGAAATGCTGAGAAATGTTTAATGGAATATAATGGTGGATGGGATAAAAATCTCCCATTAGATGAGTTATCTTACAACAACAGCTTCCACTCAAGAATTCAAATTTCACCAAATGAATCTCTGTATAGGATGCAACGTAGAACACCTAAATGTTGGGATGAATCTGGTGAGAGAAAGATTCTTGGCCCTAATCATGTACAATAAATGATAAAAATTCAATGCCATCCAGCAACACATTAAGGCTGTTTAGAGTCGGCAAAAGAGCAATACTGACAACTCTCGAATGAACATGGAGTTTGATGTTCGTGGCAAGGCCTTTCTTAGAATTTCATTGTGGAAGAGAGTCCTGAGATTTTTGAAGAAAGGGAAGCTTATCCATAGGTACATTGGCTCCTATGAAATCCATGATCACATGGGAGAAGATGCTTATCAGCTTTCACTTCCTCCAAATCTATCATAGGTTCATGATTTATTCAATATATCCTTTTTGAGGAAGTACATACTTGTCACATAAAATGTAAAAAATCAAGAGGTGGTACAAATGTAACATGACCTCACATATGAGGAACTTCAGGTGGAGATCTTTTATCGTAGAGATAAGGTTCTTTGCAACAATACTACCTTCTTTGTTTAGGTGTTGTGGAGAAACCCATAATATGACGAAGCCACATAAGATCCATAGAAGTCTATGGGGCTAAGAAACCCACACCTTTACACTTCTTAAGGTACCAGTTGTAATTTTGGGGACATAATTTATTAAGTGGGGAGGGGAAGAATGTAATGACCCGAACATTAGAATTATATTTGTTTCATAATTTTGTGTTTTATTTTATTTTATACTCAACAAAACATTATCCTTTAATTCATGAAGTGAGTATAATTAAAAAAATACCAATAGATTTTGACTGTTATATGACTATTGGTAAATATGATTGTTGGAATCTATAACTTTTTTATTATTATTGATATATAAAAAAGATCATTGTTTATTAATATGGAAAGAATAGTCAATGGCATTATCATGTAGACATGGGCCATACGAAGCCCATCTGTCAGAGCTTGGAAAAGATTTTGCATCACTGGGCTTTGCATAGGACCAAGCACATGTCAAACACCAACATGTAAAGATTGAATAGAATCACCTATGAGAGGTGTTCAAGCAAATTGAAATCACCACACGAGAAAAAGTTTCCTTGCCACCCCAAGATTCTATCACCATAACACACCTTACACTAAGGTCCTATGTTGGTGTTATAAGTTGCAATTTAACAAGGCCTTAGTTAAATTGTGTAATCCTTTTTTATAAAATACATAGTATTTATTATTATGGTAAAATTTTATTATTCTAAATGTCTGGATAAATATAGGATGAATTTATTGATGTTCCATATTATTGATGTGTTTTGTAAAAAAAATCTTATATTAAAATAATTTTGTATAATTTAAATAATTACTAATGTGAAATGATTTTCCAAAAAAGGATCTTTTACAATTGTGACTAGTAATAAATTTTTAGTCTAATAAGATGAACGTAATTTTTAGTGAATAGTATTGTATGAATATTAATATTACCCTTATGAATAGTAATGTGAAAAATGGAATAGTAACCTCACATTATAATGTATAAATATAATTTATGAATCTTGAATGTTGAATTTATATAAAAGCATATGTAAAAAACTGTTTTAGAAATTAATATTTTGGTATTAGTATTTTTTCAGGTAAATAGTGTTTTTACTTAAAAATTAAATATTTATTATTAGAAAATTATTTTCATAACATGGAGTTAATTTTTGATTACATATCATTGATATTAGTTTAGAGTTTATTTATGAGATTTTTATAAATCTTTTGTTTTTTTTATGAATAGTAAAAATACATTTAGGAGTTTCAGTGTGATTAATGACATCATTGATGAACATATAATGGTGTAATATTTTTGGTCGACCTGTGAATAGTATGAAATTTTATGTGGTTTTCCCTGTGTCCAATACCATTGGAAAATAACATGGTTAGGCCCATGGTTTCGAAAATACCACCGATGAGGTGTCTATAGAAAATTAATAAAACATTCCCTCAAATTTTCTATACAAACCATGTCATTCTAGCATTCATTTTTTTTTCAAAATACACCTCAAAGATTCTCTGGTCTTTTTACCTCCCATGGAGTCCTCCCAAAGTTCCCTCAAGCCCCCTATGGTCCCAACTATCAATCATTAAAAGTTACTCTTCACGGTAAAGGATCCTTTCACCCTACTCTTTTAAGTGATGACTTTATTTATGTAATGTCTTCTATTCCATCTTATTATGTTTGGATATATTCATCTATGAAAATATTTTAGTCTATAATATGTCCAATGATTGTATACCCTTTTCAGTCTCATCAACTGATTATTTATATTTTTAAGTCACATTATTATGCTGCCGAATTAACATTAAAAAATCACATCTTCTCATTTCTTTCGTATTTTATTTTCATGTGGTATGTCATTAAAATTGTAACACCCCATCCCCAGCTACCCAGAGTCGGTGCATTACTTCGTAACATTGGCATGATCACAAAAGATCAATTCTCAAAAGACCGATTAGTTTATTATCCTTGGAAACACTAGATACATTCATAAATGTTACATTACATCATAAAGTGAAAAACTAATAACAAAGTCTTCATAGTCCACACACATATCCTCTTCTGACTATCCCTGTAGTTCATTCATAAAATACTTCTTCACATCCTGGAAAATATTAAAACATTGAAAGGGGTGATCTCAGATGCTCAGTAATGATAATAATATTGCGGAAGCTTTCATAAATAAACATTAACATTTAAGGAAATGTATAACTAAAACAAAAGCCTTTTAAACATGAACTTCAACATAATATGGAAAAATTAAAATGAGATAATGAAATTTACTTATTCACGTGGATATTCTACGGGTCTAATAATCAAATGAAATATCAATAACCACTTTCATAATGATGGAATGAATAATGCCAGACTATCATAACCACGTTTCCAAGGGCTCGTGCCAAGACCAAAAATAAGATTTTGTCAAGGCCTCATGCCAAGAAACTAGTTTTTCTCATGTGACCTACCGATGCATCAAGGAGCTGTAGTTGGCTCCACCCGTCACTTATTAAGTCCAATGCATTCCTCATATGAATAGGTTTAAACATATCATAATCCATAACATAATTGTATCAAATAAAACATGCATAAAAGAAAACATAAAATTTCCATATTTCAATCACAAGATATCAATACAACACATTGATATAATAAAAATTCTTTCAAAATTATTTTTAATACCAAAATACATGAAATTTAAAACATTGTATTTATTTTTCATTAAAAAAATTGATGGCTTGTAGAGGATGTCGAAAATCAAATAATGGTCACGGCGATGGAGAAGTCGTTGTCACCGCATATGTACGGAAAGAAAAACATTCCCTTTTTATCATTTAGTAAAACTCTTCGTACAAAAAGATTCCTTTTGAATAAACGTAAAAGTCAAAGGGGTTTATACACCGTATAAAAGAAAGTTGTGTATAAAATCAAATATGCCTCAATGAAAGGAGATTGAGACGAAGTCCTTAAAAAGATCATTTTTAAAATAAAATATATCTGTTATGTGAATTCACTATAATTACACATAAATAAAGTACAAATACAATATAGGACATAATAATATCATGACATAATTTGAAAGTAGGAGATTAACCCAAAGAATGGAAATTGGGTTAAAAAGTTCCCTTACCTTGCGTCCTGTCTTGACTTGACCATTCTTTATCCTCTTGAATAATAAACTAGATTTAATTTATAGTTTATTATGAGCCTTTTAAAGTTTATTATTCCTTTAATATCACTTATTACCATGTTATGAACATTATGTAATTATTTAAGTTAATAACGGCCGTTTTGTCGATCTTTGGTACATGAGTCAAAAAATAAACTTCTTATAATTAAAAGTTGCTCATGTGATGAAATATCAATGATATACAGAATTATATTCATGATTTAGATATCATATATATAAAATATATCCAGTATATACATTCATTTATAATATCACATAACATTTAGAGCTAAAAATGAAATGCACCGTTCATGGAGACGGTAAGCCGTACGTACGCATGAACGCTACTTACATTTCTATTTCGTATTTAATGGAATGAAATCATAATATTATAAATGTTTATTATAAATACAGTATAATATAATATATAATATCATTTACTCCATCTTTTATACATCCCACATATGGCATTAACGATTCAAATCACTTTGAGGGGGCAGTAGTCCGCACTTCCTAAAATGAAAATATCGCGTTTACCCATAATGGAAACAATAAAGTATGCCATAAATGAGAAATAATGAAGCATAAGGAAAAATTAAACATAATATATATATCATATATGAAAATATTTTCAACAAAATGGCCACCATTAGAGGTGTTAAAAGAATATTGAACAATCATCATTTCGTGAGGCAGTATTTCCCCACCCACAGAAACAGTATGTTCTTTAACCATTAGACGAAGGTGTGTGTAAGTGTAAACCAAATACTTATCATAAAAACACCCTATTATATTTTAGATACTATTTTTGTTACAAAATAAAGTAATAAAAAGAGTTTAATGGGTTGGAGAAGCAGAATAAAACAAAACAACCTTAAAGAAGACATTACCTTAACATCGGGTAAATCTTTTTGATTTGAGCCAAAGGCATCCTTGGGAAGACTTATGCCCAAGGTGAGACTTCTAGGAGTAAGGGAGGAAAGTTGGGAGAGTATTTGGGAAGAGTTTGGCCGAGCCAAAAGGCTTTGAAAGTGTGAGTAAGGTGGTAGTGGTGGGGGCCTTTTATAAGTGGAGAGGAGGGGCACTCTTGGAATGTAATGAAATATTACTTTATTACCAAATGATTTTCAGATTATAAAGGTCCCAAACTTCTATAATTATAGGATAAGGTGATAATAGTTCTAAATATACCCATCCAATAGGATTTGGGAAAGTGTAAGCCTTGTATTTTGCATTATCTTTTCATTTTATTTAAATCATTAATTAATGAGGTAATCGCTGCATCATCATGGTGTCATAAATATTTTAATTTATTTAATGTCTAAAAATTATAAAAAAACATCATGATGTAGGAAATATTTTTATCTTTCTAATGAATATTTATAGTCAAAAATATTACTTGTATAACCCCAATTAAAAATTGTTTTAGTAAAACAACTCTTGTTTCTGACCTTTTTATTAAATAAAAAGTTATTTATGTCCTTTTCCTACCAATGTGGCTCCATGGGGTCCCCAAGTTGACCAATGGATTTTCTTGGTCGGCCATGACACATCAAATAGTGTTAGGACAAGTTTTAAGGTCATTCCATATTTTTATAATACTATTTTTACCTTAAATTTCACTAATTACCTTTAATCGTGATTAATTAAACTTAAAAGTTACTATTCACTAAAAAATTATTTTAATCCCATTGAACCAAATTTTACTTCCTAGTGACAACCGTGTATGTATTATTTTTTAAAATCAAATCACAGAAGTGGTAATGTTTCATTTAAACGAGAAATCAGTTTTTTAACTACCACATGTGGTTTCAATATTCATCAAAAATTGATGTTTTTTAGAACAATGGAAAAATTTCACCCTAAACTATAATTGATATTCCGAATTCAAAAATGATGTCTATTTTAGAAAATTCCAAACATATATGTTTCATTAATTAATTTTATAATTAATTTCCACTGTCACAACAAATAGCGTGTTTTTAAGAAACAATATATATCAAGAGATTGACAATTGTTTATGTCCAATTTCAAAGTGAAATTAATTCTAATGAACACCACTAGATAAAATGGTAAAAATATATTCTAATTTTTCTTTAAAACAACTCAATAGTATAATTTATCACTATAAATTATTTTTATTAAAAAAGTTGTTTTTAAGTAATTTTCACTATTCAAAGCAAATTGGAAGTTCTCAGAAAAATACCAAAAATTCAACATAGGCTAATTTCAATATTCTAAATCCAAAAACGAAGTCCATTGGGAAAGATAAAATTTATAATATTTAAAAAATTATGTATTACTATTCATAACGACTACTTTGATTGGTTGTGGTGTGTGTTAGATCTCGAAATTGCGTACAACACATGTTATTGTATTATTCAAAGAGAAGTGTACCGTGGAAGCTTGGGGTGTTACATTCTCCTCTCTTTCAATAAATTTCATCCTCGCAATTTGAAAATGTTCTTCGAAAATAAAAGGTTGAAAATAAGAAATACCTTTGTAGAAAACCCACATCGGAAATAGGGTTAATAAGAATATTACATTAAAAGAAAAAAAAGAAGTCAATGGTCACCCGAGATAGCCCATACTAGGATTCTATGAAAATATGGATATGGAGGAGAAACAAACCATCAATGTCTGATAGAGAGTTGTAGAAAACAGGATTAGGAGAAAGTTAACAATAAGAAAATCACAAACATGTGATTGGTTAAACGGTCATTGAATCCCCAGTTGGAAAAGTTAACCGACATCGTTTTTTTTAAGTAAGCTTTCATAAAGTTGAGGAATTTATTTAAGAGATTTACTAACAATGTAAGGAAATATACTTATTTGTCATGTAGGCTTTCATTCTTTAATAAATTTTTACAATGAATGTAACACCCCAAGATTTCATAGTGTGTTATTTCTTCAAAATAATTCAATAACATTCACTACATGCAACACCAAGTTCAAGCACACCATGACTTACCAAACAAGCCGTTCAAAAGAGGTTATGAATAGTATTAGATAAATTTTAATGTTTATACAATCCTTATAATTTTAGAATCCATATTATGAGTTTCTTAGATATAATGCAAGAACAAATTCATTTTCAGTATTGCACTTTTATCAACTTTAACAGTGAACCCTTTTTAAATACTATATTTTAAACTTTTTGACTAAATTGGGACATCAAAAATTTAAAATGAAACATCCCAAGCTTCTACGGTATGCTTCTCTCTGAATAATGTGATAGCGTGTGTTGTACGCAACACCGAGTTCTAACAACCAATTAAACTAGCCGTTATGAATAGTAATAACTACTTTTTGAAATTATATATATTTTATATTTCAAAATGGACTTCATTATTGGATTCGGAATATCTAATTTAGCCTAAGGTGAAATTTTGGTACATTTCGGATAACTTTCATATTTTGATGAATAGTGAAAATTACTAAATTTTAATTAAAAACAACTTTTTTAATCAAAATAATTAATAGTGATAAATTGTGAATTTGAGTGGTTTTAAAGTATATTTAGAATATATTTTTACCATTTAATATAATGTTGGTCATTGGACATAATTTTACAATTAAACCAAACATAAACAAGTGTCAATCTTTTGATAGTTATTACCTCTTAAAAACACACTTTTTGTTTTGACAGCGGGAATTAATTTTAAATTAATTTCTGCCACTTCTGTTTATTGAATTTAGGAAAATGGATTCCATATTTGGAATCAGGATGTCCAAATTATGTAAATAGGTAACTTTTATTTTTACACATTTTGAATAATTACTGCGGTAAATATTTTATTTACCATGGTTAAAGGGTAAATCCGGTAAATAAGGGTTAAAAAAATAATATTATAATAATACTAAATTACCCTAAAACGTGTCTTAACCCTATTGGTAGATACATGGTCGACCATGGGCATCTTTGGGTCTGTTTTGGGACCCCATGGATCCACTTGTAAGTGATAATGACACATTATATTAATAAAGTTAAAATAAAAATAAAAATGGCATAAGCTTACATCTTTTAGAAGAACAATTTTTACATAGGGTTATACATGTTGGATTTTAGATTATAAATATTCATTAGAAAGATAAAAAGACTTACTACATAATTATATTTTATTTATAATTTTTAGACATCAAATAATTTAAATTATTAATGACACAATAATGATGCAATGTTTACCTCATTAATAAATCATTTAAATAAATAAGATTATAATGATTATAATATTATCTAAAACCTGTCCAATTCTTATTGGTTGATGTTATTTAGAATATGAGTCATCTTATCTTCGACCTCAATGATTTTTGGACCATTATAAAACGAAGACAAATATATTATAAAGTAATACTTTCACACTTTCCTAAAGAGCCCCTCCTCTCCCTTATAAAAGGAGACCACTTCTACTCATTCCTCACACCTCTCAAGCCACTTGGCTCGTCCAAACTCTGCCCAACTAAGCTCCCCACATCCCTATCCTCCTCCTTGAAGCTTCCCCTTAGGTAGAAATCATTTCAAGAAGTCCTTTGGTTCCAACCAAAGTGAGTTACCTAAATTAAAGGTAACGATTTCTCTTAAATTATTTTCATTTATATTGCTTCTCCAACCCCCAAAATCTTTTTATTCCTTTATTTTGTAACAACACCAGTATCCTCAATATACTAGGATGTTGTTATAAGAAGGATTCAAACTACACATACACACAACTCCATCTAATGGATGATGAACATAATGTTTCTGTGGATGGCAAACTAACGCCTCACGAAACGATGATTGTTCAAATACATCTTACCGCCTCTCATGGTGGCCATTATGATGGCACTGTAATTAAATATGATATTAATGATATATATTTTATATATAAGCTTCTGTAATTCCATTTTATTTCATACCATTATTCGTTTCATGTTGTATATACATACGATAATTTCATTTGAGGAAGTGCGGACTACCGCCCCCTTAAAATGATATGACTCGTTCATACCACACATGGAACGTATAAAGGATGGTGTTAATGAACTTAAGTAACATATATAAAATATTATATTATACTGGTATAGTAATATACCTATGTATCATTTGGATTCAATTCTTTTAAAATAAAAATTAAATGGAAGTAGCGTTCGTGCGTACGTACGGACTACCGTCTCCACGAACGCGATGAGATTCATTCTCCATCGTATCCATTCAAGTATAATTATCATTTGATGATTTAAGAATGATGTTTAAGGACTAGATATCATTCTGGATATGAATAAGATACAACAAACATGACTTATGTAACAAAACATATAAAAGAAAATGAGTAAGTTAACACACGAAACGAGGATAATACTAAGATATTATCAAATCAATATTAAAAGATCATATATGATATCATATTAATGTATATGATTCTTTTATAATTTAATAACAATTATTTCACCATTATACAGGAGGTTAACCTACCCCAACCAAGTAAAAGTACAAGGTAAGGGTTATTTCACAATCTCTTCATTATTCGAGGTTGTTTATACGTAATAATCTACTGGGATATCTTTATCATCCACATCCATGTTTCTTAAAAATGTATTTCAAAACATTTTTACTATTTACAAGAATATGGGTTAAAGTCATTTATACCCTTGTTTGACTTTTTATAAGAGGTTTATAAAGGAATCTTTCCGTCGTTTTCAAAACAAGGTCCTTTTTAACCTTTTCGACAGAATTGAGGTAAGAATGTTTTTTTTAACTTATACGGCGGGTGCGGTTATTTTACGCCGTTATAAAATCTTCAAAGCTTTCCTTACAAGCTTATAAAAATATTTTCAAAGAAAATGTTTTATTTTATATGGATCTTAAATGATTACAAAATAAAAGGAGATATTTCTTTAAAAAGAATTTTGATTTAATCTACGTCAACATCCTTTGATTGATTTTAAGATTATTTGAAGTTGATTTATTATGATACAAAACTTCTATATTGTATTGAAGGTTTTGTGATATTTTTGACTATGAATGTGCTATTTTTATACCATTCATAGTTTATGGTGAAATTATTGACATTTCGTATGCTAGTTTTAATACGAATTTTTATGTTATGTTTAAACCTTTTCATATTGGAATGCATTGGACTTAATAAGTGACGGGTGGAGCCCGCTATAGCTCCTCGATGCATCGGTAGGTCTCATGAGACAAACTAGTGTCTTGGCACAAGGCCTTGACAAAATCTTATTTGTAGTCTTGGCACGAGGCCTTGGCTATGTGGTTATGATAGTCTGGCATTATGCATTCCGACATTATGAAAGTGGTTATTGATTTTGCATGTGATTATTCGATTAATAGAATATCCATGTGAATAAGTAAATGGAATTATTTCATTTTACTTTTGCCATACTATGTTGAAGTTCATGTTTAAAAGGCTTTTGTTTTAGTAATTCATTGCCTTAAATGTTTATGCTTATTTAGAATGTTCCGCTATATTGTTATCCTTACTGGGCATTTGAGCTCACCCCTTTTCTATGTTTTATTTTTCCCAGGTAGTGAAGAAGTAAATTATGATTGACTTGCAGGGATATTATGAGGGGTTAATAGTGTGGATATGAAGACTTTGTTGTTGTAGTAGTTTTTCACTTTGAAATGTAATGTAAAACTTTATGAATATATCTAGTGTTTCCAAGGCTACTAAACCAATCGGTCTTTCGAGATTTGATCTTTCTTGTGATCATGCCAATGTTACGAAGTAATGCACCGACTCTGGGTAGCTGGGGTCGGGGCGTTACAGTTGGTATCAGAGGAAGTTTAGTACAAACCTTGGAAGCTAGATTTAGATAAACTCTGATTAGAGAACGTAGACCTAAGATGAACTTTGAGGATTAGTATAGAAGAACTTCCTAGAATTTTGGTATTGTAGAGATTTTGTGAGTTTTCCGAGCAATACATCCCTGTCTGGATACGAGCAGGTAGAGGCGGCTCTGGCATAGATGTACCTAGGGGTAAAACCCGAAAACACCGCTTTGAGCTAGACTTGAACGGGAACTGGTGCACGACAACGGGCCTTGCTGCACTCTTGGTTACGACACTCCTGGGGGATATGCTTAGGATAACTCTCATTTTCTTTACAAATCATTATGAAGGGTTTATGAGTATATACATCCTCAAAGGAGAAATTTTTATGATTATGGATTATATCCATAAATAGTTCAATTTATGTTAAGTTTTTTATAAGTATGGGATTATGTATTTTGATTCATAAACTGATCTAGTGTATGCCATTGTTTAGAAATGGCGCCCAGTAGAAGGAATGAGAACCCCAGAAATGTACATGATCCAAAGAGAAGGAAGGATCATATCTTTCATGGTATTTAGCTAGAATTTATAAGAGAAATAGTCTCCCATGTATTATCATCATATGAAGAAATAATATCATGTGTTGATAAGATAAGTAAAGAGTTTACTGAGTCCTATGGCTTTGAAGGGAAGCAAGAGAAGAAAAGGATGGAAGAGAGAAAGATAGATAAAGGGAAGAGGGAAAAGAAGAATTTTCCCATATGTGGTAA
Organism: Viscum album; assembly: GCA_963277665.1. NCBI lineage: Eukaryota > Viridiplantae > Streptophyta > Magnoliopsida > Santalales > Viscaceae > Viscum > Viscum album. Next base: position 1,950,226,907 of record OY728136.1, on the reverse strand, counting down.
CTGTGGAAAGAAACACCCTGGAACTTGCCTGAAAGGAATGGGAGTTTGTTATAAGTGTGGAGGAAAAGGGAACAAAGTACAAGACTGCAAGGGTAAGAAAATGGTTTCAAATGTACAATGCTTCATTTGCAAGGAGTTTGGACACTACACGAACCTATGTCCCAGTCATCAGACTATGCCGCAAATGATGCTATTGGATAATAATCAAGTTATGATACTACCACAGATGAAGAGGAATGATTAGAGTTCTTATGTTGATTATGTCAATTGAGTGTTGTATCAACAATGTACTTGTTATAATAATTATGGAGTATATAAGGATTGTACTGCAGTACTATTTCATTAAGGATTTGAGATGGTGTGGAACAAAGAAAAGTGACTCAGTAGCAGGTTAAATGTTTGGAAAATATATGGTTGAGAGAAAGATAAACCATAATATGGTTCAGATACCGAGGTGGTGATTTTAGAATAATACATGATTGATTTGGAAAAATTATATTGGATATTATTGACTACCTTGAAGCTGATTAATGATTTGTATATTCCATCATTTTTGGGGTTTAAAACATTTTTGGATTGATGAAGTATATCCAGCATTCTATATGGAATAAGGGAGCATGAATGTAACCAATAAGTATTATGGTAATTTAGGATGTTTCAGTGTTTTAAAAGAATACATGATGAAGGTATTCATATGCTATTACAGGGTAAAAAAGATCTATATTATGTTTACCTTCCTTATAAATGTTGGACTGTGAGTTTGGACAGAAGTATTTTGGATAGTTCTAGTTTGGATTATTTTGGATTACCATAAAAGGACAACCCGGAGGTCGGGCGGCAACCCGTCGCGTCCGGCAAGGCTGCGAGACTTGAACCCGCAACCGAAGGGCGACAAGGGTGTATCACCTACCACTGGCCCACGAGATGTCCTGGATTAAATACTGTAGTTTTTATTAAAAGATCTTTTAGATGAATTATAAATTCGTTTATTTTGGAACCCTATACGAATAGTGTAAATAGAATTTTTTTTACATTCTATTTTCTTTTAGAGTGAAAGATGAGTTTTTTGTAGAAATTTATTAATGGATAAAACTCTAATTATAAAGTAAGTATATCTCCTTATGATCTTAGACAATCTCATAAATAAATTCCTCAATATTAAGAAAAGCAACTTAGAACAAAAATGTTTTCCTAGATGGTACCTTAAATCATCACTAATTTATGGATTTGGGATTGTTGGCCTTTTCATAGCCATGTTCTCTACCACTCTCCATCAGATAATTGATGGTTAGATTTTTCTTCCATATCCATATTTTCCTACATGGAACCCTAGTATGAGTTATTTTCGGTAATCTTCATACTTTCGACTCTTTATTTTAAATAGAGGCCTCATTAATTCATTTTTCGATGTGGGATTTCAACTAAGATATTTTGAAACGTCAAAAATGTGTTATCCTAATACCCTATGTTTTGTTGAACCGATGGTATTTCAAATCATCATAGATTGATGAATTTAAGGACCTCAATATTATACTTGTTTGTGATTGATGACCTCAATCACTACCTTTAAATATTTACGTTTTTCCTCCAATTATATATCTCAAATTGCCACCAATGTTCTCCTAATCGAGATCATAATTTGGTGGTGACCCTTTCATTTCTCTTTTCCTCATATTAAGACTAAATTTTAGTAACCCAATTTCCGATGTGGGTTTTCCCACAAATATATTATCTATTTTCAACCTTTTATTTTCGATGAACAATTTCAAATTGCGAGGACGCAATTTATTGAAGGTGGGGAGAATGTAACACCCCAAGATTTCATAGTGTGTTATTTCTTCAAAATAATTCAATAACATTCACTACATGCAACACCAAGTTCAAGCACACCATGACTTACCAAACAAGCCGTTCAAAAGAGGCTATGAATAGTATTAGATAAATTTTAATGTTTATACAATCCTTATAATTTTAGAATCCATATTATGAGTTTCTTAGATATAATGCAAGAACAAATTCATTTTCAGTATTGTACTTTTATCAACTTTAATAGTGAACCCTTTTTAAATACTATATTTTAAACTTTTTGACTAAATGGTGACATCAAAAATTTAAAATGAAACATCCCAAGCTTCTACGGTACGCTTCTCTCTGAATAATGTGATAGCGTGTGTTGTACGCAACACCGAGTTCTAACAACCAATTAAACTAGCCGTTATGAATAGTAATAACTACTTTTTGAAATTATATATATTTTATATTTCAAAATGGACTTCATTTTTGGATTCGGAATATCTAATTTAGCCTAAGGTGAAATTTTGGTACATTTCGGATAACTTTCATAATTTGATGAATAGTGAAAATTACTAAATTTTAATTAAAAACAACTTTTTTAATCAAAATAATTAATAGTGATAAATTGTGAATTTGAGTGGTTTTAAAGTATATTTAGAATATATTTTTACCATTTAATATAATTTTGGTCATTGGACATAATTTTACAATTAAACCAAACATAAACAAGTGTCAATCTTTTGATAGTTATTACCTCTTAAAAACACGCTTTTTGTTTTGACAGCGGGAATTAATTTTAAATTAATTTTTGCCACTTCTGTGTTTTGAATTTAGGAAAATGGATTCCATATTTGGAATAAGGATGTCCAAATTATGTAAATAGGTAACTTTTATTTTTACACATTTTGAATAATTACTGCGGTAAATATTTTATTTACCATGGTTAAAGGGTAAATCCGGTAAATAAGGGTTAAAAAATAATATTATAATAATACTAAATTACCCTAAAACGTGTCTTAACCCTATTGGTTGATACATGGTCGACCATGGGCATCTTGGGGTCTGTTTTGGGACCCCATGGATCCACTTGTAAGTGATAATGACACATTATATTAATAAAGTTAAAATAAAAATAAAAATGGCATAAGCTTACATATTTTAGAAGAACAATTTTTACATAGGGTTATACATGTTGGATTTTCGATTATAAATATTCATTAGAAAGATAAAAATATTTCCTACATAATTATATTTTATTTATAATTTTTAGACATCAAATAATTTAAATTATTAATGACACAATAATGATGCAATGTTTACCTCATTAATAAATCATTTAAATAAATAAGATTATAATGATTAAAATATTATCTAAAACCTGTCCAATTCTTATTGGTTGATGTTATTTAGAATATGAGTCATCTTATATTCGACCTCAATGATTTTTGGACCATTATAAACCGAATACAATTATATTATAAAGTAATACTTTCACACTTTTCTAAAGAGCCCTTCCTCTCCCTTATAAAAGGAGACCACTTCTACTCATTCCTCACACCTCTCAAGCCACTTGGCTCGTCCAAACTCTGCCCAACTAAGCTCCCCACATCCCTCTCCTCCTCCTTTAAGCTTCCCATTAGGAAGAAAGCATTTCAAGAAGTCCTTTGGTTCCAACCAAAGTGAGTTACCTAAATTAAAGGTAACGATTTCTCTTAAATTATTTTCATTTATATTGCTTCTCCAACCCCCAAAATCTTTTTATTCCTTTATTTTGTAACAACACCAGTATCCTCAATATACTAGGATGTTGTTATAAGAAGGATTCAAACTACACATACACACAACTCCATCTAATGGATGATGAACATAATGTTTCTGTGGATGGCAAACTAACGCCTCACGAAACGATGATTGTTCAAATACATCTTACCGCCTCTCATGGTGGCCATTATGATGGAACTGTAATTAAATATGATATTAATGATATATATTTTATATATAAGCTTCTGTAATTCCATTTTATTTCATACCATTATTCGTTTCATGTTGTATATACATACGATAATTTCATTTGAGGAAGTGCGGACTACCGCCCCCTTAAAATGATATGACTCGTTCATACCACACATGGAACGTATAAAGGATGGTGTTAATGAACTTAAGTAACATATATAAAATATTATATTATACTGTAATAGTAATATACCTATGTATCATTTGGATTCAATTCTTTTAAAATGAAAATTAAATGGAAGTAGCGTTCGTGCGTACGTACGGACTACCGTCTCCACGAACGCGATGAGATTCATTCTCCATCGTATCCATTCAAGTATAATTATCATTTGATGATTTAAGAATGATGTTTAAGGACTAGATATCATTCTGGATATGAATAAGATACAACAAACATGACTTATGTAACAAAACATATAAAAGAAAATGAGTAAGTTAACACACGAAACGACGATAATACTAAGATATTATCAAATCAATATTAAAAGATCATATATGATATCATATTAATGTATATGATTCTTTTATAATATAATAACAATTATTTCACCATTATACAGGAGGTTAACCTACCCCAACCAAGGAAAAGTACAAGGTAAGGTTTATTTCACAATCTCTTCATTATTCGAGGTTGTTTATACGTAATAATCTACTGGGATATCTTTATCATCCACATCCATGTTTCTTAAAAATGTATTTCAAAACATTTTTACTATTTACAAGAATATGGGTTAAAGTAATTTATACCCTTGTTTGAATTTTTATAAGAGGTTTATAAAGGAATCTTTCCGTCGTTTTCAAAACAAGGTCCTTTTTAACCTTTTCGACAGAATTGAGGTAAGAATGTTTTTTTTAACATATACGGCGGGTGCGGTTATTTTACGCCGTTATAAAATCTTCAAAGCTTTCCTTACAAGATTATAAGAATATTTTCAAAGAAAATGTTTTATTTTATATGGATCATAAATGATTTCAAAATAAAAGGAGATATTTCTTTAAAAAGAATTTTGATTTCATCTACGTCAACATCCTTTGATGGATTTTACGATTATTTGAAGTTGATTTATTATGATACAAAACTTCTATATTTTATTGAAGGTTTTGTGATATGTTTGACTATGAATGTGCTATTTTTATACCATTCATAGTTTATGGTGAAATTATTGACATTTCGTATGCTAGTTTTAATACGAATGTTTATGTTATGTTTAAACCTTTTCATATGGGAATGCATTGGACTTAATAAGTGACGGATGGAGCCCGCTATAGCTCCTCGATGCATCGGTAGGTCTCATGAGACAAACTAGTGTCTTGGAACAAGGCCTTGACAAAATCTTATTTGTAGTCTTGGCACGAGGCCTTGGCTATGTGGTTATGATAGTCTGGCATTATGCATTCCAACATTATGAAAGTCGTTATTGATTTTGCATGTGATTATTCGATTAATAGAATATCCATATGAATAAGTAAATGGCATTATTTCATTTTACTTTTACCATACTATGTTGAAGTTCATGTTTAAAAGGATTTTGTTTTAGTAATTCATTGCCTTAAATGTTTATGCTTATTTTGAATGTTTCGCTATATTGTTATCCTTACTGGGCATTTAAGCTCACCCCTTTTCTATGTTTTATTTTTCCCAGGTAGTAAAGAAGTAAATTATGATTGACTTGCAGGGATATTATGAGGGGTTAATAGTGTGGATATGAAGACTTTGTTGTTGTAGTAGTTTTTCACTTTGAAATGTAATGTAAAACTTTATGAATATATCTAGTGTTTCCAAGGCTACTAAACCAATCGGTCTTTCGAGATTTGATCTTTCTTGTGATCATGCCAATGTTACGAAGTAATGCACCGACTCTGGGTAGCTGGGGTCGGGGCGTTACAATGAACCCATATTTCACTCCAAAAGGTAATATATAAAAATATTATATTTATCCTAATCATACAAAGCTTAAAATATTAACACAGACCATTTATATTAGGAAAACTATTTTGTAATAACTAGGGACATCCTATAGGCTAGTGGTAGGTAATAAAGGCCTATCACACTATGGTTGTGGGTTCAATTCTTGCAGATTTGTCCGACGCGACGGGTTATGCCCCACCCTGCAGGTTGTCCTTTTTCTAAAACTATAGTATTATAATATTGCAAAAAAAATCTTCATAAATGTTTTAACCTTAAACAATACTATCAAAAGATCAACTTAATCCATTACAACCATTATAGTTATCCAAAATACCTCTATCCAGACTTTCTCTAAAATGTCTCTAAATTCCAAAATCAATTGTATCATCAGATTCCTCAAACAACGTAAAGTTTCTCCTATTGTCACATACAAATATATGATTACCTTCATCAAATTAAAAACTTAATGAAATCAAAAAGTATTTTAGTATAATACTTATATATATATCACATTATTCCAATAACCATAATATAATCCATGAGTCCAAATGCACCAATACATTAATTTTTCCGCTTCAAATGTAGTCACAACATAAAATTGTCCTTGATCCCTTGGCCTTTTCTGAGGTAAGTTTCCCTGACGCTTAGGACATTCATTTTCATAATGCCCCATTTCCGTACAATTGTAGAATTCAACATTGATAGCCTCTTTCTTTCCCTTGCAATCACGAGCCTGGTGACGTTTTTCTCCACATTTATAAAAAACTCTCATTCCTTTTAGGCAAGTACCAAGTTGATTCTTCCCATAATTATCACATAATGGAAAATCCTTCATTCCCTTTTTCCATTTATCTGTCTCTTGTTTCAACATTCTCTTCTTCTCTTGCTTTACATTGTTGTCATAAGACTTAGAGAATTCCTTTTTCTTCTTGATAGCACACGAGACAATATCTTCGTATGACGAGAAGGTTTGTGAGACTAATGCTCGACGGAGAAATGGTTTTAACCCATCAAAGAAACAATCAATCATACTTATTGGGTTATGTATATAATCTGAAGCATGCCTCGCTAACCATGTAAAGTTAGCCTCATACTTCGCGACATTCTCATCCTCCTTCTACCTCAAACTCAGAAATTGCCTTTCCATATCTGCTCGATGGTCATGTGGAAATTATTTTTCTAAGAAAAGATCTTTGAACTCTCTCCATTCCATTCATGATAATTCTTCATTTTCCGTTGTATTTTGAATCAATGACCACCATTGATCGGCATCTCCAGTGAGGCGGTAAACTGCCATGATATCCTTCTCCCTTTCACTACATCCCAAGGCATAGAATATTTTCTCTAAGGAGTTTATCAATTTATCAGCTACTAATAGATTTGTACCCCCATTAAATGTTGGTGGTTGTTGCCTCATGAAGCGGTCTAACATTGATCCTCCACGTTGCGGATCAGGGTGCTCCATACGAGTAAGGATATTATTCATAACCTAAGTGAGCTGTCCCAGTATGGTAATAAGTTGATCAGCACCAGTTGTATCTCCAGCTCCACAATAATTATCTTGATCAGGAGGGAAATCCCTACATGGAGTGCGTGCATTGATACGGTTTCCATTCCTTCCTCTAGGCAGCATTTCTAAACAATGGCATAAACTAGATTAGTTCATGAAACAATATACATAAATCCATACTTGTAAAACACTTAACACTAATTGAACTATTTATGGATATAATCCATAATCATAAAAAAAGTTTTCTTTGAGGAAGTATATACTCATAACCCTTAATAGTGGTTTGTAACAAAAATGAGAATTGTCCTAAGAATATCCCCCGGGAGTGCCGTAACCAAGAGTGCAGCAAGGGCCGTTGTCGTGCACCATTTCCCGTTCGAGTCTAGCTCAAAGTGGTGTTTTCGGGTTTTTCCCCTAGGTACATCTATGCCAGAGCCACCTCTACCTGCTCGTATCCAGATAGGGATGTATTGCTCATAAAACTCACAAAATCTCTATAATACCAAAATTCTAAGAAGTTATTCTATAGTAATCCTTAAAGTCTATCTTCGGGCTATGTGCTCTAATCAGATTTTATCTAAATATAGATTCCAAGGTTATTACTAAGCTACCTCTGATACCAACTATAACGGCCCGACCGCAGCTACCCAGAGTCGGTGCATTACTTTGTAACATTGGCATGATCACAAAAGATCAAGTCTTGAAAGACCGATTAGTTTGGTAGCCTTGGAAACACCAGATACATTCATAAATGTTACATTACATCATAAAGCAAAAAACTAATAACAAAGTCTTCATAGCCCACAGTCATATCCTCTTCTGACTATCCCTGCAGGTCATTCATAAAATACTTTTTCACATCCTGTAAAATATTAAAAAATTGAAAGGGGTGAGCTCAGATTCTCAGTAAGGATAATAATATTACGGAAGCTTTCATAAATAAACATTAACATTTAAGGAAATGTATAACTAAAACAAAAGCCTTTTAAACATGAAATTAAACATAATATGGAAAAAGTAAAATGAGATAAGGCCATTTACTTATTCACATGGATATTCTACTAGTCGAATAATCACATGCAATATCAATAACCACTTTCATAATGATGGAATGCATAATGCCAGACTATCATAACCACGTAGCCAAGGCCTCGTGCCAAGTCCAAAAATAAGATTTTGTCAAGGCCTCGTGCCAAGACACTAGATTGTCTCATGAGACCTACCAATGCATCTAGGAGCTGTAGCTGGCTCCACCCGTCACTTATTAAGTACAATGCATTCCTCATATGAATAGGTTTAAACATATCATAACCCATAACATAATTGTATCCCATAAAAAATTCAGAAAGGAAACATAAAATTTACACATTTCAATCACAAGATATCAATACAACACATTGACATAATAAAAATGCTTTCAAAACCATTTTCAATACCAAAATAAAATAATGTTAATACTTTGTATTTATTTTTCATTAAAAAAAGTGATAGCTTGTAGAGGAAGTCGAAACTCAAATAATGGTCACGACGGCGGAGAAGTCGTTGTCGCCGCATTTGTATGGAAAGAAAAACATTCCCTTTTTGTCGTTTAGTAAAACGATTCGTATAAAAAGATTCCTTTTGAATAAACGTAAAAGTCAAAGGGGTTTATACACCGTATAAAAGAAAGATGTGTATAAAATCAAATATTCCTCAATGAAAGGACATTATGACGAAGTCCGTAAAAAGATCATTTTTAAAATAAAATAGATCTATTATTTGTATTCACTATAAGTACACATAAATAAAGTACAAATACTAGATAAGACATAATAATATCATGACATAATTTGAATGTAGTAGATTAACCCAAAGAATGGAAATTGGCTTAAGAAGTTCCCTTACCTTGCATCTTGTCTTGACTCGACCATTCTTTAACCTCCTGAATAATAAACTAGTGTTAATTTATAGTTTCTTAAGAACCTTTTCAAGTTTCTTATTCCTTTAATATGACTTATTACCATTTTATGAACATTATGTAATTATTTAAGTTAATAACGGTCGTTTTGTCAAGCTTTGGTACTTGAGTCCAAAATAGACTTCTTATAATTACAAGTTGTTCATGTGGTACAATATCCATTATATCCAGAATTATATTAATGATGTAGATATCATATATATTATATATATCTAGTATATACATTCATTTATAATATTAAATAATATTTAGAGGTAAAAAATGAAATGCACCGTTCATGGAGACGGTAAGTCGTACGTATGCATTAACGCTACTTACATTTCTATTTCTTATTTAATGGAATGAAATCATAATAGTATAAAGGTGTATTATAATTACATTATAATATCATATATAATATCATTTACTCTATCCTTTATACATCCCACATATGGCATTAACGATTCAAATCACTTTGAGGGGGCGGTAGTCCGCACTTCCTAAAATGAAAATATTGCGTTTACCCATAATGGAAACAATAAAGTATGCCATAAATGAGAAATACAGAAGTATAAGGAAAACACAAAAATAATATATATATCATATATAAAAATAGTTTCATCAAAATGGCCACCATTAGAGGTGTTAAAAGAATATTGAACAATCATCGTTTCGTGAGGCAGTATTTTTCCACCCACAGAAACAGTATGTTCTTTAACCATTAGATGAAGGTGTGTGTAAGTGTAAACCAAATCCTTATCATAAAAACATCCTAGTATATTTTAGATAATGGTTTTGTTACAAAAGAAAGGAATAAAATTAGTTTAATGGGTTGGAGAAGGAAAATTAACCAAAACAACAATAGAGAAGACATTACCTTAAAACCAGGTAACTCTTTTTGATTTGAGCCAAAGGCTTCCATGGAAAGACTTATGCCTAAGGTGAGGCTTCTAGGATTAATGGAGGGAAGTTTGGAGAGTATTTTTTCAGAGGTTGGCCGAGCCAAAAGGCTTTGAAATAGTTAGTAAGGTGGTAGTGGTGGGGGCCTTTTATAATTGGAGAGGATGGTCACTCTAGGAATATAATGAAATATTACTTTATTACAAAATGATTTTCGGATTCTAAAGGTCCACACATCTATAATTCGAGGCTAAGGTGATAAGGGTTCTAAATCTTCCCATACAATAGGCTTTGGACATGTGTAAGCCTTGTATTTTACATTATCTTTTCATTTTATTTAACTCATTAATTAATGAGGTAATCGTTGCATCATCATGGTGTCATAAATATTTTAATTTATATACAGTATAAAAATTATAAAAAAATATCATGATGTAGGAAATCTTTTTATATTTCTAATTAATTTTTATAGTCAAAAATACGACTGGTATAACCCCATTTAAAAATTGTTTTAGTAAATCAACTCTTGTTTCTGACCTTTTTATTAAATAAAAATTTATTTATGTCCTTTTCCTACCAAAGTGGCTCCATTGGGTCCCAAAGTTGACCCATGGATTGTATTGGTCGGCCATGACACATCAAATAGTGGTAGGAAAAGTGTATAGGTCATTCCATATTTTTATAATACTATTTTTACCTTAACTTTCATTAATTACATTTAATCGCGATTAATTAAACTTAAAAGTTATTATTCACCAAAAAATTATTTTAATCCCATTGAACCACATTTTATTTCCTAATTACAACCATGTATGTCGGATTTTTGAAAATCAAATCACATAAGTGGTAATGTTTCATTTAAACGAAAAATCATTTTTTTAACTACCACTTACTGGTTTCACTATTCATAAAAAATTGAAGTTTTTCTGAACAATGCCAAAATTTCACCCTAAGCTATAATTGATATTCCGAATTCAAAAATGATGTCTATTTTACAAAATTCCAAACATATAAGTTTCATTAATTAATTTTATAATTAATTCCTACTGTCACAACAAACATCGTGTTTTTAAGAAACAATATATATCAAAAGATTGACAATTGTTTATGTTCAATTTCAAAGTGAAATTAATTATAAAGAACACCACTGGATAAAATGGTAAAAATATATTCTAATTATACTTTAAAACCACTCAATAGTATAATTTATCACTATAAATTATTTTTATTAAAAAAGTTGTTTTTAAGTAATTTTCACCATTCAAAGCAAATTGGAAGTTCTTAGAAAAATACCAAAAATTCAACATAGGCTAATTTGAATATTCAAAATCCAAAAACGAAGTCCATTTGGCAAGATAAAATTTATAATATTTCAAAAATTAGGTATTACTATTCATAACGGCTACTTTGATTGGTTGTGGTGTGTGTTAGAACTCGAAGTTGCGTACAACACACGCTACTATATTATTCAAAGAGAAGTGTACCGTGGAAGCTTGGGGTGTTACAAAAATATTCATACCACGATCTATTTTATATATTATTATGTCCATATACTGTTTTATGAGTTATTTTTAAATGGTTTTCTATGATCCTCTCATTTAAAATGTTTTTTGAAAACTTGTTATGTAGTCGTTATGCTGTTGAATTTTAGTCTCAAAATATCTCTCTTTTTCTAATAAAATTCTCCTTTTTTATATATGTGAATTACTAAATATATTTTAAATTACATGGTAAATAATCAATAAATAAAATGAAATATTTGATTCTATAATTGACAAACATATAACCACCACTACCTTAACATGGGTTATAAATGACCTAATGATCTTGTTTTTAATCACATTTTAAACGTCATGATTTTTGCATAAAACCCATTTCTATTATTCACATTTGGTTATTTATAAAATGTTTGATTATGTTAAATTTGGATCACATGAAAATAAATACATATTAAGGGTTCACCTTGATTGATCTCTAATGCATTGTGTAATGAATTTATTCCATAGAGATGACAAGTTTCACGATACCTTCATGAATAAACCTTGAAGTTTTTATGAAACCATGGTGATAATCCTTGGAGATAGGTTCATGAATTTATAAATTAAATGATTTAGATACATATTAAATTTATGATTCATTTTCTTCTCATTATGGTATGCCACTTCCTATTACTCATGTACTTTTTTTTTCATCCAGTTCCTATTGATATCACAGGTAAACTGATTACCGTGTTTTCCTTACTGGGCCTTCGGGTCACCCTTTCTTGTTATGTATGTCTCTAGGTTTTGAGATGGAATAATTGTACAAAGGATGAACCTTTGATGATTCCTTACAAGTGAATTATAATAATATTTAATGTTTTCATGTATATTGTTCCTGATTTCAAAGACAAAAGATATAATGATTCTATGTTTGTAAAATGTAATGAAAATTTCTAATAAAAGGTTGGATTCCATAGTTGGTATCGAAGGATATATTATTTATTTATGGAAATTATGCTATGAAAACATTTAGAATAACCCAATTGAAATGTTCAAATATTGGAAAACTTCTATTTATTTTTGTCAAATATTAAGTAAGTTGTTTTCGAACAAATAAATACATGTCTAGATATGGACATGTGTATGTGGCTTTGGAACAGATGTACATAGGAGTGAAAAATCAAAAAAGGAGTTCCGGGAATGACCTGATGTATCCTATCACAGGACGAAGGGCCTTGCTGCACTCATGGTTTGACACTTCCAGGGGATTTTTTTGGTTAAACATAAGATTTTAATGAATCATTATGAAGGATTTTTAGATAAATTTAATTTTTAAAGGATTAAGTGTTAATAAATAAAAACATTAATAGTTAAATTATTTGTAAATGAAATATTCATCTAAAAAAGGTTTTATTCATTTATAAAATGGCAGCCTATAAGAAGATCTATAGAAATTGTGACTACAATAGACCATGCATTGATGGCTCTCCGTTGGAATCCAGAATAAAAACTTTCATTATAATACTGAACCAACTGACTCAATTTGTGGGAAATAACATAAATAAAGCTGAGAGACTAATCTCACTACGAAGGGTACAACATTCTATTGAGTCCATTATGTGTCAATGACCACGAAGAAATGGTGGTTTTACCTACCCATTAATTTCTTTAATGTTGATCAGATCTATAGAGATGTTCTTTTCTGTGTTCCTCTATTTAGAGAATGAGAATGTCACCCTACATGTTTACCTATTTTAGGGAGAAGCTAATAAGTGGTGGGAACTGATTAAATACACACGTCCAGGAGTGGATGTTGAAAGAAAGGAGTGATAAGAGTTTTGAGGATAATTATTCAGTAAGTATTTCCCTCGTTCTATGATTACAAGAACAGATAAAGAGTTTCTCCTGTGAAAGCAGACATTGAATAAATCAATGGGAAGTTACGAAATGAACATCACAAGGCTTTCACCTTACACCTCTTGCCTTTTTAGGGATCCAAATTTTAAGGATGATATATTCTTCAGTGGAATGAGACCTCATCTACAGAATAATATAGCCAACTGAGATTATGACAGCTATGAGGAGATTGTACGGTGTACAATGAAAGTCGAACAAGAGTTTAGTAAGATGCAATGGTCTCATAAATCCGATGACAATAAATGATCGATGGTTCCAATATTTGGTCGTTCATTTGATCAGGGAAGAGGAGGAATTAAAGTGAAACATCCCACCTATAATAAATATGATAAGAAGCATTTTGGGAACTAACTTCTCGGGAGTGAGAAGTGCTACAAGTGTGGAAGAGATTACCATATTTTTTAGAATTGTCCTAGAGAGTTTTGAATCATCAACTTCCCAACATTAAGAACAAGTGGAAGATGGTGACTTCCCTACCTAATGTCAAATAATATAAGAGTGGAAAACATGTTCACTTTCATAATCACTATTTCAATCCAGGGGTATTGTAGGGGAATCACCATCAGCCTCATCAAAGGCCAAGGAAGAAAGGTCAGACATTTTCAACCATGATTACTAAATTAAAAGTTCCAAATGATTTGGTAGCATGTACTCATGTTGTTCTCTCAATGTTATCATGTACTTTTTTATTCTGATTCTACACATTCCATTATTTTATCCATCATTGCAAAAAAAATTAGAATGTGCCCCTACATTACTAAAAGATGAGTTATCAGTCATGACTCTTGCTGGGATTATGCATGAATCATCAGTATTTAGATTCTATATTATATCAATTACTGAGAACAATCTTATCCCGAATCTAGAAGATATTACCATGATGGAATTTGCTATTATACTAGGGATGGACTGGATCTCAATGTATAATACTAATATCAAATACAGGAGTAAGGAAATCATAGTAGTCTTGAATGGAAAAGCAATGGTCATATTTTGAGGAGAGATATCTCATGTTGTTCTATATCTAGATGAACCTCTTAAATCATTCTTTATATAGTTTATCGGTGATGAATAAGAAGGAAATGAGATTATAAGGATATGAAATGTCCCCATCATCGAGGAATACATTTATGTATTTCTAGAGGAGTGAACCAGACCTCCCCGAGAAAGTGAGGTAGAGTTTTCCATTGAACTCATACCTGGATCACATCCTATATGAAGGACCCCGTATTGGATGGAAAATGTGATGCATGAGGAATTAAAGAAGTAACTACATGAACTTTTGGATAAGAGGTTTATCAGACCAAGTGTGTCTCCATGGGAATCACCTATTCTATTTGTGAAGTAGATGGATGGATCAATGCAGTAATGTATTGATTATAGAAAACTAAACGGGGTCATTGGGAAAACTAATACCCTCTTCCAAGAGTTGATGACTTATTTGAAAAACTTCATCGGGATCAATTATTCTCTAAGATTGATCTTGGATATGGTAATCATTAATTTAGAGTAAATAAATATGATATTCCAAAATCTGCCTTCCGATCATGATATGGGCAATATGAGTTGGTTGTTATGTAATTCAGACTGACTAATGAACCTTATATTTTAATGGATTTGATGAATAGAGTCTTTAAATACTACCGTGATTACATTTTGGATGTTTTTATTGATGATATTATGATATATCCCAAAAGTCATGGGGAGCATGAGGATCATCTAAGGGGTATCATGAAAACTCTATAGAAGGAGTGGATTTTTGGAATGATCAAAAAAAGTGAATTCTGGTTAAATATGATTCTTTCTTGGGGCACATTGTTACTAATGAAGGAATCACAATTGATCCTATAAAGAAAAAAGGTCTAGAGAAGTGGACTCAGCATACAATAACAACTGAGATTTGTAGTTTCCTTGGATAAACGGTATATTATAGGAGGTTTGTGAAAAATGTTTCATTCCATTATAATCCATTATCAAAGTTAACTCGAAAAGGGTTCAAGTGCATCTGGAAAAATTATTTTGATGAATGATTCCAAGGGATGAAGAAGAGATTTCTTACTACACCCATTTTAACTCTACCATCAAGTGAAGAAGGATTGGTTATTTTTGGAAATTAATCTTTGAAAGGGAATGGGTTTTTACTCATGAAAAATGACATAGTCATTGCTTATTCATCTTGATAGCTGAAGACTCACGAGAAGAAAAATCTGACTCATGATCTGGAACTAGTTGTGGCCTTTTTTTCTCTTGAGATATGGAGTAACTATCATTATGGGGAGAAATGTGATATATAAATAGACCATAAAAGTTTGATGTATATTTTAACACAAATCGAATGAAAAATGAGTCATAAGAGATGGTTGGAACATCATAAAGACTATTATCGTTCAATTAATTTTCATCATAGAAGAGAAAACAAAGACATTGATACATAAGAAGGAAAGACCCAGTTTTTCTTTACTTGATGAGGATTCAATGATATTCTTTGATCAATGACTTATTAAATTGAGAAATGGGAATAATAATGGATTCTACAACAAAAAAACAATCCCAAATTATTTCTCATCCATCATTATTAGAGATTATTAAAAAAGATCCAAAAGAATATCCTTTGTTACAGAAGCTGTTTGAGGTTATCAAGGATGGAATGTTTCTTGTGTTCAATATTGATAAAGAAGGTTTACTATAATTTTGTACAAGACTATTTCTTCCATCTCTTATATAAATAAATAAAGAGGTGATTGATGAAGCTCATATATTTACGCTCTCTATAAATCCTTGAAACATGAAAATGTATGGGGATCATCATGGTCATTATTGGTGGGATAATATGAAAAGGGAGACTGCTGAATACACTTCAAGGTTCCTTGTATGTCAGAAAGAGAAGGCAGAACGACATCTTTCTATAGGTTTATTGAAACCACTACCCATACCTACATTCAAGTGGGACAATATCACAGTGGACTTTGTCACTGGTCTCCTGAGAACTTCCAATAGAAACAATGTGATATAGTTTATTATGGATCGTCTCACCAGGACTACCAATATTATCTGCATTCGAAAAGATTTATAACATGATCAATGTGCCATGGTTTTCATGATGGATGTTGTATGGATTCATGGAGTTACACTTTATATAGTATTTTATTGTGATACAACGATTATATCAAAAATTTGGGAGAAATATTCAACATGCTTTGAGCATTGAATTGAATTTCAGTACAACATATCACACCGAAACTGATGGCCAATCTGAAATTCAAACACTTGAGGACATGTTGAAAACATGATCAATAGAATTTAAAGGTTTATGGGATCAACATCTCCATTTAGTTGATTCCTCTTACAACAAAAACATCCACTCGAGCATTCAAATGTCACACTATGATGCTCTATGTGGGAAACGATATAGAACTCCTACTTGATGGGACGAAGGTGGTGAGGGAATGCTTCATGGGATAGATATTGTGTATGAGATGATATAAGAAGTCCATTCCATCCAATAACACATTATGGCTGCTCAATGTTGGTAAAAGAGTTATGTCATCAACCGTCAAAGGAATTTGTAGTTTGATGTTGGTGAAAAGGTATTTATTTTAATTTTCTCTTGCGAAAGGGTCATGAGGGTTGGTAAGAAAAGGAAGCTCATCTGTACGTACATTGGACCTTATGAAATCCTTGATTGTGTGGAAGCAGGGGCCTATCTATTTTCACTTACTCTAAATCAAGCACATGTTCATGATGTATTCCAAGTATCCCTCTTGAAGAAGTACAAACCTGACAATTCACAAGTACTAAATCCAGTGGTGGTACAAATGGAACTTGAACTCTATTTTTAGGAGACGTTTGTGGTGATCATTGATCATAGAGACAAGGTTCAATTAAACAATACTTCCCACTTTGTTAAGGTTTTTGGGAGAAACCAAAAATGCAATGAAGCCATGTGGGAACTACAGGAGTCTATGAGGAATAAGTACACACTCAATTTCTCTTCTGATGGAACGACTTGAATTTTAAAGGATGGAATTTCATAAAGGTAGAATAATCTGATGATCAAAACATTTGAATAATATTTCATTCCTAATTTTTTGTGTTATTTTATCTTATACTCAATAAAAATTTATCCTTTAATTCAGGAAGTATGTATAATTAAAAATAGACCATTGGGTTTCGACTTTTATATGACTCTTGGTCAATATTCCCGTTAGAAGCTATAAAATTATGATTATTATTTATAAACACATGTAATAATGGTTAATTTATATAAAACTAAGAGTCTAAGGCCTCATCCGGTATACATGGACCATACAAAGACCATCTGTCAGAGTTTGGAAAAAAGGTTGCATCACTAGACTTTTCTCTGGATCAAGCCCAAGCCGGACTCCAACATGTAAAGTTTGAACAGAATCTACTATGAGGGAAGTTCAAGATGATAAAAATTACAACTCAGGCAGTCATGACTGAACCACCCAAAGAATATATCACTATAGAACACCTTACACATAGGTACAATGGAGGTGTTATAAGGGTCTATGTATCAAGGCCTTAGTTACTTTGTGTAATCCTTTTGTATTAAAAATTATTATTTATTATTATGGTAAAATTTTTATATTTCAAAAGTAGGGATAAATACATGATGAATATATAGAAGTTCTATATTATTGATTAATTTTTGAAAAAAGGGGTATTATAAAATATTTTTTTAGTCATTAAATAATTAAAAATGTGAAATGATTTTCAAAAAATGGTCTTCAATAGTTTTGATCGGTAAGAAATTTAGAGTCTAATAAGATCAACTTAATTTTTAGTGAATAGTAATGTATGAATGGTAATATTACCCTTATGAAAATTAAGGTAACCAATGGAATTATAACATCACTTAAGAATGTATAAATTTAATTTAGGCACCTTGAAGGGGAAGTGATATAATAGCATAAATAAATAACTATTTATGAAATTATTAGTTAAGAAATAGTATTTTTTTTGGAGTAAATACTATTTTTACATAAAAATTAAATGTTTCATAATTAGAAAATTATTTTCATAAAATGGAGTTTTTTTCTGAATTCAGAGCATCTCTATTTGGTTAGGGAGAATTTATGATATTTTTATAAAATGTTTTGTTTTTTGGTGAATAATAAAATTAGAGTTTTGAGTTTCTATGTGATTAATGATATCATTAATGATGCAATATTGATTTAATTACTCTAGTCGACTTAATAATAGTAATAAATTTAATGAGGTGTCCCAAAGGGCCAATACTATGTCAAATACCAAGGGAAAGCCCCTGGTCATTCAAATACAACCGATGAGGTGTCCCATGTAAATTAATAAAATATTCCCTCAAATTTTCTATAAATATCAAGCCATTAACTCATTGGATTCATTCAAAAATCCTCTTTAATGAAAATCTGGACCTTTACTTCCGAATGAGCACTCCACGGGTTCTTAAAAGAAACCAAAGGTCCCACCATTTAGTATTTTTATGTTACTCTTCATGGTAAGGGAACCTTTCACCCTCCTCTTTTATGTCATGATTTTCATTATGTTATGTATTCTATTTTCTATCCTACTATGTTGGGATATGTTATTCTATATAATTATTACTTCCATTTTATGTCCAATTATGATAGACCCCTTCCTCGCGCATCAACTTATTTTCTATATTTTCCAGAGACGTTGTTAGGATGCCTAATGTCTGTGAAAGATATCACATCTTATATTTCCTTTCAATGCATATTTTCAAGTGGTATGTCATTCAAATATCCATACCATGATATTATTTCATTGTTATTCTGTCCCTATACCATATTATGAGTTATTTTTAAATGGGGTTTCCTCCCCCCCCCCCTTCTTTTTTAATGTTTTCTAAAAACATGTTATGTTTCTGTTATGCTGCAAAATTTTAGTGAAAAACCTCTCTATTTTTAGTGAAATTATCTTGTTTTATAAATATGAAAACTCAAATATATTTTAATTTATAGGGGAATTAATTAATACATTATATTAAATATTTTATTCTGGAATTGAATACATATAACTCTCACTCCCTTTCCATGGGTTATAAAAGACATAATGATCTTATTTTTAATAACTTTTCAAACGTCACGATTTTGACATGAAACCCATTTCTATAATTATCATCGGCTTATTTATGAAATATAGGATTATGATATATGTGGATGACATGAAAAAAAAATACTATGGGTGGGACCTAATAGCACTCCAATGAATAGGGTATACAATTTAATCTCCAGAGATGACAAGTTTCACAATAAATGTGTGAATAACCATGGTAAGTTTTATGACTCTTTGGGGATCAACCGTGGTGATAAGGTCATGAATGTCAAAACTAAATGTTGTAGGAACATATTCATGTTATGATTCAAATTCATTTAATTATTATATTCATATTCTTACATTGGTCATATCATAATGGTTTTCCTCCAGTTCTTATTTATATCACAAGTAAAATGATTCCCTTTCTTTCTTTAATAGGTCATCTTCTCTCCCTTTCCATTGATGAATGTCTCTAGGTTATGAGATGGAGTAATGTTACTTAAGACGAACATTTGACGAAGCGTTTCTAGTGGAATAGAAGAATGTATAATATTTTCATGTACATTGCTCTTGATTTCCTAGACAGATGACATTAAAGCTACTAAGTTTGGAAAATGTAATGGAAATTTGTAAGAAAATGTGGGATTCAATAGTTTGTATCAATGGATAGTTTAGTTTTGTCTGGATATTAGGTTATTAAAACATTAGGAAGAACCATATAGAAATTTTTTAATATAGGAAAACTTCTTGGTATTTTGGTGAAATATTATGTGTGTGGTTTTCGCACAAATAAATCCTTGTCTATATATGAACAAGTCGATGTGGCTCTAGAATAGATGTACCTAAGAGAGAAAAATCTGACAAATAGATTCAAGCATGACCCAGGGTATCCTAGTGCACGACAACGAGCCTTGCTGCCCTCATGGTTTGACACTTCTGGGGGATATGTTTGGTTTATCACAAGCTTTTTATGAGTCATTATGAAGGATTTATAAGGATATTTAATTGCATAAGAATGATGTTTTTACACATAAAATCCTATTTATTTAACATATTTGTAAATTAAATATGCATATAACTAAGGTTTTATTCTTTTAGAACATAGAGGGATATATGAGGAACCATTTAAATGGTGACTGCAATGGACCATGTTCTTAAAACCCTTCAATGGAAGCCTAAATGGAAACTTTCATGATAATGATATGACAACTGATTCAATATATGGGAAATAATTTGTATAAATATGAGAGACCAATCTCACTATGAAATGAACAAAATTTGATTGAGTATTTTAAGCATCAACGACCCCAAACATTCAGTGGATCTACCTACCCATTGATTATTGAATAGTGGATCTGCTCTATAGAGAATTTATCTTCTATGCTCCGCCATTCCGATCAAGAGAAGGTCATCCTGGTAGTTTACCACATAGAGGGAGAAGACGATCATGGGTGGTAACTGAATAAAAACATGACGACAAGAGAGGATTTTTATTTAATGGAGTGGGAAGAGTTCAAAGTGAAATTATTCAGTATGTATTTCCCTCATTCTATGACAACAAGAATGGATAATGAGATTCTCATGCTGAAGTAGAAGGATAATGATTATGTGGGATTCTACGAGATGAAATCACAAGGATTTCATGTTACACTTCTAGCATAGTCATGGATACAATGGTAAGGTTAATAGATTATTCTGTGGACTATGACATGATATATGGAAGAATATAACCAACCGAGAGTATGATAGCTATGTAAAGATCATACGGAGTGTAATGAAAGTCAAACTAGTGTTTGGCGAGATGAAATGGTATCATAAATCCAAAGACGAAAAATGAACAATGGTGGCAATATTAGGTTAGAATTTTGATCAGGGAAGAGGAGGAAAGAATGTAAAATGTAACACCTATAGAACATGTGGGAAGAAGCATTCAGGGAACTGCATGATTAGGAGAAGAAAATTCTAAATGTGTGGAATAGATGGCCATATTGCAAGAAATTTTCATAGTGAGGTGAAGCCTTAACTTTCCGAAACTAATGAAAAGGGGAAGATGGTGTAGGCCCTACCTAATTACCAATGCTATAAGTGTAGACAACTTGGAACTTTTCCAATAAATATCCAAATCCAACGGTTGTGGTAGGGAATCACCATCAGCCTTAGTAAAGTCCAAGGCTATAGGGTTGTAGTTTTTCAATCACTACTGCTGAATTCGAAGTGCCAAATGATGTGGTAGCAGGTAATCTTGTACTATTCTAAAAGCTAGAATGTACTTTGTTTGATTTTGGTTCTACAAATTTTTTTATTTTTTCGATGATTATAATGAATTATGAATCAACGCATAAATTTATAAATGTAGTGTTATCAGTCAAGACTCCTAGTGGGATTATCTAAGCATCATCAGTATTTAGAAACAATTGTATTTACTTTAGTGAGCACAATCTTATCAAAAATCTAGTCACCATTCCCATGCTAGAATTATACATTATACTAGGGATGGACTTTGTCTCAAAGTTTAATTCTAAAATAAAATTTAGAATCAAGGAATTCTCAGAATTAATTAGTAGAAAACCTATGGTTATATTGCTAAGAGATATGTATCAACAGTATATGTGTCAATAAAAACCTCATATACCCTTTTTTCTGGAGTTGATCGGTGAAGAAGAATGATATGTAAGTATAAGGATAGAAAATGTCCCCATCATCCTAGAATACATTGATGCATTTACTGAGGAGTTACCCAAACCACCCCCATAAAGAGTGGTAGATTTCTCTATTGATCAATGAGCTAGTAAAGATGACCATGTGAATTATAAGGGAATGGACATAATAAAACCTAACCCAAATTATTTCTCAACCTTCCTTACTATAGGTGATCATGAAAGACCAGAATGAATATCCTTTGTCATAGAATAATTTTGATGCTATGAAGGATTGAATGTTTTATGAGTTCAATATTGATCAAGAAGGTGTACTAATATTTTGTTCAGGACTATGTGTTCCATCTCTTCCAGAACTAAAGAAAGAGATGATGGATGAAGCTCAAATATCGACTTTATCAATACATCCTGGAAGTATAATAATGTATAGGGAACATCGTGATCATTATTGGTGGGATAATATTAAAATAGAGATTACAAACAACACTTCATTGTGCCTAGTACATCCACAAGTGAAGGAAGAACGACAACATCTTAAAAGGATATTACAACCACTACCCATACCAACATGGATGTGGGAAAATATCACAATGGACTTCATCAATTGTTTCTCGAGAACATCCATAGGAAACAATGCAATATGGGTTATTGTGGACCATATCACCAAGACTTCCCATTTTATCACCATTTAGAAATACTTATCCCGTGATCAACATAACATGATTTATGTTAAAGAAATGGTAATGCAGCATGGAGTTCCATATTCTATTGAAACTAATCATGATCTATGGTTCAAATCAAAATTCTAGATAAGTCATAACCATGATCTGAGAACTGAAATGAATTTCAGTACGAAATATCACCCCCAAACTGATAGAAAATATAAAATTTATATTCTAACACTTGAGGACATGCGAAGAACATGATCAATGGAATTCAAAGGTGGATCAGATCAATATCTCCCTTTATTTGAGTTCCCTTACAACAACATCTTCTACTCAAGCCTTCAAATGGAACCATATGAAGCTCTATTTGGGAGGCTATTTAGAAATCCTACATGTTGGGATAAAGCTAGTAAGAGAATGCTTCTTGGGCCTGATCATGGGAAAGGGATGCAGAATAAGTCCACGAAATCCAACAACACATTAAGGCTGAACAAAGATGGAAAAATAAATTTTTTGATGACCGTTGAATTAAAATTATATTTGGTGTTGATGATAAGGTATTTATTTTAATTTCACGTAGGAAGAGACTCATGAGGATTAGGAAGAGAGAGAATCTCATCCATTGGTACATTGGCCACTACAAAATCCTTGATCGTGTGGAAGCAGTGGCCTATCAGCTTGCACACCTTCTAAATCTAGCACGAGTTTAAGAAGTCTTACAGGTATCTCTCTTGAGGAAGTATATACCTGACCCATCACATGTACTAAATGCAGGGGTGGTACAACTGTGTCATTAAATCTTATATGTGGATAAGTTAGTGGAGATCATGGATCATATATACAAATTTCTATGAAACAAGTCTACCAACCTTGTTATGGTGTTGTGGATAAACCAAAAATGTGAAGAAGCCACGTGGGAACCAGAGGAGTCTATGAGGAAAAAGTACCCACACCTTTGTTCATCTGAAGTTACGAGTTGAAATTTAAGGGAGGAAATTTATTAAGGGGGGAATAATGAACTGAACTGAAATTTTTAATAATATATGTTTCATATTTTTTTGTGTTATATTATTTTATACTCAAAAAATCAATATCCTTTAATTCATGATGTGATCATAATTAAAAATAGACCACTGAATTTTGGTTATTATATGAATTTTTGTCAATATAACTGTTGGAATCTATAACATTATGATTGTTTTATAAATAAAAATGATGATGGTTTATTAAAAAAAGAAGATTCAATGGCCTCATATAGTAGACTCCGCTTATGTGAAGCCCATCTGTTAGAGCTTGGAAAGGAGGTTGCATCACTGAGCTTTGCTTTGGACCAATCCCATGCCAAACTCTAACATGTGAAGCTTAAACGGAATATAATATGGGGGATATTCAAGGTGATCAGAATCAAAACATGGAAAATGTTATCTAAGAAGCCCCAAGAATCTATCACTGTAGAACACCTTAAATATATGTACTATGTAGGTATTATAAGGGGCTATGTATCAAGGCCTTAGTTAAATAGTGCAATCGTTTTGTATAAAAAATTATTATTTATTCTTATGGTAAAATTTGTGTATTTCAAATGTCTAGGTAAATATATGATAAATTTATAGAAGATTCATATTATTGATGAATTTTGGAAAATATGGTATTTAAAAAAATTTGTATACATTAAAAAATTAATAATTTGAAATGATTTTAAAAAAATGGTCTTCTATAGTTATGACCAGTAAAAAATATATAGTCTAATTAGAACAACATAATTTTTTTGTGAATAGAAATATATGAAAAGTAATATTACCCTTATAAATAGTAATGTGGCCTATGGAATAGTAACCTCAATTAATAATGTTTTAATTTAATTAATGCATCATGAATGGTGAAATGATTTAATAGCATATGTAAATAACTATTAAAGAAATTATTAGTTATATATTATTATTTTTTCAGGTAAATATTGTTTTTTACATAAAAATTAAATATCTCATAATTTGAAAAATATTTTAATAAAATGTAGCCCATTTTTTAATTTAGGGCATCAATATTAGGTTAGGGTGAATTTATGATATTTTTATTAAATGTTTTGTTTATCGGAGAATAGTAAAAATACAATTTTGAGTATCGGTGGGATTAATGATATCATTAATGGTGTAATAATGATTTAATAATTCTGGTAAACTTGTGAATAGTAATATATTTTATGATGTGTCCCCAATGGCCAATAACTTGGGAAAATACCATGGGAATGCACATGATTTTTCAAATACCACTGATGAGGTGTCCGTTGAAAATTAATAAAATATTCCATCACTTTTGCTATAAATACCTAGCCATTGACTCATTCCTTTCATTACAAAATCCTCCTCCACAAAGCTCCAATATTTTTACCTCCAAAAGAGTCCTCCCAAGGTACCCTAAACCCTCCATATTCCCAACATTCAAGAATTATAAGTGACTCTTCATGGTAAGGAAACCTTTCACCCTTCTATTTGTAGTCACAGATTATTTTATGTTTGTTCATCTACTTTCCATCTTATTATGTTGGGATATATTATTAAATGTAATTATTTTTATAAATTTTATGTTAAATTATATGAGACCATTTCCACTCTCATCAACTGATATTATTTATTTTTATGTGACATCGTTAGACATAAAAATTTTCGTAAAATAAAATGCATCTCCACTTTTCTTTTATGTTTTGTGTTCATGTGGTATGCCATTAAAATATACATAAAATGATCTTATTTATATGTTATTATATCCCTATACTATATTATCAGTTATTTATAATGGGTTGTCTTTTCCCCATCTCTTTTTTAAAGGTTTTAAAAAAATGTTATGTATCTATTATGCTGTAGAATTTTAGTCTCAAAATATATCTTTTTTCATCTAGAAAATATATATTTTTATTTATGTGAATACCCAAACCTATTTTCATTTATAGTGGTATTCATAAAGATATAAAATTGAATATTTTCTTCTAGAATTTTCAAACATATAACCGTCACTCCATTTCCTGGGGTTAGAAATGACACAATGATCTTATTTTTAATCTCTTTTTAAACATCGTGATTTTCACATAAAACCATTTTCTATTATTAACATTTGAGATATTTATGGAATATTTTATTATGATATATGTGTCTCACATGAAAATAAAGATAAATTATGGGTTTTCATTGAATGAACTGTAATGCATTTGTTAAAAATATGATTAATAGAGATGAAAAGCTTCAGGATACCTTGGTGAATAACCATGATAATTTGTATGACACCATTGGGATGAACATTGGTGATATGTTCATGAATGTATAAATTAAATTTTGTAGCCAAATGTTCATGTTATGATTAATGTTATTTTCAATATGATATGCCTATACTTCTATTTCTCATCTCTCTATGATTTTACTCATGTTCTTATTGATATCACTATTAAATTGATTCACTTTCTTTTAGTTATTGTCCTTCTTCTCACCCATTACTTTGATGTATGTCTCTAGGATATGAGATGTAGTAATTTTAAATAGGATAAACCTTTGATGAGTCCATTCAATTGGATTAGAATAAAATTTAATATTTTTATCTATATTGTACCTAATTTCCAGGACACTGGACTTTAAAGATCGTATGTTTATAAAATGTATTGAACAGTTGTAATAAAAGGAAGGATGTCATAACCACACATTAGTAGTGTCCCTGGAATAAGTAAAATATTATCATTGTTTTGAACCAAACCATAACTCCAACCACAGAATATTTTCCATGTGAACTCTATTTTGACTCCCTCACACCACTTGAACTTTCTCCACAACGCAGTGCCACTATGGACATATAAATTGAATGGTAGTATCTACATTCCACCGTAGAGAACATGTCAAGTATCAAAACCATAATAGGAATTTTTTCCCCTGTCATGGTGACAACATGAAAATCCCATCCCAAATACGGTTATGGTATAATATTTTTGATATCCCTATGGGGACGAAACAATGTGTAGTTCCAATCCATGTGTTTCATAAGTGATCCATGTTCCCCCATCATGTCACAATAGCCTCTAAAATTTATAATGTTATTATACAAACACCTCAATTACATGGTTCAGTCCTAAAAAACCCTTATACATTTGATGCCAATAGCACCATTCACCACATCCCATTCAACATATGTGGATATACAATACACATCACCCATTATAATCAGAGATTCTTTCTCCATGGTGTTATATGTACCTTCCAAATTCTGATCTATAAAAAATCAACTACAAAATAGTCCTTCACCACACCCATAGATATAGAGTTCCATTCACCATAACCATAAAAATCATTTACTTATAAATTAGTGTGTAAAACTTCAAATCTAATCATCTAGAACACACTAGAAACTCCAATGACACTTCTAACACCTAGGTTAATTCAAATGAAATATCTAGTAAAATTTGAGCCCATGCGTATTAAAACTCTAAATTGACTATTTCCCTTCAGAATAAAAAACATATAATGAAATTGATGTTCCAAATAATATAAAAAATGTGTGTGGATTAGATAGAATTAATAAATAGAGGATGTATAGTCAACACTTCCTATAAGACTATTCGTGTGTCTACTATCACATACTTTAAATAACCATAGGAATCTAAGAACTAATTTACCCACTAAATTAAAATTTCACTTATTTCAACTAAGTTGATGGGTTTTTGAAAAAAATCATCCACTAACAAATCCATTAAATTTTAACAATGTACAATTATAAAATCCATTTTAATTAGACCATAAATAATTTAAAATCCATTCATATTATTAAAAAAACAAAATATATTTTAGAGAGATATGTAAAATATTCATGTAAGAAACATATCTATTTTTTGTAATAAATTCAACATATATTCCTTTATTTACACATTTATATAAGTATGAGTTTAAATATATATATACTTATATATTGTTTCATTTAAATTTTTACTATCATTGTGTTTAAAAACCACAAGAACATTTTAAAATTTTAATCTTGGGTTGATTTTTAGAATGATGAACATTTTAGAATAAATTTACACAATTTACTTTCAAAACATAAAAGAATCATATTACTTTTATTCATTACTATGAAAAAAAATTGTATACATTTGGAAAAAAAATTATTCCAATTTTTTTAATATATTATATATATATGCTGATTTAATATTTGTTATGTTTTATTAGATTGGAGTAAGGAAAACCCCTATAACAGGCCACAAGACTTATACCATAACCAACCAATCACCATAGACTTGGATACTCATATATCATCAAATATTTAGACCAATGAATCCCCCAAATAATATAGGGTATAATATCAAAACTATTTAAATATTATCTACATCATCCATATTAGAGTGAAAACACCATTTCATACATCACCTCTTATCCATTAATGACTAATCATAAATGATATCATACGTCTCAAAAATCACATGTAGAAGCCAAAAAATGGGTTCTATTATTGATTAATATCATAAATTTTATATATAGAAAAATTGTTTTCCAAAATAAAAAAAATGACAATGAATATCAATAATTAACTACATCATTTTCATGAAATCATGAATGCTTTATAAAACAAATATCCAGACTCTGTCAACCCGAACAAATTTTTTCACCAACATCATAATTTCATTTTAATGTAAATTCATTAAGATTATATATAATAATTTTTAAGAAATTATTTTACAAAAATGTTTTATAATATTTTATAAATAAAAATCAAATAAATATTCTCATGTAGTATTTCATCATCTCATACAATATATCAAACAACGGATTTCAAACAATAATGAATCAAATATCCAATAATCCATCAAATTAAACATTGTAAGAGAGATAAATTATATAAATACCATATCTATTGTTAAACATCATTACATTATTCCACTTAAATACATCCATCACATCGCCCCATATATATCCAGGCCAACTATACATTCCCTCATAATACTATACAGTATCTTATTAAGGATATACATAATATTTCTTTATTGATTTCTTTCATAAATAATTATTTTAGGATGATAAATCAACAACCAGAGAACCTTAATTGGTAATTTGAGAATTTTTTATAATTTTGTAATATACCTATTTATTTTATTTATAATTATCTCAATCCATTGAAAACCTATTTTCTACACCATGTAAATTCATACACAAATTTTTTAAATTAAATTAGTTGTCCATGTAATCTCGATATGATTTAATTTCATGATTCATACTTAATCAAACCTAGTATTATAAATATTTTGGAAAATTAAAAATAATCCTATAAATATGAAATTTATCAATCTTATCATGGCATGGAAACTATCAATATATCACATAATTTGAATATCTTCATAAAAATCATCATAGATCACTGATCAATATATATTAAGCTATACACAATAAATTGTTCACCCATAACACATTACCCATTGACCAAAATCAAAATTCATTAGTCCCCATTTTAAAACCATATCTCACATAATAATTTTCAATTTTATGCACATGATATACTAGGCTTGAATCAAAATATTTTATTCGAAAAATGTATTGATGAAATTAAAAATATAACATGATACTTTTTAAAATATACACATTCTACAACTTTTTTAATACAAAAATTATTACAATTTATATGATCATATATAAATAACATTTTATTAAATGAAATGATAAAATTTAAAAAAATTTGGTAAAAAAATTCGTCTCTATAATCTATCAGCATAACTACCAGTTATTAGAATTTAGATTAAATAATGATTACATTTGAAAATTTACCTGGAACACAATCATTAACTCATCATCCACTATTCAAAAAGAAATGTTGTCATTTACACATAAAAACAATTTTTTATTCTACTATGATTATAGGTCCTCTAGGTAAAATATATGAATCCTTCTAGACTAATTCTTAACAAAGAACATAAAAAATTCAGAATTTTATTTGTAATAATATATCCATATTAGAACACAATTGTAATGATTTAGAATCGGTATTTTTAATTTCTACCCAGCTATTACCATCTTATTAATTAATATGCAGTAAGTAATACGAATAAATTAGTCACAAAATATTAGGAAGGAATACTAAACAACCAATAAATTCTTTAATTTTAAGATAAAATGTCGTAATAGAATAAATCAATTTATTGGATTTGAAATAAAAAAATTCATCATTGAATTGTTTTAATAAATATTAATACAATTGAATACAAAAAGAAGATTAATGAATTAAGATGAAACCTATAAAAATTATTCAATCATCTATCCAAAATATTATATCTTATAGTTAGTGAATATTCAGATTAAAACGTTTTGGTGATTTTCATTGTTGACATATTATATCACATGGGACTGCAAAACATATTTCCTAGTTGATCTCCATGGATTTAGAGTTCAATAATCATCATAATTACGCCTAAATTAATTTTTATTCAAAAAATACCTATATTTATGAAATTATATGTAAATAATGTAACCATTTTAGCTTTTATAAATGAAATTCAAATATTTTATTAAAAAAAATTCCTATCATATTATATTAGAATTATTGAAAACACTTAAATATCATTGGTTATTGGTAATATTACATCCTATCATATTTAAAATACCGTTAGGAATAATAATGAATAATAATATAGTTTCTCAAAAAATTTCTTATAATTAGTATATATTAATGGTTTTGGAAAATACAATTGACAAAGAAAAAGGATATGATAGCCTAAACCATTAGGATAAAACCCTATTAGGCCCATTGGTAGGATATTTCAATGGAGATTGAATTATTGTAACTTACCATTGAACAAACCCAAACCAATATTCAAAAACTAAAGAATTAGATAAAATATTTATGAGAGAATATCCTAATGAATGAGATCATAGCTCAAACCATGTTCACTGAAGCATCCAATGAAAATATCACTATCATACACCTTACCCTTACGGAATTTGAATGTGTAATAAAGTGATATATATATCAACCCTAATATCCTGAATATGTTTATTTTATTTTACAAGAAATTATTATTATATTTATTCATTATTTATTTAATTTTAACAAATATGAAATCATGAGATTGATTAATATTATATTTCAATACAATAAAATGTGAATTATATTTATAAGTAATCCAAAAAAAATCCACTAATGCAGTTCATTTCAATACTCACAAATTTTGAAGAATATATATATATATATATATATATATAAGTTAAAAACAATATGGAGTGTCAATATATATTGTGTCTCATTGAGGTATAAGGTTTACCTCATGGTTTTGGAGAATATTTTAGTAATTATTGAATACAAAAATGATATTCACAAAAAGTTATAACGCTTATTGGCATGACCAATATAAAGGAAATATTTATACCTTGGATGATATATTGAGATCATTTTGAATAGATTTCAAAGGATATTGGGTCAACACCTTCCACTAATTGAGTTCACATTCCATTAAAGAATTCCAATATAACCCTATGATACTCTGTATAAGAAGATGTTTTAGAATCTGTCATTAATGGTGTAACTTAGTGTGAATAATCATATGCTTTCTGATATTATGAAATAGATGAATGGAAAGGCTCAAAAAATCAATCATCATATGAAAAAACTGACATAAAAAACAAAAAATATATACAGAAAATCAACAATGAGACTTGGAATTTGATGTTTTGGATAATGTGATTACTAATATATCTTTATAGATTAATTTCATGATATTATGGACTAATGTAAAACATATTCCAATATAAATTATCCTATTTGAGATCATTAATCTCATCGATGTTTTGGTAAATCAACTAGACCTTCTATATAACCTATCTCATGTACATTAGGTGTTCTATGATTCCCACTTAATAAAGTAAATAACAAATAAATCACATATAAAATCATCTATAGGTTATTCCATGAGAAAATGATCATTCATATATGTTGAAACCGATTACTAGCATAGATGATAGAGAAACATTTCTACAAAAAAATATAATTCAAATAGATAAAGAGTTGATCTGGAACCACATGTTTATGAAATATTCCAGGGAATAGTATGTGACAATGAAATGTACGTACCTCCATATATTCTGGTGTATGAAATTCAATATTTTTCAATAAAATTTCAAATGGGAGGAATAATGTAACGACACAGACAATAATAAATGAAATTCAATTTTTTCATTAATTGAATTCTGTTTTTATGTATTATGGTTATAGAAAACACATTCACTTCATTTGTTTTGTTATAATACTATATCATATCAAGATTAATGTATTGTTAATAATCATAACCATTGATAATGTAATCATTGAAAATTGATCTTATTATTATCCCATATTAAGGTTTTTCACAAACAAAATGGACATTGAAAAATTGAGTGATGGTATTTTCTGGATGGATCATAACCTATGAATTATATTTACTAGAGAATATAAAGGATATAGAATCTATGGATTCTTCCCTTGACCAAGTCCAAGTTGATAATCAAGAACTATACCTATATAGACACCCATTTACATGATATGTTCATGCTCATTGAGTTCATAACATTAACCATGTTCCTCAGTAAACCCTATGATGTTATAGTAATCAAAAACATTAATTTTAGGGTGATCACTATTATAGAAAAGGGATATATATCATCACTAATAGTAAACATAATTATATTTTATTTCCTGTAGAATAAACATTATATTTATTAATTATTGACATAAATTTATAAATTATTAAAATATTATTTTAATAAAAATTTGATTACAATATGAAAAAATCGGAATATTATTTTTGGTTATTAAGGAATATAAATTCAATAATTCCTTTTGAAAAATTCATTAATATTGAAAATGAATGATATTTTAATAAAATTATAACTTAAAAGAGTATTTGATTATGTATTGTTGACATTATAATTTTATTATTTGAAAATAATTTTTTTATGTGTTAGAAAACTATTATTGATAAAAAACCAGTATTTTATAATAAATGTTAAATTTTTTATAGAAATTTTAATTATCATATTTAACTATTTAATTGTAAAAAAATATTATTTTTTAAATTTATTTCATCAAAATTTTCCAAAACTAAATATTTTATTTATTTAAATTATAGTCAATATTCTATGAAAAAAATTACATTTGGTGAAACTATACTCTACGCATAATAAAATAATATTGATATAAAAATGATTTAATATAGTCTATAAAAGATATGTGGTACCAAATATATATTTAACAATCAAAATAATGTGTTTTTTGGTTATTTTATTTATTTTGTTAATCCTTTGTGAATCCTCAAAAATATGTGAAATATGATTGGGTTATAAAGTCAATTCATCTGGGTCATTACTCACATCCACGTCACTAAAAATAATATTTAAATGAGTTAGTATTAGGAGATATAAAATAATGAAAACCACTCATCTCTATCATAAAAAATTGTAAAAATCCTGTATTTTTTTTCATTACATTAATGTATAGAGACTAAAACCTATGTTTGAGAGATGAAAAAGAACTCTCATTAGTTTTAGTTACAAAAAAAACCAACATCCCATTTATATTCACTAAAAAAATTCAATAACTTCCTTACTCTTTAGTTACCAATCAATTTACTTCCTACGGTTTCCCCATTCCTTAATGAAACTCCTCAAAAGTTATTAGAATGAACATACCATTATAAGGGATCTTCCCCTTCTAAATTATATTAAATAAACTTTTTATATTAAGAATTTTGATTTTAAATTACATATAATGGGATATGTTTTTACGCATCCCTCGTACCGTAACATTGATTTGAAAATTATTATTATCCAATTTCATTCTCACTAATCCATTTTTTGAATTTTAATGTCCTGTCCTTTTGTTGCAATAATTTCACTAAAATTATTATATCTAATAACTGTGAAGTGAATTGTTGTTCCCTGGTCTACCGATTGGTATTCACCTTTTTGTATCTATACTTATCTTATTTTTTATCATCGTGTATTTTTACACAAATCATTAATCGAGGTTTTCAATGTTGTGAAATAATTTTTTATGTCATGTGATCATTGTAGAATACTTATGCATGTACATGATATGAATGTGATCAGAGCACCAAGATAACACTCCAATGCACTGGGTGATGTTTTATTCTATTAAAACTCCATTAAAGTGGATGGGCATTATACTAAGAACACTATGTTTTTAAGTCTTACTATTTAATGTTGACATATTCTTATTATTTAATGATTTAATTTGTTTCCACATTACAATGTTTCCCTTAAGATATCATGTAATACCATTCTTTATTATTAATGATTATAATTATCACATCCTATGTTTCATTTTTAGAACTCCTAGATCGCATGTATTAATTTAAAATATGAAATGTATTTTTTATTCCCTTATAGGGATTTATAGATCAAAGCTTTATTGTATTTTTCCCAGGGTTATCCCATTATGTTTTAGAAGATTGGTATAAATTTAAGAGCTTTTTAGGTTGTTTTTAGAAAAGTTGATGGATCATTGTTTTATAATGTTATTTTATGTAAAAAATTCTCTTAAAGATACTAGTTATCTTATTATACTAGATTTTATTATGTATGTTTTTATATAATTAATCATGAACTAATTGTTATTAATAATTAGTATTATCTTAAATAACATTATATCCCTATTGAAATATGAAAACCAAACATGTTAATAACTCCAGATTAAATCACATCTAACAAAAAATCGATAATACTTGAAATGAGAAATCATATGTATATATGGGTGTTAACCATGTGGCACACCACTAGTTGG
This sequence comes from Viscum album, assembly GCA_963277665.1. Classification (NCBI taxonomy): domain Eukaryota; kingdom Viridiplantae; phylum Streptophyta; class Magnoliopsida; order Santalales; family Viscaceae; genus Viscum; species Viscum album. The sequence continues at coordinate 1,950,192,278 of OY728136.1, read as the reverse complement.
ACCCAATTTGGAAATATTAACTATGGGTATTGTTTCACAAAGAAGAGGTATTTCACACAAAAATCCACATAAAAATTAAAAAACTAAACCAAATACATATAGAAAAAACAAATGATAAAAATTTCAACAAATTTCTATTAAAACATGGAAATTAATATAATAGTCTAAAAAAGGTAAATTAACTCATGGACTATAGCACAACAACTGAATCATCAACATCCCAAAATATCCATAAATTAGTCCTACAAAACAACATGAAAAACTATGGTGGTGTGATCACATGTTATTTCTTAGTAAGATCGTCTTCCATAAATATTCTTTGTCCATTTGAAATAAATATTCCATGATATGATATTTTGAAAAATTTTATATAGGATAAGAATATGGATAAATCTAATTAGAAAATTAATACTCTAAATACTAAATAATATATCCATAACTCCTATACTCATAAATTTGATTTAAAATTTCTAAAAAAGTCAATGGGTGTGATAAAAGAGTTCTGAAAACATATAATAACAAAGTGGATTGGAAACATATTTTATCAGAGACAATATATATAAATTAATTTAATAAAAGAATAAAATATTATATATCTGAATAATTATGTTTATAGAAATAAGGAATAATAGGTACACCATGCTCTCAACCTATTCTAATTATTCCATCATCATCAAGACATCTTATTCCCGTGTGATACATATCATCACTAAAACCCTAACCCTATGCATACATTTCATCACCACATCCTAAATCTCATGAAAATATGTCATCACCATAACATGAACCCTCTTCATCAATCATACACACATCATATTGACATACAACACCCCATATAGACAACATAACATTATCATTATTACATCCTATACATAACTATATCAGTTTTATGACCATTTATATAACCATGATTCATCACATAAACCTAATTAATGGTTTACATGTTAACCAAAAAAAATACAAACTTTTTTAGGTGCATGTGTAAGGACTAAAAGCCATCATAGCACATTTAAAATGTCAATAAAATACATAAAAGAATAGAAACAATAGGTATTCATGATAGCATTAAATCCCTTCATAAATAGACATGAACAATAATAACAAATGTCATGATATATCAAAAGTAACTATTAAAATAGATAATAACAATTTTCAAGCTAATAAATAAACTACATTGATGTTGGATAAATCATAACCCAATCTTTGATCAAATTCTGAAACATTAGATATTCATTGTGTATAATAATTTTTCATCCATTATTTTAACATTAATGATTTTCAAATAATATATTTAACTAATTTTAACCATAATTTCAAAACATAGTTTTGAAACCTTGTACAATTAAATCACAAAAATGATTGTTCAATTTCATCATTACTAATTCAATATTACTTTATTCACTTCCAACTACTACGATTATCTTTCATATCAAAATATAATGACATGTACATATCATATCATTCATTAGGTAACTATTCCTTATTAATGAATTAATTCTACATTTAAACTTTTATAATAATTATATCAAAGGTAAATCAATACATTTAATTACGAATAATAATACTCCAACCCACTACATCTAATAAGTTTCATATTTTTTATAATCATTTTTATCAAATTATTAAAATATATTATCACCATATAACATCATTTTTATGTAATGGAAACTATGATATGGTCACAAATATTATAAGAGATATATATTTCATGTCAAATTCACCATTTCCGCATATTTCTCCTCATATTATCCATCATTATTTAGTTCTCATTGGAAATAAAATTTTTCAGAAGTATTTAAAAAAATGTGGCAATATTATAATTTATGTTGTGCAATAATTTTTCACAATTATACATGAAATCGCTTCTCATAAGAATGAAACATGATTATAAAAAGGCAATATGAATAATAATAATAAATTTAGTACATGAAGGAAATGTATTCATCATCCAATCTAGATTTCCCTTTCCAAATGATTTTTCCACATCAATTTCCTTAAACATTCTCAATAAACATGGGGTTCATATAAATGTTATTATGTAATACACATGATCAATATATGTCATAAAAATAAAATAAAATCATTCTCTTTTTCATTTATCAATTCCATTTTAGATTTTCCAAATGCCATTTCATTTTAAGGATTCTTATTTCACATTGAATCACATTATAATATCTATAATCTAATAATATAATAACCATAATAGTATAAATTAGTAGTTGTAAACAATCTATTTGGAAGAAAACAATTATTTAAACCATTCAAGGGCCTTATTACCAAAGAGAAGAAAACATCATAATATAATACTAAAAGAAAATGAAACCTATAAACCACAACCACTCACATTAATAAAATCTCTATAAATAAACATTTTGAGATAGAATAATATTAAGGCATGTGTAAAAAAGATAACCTCCCCTAGAACTAATCCTATGAAATAATCTTGGCGGGGGGGGGGGGGGGGGGTTAAACATATCTCACCTTATGAGTATATGGAATGAAGATGATCTATTTTGTTGTAGTGGTGTATAGAATATTGTATTATGGAATATAATAGTGGATTTAAATTGATCAAATTAGGATATTTACCTTCACTCATTCTAAAGGAAAATTAAAATAGAGTAAATGATGATATTTGTAATCTTTCAGTTCTAGTGGATAACAATAAAGATGTTTTATAATGGTTCAATGTGGTTTCCATAAGAATTCAATGTGTTCCATTAAATTCATTCTTAATAATAAAATAATTTCTTATCAATCTACTACATCAATAGTGCCAAAAACCTGGGTAAAAAAGATCAATTTAATCACCCATGATTCCACTAATGTGTTCCACTACTAACACCACATCACATCCAACATCATCCTGTAATCAAAAACCCCCATAATAATAATAAACATATAAACTACAATCCCATAAAAAATGAACTAAAATAGAAAATAAAATAAGACACATATAGCATCAAAACCTATAAAAAATTATTTCATGATTTTAAACATCATTTTCAAATAAATAATAAACATTTATCATGAATGTTTTTGTAGTAAACAATCATTAGGATAATTAAAACATATTCAACATAAGTTATATCATAATCATTTAAAACTCTATATTTTTTTATTAACTTCCATATATATTTTAAAATATTAGAGGATAATGTGGATAAAAATAAATAACGAAAAGATAGAGCTAGAAATATTTAGAAGTGAATAAACATGATAACCATAATAAAATTATAGAATAGAAAAAAAAGAAGTAATAAATGAAAATAACCATTATCATGGTAACATATCATAGAAGATATTAATTCATAAGATAATGGAATCCTAAACATGTGTAATAATTATAAATTATGACATCAGATGTATTGGACATGGTTCATTACAAAGAACATCCTCCAATGCTAGAAAAAGACCTATTTTAGTCTAGGATCACCCATTAATCAGATAATTTTTATAAAATGAGTCCATGAATTAATTAATTCATTGTAAGGCACTGTAGTTTAGATCCCACCCATATTATATCATAGTTTAATTAAAATTACAACTTGTTCACATTAAAAATTATCCCATTAGATTAAAAAATATCATAATAAATTTTTGGGATATAAAATTATAGTCCCACCGAATACATATCTTAAATAATTATATATACATGAATATTCTTCCACTTAGGTAAAAGAAACCCCACAAAATGAATAATACTAAAACACATGAAAACGTAGAAGTGTATTATATTATTATCACCAATATTAACTGAATACAATATAATATGGAATTATTGAATAATGGGCTAAATAATTTTTGATGTTAATTATGGATTATAATTCATTGAACATATGATTCAAATGAAGAAAAATTTATCAGACGGATCATGGATATGTATGAATGAAAATAAACAATATCAGTGATGTGGTTTGAAATGATAATAGGGTTATTTAATGAAAAATGGATATTTTATGATTTTAATTATAAATGGAACAATAAATATAATTAAAAAAAATTAAAATATTTTTTTGGTGGTTAATCAAAAATTAGAAATCACACTTGTTAGAAAATAAAATTAAAATGTTTTCTTGATTCATGTCTACCTAATTGTAGGAATGTTGAAGGGAACAAAAAAAATATATATATTATCCAAAAGAATGTTAAAATGAAATTTTTATATGTAAAGAATATACATGAAAAATAAGTATTAAATACTAGAGAATAAAATATATATATAAGGAGAAAATAGCTAATATATAATATTTATGAAACATGGGTGGTTTAGAAGATCACTGATCTAAGTTAATGATTCACTCTAAACTATTACGTATATTCATGAATAAAATAATTTTGGTTATTAAATTTATTTTGAAAAAACTTATTCATGTATATTTAATTTTATAGGTACATTAAATTACAATTTATTGTAAATTTATAATATAATTTCCTCTTATGTTGATTATTAGGGCATGTATGGTTAATTGCATCATAGCACATTCGGTTTTATGACCATGTGAATCATTTTTTAAAATAACATCATGATATCCGGTAACAATTATTCTTAGTTTCATAAATATAATTTTATCAGTTTAATTGAACTGTTTATATGGTTGTACCAATGTGGACTCATATTAATAGTGTTTTATTGATCAGATTATTTATGGAGGTTAATGTTAGTATTGTGGTTTATTATTACTATTATTACTTATACGATGTCATATATTTTGATTAAAAATTTTTAAAATCTCTATAAAAAAATATTAAATAATAAAAATGTTTTAATATTAAATTTTTTTGTATATGGAGAATAAAAATACATCATTCCATGGAGGTTTTAGTATTCACATATATTTACTATGATCTAAATTTTCATTTATTTAAAGGGGTATATAAAATAAAATAATTATAAAGTATGAATATTAATTTTGTTATAATTATTATATTTCTTAAAAAAATAAATATTTTATACTATCCATTAAATGTGTTTTTGAAAATAATATTATTTCTCTTGGAGGCGATAGTACACACAAACACATAAGGACTTTTTCCATTTTCATGGAAATTTTGGATGAAATCATAAAGTGGAAATTAAATTAATAAAATTACATTTAATAATAATATGAATGATAATAATATCCCAACATCATGTATTTAAGCTAGGTGAGGGTGTATAAGCCTAAAATAACTAAGATTGTTTTTAGGGGATAATTACATTTCATGTTGGAATTTTCCTCTTTGTATACAACTTATGGTTCCATATCATGTCATTATAGGATGAAAAGTTCATATTTAATGTTTATAGGGTGTTCATGAAAGACTATGACATTTTAATTTAATCATTATAATATTTTGTTGGGGAAAATGGAGTGTAGTTGAGGTCTTTTTTATGTCAAAGTTCTTGTTTTTAAGAATAACATTTCTTTTCAATAATTTTATTATTTTATTCAATGATAATTTATTCCAGAAAGTGACTTAATTGATTAGTGATTAAATAATTTTGTGAATCCATCCACAAACCATCATCACACATGTTTTTATTATGTATTTCCTATATGTAATAGGGTAAACAGATTTTAAAATAATTTATTTTTAATGAGGTAACATTATTTGTACCGATGTTAATGATTATTAAAGACAAAAATACAAAAACAATTATAAAAAATTCAAGATTATAATTTCATATATAACAATAATTTTATAAAATCAATTCTATAAGGATCAGATAACATAAATTTAGTTCATGATGATATAATACAAATAGAAAATATAACAGAAATATATGTCACGTCGTGTCCTTGGGGCTCGTGCCATGAATACCCCAAGCACACCTTCTATAGGCCAAGGGATGGCCACTAGCACCAAAGGCATAAATACCGAAAAAAAATTAAAGGCATTGGATTTATGAAACGTAAACACAGATGCACACCCCAAGTACAAGAGGATGTAAACAATAAGTAAAACTGAAAACAAAAGTAGTGATGAATGTATGGGGACAGAAATACAAGCCCAACTATAATGTACAAGTAAAAGACAAAACAGATGGAAGGTGACATGTAGCTCCTGGATCGTCCACCACGGATCCTACCAGAAGGGTAGGTACAGATAGCGCAGCTCCTAGATCATCCACCACGGATCTTACCGGAAGGGTAGGTATGGATAACCTCCTCAGCGCCATCATCTGTAAACCTCCTCCGGGTAACGAATCATCGTAGCTTCCACCTCCCGGTGTCGTCCGGTCCTTCTACACTCTTCCTCCGTCAGCGATGTCCGTCGTTTGCATCCAAAACAACGAGGTGCGGCCATAACCTGTGCAGGGGTGAGTATAATGATAATCAGTAGGTACCCCGAGACCCTCATGGTCTCAATAAATCCAACAAGGATAACCACAATGAAGGATCTCAACAGATAACCCTTACATAGGTATAGGCCCATACATATACCTAAGTTATCATGTAACCCCTCTCAAACATGAGGAAAACACAAAGCTCATTGACTCAGATCAAACCATGATTTTCATTATCGAAACCAAAACTACTAGATAACTCCTCCTATATCGAGCATAGTGGCCTTGGGACGAATCCTAGGCGCTACTCCCAAACCTTAGATTGCTGTGGTACTCCTCCTGTCGAGTACCATGGGTCTTCTGAAATCATCGTGCGCTCCGTCCGCTGTGGGTTTGCCACCAAATACTAGGTGCTCCCCCTAATATCTGTCAGAGGTACTCCTCCTGTCGAGTACCGCAGGTCGGATGCCAACTACCAGGTGCTCCATCCGCAGTGGGTCTACCGCCAAATACTAGGCGTTCCTCCCACTAGGCTAATAGAATCACTCCGAGTCAAATAGGTCAAGCAGTCGTCAGGTCTACAACTACTAGGTATCCGCACTCCGTACGCTCGTCTCTAGGAGGGTCTACTCCACGAGCTACTAGTCATTACTTCCATGTTTTACGAAGTCTCACGTACAAGTAACACAAAGGACAACCTCATCATAGGGGTCTCAACACAACAGATGGCACATCAATCAGACCCCCAGCCTGTGAGTTATTAGCATTTTCGTTCTGGGGCCCGGTTGGTTTTTAAGCTAAAACCAACCCGATCAAACTCCAATGTCATCCTAGTCCCAGTTAGAGTATTCCAAAAGAACAATCTCATCAAGAGGAATCCAACATAGTTGACGACACATCAATCAAACGTCTGGTCCTCATATAATAAGTGTTTCCGCTCCGAGGGCCCGGTTGGAATTATGCTCGTTCCAAACCCAACCATTTGCCAAAGTCATCCAAAACTCACTTAGTGTTTCGCAAAAGGACCTACTCGTCATGAGTGTCCCATTGTCGTAGACAAAACGTCGCTCAGATGCACGGTCATTACGAAATTCACATTTATGTAAAAAAAGTGCTTGGTTTGTTAGTCCTGATGGGCTGACGAGTCGGGTCGACTTAGTTTTGGAGGGTCCAACCCTTCAAAGGGGTTAGACCATCCCGGTGATTCGCGGGGCCTGGCCCAAGGGGCACGACCCAGCTTGAAGTGGCGCGACCCGGCCCGAAATGGGCGCGGCCCGATTCGGTGGGGCGCAACTCAGCCCTGGAGCGCGGTCTGGATGGCTCGGCCAGTAGGCTGAGTGGCTCGGCCCGAAGGCTGAGTGGTTCGAGGGGGAATGCCCCCCCCAGGATGTCCGAACCGGCGGTGCTACCCTCCTAAACCATCCATTTATGCAGGCTGGCCTTCTGGTTCAACCGGCCTACTCGGATGGGCCGCATGTTTCTTTATAACGGTTCCCTCCTAGCGCCGCGGTTCTACTTCGCCCGGCCAGCCGACGGGCCGGCCAGTTCTCCAACGCGGCGCCCTCGTGGCACTGCATCTCGCCTCTGCCTGGTCGGTCGATGGGCCGACCGGTTCTTCCACCGAAGCGGCCCGCAAAGCGGGCTGCGGTTCCCACTGCATACCTAGCGCGATGGCACCGACTTCCTCCATTACGGCATACGCTAGCCTTGGTTGTTCATCCTAGGCACGGTGCGACGATGTCGTGCTTCCTCAGCCGCAGCCCGCTTGGCTGCAGTGTTTCCTAGCTTATGCGACGGTGGACCTTGTGCCGCCGGTCTCTTTCGTGTTCCTCCTCCGATCGTCGGTTCCAAAAAGATCATGTTCTAGCGGAGGGTTGTCGAACTGTGTTCGTTCTGCTCGCACCCTCCGCATTAAGTGATAGCAAAAGTCCTAGACAATAAATGATATACAAGGAAGAATTGAGGCACAATTTTAATCCATTAAATTTGAACATAAACCCTACCTCGAATATCGTTCGTTCGTCGTAGACACGGAATGCATTGTCGCTCCGTCAATGTGAGGAAAGAACCGTCGTCGTTGGCAAGTCCCCCACGATTATATTTCCTCCCTTGATGCGGAGGAAGAAAAGGAAGCATGTCTTCAATCATCGTGGAACCGGCATTTTTCGTTGAAGATGTGTCCTTCTTCAACGAAAGTGGAATTCTCTTCTTCTTCTTCTTCTTCACAAGAGCTCTCTCAAAATCCCCCTACCCAATAAGTGTCAAATTAAAATAATTAGCCAATCTTATTATTTTATTAACACTATAAATTTAAATTTCAAAATTTAAATCCCTTATTTAATTATTTGAATATGTTTAAAATATTAATTAAGGTGTGTTGGCAAGAGATAAAGAGGGAGATGGAAGAAAGGAAGAGTTACATAATTAAATAGGAGTTAACAAATTAACTAAGGGGGTTTAAGGGAGTGTGGGTAAAATGAAATGTTGGGGCTTGTGTGGACCCACCTCTCATATAACCACACATGGGAAGTTCGGTGGTTGCGGGCTCCACCAAAAACTTCCCATGGGAGGGTTTAACTTCCAAGGTTACAAAATAAAATTGTTCAACAAATTTATTTATTTTTAACTAAATCCCCAAATAATAACTCTCAACTCTCTTAAAACAAAACTGCGGTAAAGGTCCCCTTAAGCAATTACCAGCGCTGTGAGTTCATCGGTGCCCTCGAATTTCAATTCTGAGCACCAGTTCAAAATATAGAAAAACCCATGCGTTCGTTTAATGAATGTACCAAAGAAAAACATTGGAAATTGATTATGGGCACACCGGGCCTCAGAATCAAGTGCCGTCAGAAGCTACAGACTCGTAAAATTCAAAATAAATTAAGAAAACATAATTTCCATGAAATTTCTAGGTATTTACATTACTCTCACCTTAGGGATTTGAATCCTCGTAATGCTATAACAAAAACTAGGGAAACTAAAGGTGGTACCGAGCACGCATCTGAGGCTCCCTCTCCAATGTGCTCTCTTAGAGGTTCTCATGCTGCCAGCAAATGCACACAAGGGAAATCGAATGTCCCTGTAGGACCTGCTCCTGTCGATCCTCAACCTCTATTGGAACCCCGTAAAAGTCACCTTGTCATCGATTCCTAGCCCTCTATGGTCTATGATGACGGATAGGTCATGCACACAAGTCCTTAACTGAGATACATAGATGACATCGTGCACCCAGTGCATTTGAGGCAGAAAGGCCAGATGGTAAGCCACCTCGCCTACCATGCTTTGGACCTGGAAAGGCCAGATGAATCGCGGAGATAACTTGCCGCCCCAGCCAATACTCCGTAGACCCCATCGAGGTGAGACCCGTAGGAAGACATGGTAGTCACCCTAGAACTCCATTGGTCTCGTATCCTATCCACATAGGACTTATGTCTTCTCTGTGCAGTCTTCATCCGCTCCTGGATGATCTGCACCATTTCGGCCGTAGCCTGAACCATTTCTAGTTCTACATGTGTTGATTCCATATCTAACCACAAAGGATATCTAAAACTCTTCCAACTGCTGTCTAGCCACTCCTAACAGCTAAATGACCGATCTCTTACTACGAGAATCTGAAACAACGTTCCCCTCCCTAGGAGTATAAAATATCTTGAAGTCATAGTCCTAGAGGAATTCAAGACATCAACAATGTCTCAGGTTCATGTCCTTCTAAGGGAAGATACACCTGTGACTATTGAGTTGTAGAGAACCATAAACTGTTCGCTCAACGAACAATGGGTGAGACTAGCCAATTGTTTGAACTCATCTCCACCCTTCCCTGTCTACATTCTACCAAGGAGCTACTGAGATTTATCCTCAGCTGAAAAGAGAAATCTGGTCTCATCCCCTGGATAAACCACTTTCATTTCCTAATACAGTCATTCCTGAAATGAACGGAACAATTCATGTCATGAAGGACGTCGTAAGGCCTCGACGCTACTACTAAGAGATCCAAACATTACTCTTGCCTCTAAGGGTTGAGTCACACTGTCGGCATCAGTGTGTGGTTATTAAGTCTCCTCTAGTAGGAATCTCACAAGTGAGGGTCAAGTCAACTATTTTAACAGGAACCGCTTAGTATCAACCATAAAAAAGGACATGAAAGTAAATGCCACAATGATAAGTGTCTTTTATTACTGCATATGAATGTAAAAAGACACAAATCAACACACAAAAAAAACTACACAGAAACTAGAATCACAAAGAACAAAGGCCAAAATGTCTGGAACTAGTCCCTCTTCTGTCAACCTGCTTCTGAAGATCCAATGCCTTGTCCACCGCTCGGCTATTTCTCAAGCTCCCAACGCTGCTTCTGTCTCGGTTTCTCCTTCAACCCTTGTGGATCAACTGTGGTGGGAGTCGTACAGTCATGTGCCATGTGACCAATCCTGCCTCAGGAGAAACACTATGCATTCTTGTTATGCCTGGCTATGACTCCACCCCGGGTGACCCACACTACCGAACCTATATCCCGAGGTCGCCCACCTATTGGCCTGGTCCTCTTGGACCTCTGCATCATGCGTCTACTGCCGACAGATAACTCGGCTATTGACGTAAAACCCTACAGCAAGGGAAGAAGATCCTGAGAATGCTCAATGTGTAGTGTCGCTGGTATAAACTCCACCCTGAAGGAAGTCTCAAAGTCTCCCCAGGGGAAGGTCACTTCGTCACAAAACAAGGGCATCTGGCTCCACCACCACTCAGACGCTCCCTGAAAGAGACTAGCTGATAGGTACACCATCAAGTAAGCTGGTGTCCCAGCTATGTAGAAAGATCCTGCTACAAACTCCATCCAGTTCCCAGTCGTCTGAAAATATGAGTCTCCTTGGTTCCTCAGAGGCCACTATCGCTAGAACTTGTGCAACACGCTCAAGCGGCATACACTCTCCACTAGTGTGTCAACTGGGAGAGGGACATGTACTAAGGTCACGCTGCTCGGTGAGCTATCATCACACTCTCCACTCGGTATCCATGCTGACTGACTGGGTGAAGACATCCTTAAAGAAACATGTGGTACACATTCAAAAGACTATACCTAGTGAGCTGACCTAGTTTGAGATGATTTGACAGAAAATTTTGAAAACTCGCACGCAATCAGGTTTTTCATGCACTGAGTCGGAAATCAGAAGTCGGGGTCCTGGTGTATGGATACGTCAGCCACCTGCACCAAAACTGGACTCCCTAAACTGAAAACCACCCTTTGTATCCTTAACACTATTTCTTCATAGAAAATAAAAACCAGAGTCCTATGTTCCATGGTAGAACCAACTCCTCAGATACCAATTTGTCACGACCCGTCCACAGGGCCCATACAATGACTACCCCAAGCCCGCCATCCATAGGCCAGGGGCTGGCGACTAGCACCGTAGGCGTAAATACTGATAATAATTGAAGGCATTGCCTTTATGAAATGTAAACACACACACACACACACCCAGAGTACAGACGGATGTAAAAAATAAGTAAAACTGGAAATAAAAGTAGTGATGAATGTAATGGGACAAGAATAAAAGCCCAACTATAAAGTACGAGAAAAAGAAAAAAAATCTGGAAGGTGACAAGAAGCTCCTGGATCTTCCAACCCAGATCCAACCTGAAGGGTAGGTACATATAGCGTAGCTCCTAGATCATCCACCATGGATCCCACCTGAAGGGTAGGTACAAAAAGCCTCCTAAGCACCATCATTCCTCAACCTCCTCTGGGTACCGACTCATCGTGAGGTCCACCTCCTGGTGTCCTCAAGTCATCTTACAATTGGCCTCTGTTAGCATTATCCGTCATCTCCATAAAAAAAACGAGGTGCGGGCATAGCCCGTCCAGGGGTGAGTATAACGATACTCAGTAGGTACCTCGATACCCTCAAGGTCTCACTAAATCCAACAAGTATAACCATAAAGATGGATATTAATAGATAACCCTTGATTATGTAAAATCCCATACAGATAAATAAGTTATCATGTATCCCATCATAATCATGAGAAAAATACAAAGGTCATTGACTCTGCTCAAACCAATATTTTCATTATAGAAACCACAAATGCTGGAGAACTCTTCCTCTGTCGAGTACAGTGGACCTGTCACCACTCTAAGGCACTACTCACTAACCTTGTACTGCTGAGGTACTCCTCATGTCGAGTACCATGGGTCTGCTACCAAATACCGGGCGCTCCATCCGCTGTGGGTCTGCCGCCAAATACCGGGATCTCCCCCTAATAGTCGTCAGAGGTACTCCTCCTGTCAGGTACTCTGGGTCTGCTGCCAATTACCAGGCACTCCATCCGCCTTGGGTCTACCTCTAAATACCGAGCGCTCCGTCCACTAGGCTAATTGAATCACTCCGACTCAAATCGGTCAAGTAGTCGTCAGGTCTACAGCTTCTAGGTCTCGGCACACCGTACGCTCATCTTCGGGATGGTCCGCTCCACAAGATACTGGATGTCAATTCCAAGTATCACAAAGTCTCACGTAGAAGTAGCACAAAGGACTTCCACATCATAGGGGTTTAAACGCAACAGACAGAGCATCAATTAGACTCCCGGTCTGTGAGTTATTTTCTTTTTCGTTCTAGGGGCCCAGTTGGTTTTTAATCTAAAACCAACCAAAACACACTCCAATGTCATATGAGACCCACTTTGAGTATTCGAAAAGAACCGTCTCATCAAGAGGAATCCAACACAGTCGACGACACATCAATCGGACGTCCGATCCTCATGTTATAAGGGTTTCCGCTCCAAGGGCCTGGTTGGAATTACGCTCGTTCCAAACCCGGCCATTTTCCAAAGTCATCAATAACTCACATGGTGTATCGCAAAAGGACTTACTCATCGCGAGGGTCCCAGTTCCGCAGACAATGCATCGATTGGACGTACGTACTTTACGAAAATTACATTTATGTAAAAAAAAGGGCTCGGTCTGTTAGGCCCGATGGGCTGATAGGTCGTGTCGACTCGGTTTTGGCGGGTCCGACCCATCAAAGAGGTTGTACCAGCCCGGTGAGTGGCGCAGCCTGGCCTGAGGGGCGCAGCCCGGGCCGAAGTAGAGCGGCCCAACCCAAAGGGGTGTGACCCGGTCCGGCGGGGCGCGACCAAGCATGGGCGCGCGGTCTGTCTAGCTCGGCCAGCCAGCCGAGCGGTCCGAGGGGGTGCCACCCAGGCTGTCCGAACTAGATGCACCTTATGGTGCCCCCTCCCAAACCAACTGGCTATGCCGGCCTGCCTTCTGGTGCAAGCTACCCGTCCGGGCGGCCCGCAGGTTTCTTCAGCGTGGCGCCCTCCTGGCACTGCGGTTCGGCTCCTTCCGGTCTGCCAACGGGCCAGCCGGCTCTCCAGCGCGACGCCCTTCTAGCTCCACGGCTCGCTTCCACCTAGCTAGGCGACGGGCCGTCTGGTTCTTTTGTCGAACCGGGCTGCAAAGTGGGCTGCAGTTCCCGCGGCACAGCCGGCACGATGGCGCTGGCTTCGTCTGCCATGGCCTACACTGGCAGCCATTCTGAATCCCCCACACGGTGCGACGGCATCGTGCTTCGTCCGCCGCAGCCCACTTGGTCACATATTTTCCAATCTTATGCGACTGTGGACCTTCCGCCACCAGTCTCTTTTGTGTTCTGCCTCCGATCGTCGGTTCCAAAAATATCATGTTCTAGCAGAGGGTCTTCAGACCGTGTTTGTTCGGCCTGCGCCCTCCATGTTAAGTGATAGAAAATGTCCGAGACAATAAAAGATATAAAACGAAAAATCGAGGCACAATTTTAATCCATTAAAATTGAACATAAAACCTACCTCAAATATGGTTCGTTCGTCGTATATACGGAAATCATTGTCGCTCCATCAACATCGGGAAAGAACCTTCGTTTTTGGCGAGTTCGCCGCGATTATATTTTCTCCCTTGATGTGGAGAAACAAAAGGAAGTGTGTCCTCGATCTTCGTGGAACCGGCTTTCTTCGTAGAAGATGAATCGTTCTTCAACGAAAGTGGTATTCTCTTCTTCTTCTTCTTCATAAGGGATCTCTCAAAATCCCCCTACCCAACAACTTCCAAAGAAAAAAAATAGGCCAATAATATTATTTTATTAACACTAGCAATTTAAATTTCAAAATTTAAATTACTAATTTAATTATTTGAGTAGGTTTAAATAATTAATTAATGTGTGTTGGCAAGAGTTAAAGAGGGACAGAGAGGAAAGGAATAGTTACACAATTAAAGAGGAGTTTACAAATTAAATAAGAGGGTTTAAGGGAGTTTGGGTAAAATGAAAGGTTGGGGCTCGAGTGGGCCCCACCTCTCATATAACCACACATGGGAAGTTGGGTGTTTGTGGGCTCCACCAACAACTTCCCATGGGAGGGTTTAACTTCCAAGGTAACAAAATAATATTCTTCAACAATTTTATTAATTTTTAACTAAATCCCTAAATAATAACTCTCAACCCGCTTAAAACGCAACTGCGGTAAAGGTCCCCTTATGTAATTACTGGCAGTGCGAGTTCATCGGTGCCCTCAGATTTCAATTCTATGCACCGGTTCAAAGGATAGAAAAACCTGCCCGTTCATTTACAGAATGTACCCGAGCTAAATTTCAGAAATTGATTCAGGGCACACCGGTCCTCGGAATCAAGTGCCGTCAGAAGATACAGACTCGTAAAATTACAATGAAATTAAGAAAAAAAATTCTCTGAAATTTCTGAGTCATTACATTACTCCCACCTCAGGGATTTACGTCCCCGTAAAGCTATAACACAAACTAGGGAATCTAAAGGAGGTACCGAGCATGCATATGAGCCTCCTGCTCCCATGTTCTCTCCTTTGAGGTTCCCATGCTTCCAGGGAAATCACTCAAGATGAATCTCATGTCCTTATAGGACCCACTACTGTCGATCCTCAACCTCTATTGTAAAACCATGAAGGTCTCCTCGTCATCGATGTCTTGCCCTCTATGGTCAATGATGACAGATATGTCATGAAAACATCTCCTCAGCTGAGATATGTGGATGTCGTCATCCACCCGGTGCATCTGAGGTGGAAATGCCAGATGGTAAGCCACCTCGCTAACCATGCTAAGGACCTAGAAAGGCCCGACGAACACAAGGATATCATATCGCCCCAGCCTAAACTCCTTAGACCCCGTCGAGGTGAGACCCGTACGAAGACGTGGTAGTCACCCTCGAACTCAAATGGTCTCAAATCCTATATGAATTGTACTTCTGTCTGCTCTATGCAGTCATCATCCGCTCCTGGATGATCTACACCTTTTTCGTCATAGCCTGAACCATCTCCAGTTCTACACGTTCTAATTCCATCACTAACCACAAAGGATATCTAAAACGCGTCTAACTGCTGTCTCGCCACTCCTAATAGATGAATTCCTGATCTCCTACTAAGAGCATCTTCTACAATGTTATCCTCCCTAGAAGTATAAACTATCTTGATGTCATAGTCCTTGAAGAATTCAAGACATCACCACCGTCTCTGGTTCATGTTCTTCTGAGGTAAGATACAACTGAGACTATTGAGTTGGAGAGAACCGTAAATCATTCACTCAACGAATAATGGGTGAGACTAGCCAATTGTAAGAACCTATCTCCACCCTTCCTCATCTGTGTTCTACCAAGGAGCTGCTGATATTTCTCCTCTTCCAGAAAGAGAAATCTAGTATCATCCCCTGGATGAACCGCGTTCTTTGCCTAATAATGTCATTCATGACCTAAACGATACAATTCATGTCTTGAATGACGTCGTAAGGCCTCGACGCTACTACTAAGATATCCAACTGTTACTCTCGTCTCCAAGGGTTGAGTCACACTGTCGGCATCAGTGTTTGGTTACTGTGTCTCCTCCAGTAAAAATCTCACAAGTGAGGGTCAAGTCTACAGTTTTACCCAGAACCTCTTAGTATCAACCATTCAAAAAGTACTGGAAAGTAAATGTCATAATGATAAGTTATTTTTATTACTGCACCTCAAATTACAAAGACACAAAGCAACACAACAACAACCACACAGAAACTAGAAGCACCAGGAACAAAGGCCTCCATGCCTGTAACTAGTCCTGCTCATGTCGACCTGTTTCTGATGATCCACGGCCTTGTCCACCGCTCGGATGTTGCTCAAGATCCTACCGCTGCTTAAGTCTCGTTGGCTCCATCAACTCCTGTGGATCAACTATGCGGGGAGTCAGACAGTCATGTGCCATGTGACCAAGCCCACTATAAGAGAAGCATTGTGCATTCCTGGAATGCCTTTCTCTAACTCCACCCCGGGAGCCCTGCACTACCGAACCTATATCCCGAGCACGCCTACCTGTTGGCATGTTCCTCTTGGACCTCTTCATCATCCGTCTACATCATACATATGACTCGTCTACTAATGATAAACCCTACAGTATGGGAAGCACCTCTTGAGTCTGCTCAGAGTGTAGAGACGTTGGTTTAAACTCCTCTCTGACGAAAGTCTCAAAGTCTCCCCAGGTTAATGTTATTTCATCACAAAACTGGAGCATCTGGCTCCACCACCTCTCAAAAGATCCCTAAAGGAGACTAACAGCTTGGTAAACCATCAAGTCATCAGGTGTCCCAACTGTGTAGAAATCTCATGCTACAAACTCCAACCAGTGCCCGGTCGTATGAAAATTTTACTCGCATCGAAACCTTAGAGGCCTCTGTCGCTGGAACTCGTGCGACGCGCTCAAGCGGCGTGCACTCTCTACTGGTGTGTCAACTGGGAGAGGGCCCGGTACTGAGGCCTCACTGCTCGTTGAGGTATCATCACGCTCTCCACTCAGTATCCACACAGACTGACTAGGTGAAGGCTTCCTGAAAGAAACCGATGTGTCATGGTCAAACCACTATACCTGGTTATCTGACCTGGGTTGAGATGATTTAATAGAAATTTTTGAAAACACACACGCAATTATGGTTTTCATGAACTGAGTCAGAAATAAGAAGTCAAGGTCATGGTGTATGTATACGTCGGTCACCTGCACCAACACTGGACTCCCGGAACCGAAAACCACACTTAGTACCCTTAACACTATTGCTTCACAGAAATGAAAAATCGATGTCATATGTTCCGAGGTAGAACTGACTCCTATGATACCAATTTTTCACACCTCGTCCTTAGGGACCGTGTCGTGACTACCCCAAGCCCGCCTTCCATAGGCTAGGGGCTAGCGACTAGCACCAAAGGTGTAAATCTTGATAAAAAGGGAAGGCATTGCCTTTATGAAACCTAAACACACACACCCACACAGAGAGTGCAAGCAAAATTAAAAAATAAGTAAAACTGAAAACAAAAGTAGTGCAAAATGTAAGGGCCTCAAAATACCTACCCAACTGTAAAGTACATGTAAAAGACAAAATAGATGGAAGGTGACAAGAAGCTCCTGGATCGTCCACCACTGATCCTACCGGATGTGTAGGCATAGATAGTGTAGCTCCTAGATCGTCCACCACGGATCCTACCTGATGGGTAGGTACAGATAGCCTCCTCAGCACCATCATCCGTCAACCTCCTCTGGGTACCGACTCGTCATGGGGTCTATCTCCAGGTGTCGTCTAGTCCTCGTACACTCGGCCTCCGTCAGCGTTGTCCGTCGACTGCATCCAACACAACGAGGTGCGGGCATAGCCCGTGTAGGGATGAGTATAAAAATACTCAGTAGGGACCCTGATACCCTCAAGGTCTCACTAAATCCAACAAGGATAACCACATAGATGGATCTTAACTGGTAAAACATAATTAGTTATAGTCCCTTACATATACCTATGTTATCAAGTAACCCATCTTAGTCATCAGAAAAACACAAAGATCATTGACACAACTCAAACCAGGATTTTCATTATCAAAACCACAACTACTGGAGAACTCCTCCTCTATCGAGTACAGTGGTCTGGTCACGACTCCGAGATGCTACTCACTATCTTTAGACTTCTAAGGTACATCTTCTATCGAGTACAGCAGGTCTGCTGCCAAATACCAGGCGCTCCGTCCGCTGTGGGTCTGCCACCAAATGCCGGGCGTTGCCCCTAATAGCATTCGGAGGTACTATTCCTAGCGAGTACTGTGGGTCTATTGAAAACTACCAAGGGCTCCATTCACTGTGGGTCTGCAGCCAAATACCGGGTGCTCCGTCCACTGGGCTAATCGAGTCACTCTAAGTCAAATCAGTCAAGCAGAAGTTAGGTCTATAGCTACTAGGTCTCCACACTCCATACACTCGTCTCTGGGAGGGTCCGCTCCACGATCAACTAGTCGTTACTTAAAAGTTTCAAGAAGTCTCATGTAGAAGTTACACAAAGGACCTCCTCGTCATAGGGGTATCAATGCCAATGGCGGTGCGTCAATTAGACGACTGGTCCGTGAGTTATTAGCTTTTTCGTTCCAGGGGCCCGGTTGGTTTTTAAGCTAAAAAAACCTGACCATACTCTAATGTCATATGAATCCCACGTAGATTATGCCAAAAGAACCGTCTCATCAAGGTAAATCCAACATAGTCGATGACACGTCAATCGAACGTCCGGTTCTCATGTAATAATTGTTTCCGCTCCGAGGGCCCTGTTGGAATTATGCTCGTTCCAAACCCGACCATTTTCCAAAGACATCCAAATCTCAATTAGTGTATCAAAAAAGTACTGCCTCGTCATGAGGGTCCCAATTCCACAAACATCACATCAATCGGACGCACGGTCTTTACGAAATTTACATTTATGTGAAAAAAGGGCTCGGTCCGTTAGGACCGATGGGTGACGGGTCGAGTCGACTCGGTTTTGCCAGGTTCGACCCGTCAAAGGGGTCGGACCAGACCGGTGAGTCATGCAGCCTGGCCCGAGGGGCGAGGCCCGGCCCGAAGTGGCTCGGCCCGGCCCGGGTGCGTGGTCTGGCAGGCTCGGCCCGAATGCCGAGCGGTCCAAGGGGGCGCCCCACCCAGGCTGTCCGAACTATTGGCGGCTAATTGCACCGCCCTCCCAAACCTGCTGGTTAAGACGACCGGCCTTCTGGCGCAAGCGGTCCGCTCGGGCGGGCTGTGTGTTTCTTCAGCGCGACGCCCTCCTAGAACTGTGGTTTGGGTCCGCCCGACCGGTTCTCCAGCGCGGCTCCCTCTTGGTTCCGCAACACGCCTCCGCCCGGCCCGCTGGTTCTTCGGCCGAAGCGGCCCGCAAAGCGGGCCGCGGTTCTCGCTGCACAGTCGGCGCGATGGCGCCGGCTTCCTCCACCACGGCCTACACTAGCCGTGGTTCCTCATCCCCAGTACGGCACGACGACGTCGTGCTTCCTCCGCCGCGGCCCGCATGGCCACGAGATATCCTATCTTATGTGACGGTGGCCCTTGCGCTGCCGGTCTCTTCCGTGTTCCGCCTCCGATCGTTGGTTCCAAAACACTCATGTTCTAGCGGAGGGTCGTCGGACCGTGTTCGTTTGGCCCGCGCCCTCCGCGTTAAGTGAGAGAAAAAGGCCGAGACAATCAAAGATATACAATTATGAATCGAGGCACAATTTTAATCCATTAATATTGAACATAAATCCTACCTTGAATATGGTTTCTTCATCGTAGACGCGGGAAGCGTTGTCTCTACGTCAACGTCGGGAAATAACTTTCGTCGTTGGAGAGTTCCACACGATTATATTTCCTCCCTTGATGCGTAGGAATAAAATGAAGCGTGGCGTCGATCTTCGTGGAACCATCGTTCTTCATTAAAGATGTGTCGTTCATCAACGAATGTGGAATTCTCTTCTTCGTCTTCTTCTTCATAAGAGCTCTCTCAAAACCCCCTACCCAACAATTTCCAAAGTAAAATAATAGGCCAATCCTATTATTTTATTAACACTTGCAATTTTAATTTTAAAAGTGAAATCAATTAAGTAATTATTTTAATAGGTTCAAATTATTAATTAAGGTGTGTTGGAAAGAGATAAAGAGGGAGAGAGAGGAAAGGACGAGTTACACAATTAAAGAGGAGTTGTCAAATTAAAGAAGGGGGTTTATGAGAGTTTGGGGAAAATGAAAGGTTGGGGATCGTGTGGGAACCACCTCTCATATAACCACACATGGGAACTTGGGTGGTTGTGGGCTCCCCCATAAACTTTACATGGGAGGGTTTAACTTCCAAGGTTACAAAATAAATTTTTTCAACAATTTTATTTATTTTTAACTAAATCCCCATATAATATATCTCATCCCTCTTAAAACACAACTGCGGTAAAGTTACCCATCAGAAATTAACGGCAATGTGAGTTCATCAGTGACCTCAGATTTAAATTCCGAGCACCAGTTCAAAATATAGAAAAACTCACCCGTTCGTTTACAGAACGTACCCGAGCTGAACTTCAGAAATTGATTTCAGGCACACCAGGCCTCAGAATCAAGTGCTGTCCGAAGCGACAGACTCGTAAAATTCCAATGAAATTATGAAAGAAAAATTTCCTGAAATTTCCGAGTCATTACAATATATCATTTTATGAATAAATATTTTCTCAATGATAAGTTTATAAATTTATATTTTTTTTATTTGAAAAATTATATTAATTCAAAAAAAATCAAATTTATTTTAGGGAAAATGATAACAAAATTTTAGAGAAAATAATATTTAATTTAAACAAGAAGAAATAATTTTTTTATATTAGAACTAGTTATTATATAATTTCTATATCAAATATAATAAGTATTTTAAGATAAATCTTATCGTTGAAAATGAATAAGTATTTATTCAATGATTTCAAATTTAAAATCTTATATATTTCTAAACAATTTTATAAAAACTATTGTTTTAGAAAAAAAATCCATACATTTACCATAAAATTTTATTATTTTATAAATATCCAAAATCATTATCCAATGATCCTTTACACATGATGATTCCAAAATTTAAATTTATTTTATTATATTTAACTCATGTGAGTGTTAAATATTATTTTAGATATATGTTACTACAAATAATTAAGAATTTTTTTAAAATGTATATAAATCATAAAATATATATATATATATATATATTATTAATATGAAATATGTTATGTGTATATAGAAAAGGTAGTATAAGAAATATGTTATGGTTCACGTTAATAATAAAGAGTTATTATTATTTATTATCTATATATTATAATATGACCCACATATTTATTCAAAAGGATATATTGTTATGAATATATTTTTAGGTTATTACATTCTTCTGACATTAGTATATTTAACACAAAAATATTCATTTGTTACACTATGGTGAATTTTTTTATTTATTTATTTTTCAATGCATATTTATATTCTCATTCTACCTATTAATACATATGGTTTCACAAATTTAATTTTTCATGATTAGTTTACCTATTACACACAAAATTATCATTATGGTCATAGTTCTTCATTAGATACTCTTCAAAAAAGAAACATTATACAAAGGTCCAACCTATTTATTTAATAAATGTGAGGGATCTTGTATGAACATCCACAATATCTATAGAATGAAGAAATCCTGTATATTCGACTAGTTTGGGGGATGTGCTAGTTGGGATGCAACAACTCTGAGGTGATCAATTTTCTCAGAGGGTGCAATTTATCTTAGACTTACATACTCCTTCCCAATCCTCAGGAATATCATCCATGGAGGTATTAAGAAACACATTTTCACTTAACATAAACTCAATGTACCTGTAATGGTCATCCAAATAATCATTTTTCAAGTATCAGTTTCCCTGATAATTTTTTCAATAGTTTTATATTTTTCTACCACTTAGTGAAAAATATTTTGTTCTAATATTGTATGTTTTAAATCATTAACACATATTTTACTTGTTATATTCTGCCTCCCATATATGGATTCATGTGATGGTATTTTTTTGTTCATGTAGAAACTTTTGTAGAAATAAAATTCCCATAATGGGTTATGATGGTCCTGACATCCATTAATATGCATAGTTTAATCTCTCAACATATCCTCAGGTTTCAAAATAGTTCATTAATATTTTAAACAAATACAAGGTTGACAGTTTGTACTAACAATTAACTTTAATTGAACGTTTTATACATTTCAATAAATATTAGGTGAAGCTATGATATTGGTCATATACAACAAATAATAGTTTTGGGATGTAGACTCGCCACATTTATAATGTGAATCCCTGTAAGGTGGTCATGTTATAATTCCTCTTTATTGAGAATAAAGTGATCAAAATTTTAATATGGTCAAACACAATCCATGTTGAATTATTTGGTTTATATGTTTTTAGTAGTCTAATAAAAATAATCAATAGTGATATTCACTCATTTCTATATGGGTTTGGGAAATGATTGCATCATCCCATTAACACATTTCATTTCAACATTTACCTTATTACACAACATGAACTCTGACGTATATTTACAAATTTCATTCATTATATTACCCCAAAAAAGTGTTCTATAATATCTTTAGACATCTATCTTCTCCCTATGTGAATGGATATTTAAAATCTCTGTACATAGTCCAATATCTCATTATTTACACCTTTTTTATTATAAAACATAGTAATATTAATCATCTTACAATTCCTTCAACCTTAATGGAGAAATAAAAATAATTTTTACTTCATAAATCAGTAATCTCTTTTTTATCAACAAATCATTCACTTGATATTTTGCATTTTTCCTGGATGGGATGATTGAGAAATCATTTGATAAGGGTAGGAAAATTTTCATTCTTTATGGATTCACATGTTCATCATTTTCATGTCTAAGGGTTTTTTATCCTTCTCAATCCTTGTCATAGAGTAGGATTCTAGATATTTTTAACTTAGATAATCCACCAATTTTTTCATTGTCCCATTATTATAGTTGATGGACCAATCATAATCCTCGATCAAGCCTAGACATCTACATTGGTGCATATGGATCATTTTTTTGTGATTATATATTTTATGATCATCTTATTTATTTATATACATATATATATATATATCACACCTCTCTCAATAGAGATCATTCTAATAAATTAGATAGTTGAATTTTTTTTCTATTAGTAATAGATCAGTTTCATGATAATTCTACCCATACAACATCAAATTTCATAAGTCTTGCCGTATCACATTATCATCATACTTGAGTTCAGATCCCAAAACCATATTTTAATCAACCCTATAAATCAAAATTCATTCCCTAGTTACAGGTAGTGTTGGCACTATTTTAGGGGTTTTCCTCTTACATAAATCAATGAAGATGTATTCACCTTCATCTATCAAAAAATATTTCACTCTCATCAGAGATATTTATGTTAGTGGGTTTGAAAATCATGAACTGTTTCTCACAAATCCATGATAATCCCTAAAAAACAGAGGAAATTATGGATCCCTATAATTTATTTTTTCCTTTAACCGGATAAAAAACTCTATCTATTCTTCTTTATTTATCCCAAGATAACATTTACAATACTCTATATTTATCATAACCTTATATAATGTATTTAGCATTGTGCTTAAATATTACTTATATTCATAGGTTTTTTGTATTATTCAAGGATATTATCATTAAATACCACAACATATTTTTTTAGGTAATCACAAAATAATATATTTAATAATCATATGATTATCATTGGATCATTCATGAGACTAAAAGTAATTAATGTAAAATAATAGTGCTCATAGCTTATAAAAATTGTGTTGATGGAGATAGCCTCATTCTTTTCCCAAAACATGTAATATCCTAACCGAAGGTACATAATAGGGAAGTATAATAACTTTTGTAGCTAGTCGAATAAGTCATAAATCCATGATTTGGGATACTTATTAATTACCCTGATTTATTGACCTCGTGATAATTGATTAAATTGAACATCAACTAACATGTTTTCTTGATTAGGATAATTGAAGAACCCCATGGTGTGGCCTTTGTGTATTTGATAACATTTTCTATATTATCAGTTATCTTTTACATTATTTATCATTATTTTATGTTAATCTATATATATATAGTGTTATATATTTTTAGATATCATGGTAAAAGATCAACTCCGAACTGAACATATCAATTAGGAGGAATACTATGAATATATCTAGTGAATACATCATTATATTCACATTCAATTGGCATGTATGTAAGTGAGTTCATCTAATTTTTTTCAATAATTTTATACATTTATGATTTATTATAAAGAAAAAATCAATAGATATAGTTTCTTAATCCTTGTAAACATTATAATTCTATATTTTTAATCCTAAATAATCATTAATACTACACAAGGATTTTAATGGCCTAATATCTTATAGAGACTATGTTCATAATATATCAAATGAATGTAACAATTGAAATCTCCAATATATTATATATAATGAGAACCTAAATCATTTTGATCTTCTAAATCTATATAAGAAAACATAGGGAATACATAAAGAATTGGGTGATCTATAAATCTTAGTAAGGGATAGAATATGATAAAGAAACATGACATCTGAGGCAAAGGTTTGATATGATACTATAAAGTGAAGGCTCATGTGTAGTCAAATTATAGCATAAAAAAAGGAAATGGTATCCTAAGATCATGGTATCAAAGGAAATGTTGTAGAAAAATGTAACATGACGTAAACATGAGTGAAATAATACTGCCTATAAATTATCATATGGGGGAAAATTCTCATTTATCGATTATTTTTAGTCCCTAATCCATGAAATTACTTCTATGGAGACAAAAACACTTCCCATTATATTAGAACAATATCCATGATCTCCCATCAAAAGATTTTCAAAATCTATGTATTCCACATAATGAAATTCTACAAATAAACATAACATAATAATTACTCCTAGAATGAAATTGGGTTCAATAATCATTTCTCATATAATAATCAATTGAAATTTCCCAATAAAGTTATTTGATAAATATAAATAATTAACATATTACAACATAAAAGTTGGAATAATTATATAGATAAAAATTTGAGAGACATATATATATATATAATTTATAATATTACCATATCATTAAATAGAGATAATGAGAATTAAATAGGGAATGGGGAAAACCTTAATCAATGTTTGGTGTAGAGATATAACATAACTGAAGCATGATTCATCATGAATATTATTTATCATTATTAAAAATATATGTATATTAATTATTTAATATTTTAATATCGTTCTATCAAGATAATTATTCCTCCCATTTTATATATTTTCATGATATACTCAATTCCATATTTGATTATGATCAAGATGGATGTTTCGACAATGATTGGCTCATATGTATAAAATAAAATAAGAAAATTGACTATGGTCAAAGGAAATTTTAATTCACCTTATATAGAATATGATTCATGAAATATTTATAATTTTAATAATGAAATAAAATTATTAAATCATTCATAAAGTATGGTTGGATAAAAAATATGTCATAATTAAAAAGATGGTAACCCGTACATGTGAATAAGTAACATCACCATTTTTCAATGATCTTGATGGAAATAAGTTAAAAATTTTCTTTAATTTAAATATTTCTCATTATATCATAAATATTATATTATTTATTTAAAAAAAATTATGTATACCATCTATGTGATGTGTTGATAATGAACATAACACATCTCTTAGTGAGGCGGTAGTTCATCATATGAATAAAAAATGTTACTATTTTGAATGGATGGTAATGACCGAAATTATTATATATATTAATATTTAAAAAATATTAATATTTAATTAATTTCACATATATACATTAAATCCATAATCTCAATAGATGTGATATTTGATGGTAGAAAATGTATTACATCGGTTCAAGAGGTTATATTCTGCAATACATACGATCAAAGTTTTTTTTCACATTTAATAGAAGTGTAAATGGATTTAGGGTTTGAAATTAATATAATAACTTCTTTTTATTTTTTATATATGTTTTATATTACATGGGAATTATTCTGTATAATCTAGATAAGGTGGAAAAAAATAAAACAAATATTCTTGGTTATGAATGTAACCTATTCTTCAGACAACTGGTTTATGATTGTACCTAAAACATTACTAAATAAGTATTATGATTAAAAATGTATTATAATATGTGGGGATATATGAAATTATGGTCTTTGATATTTTATTTCCCATAACAATGTTTCTTTTAATTGAGTAAAGAAGAGGATATGAGGTTCCCTTTTATATGGGGGTGGAGTAGCATTCTTGTATATACTCAAACCTATCAAAAAATAGAAATCCACTCTCAAAATAAGATTCACCAACAACGAAAAATAATTCATTTAAGAAGATTAAAGGTTGATAAACACCTCTAAAATTCAATATAACAATTTTTTAAAACATTTTATCCACATTACCACTAGGGTTACTCACTTCTTCCTATTTAACTTTTTTATGATGGTAACAATTTTTTAATTTATTAAAAACATTTTTCTCAAAATGTAATTAATATATATATATTAAGATTAAAAATATGGAAATAATTTTATAATATAAAATTCATATAATTGGTATAATTTTACATTAAATTTAACTTACAGAAACAACAGAGGTATAGTTTTTCAAGAGATGAATTTTTCAATCATAAGATGATATTATAATAACTATATAAATATAACACACATTATATGAATTGAAATTGAAATTTATATATATGTTATTGATAAACAATATTTAATTAACTCTAAATTATGTGTTATTTTTATTAGTTAAAATGATAATCATTATGTAGTATAAAACTATTTAAAAAAGGTTTTTAATGCCTAAAAATAAATTTATATTAAAATCTATTATAGAAAGTGATAAAATGAAATTATCTGGAAAAAATATTTAACTAATAATTTTGTTTCGTAAAATAAATTTAAATAATATAGGTTCTATTAAAATATATAATAATTTACAAAAAATGATAGTTTAATAGGAAAACATAACTTTTTTACTCTTAACTATAAAATCAAAAAAATTACATATGAAAACATCACACTATGTTATTATCTATATTTTGAATCAAAATATTTTTTTATTTAATGAAATAAAATGTGTAAATGTTCAGAAAATTAATTATAATACCTTCCCTCAAAATGAAATAAAAATAATTTATTAATGAAAATATATTTAAAAAATTACGTTTCATAAAAAATTAGTACATAATTTCAAATAATTTATAAATTGAGAATAAAAAATATATATATTTCATAATTTTTATAATTCTATTCATACACTCTAATTTAAGGTATCTGTTATATTGGTTGTATTGAAATAATCAATGTTATTTTGGGTTTTGTGTTGTGTGTCACATTCTCTATTGAGTATATTTTTCCCTTTTAAAAACATGTTGTGTTATATTATTCACCCAATATGATATTTCATGATTGAAATTTTATATTTAATACTATGGAGAAAATATGTGAGGGTACTTCTTCGTTGTCTCATTTTAAGGTTTGAATATTTTCCCCCAAACATGTGGTTTCCCGAAAACACATTAACAATGATAGTTATTGTATTTCCTATAACATTGTATCTATGATCAAATATCTTCACTAGCATCACCTCATGTGATAGGGATTAATATAATTACACCTCATTAGGATTATGTAAGTTTATGGGTCATGTATGTTTTACGTTAAGAGGTATACATGGAACAAATCATGTACTTGATATAGTTTAGTTTCATGTTATAGACGATAGAACAATCATCCAATGCGTTCAAGGATCTAAAATGGAATGATTTATCTAATATAATGTTTTATTTTCATCCCAAAACTCATAATTGTATTCCATGATAAAATATATTAAAACACATTACTTCCATCCTCAAACATCAGGTCTCATCAAATATTTATTTCATTGATTTTTTTTTAACATTGTGTAGATTTCATTTGACACATAATTTTTTTATTCATCTCTGTAATCTCTTGAATAATTTCAGGTACCTTTAACATACATTATCCAACACCATTCCATAATTTATTATTCTAAATCTACTTCCCATATAGATCCTCATATGGTTCCATTGGTATACTAAAAGGAATGTTCTAGTTATATTAGAACTCAACTAGGGGAAGGTGTTGATACACACATCCTTTGAAATCCAAGAATCAAGATCTCATCATATCATCCAGATTATGGATTGTTCTCTCAGACTATCCATCCATCATAGGGGGATAAGAAGTAGTAAAAATAATTTTTTTTACAATTTTTATTATATTCTTATCTAGAACATTTATGTAAACCTTTAATCATGATAAGATATAAGAGAGAATGAACATCCATGCAATCTTACCACTTCCATTATATATATCTTATGACTTTGGTTAATAGAGAAATATTATTAGATTATAAAGAAATGTGCCAAGATTTTATGGTTGTAATCTACCAGACATAATAAATTATTTACTTTAAGTTTCTTGTGTATCATTGTGAATAAATACATAGTTATTTTTTCCCATATCCATTATACTATAGGAATTGGAAACATCATACCTTTATACTAAAATATTTTAGAATTTATGTAACGCCCTGACCCGAGCTACCCAGAGTCGGTGCATTACTTCGTAACATTGGCATGATCATAAAAGATCAAGTCTCGAAAGACCGATTAGTTTAGTAGCCTTGGAAACACTAGATACATTCACAAGTCTTATATTACATCATAAAGTAAAACAAATCTACAACATCTTCTCTTCATATCCCCTTATATTATCCATGCAGATCATTCATAATATACTTCTTCACATCCTTGAAAAATTAAAACATTGAAAGGGGTGAGATCAGATACTCAGTAAGGATAACAATATAGCGGAAGCTTTTATAAACAAACATTAACAGTTAAGGAAATTTATAACTAAAACAAAATCCTTTTAAACTTTAACTTTAGCATAATATGGAAAAAGTAAAATTAAATAATGCCATTTACTTACT
Organism: Viscum album; assembly: GCA_963277665.1. Classification (NCBI taxonomy): domain Eukaryota; kingdom Viridiplantae; phylum Streptophyta; class Magnoliopsida; order Santalales; family Viscaceae; genus Viscum; species Viscum album. The sequence goes on along the minus strand of OY728136.1, from coordinate 1,950,163,132 downwards.
CACATGGATATTCTACTGGTCGAATATTCACATGAAATATCAATAACCACTTTCATAATGATGGAATGCACAATGCCAGACTATCATAACAACGTAGCCAAGGCCTCGTGCCATGACCACAAATAATATTTTGTCAAGGCCTCAAGCCAAGACACTACTTTGTCTCATGAGACCTGCCGATGCATTGAGGAGCTATAGCGGGCTCCACCCGTCACTTATTAAGTCCAATGCATTCCTCATATGAACATGTTTAAACATATTATAAACAATAACATAATCGTATCACATAAAAAATGCAGGAAGGGAACATAAAATTTACACATTTCAATCACAAGATATCAATACAACACATTTATATAATAAAAACACTTTCAAAACTATTTTCAATACCAAAATAAAACAAAAGTAAAACATGGTATTTATTTTTCTTTTAAAAAAAAGGTATGGCTTGTAGAGGAAGCCGAAACTCAAATAATGGTCACAGCGGAGGAGAAGTCGTTGTCGCCGCATACGTACAAAAAACATTCCTTTTGTCGTTTAGTAAAAACACTTCGTATAAAAATATTTATTTTGAATAAAATTATAAGTAAAAGGGGTTTATACACTGTATAATGGAAAGTTCTGTATAAAACCAAAAATGCCTCAATGAAAGGATATTGAGACGAAGACCCTTAAAAATATCATTTTTTTAAATAAAGTAGATCTATTATGTGTATTCACAATAAGTACCCATAAATAAAGTACAAATACAAGATAGGACATAATAATATCATTACATAATTTGAATGTAGTAGATTAACCGAAAGAATAGAAATTGGGTTAAGAAGTTCCCTTACCATGTGTCCTGTCTTGACTCGACTGTTCGTTAACCTCCTGAATAATAAACTAGAGTTAATTTATAATTTCTTAAGAACCTTTTTCAAGTTTTTTATTCCTTTTATATCACTTATAACCATGTTATGAACATTATGTAATTATTTAAGCAAATAACGGTCGTTTCGTCGATCGTTGGTACTTGAGTCAAAAATAAACCTCATATAATTACAAGTTGTTCATGTGGTGAAATATACATTATATCCAGTATTATATTCATGATGTATATATCATATATATAATATATATCCAGTATATACATTCATTCATAATATTACGTAACATTTAGAGGTAAGAAATGAAATGCACAGTTCATGGAGACGGTAAGCCGTACGTACGCATGAACGCTACTTTCATTTTTATTTCTTATTTAATGGAATGAAATCATAATGATATAAATTTATAATATAATTACAGTATAATATAGTGTATAATACCATTTACTTAATCCTTTATACATCCCACATATGTTATTAACGATTCAAATCACTTTGAGGGGCGGTAGTCCCCATTTCCTAAAATGAAAATATCGCGTTTACCCATAATGGAAACCATAATGGTATGCCAAATAATGAAAAATAAAAAATCATAAGGAAAACAAAAACATAATATATATAATATATAAAAATAGTTTCATCATAATGGCCACAATCCGAGTTGTTATATGAGTGTTGAACAATCATCGTTTCGTGAGCCAAAAATTCACCATCCACAGAAACAGTATGTTCTTTAACCATTAGATGTAGGTGTGTGTAAGTTTAGCTCGAATACATATTATAAAAACATCCTAGTATATTTATGATACTTGTTTTCTTACAAAAGAAATTAATAAAAAGTGTTTAGGGTGTTGGAGAAGAAAAATAAAACAAAACAACATTAGAGAAGACATTACCTTAAAATCGGGTAACTCTTTTTGATTTGAGCCAAAGGCTTCCTTGGGAAGAGTTTTGCCCAACGTGAGGCTTTTAGGAGTAAGAGGGGGAATTTGGGAGAGTATTTGGGCAGATTTTAGCTGAGCCAAAAGGATTAAAAGTGTGAATGAGGTGGTAGAGGTGGGGGCCTTTTATAAGGGGAGAGGAGGGGCACTATTGGAATGATTGAAATGTTACATTATTATGAAATGATTTTTCGGATTCTAAAGGTCCCACACTTATATATTTCTAGGATAAAGGGATAAGGGTTCTAAATATTCTCATCCAATATGCTTTAGACAATTATAATGCTTATATTGTACATTATCCTTCCATTTTATTAAAATTGTTAATTAATGAGGTAATCGCTGCATCAACATGTTGTCATAAATAATTTAATTCATTTAATGTCTAAATATTATAAATAAAAATATCATGAAGTAGGAAATCTTCTTATATTTCTAATGAATATTTATAGTCAAAAATATGACTTGTATAACCCCATTTAAAAATTGTTTTAGTAAAAAAACTCTTGTTTGTGACCTTTTTATTTTAACATTAAATAAAACCTTATTTATGTCTGTTTCCTACCAAAGTGGATCCATGGGGTCCCCAAGTTGACCCATGGATTTTCTGGGTCGGCCATGACTCATCCAATAGGGAAGGTTCATTTCATATTTTTATAATACAATTTTTACTTTAAATTTCACTAATTACCTTTAATCGCGATTAATTAAACTTAAAATTTACTATTCACCAAAAAATTATTTTAATCCCATTGAACCACATATTACTTCTTAATGACAACCATGTATGTAGGACTTTTGAAAATCAAATCACAGAAGTGGTAATATTTCATTTAAATGAAAATCAGTTATTTAACTACCACATAGTGGTTTCACTATTCATAAAAAATTGAAGTTTTTCAAAACAATGCCAAAATTTCTCTCTAAGCTATAATTGATATTCTGAATTTAAAAATGATGTATATTTTACAAAATTCCAAACATATATGTTTCATTAATTAATTTTATATTTAATTCCCGCTGTCACAACAAATAGCGTGTTTTTTAGAAACAATATATATCAAAAGATTGACAATTGTTTATGTCCAATTTCAAAGTGAAATTAATTCTAATGACCACAATTGTATATAATGGTAAAAATATATTCTAATTATACTTTAAAACCACTCAATACTATAATTTATCACTATAAATTAATTTGATTAAAAAAGTTGTTTTTAAGTATTTTTCACTATTCATAAAAATTTGGAGGTGCTCAGAAAATTACAAAAAATTCGACATAGGCTAATTTCGACATTCTGAATCAAAAAATGAAGTCCATTTTGAAATTTAAAATATATATAATTTCATAAAATGGGTATTACTATTCATAATGACTATTTTGATTAGTCGCGGTGTGTTAGAATCTCAAATTTGCGTACAACGCAAGCTATTACATTATTAAAAGAGAAGTGTATCATGGAACCTCGGGGTGTTACATTCTCCCCTCCTTCAATAAATTGCATCCTCACAATTTGAAATTTTTCATTGAAAATAAAAGGTTGAAAATAGGAAATACCTTTGTGGAAAACCCACATCGAAAATAAGGTTAATAAAAATATAACTTTAAAAGAAAGAAAGATAAGTACAAAGGTCACCCGAGATAGTCCATACTACGATTATATGAAAATATGTATATGGAAGAAAAAAAAACCATCATGGTATGATGGAGAGTTGTAGAAAACTGGATTAGGAGAAAGTTAACAATAAGAAAATCACAAACTTGTGATTGGTTAAACGGTCATTGAATCTCCAGTTGTAAAACATAATCGGCAACGTTTTTGTTTTAAGTTTCCTTTTATAAAGATGAGGAATTTATTTAAGAGATATACTAAGAACGTAAGGGAATATACATACTTGTTATGTAGACTTTCATTCTTTAATAAGTTTTTACCACAAACCTATATTTCACTCTAAATGGTAATAGAACTCAAAAATATTCTATTTATCTTAATTGTATAAGGATACAAATATTAACACATACCATGTAGATTAGTAAAACTATTTTTTAATAACCAGGGACTTCTTGTAGGATAGTGGTAGGTAATAAAGGAATGTCGAACTATGGTTGTGGGTTCGATTCCTGCAGCTTTGTCTGTCGTGACGGGTTATGCCCCACCCTGCAGGTTGTCCTTTTCCTAAAACTATAGTATTATAATATTCCAAAAATAATCTTCATAAATGTTTTAACCTTAAACAATAATATCCAACATTCAACTTAATCCATTCCAACCTATATAGTTATCCAAAATACCTCAGTCCAGACTTTTTCTAAAAGGTCTCTAAATTCCAAAATAAATTGTAACATCAGATTCCCCAAACAAAGTAAAGTTTCTCTTATTGTCACATACATAAAATATGATTACCTTCGTCATATTAAATCCTTAATGAAAAAAACAAGTACTGCAGTACAATCCTTATATATATCAAATTATTCTTATAACCATAATATAATCCCTGTTTCCAAAAGCACCAATACATTAATTATTCCACTTCAACTATAGTAACAGTATAAGATTGTCCTTGATCCCTTGTCTTTTTTTGAGGTAAGTATCCCTGACGCTTAGGACATTCATTTTCATAATTCCCATTTCCATACAATTGTAGCATTCAACATTAATAACCTCTTTCTTTCCCTTGCAATCACGTGCCTGGTGACCTTTTTCTCCACATTTGAACCAAACTCCCATTCCATTCAGGCAAGTACTGGGGTGATTCTTCCCACAATTATCGCATAATGGAAAATCCTTCTTTCCCTTTTTCCCTTTATCCATTTCTTGTTCCACTGTTCTCTTCTTCTCTTTCTTTACTTTTTTGTCATAAGACTTAGAGAATTCCTTTTCATTCTTGATATCACACGAGACATTATCTTCATATGTTGAGAGAAAGATTGTGATACTAAACCTCGACGAAGAAATGGTTTTAACCCATCCCCGAAACGATCAATCTTTCTTCTTGGGTTACGTATATAATCTGCTACATGCCTTGCTAACCATGTAGAGTTAGCCTCATACTTTGCGACATTATCATCCTCCATTTGTCTCAGACTCAGAAATTTCTTTTCCATATCTGCTCGATGGTCATGTGGAATGTATTTTTCTAATAAAATCCCTTTGAACTCTCTCCATTCCATACTTGATACTTCTTCATATTCCTTTGTGTTTTGAATCAGCGACCACCATTGATCGACATCTCCAGTGAGGCGGTAGACTGCCATGACAACCTTCTCCCTTTCGCTACTCCCCAAGGCATGGAATATTTTCTCTAAGGAGTTTATCCATTGATCAGCTACTAATGGATTTGTACCCCCATTAAATGTTTGTGGTTGTTGCCTCATGAAGCGATCTAACATTGATCCTCCACGTTGCGGATCAGGGTGCTCCATACGAGAAAGGTTATTATTCATAACCTGAGTGAGTTGTCTCAGTATGGTAATAAGTTGATCAGCACCAATTGTATCTCCCGCTCCACAATAATTATCTTGAGCAGGAGGGAAATCCCTACATGGAGTGAGTGCATTGATAAGGTTTCCATTCCTTCCACTAGGCGCCATTTCTAAACAATGTCATAAACTAGATTAGTTTATGAATCAAAATACATAATTACATAATTATAAAATACTTAACAAAAATTGAACTATTTATGGATATAATCCATAATCATAAAAATAATTTCTTTGAGGATGTATATACTCATAACCCTTCATAGTGGTTTGTAAAGAAAACAAGAATTATCCTATGCATATCCCCTGGGAGTGTCATAACCAAGAGTGCTGCAAGGCCCATTGTCGTGCACATGTTCCCGTTCGAGTCTATCTCAAAGCGGTGTTTTTGGGTTTTACCCCTAGGTACATCTGTACCAGAGCCGCCTCTACCTTCTCGTATCGAGACAGAGATGTATTGCTCAGAAAACTCAGAAAATCTCAATAATATCAAAATTCTAGGAAGTTATTCTATACTAATCCTTAAAGTCTATCTTTGGGTTATGTGCTCTAATCAGAGTTTATCTAAATCTAGCTTCCAAGGTTAGTACTAAATTGCCTTTGATACCAACTGTAACGCCCTGACCCCAGCTATCCAGAGTCAGTGCATTACTTCGTAACATTGGCATGATCACAAAAGATCAAGTCTCGAAAGACCGATTAGTTTAGTAGCCTTGAAAACACTAGATACATTAACAAGTATTACATTACATCATAAAGTAAAACAAAACTACAACATGTTCTCTTCATATCCCCTTATATTATCCCTGAAGATCATTCATAATATACTTCTTCACATCCTGGAAAAATTAAAACATTGAATGGGGTGAGCTCAGATGCTCAGTAAGGATAACAATATAGCGGATTCTTTCATAAACAAACATTAACATTTAAGGCAATGTATAACTAAAAAAAGCCTTTTAAACATGAACTTTAGCATAATATGGTAAAAGTAAAATGAAATAATTCCATTTACTTACTCACATGGATATTCTACTGGTCAAATATTCACATGAATTATCAATAACCACTTTCATAATGATTGAATGCATAATGCCGGACTATCATAACAACGTAGCCAAGGCCTCGTTCCAAGACCAAAAATAATATTTTGTCAAGGAATTGTGCCAAGACACTAATTTGCCTCATGAGACCTATCGATGCATCGAGGAGCTATAGCGGGCTCCACTCGTCACTTATTAAGTCCAATTCATTCCTCATATGAACAGGTTTAAATATATCATAAACCATGACATAATAGTATCACATAAAACAAGCATAAAAAACATAACATTTACACATTTCAATCACAAGATATCAATAAAACAAATTTAATAACAAAAACACTTTCAAAACTATTTTCAATACCAAAATAAAAGAAAAGTAAAACATGGTATTTATTTTTCTTTTAAAAAAATGTATGGCTTGTAGAGGAAGCCGAAACTCAAATAATGGTCACGGCGGCGGAGAAGTTGTCGTCGCCGCAAACATACAAAAAACATTCATTTTGTTGTTTAGTAAAAACACTTCGTATAAAAAGATTCCATTCAAATAAAATTGAAAGTCAAAGGGGTTTATACACCTTATAAAGGGAAGTTCTGTATAAAACCAAATATGCCTCAATGAAAGGATATTGAGACGAAGACCCTTAAAAATATAATTTTTTAAATAAAGTAGATCTATTATGTGTATTCACTATAAGTACACATTAATAAAGTACAAATTCAAGATAGGACATAATAATATCATGACATAATTTGAAATTAGGAGATTAACCCAAAGAATATAAATTGGGTTAAGAAGTTCCCTTACCATGCATCCTATCTTGACTCGACCGTTCTTTAACCTCCTGAATAATAAACTAGAGTCAATTTATAATTGCTTAAGAACCTTTTTAAAGTTTTTATATTCCTTTTATATCACTTATTACCATGTTATGAACATTATGTAATTATTTAAGTTAATAACGGTCGTTTTGTCGATCTTTGGTACATGAGTCAAAAATAAACTTCTTATAATTACAAGTTGTTCATGTGGTGAAATATACATTATATCCAAAATTATATTCAGGATTTAGATATCATATATATCATATATATCCATTATATACATTCATTCATAATATTACGTAACATTTAGAGGTAATACATGAAATGCACCGTTCATGGAGACGGTAAGCCGTACGTACGCATGAACGCTACTTTCATTTCTATTTCGTATTTAATGGAATGAAATCATAATGATATAAATGTATAATATAATTACAGTATAATATATTGTATAATACCATTTACTCCATCCTTTATGAATCCCACATATGGTATTAACGATTCAAATCACTTTGAGGGGTCTGTAGTCCTCACATCCTAAAATGAAAATATCGCGTTTACCCATAATGGAAACCATAAAGGTATGCCATAAATGAAAAATAAAAAATCATATGGAAAACAAAAACATAATATATATCATATATAAAAAATAGTTTCATCATAATGGCCACCATTAGAGGCATTATATGAGTGTTGTACTATCATTGTTTCGTGAGGCAAAAATTCTCCATCCATAGAAATAGTGTGTTCATTAACCATTAAATGTAGGTGTGTGTAAATGTAGCTCGAATCCTTATTATAAAAACATCCTATTATATTTAGGATACTGCTGTTGTTACAAAAGGAATTAATAAAAATTGATTAAGGGGTTGGAGAAGAAAAATAAAACAAAACAACATTAGAGAAGACATTTCCTTAAAATCAGGTAACTCTTTTTGATTTGAGCCAAAGGCTTCCTTGGAAGAGTTATACCCAAAGTGAGGCTTCTAGGAGTAAGAGGGGGAAGTTGGGAGAGTATTTGAGCAGAGTTTGTCTGAGAAAAATGGATTGAAAGTGTGAATGAGGTGGTAGAGGTGAGGGCCATTTATAAGAGGAGAGGAGGGGCACTCTTGGAATGATTGAAATGTTACATTATTATGAAATGCTTTTTCGGATTATAAAGGTCCAAAACTTATATATTTTGAGGCTAAGGTGATAAGGGTTCGAAATATTCTCATACAATAGGCTTTGGACAATTTTAATGCTTAGAGTTTACATTATCCTTCCATTTTATTAAAATCGTTAATTAATTAGGTAATCGCTGCATCATCATGGTGTCATAAATAATTTAATTTATATAATGTCTAAAAATTATTAAAAAAGGCTCATGATGTAGGAAATAGTTTTAGATTTCTAATGAATATTTATAGTCAAACATATGACTTGTATAACCCCATTTAATTTTTTTAGTAAAACAACTCTTGTTTGTGACCTTTTTATTTTAACATTAAATAAAAAGTTAATTATGTCCTTTTCCTACCAAAGTGGCTCCATGGGGTCCCCAAGTTGACCCACGTATTGTCTTGGTCGTCCATGACTCATCTAATAGGTGTAGGACAAGTGTAAGGGTCATTTCATATTTTTATAATACAATTTTTACCTTAAATTTCACTAATTACCTTTAATCGCGATTAATTAAACTTAAAAGTTACTATTCACCAAAAAATTATTTTAATCCCATTGAACCACATTTTAATTCCTAATAAAAATAATGTATGTTGGATTTTTGAAAATCAAATCATAGATGTGGTAATATTTCATTTAAATGAAATATCAGTTATTTAACAACCACAGAGTGGTTTCACTATTCATCAAAAATTGATGTTTTTCAGAACAATGCCAAAATTTCACCCTAAGCAATAATTGATATTCCGAATGCAAAAATGATGTCTATTTTAAAAAATTCCAAACATATATTTTTCATTAACTAATTTTATAATTAATTCCTACTATCATAACAAATAGCATGTTTTTTAGAAACAATATATATATCAAAAGATTGACAATAGTTTATGTCCAATTTCAAAGTGAAATTAATTCTAATGACCACCATTGGATATAATGGTAAAAATATATTCTAATTATATTTTAAAACCACTCAATAGTATAATTTATCGCTATAAATTTTTTTGATTAAAATTTTTTTTTTTAAAGTATTTTTCACTATTCATAAAAATTTGGAAGTTCTCAGAAAATTACAAAAAATTCGACATAGGCTAATTTCGACATTCCAAATCCAATAATGATGTCCATTTTGAAATATAAAATATATATAATTTCATAAAATGGGTATTACTATTCATAATGGCTATTTTGATTAGTCGCGGTGTGTTAGAATCTCGAATTTGCGTACAACGCAAGCTATTGCATTATTGAAAGAGAAGTGTATCATGGAAGCTCGGGGTGTTACATTCTCCCCTCCTTCAATAAATTTGATCCTCACAATTTGAAATTTTTCATTGAAAATAAAAGGTTGAAAATAGGAAATACCATTGTGGAAAACCCACATCGAAAATAAGGTTAATAAAAATATAACTTTAAAAGAAAGAAAGATAAGTACAAAGGTCACCCGAGATAGTCCATACTACGATTATATGAAAATATGGATATGGAAGAAAAACAAACCATCAAGGTCTAATGGAGAGTTATATAAAACTGGATAAGGAGAAAGTTAACAATAAGAAAATCACAAACTTGTGATTGGTTAAACGGTCATTGAATCCCTAGTTGGAAAAGTTAACCAGCAACGTTTTTGTTTTAAGTTACCTTTTATAATGTTGAGGAATTTATTTAGGAGATTTACTAAGAACTAAAGGGAATATACATACTTGTTATATAGACGTTCATTCTTTAATAAATTTTTACCACAAACCTATATTTCACTCTAAAAGGTAATAGAACTAAAAAATATTCTATTTATCCTAATTGTATAAGGTTACAAATATTAACACATACCATATAGATTAGTAAAACTAATTTTTAATAACCAGGTACTTCTTGTAGGATAGTGGTAGGTAATAATGGCCTGTCTCACTATGGTTGTGGATTCGATTCCTGCTGCTTTGTCCGACACGACGGGTTTTGCCCCACCCTATAGGTTGTCCTTTTCCTAAAACTATAGTATTATAATATTCTAAAAATAATCTTCATAAATTTTTTAACCTTAAATAATAATATCCAAGGTTCAACTTAATCCATTCCAACCTATATAGTTATCCAAAATACCTCAGTCCAGACTTTTTCTAAAAGGTCTATAAATTCCAAAATCAATTGTAACATCAGATTCCGCAAACAAAGTAAAGTTTCTCTTATTGTCACAAACATAAAATATGATTACCTTCATCATATTAAATCCTTAATGAAGAAAACAATTACTGCAGTAAAATCCTTATATATATCACATTATTCTTATAACCAGAATATAATCCTTGTTTCCAAAAGCACCAATACATTAATTAATCCACTTCAACAGTAGTAACAGTATAAAATTGTCCTTGATCCCTTGTCTTTTTCTGAGGTAATTTTCCCTGACGCTTAGGACATTAATTTCCATAATGCCCCATTTCCCTACAATTGTAGCATTCAATATTAATAACCTCTTTCTTTCCCTTGCAATCACGTGCCTTGTGACATTTTTCTCCACATTTGTTACAAACATTCATTCCTTTCAGGATTGTACCGAGGTGATTCTTCCCACAATTATCGCATAATGGAAAATCCTTCTTTCCCTTTTTCCCTTTATCCATTTCTTGTTCCATTGTTCTCTTATTCTCTTTCTTTACTTTATTGTCATAAGACTTAGAGAATTCCTTTTATTTCTTGATAGCACACGAGACAATATCTTCGTATGTTGAGAAAGATTGTGATACTAAACCTCGACGAAGAAATGGTTTTAACCCATCAACGAAATGATCAATCTTACTTCTTGAGTTACGTTTATAATCTTCTACATGCCTTGCTAACCATGTAAAGTTAGACTCATACTTTGCGACATTATCATCCTCCTTTTGTCTCAGACTCAGAAATTTCCTTTCCATATCTGCTCCATGGTCATGTGGAAAGTATTTTTCTAATAAAATCCCTTTAAACTGTCTCCATTCCAGACTTGATACTTCTTCATCTTCCTTCGTGTTTTGAATCAGCGACCACCATTGATCTACATCTCCAGTGAAGCGGTAGACTGCCATGACAACCTTCTCCCTTTCGCTAATCCTCAAGGCATGGAATATTTTCTCTAAGGAGTTTATCCATTGATCAGATACTAATGGATTTGTACCCCCATTAAATGTTGGTGGTTGTTACCTCATGAAGCGGTCTAACATTGATCCTCCACGTTGCGGATCAGGGTGCTCCATACGAGTAAGGTTATTATTCATAACCTGAGTGAGTTGTCTCAGTATGGTAATAAGTTGATCAGCACCACTTGTATCTCCAGCTCCACAATAATTATCTTGGGCAAGAGGGAAATCCCTACACGGAGTGTGTGCATTGATACAGTTTCCATTCCTTCCACTAGGCGCCATTTCTAAACAATGTCATAAACTAGATTAGTTTATCAATCAAAATACACAATACCATATTTATAAAATACTTAACATAAATTGAACTATTTATGGATATAATCCATAATGATAAAAATGCTTTCTTTTAGAAGTATATACTCATAACCCTTCGTAGTGGTTTGTAAAGAAAACAAGAATTATCCTAAGAATATCCCCCGAGAGTGTCATAACCAAGAGTGCAGCAAGGCCCATTGTCGTGCACAAGTTCTCGTTCGAGTCTAGCTCAAAGCGGTGTTTTCGGGTTTTACCCCTACGTACATATGTGTTAGAGCCGCCTCTACCTGCTCGTATCCAGACAAATATGTATTTCTAGGAAAACTCAAAAAATCTCCATAATATTAAAATTCTAGGAAGTTCTCCTATACTAATCCTTAAAGTCTATCTTTGGGCTATGTGCTCCAATAAGAGTTTATCTAAATCAAGCTACCAAGGTTAGTACTAAACTGCCTCTGATACCAACTGTAACGCCCCGACCCTAGCTACCCAGAGTCGGTGCATTACTTCGTAACATTGGCATGATAACAAAAGATCAAGTCTCAAAAGACCGATTAGTTTAGTAGCCTTGGAAACACTAGATACATTCACAAGTCATACATTACATCATAAAGTAAAACAAAACTAAAACATCTTCTCTTCATATCCCCTTATATTATCCCTGAAGATCATTCATAATATACTTCTTCACATCCTGGAAAAATTAAAAAATTGAAAGGGGTGAGCTCATATGCTCAGTAAGGATAACAATATAGAAGAAGCTTTCATAAACAAACACTAACATTTAAGGCAATGTATAACTAAAAAAAGCCTTTAAAACATGAACTTTAGCATAATATGGAAAAAGTTAAATGAAATAATGCCATTTAATTACTCACATGGATATTCTACTGGTCGAATATTCACATGAAATATTAATAACCACTTTCATAATGATGAAATGCATAATTCCATAATATCATAACAACGTAGCCAAGGCCTCGTGCCAAGACCACAAATAATATTTTGTCAAGGCCTCGTGCCAAGACACTAGTTTGTCTCATGAGACCTGTTGATGCATCAAAGAGCTATAGCGGGCTCCACTCGTCACATATTAAGTCCAATTCATTCCTCATATGAACAGGTTTAAACATATCATAAACCATAACGTAATCGTATCACATAAAACATGCATAAAGGAATCATAAAATTTACACATTTCAATCACAAGATATCAATACAACAAATTGAATAATAAAAACACTTTGAAAACTATTTTCAATACCAAAATAAAAGAAAAGTAAAACATGGTATTTATTTTTCTTTTAGAAAAAAGGTATGGCTTTTAGAGGAAGCCGAAACTCAAATAATGGTCACGGCAGCGGAGAAGTCGTTGTCGCCGCAAACGTACAAAAAACATTCCTTTTGTTGTTTTGTAAAAACACTTCGTATAAAATGATTCCTTTTGAATAAAATTGAATGTCAAAAGGGTTTATACACCGTATAAAGGAAAGTTCTGTATAAAATCAAATATGCCACAATGAAAGGATATTGAGATGAAGAACCTTAAAAAGATCATTTTTTTAAATAAAGTAGATCTATTATGTGTATTCACTATAAGTACACATAAATAAAGTACAAATTAAATATAGGACATAATAATATCATGAATTAATTTGAAATTATGATATTAACCCAAAGAATAGAAATTGGGTTAAGAAGTTCCCTTACCTTGCATCCTGTCTTGACTCGACTGTTCTTTAACCTCATGAATAATAAACTAGAGTTAATTTATAATTGATTAAGAACATTTTTCATGTTTTTTTATTCCATTTATATCACTTATTACCATGTTATGAACATTATGTAATTATTTAAGTTAATAACGGTCATTTTGTCGATCTTTGGTACTGGAGTCAAAAATAAATGTCTTATAATTACAAGTTGTTCATGTGGTGAAATATAAATTATATCTAGAATTATATTCATGATTTGGATATCATATATATCATATATATAGATTATATACATTCCTTCATAATATTACGTAACATTTAGAGGTAATTAATGAAATGCACCATTCATGGAGACGGTAAGCCGTACGTACGCATGAACGCTACTTTCATTTCTATTTCGTATTTAATGGAATGAAATCATAATGATATAAATGTATAATATAATTACAGTATAATATAGTGTATAATACCATTTACTCCATCCTTTATACATACCACAAATGTTATTAACGATTCAAATCACATTGAGGGGGGCGGTAGTCCGCACTTCCTAAAATGAAAATATCGCGTTTACCCATAATGGAAAACATAATGGTATTCCATAAATGAAAAATAAAAAATCATAAGGAAAACAAAAACATAATATATATCATATATAAAAATAGTTTCATCATAATGGCCACCATTAGAGGAATTATATGAGTGTTGAACAATCATCGTTTCGTGAGGGAAAAATTCGCCATCCACAGAAACATTGTGTTCATTAACCATTAACTGTAGGTGTGTGTAAGTGTAGCTCTAATACTTATTATAACAACATCCTAGTATATTGAGGATACTGGTGTTTTTACAAAAAAAATTAATAAAAAGTGTTTATGGGGTTGGAGAAGAAAAATAAAACAAAACAACATTAGAGAAGACATTACCTTAAAATCAGGTAACTCTTTTTGATTTGAGCCAAAGGCTTCCTTGGGAAGAGTTATGCCCAAAGTGAGTCTTCTAGGAGTAAGAGGGGAAGTTTGGAGAGTATTTGGTCAGATATTGGCCGAGAAAAATGGATTGAAAGTGTGAATGAGGTGGTAGAGGTGAGGGATTTTTATAAGAGGAGAGGAGGGGCACTCTTGGAATGATTGAAATGTTACATTATTATGAAATGCTTTTTCGGATTATAAAGGTCCCAAACTTATATAATTCTAGGCTAAGGTGATAAGGGTTCTAAATATTCTCATCCGATAGGCTTTGGACAATTTTAATGCTTAATGTTTACATTATCCTTCCATTTTATTAAAATCGTTAATTAATGAGGTAATCGCTGCATCATCATAGTGTCATAAATAATTTAATTTATATAATGTCTAAATATTATTAAAAAAGTATCATGATGTAGGAAATCGTTTTATTTTTCTAATTAATATTTATAATCAAACATATGACTTGTATAACCCCATTTAAATTTTTTTTTGTAAAACAACTCTTGTTTGTGACCTTTTTATTTTGATATTAAATAAAAAGTTATTTATGTCCTTTTCCTACCAATGTGGCTCCATGGGGTCCCCAAGTTGACCCATGTATTTTATTGGTCGTCCATTACTCATCCAATAGGGTTAGGACAAGTGTAAGGGTCATTTCATATTTTTATAATACAATTTTTACCTTAAATTTCACTAATTGTCTTTAATCGCGATTAATTAAACTTAAAAGTTACTATTCACCAAAAAATTATATTAATCCCATTGAACCACATTTTACTTCCTAATAAAAATCATGTATGTTGGATTTTTGAAAATCCAATCACAGAAGTGGTAATATTTCATTTAAATGAAAAATCAGTTATTTAACTACCACTTAGTGGTTTCACTACTCATCAAAAATTGGAGTTTTTCAGAACAATGCCAAAATTTCACCCTAAGCAATAAATGATATTCCGAATTCAAAAATGATTATTATTTTAAAAAAATCCAAACATATATTTTGCATTAACTAATTTAATAATTAATTCCCACTATCACAACAAATAGCGTGTTTTTTAGAAACAATATATATCAAAAGATTTACAATTATTTATGTCCAATTTCAAAGTGAAATTAATTCTAATGACCACCATTGGATATAATGGCGAAAATATATTGTAATTATATTTTAAAACCAATCAATAGTATAATTTATCACTATAAATTATTTTGATTAAAAAAGTTGTTTTTAAGTATTTTTCACTATTCATAAAAATTTGGAAGTTCTTAGAAAATTACAAAAAATTCCACATAGGCTAATTTCGACATTCCAAATCCAAAAATGAAGTCCATTTTGAAATATAAAATATATATAATTTCAAAAGGTGGGTATTACTATTCATAATGGTTATTTTGATTAGTCGCGGTGTGTTATAATCTCGAACTTGCGTACAACGCAAGCTATTGCATTATTGAAAGAGAAGTGTATCATGGAAGCTCGGGGTGTTACACTTTACTTATTATTATGTGAAGAATTATGAAAACAAAATCTACATTCCCTCTCATAATGGTATCCCAAATTATTTTTTTCTAAATATCTATATCCATATTAGTTCTTCCATGATTAATAGACAAGGATAATAAATGTTAATCGTTAATAAGTTCCCACCTCAACTCTAGTTTTTATGGGCATATATGTGGTTTTTAAAAAAAAAACTCAAAAAATAGAAGAGTTTAACTCCAATATATTTGATACTGTTTTCTACATTGCATCATTATCGATCTTACCCTACATGAACTTCATAGGAATGGATGATTGAAAAGATATTTGATATTTTTACGATGAATATCCTTTTAATAATACAGTACACATCTTTTAAAATTTTATAAAAATACAACTTTTACCAATTCTCATCATTTATAAAATTGTAGGATTATTTATAATGAGAGATTTTTCAAATATGATTTACTTTTACAAATGGTAATGGATTGAGAAGTCATATACATGATCATATCAAAAAAATCAACAGATAATTTCAAAATCCATCTTTGTGAATGTATATTTGAATCCCTTGAGATCTATGTATATTTAACACATCGACGAACATATATAACGTCACCATATCTTCAACACGTATTTCACATCATCCAACTCCATTTCATGTGTGGGATATTTCTTATCATTAAAATTCAATGGTTTGGAGAAATATGATATCCCTTTATTATTCCCAATTAGTGCAAAACCCAAACCCGTCATTGATTCATCACTATAATCGATAACATGTTCACCACATGAGGGAATACTAATCACATGTACACTAATAAGACACTTTTTAAAGTCCTTAATTACTCATCACATTTATTGGTCAAGAAAAAAGTACTCCATTTAAAGATATTTGTGTTAGAGGGTTTTATAATCATGAAATGTTTTCCACAAAGCAGAAGTAATATCCAGGTAATCCATGGAACCTATATATCTCAATTATAGATGCTGGACTAGGATATTCCTTGATATCCTACTCAATGAGCTGTCTTAACGATACAGTGGGAAGAGTCAACACTCCAAAGGTGCCTAAATCCCTCCAGGCCATCTGAAGGCTACTCTTTTAGGAATATTTATGTGTTTTCAGTTCTTCAATGTGAGTCCGACTCTGTGATCGTTTTAGAGGCGTCTTGTATGGGTGAGAGTCTGATACTAAATTGCAGCCCCTCCATGGAATCATAAGCCACTACGGCCCGCTTCATAGTGTCCACTTGGACGTATTTATTCCTGGAAACTCACCCCTATGCACGACCATTGCCGACCAACAAAGAGACACCTCTACAGAACATCACTCGTCTCTATGGTGCATTGTAAAACCCTCTCCGATACAGGTTGCCTATAAATAGAGGAATAAACCTATTTTTAATCATTGTTACTCTGCCCTTTTAACATCCCACCACATTTATTGCAAAGTCCTTTGTGAAACCTCAGATGTATCACCAATGGTAGATGTCTTCTATAATCCTCATCTCTCAGCATTTCTTTCAGCCTCAACTTATCGTGGAGATTCCCTTCATGAAGTCATATAACCTTTACAGGGGAAGGATCCCCTTCAAGGTTCTTGAGGTTTCACGATGCATATATCCATCAACAAGCTCTCTCCAAATAAAGAGTCATTTGGTTGAGAAGGATACATCTTCTGTAGACAACATAATTTTGTTTACGCAAAAAAATTAACTTATGATGGATTTTTTATTATCAAAATAGGATATCTAGGTCATGTGAATAGAATTTATTAATTTATTTTTTTGGTTATTGGGTGATCCTAATTTCTACTCTTGTGCTATGTGGAGAGATTAAGGGGTGGCCTTTTATAAGTTACATGACTATCCCAATTATAGTTTTTGAAAAGAAAATGTGAACAAAAAATTATCACATAAATTGATTATAAAATTACCCATTAACAATTTCCACACAAGATAATTTCTAAAAATGAAAATAAAATATATTTTATATATGTGTATAAGAAATTTTTAACCTAATATTTTTAGTCTAACCATCTTATAAACCCATTTCAACTTAACCATGGAATTTTTTTTAAGGTTTTAATTTAGTAGTATAGAAAAAAAATTATTTTTAATATATTATATAATATTTTATATTATGATTCTATATATTTCATCCATTTTACATAATTCAATTCAATGAGGTGGTATTATTTAATTTTAAAATAAACCAGTAAATGCGATGGAAAGGCAGATATTCAAGAAGTGTATTTTTCAAGCATAAGATGATTTTATATTATCATTATTAATAGTAAAAATAATTTAATTTATATAAATTAAAATATATCAAAAAATATTTATATATTAAATTTATATAATTTTTAATTAAGGGATATTAATTATTTAAAATGGGAAAGAATTATAATTTTAAAGAAGATTTGAGAAAAATGTTTTTATCCCCCAAAATAAATATATATGGAAATCCAAATGAAAGAATATATAAATATAATATCACGGAGTTCATATAAAAAATATATTTTTCATTAAATCAAATTTAAATCCTAAATGTAATATTATATTACATAATTTATTAAAAACAATTGATAATTTTACCAAAATCGATATCTTCACCATTCCTTGAAAAAATGAGTATTTTCCAAATAACCAAATATTTTACCATAATTTAATATTGATATTCTAACTTCAAAAACTAATTTAATATATTAAATTAATTTTCTAAAATATCTATATATTAATTACTATAATTTCTCACAAAACGAAATAAAAATTATATCTAAAGAAAGATTGTTTGAAATGAATAATATTAATTTACTAAAATTTGATTATGTATGAACTATACATTTTTCAATAAAATAACACTTAATAATAAATTTATATATAATTATTTCATAAATTATTTTATTTTATTCGTACTGACAAATTTAATGTTTAGGTTATAACGATAACATATTTTGTGCATCATTTACGTTTGGTATTAAACGTGAAATGCAATATCAAACATCATGTTCTTCATTTAAAATCCAGGATTTCTCATCCTCCCACTCAATAATGAATTTCATATATGATATCTTAACATAAAATTTTTAATTAATGTTTTTTAATATGAATATTATTTTGTTGAAAGACACATCAGATAAAGGGGTAACAATCATCCCACTAGAAAAGATACTAGAAGAGAATTTTCAAGGTCATATAGAATAATACATACTAAGTTTAGCTAGTATGAAAACATTTGGGTGAATTTAATATATGGACATAGAATGAAAATAAAATTCTGAAATATTGTGAAGAGTGAAAAATACCATTGATCTCATGAATTATGAACATTATAAAGAAGTCAAAAACCCCCAAACCATAAACCACAGAGATGTGAAAAAGGCCACCCTTTCGATGGATTTGTACATAATTGAATATAATTTTTATTTTAAATATACTTTCCTATAGTTTAGGAATACGATACATCTAAATTATGAACATATGTAAATAGTTTTTATTTATATATTAAATTACATAATTTAATCAACATCCAACGTAATGTAATGTATTTCTATCAAAAATGAGCATTCAATAAGATTTTCTCATGCTTGATGACCTGAAAGAATCTTTTCAAAGATCACATAACCATAAGATGATAACTAGATAATCCACATGCCTTTATAAAGTTACCAAAACAAAAAAATGATTAGAACCTATTAATAAAATTCTGAAAATGAATAATCATTCATATTATAAAGCAATACAATAGTGTCAAAAATTCAAAAGTAAAACCAATGATTAAAACAAAATCATTCAAAAAATAAATTACCATAAACCCCAAATAACTTTAATAATCAAAAAATTACAGTGTTTTTTGACCTCAAATTTTATCTCACAACTTTTAGCTAAAATTCCCAAAATTAATGTGATCATATTCTGAAATTAAATTAGTTATACACATTAAATAAAATTTCAATCCCATATATTTCTATATTATAAAATAAATGATCCCATTATTACCTCAATATATAAGAGTATATAAAATGAAAAGCTTTTCAATTGCATAAAACATTTATCCACAAAATATAAATTCATAATTCATGAAAACAATAGTACCTCGGTTTGAGGTATGTGGCCCTTTTTTAACCATTTTTATGTGTTTAAAGTGCATAGGATGAGTTGGGAAGAGGTTAGGAGAGTTTGTAATGGTTTTGGATGAATTTGGAGACTTTTAAAGGGGTGTGTGGTTTAAGCACAGTTAGTGGAAATCGTGCGGATTCCCTAGGAAACCGTGTAAGGGAGGTAGTAGGCTTTGCATGGCCTGCTCACGGTTTTACAAAACGTGTGAGGAAACCTTGTGGAACCTTTCTCCAGAGGCAGTAGCATGCGCACGGTTAGCGCACAATTTTCCAAAACGTACGGGCTAGCCGTGAGGTAACTTAAAAATATGGTTATAAGTTTCGGGCTCCCACGAGCATAAGATATTTCACTACAATCTTCCTCCCACTCGATCCTCACATGGGATTTTAGGTTATCATGGGTTAAAGGTTCTCTCCCACTCGTTTTGGAAGCATTTCGAAGGGGTTTCAATGTGGTTTAAATGTGGTTTCTCCTAGGCAAGTCTCTCTTCTTTTTTCTATTGTGTTTTCCTCTAGATCTACATCCCTATATTTCATGTTTTTATATGTCAACACTTTTTTGTGTAGATATAGGGTTGTTGTTTCCTTGGATTTTATGGTTTAGGATTTTGGACGTTAGGAAAAGGGATCTACAGAGGTTTCAACAATGCGTTTTCCAGATTTGAGGTGTGGAAGTCCATGGGTCGATATCTCGGGAACCCTAAAAGTTGGTGGCTTCTCTCTCAACTCTACTTGGTAAGAACTAGTGCTTCCTTGTGACAATTAATTGTTGTGATGAAAATTTATTGTGAATTGTTATGTGGAATTGGATGGAAATACCTTGGGTGATGTTTTGGGGATTTTTGGGAAAAAGGTGTTTTACGGTGAAATGTTGTTCTTGTGGATTTTAAAATAAGGATTTTAAAATGGGATAATATGGTTGATTTGTGAAAATGATTGATGGAATGGGTTTTCAATAAAAGGGGTTGTTTTATTGAATTGTTGGTTGGCATGAAAAATGGTTTTCCATAAATGGGTGACTTATTGAAGTGGATTGATATGCAATGGAATTGGTTGATTACATGTTGTTGTGACCATGGTGGGGTTTATGCTTGGAATTTTTTCATTGAAATGTTTTATGGATGTGGGAGGGAAGTCTCAATATAAATACAGGATGGATATTGGTCAGAAGAACCACCATATGAGTAGTGGTAGGAACGTACCGCAGGTTGTGAATGGGTGAATGGGTTGGGCAGATGTCCCACCATTTTGATTGTTTGGTGTGAATGAGTGAATGGGTTGTGCACAAGTCCCACCTTTTTGGTAGTTTATTGATCATTTATTTTCAATATGGATGTTTTTGTGCTAACATGTAAATGATGCGAGGGCTTGTGGCAGGTTTTGTTGGTTTTCCCATGGTAGCTTGGTTTGGGTGTGATGTCTTGCTAAGGGCATGTTGGGTTTATGAAAATGGTTTCACATGTCATTTTTTTATGTTAATTGTTTTATATAAATGTGATAATGGTTTTATTCTAGTGGAGTTTGTATGGAAGTCATTTGGGGAAATCCTACTGTGTTTTAGTACTCACCCCCTTCTTTTCCACGTTGATGTCTTTGCAGATGTTGTATATCGTGACGTGGGAAATGGTATGGTATCTCCCTCCTTTAGTAGAGAATTGTGATCCCTTGGTGGAGCTCAGAGCTTCGAGATTGGCGTGGAGATGTTGTTGTGTCATGGCTTGTGGTGTTTGGTTGTTTAGTTTCCCCAGTGTACTCTGATGTTGTGTGAACATGTCTAGTGGTATTGGTTTTTAGTTGTGTTGTGGAGAAACTTGGTTGTCATTTGGTAATACATGTTTGGGTTTCAAATTTAATGCATAATAAGCTGTTGGTTGGGTTGGTTTTGACTTTAGGTCAAATCGTTCCCCAACATGATGTTGAAGCCCTATACATTTATTTCCAGCCTTTGGCATCTTGGGAACATCACTTAAGGCCATGTATCCCTCACCGCCTCCTCAAGACAATGAGGTAGGGGCAGGGTGTTACAAGTGGTATCAGTTTGTTGGGTCCTTTGGAGTTGATTCTCAGGTTTGTTGTTGACATTCATTGTGTTAAATTCCTTATTTCATGATGGTAGCGAGGCATAGGAATGTCGAAACTAGGAATGTATAGCATAAAAGGACGTAACTAACCCTTTTATGCTCAAAATCAAGTTACCTGGGAGTTGAGTACATAAGTGTTTTGGAGACACATATAGGCATTGGATATCTCATTGTCGTGGGTGTAGCCAATGCGATGAGAATGGAATGCATGGTAGAAATGACTTTCCACAATGACGAAAATTTCATTGTGTTATAATGATTTATGATTTGATAATAATGTGTGAAATTTCATTGTGAATAAATTGGTATTTTGAACATGGTTTGGTTTTCCAAACGGTGAAATATGGCACATGTGGAAAAGGGTGGAAAGCCTTGTTGTGATAGTGTAGTGTAATGTGATTTGAGTTGGGATTTCTTGATTTCTACGGATGTGAGACTCATGGTTTTTTTTTCAATTTATAGTGATGGAACCGGGTTGGCGTCATAGAGACTAGCCTAAGGAGGCTGCTGAGTATGTGGTAGCACCAGAGCCTTAGGTGAACCAGCAGCTAGTGGAAAGTATAGTGAATGATTTCAATGCTGTGGAAAGTGGAAATAGAGTGTATGAACCAAGGCATGTGGATCATGCGATTTAGTTTCAAAAGAAGAATCCACCCATCTTCAGGGGTGATTCAGATCCATAGAGGGAAGAAGCATGGTTGAATAGAATGAACAAGATCTTTCAGTTCTTGGGAACACCGTAGGGCTGAAAGTGAAGTTGGCCACGTATATGTTGGAAGATCTTGTCCTTCAGTGGTGGGAGTTGGTTGTCCAAGAGGGGACATACTAGGGTATGATATGAGAAGGCTTTGAACAATTGTTTAATAAAAAATTCTACCCACATACGATCAGAATTCAGCGTACGACTGATTTCTTCAGTTTGAAGCAAGAGCTTATTCCTATGATGGAATATACAGCCAAGATTATGAACTTAGTGTGGGTTTCACCCATGGTGGAAGGTAGCACGTCGTTGAATGATATTATCTTTGAAGTGAGGTTAAGGCAAGTGATCCGTTCAAAGATAGTGTTGTTGTGTATAGATGATTACACAGAGATGGTAAATAGAGCCTCGGTGGCTGAGCGGGATCTGTTGGACACTCCGAGTGGAGGAAGCATGATGGAACCCATGGGGAATAGTGGGAACTGTAATGCATGGTTCAAGAGATAGAGGGACACTTATTCTCAGGGTGGAAATATGGCATATAATTTTACTACAGGATCTGTAAATCTTCCTCTGAAGCCCCAGAGGAAGATGGGATTTTTTTCATTATGGTTCGACAATCCACATCAAGCGAGATTGTACAACACAACCTCAAGCATGTCATAATTTTATGAATATGGGGAATTTGTACCGTTATTGTTGTAATGCTCCAAGTTTAGGTGCGCATGACATTCCTCATGGAATCTCAGACGTCATATGCTTCGACGGGACTGGGACAACAACACACCCCTCATAAGCAGAGTTATGTGTGTAATAGTGATTATCGGAAAAACATGATGCCTCAACAGAACAATAAAGAGCATAGTGTGGTAAGAAAACATTTTTTCGGAGTAGATAAGGTTGTTGTGGATGATTAGTCGGGACCATCCACGGTGAGAGGTAATATTCTTTAAAATTCTACCTTGATGCAAGTGCTGTTTGATATGGGTCTTTCACACTCTTTTATTGCTGCACGTGTGGTTGATTTGTTGGGTTTAATGGTAGAAATGATGCCCTAAGTTTTGAAACATCAAAATCATCTGCGTCAAAGAGAGTGTCAAGCCTTATTTTGTAGAGAATTTTGTATCATTATGGGAGAGGTTGAGATAGTGTGGAATTTCTCAATGCTTGAGATAGATGCGTATGTTGTAATTCTGGGAATGGATTGGATGGTGCAGTTTAAGGCCCACATCGAATTTGATGCGCGAATAGTTGCTTTTACAACACACGATGTTGTTAGACATCTCTATAGAGGAGAGAAGCATGAAAGGAAGGGCACAACGAATTTGTTGGCACCAAAAGTGGGTATGTTATCATCTCAGTTTGCGGTTTTGTCGTTGGAATCGGTAGAGGGTGTTGAGCAGAGTGTTCCTCCGACGTTGGAGGATTAGATCATGGATATTTTTCCTGAAGAATTCTTTGGGTTTCCTCCCATAAGAGAAGTGGAGTTTATGATTGATCTCTTTCCAATGACTAGTATTATCTCCTTTCTTTCTTATCGGATGGCACCAACTGAATTGCGGGAATTTAAAAACAAGTTGGAAGAGTTAGAAAACAAAGGTTTTATTCAGGCTAGCACATCTCTGTGTGTAGCGCCGGTGTTGTTTGTGAAAAAGGCGGTGGAAATTTGAATCTATTTTTTGATTATTGTAGACTTAACCAAGTTACAATAATGAATAGATATCCACTTCCACGAATTGATGATTTGTTCGACCAGTTGAGTGGAACCCAGTGGTTCTCCAAGATCGACCTAAGGTCGCGATATCATCAATTGTTGGTGAGGAAGGAGGATATTTCTAAAATAGAATTCAGAATTAGATATAGCCATTATGAATATGTTGTTATGCCCATTGGTATAATGAATGCACCAGTGAGGTTCATGGAATTGATGAATCAGATATTTCAGAGATATCTGGATTCATTTGTGGTGGTGTTTGTAGATGATATTCTAGTGTATTCAAAGACAAGGGAGGAACATGAGCAGCACTTGGCAATAGTTCTAGGGATCTTGAGGGATCATCGGTTGTATGACAAATTGTCAATGTGTGAATTTTGGATACGGGAAGTTTGTTTTCTTGGACATGTGAATTCTGAAAGGGGTGTTTCAGTGGATCTAGAAAAGTTAGAGGTCCTTATATCGTGGCAACCACCAAAGAATGAGTTTTAGATATGGAGTTTTCTTGGTCTAGTTGGGTATTATCAGTGTTTTGTTCTTGATTTTTCACATTTGGATTCGCCGATGACAGCTTTGATAAGAATGAATGTTCCATTATAGTGGAATGAACGATGTCAGCAGTGTCTCGAAGAGATAAAGGGTCGTCTTACATCAGCACCAATCTTCGTTTTTCTAGAATCAAGAAAAGGGTACGTGGTGTATTACGATGAACTGGGATCAGGGTTAGGGTGTGTTCTCTAAAAATCGAATCATGTGGTTTCATATGGCTCACGGTAGTTGAGAGTGCATGAGAAGAACTACCCAAATCATTATTTGGAATTGGCAGTAGTGTTCCATGCCTTGAAAGTATGGCGTCATTATCTCTTTGGTGAGAAATTCACAGTATATACAGATCATAAGAGTTTGAAGTTTCTCAAAAAGGGATTTGAACTTGAGGCAATGTAGATGGATGAAATATCTCCAGATTTTTGATTTTGAGTTGATGTACACACTGGTAAGGGAAATTAGGTGGTGGATGCATTAAGTATAAAATCATATGCTCAGGTGGTTAAACCGGCATCAGACCAGTGGAAGTTGATGTCAGTGATAGCTGATATTTGGTTGGAATGTGAGGACCAGGGTGATAGAGCGGTCTTATTTACAATATTGTTGATTCCAGACTTGGATGGCCTAGTTAATGTGGAACAAATATCTGATTCTGAGTGTGTGACCATGGGGTCGAGACTGAATGGTGGGGAGACCATTGACTATTGGAAACTAAAGGGAGATTCAGTTTTGTATTTTTATAATCGGATGTTTGAACTAGTTTCTTGTCAGGAGGATCTTCTTTGAGAGTATCATCATTCCAGTTGGGTTGTTCATCCTGGAATTTAGAAAATGTATAAACCACTGAAGGCGCAGTTCTGGTGGGCTAGTATGAAAAGAAGTGTTGCTGAGTTTGATTCTAGATGTTTGAATTGTCAGCAGAACAAGGTAGAGCATCAGTGTCTAGCGGGAATGTTTCAGTCTTTACTACTCCCTATTTGGATGTGGGAGAAGATAGAAATGGATTTTTTCACATGTCTGCCAATGAAGGTCAGGAAACATGATTCCATTTGGGTGATAGTGGATCGACTAATGAATTTGGCCCATTTTATCCCGATTTGTTAATCTCATATGGTGAAGTATCTTTCCAAAATATATATTTGGGAGGTGGTAAAGAGGCATAGTGTTCCAGTTTAGATTGTATCAGATAGAGATCCACGTTTTACATCTCATTTCTAGAAATACTTACAGCAAGCCCTTGGAACTATGTTGACCATGAGTATGGCATATCACCCTCTGACGGATGGTCAATCTGAGAGGACGATACAAAATCCAGAGGATATGTTGTCGGCTTCTGTCCTGGATTTTTGTGGATCATGGGAGGTTCACTTTTCGTTGGATGAGTTCTCATAAAATAACAAATATCAAGCATCGTTACAAATGGCTACGTTTGATGCATTGTATGGGCGGCCATGTCGTTCCCCACTATGTTGGGTGGAAACAGGTGAGTCCTCAGTTATTGGACCGAGCCTTGTCCAGGAGACGACAGAGAAGATCAAGTTGATCATGAAGAGAATGGAGACGGCTCTGAGTCATAAAAAATAATATGTAGGTCATCGTTGATGGCTGTTGTCGTTCGAGGTGAGTGATCATGTCATCTTGAGGATCCCTCCAAGGTTTGGACATCATCAGTTTTGGAAGCAGGGAAGGTTATCTCCGAGGTATATTAGACCTTTTTAGATTCTTGAGCAGTTTGGTGAGATGGATTATCGTTTGGCTTTTCCACCTATGTTTAGTGCGGTCCACATTGTGTTTCATGTGTCACAGTAGAAAAAGTATCAGCTAGATCGTGACCATGTGATTCGATGGGATCATGTTGAGCTAGAACTGAATGCTTTATTGGTGCATGTGCCAGTGTGGGTTGTGGACAGGCAGGAGAAAGTCTTTTTTGGTAAAATCATCGTTTTAGAATATGTTATGTGGCCGCATGGTCAGATTCAAGAGGAGACTTGGGGGCGGGAGAAATAAATGGTTGAGAAGTGGCCCGAGCTCTTTCGACAATGGTCGGGTTCACTACTTTTTTAGGACGTAATGTCCAATGGTGGCAAGAATGTTATACCACCGGTTTCATTTATATGGCCCTTTTATGCATTTTAATGTGTTTAAAGTTCATGGGATGTCTTGGAAAGAGGATGTGAGAGTTTTGAATGTTTTTGGATGAGTTTGGAGAATTTTAATAGGGTGCACAGTTTGAGCATGGTTATTAGAAACCGTGTGGATTCCCAAAGAAATCGTGCAAGGGAGGTAGTAGGCTTCGCACGGCATGCGCAAGGTTTTCCAAACCATGTGACGAAACCGTGCGGACCCTTTCTCCTGAGGCAGTAGCATGCGCATGGTTAGCGCATGGTTTTCCAAACCGTGCGGGCTAACCATGAGGCCAATTTAAAATAGGGTTATAAGTTCTAGGCTCCCTCGGTCTTATCCTATTTCACTCCAATCATCCTCCCACTCGATCCTCACTCAGGATATTGGTTTCTCAAGGTTTAAGTTTGCTCTCTCACTCGTTTTGGAAGCGTTTCAAATGGGGTTTTAAATCGGTTTGAAGGTGGTTTCTCCAGGGTAAGTATCTCCTCTTGTTTCTCTTTTGTTTTCCTCTAGATCTACATCTTTCTATTTCTTGGTTTTCTAGATCTACACTTGTTGTGTGTAGATATAGGGTTTAGGTTTACTTGGATGTTAATATTATGGCTTGGGGATGTTAGGGAAAGGGATCTAGAGAGGTTTTTGTGGTGCATTGGAAGGATTTGCGGCATGGTTGTTCGTGGGTCGATTTCTCGGGAACCCTAAAGGTCGTTGGATTCTCTCTCGACTCCACTTGGTTAGAACTAGTATATCCTTGTTACATTTAATTGTGTACTGAATATTAATTGTGAATTGTTATACGGAATTGGTTGTAAACCCCTTGCATGATGTTTTGGGGATTTTTAGGAAAACGAATGATTTACGGTGAAATGCACTTCTTCTAGATTTTATAATAAAGATTTTAAAATGGGATTATATGGCTGATTTATAAAAATGATTGATAGAAAGGGTTTTCAATAAAAGGGTTTGTTTTATTGAAATGTTTTATGGCATGGAAAATGGTTTTCAATAAATGGGTTCTTTATTGAAGTGGATTGACATGCGATGGAATAGGTTGATTGCATGTTGTTGTGACCATGGTGGGTATTATGCATGGCATTGTTTTATTGAAATGTTGTATGGATGTGGGTGGGAAGTCTCACTATGAAAAGGGGATGGATAGTGGTCAGAAGAACCACAATATGAGTAGTCATCGGGATGTACCGCCAGTTGTGAATGGGTGAACTGGTTGGGCGGAAGTCCCACCATTTTGATTCATTGGTGGGAATGGGTGAACGGGTTGGGGAAAAGTCCCACCGTTTTGGTTGTTTTTTGTGCATTTATTTTCAAGATGGATGTTGTCGGGCTAACTTCTAAATGATTAGATGGCTTGTGGCATGTTTGGTTGGCTTTCCCTTGGTAGCTTGGTTTTGGTGTGATATCATGGTAAGGGCATGTTGGGTTTATGAATATGTTTTCACTTGTGATTTATATTATATAAACTATTTTATATAAATGTGATAACGATTTTATCCTAGTGGCGGGTGTAGGGATGTCATTTGGAAAAATCTTACTGAGTTTTAGTACTCACACCCTGCTTTGGCACATTGGTGTCTTTACAGATGTTGTATATCGTGAAGTGGGCAATGGAAAGGCATATCCCTCCTTTATTAGAGCATTGTGATCCCTTGGTGGAGCTTGGAGCTTGGAGCTTGGCGTGGAGATGTGGTGGTGTCATGGCTTGTGGTTTTTGGTTGTTTAGTTTCCACAGTGTACTCCAATGTTGAGTGGAGATGTCTAGTTGTATTGGATTTGAGTTTTGTTGTGGAACAACATGGAAGGCATTTGGGAATACATGTTAGTGTTTGAAAGTCATGCATAATTAGCTGTTGGTTTGGTTGGATTTTTTTAGGGAAAATCATTCCCCAAATTGATCTTGAAGCCCTCGACATTTATTGATAGGCTTTGGCGTCTTGGGAATTTCACTTAAGGCCATGTATCCATCACCGCCTCCTTAAGACAATGAGGTAGGGGAGGGGTGTTAGATAGACCCTAATGAATAATATATACATCTACGCAATAAAATGCCTCGTACAATATAACAATTCACTCTATGTCCTCATAACATAATATATCAAAATGACTGGCTATGAAGTTGAACATGTTAATTCCATTAAACAATTAAACTCTAAATCTTATACAAATCACTTATGTCAAGTGGCCATGAAAACAAATTAATTTCCAAAATAATCTATATGTAACTCTAATACAAACTATAACAACCATGAATCTATACTCGTAGGTTTTTTTTCTAAAACATCATCATCATTCCATTTTATTAATTGATACTCATTAATGTTACCCATATTATTACATCAAAACCACATAAAATTTACGGTAAATACATGATAAATTAAGCAAAAAAATATCAATTATTTTTAGAGATTTAATTCATAAAGATAAACCCTTACATACAAAAATATATTGGCATGAAGTGATTATTTTTTCCACTCAATCAATATTTTCATTTTCCATAATAATTCATCATAATCGGAGATATAAAACCATTGTTAAATTTTTAATTTTAAATAATTCATGTTAACATGGGGAAAAGGAACCATAATAATAGTGACCTCAAATTATCAATAATTGTAATTAGAAGAAAGGAAAATTGATTTTCATATGTGAGTATAAGAAGACAATAACAACATGATAACATAATAAATGTTCAAGTTAAAAATACAAGTGAACCCATGTCCATAAAACCTTTATCAATAAACATCTATAACAGAATAAATATTATATAAATTCACGTGTCAGGAGAATCAAAAATAAGCTGAAATATTATATCTACCTCGATCAATGTAAGCATTTAAAACCAATATAAATCATAATGATAACATATTAGTATCGTTAAACATCATCTTCAAACCCCATTATAAAATTATATAATGAATAAATGTATCTTAGTTAAATCTATATGATAAATCTTCTAATAATTCTCTTCTTCCTTCCTTTAAAGAAAATTATTATTACCCAGTACATTTCAGAACTATAATGTGGCTCATTTATTAATATAAGACATATATGGATCACCCATGAGATATAATGGGGATAAAACATTTATATAATTAAATAAATCTCATCGGTGAGCTAAACTGGGGAACATCCATTAATATCATCAGCTTTAATTGTGCTCAACTCGTCGTAGAATCAGTATCAGGATCACCTATGATCTACGATGAGGCTCCCCCATTCGTATAAGCTATATTAGGCTCAACTGTTTTCAATAATGAGACTCAACCCTTTGTATACAAATCAAAAAAATCATTACATAAATAAAAATCATATAAAAATTTGTGTTTCTTTTATATAATCATTCACCCGTGGAAAATAATGTAGATCCCTAACAATATTATTAAATAATTATTATCATTCTAGGAAAAGAATATGAATTTTATATGTTCAATTTATCATTGTTGGGAATATATTATAGAAAGTGTTTTTTATGTATATGAATATAAATAGTATTAAAATATAATTATAAACATTATGTAGTAATATTTTTTTTGGTGTGAGTAATATCAAAGGATGACATCTTAGATGGAACATTATTTTGGAATATCAGTTGGAACATTTCATAATGAAAATAACCATTCTGATTAAAAAAATCATATTTAAAAAAATCTAAAACAACAAATAATAGAAGTTATTTTAAAATAAAAAATGAAATATTAAAAATATACATTAAAACATTTATTGGTCATGATGGTGGATGTTTTTATTAATTCTCAATATGTTAAAAAAATCCATTCAGATTTTTTATAAGAAAAGTAAAAAATATCATTTGAAAATGACGTGAAGTCTCTATTTAAAACAATAATGACCTAGTATTTTCATACATAAATCTCAAAAATATTTAAGTATATATTCAATACATTAAATAAACACTAGCATGGTGAAAATAATATTTTATCAACGTCATAGACAAAAAAAATATTTTATATTCCATAAATGATCAGAAACATGACCAATAATGAACTATTCACATTGTACTCATCTTAGGCATATCCTACCTAAATCATTCTGCCTAAAGCATGGAATGAAACATAATAATGTGTTAGATAACATGTTTAGTAATAATATATATAAGATATATCAGTCCATGATATTATGAAATCTTATTTTATTTATATGGGTATGTGATCATGCACAAAACATATGATGATCATAACCAACTATTCGAAGAACATAAACACATGTTAAGGTATAAAAGATTATAATTTCAAAACTCAAGGCCCCAATAATTGATAAATCATAATAAATCATCCATGAACATTAAAATCATGTAATACAACTATGAAAATATAATAGTTATTGAGAGAAATTATATATATTAAGGTTTACTACCAAGAACATAAAAATAGTGGATCCGCAATTGTCACCTATTTCTCATTGTGGTCTACTATGAACCAATTTCCCACAGTGTATCATGAATCTTCTGTTTCCCATAATGGATAATGCCCATAAAAATATTTCCCCTAGTGATATCATGATAGACAAATAATTAACTAGTACATTGGAGAGAGATATAGGTGTCACCCATGTCATTGTTAAAACCATACTGCTGGGTTCCAAAATATCATTAAACATTCATCATATCATCACATCAAAACATGTTTATAGAAAAAATGTTCCCTAAAAATTTCATTAAATCAACATATCACAACACATGAAAAATAAATGGGTTTCCTAAAAATTTCATCAACACAAAAATTAACCATCTATAAAAAAAATAAGGATGGTATTCTTCATTACAATCCCCATTAAAATATAATTAACATAAAATGATATGATCATAGATATAGAATTAATTTGAAATATCAATTTGAAAAATTCTTGGGGAAATATCCTTTCCAATATAAGAAAAACATTTTGAAATAGAAAACATTTTCAAAGTACATTATTTGAATATAACATGTAAACTTGTAATGAGAAATTTAAAAATTATACAAAAACATATTGATGATAATATTCATTACAATTTTAAAGTCCCATTTTTAAAATAAATGTCATATTTATAATACTTTTCATTTAAAACCATTTTCATTGAAAATAACCGTGAAAAAATATATATGAAACGTTAAAAAAATTAGAAAATATATTGATTAAAATATCATTTACACATTGAAAATCATACGTTTTTTAAAATGAAAAAATTTAAAAAACAGTTTTCATTGAAAATAAGAAATAAAAATCCAAAAAAACTATATCATTTATTGTATGTGAATGTAGGAAATTTTGTAAATTTTAAAACAACAATTCTATTCAAATTTTTTATAAAATGACATCCAAACTTTTTTGGAAATAATCATGAAGAATAATTTTAAATTTTATTGAATAATTAAAAAAGGTAATAATTTATTTAAATTATTATAATATAGTAGTAAAAAAATTCAATAAAAATTTTATCTAGATAATAATGATAAGTAAGCAATTTAATTTTCAACCAATGTAAAAAATGACTATTTTTTGGATTAATTATTCTAAACTATTTAGTGTAGAAAGTGACAAAATTGATGGGAAAATTTAATAATGATGACATATAAAATGTTGAATAAAAAAATTGCTTTATATATAGATCATAATATTTCATCATTGAAATAATATTAATACAAAATCCTCACAAATTATAATATTGTGACTTAAAATTCTTACCACATTGTTAACATTCAATCATATTTCCCATGAAGGAAAAAAATTAAAAGAAACTAACAATGTAAATATTATAATTAAATTCATGATATTACATGACAATTTGGTTGTATATTGATCTCATAGATTCATATCCATGCATAGAATAACGTATGTCCCAATGAAGAAAAATTAAGACAAAAGTCCCTTACCACTTTGGTATCTTTTGAACAGTAATCCCTTAAGAAGAGAGATCATCATATTTATATGTAAATACCCAAAAATCATGATAAAAGACCTTAAAAATTTTCATTTTAATAATATCATCCACATATAAAAAAATTTTGTGAATATTTAATGTATCCCACAAATATAAAAGTGAGAACCAAAATCCATTACCTTAAGATTTGGATTATTTAGTCCATGTTAAAAACTCATATATAGTAAATATAATTTTATTATAAATATATTATCTTACCACACATTAATATAATTCCATATATGATTTAATTATGTCATTTTATTACATTTTTATTAACAATTATAGGTTAATGTCCCATTTTGAGAAATAACTGATTTGTTTATCATCAGTGTTTTTTATATTAATTTTTAATCCTCTTACATTAATCATGGTCTTAAATATCTATATTGATAAAATTTATATTACTATATTATATATTCACTATATATTTATTTACTATACTTCATTAATGTTAGGGATAAAAAATGAAATATTCTATTCACAGATGGGGTTGGTCATATGTACGCATGAACATAGATTCCATTTTATGAATGGATTGAAATGAATAATTTGGAGTAATATATTTACTTAAAATAGTCATTTTAATATAATATATATCTCATATTTTAATTATTCCCATATTTATTAACTTCCATGTAAATCATGACTGAATTATATTGCTTCGCAAGTCTGTATCCGACCGTATACACGAGTAACATTATCTAATTCCAACAGAATGGAATGTGAGATGATATATGTTATATAATAATACCATAATTACATAAATATATTATAAATCATGTTAAAAAAATTAATCCAACATTATACACATCCATTGGGGTTTATAATTGTAAATGAATAACATTGGTTCGTGAGGTAGAAGTCCTCTCTAGACATGAATGATGATTTCCTAGTCAATTTAATCAAGGTAGAGATGTATTATAACGAACCAAAGTTTCATTAATAGGAATCCCTCATGATCTAATTAAATTTCTCTTTATGTTTATATAAAATGTCAACTTATTTGGTTTTATGATAAGAATTTTGTCCATTGCAAATATAGCTGTTGAATAGTGATCACATGATTAGTATAAATATACCACGTTAACAAATCTAATTTACTCAGACAAAAGAAGCGATGTCATCATCTAGTAGAATTTCTCCATACAATGCCAATTTGTCGGATCTCGGAAAAGAGGTAGCATCCTTGGGCTTCGATCTTGTCCGAGCCCAGCTAAGCTTCATAATGTCAAGCTTGAATGGGACCGTCTACGAGAGAAGTGGAAGTTGATAAAAATTACCACTCAAGCGATGTTATCCGAGCCACCCCAAGAGTCTGTCACCATCACCCACCTTACCCTTAATTTTTAGGTAGCTGTTTTAAGGGGATATGTATCAAATAAATAGTACTATGTTCATGTAAATTATTTTTGTATATAATAATGAATATAATTTCTAGGCATTTTTGATAAAATGTAAATAGTTTTTAAAGTAAAAATCGTGTTTTTAGTTATTATTTAATTAAGAAATATATTTTATTAAACGAATGGATTTTTTTTGAATTAGATAATATTTTAATAAAATAATAATAATATTATTAAATTAATTGTTTATTAAATATAAATTATCTTATATTTTTATGTATGCAATTATAATTTTTATTAAGGTTTGAAATCCATTTCTGTCAAAACCTGTGAATTTTTTATAAATGTTTTTTTTTATTTTAAAGTAAAAATTACCATATTTAGAAAATTATTTAGATAAAATAAATGTTATTTCTGTAATCAGGATGTCGAAATTATCCAACGCTGAATTTTTCATAATTTATTGAGACAGTAAAAATTTTGGGTAAAAATTAAATACCGTTTAAAAATATAATATTTTTTATGACATCATAATGACCCTATAGTGATGTAATAAAATGCTATAATCTTTTAGTTCAGCCAATATATGTTTTAACATTAATATAATGTCATTTTGGATTTGTTTGACTTACTTTTCAAAGAATTAATGGACCCCTCAAGACTTATTCAACACCTGGCCTTTTTAAATTAATTTCCATGGGAGTGTGACTCACCTCCACATATGAAACCCTAATATTTTAAGATGTTCGGACATTGGCTTTATAAAATATTTTTTTCCTCTTCCATTTTCCAAAAACCATGGGCAAAAACCATGGGATGGTTTTTGGTTTGGATTAATTTAATGTAATGGGACCCAAACCTAAATAATAAAGAATTCCCTCACCTTTCCTATATAAACACACAAAAAATCCCACTTCCTCCTCACTCAAAGACTTTGGAGTTCGTCCAAACTCTTCAATACTCTCTCTAGAATCCTCCTATGGTGACACAATCTCCCAAGAAGCCTCTCACAAGCCTCTCTCTTTCTTTTGGAAGCACACTTCCAAGTAAGGGTTTTTCTTCCTTTCTCTTTTTTGTCAATTTTCTTCAAGTTGTATTGCCATTTTAATTTCAATTGTGAAAGTTAGGGTATGGTTTAGAACTTCCCCCATCATTCCCTTTTATTTTTTGAATGATGGGAGACCCCTTTCTCTCTCATTAAATGCCTCCCATGTACACCTGTTACTATGCCGAAATTCCGAAAGGAAATTCTCTCTCCTCGTTTACATTGAAGAAATACTTTGGTATCATGAATCTAAATTCCATTAAAATTGTTTGGAGATGTATCCATATTACCTATTTACTGTACATTACATGTTAATATTATGAGGAACCCCTTTCTCTCTCATCAAGCATTTTTATGAATTCTTATGTCACGCCGTAACGCTGCAGAAATTGCACCGTTTTTCTAAGGAAATACCATTGTGTAGTTGATACCATGCCCATTTATCCATCAAGGGTATTAACCATTATGCACATTTACTTATTGATTACAGAGTTTCATGTATGATTTCCACATTCCTTTATCATGTAATAAATGATTATGTTTTATGAATCCATGTTTTGTGATCCATGTGGCACACTTATGCATGAAATGAAATGTTTAAGAAATGCGCGCCCTTATAGCACTCCAATGCAATGGGTAAAGTATAGTATCATGATACATCATGTGAAATGAGTGTTCACTCATGCTAATTGAAGTGAAATTAGGGTTTACTCGTGCTTCATGTGCAACTAGGATTTACTCATGTTCTATGTGCAATGAGTCTTGACTCATGCTAATTCCATGTTAAGTGTTGTTGCAACATTCCAATGTTATGATTATCATGATTTATCATGCCTTTATGTTAATGATTCTCTTGTTCTCCATTGATATGACTTTTCTCTAACATGTATTGTACTGCTCATGTTATTCCATGTGTATTCCCTTACTAGGCTTTATAGCTCACTATTTTCTTATGCATGTTCCCAGGTTATCCCATGCAATGCTAAGTACGAGGGAATGTAGTGGTCATGTAACGAATGTTTTCAATAAAGATGTTGTATTTCATGTTTTATGTTTTTTTATGTAATGACCCTAAGCCCCAATGACACTAAATCTCTTGATCATATTTTTTGTATGAAGTGAAGTTTCAGATAATAAATCATGTTTAAGTTGTAATAAAAGCAGGGTTTCCATAGTTGGTATCAGAGGATGGTTTTAGATATTTTTGGGATTAGGAAACCCTAGTAAAGCCTTAGATACAAGACTAAGTATAATGAAAACATCCCTAAGTTTTGGTAAGTACTGAGTAAGTGTTTTATCAAACAAATAAATCCCTGTCTGGATACGAGCCGGTAGAGGCGGCTCTGGCACAAATGTATCATAGGGGTAAAACCCTAAAACACTGCCTTGAGATAGACTCAAATGGGAACTGGTGCACGAAAACGGGCCTTGATGCACTCTTGGTTACGACACTCCCGGGGGATATGTTTTGATAAATTCACAAGCTCAGTATGAACCCTTATTAAGGGATTTAAAAAAATGACCCTATGAATATTTGTTACAAAGTAGATCATAAAAATCCTAGATTGAATCCTATAGACTCATGAGTTAATGAAATAAAGGATTATTTATGAGTCATCAACTTTTGTATTTGGATTACCCTATATGTATTACACCTAAATTTCCATTTAATCTAGCCAATGGCCGGTAATAGGAGGACTCGGGCTAACAACCGTTGTGAAGATCAGTGTGATCACTGTACTAATGAGATGCCAATTCCAATGGGAGCGGGAATCACGACCATTGTCACGCATTTATATCAGATCACTCAAGTTTTAAATAGAAACACAGGTCAAGAGGAATGTTCAACCCCCACCTAAGAAAGAACAAGTTTCTATAGAGAGCTTCATGAGACAAAGACATCCTACTTTTAGTGGATCATCTGATCCCACGATCGCTGAAGAATGGATCAACTCCATGAAAAGATCTTATATATCTTTAAATGTTCTGAACAAGAGAAGGTTCTCATGGCAGCTTATCATATGGAGGGTTAAGCTGATCAATGGTGGACATTGATCAAAAATACAATGCCTGAGGAGGATATTGAAGCATTGGAATGGAAGGATTCCCAGAAGATGTTTTTCGATAAATATTTTCCGCGCACCCCCCGGCTTAAGATGGAAAGGGACTTCCTTTACCTCAAGAAAAAAAGATGAAGAATATGTTGGAGAGTACATGGAAAACATCACATGGCTTTCACGATATGGTTCCGTCTTTGTCATCACCCCCGAATGCAATGTTGACCGCTTCTTTGGTGGGTTGAAGCCTAGCTCGTAGAAAGCATTAGTGATCCGTGACATCGACAGCTATAAGAATATTGAACTATATGCCCTCAAGATTGAAATGGTGATCATGGAATCACAGGGTTATCAAGGGGATAAGAAGCATAAGGTGGAATTCAATGCTGGTGGTCCGATGGATAAATCCAACGGTGCTAAGAAGATCCAGCACCCCACTTTCCAAAAGTGCAGAAAGAAGCACCCTCGATAATTCCTTAAGGGGACGAAGAAATCCTTTAGGTGTGGAAGGGAAGGGCACCAAGCTGTTATCTTTCGGCAAGAAAGACCCGCTGCAGTGGTAGAGGAGAGGAACTCTCCGTTCAAACCTCAACACGTTGGTCAATGCTACAAATGAAAAGAACCGTGTCATTTTGCAAATCAGTGCCATAATCCAATGGTTTTCGGAGACAACCAACAACCTCCATGGCAGCAAGGAAGAGCTTTTTCCATCACTTCTTCCGAAGTGAACCCCGAAAATGAAGTGGTGACTGGTACGCTAGTTATTCATTAAATAATAGTGAACATAATTTTTGATTCAGGTTCTACGCATTCTTTTATATCTTGACTGTTTAGTAGAACAATCCCAGCACCACCACAAATCATGGAAGTAAAGATGTTGGTGAGTACAGATAATTGGCCAATCATTGTATCCCATTAATATAAGTCCTCCCCTGTTATAATCTGTGGATTGAATTTCCCGGTGAACCTCGTAATACTCCCTCTGGTGGAATTTGATGCAATTCTTGTCATGGATTGACTTTCCTTATATAGATCCAAAATAAATTGTCGGGAGATGTAAATCACACTCCATATGGAGAATCGACCCCCGATTCATTACAAGTGTCAGGAGGAAGATGAATCTCCTTTAGCTCCATCATCTCAAGCATGAACATTACTGCCCTATGAGCACTCGTATCTGGCTCAGATGATTGAGTCCAAGGAAGAAACAATCCTTGAAGAAATGCCTATTGTGAATGGAATTCACAGAAGTGTTCTCCAAAGAACTGTCTTGTCTTCCTCCTAGAATAGATGTTGAGTTCTCAATTGAACTTATACCCGGGGCTTTACCAATATCCAAGACTCCATATTGAATGGCTGTTGTAGAGATTGAAGAGCTGAAGAAACAATTACAAGTGATCTGGATAAATGGTTTATACGCCCAAGTGCTTCACCATGGGGTGAACCAGTCCTCTTCGTCAAAAAGAGGGATGGGTCAATGAGGCTTTGCATTGATTATTGTGAACTGAACAAAATCATGATAAAGAAAAAGTATCCTCTCCCACAAATTGAGGACATGTTCGATCAGCTGTGTGGATCACAATACATCTCCAAGGTGGACTTGCGGTTGGGATATTATCAAGTTAGGGTGAAGAAGGAAGATATCCCCAAGACTGTTATTCATACAAGATACGGGCACTATGAATTCATAGTAATGCCTTTCAGACTCACCAATGCTCCAGAAATATTAATGGTCTTGATGAATAGAGTATTTAGATATTACCTTGACAAATTTGTGGTAGTCTTTATAGATTATATTCTAATATACTCTAAAAACAAGGAGCATCATGAGTTGCATTTAAAAACTGTACTAGAGACGTTGCGCAAGGAGATGCTCTATGCAAAGTACAAAATGTGTGAGTTCTGGTTGAAGGAGGTCTCATTCTTGGGCCATATCATCACAAGAAATGGGATATCTGTGGATCCCTCCAAAACAGATGCAATTGAGGGATGGCCGAGGCCAACATCGATAATGGACATCCGTAGCATCTTGGGGTTAGCTAGATATTATAGACTATTTGTGAGAAATTTCTCACGATTATCCAACCCTATTACCAAGCTAACTCGTAAGGGATTAATGTTTTCTTGGAGTGATGAATGCGAAGAAAGCTTCAAAGAGTTGAAAAGGAGGCTTATCACTGCGCTCGTGCTCATTTACCCACAAGTGGGGAAATTTTTGTGGTTTTCTGTGATGCTTCAAAAAAGGGCTTAGGCTATGTGCTGATGCAGAATGATAAAGTTATATCATATGCCTCAAGGAAGTTGAAAATCCATGAGCGAAACTATCCAACTCATGATCTGGAGTTGGTGGCGGTGCTCTTTGCCTTGAAAATCTAGCGTCATTATCTCTATGGAGAGAAATATGAGATATATACTGACCACAAGAGTCTTAAATATACATTCACGTAGAAAGAGCATAATATGCACCAGATAATATGCATAGAGCTCATCAAGGATTATTACTATTCAATACATTACCACCCTGGAAAAGCGAACAAGGTGGTAGATTCCCTAAGTAAAAAGGACCCAACGATTCTATCAATTATGAGAATTTAGAAGGATCCAATCTTCTTAGACTTGATGAATATGGACATGGGAATCATAGAGAAGGGAACACCATCAATCCTTTCACAAATGATTTCTCAACCATCTCTTTTGGAAAGGTTAAAGGATGCTCAAAAGGATGATGTGTGAATTCAAGAAAAAGTGGAAGCTATCAAAAAGTTAAAATCCTCAGAGTTTAATGTTAATGAAGAAGGAATTGTGCAGTTTGGGAAACGACTATGTGTTCCATCAGGTCCGGAGCTGAAGAATTAACTTTTGGATGACACACATAGTCAGAATTTCCCTATTCACCAAGGGAGCACAAAGATGTATTGAGATCTCTGAGAAAACCTTTAGTGGGATAATAGGAAGAAAGATATCACTGAATATACATCAAAGTGCCTGGTGTGTCATAAAGTGAAGGAAGAGAGGCCTATGTCTAAGGGGATGACGCAACCACTTCCCATACCAGAATGGAAATGGGATAACATGACCATGGACTTTGTTACTGGACTTCTGAGGACATCCAAAGGCAA
Organism: Viscum album; assembly: GCA_963277665.1. Lineage (NCBI taxonomy): Eukaryota > Viridiplantae > Streptophyta > Magnoliopsida > Santalales > Viscaceae > Viscum > Viscum album. Next base: position 1,950,122,428 of record OY728136.1, on the reverse strand, counting down.
CAATGCAATTTGGGCTGTTGTGGATCATCTTACAAAGACTGCACAATTCATTGCTATTCGGGAGGATTTATATTTGGATCAACTAGCATAGATATATATCAGGGAAGTGGTAAGGTTACATGGAGTACCACTATCTATTTTATCTGACCAAGATTCAAGATTCACCTCTATGTTTTGGAAGAGTCTTCAACATGATCTGAATACTAAACTGAACTTCAGTACGACCTATCATCCTAAAACTGATGGCCAATCCTAGTATACTATCAAACACTTGGGGATATGTTGAGAGCATGATCAATGGAATTTAAAGGAGGATGGAATCAACATATTCCTCTAGTAGAGTTCTCTTATAACAATAGTTTCCACTCAAGAATTTAAATGGAACCATATGATGCCCTATATGGGAAAAGGTGAAGAACACCGACATGTTGGGATGAAGTCGGTGAACGTAAGCTGATTAGACCAGAAATGGTTGAGGAAATGGTGGAGAATGTGAAAACCATTCAGCAGCATATTAGGGCAGCCCAGAGCCGACCGAAGAGTTATGCAGATAATCGTCGATGACACCCTGAGATTAATGTTGGAGACATGGTGTTTCTATGCATATCTCCGTGGAAAAATTACATTAGGTTTGGAAAGAAAGGGAAGTTAAGTCAAAGGTACATCGGCCCCTTCGAGATTCTTGATCGTTTTGGGGTTGTGGCCTATCGACTAGCACTTCCACCTACCATGGCCAATGTGCATGATGTCTTTCATTTGTCCCTATTATGGAAGTATATAATGGACCCTTCACATGTTCTCTCTTCTGAGGTGGTACAATTGGAAGATGATCTTTTTATGAGGAGAAACCAGTGAAGATCTTAGATCATAGAGAAAAAGTTCTACGAAATAATACAATGCCCCTCGTCAAGGTGTTGTGGAGAAACCACAAGTTTGAAGAAGAGACTTGGGAATTGGAGGAAATGATGAAGCTGAGTTACCCACATCTTCTTTAGTGTGGGAAAAGGAAAATTTCGAGGGTGAAATTTCTTAAGGGGGGAATATTGTAACGACCCAAAGATTCATTCATGGAAATACATCTTGATCTAATTAAATGTATCTTTATGTTTATATAAAATGTCAACTTCCTTGGTTTTATGATAAGAATTTTGACCGTTGCTAATATAGCCGTTGAACAGTGATCACATGATTAGTATAAATGTAGGACTTTAACAAATCTAATTTACCTAGACAAAATAAGCGATGGCTTCATCAAGTAGAATTGCTCCATACGAAGTCCATTTGTCGGAGCTCGGAAAAGAGGATGCATCCATGGGTTTTTCTCTTGACCAAGACCAAGCTGAGCTACATCATGTCAAGCTTGAACGGGACGGTCTACGGGAGAAGTGGAAGTTGATAGAAATTACCACTCGAAAGACGTTATCTGAGCCACCCCAAGAGTCTATCAACATCGCACACCTTACCCTTATGTCCTATATGGCTTTTTTAAGGGGTTATGTATTAAATAAGTAGTACTATGTTCATGTATATTATATTTGTTTATAATAATGAATATAATTTCTAGTCATTTTTGATAAATTGTAAATAGTTTGTAAAGAAAAAATGGTGTTTTTAGTTATTATTTAATTAAGAAATCTATTTTATTTAATTAAGGGATTTTATTGAATTAAATAATATTTTAATAAAATACTATTATTTTTTTAAATTAATTTTTTATTAAATATAAATGATCTTATAATTTTATGAATTCAATTATAATTTTTATTAAAGTTTGAAATCCATTTCTGTCACAACCCGTGAATTTTCGATAAATGTAGATTTTTTTAAGTGAAAATTAAAATATTTAGAAAATTATTTAGATAAAATAAATGTTATTTCTGTAATTAGGACTTCAAAATTATCCAACGGTGAATTGTTCATAATTTTCTGAGACAGTCAAATTTTTGGGTATAAATTAAATACCGTTTAAATATATAATGTGTTTTATGACATCATAACGACCCAGTAGTGATGTAATAAAATACTATAATCTTTATGTTCGGCCAATATATGTATTACCATTAAAATAATGTGATTTTGGGTTTGTTTGACTTACTTTTCAATGCATTAATGGGCCCCTCAAGACGTATTCAACACCTTGCCTTTTTAAATTAATTTCCATGGGAGTGTGACTCACCTCAAAATAAGAATCCCTAATATTTTAAGAAGTTAGGAATTTGGCCTTATAGAATATTGTTTTCCTCTCCCCGTTTCCAAAAACCATGGGATGGTTTGTGGATTGGATTAATTTAATGTTAGGGGACCCAAACCTAAATAATAAAGAATTTCCTCACTTTTCCTATATAAACCCTCCCATGCTCCAACTTACTCCTCACTCAAAGCCTTTGTAGTTAGTCCAACCTCATCCCTAATATCTCTAGAATCCTCCAAAGGTGACCCAAGCTCCCAAGAAGCCTCTCACAAGCCTCTCTCTAGCTTTTGGAAGCACACTTCCAAGTAAGTGTTTTTTCTTCCTTTCTCTTTTATGTCAATTTTATTTAAGTTATATTGGACTTTTAATTTCAATTATGAATGTTGGGGAATATTTTCACACCTCCCCCATACTGGACTCTTATTGTTTTAATGATGGGAGACCCCATTATCTCTCAGTAAATGCCTCCCATGTACACGCATTACTATGCCGAAATTCCGAAAGTAACTTCTCTCTCCTCTTCTACATTCATGCAATACTTTTGTATCATGAATCTAAATTCTATTAAAAATTTTGGGACATGTATCCATATTAACTCCTTACTTTCCATTACATTTAAATATGATGAGGAACCCCTTTCTCTCTCATCAACCATTTTTATGAATTCTTATGTCACGCAGTAACGCTGCCGAAATCGCACCGTTTTTTCTAAGTTAATGCCATTCTGTAGTGGATATCATGCCCATTTATCCATCAAGGGTATTCACCTTTATGCACATTTACTTATTTATTAAAAAGTTTCATGTATTAATTCCACATTACTTTATCATGGAATAAATTATTATGTTTTATAAATCCACGTTTGATGGTCCATGTGGCACATTTATGCATGAAATGAAATGTTTAAGAATGGTGCAGCCATATAGCACTTCAATGCATTAGGTAAAGTATTGTATAATGATACTTCATGTGTGATGAGTGTTGACTCATGCTAATTCAAGGGAAACTATGGTTTACTCGTTCTTCATGTGCAATAAGGATTTACTCATGCTCTATGTGCAATGAGCAGTGGCTCATTCTAATTCCATGTTAAGTGTTGTTGCCACATTCCCATGTTATGATTATCATGCTTTATCATGCCTTTATGTTCATGTTTCTCTTGTTCTCCATTGATATTAATATTGTCTAACATTTATTGTACTCCTCATGTTATTCCATGTGTATTCCCTTACTGGCCTATATAGCTCACCCTTTTCTTATACATGTCCTCTGGTTATCCCATACAATGATAGGTATGAGGGAATATAGTGGTCATGTAAAGAAAGTTTTCAATAAAGATGCTATATTTCATGTTTTATTATTTTTATGTAATGATCCAAAGCCCCAATGAACCTAAACCTCTTGATATTCTTTTTTGTATCATGTGAAGTTTTATGTAATAAATCATGTTTAAGTTGTAACAAAAGTAGGGTTGTCATATGTGTATAGGATATTGAAATTTTCAAATAACATATAAGTGTACATGAAATATTTTTTAATTATATAATTATAATTTATGAAAATTTCAAGGAGATATAATAATATGTAAAACTAAAACACGTTGTTAAAAACATTACCTCTTCTTCAGGCAACTGATTTAGGTTTAGCCTAAATCCGTCCAAGATAGGATTTTTTATCACACCAATGACTCTAATGTCTATTTAGTTATCTGGGTAAGATATATTGAAATTTATTTACTGAAAAATATTATTTTAATATTTAATATGAGGGTTGAGGTGGAAGTCCTTTAATTAATGGGGTATGTGGCACACTAGTAATATTTTTAATGAAAAGGTGTTTCAATATTTTCTCTTCAAAAGGTATCCATAAAGGATAATTATCAAATTTAGGGGTATTAAGGTCTAAATTTAAACATATATATTTTTAACATGTTTTATGTTCATTTAACCAATGTTTTTTTTAGTATAACACCCCTGGTATACCTATTTTATAATAAATCAAATTAAATATTTTTTTTTATCTTTAAAATTAATTATATGAAAAATATATATGAAGATATTTTAAAATATATATTATTATAATTACATATATTGAATTTATTTTCCAAAATTCCAATCACATAATATGGAAATTTTAATTTAAAATTAATGTCACAGACATGATGAAAGATTTTTCTTCCAATGAGAAAATCTCTAAATAATATAAAAATATTTATCTCTAAATAAAATATGAACATTATTTTAATGAAAAAAAATGAATTAATATATTTAATATTTTATGAATTTTAATTTTAAAACTAGAGTAAAATAAAATTATGATTTTTACAACATTGAATGAAATAAAAATATTATTTTATAAATCTATTAAATTGCTAAAACATACATAATATGAATTACAAAATTTTGATTGAATATATAATATATTTATCATTTTAAAATAAGTCATAAAAAGTTATTTAATTTATATATTTATATAAAATAAATTTATATACAAAAAAATGTTTTCGAAAAAAATATTTAATTAATTTTGAAAAGTATCTTATTTTTAATTATAAATAATTGGTCACTAAATAAATAATTTTATATAAAAGTGTCAAAAATATATTTTTTTTAATTTCAGTAATACTATTCAATCCTCCATTCCAATAGATGGATGATAAATATGATATTTCATATTGATATTTGAGTAGTTTTTCACATTTCATTTATACTAAGTGTTCATGTAACACATGTTATCGAAGAAAATTAAATTTTTTAATATAAATATTTCATAAAATATTAGTGTGTTACAATATTAATTGTTCTTAAATCCAAATATTGGAAAATTTTACATAAATAAATCACCATAAAAATAAAACAATAACATTTTTAGAAAATAATTATTTGGAAATAAGTTATTTTCAATTATAGAGATAAATAATGTATGAATCATGGACATTTTCTCTATCAATTGATGTAAAAGATAGGGGAATTGGTAATATTACTTGAAAACGTCATGAATAACTTTAAGATATGAAATAAAATTTGTTCCATGATAATAATATCATATTGTATCCCAATAATGAAATTTCAAAATAAATTATCCATAAATGAAATGGGATTCGATCATAAAGCATTCACCACATTGGTAACTCCTCAATCATAAGCCTCAAAATGAATAATGTAAACCAAACACTACATATCCTGAACAAAATGAGATTCATGATATATCATATAAAATTTCGAGTATATAAACATTATAATGATATATTGGTTCATAATATTATATATTTCCTATTGTAGATAATAATATGATATGAGAAACCATTACCATGACCCTAACATTGATTTGAGAAATAATAATGAATTTATAAATTATATTAAAATTTAATCCCCTTAAAATTATTATAATTATATAAAAATGTTATATTACATAATTATAAACATATTCACTGAAAATAAAATAAAATGATTATGTAACATAACAAAATTAAAAGAAATAGAGTTTTGAAATAAATTACAACATGGTAACATTCATTCCAAATCACCATAGACGAAAAAAATCACATTGAAACATAAAATTCCATGATTTATAAATATTTCTTGGGATAAAATTTAATAGTTGAATTATATTCAACTTATAAAATAAATTAGCTTCATGAAATGAAAATATTTCTCAATAAATGAAAAATTGATATGATGTATATTACCTCATGTCCAAACATTTCATGTTTGTCATATATGTTTTGTATAATCATCAATATACATTAATTGTTTATTAGTAATTTTTTCCTAAATTAATACCTTATAAATAAATAATTTATTTTAATTATTAATAATGGAATAATTAAATATTAATCAATTAATTCCATGATATGTGTTCTGAGGAAATATGGTTCATTATTTTAATATGGACTTAGGGTGTTAACATATCTAAATATTAAATTTTTTCATAAGCTATTGAATAATAATAATGAAATAATTATATTTTTATAAATTAATTATACATATAAAAGCAAGCATGAATGATGGTTATAAAATTAAACCGTGTTACAATTTTCGATATGGTAGTTTGTACATACCCTTTTCTAACCATTCCATTTTCAAATGATGATTATTGAAATAATTTATGATTATTTTAAAATTTATAGATTTAAAATAATAAAATTAACACTATAGTATTTTAAGGAATTAAATTCTATATATTATCCGTGTTATGTGGTGATGAGAAAAAAATTGCATCACATCGTGGAGACGGTAGTCCACACATTCACACACAGAATGTTATAAATTATTAGTGAAAGGAAAGGTAGTTATAATTGATATATATTAAATTTCATAAATTATAAATATCTAATTGAAACTGTAATTTTTTGATATGTATGAAATATATTCATTTACCTCAATCTTAATACCTTCCAAAAAAATTGTTAATGAATCATGAATAACATTTATTTAGGATTTGGTCGTCATCAGCACACACAAGTGACGCTATCATGTCCCCCTAGAATGGAATGTACATAAGTATATATGATATAATAATATCATAATTATAATTTTTTAAAAATATAATACATATAACTTAAATAAATCATTATAATATTCAATGAGAGGTTTTTAATAAAAGTGTATAACATAAATTCACAAGTAAGTATTCCACAACACACATAACTAATGGTTTCATTTCTTATTTAGAAAATGAGAAGATAGATTTAGGTTATGAAATTACTGTAAAAACATAACATTGTATGGGATATAACAGTGCTATTATATATAAATACTTAATAATATAATAAAGTTGTTTCAGAATAAATAAAATAAATACACTCAATTAAGCATGAGACATCTTCTTTGAAAAACCTCCTCAGGTTTTCACAGAAATCATTGTTAGGATGGATTTCCTATAAAAATTGGTCTATAGGTCAAGGGGAAGTAATAATGAAATGTGTTTTGGTAATTAATTCCTAATATGAACGGTCTGAATGTTTTAATTTGAGAGTATATGGGGTTCCATTTCATAAGTGAGTTGAGTGGAACAGTTCAAATCATAGAAATTAAATCTGTTTACCATTTTTTTGATCATATAACACAAGGATCTGGAATGGAACATTATCAATAATAACTAATATTAATATAAAAATATTCGTATCAATTATATATCAAACAAATTTTTAGTTCAATTTTACCACTATATATTTAGTTTAACCCCCCTCCCCACCACCACCACCACACCACTATTAACTTCTTTCCCCATAACTGCAGTTAAATTATATTACTTTTTTCAATATTAATTATGACCAAAAATGATAATTATCTTATTAGATGATATAATATATTATTATTGAAAATATGTAATTCATTTCAAAAAATCCAATTCATATATGTGGTATAATTTAATTAAAAATTAATTCCCATGACTTGATGAAAAAGAATCTTTTCAAGAAATGTATTTTTTGAAGCGTAAGTTATTGTATATTAACTAAATGACTAGTAATAATAATTTCATAAAATAACTTAAAACTTAATGTTACATAATATATATGATTCAATTAAATAATTACAAATTTCGTTTTATTTTAATTAATTAAAATGGAGAATCATTATGTGATGAAAATTGTTTTCAAATAAATTTGTCTATAAACAGAAATGAAATCATATTCTAAAATCTATTATAATGTACATTTAAAGTTAAAACATGGAATAAATTCAATTAAAAAAATTATTTTAATTTAAATTATATTTATTTCATAGTTGGTGTTCTAAATTAAATAATTTATTGAAAAAATTGATAGTTTTACAAAAATCGTTTTTTCATTATTCTCTGGAAACTAAACATTTTCCAAAAAATAGGAATATTTCAATGTATTTCAATTTTAATATGATAATTTAAAAAATTGATTTCATTTTATAAAATAATATAAAATAACATGTAATTTATTATAATATTTACTACTAAAAATAAATGAAAAACATTTTTGAGGAAAACAAATTTTTTATAAATAAAATTACATTACACAATATTATTTTATTATTAATGAATAAATTTTCAATAAATTTATTTTAAATATGATATATATATATATATATCATATAATATTTAATATTATTTATATCCATAATATTAATGACTAGGTTATAATAGTCATATATTTTTCATTTCATTTAACCTCAACATTTCATGTCTAATACATTATCGAAAATAATGATTCTCAATTGAATTCATTTGGTTTTAAACCAAAAGAGTGGTTTGACGGGATTATAACAACATAGTCTTATAGTGCATTGAAAAATGAGTTATATAACTAGTAAATTACTAAAAAATAGTAATATATGATAGATTTATATTAAATAATCCATGTTGGGTGTCTAATTAATTTAAAAAAATGAGTATGTATTATTATTGAATAATTTAAATATTATTTGACATGTTCTAATTATTTATTTATGTATATGATGTGAAAATTTGAGAAATCTTTTAGTGATTAGAGAATAAAAAAATTATGTTGTTGAACAAAATTAAAATAATTCATAAATAAAGATAGTTCATTACCCCCTAGTGGTGTCCTCCCAAGGTAAATACTAATCAGAAGATTCAGATTGATGATTTGATAAATAAGAGTTTCAAATGTGTTATACACTACGATGGGATTATATAATTCAATATTCTATGAATGATTATTTTAGTTTATAGTTTTTCATTATAACACCAAAATATTTTTTAAAATTTATTTTCAAATAAATCAAAAAAATTATATATTTTTCATTACACACAACACTAATTTAATTATTTATGTGAAGAAACAATGATCTTATCTTACATTACATGCAACTATTAGTTAGAAAATGATATATGTTATTAAAATTTTATTATTTAATATTATAGTTATATCCTAGAACTTTTAATTGTGGGAATGAATATTATTTACTAAATAATAAAATTTTATATTTTAAACATCTATTTATAAGGAATTATCAGGTATGAATTATTTAATAATGAAAATCATAACTATTTGAAAATAAATGAAATCATTTTCTAAATGAATATTTTTTTTGAAAAATAAAATTTTACATAACTAAATTAAGAATAGAACATTTTATGAATGATTTTATTTAAATATATATATTTTATATGCAATAAAATTTTTATTTTTGTATTTTGTATTTTATAGGAAAGATATTTAAAAATCCAATTATACGCTTAAAAACTAAATTTTTCTAAAATGACAATTTTCCCTATTCTTGAGCACATATTTTATTATTATTATTTAATACTTTTGGAAAACAAATTTGAAAAAATAAGGAAAAAATTTAATTACTAATAAATAATTTATCTTAAGAATAATTTTTAAAATTTTCTGAAACAATTAATTTTTTAATAAATAGTGAAAGATACTAATTTTTATTATTAATGGTCATCTCATTTAAATTATTTATAATGAAAAATTATATTCATAATTTTAATAATGTAATTTATTTTGAAATAAATATTTATAGAATTTATTTATCCATTTATAATAATTTTCATGTTAATATTTTCTATAAAAATTTGTAATCTTTTGGAAATTTTTTCTGTGAAACCCTACATTCTTGTCCCATTGGAGGAATTAATTTTAAATAAAAATTTTATACATATATGAATATCATTTAGGAAAATGGATTTAATATTTATAATATATTATATTATATTATATAATAATATCAACATAATTATTAATGAAAATTGATAATGAAAACATTAAAAATAATTTATCTTGGTAAAGTGAAATTATGTTTATGGGTGGTTAAATGTCAATAATAAGGGTTATAATAGCCTAAAAACAAGTATAAAATATATTTTATGGATATATTATGGAAATATAATTTTTATATCTCCATAATAATTCAGTTTATATCTTTTTGGGATGACAAAAACATGGGTACACCTTTGTCTTCTCAAAAACTAAAATAGTGCCACTCATATCATATAAAAAGAACACACAATCTAATATATTATGTATCCATTAAAATTTTTTTTATGTAAATACAACCCAAATAACTTAAAAATTTAGAATTATAATATTGGAAATCTTATTTTTGGAATATATCCATTCTATGATGGCTTTTGGTGAAAACCTAAAGTTGTTTCTCGGAGAAGTTGTAATGTTCTTCAAAGTGCTTTTTATATTATTTAATTCCCCTCCTCAAAAAATTATTATTAACACATAATGATATAAAAGCTTTTTTAACCTATATATAATGATATTTTTTATTTTAATTTAATACAAACAATATCTATAATTATATCAGATGTATTACAAAATCATCATTCATGTAGATGGAGGACTACCACCTCATGAATCGTTGTCATTTGTTTTTCCATTTCAAACTATCATAGTTGTGTATGATTACAAAAATAAATTTAATAAATTATATATATAAAAAATTATACCTATTGATTAATTATATCATATTTTCATTTTTACATACTATTCATTAGAGGATATGACAACATCACTCGTGTGTATGTGGAACTACTGTCATATGAAGTGATGTGATTCGTTCTCACTAACACATTATATGGAAGATAATAAGGATACATTTAATGATTATATGTTATATAAATGTTATAAAAATGATATAAATGTTATACTATTCATTCTTAAAAGATTAAATATAAATTTATTTCATAATATTTCACTCACTAAAAGATAGTAATGTCATTTGTGTACGTGTGGACTACCACCTTCATAAAGTAATGTGAATTGTTTTCATCACATGTCACACGAATGAAATTTATAAGTTTATTTAAATAAATAATATGAGATTTATGATATTATAATATTTTTTAATGAAGTTACATTACTTACCTTCTTCAAATAATTATCATAGAAAAATAAAAAAATGTTACTCATGGGTATATATCGTCTATCATCTCCATGATTGTAACATACTTTATTTCAGAAAAGAAAATTTATTTCATGGTATTAAAAGCATAATTGACTTATAAATATGATAATTATTTCCTAATTATTACTCTAGATATGGCGGGACTATAATCATTGTAAGAGGACTGAAAATAGAAAATCAAAATATGTATGACAAATAAGGTACTTGTTATCAATTACATGACATTAACAACGAATTTAAAAAAAAATTATAATAAAACGTCACAAGTAAATCACATATGGTATTATATATGTATGTTTCTATATATATATATATATCTATAAAAAACATATATTTCTTGTACAAGTGGATCAAATAATTATGATAGATGTTGTTATTACTCTAAGTGACTTTAATATCACATTTATTTTTCTTTAAGCCACATTCCATATTCACCCTATGTTTATTTTAGGTTATATATGTTATAAATTCCAAAGTATTTTAATATTCTATTAAAAAAGTTAATTTTTATTTGCATATCTATTTCTGGTTATATCATTCATGGGGATTATCCTTCTAATGTATGAATATTCGTAAGGTAATTTTGTCTAAATCAGCCTTCATTAAGAAATATGGTTATGTTTTACACAAATAATCTTATAATTAGTTTTTATAAAAACTATTTACAATGAAATATATGAATTTATTTATACACATGATACATTATGTTTAATTTAGTTATATCCCATGATTGGGATTGTGTTTCAGTGTTATCAAAGTATTAATTATTTAATATTACAATATCCTCATTTATCATGATTGTATATGATAATATGTCTAATGATAGAATATTAGTATCCTTATATCTAGAAACACATGAAATTTAACATCTATTAATTTCATGATAATACAATTTTTTCCTTCATTTTCCTTACATTATGTACTCAACAGTTGAAAAACATTTTATAAAAATATTAATTTTAGGTCGATTTTTTTTTTCAAAAATGATGTTTTCTAAAAAAATCCATATATGTTTTTATATTTTTTAAATGATTTACTGATGAAATGTTTTATAATATTTTACTTTTTATAAAACATTTAAAAAAATTATCATGTTGTTTTAAAAAATGATGCCTTTTTCCTTTTACTAAACTTGTTAAAGGAATCTTGTATACAACATGAATATAATTTTCTGCTATAATTTCCATTATTTTACATTATGATTCCATCATAATATTCTACACAATATTAAATAGAATATATTTTTAAAATTATTAATGTTTTAAAAACATTATTCGATGTTTTTTGTATAATGTTTTTAAGAAAAACTAACTAATTTTTAAATCATCCATTATAAATTTGAAGATTATTTCCAAGGAAAATGATTTCCTCAATTTTGATTCTTTTTTATTTTCAATAGAAATTAATCATCCTCATAAAATGTTCAATGTTATTTATCTCTCAAATTAATTTTCCATTTATTATGGAATCCATTTATGAAACTTATGATTTATTAAGGATATAAACCGTGAATCTCATTGTTATTCACTATCTAAATATTTTATTGAAATTTTTTTTAGGAAATATAATTTTTTTACTTAATTAATACTAATAAAAAATTCTTCTACCCATTTCTTCTTCTATGGGTTTTGATTTAATGAAATGATGAAATTATTATGAAACCTACCTATTTTTAAATGCATATGATATGATGAAATGCTTATGATTTTTTTTTTGATTAATACATTCTTATATGAAGAAGGCTTTATAATATTTTAGCACTAAAATGAAAGGATTGTGTGATGGTTTGAACCAATATATATCCCCAATTTATTGGGTAATGATTTTTTTTGAGATCAACTAGTATGTGGGAGGTTTTCCAAATGCAGAAAGAGGGTACACAAGAGGTTCTGTCATGCTTGAATGTGGGTTAATAGGTGTTTATCTCATGCCTGAAGCCATTACACAAACAAATATCCAATGAATAACTTGTTTTCAATGTCTTCATTGGAAGACTTCATATAATAATATTTATTCTTATGTGTACATCAAAAATTTATGTCTTATGACAATGATATTCTCTCATGTATCATGTTTATTGATTTCGTTATAATTCATTTCTTATGAACTACAAATATTCACATTACTGACTTGAGATTATAATATTTGATCTAAAGGGATTGGTTTTCCAATGGTATTCTCATGTTCTTATATCGTTATGATAACGTTGAGTTTATGTAATTCACATTATTACCCTCACTAAGCATTAGAGGTTACCCCATCATATGTTTCCTTTCCCCATTTTATGATGAATTGATTAATGTAGGGTATGTTTGTGAGGAATACTAATGGTGTATATTATTATGGGAGATGTTGAAGATATTTTATCAAATTAGAAATTTCTTTCCTAGTCTCAAATGATACTATGGTATTGTAGTCCTCATCCATGTGTTGTTTAATGTATTTAATATTATTCTAATAAGCTGAAATTCCTATTTATGAAAAGCATTGGTCAATACAATAAGTATCAAAATAAATTTTTGGTTATCATTTATTTACTAGGATAAAAAACTTTATTGATAAATATTTGTTGATTTCTATGGACATTTATAGGGATGTCTCTTCGGGTAATTATTTGTATGATTCATTATATATGAAAATATAATGGATTTTTTGTAACAAATTAATCATGTTATATCCATTTAATCCCATTACTTTTTGTATGAAAATATTATATGATGCTATTTTACAGAGGTAGAAAATTGTAACAAATCGTAAAAGGGTGCATTGAGATAGACTAAAACATTATTTGGTTCATGATAAAATAAATTTCTTCACAAATGGATTTATTTTTTTGAGGGATATTATTTTGATGTTAATAAACACATTTAGAAACATCATAATGGATATAAATAAATAATGATTTCAAATGACCAAGATTATTCCCAATTTGTAATTGATTGTAAATTATGTGTATTGATTTAGAAATTATATATGATATTTATCTTAATTATGTTGTCAGATTCATTGATAAGTTTACCTCACACAATTACTTTGGTTCTAATCAATAAATTGAAAGTGAAATAATGGTGTTAATTATATTTTTGATGGAAAATTCAATTATTGTCCTCATAAGAAACCCAAATTTTTGGGAGATCAACGGAAAAGTCATTTTTCAATACTCACAAAAATTTATCATCATATGAATCATGGGGACCTTGAAAATGATAAAAGGAGGTAAGAAAGGTCTATTGATTCTATAATGAGTCAATGTCCTCCTTGATTAAGTTATTCTCCTAATACACTAGTTTCTAATAAATGGACCAACACCAATAAAAATATATTTTCCATCCTCCACTATTTGGATTATGTGAAAGTCATTTTTTTCCTCATTTAGATGGTGAAAAAGATCAGTGGTGGAATCATATCAGTAATAAAAGCCAAGATAATTAATTTGAATCCATGAATTGGTATGAGTAAAAAAAAATTCTTTAAATAATTAATTCCCTCATATTAATTATAAAAAGGTAGATAAAGAGTTACATGAGGTAAATATAAATAATTATGATTCTGTTTGTACCTCTGATGAAAATAATACTTGCATTGGGAGGTATTAATCTCATATACCCATATTAATATAAACTAAGGGGTATTTATTCATTAATAGAGTAAAATAAATTCTCCAAAGGTCATTATGTAACGACCCAAAAATTTGTTTATGAAAATTAATCTTGGTCTATTTAAATGGCTTCTTATAGTTATGAACATATTTTGTTCTATGTTTTGTTTTCTTAATATACAATTAAGATTTTTTACTATGGATAAAATAGCCTTTGAATTGTTAACATATTATTATTATAAATATAGTGCTTTAACAAATCTAATTTACTTAAAAAAATGGAGGGATCACTACATCCAATAGACATTACTAATTGGAAGCCCATTTTTCGGAGCTCAAAATGGAGGTGGCTTTAATGGGCTTCACTCTTGATCAAGCCCAAGTCGAGCTAGAATACATTAAGTTAGAGAAAAGCCGCCTATGAGAGAAGTGGATGTTGATAGAGATTACCACTCAGGCAATGTTATCCGAGCCACCCCAATAGTTTGTGAACATGGCATACCTTACCCTATGGTCTTATGAGGTCATTTTAAGGGGTTTTGAAACAAGACCCCAGTACAACGATTAATTACATTATTCTTGTATATAGAAATACATTCTTTTTATTATTGTTACTTTATAAAATGTTTTTAAAGAACAAATATCAGTTTTAGTAAATATTCATCTAAGAAATATATTTTTATGTATTAATATATTTATTATTTAAATAATATTTTAATAAAATATTATTATTATAACTAAATTAATTTTTATAAAAGATAATTTATAGTATAATTTTATGACTAGAATTATAATTTTTAATAAGGTTTGAAAGATATTTTTTTCAAAAACGATGAATTTTTTATAAACAATTGCTTTTAATTTAAAATTTAAAATTCACATATTTAGAAAATTATTTAGATGAAATCAATATTATTTTTGGAATCATGATGTAGATCTTATCCAACGGGGAATGATTCATTATTTTATAAGACAATCTAATTTTTGGGTAAAAATTAAATACCATTGAAATATATAATGTGTTTTTGGCATCATAATGACCAAATAATGATGTAATAAAATATTATAAACAATATGTTCAGAAATTATATGTCTTAAGATTTAAATGATGTGATTTTGGTTTTGTTTGATTTATTTTACAGTGCATTAGTGGACCCTTCGAGGCTTATAAAATATTTTGTTTTTATAAATTGTTTTCTTTGAGAGTGTGACTCGTCTTCACATATGAAACCCTATTATATTATGAAGTTTGGAAATGAATTTTTTAAATATTTATTTCCACTATTATTTGGAAAAAACCATGGTAAAAAAATGTTATGGATTGTGGTTTTGAATAGTTTAATGTGAGGTGTCCCAATCATAAATAATAATGAATCACCTCTCTTTCCCTATAAAAACCCACCCAAGCTCCCACTGCTCATCACTCATTGCCATTGGAGTTAGATGAAACCCTACCCTCATATATCTAGAATCCTTCCATGGTTCCCCAATATCCTAAGAAGTCTCTCTCAAGGCCCTCCCAAGCCACCTGGATCACACTTCCATGTAATGAATTTATTTATTTCTCATTTTTTTTTCCAATTTTCATTATGTTTTTATGGACTTTTTCAATTAAAAATGTAGGGGTATGATATCACACCTCCACCATACTGCCTTATTTATGCTTGGATGATGGGAGACCCCTTTTTATCTGATTAATTCATCACATGTACACCCATCACCATGTTGTAAATCTCTGAGGATTTCTCTCTCCTCTTTTACATCGATATTATTTTTTATATAATTCATCAAAATTACAATAAATTTGTATGGACATGTATCTATATGACCCCGATACTGTCCATTTCATGTAAATACAATGAGACACCCATTCCCCTTTCATTAACAATTTTCATGAATCCATATATCATGCCGATATGCTTCCGAAATTGCACCGCATTTTTTCAAGCCACGATCTTTGTGTAGGGATTACCATACCCTTGTCTCTGTCAAGGGTATTAACCTTCATACACATATACATATTGAATGGAACATTCATGTATTTATACCACATTTTTAAATCATGTAATAATTTATGATGTTGATTGATTCCATGTTATATGATCCATGGGACACACTAATGCATGAAATGAAATTTTTATGAAAGGTACACCCTGATAGCACTCCAATGCATTGGGTAAAGTAGAGTATGATGATAATTAATTTGAAATTCGTGTTGACTTATGCTAATTCAATTACAACATGGGTTTAATTGTTCGTCATTTTCAATGAGGGTTTACTAATGCTCCATGTGCAATGAGCCTTGGCTCATGCTAATTTCATGTTAAGTGTTGTTGTCACATTTCCACTTTATGATTATCATTCTTTATCATACCTTTATATTAATTTTTATATTGTGGTCCATTGATATGAAAATTGTCTAACATGTATGCTACTCATCATTTTATTCCATGTTTGTTCCCTTATCAGCCATTATAGCTCACTCTTGTCTTATGCATGTCCCCATGTTATCCCATGCCATGCTAAGTATGAGGGAATGTAGTGGTCATGTAGTGGATTTTTTAAATAAAGATCTTGTATTTCATGTTTTAAGTTGTTATGTAATGATAATAAACTGTGATTACACTATAACTCTCGATCTTCAATGTTTAATCATGTGATGTTTATGTTATAAATCATGTTTTAGTGTGCAATAAAGAGCAAGGTTGTCATAATTGGTATCAGTGGAATGGTTTAGTTTTTTTTGGAATTAGGATTAGAAAACCATAGTGAAGCCATAGAGAAATGACTATGTATTATAAAAACATAAATTAGTTTTGGTGGGTATTTTGTAAGTGTTTTATCAAGAAAATACATCCATGTATGGATATGAGCTGGTAGAGGCAGCTCTGGCACTGATGTACATAGAGTTGAAAACCCCGAAAAGGAGTTTTAGGGTTCACTCAGGGTATCTAGGTATATGAAAACATGCCATGTTGCACTCTTGGTTACGGCACTCTTAGGGGATATGCCCTGATAAATTCACAAGCATAGTATGAACCATTAGTAAAGTAATTAAAGAATCCCCTTAGAATATATGTTGGATAACATAGATAGAATCCTATAGATTCATATGTTTATGAAATAAAAGATATTTATAATTAATCTTTTTTGTCCTCAGATTACCCTTTATGTGTTACCTCTAATATTCCTTTTATTCCAGTCAATGTCCGGTAATATGAGGAATCATGCAAACAATCGAGGTTAAGATCAAAGTGATGATTGTGCAAATGGGATTCCCAATCCGAGGGGAGGATAAATCACAAACATTGTCATGATACTCTCTCAGTTAACTCATGATTTTAATAGAATCATGGGCCAAGAGGAACGATCAACCACCCCTAAGAAAGAACAAGACACTATCAAAAGCCTCATGAGAAAAAATATTCCAACTATTAATGGATCATCTGATCCACCAATCGGAAAATAATGGATCAACTCCATTGAAATGATATTCTCCATCATCCAATGTTCTAAAAAAGGGATTGTTATCCTGACTACTTATTTTATGGAGGGTGAAGATAATCAATGGCAGACATTGATCAAAAATATGAATCATGAGTAAGAGATCGAGGTGTTGGAATGGAAGGATTTCAGGAAGTTGTTTTTCGATAAATAATTTCCATCCACCCTCCTGGTGATGATGGAAAATGTACAGACTTGATCTAAAGAAAAATACGACAAATCCATTGAAACATACAAGGAAAACTTCACAAGGATTGCATGATACTTCTCCAGCTATGTCATTACCCTCGAATGCACGGTTTACTGCTTCTTTGGTTGGTTGAAACCTAGCATGAGGAATGACTTATTGATCCATGACATCGACAGGTATGAGGAAATAGTATGATGTTCTGTCAAGGATGAAATAGATATATGAAAACCTCAGCGGTATCATTGGGATAAGAAGTGTAAGGTTGAATTCAATTCTGCCAGTTTGATGGATAAATCCAACAGTGCTATGAAAATCCAGTACCCCCTATCCAACAGTGTGGAAAGAAGAACCTCAGAATTTTGTAAAGGGGATGAGGAAATGTTTTAGTTGTAGAAGAGAGGGAACCTAAATATTAACTATCGACATGAAAAACATGAGGCTGCGATAGAGGATTAGAATGCTCCGTTTGACTCTCAATGCATAGTTCATTTCATAAACTGCAAAGACCATGGCACTGGGAAAATCAGTGCCCTAAGCCAAGGGTGTTAGGAGGAAACCAAAAACCTCCAAGGAATCAAGGGCAGGATTTTACCATCACTACTACTGAAGTGAACCCTGATGATGAAGTGGTGACATGTATTCTAGTTATTCATTCAAGAATAGTGAACATATTTTTTGAATTACGTTTTAAGAATTATTTTATATCCAAAATTTTTAGAATAACTATCTCAACACCTCCACAAAACATGTAATTAAATATGTCTGTGAGTATGGAAAATGGCACAATCATTGCATCCCATGAATATAACTCCTCCTCTGTCATAATTGATGGATTGGACATCCCAAAAAACCTCATCATACTCCATCTGGTGGAATTTGATGAAATTAATTGCATGGAATGAATTTCTATATATATATCCAACATAAATTTCTATAAGAAGGAAATCACTGTCCTTGTGGAGAATCAACCCCCTATTCTGTACAAGTTCAAGGAAGAACATGAATCATATTTAGCTCCATCATCACATCTATGGATGTTAATACCCAATGAGAATGAATATATGGATCAGATGATTGAGTCTAAGGAGTGATCTATCATTGAATACATGACTATTGTGAGGGAATTTGCTGATGTGTTTCCCGAGGATTTGTCTGGTCATCCTCCTAGAAGAGATATTGAATTCTCAAATTAACCTTATTCATGGAGAGTTTCCAATATCAAAGAATTTGTATAGAATGTTTATTGAGGATATTGAGGAGCTAAAAAAAACTACAGGAGAATATGGATAAAGGGTTTATACGCCCAAGTGCTTCAACATGGGGTCCACTAGTTTTCTTTTCCAAGAAGTAGGAAGGATCAATCCGCCTTTTCCATCGATTATCGTGAGATTATTGAAATCAAGATAAATAACAAGTATCCACTCCGATTAATTGATGACTTATTCAATTTTATTCATGGAGCACAATACTTTTCCAAGAATGATTTTTGGTCCCGGTATTATCACGTAATGGTGCAGAAGGATGAAATTATAAAGACTTCTTTTTGTACATGGTACAGGAACTATGAATTCATAGAAATTCCTTTTAGACACAATAATGATCCATTAATCTTCATGGAAATGATGATTAGAGTCATTAGAGATTACCTTGACATATTTGATGTAGTTTTCATAGATTATATTCCAATATACACCAAAACCAAGGTGGATCATGAGGAGAATCTATAAACATTACCTAAGACCTTGAAAAAGGAGAAGCTCTATGCAATGTACTGCAAGTGTGAGTTCTGGTTGAAGGAGTTCTCATTCTTATCCTATATCATCACATGAAATGGGATATCTGTGGATTCCACTAATATAGCTACAATAGATGTATGGCTAAGGACAACATTAGTACTGGATACATGTAGCTTCTTGGGGTTAACTGGATATTATCGATGATTTGTTAGAAATTTCTCACAATTATCCAATCCTCTTACCAAGGTAACTCGAATGCGAGTAAAGTTTTATTGTAGTGATGAATGCAAATAAATATTCAACGATCTGAAAAAGAGGCTTATTACTACACACATGCTCACTTTTCCTAGAAGTGGAGAACTTTTTTTGGTATTCAGTGATGCTTCAAAGAGGGTCATGTGATTCGTATTGATGAAAAAGGACAAATTCATTGCCTATTCATCAAATAAATTGAAATTTCATGAGAATAATAATAAAACAAATGATCTGGAGTTGGATGCCGTGATCTTTGATTTAAAAATTTTGTGGAATTTTCTCTTTTGGGAGACATGTGAAATATATACGGACAACAAAAACCTAAAGTATATATTCATACAGAAAGAGTTGAACATGTTCCAACAAAGATGGTTATAACTGAAAAAAGACTATGGCTGCTCAATCCATTACAACCTAGGGAAAGTGTACAAGGTGTCAGATTAACTATGTAGAAGGGACTTAGTGATTCTATCATTGATGAGAAATTAGAAGGATCCATCCTACATAGATTTAATGAATATGGACATGGGAATCAAAAAAATTGGAACATCCTCAATCTATTCACAAATAATTTCTCAACATTCCCTTTTGGAATGGACAAAGAATTCTGCAAAGTATGATGTAGGAATTTTGAATAAAGTGGATGCTATTAGAAAATGGAAATTGTCAGAGTTCAATTTTAATGAAGAAATAATTGTGAGATTTGGGAATAGACTATGTGTACCATCAAGTCCAGGGAGGAAGAAGGATCTTTTGGATGATTCACGTAGTTCAAATTTCATTATTCACTAATGAAACAAGAATATTTATGGGGATATCTAAGAACCTTTTTAATGGGATAATATGACGAAGTAGATCACTGAGTATACATCAATGTTCTTGGTGTGTCATCAAGTGAAGGTAGAGAGATGGACGTCTAAGGGGATTATGCATCCTTTTCACATAATAGAATGTAAATGGGAGAAAAACACAATGAAATTTGTCACTGGACTTCTAAAAGCAACCAAAAAAACAATGCAATATGTTTTGTTGTGGATTGTCTTACAAATTTTGCACACTACATTACGATTCCTGAGGATTTCTCATTAGATCAACTGGAACAGATATATATTTGGGAAGTGGTAAGGCTGCATGAATTACCATTATTTATTATATCCAATCGAGATACAAGATTCAAATATATGTTTTTGAAGACTCATTAACATGCTCTAGAATCTTAACTGATCTTTAGTATAACCTATCATCCTCAAATTGAAGGACATTCGGTGAGAACTATTCAAACACTGGAAGATATGTTAAGATCATGTTCAATAGAATTTAAAGGATATTGGGATCAACATATTCCTCTAGTTTAATTCTATTATAATAACAGTTACCACTCAAGCATTCAAATGAAACCTTATAAAGATATGTATGGGAAGTGGTGCAGAATGCCGACATGTTGGGTGAATTCGGTGAGCATAAACTACTTAGAAAAGAAATTGTATATAAAATGGAGGAGAAGGTGACTAGTATTCAGCAACAAATCAAGGCAGCCCAGAGTCAGTATAAGGGTTATGCAGATAATATTCAATGAGATCTTGAGTTTAATGTTTGAGTCATGGTATTTCTATGCATATATCCATGTATAATGGTCATAATTTTTGAAATTAAAGTGAAGTTAAGTCCTTGGTACATTGTTCCCTTCGAGATTCATGATTGTGTTGGGGCTGTGGCCTATCGGCTAGTACTTCCACCTACTATGGCCAAAGTACACGATGTTATTCCTGTATCCCTCTTTAGAAATTAAATACCTTACCCTTCAGATGTACTCTCTTCAGAGGTAGTACATCTGAATGATGATCTTTCTTATGAGAAGAAACTAGTGAAGATCTTAGACTATAAAGAACATGTTCTACGAAATAAGACAATGCCTCTCATCAAGGTATTATGAAAAGCCACAAGTTTGGAGAAGTGATGAGGGAATCATAGGAAGTGATGAATCCAAGTTACCCAAATCTATTTTAGTATTGGAAAAGAAAATTTCATGGATGAAATTTCTTATAGGGAGAAGATTGTAATGACCCAGATATTTATTAACGAAAAATCATCTTGGTATATTTAAATTCCTTCTTATTATGATGAACTTATTTGGTTCTATGTTTTATTTTTTGAAAATTTCATTATGAATTGTGACTATTGCTAATATAGACATTGAATTGTGATTACATGATTATTATAAATATAGGGCTTTAAAAAATCCAATTTACTCAGAAAACGAAAGCGATGGCCTCATCTAGTAGACATTCCCTATACGAAGCTCATTTATGTCACGACCCATCCTCGGGGCCTGTGTCGTGACAACCCCAAGCCCGCCTTCCATAGGCCAGGGGCTGGCGACTAGCACCAAGGCGTAATTACCGATAAAAAGGGAAGGTATTTCCTTTGTAATGTAGAAAAACACCACAGAGTAAACAAGTAGTAGAAGTAAACACTAAGTAAAAACTGATACAAAATTAAGTGCGGAAAAGTATGTGGTCCAGTATACAAACCCAAACTGAAAGTAAAGTACAACTGGAAAGGAAAAGCAACAACTAAAAGTAATGACACAGCCTCGAACCGTCCACTGGAAGTCCCACCTGAAGGGTGAGTACAGATAGCCTCCACAGCTCCTCGGGTCCAGCCATCTCCTCCGAGTACGTCCCACCCAGTGGTCCACCTCCGGGTACCAACCTGCTCCGCAAGCCTCAACCACGATCAGCGCTATCCATCGTCTGCAACCAACACAATGTAGTGCGGGCATATCCCATGAAGGGGTGAGTATAAGCTACTCAGTAGGGACCCCGAGACCCCCGAAGGTCTCCTAGAATACAAAAAGGATCATCTACAAAGGAAATATACAATCACGATGTAATATTCGACACTACCTAGGTATTTGCCCATACATATACCTAAGTCATAAATTCTCATTCGGCTCCAACATCCGTGCTCAAATTCAACCCAGTCCACAAAGAAAATCACAAACCAATCCACACAAGAAATAATAACGTAATCCACATAGGATATCAAGTAAATCTTATCGAAGATAAGGATTGAAATTCAAGATTCAGCTCAACTAGGTACACTGCTTCATAAGACGATAGAGATTATCCGATATTTCCACTGATTCGTCTAAGCCATTGGACCCACACATGATCGATAGGTACTAACCCCTGTAATGACCCACAAATGATCGATAGGTAACTAACCCCCGCAATGACCCACACAGGATCGGACCCACACAGGATCTGTAGGCGCTGTCCCACATAGGACCGCTGAGCGCTGACCCACCCAGGATCTGACCCACACAGGATTGGTAGCACTGATCCACATAGGATAGTTGAGTGTTTTAGTTATCACCGTTGAATCCATACATGATTTTTGTACAGTCATCATCGTCATCGTAGTCGCAGCCAACTCTAGGGTTCCCCCACATAGAAAGCTCGTTCGGGAGGGTCCGCTCAACGAGCCGAAGGGCTGAATCATCAACTGACACATATTCCAGAGTTTATGTATCCAAAATTTCTGTATCGTCAATAGGAACTCAGCGTCACAGATGGCTCGTCAATCGGACGCCCGGTCTGAGTGTTTTGGCTTTTTTGTCCGAGGGGCCCTTTTGGTTTTTATGTCAAAACTAACCCGACCATACTCCTACTGCGTCCAAACCTCATGTGGAGTAAGCCAAAAGGTCTGGCTCACTAAGAGTAATCCATCAATGTCTACGGCACATCAATCAGACGTCCAGAGCTCAAGTTATAACCGTTTCGCATTCGAGGACCCGGTTGGTTTCATGTACGAACCAACCCGACCGAACCCAAAGTACTCTAAATCCTTGAGTTTAATATACCAAAATGACAGTCTCGATCCCAGGATCGCATCGCAGCTAACGGTGCGTCGATCAGATGTCTGAAGCCAATGATATGGGCAGAAGATAGATGAAGATTCGGTAATAGGGGGTTCCGGCCCGGTCCGACCCAGCCTAATACCCTCTGGGTCGTCCTGAAACGGGTTGACCCTTCCCAGGTCCGGTTCCCGCCCACTTGGGCGCGGCCAGGCCCGGCGCGCCGGCGCCAGCTAGGGGCTCGTCCGTTTCGGCTGAGCGAAGGGATTCGAGGGGGGGGGGGGGGGCTGCCCCCCATTTTTTGTAGTTGCGGGCTCACATGGGGGCCGCTTTGCTGGCCAGCTGGGGGTTGTAAACCCCGGCTCTTCCCATGTCCGGCCGGCCCGCTCCTGCCGGCCGGCTGTTTCCGCCATGTGACCGGCAAGGGCCGGTCCCCCTACTTTGACGATAGTGGCCCAGAACCGACCCAATGTTCCCCTACTCTGCCGCGGCCCGGAACTGGCTACGGCCTTGGTCCTTTCGGCGCGGCGCGACGGCGCCGCAGCCATCCACCACGGCCCCGCTCCGGCCGTGGTGCTTTTGTTGTTTTCTGGCACGGCGCGACGGCACAACATCTTTGGTTCGTCTTCAACGGTGCGGCACGATGGCACTGTACTTAGTCCCCTTTCCTTAATAATTACCACTTTGTGCATCGGCACCGCGTTGCTTTGTTCGTGCCGCATCAATATCAAACAACCAAAAAGGTGAGGAGAGTCGGCCGAGTTCGTGCGGTCTGACCTCCTCACGTTATTGCGATAACAGGCGGCCCCAAATAGATGATAAAACAACGATGAAGTAATCAAGAAAAAATGAAACAATAACTAAACACCTACCTCGTCGAATCGTTGAGCGAGGGTTCGTCGTGGAAATAACCATCACAGAAGAAGGCATCACGGAAGGAGAGAGTTGTGTCCCGGGGAAATGATTCGTTGGCGTTGCTTCGTCGATCTCTGAGGATCTGGTGTCCTTCGTATTCTTCGCGTTCATTGTCGAAGAAGAAGAAGTTGTTCAAGCTCCTCAAATTTTCTCCAAAGACTCACACAACAAGAACAACCAAAATAAAATAAGTTCAACACTTATTTTATTAACATAACATAAGCTTTTGAATTCAAACAATCAAATTAAACTCCACTAAATAATTAACTTATTTAATCAAATTAATGGTGATTTTAAGGGGTTAGGGAATATGTAGGGGTAGGGTTCATGTGGGCCCCACCACTCTAATAACCTCCCATGGGAAGTTGGGTGGTTACCCCAACTTCCACTGAATGCTTAAACCAATTAGAAATAAAAATTGTAGCTAAATGTTTATTTTAACTTCCACAATTTTTATCAACTTCTATCTTGTAAACGCAACTCCAGAAAAAGTGTTCCTAAGAAATTACCGGCACTACGAATCCATCGGTGCCCTCGGAATTCGATTCCGAGCAGCAGTTCAAAAGTTAGAAAAACCCGCTCGTTCGTTCACTGAACATACCCGAGCTAAACTTCGGATAGATATTCCGGGCACACCGGGCCTCAGAATCAAGTGCCGTCAGAAACCGCGTTCTAGTAAAATCCCAAAGAAATTTATGAAAAAAATTTCCTTGAATTTTACAGGTCTTTATATTACTCCCACCTCAGGGCTTTACGTACCTGTAAAGATGCATCAAAAACTAAGGGAACAAATGTGGGTACTGTGCACGCATCTAATCCTCCCGCTCCCAAGTGCTCTCTTGGAGGTACATGTGCTTCCATCTGATATGAACTAGAGTAATCGACCATCCACGTAGGACCCGCTCCTGTCGATCCTCGATCTCTAATGGGACCTCCGCAAAAGTCTCCCCATCATCAAGGTCCATCTCCCCATGGTCAATGATATGTATCGGGTTATGCATGTATCTCCTTAGCTGAGATACGTGGAAGACGTCGGGCACTCGGTGAAACTGAGGTGGTAGAGCCAAGAGATAAGCCACCTTGCCAATCCTAACGAGGACCTGGAATGGTCTGATGACACGTGGATACAAATTTCTTCCTCGGCCAAATCGCAGTATACCATGTCGAGGTGAGACCCACAAGAAGACATGGTCACCATCCTCGATCTCCAGTGGCCTCCGCCTCCTATCAGCATAAGACTTCTGTCGGCTCTGAGCTGTCCTCATCTACTCCTGGATGACCTGGACCTTCTCTGTCATGTCCTGAACCATCTCCAGTCCCACAAGTGCTGACTCCCCAGGGTCTGTCCAGCACAGAGGTGACCTGCAAGGTCGGCCATAAAATGCCTCATATGGTACCATCCCAATGGTGTAGTGGTAGTTGTTGTTGTACGCGAACTCCATCAAGGGTAGGTGGTCCTCCCAGCTATGACCAAAGTCGAGGGCACATGCGCAGAGCATGTCCTCGAGAGTCTGAATGGCTCTCTCCATCTGACCATCTGTCTAAAGTTGAAAGGCGGTACTCAGACATAGATGCTTCCCGAATGCCTCCTACAACCCCTTCCAAATCCGGGAAGTAAAGCGAGCATCTAGATCAGATACGATAGTTGATGTCACACCATGAAGTCATACAATCTCCTGAACGTAGAGATACCCCAAGATCTCCACTGATCCCTGCTCTATGATGGGTATGAAGTGAGCCGACTTGGTGAGTTGGTCAACAATCACCCAAATGGAGTCATGGCCTCTGGAAGTGTGTTGAAGTCCAGTCATGAAGTCCATAGATATCCCATCCCACTTCTACTCGGGAACCTCCAAGGTCTATACCAAGCCTGCTGGTACCTGGTGCTCTGCCTTCACCTGCTGGCTGGGGAGGCATCAAGAAACGAACTCTACCACAACCTTCTTCATGCCTGGCCACCAGTGTTTTCGTCTGAGATCCTGGTACATCTTCTCCACTCTAGGATATACCGCCAGATGGGAAGTGTGAAAAAATCTCAGCACCTCCTCTCATAAAGCAACTGGTACCAAGGTCCGTTATCTGAAAAGGACATCATGCTCTCCTCCCACGGAGAATCCATCAAGTGCATGTCCTGATGATTTATGTGCACGCTGCGTCTCACAGTCGGCATCCCCACACTATGCCTCTCTGACCCACTGCAGTAGTGGAGGAGTGACTGTGTGTGACTGAAGGAAGGATGCTCCATCTCTATCCACGAAGGATATCCGCAAAGCGGATAGCTGTTCAATCACCTCCCCAAGTAGCTGGATGCCCATCCTCCTGCTGAGAGCATCGGCTACTACGTTCCCATTCCCATGAGTATAGACTATCTCAAAGTCATAGTCCTGGAGGAACTCGAGCCATCGCCGTTGTCTCAGGTTCAGGTCCTTCTGCGAGAAGTTGTACCTGAGACTCTGCTGTTCAAAATACACTGTAAAGCGCTCGCCCATCAGATAGTGTCACCACATCTTCATAGTGAAGACCACTGCTGCTAACTGCAGGTCAAGGGTAGCGTAGTTCTGCTCATGCTGCCTCAACTGACGTGATCCATAGTCGATCACAGCCCGCTCCTACATCAGGACACATCCGAGTCCGGTCCCTGATGCATCGCAGTAAACTACATACCCTACTCCCTCCTCCGGCAACCTCAAGATAGGCGCGCTTGTCAATCTCTGTCTCAGCTTCTGGATGCTCTGCTGACATCTGTCTGACCACACAAAGGGTTTCCCCTTCTTCGTCAATGGTGAGAGTTGTTTCGGAACTTTGGAGAAGTCTGGCACAAATATCTGGTAGTACCCAGCTAGTCCCAAGAAACTTCGTACCTCCGTCACGCTCCTGGGTGGCTCCCATGATAGCATTGCCTCAATCTTCGCAGGATCCACCGCAACTCACCCCTCAGAGATGACATGTCCCAAGAATTGGACCTCTCTTTTCCAGAACTGACACTTCGAGAGCTTTCCATAAAGCTGGTTCTCTCGGAGTGTGTCTAGTACAACCCATAAGTGGTAGGCGTGCTCCTCCTCAGTCATCGAGTAAATAAAAATGCCGTCGATGAAGACGACGACAAATCGATCGAGGTATGGCTGAAAGATACTATTCATGAGGTCCATGAACACTGATGGAGCATTGGTTACGCAAAATGGAATAACCAAGAACTCATAGTGGTCGTACCGACATCTGAAGGTTGTCTTCTGCACGTCCTCGTCCTGAACTCTGAGCTGAGGATAGCCTGATGTAAGGTCTATCATCGAGAACCATTGTGCTCCCCTGAGCTAATCGAAGAGGTCTTCAGTCCTCGGTAGTGGATACTTTTTTTTTCACTATCACCTGGTTCAGGCAATGATAGTCGACAAAAAGTCACTAGCACCCGTCCGCCTTCTTGGCGAACAATATCGGGGAAGTCCAGGGTGAAACACTGGGTCGGATGAATCCCTTGCCCTGCAAGTCCTCAAACTGTACCCGTAACTCGAGAATCTCGGCGGGAGCCATTCGATATGCTAGGGTGGATATCGAGGCTGTCCCGGGGTACAGATCAATATAAAATTCTTACTCTTTGTGAGGAGGTAGTCCTAGAACGTCGTCGGAAAAAACGTCTGCATACTGATCCACCACTGTAAGGAAACAGGACTCCGCACGTCAACTGCTCCTAGGATGTGGCTAGCCAAATGATTTGTGATGGGCTGTCCTCTCCTCTGCGAGAGTCCATCCTGTGCTGCGAAGGCTCCCCTCTCGCCTGTGAAGGTGAACCTTTCCCTGTCGGTGCGTACACACCGCACCTTGCGCCAAATACAGTCGATCTGAGCATGGACTGTAGATAACCAATCCATGACAAAGATGATGTCGTAAGGCCTCGACGCCGCTACAAGAAGATCCCAGACAAAGCTCTCACCACCTAGAATAATCTCACACTACCGGCACCAGTGCGTAATCATTGTGTCTTCTCCCATATGAGTCTCTAGTCGTAAGGATCGGTCCAACAGCTCTGTCGGAATCTCCGAGCTCCGAACAAGGGCAGTGGATATGAAATAATGACTCGCTCCTGTGTCTATAAGAACTACAACAAGGATGTAATAGACACAGATAGTACCTTGAATCATCTCGGGTGCGCCGTGGTCATAGGCCTCCGCTGCCTGAAGATGTGCATGTCTCTACCCGCCAGCTCCCTGTGGTCGGGGTGAACCTCTTTGTGGTGGTGGTGGTAGAGTCTCAATGCGTCGGCCACCACCTGCTGCTCGGCCAGCTCCTCTGTCACTTCCACCTGCCCCCTGCGGACCACCACGCTCGACCCTCAACCTCTGCCTGGGTGGACCCTCAACCATTTGTTGCTCCTCTGCATGACGGGTCGGGTAGTCATGAGCCCTGTGGCCCTGCCCGCCGCATGCGTAGCACTGTCTGCCTCTCGAAAGACTGGCTCCATGCTGTGTGCCCCGCACTGATGAGCTAGTGTCCTGAGGACGTCTGCCTGAGCGTCTGGTCTGCCAGGACCCATGAGTCATCCATTGACTGCCTGCTACAGAAGACTCTGCTACTTGCCGCCCTATGGTAGGTCTCGCTGCTGATGTAGGCTCAGCAAGGAAGCTCTCGATCAGAAGGGCACGCTCCAGTACTCCTGCCTGTGTCGGAATGCAGAGGGAGATCAGCGATGCCCTGATCTCCTGCCTCAGACCCTGCTCGAAGTTCCGTGCCTAGAAGAATGGGTCACGTACCATGTTCATCGAGTAGCGCGAGAGATCAGTAAATCTCGCCGAGTACTGGGCGACTGTCAACCTTCCCTGCCGCAACTGAAGAAGCTTCTGGATGCACACCGCATGGAGGGTGGATCGGATGAACTCTGAGTGGAGGAGGCTCTCAAAGTCCTTCCAGAGGTGAGATGCCTCTTCGTGCACCTAGAGCATCAAGATCCACCATCTGCCTGCTGCCGTGTGCAGTAGTCTCACTGTGAGGATCACCATGAGGTCTGTGGTGTCCTCACTAACCTGAAAACTTGTACAACTGCATCCAGCCAATCCTTGGCTTCCAGAGGGTTCGTCTTCCTATGGAACCTGGGCAGTCGCTGACGCTGAAACTCAGGATGTGCACTATGGTAATGTGCATCATCCGCAGCTGGGGCTGGTAGCATCGGTGGGTCGGTGGGTAGAGGTACCGCTGATGCCTCTACTGTCAAAGGGCCTCGTACCGAGGCTTCTTCGCTCGGTAGGCTGTCGTCGTGCAAAAATCGTAGAACCATAGCTGGCTGCTGTCGTGGGGCCATTCTGAAAAGGAACAGGTTCCCCACGGTCATACAGTATACCTAGTGAGCTGACATAAAGTAATCACTATGAAAACATGAAACACACATTCAATCAATGTTTTCGTGCATTAAGTTGGAAATCAGAAGTCAGGTTCCTGGTGTACGGATACGTCGGCGGCCGCACCAACACTAGACTCCCTGGACTGATAACCACACTCAATACTCTTAACACTATTGCTTCAAAAACCATTATCAGAGTCATGAGTTCTGCGGTAGAACTGAAATTCTTTGATACCAATTTTTCACGACCCGTCCTCGGGGCCCGTGCCGTGAGTACCCCAAGCCCACCTTCCATAGGCCAGGGGCTGGCGACTAGCACCATGGCGTAATTCCCAATAAAAAGGGAAGGAATTGCCTTTGTAAAGTAATCCAAAACCACAGAGTAAGAAAAAATTACAAGTAAACACTATGTAAAAAACGGATACAAATATAAGTGCGGAAAAGTAAGGGGGCCAGTATACAAACCCAAACAGAAAATAAAGTACAACTGGAAAGGGAAAATAGCAACTGAAAGTAAAGCCAGAGCCTCGATCCATCCAATGGAAGTCCCACCTGAAGGGTGAGTACAAATAGCCTCCATAGCTCCTCGTGTCCAGCCGTCCGCTCCGAGTACATCCCGCCCAGTGGTCCACCTCTAGGTATCGACCTGCTTCGCAAGCCTCAACCGTGATCAGCGCTATCTGTCGTCTGCAACCAACACAATGTAGTGCGGGTATAGCCTGTGTAGGGTTGAGTATAAGCTACTCATTAGGGACCCCGAGACCCCTGAAGGTCTCCTAGAATCCACACATTATAATCCACAAAGGAAAGATACAATCAAGAAATAACATCCGACACTACTTAGGTATATGCCCATACATATACCTAAGTCATCAATTCTCGTTCGGCTCCAACATCCGAGCTCATGTACAACCCAGTCCACACAAGAATTTACAAAACAATCCACACAGGAAAGCATAACGTAATCCACACTGGATATCAAGTCAATCTTATCGAAGATAAGGATTTAAAGTCAAGATTCAGCTCACACAAGTATACTTCTTCGTAAGACGATAGAGATGATCAGATATTTCCACTGATTCATCTAAGACGTCAGACCCACATATGATCGATAGGTATTAACCCCCACAAATTACCCACAAAGGATTGATAGGTATCTATCTACCGCAATGACCCACAAAGGATCGATTGGTAACTAACCCCCGCAATGAACCACACAGGATCTGACCCACACAGGATCTGTAGGCGCTGGCCCACACAAGACCACTGAGCGCTAACCCAGACAAGATCTGACCCACACATGATCGGTAGAACTGATCCACGTAGGATTGCTGAGTGATTTAGTCATCGTCGACGAATCCACGAAGGATTTCTGTACAGTCGTCATCGTCGTCGCAGTCGCAGCCAGCTCTAGGGTTCCCACACACATCAAGCTCGTGGGGGAGGGTCCGCTGCACGAGCCGAAGGGCTGATACATCAACTGACACATAGTTCGGAGTTTATGTATCCAAAAGTTTTGTATCGTCAACAAGAACTCAAAGTCACAGACAGCGCGTCAATCAGACGCCCGGTCTGAGAGTTATTGTCTTTTTCGTCTGAGGGGCCCGGTTGGTTTTTAAGTCCAAACTAACCCATCCATACTCCAATTACGTCCAAACCTCGAGCGGAGTAAGACAAAATGTCCTTCTCACTAAGAAGAATCCAACAATATCGATGTCACATCAATCGGACGTCCGGAGCTCAAGTTATAAGCGTTTCCGCTCCGAGGGCCCGGTTGGTTTCGTGTACGAACCAACCCGGCCGAACCGAAAGTACTCTTAAACCATTAGTGTAATATACCTGAACCACCGTCACGATCCAAGGATCGCATCGCAGCTGACGGTGCGTCGATCGGAGGTCCACAGCTCATGATATGGGCAGAAGACCGATGGAGCTTCGGTAATAGGGGTTCGGGCCACGTCCGACCCGGCCCGATACCCTCTGGGTCGGCCCGAACCAGGTCGACCAGTCTAGGGTCCAGGTCCGGCCCGCTTGGGCGAGACCTGGCCCGGCCCGGGCGTGACCCGGCCTGACAGGCGCAGTGCGGCCTGGTCTGGCGGACCGGCCAGGGCAGCCGGCCCGGCGCAGGGGCGCCAGGTAGGGTCTCTGCCGTTTCGGCCGAGCAAAAGGACGTGGGGGGGGGGGGGGGTGCCCCCCATAGTTTTGTAGCCACGACCCCACATGGGGGCCAATTTTCTGTCCAGACAGGGGTCGTAACCCCCGGCACTTCCCCTGTCTGGCCGGCCCGCTCCGGTCGGCCGGCTGTTGCCGCCACAGGACCGGCAAGGGCCGGTCCCCCTGCTCCGACGCAGGCAGTCCGGAACCAGCCGTCGGTTCCCCTACTCCGCCGTGGCCCAGAACCGGCCACGACCTTGGTCCGTCCGGTGCGGCGTGATGGCACTGTGCCCATACACGGAGGCCCCGCTCTGGCCGCGGAGCTTTTGTGGTTTTCCGGAACGGCGCGACGGCACCGCATCTTTGGTTTGTCTTCAACGGCACGGCGTGATGGTGTCGCGTCTTTGGTTCTTCTTCAATGAAGCCACACGACGGCACTGCACTTCATTCCCTTTCATTAATAATTATCACGCGGTGCTTAGGCACTGCATTGCTTTGTTCGTGCCGCATCAATATCAAACAACCAAAAATGGGAGGAGAGTCGGCCGTGTTCATGCGGTCCGACCTCCTCCCATTATTGTGATAACAGGCGAACCCAAATAGACGATAATCCAAGGATGAAGTAATCAGGAACAAACGAAATAATAATTAAACCCCTACCTCATCGAATCGTTGAGCGAGGGTTCATCACGGAAATAACCATCTCGTAATAAGGCATCGCAGAAGGATAGAGTCGCATCGCGGGGAAATGATTTGTCGGCGTCGCATTGTCGATCTCCGAGGATCCGGTGTCCTTCGCGTTCTTCGCATTCTTCGTCGAAGAAGAAGAAGAAGATCTTATTGCTCCTCAAGTTTTCTCAAAATACTCACACAACCAGAAAAACCAAAATAAAATAAGATCAACACTTATTTTATTAACATAACTTAATCTTTTGAATTCAATCATTCAAATTAAACTCACATAATTAATTAACTTATGTTATCAAATTAATGGTGACATAAGGGGTTGGGTAATATGAAGGGGTGGGGTTAATGTGGGCCCCACCACTCTCATAACCTCCCATGGGACATTGGGTGGTTACCCCAACTTCCACTGAAAGCTTAAACCACTTAGAAATAAAAATCATAGATAAAATTTTATTTTAACTTCCACAATTTTATAAACTTTTCTCGTCTAAAAGAAACTCTGGAAATTGTGTTTCTAAAAAATTACTGGCGCTATGAATCCATCGGTGCCCTCGAAATTCGATTCCAAGCACCAGTTCAAATGTTAGAAAAAACCAGCTCGTTCGTTCACTAAACGTACCCGATCTATACTTCGAATAGAAATGTCGGGAACACCGGGCCTTGGAATCAAGTGCTATCAGGAACCGCGTTCATGTAAAATCCCATAGAAAATTAAGAAAAATGTTCCCTTGAATTTTACGGGTCATTACAATTTATTAGAGCTCAGAAAGGAGGTGGCATCATTGGGACTCTCTGTTGACCAATCCCATGCTGATCTTGAATACATTAATCTTGAACGGAGCTACCAACGAGAGATATGGAAGTTGGTAGTGATTACTACTAAATCAATGTTATCTAGGCCACCCCAAAAGCCTGTCACCATCGTGTAACTAACCCTAAGGTCTTGTTCAGGGGTTTTAAGGGGTTATGTAACAAGGCCCTCGTAATACTATTATGTAAATTATTCATTTATAGAGAATATAAATTCTTTTTATTAATGTTACTTTGTATATTATTTTTAAATCCAAAATAGTATTTTTAGTTAATATTCTACAAGGAAATATAGTTTGATGAATTAATGGATTTTTGAATTAAATAATATTTTTATAATGCATTATTATTATTATTAAATTAATTTTTTATAAATATAAATTATCGTTATATTTTAGGAATGCAATTGTAATTTTCATTGAGGTTTAAAAAATATTTTTGTCAAAACCCATGAAATTTTGATAAATATAAATTTTTATTTTCAGAGTAAAAATTCACATATTTACTAAATTATATATATAAAATGAATATTATTTTTGGAACTAGTATGTCGAAATTATCCAATGGAGAGTTTTTTTATAATTTTCTGAGACTGTTGAGTTTTTGTGAAAAAATTAAATACAGTTTAAATATATAATGTGTTTTATGACATCATAATGATCCAGTAGTGCTGTAATAAAATACTATAAACATTATATTCGGAAAATATATGTTTTAAAATTAAATAATGTGATTTTTTGATTTTTTTTAATTACTAAGAAAAGAACTAGTGGACCCTTCATGTCATATAAAACATCTTGTCTTTCTAAATTGTTTTCCTTGAGAGTGTGACTCACCTCCACATAAGAAACCCTATTATTTTACGAATTTCTACAATTGTATTTATAAAATATTGTTTTCATTTCCCTTTGGGAAAAACCATGTGCAAAAACAATGTCCTGGTTTGTGGTTTTGATTAGTTTAAAGTGAGGTTTCCCAAAGCTCCCAAGAAGTCTCTCTCAAGCCCCTCCCAAGCCTTTGAGATCACACTTCCATGTAAGGGATTTATTCATTTCTCATTTTGTCCAATTTTATTTACGTTTTTATGCCCTTTTTATTCAAAAATGATGGTCTATGATTTTTAACCTCCCACATAGCTCTCTATTTATTATTGGATGGTGGGAGGTCCCTTTCTCTCTCATTAATTCCTTCCATGTACACCCGTTATCATACCCAAATTCGAGGAGGTATTTCTCTCTCCACTTTTACATCCATGTAATTATTTTGTATAATCTATCTAAATAACATTAATTTTTTGGGACATGTATCTATATGAACCACTCTCTATCCATTTTATGTAAATATGACGAGAAACCCATTTCTATTTAATCAACCATTTTCATGAATCCTTATGTAAAACTATTATACTACCTAATTTTTACTTTGCTTTCCCATGCCAAGATCATTATGTAGTGAATACCATACCCATGTATCAATCTAGTGTATTAAATTTTATGCACATATACATATTTAATGGTACTTTCATGTATTTATTTCAGATTACATAATTTTCGAATCACTTATGATTTTGATTCATTCCATGATATATGATCCAAGTGGCACACTTATGCATCAAATGAATTGTTTAAGAAGGGTGTGCCCTAAATGTGATCCAATGAATTTGGTGAAATACTGTATCATGATATATCATGTTCTATTGCTGTTGAATCATGATAATTCAAGTGAAATGAGTGTTTACTCATGCTTCATGTGCAATGAGGGTTTACTCATGCTCCAAGTGCAATGAACCTTGGATCATGGTAATTCCCTATTAAGTGTTTTTTCCACATATCTATGTGAAGATTAACATTTTTTATCTTGCCTTTATGTTCATGTTTCCATTATTCTCCATTTATATTCCTATTTTCTATCTTGTATTTAATTCTTCATGTTATTCCCTATTTATTCACATAATAGTCTTTGTATCTCAGTCTTTTCTAATGCATGTCACCATGTTATCCCATGAAATGCTAAGTACGAGGGAATGTAGTGGTCACGTAAAATAATTTTTCAATAAATATGTCGTATTTTATGATTA
Organism: Viscum album; assembly: GCA_963277665.1. Taxonomy (NCBI): domain Eukaryota; kingdom Viridiplantae; phylum Streptophyta; class Magnoliopsida; order Santalales; family Viscaceae; genus Viscum; species Viscum album. The sequence continues at coordinate 1,950,086,259 of OY728136.1, read as the reverse complement.
ATGTTGTTATGTAATGATCCGAATCACCGAAGACACTAGACCTCTTGATCTTTTATATTGTATAAATTTATGTTTATGCAACAAGTCATGTTTTAGTCTGTAATACAGAGTAGTGTTGTCGTACATTATACATGAGAGACAAAAATATCTGCAAAGTGGTTTTTATATTGGATATCAAGGTGGAAATGAATGCTGGAATTACATATAAATCATGTAATTCTTCTAAGAAGGTAAAACTAGAATTAACTGGAATCCATAAAAACCATATTGTGAAAATTACAAGCTTCAATTTATTTTTAATGTGTCAGATGAAAAATATATGAAATTTTCCTAAAGGTACTAGAACATTTTTTAAGTGTGGAATGGAGGGTCATCAGACAATTGATTTCAAAATTGATGGGATATAAGTTTGATATTGATCATAATTGAAGGAAATATATATAGAACACACCCAACACATAATATTGTTTTAAATACAGTTAAAATTTTCATAATGGGAATCAATTCATCAATCCAACAGAAAATAGGGATGATAAGCCATAGTAACTTGTGATGATAATGGGAAATTGAAAATAATTTGATTCATAATAATTAGGTCTCACTAATCCTAACTACATTTGTAAGGAATTTCATTTTTGATTTTATATCAATGATCCATATAAAATATTATTTGTTAATCATATAGTCATATTTCTTATGATTATCTACCTTTACATGTATTATGGAATTAATAAATTGTATTTGATATTCTATCAATACAAGGCCGAATGAAATCATCTAATAGTAGTGTTTTTTGTATATGATAAGAGATTATTTATGGAAGAAACGGACAATTTTCCTGTTGAATCATGTGTATATCCTTATAATATAAACATAATAGTTATTTAAAACATATTTTTCTTATGATATTATGGTCGGTCAAGTGGTTAAATTCATTTATGAAGCTTTTGAGGTTTTATATAATTGTAGTTTATCAGGACTATGAATATTTTGTGAGGAATTAATCCAAATTAAACTATTTGGTTTTGTATTATTTGTCAAATATAGTTGAGGTGGGATTAGATTACATTTTTTTGATATATGATTAATGCTAATAGAAAGAATTTGGGTTAATCTTATCCGTTAATTTTAGATAATTGTGGGTTATAGTTAATCAACTTTGGAATTCATGAAAAACCATTACCCTCAGAGAATATTTTTCTTTGGATCCTCTTACTATGATATACATTAACTAGATGTTATGGTTTCATGTAATACCACATTCAATTCGATTTTATCATAATATATAGATTACCTTTATTTTTTGGTGAATTATTCCATATTCTCTTGATATGTAGTTGATTTTTAACACTATATATCATCCATAGAAATATTATTACTATGAGAGAATAATTAAAACCATAGAATATATGGTAATGTATTAATCTCTCTGTTTAAATGGTTATTGGTATTAACACCATCCTTAAGTTGAGTTTTCATTCAATAGTAGATTTTACATGATTGGTCATACAGATCCTTATGAATTCCATTATGGAATAAAGTGTAGAACTCTAATGTATAAGAATGATGTTGGAGAATAAAATCTATTGGGACCCGAAAAAGTTAATGAAATGTCATAGAAAGTTAGATCCATTCAACCACATGTGATAAAAGAAGAAATTTGATAGAAATTTTATGCAGAAAATCATTGATGTGGTCGAGAATTTGATGTTGGTAAGAAGGTCTTTCTCCATTGATGAAACAAGGAAAAACTAATCCGTAGGTATATCAGTCAAACTAAAATACTAGATTGTATAAAGAGTGATTTTAATTATTGCTGATTTCACTAAACCTATATCATGTTTACGATGTGTTCCATTTATCACTCTTGAAGAAGTATATTCTTTATCCATCCCATTTACTAAACTCATATGTTGTACAATTGGATAATGATATTTATTATGATGAAAAAGAATAAATGATTAAGGATATCACAGAGGATGTTCTATGGAAAATGGCCACTAACCCGGTCAATGATATGCGGTGAATGAACTATCTTAATGAAGCTAAATCAGAATATGAGGACATAATAAGGATTATTTATCTGTAGTTGTTTGTAATAGAGTAAAAATTTTCAAGGGTTAAATTCATTTTAATTGGGGTAGAATAACAACCAATGTTATTTTGAATTTTTAAAAATTAATTTAATAAATTCAATATTTTATATTACATGTATCACATAATTAATATTGATGTATATTCCACACAATGTTTATCATGTGTTACACACAATAATGAGTTTAAATAATCATGGATTAGTTATAAAATTTTATTATTTAACATGACAGTTATCACATGTTTTCTTGGATTGGTGGATGTGAATAATATTTACTAAAATTTTCAAATATATGGTTTATACACGTATTTATATTTAATTATTTGGTGACAATTTTTTTCAAAATTAAATTCAAAACTATTTGAATATAATAGAAATATTCTACTGGAAGAGATACTATATTTATGAAAATAAAAACATTTTACCACAAAAAAATTAAAAATTTTGGTGAATGGTTTTAATTATAAATAAACATTATGTAGTCATTAATGTAATTATTAATGATCTTATGTGATTACAAGATAATATATAATAATAATGATTATTTTAATTTTAAAACTATATTTTTATAGAAAAAATTTGTTAGATTTTTTTCATAAACTATTTTAAAACATATTTTTTAAAATTTTAAAAACATTATTTGAAAATTATAATTTCATTATTCAATTAATATTATAAAAATAATCATAGGATGAAATATTTATAATTTTCTAAAAGATTAATTAATTTGAGGAATATTTAAAAATACTGAAATATAATTTAAAATTATATTATATTTTAATTTTTTTTGATGAATTTGAGTTATATTATTAATTGAATATAAATTAAAATTAGATAAATTATACAACAATTAAGAAAACTTTGTTCATTAAAATAATTTTAATAATGAAATTGGATATAAAAACATTGTATACTTTTGAAATATTCTACCTAATTTTTTTTCTTATTACATCATAATGATTAATATAATGAAATAAACTAAGGTTAATTGAATTAACCAAACAATATTCCATATTTTTAATTAAAAAAACATATATTAATGAATAATATCAACATAAATTTTTACCAAATTCAATAGTAAAAATATTAAAAATAAATTTCTCTAGTTAAGGTAAACATGTTTTTAAAGGGGGTTAAACTAAAATGATAATGGTTATAATGGCCTTAAAAATATATAAAAGTAATATTCATGCCATATTTATAATGTATATGATATAATTATTGTGACTAAAACATTTATAATCCTATTTTAGGGATAAAAACCTAGATATATTTTTTATTTTCAATAAGTACAAGTGTTCCATTCATCATTATTATAAAAGGTCACCAATTATTATATATTCTACAAAATGATAAACCAAAATAGTTATGAAAATAAATTACTAAATAAGCTAAAAAATCCTACCAATCATACAATAATAATTTTTTTGAAATCTAACATATGTTCTCTTTTTTTTGAAACCTAAGGAGGTTTCTGGATGAAGAGGAAACATTCTTCAAAATGAATTTTTATTTTATTTTTTACACTACCACCTATGATTATTAATAAAAAACCCTAATTTAATAACCTATATATCTTCATCATAAGTATATGTTTGAATTTTAATTACATGACATAAAGCCATCTCTCCTTCTATAAAATTGGATTCCAATTCATCCTTCAGGTGTATGATGTTGTACCTACTCCTGAACCAATATCATTAATTTTTTCCATTACAACCAATCATGTTTGGGTATGACTATTGATATAAACTATATATATGATATGTATAACCAAATTATACCTCTGAAGTAATTATATCATATATAATTTTTTCCCATTCCATTGGGAATATGATAATGTCTCTCATGTGTACGGAGGACCACCACCTTGCGATGTGATTTGACTTTATTTGACTAAAGATTAAAGTAGGGTAATGTAAATGCATATATTTGATATTAATAAAATAAATATGATAATAATTTTATATTTTTCATTCTATAAAGATAATTTAAAATAATAATTCATAACTTTTCACTCATTAAATGTTAATAACATTGTACATGTACATCTGGGTTGTGGCTTTTATGAAGTGATTGGACTCTATTTTCATCACCGGACAACATGGATGATATATTTTAATATTTATAGAAAAAATTTGATTTTTTTTATATTTTGATAATTCTGTAATGTTAATACATTACATATCTGTATTCTGTAATGGTCTTTAAGAATTAGAAATGATACTTTTGCATACATACGTCCTCATGTCTCCATGATCCTATCATATATTATTTATCAAAATAATAGTTCATAATTATTATTAATATTATAATTTATTTATAAATATTATTATTATGTTATTATTATTTTGGATATTTTGGTACCATTATCAATGAAGTAGATCCAAAAATAATATATCACAACGTAAACAAAAAACAAAGTACTTATTTCTAGAAACATGACATTAATGTGGAATTGTTAATCAAATGGTAATAAAATAGCATTAGTAAATCATATGGGGTATGATATAAGTAATTTAGATTCTATAATATATTAATCATAAAAATATATTTATTTTAAATAATACTTGAACATGTATAAAAGATGTTGATACTCGTAGTATGTGATTCCCATCTCACATTTATATTTCTTTCAGTCACATTCCATATTCACCATGTTACCCTTTTATGAGTTCTATATAATACCTAATAATCTATATTATTATGATACTAAATTAAATTATTTTTATTTACATATCCATTTTATTATCTCTCTTTCATGGGTTTTACGATTCAATTGATTTCAAACTGATAATGGAATTTTCCCCTAATTTTCCTTCTTTGAGACATATAATTATGTTATGCATATATCTTCTTATAAATGTTGTATATATATATACCCTTTGGTATGTAATATTATGGAATTAATAGTCTTCTTGGTAGTTTATGTTTTATTTAATGATTTTATTTAATGGCCCATACATTGAATAGTAACCAAATTGGTAATGATTTTATCTTATGATCTCATCATTTATGAGGGATTAATTTGATTGTGTTTCCATTGATAGAATATATTGATCCATATATTAATAAAACTGTTAATTTTTTTATATAATGTTTATTATAAGTGAAATAACTTTTCCTTTCATTTTTCGCAATTTATTTACTATAGATTTTAAAAAATATTTTATAAAGATTAATTTTTTCGGTCAACAAACCATTTTCGTTCAAAACCATGTTTTCTAAAAATATCTTCAAAAGAAATTAATCAATTTTTCTAAATTGATTTAATAAATAAATTAAATTTAAAAAAACATCTTTTAAACAACATAATTGATCTTTCATGTCATTTTAAATATCAGTGTCACATTGGATTTTAATGAAAACATAAAATATACCTTTTTTATGGAATAAAACGAATTTCATACCATCATGGCCATTATTTTAATTGAATATTATGATGTTAATATTAATTTTAATTTATAAGGTAAATTATTTAGAAGAAATATTATATTATAATAGGTTTTTTTGAATTTTGAAAGGTTTTTTTCTTCATTAAATTTTTTAAATTATTTTAAAATATTTATTTACATATTTACAAATTTCTTTTCAATGAAAATAATTACAAAAATATATAATGATTAAAAAACCTATTTCCAAATAATTTTTATCTACATAAATAATAATCTAATGCGACTTATCTTTCAAAAACAATTTACTTCTAAAATTACATCCAATGTTGTAACATATTCTTTACTAGGGATGTCAACTACGGATACCATGATTAATTATTATCAGAATGGTTTATGATGAAAAATATGTTTACAAAACCAATTTTTCTTCCATAGGTATTTACATGTTAAATTTTTTTTTGAAAACATTGCCTATTACACTAGGAAATACTTTTATGAGACAATGAAATTATATAAAACTTTTCACTTTAACATAGGTTATGGTATGATAAAATATTAACCAAACCCATTTTTTTCTCGGGGATCTAATATAATGAATGTTATATGATGATTTTTACATAAATATAAGGATAATGTGATATCTGAGACATATATCTCCCTCTAATGCATTAGGTAATGATTATAATTTTTGATCGCATTTATTTCATGGGAGGTTATCCAATTCAAAAAAGATGACACACATGTGTTTTTCCAAATACCGAAAGATGATATATTGGAGGCCATACTATTCTTGTAGTTGGTACATGGATGTTTTTCCCAATACTAACATGTTATGAATACATTAGTGGGGTTCCATGAAAAGATATTTTCTATAAATTTTTGTACAAAACAAATCTATATATTATGACAATGTTATTATCTCATGGATCATGTTCTTTTATTTACTTGTGATTAAGGTTTTTGTAACTACCATTCATTATAGTATGAATCAAGATTATTATCCTTGATATGCATGGTATAGTTTTCAAATGTTTTTTCATCTTATCAAAACTTTTTACTGACGTTATGTTCATGGGTTTCCATTATTAACCAATAAGAAGCATCTCATCTCTCCCATAAATAAGATACCTTTATGTTAGATATAAAGAAAATATTTAGGTGGGATATGTTTGGGAATAATAATAAAGATAAATAAAATAATGGAATATGTTGAACATATTTAACCAAATTAGAAGATTGTGTACCTAGACATCAAAAAGAATAAACCATAATGGTATTTACATGTGCTGTGTTATATAATAAATATTAATCTTAAATAATGTCATGTATATGAATTAAAATCATGGGTCATTACATGCAAATAATAATGGTTAATTAATTTGGTTATGTGTGGGAGGTGTTATATCATTCTATGTATAAGTGAATTTTTGGATTATTTTAAGGTAGAAAGATGATTTTTGAAAATAGATATATTTTTTAGGTATAGTAAGAAAAGGATGAAGTAGTTTGATATCTAATATAATACATTTAGGTTTTAGTAAGGAATCATACAACTCATTTTTATGTAATTTAGTTTTTTAATTCTTCAAATTCCTTCATGTGTCTTATGAAATCCATTTTCAGGGTTCTTCAATTTGTTCACAGTAGTGTCCATCAATTCCCTACTGACGTACATAATGTTTGATGAGGAAATTAATGAGTATCAAAGTAAGATATTTCTTTATACACAAAACACATATATTAATTGAAATTATACATATTATAGAAATACTATTATTTTATTATGATTGTATAACCTGGTTGATGAATTTTAATGGTATAAATGAGTGTAAAAACACTATAAAATACATTTATAAGTGATTAAATCAAAAAAAAATTATTTATTTGTTCCATTAAAATAATTACTCAATTTTTTTTAATAATAAAATTATATAAGGATAATTATTATAAATTCATAAAAGATTCATTTTTTCTATAAAACATGTTATATGGTATTTTAATTTATAAGATAAATATTTTAATTTTAAAATTTTAATGTTATAAAAATTGATACAATTTTTGGTTTCATCATATTAAAATTAATAGATGTTGATTTTTTTTATTATTATAAATATATTTCTTGGAGTAAATTTTTATTAAATTTTAATTATTTAATACAGTAACTTTTATGAAATTATCTTGACTTAAGATTTAATATAATGTTTTTGATAAAAATTTAATAGAATATATATATTTATATAAGTAATATAGTATGTTTTTTTAATGTTATTTCAAGGTTTGATATCTATGTTTTACATTTTTTGAAATTGAGGAAATGTTGTTAATTAAATAATTATATTTTTGGTTATCTAGTAATTATAATCCTTTAACAATGTTAAATACTATTTTAGATTGGTTTCAAACTAAATTAATGATAAATTAATATTAGGATAATATTACTTGACATAATCATATTATATTCCATGGGAATCATCATTATGATTCATTTTTATGTAAAATCATTTCTATTATTAAAAAGTACATTTTAATAAAAGATGATCTCATTTAATTTTGAAAATTTATAATAAATATAATTTTAACCACTTTCATATATTTAATCATATAATAATGATTCCACATTTTTTAATCACAATATATTAATTTGGTTAAAATGTCAATATCAATTTTTAGCTATAATTAATAGAAACCATGGTAAAACTATATTACTGTTGAAAAGGGAAAAATTGGTATAATGAAGTAAATAAAATAGAATATGGTTTAAAAAATATTCATACAGTAAACATTATTTCCGTGTAGAGTTTACTTACACAATAGACATCCAATATTACGAAGTATGTCAATTTGGTGCCATTTTCCATTGATAGTGACCAATGTAATATTTTATGTAATAAAAAAATAATAAAATGTCACTCTAATTGTTTTAATATATCTTATATGTTATCATAAATCTGAAATGATATTTTTAGTAGCTATAATTTTTTAAATATGAAATAATAAATTTTTTGATGATACCTTTTTTATTGTATAATTACCTTAATTTTTTATGCATCATCGACACAATTCTTGTGCTAGAAGTAGAAAAAAAGTAAACTATATTGAAAGCATTTAATGTAAAATTTTTAGATAAAAAATAAATTTATATGAATTTGATGGATAGTTATAATTTTATTATGATGTTATATGTTTTTATATTTGAATTAAATTATAATCTAGAGGCCTTTAATTTCAAATTATATAAACTGTAATAAATTTATATTTATGGATATTTTTTTAGAGATCATCAATAATTGAAAAAAATAATTTACTAAATCACATTTGTTTCATCTATTTCATCCCTTTAATATTTATCTTCAAAATAATAAAATCTTGGTACCACTTTACAAGAGTAATAAATATATTATATAATAACTTGTTATGTATTTATATGTTTTTCACCCACCTTTCCTATCAAAGGTTTCCTTAATCTATCACTTGTACACATTTCAAGGGCAACACAACTCTACCAATACCTTGAAAATTTTCATCCAAACATCGTTATAAAAACCTGGAGTTTTTTTCTACAAAAAGTTTGACTTCAATATAGAATAACGAGTCTTCGAAAACATATTTCACAAAGAATACGTTTTCATCCTAACCGACTCCATTGAATTTATTTCTTCTTAATCTTCATTAATTTTTTTATTAAAAAAATATAATGAAATTAGTATCATTAATATACTAAAAATATATTATATTAGTGAAAACACTATTATATATCTCTTATCTATTATGTGGAAATGGAAAAAATCCCTTATCCATACATGTGGCCTATTACCTCCCCAAGATGATGTGTGTCATTTTTTAAAATGTGTTCACAAATATGGTTTAAATATTGATTTAATGGATAAATATTATTTTTATAAAATAATTATGATTATTTTAATATAAACTCTTATATACATTCTTACCCTTTCCACTGTCGGAAAAGAATATTGTTACTCATGTGTATATGTAGAATACCACCTTCACAAGGCCTTGTGGTTCTTTTTTCATTTTTTATTTACATGGTGGATCATAATGATAATGAAATAAAAAAATATAATTGAAATAATTATTATTATGTAATTATTAATCATTATAATAATTCCTTCCACTTGAACTAGTAGGAAAACTAAAATTTCAGGATGTGTATGTGTAAACTACCGCATCCATGATTGGCTTATTTAATTTTTATCTTATAGATTGAATGGATTAACGAAAAATTCTATTCAACGAATAAAAAATAATTTAATTAAAGTATTCAAATTATATGTTATATGGAACTATTTAATATAAAATCAAAGTATGGTCTATATACTGAATAAATGTTGGATATATTTGTCGAAAATTATTATATCCCCCACTTAAAAAATTATCATACATGGAATAGAAATATATTATATATAAAAAGGCATTAAAAATGTAATATAGTGAAAAAAAATTATTATCTGAGTTTTTAAGAAATTTAAATTTCTTATTTAGGATAATATAATTCATCATGTGATGAATTGTAAGAACCCTGTTATTATTCTTGAGGTCCGAGTTTCTTCTTTTCCTTTTTTCCTTATGTCCTCTTTATGAAATAAGGAAAATGTGGAAAAATCATAAATTTTGTGGTTACATGCCATGTACATTTCCACATGTCGTGTACTTTGGCCGTGTGAGATTAATACACAGGGTGTGTAGTCTTGTTGGTGATGAAGGGATTAAAAAATGACAATGCGTCGTGTACTTAGTATTTACACACAATGTAATCAGTTATCAGGTGAATAGTAAGGCGGTGGAGGAAGCCGCCAGCGAAGCGACCGTACACGCCATGTAATAAAGAATAGACATCATTTTATCATGTCGATATATGAATAGTGCCACTATGTAATGAATCCCCCAGAGGAATAGTTTAAAATGAAAAGTACTTGTCATGTATTTGACAGTACACACAGTGTAGTTTCAGTTTTTCAATTAAAACGGGTAGTAGCCTCCTCATTTGGCAGAGGATGCTTTGAGTTCATTTTGGAACCAGGAGAGGAGGTCGGGGCTTCAGAGATCTCCCGACCACACACCAGGAATCTTAGTCCTTCTCATACGGTCTCGTTTGAACCACACGGGTGATTTCATCCTTCTACATGAGTAGTTATTGCTAATTCTCTCCCGAGGGTATGTTATTTGAGTTTGAATGATTGAACGTTTGTCCCATATCTACGTCATTTTTGGAAAATTCGAGAGGCGTCATTCATGTATACCGATTAGAGATGATCTAGGTAGGTGGTCTTGTGTTTATTCCCAACTATTGAGTTGAATTTATCTACCATTCTGCTACGCGCCCAGGGTTGGGGATTCTTATGGCTAATGCCTTTTCTAGAAAATTATCTAGAATTGTATTGATAATCTATTGATAAGATTAAACTTCTGTTTTGGATCACTGCCTGGATCCAGGACCACCCTAGGGGTGCATTCCTCTATTTAGTCATTTGGCAAGGATACCCGAGGGTTTTCCATGATTATATTGTGTAATTAATTTTATTGAGAGATAATATGAATAAATTTCTTGTTATTACTTTGGGATCGTCCCAGTTTCTTTGGTCCTGAGGGCAGTGTTTGTTTAGTCTGAGGGTAAGTGTTTCATTGTTCCTGAGGGTAATGATTCATATGCCTAAGGGCAGTTTTTTCCATGCCTAAAGGAATTAACTCGTACGCCTGAGGGAAATATTTGTTATTCATAAGGGTAATCGCATGAGGGTGTGATTCTGATTAGCATGATGGTGTGGTTCTGTTAACCTGAGGGAAAGATTTTGATTTACTGAGTGTAAGGTTTGGCGTGTCTTAGGATGCTGATTATTTCATATATTCATTATGTTGATTTTCGATGTTGTACCTTCCAAGCTAAAGCACAATCTTATAGGTGATAATTAATAATTAAAATGGAAATGAAACTATTAATGATAGTTACTATTTAGTACTTACTAGTTTACTGCATTTACTTTTGCACACTATTGTTGCATATATTCATTGAAAGTTGGGCATGTGCCTTTGGTGCGAGCCTACTAAGAAGTATTTCTCATACCCTATATGGTTCATGTATTCGACCCAAACAGACTATATTATTGCTGGTGTCGATATGGGCAAGGGTCCCTATACAAGTACATGGTTGTAGTAGAGGAGTAGGAGAGCATGGGACCGAGCTTTGTCTTGCGATGCTGTTGCGCTTTGTTCACTCTACATTGTTTTGTATGGATGTACCTTGTACATTGATTTTTATTGTATTTTATTTCATTGTATCCGGTTCTGACTACATTCATAGAACAAGTGACATGCTACATCAGAATATATATCCAAGGGGTTATTTTATATGACGTTCTATTTAGTGCCTTAGTAAGTAATAGGGCAGAGATGGTAGTTGGTAATAAGTTGTTCTGGGGAGTAGCTAACCCGTGTATAGGTAAAAGCCACTCTACCTTGTTTATTTCATTTTTTTGATTTTTCAAATTTGGAAGTTGACTTGATAATCACAGTTTGGTGATGCACTTGTAGAGTGATGTTTATATTTTATACATGGGATCTATTTAGTTTCATCCCTATGAGATGAGGGTATTCTATCTCATGCATCATTTTAGAACATTGATGAAACCACATGTCATGAATTCTTTCCATGACATGTAGGAGCATTATAAATTTCATGTTGTTGTGATAGTTGTTGTGCTAGAAAAGCATGTTGTTGTGGTAGTTGCTTTGATAAATACCTTCTATTTGATAGGGTATTGTTGTGTGAGGTTTTTGAAAGAATGAACACCAATCTCTAGTTTTTGGGGAGTATGGGCCCACAATGATCGGTATTTGGGGGATCATTGATGATATTACATATTTATGACATGTGTAAGATGACAAGATTTGATTCGCGGGGAGTATGGGCCCTCATGAATTGGAATTTGGGACATAGATGTTTGTTTCAGAGTTTTTCTAGGTTTCAGAGTAGTTTATGAGGCTTACTATCGGAAAAACACAGGATGCATGCCGTATAGTTCCTTCGACACACGTCGTGTGTTCTTCTGTTTGGGAAGAAATGAAAACATTTTATGTACACACTGTGTACCCTCAGTACACAGAGTGTAGTATCTAATCGTGTCATACACTGTCTGTGCAAGGACACGGGGTAGGGAATGGCTTGGGAAAACATGTCGTGTAGCGGTTTTACATGCCGTGTAGTGTTGACCTGGTGTCCTCCCATGTAACTAACTACACAGACGGAGGAAACCTTAAGACATACAAGCTGTGTCTACCTTTAACATGATGTGTAGTCTGACCCAGGTACCCGGATGTTTCACAAACAACACGAGTCGATGTTATATTTCATTGTACATGTCGTGTCTTCATGTAATACTCCATGTAGTGTCAGCAGTTTAGCCGACCTTGTAGCGAGCAACACAAGTCGGTCGGGGGCTTTATTTAACACATTGTGTAGTGAGACCTGAGAATATAGGTTGTGTCACGAACAACATGGGACAGTGAAATATTGTCGAGTACATGCCATGTATCTGTGGGACATACCATTTAGTCTTGTTTTAGGAGTGTCGTGTGTCTTAGCAGTGTTGAAGGACTCGAGCAGGGAATAAGGACTCAAGTACATGTCGTGTTTTCAGGAGACATTCCATGTGTTTGGGATGTTACACGACCAGTTTAACTGGAGTACATTCCCTTGTGGATGGCTTATGAGAACACTCTATGTATTATTTATACATCCCGTGTTGTCAAGTTTTGTAAATCATGAATTATTTATTTATCATATTCCCTTCTTGGCCTACGGATTTTCAATCTTTGATAATCTTGATATAAGGCGTGTGTTTTACCTTTTAGAGTCATGCTGCCGAGACGACCACTAGTTTTTCACCATGTGAGCGGCAATGAGTATACTCTAGATATGGGTGGACAGGAGCTACCGACGGATCCTCCAGTAGAGCCGTATGCAGCTCTAGCCGTTATAACAGAAACAGGAACGGATGCGCAGTTCTGTGAAGGTTTCATGTTGTTCATTCAGACCTTCCTGGGAGCACCGCTGGTTGCTACATCTATGGAATAGCTGATGAAAATCTTCCAGCACCAGCAGCCGCCTATTTTTTTAAGGTATGGTGGACCACTGGATGTCGAGGCATAGCTGGATTCATTGGAGATGATATTCGAGCATCTATGGATATCTCCTGGAAGGAGGTTCAAGCTCGCTACATACATCCTGTGTGATTCCTCGATGTCGTGGTGGGATGTTACCAACCAGTTGGAGCATCACCAAGACATGGTGGGGGAAAATTTTCAGGAAGCCTACTAGGAATTCTTATTTCCAGAGATATTGAGGGAAGATCGAGCTTGAGAGTTCATGAATCTCTAGTCGGGCACCATGACAGTGATGGACTATTCTGCCCGCTTCACCGGGCTTCAGCATTTTTCACCTGTTTAGGTGGGTGATGAGGCGTTAAGGGCTAGACACCTTGAGGATGGTCTTCGATATGAAATCCGAGTGCTGGTGAATGTTTTCAGGTTTCTTGCAGAACATTCTATTGTGAACTAATAACTAATTATAGAGCATAACCTGTGGTAATCTAGTCATGTTGGCCAGGGCAGTTCAGCACTAGTTTCTGGTACTATTTCTACAAGAAAGAGGAAGTGGTATATGGACTTCTCTCAAGTAGGAAGTCCTAGAGAGAAGAATGCTTCAGGTGGCTAGATCATTTTCTACAAGTGTGGTTGGGAGGGGCACAAGAGACTTTAGTGTCCAAAAGACCTAGTGGAGTGTCGAGCATATGACAAGACGGGTCATCTCTAGCGTTTTTGCAGGGAGTTTCTACCAGTGGCTAGTGAGAGTGGTTCTATGCATACTCCACATGCAGGAGCATGACCAAAAGCTTCTTACCAGTCATTAATTGGGGTACATCATGGCATGCAAGTAGAGATGGTGGTCGTGGCCATGGTATCAAGAAAGTAGGAACTCAGAGGCAGTAGGGCGGGTCAGCTTAGGGTAACCAGGCTATGTCGCAGGGCCGCAGCACTAGGCAGGCATATGCAGTTCAACAGACCCACCAAGAGCAGGATCCTAGACCTTCTACTGTCTAAGGTACTATTTCAATAGCTTCTATTTTATCTTCAGTACTTTTCAATATGGGTGCTACACATATCATTATATATGTACACGTTTTAAAGAGCCTTGGGATCTGTGATTCTTCTTTTTCTTATAACATGACGCTAGACACTAATTTCAGTGTAAGGACAGCTGGTGTGCGTCAGTGCAAGGAGTTCCCCCTTGAGGATGGTGGGTGTCACTTCCTATGGGACCTCTATGTCTTAGAGATGAAAACATGTGATTTAATTCTCAGGATGGAATGGTTAGTACCATTTCAATCCTTTGTGGATTGTGATCATCACAGGGTGGGTTTTACGTCACCATAGGGAAGAGATTTTCCTTACAATGGAGAGTGGGTTCTCTAGCTGAGCTGAGCTTGTCCCGAGTATCATGGGTGAGGTGGAGTGATAGCCCAAATTTTGAGTTTATATATGGATGATCAGGGAACTTGTTAGAAGGATTTCCCACCATTAGTTGTTCGTTTCAGGGATGTCTTCCCGGAAGACTTTTCGGGTCTTCCTACTGAGTGATAGGTGGATTTATCTATTGAGCTTATGCTAGGAGTGGCACCGGTGTTCATTCCTTCTTATATTATGGACACACCTTGGTTGTAGGAGCTTTAGAGGCAAGTAGAGGAGTTTCAAGAAAATTTTTTTATCGGACCCATTACTTCTCTTTGGGGTTTTCCAGTCCTTTTTGAAAAGAAGGAAGATGCTACCCTCAGACTCTGTGTGGATTATCGAAAGCTGAACTAGGTGACAGTCAAGAACTGATCTCCCTTACCATGGATTGATGATATTTTTTATCAACATCGGGGTGAACGAGTGTACTCAAATATTGACTTGAGATCCATATATCATCAATTACACATTAGACCATCGGACATACTACTTACACATTTTTGGGGAAGATATAGTCTAAACGAGAACTTCGTTATTTCGTTCGCACTCAAATACGTGCAAGTAGATTTCTTGGATCTGATAAATCGTGTGTTCCATCATTATCTATATTTTTTGTAGTAGTCATCATGGGTGAAATCTTGGTGTGCTTTCACACTCAGCACGACTATTCCACCCATCTTGAGATCATACTGTGTACACTAAAAGTGCATCGACTATATGATAATCCCTCAAAGTGCCACTTTGGTATGGACCATATACACTTCCTGGGTCATATCAACTCAGTGGCAGGAGTTGCGTTGGACCTAGAGAAAGTGAAAGCAGTAGTTTCCTGGGAGTAGCCTCATAACTTGTTTGAGATATAGATTTTATTGGGGCTATCTGGTTACTACATGCACTTTATACATGACTTATCTATCTTATCAAAGATATTGACGGGTTTTAATAAGAAGGGTGTGAAGTTCCTTTGGTTAGAAGCTTCAGAGATAGCCTTTCAAAAGCTAAGGGGAAGGTTGAAATCAGCAACAATCCTGACACTTCTAGAGAAAGGGAAAAGCTATACAGTTTACTCTGATGCATTAGGTATTGGGCTGGGATCAGTGTTGATGTAGGGAAAACATGTTTCTACATACGAGTCTCGGCAGTTGAGGCCACATGAGAGGAATTTCCTGACTCATGATCTTGAGTTGGCTGCAGTTGATCTTGTGTTGCGTTGTTGGAGACATTATCTCTTGGGAGGGAATTTTGTGGTGTTAACAGAACAAAAATGTTTCAAGTATATATTTACTCAGCGTGACTTGAACCTGAGACAACGTAACTGGGTTGAATACCTTCGGTCCTTATACATCGAGCTTACTTATACACATGGTAAGGGTAACACAATTTCTGATGTACAAAGCATGAAGACTCAGATACAGGCAGTTCATGAGGCCAGTGCTGAGTGGAAACATATGTATTTTTTCTCTGAGATTAATTTTGAGGTGCACGATAGTGAAGGGAAAACCTATCTTTCATCCATTTCTGTTACTTCTACCATCCCCAATAGAGTGAGGATGAGACAGCTATAAGATTCATAAGGCCTAGTTCTATGGGAGTTGTTGGCAAGGGAAGACCCTCCTCCTGGTTGGATGATAGATGATGATGAGGAACTGTGTATCCATGGACGAGTGAGGGTTCCAGGGGACATACATGAGTAGTTGATGTGGGAGTTTCAAACTTCAGCTTGGGCAGTACATCTAGGGGTTACCTAAATGTATTGTGACTTGAGACGTCAGTATTAGTGGCCATGTATGAAGAGTGAGGTAGCTGGTTTTGTTATGAGAGGTTCCACATGTCAACTAGAAAAGACCGAGAATAAGAGGCCAATTGGACTGTTACAAAAGTTACCCATTCCGGATTGGAAATGGGATGATGTCGTGATGGACATCGTGACCAGGTTTATGAGGTCAACTCGAGGCAACAATGTTGTTTGGGTCGTTGTGGATAGACTCACAAAGGCATCTCACTTTTTGTCGATCAAGGAGACCTTTAGTTTTGACGAGCACGAGAATATGTATATCTGAGTGGTCATAGGTCTTTATGAGTTCCCTCATACTATTTTTTTGGATAGGGAAACCAGATTTAAATCTCATTTCTGGAAGAGTTTTCAGAGGGGACTGGGGACACAGGGGATTCTGCGCACATCTTACCAACCTCAGACTGATGTCCAGTCAGACCGTACAATACAGGTTCTAGAGGACATGTTCAATGCATGCGTCCTAGACATTGGCGTCTCTTGGTAGAATCAAATACCCATACTCTAGTTTTACAATAATAATATTTTTAGGAAACTATTGAGATGGAACTTTATGAGGATTTATATGGTAGTCTATACTGATCAACTTTGTGCTGGATGGAGGCAGGTGAGGCGGCATTACTGGGACCATGTCTCTTCCAAGAGACATTAGAGTAGGTCCAGTTGATACCGAAGTAGATGGATGCTGCATTGTATCTTTAGAAATCATATGCTAATTTCTATATACGACCCTTGAAGTTCATGGTCAGGGATTTGGTGTTCTTGTTTGTTTCACCGAGGATGGGACACAGGCAGATCAGGGGACATGGAAAACTTTCACCAAGGTATGTGGGGTCGTTTGAGAATATGGAGAGAGTCGGGCCAGTTTCCAATCAGTTTCTGTTACCACATGGATATCAGGCCATGCACGCCATCTTCCATGTATCTTTGTTGTGTGGTTATCACTCAGACTCTTTTCACGTCTTTCCTCTAGAGGAGGTTAAGCTTTAGGGTGATGCATCATTTGAGGAGCATCTGATTCGTATTATTGATAGATTCAG
Organism: Viscum album; assembly: GCA_963277665.1. NCBI lineage: Eukaryota > Viridiplantae > Streptophyta > Magnoliopsida > Santalales > Viscaceae > Viscum > Viscum album. Next base: position 1,950,068,415 of record OY728136.1, on the reverse strand, counting down.
GAAGGTTCTCTGAGGTCGGTCAGTTCCTCTCGTACGGGTGTTATGGCAGCATGGCCGAGTGTAGGATGAAACTAGGGAGCGGGAGACCGACGAACATGCTCAGTGGCCATAGTTGTTCACAACATTATCTTCACCACCCTTGGATGTGAAGTTTAGGGATGAATTGATTTAAGGGGGTGTTTTTAAGAACCTTGTTCTTATTCTTGAGGTATGTGTTTCTTCTTTTCCATTTTCCTTAAGTGCTTTTGAGAAAATAAAGAAAATGGGGAAAATCCAAATTTTGTGGGTACACGCCCTATAATTTTTCACACAGAGTGTGCTTTGGTCGTTTGGGATGATTAAACAGGGCGTGTAGGCCTATCAGTGATGAAGGGTGTAAAAACTCACAACACACCGTGTACATATTATTTACACGCCATGTAATCAGTCGACAGGTGAATAGTAAGGCACTAGAGGCAGCTTTTAGTGGAGCGACCATTCACGCAGTGTAGTCAAGAATACACTCCGTGTACTCATGTCGATGGATGAAAAGTGTTGCGGTGGAAAGAATCCATGAGAAGAACAATTAAAAAATAAAAATTACACACCGTGTACTTCATAGTACACGCCACGTACTTTGTTTGTTTTTTTGCTTAAAATGGGCAGTAGCCTCCTCATTTGGGAAAGAAGGCTTTGAGTTTGTTTTGGAGCTGGGAGAAGAGGTTAGAGATTTGGAGATCTCCTGACCGCACACCAGGAATCTGAATCCTTCTCTGACAGTCATGTTTGAATCGCACGGGTGAGTTCTTACTTATCCTTGATTAGTTATTTCTAATTCATTCCAAAGGGGAATTTATTTGAGTTTGAATGAGTGAATGTTTATCCCAGATCTACGCCATTTTTGGACGATTTTGGAGTTGTCATTCACATATACCGATCATAGGTGATCGATGTTGGTGGTATGGTGTTTATTCCCAACTATCTATTTGAATTTGTGTACCATATTTCTACGCGCCCATGGTTGGGGTTTCTTATGGATGATGCGTTCACTAAAAAAGTATCTATAATTGTATAGATAATTTTATGATAAGTCTAAACTGCTATTTGGGATCACTGCATGGACCTAGGACCACCCCGGGGGTGCGTTCTTCTACATAGGCATTTTGCCAAGCCACCTGAGGGTATGCCATGATTATACTGTGATATTCATTTTATTGAGAGAAAATATGTATAAATTGGTTGTTATTGCATTGGGCTTAGCCCAGTTCCTTGTGCCTAAGGGCAATGTTGGTTTAGACTGAGGGAAAGTTTTTCATTATTCCCGAGGGAAGTGTTTCATATTCCTGAGGGAAATTGTTTCAATGCATAAGGGAATTACTTAATGTGCATGAAGGCATTATTCTATATGCTTGAGGGAAATTGCCGAAGGGTGTGATTTGTATTATCCAGATGGCGTGGTTATGTTATCCTTAGGGTAAGAATCAGATTACCTGAGGGTAAGGTTTGGAATGTCTGCGGACATCTATTATTTCACATATTCACTGTGCTGATTTTGGATGTTGTACCTTCCAAGTCGAAGCACAACCTTGGAGGTGAAAATTAATAATTAAAATGGAAATGAAACTTGTAGTGGTAGTTATTTTTGAGTACTTACTAGTTTACTACAATTACTTTTTCACACTGTTGTTGCATATATTTACTAACAGTTAGGCATGATCCTTTGGTGGGTGCCTAGAGGGATTTAATATCACACCATATATGGGTAATGTATTCTTCCAAAATAGAACATATTACTACAGTTGTCGATAGGGGAAAGGGTCCCTATACAGGTATATGATTGTAGCAGAGGAGTAGGTGATCATGGGACCGAGATTTGGCATGGGATGCACCTGCGCTTTGTTCACTCTGTATTTTTGTGTATGGTTGTACCTTGTACTTACTGTTTTATTGTATTGTATTGCAGTGTATCATATTCTGACTACATTCATAGAACTAGTGAAATTCTGCATCCATATTCATATGACTGTAGGTTCTCTTTTACTTAAGATGTCCATTTCTGTCATATATTGTTTCTACTTCCGTTGTTGTAAGTTATTTAACTTTTCAGTTGCACCACACATTGACAATTGAGGGCATTGTTTCCCCACTATCATAGCTGGGCCCTCACTAGTAGTTGGAAGCCTCTAGTGTTTGGAGAAATGCGATTAAGGTCATGTGACCAACAGGGTTCAGGGCACCCATTCAGTGGCTTCTTGATCCGGGACGTTACAAGCATGAATCAAGGGGAATATTTTTTACTTCTACATCGATACATATTTTAAATTATAATTTATATTTATCATATATCATTTATATAATACACTCTCAGAATATTACTTCTTGAAATAATATTTTTTTATTGGGATTTAATATATTAATTCAGTTTCCAATTTTAATGGTATTTGATTCAAGTTATATTAAATTATTAACGGTTTATTTTATAATCTTACTCTTATTTAGAAGGGTTCATGTTTAAATTTACATTGTATGAATAAAATGGTATTTATCTTTTTAATCCCCACCTATTTTATTATTATATTTTTATTTATATGGTTTCATAATTTATTGTAATCATTTTCTATATTTGGTACCGAAAAAATAAAGAAATTTGTCCTAAATTATAATCTTTTGGTTGGGTATTTTTCTATTCTATGTCTGTATTATTAATATTGTTTTATAAATGTTTTTATCAAATTTTAAATGAAATGTAAATTTATTTTTATAATAACATTTCCATTATTTATAATAATTTAAAATTAATATTTTTCAATCCTTATAGACCAGTCATTTTTTACATTATTCATATAAGATAGAAAATACATTTTTTCTTAAATTTTATGAAATTAAAATATTTTCCTTTCTATATGGCCATTATTTTATTTTTGGATTTCTGTACAAGTTTTCATTTTTTTCAATGAAAATACATTTCCCACTACTCTATGACTTTTTTCATTTTTTATATTAAAAAATAAATTTAATAGTTTCAGTAGTTTCGAAATCAATTTTTTAAATTTTTTGTATCACTTTTTTTAAAAAAAATATAAAAGATTTAAGGAATATTAATATTAATTTTTCACTTATATTATAATCTAAATTTTTAAAATGTGTTAACGTTAAATAAAAAACACAATTTTAAATTATAGATGATCTTTATTCATCTGCTACTAATTTATGGTTGGCACATCCTTATTTCACAATGAATAATAACAATTCCACGAAGATATTATCACTATCATTATTCATCTCAATTTTATGTAATACATAAATTCATTATCATATATGGTGTGAACATAAGGGCGTTTTCATTGTAGTTTATTTAATTTTTTAGGGGAAATTAATTTTTTCTATTATGGATTTAATATAAATATATAATGATAAAGAATATTAAATTTGTATCGTTTTATTGATTTAATATATGGTAAACAAATCAGAAATATGCATATCACTGATGATGACCATTTATATATATCCACATGATGCATTGAATGTCCCCGGAAACATTCAAGAATGTATATTTCATAGAATACAATATCCAATACAATGAAAATTTCATTTCCCAAGGCTTTGATAGTATGTATGATGTTTGGAACATTGCATTAATGTTATTATTTATGGTTTACATCTATAATTAATTCAAAATAATATCATGAATGTATAGAGTTATAAATTTATTTCATAGATAATACAATTATTATTAGATATGTTATTATTATGATTATATTATCCATTGATGTATTTGGATTTCAATTTTATAATTAAATGGATGTTATTATTTATAATACACCATACAATAATGATTATGCATATGTCACTCATTATATAATCCACTAAATTACTCTGTTACTAAGAATTATTGATTATGTGTTTAGTGTTATTCTATTCCCCTTTAAATGAATAAGTTTTATTTGATTTAGTTTCAAGGATGTGAGAATGATTGAAATGATATGTTTCTAAATTATAATTTATGATGTAATTAATTTATCTAGTCTTTCCAGACTACCAAATTGATTATTATATAGTGATATGATCCCCTTTATCTTGTAAAAATGAAATAAATTAATCAATAACATCATGTTATTGGAGTCTGGGTTACTTCACATTGTATTAGTGCATGATTGTTATGACACATGGGAATCATAATTTATTCGAATATAGTACGTTTGTGAATTATGTAAAATCAAATAAATTATTTTAGAATATTTAACATGATTAGAATTATTATACAATCACTCATTATTCAAAATAAATGGTGTTGAAGCCGAATATATTATGATTATAATAGGGAAGTGTCCTTGGTTTATAACTAATAAACATGATCATATTGAGAAATATGTTTCTTCTAATCATAGTGAAGTTATGGTAGACAAATTTATGTGTATAATTATACATCATTCAATGGAAATATTAATACAATTATTTTTGGGAAATATTTTATCTCCTAGGAAAAAACAATCTAGACTTGGGATGTAATTAAATCAAAATTGTTATCATATAATTATATTTTTTAAATATATATATATATATCAAAATGGTAAATGATTTAGAATACTATAGATGAATTCATTATATATACTATGTGATATAGATATTTTAAGATGATATGATTATGGATTATTTTTTTCAAGAACAATGATCTAATATGGAAATAATATTTTGTATTTAGTAATGATTAATGATGAAATTGTTTCTCAATATGAGATTAACATTACCAAATTAGAAAGGAAGGATGTATAGTACATAAATAATTAGGAAAGTTAATTTGATTAATTATTTCATTGGAATATTTCAGAAAATTTTACATTATTTAGTTATATAAGATTTTTCATCATATGATAATATGGAATCAAATTCCATCAAGTTAAAAAAGAATTCCCTTATTTTTAAAATTTAAATATAAATAAAGTGAATAATATGAACACTGAGAACCAAAAAAAGGTAATGTAAAAAAGAATATTGAGGGAATTATAGAACATACAAAATGTTATAATTATGTAAATAATCATCTTACTAAATGTTTCATGATAATGATAGTTAGTTAAAATTTTTCACTTAAGGGAAATAAGGCTTAAAAATTAAATGGAGTGAAATAATCCATAGATATTCAGTGTTTCAAATGTAATGAAATAGGGAAATATTGGAATCAATTTCCCAATAATCAAGCAATAATTTAACAATTTAATTTAGTTATGGTTATCTTGGTATAATATAAAAGCTATTTTCTTTAAATAGAATCATATGTGATTGATTCATGATATTCTTAAAGGAATGGAGTTATTTGATATATTTTTTCATATTTCTATTTTGGATATATATTGTTACTTATCATGAAAATATAATTACAAAGAATAATTTTTTTATTTATTTTTCAATGAAGTGGAAATCCATTGTCACCATATATTAACTATATAATTTTGATGTGAAATGAGTAATGGTTTATTATAGAAATTTTTTAAGAATATACGATTAATATGTATTATAATTTTCCCTAAAAATTTCATAATTATTTTTAGTGGAATGATTATTTTCGAACCACAGGTGTAATTATATGCGATTTCATAGATTAAAACAAACCTAATTTATTATGGGATTTTACATATTGAATATAATATTTACTAATGCTAAAAAATTTTTGTTTTATTAAATGGATATATAATTGTGGGATCACCAGTAAGAAAATACATCTTTCAATGAAGAACTTTATCAGATACAAGATCTCAAAATCCCTAAAAAGTTGATTTTAGACATTAAACAAGAAAACACTCATCATCATAATTCCGAAATTTAAAATTTATATGAACCAACTATAGAAAACATATAGAAAGGAAAGCACTGATATAAATCATGTGAGTTTATTTTCTTATAATTCATAAAATTCAATGTATTTTAAAGTGAATTATCATGATTTGTGGGGAAAATATCACTAAATTATAAATGAACACTTTTATAAACACATTCACACCTTAAATACATATAATGGATAATATATTATTAATAAGAATTTTTACTTATAAAATAATATGTTTCCTTGTATTAACATATAAATTAAAATTCTTGTTAAAATCTACTAATATGTCATGATAATATCTTTTTAGTAAAATGAATTAAAATTTAACATGTGATATATATATATGGAAGAGAGAATGTAACATTAAAGAAAATTATTTTATGAATTATATGGGTAATATATATTTGAAAATTCAAAACTGGTCTTAAACAAACCATGACATACTATAAAAACACAATTATTTAATATGAGTGTTACAACCTATCTGATAGACTAGAATGAATGAATTTGGAGTAACAACATTGAAAAATATATGTATAAAATATTACTTATTAAATATTTTATAATATCATAGGAAATAATTTGTATAATTTTTTTGAACGGGAAAAAATCATATTTTATTAAGAATAAATAATTTTTAAATGATCCATTCATAATATAAACATAGTTGTATTGTATATTAATTTAAAAGATAAATTTATAAATTTTAATAATTTAATTGGATTAAAAAATATTTAATTTTTATTTTCATCATATATAAATTATCATAGAATGTATTTTTTATATTTTTAAAAAATATTTAATTTTTTAAATTGTGAAAAAACATTCCTCTTACAAACACTTTCAATTAGATGACATTATATTGATAAAAGAATCATTTGAATGTATATAAAACCTTTTATTATTAAAAAATATATATTTAGGAAGTATTACAATTCATTTAAATTTTTTTTTGATAATATAGATATGTGGTTGACAATATTGAAATATATGTAATGTTCTTATTCAAATATAGACATATTTTTTTATCAAGTTATCAAAAGGTTAAATATGGTATATGGTTGGATTTAAATTTATATATATATCAATATATTTAAAATAATATATATTTAATCTATTTTAATTAGCTTTATAATTTATTTTAGTTCTAAATAATTTTTATTATTCATAGGGAAACATTTTCTAAAAATGATTTCCATCAGGATTTACAAACATATGATAAAATTAATTTTTTTGTCATTTCAAAATTGAATATAGAAGAATTTATTCAATTTTTTGGATTCGAATAATTTAATTTAGTAATATGTTTATTCCCATTTTCATTAATGTTAAATTTTAAAAATGGTAAATGATTATCATGGTGGTAAATGATAAAATTAATAAAATGGGATTAAAACTATGAGATAAGGTCTCAAAATCCATCAAAAAAAATATTTTCCTTTACTTAGTCTATTTAATCCATCATTGTAAAATTTTCTAAAATATATAAATCTGGTTATCGATTCGATTGAAAATATCCATTATATTATCTTTTTAAAGAATTAATACAAAAAGGACAATATAATTCTTTTAATATCTCTAATTATTTAACATAAGAAATAAATAATATTTGAGTGGAAAAAATGGTTTCTCCAATTATTAATAATTTTTTGTTGTTATCATAATTTATTATTAATTTATTTCGGGTATAATTACCTTAAATACTTATTAATTTCTCACAACGCATCTACATGCAGTATAAAGAAAATTAAATTATTTTTAAAACAATAAATGTAATATTTTTTGGATGAATTATAAGTCTACATGCAGTTAAAAGATAACTATAGTGTAATAGTGATGGTCAAAGTATCTATATTTTAATTCAATTATTATCATGGTTCTATTAATATTAAATTATTTTAAAAATTATAAAAACTAATTTATGAATATTTTAGTTTAATGATTTATTATGTTCAATTTAATGTCACGTATTACATTGTTAAATCTCAATAATTTGTATTATTTCAAAAATATTTTTATAATAGTAAAAACAATGATGATTGTGGTCCACATTACATGTGTGTGATAAGTATTATATAACAAATTTTCAACTATTTCAAAATAATCCACAAACATCGCTTATAAATGATATCCTTATCCCCTCACTTATCCACACTCCATGAGCCACTAATCATGAAAAATAAATGAAATAATACCTTCCAAAAAACCCAATATCCATCATATTGGTTCATTTATTCATAAAAACCCCACTTCAAACGGATGAAGGTGTATGAAATTTGAGGCTTCCCAAAGAACTGTTAACCGCCTTAACTGACAAAATTCAATTTATTTATTCTTATAACACATTAAAATTTTGTGAATTCATCATAATAGTTTTACATTATAATCATAAAAATTCTGAAATATTATTATATTGATGTCAAAAAATTCTTATATTCATCTAATCAATTTGATAGGAAAAAAATCTTGCTCATGGAAACATGGAGACTATGGCCACCAGTAGTGATGTATATCATTTTAAATCAAAAGATAATTTTTATTGTTTTAAATATTTATTTAAATTAATATATTATATTTTTATAAGATAATTTTGATACATTAAAAAAATATTTTTCACCATCTTACCTTCGCATTCGTTGTCAAATGGTATTATCACGCATGAATAAGTGTGGACTACCGCATCTAGGAAGTGATATGATTTATTTTTCATTTTAAAATTATTTATTCAATCATAATATTAGGTTTATTAAATAAATATCATATAAATTATATATATATATATATATGATTTTATAAATATCCATTATTTTAAATTATCCCTCATTTAAATCAATTTTATAAACTAAAACATCATTTTGTTTGTGTAGAGATTACCATCTCTTTCAATGACATATTTCTTGGATTATTACACCCCTACATGGATGGTTCAAAAAACTATTTGATGAATATAAATAATATTAATTTAATTCATAATAATCAATAAATAATTTTAAAACTTCATAGAACCTTTTTCCATGATCAATATACTGAACTAGTTTTTAAAAAATTGACAAAACAAACATATATAGTCGATGTAAGCATAAAATATAGATTGAATAGTTAAAAAAAGATTATAAAATTACCTATAAAGTAATATATATGAAATATTTACTAAATAATGTAATTAATAATTTCAATTTGTTTTTTTGAATATATAACACATCTGACAATGTAGGAACCCAGGGTAAGTGGTTTTCATCATAATTCCTCTCAATTGATACATATATTTTATTTTACACCTAATTTATTTTATATGGTTTGTATTATTCATTTATGGTATAATATTTCAAATAATGACCTTTATTAATGTTGTTTAATGATTCAAATCACGTTTTCTCACTAAAGGGTTTTTACTCAAAATTTATTAAAATCATAAATGTTCATTTTACAGTATCACACGTATTCTAGATTTTAATGAATATTTTTATGTTAGTAAAATTAAATAATATATTTATTTTGAAAATCCATATATTTATTCTTATATATTAATTTATAGTGTTTCTATGTTTTATAACATATTTTCCTCTATTTAGAACTCGTGAAATAAAAAAATAAGGTATTATGAAAAATTAACATAACATATCTTCTTAATTCTAGAATCTTTCTCATCCATATTTATAATATCCAAATTATTGTATATATCATATATAATACATTGAAATTATTGGTAAATATATTTTTTCTACTATGGTTTTTTTTCAATAAAATATTTAAAATAAATATTTGTAACGGTTTCTTAAAGAAGAAATTTCACTGTACATTAAAAAAGTGTGAAAGTTGTGTTATTTTAAACATATACATCATGAATGGATTTTTTCACCTCCATGGCCATTATATATATATACATATTCCAATGAATGTTTTTCGGTGTTTATAGAGAAACCACATTTTCCAAATTTTTTAAATATTACCATTTATATAAAAATTAATGTTTAATATTTTATAAATGATAGAAAAGAATTTAAAAATAATTTATTAAATTGTTTTGAAATTAATTTTACAAAATAAAAAAGATATTTTATTTTCTACTATTTCACATCAGTTTTAATCTCTATGTATATGATAAGAATCCATTACTAAAAACCATTTATTTATAATGATCTGATGGTCTCTTTTATTCCATTATATATTAATATTTTTACCTCATTTGTTTAGAACGATTACTCTTACATCTTTGAAGATATTGTCTCTATTATTCATCATCTAAATGTTGACTAAAACATATAATAATTATTACATATAATGTTAAAAAAATATATTTAGTATGATTTTTTTATTTACATGGGATATATTATTATTCATTAATTTTTATTCAATATGGATATTAATTGATGATGAATATTTATAAATTATTTAATAATTGATTAAATATTTCATAATATCATTTGATATATAAAATTATGTGTCGGAACCAATTATATATTTCAGATTAGTTCATTAATAGGTTTCATCAGAAAATCATAAATTTTTAATACACAGTGTATTTCTTCCCATATAACGACAATGCCATGAAATAAGTCCTATAAAAATTGTAAGATAGTAGGGAATAAATCCTTGACTATATGAATCATGATATCATTAAATATGGCATTGATGGTAATATCATAAATGAATAGTATGAATTTAAATAATTAATAATATATTTATAATTATCCATGTGATTGTTATGTCGTTATTATAAATGAATTTATATTATCTGTAGTTGATAATTAAATAAAATCTGATTTTTATTATCTATATTACCATATTAATTATATGTAATTAAATCATTAAATTTTTTTATACATCCCTTACTCAGCATCAAATATTAACCATTTATTTTTCATTTCTTTCCCTATGATATGAATAAGGGATATTTGTTTTATTTTCAAGTATAAAACATTGTTCATTATTAAATGATTTTAAATTACAATGTTACATGTATGTCATTCATGTATCTAATTATCCATGACAACTGAACTGATAAATACTTTATAATTTGATCCATTGTATCTTATACCAATGTTATAATTTAAACACTAGATCTAGGTTACAATTAGTTGAGATTTTATATAAATATTTATAAGAAGATATCAATATGTCTATTTTTGAAATTTGAAGAGTATATTCTCTTTCATGTTGTGTCTCTTTGAGGAGTATTAATCGATACATTGAAAATGAATGCAGTTATTTCATTGGTATTATTAAATAATGATTCCTATAGTCAATCTTTTCTATGTTAAGTTGCCTATTATAAGATGTTTGTATCCAATTTCTCTTAGGTTATGTAACTGATAATATACATGTCCTTGAATTAGTATGAAATTATGTAAAATGATTTTTATATGTTGAGATTTATTTACTATAATTATATGTTGAGAAATGGTTATTTTCATTATTTAGGGTGAGTTAAGAGTTATGATAATTATTTTGAGTGAATCTTTTTATCTATATTTGTTTTACATCTTGATAATGTAAAAGGGGTGATCACTAATGGGTTTATCAAGATAAAACATAAAAAATCTCAGAATGACTCCAATTATCTACACATTAATGTTGTGGTGCTTTCTATTATTATTTAATAATATCCCATCATTTCAGAAGACATTTTGGACTTTACATGTCACCAAATATTGAGGTATAGATTTTCCTAGTAGCTTATTTTTCACTATCTCTGGATGTAGATGGAGTTATTTCAACACAATGAATTTTATCTCACCTATACACTCGAGAAAAATAATTATTTATATGATGCACTGAGTAGGATTTTTTGAGGACATATTCTTTTGGAGTCTGAAGAGACATGGTGGATAATGAAGGAGCATGTTTTAAAACATATTACCGTGGAGTTGGATAGTTTTGGAGGTTCATTATTCTATATGATATTGTAATCATTCTTTAGGTATTATGTTGTAGGGTATTAGGTGGAGTCAAAATTGTAAAGAGGTTTTGGTATTGTTATTTTCCTTAAGATACAATAAATTGATATTCGTAGGATGATCGACATTAGGAGTTTTTTTAATGGAATGAATTTATTTAATTGGATATATAAGAGGTAGTTCTTTGTAAGTTTCATAACTCATGCATGGATGTGCATAAATCTATATAAAATATGTGTTATGGAATGAGGTGTTAGTTTTTGTATCTTGGGATAATAAAATTTGGTATATAGTTCATTTAATGATGCATTATTTCTCTACAATGAATGTCTGAGCATTGTGGTCCATGTGGTTTTCATTAGTTGTTTGATGTCCCAATGTGAATATGGGGGCATAATTTGGTAGATTTAATACATAGTTTTTTTCAATAACAAAGAGGATGTGATATTATTTTTGTGATTTTGGATCAGTTTATTAAGTCATATAATGTCTTATCAAGGAAATATTTGACTGTTTTGGATTCATTAGAAAGGATTTATGAGATAATTATTCTTCACGGTGTTTTATGGACTAACATCTATAATAATGATTTTTGTTTTACCCTGTTAGTATTGGATGTTCTACATTGTTCTTTTAAGTCTAAGTTATACCTCGTAACAATTTTATTTCCTCTTACAGATGACCAAATGGAGTAGACCATTCAGACAATGTAAGACTTGTTGCATACAAACATTATATATTTTTTGGTTATGGGTGAATCAAATTCCTAATGATGAGATTTATTATAATAATAAATATCACCCATTTATTATCCAGTATATATTCGAGGGTTTTTATGGGTTTTCATGTTGATATTCATTATGTTTGTTAGTGGTTAAAAATATTATATTCCTTAGACAAAATATTGTATAGATAATGTTTAAGAAAATTTAGATGCCCCATGAGTCGAACATGGTAGTGTATGACTATAATAATTCAAATGAGTATCAGAGAAAGAAATATTTAGAATTTTAGGTTAGAGATCTCATGTTTCAAAAATTTTATCCTCATCATTCGAAATAGAGGCTTGAATGAGGTAGCAAAATTTTAATTAGATTGATCAGTCTAGTCGAGGTTTTGAATAATTTCAATGATATGGTATATCAATTATCATTTCCTCTATAATTGAATAAGATCAATTTATTTTTAACTTTTGTGTCATTTGTTTTAAAACATTTATAGTGTATCAACTTTCATTTACTTATTATATTTTGATAAAAGATTTTATGTGGGGTTCTTGGGCTGGTAGTCTAAGATTCCAGGTCATGATTAGAAAGTGATACCCAATTGCATTATCACTTTGGGTTGTGTATTATAGAGTCATGGTTCCTTATATAATTTTCCATGGTAATATTATTTTTATATGTAAGATTAATATCTTGATCAATTTTTAATATGTTGGTAATTTAAGATTAGATGTATGATTATTTTCTAATGTGTTTTTAATTTTTTTTCCTTTCTACTACATTGGGTTGTTGTGTTTCTATTTTACTTGTTTTTGAGGTATCATTCAGTGACGATTTGGTATATTTTTGATACATTCCAATATATTTGTATTTGACTATTGAAGATGATAATCAATTTGAAGGTATCTAAAGAAATGGATTATACCTTCCTAAATCATTACATATAATATTTTAGGGGTTGTAAGTATCATGAAAAGTATAAAGGGAATCATATAGAGTTAGAGATATAATTTCATCTAGATAATTACATTTTGGCTTTTTATGTGATTCTATATGATAATAAATATGGGGTAACAGTTTTTTATATGTTTTGAGAGAAATTTCATGAATCTTTCGTATTTAATATGGTTATTTTGTTGGAGTTTATGGTGTAAGCCATGATTTCTTGTTGTTCTCTTTCCCAGTGGAAAAATTGTTATAGATTTAATGGTTTTGATTGTTTAATTGTAGTTATTATGATATTCTTAAATTTTGTGAATATTTTTCTTATTCTATCTTGAGACATTTTTATTAACCTCAAGAATGTACTTTCTCTCTATTATTAATTTTTATACCGCATATAAATTATAATGAATTTGGAGTTTACCATACATATGACCAAATTTTTGTGTGGTAATTTGGAATATTTATTTCGGAGAAATAGCTTAATATTACATGTGTGGGATTTGTGAGGTTTTTATACTTATAATATTGTCAAATCACTAGTTATTGAATTATAGTTTTTTATATCTCTTTTTTGTTGTGTTGTGGTGCCTTTCCTTGTATTGTGCTTTGGTCTGAGTTTTTTCAAGTATTAGGTGAGTGGGATTTGTAGTAAACAATTTTATTCAGGATCACATGTTGTGGCCTAAAAAATATGGATATTTTTTGGGCTTCTTTAAACTCATATTATTAAGGCAGGTTTCACTTTGAGACATTGGAAGAGATAAGGGAAGACGATACTATGATTTTTGGTGGTTTTTTTGGTTTTGTTCCATTATGGAGTGATCATCAACCATCATGGATTAAATATTTAAATTTAAATTTATTTTATTAACTCAGAATACCATTCAATATGTTATTATTTCATTTTAGTTTCCTCAAAACCTTGGAGAACATATCTTCATCTATGTATGTCTCTATACTTTTTAAATGTATTTTCTCCCTCAACATAAGGATAGAATTATCTTGGGATCCCAGTTGAATTCATCATCTACCATTATTTATTTTAAAAAATTTTGTATTTAATATATTTTATTTAATAAAAATAATGATTTTTTATTAGTGGAATTGTATTGTGATTTCAATGGTGGAATGGTATGGATTAGGCCTTGTGGTTGACCCTAGGGTGTTTGTAGGTGTTCTGTTAGAGTTTCATCAATGTATACAATGTCAGTGGATGATTATTCCTTTACAATGCGGGTTTCGAGACTTATTACACATTATTTAAATCAAATGTAAAAAACTATCATGATTTTTCATTATTTTGTTGGATGTTATGGATTTTCATATATAGATAATTAGATTTTAAAATGAAAAATAATTATAGGATTGGTTTATAGTATATATATTCTATATGACTTTTTTTGATGTGAATATATAGAGGGTGTTGGGAATTGTGGGATGAGGGAACAAGTATGATGTCCTTCATCTTCAAGAAATATTAATTTGACAATGTCGTGATATGTCGTTCTCATAGGGTATGTGCCAGTTTTTTGGATAAGTTTATGTTGAGTTATATGATGTGGATATGTGATGATTATGATTTATTATTATGATTTGGACATTTAATGTGATAAATGGTTGTGATATGGGATATATTGTTATAATGAATGACTATGAATTAAATTGGATCACTAGTATTTTATATGATGGGGAATGAGTGGAAAAAATAATGGTGGATAACTTTCTAGGTACATTTTCAATTTATATTCATGGGATATTATATTATCATACATAGATGAAATAATAGGTGAGTGATCCTTATACAGGTTATTGGATACTTGAAATATTTTTGGTGTTGTTTGGTTATATTTTTTGTTTACTAAAACAAGAAAATTATTATTTTTCTTTTGATTGAGAGGATTTGGAGGAGGACCTGACTATGTATAATTGTGTGATCACCCCTATATTTTTTAATCTATTTTCTAGGTTTATTATAGGGTTTTGGTGACTTGGGTAATAATTAATAGCATGATATAGGGTGTTATTGATAGAGTATCAGTTATAGAAGATTATTTTGGAATTTTATTTTATATGATTTATTATGTATGATATTGAAATTCATTATGGATTGTTTTTATTATTATATTTTTATGGATATTAATGGTAGATTCTTAGATATACATGAATTTTTGAGTCTAATTATTCACATTTGTTTATTTTAAAACATTACTGTCATACTATAACCTTTTTTAACCTTGGAGGATACCTTCACTGGCCCCACTCATCATCATTTTCATCCAGAGGGGGTTTCACTATGGGGTTTGGAAGTGAAAATTTCTAAATGGATCTCTTAAAAAACTATTTTTGAGATTCTACATAAATAAAATTATCTTTTTTCATTCATATAAACTTCATGTTATAAATTATATATTCCTATTCATCCTTATTTGTTAAAATATTACTAAATGGAATTCTCCATAAGAATTTTATTTTTCATGAATAATGTACATGAGGGTGGTTCCTAGATGGATAAAAAAATGAAATGAGATGGGGTGAATCAATGATCCCACCATTTTTGTTGTATTGGAATAGTTTTAATTAACATATCATACAGTCAAACCCCTTCGAAATTAATAATAAAATATCCATAAAATAACTTCATAACATCATCATGCCACAAAATATACAAGTAAATACATAAGTATTACACAATATTTACAAGGTTAGGCCTCAATGTGAGATCTTACTCATTGACATGTTCAATTTTATCATGTATAATGATTTTCATTGAATTTAATTTTAGTTGATCACAAGTGCCGTCATAAGTCACACATATGTATATAACAAGTTTCATCAACATCCTGGATAAACTTTTGTTTCTAATAAGACCACCAACACATCAACAATATTACTTATACTTGTACAAACACATCTTCAATTTCCTCTTTATAATACTAAAATTATTTCCCCTTTAGCTTCATATGTCACTTCACCAAATAAATGATATATTCCACCATATGGAACTAATATTATACTTTATAGAGAAATATAATCAAGAATACATGTTGGGTTACTTGTGATTTATCTTATCAACACACTTTGTCTAATGATCTCATTATTATTATCATCAGCTAAGGTCATGGTAATAATATCTAAATAGTAGAGGAAAAATTTCCCCTTATAATTATTCAAATAATTTCTTCAATATGATTATAACTAACTAACGCAAAATAACTAGAAAAGATATCCAAACCATATCATTATGTATAATAGATTATATAGAATAACATAAAATAGTAATATATATAATCAAAATAGGTCAAACAACCAAATTATAATCTGAAAACATATGAGATTTCCTAAAATTCATACATTCCAATTCAAAATAATAATAAACTAGAATGTAATTCATGTCCCTATTTGACCAACACTCACCTCGACAACAACATAAAATAAAATATGAAACAAAAAAATATTCCATATTGCTACAAGATTCCATTACCATTATCTATATATTATAATAAAATATCTATAAATTCCCAAAGTGACAAGTTAGGTTTGATCTAAATTCTATAATGATACGAAAAATGTTTCTATAAAATGTATAATAATAAAAGTTAAACATCTCTATCTTTTAATGAAAAATATTTCTAAAAATAATTTTCATAAATTATATGCAGTTATAAATAATTTTCTGATTGGTTTTAATAATATCCCTTAATGTACTAAATATAAAAAAATGACAAGTTGGAGTTATATAAATATGAAATCATATCTATGCATCCAAAGGTAAGCAGGTAAAAACATATCAATGAAATAACATATCATGTTAAGCTTTGTGATAAAAAGTCATATAGAATCATGTTATTAAAAATCCATGATAAAACAATCATTATATAAATAAAAATAAAAGAGAAATGAAAAATATCCTCTTATTGGGAAATATATTTGGGTTATATGATTACTAGTCATTCCCAAGACTAAAAATTTATATATTGGATCCATATAATATTATTTCCTTATAGTAAATATTAAGAAAGTTTACCTTCTAGTGGTGAAACAAATATTATGGCCAACCACCCCTCTTTCTCGATTCCCACAAGTTCCTAAATGTGAATATTTCTAAATACAGTTTAGAATCTATTTTACATTTAAAAACAAATCAATTCCAGTACAATCCAATTTATTTTATAAAAACCCATTTCCAAATCAGGAAAATAATTTTCCTTAGAATACCCCCTTTTATAAAAACATTTCATTTTCTACGAAATCATTTTGAAACCACATATTGATTCATATCGTTGATGAACGAAAATAAATTTCGCGTCAAAACCCATGAATTTATCGAATTTAAACATTTTTTAGAAACCACTATATCAACATGGTATAAACCTCGCTATATTCAACAATAGTGACCAAAAATCAATAGAAAGGGTTTCACATGAAATGGGACACCACAAAACTAAAAATTATCAATATAAAACACTATCTAATATAAAATAGGAGCAAAAACATTTCCAAAATCATAGTCATAATCAAATAAAAATAATATACTAATTTATTACATACCAATATAGAAGAGATCCAACCATAATGGTGATCAATAACTGAATAAATTGATATGGAGTGACAGTAATCACACAAAATTGATTAGGGTAAACTCTTGGTTGAGAGTGGTAAGGATGTAAGAGGATTATAATTAACATCATCCTTCCACCACAATAAATACACCAACTCATTATATATACATATATTTTATTCCCATTACATTAAATATAATCCACAGTGGTTGTACTCAATGAAAAATACATTAAATTTTTTTATGAAATAGATACATTTCCTTAAATTACATATTACATATACATTATGTGTAATACTCTATCATTGTTTATCTAGTTCACAGCTTCTGCACATTATCCATTGTGTGGAATGTACTCTGATTACAAGGAATGTAATTTTTCAACAAGTATAAGAGACTATATGTCTATACAAAATATATCACGAAATCCATGACTTCACCATTATCGATATCTGTATATTTTCTTTTCACCATTATAACGTTAATGGAAAAGTAAACCAATATCATATATGGAAAAATACCTAATAGAAAGGTAATAGAGTGTTACAATATGCCCATCGTAAATTCTTTCTTTCCCTATAAATACCTCTATATATTGAATATACTAAAAGATAATAATTTTATTGCCACATCAACAACTCCCACTCTCACATCCCATGTTTATCTTATCTATACTAATAAAATAAATGAACTAGCGGGATCATTAACCCATGAATTACATTATCCTATAGATCCATAATCTCTACTAGATGCCTGACCAAAGTGTTATCTGGATCAAGTCAAATAGTCTCACATCTAATACTGTGTGATGTATTTGGTATATACCATCTCTAATGAGAAGAATGAATCTTATTTTATGATTTATTTAAAGACATATGACAAGTGAAATTGATAAGTCACCCACTCTAGTCGTCCATTGACCTAAAGGGGGCCTGAAAAACCTGGTGACAATATACACTACCTAACCAACATATGATATCCCAAGTATGGCTAAACTCTATGAAAGACACAATAACCATCCTCAATCACCATTGGTTGAATAAAATGGAATGAATAAGATATCTAATGAAACATGAATGAAATAAAATTTGCCTATATCAACTACACCATCTCCATCGTCTATTGAAAAACATTCATCATAACCATGGACTAGTCTCCTGACTATTCCCAACAAAAGTAATATTATATGGATTTCAATGGGTTGCCACATAGAGGTATTTCCTAATCAAACCATGATAACTATTTTTATAATAAATATTTCATGTATGAAAAGACCAATTCCATTAATCCCATTAATTAATCACATAGGTTTGGAGTATATCCTTAAGCACATTAAAATATCTCACCATAAATCCATCCATATGTGTTTGATAAGACTTACTCCATATAATCTATGAACCCATTACCTTTGGAATAATTTTCTAGAACATGGATTTTAACATCAAGTCCCAATTAGAAACAAAAATAGAGGGAACCTCATGATGCCTATAAATATTTCAGACATAGAAATATCCCAGATGATCGACTTTTCTTATCTCCTTGAAATATAGGAAATTTACTAAATTACTAATTCATTTAATGGTAATAAAAATAACATTCAAGGCACTATAATTTTATTGAAAAAAAATCATTAAATCCATGAAAATATCATCCCACATACATACCAAAATGGGTAACATCTACAATTAACCCACATGTATCTAGTGCTCCACCTTTATTCTTTGACGAGTAAGACACTAGGATATGAAACCCAATAATGATAATATCCTACGTCCCCACCAATACTGAATCCTTATTTCATTGAATATGTTGGTATCAAAAGGGTGCACAGACCAACAAAAATAGTTTCCATGGTCTAAAAACTCCCACATAAAGGAAAATGGAATAATAACCATATTACGGATATATAAATCTCTACTAGAAGATCATGACCACTCACCTGAGGTCTCCCCACATTGAATTATTTTAAAAACTAATTGGAACATAGTTTATTTCACCTTCTTGAGTTGAAATCAGTCTTAAAAATGAGTTAACATTCAATCAATCCATGAAAGCCTATCCAATAAGCCTTTCCAATCCCAATATCATCTTAGAGGGAAAATAATTATAATACTCTCTTAAAATAACTCATGTTTGGTTTGTGTCAGTATTCATATACTCAATTAATCTATAACCACATTAACCTTTATAGCTTTATAAGAAATAAAATATTCAAAATTTAAAATATACACTACCCAACATCTCTTTCCAAAATTCAAATCTCTTTGAGTAAAAATATATTTCTGCTTATCATTTTTAACATATATCATAAACCGATTCCCAAATAGGGAGTGAAACCACATTTTGACTTCATCCATATCTACATTAAACTGAATATCATGGGATAGATAGTTCTTTTTTTGAAGTCATAACTAGTGAGATCCATATTCATTAACATATTTTCCTTTAATCAAGAAACATCACAAAGACATAACCGAAGCTTCTCATAAAACATTATAACTTGATGATAGATTCATAATAATAATAAAAAGTTCTAATGTCAACCTCACCTTATGCTCATCAAATTTCCCTAACAAATATTATTCTATTTGAATTCACACCATTTTATGTTAATGATATCACTGAAGATATAATCTTGGATAATTCAAAAATACCCCATCAATAGTAACCATCCAAACCAAAAAATCTCAAAATCACAAACAGATTTTGTCGATACTCTCCGGAGAAAACTACTTGTACATTTTAAGATCTACTGAGATACCACTCTAGGATATCAGATCAACCAGAAAAATTTCATCCCATAAAAAAACTAAAACATGGAATACCTTCCATAATGGTGATTTTCATTCAAGGTTTTGAAAATGATATTATGAAATTACATTTTCTATCCATGTGACTTAAAGTACACCAAAATATCATCCAATCACACAAAAACAAAATTTTAAATTAAACTATGAAATATTTGATCATATAAACGATAAACACTATAGAAGTATTATTAAGACAAAATTGAATAACATGAATCTCAAAATTCCTATATCTACTCTAAAATATTGTATTAGTTATTTCATCATCTCGTACACTCATCTGGTGATACCCAAATCATAGGATAATATTATAAAACCAACATGCACTTATATATCAATAAAATAATTAATAAATCCATGTAAAAGGAAATTAGTTCATAATAGTCTTCAAATTTGAGGTTAGATAAATAATATATTTTCAAAGTCTTGTGTTTGACATCATTGAAAAAAAGATAGGTAAATACCATGGTGACATGAAATGATGAATAAATCCCTTGTACTCTAGGTCCTCATGCTATTACTTACCTCCCACCAACATATAGGAATCCCTCAAGTATGACAACATCCAAATAAGCATCGTACAAAGGAGTATGTCTATATTTAACATGAACTCTCTCTATATAGGTAAAATAGAAAAATCACTCAAAGAGACCTTAGGGTAATCACAAACACCTACAAATATTTGACCACCCATGAATTGGTAAACTACTTCCTGAAATATCTATGAATACTAACTAGATATTACCCACACATAATGAAAAATAGGCCACACACTTTTTGGTACAGAGTGCCTATAACCATAGAAAATATGAGTCACCTCATTTTTCTATAACAACTGAACCAAATGGTGATAATTTTGTTTGAAGGCATTAATAATGTTAATAAAATACAGGTAAATAATAAAGTTTAATATCCTTGTGTTATTCACGAACAATTCCAAATCCACCTCAAATTTAGTAATCATCACCCGATATATAGAAAATACAAAACCTTTTTCGGAACTCATCCGCAATGGCAAGAAATGTTTCAAACAGAATGGAATACTTTTGAATAAAAAATCAACACATAAAAAAATATTGAGGAAAAAAGATAATTATTATCACATATATCATATGAAATCTAAAACCATAGAAGATAACATAAACATTGTACCTCTAATAGTAGTCATCTCTACATCAGATTCTTATAGAAGAAACTCTAATGCCTAATGCATCCCATTGATTGATATATGAAATTATCCCTTGGTGTGAATATTAGTCCCACCACCATTGGAATAATCTTTATTAATATAAAAATCATTAATGAAAGTTAATGTTTCACTACTTCACTGAGTTTTATATTAAAAAAATCTCTATAGAGGGATAGATCATCGGAAAATATTACAATTCTTCGGAGAATCCATATAGTTAGTCCTGGTATGATGATTCCACCAACCTAATAGTATAAACCTATTGTTTCCCTATAAAATCCCTTGAGTATAGTTCTAAATAACACTAACCAATCTAACGATTTCTTCTCTATCAAGAGGATACTCCATGGATAATCGCTGAAGAAACTGAAGCTACACCCAAACCTATCTTGCCAACTATGTATGACATATAAAAACAAATTATGTTCCCCACATATATAAAGGTATAAAGGAAAATGAGTATCTACAATTACCAAATATCATCAATCCATCCAAACTAAATCATTCGATCATTTAGTTATTCATTAGTGAAAACCTCTAGTGCCAGAAGCATCAACTCAACAAAATGGGTAGAATAATCAACAACTGTAGGCAACAACTCCTCTAAGGTATTATACTATATGTCTTATCAACACTAAAAACATTTGATAAAAATATTTATATAATTATTATCTTAATTGAAACCTAGGTATGATCTTTATTTAAAATTTATTTAATAATATATTCCAACCATCTCATTCTCAGTCCCTTAAGAATATATGTTGAAAAACCCACAATAGAGTCTTTATGAGTCTTCAAGATGATGAAGATTTTATCAATATGTTAATTCCCCCTCTCAAATTCCTATGGTACTTTTCAACATGAACTAAGGGTGATGAATCTTTGTAAAATTAGATCCTTGATCCAAAAAACTCCCTGGGTTCCAGACACCTACATGTCCAAATGTCAATATATTATAGATAAAATATTCTACCAATTTTGGATCCATTGTAGGATTTTCCAAAGGAACCTGTATTACTACCTCATCTCATTTATTTAGAATAGATCTTCTCAAAAAAATTTATAATAAAAGTTTAAAACTATTTGTATTGATTTAGAAAACCTCTACTCCGAAGGAATGACTAATATATCATTCTGGGATTTATCAAAATATTAAATTTATAAAATTTTATTTTATATTAAAAATGGGTAAAAGTTACTTATTTAGACGTTATGATGATAATTGTAAGAAACACATTAATTCAATGAAAATTATACTATTTTTGAATAATTTTTTAATCATTTTTTTTGTTTTGACCATTATTTATCCCTTTTAACTCTTACAATGAAATCTTGTAATTTAATCTTTCTGGGTTAATATAATCACAATAAAATTAAAAAATAATTAAATGTTTCACTGAATACATTTTAAAAATTTTCCCAACACTTTGGATGAAATTTATATTTCTCTAAATTTTATATCATTTAATAAAATAATATTTATTTTAGGATATCAAAAATTTCAATTTTGAGACTATCCATTACATGAATTTTTAGAAATATATTTACAATAAAATGAATTTGAAACAATACATTTAAAACATCACAATAATTTTAGAGTAGTATAAAATCATTTATGAAATTAATAATCTCAATTAAATTTTTTTAGTAATTTTAATATCATTTATTGGATATTTTCTTTAACAACACAATTAATTCATCATGAATGTACAATATGTGAATTTAAATATTTTTTATCAAAAATATTAAATATATTATCATGTTAAATATAAGGATTTTATATTTCAAAATATTATTCATAGTCTAAAATATTGCATATCTGACCCCATAATATAAATATTTCAGTTGTTAAATACAAAATTCTTACAAAATTGAATTTTCTTTAAATATAATAAAATAAATGTCACACTCTATTCCATGTTAATTGAAAAGGAAATAATTTCATCAAATGGATTACTTTGGTATAAAAACACTCATACAATTATATTAGGATAATTTTGAGGGATAATTTTAGAATATTTATATGATTATTTGTTAATTAAATTACCTGATTTACCCTTAATAGTGTAAATAAAAAATTACTAAAGCTGTTATTCATAATGAAAAAAATAAAAGTATGTATTTATTATGTTAATTCCATTTTACTAAAAATATTAAATTATTTTTCCAAAATTATAAACATAAAATATTCAAAATTTAAATTAAAAATAATCATGTTGAAGGAATTGGAAAACTAGATTTTGAAGTAAAAACTCTCAAAAGATAATAATGTATTTATATACAATGTCAAACTGAAATTTATTACACCCCTAAAAATTATATTAAAAGATATAAAAAAATTAATTATAAATTAATGAATAACAAAAATTATTTTAAATTTATAAATTATTATGATTTATTTTTTAAAAAAATTAAATTGTAAATTTTTTTATTTTTCATTGAAACAAAATATATATATGTGAAATACCAAAAATTCAACCAATGTAAATTTTTATATTACACATTCTAATAAATGGTTTATTTTATCAAATTTAAGTTATATAATTTTCGAAAAATATATTTAAAACTAGTGAATCCTCAAAAGGCATTAAAACGTCTTTTCAGAAAAATATAATTTTTAAGTGTAAAACTAGAATTATTATTATACCATATCTAGAATAAAAATAAGATTAATTTTAAAATTTATATTTAGTATATGACATATTTTATTAATAAAACCCAAAATAATTATTTATTTATTCGTTGTTATAAAACAAACTTGTGCACATTTAATAATTTTCTCATAAAAACATTTAATTGTATTTTAAAATGTGTTTCTCTTTATTTATAATTACATAGAACAAATACTTAATTATATAAACACGTGTAAAATATATTTTCATAATTTATATAATATTATTCATTCATAATATACTAACATCTATTTGGTAATTTCCATGTTAAATAACTATAATTACTTATTATTTTAACCTTGATAGGGTTTATTATGTACACTATTGAACATAGTGTCTCTTTTAAATATTATATAGTTCATAAAAAATAATTCATAAAAAATAATTTTAATTTATATCCATGTTTGGTACATTCATCACCCCCTTCATAAATTACATCCTTACAATTTTATTCACTTATTAAATAAGTTGTGATTCCTTTTCCTCATTGCATTTTCAGATTCCCATGTCGCCTATTCAACCATATGAGTTTTTCATTAAACCATAACTAGTTGAATCACATTATTATAATACACATTTTCTCTATAAAAATGTAAATTAATTTGATGTTCCTCATATGATATATTATCTTCCAATTGACCTACATCATGGTTCAAAACATTTGACGACTCGAGCACATATTTTCTTAATAATGAAACATGAAAAACATTGCATACCAAGGTTAAATTCAAAGGCAAAGACACATGTTAGAGAAATGATCCCACTTTCTATAGGAATTCATAGGGTCTAATGATCAATGTACTCATCTTCTCGTTCATACCGAAACCATCACAAATTTCCATGGAGAATAATTGATAAAGACCTGATTTATTACCATAAATGAAATGACTTTCCTTCTATTATCCACATATCTTTTCTACATACTCTTGGATCTCCTCAAATTTTGCTGAATGAACAAAACATTAATTATCATTTCCTCTACTATTTTAGATCTCATTAAATTCATTACACTATCTTCATCCAAAAATGATAGAGTTCGACACCTATATCAATATATTTCATTAAATGGTGTCATATGTTTGCTAGAATGAAAATTGTTATTATATAAATACTCAACAAAGAAGGATGATGATCTAAATTTCCCTAGAAATTCATTGAGAACGAATTTATCATAGCCTCTATGTTATGAAATGTTTTTTATGACATCCCAAGTATTTTAGGATTAAAATATGTACTAAAATTTAATTCAGTACTCAACAACTTTTTATGGAATTTCCAAAACATAGAAGTGATCCTACGATCAAAATCAGATATAATAAAGAAATAAACTCTATAAAACATGACTATAACTCTAAAATACATCTGAGAACGCGGATCAATAGATAGAATATATTGAGTACCAATAGAATATGTATATTTAGTCATTCAATCAAAAATAACATAGATCACATTGTTACCTTCATAGGTCTACAATAATCCCACTACGAAGTCTATATATATATATTCCCATTTTCACTCCTGCATTAGAAATGGATGAAACATAACCTTCAAAAACAATTTTTCTACATTAACCTATGGAAAATTTAACCCTTTCCTAGAAAATATAGCAATATCTATTTTCATTCAATCCCATCAATAATACTCTTGAATGTCTCAGAACATCATAGTGATTCATGAAAGAACTGATAATGGATAACTATGAGTTTCACAAAATAAAACTTTCTTTAAATGTGAATCATAAGTAACATATATTATTTTTAACATGACCCCTTTTTTAATGATTCAGTAAATATATATTTTTAAAAATATATCATGGTTAATGACGTTTTAATTTTATGACTAAATACATCATAAAAAATATTTTATTTCCTCAGATGATAATGAATTGTGAAGTCATTATCCTTAATTAGTTACAAACATATTCACTTTACCATGTTAAATTACTCTTATGTGAATACATTATTAAATCTACAATATTCAACAAATATTTCAAATTTTACTCTATACATATGATGTCAAAAAAATTTAATGAAAAAAATAACACCAAATTCCCAATCATGTGTAGTGTAATTTAGCTCATGGGGACTCCAATGCCATGATGAATAAGCAATTACCTGATCATTATTTATTAGGACACCACCATGTCCTTACTATAGACAAAAAAATCAACACTTTTGGAAGGAAGGTCCAGAGATTTATCATTAACTAATATTATTTTCCGTTACAAAAAAATCATTACATTCTTTTTTCTAGATAAACTAATAAAAGTTTTGACGTGACATTATTAGTGGGATAGATAACCTTGAAATGTTCCCACCAAACCTGCAGTAATATCCTCCTAAACAAGGAAAAATATGAATTTTGGTTATATTTATGGGTCTTGGTCATTCTATTATAACATTTATTTTATCATGATCAATATTTTTTCATATATAGAAATAATGTAAAAAAGTAATGAAATTTGTTTCATACAAAACTAATACTTTTTAAATTTTCAATAATGTTTATTTACTCTTCTTAGAGGTCCTTTAAGACTCTATTAATTATTGAGTACATGAAAATTTAATTTATATACACATATGAACAATTATCCATTAACTCGAGAAATATTATATTCATAAGATCCATGAATACAGCACGTGTGTTCATAGAACCCCAGTTTGAGGTATGTGACCTTTGTTGATATATTTATATGTATATTATGTGTTTGTGAATGTCTTGGGAGATATTGAGAGAGTATGAAAATGTTTAGAATAAATTTGGAGTCCTTATAAAGGAATCACTATTTGAACATGGTTGTGGGAATTCATGAAATAATCCTATGTAACTGTGCAATATGACATTGTTTAGACAGTAGCATCCACACTCTTAGTGTACGGTTTGTCAAACCGGGCAAGCTAACCTTGTGTCCCTTTCAAATAAGTTTTTTAAATGGGGTTAGTCTGGATTTTCCCTAACTCTACCCTTTCATCTAATTTATGAAACCTACATGGTATTCTTTGATATCAAGGGCTGTATGGGCTCTCTAACCCATTTTGGAAGCAAGTTGAAGGGGTTTCTTGGTGGTTTCAAGGTTGTTCATCTCGGGGAAGTCTTCCCTTTTCTTTCTTATTGTTTATTCTTATTCTACTCATCCTTAACTCCAATTTTTCTAGGTCTATATATTTTTCATATAGATATAGGGTTGTTTTTTTCCTTAAGCAATGATATTAAAATATCTTGATGATAGGGAAGGAGATCTAGAGTGGTTTTGGTGGAGAGTTCGGCAGAATTTGTGGTGTTGTCGGTTGTGGGTCGATTTCGCTAGAACCCTATGGTTAGTGGATTCCCTCTCGACTATACTATTCTATAACATGAGGCCTTTCTTTCAATTATTTAATTTTTCTTAAAATTAATTGTGAATATGATATGTGAATCATGGTGGAAATGCATTTGCTGATGATTAAGGTATTTTGGGTAATATGGGTCATTATTTCAAAAAGGGTATTTATTGAGTGATTTTAGAATGTTGATTTTAAAATGGATAATGGTTCTAATTATGGAAAATGTGTTTTGAAATAATAATTTCAATAAATATATTTATTTATTGTAATGGGGTGTGGAATGGAAATTATTGAATAGTGTTTAAAAAATTGGGGTTTTTTAAGTGTTTTTGGCATGTGTTGGAAATGGTTGTGAGGATAATGTGTGGACTTGGTGTTATTATTAATGATGGTTTTTCATGTATTATGCGTTGTTAGGATTTTATGTGAAGTGTACATGATGTCTTTTAATAATAGGTGACAGATAGTGGATGGAATGGCCACCATTATGGATATGTGGTCAGAAAGTACCACTAGTTTGGAAAAGTATTAAATGGGTTGGGATGGGAAGTTCCACCATGGTTGTTTTCCTTGTTTTGTATTGTTATACATGGTGAATATTTTTGTACTAATATGAAATGGTGAAATGGAATATGTAATTGATGCTTATATTTCCCTTTGGTTTCATGGTTTGTGTAAGCTGTATTGGTAATAGTTTGATTGTCTTATTAGTAATTTCTAAACAATTTGATGTTTTATATAAATTTTTTTGTATAAATGTGCCAATTTTTTAATCCTAGTTGATTGTGTAGTTATGTCCGTTGGGTAAATCTTATTGAGTATTATTACTCATCCATGCTTTGGAATAATTGTTCTTTTTTCGATGTGGTATTTTGGGACTCATGTAAGAGGAACAAATCTCATTTTTCTAGTGGATCTTCATCATGAATATGTGGTTTGTTGGTACATGGTGCATGGAACTTGTTGTGGAGATGTGGAGTGTCTCATGGTTTTCATTGGGTCCCTTGTTAGTTCATACACTTGGTACTATAGATTTTCTTTAGTATGGTTTGGTGAATTAGTTTTTGGGAATTTTAATAGAATATCTTGGTTTTCTTTTCTCAATATATAGTTCAAGTATCTATTTTAATGTGAATCATATAGATTGTTTAGTAATGTTTTGTTTGGTTTTCTAGTTAATTTCAAGGGAAAATCAATCCCCAATTTTTTTGATGCCCAATTCATTTATATCCAATATTTGTTGTATTATGAATGTCATTTATAGCATAGTATCACATCATCTCCTTCTCATGAAAATGAGGAATGGGTGAGGCATAAAAAGTGGTTTTAGTTTGTTCAGTCTTTTGGTGTTAATTTTTGGTCTTAGTTTTGACATTTTTTCTTCATCTATTCAGTGAGTGAGGATGATATCGAGGTGTATGATTTTATGAACATGGAATGTATAGAATTAATGGACATAGCTAAACCTTTTATGTTGATCTTCATGTTATTAGGGAGTGGGGTACATAAGTGTTTTGGTGACACTTATAGGCATTGGATATCTCATTGTTGTGGGTGTCGCCAATGAGACGATCATGACATGCATGGTAGAAATGGATTCCCTCAAGGATTAATATTTCATTTGTTAAAATTACGTATGTTATAGTATGATTATATGGATGTGTGGAAAATAATTAAATTAATTAAAAGGTGTGGATTTGAAATGTGCATTGCTATGTTATTTCGAAAATGGATTAATTTTCAAAACATGGTGGATTTTTAGAATATTGCAACTTTTGAACTGTGATGTTGTGGAAATCGTGGCCATGATAGTTGTTTTATTATTTAATTTTAATCCTAAGCCTTTTATTTCTGTGCATGTCGGACTTATGTTTGTTTTTTTGTTTATAGAAATGGAACAGGGTAGGAATTATAATGACTAACTAGATGAGGCTGCTATTTGTTTGGTTTTTTCTATGCCTTAGGTGAACCAGTAGATAGTGCAGAGTATAGTACAATTTTTCAAAATTGTGGAATGTTGGATTGATGCATGAAAACAAAAGCATGTCGATCATGCAGTTCTGTTTCAAATGCAGAATCCACACATTTTAGGGGTTATTCAGAGCCATAAAGGATTGAAGTATAGCTGAACAGAATGAAAAAAGATTTGTTTACTTCTGGGGAACACTGGAAAAGATGAATTTTCATTTATCCATGAATATGTTTTACGATCATTACCTTTAGTGGTGGGAGTTTCTGGTCATAGATGGTATGGACCAAGGAGTGACATTGTAGTGTTTTGATGAACTGTTTGAAAAACAGTTCAACCCTCATAAATTTAAAATTTAGAAAAAAAACAATTTCATCCATTCTAAGCTAGAGAATCTTTTAGTAATGAAATATTAATATATTTTTATGAACTTATTGTGGTTTTCACCCGATGTATCACATAACACATCATTGAAGTCATGAATTTCTGAAGATGGGTTGAAGTAGGAAATTCATTTGAAGATAGTGGTGATGTGAATAAATTAATACATGTAAATGGGGAACACATTAATTTTAGCTGATCGAGACATTTTGGGGGATACAGGTGGGGGATGATTATTGGTACCCATGTGAAATATTGATAAATCCATCACTGGATAAAAGCCGTAGATGGACACTTATTTATTGGATGAGAGTAAGAATTAGAATCTTATGACGTGATTAGTGAATCTTCCTCCAAATACTCAAGGTAAGATAAGATGTTTTTAGTGTGGATCTACAAGACACATCAAGAAGGATTTTATAATGCAACCATGATCTTGTCATAAATTTAATCAGATGCAAATATTCAATAGTAATGGAATAATGCTTTGAGTTTGGTTGTTTGTGACACTTCTCAGGGGTTGCAGACATCCTGTTCTTTGATGGGACAAGGCTAGAATCATACTCCTCATCAGCAGGGCCAATTCATTCACGGTGATTTTGAAAATACCATGACACCTATACGTGGTAATAGGGAGCCGAGTGAAACAAGAAACCAATTATTTAGTTCACAATATGTTGTGATGGATGATCAGTCTGGATCATCCATGGGGTGATGGAAGATTCTTTGAAATTCTACGTTGAACCAATAATTGTTTGGCATAGGTGCTTCTCCTCTTTTTTTACTACTCATTTTATTAGTTTTGTTGTTATAACTGTGGAAATTATGCCTTCATTTTTAAAACATCAGACCCCACTAGGTCAAAGAGAGTATCAACTCTTCCAATTTAGAGCGTGTTTTATAGTTCTAGATGGAATTGAATATATGTGGGATCTCTTAGTGTTTGATATTGATATTTACTATATAATCCTAGGAATTTATTAGTTGGGTACGTTTAATGACCACATCATTTGATATACATGAATTATTATTTTTACGATTATGGATGGTTGTGAACATCTCATTAGAGGTGTGACGAATAAAAATATGGGTGAAATAGATTTGTTGGCACTAGATGTCGCCAAACTCTCATATCAGTTTACAACATTGCCATTAGAATCAATGGAAGTAGTTGAGTAGAGACCTTTTTAGTGGTTTTTGATCAGTTTATTGATCTCTTTACTAATGAATTATCAGTTTAAACACCTGTGAGAGAAATGGATTTTAAGATTGATCTTCTTCTAGTGACTAGAAATATCTCAATTACATCTTAACAAATGGAACTAGAATAATATCCAGAATAAATGGTGGAGTTGGGGGTGGTAGAGAAAAAAATGGTTCATCTGGCTTAGCATGTCTCCGTGGGGAGCAACAGTTTTGTTTGTTAAATAATTGGATGGATATCTATGGTCTGTGTCGATTATCATAAACTTACTTATGTTACAATAATGAAATAATATCTACTTCTACACATTAGTTACTTTATGAACATTTTATGTGATCTCATTAGTTCTCAATGATTAACACTGGGACATGATATCATCAATAGTGGGTGAGGAAGGAGGATATTCCCAAAACAGCATTCAAAAGCTGATATGGATAGTACGAGTATGTGGTTATGCACTATGGTGTAACGAATGAACCGGTGGTGTTCCTGTTCTTTATTAATTGGATATTTCATATATATCTGCATTATTTTGTGGTGGTATTTGTTTATGATATATAGGTGTGTTCAAGAATAAGGTGTGATCAAGAGAATAACATGGTGATAGTGCCGAGTACCTTGAAAGATATTCATTTTTCTACAAAATAATCAAACTGTGACTTTTTTCACAAAATATTCATTTCCATGGGCATTTTCTTTCTATGAAGAGTGTTTCAAATGATCCAAAAAATATAGATGTTGTTATCTCATGGAAACTACCAAATAATAATTTTCAGATACCAAGCTTCCTTGATCTAGATGGATATTATCAAGGATTATTTCATGATTTCTCATGATTGGCCCCACCGATGATAACCTTTACAAGGAAGAGTGTCATCTTTCACTAGGACGAGTAGTCTCAAAAATGTTTTGCAGAGCTAAATCTTAACTTTACATCATCACCAATCATGATGTGTTCCTAACCAATGAATGGTTTTGTGGTGTATTGTGACACATCACGATCAGGGTAGGAGTGTGTTCTTTTGTAGGGGGTCATGTGGTTACATATGGATCACGGAAGATGACGTTTAATAAGAATAAATTCCCAATTCATGATTTGTAGTTGACGGCAGTTGTTCATGCAATTAAAAATCGGGTGTCATTTTCAATTTAGTGAGAAATTCATGGTGTTTACCGATCACAAGAGTATAAAAATATTTTCTCTCAAATAGATATGAACGTGGGAAAAATTATATGGATAGAATATCTCCTGATATTTTATATTGACTTAATTAACACACCGTGTAAAGGAAATTCAGTGGCCGGTGAATGAAGCTTAAAATTATATGCTCATGCGATGAACTTGCATCGGATTAGAGGCTGTTGATGAAAGTAATAGCTAACATGCGGTTGTAATGTAATGACTGGGGTGACAGAGCATTCTTCATTTCAATTTTATTAGTTCCGGACCTGGTAGGTAAGGTTAAAGGGGAGTAGGAATTTGATTCCTAGTGTATTTCCATGTGGTCAAACTCAATGGTCTGGATACCATTGAGGGCTAGGAACTGAATTTGAATTCAGTTTTTTTTTTGAAATTGGATAGTGGTATAAATATCTTGTTAAGAGAAAATTATCATGGCATATTATCATTTTAGGTAGGTTATCCATTCAATAAATCATATGAGGTATAAGGTATTGAAATCATGGTTTTGGTGGACTAGAATGAAAAGTGATGTGGATGTGTTTGTTTCAAAATGCATGACTTATCTGTAAGTCAAGTAGGAGAATCAACATCCAGCAAGAATGTTGCAATCATAGAATATTCTAGTGGGAAGGTGGGAAAAATAAAAATGGATTTTTTGTAGGTCTCCCAAGAATTTTCAGGAAACACATGGCCATATGGGTGATTATGAATCCGCTCGCAAGTTACTCCCATTTCATTCTCATTCTTGAAACTCATACAGTGGAGGATCTATCAATAATATAAACCTTTGAAAGGGTAAATATACATGGTGTTCCAGTTTAGATTGTATCAGATGGTTATATGAGGTCCACATATCATTTTTGGAAGTCATTGCAGTATTCCCTTAAGACATAGTTGATGATGAGAACATTGCATCATTCTCATATGGATGGCCATCTAAGAGGATGATACAAATGATGGAGGATATTCTAAGGGCTTGTGTGGTATATTTTTTTGTTTCATGATAGGATCAATTAATGTTGGTGGAGTTCTCTTATAATAACATTTCTTAGGCTTTAATACATATGGAACTATTAGTGGCATTGTATGGGTGTCTATGTCATTCTCTACTATATTGGATGGAAAAGGGTGAGGCGTCCATGATTGGAGTGAGCCCTGTCTAGGAGACTTTAGAAATGATCAAGTTTATTATAAAAATGATTGAGATGGATCAATGTCGTTAAAAATTGTATGTGGTCCATCATCGACGACCATTTCCATTAGTGGTTGGTGATAACTTTTTTTATAATATATCATAGTTTGGGACATCAATGGTTTGGAAGAAAGGATATATTATATTTTAATTTTATTGGGCCTCTTGAGATACATGAGTTGATCAGAGAGGTGGATTATTGGTTTTATTTGACCGAAAATTTTAGTTCAGTGAACAATCTGTTTTAGGTCTTGTAGTTTAAAAAGTATCCACCAGATCCTAACCATGACATTTGATGGGGCCATTTTGAGTTAGAGATAGATGATTCTTAGGTGGACATGCATGTAAAGATTGTGGATAATAAATTGAAATTATTTTGTGGTTAAAGAATCAGTTTGCTTCAGCTATTGTGGAAGCATGGTCAGATTCAAAAATCGACTTAGGGGTGGGAGAAATAGATTCTCGAGCGATGACCTGTTCTATTTTAGTATACTTGTGGTTCTCTACTTTCCAAGGACAGAAATTCCAATGGTGGGGAGAATATATCACCCCTAATTTAATGTATGTGACCATTTCTAATAACATTTGATGTATATTAAGTTGTTGGTAATGGTTTTGGAATTTTGGTAGAGTTTGATGTGTTTTACAAAAGTTTGGAGGCCTTTTTAAGGATCAACAGTTTCACCATGTTTAGGGGAAACCATCCAATTATCCCATATAACCGTGCGATTTTCCACTCTTTGGACAATAGAATTTGAACACTTAGCTCACATGATTTGGAAAACCATTCCATCAAACTGGGTAGATGATACTATTCCATGAGTGGGATATACCACAGTTACCTGGGATTATCACATGGTTTCCCCTAACCGTGTTCAAACTGTGCAACCTTAAAAAGGGCTCCAATATTATCCAAACCCTTTCCTAACCTTTTAGAAGCCCTTAAAAATATTTGTTTTAAAAAATAGTGTATGTTTGTATTTTCCCTAGCTCTATCATTTCTCCTCCCAAACAATTTCTAAATGGGATTCCATGATCTATATGGATAGAGGGGCTCTACCACACATTTTGAAGAAAAAGGATGGGGTTTCAGGATGGTTTGATGGTGATTCATCTGGGGTAAGTCTCCCCTTTTTAATTATTGTGGTTTTCCCTTGATCTACTCTTCCCTATGTTTCAATTTTCTAGATCGACATATGTTTCACGTAAATCTGGGTTTTTTGTTTCTTTAATTGACTAAATAAATATTTTTTTACGATAAAGAATAAATATAGAGTTTTTTGGGTGGAGAATTCGACCAAATTTGTGGTGTGGTTACTTATGGACCAATTTTTCCATAACCCTAATGTATATTCCATTTCTCTCGACATCACATTACTATAAGATGAGGAATTCATGAAAAATAATTTTTATTTATTGAAATTAATTTTGAATATGATGTGTGAATCTTTTTTGAAACCCATTTGGTGATGATTTGCATATATATATTTTTTAAATAGGGAATTGTTGAAAAAGGGGTTTTGTTGTGTGATGTGAAAATATTGATGTTAAAATGGATAATGTTTAGAATTATGGAAAATGTTTTTGAATTATGAATTTCAATCAATATTTTTCTTCATTGAAATTTGGTTTGTAATAGAAAATGGTTGAGGAGTGTTTTCAATAAATTTAGGTATTTATTGAAGTGTTTGGTCATTTTTTGCAAATGATTGTGCACATAATGTGTTTCCTTGGTGTTCTTATGTTATTTTTTTGGTAAAATATTATGGTTTGTGTTTATTTCTGTGAAATAGGTGATAAGCCTTACAATAAACTGTGAAAAAATAGAGGATGGATAGGCCACCGATATAGATAAGTTGTTGATATGTACCACTAGATAAGAAAATAATTAAATGGGATATGACTAGAAGTTACACCATAGTTGTTTTCCTTGTTTAGTGTTTTTATTCAAGATAAAAATTTGTGCTAAAGTGAAATGGTGAAAATCTTATGAAATGGATTCTTGGAATTCCCTTGGGTTGCATGGTTTGGGTATGGTGTCATGGTATGGGTGTGTTTTTATTATCATAAATCGTTTAACTATTTGGTGTTTTATATAAACTGTTTTATATAAATATTCAATCATTTGTGTCTATGTTTATTCTGTAGAGAAGTCATTTGGGGAAATACTAATGAGTATTATTACTTACCCTTGATTTGGTACATTTGTACTTTTATAGATGTTGTATTTTGGGAGACATGTAAGAGTAAAAAATCTCATTTTTAGTAGTTATTTGTGATGAATGGTGGGATTGGTGGCGATTGGAGATTGGATCTTATTTTGGATCATTGGGGTGTGTATTAGTTTACATTGGGTCTCTTTTTGAGCAGTCCACTTGAAACTATGGATTTGTTTTAGTATGCTCTGGTTTTATTGATTTCATGGAATGGTTATGGAATAGATGTTTATATTTTGGTAATATATGGTTTGTTTTTCTATATTATTGTGCATTATGATGTATTTTTAGTAATCCATTTTTTGGTTTGTTTGTTTATTTCAAAAGAAAAATCATTCCCCATTTTTATTCTTGTAGCCCAAAACATTTATTTCAAGCCTTTAGAATCTTGGGAACATCCCTTAAGGCCCAGTAGCACCTAACTGTATTATCAATCCAATGAAGAAGGGGTGGGGAATTACATATTAGTTAACCCAAAAAAAATAACTTCCAACTCATAATGGCATTATCTAGTCCAAAATCCAGTATACAGAATGTCATCTACCATTACATTCAATTGAGGATTCCTTGACCTCAGGTAAACTATGGGAAAAATATTATGCTCCCCGTATCTATTAATATAAACCATCCATATATGGAAAATGATAATTGATCTTAATAGTGATGTTTTTCATGGTTCTATAATAAATTAAAATTCAAATAGAATCATATTTCTTCAGAACAAACATGTCAACAACACCCTATGGAGATGCCATTGGTTAAATGAAATTTTAATCTAATAACAGATGTAATTTTTTTTAACACTAATAGTTATAGATGAAACACTTGAAATGGGGTTTTGAAAATTGGAATAGAATCCAAAATCATGTCAATGTAAATTCAACATTTTTATTATGTATAATACATGGAAACTGAACATTAGAAAAATCTAGGTACTCATATACCATCATTACATCATTAATCTAAAAAGTTACTTTTTTCAACAATATGTTCAATATAATATTCATTTCCATCATTTATGAGTTTCTTATATTCCTAATATATTGGTAATTGTATGAGTTCATTGATGACACAAATTGAAATTCATTCTTAAAATAAACGTATTTATATCTATTGTCTATCATATAATGGTAAATAGAAATCAAATCCTTACACATAAATAAATCATTCTCTACAAGATTACACATGAAAGGGAGTTCACATAACTTATTTTCAAAGATAAGGACATGAAGATTCATATATTTTCTTTTTCCCTTAATGTTTCCCCAACGTGTTTTACCAAAAGTTTTAGTTTCATTTATTGAGGTGGATTTTCAAATTTACCAAAACATTACTCATAAATGAAAGAATGTGTGGACACTGAATTGAAAAACACATTGGAATAATCTGAGTAAAAATATTGATACCACTTCAACTAAGGTCCCACTATCGACTGAATTATTTATAGTGGATTTCACCACACATTTCTACATATAGACCCATTGATTATAATTATTCATGATCCCCTTTGGACATTCATTTCTATAGAGAACAATCTCATTACATTTAAAAAAATTATTAATTTTATATTAGATTTTTTATTACCAATAACATAATAATATTCAATGAAATTATGATCATTATTTCTTATTTTAAAACATTGTAAGAATATACCAAGATTACAAATGTACTTACTTGTGTGTATTTTACCACAATTATCACAAACATTAAACTTATTTTTCTTACTATCCAAATAATTTGATGAATTCTTCCCATTTTCCTTCCATTATGACCACTTTTTATATTTATTTTAAAATAACACATGATAACAGTAAAACACCATTTCCCCTTCACCAAACATCGAACATGTTTTCAAAAAACAAAAAATTAATGAAAACCCAATTTAATTGGATATTTTTTATTTAATTCAATATAAAACCAATTGATCTTAATATCAATATACAAGATTAAATTTTTGGAATACCATTCTTGTTACGTTAATTTGGATTCATATATAGAAATTAAATTCATATCTTAGCCCATTTAAATGAATTGTTTTCTAATACAATGATGAACCATCTTAGGAATATATTTTTCAATAATGTTTTTTTCAATTCATCCCAATCCAATGAATTAATTTCAAAATAATCCTTAATATTCATAACCACAGACCCCCACTAGTCATTCTCAACGTTGAATCCAAAAATTGTATGACTCAGTTTTTAATTTTCTAAACACCAAATGAAATTGAAAATATAATTTAGTTCTTTAATCAACCCTTCAACAACCACCAGAATAAA
Organism: Viscum album; assembly: GCA_963277665.1. Classification (NCBI taxonomy): domain Eukaryota; kingdom Viridiplantae; phylum Streptophyta; class Magnoliopsida; order Santalales; family Viscaceae; genus Viscum; species Viscum album. The sequence goes on along the minus strand of OY728136.1, from coordinate 1,950,030,072 downwards.
AGATCCGCTAAAAACTGGAAGATGTTTCCCCATAAAATGATCCACTATAGACATATTCTTATATGGTTGATCTGACTATTCTCATAATTAATTCCAACACCATTTATACCATGTCTCATAAAACCAATCACAGAAACAAACTTTTTAGGTTTGATTCCATAAATATCAGGATAATGATATAAAATGACGTTTCCCTCTCATTACATTTCCACCATTACATCCCAATTTCCACCATGGAAAATCAATCCAAAAAAATACATCATAGAAGAATAAACAAGGTGATATTCAAATGTTGTACCATTTCAAAATAACAATAAATTAAAAAATAATTTATTAACATCCTATTAAAAATATCCTAACCTCATTTGTTATATAAATGTACCTTCAAAAAAACTATAATATCCCTCCCTTAAATAAAACATTATCACAAGTACTAATCAAGAAAATTAAATTGTTTTACATAGTGGATCTATTCATGTTTAGAGTTTTGGAAAATTAGGCTGTAATTAATTCTTAAAACATCACATTTATATAATTTGGATACCAATGAAATAGTATAAATTTTCCCTAGAATATAATAATTTTACAATAAATCGTGATTAATTTTTCATTAAATACATCATAACATTCTTCATGACTTCCTCCTTTCTCTATGTCATTATTACACCCTGTTATAAAAATTTTAATTCATAGGATGGGGTAAAAAATTCATAGTAAGGGACATCAGATATGTAATTACATCATTAGTCCATGAATACTTCAGTCCCATGAATAAATTTTTACAAAGTTATAATTTTCAACCATAAATAATATCTTCTTTACCATATATCAATAAATCATATGATTATTGTTAAAATACATAGAAAAAATAAATATTAAAGATAACATGTTGCATCAATTCCATATCACTCTTACATTTACAATATCTATTAGGGCTATATAGAAAGAAACATTCATGGTTACCATTGGAATTCTCACAAAAGAATGTTCCCTTAATCTCAGAGGATAATCCCTACTGATTAACTCAATCTCATTATCCAATGCATTAAAGACCACTAACGGGCTCACCAGCCCTCATTTTTCCATGTATCACCTGATACACATAAAAAATTCCCATGAACCATAACATAATAACAAGACATAAACAATGAAAAAAAGAAAATTAACATTTTATCATTGTAATCACATTACATTTTTACAATGTCACGCACTCCTAGATGAAGGTATATTACATAAAAAATATTTAAACATGTAAAGAAAAAGTAAGGGGATTAAATAAGAATCCAGGGAAAATAAATTTTCTTGTCGTATATGTTAAAAAACAGTCTTTTCAGTTTTTGTAAAAAAAATTCAAAAGAATATTTTTAAAGACATTTAAAAAAATTCCCCTACATTGAATCTCACTCATCACGTACAATATTTATGTTCCTGGATAATAATGTAAGGTTAAAAATTATCTGTATTGAGATAATTTTTTAGACATTATTATTTCATATATATTAATTATTATCATTTTATAACAATTATTTAGTTATTTATGTTCATGTCAGATATTTTTCTAATATATAGTACTTAAGTTCAAAATGAATTTTATGTTAGGCCTATAGTCAAAGTTGTAAAAATTCCATCATATCACGAATAATATTAATGAATTTATAATAACATTTCTAAATCAAATATACATTAAAATCGAATAATTTATGTATAATTATGAAAAATGGACATGGTTTAATTGTGGAGATGGTAGGTCATACAAATGCTAGATTAACATTCCCAATTTTCAATGATCATTATGGAAAGAAGTTAATTGTTATATATTTATTAAATTACCATAATATCATAAATATCATAGTAATAATTTAAATATACTTAAATATATCATCCATGTGATGTGGTGTGGAAAAATAATTCACATCACTTCATGTGGGTGATAGTTCACACAGATGCATAAATGATATTATCATGTTTATGAACAAAGAAAGGTAAAAAAATTATATATTATTCTTTAAGAATGATAAATATGATGTAGTATCATGTCTAAACATTTAAATAATCATTATAACCATTCTTGATATATTGTGATAAAAAATTATCTATATCGGTATGTGAGGAGGTAGTCTACTGTATGCATTAAAGATCAATTAATTTCCAATTTTATGTAAATTTTGATGGATTTAGGTGATGATATTAACATAATAACGTATTATTATATTTAATATAATTTATTTATTACTTATTTAATGTGGAAAAATATTTTAATGAAGTGTAAGAATAAATAAAATAGAAACACATAATTAAAAATGGTACATCTTTAATGGACGACCTCCTCTGATTAACAACCTAACTCCTGTAAGGAGTGTGTTGTACCTACACTAATGCATCGAGAATGTGTATAGGGGTTATATGAAGCTATTGGGGTAGATATTGGAAGAAATAATGGGTTTTATGTGTATTAAAATTAGAATAATAGGGTCACATTTATTGGAGAGGAGAGCGACACTACTAGGATTCATCAAATTATTTTACTAATATAAATTCTTTTTTCTATTCCAAAGAGGTAAAATATATATATAATAAATTTTTTATGATTATATGTTCATATTAATTTATCTAATGAAAACTATATCTATTTTAATTAATTTTTTAATCATTCTCATATTTTAGCAATTATTTAACCATTTTAACTTTTATTATGATATCATGTAATTTACACATTGATGGTTAATAAATTTAAAATTTAATTAAAAATGTATGATAAATTGGAAATTATTGATTTTTTTACATATCCTAATTATTTGTAATAAATTTACACATTTTCAATTTTTATATCATTTAATAAAAATTATTTATTTTAAAATTCAAATAATGTCAATTTTGACCCTATTCATTAAAACTCAATTTAAAAATATCAAAAAATCAATAACAATTATAAGTTATTATTTTAAAAAATCGTTGAAATTTCAATGTAATCTAAATAATGATTTAATTGAATTAATCATTTAAAATTTTAATCGTTTAGTATTTTTAATATATTATATTTGATATTTTCATTAAATAAACAATTTTTCCATCATCATTAGGAATGCCGCTAATTTATTTATTTCTTAAATAATTTCTTAAATAAGGTTTAATGATAATAATATATATTATAGCTTTCAATATAGTATATATTGTCTATAAAATCTTATAAATTAATTATATTAGAAATATTTCTCATGTAAAAAAAAGTGTGATAAAAATGACTATTCTTTGAATATTATATTATAAAGTTAGTAGCCTCATAAAAGTATCTTAAAATGTTATAATATAATAATAAGAATGATTTTTTTTGGACTTGAAGTCATCCAAATAAATTCAGAAAAGTAATAGCGTAATTTTTTAATAGTTACAATTTTTTTTATCCTTAATTATCAGATTTTCCACAACAAGTGTTAATAACTAAAATTTCAAAAGTTAATATTCATACTATCTAAAACAAAAAGGATATCATTTACTAAATTTTTAAACTCTAATTAAAAAATTGATACAAATATTTCAAATTTCTAGAAATATAAATTTCATAAACTAATTGAAAATTAATCATGATGATGGAACAAGAGAACATGTTTTTGATGTGTAAACAATCAAAATTTCATTATATTTTTCTATCCAATTTCAATCTGAATTTGATTCTACTGAACTAAACTAGATTAAATTATAACAATTAAATCATACTGTATTATAAAACCAACAAAATTATAATTTAATATAATAAATTATTTAGAAAAAAAAATTGTTTTCAATTTTAATGCAATATTTTATCACCTTCCATCAAAACATGAAACTGTTCAAAAACATACAGAAAATTCAATCAAAGTAAAATTTGATTATTAATCAATATTTAATAATTTTAATTCATCAATTTTTAATTTATTAATGTGTCAAAAAATTATTTAAAATATGTGCTCCTTAAAAAGGTAGTGTAAAACTTCTTTTTATAAAATTATTATTTTTTAGTGTAAAACTAGATTTATTATTTTATCATGTCTAGAAAATTCAGATGATCAATTTAAAACATTAGATTTTATATATTATAATTTTTATTATGAAATAGTACAACAATGATTACTTTATATACTATTATAAAACACAATTTTTCACATTTCAATAGTTTTTCAGAACAACATTTTATTTTTTTAAGAAAGGGATTTATCGTAATTTATAACTATTTATTATTAAAATAATTAACTACATATACATGCTTATACCATATTATCATAATTCACATAATCTAGTTTATACACACATTTCAAACACCTATGATATAACTTCCATATTAAAGAATAATATTTAACTATTTATTTAGGTTCGATGTGGAATATCACACAACCTATGGAATATAGTTCAACTATTAATTTTTATCAAATTAATAAATATGATAATTAATTATTATATCATTAAATATGTTCTTATGAGGGGAATTTTTTTTTCTTATTTTAAAACTATTGATATATGAGGTTATTTATATAGACTAATTAATTTTATGCAACACAAACCTCATTCAATTATCTAATTAAAATAGATAGGCCACTTTCCCCAATCAACTAAAGACACATATAGAATTATAAAAGTTCATCTAGGATTGATGCTGGGATGTTTCCTTGATCACAGTTCTTTAAAGTGACACCTAATATATCTAAACCATCACTGCTTGATTCATAGATTATTTAGATATATTTCTATAGGCATTCAACTTATCATTATAGATTAAAAATTACCATTATATTTATAGATAAAAATTAAAATAAAATTACAAATTGTAGTTATTTCATATTAATACTAGAAAAAAAATTATCACATATGTCTATCTATTTTATTCAAGATTATAGTTTGAAATTATTTTTTAGAATAATGATCTAACCAAATTCACATCCTCTATGAGTGTATCCTCTATCTAATATTAATAATTCATGTTTAATTGTTTTTTATTTATTTTAGAGTCACCAAGAATTTTTTTTTCTCTTTCTTTTAATAAATCTAATGGTCAGCCTTTTCAATAGATATGGTCTTAATTTTTCTTGATGATGTAAATTTGATATACTGATATAAAAATTGCATATATATATATATCTATTATTTTAATTTCTATGAAAAAGATATATGACTTCCCAATTCGAATGAAATATACTCCCTTAGATTAAGAATGCTCATAGATCTATCTCATATTTATCTTAGGAAGGAGAATACAAACCTTTAACTTGAATATGTTGATCAGATCATCCATTGAATAGAATATTTATAGAGTTGAAACCATTCTTAGGTAGTTCTAGATATCACTTGAGCATGAGGGAATCATTCATATTTCTAGCCATCACCTAATAGTTTGACCCCTTACACAAGTAATGTATATTTGTTGGGGTAAGTCCAAGGATGATATTGGGTGCCCAGATGATACCATATGTGGTACACTTGGATCGTAGAATCATCAAGGGATTTGGATATAGATAGTGGCACGACTAGCAGCCTATGTGGTGCTTACCCATACCCTATGCACACTGGAAGTCCCAGTTCAGGCCAATCCTCTATTAATTTCACCATTTATTTTTATTAGTTATACACGTATATATTATTTAATATATATAAATTTTTCAATATTCATATTTAATGGAATACTTTATAATACACCTCAAGTCTTTTTAATAAGTATTTGTGTAATTTCATGTAGAGGATGATCCTGACCATATGTTGACCTATATTTATTTGATAAAATTTAATTATTAAAGATTAATTATCCCATCCTTAAATTTTCATAATAAAAATAAATTTAATTAATTATCATATTTGAAATATCCCAACTAATTTTTGTTGTTTGAGTTTTCATTTCCACAGACAATTTTTTGAACACTTTTATTATCGTACAACTCTGTTATATGGGGATGTTGTATTAAAAGAAGGAGTTCCCAAGATATGGTTGTTTATATTGAAACCCAAAAAAATAACAAAAAATAGAGGATGACAAGCAAACCAATAATTTTTTAACTCGGGTATAGATGAGCTCGATGTATTTCTCCCCCATTGCAACAGATCACATATTTTACTATAACATTTGATTTAAAAAATCAATAATGTATGATAACCTATATTACATAAACCAACAAAAAAAATATTTATTTATTTATCTAATAAATGGTATTAGAATATATTTTTCATTAAGTATAATTATATTTGATTAAATTAAATAAAAATACAATAATAAAAATTATAATGAAATAATACCATAAGTAAATAGAAATACTATATGAGTCATGTATTATTTCATATTTTTTATCATACAAAAAATTATAAATATTGTATGAATGAGAAATATTAAAAAATAGTTTGATATGTTATAAAATGAACAATATAAGTGATATTAGAGATGTTTCTATAGTTATATATATGAATATATATGGTAAATTTAATTTTACATTATAGATAGTTGTATAGATATTAGATATAAAAATATCTCTATCAATTATTTTATATATGGAATATAAGGGTTAATAATATTATATTAGGTATATAACATATACCATATAATATTAGAATAAAATAAAAAGATAATAATTCCTTTGTAAAAAAATATTTTATAAAATAAATTTTTTTATGCATCATTAATGGGAAATAAATTAATTTATTTTAAAAATCGATTTTCATAAAATGTATTGATTAAATTATTGTAATTATTAGTTAAATATTAAAATAAACTCTCAAAAAATACATGACAAAATATTTATTTGTTCATAGAAAACTATATATTTTTTTACATTAAGTTTTGTTATTATACTTATTTTTATATATAAGTAATGTTTTAATGTTTTTTGGAATTAAATAAAATAAAATTATATATATATATAATTAATTAAAATTTATTGAATTATTATATTTTTTACAATGAAATAATTTTTATTCTTTTTGATGTTATTAAGTATATTTTCCAAAAATACCATTTTCATTTATTTAAACACATTATTTTAAAGAAATTGTTATGTGAATTAAAAATTAAATTTATGGCATTTATTTAACAGTTCTGAACATTATGTGAAAAATTATGTTATAGTTTAAAATTTTATTTTGTAAGAAAATGATTTATTTATATTTGTATTACGAGTTAAAACTATAATGTGTAAAATGTGGTAAAAGATTCTACTAATGAGTAAATTAGTAAAATATTTGAATAAATTATCACTGAATTGAATGGTCGATATATTTAATTTTCATTTACCATTATTTTCACATTTTTTTTCACTTTTACTGTAAAAATATATTTCATCCTTAGCAAGGAATGATTATTCTGAAACAACATCACTCAAAATTCGTATTAAATTTACCCCTCCTATAACTACACCAAACCACACATATTCATTTATTTTCCCTAAAATATATACCTATTATCCCTCCGTAATAGTATTCCCTCTCATTTATCAAATTATTTTTCCAATAATGAGACTCAAATAATTTATTCTGAATAATGTACCAATGATATGATTCCATGCTTCAATATACATATTAAATTTTTCGTAACAATTTTATATATCCTCTCTATCCATGTGTTTTTATTTATTATTTAACACATTAACAGCATGTATTTTTTGTCAATTAATCTTATAATATATTTTATTTAAAACATTTAAAACGTATTCTTATTGAATGATTCATCATATAAAGTTATTATTTCTGGTCGGATAAACAATCTACATTGTTTCTAAATACCTCTTCGCCATGTGTGTTTTGAGTCAATGTTGAACTATATTCCAACAAAATTTCAGTCACTATCACATTATGTGAAATAATAAAAAAATTAATTGTTAGATATAATTAAATTTTTGTATCATCTTTACCCTTTAAGATGTAGAGGGAATTATTTCCTATTTTAGGATCCTCTAAAAGAGTACAAATATGTTCAAAAATCATTCCCATGAAATAGTATAAGACCGGTTTCCACTATGCTAGTGATTCGATCAAAATAATGACTTTTTGAGTACACCTATCTCTATTGGAGGTTCATAATTGATTATAAAATCAATATGTTTTATAGATTTTAAATTCATTATACCATCATTATTTATTGGATTTATAACATTATTATTTAACAATTATTAATGCTATTTATTAATTGGACAAAGTTGGTAAGCCTATCATTTATTATAATTTAGGAATGGGGTGTTTTAGAATTGGGATTGAGACCTAATATATATTTCATATATATCCCTATGAATTCAATCATAACATGTATTTTATGGTAACACATAAATGGATATGTCATAACCTTTATGGTTATTTTGGAAATTCCCCAATGGTTCTACTTAAGGTATTTTATCCATGGAATTATCTAAAATGATTAATTTCATGCCGAATATAATACCAGGATAAATATTCCTAATAATGGTAATGTATTATCTACACATAATAGGAACATATTATATTAAACCATCTAGGATCAACTTGGTCAGATAAGGTGTTATAAGATCCTAGAAGAATATTTCCATGGAAATTATGTTTTTAAAGAATTATCACAGAGTATGTCTTTATGAATATGATTAAAATAGATAAGGTGTTATAGTAAGTGGAGTTGGGTTTTTATTTTACCTTGTTCCATTGTATAGTAAATGTGGATCCCTAGTTAGTGTTGATGGATGTATAACCCAAGTAGAAAGCTAGGACAAAGCGGTCTCTCAAGTATGGGGATCGGGTGAAATGTCACCACAACTAAGGAAACTTGGGCATATGTTCTACCAAGTGTGTATGGCTCTAGAAATGTCTTTGTATTATGGTTATATGTTGTGTTATCTGATACATAATCCTTTACAATGGTTTTGGATAATGAGATGTGATGCAGTCTTAAATAATGGTATCATCATGTTAAAATATCATGTAATGAAATTAACCTCATTTTTTGATTAATTCCAATTGATTTTTATCGTAAATAATCATCCTAATAGGAGGATTTCAATATGGAACATTAATATTCTAATTCATCGATTCAATTTTAATATGGTCCGAACTATCAATTTATAGACACATGGGGGTCTCATTATTAGTAATATTTGAAATTTTGAAGAATCATAGTTCAGTGACATTTGAAGTTTGAACAACCTACTCATTATATAAAACAAGAACACTTTTGTGCTCACATGAATTATTTGTATAAAGTGGTAAATAATTTGGAATATATTTTTTATGTGATAAAATATAGGGTTCATGTGATGTGGTCTGGTTCATTGAGCATTCAAAAAAATGGATCAGGGCATGTTGAGAGCCTTGGGGATAAATCCAAAGTGTGGTTCTATGGTTCACTACAAGTCATGGGTAACTATGATTTTATTATATGGACCTAGATACATAATCCAAGCCACATTGACCGAGAAATATTAATAAACATAAAAAATTGATTATATAGGTTCAACATCAAACAAGCATAACTATTGACTTGGGTGTCCATTTATTTCACCATGTGTAGTCAAAATTTAATTATCTGAATTGTTAAATTCCATTGGATATAAGTTTCCACATTATTTGGTGTTTTGAGAGACCAAAAATTACAATGGAACCCCAAATTTTATTTAATAGTCCCTAAAATACATTTTATATTAGTGTTTTATGAAATATATATCCTATTATCACTGAGATGTTTTCTCCAACGTATAACCGAATTGAAATTTTTTGAGGAAATCATAATCACTTAGTGTGTGATAAATTATTCAGCACATGGGGATCTAATTTTTATCTTATTTTCATATAAATTTGTGTTTTCATCCACACATTAGTCACATCACATGAGTATAGATCACATCCGGTCTTCTGAGATAATATATGTGGAAAACATTTTTTAGGGTAAAAAAAAATCCACCACTAGATTTGGATTCATTCAAAAATAAATGTATTCCATTTTACTGTAATATAAGGATATTTTATATATTATAAGAAAATTTCGTCTGATTATAGGGATATGTTTCAAATTTATGGTTCTTCAAATAGAAAATGTTTTCGACAATTTTTTTTATATTTCCTTGAAATATTTATTCCTTTTAACCAGTGAAATACATGACGTTTAATCTCACAAATTTCTGAATCAACTAAATCAATCTATGAAAATGAACTAACCAAAAAATTATTCTCATATTATTGTAAATTTTATTTTTTCCTCTTGCATATGTACTCATGGATATGTATAAGATGGGATTATATAGTAGTGTGTAGAGAATCATTATAAAAAATAGATAAAGACATAGATATAGTCGATGATTTTATCCAAAATGTATTCTTACAAACTGTTATAAGTTATCTTGCTATACTGACGTATGTAAAATGAACTTGTACATGAGTTACTCCACTCGTATATGGATGATTTAATTACTCTACATGTTCAAATATATGAATTAAAGATTCAACTAGATTGAGGTTTCTAATTTCCAAAATAAATTACATATACCAAAGATATAAATTTTTAAATTTCATAGGGATCATCTGATTTATAGTTTGAGAGGAATATAAATATGATACAATTTATTTAAATGTCATAAAAACCTGAAAAAATGGTATGAATTTCGTAGATATTACCTGGTGGTCACGACAAACATTATGTATTTTTTGTTTACCTAAAATGTTTTATATGTATAATATGGGTGCAACCTAGAACCTTGGGACTCATATTTTTCATTGTATTTTGGTTATTATTTACAATAGTAAAATTGATGCTCCTTTTCATTCAATTAAAAATTAAATTCGTACTAGGTTATGTGAGGTGATTACCCATTAAAAAGGTGCAGATATGTTTCCAAAGTCTCCCTTTTTTTGTTCCTGACCTAGGGATTGTGATATATTTTTCCATAGGTAATATAAGGTCCTGACATCTAGACCATATATTTGATATTAATGTTCAAGAATCTTTGACTAGAAAAAATTGAAAAAACAAGGTAGTCCTCATAAAAATAAAAGTTTAATAAAACCCATCATTAATGGAGATTCTAATGTTATTTATATATTCATCCTCAAGGAATGGCTCACAAAATTTTTATCCATAGTGCTTTAAACAAAATTTAAGATGATATATATAGATAAAAGGGTATGATAAATAGTATGTGTATAAGAAATACTGATTCTAGTAAAATTTACAACCTCATTGGAATTTTATTGAATTTTAGGGTCATGATGCACATACCATAGATCTAATATCAATGGTTAGGATGTTTTTTTCAAAGGATAAAATTGATTATATAGTAAGGATAAGATATTAAATTTTTGAAACTTTAATCTCAATACTAGTATGGAATAAATGACAAATGCATGTGTATAGATTAATGTCATGTTTAGGACATCATATTATGTTGTTTATGGTCTCCCATATAAGTCAAGTAGATGATCATGTATAGGAAGTAATATAATAGTTATTACAATTAGTATGATACATGATTGTGTGACATTGTGGTTATGGAATACATATGAATAATGGATTTTGGAGTGTGAGAGTCAGTACTATAAATAAATTATGTTATAGATAATACTATAATATAGCTCCAAATGGGGTGAACATTGAAAATATTTAAAATATGGGTTCTACAGTGTAGTTTTTATAGATTACCGAAAATAAAGGATCCTCTCCTCGGATTGAATAAACCACACTATATTGATAAAAAATATCAATATAAAAATTGAAATAATGTGATTTATATTTGAGTTAAATACACTATTCAATTTTTTCTAATGAAAGGATAAATTAGATTAAAACAATAATGTAATGATGTATGATTTTATAGAGAATAAAATTAAATATTTGTTATAGAACCCTAAATATTAATCAACTATGTATTGAATAATTTTAATCTAAGAATGGATGTGAAATGGGTATAGAATCTGAAGAAAAACATTTTGATCAAAAAAAAAATCCAAAACTAGGGGAACTATATAGAAAAATTATGATTTTATAGGGTAATATAGTGGTGGTAGAATCAATATGTTTTTCATTTTTTTCCTCTAACTATTTCCTATTTCAATAAAAAGATTCCCGATAATTTGAACAAATGAAATATTCTCTGTACACCCATTATGGTTATTTATGTTAATAGCGTCATTTTCCTAGCCATATTGTTTTCGAGTCTTTAAATGTTCACCATTGGAGTCAGAGTTTAATGTCACATAGATTTTACAAAAAAGTGAGGCAGTCTAACAAATATGGTAAAAAATAAACTCACATTGAATTAATATCACAATGCTAGTATAGAATATATCATAGGGAGTTCAAATAATTTAAGTTAATATTAATTAGAAAAAAATTATATGAGACATCCTATATAGACCAGATAATGATATCCTGATATGAATAAGGATCTCAATGGTACTATAGAGTATCTTGTAAGGGGTGAACATCATTTAGGGTCATGGTTCTAGGACCAGTAATTGGGGGTGTGATATGACACCACAAATGGGGCTCCAATTTTAAAAAAATTCAGAACCATTGAATATGGAATGAGTATATCATAAATCATATATAATTAAATCAATTAATAAGATGATATGCATAATCTATGTCAATAATGAATTCTTGTCTAGATTTTAATAAAAGGAACCACCAAAATTATGTTAGAGGAATATGTAGATTAGGGGACCTTTCCATCAAGATGATGATGGATTGGGATAAAAATATTGAATAAAAATTCATATTACATACCATTATAAGGATACCCAGGTATATGAATACAATCATTACTAATTGTATGGAAGTGATTATACTAATAAAAATTGTTCAGGCATATTGCATGGAATATAGAGAAAATATTGAAAAAGTTGTTAGAAAATTATGAAAACAAACCAAACCAAATTTCTTTATTTTAGGGTTGTATAGGTAATAAACAATGATTGTGATTTATATTTTGTCATAAATATATGCTTCAGACATCACTGTGTATTCTAGAATGACATGAATCAATCCACACATAGTTCTCATAATGAAAATAACATGCATCGATCTAGCGATAATGTAGTCTAGGGGAAGTTTTATATCATTGAATGGGATTGAAAATTGATGTAGTCCTATGACATTACATAGATAATTGTACATATGCATAGCTAAATAAGAATTATGAAATCCTAAAAGCTTGTATTCTTAGGGTCAAAAAAATTTACCTTATTAGAGGATCCCATATTCGGTGAACCATTTCAGAAATATGGATCTTATGTTAGAGAATTATAGTAAATTGAATAGAGAACTATAAATAGATTTAATAATTTCATGATGGATAATTTTCTATGAAGTTAAATATCATCTAATATGTGTAAGACCTCATGGTTTGGAAATATATTTTTCTTTAAAGTAAATAATGTTTTATAACATACTCATCAAAGAACATCAAACCCAAATGAGCTGTAAAATATCAGAAGAATGTTAGAAATAATTTATAATGAATAATAAAACCTCTGGTAAATTTAAATATATTACATAACAAAAAATTTTCACAATTAAAATAATAATTTTTTTAATATTAACATGATATGTTCTTTACCATATAATTATTTTTTATTTTTTTATATATTTTGTTATAATAAATTATGTTTTCCACTATTATAATTTTATTTAAATATATTATTTAATAAATGAACACTAATTTAATAATAAATTAAAATTGAAAATTATTATGATCACTTAGTATATACAAATTTTATTTCCATATAGAAGTATTTTCTTTATTTTATTTCTAAATATTATTTAAAAAATAAATTAATAAAAAATTTAACAAGAAGTACATCAAATAAAGATTTTATTTTTCAAAATAATGTAACAAATTTAACTAAGGGTTACTTTTTCTCTTCTTTCACAAATATTTTATTTTTTTTGAATATTGAAAAATACAGTTTTTACCAAAAATATAATTTTATAGATGCATAATTAAATAAAAAAGTACTAAAATTTAAAATATAATTTAATTTATCGAATATTTATTTTGAAAAAATTATATTTTTAAAAAAATTATTGAATTTATAAAATATATGATTAAAATTTGAAGGAAATAAATATTATTCAAAATAAAAATAGTTTTTTGGACTATTCCTTTAATAAAATATTATTTTGATAATTTTTTTTATAGATTATTTCTAAATCCAAAAAAATATTCGGTTAATGATACTATACATATTTTAATTTAAATTAAAAACACTATTAATATATTATAATCATAATTTTAAAGAATAAAAATACACTTTTTCTAAAAATGGATTTTTTTGTGTAATGCTCACTAAAATTAAAAATAATAATTAGCATCATTAAAAATAATATTTTAAAATGTTAAATTAATATTTGGAATAATTAGAACCAAATTTTTTAAAATATACCATTCCTTTTCTATTAATAATATCTAAATTACTTGGATTAAAATTAGTTATCGACATAAATACCAAAAATGAAAAAAGTAAATATCCAAGAGTAAAACACATTAATTGATGATATCAAAATTTGTTAATTATTTATGTGTTTGGTTATATTGAACATAAACCTTATACCACTACATTATAGTCTATTATTGGATCCATTTGACGTTTTATTTAAGAGATTTACTTATATACATATAGAATGTCACTACTCTCCCGTATAGAATGATCCATCACCACCCCGCTAAACATCACAGCCCATGCCTCCTAGGTTTGATATAAATATCTAAAAATAAAATTTTAAAACACATAAAAACATCATATATATTATTCCATTCTTAAAATACCACCTCAAAGAACCTTAATCCTTTTATCGAAGGAGTTTTCCAATGGGTAAGGTAAAAATAACTAATTACCCCTTTTACATTTTAATAGTTTTCCTTCTTCTTCCTCTTATTTAAGAAATATTTTATCCAATAATTTAATATTAAATAATTTTTATTGATATACCAAATTTTTATTATGATTATCTTTCATCAATAACAACCCTTTAATTTCTATATATAAAAATGAAAATTTCATAATGTGTATGAGTGGACTACTACCTCTGTGAAGGACATATTAAATTTTTCATCATTGCATTATATGGATGGTTATAGAAAAATATTTGAATAATTAATATTATATTAACTATGTGATATAATTATGTAATTATAAATAATTCCTTATATTCCCCCAAATATATAGAAAACAATAGTGTCACTCGTGCATATGTGAGGACTACAACCTCTAAAAAACTGATGCACATCATTTTACACTCTAATATTTTAATATTTATCAAAATCTATCATATTTAATTCACCCAATTAATAAATATATAATATATAATTAATATATTTTAATAAATATCATATTCCAATGGAAACACATTCCTAACTATACTCACCCATAAATTAATGATTTTTCTTACTTGGGTCGGTTTAACCCACTATATTAATAATGTTATAAATTGATTTAAATGGATGAATACGAAAGCATATGAATTTATTTTATTTTAAATTTATGTTCAAATATTCTTTTATTTATGGTTCTATAATCTTAGTAATTTTATTTAATTTATTATTAATATACATCTATTTAATTCATTATAAATTTAAAAAATGATATTGTCACAAATTTTTTCTTCACCAATCACACATAAAATTCTTATAAAATGAAATTAAAATAATATAAATAATTATAGAACCTCCAGTTTTGTAATAATAATTATCCTTATCTAATTAAAAATAAATATATAAACATATGTTGAAAACATAATTATGAACCTATATCAAAACAAATAGTCAAAACTAATAATATTTAATGATGAAAAAAAATATAACTACCCACTACAATAGTAATAAATGACTATAAATTAATTTTATAAATTATTATAGGTATTAATAAGGTTATCAAATTAGAGATTAATGTATTTATTTTTCATATATATTAGGTTTTATAGTGTTTTTAAAATTATATTGTATGTAATGATTTTGGTATCACAATTGTGCTTCATCATGATATGATGTATATTAACAAATAGTTTCCTTTTTTTATCTATTTATCAGAAATTGATGTATTTTTCCAATTTTTTTCACTCAAATAATGGTTTTCATTTAGTAATTTACTGCTCTATAATTCTTGGGTTTTCAATTTTAAAAATAATGATCATAAAAGGGTTTTTTCATCACTCAAACCCTCATTCTTTTTTGTCATATGTTTCATCATGAAATTCAAATTTTATTACTTATTTCATCCACCATAAGATTTATATTATAATATTTCCATATATCAATGGAAATGATAATTTAAATTCAAATATTTCTCCTCAGTGAATTTACTCACCAAATAAAATATACATTGATTATAATAATTTTCATTCTCTTTAATGATTATTTATCTTCATTATCAATATTTTCCATTATCACCATTGTTATCTGTTATATTTTAAACCCTAACAATGTTTAATATAATGTCACCATGATTTTTTTGATTTCTATCATTTGAAGAGTAATAATTATTATCTCTTTTTTACAATGTTTAATTTCAAAAATGGCGTTTCAAATTATTATAATGGTTTTAAACAAAAAATAACAATTTTTTCATCCACTAAAAATAGTTATATAAAAAAATTACGTATTATAAAAAGTCATATTATTCATGAATTTTTTAAAAGTAATGTTTTTTAAAATTAATTAACGTCACCATTTTTAAAATTATTTTTGGATGTTTCTCGTAAATTCATCTAGTACACCTATAGATAACATGTTTTCAATGTACTATATTATTCTATATTTCAATATTATGATAATTATTCTACATAAATATGAGTTATAGTTTTAAATTATTTTTATCAAAATTATTTTAATAATAAATTAATTTTATAATAAAATGAAATATTATTATATTTTTCATAATGATTCTTTGATTTATAAAACATTAAATTGATATCAAAAATCAAGTTAATGGAAATTATACTTTGAAAGATTTTTTATTATTGTTAGGTATTCTCTCAGAATTTTTTTGAGAGCGTATTTATTAAATATATATTTTTTCTTAAAAACATTTTCAGCACTTAGGGATTATTTTTTATATTTTATTATTGATATTAATGTATTTATTTTAAATAATTTGTTTAATTAGTTTAAAAGATCATCAAAATATGATATTTATTCTGTTGAGCAATGTATTGTTTTCAAACAATTCAAAATAATGTTTTTTAAAGGGGGAGATTATTTTAAATAATACTCTGTCTCTTTATGATGATTTTGATGCTCACAAATACCCTTAATTATTTACTAATTATTTCGTTGAGTATTTTGCAGGAATTTATTTTATTTATTTATTTCATATAACGAGATTTCATACTTCATTTATTCCGAGATCAATTTTAGCGTGTTCTGGAATCACTGTAGCGCAAGATCAATTTTAGCGTGTTCTGGAATCACTGTAGCGCGAGATCAATTTTAGCGCGTACTGGAATCACTGTTCATACCCTACGTTGATGAACGTAACGTATGGATGAAAAGTTTACTTTTTATGTTAAAAGAAACGTATGGTTAAGGAACCTTACGTTATTTTGAAACGTATGGTTAATGAATCTTACGTTGTTGAAAAGTATTGAAGAAGAACATTACGTTTGGAAGGAACCTTACGTTTTCGTTGTTGGACAAGTATGGAAGAGAAACCGTACGTTAGTTTTCAGTGTTGAGTTTGTTTCTCAAAAGTATGGATCATCAATCTTACTTTTATAATCAACCGTACGTTCTTTGAAGAGTTGAAGCGAGACAAAGTATGGATGATCAACCCTACGTTTGAATGCTGAAGAGAAAGTATGTACGTTCTGAACCTTACGTTTGTGAACCTTACGTTTGTGAACCCAACGTTTGGAGCCACGTCATCAACCCTATGTTTGGCGTCGGGATATTTTTGACAGACGATGTTTCCTTTTGCATTGGTCAAACAAGCGGTTTATTAAGCGGATTTCGAGCTGATTCTTAAGTACGACTTTGACTGAATCAAAGACGATTTACAACGGATTACTGATTGATTTAAACGGAGCTTTTTATGCCGATTCTTCAGGGGAGTTACAACGGCTCTGTTATTTCTTTTTAATATCGCGAATCTAAAGGAGATTTTCATTGATCTATTTATGCGGAAGATTTTCTCAGATTTGAATATATATGTTCTATCTTGGAAACTTCGGATATATATATACACAGGAAAGTGTGTGAAATAGATAGATTGATCTTTTGACGAGCAAGAAACAGAGACTGTGAAAAGGATTTCTTTTCTGGTGATCGAGAAGAAGTGTAAAACCTTTATTACCGAAGGAAGATCTTCATAGCAGATTCACGTGTTCTACATCGACTATCTGTTGTGAATCTACTGCTGCTGAAGTTGTGAAGTTTCTGGTAATATCTATTGCAACTGGATCGACTCAGAACTGTTTTGATTACAGATCTTTATTTTCTGAAGACAACGATCTATCTACTGTCAATTGCATTCTGTCGCAATTGTGAAGAACAACTGGAGAAGTGTTTTCTTTATCAAAACCTTTTTTATTTTTGAGTGATCAGCTTCTCGTTCTAAGATGTGTGGGTTCGTGTTTGAACCAGGAAGGCTGTGTTTGCCTGAATCTTGTAAAGGTGTCAACTGCCTGTACTCAGTTGTGGACAGGTCTGTGGAAACGAGGACCAGATAGTGAAAATCGCCAAGCTCGTGGATTTGAGCGTTGGTGGAGTGGACTAGGGGCCTTCTGTTCCCCGAACCACTATACATCCGTGTGTTCATGCTTTTACTTTTTCCGCTGCATATTTAATCGTGCAAAATCATAGTGGACAGAATTTGTCTAAATTGAAGAGATTGTAATAATTTTGAAAAGACACAATTCACCCCCCTCTTGTGTGTAATCCGTAGATTCAGATCCAACAATTGGTATCAGAGGAGGAGATTCTTATTTTTTAAAGTCTTATCAAGCTAGAAGTATTTAAAGATAATACATAGTGTATCATGGCTGATATGAGAGAGGGAATGTCAATGGTCAGAGCACCTTACTTTAATAGAGATAATTATGGCTGCTGGAAATCACGTATGATTATTTATCTGAAAAATCTTGGTTACAAAGTCTATTCAAAGATTCTGACTCCCTATGAAATTCCTGAAAATCCCGATACATGGAGTGCTGCTACAGAGGCTGAGTATGACATAAATTCAAAAGCTATGAATGCAATCATCTGTAGTCTAGGACCAGATGAATTTAACAGAGTATCTCAATGCCCGACTGCATATGAAATGTGGCAAACAATAGCTGTTGCTTATGAAGGAATAGATAATGTAAGACAGATGAGATATGCAACTGCTAAGTTAAAATTCGATACTTTCAGAATGATTGAAGGAGAGAGCATCACTCAGATGAATGGAAGATTGACAGAAATTGTCAATAATATAACAGCTCTAGGAGAACCAATCAAGCAGGCTGATCAAGCGTTGAAGGTACTGAGAGTACTTCCTACTCGATGGAATGGAATCTCTGCAGCAATCAGACAATCAACTTCTGTTAAATATCTAACTATGAGAGAACTGATTGGTACATTGATGATGTACGAGGCTGAAATGCAAGATGAGGTAAATGAGCATAAAGTCTACATAAAAAGGGAAAACACTGCGTTGAAAGTGACTTCTCAACAAAAGGATAGAAAGATGAAGAACAGAGAAGTAAGTGCTAAATCAGAAAGCTCTGATTCTTCAAATTCGGATGAAGAACTGGCTCAGCTAGCCATAAAATTCAGAAAGTTCTATAGTAAGAAGAAAGACTTCAAGAAATCCTTCAAAAAGGATAGCAAGGAAGTGAGATGTTATGAATGCAAAAAGATGGGACATATCAGACCGGATTGCCCAAAATTGAAAGATGCAAAGAAGAAGAAATTCTTCAAAAGAGATGATTATGAGCAGAAAGACAAGAAAGCTATGAAAGCTACTGGGAGTGTTTCTGAAGACTCAATTAATTCTTCTGATTCAAGCTCAGAGAAGGAGGAAGCCAATTTAAAAGAAAATATGTGTTTCATGGCTGAAACTGATGAGGTACACTCATACTACTCCTCTGACTCAAATAATGAATCAAACTCTGAAACAAGCTTCTCAAATAAAAAACTTGCAGCTTACTGCAATATGCTTGAAGAAAGGAATGACTCATTATTTAAAAAATATAAATCTATAAAGAACTTGCACAAAGCTATTTCAGATGAGAGAAATACTTTGCTAAAACAACATAAGGAATTACTTGACAGATACAACTCTGCTGACTCAAATAAAATTAATTTTGAATCAAAAATAAAAACTCTATAGGATGAAGTAGAATCTTATAAAAAGGCTGCATTAGTTTTTACAAAAGGAGAAAACACCTTAAATGAGATACTTGGAAAAACTGTAATTAAAAAGGAAAGGTTTGGAATTGGAAGTAAAGGAGAAAAACCTATGTTATACAAAAATTATTTTGTTCCTAGCACTAAACAGGTTATTTGTAACTTCTGTGGAACAAAAGGTCATATAGCTAAAAACTGTTTTCTAAGAAAACCTCAAATATGTGGAATTAAGAAAGCTTATATTTCCAACGATCTATATGATTCAATCAATTTTAAGAAAACAAAGCAAATCTGGATACCCAGATCACTGCTTGCTAACACTCCTGGACCCAACAAAATATGGGTACCAAAGCAATTTGTTTGAATATCTTTGCAGGTAGCAGGTCACCAAATAAAGAAAGAAATATGGTATATGGACAGTGGCTGCTCAAGACACATGAGTGGAACTTCAGCTAATTTCTCTTCTCTTACTCGAAAGGAAGGAGGACTTGTCACCTTTGGTGACAATGCCAAAGGAAAGATTATTGGTATTGGAACAGTTGGAGATCCAGAGACAGTCTCAATCAACAAAGTACTTTATGTACAAGGGTTAAAACACAATCTGATAAGTATCTCTCAACTCTGTGATGATGGATACACTGTTGATTTTACTAACAATAGTTGTACTGTTTCTAAAGATAAACTGTTTAAGTTTAGAGAACCTAGAACTGATAATGTTTATACTTTGGATTTGTATTCCTTGTGTAAACAACAAGTAAACCGCTTAACTGCTAATATAAGTGAATCCTGGATCTGGCATAGAAGACTTGGTCATTGCAATATATATGTTTTACATAAATTATCTAAGAAACATCTAGTTTCTGATTTTCGTAGTCTCAAATTTGAAAATGACAGATTCTGTGATGCATGTCAGCTTGGCAAGCAACACAAATCATCATTCAAATCTGTTAATAAAGTTGCTACAACTAAACCTCTAGAACTTATCCATATGGATTTGTTTGGACCTTCAAGAGTAGCAAGTTTAGCTGGTAAATTATATGTTTATGTATTAGTTGATGATTATTCTAGATTTACTTGGATTTTCTTCTTGAAATTTAAAAGTGAAGCTTTTAGTTTATTTGAAGGTTTTTGTAAATCTATTCAAAATGAAAAAGGTTTTAATATAATCTCATTGAGAAGTGATCATGGGGGAGAATTTGAGAACCAGGAATTTAATTCCTTTTGCTCAAACATGGGTATTAAACACACCTTCTCTGCTCCAAGAACACCTCAACAGAATGGGATTGTAGAAAGAAGAAATAGAACTATTCAAGAAATGGCTAGAACTATGTTAAATGAATATGGCCTACCTATATATTTCTTGGCAGAAGCTGTTAATACAGCTTGTTATATAATGAATAGAATTTTAATAAGACCTATTTTGAAAAAGACACCCTATGAACTATGGAATAACAGAAAACCTAAAGTAAATTACTTTAAAGTTTTTGGATGCAAGGTTTACATCTTGAATACCAAAGATAATCTTGGTAAATTTGATCCAAAATCTGATAAAGGTATTTTATTAGGATATTCTGCAACCTCCAAAGCTTATAGAGTCTATAATAAAAAGTCAAGGATTGTTGAAGAATCAGTTCATGTGAAATTTGATGAATCTGATCCTTTTGAGAAAAGGATAGAACAAATAGATGAACCTGATTCTAATGAAAACATGAGACTTGAGAATTTAAAGAATGCCTTTGAAAATGATATAAAAGAAATTCAGTCCAGTTCAGAAGAACATGACACTGAAGAACCTTTGAATATAATGCCTAGACAGTCTAGAACCTTAAAGAATCACCCTTTAGAATCTGTGATAGGTGACTTAGAGACTGGTATTCAAACTAGAAGAAAATTTGGAAACATAGTTGAATTCTCTTCTTTCCTATCCCAACAAGAACCTAAGACCATAGAAGAAGCCTTAGATGATGAGAGCTGGGTAATAGCAATGCTGGATGAATTGAACCAGTTCAAGAGAAATAAGGTTTGGGAATTAGTTGAAAGACCACATGATTATCCAGTAATAGGAACTAAATGGGTCTTTAGGAATAAACAGGATGATCAAGGGATAATAACTAGAAATAAAGCAAGATTAGTATCTAAAGGATATAATCAAGAAGAAGGAATAGATTATGATGAGACCTTTGCACCTGTAGCCAGGTTAGAAGCCATTAGAATCCTTTTAGCCTATGCATCTTATATGAATTATAAATTATTTCAGATGGATGTTAAATCTGCCTTTTTAAATGGTTATTTAATGGAGGAAGTTTATGTTGAGCAACCTCCGGGTTTTGAAAATTCTCAAAAACCAGATTCTGTTTTCAAACTTACTAAAGCTCTTTATGGCCTTAAACAAGCACCTAGAGCTTGGTATGAAAGACTAAGTTCTTTTCTTTTGAAAAATGATTTTACTGTTGGACTAGCAGATCCAACACTCTTTAAGAAAACTGTGAAAAATAATGTTTTGTTGGTTCAAATTTATGTTGATGATGTAATTTTTGGATCAACCAATAAAATTCTTTGTCATGAATTTTCAGAATTAATGCAAAAAGAATTTCAAATGAGTATGATGGGAGAATTAAATTTCTTTTTGGGTCTTCAAATATTTCAAAACGATTTTGGAAATGTTTTAAATCAATGCAAATACATTACTGATTTACTTAAGAAATTTGGACTTGAAAACAGCAAGACATTTACAACTCCTATGTGTACTAATATAAAACTTGATTTGGATGAAACTGGAAAATCAGTGGACAACAAGTTATATAGAGGTATGATTGGTAGTTTGTTATATCTTACTGCTAGTAGACCAGATATAATGTATTCAGTATGTCTTTGTGCTCGATTTCAATCAAATCCCAAAGAATCCCACTTAACTGCTGTTAAACGAATTTTTAGATATTTAAAAGGTACTATTTATCAATCTCTGCTTTATCCAAAAACCTCTGATTTTAATTTAATTTCATATTCAAATGCTGACTTTGGAAGCTGTAGATTAGATAGGAAGAGTACTTCAGGAACATGTCAGTTTTTAGGAAAGTCTTTAGTATCATGGTCTAGTAAGAAACAACACTCAGTTGCCCTGTCAACAGCCGAGGCAGAATATGTGTCTGCAGGTAGTTGCTGTGCACAGGTGTTGTGGATGAAAAACACTCTTATGGACTTTGGATTAAATTTCAATAATACACCTATTTTATGTGATAATACTAGTGCAATTAATATTTCAAAAAATCCTATTAGTCATTCTAGAACTAAGCACATTGAAATAAGACATCACTTTTTAAGAGATCATGTGTTTAAAAAGGATATATTTTTAGAATTTGTAAATACAGAAAATCAATTAGCAGATATTTTTACTAAACCACTTCCCACGGCAAGGTTTGAATTTATTAAGGGGGAGTTAGGTTTATTTAATTTTAAATAGTTTTTTTTATCTTATTCTGTTTTCGAATTCTGCTTAATTTTTGTTTCCCGCTATATGTAATTTTATTTTGTTTTAAATAAAAGTAATGATTAGTGATTACACGGGAATCAAGGCTGTCAGAACCGTTTCACCTTCTAAACTGTTTCACCTTTTTCGGAAACCCTTTCGAAAACCTAAAACCGCACATCTGCTCCAAAACCCTTTTCTGAATATTCAAACCCTAAACTTACGAACCTTTAGAAATCGTTGTTGAAATGGAAAAGACTAAGCGTCCAGATGAAGCTGAGAGCAGTGCTGCAAAGAAACCTAAAGTAGTTGGTCGGAAAATACTGCAAGGTAAAGTCATAGATTTAGAATGGCTGTTTGAAACTAATTTACTTTTGAAGCAAGCGTTGTCGTTTCAAAGCCTTGAGCAAGCTTTTAATAGTGAAAACTATGTGTTTCTATATGAGGCAGAAATGAGACATTTCTTTAGAACTGTTCAGTTTAGCCTTGGAGATACGGAGGATACTTTATTAGCTCAAATAGAGGATAAGGACTTTTCCATATCATCTGTAGAGATAAGTCAAATTCTTAACTGCCCTCATGAAGGAGTTTTTCATTTCTATTTACAGAATTTTGGAGATTCTGTACATAAGTCTGAAGACATTATGTCTTTTCTGTTTGGAACCAGAGTGATAAAGAAAATGTTTATTAAAGATTTGGAGCCCGATCAGAAAATCTTGGTAAAATTTGTTCAGACTGGTTTAGCACCAAGGATGGCTGAGATAGAGAAAATCCTATACCCTGACATGTACATAATGTATCTTCTGATGTGTGATATTAAGTTTAATTTTCCTCGGTTTATGATAAGATATCTGAGATACTGCTGTCAGAGTGAAGCAAGAATGACCTTTTTCCCTTATGGAAGGTTCATTTCTTTGTTTTTGTTTAAAAGAGGAATGATCAGATTGGTAGATGCTGGGGTGAAATGTCACCACAGTAATGTTTTTAATGCTGGAACTTTGAGGAAAGTAGGATACTTCTGCAGCACAATTAAAGGAAAACTCTTACCTGTTGGAGCTGAGGAAGACTCGGAGAGTGCTCAGGCTCAACCGGCTAAGTCCAAGGAGGGACAAGCAGAATCAAGGGTTAGTACAGTGGCAAGGAGAATTCGATTTGAGATGGAGGAAGTTGAAGAAGAGAGAAGTCAAGAAGGACTTCAATCTAGAAGGAAGAGGTCAATTGATGATGAAATTATCTCTCCTTCCTTGAAATCCTCTGAACCGGTAATTTCTTATTCATTTGTGAGAGAAGCTGTTGTGGAGCAGACTGCACCGATAGAGGAACCAGTAGCTCAACCGGAAATCCAAAAAGAACCACAATCTGCTGCTGTGGCTGTTGAAAAAGTAATTCCACAAGAACAACTTATGGAGGCAGTGTCTGGTGAAGAAGTGGCCCGACCTCAAGATTTACATGAAAATATTGTTCTTGACCATTCAGTAGAAGTCGGAGAGACTACTGTTCGTGATGAACGTACTTCTGAAGCTAATACAGAGGTACTTCAGGAAGATTTTTCAGTGGAAGAGTTTCAAGCTTCAAAATCTAGTTCAGTGGATCAACCTTGTCAGGACAAGGACAAAGAACAGTCTGATGCAGATTCTTTACCACTTGCTCTTCCTCATCAACCTATTTTTGGACATGAGAATAGAGCACAGGGTGCCCCTGATTCGAGAAAAGAAGAAGTTGTTGAGTTGTACAAGCGTATCTCTCAATTAGAATATGAGAATGTTAGTCTCAGAAATTCTCTGAACTTAGAGCAGTTGAAGTTTCAGAAGCTGAAAGAATGTACTGTTTCAAGACAGGAAGTAGATTTGTTTAAGACTGATATGTTGCATGCTGTTGATCAGTTAAAATCAGAGATGGTAAAGAAAGATGATTTGTCTGAGATGAAGATTTACATGGAGAATAAATTTGAGTCTGTTGCAAACAATGCTGTGAGTGGATCAGGTTCTTCACCTGATTTGATTCGAAGATTTCAAGCAATTACTGGAGCAATGAGCAATATGAGTGACAGATTACACGATCTTCAGTGTAATAGTGCCCCTTTGTCAGTTTTGCTATATAATCAGAAATTTTTAGTGGATCAGTTGACATCTGGAGAGCAACCGATTAGGATTCTTTTGAATCAGTTATCAGAAAAGCTGGCTCTTTTTGTTGAAAAAGAAGCAAGAATGCATGAGTTTTTCAGAGTTAATTTGATTGAAGATATTCATATGACTCAAGAGAACAGAGATCTTATCATCAAGTTAGGAGATGGGACGATGAAGAGGCTCAAAGAACAGTTTACAGAGATCAAGACCGCGATTCAAAGGAGATAGACACCTTTTTCCCTGTCTTATCCATGAACCTTGATTCCTCTATATATCACAATCGTTTATATATATAACAGCTTTTGAATGAAAATTCTCTTCTTTTGTTTTTGTTTTGTTGTTATTTATTGATTTATGATTGAGTTAGCCAGTATAAAAAATTCACTTATTCATATACAGTTAATTATAGAATTTACTTATAGTTCAGTGCAATATTGAATGTGTTCAAATCCGCAATTTTTTCATTCTTTTTGATATCACAAAAAGGGGGAGAATTTGGATAAACACAACATTTAAATTCATTTGTTTCCTATGAAGAAATTTGGATATATAGGAGAATACATTTATCTTTTATCTATTTTTTAGCTGAAAATTTATTTTTATGGGGGAGAAATTTTATTATAGTTAAATATTGTTTTAATCCTTTCAGAATTCTAAAATTTTATAAAACTAATTTTTCAATAAAGATTGCAATTAAATTAGTTCTATTATTTTATGGGTTTTGTGATCATCAAAAAGGGGGAGATTGTTGAGCAATGTATTGTTTTCAAACAATTCAAAATAATGTTTTCTAAAGGGGGATATTATTTTAAATAATACTCTGTCTCTTTATGATGATTTTGATGCTCACAAATACCCTTAATTATTTACTAATTATTTCGTTGAGTATTTTGCAGGAATTTATTTTATTTATTTATTTCATATAACGAGATTTCATACTTCATTTATTCCGAGATCAATTTTAGCGTGTTCTGGAATCACTGTAGCGCAAGATCAATTTTAGCGTGTTCTGGAATCACTGTAGCGCGAGATCAATTTTAGCGCATACTAGAATCACTGTTCATACCCTACGTTGATGAACGTAACGTATGGATGAAAAGTTTACTTTTTATGTTAAAAGAAACGTATGGTTAAGGAACCTTACGTTATTTTGAAACGTATGGTTAATGAATCTTACGTTGTTGAAAAGTATTGAATAAGAAGATTACGTTTGGAAGGAACCTTACGTTTTCGTTGTTGGACAAGTATGGAAGAGAAACCGTACGTTAGTTTTCAGTGTTGAGTTTGTTTCTCAAAAGTATGGATCATCAATCTTACTTTTATAATCAACCGTACGTTCTTTGAAGAGTTGAAGCGAGAAAAAGTATGGATGATCAACCCTACGTTTGAATGCTGAAGAGAAAGTATGTACGTTCTGAACCTTACGTTTGGGAACCTTACGTTTGTGAACCCTACGTTTGGAGCCACGTCATCAACCCTACGTTTGGCGTCGGGATATTTTTGACAGACGATGTTTCCTTTTGCATTGGTCAAACAAGCGGTTTATTAAGGGGATTTCGAGCTGATTCTTAAGTACGACTTTGACTGAATCAAAGACGATTTACAACGGATTACTGATTGATTTAAACGGAGATTTTTATGCCGATTCTTCAGGGGAGTTACAACGGCTCTGTTATTTCTTTTTAATATCGCGAATCTAAAGGAGATTTTCATGGATCTATTTATGCAGAAGATTTTCTCAGATTTGAATATATATGTTCTATCTTGGAAACTTCGGATATATATATACACAGGAATGTGTGTGAAATAGATAGATTGATCTTTTAACGAGCAAGAAACAGAGACTGTGAAAAGGCGTTCTTTTCTGGTGATCGAGAAGAAGTGTAAAACCTTTATTACCGAAGGAAGATCTTGATAGCAGATTCACGTGTTCTACATCGACTATCTGTTGTGAATCTACTGCTGCTGAAGTTGTGAAGTTTCTGGTAATATCTATTGCAACTGGATCGACTCAGAACTGTTTTGATTACAGATCTTTATTTTCTGAAGACAACGATCTGTCTACTGTCAATTGCATTCTGTTGCAATTGTGAAGAACAACTGGAGAAGTGTTTTCTTTATCGAAACCTTTTTTATTTTTGAGTGATCAGCTTCTCGTTCTAAGCTGTGTGGGTTCGTGTTTGAACCAGGAAGGCTGTGTTTGCCTGAATCTTGTAAAGGTGTCAACTGCCTGTACTCAGTTGTGGACAGGTCTGTGGAAACGAGGACCAGATAGTGAAAATCGCCAAGCTCGTGGATTTGAGCGTTGGTGGAGTGGACTAGGGGCCTTCTGTTCCCCGAACCACTATACATCCGTGTGTTCATGCTTTTACTTTTTCTGCTGCATATTTAATCGTGCAAAAGCATAGTGGACAGAATTTGTCTAAATTGAAGAGATTGTAATAATTTTGAAAAGACACAATTTACCCCCCTCTTGTGTGTAATCCGTAGATTCAGATCCAACATATTCTTGTTTTTCTCTAATTTATTTTTCAAATATTTTTAAAATTGTGTTATATATATATATATTTATCTGATTTGATGTAACATATGTTACACTTAGAAAATATTAATATAATATAAACCACATTATTTCTATGCATGCCTTATATAATTATGAATGAATGTATTCCTAAATGATAACTCATTTTTACATGATATTTATGTGACTTTTAAAATATGAATTATTTAGTTAAATTATTACACAAATGTATGGTTTATTTATTTTTAGTTTCATATATATGTCTCTAATTAAGGGGATATTTTTTTATATCATATAATATAATAATGAACTATAATTTCAAATATTCCACTCAATAATAATATATGTGTTTTTGTATTAATGTCCATAACAAAATAATAGGCATGATACTTGAGCCAATAAAGGAATATGAGTTTTAATTTTAGGGTCATTACTAGATCATAGGATGTAAATAGTTGTGTTTCATTTTAATGGTTTGTGGTATTTTAAAACATAATGAACAATATAGTGAATACTTATCAATATTTTTCTTCCATTATAATTATATTATTATATCAAAGAAACAAATAATTTCAATTCCCAATTAATTTAAATAGTATCCAGAGATTAGGTTTATTATTTTTATAATCTTATTCAATGATATGTTTATGTTCATTTTATATTACATGCCCTTAAATAATGACATATAGAGAAATCATATTTTATTTTGTCACGTTTATTAATATATGTCTCCCCTATTCTTGATTCCTAATTTCTTATGAATTAACCCATCTATGAAAATATGATAGGGATGGATTAATTACAAAGAATTTGAGATCCCCAATTTTGTATGTTTTTATTCCCCATGTTATAATGATGATTATGAAATAAGATCATTTATAAAGTCATTATACTATGGCATAATTATATAGAAATGTATATAAGTATTATAAGATAGGTTTATTTTTTTCTTGATCCTCAAAGGCCATAAAACATTAGTTTATTGGATTTCATGATTATTGTTGGTTGTAATGTCAGAATTTTTCAAATATGTGTCTTTTTTTGGGAATCCTCATTTTGTATCAAAACAGACATTTGGGGATTGAGTTTAAGACATAACCTCTAAGAGAATAGTCCTTGGGTACCTTAATTTGTATCAAGGTTGGGTTTAGTTATTTTTTTGAATTTAGAGAAGAAAAATTTAGTGATAACCATAGGGACGAGACTAACAAGTTAGTATAAATAAAAACACGATGTTCTTGTAATGTTTAACATATGTGGTTTCATTGTAATTTGATCACAATCCAAATACTGGTTTGTGTTTATAGTCACAAGACAGATGAAAAATGGTGTACTCATATTGAGATATGTTGCCTGAGAATCAACTTATTCATCCATTATTTCATGATGATTGTGCCTAATAAATCACATTAGGTTGCCACTCTCGAGGAATATGACTTTTGAATTTTAATACACATTATGAGCCATTGTGATGGATTTAGAAGGATGTAAATTATGTAATATATTAATATTAATATTTGATACACTAATAGATAAATGAACTTGATTAAACAAGGTCAAATCATGATAGTTATTGTTTGAAAAAAGTTTTACCCGGTTTAAATGAAATTGGGCTAAGTTGAAATGATGGTATCATTATAGAAGACCACATAATATAGAGTTTTCATTTTCTTATAAACTTCTAATATAATTTTATTATATATCATTATAATATATTTTTAGTATTTTTTTAAAAATAATTCTATAGAAATGATGTTTTCTAATTTATTTATCTATAATCTCCAAATACTTTTCTATAAAGGCATTTCTTTAATAAATTATTAATAATCTTGTAATATAACTATTATGAATGAAAATATTTATTACCCAATGTTCCCACAAGAAATAAATGTCTATACCTCTTTATTAGATATATCATGAATAAGGATTATAATTTAAGATCCTTTAGGTATTATTATTAGAAAGTGAAAATTAAAGTTTGAGTATGTACTTTTAAAATTTGGTGACAATGAATGACCACATGATTTTGAAATATTTAACAAAATAGAATGTCAATATAAAGTTAAACAATATATTGTAAATTAATATAAATAAAAATATTATAAAAATAATAAATCATCTATTAACTTATAAAATATTTTTCAAATTAAAATTAAATACATATAGGGGATGAATAATTAATATCCTTTAATATTAATATGTACGGTTCTTTCTCAAATAACTGATTTTTAATGTGTTGTATATTTAATAATATTAAATTACACTAATAAAGATTAAAATATAGTCATAATATATAAAATAATAGAATAAAATTAGTAAAATAAAAAATTTATATGAAATTAAATTAAGAACTCTTAATGTTTATGAAAGTCAAATATCAAAAAAGTAGTTTTTCATGGTATTATTTTATTTATTTTTAGTATTATATTTATATATTTTAGAACATTAATATAATAATATAATAATATTTTTTATATTATGAATATAAAAATCATCTTATAGTTAATTAATTTTTATTTTAATAAATTAATTTGTTCTAAATTAATAGGGAAAAATAATATTCATAACAAAACTATAAATTTTATACATGAAACATTATATATGAAAGTCATAGAAGTGAATAATACCATTTAATTACTCAAATAAGTTTCTATGATGTAAAAATTTACATTTCAAATATTTTATTATTAATTTTGATAACATATTATTGATTTTTTACGGGACTACGTAATATTTTCAAATACAAATGGTTATTAGAAATTTCATTAAATCACATTTTACTATGGAAACACTTGGTTATAAGTAGTAATTCTAACCAAATGAAACTTATTTTGTTTATAATCACACCAATACTGTCATATATTTCAAAAAAAATTATAATTTTAACACAATCATGAAATTTAGGTATTAAAAAAATTATAAATTAGGGTATTACACCGGTTATGCACAACTTTTAATATTATGTTTTATAACACACAGAATTAAATATTTAAAAAATTAAATTCATTTTCATTTCATATATTATTAATTATTAATTAATTCTACAAATTTTTATGAATTTGCAAAAAACTACATAAGTAATAAATTAGTTAACAGGGTAAAAACAAAAAAATGTAAAAATGTTAAATATATGAGTAATGTAATTAAATACAAGATAAAAATTAGTCACTCTCTTAACCAAAATCACCCATATATTATACCATTTTTTCTATGGGTCGGTCTATTGACCAACTAAAATAATGATTTAAATTTATACCATGAATAAACGTGGAAAAAAATATAGGTGTTACTATAGATTAAATTGAAAATAATCTATGGTTTATTATTCATTATTTATTATACTAAAATTTAATTTATTATTAATATGCACACTTTTTAGTATGATTTAAATTACCGATAAAAATCTGTAAATAATTTAATCATTATAAATACAAAATAAAATATCTATAAATTGACATAATAATTTTGTAAATTATTATAAGAATATATATTTATGTACCTTTAATGACATTGGACTGATTAATATTTAATATATTATAAATAATTGGAAAAACCATTTTGAAGCAAGTATTACACAATATATATAATATAATACCATTTTGTGGTGATACATAAATAAATAAATATATATATAATATGTTTTTTATATATAATGTTTAAAAAATATTTATAGTATGAATAATTTTCTTATGTTGGGGATTAAGATTTTTTTTCTATACTGAATGTTAGAAGAAATTCACCTACTCATGATTAATGATAATGGGTTCTTCACCTCAATTTGTCTTCAATAAGATATGATATATATTCACTACTTATTTAAATATTTTATAGTATATATTATAAATGTATAAATCACATAATTATTTTTAAAATTTTATTCTTTTAAAAACCTATCTCATGTTTCACCATTTATGTTATTTTAATTCGAATGATGATGATGATGTAATGGATTCTTATTAATATAATCCCTTATTCTATGAGTTATAATGTCTCATCATGAATATCCAAATTCTATGATTGATATATTAAAACATTATGTTTTATATTTTTCTTTATATTTAAATCTATTAAAAGTATTTCATTACTTCAGATTTTCTACTTCAAAAAATTTCTTTTTCAAATAAGTATACATATTTATAGTATAATCGGAATTTTCAATGATAATAATTTTTCACTGATATATATATTTTCAGATCCCACCAATTTTCATATTTATATTTGGAAATATAATTATATTTTCTCTCATTTATCCTTCATATTTACCTTCCTATCATTTTAATATGATGTTTTATCATCTAATTTTTACATGGTATTTAAAAATGGTATTAAAAAAATTTAAAAATATTTTCCATCTAATAATAAATTTTTTATCTTCCACTCCTCAATTTTCACATAAAATCCATTTTTTTCCAACTATCCATTATTAATTTTTATAAATATATTTTTTAAATGTTTTCACTTCTCATTTCTGAATATTAATTTTGAATTTGAACCATAAATTCAAATTTAAGGACTATTGTAAAAACATTTTCTAAACACTCATTAATGCTGTCTTTCACTATTATATGATTTCTAATATTAGAATATTACATTAAATTTTTTAATATGGTTATTAAAATTTCGTTAATTATATGAATACTAATAAAATAAAAGGAAAAATTCGTTTTTTAATTGGATTTCATGATTTTAAAATTGATATTAAAACATTATGTTTTCAAAATAATTACTATGTAATATTATTACTTGATGATGGTTTTGGAAAACATAATTAATTTTCTCAATTTTTTGGAATTAATTTTCTTAAATTTAATTATTAAAACATAATATTATTCTAAAATTACAGAATTTAAATAAAATTTACATAATTTAATAAATGAATACTTTATCTTGTTTTTTGAAATGTGATTTATCGAATTTTTCTAAATGGGTTTTAAAATATATTGCATCCTCCATTGATGTTCCTTATGATTCTCATGGGGAATATTCAAATAGTAACATGAACCATTTTTATTTGGATGGAATATGAAATTTCTAATGGATGTAGTCATAAAAATTATCTCATTTCTAGGGGTTAGTTAATGGATGATGGAACGAAAAACGACTAATTTAAAGTGGTACCCATATGAATGTATTATGTAATTGTGGGGTTATATATTACCCTCTAATTAATTACTTATCTATTGATAACACTTTATATTATAATAGACCTATATTTGTGGTAATCGAGTCAATAATAGACCATGAGTTATGATACCAAAGTAAAAAATGGACTAGGAATTATGAAACATGAGTCACTAATAGCCATTTTGTTATGATGCTCGTTTTAGTAACGGTTCATAGGAAGTAATTACCAAGAAACCATTAAATGGGTCACATAATTTTGATTCATGAAACACTTATTGATGAGTTTATATGATAATAATTGTGAAATAATTTTTTATTATGATATGTATTAATGACATCAAAGAAATCTATTTAATATCCAAAAAAATATGCACCAAAAATTCTGATTATTATTTCAAACTATTATCCCATGATATATTTCTTTTTTATTCGGGATTACATGTAACTTTTGTAAAATTTCACATATCATTGGTTTTAAACCATATGTGTGGTTCAATGAACAACTTGTGTTGCCCTACCCAATGGTTTTAGGAATTGTGGCATCGTAAGACATCATTATAGGATTATACCAATGGTTTCCATTGAACTATACCGTATATCCCATATGAATTAATGAATACCCATTGCTCATAGTAAACCATTTGCGAAGATTTATAACAAAAAATAATGAAAGCATTGGTATAATTAATTTTCATACATCCATGTAATACTAATGTCATAAATTTAAACCATTGGTATATATATAATAATGATTTATATAAATGTAGGTATAACATACTCTCCCAAAACATCACCACAGTCCCATCCATCACCTCCACACAATCAGTATAAGAACCTGCAATCAAAATTCCAATAATGGAACACATTCCATGCAATACATAATTTATATTTTGTTTATTAATCAAACTGATTTGCTTTAAATATTAATTAATATAAATATTTCTATATAAAATACATATGTAATCCACTTATTAGAGTTTTACATTAAACAAAATCCACACATATTTCTCTTTAATATAATATCATAAATTAATTGGATTAATATCTCTCTCACATCCCCCACTTCTATTTTATTCATCACCAACATCATTATCCAAATCAACTTCTAGAGCACTAGCATTGTCATCTTCATCATATTCATCATCACCATAAGTGTAATTACCTCATGTTCCACTAGAAATTCATTTTAAAAACCAATTAAATCATATAAAAAATTCCTTGGACCCATATATAAATAAAATATATTACCTACTCTTATGGAAGTCCGGGAAAATTTTTTTTATAGATTTTATGAACATAACAATCACCATTTTACCTTTTTTAGGCTCTTTTATAGATATATTTTACCTCAAGTACATTTTTATGAGTATTTTTGAGAAATATGTTGTCAATATTTTGAGAGAAAATCAACGACGGATAATACCTAGTGGATAATATTCTCTTTACGGTTCTACATCAGACCCTCCCTTTGTGATACTCACCTAATACAAGTCACAAATGATCAATTGGCTCAATGTTTACATCTAATTTCTCATAAATGGCCACCATGGAACACTGATTCGAAATAAAAAATATATTTCATTATGATTTATATATCAAAATTTGAAATATAAATATAAATACTAAAATTATTTTAATGTTTTTTTCATTTAAGTCGCATCAATTATTTTTTATCAAACTCGATAAAACCCATTTTTCGTGAGACATAAAACCGTTGAATCCCAATGTTTATTTCTGAAAATGAAATTAATTACTATAATGAAACATTATTTAGTAATATACAATTGACAAATAATATAAGAACAAGTTTTTTAAAATTTCAATGTCCTTTAAATACTTTAAATGAGATATGTTTATTTTAGTAATATTATATAATGTATTGAGTTATATTGTATTATATAATGAATTTTTCTATAATAACATTCATTAATGTGTTTACACATTTACAATGATTATTTAGTTCTATTTAAATAAAAATTAGAATTATTTAACAAATTTATACATGTAATAATCAATTTTTAGTCATATCATTTTTTTGTTCATTATATGTAATTTCATGTTATTCTATTTCATCTCAATTAAAATCTATTCTATTATATCGGAATTTTTTTTAATTTGGTTAAATATTATAAGTTTTATTTTTTTTCATTTACAAAACATTAATTTTTATTTTATTGGAATCAATTACATTTAGTATGATTCACAATTATTTTAGTTAGTATAGTTTTTGGTGGTTTGAAATACTTCATTGTAATCAAGTCTGGTGTAGTTTAGTATAGTTTAGATATATTCAATATTTTATTCATTCCTTATATTTATTATTATTTGGATTATATAATATTAATTATTATCTTAATGATTTAGTTTAACTAATTTTTTATTTCATTAGTTATAAAATATATATTTTTCATTAGTTTATCTAAATTCAATTTGGTGCATTTAGTTTTTATTGGTATTGATCCATTTTGAATGCGATCATAGTGTTTTTTATCACTAATGTTATTATACTACAATTAAATTGACTAAACTATATATATTTCATTTAAAAAAGTTCATGCTATATATGTTTTACTTTTTCCAAGTCATTTTATGATGGTTTTCCTTATACATGATTTGTTCAATTTTTATTATATATAGCTAATTTTATTGAATTAGGAATTTTTTTTTCATATTAGTGGGAGTTATTTTATTTTTAATATAATGGTTTATTGGATTGTGAATTTTTTTGTCCATCTAGATTTACTTTGACTAATATCTTTTTTTTCGGTTCAATAAATATTTTTTTTTGTTCATTTGTGTTAGTAACTAATAAAACTCTATTTATTCATAAAAAGGATCACAGAACCTCAAATGCTCCTATATTTTAGTGAACCCCATATTGTGCATATAATTTATAGAATAATTTTTATTTTTTTATTACACATATTGAATAAAAAAAATTAAAATAAATAAATTTAAAATTTCCAAGACAAACCAAAAAATTTTAGGAATATATTATACTCATTACTCTTACAATATATGACAATTTATTGGTATTCTATTGTTGGAAAATCATTTAATAATAGTACACCCTCTATCTCAAAAATGATTTTACTATTAAAAAAACATATAAATCATGAACATATGATTTCCACAAGTAACCATGTTTCATCGACCATGTGACCTTCTCATCTTGACCGTCAAGAATGTTAAATCAACATAGTGTTGAACATGTTTATTAATATATAAATATATATATTAATTTTGAAAAAATACTAATTTTTCCCATATAGATTCTACATGATTTTCTTACTGATATTACTCTATCAGAATAGTTTCACTAGAATTATTTCATTGTACATGGATAACGTTTCCCTAAAACTTCTATATTGTATAGTATTTTCACATATCAATTTATTGTCATCATTGTAATCTTCAATTATTTTTTTTTGGGTTCTAGTATTCATGAATATGGTTTCACCAATGTTTCATATTAGAATTTCCAACTGAGTAAGATAAAAGAGAAGAAATTAAATGTCATTCATAGTAAAATTGAAAACAATGCAATGATTTAATTTGAAACAAGTATATAATATCGGATCTCAGATGATTATTAGAATCTGATTTATCCAAGGGATAATTTATAACATGTACCTCATAATGATGAAAAAATTATAAGGTGTGAATTAGAACACCTACATGTGATGTAGTTGAAGATGAATAAACCCAATCATCAGGTCCTGGTGGATAGGTTTAGGAAGTTGAGGTGGTTCTTACGTGGTAGAACAAGGATAGAAGTTTTGTGGATACATCATTTGATATTAAAATTTTACATTATATATAAATCCCAAATAAGATAATGATGGGGTTATAGGTGAGAAAATCCATTAAGGCTCATATGTAATAGGAAAAAGTGATGAATTTGGGATGTTTTATAGTGGTTTAGGGTGTGAATGGGTACAATGGTTTCTCTATATAGGTCTAATAGAAACCATAAAATATTGGTAAGGCTAAAAATCCATAAGTGTAGGACAAGGATAGGTCAACTATGGTTCAGATGAATGTCCCTAAATTAAGGGTTATAATAAATAAGAACATGATATTAAATTTATTGTTAAGGAAAAATATAAAAATTATTATAATCACTAAGATAACCATATGGGGTAGCTCAAGGAAATGTAGTGATCCATCATTATCAAATAGTCTCTTCCTTTTCATTAATATCGTTCATAATATTCTAATGAGTGAAAATAGTTTCTAAATAGTTTCTCTATAACATTAACATAAAAAATCAATAACCATTTCATAAAAAGTTTTAGAAAATTTAACTTAACACTATGTTATAGATGTTTAGAACACTATTTTTCAATATTTTTTATGAATTTAAATAAATATATTTAAGGGTAATGAAAAAAATAACATATCATTAAAAACTAAAACCAAATTATATTAATTACATTAGTTTCAATATGAGAACCACACATTAACATAAATAGAATTTACTATGAAAATATATGGTTGTTTCTGTATATTACCCACAACTACATCATGTTCGACATCAATTATCCTAATTGGACAATGAAATTCATACAATATGTTATTTTTCAACTCCAATGTGAGATTTAGTAGTGTTAACGTCATCCCAACTATCATAAGAAGTATATATTGGGAAAACATTAATAAGGACAACACAATAAGTTCTTAGTTGATATTTCACATAAAACACATTTTTTCAATTGATATAACAAAATATGGTTCATCAGCTGTGAGGAAGTTATTCATGTAAATAACTCTTACTAGATAGTAATAAATAAATATATCATGTTGTGAAACTAAATAAAATAATTTTTATTTCATCATAGTGACTCATCTGTGATAGTATTAATGCAATTAAAATATTTTCTCCACATCCCAATAATAAGGCATATTTTAATATGAAGGACTTATATTTGATGCACTGATATAATATTTAGTTATTTTAGTAAGGATAACACCAACATGAGGTAATATCATATTCACCACATCATCAATTGTTGCAAATTTTTACCTACTAATTAGTAAATATTTTTATACTTGAACCAATGAATTGGGACCAAAATCATGTTCTCTAAAATCATGAGAGAAATTTTGAAAATATAAAATCAATACTAGAAATATATATGAATAATTAAAATAAATTAATATATATTTTTATATTCATAGATAAAATTTTAATACCTTTGATTTTGAAAAATCAAAAATCAGATTCTTATTTGATGTATCTCTCCTTATCAATGGAAAATAATGATGAACACTACTAATTTTTTTTATGTTCACTACATACAATGAGAATAAATATTTAAGTTATTGATGAGATGGTATAATATGATATTATAGATAAATATTAAAAATAATTACTTGATATATTCATAAATCAAATCGCAGTTAAATGTTATCGATTGATATTCCATGTCCCACTCTTCAAGTTCAAATTTAGATAATGTATATTACCCAGGAATTCATCCCATTAGAGTAATTAATATAAATTACGGATTAACTTTCCCACAAAACTCATCTTTATATCACATTGTCTGGTTACATATTTTTGTCACAGAAAACATATATATTTAACAATAATTCATAAATTGTTTTCCTAGATAACATCTCACAATATAACATTATCTGTAATTCATATTTTGGATATAATATTTCACTTTGAACCAATCCCTTATATTTTGATACATCCAAAAAATAGTCCCTATTAAGTGTTTTATTTAGAAGATCGACATTGAAATGCATCATGTATGTGAAAAATGACAGTGGAAAATTTTATTTAACTCATACAAAATTAATTATTTATCTTAAAGTATTTTAATAAAGAAATAATTGGATGACGTTTTAGACCAAATACATCTATAAACATGGAACATGTGAATTAGATTTTCCATTGTATTATTAGATATTAAATTTTTTATTTCAATATGATTACATTCTTGAATAAGGATGTGATAATCATGAGTTATATGAGATTTTAGTTTCAAATAAATTCCATTGAATCATTTAGATATTTATTATGAACATAAATTAAGAACAATTATTATCACCAATACATATATAAATTTATTTTCATCTAATATATTTATCACATTATAATCAATTTTTCATAGATTCAAACAAGATGAAGTTCCCATCAGATTCCACGATCCTGTTTAGATCATAAGTAATCATTGGTCTTCCAATTGGTATTTAGAATAATTTTTAAAATAATTTCATAAATAATATTCTCAATGGGAATTACATCTATTCAATGATGCAAAAAATTAGATAAAAATATATAAAATGAAAAGGTAACTTTTTATTTTCCAAATTTATGTTGATTCACTTCAAAAATTTTATTTATTTTTAGATTTAATTTTAGTGATACCTAATAAAAAACATATATTTTCAAATTCATTATGAAAATTAGTTCCTAGTAAATATTTTGGTGGAATCTTCATATAAATAGTTTAATCAACCCTCTAAAAATTCCTCATGTATTCATGGTCCATTGGCTAGAATCATCGATACCCCCATGAAACTGAAACTATTATAATATTTAATTATTTTTTATAATTTATTTTACATTAAAATAAAAAATGATTGTTTTACCTACATTCTCTAACTGGAATCATTGAACATGTATTGAAATCATTTATAGTATATAGAAGGTGATCTTGAATTTGAAATATATTTTTGAATAAGCATCTGTGATTGAACACCCATATTCAAATGGTTATTCAACTCTTTTATTAAATGTTTAATGTAGACATCTATATAATTTTATGATAAAAAGGTCACAATTTTAGTATAGTGAAGAATGTAAAATTTATTTTCACACACATCCATAGATAACGATTATAAATGTGAGTAAATATTGGCCACATGATGTGATTACATGACATATAATTAAATATATTTAAACGATTACATTATAGACCTAACATAACATTATACTCCTTAGTAAAAAAATAAATATGTGGCACATAAAATGACTGAAATAATAATTAGTATTAAGGATAGACCATCTCATCATTTAATTCAATATATGTAACTCAATCACAGAATTGTTTAGATTTCCCAATACACAAATTAACAAAAAATCCTAAGAATTAATGTAATGTTTAATAAAAATTTATGTTGAACATTAGATGGTATTCCATAAAAATTGTGTTTCCATAAAGATATTCTATATTATTTACAGTCATTATGGTCTTTTTTTCCTCCCAAAATAATATAAAATCAGTCATTAATGCATGAAATTATTTATTAGAAAAATCAATACGGTTAATTATCATCCAAGGAATATAATTATTTGAATGAATATCTACATATAATGGTATTAGGTCATTCAAAAGGAAATAATATTATTAAATTTTATGTTATAATTTCTATATATGGTTTTTTCAAGACATTGAGAGAGTTAAAATCCCATGTTATAATTTTTAGTATATTCCTCATATATATGAGTCCTAGTATGATCGATTGAAATTTTCACTCTCTCCAAATCATTATTACATTATTTTCCACATGTTTATTGATATAATTGTATTTTTACACATTCTTACTATCTTTCACATAATGATGATGGAATTATACCCAATCTAATATAAAATTCTCCATTCTACTCCATTCATTAAAATCCTGAAAAATTAAATATAGTTTCATCTCTCCATTGTGATTCAAAGTATATTTGTTTGTTTTGAAATATGACTTCTTCCAAATGATAGATAACTTATTCCAAAAATTAAAAAGGCCTACGAAAAAATTATATAATAGATAATATATACTAACTCTATCTAAATAATCATTCAATGTTAAATATTCAAAAATTATATGAATTCTTTCGAAACTGATTCAATATCCAATCAATATAATACATCCAAAATTTATACATTCTATTACATTGAAAAAATAATCAAATAAACAATGTAAATCATAATTATTTAGTACATTGAATCCATTTTTAATGTTAAATTCTTGAAATCATACTACCGGTTATCCAAATAATTAATAATATAAATGAAATATGTTATATTTGATGCATTAAAATATAAAACTGAACAATATATAATACATGGAATGGGATGCATCCATTACATAATACAATTCAACATCTAATTCATTATGAAAAAATTATTTTTAAAACATTGTTTTTTTCATAATGAAATAAATCCTATTAAATATATTTATGTTCATTATTGAAAACATTTACTCATGAATAATAAAAGGAGTTAGAAATCAAATTTTCATTCATATATAAACTAGATTGGGATAAATAGATATCAGAATTTTAAATAAAAAAAATAAATTTATATCCAATATGTATGGCTAAAAAAAATAAAAATAAATTTTAAATTCCATTGAATAACAATACATTATGAATATTAAATATTGTGAAATAAATAATCAATAATATCATTATTAAGAACGTATGTGACAAAAAATTATAGTGAACAATCATATTATGAGAGAATAATTATTTGATGAGGCCGTATTAATAGAATATCTCATGATAATGTTTTATAATAAGCATAATGGGATAGTAATAAAAGTTCTAATGATGTTGAAAATTATATATTATTAGAGGATCATTTGATTATTATATGTCAACATGAGATAACCATGTCAATTTTTTTAAGTTCCTTTTGGTTTTCTACATCTTTGAGGTGTCCTTCCATGGGTGTACCAAATCTAAAAGGTTAGATTTTGATGATTAAACCATGTCACCAAATAATTGACACCATGGGAGTGACATATGCTACTAAAACACAGAAATATAATTTAAATTATGGCAAGCCTAATTTCATATATGGAAAACTCTTATTGTTTTATATTCTTTTTAAAAATATATTCCATCCCTGCTTATGTTTTATCATATTATTATTTCCTAACCCAAGATGACATGTTGAAGATTTATTTCCCCTAGTCTTATTTTATTAACACGCATTTACAATTTTTTCATTATTAAAATTATTAAGATGAGTGTAATTTTTGAGATGTATAGAAGGGAGTACAATGTGGTCAATTATAGAAAACATTTCTTATGTATTATAAAATAATTCACGTAAAAAAATGACACTAAATGACACTAAACAATAAATTCATGTGATAATATGTTAAATGAGACATATAATGTTAAAATTATTTAAAATTATATTAATTTTTGTGTATAGCTTACCTAGTGTCAAGGTCATTGTTTAAAAATGATATTTTAGGAAAAGACATGGGAGGGGGGGTCTGGGGTACGTGAACATGGAAAGAGATGTTCTATTGTTTTGTTTATAATTATGAGGTCATTATCAATGATGTTAAACATGATATTAAAATGTTGTTTTTAACCCATTATGAATTCATAAGAATCTATAAATGAGTAATCAAATCAAAATTTAATTTTCTTTGGTCTAGAATAGTAATTTTGGAGATCACATTTTTTCTCGGCATATCAATCCACATAGATATATGATATATATTGGAATTATCATGGTCTCGAGATTTCTGAGTAATGATAATATATTATTTAAGGATAACCATATACATTATAACTCTAATGATTAAAATCTATTTAAAGGGGTGAGGATTTAAAAATTGGTAATTTTTCATTCATATATAATGCTCTTATGTAAAGGGATTCTTTATGAGTTGATATACCATGGGAAATAATACATTTATTTGTTTATTTTTATATATTCTAAAATACGAGGGGGAATTAGTCTTGTTTTATGGAATATACATTATGATGATTAACAACATTCAATAAAGATGTAGGTTCTTTGTTTTTTAACATCATATAAAAGAGACCATTATATGCTCTATACATTGTCAAAATTATATTTAGGAATAATGTTAAATAACCTTATAATAGCATTAAATTAAAAATTCATGTTTTCTATTGTAGTTGTAACCATTGAATCTGGAATGAATCCCCTGGGAATATTAATATATTTTATAAGGGATGATTTTTTATATTGTTTATATATATAATATCCCTTTGTTAGTAGTTTAATTTCATTCATATTGCATTTTAATTCAATAATTTTAATTTCTAATGACTAGAATTTCGATGTGATGCATTTTAAGGTTATATAGAGAGAACTAGTTCATGAGTGCTCTAAAGTGATCTAACTCGTGGAAAATGGAGATGAATTCATTTACGAAATAAACCCATTGAGCTAAAACTATACATGATTTATGGGGTTAAAATATTAATAAGAATCACTAATGTTTTAGGGATATTCTTTTTATGAGGATATAAGAAACCCACACTTCACTATGTTTCCCATGGAATGGAAATCATGCCATTTGAAGTTTAATTGAAAATGGCCTCTATGCATTTCATTCTATTAAATTACTAGAATTATTTATTTTTACTAGGATATCCACTAAACATATTATGATGGGAATATCATATTAAGATTTTACTCATCTGTTTGAGGCAGTTAAATGATTTCGTCTTAATATTAATCCATGATGGTTTGAAACCAAACATAGCTCAGAATGATCTAAATATTTTTATTCATTTTATGAAATATAATGAATTTTATATCCTACCATGAGACTATGGATAATGAATACAATTTACTAGGGCTTCATCATGTATTTATCTATCATTCATGGATATTAATTCATCCAAAGTAGTTCTCTCAAGAATATTAAGGACATTATTGGTGTACCACATATCATGAAGCATAACATCTTGTGACATTGTCATCTATGGTAAATTTCTTATAGAAATATATCTTTCAAATAATTTTCATCTCATCCAAATGTTGTGATCTATGGAATATACTGAATGAAATGATTACCCCAACACTAGGATGTAATTAGGGGATATTTTTTCGTTGAATAGCTGCATTATAAGTGAGCCCTATGATTTGGAGGGCCTTTTTCATTGATCTAGATTTTATATAGGGGAGATATATCTCACATTTTAGGCTAGTCTAAAAAATTTAATGATATATATAGTGGATCATGTAAGTTGTATTTTTACTAATAAGGATCTTGAACAATATAAAATTAGATAATCTCATCTTAGTTCCAATTGAAATGCTGATAGTATATACACGATCATGAACTGCGGGTTACAATGTAGTAATAGTAGTTTGAGAACTTTTTCCCACATATATATCCTTTTATGAATGTAATGTGTTTGGGAACAAAATTTATAGTTTGTATGGTTTTTGGGAAGCTTTTTAGTCATATCTAAGGGTTCCCAATTTGAGCACGGTTATT
Organism: Viscum album; assembly: GCA_963277665.1. Lineage (NCBI taxonomy): Eukaryota > Viridiplantae > Streptophyta > Magnoliopsida > Santalales > Viscaceae > Viscum > Viscum album. The sequence goes on along the minus strand of OY728136.1, from coordinate 1,949,985,327 downwards.
GAAAATATTTCAAAACATGCCTAAAATCGTGCAGGTTGAGATAGAGGAAAGGGATATCATTCATAGTTTTAGAAATTGTTAAAATAGGGATTGTGGGATTTTAATGTTTGGTGCATAGTTTTTCTAAATATATTATACAATGGTGTGAGGTTCTCCCATGAGTATAAGTTGGCACATGGTCCGTGTATAGTATTCGTAACTTTTGGCTAACCAAGAATCATTTAAAAAATAGTTTTTAAAAAATGGGGGAGCTTTGGATTATCCTTAAAATTATGGTTTATCCTACCACTCAATCCCCACTCCAGATTTCTATTTCTTTGTTGTTATAAAGGCACTTCCACTCATTTTATAAAGGATTCAAAGGGTTTTCAAGGTGAGTTTACGGATATTATCCATTGGTAAGTCTGCTCTATTTATGGTTCTGTGGTGTTCTTTAGATTTACTTCTCTCTCTCTCTCTCTCTATTTTGTATTTATACTTCCATCTCATATAGATCAAGGGTTGTTGATGCATATATTTGTATTATTTGTGAATATTATTACTACCGAATGGGATCTAATGCGATTTTTGGACGATTTTTCCAGTTATGGTTTGTGGTTGTGTGGTGGGTTGATTTTCCCAAACCCAAAGGTAGGTAGTTGAACACTCTACTCTATTTTTTATAACTAGATGTATTAATTTTAAAATAGTTATTTTTCATCAAATTTATTATGAATGCGAATTGTAAAGCTTGGTGAAAACCAACTTTGTGATGATTTGTGGATTTTAGGATAAGGGGGTATTATTTTGAAATGTTATTTATTGTTGGATTTTGAAATGATGGTTTTAAAATATGTTTCCACATGGATTAACAGAAAATTGTCTATGAAAAAAATAAATAAAATTGTTGTTTATTGAAATTTTGGTTTGAATGGATAATAGATTACTAATGTTTTCATTAAATGGATGATATATTGAAGTGGATTTGGCATGTTGTTGGAATAGTTTATTAGAATAATGGGTTGTTTTGTAAGGAAATGGTTTGTTAGTATGACTTGGAATGTTCTGAATGATATGACGTTTTAAATTTTAGATTTTCATGATTTTTTTATTTCTTAAATGTTTTTTCCCTGTTTGGTGGCCTATGGGGTAAGAATGGGTGTGAATAGATGGATTGTATGAATAAATTACCATAATAAAAAGGTGATGTATAGTGGATGTGAAGGACCACCATTAAAGATTGGCAGGTTTTTGTACCAATATATCAGAACAGAGGTGGATAGGGTTGTATGTGAAGCTCCACCATCATGGGTATACCTTGTTTGGGTGTACATAATTTATGAATATGATATAAACATGTGTGTGAGTCATAAAAATGTTATTGTGGATGTGATAATATGTTTTGGGAAAAATTAAATGATCTGTTTGGTTGATTTTGTCGGTATTGTGTTTATTTTTGAGTGAAAGTACTTTGTAAGGGATTCTTTGGCCTATTTTAAATTGTTTACTTTTGTAATGGTTTCATCTAAATTGTTTACTTATGCGTTCTAACCATTTTTATTCTAGTGTAATGTATAGAGACACCATATAGAAAAAAATTATATAGGGTATTATTACCCCCCCCCCACTATGGAACTTTAGTGCTTTTTGAGATTTTGTATTCCGAGACACAGGTATAGTTAAAGAATCTCATTTCATTTTGGAATGTGAAATTTATTGCATAAAAGGGTTTACCAAACAATTTTATTATATAATTTGGGTTATTATGGAGTTGGTTTCATAAATTATCTAGAGACACTTATATGAGTGTAATTTTATTGTCGTTGGCGTAGCCAAGGAGACGAGTATGGAATGTATAGTATAAATGAGTTCCCATTTGTATTTCATATTTCATCTGGATTAATGATTTATGTTTTTTTTCTAAATGATATAATTATTTAGATAATCTTCAAATGGTTTTCAAATGTGTAGTTTCAAAAAAAAGAATGGATATGTTATTTTAAAAATGGTACAGTATTAAAAACATATTGGATCTCAAAAAAATGGATGAAGATGGGAAAATATTTTTTTGGAATGAATGGTAGTGATTGATGAAATTTTATGTAATTTAAAAATATGTGTAAGAACCCGGTGATTATTCTTGAGGTACGAGTTTCTTATTTTCCTTTTTCCTTAAGTGTTTTTGAGAAAATAAGGTAAATGGGGAAAGTCCCAAATTTTGTGACTAAACGCCACCTACTTTTCCACACGTCGTGTACTTTGGCCGTGTAAGATGGGTACACAGGGTGTATTGGCCTATCAGTGATGAAGGGTGTAAAAACCGACTACATGCCGTGTAATCAATCGGCAGGTGAACAATACGGTTGTGAAGGCTGCTTCCAGTAGAGCGACAGTACACACCATGTAATCAGGAATACATGTTGTGTACTCATGTTGATGGACAAATAGTTCAGCGGTGAAAAAGGTAGCCACTAGCGGAACAGTTAAATGAGAAAATTACACGATGTGCTCTTGAGAGTAAACACCTTTTAGTTTGTTTATTTCCACTTAAAATGGGAAGTAGCCTCTTCTGTTCACAGAGGAAGCGTAGAATGTCAGAGGAGAGTGGGAGAGACATCCAGAGCTTGGAGGATCTCTGAACTGCACACTGGGAACCCGATTCCTATGTCGTCGATCTCATTAGAACCACACATGTGAGTTCTTCCTCAACTTAGTGTGTTTCTTCAAAATTCTTTATCGAGGAAAAGTTATTTGAGTTTGATAGGGATTATGTTCAACTCAGATCTACGTAGTTCTTGTACGATTTGGGAGGCATCATTCACATATACCGATCAGGGGCAATCAAGGTAGGTGCTCTAATGTTTATTTCCAACATTGGTTTTGAAATTGTGTACTGTTGAGCTACGAACAAATTTTTGGAGTGTCATATGGCTGATCCCTTGGCACTTTTAAATACCTATAATTGTATAGGAAATTAAAGGTAATTATAACCTGCTGTTTGGGATAGCTGCTTGGATCCAAGACCACCCCTGGTGGTGAGTTCCTCTGTTTAACTGTTTGGAAAGGTTACCCGAGGGTAAACCATACAATTTAGCATGATTTATAATTCCTTGAGAGCAATTTTATATAATTTATTTTTTATATGTCGGGCTTGGTACGATTACTTCTTCCTGAGGGTAGTGTTCTATTTAGCCTGAGGGAAATTTTTTACTTATCCTGAGGGCAGTGTTCTGTTTTGCCAATGGGAAAATCTTCTCATGCCTATGGGCAGTAGATTCTGTGTCGAAGGGCAACACTTTGTACGCCTGAGGAAAATATTCATTATGCATGTTGGCTGATACCTGAGGGTTTCGATTCTGATTACCTGAGGGTAAGGTTTGAATGTCTGAGTACACTGAACGTTTACTTATAATATTCACTTTGGTGATATCTTAAATTGAATGATTGAATGAATATTAAAATAGAAACATAACTTCTAGTTAGTTACTTTTGAGTACTTCGTAGTTTACTGCATTTACTACAGCACACTGTTGATGCACATTTTCACTAACAGTTGGGAAAGAGCCTTTGGTGGGTGCGTATTGGGAATTATTTCTCACACCGTGTTTGGGGTCATGTATTCGGCCCCAAAAAGATGACATTTCTCCATGTATAGATAAGGTAAAGGGTTGCTATACAGGTACTTGATTGAAGTAGAGGAGTAAGAGAGCAGGGGACCAAGTTTATGCATCCATTGTTGCTGAATTCTGTTTACTCAACTTTGTTTTGTTATGTTGTACCTTTTCCTTTGAGATGTATTTTATTGTAATGTAGTTTATCATGTTCTGGCTGTTTTCATAGAATTAGTGACATACTTCATCTTTATATATATGACTGTTGGTTCCCTTTACTTCAATTGTCCATTTCAGTTGCATATTGTTTACTGCATCGGTTGTTGTATGTTATATTTCATTTCCGATGCACTACACTTTGAAAAATCAGGGTATAGTTTCCCCACTATCAGACCTGGACCCTCAGTGCCAGTCGGCGGCCTCTGGTGTTTGGGAAAATGTGCTTGAGGACATGTGAACAATTGGGGTCGGGGACCCCGTTGAGTGGTACCCTGATCCGAAACATTAAAAATTGGTATCAAAGGATTTATATTCTTTGACTTACAGTTTGAAGCCTTAGTCAGGTATATGATAGACATGGTAGTTGGTAATAAACTATGCCTCATAGTAGCTAACCCTTGTACAGGGAAATGTCAGTCTGCCTTGTTTTTTAAATTACTAATGGTTTTACAATTTTACAGTTAATTTGATTTTCACTATTGGGTAACGCACTTTTGATTGTGTTGTATATATGATATACATGATTTTTATTTAGTTTCAACCCAATGAGATGAGGGTATTCCATCTCATACATCATTTAGGCACATTCAAGAAATCACATACCATGCATTCATTCCATGCCATGTAGATGCATTAGAAATTTCATGTTGTTTTGATAGTTGTTGTGCTAGAAAATCATGCTATTGTGATAGCTACATTGATAAATACATGTTATTTGATAGGGTATTTTTGTGTGAGGTTGTTGATAAAATTAATTCCAAACGTGGTTCTCGAGGAACATGGGCCCTCAATGAACGGAATCTGGTGGATCATTCACGTGTTTACTTTGTTATAACATGAGTAAGATGCCATTATTTGATTCGCATGGAGTATGGGCCCTCATGGATCGGAATTTGGAACTATAGTGTTTGTTCGGTGTTTTTTCTAGGTTCCGGAGTAGTTATGAGGCTTACTATCCAGAAGACCCAAAATACACGTCGTGTACTTCCTTGGACACACGTCGTGTGTTCCTCTGTTCGGGAATAAAGGAAAACTTTTAAGTACATGCCGCGTACTCTCTTCCCATGTCAAAGGCCATGTAGGCAGGGACACAGGGTAGGGAATGACTTATGTAAACCATGCCTTGTACATGTTGTACACGCCTTGTAGAGTGGACCCTGTGTCCGCCCGTGTAACTAAAAACACGGACGGAGGAAATCATTTAATGTACACACCATGTCAATGATGAACACGTTGTGTAGTGTGACCAAGGGACCAAGTCGTGTTTCTAACAAACACGGGCTGGTGTTACCTCTTCTTGTATACTCCTTGTCAATGAAGAACATATTGTGTAGTGTGACCTAGGGACCCGACTGTGTAGATAACGAACACGGTTCGGTGTTACCTCTTCTTGAACATGTCGCGTATCCGTGGGAAATGCCGTGTAGACCTTACCAAAAAGAAACAGTGTAGCCTTGGCCATGTGGCTGGGGAAATGGGGGGGTGTACATGCTTTGTGTAGGTGTAACATACCATGTAGTGTCAATTGAGTGATCAGTCGTGTCACTAACAACATGGGTAGTTGGAAATTAATCCATACACGCCGTTTCTATCTAGGAAACGCCGTGTAGTTTTGTTAAAGGAGATCCATGTGGCTAAGCCGTGTATAAGGACTCAGGCAAGATATAAAGATTCACATACACTCCGTGTAGTTAGGAGACACGTAGTGTGTTGGGGTGTTACACGACCAGTTTAAGATGGAGTACAAGCCCATGTGGAGGGCTTGTGAGAACAAGTAGTGTAATATTTATACACGCCGTGTAGTTTTGTTAATGGAGTGCCCTGTGGCTATGCCACGTAGAAGGACTTGGGCAGGATAGAAATATTCATGTACACCCCATGTATTTAAGATACTTGCCGTGTGTTGAGGTGTTAAACTTCCAGTTTAAGCTGGAGTACACGCCCTTGTGGATGGCTTGTGAGAACAGGTCGTGTAGTATTTATACACGCCGTGTAGTCACGTTTTTTTAAGTATTCAATGCTTTCTTTCTCCAATTACCTTCTTGGTATCCTAGTTTTTGGTCTTTGATAATCTTGATCTAATGTGTGCTTTGACCTTGTAGAGTCATGCTGCCGAGACGACCTCGAGTTGTTCAACGTGAGAGCGGCAACAATTATACAACTGAGATGTTAGTCCATGGACTACCAGTGGATCCTCCAGCAGGGCCAGATGCAGTGCCAACCGTTATACCAGACATAGGCATGTAGGTGATGTAATGTGAAGGCTTTTTGCGGTTCATGAATAACTTCTAGGGAGCACCACAGGCTGCCACCTCTATGGAAAAACTGGCGCATATATTCCAACAATAACATCCACTAACATTTTAAGGGGATGGTGGACCACATGTTGTGGAGTCTTGGCTGGGTTCTATGAAGATGATATTCATGCATCTAGAGACTCCTCCATGGGGGGTCCAGCTCACTACATACATGTTGCGTTATTCCGCCAACAGATGGTGGGATGTTACCACCTAGTCTGAGCATCACCGCAACATGGTGTGGGATGATTTTCCGAAATCATTCTATGACTTCATTTTCCCAGATTAGTTGAGCGCAGATCGAGCTCGAGAGTTCATGAAAATGTATTAGGGCTCTATGTAAGGGATGGATTATTCTACTCGCTTCACAGAGCATCAGCATTTTTCACCCGTTCTGGTGGGTGAGGAGTTGTTGAGATCTAGACGCTTTAAAGATGTTCTTCAATATGACATTTGAGAACTGGTGAACTTTTTCATGTTTCATACAGTTCATGCGATTGTGAATTAGGAATTGATTATAAAGCTTAACCTACGAGAAGCTAGTGGTGCATGACAAGGCAATTCAATAGCAGCTTCTGGTACTATTTCTACCGGCAATAGGAAGAGGCAAAAGAATTTTTCTCATGGTTCTAGTACTAGTAAGATGATTTATTTAGGTGTCCAGGTAATTTTCTAACTGTTTGGTAAGGAGAGTCACAAGAGGCCAAAGTGTCCTCGATACCCAGTGGAGTTCCGAGCTTGTGTCAATATGGGTCATCTGCAGAGTTTTTGTAGGCCTTTTCCACCAGTGACTATGGAGAGGGGTTCTTATGCAGACTCCACATGTGCGAGTAGGACCAACAGATTCATACAAGTTAGGAAATTGGGTTACGTTATGGAAAGTAGGTAGAGATGGTGTTCATACCCGTGGTACCAAAATACTAGGATCTTAGAGGTATCAGGGTGGGTTAGCTCAGGGTAGCCAGGTTGTGTCATAGGGATGCGGCACTGGGAAGGGATATGCAGTGCAACAGACCCAGCAGGAGCAAGATCTCGGACCTTCTACTGTCATAGGTACTATTCTAGTTGCTTCTGTTTTTTCTTCATCACATTTTGATACGGGTTCTGCACATAGTTTTACATCTATGGTCGTTGTGCAGAGCCTTGGGCTCTGTGTTTCTTCTTCTTCTGGTGTTATCACGATAGACAATTCATTGGGGACTAGAATGGCAGGAGTGCGTCAGTACAGGTAGTTCCCCCTAGAGGTTGTGGGTGTCACTTTCTATAGGACCTATATGTCTTAAAAATGACGAGTTATGATGTCATTCTCAGGATGGACTGGTTGGTACCCATTGGAGATATTATAGAATGCTATCATCACAGTGTGAGTTTCAAATCACCAGAGGGCGGAGAGTTTCTATACAATGTTGAATGGGATTTCCAGGCGATCCGAGCTGGAACTGAGCATCGTTGGCGAGGTGGTGTGAAAGACCATATTGCGAGTTTATATATGGATGATCAGGGAATTTTTCATAAGGATTTACCTCTGGTAGTTGATCGTTTCAGGGATGTCTTCCCGGAAGACTTTTCAGGTCTACCTCCGGAGAGAGAGGTGGATTTCTCTATTGAGCTACTGCCAGGAGCAGTACCTGTGTTCGTTTATCCTTATAGGATGGCCACACATGATTTTCATGAGATCAAGAAGCAGTTGGAGGAGTTACAGGAAAAGGGTTTCCTACGAACAAGTACTTCTCCATGGGGTTCATCGGTCCTCTTTGTGAAGAAGGAAGATGGTACCCTCAGAGAATGTGTGGAATATTGGAAACTGAACCAGCTAATGGTTAAGAATCAATATACCCTACCATGGATTGATGATATTTTTGATCAACTTCAATGTGAACAAGTGTTCTCAAAGGTATACTTGAGATCCAAATTTCATCATTTGTGCGTTATACCATCGGACATACCGCTTACAAGTTTTCGAAGAAGATATGGTCTATATGAGTACTTGGTTATGCCATTTGGAATCAAAAACGCACTAGTAGTTTTCATGGATCAGATGAATATTGTGTTCCACCCTTATCTGGATTCTTTTGTGGTAGTCTTTGTGGACGATATCTTGGTGTAGTCTCACACTCTACATGACCGTGTTACCCATCTTGAGACTCTATTGAGTACATTGAGAGAGAATCAGCTATATGAAAAGCTCTCAATGTGCTACTTTTGGATGGACCAGATTCACTTCCTGGGTCTTATCATCTCGGTGGCGGGAGTTACGGTAGACCCAGAGAATGTGAGAGCAGCAGTTTCATGGGAGAAGCCTAAGAACGTGTTTGAGATATGGAGTTTCTTGGGACTGGCTGGTTACTACAGTCACATTATACATGACTTGTCCCTCTTAGCAGCACCGTTAATGGGTTTGACTAAGAATTATGTGAAGTTCGTTTGTTCATAATATTTCAAGACATACTTTCAGAAGTTGAAGGGTCGGTTGACATCAGCACCAGTCTTGAACCTTCCAAATCAAGGGAAGAGCTATACAGTTTGTGATGCATCAGGGATTGTGCTGGGAGTAGTGTTGAAGCAGGGTGATCGAGTTGTTGCGTACCGGTCTCGGTAGTTGATTACACATGATAGGAGTTACCTAACGCATGATCTCGAATTGGATGCAGTTCTTCATGCATTATGTTGTTAGTGACATTATCTCTTGGGAGAGAATTTTTTCGTTTTCACCACCCAAAATAGTCTCAAATACATCTTTACTCAGCGTTACATGAACCTGAGACAGAAAAAGTGGGTCGAATATCAACAATATTTTGACTTTGAGATTACCTATACACCTGGTAAGGGTAATGCAGTTGTTGATTCACTGAGCAGGAAGACTCATATACAAGTAGTTCATGAGGCCAGTGGTGAGTGGCAGCTTATGGATATGATTTCTGAGACGAACTTGGATGTACATGATAGTCAGGGGAAAAACTATCTTTCATCCTTAGCTGTGACTTCTACCCTCCTAGATAGATTGAAGATGAGACAACTATCGGATTTAGAAGGCCTAGTTCCATGGTAGTCGGTGGAAAGTGATTACCCTCCTCACTGGTTGGATGATAGGCAATGATGAGGTACTGTGTATCCATGGATGAGTATGGGTTCTAGGGTACATACACGAGGAGTTGATGTTGGAGTTTCTTGCTTCAGCTTGGGCAGTTCATCCTAGAGTTACCAAGATGTACCGTGACATGATACGTCAGTATTGGTGGTCAGGTATGAAATGGAAAGTTGCTGGTTTTGTTGCGCGATGTTCCACCAGTTAGTTGGTGAAGGCGAAGTATCAGAGGTCAGCCAGTCTATTACAGAAGATACCCATTCCGTGGTGTAAATGGGATGATGTCGCAGAGGACTTCTGGTTTGGTTTTATAAGGTCACCTTGAGGCAATTATTCTATGTGGGTTGTTGTGGAACAACTCACAATGGTTTCTCACTTCGTGCCGATAAAGGAGACCTTCGGTGTTGACGAACTCGTGACGTTGTAAATCCGAGAGGTGGTACGTCTTCATGGGGATCCTCGTTCTATCGTTTTAGATAGGGAAACCTACATTACGTCGCATTTTTGGCTATGTTTTCAGAGGGCACTGGGTATATAGGTGCTTCTGATCACATCTTACCTCCCTCAGACCAATGACCAGTCAGAACGTAGAATACAAGTGCTCGAGTACATGTTGCGCGCATGCGTCCAAGACATTAGTGGATCTTGGGAGAAGAAAATACCCCTAGTAAAATTTTCAAATAATAATAGTTTTTCGGCATCTATTGAGATGGAACCATATGAGGTTTTAAATGGTAGTCCATGTCCATCACCTTTGTACTGGTTAGAGGCAAGTGGGGAAGTTTTACTGGGATCACATATCGTGCAGAAGACTTATGAGCAGGTCCAGTAGATTTAGAAGCGGTTGGAAACCACGTATTCCCCTCAAAAAACTAATTTTGATCATGGGAGATGACCCTTGTAGTTCGTGGTCGGGGATCAGGGTTTCTTGAGTGTTTCACTGAGGATAGGACACATTTGGATCAGGATACTGGGTAAAATTTCATCGAGGTATGTGGGGCCATTCGATATTCTGGACAGAGTCCGGCCGGTTGCCTATCAGTTGTAGTTACCACAGACGTACTAGGCCATTCATGACCTCTTCCATGTATCTCAACGGATCCATTATCACTCAGACCCATCTCAAGTATTTCATCCTGAGGTGGTAGAGCAACAGATCAGTGCATCCTTTGAGGATCACTTGAATCATATTTTTGTAAGAACTCGGTTCTTATTCTTGAGGTACGTGTTTCTTCGTTTCCTTTTTCCATAAGTGTTTTTGAGAAAATAAGAAAAATGGGGTAAATTCCAAAAAAAATTACTACACGCCATGTAATTTTCCACACATCATGTACTTTGGACGTGTAGGATGGGAACATAGGGTGTGTAGGCCTATCAGTGATGAAGGGTGAAAAAACCAACTACACGCCGGGTACTGGGTATTTACACACCGTGTAATAAGTCGACATGTGAACAGTAAGGTGGCAAAGGTGGATGCTAGCTGTGTGATGGTACACATTGTGTAATCAGCAATACACACCGTGTACTCATGTCGATGGATGAACTGTTCGTCAGTGAAAAAGGTAGTCGTCTGAGGAACAATTAAATGAGAAAAGTACACGTCATATACTTGAGATTAAACGCCGTGTCATTTTTTTTAAATTAAAGTGGGCAGTAAAATCTTCTATACATAGAGTAATCTTAAAACACCAGAGGAGACCAGGAGAGTTGGCCATATCTTGGAGGATCCCCCAGCCGCACACTTGGAACCCGATTCTTACGTCGTCGATCTCCTTGGAACAACACGAGTGAGTTCATCCTCTTCCTAGTGTGTTTCTTTCCAATTATTTATTGAGGTAATGTTATTTTAGTTTGAATGGGATTATGTTCACCTCAGATCTATGTCGTTCTGGTATGATTTTGGATGTGTCGTTCATGCATACCGATCAGGGCCGATCGAGGTAGGTGGTTTGATGTATATTTCCAACTGTGGTGTTGAAATTATGTACAATTGTGCTACGAACCCATTTTTTTATGTCGTATGGCTGAGGCCATGGTTGTTTTAAATACCTGTAATTGTATAGGCAATTAATGTTAATTATAAATTGCTTTTTGGGATAGCTGCATGGATCTAGGACCACCCCTAGCGGTGCGTTTCTCTGTTTAGCTGTTTGGCCTGGTTAATCGAGGGTATACCATACAATTTAGCATACTACAAATTTCCTATAGAGGAATTGTATATAATTGCTGGATTATATGTTGGGATAGGCTAGGTTACTTGCGCCTAAGGGTAGTATTCTATTTAGCCCGAAGGATGTGTTTTACTTAGCCTAAAAATGTGTTTTGTTTTGCCTGAGGGAAACTCTTCTCGTGCCTGTGGGAGTAGATTTTGTGCCTGAGGGTGATAATTCATATGCCTGAGGGCAATATTTTTTATTCTTGTGGGAAGATACATTTGTGTTTTGATTCTAATTACCTGAGGGTACGGTTTTCATGTATGAGGACACTGACCATTTACTTAGAATATTCACTGTGGTGATATCATAAATTAAATCATTGAATGAATATTAAAACGGAAACATAACTAGTATATTGTTACATTTGAGTACTGGTTATTTTACTACATTTACTACTAGACACTGTTGTTGCACATTTTTACTGACAATTTGGCACGATCCTTTGGTGGGTGCATGTTGGGATTTATTTCTCACACATTGTTTGGGGTCATGTCTTCAGTCCCAAACATATTAAATTCATGCATGTATGGATAATTTCAAAGGTCCCTATACTGGTACTTGAGTGTAGGAGAGGAGTAGGAGAGCAGGGGACCGATCTCAGGCTGGCGATGCTGCTTCCTTTTGTGTACTCTTCTTTGTTTTGTTCGGTTTTATCTTGTAATTTTAGTTGTATTGTATTTTATTGTAGTGTATTTTGTTCTGTTGGGTTTTATAGAATTAGTGACATGCTGCATCATTATATTTATGACTCCTGGTTCCCATTACATCAGTAGACCATTTTAGTTGTATATTTTTTTACTACTTCCGTTGTTGTTTGCTATATTTCTTTTACAATGCACTACACTTTGACATATGAGGGAATAGATTCACCACAATCAGACATAGGCCCCCGCTGCTAGTTGGCAGCCTTTGGTTTTTGGGGAAATGCGCATGTGGTTATGTGACCAATCGGGTTCGGGGGCCCCATTGAGTAGTACCCAGATCCGGGACGTTACAATATGATCCTTTAGTTTTTAGTGAGTGAAACATATTGTTTTTTTGGGTTTGTAAAAATGGAACAAGGTAGGGGTCGTAAAGACCTATTAGAGGAATATGCTAAAAATGTGGTTACACCTGATCCCTAGGTTAAGTAGTAGTTAGTTATAAGAATAGTACATGTTTTCTATTCTCTATAATTTGGGAATTGATTAGATGAGAAAAAAGATGAGGAACACTCGGTTTAGTTTCAGATGAATAATCGACCCATAAGTATGGTTGATTCAGAACATGAAAGGGAAGATGGGTGGTTGAATATGATGAATAAAATCTCATATTTCATAGGAACACCAGTGAAGCTGATCGTTAGGTTAATGGAATTAATGTTTTAAAATATTTCATTTAAGTGGTAGGAGTTAGTGGTTTAGAATAAATGGAACCAAGGTATAGAATGTGAGTTATATGTGGAATTGTTCAACAAAAAATTCTATACTAACATGTCTAGAATTAAGTGAATGATGGATTTCATTATAATTAATAATATAACTTTTTGGTGATGTACAATGTTTCAAAATTCATGAAGTTAATATATTTTTCACTTAAGGATTCAACTAGTACATCATTAAAGGCTTGTATTTTTTAATCTGAGATGAAGTGGTAAATTCATTAAAAATTGTGGTGATATTTATAAAAAATTATATGGAGATGGTAAACATGGAAATTGTAGAAAAAATTGAAATATATTTTTTACATGGAAAATAATCATGTTTTTACTAGGGTAAATAGTTTGAACACAAACATGGTGAGTAGTATAAGAGGGACACTTATTTCTTGGGTGGGAGTATGGCTCATAATCTAATGGCATGAAAGGTGCATCATACTCTAAAACATTACTGTAATCTAGTACATTTCAAGTGTGTTACAATAGGCCACATGAAGTTGTAATGTCAAAAATATCCTCAAGAATGTCGTAACTTGATGAATATGGGGCATCATTAGTGTTATTGTTGAAATGCTCTATGGTTGGATGTTTCTGAAAATCTTTAAATGTCAAATTAATTATGTGCCTTGATGAGATGTTCCTAGCATAATACCATGCACCATAATTATATAAATACCCATGGTGCTTTGAAGAATAACATGAATTCTATGTAGAGAAATAAAGAGAAGTTTATGGTCATCAAGAAGGTGTTTTGTGTTGAGAATGTTCGTATGGATATCCAAGTTGAACCATCCACAACATGAGGTATAGTAATTTGGAATTATAAACTTATAAAAAAATGCTTTTATATAAGTTTGTCTCATTCTTTATTTACTTTTCACTATACTTATTTTTTGGGTTTGAATCCGGAAATAATGTCCTCTATATTAAAATTTCATAATCCCTTAGGATTAAGAGTGTTTCAAGCCTTCCATTGTATATCAGGTTGTTTAGCTATTGACAGAATTGATTTGTGGGATTTATCAGATCTTGAGATATATTTCTATGATATAATATTGGGTATGGATTGGCCGATGATTTTTAACGGACACACTGACACTTTTGTGGGAATGGTTTTCCTTATGATAGTGGAGGGCCTCCACCATCTCTTTATAGGATAGGAGAGTGAATGGGTGGGTGTCATAGATTTGGTGGGACAAATGGATGACCCAATATCATATCACTTGGTGACATTTTCATTTGGATTATTGGCACAAATTTGGAGAAGCTTTTTTATATTAATGGTTTATTAGTTTTTAGATTCCTTTTCTGAACAATTCTCAGGGTTTCCACCCATTGGAGAAGTGGAGTTTATGATTATCCTCCTCCTAGGGGCCAATCCAATCTCACTTAAATCATATATTATCTAACCAAAAGTGTAAGGGGAATTGAATTTTTAGTGGGAGGTGTTTGAAATTGAAGTGTTCATTCAGCTGAGAACATCTCTTTGGGAATCACTAGTATTTATTTTCAAAATGGAAGATGGAACTCAGTTGTTGTGAGTAAATTATTGTTAGAATAACTATTTTATGACAATGAACCTATATCCACATCAACACATTGATTATCTGGTTGATCAATTGAGGTGATCTTCATGATTCTCCCACATTGAGTTGTGATCTGGATATCATCTTTTGTGGGTGTGGAAGTAGGATATTCTGAAAATCGATTTAAAAAGTATATATGGTCATTATGTGTATGTTTTAATGCTCCTTGGACTGAAAAATGCACCACCAATCATTATGGTATTGCTGAATCTAATTATTTAAGGATATTTGGATTATTTCATTTTTTGATGATGTATTGGTGTATTATTGGAAAAGGGACGAGCATGGGAAGCATATGGAAATATTGTTGGGAATCATGAAATACCTTCTCTTATATTCAAAATTATCTAGATGTGATTTATGGATACAATATTTACGCTTCATTCTCTATGTTATTTTGGAAAAGGGATTACTAGTGGATCTATAGAATATAGTAGATGTTGCCTCCTGGAAACTACCAAATAATATCTATTAGATATGGATCTTCCTTGGGCTAGTTGGGTATTCATGATGCTTTGATCATGACTTATCATGATTATTTTCCCTAATAACATTGTTGAAAATGAATAATGTTTTATTTCAATGGAATGATAAATTTGAGATATTTTTGATGATCTTAAGGGTGACCTACATCATCACCAATCCTAGTTTTTACAAAACCAGGGAAAGGGTACATCGTGTATAGTGACACATCATGATTAGGGTTTGGTTGTGTTATAATGAAAGAGGGTCTTATTGTTGTATATGGATCACATCAGTTGTGGTGTCAAGATAAGAACACCCCAACATATTATTTGGAGATAGCAGTTGGGATGCATGCATTGAAAATGAGGCATCATTATATCTTTTTTAAGAAGTTAAAATTTATTGCCAATCATAATATCATGAAGAATATTTTCTCACAAATATACTTGAATTTATAGAAGTAGAGATGGATAGAGTATCTCCAAATGTTTGACTTCGACATGATGTACACACATTGTAAAGGAAATTCAGTGGAGGATGCATCACATTGAAATTCATATGCTTAGGTGATAAAACATTTAATAGATCAGTGATCATTGATGTCAGTTATAGGTAAAATGATGTTGGAATGTGAAGACTGGGGTGATAAAATAGTTTTATTTACAATTTATTTGGTTCCAAACATGGTCAGTTTTGTTAAATAGGTGCAGATGTCTGATTTAGAGTGTGTGGATATGTGGTTGAAACTCAAATTCGGGGATTCCTTTAAGAGATGTATATGGATGGGAATTCATTTTTGTGCATTCATAATTACATGGTTATACCAGTTTATTTTTTAGAGAATCTTTTAAATTTTTATCATCATTCTAGATTAGTTATCCGTCCTCAAATTCAGAAAATTATTAATGAGTTTAATGTGTTGTTTTCATGGGACTATTTGAAAAAGAATGTGGAAATGTTTGATTCCTGATTCTTGACATGTTAGAAATTCAAGGTAGAGAATCAAATAACGGAAGGTGTTTTGTAGTATTCACCAATACATGTGAGTAAATGGGAGAAACAATCTGTGGATGTCGTAATATTTCTTCCAATAATGGTTTAGAAACATGATTCCATATGGGTGATGGTGGATCCACTCAAATAGTCGGCTCATTTCATCCTTACTCGTGAATGTAATATGGTCGACTGTCTATCCAACATATATATCCATGTGGTGCTAATGATCCATTATGTTCTAGTTTTGATTATATCATATAATGATTTTAGTTTCATGTATTCTTTATATAATTCCATTAAGCAATCCCTAGGGACTAAATTGACAATGAATATAGAATATCATCCTCATACGGATGGTAAATCACAGTGGAAGATACATCATTTGAATACTGATATAGTTTCATTCATCTTTTGTCACTTGGGAGGATAACATACAAATAATTTAGTTCTCCAAAAATAAAAGTTATCAGACCTCAATACAAACGACTCTTTTTGAAGAATTATATGGGTGTCCATGTCATTATTCACTATGTTGAGTTGAAATAGATGAGAATTTGATGTTTCGGGTGACCATTGACCAAGAAAATATAGATAAGATTTAGTAGATCATTTAGAGAATGTATATGGACATGATTCATCAAAAATCATCTTCAAATCATCATCAATGGCCTTTTTATTTTGTGGTGATTGATCATGTGTTCTTGGGAATCTGTACTATGCTTGGACATCATTGTTTTGGAAAGAAGGGTATGTAATATCTAATGTATATTGGTCCTTTTGAGATAAATTTGTGGGTTGGAGTGGTGGAATATAATTTGTCTTTTCCACCAATGTTTTGTACAGTGAATAATGTCTTTCATTTGTCTGAGTTAATAAGGTATGAGCCAGATATTGGCCATGCTATTCAGTGGGATCATGTTGAGAAATTGTTTTTGGTGCTTCATTAGTGAACATTCAAGTGCTGATTATGGATAATAAAGGTAATATCTATCATTGTAAAAGCATCAGTCATGTTTGGGTTTTGTGGAAACATGGTCCCAATCAAGAGGAGACTTGGTAATGGGAGTAATTGATCACTGAGAAATGGCTTTATATTTTTCCATGAATGTGATGTTATTCTAATTACCGATGATGGGATGGCCAATGGTGTGGAGAATTTTGTTCCCATGTATTGAGGTATATTTCTATTTATTATTCCTTTTGTTGTATTTAATGTTCATAGGGATGGAATGTGAGAGTTTGTAATGTTTCTAGGATGGTTTTGTGGATTCTCTAAGGGTGAACTGTTAGACAATGGTTAGTAAATACCATGAAAATTTAGTAGGAAACCATGAATATCTAGACAGATGAAATGGGGATGGAGTGCGGTTAAGGTGCACAGTTTTCAAAATAAGGAATCCATCCTTGGTAATCTGTGCAGCTAGAGATTGTTGGATTTTTTATGGTGTTCTAACTGCTCGTCTAATAGTTCGGTCCAACAGTACAATGCATTCCCATGAAGGAAAATAATCCTCACATTTAGTGTATTATTTTCCAAATTTATCTTCTAACCATTCATAGTTTAAAAATGTGTTTTTACTAAAATTAAGGTTTTTTGGATTTTCGTTAAAACACTCATTTCTCCTCCCACTCGAACCCCAGTCTTGATTAATTCTTTTTAAGAGATCCGGAGGCTATATAACTCAGTTTGGAAGGGATTCAATGTGTTATCAATGTGTGTTGAATGGGATTATGCCATGATAATCCACATATCATGTTGATTTTTTTCCCTCTATATCTATTATCATCTCCCTCCTAATTTCATATATCTACTTCTATATCATGTATAAATATGGTTTCATTCATCTATAATTGTTATTTTGGGATTTATTATGGCAGTGAAAGAGATCTAAGTAGTTTTTATGGAAGTTTCACCCAATTTTGTATTTTGGTTGTGTAGTGGGTTGATTTTTCCAAACCATATGGTAAGTGGATTTATTCTTGAGATGATTTTTCTAGAACAATAATTCTTAATTTAAAATTTAATCAGTTTTCATTACATTTATTTCATATGGGATGTCTAAATAATGGTTGAGACCCATTTTGTGATGATTTGTTTATTTGGGTAAAATTGTTTATTATTGTAAAATGTGATTCGCTATTGGATTTTAGAATGATGGTTTTAAAATCCGTGGCTTTTTTGATTAATGGAAAATGGTTAGTGAAAAAAATTTCATCAATAATTTTTTAGTGAAATATAGTGAGGAATGGATATTGTATTCAAGAATTTATAAATAAATGTGTGATTTATTAATGGGTTTTAGGAATGTTGTTGGAATAATTGATTGTTTTAATTTGTTGTTTTTTTAGTAAATTATGGGGTAGTATGTATTGACATGTGTTGGTTGTTGTGATCTAAGTGATTGTTGGTTTTAATTTTTTGATTTTGTAAATGTTTAGGATTATGGTGTAATCATAGGTTGGAATTGATGGATTGTGTGCATGAAGGATCTTTATAAAAAAGTGTTGGATATTTAGTAGATGTGGAGGACAACCATCTAGGATTACTAGACATTAAGTACTACTGAATAAGATGTGGGGTTGAAAGGGTTGGTTGTGAAGCTCCGCCATCATGGGTAAACCAGGTTTGGGTGTATGCAACATATTAATAATATTGGAACATGAGTGTGACAATTCAAGGTTAATCTAGACGTGGTAATATGTATCATAAAAATCGTTAATGATGTGTTTGGTTTGATTCCATTGTATTTTGTTGATTTGGGTAAGATTTTTGGGTAAGGGTGTGTTTGGAATACTTGAAACTCTATTATTATTTAATGGTTTATATAAACCGGTAATATAAATGTACTAACTGGTTCTGTACTAATGGCATGTGTATGGAATCCATTTAGGTAAAATCCTACTCTTTATTAATACTCACCCCCTTCATTGGGACATAGGTTCTTTTACAAAAGTTTTAATCAGAGACATAGATAAATATAGAGAATCTCATTCATTAAGTTTTGTATCTTGATGCTTGGGCGGTCCTGTGATGATGAAGCTTTGATCTCGGTGTGGACATTGGGTGTTATGTTTGAGTCATTAAGCATTGTTGTTTCTTTATTTTTCATGGTACTCTAATTTTTTTAATGTTTTAGTTTTGTTATTATAGGAATGAGATAACATTTCAATACATTATTGAAATGCATCATGTATTTGTTTTTGGTATGGGAAAATTTGGTTGGATTTATAAATTCCAAAGGTTAAACCATCCTCCACATTTCAATAATCTCTATAAATTTATTCCCAACCATTGGTGCATTGGGATGTCACTTAAGGTCATGTAGCAATTCCTCCTAGACTCAAGCCAATTTGGAGGGGCGGGATGTTACATAATGGATTTTTTGATTGCGCATAGGCTAAGAGATCACAATATCACTACATATAAAAAAATATATAGAATCAACCAATTCACTGTTCTTACCTAAAGTGATATTAAATTTCAGTGTATAGTTTACTTTATGAAAACTCATTATAAATTATAATACCACACATCCTGAGGTTGTTTTATATTTGTAAAATTTGTTTCTTTTCTAGGTATGGGAGATCTAGGAATCTTAAAATTTACTTTGTAATGAGAATAAATCCACACATAGTTCTTGGTTGAATGTTTCTATATAATGATATGGATCATTTATAAGATAATGGGTTGAAATGGATACATGTATTAGTGAATGAAGAAAGGATAAAATCTGATACAAATTGGAATACTTCATACCGCTAGGAAAAAACAATTGTGTTCGTGTAATTTTTACTTGGGGTTGGGATATATGTTCTTTGAGTCACTAAACATCATGAGATAAAATAAATCGATCAATATTTTTTTCTTACCTAATTATATATTATCATGAAACGAAGAATAGTTAACATATGAATGTATAATGCATTTAGAAGTCGTAAAAATATCTAAATCTCATTTAACAAGGTTGTGTAATGATCATTATTATTAAATGATTTAATTCATATAAGTAATTTGAATATTTCTAATTTAGTGGTTGGAAGATTTTTAGATTTGAAAATTTTATTATGATAAAATTAATTTTAACACCCTTTGTATTTTAGTTTTAACGGGGCTTCGATCGACATTATATATTTTTGATAGATAGTTGGGTAGGTGTTCATTGGTGTAAGGTCATGTAGTAGGCCACCATTTAGCTGGTGAAAGTCCACTAGCTCAATGGTGTGAAGTGAAGTAATACAACACCCCAATTGGTAAAAATAGCTATATATCATATACAATCTCTCATTGATTCGGTTCTTGGTGATTTTTTTAATGACGAGAATTCCATTTAATTGGATTATATGGTGATTTTGAAATTAAATCAAACCATTGGTATGGTGAAAATTTTTCACTAAAATTCCTCTCATTTTACACTCCTTCTCCTCGGATGTGGGTGGGGTCTTGGTGGGTTTTTCGAAGAAATTTCTGGGGAGATCTTATCCTTCCATCCTCATTGTTCTCAAAACTTAATTTAATTATTTCATGGTTTGGTAGTAGGATTTTAAGAAAGGACTATTTCACCAGAGCAAAGTGAAATCATTCAACCATAATAGGGTTTTATATGTATCTAGAAGAAGATATATTTTGATTCAATATAAAAGTTTCCCATCCTTTTTTATTGAAAGTTATATCACTACATGTAACACCCCAAGCTTCCATGGTACTCTTCTCTTTGAATAATACAGTAGCGTGTGTTGTACGGAACTTCAAGTTCTAACACACACCACAACTAATAAAACTAGCCATTATGAATTGTAACACCAACTTTTTGAAATTTAATACATTTTATCATTAAACATGGAATTTATTTTTGTATTCAGAATATCAAAATTATCCTGGGGTGAAATTTTGGTAGTTTTTAGATAACTTTCATATTTTGATGAATAGTGAAAATTACTAAATTTTAATTAAAAACATCTTTTTTAAATCAAAATTATTAATAGTGATAAATTGTGAATTTGAGTTGTTTTAAAGTAAATCTAGAATATATTTTTACCATTTAATACAATGTTCATCATTGTACAGAATTTTACATTTAATCAAGACATAAACAAGTGTCAATCTTTTGATAGTTATTATCTCTTAAAACATGCTTTTTATTTTAACAAAGGGAATTAAATTTAAATTAATTCTTGTCACTTATGTGTTTTGAATTTGAAAAAATGGATTCCATATTTGGAATCTAGATGCCCAAATTGTGTAAATAGGTAACTTTTATTTTTAGGCATTTTGAATAATTACTTTGGTAAATAGTTTATTTACCATGGTTAAAGGGTAAATCTGGTAAATATGGGTACAAAAATAATATAATAACAATAATAAATTAACCTAAAACGTGTCCTAACCTTATTGGTTGATACATTTATGACCATTGGCATCATTGGGGCGATTTTTGGACCCCATGGAGCCACTTGTAAGTGATAATTACACTTTATATTAATTAAGTTAAAATAAATACAAAAATGACATAAGCATATATCTTTTAGAAAAACAATTTTTACATATGGATATATATGTTGGATTTCCAACTATAAATATTAATTAGAAGTATAGAAATATTTCCTAAATAATGGTATTTTATTTATAATTTTTAGACATTTAATAATTAATATTATTTATTAAACAATAATGATGCAGTATTTTCATTATTAATGAACGAATCAAATAATTGGTATTATAAATGTTAAAATTAATATAATTTTAAAGTTTTTATGACATAAATGAATTTCATTGCTTAATATTACATTATAGGATTTCTTAAATGAATTTTATTCGTATTAATAAGTTTGTTATGACTTTAACAAAATCAATTATTGAATAGTGTCAAAATTGACATAAACGTGTTTTTAAAACAAATATTATATTATTAATTCATATCAAATTCTTAAAAATCTTATTTTCGTCCAAGAGACTTATATAATGATAGGTGTATAATTAATGTACCACTTGGGGGTCTCTTTGAAGTTTATAGTATGTTTTATGACGATATAATATAAAAATATCAAGAGACATGGTAAGTGTCAAACTAATTAGCTAAGAGTTAAAACTAAAAGATAAGGATAACAATGTGACCGAAACCTGTCTAAAAATTATTGGTTGAGTGGTCTTATACCTATTCCCACCTCAAACGTTAAATAATACACTTTTAATCCATTAGAAACCGAATATGGATTTATTATAATATAATATTTCTAGCTTCTCCAATGGTGCCCCTCACCCCTCTTATAAAAGGGCACTCCCCCTTCTCTCAAATTCATACCTTCAAAGCCTTTTGGTTCGACCAACCCCTTCCCAAATACTCTCTAAACTTCCTTCACTTCAATATATAGGCCTTTTTCGGTTATAAAGCCAACCTATGGAGCCCTTTTGATCAAATAAAAAGGAAGACCCTGAATAAGAGGTAATGTTTTCACCACACGTTTTCAAGGTCATTTCTTCTTCATCATATTCTTTCTTTGTTCTTCCCATTATAAAATAATAACTCCAGTATCTCCTATATACTGTAATGTTATTATAAATATAGTACAGAAATATTCAGTATTCTATCCATACTTTTAATGACATGTCCCCATACGTGCGTACATACGACTTACCGTCTCCGCGTCGTGGTGTAATTGTTATTCAATATATTATTATTTGTATGGGTATAATAATGATGTTTAATTCATGTAAATAAAAAATATAACATGATAATGATTCATTATATATAATATACCATCGAATTATATATTATTTTTATATCAAAAGAATGATATTGTCGCTTGTGCGTAAGTAAGGTCTACCATCTCCACGAACACGATGAGATTCATTTCCCATCATAACCATTCAAGACAAATTCTAATTTGATGATTAAAAATAATTTTTAAGAACATTATTTCATTCTGGATATGAATAATATGCAACCTATCAATACCAAACACGACTTATGTAGAAAAACATATAAAAGAAAACGAGTAAGTTAACACCTGAAACAACTATAATACTAAGATATTATTAACAAATAAATGTTAAAAGATCATATATGATATCATATTAATATAAATTATTTTTTTATAATTCAATAACAATTATTTCACCATTATACAAGAGGTTACCCTACCATCAACCAAGGAAAAATTACAATGTAATGGGTTTCTTATCTCACTTTTGATTCTGTGAGAATTCCATTGTTCACAAATTATTTATTACATGTGGTCTGTGTACTGCCCATGATTGTATTTATTGTGTAATATACTATATTTTATGGGTATTAACATCATCATTTTTTGATCCTTTTTTAATGGTTATATGTTTCATAAATTACGAAATTGATAAGGGAATTTGAAATTTCAATTTCCACTCATTCGGCTTTACGCATACTTCGAGGATTATTTTACTCCAAGATTATGTGTGGAATCACTATTCATTTTATTATGTCATAATTCAAACTCCAATTTTTTTGGATATACTTTTGATATAAATAATCACTCCATTGATAAATTATCTATTCATCAATATGAACTTGATAATATTAATTTTAACTCAACCTCTATTTGTTGAGTTAAATATCCAATTCATTGGGGTTGTTTTTACGAGAATTGGTGTGAATGTCCACTGATAGATTTACACTAAATATCCAATCATATTGACTGTATTTATATTTTTCACACATAATTATTTCATTGATTTATCCTTAACCTAAGGATACCATCTTTATAATAGATTTCATCTCAAATTACATTCCATTAAGACTTCTTTGTTGTTAACACCAATTTACTTTTATATGGTGTATATAATGAAGTTTAACATAGTATATCATGATTCCATTTATTCTCATGATATTAAATTTGTTTGATTACTTCAATTATTTGTATTCAAGTGTCTCTCTTTTGGTTAGGAACTTTAACTAAAATATCATTTTTAAATGTTTTGAAGATTTATTCTTCTAAATATTTCTCATTAATGTCCATGTTTTAAAAAAAATTTAAGGATTTATTTATATGGACATTAAAGTTTTAAAATTAAAATTTCTTTTAATAGTTTTAA
This sequence comes from Viscum album, assembly GCA_963277665.1. Lineage (NCBI taxonomy): Eukaryota > Viridiplantae > Streptophyta > Magnoliopsida > Santalales > Viscaceae > Viscum > Viscum album. The sequence goes on along the minus strand of OY728136.1, from coordinate 1,949,961,391 downwards.
TGTGGTATGGGATACTTTGATTCAAACATATATTTTTAAATGGATTCTTGACAAATAGTGTGAATTTTAAATGTTTTCAAGAAAAAGGGGGATATTTCTCTCAAATAGTTTTGATGATTACATTCATCTATGCTAATATCCTTCATTATTCTCAATTGAGGATAATCTGATACAATAAAATATTCCATATTGTATCAAATGAGTTATGTTTTACTGTGGATGTGCTATTTATATACCATTCATGGTTTGTGGGTAAAGTATTGACATTTCATATGCTAGTTTTAATACGAATGTTTATGTTATGTTTCAAAATTTTCATATGAGGAATGCATTGGACTTAGAAGTTTATGGGTGGAGCCTACTATAGATTCTCGATGCATTGATAGGCCTCATGAGACAAACTAGTGTCTTGGCACAAGGCCTTGACAAAATCTTATTTGAAGTCTTGGAACAAGGCCTTGGATACGTGGTTATGATAGTCTAGCATTATGCATTCCAGCATTCCGTCATTATGAAAGTGGTTATTGATATTGCATGTGATTATTAGACTAGTAGAATATCCATGTGAATAAGTAAATGGAATTATTTCATTTTATCCTTGCCCTATTATGCTGAAGTTTAAGTTTAAAAGGCTTATGTTTTAGTTAGACATTGCCTTAAATGTTTAAGTTTATTTATGAAAGTTTCCGCTTTATTGTTATCCTTACTGAGCATCTGAGCTCACCCCTTTAAATGTTTTATTTTTTACAGGATGTGAATATGTAATTAATGAATGACCTGTAGGGATAGTATGAGGGGATATGAATAAAAGATGTTGTTGTAGTTTCTTTACTTTATGATGTAAAGTAATACTTATTAAAATATCTAGTGTTTCCGAGACTACTAAACTAATCGGTCTTTCAAGACATGATCTTTTGTGATCATGCCAACGTTATGTAATAATACACCGACTCTGGGGAACTGGTGTCAGGCATTACAGTTGGTATCAGAGGACGTTTAGTACAAACCTTGGGATCTAGATTTAGATAAACTCTGATTAGAAAACATAGCCCTGAGATAGACTTTGAGGATTAGTATAGAAGAACATCCACTAATTGTAGTAATATAGTGACTTTGTGAGTTTTCCGAGCAATACATACCTATCTGGATATGAGCAGGTAGAGGCAGCTCTGGTACTGATGTACCTAGGGGTAAAACCTGAAAACCCCAATTTGTGCTAGACTTCAATGGGAACTGGTGCATGATAATGGTCCTTGCTTCACTCTTGGTTACGATACTCCTGGGGGATATACTTTGGATAATTTACATTTTCATTATAAACCTATTTGAAGTATTACATATAATATGAGATTAAATGACCGTGGTTAATCCTAATGTGTTTCAAATTAAGAATATGGTGGCATGATATTCACTAAATGATTTTGTGATTATTGTTACTCACACAATGATTTCTAGTTTTAGTCAATGGTTGGATTCCAAGGAAATCATAGTGACTTTGAGAATGATGTACAAGGTGGGAATAGTGGTGGAAATGTGAAAAAAATGGAATGTTGATAGTAGTAAAAGATATCTTCTTCATGCCAAATCAATTTTCCAAAAATATGATCAACAATATATATATTAACTAATTCCCGGACTCAACAAAGAAGACAACGGTGATGAATGATAAGAGCTCCAGTAGTGGAGACCATGGAGAAATGAATCATCAATTTACATCATGCAAGAAACATGGAAGGAGACACCTAGGTTAGTGTATCAATGGGACAAATAAATGATTTACGTGAGGGAAGGAAGGACATAATGTGAAGAATTGCCGAAGAAAAATGATGAGTACTATGGATGAAGATAAAAATGGTCCCAAGAATCCATTTACAGTCATATTCTGTAAATGTAGGGGACCTGACCATCACCCAAGTGAATTATCTATTCTATAAGATATTTTCTTGGTCATAGAAGAAGCTATGTGGAAATAAATAGTTGGAGAAATGTTTAAAACGTATTAGTTCTCCTTGTTTATGGGTTTACATTGGAATAATTTTTCTTGTATTTGTAACCCTGCAGTTTGTCGTGTGAGAATGATATTTTAGGGAGAATTATATTTTCCCTTGGGGATATAGTTATAAATAAACATGTGATTTTATATGATCATTTGGATTGAGGAAATTACATGTTTTTGTTATTTCGGATGAAAATGCAAGGTATGAGAAAATATTTTTGGTTAAATTATGTTACGGATATTTTGAGGAATTTATCTCATTTTGGTAATGTTATAAGATATAGTTTTTGAAAAAGGAAAACACGCAGACCGTGTGACAACCCGTCGCATCGGACAAAGCTGTGGGAATCGAACCCACAACCAATGTGCGATTGGGATTTATCGCCTACCACTGGACTACGTAAAGTCCCTGGTTTGTGTGACTATTATTTTTATTTAACTGATTTTATTTATCAATAATAATTTCATTTGGGTTCTTATGTATTATCAAATTAATACCCATAGAATAGGAAACTGATTTGGTGATTAAGTGATAAATGTTATTTTAGAAGATGTTCGCTTTGTTGGGAACCCTATATGCCCAAGGAAAATAGAATACTATGGGATTCCATTTGGGATGTAATGGTGTGTTTTTTTATGTTTTTATTGTCGATTTATAGTGATTTGGTTTATTTATGGAAATGATTATCCTATAATATAAAATATGTAATTAGGTTAATTACTTTTAGGTATGTGACTTTAAGAGTTGTTGATTTCATTTGGAGATTCAATTTAACGTAGGAGACTACATAACCAAATTATTATACGTTTTTGGTTTCAATATTAGTTTAGATTATATTGAAGTATTTTAAGGACAATTGTTTATTGAATGGTATTTATTGAACGTTGGGGTATTATTGGATTAATTTTAGAAATTAACATTAGTGTTTCTTTCACTAATAGAATATCCTTTTGGTGGATCATCAAATCTTTTACTAAGGATTTTTGTTTTGATTATTCTCTAAAGAAAAGTTAAATATATATTTTATCCTTCATGGATCATGTGATTCTATAAGAAGTTTATTCTACCTCTTCCAGTGTGACCAAGTCTTCTTGAATACTCATCAATTAAAAATGAGTTAGTAGTAGGAATTTATTAAAGAATGAATCACTACTCAAAAGGTATGTATATCACAATATGTTGATAGTCAATATCAGAAATGAATTTCTCATCTTTATGTAATTTAACATAAAACAAAAAAACATGTTGTCTGTTTACTTTTCCTATTGGGAAACTAATAACCGTTTGTTCCATCACAAGTTTGTGGTTTTCTTATTGTTAACTTTCTCCTGATCATGTTCTCTATCCCTATCCATCATAACATTAAACTTATTTTATCATCCATATCAATGTGTTTGTACATGAAATCCTAGTACATGTTATCTCAGGTGACCTTTGTACTTCTCTTTCTTTCTGTTAATGTGATAGTTTTGTTGACTCTTTTTCCGATGTGGGACTTTCCACTATATTCCAAATCCCAATTTTAAAAAAAATTGAGGATGCAATTTATTTAAGTAGGGTAGAATGTAACACCAAAAGCATCAACGGTACTCTTCTATCTGAATAATACAGTAGCGTGTGTTGTACGCAACTTCAAGTTCTAACAGACACCACAACTAATAAAACTAGCCGTTATGAATAGTAATAACCACTTTTTGAATTTTATAAATTTTATCATTAAAAATGGAATTAATTTTTGTATTCGGAATATCAAAATTATCCTAGGGAGAAATTTTGGTACTTTTCGGAGAACTTTCATATTTTGATGAATAGTGAAAATTACTAAATTTTAATTAAAAACAAATTTTTTAATAGAAATAATTAATAGTAATAATTTATGAATTTGAGTTGTTTTAAAGTATATATAGAACATATTTTTACCATTTAATACAATATTGGTCATTGGACATAATTTCACATTTAAACCAGACATAAACAAGTGTCAATCTTTTGATAGTTATTATCTCTAAAAAACACGCTTTTTGTTTTAACAACGGGAATTTATTTTAAATTAATTTCTGTCACATCTGTGTTTTGAATATGGAAAAATGGACTATATATTTGGAATCATGATGTCCAAATTTTGTAAATAGGTAACTTTTATTTTTAGACATTTTAATAATTACTTCGGTAAATATTTTATTTACCATGGTTAAAGGGTAAATCCGGTAAACGAGGGTAAAACAATATTATTATTATAATAATTAATTACACTAAAACATGTCCTAACATTGTTTTCTGATACATGTCCGACCATGGGAATCTTTGGGTCTATATTTAGACCCCATGGAGCCACTTTTAAATAATAATGACACTTTATATTAATTAAGTTAAAATAAATACAAAAATGACATAAGCATATATCTTTTAGAAAAACAATTTTTACATAGGGTTATATATGTTGGATTTTTGACTATAAATATTCATTATAAATCTAAAAATATTTCCTACATAATGGTATTTTATTTATAATTTTTAGATATTTAATAATTAATATTATTTATGACACAGTAATGATGCAATATTTTCTTTATTAATGATAGAATCAAATATTTTGTATTATAAATGTTAAAAATATAATAATTTTATCGTTTTTATGACATACATGAATATTAATTCTTATTATGATAGGATATCTTAAATAATTTTATTTCTAATTAATAATGCTGTTATGACTTTAAAAAAATCAATTATTGAATAGTGACAAAATTTCCATAAAAAGTTTTTACAACATATATTATATTATTAATTCATATTAAATTTAAAAAAATATAATTTTCGTCGAAGAGACTTATAAAATGATATTTTAATCATTAATGGACCACTTGGGGGGTCTCTTGGATGATTGCAGTATGTTTATTGACTATATAATATAAAAATACAAAGAGACATGGTAAGTTTCAAACTAATTAACTAAGAGTTTAAACTATAAGATAAGGTTAATAAAGTTACCCAAACCTGACAAAAACATATTGGTTGAGTGGTTTTCGACCGATCCCCACCTTCACCTATAGATAATTCATTTTGGATCCATTATAAACCGAATTTGGATTTATTATAAAATAATATTTCTAACTTTTCAAAAGGTCCCCTCACCCCTCTTATAAAAGAGCACTCCCCCTAATCTCAAATTCATACCTTCAAAGCCTTTTGGTTCGGCCAAAACCTTCCCAAATACTCTGTAAACGTCCCTAACGTAAACATAGAGGCCTTATTTTGATCATATATCCATCCTACGGTTCCCTTTTCGTCAATTCAAAAGGAAGAACCCGAAGAAGAGGTAATGTTTTCACCACCCTTTTTCAAGTACATTCCTTATTCAACATATTCATTCATTATTATTCCCCTACTAAAATAATAACTCTAATATATCCTATATAATGTGATGTTATTATAAATATGATACAACCATATTCAGTATTCTGTCCATCCTTTGACTTACATGTCACCACACATGCGTACGTACGGCTTTCTGTCTCCATGTCGTGGTGTAATTGTTATTCAATTTATTATTATTTGGATGGGAATAATAATGATGTTTAATTCATGTAAATAATATACATAACATGATAATTATTCTTTATATAAGATATACCATACAATTATATATTATTTTAATATAAAAAGAATGATATTTTCCCTCGTGGGTACGTACAGACTACGGTCTCCACGAACGCGATGAGATTCATTCCCCATCGTATCCATTCAAGAGTAATTATCATTTGATGATTAAACGTAATTTTTATGAACATTATATCATTCTATATATGAATAAGATACAACATATCCATAACAAAAATGACTTATGCAACAAATCATATAAAAGAAAACGAGTAAGTTAACACCCGAAACGACGATAATACTAAGATATTATTAACAAATCAATGTTAAAAGATCATATATGATATAATATGAATATAAATGATTTTTATATAATTCAATAAAAATTATTTCACCATTATACATGAGGTTAACCTACCGTCAACCAAGGAAAGAGTACAAAGTAAGGGGTTTCTTATCTCACTTTTAATTCTGTGAGAATTCCATTGTTCACCACTTATTTATTGCATGTGGTGTGTGTAGTGCCCATGATTATATTCATTGTGTAATATACATTAATTTTTGGGTATTTACATCATCATTGTGTGATCCTTCTTTAATGGGTGAATGTTTCTTATGTTACCTAATCGATAAGGAAATTTGAAATTTCAATTTCCACTCATTCAGCTTTACACATACTTCATTGATTATTTTAGTCCAAGATTATGTGTGGAATCACTATTAATTTGATTATGTCATAATTTCCACTCCCATTTTTTGTATATACAATTTATACACATAATATCACCATTGATAAATTCTCTATTCATCAATATGAACTTGATTAGAGTAATTTTAACTCAACCTCCATTTGTTGAGTTAAATATCCAATTTGTTGGTGTTGTTTTTACAAGAATATGTGTGAATGTCCTCTGATTGATTTACACTCAATATCCAGTCATATTGAGTGTATTTATATTTTTCACCCCTTATTATGTCATTGATTTATCCTTAACCTATGGATATGGTCTTTATAAGATATTTCATCTCAAATTACATTCCATTGAGACTACTTTGTTGTTATACACCAATTCACTTTTATATGGTGTATGTAATGTACTTTGACATAGTATATCATGAATCACATTATTCTCATGATATTAAAAAGTTTTTATTACTTCAATTATTGTTTTTCAAGTGTCTCTCTTTGGGTTATGAAGTCTAACTAAAATATCATTTTTAAATTTTTTGATGATTTATTCTTCTAAATCATTCTCATTAATGTCCATGTTTTAAAAAAAATTAAGGATTTATTTATATGGACATTAAAGTTTTAAAAATAAAATTAAATTTAAAAAGTTTCAATGTGTTATGGGACACATTGATTCAAAAATATATTTTTAAATGTCTTCTTAACAAATAGTGTGACTTTTAAATGATTTCAAGATAATGGGGTATATTTCTCTCAAATAGTTTTGATGATTACATTCATCTATGTCAATATCCTTCGTTATTCTCGATTGAGGTTAATCTGATACAATACAATCTTCCATATTCTATCGAATGAATTATGTTTGACTGTGGATGTGCTATTTTTATACCATTCATGGTTTGTGGATAAAGTATTGACATTTCGTATGCTAGTTTTAATACGAATGTTTATGTTATGTTTCAAACATTTCATATGAGGAATGAATTGGACATAGTAAGTGACGGGTGGAGCCCGCTATAGCTCTTAGATGCATCTGTAGGTCTCATGAGACAAACTACTGTCTTATCACGATGCCTTGACAAAATCTTATTTGTATTCTTGGAACGAGGCCTTGGCTATGTGGTTATGATAGTCTGGAATTATGCAATTTGTCATTATGAAAGTGGGTATTCATATTACATGAGATTATTCGACTAGTAGAATATCCATTTGAATAATTAAATGGAATAATTTCATTTTATCCTTTGCATATTATGCTTATGTTCATGTTTGAAAGACTTTTGTTTTAGTTATGCATTGCCTTAAATGTTTATGTTTATTTATGAAAGTTTCATCTATATTGTTATCCTTACTGAGCATCTGAGCTCACTCGTTTCAATGTTTTATTTTTTTTAGGATGTGAAGAAGTTATTTATCAATGGCCTGAAGGGATAGTATGAGGGGATATGAATACAAGATTTTGTTGTAGTTTTTTTACATTATGATGTAATGTAAAACTTATTAATATATCTAGTGTTTCCAAGACTACAAAACTAATCTTTCTTTCAAGACTAGATCTTTTGTGATCATGCCAATGTTATGTAATAATGCACCAACTCTCGATAACTGGGGTCGGGCCGTTACACTAAAAATGTTTATTTTGTATTTCTAGTGGTTTTGTGAAATATGTAAAATTATATTTTTGATTTGGCATTTGTCTCATCATAATTATAGAGTTACATTGGGAATGAAAAACATTATGATTCTCATGTTATACACATCATTGGACTTCATGGTTAGTTTTTATACACCTATGTCACATTGGAGATTTTCATTTAAATTTATCTTTTAATTAATTTTATGATGTTAATGGGTGAGTTACGGTCTATAAGACTTGTTTGATAATATCATAGACCTTGGATAGATTTAATGAATTTTCACCTTACTCTTGACGAAATAGATATTATTTTTTATTAAATTATAAATCATCATACATAGTTTTTTGGGGTTCTTGTTATTAGATATAGTGTAATAAGTGGAGTTATTTTTTGCGCAATCCTTGTATGAGATGGTCAGGTTATAGAATTTTGAAAATTGACTTGTTTAAAGTATGTCTTTTTTAAAATATTTTTGACTAATGATCTATTGGTTATATTATTTTCATGTTTCTTATTAGTATAATTGACTTTATGTCACATGGGTTGTATATCTTGGTTGTCCGGATAAAAATGGAATCATTATAAATATTTATTATAATGGTGGATTGGATTAAAATGTAAACATTAGGATGAATATTTTATTTCTAATACATTTTTAAATTGGTCTTTTAAAATGTGAAAAGTGTTTACTAGGGGTAGTTGGATTGGAATGTATGAAATGGTACCATTCTGGGGAAAGTGGAGTGTAATTACATTTTGATAGTGTTGAAATATGGTATTAACATGGAATATAAGAAGAATACAGAATCATTTCTAAGAGATGGTTTTGGTTTATTTTACCCAGTATAGTTGGGTTACACATATGTGACATAATTTGTTCCTTAAGTGGAATTTGAGGAATTATTTTTACCAATTCTTGTTGGGTGTTTTTTCTAACAATGGTTTCTTATGTTAACAAAGTGAAAGGTCAATCAAGATGGAAGTGAGAGACCAAATGCGGGTTGGGATAATACGAAGTGACTTCTGTGGATTCTTTCACATGGAAATAAATCTAGATAGTCTAGTTCTCTGAGGATGTGTTTGTTCCTTGTTATATAGGCTACAAAATATATTTTCAACTTTTATATGTTTGATAAACTCATGATTTTTGTCACCTCCATGAGTTTATAGGGTTATATCTGTGTATTTGAATATGGGATCCCTAGAACCTTTGATGAAATTCTATCTCACATTATTAGGCCATCCCCAGAAACCTTGAGGATGCGTTAGTATGTTAAGTTGTCGACTCATATGGTCTTGTAGAGATAAACCAATGTGAATTTTTTAATCCACCTAATAAGATTCATTGTTAGGATGATGTAGTTTATTATTACCATCATATAACATAAAGTGAGGTTTTATGGTGACTTGATAAAAATTCTTGCATACATAGAGATTTTTTTGGTACATGTCAATGTCTAAACTGAGTAACATGCATGTTCCTAGAATTTTCACAGTTACTGGATTCCTAAGAAACTTATTTTATAACATGTATTAAATGTAGGTAGTTCTTGGGTTATGGTACAAGATGGGTTTTGTAATGGTGGTAAATTATGTATTATTAGGTGATTGATTTAAATTTTTTGTTAGTTATTCTTTTGGGTGTTCTTCACATCCATTACAATATTAAATATATTTATTTCATTCACATCCACTTTATAATAGTAATACTATGTTTGATGAAGGAACTGGGGATACCGAATTTGTAATTAGAATCATCCCATATTCATGTAAAATATAATGGGTACAACTTTATTTCAGTATACTTCATTTTTTCTTTCAAAACATGAATAACACATGTATTTTTACTCAAGATACATGTCATCTTGCCATATAGGCATTGGATATGAAAAGAAATATGTGAGATGTAATAGAGGATATTTTATTTATTTTATTTATCATTAATAATATTCATCATCTAGTAGTTACCTTTTTTTATAGGAAAACATACATCCCTTACTGTTTTTTTGTATAACACATTATATTCTTTGTTACTTTATTTTAAATTCATTACTATGGTTAACATAGTAGCCTCTCAATTTTAAACTTATATGCTGGTGGGATGATCACTATTTGTATGGTACATTTCATATTTTTAGTATATTTTTTCATGACCATTTGGACACATATTTGAGGGAATAATCTCTTCGTGACCTTGTTAGGACATCACTACTAGTTAGAGCCACTAAATTATAGGAAGGGGTTTTTGGGGAAACATGTTTGACCCAATTATGAATATTTTAGGATTCCTATATAGAGGAGCTAAAATATTTTAGGAGATCATATATTTGATTGATAGAGTCACTAGGAGTGAGGATAGGTTTTTTAGGACATGAAAGTTAGATCTAGAACATTCTTTGACAAAATAGACTCAGTTAAAATGTCATTTTCTAGGGTTTTTTGGTAAGGGGAAAGGAACTCTTATATTGTAAATGAATTTCATTGGGAAAAGATTCCAAAAATCTGATTAATGGGACATCAGATGATTTATATTACTGGGATTGTAACTAGAAGTCATTTTAATATCACGTTAGTGGTGTTATATAAGGAATGATACAAGAACCTATTTGAGGTGATGTTTGATATAATGGACTTATCAGAATCAATATTATTTTTTGAAACATAAATAAATTTTAGGATTCAATTCTTATATTATAATCCTCATTTTATTATTATGGATTCAAGGGGTAGTTGTATTGATTGTGATGTACATTCTCATTCTCCTTAGGGAAATAGTTTCTGGAAAATTTGGTTTTTGGGATGATCATAGTTTTAGAAAAAAATCATGCTATGGAATGAGGCTCGAAAAAAAGGATAAGGGGGTTGGTTTTATTCAGAATAGAATAAATATCAATTTGTTTTAATGGATAGTATTTTTTAGTTCTATAAAAATATAAATAAAAATGTTTAGGAAATTAAATTTATTATTTATTTCTATAAATTCTGTCAAAATAGTGTTTTGAGAATGGGATCATATTTCTCGAAAAGGGTCACCAACTTTAGGGTTTTTATTGACATTGGTCTTAATATTAAATTTATGGTAATTGAGAAGTGTTTCTATAAAAATTTTGGAATTTTAACATATGTAAAATCTTTTCAATGGTTTTTGGAATATTAATCAATAATTACCCATGGGAACAAAATTATGATAATTTTTTTTGGTTGGTTAGGGGTGACCCAGATGTTTAATTTATGATCTCAACTCTTGTTTCTTGGATTCATGGAATCCATTGTGTGATGATGGTGTGTTTTTGGGTGTGTGAAATGATAAATGTGATGTGTCTAGTGAAAAAATTCCTATATTTATTTTCTTTCTAGATTTTAAGACATTGTCTAAGTGGGTTATGATGAAATTTTTTGAGCATTTATTAGTATGTATTGGTTGTTTTGAATGATATTATAATAGAGGGATCGGGGTGATTTCTCAATAGGATCCACTTGAAGTGGGATCAGTGATTATTGAAACGAGGATAAGTAATGATGTGTGATTTTATGGGGTTAAATGATTTGAACCATGTTATGTGTTTTCATATGTGTGTGGTTATTTTTTCAGACTGGACCACTTCATATTTTTTGGTTGGGTCTGTTTTTGGGAATGGTTAATATGATTTCACTGTCAGGGATTCCTATGGTGAGGATCACAATTAGTTCTAATTAGTTTTAAATATGATATAATTATGCTGTATTAAGCCATAAGACTCTATATGGTTTTTATTTTCAATAACACATATATGTATTATAGTCTAAGGGTATGAATGAGAACAAAATTAGTGTTTATTAATATCTATGAGCTTGATATTTCATAATTTATCATTGGATTTGGAGTGTGTTTATATATGTTGATTCAATGAAACAGATACCTCTAAGGTGGGGATATTCTTATTTTTTATAAATGAGTGTACCTAGTCCGAAGGTATTTCTGATTCTAGATGAATCCTTGTGAGAGGATATAACAGTTTTTGGAATTTGGATGTGATATGGGTTACAGTTTTATGAAAATAGAATAACTAGGATAGTTTTGAAAACCAAGTATGAGTCTAATTGATAATCCTTTTTTATTGAAGGAATTGAGCTGAATTTTATAGTGGGACTATATAAGGGTATGTTAGGTTAGGAAAATGTTTGTACTAGGAGTCGAGTATTATAATAAACCATGTCAGTTATAGAACAGTTCTAGGAAATCTATTGAGTGTTAGTTTAGACATTAGTGTTGTTATTTAAATTGTTTGTGAGTTTCTCATGGAGTAAGGAATAATGTTCGTGGTGTAGGGTGATTTTTCGGTGTGTGTGGATGAGTTGTTTTGAGTATAGTTGGGTAGTGATGAACTGACTAATAATGTTAGGTGAAATTTGACCAGCTGATATGTGAACTACACATTGTGTATTGTTTTATGGAAAGTCAAAATATGTTCATTGATCCTTACCATGGATTCACTAGGATTAGAAGAGTTATGGTGGGGAGTTTTAATGACCATTATCATTATGAGTGGGAAACGTTTTAGTGAATTCGACTTTTTTCATTTGGTGGATGAATTGTTTTTATAGACTATCATAATTCTTAGATTCCATGCACTAAAATACACTTATGGGTCAATTTGAATGTGGAACCGGGATTTGATAGAAATCAAATGGGTTGAGAAGGTATTTTGGAAGCTTGTCATAGTGTATTGGCTACCCAAAACGCTCAGCTACCCAGCAGGGAACTAGCTAGTTGGAGGACATACACATGATAGTTAGGGGGTCCACTATCAATTTTTTGAATCCAAAATACATGTCATTGTGGTGTTTACGTTGTTTTTAATGAGGTTCTTCCCCAATATATTTCTCATAGGGTTCCTTGAGTCTTAATCAATCCATGGGTATGGGTGGAAATATTCATATAAAAACCCCTTATGTTTATTATATTTCTTCAACCATTCTTTGTGGTTGATCATAATTTCATTTTATGGGATTCACATTGAGATCCACTCCTCCACTAACCATTATTCCCCTCCATTCCACTATTCATTTGTTATACTGTAGGGTTTTTATAATTTTTGATTTCATTTGATCTTGAATATATTATTTTTTATGGATCTTCCATGTGTAGCTCATTGAGGATGTCCTGAGATGATATGAACAAGTAACCTTTCACCATTTATCGTAAAGCATTTCACTGTGTTGATGTTTTTGGTTTTTGGAGATTTTTGGTAAACATGAATATTAAATTGTGTTTTAAATTGGTTATTTTTATTGGAATATGAATCAGATTGAGTTTTTTTGTAAAACATATCGTGTTGATTATATTTTTGAATACATTGGCATAACTGGGGATTTTGTCCTCACTTATTCCACATAAGGTTTTTGTTTTAAATTAATTATCTAATTATTTTTATGATGCTAATGTGTGACACAGGTTCTTGGGGATTTCTTTGTAGTGTTTTCAAATCTCATAAGGGAATAATGGAAATTTGGGGGAGTCTTTATTTAGTAAGCATGTTTTTATTGTTTTAGTAACAAAATATAAATATATAATAAATTTTTTGGCAATCAATGGTAGATAAAGACTTAGAAGTTGAGGGGTTCTTGGAAGAAAATACACATTGATAATTGTGCATTGGAATTCAGTGAATCACCTTGTTTTTGGTAGGGGAAAATCATTTTATTTTATATTCTTGTTTCTTTGTTATTTTATTACTCTATACCACAATAATATAATTTATTCAATGATGAAAGGTCTGTATGCGTTGGTTTTTTTGGAGAAAATTGTCACTTTTAAAAATATTCTTTAGAAAGGTTTTTGGTACTAAAAATAAAATCCAAATAAAAATGGATGGCTCATTAAATGGTTTTGGAATTTGATATCAAAATTTTAAAAGGGTTAAATAGATAATTCTGTCCAGGTTCTATTTTGGTTAAATAATCGTGTAATTCATTTTTATGTTTCATAAAATGGTTATTAACCACGGTTTTAAAGAGGAATTTAAGGGCATGGTATGAGTTTTTTTGTTCTATTCGAAATCATTGAGAGGGTATTCCCAGAATTCAAAAGAATTTATGCCTTGTGCGGCCTGTGAATTTTGACTAATGAATATTCTTGTTATTTTTATTATTGATTAATGATGTTCTCTTATGGTATTATAATGGTGGGTCTTTCTCAATGGAAGAGTAAGAGCCATCATTGTTTGAGATGAGTGTATAGGACATGGTATATCACTTATGTGTGGGAATAGGTCTGGATGTAATTGTTCTTAATGATGATTTGGTGATGTGTGAGATTGGGTTTCTTCCAGGTTTTCTATTTTTTATTATATGCTGACCTCAATATCGGTGTCACTTCCCTTATTGTGTAGGGTTGGTCAGGGAACTAAAAGTTTTTCCTCTATATAACCTCTTGTCTTGGGACAATATTCATGATTTTGTTCTCCATAAAACATTTGGGGATGGGATTGTGTTCAGGGAATTGGCCTCCCCAATGTTTTTGGGGATGATACTGTGTGATTGGTTTTGGCTACCTGAGATCCTTGGGTTATTCCAAGGAATAATTTATTATTCCATCCTTAACACTGGTAGGGATGGATCTGGATTACATGATGCACCTCATTGAGTAATTATGTATGATTTAGGGTACACCAGGATCCTTTGAAATGATTTATAATAATGAACCATTTGATTTTGTTTCTATGGAATTCCAAACTGATGTTCATTCTAGCATGGTGATAATGTAAGTTGTTCATGGGGTATGTTTTGATGCGGAATAGTTCACAAAACTTAAGAACATATTCGTATGTTATTATTTTTCATGTGTGTTATATTTTCAAATCTATTATTTTTCAGGGGAAACACTACACCCTATATATGTATATCAGGAACATCCACAATATCATGAAAATACTATTTTTGGATGATTAACTAGGTATAATTTTCAGTTTATTGGACTCAACCTATATCATCTTACACTGTGTTGGTACGAGTCCTCATTGGTTAAATTTCACATTTTTTCTAGGTACATGTAATCTATTGATCTAGACCTAGGTACATGTTATATGGTTTTGGGGTTATTTTATATGGAAGGATTTATGTAATTATTATTTGACCCCATTTTATCATTTGTCATGCGTACACTCTAGTTATGTCGTTTTTGTATATGTTTCCATTTTCCAATACTTTTTTATATTCTATTGAATCATGAAGATAGTTCTCCACATATATATTATGGACTGTGATGGTCCTAGTGGGCTCTCATATTTTTTTCTACAAGTTGGTGGAATGTCCACTATATTGAGGGAGCATGCCAAATTTTTGGTAGATTTTGTAAAGACCCACGACACATACACGGAGGATATATTTTACCCATGTCTGTTTATTCATTAAACACTAGTCATCATCCTCTAGTGTACGGGTAGGAAAACCTGACATCATGTACAACTCCCCACAGGGGCACTATTCAAGTGACCGGTCAAAAAAATTATAGGATGTTCCAAAAAAAAATTTCTCATAAATTAAAAATACATGGAATAATGGACCATATATTATATAGTTAATCATAAAAAGGTATGAAAATGGATTATATGATTTTTAACATTTTACTTCTAGTTCAAAACTCTCTATGGATTAATGTCATTTAACTTGGAATTATATCCTATTTAGTTCATAGTCATATATCTATGGATTATGTGATATAAATATTATACTATGTGTGTTAGGAATCCTGGGCTATGTATTTTATACTCAAAAAACATGTATTTTTATGTTATTTGGTTTATAATCATAGAGCTTGGACTTATTGCATGTAAATTTTAAATTTATATTTAAATATCTCAAGGGATCTCTTTAGGAAATTATGCAATGAATTTGTTGAGAAAAATTACATTGTTTGTGATGGTAATATGGTCTCTATAATTTTTTCATGTAATTGGATCTATTGTAGTACAAATTATGATTTTCATAAGGTTACACTTATTTTGGACTAGGATTTAGGGGCTTCTTCACAATTTTTATTTTATTTACCCAAGATAATTATTGTTTCTTTTGAAGAATGAGTAAAGAAAAAAATTCAGGTTTTATTCAGGTGATAATTAGTTGTAATGGATTTCAAGGTTATGTATTGTGGGTAATATTTTCTTATTTATTCCATCCAAATCATCCATATTATTGTAAAACATATTGTATTATAAAATTAATTTTCAATTGAATTTATTAGTGAGTTTTGTTCAACCTTAATATATAATAATACTTATGTTCCTTATACATGTGGATATGGGGTATAATATATTGTGATATGGGTTATGGTGTGATTATCCCACGAATAAAGTTGGTATACATCTAAAACAAATACTTTACCTTATCCAAAATCCCCAAATTTATATTATAAGGTGATTTTTTATAATCCTATATCTATCATTTCACAAATAAATAGTAGAAGTTTGAGTTTTTTGAGTGAATTTTTATTCTTAATTAAGCTGTTTAATCTCAAAATAGGAAAACTCATTATCATATCAGTAAATATTGAGTGAGGGATGAATAATGTTTTAAAAATATTAGTTTCACAATTTTTATGATACCCTTTTTCCTTTATTTCTTGAGTGGTGTAGATCCCACTAAGTTGTAGATGAAATTTATGGATGTATAGACATATTTTAACTACCTAGTCATAATATGTGGATACAACATCATAATATGTATTCGACAATTAAAAAAAATACCAAAATTAACTTGAAGAGTGTAATTATTTGATGTATTGATGAATGAAATTTTCTTCTATTGGAAAATATTGTTATCTCTTCACGAATTCCATGAATATCGGCATTGTTTTAGATATTGAGAATCCATGTATGTTGATTTGATCGAATAGCATGAATATTAAATCATGGGTATCCAAGGATACCAAATAAACATTTTTCATAATAATGAGGGTGTCTCCCCCATTAATGAATCACATGAGGATTCCATTCAATCCTCACTCATTGAGAACTCACTTTCAAATGATGTTGTCATACTGAATGAAATTTACTTCCCTTCATCAAATATATTATTTAAAGGGTCAATGATATAGAACAATTTTACTATATAGGTTGTTTTATATTTGATACCTCTATTTAATTATTTAACTTGTCGAAGAGGATAGGGGCTCACATTAATCTTCATATGAATTAACTTCTTTTAAGCCCTCCATATCATTATTTCCGAAAATAGAGACCACCCCATGATATATGATGCAGATGAATGACTCATCTTTCTATAGATCTACTATATAAATGATAGTACTGTCTAATTCATCATAATGGTATTTTTTTAAGTGTGGGATATTGTTCAGTGTTGGCTCATTATGTTATTCATCCATAAACTATCATCTATATCAAATCAAGGGGCTAATTTATCATATATAAATGAATAATAAACAATGTTATTTTTAATTTCCACCTTTGTGTTTCCAATAATGTTCAGAATACTCATCTTCTTTTCTAGGATAACATTAATCCTATAATGATTGTTTGGTATTCTTTCACAATGTTTGATTATGATTTTTCTAGAATAATGTAGTAGGTGGGAACTACTTTAGCTAGGGATATTGGTAAAATAATTAGGAAAACCATATTATTCATTGGGGTTTCCCTTCTTCTTACCACGGGGTTTCTAGAAGCACCATAAGTGTACAACTCCCATATATGGGATGTGGGATATGGGGAAAATTTAGTCATCTAAGAGATCTCTATTTTTTATTGACCTTTATAGGGAAGGGTGTTTTATAAATATATTTACAATTTATTCCCATTGTCTTCCTTTTGATAATTAAATTATATTTCAAAATAAGTCATATTGAAAAAACAAAATTCTATATACTAGGTTATAATTACATAAATATGTATTTATTTGAGAGGTTATTAATCAGAGAAATGATAAAAGTATTCATTTTATAATTAATTCCTTATATCTTACATATGAAAATAAATTTCATGATTGTTTCTCAATATTTATACAGAACGACTTAATATGAAACATGTTTTTTTGAGATCGTGGATATTTTATTCCATTATTTCATCATTTATCTAATTAAGTAGTTCACCAATATATTTAACTTATTGATCCACACAAATGAATGTAAAATTACACTCCACTAAGGATATAAATGCTAATGAGTGCATAAGATAATAAATGTGATCATAAAAATATTATTATATAATCTTTATTATACTGATTGTTAAATCCCTTCTTCACAAATTTCCATATTGGGAAACTTTTTTATGTTTGATTGGAAGTGAAGATTCTATTATTTTCTATATTCCTCTAGATTCCACCATGCTCTTTCAGATTCATAGGTAGAAACATATTATGTATTTTCATAGCCTTTTATGGATATAAAATACCTCATTGGTAAACCATAAAGCTATGAAATTTACCAAATTTTACCTCAAAATAACATTTTTAGGGGATTATATTCAATTTTTGTATAAAAAATTTGATAAAAAATAAAACAAGTATTAAAATATGGTCAAAACACAGTGGATATAGGGCCACTATATCTTCATAAAATAATCCCGCTATCTCTGGTATGGCGACTAGATAATTTCAAACACCAATATTTAATCATTTTTAGAATATTATAATATATATTTATATATAATAATGTAATCCTTGGCCCCCTGAATTTTAGGTTATTTGGATACTAGATACGTAGTCGTGTCATATTGTGAATGAAATTCAACAACCCTAACAATGTTCATCTATTATAGTTTATTTAATAGAAATGCCATATATAAAACCATTATACTTCATATAGGTAATGAAATCCAAATATCGGTTTGGATAAAATATTCATTAAGGGTAAACAATTGATATATGAATCAATGATTATATTATAGTATAAGATATTAATATGGGTATTAAATCATAATAACAACTAATAGTTCTCTTAATAAATCGATCATAGTTCATAGAAATTAGTCCATGAATAATACATTGGAATATTAAAATACAAGAATCATAAATGTTAGGAATCATTATAAACCAAATAATGATCTATTTTATTATATCATTATCATATTATCATTTTATATTAATTTTTTCTCATTCATATACATAATAATAATAATATATTTGGAATAATACATTAATCAAGGAATTATCTAAATAGTGTAATGCCAACATTATTTTAGGAGAAACACGTATAAATTAAACTCTCTCTTATCTTAGGAGTTCATTAACTCTATCATCTCATTGGTGTTTCATAACTCTATCAACTCTTTGGATTTTTTAATATCAATGATATCTTATGATTTTCACAACTCCCAAATTATTAATTAATTCATACAAGGGATTCATAATTCTCAGGTCACCCATTACATAATCATAATTCAATCAAATTTATTCAATATGTTAATAGAACAATCATCATTTAATTATTTTGTAACACATGTCCAAAATATGTTTTTTATATATGACATCATTATAATCCTAAAACATTGAAAAAAATAATGTGGTTGGAGTCATTGGATGATATAATAATTAAAAAATATGTGTCATAAAAGCATTTTATCATGGATTAAAAATTTATTTAAAATATCATTGCAATATTTATTGTGTAAAATACCCGTTTCATTTGAAAATCCCTTATTTAAAATATAAAAAAGTTAAAAAAAATTATCGAAAAAATCTTAATTAAAAAGATTCATGGAAACATGTAATCGAGGGTTTAATGAATTAAGTGGCCATTATTCCCGGAAATTACATTCATTTTGTAATCAATAACAAAATGAATCTACTAAAAATATTTAGTAAATAAGTACCTCATTTAAAAAACAAAGAAAACATATTCTTGGTAATAAATATTACAAAAACTAAAATATGGGTCAAAATTCTAATGAAAATTAGTATTTTTTTCCTAAAAAAGACTTGAAAATCATTTAGATTAAATCAATATAAATGACAAGAATTCAGGAAAAAAAGAGGGGGAATAAGGTGGAATTTTCTTAAAACCATTTTCTGAACAATATTATTTGTCACATAGTGGAAAATTTTATTATCACATCAATATTAAATAAAAAACCATAGAAAATTAAAATAAAATGTTTTTATTAATAAATAATCAAATAATTTCTCTCAATGTATGTTTCTCTCTAAGAAAATAAATTTTAAAATGTGCTTAAAACATAAATCAATTACATTAGGTATCATTATTATTCATATTCATTTAAACAACCTCTTTATTGAGAAAAAACATTCATATTAATACTTATGAATTGTAAACATTGTATTTTGGAAATAAGAAAATATCTATGATTTTGGAAATTTAGCTATTATGGTACTTTTGCTGGAATCAGTTGATCCAAAAAGCTATTCTTTTTTATTTTGGTTGAATAGTACATTTCCTTTTATAATTGTGGGAAGTAAAGACATTGAATTACATAAAAATTAAATATAATATATATCACAATCATGTAAATTGAAAACAAGAAATAAATTCAATAATAAGATGTGAAAATGATGAAATAAAATCAAACAAACTCATTTTGACTTGTTTTGGAGGCATTATATTCCCTTTCTCATAGTTAAAAACCTATAAAACTATTATAACTATAGTAGTGATAGAAAATCATTTACAATGAAAAAATAATTATATGAAAACAGAAACATTACAAAAAAATAAATAATTTTAACTAATAAATATGAATCCATTTTTTAAATTTATTTATTTGTAGGATAAAGAAACATTTATTAATATAAAATATATATTGAATCAAAAATATTTCTTTGGAAAATAACCTACTTAAGTGAGAACAAAATAATTTGTTGAAATCAATTAAAAAATAATTTTTCAAAGTTTTTATTTGTTATTTAATAATAAAATTATTGTTTCAATAATTTTATATTCTGAAAAAACATAATTATTCCTTTGAAACATACCATTAATTGAAAACTCTTAAAAACAATAAACATAGATTATGTCTAAAATATAACATATTTTCACAATAAGTCATAATTTTCACCCCAAAAAAGGAAAATAATGTTTTAAAATAAATATTTAACACAATAAACATAGATTATGTCTAAAAATACTCATAAAATATGATAAATACATGATTTATAGTGATATTAATTTCTTCCCTAAATGTTTAACCTATTTTAACAAATATAACCCCTCATAGGTGAAAAATCATTATCATGGTTACTATTCATAATGAGAAAAAATTATGTTGAAAAAATTAAATTATAATATTTATAATTATTAAAAATATGGAATTAATTTTAAAAGTTTCAATTTCAATGCATTTATTAAATTTCTTTCAAAATAAAGGCTCCAACTGCAATGAAAATAGTTTTTAGAAAAGTACATATTTAAGTATGAATCTCTATTAATTCTTAATCCATGCATAAAAAAATGAAATTAAATTAAAGATAAAAAAATATATTGATTATATTAATTATTAATTATTTTAAAATCATTCTTTAACACAGTTAAATATCATTTATTAATATTAAAACACATTCAGTGCGATAAAATTATTTTTCAACAAAAATACTATAAAAATTCATAATTTTTATTTTTTTACCAGTTCAAACCTAATGAATTATTTTTATAAATGTTTATAATATATATTTTATTATTGTTTTAAAATAATAACTTCCAATGTTACTGCTAGGAAATAACTGTCACATGGAATAACAGTATTTTAATAGTATAACATGGTACATCAATTCTTTGTGTTGTTAGTAAATCAATATTTAAAATAAATCATTTTTTTCAAAAAAAAATATTATAATATTTTGTGGCCTTACGTTCATTCCATTATAATAATTTCACCATGAAAATTACTTCATGATAATATAAAAAAAAATCCACTTCTAAAGCATTGGATCACCACGCTCCATTGTAGCTTCAATAATGATTTGGTTTCTCTATAAAACATCAACAATGTGAGTTTCCTCAAAACACTGTATATCCTAACTTCATTCCAACATCCTAATTTGGTTTTTATCATAAGATATATATTACACTAATTGAATGACATATGAGTTCATCACATGTGAAGGAATATATATATACACCCTTTAGATAGATATAAAGAAAAAATTTTGATATTTAGAATGATTTTGTGGGAGTGGAAACAGATAAATATCATACTGATATGATCAATAAAATTGAATGGACTAATATATATATATGTCAACTATACCTTCATTCCCAATATCATAATTTTCTTTCCTTCAGATATTCATTGTAATTCCTTTTCACTAACTCAAAACTATTGAAATCATCTAACGTTTTGAGCATTTATTTTTGGTAGAATCTAACCTACCCTAATGTAATTATATATTCTTCTAATATTATTATCCATTTAGATATTTATTTCAGGTCTCAATACACTATTTATCTGAATACTTCCCAATATAATAACCTATTCACTTCTTACCTAAATGTATTCATAAAGAGTAAACAAAATTATTTATTGAAAGTTGTCATAAATAAGAAAAAATATCTAGAGAAATGCATTTCTAACAACCACCATTGATATACAGATAAAATTATTAATCTTATAGTATAGGGTGTGAATAGTCCTCTTAGACTGTCGAAATTTATGAGGAAGATATGAAATGAGAAATTTAAAATTCTTATTCAAATTTTTAAAAATATTTATCCATAACATCAAGGTATACCTCTAGTACCAATCAGATATAATAGAACTTTGTACTCTATGTAAGCATTATCCATTATTAATTCATATCTATGAAAGAAGGTCATGATAGATATCGTCTCTTATATAAACTAAACTTACCAACTTTGTAAGGTGATCAACTAAAACCCAAATCGAGTAACGACCTTTAGTTGTATTATAGTGACTGGTGATGAAATCTATGGTTATTTTTTCCCATTTCTAGTCTATTATGGTTAATGACTGTAAAATCCCATTAGAAATATTCCTCTCATACTTAATATAACAACATATGTAACATAAATATATAAACTCTACAATAATCATTATCATGTTATCCCACTATAAATACAATTTCATATATTGATAAATCACAGTTC
Organism: Viscum album; assembly: GCA_963277665.1. Lineage (NCBI taxonomy): Eukaryota > Viridiplantae > Streptophyta > Magnoliopsida > Santalales > Viscaceae > Viscum > Viscum album. Next base: position 1,949,938,417 of record OY728136.1, on the reverse strand, counting down.
TTTTATGATAGATATAAAACGATGGATTATGAGATTTTTCTAAAAGATCCTTTAATAATTTAATTGGTTGAGCACATACACTATTATTGAAATTTATCATTCAATCACAAATAAGGTATATGTCAGATAAAATCATAACTTTTTTTGTAGTTCTTCATAGTTTTTTATGTTATTTTAATATCCATTTTCACCTTCTCAGGGTGACATTGTATTTACTGACTAATTATTAAGTTTTTAATAAGAATATACCCCCGTTAAGGGATTAGGTGAAACCAAAATGAATTGAAGACTAAAAAAACAACCATGTCCCCTAATCCATAGTCCTATTAAAAAAACAAAATTCCATTCTACTAAGTGATTTCTCTCCCCAACATCAAAATTGTTAGTCCCACAGTCCAACTCTTTGTACAACTCTACTAGCTATCCTATATAAGAATTCATGGGCCCGCTACCAGTGGAAAATTCCATACCCCGTCAAAAATTCAATTCAATATAGAAATTATATGACGAAAACTCACTACTCTAAACCTCTTCTAGAGGAGTCCCTTGCAGGAGAACTGGTTGAATTGTCCCAAAAGCTATTGACCAAAGAGTGACAAAGAAAACACCCAAAAACCATACCCAAAAAATTAAAAATTCAACAACATACACTAGTTCATAGTCAAAATCCCCCTTCACTGTGTAGTTTTCTCCTCCACTTATTCAACATCCTGATCAATGGATGATGCCAAAAAAACACCACTACCATTCAATACCGGAAGACTAGTGAGAAGGTGAAGGGTACATATAAAATTGTGACACCACAAAAAAACCATCAAAGTATCCATTATTAAAACATACAAAGCTCAACATGTTCCACAATTACCATTGAACACCATGAATGTAGTCCACAATCCATATCGGAAAATCTTGTCATAACCAAGAAGACTGCTCGCAAAGACCATCAAGAACCACTACACGCACTCCCCACTGACACAAGGCAACAACCATTAGATCGAACAATTGATCCTAAGTACATGACCAAACTATACCACCCAAATAATCTCTAGAAAGAAATAATGAGATTGTTAATAGGATTCACTGAAGGGACTCTCTTATATATTTCTCTTCCCATGATGTCGACGATGTCACCAATGAATATCACACACCATCATGTGTCTAAGAGGAAGTTCCAAGGAGATGATTTGGGCTGACCTAAGATGACGGGAGGATGGTGGGGATAGGGGAAAACCAAGTGAGGTAGCGCCCATTGTGTTCTCATCCTTTATAGAATAATAATTCACTAGGGTGATAATGTATTGTAAAAAAATAATCTTTACTCAAATCTAACCATATTTCTTGGGACACATTATACACTCTAAATGTTAATATGAATATATATATAAATTTTAGGACTAAATTATATATTAAATCCTACACCATAAATCTAATTTTGAGATATTTTAAATTTAGAAATTATTGTCACCAATTAGAAATGTGGATTCAGGTAATTTTTCTCGTAAATTTCTAATTTCAATAAGGAATAGTATAGCATCATAACATTCGGCCTAAGGAAACTTCTTACTCAATTATTTAATGTAAAATTATAGATCAAAAAATCTTTGTTATACGGTAGTTTAATAAAACGTTTCATGCCAATACTTCTTTTCTTCTCCATGAAACATTACATGCATTTTATATCTTAAATAAAATTTTTTATATTAGATGTCAATGGTGATATTTCATTAGATATCTAACATAAATTCATCACAGTGAATGTATAATATCCTAGAGATCAAAAAAATATATAAATTTTTGTCTATTTTGTTGGTCAAGGTAATTTTTAGACAACATCATACATTGATGGATCTCACAGAATAACCTCTATCAAATTTATATAGTCTATGAATGAATCTTTTTGTAAACATAATACAAACTTTGTAAATTTTTACATTTAACTTCCCTTTCAACAGGGTCATCAAAATATTAAGGAAATTTCTAATGATTTTATATAATTTTTCAATGAAGATTACATGAGAATTTGTAGGTCCAAATGGAATCACTATAAATTCTAATTTACTATACCTTATATGGATGTTTGTCTTGGGTATATTGGTCTATGTGGCCCTTTCATGATGATATGCTGAAAGGCGTCCAATAATTGATAAGTATTTGGATCTTTATAGTTCCTCAAATAAGTCATTAATATTAAGTAAGGAATACTCTTAGAACATCTAGTATGAGGTATTTCATTGATTTAATCTTTTTTACAATTTTTTGAATCTTTGGTTTAGCTTCTAGAAGTGTTTCAATGCAAAAATTGAATGATCCAAGGGTAGGCTATCCGAAAAATTAATATGAAAAATTACAATATAACTTTTAGTCTAATGAAATCAATATGAAGATTCATAGTTAATTTAAATCATTTACACCATAGAATGGTTTTACACCATAAATATAGGTTTTCATAGAATAATGACCATGGTGGTGGGTTTTTAATCGTAAGTGGACCTCAATGAATTTAAAATTTTAATTATCAATTTACACCATCTATATTTAGTTCCCTTTGGTTATTCAATAGATACCAGGGTTGTAAATTACTATATTCTACCTTTGTTCTATCTATTATCTTAAATTACTTTCTTATGTTATTTTTCGTGATCATTGTCATCATGAATCCTTTGACAAAAAATCGTTGAGTTTTTTATATAATAAATGGTTAGGATCTCTTAAATATGAATTACAAAAGGATCTCCATGGGTTGTCTCATGTGGAACCATATATTGTTCAGTATTACATGATAAATTCATTTGTAATCCAATTAACGAGATATCAGTGGGTGTTGTTAAGGGAAAATAAGGAACATGTTGATAGAATGAATCAAAATGGATCCATTTCAATAATTGAAATTGAGGTAGGTGACTTACATTCCTCTATATTATTCTAGATTTTTTTTATTGAATCCTTATATAGTTTTCTTGTGGATTGGTCATAAATATCATGAGCAGTTTATGTGTGAATCCCTTGTTTTCAATTCATTCAGAACATGGTAGTTTTAAAATTTTATCATGGGATGTTATAATTAAATTCTTCCTATAGATATATTTTATAATATAAATGAATATTTAGAATAAAATTCTATATGGATTATTATATTATAATACATGGTGGTGTGTGTTCCTATTTATTTGAAACAATACATGTTGAAATAGACATGGTTCTTAGTGTGAACTAGAAATAAACAAGTTTATATGACATAGGGATGAATTGGTGAATGAAATATTTTCATTTGTGACTATATATATTGTTATTATACTTCCAATTTTGTAGAGGTTTGTATTATAGATTGGTTTTACCATATTGAATGTGAAATAGATCATTAAAGGTTTAATCTGATTGAGTTACATTCTTCAAATGTCTTTCTTAATAATACCCTTTTGGAATTTCACAATATATTTTATATAAAAATTTCTGAATAATTATTTACCTAGAGGTATGTGTTGTGTTATTTTTTTTGAAATCCTATTGGGAGATGTAATAAACCCTTCTTGGTCACTTCTGGGAAATTGTAGATTTATTATATTGCATTATATGTAAGGTTGATGTTTTATAATTCTCTAGTTATGATCCTTGACATAATGGTTAGGTTTTTGATGTGGTATTAGGGGATTTTATAGTTTTTTTCTTGGACAGTGCCACCTTGGTGTTGATATCTTACAATTTTTAGTATTAGAAAAGTACAATTAATTTGTTTTAATGTTACAATGATATTTTTGGATATTATTATTTAATTGGGTTATGTGATTAATCATTTATTATTCATGTAGTGGGATTTTATAATATTAATAATATTATATAGTATATGTGATAATTAGGGAGAATTGGCTTAAATAGTTTATTAAGCCCTCAAAATTTATTTTAATCCATTTGTTACCCGGAAGTCACCTATGGTCTGTAGCACCTTCTCTTCTTCCAATGCCAATGGGTTAGAAGAGGGATTTTAGAAATGGAATCAATTTATTTTTAGTCATTTATTTGGGTTGTTAGAAAGGATATTTAATCATAAAATATTAAAATGTATAGAACAAAATGAAATATATAACCAATTTATAATGGACATTAATCTATTAAGGTGTCCAAGTAAAATAGTTCTATAATACATTTATTGAGGTGTTATTATAGTATCATATAGGGTTTAACCAATGATCATTATATATCATGTATTTATAATGATATTATCACTAGGAATACATTATTCATCTCTTTTTGATTAATTATGAAAATGATTAAAATGATTAAAATAATTATTCTCAAAATGATGGTTTCAATGTTTTTTTACTGTGGTAATGACAAATATTTATAATATATTGTTATTTACTAATTAATTCTAATCCAATAGATAAATTGTTAATATTATGTAACGTTGTGTTGAAAAAAATGTCACCATGAAGGTGTTTTTTAAATCCTCAAGAATAAGATATTGAAAATGTTGTTTTAATTGAGCCACAGGTGAAAAAAACACACAAAGAGTATTTTGAACGTGTTTATAGATATTTTAAGAATAAATAAAAATAATAAAAATTATAATTTATATTGTTTTACACATTCAAAAATACAATATAACTATTATTTAGGGGATTGTAAAACTATGAATGTAGAAATTTGATGAAAATGAACTAATATAATCATTTTTTTCTTCATATACCAAAAGAGGTGAGGATTATGTTGGTGAACATTATTTTTGATGATCTTGAACATCAATTGTCGAATTTTTCTATCAAATCTAAATTTGAATAATGAATTATGTGGGATGATTTTCACAGAAGTTTTCAACAAATAATTATACTAATAAACACACAAAAAAAATTATTTCATTATCATGATACAGGATATCCTCTATGTGACAGAGAATGAAACCATTTTTATGAACATAGTTATTTTTTACCAGATGTAAGAGAATTTAAATACTTAGAGGGATGTTATTAAGATTTAGTATTGTGACTAAAATATCCCTCGAAAATATCATCTCTTTGTATATTGAATATTCAGAGATAGTTACTAGGTAAATAGTGGACGAAATGAATCTTGTTGTGAACCATACATGAGGTAGTCTATTTATTCCTTTGAGGATCAGATTTATCTATTTTAATAAAAAATAGAAATAGGAATGTTCTCTCTTATAGAGGTTTTACACCACACAATTTGACTGTTGAATTAGTAATTTTACATAATATATCTTATAATATTATTCATGTATTTCAATGTAGTTTATTAATGCATTGGATGATTAAATGTATTTCACCCCTATTCAATTTCCACAATTATAAAAAAGATTCCATAATATGAAGTTTTTTGTTAATATTTAGAGATTATTAGGTGTAATAGGTTCGACTAAGCCTCATCATTTATATTCTAATATAAAATATTTCTTTTATACTAGTGCATGTATACAAATACATTTGAAGGTGAAAATTTTTTAGAACACATCTTTTTTCGGTCAAAACCTTAATAGGGAAGCAAGAATTATCACATGAAATATTAGATAATTTTATAGTGAGAATAAAAGGATTATACATGTTAAAAAATGGCCCCACTACATTGTGATCAAATATTCTTCTGAAATCCACTATTCTGCATGCCTTGATTTATATTGGTGCATCACATTATTTCCTTACACATATTATAGTTAATGAATTTTGATTACACTTGGATATTAAATCTCATCATAAGTGTAATAAGACACTCCTTGAACATTTGGAATTTATTGGTTTCCATTTCTCACAAAGAATCATTAACATTGATGTGGTGTAGTATCTCTAGGATTTTATAGTGATATAAATGGGTTTTTATTTAATCTTTGGTATGGACAATCTGGTGAGATATAAATCCCATAATAGCTATTACACACTGCATGTAATATTTAAATCACTATATAGCACCTTTTAACTTTTCAGGTGGGATTCAGATATAAATGAAGGTATATAAGGAAATATTGTAACATTTTAGGATATGATCTATTTCCCTTTATTTTGAATAACCATTACTAATTCTGATAAAACATGAAATAGGGATCTTCCTACAATAGTTGATTAATAAATGGATGTTCTCCAAATGATATCAATGGCTCATCACATGAATTTGAAATAAATTTACAATCAAACTACACTTGAATTTAATACCAAATTTATTATTATATTACAAAATTTATCCAACTAAAAAATTGGAAATAAACTTTCCTCTATAAGGGTTTTGGAAAAAAGGTTCCATTAGACCTAACACATCGACATGGGAAACTCATTTTTTTATAAATAAGTTATATTTATTCTTAAATTTTATGTTGATTATTATAAGATGAATCACGTGCTGTATAAAAATTTGTATCCTAACATTATAATAGATGATATATTTAACCAATTATAGGGGCCAAGTGGTTCTCCAAAATTTGTCTACGCTCATGATATCATAACATTTGGGTCAGAATATAGGATATTACACCAATTGTGTTTTGGAGTCACTAAGGTCATTATGAATATCTCATCATGGATTTGGTTATGATTTTAACACCATTATTTTTCATGAATATTTTAAACTATATCATTCCTATGTATCAAAACATATTTATTGTTTGATTTCCTATCTAATGAATGGACTGTGAGGATCACTAGAAAATTGTAATGAGTTTGTTTTGAGAACATCATTTATATGTTATGTTCTATATATGTGACTTCTTGATCCATGAAGTTTCTTTCCTTATTGAAGTGATATCCAAAGATAGAATATATATTGACCCTATAATGGTTAATCCTATAGTGTATTGGTAGACACCTAAGAATATTTTGGAGGTATGTAGTTTCTTAGGATCATCAAGTCATTATTACCACATTGTTTATAATTTCTCAAGATATCCCTCTCCTAGGAATTCTCTATCACGAAAAGGTATTCCATTCCTACTTAATTAGTAAATTTAGAAATGTTTTTTTAATTAAATCTCATATCAACTCAAAACAAATCATTAACATGATAAAACTATGTAAAAATTATGTGGTATATTGTGATGTTTCTAGATCTTGTTTCAGGTATTATCTTGAGCAGTGAGAGCATGTTATGGCCTATAGATCATGTCAGTTGGGAGTGAATGAGATTCATTATCTCATGTATGATTTGGAATTAGTTGTCATTGTTCATTCCTTAAGAACATGTTCAATTTACCTTTTTATAGAAGATATCATAGTTTTTACCGAGCATAAGATTTTAAAATTCATTTTATCTCAGTTATAAATAATCATGCAGAAATTAATATCAATGGATTTCTTCTAGATATATTATTTTGACTACGTATACTCACAAGATAAATGGAATTCAGTATCAGATATATTCAGTAAGAAATTGAACATTGATGTTCTCTGAGAAGATTGTGACTAATGGTATTTTATGAGCATTATTTAAAATATAAATTGATATTTTGTTACAAAGGGTGACTATGTAGTTATATTTCATTTTAATATTATTCCAAACATGATAAATTTAGTAAACGAAGCTCATAAATTAGAACTGGAGTGTATCACTATTTGGAAAAAAGATAAATTTTTGGGAGACTTATGATTATTGAATAGAAAATTATTCTTTATTATTATTATTAAATTTAATTTTAGTTCCCATATGTTATTAGGAACATATCCTCTAAGTATACTACCATTTTTAATGGTCTATTCATTGATATGTAGAAAAAATGTACATGGAGATGAATGTTCATTTCAAGATGGAAGGTATAAAAAGAGATATTTAGATTATGGATTGAATTGTATAAAATTTACATAGGTAATGTCTAATAATCAAGGACCACATAGTGTGACACAATATATGCCAACACAATTTTAGAAGTGGGAGAATACTATGAGTCATTTTTTCATAGTTCATTTTATAAAATTATGAAATGTTATTCTATATGGGTAGTGGTGGAATGACTAACTAATTCCACAAAATTTATTCCTAACAAAGAATCCAAAATGGTAGAGAGAATAGAAATTTTGAATATTCCAAAAATGGTCATGTTTGAAAAAATTACTAATAAAATGGTATCTGACATATGTCCATGTTTCAAATTTTGATTTCAGAGATCATTTCCAAATAATTGTAGAAGTCAATTGAATATAGGAAAAGAATATCTTCTATATAATGATAGGATTTTGGAACATAATTTTCACACATTTTATATTATTCATAGATCGAGTTTCGTGGAAACTGGTGGTTTATGGGTGGATTATACGCCTTAGTATAAATTCTTCAATAAAAATAGTCATCAATCAATTACACGAATAGCCCCTTTTGGGTAATTTTTTACTCAACCTTTTCATTTTATATTATGTTTGCTGGAAACATGAGATACATAATTCACTAGACCAAGTATTATACATGATACTATCAAGAAAATCTAATTTATCTGAATATTGATATCTACGACACAAATAAGATAGAATTATTTAAAAAATATTTATCAATGACCATTATATTTTGATATTAGTCACCATATATTCTTGAAGGATTCACCAAAACATGGTAATCACCTCTTGGGGAAATAAGTTAAGTCAACACAATGACATGTTGGGGCTTTAGTGTTTATATAATGTATATTCACTATTTCTTAATGGTTATTGTTATTTTCACGAATCAATGTTGATAATAACAATATCCATGTTCTTTAGATGAATACGAATCATAATTATCCATGACATGTTATTAGTTTGTGTCGTAATAATGTTAATACAAATAAAATTATATTAATAAAAAGGAATGGGTCAAGCCATACAAGAAATTACCCTTCAAGGATGATTTATTTCTATAGTGTGAGTATTATAGAAACTTGGTTATGTTATAGAGGAGACAAGGGAATGGTGGAAGGTTATATAATAGTACATTCCTGACATTTTCAAGAGAAAAATTTATTTCTAACATCCCAATGATTGAAAACCAAAATTTTGGGAGAATGTTTCACCCCACTATTGAGGTACACCCTTTTTTATGATTTTTTGTATTCATTTAGTCTTCAGGTTTTCATTAATGGTGATTGAATTAGTAAAATTAAATGTACCTTGATTTTTTATTGGAGGAATCTATTAAAAAAACATACACATTAAATTTTGTTTTTATAGTGTATGTAGTTTGAGAAAAACATTATATACATAAAATCCATTTACACAATAACGTTGTGTTGTTCTGTAAAAATAAATTTTCTTATAAAATTAGCTTGGTGATGGTTTTTTTTGAAGAAGTGACCATAAATACATTTATGGTGTAAATTCTCAGTTTAAAAAGTAAATTGTTAGGTGCCAATGGGTTATACATATATCCAGTGGTTGAAAATCATCATATTCTACGTTTCATTTTTCACATGATCTCTAGACCTAACATGGGTGATTTACAAAAATATTCAATATATAGACTCATTTGATAATGAATCTTTGTGTGTTTTTATGTAAACAAATGTATTGATATCCCCCTCCATTCTCGCCAAAGACATCTGAGGTTTTTCTCATGCAAAACCATTGATTACTGTGTAAGAACGAATTTATTGGTTTGAAATCCAATTAAATAGATATTTTAGGGTATTGTCAAGGGAATAAAATGAATAAGTTGATCCATGAGGTCCACATAGATCATTTTCGATAATAAAAATTTAGTTATGTTAGATCTATCTAATTGTACTATTCTAGAAGTTGTAGGATTAAGTCTTGATAAATTATTCATATGATTTGATCAGAGATCAATTTAGTATTTTTTGTGGAAAGTACATATTATTATTTGATTTAAAAAGGGTAATTTTTACACATTTTCATCAGATGTTTTAATTAAATGTTTACAAAGGGGTTCTATTTCAATATATACATATCTTTTGAAAAAAAATTTGATGAGGATAATGGACTTGGAATATATGGTGGTGTGTGTTTAAATTTTATTTTACGATATCTTTCTAAATGATACATGGTGCCTCGTGCTAATCATAAATGAGAAGGTCAATATCACCTACTAATGTCTTGTTGAAAGCTGTATTAATACTTTTGAGTGTGTGGATTGTAATTTTTAATGATTGTGTGTGGGGGTAGGAAACATGGATTGGGTCGAAAAATTAAAAACTAAGAAAAATACAAAAAGAATTCATTTCAATTAGGATTTTTATTTAACTATTGTCCTTGAGAAACATATTTGAAAGTCACATCCTTAGTTTTATATGAATTGTTTAATCATTTTCATTTCCTAATAGAATTAAATGGGATGTTTTTGGGAAATTCCTAGTCATTGATTCATTCAACCCATTGTTTGTTACTTTGGTGAGTTTTATTATGTTTTCTATTAATATAAAATGAATTTAATGTTTTATACTAAGATAGTGCGGATAATGGATGTCATGGTTTTGCTGTTAAAGTTAAATCTTGGGAGTTTCAGTATCATTATCTAGGATAGTTCAACTATGGTAAAGATTTAAATCTAATTGAATAGATATCCATCATTTATTATTTATTTTTACACTTTTACTAAAATATTTATTTTTATTTTTATTTCATTGAGTTATGTGATTTTTCAATCACGAATCATTTAGTTTGGTTTTATTTAATTCTTTTCATTTAGTTGGTCATTCATTCTTTAGGTAAAATAATCCACATATATTTCACTAAAACCTAGAATTTATTTATATATTCCAGTGTCCCAGGGACACCCCATATGGACATCCCATATGGTCAATAACACCTTATCCTCCTCCTATCATAGATTTTGGGGATCGGGATGACCTAATACAAATTACTAAATGTGTAATTTATTTGTTCTCTATAATAAATGGAATGAAACATTGAACCATCTTTGTTTTTAATAAGATGAATATGTGATGCCCATGGTGATGCACTATGGTGTATGAATCCCCAATCATGATTATCCTATAATTCCATCTTCAATTCCTACAACTCAATCAGTTCTATTGTATTTTAATTATTATAAATATTTGTCGAACTAGGTGGGAGATTTTTTTTAAAACTGAACATCCTGATTCGAGGGAAATCTAATGAAATATTTCAAAAATACATCAAAATATTCCCAAAAATTGGAATATATTAACCGCTGTATTTCACCAAAACCATTGGAGATAAATACCACACATTAATAGGTAGAAAGACCAATATAATAGAGTTATATTACATTGGATTTTCTTATTCATCCTCACACCAAATGATCATTATAAGTAGACTAAAAAGAGAAAAGGTGACTTCCCTTCATTGAAATTTTATATTAGATATATATAGAGAGAACCAAAATATTACTAAAAAGGTTAAATTTAATACGAGGGAGAATCACAGGACGTGTTGGAAGAATAGTCCCATAAAATTATGTCATGTAGGATATATAAACATGATATGTTACCAATATACCATTAGTATTTTTTAATGATAACATAACATCTATTCATTTATGTTGTGATGTGATACACATATAATAATATTTTGATATAAATGAGTGGGTAGATCCAAAATAAAATAAGATATCTGAAATTCAATGTGGATAGTATGTCTACCATTCAATAATTCATTCACATAAAATACTTTAGCAGTTTTTATCACATGAGAATTACCTTTGTATCATGTATTCAGAGGTTATTGATTTTGATTATCATTATTAACTCTGATATTCATGAACTAGTTGGAATAATTTATACTGTACATGAAATTGTATCAGTAAAATATTGGTGTCACATTAGGTTGATCTCTATCTCTATTACATTCAGTGATGTGACTCTTCACATAACATTAAAATTTATTTTCTTAATGAACATGTTTTCCAAAAATAAAAAAAATAGTATAAATAATTAATATATTTACTCCATATATATTTCAATACTTCTATCATGATGGAAGACTAATTATTCTTCCACTATAGGTTTAATTTGTTGTAATTTCATTGAAATTACAACCTTATCATCCTATCCCCAAAAAACATGAGAACAATTTGTCTCTCCAATATAAATTTATATTATGAGATAAAATTTAAAAAAATCATCATACCTATCAATGTATCTTGTAGATAATTAATTTAGGATAATTTGTATCATTCCATGAAAGAAATAGTCAATTTTTTAGGTTTAATGATACAACTAGAATTGTACCTTATAAATAATGTTGAATTTTTCTTATATATATTGTTTTAATCATCATAATTATATTTCTGTTTCAATAATTAAATCTATATTTTAGTGTGAAGTGGTCAATGAAAAATTCTATCAGAAAAATAACTTATTAAATCCATTTTATGTTACAGAGTCAATTTCCTCCACTTTCCCATATTATTTATAAGATTCCACCATTTATCAACATTTCATTACAAATAAAAAAACCAATATAAGTTTTTCTTTATTTGTACATTGGTTAATGGAAAATATTTATTAATTGGAACTGATACATTTCTCAGTCATTATGGGATTGATGGATCCACTAAATAAATGTGCACATTGGGTTATAAAGGAATCAATAGAATGGGGTTCCGTCTTTTTCATATTTGGATTTGTAGTAAGATTCATGGATTAAGAATTTAGTGTAATCATGGGAAAGGAATTTTAAATCCAATATTATATAACTTTTGGTTTCTCAAAAGGATAGTAATTTAATTTTGGTTTATATTTTCTATTAACTTGGTACCTTCAGGTTATAAAAAATGACAAAAACTAAAAATATTGTTATGCCAAACAATAATCATTTTAAAAAATGATTCATTCATAAAAATTCATTCTTATAGTTCTTAATCTTGACACTATATTTTAAATCTATTATAACTTATGTTTTACCTAGGTTATCAATTTCCTTTATCTATTTAAATCCTTCATAATAATTTATATTGAAAAAGTAAATAAACCCAAACATATATCATAGGAGGGTCTTTTATGAAAACTGTTCTTATATAAGGTAACGATGATATTAATTTTCATGTATTTGTTTATTTTAGGTCTAATATAAATTCATAGTGATTTAGTGGATGTTTTGGCGGTGTCAAGGCCTTGTTTTGAGAACTTATCTCATACTTTGTGAAAAAATGCACTACACTGCACAGTTAGTTGAAACAATGTGAGCCAGTACAAATGGATTTCCCAAACCATGTTTGGAATTCCAATGGGGCATCAGGGCACACAATTTATACTAACCACGTACCCAAGGATGCATGCTTATTAAGGGGTCTGAATCGTTTACTAGATCTATGTATAATGTTTTTTTCATAGTTATTCAAACTGTTTACATTTTACAATGAGGGGTCCCTCCATGGATAGTGGATAACGCATGGATTATGAATTATTTGGAAAACCGTGTAGCAAAACCTTATGACCTATATATTTGAATTAATATTTAAAAGACATTTTTGGATATTTTAAACACTAAGAGGGGGAGAATTAGTGCTGGATAAATTTTTTTCCAATAGTGATTTTTATCTATTAACCTCTTTGACCTATTAGGATGTTCATTATATTATTCTCTTCTCATTATCGTATGAAATAATAGTAATGTAAAAAATACAAGAACATGATGTTTTTAAAAGGATAACTACTCAATAAGAGTATCTAGTCCTTTGATTTGTTAGAAATAATTCTAACCTCCCAATCCACAAGAAAATAATCCTTTATTAGTGGATTAAAATGATTGTGATATGACGTTACACTCATGATGCACTACCTAAACAATTAAATAGTGTATATTTAGTAGAAAAATAAAGGATATTTATACTACCTACCATCAATGTATTATACTTTTTGACAATGTTTTGTAACACCATGAAGGTCATACTCCTATTGAGTCTGATATGTGGTCACACTTTTTCTTTATTCTTCCACAATTTTCTTTTTATTTGCTTAGCATTATGAAATTAAGTCTTTTCCCTTATTTATAGAATCAAACATAAATCTATACAATATTATAATTCTATTAGTCATATAAATTATAATTTTTAAATCTTATGGACTGAATTCTCCATGACCAAATTGATAATCATATTATTTCAATTTGTCTAGTCACTTCCTCTTATCCCTCAGATCTATGACCCCAATATATATGCAGTAGAATGTTTCGATGTATTGGTCTCTCATTAGTGATTAGTATATAATCAACTGCATAGAATCACTGTCTTCTAGACATTCTAGAACAAAAAATCTCATTTTTTGATTATTAAAATATTAAGGATCATCTAAACATGGAATCGTCACAATTAGTGGTGCCTAAATAACTAAAAATTTATTAGAAACGAATTTCATCCTCTTTAACACACAATACTAATGAATTTCGTAGTGGTTTATTATTATCCTACTTTGACACTCAATATCAACACCTCGGTGTATTTTTTTAATGTTCTTCATCCTTTTTAAAATATTAACATCGGTTCCCATTTAGTTTTTATTCACAAAAACAAACTACACGTTATTTATCATATCTTTATCTTATGTATCAACCATGAACATATAAGTGTTTATTTTTTGAAATAATTTTGGATTATTATACCAAATACTGGGTTCACTTGAACCAGATATTCAAAATTAATTTTTCCCAAGCTCCCTCACGAAGCTCACAACCTTCATGAATGAAACTGCCATCATCGAACAAACTGACATCATGAAGCTTCTTGATACAACATAGAATACCCCATCACCAAAATGATCCAATTATTTATAATCATTATAATCAATAAATAAATTAGTATTATTTTCACAATATTTAAACATGAATATAAATAGGGGTTCATAGATATCCTCTACCTCCATGAAATCAAATCAATTCCAGATTTTCTCTATTATGACCATATCAAATGATATGGGGGTTGAATGATATTTATAGTCTCTCTAGTTCACGATGTTCCTCCTCCTCTGAAATATTTTCCAAACCACCCATAAATAACATCATGGAACTCCTCCATTCACTAATATCCTTCAATATTTATCATTTTTGCAACGATCTCCACCAAACCACCACTTGCTCATGATGATCCACTTCTTGTAGTCATGAAGATTAGATTCACCTGTCATGTTTCTCTACATATTCAAAAAAATTGTCCTTCAATATTTTTATAATGTTTCATTCTCATAAATCAACCTTTCATGATGCTATCATCTTCCACCATATTTGTTATGATATAAATTTTTTAAACAGATCGAAAATGACATCACATTAAAAATATGTATCTACAAAACCAAATTTACAGATTTTTTATCATCTGGATTTGTTAGTGAACATAAATTTAGGAATGATTAAACCCTCAGCCATCTTCATACCAAAAATTTTATCACTCGAAAATCAATTGATTACATTCATTAAAACCCACATCTAGCTCGATATTTGAACTTTCATTTAACAC
The DNA here is from genome assembly GCA_963277665.1 of Viscum album. Taxonomy (NCBI): domain Eukaryota; kingdom Viridiplantae; phylum Streptophyta; class Magnoliopsida; order Santalales; family Viscaceae; genus Viscum; species Viscum album. The sequence goes on along the minus strand of OY728136.1, from coordinate 1,949,923,069 downwards.
ATTTAGCATCATCATATTAACCAAGTAAATTTTTGTAACTTCCCTATATTCTAGCAAAAGCTTTATATCATATCAAACATAAATATTATTGGAAATAATTTTACTCCCCATATCCATTATAATTGTTTAATAACTATTCCTCCAAAAAAACATATGATATTTGTAAAATAAAAATACTCAAATAATTGTCATTTTTAATTGGAGAATTATTCAACCATGACAACAAATGAAATCAAATGAATATTTTAGAATTCGCAAGAGCCACCATGAAACTCAATGTCTCCAAACCATTATCATGTTTCATGGAATATCAAGAATTGAGAATATTATCCAATATCCTATCTCTTTGGAAGTACTTCATCATATTGACGATAATGTGATTATCTTTTCTCACTGAAGAGTATTGACATCCAATGATAGTTAGTTGTAAACAAATAAAATCCATAAAAAAGTGTTCTATATTAATATCACATTAGTATTTGTTGGAAATAATTTGAAATTTATTTTAAATGATTATATCAAAATGTGGAACTATTATCTTCTTTCTCTTATTATCTTTTAATAAATTCCTTTCAATTTATATGCCCCTTTTTGAAAAAAAAATAAAATGTTCATCAGATAATGGTATTTTTTCATACATAAGCAATGCACCATCCATCATTTAACTCTAATTATACATGAGTTGTTCTTGTTGTAAAAAAGAAGAGGCTTTCATTTTGGCAAATAATCTACCTATTACCGAATATTTATGATACCTAATGAAATGAAAACTCATATTCGTGTCTTCATGGATTGTTCACATTCATTCAAGGATGAAATTAATAAATTTTAGATTAATCGTTTTAAGAAAAATCCACCTGAAAATCCTAAAATATATTAAAAAATGGATAAATTCATGTTAAATTGGTAGGATATGTGACCATTGGGAACTTATATTCATCTTATTTCACTAAATAATTAAATTTTACCCCACTTGTAAAAATATTATAACATCAAATAACAAAGGATGAAAAATTAAGTCTAATAACATTGCCGATGACATGAGCTTCTTGAAATATTTGGATAATCATATTGGATACATATTAAAATAATAATCATTTAAGATTCTTCATCACCCTCCCTTAAGTAGACACATCTATTCATCTTCATAATTGTGGACCTCATCAACAATTTATATTATTATATTCTAGTATGGATAATAAACCAGAATGGGTTTTTGTCTTCTAAATGTTCAATGGACCACATTAAGAAAACATCAAGGATAGTCATTGATAACATAATATTATTTAGAATTATTATAAATAAGTTCAAAATAGGATATAATCATCTTTATACAAGCTGTCTAGAGTTGAACATCACTTTATATATCTTCACCAAAGATTATCCTTAATCGTATTAACATTTGAATATCAATTTAGGAATTATTAAAGGATGGAAACATCCTCATCCTTGATGTCATGTATTGAAAATAATCTCTATGTATCATGTTTTCCCCCATAGAAATTTCATCACCTTCAATTTCTTGTTTTGTAAACACAAGTAAAATATGAAAATATTTAAGAAAATAATTTGGATTCCCCTTAAATTATTTATATGAATCACAAGGATGACCGGTTGTTCTCAAAGAAGTTACTCTGTTTTCTATAGTATTCATGCTTTAACATTTGAAAATATATTCTAATTTATGTTGAGGCAAAATTAATCCCATCACTCCCATTTCTTCTTTATGTGGAACGTTTTTTTCTAAACATCCATCATGGATGATACATTATTACTCTTATTGAGAACAACTTCTTACATTGATAGTAAGGAAAATAGTTTTTTTCAATGTGACTATAATTTCTCGGATCCATGTGCCACCCAAATCTGTCATGTACCTGGTTGGTCACATGGCCTTAAACGCATTTCCCTGAATGCCATATTTTTCAGACTATTATTGTGGGATTTGGGTGTGATTGTGGAAAAACATTTCCCTCATTAGTAGAGTAACACAATAGAAACCAATTGTAAACAATAACAGAAGTAATATTATCATATGACAAAGGTAAAAAATAAAAGAATTATAATAATATAAAAACTGGATCATATAATAATAAATTATTATTGTCACTTGTATCTAGGAAATCATGAAAACAAGTCACTTTTCTGGAAATAGAATAACGATTATAATATAACAACTGGATCATATAAAAATAAATTATTCATGTCACCTGTATCTTGGAAATCTTGCAAATAAGTCACAATGATGGAAATACCATATGGAATCCAAAGTAGAGAAAATAGTAAACTCCAACATCATCGCAATCCTCCACATGGTCCCTTGATCTCCAGCTCCAATAGTAATCATGTACCTGAAGAAGAAGGGTGACTACCCCTATCTATACATGCAACAATACAATCTTTTTTGGGTCCAAAATCATGACCCAAAAAGGGTGTGAGACGAATCAGAGTAGGAAACCACCAAAAAAAGTGTGCCAAATTGTCATTGAATATATATATATGGTGAAATATAATTTTTCTTTCATATATTAATATGTTCTCAAAAGTAAACAATCCTATAGTTTCTAATTACAATTATTGCATTTGCTAAATATTCAACCCATTAAATAATTAATCCTTAGGATACTTCCTAATATACGAATCCCCCTATATAAGAAAACAAACTGATGTCTCAAAAGGAAAACAAAACAAACATGTAAGATCGAGTCCAAACTTGTGGTTTGGCTTGGCAGACACGTCACAATCATTAAAAAATTAAAAATAAACCCTTTGGGAATGTTCTCAAAGTATGACCCCTAAATTTCAACATATCATCAATTAAATAAAATAATAATCCTCTAAGAAATATCACACATTCTAACCCCTTTGGTCCCACATTAAACTAATCATTTACAAACGAACACCTGGTTTTCTCTCACGGTAAATACACCATTAGTCTACATAACATCAATTAATTATAATGACCACTAGAATATCTAACAGTCAATGCCCTAGGGTCAATCATTCCTTCATTAATGACCTTATGGGTATCTATTATGGTCTAAAACCTCTGGTATATGACCACCCATCACCTCTCCTAGTCAATACATCTAGTCAACCATAACAATAATTAATAATTAAATGTCCCTACATCGGAAATATCTCACAATCTAATTTTCATTGGTCATACTTTTATAATGCGAAACACATTCTTCTCAAATAAATAATATCATCATCGTAACCACATGAAGCATGGAAAACAAAGCAATCCTAACAGAAATTCTAGTCTAAATGGCCATAATAAATTAAACATGTGAAACAAACCTATAATATAGGTAATGAAACTTATGCATAATCAATAACCCATTTTCTCAATTATACACAAAATAATAGATCTTAAATTGGGCTAAATTCCATAACATGAAATACAATAAACATGGATATTCAACACATTTTGCATGTATAATCCAAAGACAACCAATGAAATGTACAGAACATCTTCCTTGATGGTGTAAAATCATCAATCTAGAATTTTGGCTCTCGAAATATCCTAAATCAGTGTTTATTTACTAAAAGGTTAAAAATGATCAACCATTAATTACTCATTACAGAGGAAAAATAAGGAAGAGAGGCTCTATGGGAAGAGGGAACTCCCCAGTGGGAATACAGCGCACGTGCCAACATCTCAATCGGAGCTCAAATAAAGGAATGTGAGGATCTTGATGATTTTTGGTCATTCTTCACTCTCTTATATGAACTAAGGGGATAATAAGTTACTTATTCAGATGAGATCGGACCCCATAGAGATTGATCAAATAAAGATAAAATTACTTGGGGTGTTCATTTAATGTACATGACTTGTACATGCCTCAATAGGCTCCCTCTTTAGGTAGTCTTCCAGGTCACCTACACGGCCATGTACTAGGCCATTACACAGCATGTACATTGATAAACACAACATCCACGTACCCGGCTTTTAGTCATAAGTACATGATGTGTACCTAGAAAATTTTCAAAATCTTCCTTTTTCTTAAAAAAATCTAGAAATAATGATCCATACATGAAATGGAGATCTCGGTTCTTAAAAACATCCCCACTTAATGAAATTAATCCTTGAAAATCGTTTCTATGTTTGGAGAGGAGGAAACATCAAACTAATCCGGCCACTGTGATCATACGTCATCCTCCCTCTACCAAGTCTCATCTTGTACTTGCAAATACTTTCATACCACACGTACCAGAGGAACATGCTGGCCATGGAGAACCTCCATGCTATGATCCACAATCTGTAATGGGTGATCCTCAAAGTATGAATCCACCTCCAAATTGACCTCTTTGGGTTAGAAAAAATAAGATGGGTCTGAAAAGTAATGTAGTAGATGATAAACATGGAAAACATCGTGAAAATATGTGTACATCTAAGATAATTGCAACTTATAGGCAACCATATCGACTCTCTCTAAAACCTCAAACAACCCAACGTATCTCATTGAATGATTAACATACCTCAAAATCCTCATGTGTCCCAACTTCTATGTGACACATATGAAAACATGATCTCTGACCTCGAATTCTAGAGGTTGTCTCTGTCAATCAACATAGGATTATTTTCAATACTATAAAGTAGTCATCATCTTCTGAATCAAATCCTCCTGATCAATGGTACCTGAGAAAATATGAGGTCACAACATATGGGCCACTCTTGCCTCCAGCCAACATAGGGGTAATTGGCATGGAATACCTTACAAAGCATCATAAGGTTCTTTCTAAATCATTTCCTGAATACTTTTATTGTAGGAAAACTCTACTAGGGCTATGTGTCTCATCGAAGTGATGCCAAAATCTAGGATTCATACTCAATGGATGTCCTCAAAAACATGAATCGTGCACATGGACTAGCCATCTATCTAGGTATGGTAAGTTGTACATTGAAATACCTGTGTACCCAATGTCCTCTATATCCCTTCCAAAGATGATAAGCGAAACAGGGATCGCAGTCTAAAATGATATAGTGTCAAACCCCATAAAGATATACAATCTCTCAAATGTATATCCTTACTATCTCATCATCACTAATGGTATCCTTGATCGGGAAGAAATGTGAATCCTTCATGAGTTTGTTGAAAAAAACCCTAACCTGTAACACCCCAAACTTTCATGATACACCTCTCTTTCAATAATTAAATAACTTGCATTGTACGCATGTTCGAGTTCTAAAACACCGCGACTAATCAAAGTAGCCATTATGAATAGTAATAACCACTTTTTAGAATTATAGAAATTTTATATTTAAAAATGGACTTCATTTTTGTATTCTTAATATCTAAATTATCCTATGTTGAATTTTATGTATTTTTCTGAGAACATTCAATTTTTTATGAATAGTGAAAAATACTTAAAACTTTTTTAATAAAAATAATTTATTGTGATAAATTAAAATATTTAGTGTTTTTAAAGTATAATTAGAATATATTTTTACCATTTTATCCAATGGTGGTCATTATAATTAATTTGAAATTGAAAGTGGGCATGAACAATTGTCAATCTTTTGATATAAATTTTTACTTAAAAACACGCTATTTTCTGTGACATCGAGAATTAATTATAAAATTAATTAATGAAACTTATATGTTTGTAATTTTGTATAATAGACATCATTTTTGAAATCGGAATAACAAATATAGCTAAGGGTGAATTTTTGGGATTTTTCTGAAAAACTTCAATTTTTGATGAATAGTGAAACCACTAAGTGGTACTTATAAAAACTGATTTTTTGTTTAAATAAAATTTTACCAGTTATGTGTGTTGAATTTCAAAAATCCGACATTAATGGTTGTCATTAAGATGTAAAATGTGGTTCAATGATATTAAAATAATTTTTGGTGAATAGTAACTTTTAAGTTCTTAATCGCAATTAGCGGTAATTAGTGTAGTTTAAGATAAAAATAATGTTTTAATAATATGAGATGAGCTTGACACATGTCCTACCCTCATTGGATGTGCCATGGCCGACCATGAAAATCCATGGGTCAACTTGAGGACCCCATGGAGCCACATTAGTTGGAAAATGACATAAATACCTTTTATTTAATGTTAAAGTAAAAAATGACACAAACATGAAATGTTTTACAAAAACAATTTTTACATGGGGTTATACAAGCCCTTTTTTTCACTATAAATAGTCATTGGAAAGATACAAATATTTCCTACATCATAGTATTTTTTTTATAATTTTTATACATTAAATAAATTAAATTATTTATGACATCATGATGATGCAGCGATGACCTCATTATTTAACGATTTAAAGAAAATTGAAAGATAATGTCATATCTAATACCTACACACGTCCAAAACCTATTGTATGGGTGTATTTATAACCCCAATAACCTTATAATCTAATTATATCAATGTGGGACCTCTTAAATCCGAATACCATCTTAAAATAAATTGACTTTTCTTTACTTTCCAAGAGTGCCCCTCGTCTCGACTTATAAAATGCCCCCATCTCTTCCACCTTACTCACAATTTGAAAGCCTTTTGGGTCGTCCAACCTCTGCCCAAATACTCTCCCAACTTCCCTACCTTACTCCTAGAAGCCTCCCTTTGGGCATAATTCTTCCCAATTAAGCCTTTGGCTCAAATCAAAAGAGTTACCCTATTGTAAGGTAATGTCTTCTCTTATGTTATTTTGTTTTATTTGGCTTCTCCGACCCCATAAACTATTTTTATTCATTACTTTTGTAACAAAACAAGTATCCTAAATAAACTAGGATGTTTTTATAAGAAGGATTCGAGATACACTTACACACACCTACATCTAATTGTTAAAGAACATACTGTTTCTGTGGATGGCAAATTTCTGCCTCACGAAATGATGATTGTTCAACACTCATATAACACCTTCAAAGGTGGCCATTAAGATGTAACTATATTTATATATGATATATAATATGTTTATGTTTTACTTATTCTTCTGTATTTCTCATTTATGTCATACTTTATGATTTCCATTATGGGTAAACGTGATACTTTCATTTTAGGAAGTGCGGACTACCGCCCCCTCAAAGTGATGTGAATCGTTAATGCCATATGTGGGATGTATAAAGGAAGGAGTAAATGATATTATATATGATATTATACTGGAAATATATTATACCTTTATATAATTAAGATTTCATTCCATTAAATATGAAATAGAAATGAATGTAGCGTTCATGCGTACGTACGGCTTACCGTCTCCATGAACGGTGCATTTCATTTCTTAACTCTAAATGTTACGTAATATTATGAATGAATGTATATACTGGATATATATGATATATATGACATCTAAATAATGAATATAATTAAGGAGATAATGGATATTCTACCACATAAACAACTTGTAATTATTAGAAGTTTATTGTTGACTCAAGTACCAAAAATCGACAAAACGACCGTTATTAACTTAAATAATTACATATTGTTCATAACATTGTAATAAGTGATATAAAAAGGATAATGAAATTGAAAATGGTATATATTAACTCTATTTTATTATTCAGAAGGTTAATGAATGGTCGAATCAAGTCAGACACAAGGTAAGGGAACTTCTTAACCCAATTTCTATTCATTGGGTTAATCTCCTACTTTCAAATTATGTTGTGATATTATTTTGTCCTATCTTCTATTTGTACTTTATTTATGTGTACTTATAGTTAATACACATTATAGATGTACTTTATTTAAAAAATTTATCTTTTTAAGGACTTCATTTCAATCTCCTTTCATTGAGGCATATTTGGTTTTATACACAACATTCTTTTATACGGTGTATAAACCCCATTGACTTTTACGAAGAGTTTTACTAAACGACAAAAAGGGAATGTTTTTCATTCCGTACTTATGAGCCGACAATGACTTCTCCGCTACCGTGACCATTATTTGAGTTTCGGCTTCCTCTACAAGACATCACATTTCTTTAATGAAAAATAAATACAAAGTTTTAACTTTCTTTTATTTTGGTATTGAAAATGGTTTTGAAAGCGTTTTTTATTATATCAATGTGTTGTATTGATATATTGTGATTGAAATGTTGAAATGTTATGTTTCCTTTATGCATGTTTTATGTTATATGATTATGTTATGGTTTATGATATGTTTAAACATGCTCATATGAGGAATTCATTGGACTTAATAAGTGACGGGTGGTGCCTGCTATAGCGGATCGATGCATCGGTAGGTCTCGTGAGAAAAACTAGTGTCTTGGCACGAGGCCTTAACAAAATTATATTATTGGTCTTGGCATGAGGGCTTGGCTACGTGGTTATGATTGTCTGGCATTATTCATTCCCTCATTATGAAAGTGGTTATTGATATTACATGTGATTATTCGACTAGTATAATATCCATGTGAGTAAATAAATGGCATTATTTCAGTTTACTTTTTTCATATTATGCTAAAGTTAATGTTTAAAAGGATTTTGTTTTAGTTATACATTGCCTTAAATATTAATGTTTATTAATGAAAGCATCTTCTATATTGTTATCCTTAATGAGAATCTGAGCTCACCCCTTTCAATGTTTTGATTTTTTCCAGGATGTGAAGAAGTATATTATGAATGACCTGTAGGGATAATATATGGGGATATTGTAACACCCCGAGATTTTATGAAAAATATTCCTTTTAATTTTATTAATGTCTTTTGTTATACGCTACACCAAAATGAGCTTTCACAACACACATCTCTGACCTGGCTTGAATTACACGCAATCGCGACCTTCCACGATAGCGTGTGTTGTACGCAACACCAAGTTTCGCTAAACGACGATATGCTATTAAGATATTATTAAAACTAGCCGTTATGAATAGTAATAACCACTTTTTGAAATTTTTTAAATTTTATTTTTCAAAATGGACTTCATTTATGGATTCAGAGTATCGAATTTAGCCTATGGTGAAATTTTGGTACTTTTCGGATAACTTTCATATTCTGATAAATAGTGAAAATTACTAAATTTTAATTAAAAACAACATTTTTAATCGAAATAATTAATAGTGATAAATTATTAATTTCAGTGGTTTTAAAGTATATTTAGAATATATTTTTACAATTTAATACAATGTTGGTCATTGGATGTAATTTCACATTTAAACCAGTTATAAACAAGTGTCAATCTTTTGATAGTTATTATCTCTTAAAAACACGCTATTTGTTGTGACAGCGGGAATTAATTATAAAATTAATTAATGCAACTTATATTTTACGAATTTTGTAAAATAGAAATCATTTTTGAATTCGGAATATCAATTATACCTTAGGGTGAAATTTTGGCATTTTTCTGAAAAACTTCAATTTTTTATGAATAGTGAAACCACTAAGTGGTAGGTTAAAAACTGAATTTTGCATAAAACATAATTTTACCGCTTCTGTGAATGGAATTTCGAAAATCTGACAGACACGGTTGATATCAGTAAGTAAAATGTGGTTCAATCAGATAAATTTTTTTTTTGGTGAATAGTTACTTTTTACTTTTTTTTACAGCGGTTAATAGTAAATAGGGTAACTAAGGGTAAATATGATATTACTATTACCCTAAATCATGTCCTAATTCTATTTTATAAGTGTAATTCGACCAAAAACAACCTTATGAATATAATATGACCATTTAAGTCCACTTGTATTAGATTTTGACATTTAATATTATTTTATTTAATGAATAGTTAAAATAGTTAAAATCAAAGTTTAATAAGTAAATCATTTTTAATATGGGGTTATACATAAGATAAATTCGACTATAAATATTAATTAGAAAGCTAAAACTATTTCTTATATAATGGTATTTTATTTTAATTTTTAGACATTAAATAATTTAATTTATTTATGACGCAATGATGATGCAGTAATTATCTTATTAATGAAATATTGTCATAATTGATGTTATAAACACCAAAATAAATGTAATTTGAGACTTTTTATGAATTACACTAATTTTCTAGGTTACTATGATATATTAGTGTTGATTTAATCAACCTGTTTTGAACATATAAGTCTGTTATGACTGTCATAAAAATCTTATATCAAATAGTGTCAAAATTGACACAAAATTGTTTTTAAATCAAATATTATATTATTAATTGTTATTTTATTCCTAAAAATCTATGGATCGGCCAAAAGACTTAGATAAGGATATATATATTAATAATAAACAATTTGGGGATCGTTTGTCATGTTATAGTAAGTGTATTAACCATATAGTGTAAGAAAAGAAAAAGACACGGTGAAAGTTAAATTATTTAACTTTGAGTTAAATCTAATTGATAATGTTAAAATTATAACCTAAACATATCTAAATCCTATTGGTTGATAGGATTTAGACCCATCCCAACTTTATCTTCGAAATAAGACCCTTTGGAACCATTATAAACTGATTTTGACTTTAATATAAAATAATATTTTGAGATATTCCTAAGGTGCCCCTCTCCTCCATTATAAAAGGACATCTCCTCCCCCTCCTCCTCACACTAATTTGAGCACTCATGCTCGGCCAACCCCTGACAAAATCCCTTCTCAACTTCCCTAGAATAATCCTAGAGGTCCTGGTCTTCATCAAAGACCAATCTTAGTTCCCTAAGTGGAGGATTCAAAGAGGCGTTTCAAAGAAGAGGTAATATCCATTACCGATCTTTTCAATTTCTTTCTTCTTCAACATCTTCTTCATTAGTTGTTTCATGACAAAGTAATAACATCAGTATTACTTACATACTGATATGTTATTATAAATATCAAACAACCCTAATTCACCTTCTATCTATCCTACGGAAAAATGAAATCACCGCGCGTGCGTACGTACGGAATACCGTCTCCACGCCGTGGTGTAATCTATTTTCCACCACCACCTTAATAGGATGGGTATAATGGTGTAATGAGTAACTATATATGATTATTATAAAGTGATATTGATACTGAAACAGTCTACATACACTTCAACACAATTCCATGACCATGGGAACGATATCATCGCTCGTGCGTACGTACGGACTACCGTCTCCACGACGCGATGAGATTCATTCTCAATGATTAACCATTCATGAATGATTATAAAGTATATATAATAAGTACTAATGAAGTATATGACATAATAATGATACTGTATTTATGTAAATTTATATGTATGCCATCTACTTAATTCCATTCACTTCAATAAGGAAACGAAAGCAGAGTTCATGCGTACGTACGGACTACTGTCTCCATGAATGGTGTATTTCATTCCATTTATCGATATATTATATATATATATATATATTCTGAATATATATTATATATAAATCATGTTTTACATTCTGGATATAGGTAATCATGATCCAAGTAATCATATTAATAATTACAAGTTAAAAACAAGAACGACAAATGAGACGATTTTACCCAAAACACTACTTTAACATGAATTTACAAAAGAACGGGTAATATAAAGTCATAATTGGACCATATATGATATAATAACAATGAATATGAATCTGGAATAAGTCAATAACATGATTTAAATCATTATACAGGAGGTTCGGACACTTACAAAGCAAGTCGGACCTAAGGTAAGGGAAAATATCACAATCTCATCTTTATCCGAGATTGTTTATACTTTGGTATTTAATGGGGTGAATTTTATCATCCAAATCAATGTTTCCTTAGTATGTAATATTATTTCCATACACCTAAAATTGTTTGAATACAATTTTACCCTTTGGTGAGTTTTTAGTAAAAGATATGAAAGAAATCTTTTGTCGTTTTTCGTACGAGGTACTTTTTGACTATTCCGACAAAAGTACGAGAAGAATGATTTTTTTTACTTATACGGCACGAACGGATTTTACGGTTTTATAAATCTTTATTTTCATAAAGATTCCTCCAAAATATTTCATGAATATTTTCAACAAAATCTCTTTCTTTTAAAATTGCATGACGTTTTGTGAAAAGAAATTGATTTTGAAGCAGAAAGGATATTTTCCTAAAGAATGGAGTTCAAGTGTTTTATCAAAATTATTTCCATCTAAGATAATAAAGGGTTATTTTTATATCCCTATTATTACATGGATTTTATTATGTTGTGATGGAAATATTTTTATGAATTCCTTTATCTTATATGAATTGTTTTATGAGGTCATGTTGTTTAAGAATCCCATTTTTACTACATGGGTTATGCAATGATGTATGATTTATGATTTTGTGACACACATAAGAATGGTATCATTATGAGATGGGTGGGACCTTTATCTCCCTCAAATGAATTGGGTAAAGATTTTATATCTAATGAGATAGACAGGTCTGGAACGGTAGGTTATACGGGTTCAGTGAAACAGGACTGGAACGAGGGTGACTCAGTTCAGAAAGGGACTTTGTCCACTAAGATAGTCTTGGCCATGAGTCTTGACTAACCAGAAAATATTCTCTATGATTATGTGTGTATGACACAAAGTTTCATGTTTAATGTTATGATTATTGTTATTACATTTCACTGCCATGATTTATCCCATGTTATGAAATTATGATCTCTTTTGCAGGTTAAGATTTCCAAAAGTTATGTTCTTGTGTATACGATGACATTTATATTTCTTTTGTTTACCCTTACTAAGCATTTGAGTTCACCCTTTTATGTTTTCTTTTCCCCAGGATATAAAGAAATGTTTTAGGTAAAAAAGGTAAGATCTTTATTTGAGATATTGGAGATCTTTCACCATGATTAGAAGATTACGTTCCGAGTTTCCAAAGACAGAAAACTATTATGATCCTTGTGTGTGTATTTTTTGTTATGTACTAAGTATTCTGCAAAAGTAATGTAATGTCCATGTACGTAAACATATGGGTCTCTACAGATATGAAGATAATATGTTGTAGTTTTGTTTTACTTTATGATGTAATGTAAGACTTATGAATGTATCTAGTGTTTCCACGGCTACTAAACTAGTCGGCCTTTCAAGACATGATCTTTTGTGATCATGCCAATGGTACGAAGTAATGCACCGACTCTGGGTAGCTGGGGTCGGGGAGTTACATTTGGTATCAGAGGCAGTTTATTACTAACCTTGGAAGCAAGATTTCGATAAACTCTTATTAGATCACATATCCCAGAGATATATTTTTAGGATTAGTATAGAAGAACTTCCTAAAATTTTGGTATTATAGAGATTTTGTGAGTTTTCTGAGAAATACATCCTTTCTGGATACGAGTAGGTAGAGGTGGCTCTGGCACAGATGTAACTAGGGGTAAAACCTGAAAACACCGCTTTGAGCTAGACTCGAACGGGAACTGGTGCACGACAACGGGCCTTGCTGCACTCTTGGTTACAACACTCCCCGGGGATATACTTAGGATAATTCTCATTTTCTTTACAAACCACTATGAAGGGTTATGAGTATATACTTCCTCAAAGAAAACATTTTTATAATTATGGATTATATCCATAAATAGTTCAATTTATGTTAAGTATTTTATAAGTATGGAATTATGTATTTTGATTCATAAACTAATCTAGTTTATGCCATTATTTAGAAATGGCGCCTACTGGAAGGAATGGAAACCATATCAATGCACGCACTCCGTGTATGGATTGCCCTCCTGCTCAAGATAATTATTATAGATATGGAGATACAACTGGTGCTGATCAACTTATTACCATACTGGGACAACTCACTCAGGTTATGAATAATAACCTTACTCGTATGGGGCACCCTGATCCGCAATGTGGAGGATCAATGTTAGACCGCTTCATGAGGCAACAAACAACAACATTTAATGGGGGTATAAATCCCTTAGTACATGATCAATGGATAAACTGCTTAGAGAAAATATTCCACGCCTTGGGGAGTAGCGAAAGGGAGAAGGTTATCATGGCAGTTTACCGCCTCACTGGAGATGCCGATCCATGGTGGTCATTGATTCAAAACACAAAGGAAGATGAAGAAGTATCAAATATGGAATGGAGAGAGTTCAATGATCTTTTCCTAGAAAAATAATATCCTCGTGACCATCGAGCAGATATGGAAAGACAATTTTTGAGTCTTAGGAAAATGGAGTATGAGAAAGTCGCAATGTATGAGGCCAACTTTACAAGGTTAGCGAGGCATGGTAAAGATTATATACGTAACCCAAGAAGTAAGATTAATCGTTTCTTTGATGGCTTAAAACAATTTATCCATCGATAATTAGTCTCACAAACCTTCTCATCATACGAAGATATTGTCTCCTGTTCTATCAAGATAGAAAAGGTATTCTCTAAGTCTTATGACAACAAAGTAAAACAAGAGAAGAAGAGAACGGTGGAACAAGAGACAGATAAAGGGAAAAAGGGAATGAATGATTTTCCATTATGCGATAATTGTGGGAAGAATCACCCTGGTACTTGCCTAAATGGAATTGGAGTTTGTTATAAATGTGGGGGAAAGGTCACTAGGCACGTGATTGCAAGGGAAAGAAAGAGGATATCAATGTTGAATGCTACAATTGTAAGGAAATGGGGAATTATGCAAATGAATGTCCTAAGCGTCAGGTAAAATTACCTCAGAAAAGGCCAAGGGATCAAGGACAATCATATGTTGTTACTACAGTTGAAGCGGAATAATTAATGTATTGGTGCTTTTGGACTCAAGGATTAAATTCTGGTTATAAGGATAATGTGATTGTACTTCAGTACTTGCGGTTTTCATTAAGGATTTAATATGATTAAGGTAATCCTATTTTTAGTATGTGACAATAAGAGAAAGTTTACTTTGTTTAGGGAATCTAATGTTGCAATTGATTTTGGAATTTAAGGACCCTTTAGAGAATGTCTGGACGAAGGTATTTTGGATAAATATAAAGGTTGGAATGGATTAAGTTGATCTTTGGATAGTATTGTTTAAGGTTAAAACATTTCTGAAGATTATTTTTGGAATATTATAATACTATAGTTTTAGGAAAAGGACAACCTGCAGGGTGGAGCATAACCCGTCACGTCGGACAAAGCTGTAGGGATCGAACCCACAACCATAGTGCAGCCGGCCTTTATTACCTACCACTAGCCTACAGGAAGTCCCTGGTTATTACAAAATAGTTTTACTAATCTAATTGGTATGTGTTAATATTTTGAACCATATACAATTATGATAAATAGAATATTTTTGAGTTCTATTACCTTTTAGAGTGAAAGATGGGTTTGTGGTAAAAATTTATTAAAGAATGAAAGTCTACATGACAAGTATGTATATTCCCTTATGTTCTTAGTAAATCTCCAAAATAAATTCCTCAACTTTATAAAAGGTAACTTAAAACAAAAATTTTGTCGGTTAACTTTTCCAACTGGGGAATCAATGATCGTTTAACCAATCACAAGTTTGTGATTTTCTTATAGTTAACTTTCTCTTAATCCTGTTTTCTACAACTCTCCATCAGACCATGATGATGTGTTTCTCCTCCATATCCATATTTTCATAGAATCCTAGAATGGGCTATCTCGGGTGACCATTGTACTTATCTTGTTTCTTTTAATGTTATATTCTTATTAACCCTATTTCCGATGTGGGTTTTCCACAAAGGTATTTTCTATTTTCAACATTTTACTTTCAAAGAAAAATTTCAAATTGCGAGGACGCAATTTATTGAAGGAGGGGAGAATGTAACACCCCAATCTTTCATGATACGCCTCTCTTTCAATAATGCAATAGCTTGCATTGTATGCAAGTTCAAGTTCTAAAACACCGCGAATAATCAAAGTATCCATTATGAATAGTAATAACCACTTTTTAAAATTATAAAAATTTTATATTTCAAAATGGACTTCATTTTTGTATTCTTAATATCTAAATTATCATAAGATGAATTTTTTGTAATTTTCTAAGAACTATTAATTTTTTATGGATAGTGAAAAATAATTAAAACAACTTTTTTAATCAAAATAATTTATTCTGATAAATTATACTTTTTAGTGGTTTTAAAGTATAATTAGAATATATTTTTACCATTTTATCCAATGGAGGTCATTAGAATTAATTTAACATTGAAAGTGGGCATGAACAATTGTTAATCTTTTGATATAAATTGTATCTTAAAAACACGCTATTTGTTGTGACAGTGGGAATTTATTATAAAATTAATTAATGCAACATATATGATTGGAATTTTGTAAAATAGACATAAATTTTGAAATCAGAATATCAAATATAGCTTAGGGTGAATTTTTGGGATTTTCTTGAAAAACATAAATTTTTGATGAATAGTGAAACCACTAAGTGGTACTTATAAAAACTGATTTTTCATTTAAATTAAATTCTACCACTTCTGTGATTCGAATTTTAAAAATCCGACATACATGGTTGTCATTAAGAAGTAAAATTTGGTTCAATGATATTAAAATATTTTTTGATGAATAGTTACTTTTAAGTTCTTAATCGCAATTAGAGGTAATTAGTGTAGTTTAAGGTAAAAATAATGTTTTAATAATATGAGATGAGCTTGACACATGTCCTTCAATCATTGGATGTGCCATGGCCGACCAAGACAATCCATGGGTCAACTTGGGGACCCCATGGAGCCACTTTAGTTGTAAAATGACATAAATATCTTTTATTTAATGTTAAAGTAAAAAATGACACAAACATGAAATGTTTTACGAAATCAATTTTTACATGGGGATATACAAGTCATATGTTTGACTATAAATATTCATTGGAAAGATAAAAATATTTCCTACATTATAGTATTTTTTTTATAATTTTTAGACATTAAATAAATTAAATTATTTATGACATCATGATGATGCAGCGATGACCTCATTATTTAACGATTTAAATAAAATGGAAAGATAATGTAATATCTAAGACCTAAACATGTCAAAATACTATTGGATGGGTGGATTTAGAACCCTTATCACCTTATCCTCGAATTATATCAATGTGGCACCTCTTAAATCCGAATACCATCTTAAAATAATGTTACTTTTCTTTACTTTTCAAGAGTGCCCCTCCTCTCCACTTATAAAAGGCCCCCACCTCTACCACCTTACTCACACATTCAAATCCTTTTGGCTCGGCCAACATATGCCCAAATACTCTCCAAACTTCCCTCCATTACTCCTAGAAGCCTCACATTGGGAATAATTCGTCCCAAGGAAGCCGTTGGCTCAAATCAAAAGTGTTACCCGATTTTAAGGTAATGTCTTCTCTTATGTTATTTTGTTTTACTTTGCTTCTCCAACCCCATAAACTATTTTTATTCATTTCATTTGTTACATAAACAGTATCCTAAATATACTAGGATGTTGTTATAAGAAGTATTAGAGATACACTTACACACATCTACATCTAATGGTTAAAGAACATTCTGTTTCTGTGGATGGAAAATTTCTGCCTCACGAAATGATGATTGTTCAACAGTCATATAACACCTTAAATGGTGGCCATTAATATGTAACTATATTTATATATGATATATAATATGTTTATGTTTTCTTTATGCTTCTTTATTTCTCATTTATGGCATACATTATGATTTCCATTATGGGTAAACGCGGTAATTTCATTTCAGGAAGTGCGGACTACCGCCCCCTCAAAGTGATGTGAATCGTTAATGCCATATGTGGGTTGTATAAATGATGGAGTAAATGATATTATATAAGATATTATACTGGAACTATATTATACATTTATATAATTATTATTTCATTCCATTAAATATGAAATAGAAATGAATGTAGCGTTCATGCATACGTACGGCTTACCGTCTCCATGAACGGTGCATTTCATTTCTTACATCTAAATTTTACGTAATAGTATGAATGAATGTATATATTGGATATATATGATATATATGGCATCTAAATCATGAATATAATTCTGGAGATAATGGATATTCTACCACATAAACAACTTGTAATTATAAGAATTTTATTGTTGACTCAAGTACCAAAAATCGACAAAACGTCCGTTATTAACATAAATAATTACATAATGTTCATAACATTGTAATAAGTGATAAAAAAGGATAATGAAATTGAATATGGTAGATATTAACTCTAGTATATTATTCATGAGGTTAAAGAACGGTTGAATCATGTCGGACACAAGGTAAGGGAACTTCTTAACCCAATTTCTATTCTTTGGGTTAATCTCCTACTTTCAAATTATGTCCTGATATTATTATGTCTTATCTTGTATTTGTACTTTATTTATGTGTACTTATAGTGAATACACATGATAGATGTACTTTATTTAAAAAATTATCTTTTTAAAGACTTCGTCTCAATCTCCTTTCATTGAGGCATATTTGGTTTTATACACAACTTTCTTTTATACGGTGTATAAACCCCTTTGACATTTACGAAGCATTTTACTAAATGACAAAAAGGGAATGTTTTTATTTCCATACTTGTGCGGCGACAATGACTTCTCCACTGCTGTGACCATTATTTGAGTTTCGGCTTCCTGTACAAGCCATCACTTTTTTTTAATGAAAAATAAATACAAAGTTTTAACTTTCATTTATTTTGGTATTGAAAATGGTTTTGAAAGCGTTTTTTATTATATCAATTTGTTGTATTGATATCTTGTGATTGAAATGTTGAAATGTTATTTTTCCATTATGAATGTTTTATGTTATATGATTATGTTATGGTTTATGATATTTTTAAACATGCTCATATGAGGAATGCATTGGACTTAATAAGTGACGGGTGGAGCCCGCTATAGCTCCTCGATGCATCGGTAGGTCTCATAAGACAAACTAGTGTCTTGGCACGAGGCCTTGACAAAATCTTATTTGTGGTCATGGAACGATGCCTTGGATACGTGGTTATGATAGTCTGGCATTATGCATTCCATCATTATGAAATTGGTTATTGATATTTCATGTGATTATTCGACTAGTAGAATATCCATGTGAGTAAGTAAATGAAATTATTTCAGTTTACTTTTTCCATATTATGCTAAAGTTCTAGTTTAAAAGGATTTTATTTTAGTTATACATTGCCTTAAATTTTAATGTTTATTTATGAAAGCTTCCGCTATATTGTTATCCTTACTGAGCATCTGAGCTCACACCTTTCAATGTTCTAATTTTTTCCAGGATGTGAATAAGTATATTATGAATGACCTGGATGGATAATATAAGGGGATATGAAGAGAAGATGTTGTAGTTTTGTTTTACTTTATGATGTAATGTAATCCTTATGAATGTATCTAGTGTTTCCAAGGCTACTAAAATAATCGGTCTTTCGAGACTTGATCTTTTGTGATCATTCCAATGTTACGAAGTAATGCACCGACTCTGGGTAGCTGGGGTCGGGGCGTTACATAACCACATCATTCCCCTGTGGCGTCCTCGGTAAAACAATTAAGAAACCCATCGCGGCATCATTCCGCATCCACTAGGGAATGGGTAACTGTTCTAAAATCCATGATATCCATTTTTTATCCACCTTCACCTACTAAAATGTGTAACATCTCATAACAAAACCAACAAAAACCCCTCTTAATGTTTGGACACCAATACTAATGGTGTAGATCTGAAGATATCTTGGTGACACCATGATGAGTTTCCTAAACTAAGGAATTAAAATCACGAAAAATCTCATCTCTTATGTTAGCTGACATCCATACCTACACATGAGAAGACAAATTTCTCATACTCCTCTATAGTCAAACCAGGAGTAGTTTCCTCCCTTGCACACTCTATGGTAGGAATAGACCTTAGGAATCTGATAGCTATCGCAATCGCAATTTATCCAGAATAATAGAGGTAAAAACTATATGAGAAAGAAATATCTTCCCCTTTTTGTCATGAACCACCAAAGGCATCTTAGAGAACTAATCCATATGCTTCCACTCACTACTGGCCTCTTGAACTGCATGCATCTGAGTCCTCCAACTCAACTCATCTACCACCACATTTCAATTCCCATGCATGTAGGCATGATCAAAAATCTAACATCTGAAGCTACTCAAACAACCTATGCTATTTTAAATTTAGTTCTCGTTGATTAATGATATACTTGTGACTTTTTATGTTATTTTAAACCAAAAAATTATCTCCCATTATATAATGTATCCAACAGTTCCAAACAGGCACAACTACAGCTAACTCGAGATTGTGAATCGGGAAATTCCTCTCATGTGGCTTTAATTGCCGAGACCCGTATGCAACGACTCCTTTCACATGTATGAACATTTATTCCATCCCAATACATAATGAATCAAAATAAAAGGTGTAATTATTGCTTGGATATGTCATGATTAGTATTGGTGTTGATGTCAATCTCCCTTTCAACCCCTGAAAGGCTTTATTACATGAATCTGTCTACAAGTACATCACACCATTTTTAGTTAGGCCCATCAGTAGCATTGCTATATGAAAAAAGTCCTATATAAATCATCTATATTAACTTAAAATCCCCTGATAAATCCATCCCTAAAATTAATTATTTGGCTGATCTCATGAAACAACAACTCTCAATTTCTCTGAGTCTACTAATAAAATTTCTCTTAGATAACATGTCCCAAGATGTGAATCTTATCCATCCAATAGTGGAATTTTTATAGAAAATAATATAACTGATACTCTCTCAGTGTAATCAAAATGATATCATGATGTGTGTAATGGATGGGTCGTCTTTTAGAGTAAACCAATATATTTTCTATGAAGACCAACACAAAAGAATACAAGTGCGGATGAAATAATTTGTTCATCGGTGCAATGAATACTATTGACATGTTCGTGAGACCGAACGACCTAACCAAATACTCATATAGACCATACCTTCTCCAAAAGGCTGTAGGAGGTGTATCTGAATGTCCAATGAACAACTGATCATAACTCGTTATCATGTCTATCTTTGAAAAAACTCAGCCTTCTCAAAGCTGATCAAATAGATCATCAATCCTCAGTAAGGAATATCGGTTCTTGACCATCAACAGGTTCAGCATCTAATAATCCACACAATATCTGAGGGTATTATCTACCTTCTTCCAAAATACGACTGATGAACCTCAAGGAGAAGTACTGTGTTAGATGAACCCCTTCACCTGCAACTCCTATAACTGCTTCTTGAGCACCTATAAATGTGTTGTATCCATCCTATATGGAGGAATGGGAACTGGTGATTCTCCTGGAACATGCTCAATATGGAAATAAAAATCATGTACTAGAGATAACATTGAAAAGTATTTTGGAATACATCTCTAAAACGATGAACCATTAGAAGAAATTTCATCTAAAAATTCTCTAGTCATGAAGATATAAACTAGAAATCTGGGTTGTAATTCCTCTCGTCCCATCAGGATTGGGTGCAACTCTACTCGCCTGAACATTTCACTCACCCATGGGTATAAAAGATCCACCATCTAGTGATGTGAAACTCACCCTATATAAAAATAAGTCAAAAAATTCTGTAAAGGATACCAACTGGTCCATTTTGAGAATTACATCGAAGTCTGTCATATCTATGATAAAGAGGTCCCACTTGAAGTGACACCCACCACCCTCAAGAGGGGACTCCTTACACTGACATACACTAGATTTCCCAATTCACAACGGTGTATCTAGAATCATAATATCTTCAAAAGTAATTATATTAATCCCATGGATTTCCACAACAGAAGAACATATAAAACATTAGGAATCCACAATATCAAAATGTGGAGAAGCTAAAATAGAATCAACTAGAATCATAACTCAAACCATAGAGGGTCTATGAACCTTCTCCTATTGGGTCTTCTCTACTACAAAGCATAACATGAAATATAGCCCTTCTACACTTTATGACCTTTCTATGCATTTCAACCCTATAGTCATTGAAAAATCATAGTCAAACAACCACACCCATGACCTCCTCTAAAGACTGAATGGCCTAATAAACTATAGTTCTCTAACTAGTGAGAAATTAATTGTCCTTATCTAATATGTGGAATCATAAAAGTTGTCTGATCAGTTGCTGGTTGTAAACAAACCTGAAAAAAATGATGATGGTAACCCATATTACTTCATGATCGGCAAACGATTGGGTCCTTCGTGCAATGTGGTCTCATATTCCCACTCTTTCTTCATTGTCAGCAGGAAACCTGAATACATAATAAAACATTATTTGAATTCTCTCTATGGTGTTTCATTATATCAATCTAAATATTACCACCCATTGATGCTAAACCACATTGGCTCATAGCTACCATCTCCCTCAGATTGCACTTGGTAATCAGTGCCTGGTTCACTATAGCAGTCACTGAAGACTTCATTAATATATTCAACTGTGATTATATTTCAAACCTTAGACCATCCTCAAATCACCAAGACAAAGATAAATATTCACCTCCCAGAATATGTTCATAATGTTGAATATTTGTAAAATGGGAAGAGAAATCCATCACTGAAAGAGATCCCTATTCCAAATCCCTAAACTCTCGAGCTCGATCATACCTCAATATCTCGGTGTAGAACATTTCATAGATGGTTCTCTAAAACAATCCACAATCCATATCCTGACGATGTCCTTCATGTGAGATAACATCCACTGTATCCTAGGGGAATCACATAGAATGAACATTGAGAGATTCACCCTCCTCTAAGAAGTTGTATCTAGATTCTCAAAGGTAGCATGCATGGCCTCAAACCATGACCCTACAGCCTATGGTCCTCCAACCACTAAAAAAATTGGGAGAATGACGTGGCTGAAACACCCACATTGACTCTTCCATAGATGGGGTAGGATGCAGTGCTTCATGAAAAGTTTGTTACATACTAAAAACCCCTTCACAGAACTGTGCATCAGCACCTATGTACGGTATTAGATCAGGTTCCAAGACGGCCATGATGTGAGGATTTTTCGGTAGTCCTTAAGTAACCGTTTCTGGTGTCTGGTCATCTCCTTGAACTTGGCGTACAATCAGATGACATCTCAGTGGAATGACAATGTAGAGTCAAGTGAACCCCTCAGGTTATGATTATGAAGGGAAGAAATTTAGAAGTTCAATAATGGTACATGATAAAGAAAAATTAATGTTTTACAAAAACGGGTTGCACGGCATGTTTAACCCCTACACTACATGGTCCCTGATGTTTTTAACATGGCATGTACCTCCTCTATGCCAGGTCATGTAACACCCATACAAACGGTATGTTCCACCTAATACACAACATGTACATGAATTTTCATCCTACCCAAGTACTTCTACATGGCTAAACCACATGGGTCTGCTGGCATAACACCACACGACCTGTTTACCCTAGACATGGTGTGTACGGGTTATGTCCCATTGACCCATGAAGTTGGTCATACGGCTTGAAACACAGTCAACTAAACACGGTGTTCATAAAAAAGAATATACGAGTTCCAACATATTATTCATCCTCCTGTTTCTTTGGTCACACGGCTGGATACCTGGTCCTTACGATATGACATTTACTCATAGTACACGGCATGTTCTACCCATGATTCCCAACCCAGTGTCTCTGATCACATAGTTAGTCATTTGGTTAGACACTACACGACGTGTACTCCCAGTATGTGGAATATACTTAATAAAATATGATTCTTCCATAACAGAAGAACACATGGCGTGTTTCTATAACACCACATGCCTTGTTGTCTGGGTTTTCAGACAATAAACATCTGAAACATCTTTAAAACCATTAAAAACCTAAATTTTCTTCCAAGGATTGAAATATTTGGTCCTGTGAGAACCCATACTCCCCGAGAATCCAATTCTTACATACTTATTCATATCATAACAAGGAAAAATTCAAATAATGTTTAGCATGATCCACCAAATTCCAATCCAAGGGGGCCCATACCAACTCATGGACCAAGGTTTGGAATCCATCCAAATGAGACTATACATTTACCAATCACTTGTCAAAATAGAAGGTATTCTATCATGACATATATCACAACAACATAAATATCTATAAAAACATCTACCACAATAGCATGAAATATATAATGCACCCTAAATTCAATTATAATAATTCATGACATGTGATCTCTAGAATGTTATTATGTGATGCATGAGATGGTATACCCTAATCTCATCAGGTTGCAATAGAAATAGAACCCAAATGAGATAATTCATAATATCACAATTCATGTTTTTCACCCAATGGTGAAATGAAATCAACTATAACAATCCAAAAACTACATTAATGCAATATTCGAGATAAATTTTATTCCCTATTCATGGGTTAGCTAATCTCGGGTATTTCCTATTACAAACTACACAAGCTATTGGCTCTAAATATTATTACAAGGAAGAAAATGATCCTCCTCTGATACGACTTTGTAACGTCCTAGATCCGGGTGCCGCCCAAAGGCACCCAATTCCAGGTTGGTCACATGGCCTCAAGCGCATTTCCCTGAAATCCATAGAATGCCACCAAGAAGAGTGGGCCTTGGCTGTGATAGTGTAGAAACTATTACCACGTTGGAAGAGTGACATAGAAAAACCCAATAGTAAACAATAGAAGAAGCCCTAATACAACACGACAAAGTTACTCAATTGAAGACTAATAATTATATAACAACTGGATCATATAAAAATAAATGTTGCATGTCACATGTATCTAGGAAAGCATAAAAAAGTCACAATGATGGAAATTAAATTCTAAAACCAATGTATAGAAAACAATAAACTTCAACAGTATCGCAAGACATAGTATGGTAACATGATCTCTAACTCCAAGAGTAATCATGTACTAGAAGAAGAAGGGAGACGACCTCAATCTATACTATAAAATATATAATCTATTTGGGTCCAAAAGAATGAACCAAACAGAGTGTGGGATGAGTCCTAGTAAGATAACACCAACAGATCTATTCCTAAATATAAGTTAATATATATATATATAAGGTAATATAAAAAATGAAGAAATAATCTAAGAAGTACTCAAAAGTAAACAACCCTATAACTTATAATTAAATTCATTTCATTTAATAATTTTTAAAACCATTTAATAATTTAACTCTATGATCATGAATAATCTCTTTGTCCCCCTATATAATATAAAAAATATACATCCCAAATGACCATTAATAAAAAGATGTCGTCCATTCTTGTGGTTTGTCCTGGCAGACTCGTCTCAATCATTCACTCAATAATAAGCAACCCTCTGGGATGTTTCACACAATTTATACATTATCGTTCATCATAACATCATTTACATAATATAATGACCTTATGGAAATTCTCACACATTCTGTACCCTTTGGTCCTACAAAGCACTAATCAATTACTAACGACC
This sequence comes from Viscum album, assembly GCA_963277665.1. Classification (NCBI taxonomy): domain Eukaryota; kingdom Viridiplantae; phylum Streptophyta; class Magnoliopsida; order Santalales; family Viscaceae; genus Viscum; species Viscum album. The sequence goes on along the minus strand of OY728136.1, from coordinate 1,949,897,857 downwards.
ACCTGGGTAGCTCTCACGGTCAATATACCTTTGGTCTGTAGAGCATCAATAAAAGATAATGACCCCTGTTAGCTCTCCCAGTTAATTTTCTATGGGCCATAATTGTTTTAATAATATCCCCCTTCATATCTCTCGCGGTCTAACCCCTTTTTTCTATGACCACCTGGTATCTCTCACAGTCAACACCTCTGGTCAACCTTAACAAAAATTCATAATTAAATAACCCTACCTCATGAAAATTTCACAGTCAAATCCCCCTTGGTCATATATTCAAAATGAAAAACCCATGAATCTCAAATAAATAGTAACTCCATCATAACAACATGAGGAATGGAAAACAAAGAAATCCTAGCAGACATTCATGTCCAAATAGACATAATCAATCAAACCTTTGAAACACACCCATAATCCTGGTAATAAAACTTATTCATAATCAATAACCCCTTTCCTCAAATATAGAACACCATAACATGTCTTAAATAGTGTTAAATTCCATAACACACTATACCCTGAACATGGGTATTAAACACTATTTGCATGTTTAATCCAAAGGAAACCAAAGAAAGGCACAATCCACCTACCTCGATGTTGTATGGTCAACACTCTTGAATGTTGTCCCTTGAATCATCTTATAATGACGTATAACTATGTAAAGGATAAAAAAATCATCCCTCAATAACTCATGAGATATGAGAAATATACAAGGGATACTCTAAGGGAAGAGATTACCTACAAGTTGGAATCCAACCCACTAAGCATTTTCTTAATCAGATATCGGATGGAGGAATGGGAGGATCTCGAATATCTTCGATTGATCTTTACACTCTTGAATGAACCGTGGGGAGAATAAGGTATTTCTAAGGACGAGATGCAACCCATGTTGATTTATCAAATAAAAATGGAATGTACATGGCCTGTTCAATTAATGTACACACCATGTACTAGATCAACCAGCTCTCACATTATGTGGTCAATGTGGTCACCTACATGGCCATGTACTTGTCCGTCACATGGCCAGTACATGACTACATGCGGAAATCGAGTACATGTTGTTTACTCCAAATTGCACGGAATTTACTTAGAAAATTTCCAAATTCATCCCTTTTCATATATAGAAACTCGAAATTAAGATTCTTACTTGAAATAAAGATTCACGTTCTTCCAATGACCATATTGTTTTCATCTCCAACATATAACAACAATAACATGAGAGTTTCATTTTGTTTTGAACTGGTTATTCTTTTTTTCTTCACCATGTGATATCCTTTATTTTTCTCTTACACTAGCCATATCTTGTGAATCTATATGTTTCATCATTCCTTCCAAGTCATTAATATAATTGACTAACATGTAATTAAGAACCATGTTATATGGATTGGATCTTCTCCATGTGTTCTTCTGAGTTCCATCCCCCATGATAGATCGTTTTTATAAACCACCCTTCAAATTCTTGGATTTAGAATCCAAGTTCTTCTCACTATTCATACATGAAATCATCTTGGGATAATTTTTGTTCATCAAAGTCATCTGATTTCATCCCAAGGATTATACTTCGTTAAAAATTTGGTTTTTTGATCATATTTTCTTATCACCATTGGGTAAATGTTTTTATTATAATATATCAATTTTTTGACCTAAACCATTGTATACATTAGAGATGTTATTAAGAATTCCAAATCGTACTTTAGTATGAAATTTGTTCAATGCATTTGGATGCTTCTTATTATTCTTTTTATTTATCACCCTTCTGATATAATCCCTTTATGCTTTTACAGTTTGAGCATTTTACCAAAACATTAATTCATAGTCATTAATCTATTACAGTAGCAACATTGACCCACAAATATTTATTTATTGATATCTTTTGTATGAGATTGTTGGATGTTATTCATGATTTTTTGTTCTATTTCTGGGGAAAATCATTCCAAATTATTCTTCTTATCCAACCTAGACCTGGTGTTATGTTCCATATAAAATTTATTTGTCTTTACTTGTTTAGAATTAGTCTTCATACATGTAGTTTTTGTTAAATAAAATTTACAATCATTACTATAATATAATATGGATTGTACATTTTCACTATCAGCTTGTTCTAATAAATCATTGAATCATGTAATGATATTCGTATCATTTGTTATATTTTTTTGAAATGTATAATTCCTCAATGACCATTTAGTACCATTAGAAACTGTTTCCTTATTTTTTATAGACTCAATTTTTTCCTTCTCATGATTGGCCAAATTTATTTCTTGTTCTAGAATTTTCAGATATAATGATTTTCAGATTTTTATGGTTGTAATAAAATTAAGTTCATAGACCTCATTTATTCCCCCAGCATCAACATCATGCAACTTAACTAATTTCTGAATAAAATATTCATGTTCCTTCATTTTAAAGGTTATTTAATTTACTTTTAAACCCTTGAATTCTGTGTAATTTTTTGATTTATCTTCAAGTACATGGATACTTTAATATAGATTCATTTTCACTATATCATTCACAAAAAAAAATTGATCCATTTTTTAGAAGTTATAAAAATTTATTTTTTAACCATAATGGTTCTAATCTATCATGAGAGCTTTAAAGAAGAAAAAAAAATAAATCTCTTCTAAAAAACACGAGCTTCTTCTTCCATCTATGTGACAACTTACATCATACATTGAAATATTCCACACCAAAAAAATTCTATTTGATTAGGATTATCATGATGAATAACACATAATCTTTTGATTGATAATTCATGATAATTTTTATATTTTTCATCATCAACTTTTATCCTAGAATATTCATCATGATGAATGTGATAAAATATACTATCACATACCTCCTAATCAGTAGTTGTAGGAAGGTTATCCATCTTTTTGGTTGAAACCTGAAAAAAATTCTCATTACATTCAGTTTTTGATATATCTATATTTTTTGCAAGGTATGGAAAAAAAATACTTCATATTATTTAGATAAGAGATTCTTATTCTTTATTTTTCTCTTTTACATAGTTTTATAATTAATCACTATCTTGGAAGATATTCACATCCAGTAAATGGTACCTATAAATTAACCAAAAAATAAACTTATCTATTGAATTAGGAATGAAATTCAAGTCTTCAACTTAGAATAAAATCACTATAGAAAATATGAATGAGCTGAAATGTTCCTCTGATACAAATATAAAAGAACTGGTTGGAATATTTCTAACAATGAGAGGAGGGATAAAGAGTGTTAAGGGATTTTTTAATCCAATTGTATTTTTTATTTCTTTACCTCTTTTACCTGTTTTGATCTCAAATCTCATATTCCATTATCCATATCATATTAAATAATACTAAATAAGTAAATACCATCTCCCAATGTTTTTACAAGGTTCACATTTCAATATGAAAAACTATTCCTTAGCATGGTCAAAAATTATACGTACAACACAATCCTATTGAAAACAATCATTTTTTTGTGGATTATAATGAGAATTTTGTGACCTAATAATCATGTTGTACTATGAAAACAATCTAATAGTAAATGATTTACAAAAGTGAATGGATATGTATACTGCCTCCCAAGAGAGTCATCTATTTATTCATAAGGTATGGAACCACCAAGAATATCCTCCAACTGATGAGTCATATCTGATTTCATAGTTCAGATATGTTCTTCTACACATTACTTGATACATGATTTGTAGAAAGAGAGAAACTCTTCATACATATTCCCAACATAACCAAAAAAGAATCTCAATATTACACTTCTATTATTTAAAAAAATATTAATGAGTTAGAATGATGTACAATATTCTCCCTAACCCAAATGATATTCAATTGATTTCAATTTGTCATATTACATCATGTTCTACCTCCAATCTATGAGAGACAAATAAATGAAGTAGTATATTTCAATTTCAAATTCATTATTTCTTCTTAAATTAAAAACAAGCTATACAAAATAACCTTTTACCATTTTTTCTAGAATCACGAAAAACCTTTAGGACCGTCAAAACAATAATGATCACTTCAGCATTGCATCTTCAAAATTGGTATGGGATGAATAACTAACTATATATTATCTAGTCTGTTATTTATCATTGAAAAAAATTATTGAATATTATAGTGGTTTCATATTCTTCTGATTCGATTCTCAATACCATCACATGAGTGTATTCATTTAATATTCTTAATCCTTTTCCAAATATGAACATAGGTCAACATATAGTGCTTCTTTACACAAAAAATCTATTTGTGGTTGATCTTCTCTGTCTTCTCTGTATCAACTAGCTACACACATGTTTATATTTTGAGAAACATTGAGAGTTATTATATCCTAGAAATGGTTCATAAATACCACATATTCAAAACATCTATTTTTACAACTCCCTTGTGAAGCTCGAAACCTTCAAAAACAATGATTCATTCACATAAAGAACTACCTTCGTCAAGATCAATTCATCAATGAATAAAACCCCATCATCAGGAAGCACTAATTACATAGAAACATAAAACTCAGTCAAGACCCATGTAGTCTTTTTTCGATGATCAATATCACATAGAAGGATGGATTTTTAGAGATCCTCAATCATTGTAAAATCATAGAAATTTTGGATTTTCACTATTATTTCCTTCAAAAACGAAGTGGTGTTCACCTCATATTTATAGGATTTCTAGTTCGTGATGCATCACTACTTATAGATCAATTGTGAAACCTCTAAAAAATATCCTCACAGTGCCCTCCATTCAAGATGCTCATTTAGTATTCATCATTATATATAAAATCACCCTAAAACCACAATGCACATGTGATGCTCTACTTATCGTAATTTATTAAATTATCATCATCATCTGTCATGCTCGATAACATTATAAATTTTATTCCAGATTTTGTAAATCCCATTCCTTTACCATTTTCATGATGTTTCATTCCTATAAAACACCCTTTCACAATTCTAGATTCTTCCTCAAGATTTTTATCCCCAAAAATATACAATAACTGTAAAATTCCATTGCCATAAAAATTTTCGTTTGAAACACCAACCATAATGATATTCAGTTATCTATATTTATTATAAAACTAAAATTGATCCCTTATTAAAGCTTCATCCATATTACTTCCAAAGGTCACTTAATTACAAAATCACTGGATTTTTTTCATCACAAACCCAATCTATTATGATATTTAAACATTGATTTAACACGTTTAGCATCATCCAATTTACCAAGGAATGTGTTCTATCTCCCCTAACATCAAAAAATATATTCATTACTAATAAAACCTAAATATGATTTACAACACTATTAGTAACCCTTTACATTATAAGGCTTTCATCTCATGTAATCTAAACAATATATGATTTTTTTTATATAAAAATCAAAAAATCATTGTCACATTTAAGAGGATAATTATTCCACCATGAAATCACATTTGAACAAATGAATCAATAATAATTATCCATGAATCACCATGAAACACAAATTATTCAAACCATTCATAAGTTTCATGAAATATCAAGACATGAGAACACTATCCAATATTCATTAACATTGGAACTACTTCATCATATTTATTTCAATGAGATATTCTAATCGCATTAAAAACCATTGAAAATTAATGAAAATAATTTGAAAAGAAATACAATATATACACAAATGGGTCTCATGAAAAAATACCAAATTTCATTTAAAATATATATAAATCAATACGTAGATCTTATTTTCACATTTCTCTCATGTTTAAGATTGATCCTCACTTTTTTGACCCCTCCTCCAAAAAAAATATATTATCATATAACTCTTCCATCCAAATATGGGTCAGTATTCTATTTATGTTTTTGGATTCCACTAGGTAATATTTTTAATGATTTCACTCACGTCATTATTTTCCATTCCCTCAGTGAAGCTTTCATGATGAAGGCTTGTATGACCTATTTTAAAGGCATTCATTTGGTCATCTTATTTATCTCAATTTGGTCCAATAAATTGAATATAGTTAATGAGGAGTGTACAATGAAATTGATTTAGGTTTTCTATTATTTATTACCTCAAGTGTTGATGTTTTATAATATCATTAATTGTTCCACATACTAGATTCACCATGTGTGTCTTGAAGTTGTATCTGCCTTGAATTTGTTACCTATCATTGAGCCAAATGAATTTTTTGAACCCAAATACATATCAAGAACATATTCCTCCAAGTGATATTTCCATTTTGGTGTTTAATATTACAATAATATTTTTTATGTGTTTTTATCCAAATAACCTCTTATAGTGTTTGATTTTAATTATAATTTGTGATATAATAATTATTGATAGATCACTAATTTGTTGTATCATGGACAACAAACTTATAATTTAATGTATTAAGATTAATGGGGGGAGTGGTAAGGCCTAATAACCTAATTAATTGGAACAAAAGGTTTTCCATCATAAATAATTTTAAATGTGCACGATGATACTTATGAATGATATATATATATATATATGGACATGGTACCCTCTCGTAAATGTGATCTTGGCATGGAGAACCTATCCATATGATATGGCTATGGGGCCTTTTAATCTTTTGAACTTTATAAAGCATCCTAATTATAGAATGAAACATGTGAATGGACACCCATTACATTCGATATGGGAATGAAATCACTACATTACAATGTTACTAGAAATGGTTCCCCTATTCTGTGATACTAGGGACAATGTCACCTATTCTTGTGATACTATGAATGAAAACCCTTACTGTGATACTATGTATAAAATACCATATTCTTCAAATACCAGTCATGGAATCCCTATATGGTTACATAGGGAATGGAATCCCTTACTACTATAATACTAGGCTTTATGACCCTTCACACATGTTTAGAGTTATTTCTGCATGGCTAAAGAAGGTACTACCATCCTGGTTTTTTAGGAATAATATCCAACCCAATTATAGTTTTCATTAATCCTTATTATATCTAAGAACTAGAATATTATTTTTATTGAATGGATATTATAGATTCCATTGGTGGTGGCCTATTGAGTTTATTTCACACTCCATCAAGGATTCTAATGGTACACAAAAAATATATAGAATTTCAGTTGTATATAATGGGAAACATCTTATAATGAATGATTTAATTAGATGATATCTTGGTATTAGATGACTATGATGGAGCGTATGATTCCTAGATAGAATTTTCACTTTTTTTTCCATCAATATATCAAGTATTGTACTAAATACATAATTCCATGTACACATTTTTTACCTATTTTGTATTGAAATTACATTGTCATCTATTATATATGATTTATAATACCAAATTTTACTATTATTAATTGATTTTATCTTTATTTGGATTCACCATTATTTTCTATTGTAGATTTTATTACAATATAGTAGGTTACTAGTCCTATTATTTTAGGTTCTATTTCAGTTTTTCCCATAGATTACAAATTATTCCATTATTTATCTATTATTACTTATTTAATTTTTTTCACTCTAACATGAAGGTATCATCTCCACACAGACAAACACTAGGACCTCACTACTACTCAGCATTATCTGGATTATGGGGAGGTTTAGTTGAAGACATATGGCCCACCAGCTCGATGATCCTTCCAATGGCACCCTGGTCAAGAGTTCAAAAAGTTGTATTAGATCATTTAGTTACATTATTTTCAATTTTGGGAATATTGATATTAGTATTGGGAAGCTTTTAACCATGTTTATAAGCCATTATTGGGAGTAGTTGACCCATGAACAAGCCAATATCGGTTTTCCTAAAATAAGGAAATATTTTTTGTATTAATATTATTATAGTGAATGTCATTCCCCTAATGGGTGGAACCCTTGAATTGGGATTTTATTATTTATATGATTCTGAAATTTATATTAACATGGCCTGATGAGATGATGGATTTCCATTTCCTAAATCATCTTAATAACCTGTTAGAATTAAGTTTCTATGCATATGGCATGCCATATAAGGTGCATTCTTTTATTTTAAGACATTTTTATAAGTTCCCATTTTAATATAAATGTTCAAAAGAATAAAATTTCATGAAAGGGATTGAGAAAAAAATAGATGATACTTAGATTGTGAGTGTTATACTAAATTGTTATTTCCTTCTTATGATATAGTAGATATAATTAGTAGTCAACTATAGAATGTTGAGCCATGTACAACTGGTCACATGTACTAGAATGTGTTATGGTATTGATTATTTCGACCACAAATTTTGGATCATAAGGTGTATGGAAAATTTTATGTCTTATGTGGTGAATCATTTGGTTCAACTATTCAATGTGAAATGTACAATAAATATGAATTTTTAATAAGATATAAATAGTAAAACATAGAGCATAACCCAATCCAAGCCTAACTAGTGGGAAGTAGGTAGTGTCACTAATGTTCTAAATAAATATTTCTATCACTTAGAAGAGGCACTTTGAGAATGATGAGGGATGAAACTACTTCCTAAGAAGGATTGTTAACATAATATTTATATATCCATGATGTTAAAAATGTTGAATATTATAGAAGTCATGTGTTTGGAATTTGTAGATAAATTCCACAAGGACGCCCTCCGGTCGTATGCCAGGAGGGTGGTGAACACCATGCATAATAGGTAGTGCGCCTTGTGCTTCCTTTGATACATATATAGTGTCACATGTATCACTAGTTCTTATTCTTGAAATTCTTGACGATTATCAGTTTTGAGTAGAATTCCAATGTCTATTTTAGATGATACCGAGAGCCCCATACTCTTCCCATTCTATAGGAGAGTTGACCTGGGATATCTAGTAGCAGTATCTAACCATGTTTTTGCTAGATGGTTGACCACAAACCAAATAGTTATGACTCGAGAAGATTGTTTCTATATTTTAGCATCATTAACACCATATAAAGAGGAGATGAATGATATCTAATTATATTCATCAAGGATCTTCCAAACACGGGTTGGATATTCTAAATTTAGCTGGTAAATATCAAGATGTGGCTTTGAGGGATTTGCAATCGAGATTCATGGATTATTTGTTCTTTAGCACCCTGAGAGCTGACTTTGGAAGGGTTTTCATGAACATGGACTATGGGTCATAGAAAATTTATAAATTATATAACTCATTTTATAGAACATCATTTCTATTCAGCAATTTATATAGAAGATGACCCAAAAAATTGAGATGGTTTATGATGGACATAAAAATCTATTCAATCATATGTAGATATTTTATGGATATATACCATATCTAATATAGAGAACCAGGACTTGATAATAGAGTAGTATATAAGAGAAGTATATGGTATAATAAAAGGTAGTTCAAAACCTAGATAGAGTAGTGGGTTGACTAGCATTTGGATGTTTCTCTTAGAGACTACGCACGTGGGATTCCTTAATAATATGACATCCACATACAGCTATATGGTATTTTACTATTGTGGGATGTAGGGAATAAGAAGGCACAATGTCCAAGAGACCCTAAAAAGTGCCGAGTCTATGGACGATTGGGAAACCAGTATCATTTATGTAGGACATTTCCATATTTCTTGAGTGGGACTGGATCAGTGATATGTCCACCATCATAAGCAGGGTTAGTATAACCTTTTTGGAAAGGTATATAGAGTAACAATAGACATACAAGAAGGGAAAGTTTTTAATTATTGTGTTATCTAGGAATTATATATAAATGGCTAGCCGAGAGTTCTTACTCCATTATTTAATGTTTCAATTTAGGGTCGAGGATCATGCTATATTTATTCAATGCAGCTTATACCATAGAAGAAAGATTCTATGCCACCTAAATTTCAAGGTACTATTTTATTATCCTATACTATAGTGTATTCCCTTTTTATTATAGGTTCATCACACTCATCTACCCTTGTCATTGTGGGGGAAATCGATGTACATTATGTTGATTATTCTAGTGGAATTAGGATGCTCAATACAGCATTGGGTATGTGTTCATATGGAATAGGATATTGTAATGTCTCCCCTATTAAGGAAGGAATATAGCCTTTCTTCTGGGACATATCTGTCCTTTAGATGAGCCGTTTTGATATCATTCTGGAGATGGAGGGCTAGTTCCTTGACCTAACTATGTGGATTTTTATCACTAGAGGTTTCTGTTGACATCCCCAGATGGCCATATTTAATATCACATGGGATATTGGGATATCCACACTAGTATATATGGACAAGACCATCTAGTGTTACTTAGAGTAACAAACCATATTTCATTATTTTTTATGGAGGAAAATGGAATACATTAGATTGAGTTTCCTCCTATTATTAGTTTATTTAGGGATGTTTTCCCCCAATGATTTTTCTGGACAAAATTTTTATAGAGAAGTAGTGTTTTATATCAAGCTAGTACTCCGAGCTACACAAATATCCATTCCTCCTTACATGATTGATACTACATACATAAAAGAGATAAATACAAATCTATAAGACATATATGTTGAATTTTATATATGGTCAAATACATTTATCTGGGTTTCATCTGTACTCTTTTTCATGAATGATAATTCAACCCTACGGGCTAGTGTGGATTACTTGAAATTGAATAAGCTTATAGTGAAAACCCAGTATCCTTTACAACACATATATGATATTTTAAACTAACTCAATGGAATGAGAGTGTTATAAAATATGAAAAAAATATTGATTTATCATCAGGTTCGAGTTGGAACTTTATATATTTCACTTGTGGATTTCATTGTACATTCGGGATTATATTATAATCTCATTATGTATTTTGGTTTAAAAAAATTCATTCCATATTCTTGGATTTCATGAATACGATTTTCAATCCATATATGGATTCCATTATTATGGTCTGCAAAGTTGAAATCATGATGTTTTATCATACTATATGTGAACGTGATAATCTTCTTGATTTCCTTATAAATACACTGAGAGAGTACTAGTTGTATACCAATTTTAGTAATTATTACTTCTAGTTTGAAGAGAATCACTTTTAAGGTCACATTATCTTAGAGTAAAGAGTATCAATTGAATGATGAAATATGAGAGAAGTGGTAACCTCCTATTAGTCCAAGAACAAATTTTAGATAAACAGTTCCATAGTGATAGGTATTCACAAGAGGCATTTAATATTGGAATTACCATTAATATAATCAATTGTTACATGATTTAATAATAAGTGTGTTATGTGTTTATGGTCTAAATCCTAGGAAATAGAATTTCATGAGATAAAAGGATGATTGACAACACCATTGATACTAAATCTTCTAGAGGTGTGAAAGAGCTATATAATATATTTCGATGCATGAGGAATTTTTTTAATAGATTTTATAATGGAGGGAGATAGTGACATTGCATATAGGTCACAGTATTTGAGGCCTCATGAGTATAATTACCAATCGCACAATATAATGTTAGAATTTTTTTTCACCCCTTCTCTAGTTAGAGTAATTTCCTATTAGGAGAGAATTATTTCAATTTAAGGACCAAAAAAGCCTCAGGTATATATTTAAACTATGAGACATTACTCTTAAAAAGAAAATATTTTCAATATATCTATATATATCTTATATTGACCATCACTTTTCATAAATTAACATCACATAAGATGTGAATAATACAAAATATATTATACAAATAGACTCCTAAATACTATACTTGTCTTGTGCCTTCGGAATTATGGAAACATAAACACTAATACATAAGTGAGATATGTTATCTCTAACTTAATTCATCATGAATAGAACCATTCTTAATCATATTTAACATAATACATATCTATATAACATGGGGATAGAAGCATAAAAAGTTGTGAGATCAAATGCTGTGTAAGGTTAAATTAGGTAGATTTTTAAGAAAGATCATGAGCATAATGGTATATTAACATGATCCTGAAAATAGAATATCTTTTCAAACATATAAATATCATATAAAGAAATCATGACATAATTCTAGGTAGTTCACAATGAATGAATCATATGTAAATAATGAACCTAAACCATGAACGAATAAATTAATAATAAAACATGGAATTTTGGAAGACACATAAAAATATTTAATGATTTAAATACTAGTTAAAGAATCTATGTCGAGACCATCTTATTGTAAAAATTTAATTATTTAATCGACTTCCCTCATTGTTTAAGCCATATTATACTTAGTCATGTTCGCCCCTCATTATAGCACTATATTGAAGAATATAGTTCATTTCCCATTTTATCCTTCTCTACCATCCATGCATATCTCATGAGATATAAATAATTACCAAATGCAATGGTGGGGAATATATTTCCCATCCATATAATAATTAAATCATACATACATGTTCCACAAGATCATAAATAATCATATCATAACCCATGGAATGAAATGGGTATTATAAACCTGTAATAATATCATAAAATGTAGAAATAGACAGGTTTCATTATCATTTTATCATAGACATGACCGATGAAAAGAAGCTGGTTTCCAGATCATAAAATAATTGATAGAGAAATTGGTTTAAAACCTTATAACACTTCATATATGAATAGTTTTCATAATAATTTTTATAATAAAATCATTTCTATTTAGAGAAAAAATATTAATCGAATCATTGAATAATTTATTCATAAAGTCATGAGTAACAAAAATGGTTGTTATCATAGTAGGGAAATACTTTTTAAAAACCTTTTAAAATCATTTCTTGGGGAAAGTATCCTTTATTAATTGTATTGATTTTTAAAAAAAATATCATTTTTCAGAACATTTTTCTTCGAAAATAAATTTTGAAACATATAATGGAAGCATTAAAAATAATATTTTTTTTATCCAGTTTCTATGAAATTGGTCTTCCATGATCTTTTGAAAACATTTTTGAAAACATGATTTTTTTAATATATTAGTCGTCCAATGAAAGAGAGAGACTATAAAATTTCACATAAAACATTATCCTAGATACCAAATAGTATAAACAATGTACTAATACATGGATATATCTTTAATAAATGTAGGATAATTAAAATCATGAGTTCTCTTGAGATATGGATCATAATATTTCATCATAGGACGAATAAACATAATCAATTTTGAAAAGCAATGAGATTGTTTCAATAAACACATATAACATGGTTAAATGGGATCATAATATCCCATGAAATAAATGAAATTACATGAAGTTAAAAATCCCATTAAAATAATTAAATTCGGGATATAACATGTAAAATGTATGCATATACACATTGAAAATGTGTTTAGGTGAATAACAAAACCTAAGTCTTAATGAAGTAAAAATGGGACAAAACTGTTCTACCAATTTATTATCTTTTGAAACACATACCCCTTGAATGAATGTTAATAAAATAGATATGTAAAAACCCATGAATTTGATTATAATATTAATATAATATAATCATTGTTAGTACATACACAACACAAAAGTATATTGTAGTGAACATAGCATGTATCTCACAGAAAAAGAATGTGAGATGAAATCCCCTTACCTTGTGTCATGACTCTTGTTGTACCAATTCAAAGAACCTATATTATAAATATACATTTAATATAAATATTTAAAATATTTATGAACATATATCACTGGTTTTATTATTATATTATACTACACACTTGTTAACAATCCTATAGTGAGATTTCACTTCGAGTAATACTCGCTTATTTTTTTGCATGTGTCTTAATTTTTTATCTAATTTGTATTTATAATTTATATAAAAATTTCTTGATTAAAATCATGATATAAATATCATTTATATAAATTATATATATATATTATAATAATCTATAGAATATATAACTATGAAACAGATTACAACATCCACGGTGACGGTAGGCTGTATGTATGCCGGAACACTATTTCTATTTAATTTTCTTGTAGAAAAATGAATGTAAAATACATACACACACCCAAATATATATATATATATATATAAGTAGATTTATGATATCATATATTTCCTATATATTACCTAAAACCATCTTTAACACAATCCATGTAGTGTATGAATGAATGACATCACTTTGAGAGGGAAGTAGTCCACACATCCTCAAATTAAATTATCGTATTAAAATAAAATTGAAATAAAAAATTATTTTTATTGTAAAATTAATAAAATAATATTAATGAAATAATAAATATAATATTCTATATAAAAAAACAGATTGTATATCATAATGTATTCTATGAGAGGGATAAAGTAAAATTGAACAATAATAGTTTAGTGATGTGGTAGTTCCCCACACACATAAACAATATATTTTTTCTACATTAGATGGAGGTGTGTGTGTAAAATAATGGAAAAAAGAAATTGGAGGTATGTGATTGAAAATAAAATAATGGAAAAAAGAGATTATGTTACCTCTTAATCAGGTAAATCCTTTTTTTATTCCAATAATCATCATTGGATTTCCTTCTGCCAAAGGGAAGGATTATAAGAGAAATTTATGTTTTATAGGAATTTTATTGGGATGATATTTACTGAAATTAAGAGGCTTTAGAGGTATTAAGATGTGGGAGAGGATTTGGCCTATTATAAAGATGGAAAAGGACTGACTTGGAATTTTGGAAAACAAGTTAGTTGTACACATATTTTGTCCTTAATTTTTCTTTGTTTGACCTTAACCATTAAGATTAATTTTAATCCCTGTTACTAATCATTTTGGTTAGAAATAAACATGAGGATATTAGAATATAAATATTACACTGAATTCAATAGTTTATGTTAGTTTTTCAAAATTCAATTCCCAGAAGAATCAAATTTATGATTACTGTTAATCCTGCTGATGGGAAGAAATTGCAGGTCTTTAATGTTGGGAAATGTTCAAACTTTTGTAAAGTTTTTATATTAAATTTCAATGTTATATAGTTTATAATGAACTAAATTTTATTATTATATTGTTAATTATCAAATATGACCTTAAAAGAAATATAATTTATACTATTGAAAATATAACTATTTAAACCAATCGGACGTTTTTAACATCAAAGTAGTATTTTGACTATTCATAAAAAAATGATTCTCCAAAAAAATCCAATACATTCACCGTAAGATAATTTTACATTACAAAATAAAAATAGAGGATTATTTTAATGAATTAAATTTCCAAAATTTTCTCAAATAAATTATATTATCTTTCAAAAAATTACATTAAAACTAGTTTATTCAAAAAACATTATATTTTGCCACAAAATCGATTTACAAAAAACCATATATTTCATTATCAATATGATTTATTTATATAAAAAATTATTATAAATATTCTAAATGTAGTTATTATTGTTTATTTTTTATTTATAATTTCTAGTATATAATTTTCACATTTAAATAATTGAAACTCTAAACAAATGTTTTGTAGAAACATTGTTGTTGTGTGTAATGTATGCAATGTCTATGTTGTGTGTAAAATATGCCTAGTCGATGTTCCATGTAACATAGGACAAGTTGTATTCTTGTAACTTATTTTATTTTAGTTCCAAGTGAATGGAATGTTTGAATCTGTTCATTTTATGAAAAAAAATTTAAATTTATTCGGAGAAAAATTTCTATAAAAACTATGATATTTACATTCTAACCCCATTAAAATGAATTTATCCTTCAAAATTCATCACATTGGTAAAAATAAATGAGGATAATTATTCTTCAACATATATTAATTTGCCCATATACCTCCCTCTAAATTGTGATTTCTACATAGTGGTTTGACCAAGTGAGTGGTCTTGTTTTTTGAACATTCCTTGTTTGATCTAGAAATTCAAAAGTTTTCTCCTCGTAAGAAATATCATGATACATTTTTATGAACACTGAGTTTAGTAAATTTTATGGGTCATGTATAATCTTCATTAAGATAGATATATGGAACAAATCATGAATTTGAGAGAGATTTGGGTGAAGTGACATTCAATAGGCTACCATCCCAATACGATCCATCATTCTGAAGGAATCGATATATATAGGGATTAGTTCTCATTCTACCAAAATCTCATAACCTAATTCAATGGTGATATATTTAGAAATAATTTTTTACAGACTTAAAATTCCATATCACAATGATGGTTGTCATCGTAAATTGTTTACAGACTTTGAGGTGCCATGATGTGTTGCTGAATAGTTCTAACATTCTCAACCATTTCATTAGAAATCTCATGTCCAAATATATTTCATTCTCAAACTTCATCCTAATAGGCTGGAGCTATAAATTTCAGCTGATAAATGACTTCATTAGGGTAAATATAAATTCTTTAGTGAAAACTATGGTTGTACGAAAAATAATCTAGAGGATAGTGTTGAACCCAACTACCTACGGAATCCTAAGAATAATATCTCAACATATCCTCTATTGTTTTAAATGTCCATTCAAACTTACCGTCTATCTAAGGATCATAAGTACTGTTTAAACTCAATTCACAATCAATTTATTTCTGAATACATCACCCAAACATTGAGGAGATCATCAGATCATCATCAGATACATTAGAATGTGTTACTCCATTCAACATTTCCACTTCTATAATGTATATCATAACAAGATGATCCATAGAGAAGTCTTCTATGATACAAAGGAAGTGTGGCTTGTATGGTTGGGTGGATAGATTCCTTGATAGGCTATGATTCCTTGTGTTTTCTCACTGGGCAATAGGATGTATCCCCACCCGTGCACAAGAGCTATAGGTTCTCATACTGAGTATACATGTATTCTCACGGTACATATACTTTCAGGTCTTCAGGAGTTCTTCAGGGACCGTGCGAGACCTTGCTAATTGGGCGTTGAAGTTTTGCTGGTTGGAGTTTTTTCTTTGTTTTTGTTATCATACTTTAGAGCTTTTCCTGTACTTTTACTTTTGTTTCATTTTTGTATAAAACATGCATATGGGTTGGTTTTGGGTTTATTTTCATTTACTAGTTCCTTTTTCTTATGTTGTTTGACTCATCCTATTTCCCAATCTTATTTAAAAAAAGGGTAATGCCTCCCATATTTGTGA
Organism: Viscum album; assembly: GCA_963277665.1. Taxonomy (NCBI): domain Eukaryota; kingdom Viridiplantae; phylum Streptophyta; class Magnoliopsida; order Santalales; family Viscaceae; genus Viscum; species Viscum album. The sequence goes on along the minus strand of OY728136.1, from coordinate 1,949,880,937 downwards.
AAACTCATACACTTGGTGCTAGTCGCCACTCCGGGGCATACTAGAGGTGGGACTAGGGGTCATTATCTCCCTTTCACTATTGCCAGCTCAGGAGGGGCATCTTTGGTGGGAGGGGTCATGACAGAATGGATTTAGAGATAGAGGATGAGGGATAAGATGGAGTCTGGAGTTAGGCATAGTGAGGATTGCATGGGATGGTAGGGAAATAGTGTCGGGTGATCTTGTAGCGTGAAATAGGCAAGGGAATACTGGCTAGGAAATGGTATTTTAGGGCCCCTTGTGATCTGATGCAAGGACTCTGGACCTATTGAACGACGAAGTGAGGCTACACTTATTGGAGGATAGAGACCCTAGGAAAGGTACATGCATCATAGTGAAGTGTGTTCTTGTGTTTATGGGGAATTTTGGGGATTTAAAATGAATATGGAGTCTATGAGAATTTATGAACAATATTCTACACTACTTGTGCTTAGGCATTCAATGTTTACCTTGAAGCTATGGAACCAGGGAGATGACCACGAGTAGTGCGGGAGATCCAGGCCCAGGGGGGTTGACCTGTCTGATTGATGGAGGGCTGACCGAGAGGTGGAGGATTATTAGTGGAAGAAGACTCTTCGTGACTTTTAGCGTAGGACCCTTGGGAAGTACGAGGGCAACATCTCTGACATGGAGACAGAGAGATGGATAGAAGATCTGGTGATTGCTTTCAGTTTGATCCGGGATCCAGTGGAGTACTGGGTTCCTCTGTCTATGAGCCAGATGCGGGGAGCGACATGTCAGTGGTGGACGCTATATCTCGGGTAGAAGAGGGATACTAAGGCTACGTGGGCAGATTTGGAGAGGGAGTTCGGGGCAGAATTCTTCTCTTCCATAATGAAGGCTGAGAAGATGAAGGATCTACTCTCCCTCCAGTAAGGGAGCATGTATGTAAGAGAGTTGGGGATCAACTTCAAGGATCTCCTCCGTTTTTCTCCGGACATCTTTCTAGATGAGGATTCTTGCGCAAGACGTTTGGAGGAGGCACTTCGACATCCTCTACAGTATGATGTTACTCCCTTCATCCAACCGACGTACTTGGAGGTCCAGAAGAAGGCTGAAGTGGTGGAGAGGATGAACACGTGTGGAGGTGCCTCATGAGAGGGAATCCAGTTGGGCTCATCGAAGGGGAAAGCTGTCAGCAGTAGGCCTCCAACATCAGGGCCCTCTAGGTTTCGACCAATAGGGAGCAGGGCTCATCAGTTTCAGTTTCAATCTCACAGTCCTCACCCTTTTCCTTCGGGATCGAGAATGAGGTGTTTCATCTGTGGCATTCGTGGGCACCTTCAGAATGAGTTCCCAGACCATGTACAGTACAATGGTGGTGGACCAGTACAGCACCCGCCTCAACCACAACAGTTTTATTCTAGGCCCTTCGAGCAGCAGCAGTAGGGGCAGCGAGCACTTGGTCCTCTGAGGGTAGAGGTTGCAGGAGGAGGATGACCTCAAGGACCTCGACCAGGGCATGGTCGGGGAGGTGTCCAACAGCCGAGAGGTAGAGGAGTTGGGCGTGGGCATTTTCATGCCGAAGAGGCAGCAGATCCAATAGGGCTAGAAGTCATTATAGGTATAATTAGCTTGTTTATTACGCTTTCCAAAGCCTTGTTTGATTCTGGAGCTTCACACTCCTTTTTTGTACCTAGTCCAGCATGTGCCATGGGCCTAGACATAGAGACACTTTTCGTACCCCTAGTTTTGAGAACACCAGTCGGAGATCAGACCTGCTTGTCCTATGTTTCCCGGGGATGTAGGTTTATGTTGGGGCCAGACCAATCCAGTGGAGATCTCCTTTTACTAAAAATGATGCCATACGGCTTCATTCTAGGCATTGAATGGATATTCTCGGTGTGTTTCATCATCGAATTTTTCTGAAGAAGGGTTGTGTTTTCAGGCGTGGGCGGCCGACATTTGACATTCATCGGTGAGTGGGGTTGCTTGGAGGGCATCCGGTGAGGGGAGCCCTTTATTTCCATGTTATTCAAGCTATCAATTGAGTCAGTAGATACGGAAATGGTTGAAGTCTCTGAGACCGGCAACGAGTTCATAGACGTCTTCCCCAAGGAGGTGGTGACTCTACCCCCTCGACGGGACACTGAGTTCGGAATAGACTTACAACCTGGTTACCGTCCGATTTCGATGGCCCCCTATCGGATGGAACCTGGGGAGCTACGGGAATTGCGGATTCAGATTGAATATCTGATCAATAAGGGTTTTGTTTGACCGAGTTCATCACCATGGGGTGCCCCAGTCTTATTCGCAAAGAAGGCAGATGGTGTTATCAATCTATGCGTAGACTACCGGAGACTGAACCGGGTAACCGTCAAGAACCATTACCCCCTACCGAGGATAGACGGTCTTTTTAACTAACTGAGGGGAGAATGTTGGTTCTATAAGATCGATCTATGGTCTGGATATCAACAGTTGAGGTTGAAGGAGGGTGAAATCTCAAAGACTACCTTCAGGTGAAGATATGGGCACTTTGAGTCTATGGTCATGTTGTTAGGCATTACAAATGCACCAAAGTCTCAGGAAGGTGTTTCATACCTTTTTTTGTTTTTTTATTCATTTGGGTGATTTGGCTTTCGACGCTTTTTTAGGTATTTTGAGCGGGACCCATTTTATATGCTGTTTCATATTGAATTTATTGTTTGACCTATAGGATGCCTTTGGGTATACCCTGTTACTAGTTTTACATGAGTGGGGATGGGTAAGGGGTTGTTGGTCATTGGGGTATTTTTTTTCCAGGGGATGCCAAAATGCTTATATTTGAATTATAATGTTTTAAACTGTTGAGTTTAGTTTATTGAACAGGATATAAATTTGATAGCAGCATTCAAGATCTCCATTTTATTGATTGATAACCGTTGAGTTAGTTAGAGGAATTCAAGACCTCAGTGCGGTTGATTAATAATCGTTGGGTTAGGAAAATTCAACTGTTTAGATTGTTTTTCATGTTTATGTGTTGTGTTTAAATATTCTATATGTGTAATTGCTGAATTTAATACATTAGAATCGTTGGGTTGTGTTAGGAATGGTCCAGTTATTCTTGAGTGATACTGATCACGGGTAGGGTTTCGCTCGGGTTATGTTGGGTGGTTCTGACCATGGGATTGGGTGTCATGGGCATTGGTTTGAGTCAGGATGACCATCAGGTTGGGCATGGCTGGGGTTACAGGGATGGAATGACCATCATATTTGAGAGGCATGGTCGTAGTGACATGAGGTGTCAGAGGTGTTGTGGCTTGGGTACTATTTTTGTGATTAATTCTCACCCTGAAATATTGAGTATTGTGCACAAAGTGAGACTCCGTGATGAGGTGGTTTTGACCACTCGTTTGGGTAGAGGACCATGTTAGTTGCGATTTATGTACTATTGGGTTGGGGGTTCTTATCATAGTAATCCACATGTGAGCTAAGGAGCCTTCAGGGGATAGCATTGAGGCTATTGGGTTGGGGCAGAGGCTATCCGTTATTTGAGGGTAGATATCATTGTCCCACATGATACTTTATTTGAGGTCAGACATCTTTGTCTCTCCAGATACTTTATTTGAGGTAAGACATCGTTGTCCCTTTGGTTACTTATTTGAGGGAAAACATCATTGTCCCTCTGGTTACTTATTTGAGGATAGACATCGTTGTTACTCCAGGTTACTGCTAATGGGGGTGCCTTCAGAATGTCTGTACTCGAGTCATGCGGTGTCAGGGGGCACATGGTGCCGGGTTACAAGACAGAGATTTTGGCGTTGGCCAAAGCATGTGAAACTCCACGGTGGCTGCTGAGCACCAGTGGGGTTTGTGTTTATTTTTACATTGTTATTTTTACATATTTCCTTATAAATTAATTCCTTCTAAAACACTTATATTAGGTACCCATCATTGGGTGGTATCCTAATGAGATTTGACTCACACCCTGCACATGACCTTTGGGATGCGTGTAGACATAATGGATTTTCATGTAGGAAAGATTCCAGATTCAAAAGCTGGGTTTTATTAGCTCTTTCATGGAGATGGTATGGACCATGAGGTTCTACCTAGGTGAAGGTACTAGGTTTTTATTTATTCTTGTATTAGCATGATTACCTGTTTTTCAACTACATATTTTTACCCATTGGAACCTTTTTATATTCATTTTTTATGACCTGTATTGGATGCATGTTTTTTTCTGTAGTAGTTACTAGTGATCAGCTTGTTGTCATGTTTATTTATACTATTTTTGTTTATATTTATTGATTCCACTGTTTAATGATATTTAATGTGCTTCCGCTCTGCGGGTTTGGTTCGAGTCTACTATGTAATTTATTCCGTTGCATCTTTCATATTATACATGGACCATTACAATTATCATTATTCTCCTAGAGGGTATGGCCTACCCACTATACCTATAAGACCCTCTCCGCTAGTCGGAAGCCTTTTTCATTCAGGGAGATGCGCCTAATGTATAGCACCCAACCCATTTAGCACTGTTTGGGTGGATCTTCATGTCTGGGTCACTACAAAGTGTAATCAGAGGAGTTCTTGACCTAGATTTAGTAGCAGCGTTTTACAGTCTACGGAAGATATTGAGACTTCCCTTTTATTTCTTCTAGTTTTACTATATGGGATATGGTATACTAGAGATAATTAGTTATTGGAACTAGGTTTCTAGAATGTTCTTGGGTGCCTGTAGCCCCTGGTACGAGGGATAAACCAAGGTTCCATGGGTGGGAATTACTATTTTCTATTTAATTAGAATACATTTTATATTATTTCCACCTCAGTGGCTCACTTGGTGTGTGATGTTATTGATTTTGATTTGTATCCCTTGACCTGGTGTGATAATAGAGAATTGTACCTTGGCCCAGAATGGAAAGGCGTGTTTTCTTGGCTTCTGATAGGCACATTTTTAGGGTATTTAAATTTCATAACTAGATGTATGCTTTGTGAAGTGATAATACCATGTGAATAAAATCAAATTCCATGATTTGTATTCTCTTAAATGTGAATAGGTGAAATTTATGACAGAATTTCATGTTGTTGCAATGTGTATTCCATGCTTTATATATTTTTAGAATTCCATGTGACAGTGTATTTGGGTCTGGAATTTGTACGACCAGGAAGGTACTATCAGTTTAGGTGATTGTGATCACCCGGATTGGGTGACTCAGTCGTCGGGATGTGGCAATGTTAGTTGTTAGGATGGACCTGGCCTGAGGTAATTTTGATACTTGGCTCTGTTAGGGGTGGGTAAGGAGGCCATGAGGCCAAGATTCCATGGGGCATGGTTGTAGTGGGGGAGAGTAAGGGTGGTAATTGTGTTCTTCAATTTACTTCATTCATATCTGTGTTGAATATGTATTGATATATATATGTGTGTGTGTGTGTGTGTGTGTGTGTTGTATTACCATTTATGGAATTCAGCGGGTTCCTTTTTGGGATTCTTGGATGGAGCATCAGATGGGATATGGTACAATGTCGTAGGTGTAGTATCAGGATCAGGATCTTGTGGAGGGAGAGCAGGAGCCGCAGGTACAAGATCTAGGAGAGGATCACGTTTAAGATCTAGTGGAGGCATGACAGCAGCCGGTTTTGGCAGTGTTTAGACCGTGGCTCGATGAGTAGCTCCGAGAAAGCCTTGTGTGTGTCTTGCAGGAGATAAACCAAGGTGTATAGTGTATATAGACATCTATAGAATATCGGGTGTAGGAGTTTTAGTCACTGCAACCACCACTTTTTCAGGTTGAGGGTGGTCCACAGGAGACTGAGAAATGGATAGAGTGTATGCAAATGATCTTTGAGCAGCTCCAGATGCCTCTATGGAGGAGGGTCAAGATGGCGACATTCATGCTGTGAGGACCGGCAAAGCGTTGTTGGGATGTGTAGGTTTAGGCTCACAGGAATGAGGGACTATCATGGAAGAATATCAAGGAAATGTTCTTTGAGAACCTCTACCCTGAGACATTGAGAGAAGAGAGATATCGGGAGTTCTTGATTCTTCAACAGGGAGACATGTCTGTCATGAACTATGCATCAACATTCACTAAGGTGTCTCACTTTTCTATGGGAATGGTATGAAATTACATGGCTAGGATGAGACACTTCAAGGATGGCTTACGACACACCATTCGGATCCCAGGGGAATATCTTCAAGTTGGTTTATTTTTTAGAGGTCGTAAATCAGGCGCTCATAACAAATGGCAACTAGAGGGATAGGCCTCTGGTTGGTCAGAAAATGGCTTTAGGTGAGGGTTCGGACAGTAGGAAGCAAGGAATAGATAAGTTCCAGCATGACAGTTATGCCATTTACTCATCCAGACCACCTCGTTACAGTTCATCAATGGGTTTCTTTCAGTGTTGACAGTCAGGTCACATTCAAACTCAGTGCGTTAGGCCTCCAAACGAGTGTCGGGCATGTGGATAGGTTAGGAATATCTAGAGGTTTTGCAGGAAGCCTTCTTATACAGCCAACAGGCAGGGACCAAGATAGACGGTGGCATCTAGATTTTGTTCAGATTCGGTACAAGGAGAGCGTAGACGAGGTTTAGCGGCACGTGGAGGACATGGCCAAGGTAGTGGGATCAAGCTGAGGGGTCAGTGGCCAGTGGCTTGAGCAGCACCGCAGGGAGGACAGGAACAAGCAGCCGTACATCAGGCAAGGTGCACGTTGTGGAGCTTCCAGCGGCTGATAAAGATGGTGAGACGATGATGGTTAGAGGTACATCATGGGTGTGTCTATGATTTCAATGGTTCCTTTTTGGCATGACCTGTAGAGGCATGTCCATTTAGAGTGCTAGTGACACACATGATCTATGTGGACTGACAAGAATCTAGTCAGTGGGATTGGCACCATATTAGGTGCATGATATATATATATATATATATATATATATATATATTAGATGTGTAGCATCAGGGGCATCGAGGATTTGGGTTACATGACGTGCCTTGGGCATCAGGGCATCGAGAATGTAGGCTACTTGAGGTTCTAGGCCCTAGTTCCTCATGGAGGCAGACGCTGAGGCGGTTCGGGATACGTTGGGTGTCGCGACTGACACATGAGAAACAAGGAGGCGTAGGGTTGATGATGCATCCTGGAGGACAATGCATCCGGAAAATAGGTTAGTGAACCCTTTCTTTGAGTTTTGTCGTGTTGAGACTGAGTTAGGTGATTCCAAAGGTGGGGATCCCCTTAAGGTATTTAACCATAACCTTTGAGACCGAGGACGTCAGGGTTAATTTTATTAGGGTGTTATGTCGGTACCGTCTCATGGTTTCATTTGATAGTTTGGCGATGAGCTATATTAAGGTGGGGAGATTGTAAGAACCCGAGTTTTTAGGACGGGTCCAAATTCCGACCCTATTTGAATTTTTGACTTGTTTCTAAGGAAGAAAGAGAAAATGGGAAGTTTCTTGAAATTTCCTCCCTATAGGCAGTGTACTTTTAAGTACTTTTTCTGTATATTTTAGGAGAGTACTAGTCGTGTGCTCACTGAGTATTTGCGGTGTAATGATTGGTAGAAATTTCTTACTACACGGCATGTTGTTTTAGACACTCTGTAAACCGTTGACTATGTGGAGGCCGTACATGGTGTGTAGGCCTATTGGCCGGGTAGAATCATTTAACCAAGTACACGTCGTTTCCTCTTTAGACATGCCCTAAAGGATGGCTGTGTATGAGGGATATACGTGGCATGTAAACCTGTTGGCTGGGGGGAATCGTTTTAAAGAGATACATGATGAGTTCTCCTTGGACAAGCCGTGTAGCCTATCCATGTATGAGGGATATACATGGTGTATGGGTAAGTCGACGTGAAAGATAATGAAAAAAAATTACACACGGTGTACCCCTAGGTACACGTCTTGTACCTCTAGGCTCACACCGTGTACTCATGTCGGCAGGTTCTGAAATGTAAGTCAGTGGAATTCCAGCCACCATTTGAACAATTAAATGATATACAGGGAATGTAGTCCTAATGTGCATTCCGTGTAGTTTCTTTTTTCGTTAAAATGGGCAGTAGCCTCGTTTTGTGGAAGAACTTAATTTTTCCACCGGGTTTCGCAAATAAACTGACTAGGTTATCAGCCTCTTCCCAATCCCTCGTTCGAAGTCAGATTTGATCACCGACGGATGTGTTGAAACCCCCTCGGCAAGGCATCAATTCAACTTTTTCCGTTTTGATTGATTTCTATTATAGAACGAGTTGTAGGGGTGTGACCAGTTTGGACACTTTGGTAAATCTACCGCGTTTTAGACATAATTTGAGGCTGTTATAGGAGGAGTAGCATCGTACATGTCTCAAGTAGGTGGTGCATACCTTTTATGGGGTTTTTGTGGTCATTTGGCTGAGGCGAACTTCAGCATGTTTTCAGGTATTTTGAGAGGGACAAATTTTATCTACTATTTCATATTGAATATATTGTCTGTCTTATGTGATTCCTTTGGGTATTCCTTATCACCCATTTTTCTTGAGAGGGGATGGGTGAGGGGTCATTTCGCATCTAGGAATTTTGGGCGGGGGATGAATTTTTTTTTATTTTAATTATAATGTTTTAAACTATTGAATTTAGTTAATTGAACTTGATATAAATTTTTTTGAGGCATTCACGACCTCAGTGATGTTGATTGATAATTGTTGTGTTAGTTAGAGGAATTCAAGACCTTAGTGATGTTGATTGATAACCGTTGGGTTAGGTAAATTCAAATGTTTATATTTTTTTTCCTATTTATGTGTTTTCTTAATATGATATATATGTATCTTCTTAATTGAATACGTTAGAACCTTTGGGTTGTGTTCATCATGGCCCATATATTCTTGAGTGACACTGATCACAGGTTGGGATTAGCCCTGGTTACAATGAGTTATTCTATCCACCATATTGGGCATCATGGGCGTCAGTTTGAGGCAGGATGACTTTCAAGTTGGGCATGGACCGGGTTACTATGATGGAAAGGTCATCAGACATGAGCAGCATGGTCACAGGGACACGAGGTGTCATAGGTGTTATGGATTGTGTACTATTTTGGTGATTACTGCTCACCCGGAATATTCAAGCAGTGTGCACATAGAGAGACTCCATGATAAGCTGGTTTTTGACTACTCATGTGGGTAGAGGGCCCCATTAGATGCGGTTTAGGTACTATTGGTTTGAGGGTCCTTCCCTTAAGAAGCCACGTGGGAGGTCAGGAGCCTTCAGGAGATAACATTGGGGTTATTGAGTTGGGGGGAAAAGGCTCTCCATTATTTGAGGGTAGATATTGTTGTCCCTCCGGATATATTATTTGAGTCCAAACATCGCTATTCCTCTGGATACTATATTAGAGGGCAGAAATCAATTTCCCTATGGTTACTCATTTGAGAGAAGACATCACTATACCTATGGTAACTTAATTGAGAACATACATTGCTTTTCCTCCTAGTTGGAGTCGTTGGGCGTGCCTTCGAGACGTCAGAACTTGAGAAACGTAGTGTCAGGGGGCACATGGTTCCCGGTTACACGACAGAGATTCTAGCATTGGCCGAAGTAGGAGACACTCCATGGTGGAAACTGAGCACGAGTGGGGTTTGTGGTTATTTTTACATCATTATCTTTACTTATTTCCTTATTAATTTTTGCCTACTTAAACACTTATATTTGGTACACACCATTTGGTGGTATCCTAATGAGATTCATCTCACAGCCTGCATGGGCCCTTCAGGACACATGTAGACTTCATGGATTTGCATGCATGAAATCGGACACCTTTAGGAGTAGGTTTGTATTAACTATTTCATGGAGATGGTATGGACCTTGAGGTTCTGCATAGATGGAGTTACCACATTTTTATTTATTCTTATATCAGCATGCATACCTATTTTGTAGCTACAGTTAGTTATCCATTGGCACCATTTTATATCCAGATATGTATGACGTGCTTTGGATGCACATTTTGTTTTTTAGTAGTAGTTTCAAGTGATCAGCCTGCTGTTTTGTTTATTTCTACTGCTGTTGATTATATTAATTGCATCCATTGTTTATTGATATTGAATGTGCTTCTGCTCTGTGGGTATGGTTCTAGTCTACTGAGTCATTTATTCTGCTGCATCTTTCTTGTTATACATTGATCAATACCATTATTATTATCCTCTAAGAGGGTATATCTTCCCCTCTATACCTATAATACCCTCGCTGCTAGTCGACAACCTTTGGCATTTGGGGATGTGGACTAATGTAGTAGAACCTAACTCGTTTAGCATTTTTCGAGTGGCTGTTTGGGTCCAGGTCATTACAGGGAAGTATTATCATCTGATTTTTTATGTAAATTTTCCATTTGATATTCAAAGAGATGGAATTACTCAACAGGTGAGAGAGGATTCTATACATCCAATTGGGTATGTATCAATACCATCATTTTATCTAAACCCAATGGATAAAGAGTATCAGGACAATCAATCCATGTAATAATTGAATAGTATAAATCAGGTTACCTTTTATCCAGGGTTGATGGATACCCATCTCTTTGGGATAAAAGAGTTACTACTTGCTACTTGTAGTATTTATAATTAGTTTTCCACATTACTTTTAGTTGTTGAGAATAGTATAATCTTTTTATACATACATAGACTTGTAATCTGATTATATTGGATTATATATGCTTTAAGGTAGAATCATAGTGATTGTAAACTTTTGTTAAGTTTCATTTCCAGAATCAATTTTCTAGAATCATTCATGTTATTTGAGCTTAGAGATGTTGTGAATTTCGGTTATGTAAAATTTACATTGGGATTTTTAATGTATAAAATTCACCACCCCTCTTGTATTTGAGCATCTCATCATTACATATTCAATCATACACGGTATTGGTGGCCAGGTATGAAGAGGGACATTGTTGGTTTTGTCATGAGGGTTTCCATTTGTCAGCAGGTAAAGATGGAGCATCAACGACCAGTAGGGCTTTTACAGCAGTTTCCCATTCTCGAGTAGAAGTGGAATTATGTCACGATGTACATTGTGACTGGTTTGGTGAAGTCATCTTGAGGGAATGATGTAGTATGTGTTATCATTGACAGACTCACAAAGGTTGCTAACTTCTTCCCAATCATGGAGACCTTTAATCTTGATGAGTTGGGATAGTTGTACATTCGAGAGATTGTACATATTCATGGAGTTCCACACTCCATTGTATCAGACCGGGATTCCCGTTTTTCTTCTCGGGTTTGGCAGGGGAATTAGAAGGCGTTGGATTCAAATGTACTTTTCTGTACAACTTTCCACTCCAGGACAGATGTCCAGACCAATTGTATGGTTCAGGTGCTTAATGATATTCTCCAAGCAAGCATTATGGATTCTGGAGGTTCTTGGGAGAGGCATATACCAATTGTAAAGTTTTCCTAAAATAATCATTTTCAAGAAACTTCTTAGATGGAACCTTATGAGGCTTTGTATGGTAGGCCATGTCAATCACTATTATGTTTGCTGGAGGCTGGATTGGAAGCTTTGTTGGGACCTTATATTGTCCAGGATACCACATAGTAGATAGTGTTGATTCAGAAGAGGATTGCTACTACATTGTCTCGACAGAAGTCTTCTGCTAATCAACGGAGACGACCTCTGGTGTTTGAGGTCGAGGATCAGGTTTTCATGCATGTAACACCGAGTTTGGGAAAAAAGAGGATTAAGAGATAGGGTAAGCTTTCACTGAGGTATGTTGGGCCATATGAGGTGTTGGAGAGAGTTGGGCTGGATTCTTATCGGTTGCAGTTACCACATAGGTACCGGTCTATGCACACAGTCCTCCACGTTTATCAGCATCGATGTTAATTTTTAGACTCATCTCATGTCTTTCAACCCTAAGAGGTTAATCTTGATGTGGATACATAATTTTACGAGCATCTTATATGGATTTTGGATCGTAGTAAAAAGGTTATTCATGGCCGGTCTGTTCTTCTAGTATGAGTGTTGTGGTGGCACAGGCAAGTACAGAACGAGACATGGGAGAGGGAGGCCGATGTATGAGCACTGTGGCCAGAACTATTCGATGTTTGTTCTTTTAATCCATGAAAGGGAAATTCAGGGATGAATTTCTTTATGGGGGGTTGTTTGTATGAACCTGGATCTTTTTTTTTCAGGTATATTTTTTCTTTTCTGGATATTTTTGGATAAAAGAAGAAATTCTATAAATTTTCAATGTACATGGCGTATACATTATGAGTACAAGCCACGTACTTCGTTTCCATAGGACACCGTGTGCTGGCCATGTATTAGCCACACACACGGCCGTTTGGGAGTGACTTGGAGGCCACATAAAGTGGATTACGAAAAAGGAGGGTACACATCGTGTACTTCAGAAGTACACCTCATGTACTTTTTTTTATTAACCGCACTGGGGTCGCATCTGATCACGAGAATGCTCTTATTTTCAGTCTCATTTGACTGAGACCCCTATAAGGCCACGTATCTTTGTTGAGTCCCCGAACCTCTGTCTGTCTTCTGAATCAAACACTGTTGGATTTTTTGGAATCACATTAGTGAGTTCTCTCCTCTACTTGAGCCTCGTTTCCTAATTCCTCTCGATTTCCATGTAATCCTGGGTTTAACGTTTTAGACTTTTTATTATATCCACATTGTTATAAAGCGATTAAAGCTTTGAGGTTACCTTATAGAGATCTCTTAACCCTGAGGTAGGTGGTTTGTTCTTTTTTGTTGATAGTATTTCAGTTTTATGTTCAAATTTTCCCAATACCCATGAGGGGGGTATTGCGCATTTACCGTTTCATCCCTATTGTTTCTCTAATATGATTGTATGCCCAAGTGGATGATTATTGATTATTATTAGAGCGAATTGATGTGATTTGGATGTATTTCCCATGCATGTTTTTCCTATTTTGACCTCTGGGTTTATTTTCCTGTTAGGGTGTTGTTTACTTTCCCAGGCCTAGTATTATATGATGGTGTGACTGTTGTTCTATTATACTTTTGTGCTTTAGAATTATTTCCATGTAGTTCATGAGGATCACCTTGGTAGTTTTGTGATGCTACAATGCTTGACTTACACATGGCTAAGAGAACTTGGAGGAAATAATATAGAGATATTGGACATTGAGGGCTTCTCCATAGTGTCTCTATAATTTATGATGCGAGACCAGAGTGGGAATTGACGTTGAGTACTTCACCAGAGTGTCTATAGTTCCTCGATGTAGGCTACAAGGGGAATGAGATGTTTTGTGCATCCCCAGAGCACCATTATCACAAATACGATACTATATGGGGGAATTGATAGTGAGTTCTTCCTCCGAGAGTCTATTCATAAGCTGGACCTCAGGGGTTAAACTGTGTGTACTGCCCAGAGGGTGGCTTTTAATTGTTAGGTAGGATAAGAGGGGATAGGCTATGAGTACTTCCTAGACGGTTACCTTGAGATTAGCTACATTATTGTGTTTCTAGGTAGTACCAGAGGGGATATGCGGCGGGTACTTCCCAGAGGGATACCTATTGTGTTTATCTACTTTGATTAGTTGTTTCATGTAGTGTAGTGATTTGAATGCTTTGAACTGTGGATTTTTTACTACTGTTTACTTCATTGTTTACTGACTTATGTATTTTACCTACAATATATTCATTAACTATTAGGAATAGACCTCATGGTGGTTTCCTATTGGTATTTAGTCTCACACCCTGTTTGGGTCATGATTTTGGGCCCAAACATATTATAAATTAGTAGGTATAGATAAGGGAAAACTCCATTCTTTTTTAGGTACATGACTTGATTTGGAGCTAGAGACAGTGGGACCATGATATGTTTTGAGATGCTGAGGAGTTTTTTGCTATCTTTTTCACTTTGTATTAGCACTATTGTATTCCAGCATTGTGACTTGTTTGGCATTTTTCATGACATTTGTATCATGCATCATTTTATATAAGTTCTACAGTTTAACCCTTATATTTCTAATGTTCTCTAGTTTCAATGATACATGTAATCCCAGTAAAAAACTCAGTCATAATGAGACACACATTCCAAATGATACACTTATTTCCTATGAGTAACTTATCCTTGATGAGACACGTAGTATCATTAAGTCATGTAATCTAAGAAAGTCACATAGTCTCAAGGTTCCAATCAGCCACAAGATTCCACTCATAGTATGCTCATTCAGGGAGATATCACTCCTCAATCCATTTTGAAATATTTAAACTTAAAAGAAAACTCACATATAGTATCTCTAAATGAAATTCACAATGCATGGGTACCAATTACAAAAATGGATCATCAAATGGACACATTGTTTAAAAGTTATGGCTATTTCATAAAAAACGTCTAAACCAGGTCCAGTCTGGGTCTGATCTGACCTGCCAGACCTAGATTGACCCACTGGCCAACCTGAACCATCCCTCTAGAGAGGCCCAACTCCCCTTGTTCTAACCTAAGCCATGGAAAGACATGGTACACATTTCATGGTCTTCCTTGACCACGTGACTCTTGTTCTAATGCAGTGTTGTTTGGTCTTCCACATGACCGACCCGCAACTATGCCTTCCCCACAGATTTATTTTTTTCATATCCACTAACGCTGAATCGATTCACCTTTGACATTATTACTTTTTATATTTCCTCCACATGCCTCACAACCTCCTACATGACCAAGATGTATTTCACACGGCATAGATGAACCACACTGCCTTGAATCTTCGGCCTGCCAGTTATTCTCTAATTGTACATTTTTTTAAAATGAGACCCGTTCCACAATCCTTGTGTTTCGATCTACACTACCATGGGATTTGATATATCTAGATTCCACTATGTGGGTCTGATCTCATGTGGATCCTCCCTCATAGTCAAGTCGTATCCACGAGTGTCTAACGGTGATGAATGCTTATAATGTGGGAGAGAAGAAGCATGATAATGATTGAAGGATTGATCTTTTCCTATTACCCTGTCGGCCTAGATTTTTCATTGTTCTAAAGAATATTTATGAATAAAATAATCTCCCAGATCTATCTCCTAATAAATCCTCAGAAACCTAATACCCATACCCCAAGCGATTGAACTGTGAACAAACATGTTTGTTGTTTTGTCCATGTTCATTTTTGAGATGAGAAATAGGGATGTACACAATGAAAAAAAAGTCAAACGTAGAGTTTTGATCCTTTTTCAATGAAGAATGTTATGTATTCATTGTTGAAGATGTATCCAAACTCCGTTGGCATGATGATATTCGATCTGTTCTATGGTTCCTAATTGTTCATTGAAGATAGATCCTTCTCCATTCCACAGAGGGTTTCCAAGGTTATGTCATAACACAAAATTCTTGGGAATATGAAATTTTAATTGGAATCCAATTATGCAACAAAAATAAATTTTATTAAATCATTTTAATGATATTTACATCCAAAAAACTATCATTCATAGGCACCATGCGCCGACAGAGGATTGACCCCACCTACTGTAATGTCACTAATCTGAAAGCAACAATGACCTCATATTTTGAATTCGAGCACCCATTTAAATTTTGTGAGAAATTTTCATTAAAATTTCTCACACGTGATATTTAAAACATAATTTTTTTACTAGATTTTTATGGGAAATAGGGCCTCATAATCATACATCATTTCAGCATCATGTCTTAGATTTTTCCCAATTAATTTATAAAAATAAAGACAATATAAATATGAGTAATTAGATTCTCCCCAACATAGGTATTTACAACCCTGAAACCCAAAACATTTTATATATAATAAAATTAGGGTGCAGATCACAAAAATGATCCTCCTTCAACCATGTTCTCTCCAGGAAGTTCTCTTTCTACCACCGAACATGCACTATAGGAATTGAATACCCATGAAGGATAATCTCCTACCAATCCTTGATCTTTATTAGGTACTCAAAAATGTTTCTCCATAATCATGTTCTAGCTCTCCCTAATCGATGATGTGTGATCGATGAGGAAGGTATATCTTTATTTGTTACATGTGGAAGACATCATGCTCCCGAAATAAATAAAGAGGTAGAGCCAAGAGGTATTAAACCTAGACACCATTATTTAGAATTAGTAAATGGCCAATGAAACATAGAGATTGTTTGTCACCCCAACAAAATCTATGTTTCCCCAATCATGAAGAGACATGAAAACAAAACATGGTATCCCAACTAAAACTAAAAAGGCCTCAATTGCTGACCAGAAAAAGAAATCTGATAGTTCGGTGCAGCATTCATCCAATCCTAGAGGACATTCACATTTTTCTGTAGTAACCTGCACCAACTCCAGGCCCATGAGTGGTGACTCTCCTCGTATAGTCCAACAAAGTTCTAACTTACATAGTCACCCATAAAAGTCCTCAAATAGTGTCATACCAATGGTAGAGTAGTAGTTATTGTTGTACACAATTTCCACTAGGGAAAGATGATCCTCCCAACCATGTCCAAAATATAGGACGCAAGAACCTATCTTGTCCTCTAGATCCTTTATGGTTTACATTGTATAGTCGTCCATCGGTGGGTGAAATGATGTTCTCAAGAGAATTTGTGTCCCAAACACCTCCTATAGTCCCTTCCATAATAGGGATGTAAATAAAACATCACTAGCTGAGACTGCCATTAATGAAAATACGAGGAGTAAAACATTCTCATATATGTAGTGATGTCATAAGCAATTTTTTGAACTCGTCTCCTTAATCACAATGAAGTGGGATGAAATGGTGAGTTGATCAATGATCACCTAGATGGTATTTTATCCCCTAGATGTACATGGTAACCCTATCATGATGTTCATCGATATCCCAACCTGCTTCCACTCTAGAAACTAGTTCCCATTTTTAAAATGCAGATAAGTGATGCATTGGGTGATGAATTGTGAAACTTCATTCATCATCCCTGACCACAAGAAATGTCGTCTGAGGTCCCGGTACATGTTCTTGAAACCAGGATCTACTACGAAAGGGGATCTATGAAACTCCCTATATTCCTCCTCCTGTAACACCACGGGTAACACTGTGTGTCCTTTGAATGGAACAAAGTGCTCCCCACTATTGAAATATATATTATGGTAATTCTTTAGGGAAATCTATCCACATAAATTCTCAGAGTAAGATTCATTAATTTGTTCCTCTCTAAATCGATTTAAGATTTTTGGGGTGAAAACCATCAACAGTAGGTATACTACTTCATCCCCATCCATAGAGGATATCTGAAATGAGGTCAACAACACTGACACTATGTTCAATATATATAAATATGATCTCCTACCGACAGAATCTACAACCATGTTCCCCTTCCCAGAATCATAGAAAATATCATTCCCATTATAGTAGCGGATCTCTATCCATCACCTAAATATAATGATCAAATCCTTATGAGATATGAAATATATCATATTATTTTGGTTAGAGGAGAAGATAAACTGATTGACCATGTAGTAGTGTCACTATATCATAAGTGAAAATACTACTAATGCTAACTCAAAATCATTTTTTTCATAGTTATACTATAGTGGTCTCAAATGTTGTGAAGAATAGTCAATAACACCATTCCCCTATATCAGGAAACACCCAATACCAGTTCTTGATGCATCGCAAAGTACTAAATACTTGACTACCCATGAAAATGTCAAGAAGGGAGGGCTCGTCAAACTCCCTATCATCAACAGAAAACTCTCCTCGACTCTATCTACACAATAGGCTACCCATTTCATGTCAAAGTCTTCAATGGTGATTTTACTATGGAAATGTCTGGTAGAATCCTCCAATGGTACCCATACAAACCAAGGAAACACCACACCATGATAACACTCTGGGGTGGCACCCAACTATGCACCACCTTAATAATAACATGATCTACCACCACCCCATCCTCAAAAATTATGTGGCCTAAAAAATGGACCTCTCATATCGAGAGCTGACACATCAAGATCATCATATATATTTAGTTCTATTAGATTTTGTCATGGACCATCTTCAAGAGTCTTACATGCTCCTCCTCTGAGGTTGGGAACAGTAGGATGTCATTATTGAAAACCACTATGAACCTATCTATATAAAGTGGAAAGATCTAGTCATTAGTCCCACGAACACTACAAGTTACTTACTCACACAAAATGGCATAACTAAGTTCTCAAAGTGCCTATATCAACATCTATAGTTCGTCTTTGGTACGTCCGCTTCTGAAACCCATAGCTGGAGATAACTTGATCAGAGGTAAATCATTAACAACCACCCCATAGCTTTCAAATTATCGATGAAGTCATGGATTTTACTATGGAAATGTTTTGTCCAATCCTCTAATGGATCCCAACAAAACCAAGGAATCACCACACCATGATAACACTATATTGTGGCACCCAACCATGCACTTTCTTAATATTAACTAGATCAACCATAACTACAGCTTCTTAAATTATGTGCCCGAAAAAATGGACCTCTTATAACGCCCCATCCTAAAGCATTACTTAACATTGAATTAAATGAATAATTACCATTGTGGATATTTTCAGGTTTAGAGTTTTATATAATTAGATCATAAATATTACACCTCAAAAGATTACAAAGTAGACACTTCTTCTATGTTTCCATAAAATAAAAAATCTTCAAAAGAAACATGTCTAGTTCAATGTTTTATATAGAATGACTTTCCCTTGATCCCATCCTTGATATTATTCCACATTAATTCCTGTGAAAAACATTTCAAAAATACTTGGGGTGAGTATAAAAAGCTCAGTAAGGGAAACACAATGAATGAAAACTATTAGTTTTTCAAAAACAACAAGTAAACCATGTATACATTATCAAAGTAATACTTTTCACCTTTATGAAGTAGTAAAAACACTTCACTGAATAAAAGTTCAATAATTACCGTTTTTTACCCAAATCCTTAACATAAAACCCATATAAAGAACACATAATATATAAAGGTAACTTGGGACATAAAAATACATAAACGGAATAACCATACGGTCGACTTCCACACATATCACTTAATGGAATAGCCATACGGCCGACATCCATACCCAATGCATTGAAGGTTATAACGTAACCACTCATCCTAGTATTTAAAGAACCACCAATCATATGGTTGATCACGTAACCACCCATCAAATGTTTAAGCACCATTATAAAATCATAAGACATAAAACAAATATAATGGAAAGAAAACATTTCCACACTTTTATCACAATATATCACTTAAATATATTGACATAACAAATCCATTATTAAAATAAATTTCAATAAAAAAATACATAAAATAGTATATGGTATTTATTTCATTTGAAAAACATTATGGCTTGTTGAGAAATCCAAAGTACAAATAATACTCGCGGTAGCAGAAAGGTTCATTGTCGCCATGTACGTTAAAAGAAACATTCCTTTTTTTCGTTTAGTAAAATGCTTCGTATAAAAAGATTCCTTTTGAATAAAAATAAATATCAAAGGGGGTTATACCCCATATAATAGATAGTTGTGTATAAATCAGAATATGCCTCAATGAAAGGAGATTGAGATGAAGTCCCTTACCTCGGGTCCGACTTGACTCGATCGTTCTTTAACTTCCTTTAAATCAGGTAACAATTTTTGATTTGAGTGCAAAGGCTTCCTGGGAAAGAATTATGACCAAAGTGAGGCTTCTAGGTTGAGGAGAGGGATGTGGAGAGATAAAATGGTCAGGTTTTGGCTGAGCCAAAGGCTTGAGAGGCGTGGGTAAGGTGGTAATGGTGGGGGCCTTTTATAATAGGAGAGGAGGGGAACTCTTGGAATGTTATAAAAGGTTACATTATTATAAAATGGTTTTCAGATTTAAAAGGTCAAAATATTATATATTTCGAGGATAAGGTGATAAGAGTTCTAAATCCACCCATCCAATAGGTTTTTGACATGTGTAGGTCTTAGATTTTACATTATCTTATCATTTTATTTAAATCGTTAAATAATGAGGCAATCGCTGCATCATCATGGTGTCATAAATAATTTAATTTATTTAATGTCTAAAAATTATATAAAAAAATCATGATGTAGGAAATATTTTTTGCTTTCTAATTAATATTTATAGTAAAATATATTACTTTTATAACCCCATATAAAAACTGTTTTAGTAAAACAACACATGTTTGTGACATTTTTATTTTAAAATTAAATAAAAGGTTATTAATGTCATTTTCCTACCAAATTGGATCCATAGGGTCCGAAAGACGATCCATGGATTGTCTTGTTCGGCCATGACACATCCAATAATGGTAGGACATGTGTCAAGGTCATTTCATATTATTAAAACATTATTTTTACCTTGAACTACACTAATTACCTCTAACCGCGATTAAAAACTTATAAATTACTATTCACCAAAAACTATTTTAATCTCATTGAAGCACATTATTCTTATTAATGATAACCATGAATGTTAGATTTTTTAATTTCAAAACACAGAGGTGGTAAAATTTCATATAAACGAAAAATCAGTTTTTTAAGTACCACTTAGTGGTTTCACTATTCATAAAAATTTGATGTTTTTCAGAAAAATACCAAATGTTCACCCTATGTAATATTTGATATTACGAATTGAAAAATGATATATATTTTAAAAAATTCAAAACATATAAGTTACATTAATTAATTTAATAATTAATTCCCGCTGTCAGGACAAATAGCGTGTTTTGTGAAATAATAAGTATCAAAAGATTGCCACTAGTAAAGTCCAATTTCATAGTGAAATGAATTCCAATGACCACCATTGGATTAAATGGTAAAAATATATATAATTGAACATTAAAACCAATTAAAAAGATAATCTAATCATATAAATAAATTAAATTAAAAAGAGGTTTTGAATTAAAATACAACAATTTTCACTATTCATTTAAAAATGAACTTTATCTGAAAAATACAAAAAAATTTACTCAAAGTAAATTTTGATGTCCCGATTCCAAAGAAGAGTATTATTTGGTCCAATAGAATGTATTACTATGACCAAAAGTATATTTAATGACGGTTCTCCGTGAAAAGGTGATAAGTCAACCTTTAGTGAATATTACAGTATATATGCCTAAAATTGAATTCTTTTCATATTTTAAGCCTTTATCGTTTATTAGATAAATGTAAAAACATTTAAAAACTAATATAATCATATTTTAGTTATATCTATTCATTCTCACCAATAAAATGGAAACTTCTTAACTCCCATTTAAAAATAAATTATTATTTTATTACTAGTGTGCAACGTATGATTTAAAAGAAAATCTTTGTTGTGTATCGGGTATGCTATCGAACATAGAAACCCCATTAAAGTAAAATTAATATTTAATTTATAAATACTAATAAATATTAAAATTTTTTATTCTTTATTTACCTAGGATGTTACATCCTTCCCCCCTTTTGGGAATTGTGTCCTCGTAATTTTATTCACTTATCAAAATAAGTGGAGGTATTTATCCCTCATAGAATTTTCAGATTCCCACGTTGCATCTTCAACCATATAGTTTTTCCACAAAACCATTACCTGGTGAATTACCTTATTTCGCAAAAATTGCTCTCTCCGGTCAAGAATCTGGACTGGTTGTTCTTCATAAGAGATATTCCCTTCCAAATGAACTACCTATGGGCTCAAAACATGAGATGGATCTGGCATATACTTTCTCAACATCGAAACATGGAAAACATTGTGTACCTAAGATGAACTTGGAGGTAAAGCCACTCGATACGCAACTGATCCAACTTTTTCCAGAATTTCATATGGTCCAATGAACCTTGGGCTTAGCTTTCCTTTCTTACCAAATCGCATCACACTTTTCCATGGTGAATCTTTGAGAAAAACATGGTCACCTACCTCGAAGGATAAGTCCTTCCTCCGATTATCCACATAACTCTACTGTTTTCTCTGAGCTGTTCTCATGAGTTTCTGAATCAATTGATCTTTTTCTTCCATCTCATCTACCAATTCGGGTCCCATCAACTTCCTTTCACCTACTTCATCCAAAAAAGGCGGAGTTCGACACCATTTACCATATAATTCCTCAAACGAAGCCATCTGTATACATGAATGAAAACAGTTATTATATGAAAATTCATCCAAAAAAAGATGTTGGTCCTAACTTCCCTGATAATCCATCGAACTAGCACGTATCATATCCTCCAATGTCTGAAATGTTCGTTCTGACTTTCCATCTAACTGAGGATTAAAAGCTATACTAAAATTTAATTCAATACCCAACGACTTATGAAGGCCCTTCCAAAAGTTAGAAGTAAACCTTGGATCATGATCAGATACAATGGATAGGGAAATTCCATAAAACCTGACTATATATTTAAGAAACAATCAAGAAATTTGATCTAGAGAGAAAGTATCTATAATAGGAATGAAATGAGAAGTTTTAGTCAAACGATCAACAATAACCCAGATTGCATTATTACCTCGAGATGTCGTCGGTAATCCCACAACAAAGTACATGGATATATTTTTCCATTTCCAATATGGCACTGGTAAATGCTGAAGCATCCCTTT
The DNA here is from genome assembly GCA_963277665.1 of Viscum album. NCBI lineage: Eukaryota > Viridiplantae > Streptophyta > Magnoliopsida > Santalales > Viscaceae > Viscum > Viscum album. Next base: position 1,949,858,470 of record OY728136.1, on the reverse strand, counting down.
CGGTAATGTCCGCTCTGCTTTAACCTGCTGACAAGTCAAACACTTCACAGTAAAAATCAGCAATATCTCTTTTCATTCCATCCCACCAGTAATACTCCCGCAGATCTCTGTACATCTTAGTAATACCAGGATGAACTAAAAATAGGGAACTATGAGCCTCACATAACAACTCATTATTCAACTTTGAATCACCATGCACACATAATCTCTTCCCAAACCTCAAAACACATTCATTATCAATGTTAAATTCAAGAAACTAACCCTTCTGGACCAGCTTTACCTTTTTCTGCAACCCACTGTCTTTCTTCCCCCCTTGCTTAATTCTATATGATAGGGATGATCTCACTGATACTAGAAACAAAACAGAAGAACTTAATGCACCAACAACTTCTATGCCAATGTTCATCAAAACAAAATCCAAAGGATCTTGTTCCAAACGTAGCATGGTTAATGAAGCATTATTTTTCGACTCAAAGCATCAGACAATTTATTTTCTTTTCCGGGATGGTAATGAATTGTAAAATAATAATACTTGATTAATTCTAGCCATATCCTCTGTCTCATGTTCAATTCTTTCTGAATGAATATATACTTTAAACTTTTTTGATCAGTATATATTTCACACTTTAGTGCATAAAAATTATGCCTCCATATTTTTAGAGCAAAAACACCAGCAGCAAATTCCATGTCATGTGTAGGGTAATTTACCTCATTAGTTTTCAACTGAGATGAAGCATATGCAATTACCTGATCATTCTTCATAAGGACACAACCATGTCCCTTCAAAGAAGCATCACTGTATATAACAAACTCACCATTCCTATAAGGAAGTGCCAAAACTGGGGCATTCACCAATCTTCTGTTCAACTCCTGAAAACAATCATCACATTCTATTATCTAGATCAACTTAACACCCTTCCGAGTAAGATTATTCATTAGCCTAGATAACCATGAATAATTTTCAACAATCCTTCGGTAGTAACCTACCAAACCAAGAAAACTACATATCTCAGTTACATTTGTGGGTCTTGGACAATCTTCAACAACCTTTGTTTTATCAGGATCAACAATTATGCCATTTTTTGTAATAATTTGACCAAGGAAAGAACTTTTTTGTAACTAAAACTCACACTTGTTGAAATTTCCATACAGTTTTTTTCTTTTAAATTTTGCAAGATAACCCTTAAATGACTTTCATGCTCCTTTTTACTTTTAGAAAACACAAAAATATCACCAATAAACACAACCTCTATTTATCACCTGAGTCAACTGATCCATCACTATAGTAAACTGCTCAATTCTGATTCTGATCATCTCCGGATGCTGATTTGAAAGGTCCTTTCCCTTTGTATGCCTTCCCCAAAAAATTTCTATGTTTCCTTTATGAAAAATCATTCATAACACAGACTTATCTAGGAAGAAGCCACATGGTAATCTGTAAATGATATATGATATCAATATTAACATAAATTACTTTATGGATATTAATTTAACAGTACCCTAAGTCCAAAAGTTATCTAAACCGACCACTGGTACAAACTATAAGGCCCCAGCCTTAAACATTACATAACAATGAATTAAATGAATAATTACCATTGAGGGTCTTTTCAGGTTTAGAATTTTAGAAAATTATATATTAACTATTACATCTCAAAAGATTACAAAGTAGACACTTCTACTAAGTTTCCGTGAAATAAAAACTCTTAAAACGAAACATGTCTACTTCCATGTTTTATATAGCATGACTTTCCCTTGATCCCATCCTTGACACTATTCCACATTCAGTCCTGTGAAAAAAATTTCAAAAAATCTTGGGGTGAGCATAAAAAGCTCAGCAAGGGAGACACAAATAATGAAAACTGTTAGTTTTTCAAAACAACAAGTAAACCATGTATACATTATCAATGTAATACTTTTCACCTTTATGAAGTAGTAAAAACACTTCACTGAATAAAAGATCAATACTTACACTTTTGTAACCAAAAAATTACCATAAAACCCATATAAAGAACACATAACATATAAAGGTAACATGGGACATAAACATACTTAAATGGAATAATCATTCGGTCGACTTCCACACATATCACTTAATGAAATATCCATAGGGCCGACTTCCATACCCAATTCAATGGAGGTTATAACGTAACCACCCATCCTGGTATTCATGGCACCACCCTTCATATGTTTTGTCACGCAACCACCCATCAAATTTCCATGTACCATTATAAAATCATAAGACATAAAACTAATATAATGGAAAGAAAACATTTCCACACTTTAATCACAATATATCACTTAAATATATTGACATAAAAAATCCATTATAAAAACCATTTTCAATACCAATATACATAAAAGATTATATGGTATTTATTTCATTATAAAAACATTACGTCTTGTTAAGGTAGCCAATGACAATATAATACTCGTGGTGGCAGAAAAGGTCGTTGTCACCACGTACGTTAAAAGAAACATTCAATTTTGTCATTTAGTAAAATGATTCGTATAAAAAGATTCCTTTTGAATAAAATTAAAAGTAAAAGGGGATTATACACTGTATAAAAGAATGTTATGTATAATAGAAAATATTCCTCAATGAAACGAGATTGAGGCGAAGTCCCTTACTTCGGGTCCGACATGACTCGATTGTTCTGTAACGTCCTTTAAATCGGGTAACTCATTTTGATTTGAGGTCAAAGTCTTCCTTGGAAAGAATTGTGCCCAAAGTGAGGCTTATAGGATGAGGATAGGGATGTGGAGAGATAAAATGGGCAGGGGTTGGCCGAGCCAAAGGCTTGAGAGGTGTGGGTAAGGTGGTAAAGTTGGGGGCCTTTTATAAGAGGAGAGGAGGGGCACTCTTGTAAATTTATAAAAGGTTACTTTATTATAAAATGCTTTTCAGATTTAAAAGGTCCCAAAATTATATATATTGAGGATAAGGTGATAAGAGTTCAAAGTCCACCAATCCAATAGGTTTTTGACATGTTTAGGTATTATATTTTACATTATCTTTTCATTTTATTTAAATCGTTAAATAATGAGTTAATCACTGCATCACCATGGTGTCATAAATAATTCAATTTATTTAATGTCTAAAAATTATAAAAAAATTATCATGATGTAGGAAATGTTTTTATCATTTTAATGAATTTTTGTAGTGAAAAATATGACTTGTATAACCCCATTTAAATTTTTTTAGTAAAACAACAGATGTTTGTGACATTTTTATTTTAACATTAAATAAAAAGTTATTAATGTCATTCTCCAACCAAAGAGGCTCCATGGGGTCCCCAAGTTGACCCATGGATTTTCCTGGTTGGCCGTGACAAATCCAATATGGATAGGACATGTGTCAAGGTCATTTCATATTATTAAAACATTATTTTTACCTTAAACTACACTAATTACCTCTAATCACGATTAAAAACATACAAGTAACTATTCACCGAAAAATATTTTAAATTCATTGAACCACATTTTACTTCTTAATGAAAACCATGTATGTCGGATTTTATAAATTCAAAACACAGAGGAGGTAAAATTTCATTTTAATGAAAAATCAGTTTTTTAAGTACCACTTAGTGGTTTCACTATTTATCAAAAATTGATGTTTTTCAGAAAAATACCAAAAGTTCACCCTAAGAAATATTTAATATTACGATTTCAAAAATGATGTATATTTTAAAAAATTAAAAAAATATAAGTTACATTAATTAATTTAATAATTAATTCCCACTGTTAGCACAAATAGCGTGTCTTTATGAAACAATAAGTATCAAAATATTGACACTAGTTCAAGTCTAATTCAATGTGAAATTAATTCGAATGACCACAATTATATTAAATGGTTAAAATATATTCTAATTGAACTTTAAAACCAATTCAAAAGATAATATAATTATATAAATAAATTATATTAACAAGAGGTTTTGAATTAAAATACAACATTTTTCACTATTCATTAAAAAATGAACTTTATCAGAAAAATACCAAATAATTACACAAAGTAAATTCTGATGTCCCGATTCAAAAGGAGAGTTATATTTGGTCCAATAGAATTTATAAGAGTGACAAAAAATATATTTAATGAAGGTTCTCCATGAAAAGATGATAAGTCGACCGTTATTGAATATTAGAGTATGTATGCCTAAAATTGAATTCTTTTTGTATTATAAGACTATATGTTTTATCGGATAAATGTAAAAACATTTAAAAACATATATAATCATATTTTAGTTATTTCTATTAATTCCCGCCAATACAATGGCAACGTGTTAACTACCATTTAAAAAAATTGTATTATTTTATTACTAGTGTGCAATGTAAGATTTCAAAAAACTCTTTGTTGCGTATTAAGAACGCTATCGAACATAGAAACCCCTTTAAAGTAAAATTAATATTTAATTCAGAAATATTAATAAATATGATAATTTTTTATTCTTTATTTACTTGGGATGTTACACCTCTCGTATCTAGATATGACAAGTCAAGATCATCCAATAGATTTAGTTCTATTAGATTTTGTCATGGACCATCCTCAAGCGTCTCGCATGCTCCTCCTCCGAGGTCAAGAAAACCATGATGTCATTTTTTTAAACCACTATGAATCAGTCTATATATGGTTGAAATATCTTTTCATTAGTCCTATGAACACTACTAGCTATTTATTCACACTAAATGGAATAACTATGTACTCAAAGTGGCTATATCGACATCTAAAGTTCATCTTTGGTACATCCTCTTCTAAAACCCATAGCTGGAGATAACTTGATCAGAGGTAAATCTTTAAGAACCACCCCGTACCTTTCAAATGATCGATGATGTCATAGATTTTCAATATTGGGTACTTGTTCTTCATGATCACCTAATTTAGGTGCTGGATGTCTTCACATGACATCAAACACCCATACACTTTCATGAAAAATAAATTTGGAGGTGACCATGGTTTGACACTGGGTCTCACGAATCCCTTCATCGGCAAGTCCTCCAACTATACCCTCAAACCATGAATCTATGTGGGATATGTCTAATATGTATGTTTAGATATATGTGTCGTAATAGGGTATATATAAATGAAGAATTATACCTCATGTTGGAGAGGTAATCATGGAACATCCTCAGAAAATATTACCTTATACTCCTCCACTGCTACCGAAAAATGATGAATCATATCATTCACTACGCTAAGTGTCAAGGAAGAAAAATGATTAGTAATCATCTACATCCACATATGATTATGTCCATGTGGAACTGCATTCATTACCATTTAACAAAAAAATAAAACCTTTTCCCATAATAGTAGACCACCACACCCTGTGTCTAAAAAACTAAATTTGTGTATGGACTGTGGATACCCAGTCTATACTGAAAATGATGTCATACGGCCTCTACCCCATGACTAAGGGATACCAACCAAAATAATCACCTCCAAGAGTATGTTTACACTATCAACACATGTTTTTTATCATAAAATCCACTCTTTTATGATTATATAAGTGTAAGGGTCAAGTCAACGACACAACCAGAATTTCTGAGTCTCAAATTAAGTTCATGATAAGAATAAAATGGCTGTCACATGTGTCTATCAAAACTGTATATAGAAGGAAATGAAATATATTGTACCTCTATTAATATTTGGTGTCTCTTGATTATAATCTTTCATTTATTGCAGCTATTCTCATCCATGACCACCAGCTCCCTGAGCCTTGCATAGGCAAGCTGGGGATGGTGGTTGTAATATGTCAAAACTACTCGAACCTGTTGATTCCATCCATAATTCATTTCCAAGTCAGATATCCTATAGAACACCATAAAAACCCCCCATGTTAACCTTCATAGTCCCTCAAACGTCTCTTGACTGTCTGTATGAGGAGATATGTAATCCCAAGCCTTATATCCCCAACCACTACATGAGTATCATAGCATGTACTTCACCAGACTCGCTCTTCCTTGGGAGTGTCACACCACTGATCATGTATCATGGGGTTATCCCCTATAGTGCAAGAACCTATTGATTCCCTTTGATTGTTGTCATCTACCTACTACCGAAGTCTCATCTACCTGGTGCATACTAGTAGCTCCCACTACTAGCATATACTCCACCAACAATCTCTCGATGGAAGATCTTGCACCAGTACCACAAGATATTTTTGAATGCTAATGGATATCATAGATTACCTACTATCTTGGATTAATCCATGATATATGTTTCAAGCCTTGAATAATGGGTCTCACGCCATACACATTTAGTAGTGAGAAAGATTAGTAAACCACACTGAGTACACTGCCAGACTCTGACTGCCCTATTATAGATGCAGTAGTTCCTTAGGGGATACTAATCGCACCATAGATGGAATAAAATAATCTCTAAATAGATTCTATAATTCTACCAAGAGAGAGTTTATTCATCATGTGTCTTGGTAAATATATACCACCATCGCCCTGCTGATCCTTGAAGGAGAAATGCAGCTTCGAATACCATATAGTCAGAAGGAATCCTCACCAGTAAGAAGTCATTGGTAAATACCTACACCCAATCCCTAGCTACCCGGGGGTCTGAATCTCCCTGAGACCTAGGAGGTCACTACATCTAGAACTCATGAAACACACTCAGCCTAAATGCATCTTTAATCGGTAGAGATAGTCGTAACTACAACTCGATAGGTGGTGGTATCTGTAGTAAACCACCAAAAGGGGATATATCTGGTATAGTCCCATGTACTGAAACCTCGTCACTAGGAGGATCATACTCATGATCACATAATGGAATCATTTCTAGCTGGAATCAATGAGGAATCCTGAAATCGAAAAGATATAAAATATTCAATAGATTATACCTAGCGAGATGACTCATGTAGGACCTATAAACACACCAAAATACAATATTATTCATGTTCCATTGTTTTCCCTATAACTAGTGTTTTTATATATTGTGTAGAAATCTAGAATTATGATTCCTAGTATATGTATATTTTGGACACCGCGCAATCTTTGGATTCCCTAGCCTGAAATCTGAACATGAAACACTTGACATTGTTTCCCAAAACAAACCACAAAGACTCTAAGTCCTTAATTAGAAGTGGAAAACTTTGATAACACTCATTCAAGAACCATCCATGGGGGGACCATGTCATAAGTATCCCAATTACCCCTTCAATAGGCCAGTGGAAGGCGACTATTAGTCAGATGGAAAATCATGCAAATATGAGGCATTTTCCTATGTACTTGTACACATAGACACATCTCCATGTCAAAAATTATTAAATATAAAAACACTAATAAAACAACCATGAATACCAGTAAGATACCAAAAAAAGAGTATGACTGTAGAAAACTAGAACGTAGAAAATTCCAAAATACAAGACCACCCAAAAAAGGGAGGCTGGAAGGCGAATGCACATGTTTTTGAAACATATCTGTAGAAAACCCTACTTGAAGAGTAAGTACAAGAAAATTGTCTAAATTTTCATAAGCATGGCTTGGATATCTAGTATCATTAAGAAAAACCTGGTCTCAGTCCACCTATGATGCCATCAAAGAGTTGATCATCTGTACAAGACGGGTCACATGCAGGAAAAGCCCATGCAGGGGTGAGTAAAACAATACTCATTATGACCACCTGAAACCGCAATGGAATACCACTAATAAATACACATATTATTCCACATAGAAATAAAAGAATTTGACCACAATGAAATAAACAAAATATACCACAATCATGATACATAGTAATCTCACAAATGTATAGCTATAAACTATGAAAAACAAGATTATTTGACATAATCCACAAAACACCCAATATGGAAAAGACATGTAGTCTCAATGAGACACATAGTACTAGTTATCCACTCAGTACCATTGATCAACTAAGTCCTGATGATACACTCATTCCCTATGATACACATAGTCTCGTTATGTCACATAGTCTCAAAATGTAACGTAGTATCAAGATCACCTCCATCCATAGGATTTGACTCACGATATGCTCATTTCTGGATAACACACTCCTAAATCCATTAGGTCATATAAAAACAAACTCAAAAAACAAAATTAGTGTGTCTCTGAATAACCTTCAGGTAACTGGGGTCCCAGTACATAAAACATATTTTCAAATAGACAAACAATATCAATTGTATTTTTATATTCATAAAATGGTCCGTACCTGTTCGGATCTGGGTCTGATCTAACCCAACGGACTCAGCCCCACCCCTGGAAGACCCGACCCAGACAAGTCTGATCTGGCATGAAATGGACCATCCCACATGGCATACTATACCAGGGCCCGTCGAGCCACATGAGTGGACCGACTCTCTCTAGCCCAACACATGGTACGGGCCAGCTTGATGTTCCACACACACTATTCCCTGACCGCATGCCCCAAATGATGACATGGTGACATGCTATGTCCTATGTGGTGTGCTCACCACAATTCCTACCCCACAACCTCACCTCTACAGGATCCTTCAAAGGGGAACCAATATGCATACCACCTTATCACCATTTACAAAGCCTATGTATGAACTTTGGCCTCCTTGTGCATTTCGGCTACATGATCGAGCCGCCATCCACAAGGTGTCGGCATGCCGCGCATCCGCATCACCATGCGCCACAATCCCACCTTCTTTCATTGGCCACCTTTTCTTCTCTAATGGAACATTTCAAAAAACATGGCCACATCAATGATCCACAGATTGTGATCTTTATGACCATATGATTTTATTTATTATGTCTCCACTCTAGCGGTTCAATCACATTCGGAGCCTCTTCGAATGTCGAGTCGTGATCGTGAGGGTCCAACGATGAAGACCACTAAGAATAGGGGTGGGAAGAAGCCCATGATTTCTAGAAGGATAGATCATTACCTTTTTCTTGTCTACCTTGATTTCTCCTTTTTAGAAGGATTACCAAAGAATAATTCAATCAAACATATCTATATATCATTAAATCTCCACAATCCGAACACCCATCCCTCAAGAGATCGAACCATAGATCAACCTATTCTTGGGTTCATCCACATTCATGGTAGAATAAAAAAATGAGGAATGATCACACCGAAAATCAATTCTTATTTTTATTTTGCAACCATTGTTGATGAAGAACGTAATGTTGTCATTGTTGATGAGATCTCCCAACTCCATTGGAATGACGATCTTCTAGATATTTTCTGGTTGTTTTTTTTATGAAGGGAGTTCCTTCCACTTATGTCAGATGATTTCAAATGTTATATTATAACCCATGATTCTTGAATGTAAGAAATAATAAAAGGAAACAAACTGTTTGTAAAGAATAATTTTTTAATTATATTAATGATGTTTATATCTAAAATTTATCATTCGTAGATGGCCCGTTCTAGCCAATGATAGGACCCTAATAAAGTAAAGTTTCTTCTTTGCACATAAAGGTTGCCTTAAATTTTTTATTTTGTAACCCATTTAGATGTTATTCGTCTTTTTTTGGAAAACTCTCTTACATATTATTAAAAACAAAATATTTTCAACGAATTTTACAGGGCTCACCGGGCCTCTTAATCACACGATTACTCACCACTTGGTCTATGAATTTTCTCAATTAAATTATAAAAAAAATCTGGAAAAAATCCGAATCCTTACTATTAAAGAATATTTCATATTTACTACATTGGATGGAAAATATTTTATATTCGGTTACACAAAATTTGGTTAAATATAGAATATTATGTATTAGATACAATAATAGAAAATTATCTTACTTATCAAATAAATTCGATCATTACATACTATTGAATATTATATATGATATTCCCCTTGGTAATATATATTCTATTTTAGCTTCTAGATGAAATAATTGATACTAATTAAGCATTCATCTAATTTGAAAAACTATTGCATATTTATAATTATTATTATGCATTACAAAAATATTAAATATGATGACTTTCTAAAAAAATTTAAATATGAAACTTTTCTCCTCCAAATTAGTTACATATAAGTATTGTATTGATAAAATATCAAACTTGTAAACTATTGAACTCAAATAATCGTATGAGGAATATGAAACACAATGAAAAATTCAATAACTTATTGGATTTTATTAATTGAAAATTTAATTTTTTTAAGTAATAACATGAAATTAAATGAATTCTAAATATTAAAATAATAGTTTATATTAATCCAGGGAACCAATATTAAAAATATAATTATAAAAAATTAGATTAATGTCTTCAAAAATAGAAAATATTTATAAAAACTACTTCAAAATATTATTTCAATTAATAGTCTATCCAAAAAACCAATTATTTAGTCCATGATTCCTAAAATATTAATGAAAATGACATTTTATAATTTTATTATAAAATTTATTCAATTATTTTCAAAATTTCAATGACTAAAAATTTTCATTAAAAAATATTTAAATTCAGAATATTGTAAATCAATGAACATTTTACCAATAAAGAATCAATATTTTCATTGAAATTATGTATTAAATACATTTAAAAATATTTCTTGTAAAAATCCCCCCATCGAAATAATGTATTCTCCTTAATAAAAAAGTTTAATATATTCCATGAATATGAAATTATCTCAAGAATATAATAATTTCAATTATATCTAAGGTGTAGTTTAAAAAAAACAATCAATTGATAGCTCTATAAAAATATTGATGATTTATCTCTTAAAAATAAAATATTTTCATGAATCTAAGGTTATTTTCTATTGTAAAATAGATTCAAATTTAAAAACATTGAATGGATTTAAACAACACAATTATTCATTATCTTTTAAAAAAACTATATTTTTCTCTTAAGTCATAAAAAAAATTCATCTCATCATAACTATACATAAATATATTGATGAATGAGATTATTAATTAAAAGTATAGATATATTAAATAATGAATTTGTTTAAAAAAATCACTTCTCTTATTTGGATATTATGTATAGATTATTTCAATAAAAAACATATTAATTTCTACTTATTATGTAATTAAAATTCCAGTAATATTATAAATCATACTACAAAATATTAACCAAAAATAATAGTTTTAAATTGATAAATGAAAAAACATTTCATCCATATAAATTCATAATTAAAAATGATTAATCACATTAATGATGAATCATAACCAATAAATTTCAAAATAATCGACCAAAAAATGTAAAGAATAATGCTAAAAACATCCATTTTAGAAATATTTCTTAGTGAATTAATTTTTTTAAATGATATAATATTCCTCACAAAAAATACCTCTCCCACACATATAAATGTAAACATTGCTCCAAATATTTATCTTTATGGTGGGAGAAATCATGAAAATAATTTTTTTTTCAAATTTATTTTTGAATTATGAATTTCAGAAACATGTAGAATGAGTTAGAGTAATGTTCAAAATTTTATAGATTCTACAATTAGCATAAAATATAAACTAATAATAAAGTGTACATGAATTTATATTTATTTTAAAAAATAAATAATTTTTCATAATGTTCAAAGTAATTTATCCCACTAATAAACGCATCATACAAGTAACTGAACTTTCAAATAGGTGACACACACTTAAACAACATAATTAAATTTTAATTGCGATAAAACAAATATTCCCTTGTAATTCAATTTTTTCTTAAAAATATATTCTATAGAAAAAAAGATGAGGACATTAGTTTTAACCTATGATAAATATAAAAATTGATTAATAAATTTAGATAATTTCTCCCATACATTGTTTTATAGTTCATTATAAAAATATTTTGAACCAACATTAGGGGTGTCAAAGAATAGTTTTTACTGCTTTAGATTGAAGGGAATAATGAAAATCATTAGAATAAAAAAACATAGATAATTGGTTATTGTTTATTTATGAATATAATACTCACCACACTCATTTAATACATCATTCCCTACATGATTTCTCTATCAATAATATTAAAATAAAAAAGTCCTTAGATCATTCCATTAATGGTTGGAAAAATTAAATATGTAATAAAGTAGAGAAGTTGTGTAATTAAAAAACCAATCAAAAGATGAAAAAATATGTGCATATTTTTAGTTAAACACACTACTATTAATTTACCCTATACCAAAACATTAAACCACTAGTTTAAGTCATAAAATCGTTTGTATTGGCTATCCTAATAATTCCTGAAACCCTTGGTATGTGGGTCATTGTTGTTGACCTGTTACATCGGTTTCTATAAAACCATTGGTATAGGTTGTCTCAAGTTACCCTATTCCAATTATTACATGTGAAACGTTGATATATATATATATATATATATATATGCCAACAGTTTTCCAACAGTGGGAATACTATTCTGTATAAACGAGTGGTATACCAATGGTTAAATATAAACCATATTTATAAATGTATACAAGTGTCTCTACAACTGTGGTTATTTTTTATCATAAATGTACACCACTGGTTTATAAAACCATTTCTATAGCCTTCCCTCCCCACCAAGAACATCGGGCCATTCCAGAAGCTCTTACACTCTACCAGAAACGTTAAACAAAATAAGAAACCACCTACTCGACCTTTTTCATGGGATAAACTAGAAATGTTGATGACTAAGTTTATCTGTCTAAGAGAAAATCCATGTCTATTTTATTTTATATTCCATGATGAAAAATCATTCATGTTCATTTTGGGATTCGTTGTCACATGTATTGGAGATTGAACCATAACTGAAGAATGTGTAACCTAAAAATAATGCACAAGCAGTCCTCATCCAATGATATTGAATGAAGTTTTTTATTGGAATAAAATTTATTTAATATTATAAGAGTATTAGAGTGAAAAATTGTGGTTATAGTTCCCAATTAAATGAAATAATATTGGGAATTTAACTATCAAGCCATTTCATTTTGATTACATTCTAAAAAAATTTAATGGGCATGGATCTATAAAGTAGGTTTTATATCAGGAGACAAAATTAATTTTGGAGTCGAGATAGAATGAAACAGTCAATAGTATGTATCTGAACAAATTATAAATTTAGAACATATTCCTTACTGTGAATTTTATTTGAAGGGGGTTACATGTATCATGTGATGGTCTTGAAACTCCAGGGAAAAAGAGACATGATTGGTGAGAAGTAAATACTGGAATCAAGTCAGTAGAAGAGGATGGTGGAAAAAATTATAATTTGATAAATTATCATCCAATAATGTCTTGGAAGAGTTAAATAATAATATTTTATTGAGATATAACGATTTTTAGACAGTAATATTTCCATTATCACATCATGGAACTACAATATACCTCTAAGACAATGAAGGGACTGAAAAAAAGCTATGGATCTATGAATAAGAAATTCTTTCTCTAGTTAATGAAATATAATCAAAATTAGTGGAAATCAATGGTTGAGTGGGAGGTTATTAAATTATACTAGAGAGAGAATATATTATATATTTCTTATTTATTTTATTTTGAATTATTATTTATTTTCATTCATTCTATGTTATCTAATTTTTTTACAGCTACTATACATAATTTAGTGATATGTTTTTTTAATCTTATATTGATAAATCAATAAATACTATATTTTATTATACATATGTTCTAGAAATCATTTTTCATTGATTTTATCATCCCAATTTTAGGTTCAATTTTACTCTTTCTGTCGAAGGGTGAATATAAATTTTAAGATGGTTTAGTCAATTTTACCCAAGGTAACAAATCATGAGATCAAATAATTGTTCTTGTTCAATGATAATTTAATAAATAATAGGAGGTCATTTCCTAAATAATAATAAAATTTGAAAAAAATCAAAATTTCATCAAAGATTTTATTATATAAAGCTTCATCGATTAATTTATCCTTATTTATTTTTTTTCTCATATACTAATCATAACATAGTATTGGAATAACTATATTAATTTCTCATTATCACATCATTCAACACTCTATTTATATCCATTTACATCTCATTGTTTTATATTTTTATGTTATTTAGGTGAAAATAATTCCTTAAATCATGATATCTTCATTCCCCATGGAATATTAGAGTTTGATGAGTCCATTATTTATCATTTAAAAGAAGATAATGATGGATAAAAGGGAGTTAAATCGATTCTATTTAATAATGGTGAAAGGGGAATTCAACAAAATGTGATGAATATTGTTTAGATGATATGATGGTTTCAACTAGTTATTGTATTATTTCATTTAAATAATCTTATTCTGTAGAAAATAGGATTCCTATTAAGCCAATATGGGAATTGTTTGACTCCATGGTAGAGGACTATATGATTTAATTTTTGTTTTATCTACTGTAGTTAATCAAAAACTAAGATGAGAATTAAATAACCTTGATTGTATTGGATGTGATAATGTGTGTGGATTCCTACCACCTACTTGGCCAATTTCTATGAAAAAATATTAAAAATGGGAGACTAAGTTATTCCATCAAATTGGACATCCTTGGATGATGTATTTCATTTATTTTTATATTGGGATTCACATTTGTATTCATAGATATCTAACCATTTCCATAAAAAGACATCAATTGAAAATAATTTTTTAGTTGATCTCACCAAGTGATGTTAAAAATAGTTTCATTAGGGGTTTATATTTCCCGATTAATAAATATTTATGAGAACTGAACATTGTGGTTATGGTTCTCAAATAAATTCCAGAAAAAATTGAATCCAACATGAAATATCGTTGATTTTATGAAATGTATATGAAATTTTATAGAGTAAATTTCTTCGTTCCTACGACATAATGGGTTTATGAATGATTTTAGAGTTGATATGGAAAGAACTAGGATATAGTCTACAAGAGATAGTGTTGCTAAATTATTTAATGGTTATTCTGAATAAAATTGTAATGATTTTTTCAATCTGTCCATATTTATTCCATGTTTCTTAGGCCCTACCATGGTTCAGAGATAGTAATGAACTAGTTAGAATCTAACAAAAGGAATGCATTAGAATGATTAAGGTGGATGGGATTTTCCCTTGAGATGGTACCATTGTCTGGGAATCAAAATTAATCACTACTGGGGAATAATTTGACCCACGCACCACTAATTGAAATAAAAATGGATTGGAAATAAAATTCCAGAATGACACATCTTTACATCGGACGTCCATGCCAAAGGAAAAAAATTGAAGCAACACGGTCTAAAGGAGAAAAAAATGAAATTTTCGAATTAATATACCTACCACACCGATATCCCTCCCATGTAAAGAAAACCACATATCTGACTCCAATACCCTTTTTTCTCCCTTTATATAATATAACTACCCACCATCCATAGAAAGCGGAAAAACCCTATGTATTATATTCATTAAATAAAATTAAATCAAACATAAACTATAAGATACATGTATCCTATGACTAAATAAGTCACCTCCCAACCTATAACAACAACAATGATCATTTGGTAAAATATTGTTACCAGATTCAAGGGGGAAATAGATCCTAGGTTGAAAATGATACTATCAAATAGTACATTATTATTTAATAAAAATTACTCTTCCTATTAATGTTATATTATTTTTTTTTGATTTTCGTCTTAGTTTTGATTTTTTTATACAATTTGGTTTGGGAAATTTTCATTCGAATTATTTTGTCTAATTTTTTATATTATATTGGACAATTTCATTTGTATGGGTTCTAATCAATTTATATTGATTACATTTAGTTCATATAAGTTTTTTAGTTTATTTTAGTTCAAGCCAGTTTCATTCATGAAGGATTGAATTCATTATATTTATTCAATTATGATTCATCATTTGTAATATAATATTAGTTCATGTTACATTAGTTTTACTTGTTCTAATTTTGGTACATTCAATTTATCTCTATTTGTGTTATATTTTCATCATTTTTTTATTCAAGATCTGTTTTGGTTGATTTAATTTTCATTTATTCTAGTAAGGTTCAATTATTTTGTGAATTTATTTATAAAATTATTCATTAAATGTTATATTTGGTTTTATGCTATACATTTTGGGGTTTTATGGTGCCACATTATTTAGTTCATGTCATTTTTTGGGTTTCTATTCATAATCTTATTTAGTTTGGTATCATGTAGTTCATCTTGGTTCATTATCATTGATGCAATCATAATTATGGAAGTATGTGAGAGGTATAATTGGATTATACTGATTGTGTATGATTATATATGGTACAAAATGATTTAACTTTTTTAATATATGGTTATTTTAATTTTTTTTTTCAGAATTAGAATGTTTTATTTATCGTACATTCATTTTTGAGATATTTAGTTTTACTAATTATAGGATATACTAATTGAGATTACGTATGGTTTTCCCAGTTATATTATGTACTATTCCATTTAATTTAGTTTCAATGAGTTTGTGTTCATTTAATTTAATTTGGTTTCTTTTGATTTGGTTCATATTAGGTCATTTCGATTTAATTAAATTCGATGAAAACTTTATTTTATATCAAAAAATTATAATAATAAATGTATATCATTATTTATTTCAAAATAAGTGGTTTGAAATAAAAGTAATAAATGATTTTTAAATTTAAAAGGCCAATTCATAAGGGAAACTACCTCAAACTCAAGTCACTCTACTTATGAAGATGGATATTTGAATCTTCTATTTATCAAATTCTTGCATATTCACTTCTGTATATATATAAGGACATCTAAATCATATTTACATATTTTCATAGACAAATATGTTCAAATAGATCCTTACATATATTATTAGACAATATTATAGCCTTTTACCTTAAACACATGTGAATTTTTCATATATATAAATGAGTATTCCTAGACCTAATAAATATATTCATACCACTATGAGTGTATATATATGTGTGTGTGTGTGTACTTATATGTGTTAGGAACATGAATATGTATATTCGTACATATGCATACATGTGAGAGTCTCTTCTGATAGCAGAAAGTTAAAACCACTACAACAACATCCAAAATAATCTAGAAAAACAATGAAATCTCAAAACTCCCAAAACTCTAAATTTTAAAAAAAGAAAATAATTGAAAGGGAAAAAACATACTTGATACCCGTGGAGATTTTTCATTTTTTTTTTAAAAATCGATTCTATGATAGGGAAACACATTTTGATAGTAATTTGTGGTTATTCATAAATATAGAGCGAGATTATTGTTTTTACAATCAATAGACAATCCAAAAAAGAATGGTTTGGAAAATCCACTATATTAATTTGGAATTTAAAACATCAAGAACTAATGCGCAGATACTTTCTATTGCACTAATCAAAAATGAAATGAATTTTTGAGAGGAAAGTATAATTATCACATTGTTTGATCCTTCATAAAGAAGACATGTGTAATAAAAGACAGTAAACCTTCAATAATTTTTTCATCAAGTTAAAAATAAGAGCACCCAATAACATGGTGACTTTAAACATAAAATATTATTAATAGGATTGTATAAAAAAATCCACTTGCATAAATTCCATTAAAAATGACTTAAGGATACTCAAACATCCAAAAATGATAACATGAAATAGTAGACTACATGGATTTTATAAGTAGAGTATACAAAGGAATAAAAATTTAACCTTATATTGAGGAAAATGTATTTATAAATATTTGAAGTTTATGAAAATTTCATTTCTAAAAATTATTGTAGAAGCAAAAAATATATTATGTTAAACAAAACAATCATTAATTTGGGAAGATTTGGATTTTAATTAGAAATATGTATTTATAAGAGTATGTACATTGGTAGATACCCATATTAAGGTATATTATTATACATTTCAAGGAGATGAAATGTTAGATGGAATAGCTAATTGGTGAACGAAATTTCCATTTATTCTTGTACATTTCTGTAGATGTGATAGCTAATAAATTAATGAAGTATTCAGAAAATAATAGTCAATGATTTATAAGTTTTCATATACCAAAAAAAACTGTAGGTCCTCCATAGAATTAAAAAATATCAACATCTCCAAGTATTTTAGGAAATTATTATTGTTTGATAGTATAGAACAGATTAAATAGGTAGTTTATAAATGTAGTGAGTATAAAATAATAATTTATAAGAGTAGAAAGTATTAAATGATATATTATAATAATAATCATTAAATAAATGATACTGTATAATAATAGGAAATATTAAATGACATTTTATAACAATATATATTAAAAAAATGATAGTGTATAATAATATATAATTTTAAATTTTTGTTTATAACTGTAGTACCCTGTGATAGAGTGAAGTAATTTTTTTGAATTAATTTAATAATTATGATATTTTGAATTTCACATGAAAAATAATATAGTTTATTTTATACTAAATAACTATCTATGGATTTCACTATATTAAAATCAATGTCAATCATTCACAAAATGCATAATAAATTTATGCTTGTTCTAATAGGAACATTGAGGTTAGGATGCATTACACACAATAATAACATTAATTGAAGGCTTCTGTAACACTGAAGACCAAGAATTATATAATAAAGATATATTATTTTGTATAAAGTAGACACAAGGGTTTTAGTTCTGAAAATGGTTAACTACATTATGTAATTATATGGTTTACACAAATATAAAATTTATTCTGTGGGTACAAATTAATTATAAATTAAGATGAAAACTTAATCAATATAAAGAATAATATTATTATATTCACCAATATATTTTACCCCAATAAAATCAATAAATTTAAAATAAGGGATGATATAAATTATATATATATATTATATATTCAGTCAAATATTTTGGATATTCATCAAATAGATTTAATAGGCTTAAGCTATATATAAACTCAATTGTATGATTTAAAACCTATATTTTTTAAAGCCAGTTTAACCAAATTTTAATTGAGAATAAATTTTAATTAATCATTTAGGAACATTTAATGATTTAACATGTCAAAATAAAGAACATATTTTAATTAAAAATATAATAATTAGGTATGGATAATATTTTTTTATGTTTCTGTAATGTTTCATTTTTTAATGAATAGTTAAAACTACTTAACTTCATTTTAATACATCATTTTCTTCTAATTTATTAATAAGGTAAAATTATATTTTAAACAGATTTAAATGTTTAATTATATCATATATTTATCAATTAATACAACTTAGGTCATTATAATTAATTACACTTTGAAATTGGGTAAAAAACATAGCAATCGTTTATATTTTGGTACTTTAATAACCCACTACATAATCTTGTTAGCAGGATCAAATTTAGTTCAATATCATAAATTTATATGAATTAAATTTAAAAAATTGGATTCCATATTTTTAATAAAAATAATTTATAATTACAAGTATGTTCAACGTATATTTTGACCAAAATTATTAGAGAATGAAATTAAAATTAACAACCGTGATTAAAGTAAAATTATGGTTAACAAGGGAATAAACATTAAAATTAAGGGAATAAATAACCTAGGAAATTGTCCAAACCCCATTTTTAGGATCTATTGAAGCCCTAAATCATCCATTAGTGATTTTGTTTGTGACATTTTTTTTAAAACGTGGTTATACGTAAAATGTTTTAAAAAATGATGAGTGTGTCATTTCCCTTCCCTATAAAAGGCCACCACCTATCCCACTTACTCACTACAATAAAACCACATAGGTTCAGCCAAGATCTTACCAATAAACATTACAATGATTCTTTACATACTCCTTCAATTCTAGATTTTGGAATAAATACTACCATGGTATCCCTTTGGTTCAAACCAAAAGGATTTTCTTGATTAAGAGGTAACAAAATCACATAAGTTCCTTTATTTTAATTCCACTCTACACTCCCTAAACTCTTCTTATTCCATTATTTTTTCAAAACACTAGTATAATAAATATAACTATATTTTTTTATGAAAATATTTCAATCTATAGATACAAAAATTTTCATCTAATGATTAACGAAGATACTGTTTATGTGTACGATGAACTACCACCACATGAAATAATGATGGTTAATTTTTCCATTATTGGCTATTTAAGTTAACATTATGGTGGAAAAATTATTTATATATTATGTATAATATATTTATAATATCTTTATTATTATTTAATTTTTATTTATAACATATCCTTATTCTTTCCATTTTATATAAATATGATAATTTTGTCCACTGAAATTTTGACTACCGGCCCCTCAAATCAATGTGATTCGTTCACACACAACATAGAATCCACTAATGATATTTTTATTGAACCCATATAATATAAATTACATAATAATTCTACATTAAATATATAATATACATATATACATATACATATTCAATGAAAGAGTTATTATTGAAAAAGATAATATAGCATAAAGAACAGTTTAAGAATAATGATTGATGAATGAAGTATATATGTTTTAGAATTTGATGATTATGTTATATATATCCTGAAAAATATAAGTAATTTTATTATAATAATTAATTATGGGATGAAAATTTTATGATGAATGGTAATTTGGAGGATTTTTGACATTTTTATTATGCGAAGGAAGCACTTAATTAATGCATGATGTTGAGATAATGACATTTGAATAAAGATAAGTTGGATATGAATAAGTAAAATGTATGGTACCGATAAGAAAAGAAACAGATTATTAAAAATGGGGTCCATTTAATCAAATATTCTATTTACAACAAGTTAGATTTATGTTATATATCTAGTAACATTTAAAATAAGTAATCATGCATGTTATCCAAAATTATTTGTTGTAATTTAGGTTATTACCATGTTTCAAGAGAATATACGATGAGGGTATTAACTTCTTTGAAATGTGACAACCAAGAGTTACCCTATGACATATGGGAGATCAATGTTATGTTTATTATGTTTCATTATTTGAAATTATTTCGATTTTCATCATTCATAAGTGTGATAAGGTTATCCATATATGGGATGTTAATTTTAATATTTGAAAGAAGTTTGTGAGATTAAGGTATTATCCCACTACATATGGATTTATGCCCAATGTATAACATAGTATAATAATTTTTTTTTGATGGAAACATAAGTGAAATGAGAATATGTATCACAGATCTAAATATATTTTATTACAAGAGGAATGAAAAATTATCTTTCATATTTAAGGAAATTGGTGAAGTGGGAAATGTTAGAGACGTGACCAAATGGTGATATTTTACATAGGAAAGGGAATTAAATCAACTAATCATAAAATATCTTGATAAATTTTCATCCATAGAGAAATTATTTTAAAACCAAAAATGATATCCTAGTTTCATTTTTTCTTAGGAATCAAATTGTCCCTTTTATCATCATAAATTTATATCTTTCTGATTGTTATCTTTCTCCTAACTAAGTCCTCTATTTCAATCCTCTAGTACTTGATTGATATGTTTCTCATAAATTTCAATGTCTAAAATTGACACATATGTTCTCTAATATTTAAACCCGCAATTTTATACTCTAAGTAACCATTATGGTTCAATCATTCTTTTTTAATGGTTGTTTTAGTGTTTAGTTTTTTAAAAGTGGGTTTCTAAAAATGAAAATTATTATTTTTAAAACTTTGATAGCCTAGATGAATTTCTAAGGTGAAATTTATTTTATATGGGGTAGAATGTAACACCCCATGATTTTTGGAAATAATTGTTTCCATTAATTTAATCTATTTTATATTTTTCATTTCATTCAATACTATTGATATTTTATTTTATATCAATGAAATATTTTTGTCATGCATTATAAGAAAAGCCATGATAATTATGCACTAAATGAAGCATAAATATTATATTTCTCTACAAAGAACACTGAGGTAAGATTACATTAAACACAACAATTACTTTTCCTAATGGATTGTGTAACACGTAAGACCGATTTTCAAATAATAATTATATTTTTTTAAATATAGAATTCAAATTAAATTTTATGTATGAAAAGAAATCACTAACATTAAAAATTATATAAATTAGAAAAATATAAAATTAATTCATTTGTTACAAATTAATTATAAATGAATATGAAAACCTATTGAATATAATAGAAAATATTTTTATACAGACACATCTATTTTTCCAAAAAAATTAAATTAATTAAAATTTGTGATTAATTTTAATGTGATATATATATATATATTATATTCTGTAATATATTTTTTCAACTAATCCAATATATTTTATTGTCATAAGAAATGAATAAACCCAATTATATGCTTAAAAAAATATATTTCTATAAATATTATTTTAGTGCCTTTTAGTGGATAAACCCTATTAATTCCAATTTTAGGAACTTTTATTTATTTATTATTTAAAAATAAAATTCAAATTTGTAACAGAAACATAAAAAATAGTGTAGGATGATTTTTATGCATTTTTCATTATGGTTTCATTTTTTAATCAATAGATAAAAATGTTGTTTTTTACTTAAAAACACATTTTCTATATAATTTATTTATAAGCGTAAATTATATTTTCAAAAAATATATCAGTCTAATTCGATACATTTTTATCAATTAATCCATATTAGATCATTATAATCAATCTAACCATGAAATTGGTCATAAAAACATATCAATCTTTTGAAGGGTTTTTCCTTAAAAACCCACAGTGTCCTCCCATTAGTAGTATCAAATTTAAATTAATGTCTTCCACTTATATGATTAAATTTTTTAAATGTATTAAATATTTTTAATAATCATAATTAATAATGTCTAATAATCTCAAATTATTTTTTACCAAAAAAGGTATCGAATGCAGTTAAAATTAATTAAGGTGATTAAGGTAAAATTAGCCTTTATAAAGCCATAAACTGTAACCATAAGAGACCAAATGTCCTATAAACATTTCCAAATCCCAGTTCCTAGACATATTACGTCTATAAACATTATATTAATTATTTTGGTTTATTTTTTTAATATTAATAGATAATATCATGGTTACACATAACTTGTTTTCCAAAATGCCAAGTGTGCCATTTCCCTTCCCAATTAAAGAAAACCACCATCCCCACTTCCTCATAGCTGTCAACCCATTTATATTAATCCAGAATCAACCAAATAAACTTAATAAGAACATTTTTTTCTTCCCTGAATCCTACATATTGGTAGAAATATGACAAATGTATCTCATCGGTAAAAACCAACAGGATTTACCCGATTAATAGGTAACAACCTCTCTTAAGGGATTTTCGTTTATTTCAATTATACATTCATTAAAATCCTATTATTATATTATTTTATAGGAAAATAATATCATAACATTAATAGGTTATTTTATGAAATTTTTTAGACATACCTATACATAAACCTCCATCTAATATTTAACAAACATACTGTTTACGTGAACAATGAACTATCGACGCACAAAATGATGATGGTTAATTTTTCCTTTAGCACCACTCATAATAGAAATTATGATGGATAATAATTTTATATATTTTATTTATGTTCTTTATAATTTATTTATTATTCTTTAATTTTTATTTATGACATACAGTTATGATTTCCAACTTGTGTAAATATGATAATTTCATTTGTGAATTTGAGGACTACCGCCACTCAAAAAATGTGATTTGTTTAGATGCTGTGGGGAATGTATTAAGGATATTATTAGTTAAAAAATATGATATATATATTTGAAATAACAATTATAAATAATTTATATTATATAAATATATGTCATTTACTTTCTTTTATTCAATACATGAGTAAAACGTAAGCAACATTCAAGAGTACATACGGCCTAAGGTCACCGTTAATTGTGTATTCCAATTCATACATCTATATTATATTTATTTTTATAATAAACATATAATGAATTTTAATTATATTTCAATCATGGTATAAATTATTTAAATCATGATAAAAGTATAAAGACTAAAGATTTAACTAATTAGAAGACATGCGAAAAACAAAGTGTTTATTACCAGAAGTGAATCTTTAACATAGAATTGTTAACAAGAAGGAAATATAATTGAATAATAAAAGAATATAAGATATCAAATATAATAATATGGTTTATTTATAGATATATAGTAATCCTCTATTTAATATACAAGAAGTTTTTATGATTATGATGAGAATCGAGACTCAAGGTAAAGGGATTTCATCTCAGATTTTATTTTTGTGAGCTATATGTGTTATCCATCACTCAGTTTTTTATATTGTATATAAATCCAATTAAATAATTTTATTATTATAATAAATTAATTTATTTGTTTTTACATTCAATTAGTGTGATTTTTTTTTTCATGGTATGATGTTTCAAAATTTAACAAATCAGTAATGTTATTTTGTCTCAATTTTCCTTCATAGACACACATGCATTATTATAAACCTATATAATCCCATGAGTTGAATAAAATTCCCCTAAAACATTATATAATTAATATAAATATGTTAACAATATTTTATGAATAATTTAATGTTATTATTTACATTTATTTTATTTCCAATGATACAAAATTAGTAACAGTTTATGACTACAATCTCACAATTTATCGAGACTATTTAAGATTAGGCTCCAGTTGAGGAACTATTATCACATATATCTGAATAACTATTATTATGTTTCTTAAACTATGGTTATTTGTTTAATACCAATGTAATGGGACCAATATTCGACACATTGGTGTGTAAAATGGTCAGGAAATGGATTTTTTTGTCTGACTTTAACCATATCTTCAGTTAGAAATCTTTTTTATTCAAAAACATGTTACCAAGAAAGGGTTTCCATGAATATTATACTATTGAATAATATTTAAAATAAATTCTTACCCTATTTTTTAATTTACCTATATTTCTAATGGAAACTTTTTTTCACTTTCCGAACATGATATTTTTCTAATATTTTTACCATGCAAATGGAATACCCTTTTTACCTTGTTTAAAATGTATAAGTTTAACTAATCTAATTTTTTAATGCTTCCATTTCTTGTTTGAAATGTTAATTTTTTAGAAAATGTTTTTAAATGTAATTTTCAATGAAAATTTTCTTTAAGCCATATTCAATCCTTATAAATAATTTTTAAAAATATTTTCAAGGAAGTAGTTTTCAAAACATTTATAAGAACCTTCTATAATATATAAAATAAAATGTATTTAAAAACATTTTGGAGCTTTTTTTATATGTTTAGAAGGAAAAAGGTTATTTATAACGTTTTGATGACATATTTATCTGTTTTTAATGTTTTTTCAATGAAATATTTCTAAAAATATTTTCAATCTTATTTTAGAAGGTTTTGTGAAAAATGAGATTTAAAATGTTTTTAGGATTCTACTATAAGGTTTCAAGGGAAAACGTATTCAAAAATATTTCAATATTTCATTTTTATTTTTCACTGATTTTTCAAAGAAATTTTATTTGAAACGGTTTTGTGTTCTAAAAAATATTTTCAATGAATAAATGGTATATTCCTTATGAAATGATATCAAAATATTTTTCAACATTATTTTCCATCTAAGATGCAATTAGTCGATGTTACTCATGCCTTACTTGATAATGATCTCATGGTCTCATTCATATACTTTCTCTGAATGGTTTATGCTTTGATGATATGAAATTTATGAATCCTACTTCTCTTCTATGAGTTATACGCTTATGAATCCCCTTATTTTCATGGGTTATACTCTCATGAAGTGATTTTGAAACCTATCTATTTTATTAGGATCTAATGTGGTGTAATATTAATAATACCCATTTCCTTTCATGGGTATTGATTTTATGTTTAAAAACATATCTCTTTTAATGGGTCATTATATGGTAAAAAATTTATTTTGTGGAACATGTTTGAATGATGTTATTATGGTATGGGTGGAACTGATATCTATCTCTAATGAATTGGGTAAATAATGATGTTTCATTATTATAAATATTATATGTTAACCTATTTAATTTTTCAAAATGTTCAGAATAGATTTTGGTTCATGTTTATAATTTTTGTGTGAACATAACTACATGATCACAATGTTATGGTTAAACCTTATAATGTGTTCATACTATAATTTGTGAACCTGATTACATGTTCACAATGCCATGAATTGACCTGGAGTTAGGTAAATACATATATGCGTGTACCTGAATACATGTTCATAATATTATGTGTGAATCTGATTCAGTGTTCACAATATGATGTGTGGACCTGGTATCATGTCCACAATTCTATGATAAGTCCTTATTAATTGTCCTTAACATAATTTGTGTTCTTATTTCTACTTATAAACGTTCATGAAGTTATACTTTTATGTTTATACAATAATTTCTATACTTATTCATATGTTATTCTTTCAGGGATTATTCTCTTTCTTTACATAGGATTATTGTCTTCTAAACATCCAATATTAATGCCATGTATCATGATTACAATATTAAATATGTAGGGTATTATCCTAAAATTTTATGATCACATTCCCATACCCATATATGCATGATTATCCATACATGCCTCCCTTAGTTACCATTACTAAAAATTTCAGCTCACCCCTTTCTTATGATTATTTATTATGTGTTTGGAATGATTATTTTAGGTACAAGTACTAGATGTGAAGATATTTACTGGATATATTGAATATGGTTCACCAATTTATGAGATTTTTTTCTTAGTTTCCAATGACATTAAACTATTATGGTCCTCTGGCATGTACATTTGTAATATGATGAATATTTTCAAAAAATGATGTAATATCCCTCTATGTTAAGCCTAAGTCATTAAAATAATATAAGAAATAAAGTATTAATTAATTTTAAAAAAATAATACCCTAAAGAGTGTAGAGTAGTTATTAAAAATTTATTGGAATATTTTATTTTCTCTAAAAGAGACCCTTAATGATTATGACAGTGAGATTGTTTGATGTTGGATGATGTCAATTATTTTGAAAATGTGATGAAATAAAATATCACAAATCAATGTAAATCATTATAATAATATAAATTAATTTAAAATAAAAAAAATCCAATTAAAAATATTTACAAGGGTTTAAATTACAATTATAATATATAGAAAGGCTCAAAACTCAAAAACTACATATTGAAAGAGACATCAATTAGATAATAAAATCTCAAAACTATTGTTATCTCATTATATGTATAACTACAATCAAAAATAGGGATTGGGTACAATAGTAATATTGGTTTAATTATGGTCTTGTACACTTCATTAAATCACTTAAAATGAAAATATTCCATTAAAAAAATAACAGTCATGATTTTGATCTACTTTACCCATTTCATTAAATTATTTAATATCTCATTTCAAACATATCTTAAAACACAACCACATCAAAAAATATTAAAATACATTATAAAAACAACATGATTGTGAAAAATAATATGGGAATTGAATATTTATCCCAAACCCTTCACGGTTTCAAACATCACCATTTAATGTAGTTTATAACCTGAATGGGGAAAAACTATTTGAAACCCTTACATTTCATTCAACACAATTCATGAAATATTTTCACAAAAAAATTGAATTTCAAATATCATAGAAAATTAGATGTGATACCTTTTGGAACTCACATTGAAATCCTAAATATGTTTCTAAATTTTAAATACTATTTTCAAATTTTATATGAGCAATCTCATAAATGCGTTGTGTGACCATTCACACAAAATCAAATTTAGACGAGCCCTTAAAATATTTAAACATTTATATTTGAAATAAATATAAGATAAATTCAAATTTTTACCCTGTTAATAATGTAATTTTATTTAACACATTAATATAATAATTATAACATTTGATCAAAATACCAAAGAATCAAAAATTTCATTATTAAAAGTTATCGCATGGGAAAATCCACCTTTGCTTAATGATAGAAGAGCCATAATGAATCACCGTTGATGGTGGATGTCCAAAAAATTAATAAGAAACTACCATGAACAATAAACACCAATTAAACCATTAAACATGGTTCAAACCCTAGAAATTTTTTTTACGAATCCAAATAAGAAAATAATGAATGATAACCCCAAATTGAAATAGAGAAAAGGACTTGCAGACCATAAAATTTTTATGCAAATAACTAAGGCATTGAGAGTTAATAGGGAGGATGGAAGTCAACACTAGAATGGATGAATTGGAATTTAGTGGAGCATCAAAGTAGGGATTTGAATTTTATTTGGATGAGTGTAAAGGATGATAGAGGAATCAGGGGAGAAGGGGGTTTTTGGGGGTGAGTATAGGGTTCATGTTGGGGATTTTCATGATGGATAATCTGGGTAGAAGAGGGATTGTTGGAGAGACAAGAGTTTTAACAAGAGATGAGTGTTTACGGGGCAGAGACACATGTGGATGATCATGAATATATTATAATTAACTGATGGTATATCTATGGTTACATTAAAACCATAGAAAAAGAAATTCTATCCCAATGGTTTTTATAAACTTTTGGTATAGGGTCATGGGTATAGAACCATCTTCCAGTTGTTAACATTGATTGAAAATATGAGTAAAGGTATAATAATTTTATGATTAATAAAAAACAAGGGTCATTAAATTATTTTTACTTGAATAAAAAAAATATTTATTTATTATACCACAGGATACATTCTTTGAAAAAAAATTATATTGTCTTCATCCAAACATTCCTATAGAAGTATCTAGTCACTAAGAGGATGTGTTTTATTATAAATTAAATAATACAAGTTGAAATCCTAATTTTTTTATGTGATATATTAGTTTTTTAATCCTCTAAACTATTATAGAAATACATAACAACCTTAACAATTGAAAATTCCTCTTAGGGAAACCCGTTAATAGTTTTAGATCGATTTATTTCCACTATTAAAATTAATTAATAATTTAATAATCTCAAACTTTCATAAAGGGATACATTAGAATAATTCTTTTATAAGGTATTGTAATGACCCTCATCGATCACTTCATTAATAAAATAAAAAATATTTATGAAATATGTGTTTTGAAAGATAGATTTCAGGAGTGTTTTTAATGATACTTATAATACATTTTGAATCATTGATAATAAAAAATAAAAACACTACCAAATTAATCTCAACTCATAATTGAAATTTTTAACTCAAAATTTTTGTTGAATATATTTAGGAAATTTTATGAATTTATTTATTTTTTTCATGAATGAATTTAAATGCAGGTCTCCTTAATATTTGATTTTAAATAAAAAGTCCATTATACTGATAGTAACAACAATTAGTCACCATATTTGAATAATTATTTCATCATAGCCTAAATATTGTGATCTAATCAAGTTCACATTACAAATCTCCCACGCCTATGCATAATGAAATAACATTGGTTGTTTTATGTAATACTTTTGGAGGATAATTCTATTTAAATAATAGTGAAATTAAATTGTACCATCTATTAAGTAATGCAGTCATTAAATAATTTATTAATAATGTATTTATAGTCAACATTAAATTATTTAGGGAAAATATTATTCATGGGATTATGGATATAACTTTTTTCATACTCAATATAATAATAATTTCTATTTACTAATTCCATTATACTGGGGAACTCTCTCTCAGGTCATTGAAAATTAGGGAAGTGATTCTATATTAAAAAACATTCCATGATATAATAAAAAATATATAAAATCTATAATGAAATCTTTAATGATAGGGTTTCAATGTAAAATATGAACAATTAATATTTATTCAATGTGCATTTCATCAAATTTTTTAACATGAATCCTTTGAGAAATTATTGGGTTAACACATTTAAAATAATGAAGATCAAATTAGAGTTATGTTTCTACATTTTCAATATAAAAATAATTTACATTACTAATTTCATTGAAATTATTATGAATTTATACCACTCTAAACGTCAAAAAAATTAGGTTTAAATGATTTTAAATTATAAATTTTCATTTAATTATTTTTCTCAATAAATGTAACCATTCTCTAAAAACATCTAAATTTTTCAAGTATTAGTGGATATTTTTTATTGTGTAATTTCAGTTATTCCACCTCTAATCCCTATTGAATGAATTTGTACAATATTTCACTAAAAATTATTAAAAATATTATTTTTAGTATATTTTGAAATAGACTTTATACATCAAAAACATGTACATACTCAAAGATCACTAATTATTCTGCATCCTTAATATATTTTTTTCAGAAGGTTTGGCTTTGGTCAAAAGACCAAAGAAATTTTATTAGAAAAAAGAAAAGAATGATTACAAGAGTCTAAAAGACGGGATCAAATTACAATCTTTGACTTGCAACAGAATTAGGTTTTCTGGGAGTTCCTCCATCTAGGTTATAGCCTGATTAATGACTTTGTTAGCGAGAGAATCCGTAGCCATATTAGATTCACAGTAAGTATGAGTTGCAATGTAATTGACGTCATGGAGAGATTGAAGGCAGTTCATCCAGCGCGTAGTAATCGACCGAGAATGATGAAAATATCCCTTCCAAATGGCATGAACAACAGTAGTACAGTCGCTCTCAATCCATAAGTTGTCTCACCCATGTCGAAGAGAAAAATCAGTGGCATGAATAACACTTAGCATCTCAGCTTTCAGAGAGGATGCAATACCACAACCTCCTAAAAAGCATCCCATGATGTGACCATGATGATTTCTGAAGACAGCTCCACATCCCGTGGGACATGGATTTAATTTAGAGGCACCATCCACATTGATTTTAATACAACCTGGAAATGGAGGTCTCCAGAAAATATCAAAGGTGCGCAACGGTTTCAAGAAAATGGCCTCAACATGAAGACGGTGAAGGATCATAAAGTCCGCCACCGAATTGTTGCAGGAAACATTCTGGATCAAAGCAGCTTCCCGAATAGCGATGAGAATTCTCATTTTAACTGCATTAGTGTTGTGTGAGAAATTATTATGTAGAATAGAGTTTCTATCATTCCAAATCACATGAATCGGCTCAGCAACCCTAGATAAGAACAAATTTCTAATTTGGTGATAGGAGTCCATCGCAACGCAACGTTTAATCTGCTCATCAATAGAGATATAAACCGGCCATCTGCAATCAAAAGTGTCAAAAATATATTTCCAAAGAGCAGTGGCAGTAGCAGAAGATAGAAATAGGTGGTTAGTATCTTCTCTATGCTGATTGCAAAAACGACATTTTGAACAAAGGTGAATACCAAAACATTGAAGACAAGCATCAGTGGGGACCCTATTGTAGGCAAGACGCCAAATGAGAGTGAGTCTGGAAGGTTTAATCTAGTGCTTGTCAAAAAAAATTATCCAGTTCAAATCATTATCAGCGTTGTGTAAGGAGTTATTATAAAACTTTTTGGAGTTAAGAATCCCATTATGAGAAGGTTCCCAAATCAAGAATTCACACGAGGAAGAAAAGTTGTAAGAATCAATAATTTGAACAATGTTTTCAGGAAGATTATCAATGTTAGAATTAAGCACATTACAAATGGATGAGTTGGTGTCATTAGGGATATCATCAAGGGGGATCAAAGAGATAAGAGGAGCGCCAGTCCAGTTGTCCAACCAGAATCTCATGGAAGAGTTTCTCGAGACAATCCATCTAGCATTGTGCATAATAATGTCAAACGTGTCTCTAAAAGAGGGCCAAATGGAGGATGTCATGAAACTCCTATTAGATCATTTCAATCTATCAATGAACATGTTTTTGATGAAAGAAATGGGGTGGGTTTCATTGTGTATCAGGTTCCAAGTAAATCTGGCTTGAAGAGTTTCATTGAAGTATTTAATGTTTTTAATGCCAAGACCACCAATGTTTAAGGGTTTGCAGCATTTAGCCCAAGGAATAGTCACATGATTCCTGTCCAAGGTGCTTCCAGTCCAGAAAAAGTTTATTATGTGAACATTTATTTTTTTATGAGACTAATTGGCCATTTATAGACCATCATCGAATAGACATGTTTGGAAACAATAACAGACTTGACAAGGCAGACTCTCCCCGCCATGGAGATAGATTTTCCTTTCTAGGAGGAAAGCTGATTAAGAACCTGGTCAAAAATGCTAGAAATGTATCAAGCTTTTGGTCTACCCCAGAAAATGGGAACGCCAAGGTATTTGAATTGGAATGAACCTTCTTTGATGTTAATCTCATTGATGATATTATTTTTCCTAGAAGGAGGGATGTTTTTTCCAATTTAAATGAAAGATTTATTCCATCCAATGACTTCACCCGAGACCTCCTCGTAATGATTGAGAGAAGATTTAAGAGTTATAATGTTTTTTATGTCACCCTTAAAAAAGAGAATGATGTCATCAGCATAAAGGAGGTGGGTGGGGGCATTCAAATTTCTGTAAGCATGAATTGGTTTGATCTTGTTTTGCTCAACCAGCTGGGTGAGCATACGACAAAAATAATCTTCTGCAATGGAAACAAGAATTGAAGAAAGGGGGTCACCTTGTCTTACTCCTTTAGAGAATTTAAAAAATCCTCTAGGAGATCCATTAACCAGGATGGAAACATGAGCTGAATGGAAGAGGGTTTTAATTCAAGAAATGAAATTATCATTGAATCCAAAACCATGAAGAACTTTGAAAATGAAGTTCCAATCCATTGTGTCAAAAGCTCTCCGAATGTCAAGTTGAATGGAAATGTTTCCACATCTATTCTTATTATTTAACATGATAGTGCATTCTGAAGCAAGACAGATACAGTCTTGGATAGATCTCCCCTTGATAAAGCCAAATTAATTACAGGAGATAATTTTATCAGTGATAGTGTTAAGTCTGTTAGCAATTAGCTTGGTGATAATTTTATAAAGGGTGTTGATCAGAGCAATAGGGCGAAAGAGGTGAATTTCAGAGGCATTATCTACTTTGGGAATCAAAGAAAGGAATTGGGCATTTAAACCATGAGGTAAGAAGCCGTTAGCAAAGAAGGCTTTGACAAGCTTACAAACATCAGCATGAATGATATCCCAATAACTTTGATAGAAACCATTATTGAAACCATCGGGCCCAGGGGAACTGTCAGGATTCAAACCAAAAACAGTGTCTCTAATTTCATGATCAATGGGAACACTCAAGAGAAAACTGTTATCAACATCCGTAACAATTGTAGGTATGATGTCATTAATGAGGTCTTTATTCATAGAAGGCCCATTGAATAACGATTCAAAGTAAGACACAACATGATTAGAAATATCTTCTTCATTATCCAAAAGGTTGTCTCCATTTTTAAGGGAGGCAAGGGGTCTACTAGCTTTTAGAATTCTTTGTAAAGAATTATAGAACATGGTATTACGATCACCATCAGTAATCCATTTAAGTTTAAAAGTATGTTTGTGGATGTTGTCTTTGATGCATCCTTAATATATTAAATTTACTATTGTTCAATGATATTTCATGTAAACATCCAAAATATATTTTTTAATATTCCATATTTATATCCAAGGTACTATGATCTTACATGGATACTTAAAAATTTTTCATGTTTTTTTTATAAGAAGAGAATTACTCTCTATTAAAAGTATATGAAAATTTGATTGATTTAAATTTTTAGGTTCAGAATAATTTTTTTCATTATAATTATTTGGATACCATGGATGGTTGTAGACACACCAACGAATCTATTTCCCATAAAAAGAATAAAAAATAGAAATTTTAAAATTAATGAATTGATCCCCTGATATAATTTTTTTAATTCAACACAAAATATTATTATAATAATTTTAAAAATATGAATTGGGAAAAACATGAAGTTAACAATTTTAACCTTGTAAACATAAACAAAATTCATAATGGTAATAAACAATTATGTTTTTTTCACTGATTTTTCTGTCTTTTATAACCCTAATACAAACAATGAATATCCAAACCTAAAAAATAGAACCGCTTTATAATGTTCTCTAACAATAATTTTCTCTATTAAAATGCCCTTTTAAATCCATAAAATAGGATATTAATGATGGTTCAAACCTAGGGTAAGGAGGATTAATAATGTCAAAGATTATTTTCACTAATATAATGTGATAAAATAAGTAAATAAATATTCTATAGGAGATGAGTTTGTGTTTCGAATTAAATTAAATAAATAACTGAGTATTGTGTGTTAAAGTGTTTGAGATTGAACTTTGTTATTAGATAAATGAAACAATGTTATCAATAGTCCCTACAAATGATATAACATCTAAAAATTATATTCTATAAAATATGCTCAATAAATATTTATTATGGGTAGTTGTCCATTGATAAATAGTTATTAATATTTGAACGAAAAATCATCAAATCCAAAAATATAAATCATTTAATATATTATATAGAGTAAACATATTTAAAAAACCCCTAATGATTATTCTCATATATCAGTACATAAAAAATAGGTTAATTGTAGAGAATAATAAAATAGAATAATGAAATTATATCATCATGAAGGATTATAATAATAAGTATCTGTTTTATGACTACAACAGTTTTAACCCAGAAAATGAGTTTACATACTATTAATGATTACAAAATATGTTTGAAAACATGAGTAATAAAATATTAAAATGAACTATAAAAATTATAGGAAATAAGATATTATTCAATATCACGATATAATATCCACTCCCACTATTATATTCCCTTACTATCAAATTTATAGCAATAAATCAAGCCTCAGAGAATGTTTCTAACCCTACGAATTTGTTTATTGTACATGTCCCAATCATAGATTGTCAGTTGATCCCCCCAAAAGATTTCTATTCTAAATTGAGGATTCCAATTAATGTTTGAATTATTTTTTGTGAAATTTCACAATGTTAATATTTTTAGAATTTTAATTCCCAAATCTCTATTTGAAACCATTTACTATTCATGGACTTCTTTGGTCAACTCAGGATAAACTTCTACATAAATTCTACATGAACCATATGTACATGCATTGGATCCAATATAAAAATATCCAAGATTCATTATTGGGTCTGATTAAATATTAAACAGTCCTACACGATTCTTCCAATGTATTATAGATAGTTTCCCACAATCACTTATTATTGATCTTATGATCTACTACATTAAATTTTTTTCATGAGTTTCTGGAATAAAGGAGTTTTTGTATATATTTTGTTATTCAGAACTCTGGTTACTTATTTAAATTTCGGATAGTGATGAATATTAAATAATGGGCTCATTTTAGAGAAAATAATATATATGGCTAACAAAAAAAATTAACTCTAAAATATTACATATTAGAATCAACAGGGATAATTTATATTATATATAACATATATAGAAACTTTATTAACTATAGAATATTATGTATTATATTATTCTAGGTAAATATATATTATGTATGATCATACATAAGGAAAATTATCATATATATGAAACATTATTTATATTTGGGAAATAATAGAATATCAAATATTCTTCTTCATAATTAAATATATGTTATGTATGATATATTACTGAAAAACATAATATCTATGATACTTTTCTGCACCAAATATATCAAATATAAATCACCATGATGGAAAAACGTATGTATCAACTTTATAGCTAAAACAATCATATAAAATGTATGAGAACAGTGAGAAAGATAGTACTTTGTGAGATTTTATCAATCCCAAATGTAAATTTAACCAAAAAATTAAAATTTAAGTATTTATAAACATAAAAATAATAATTTAATGATATACCAAAAATAATATCAGTGTATAAAAACTGAATATTGATTGAATTAACATCAAAAAAAATTTCAAATTTTCATCACAATTTAATTTCAATTAATGATCAATACAAAACCACAAAATAGTTTTCTCATAAATAATATAAATTTAAAAACAATTAAACTTTTATCATTTTAGAATAAATAAAAAATTAATTTATTCAAATATTCTTTTAATAAAAATTAACAATCCATATGATCAAAATTAGAAATATAGATAATTAAATAAAACTTTTATCAAAATAAGATCTATATTTTCATGAAAATATATGGAATACAGGTATTAAAATTAATCCATATAAATTTTATGGACATTAATTACTATATTTAAACCATTTTTAAATCCATTCAATAAAACCATAATATAGAACATGTTTGGGACTTATTCCAAGGAAGAAGGTCGTAACCTACATGGCTCATTGAAAACACCAGGGTGGCCAACTGAAAACATGGTTATCCAAGATGAGTATCTTAAAATAAGATATGTTTCAACAATTTCCTCATGAAAAGGGAATTAAATATCTAGGGTATATGTTATTTTAATCACCCAGAGGAACCTATAAATTTTGGGGGGATTTTGTGAATTTCCTTTTTATCGACAAAATACATTATTGATATGGTGCACACTAGTGTTCATGTCATAGTTAATAAATTTATGAAGATGTGGATGAGGAATTGAATATTACCACCTACTAGTTATTTTTTCACTTTGTGATGGCTTTTCCAGATCAAGAGAATTATATATTCTTATATTAAATTTCTAAATATAATCATCACATTCTTTTGTCCAGATGATCTTCACAAATTTTTAAGGTAACTTTTTCAGTGGGATAGATAATTATGGATATTTTTCAACATACTTCTGTTAATATCCTGCTAAATCATGAAAAATATGAATCGTGGTTATATTTATTAGTCTCTTTAATTATTCAACAATATTCAATTTATATGGATCAATGGTTATTCTATATTTATAAACAATGTGGACAACGAATGAATTTTTTTAACCAAAATTGAAACTTTCGAAATTTCAAATACAGTTTAATTTCATTTAATGTTCAAAAAAATCCTTTTAGGTCATTTCATACCCACATTACTTTTTAATTATACCAAATTTTCCTTAAAAAACACAACCAAAAACATAAACAATAAATTATTATTTATTCTATTCATATTATCTATGAAAATTTAAGGTTATTTAGTTGACCCAAAATTCATAAATATAAAATCATAAGGTCCATATCTACTATAGAATGTTGTATTTATAATGTCTTTTTACTTTAGTTTTAAATGATGGTACCCAACCCTCAACAAAAATTTAAAAATTATTGTGCTCCTTCGAGATAATCAAAAAAATCATCGATATGATGAAATGTATTCTTTTTCTTCTTATTTATGCTATTCAACATTATATAATCAATTCAAAGTCTCATTGAAACAAATTTCTTTATAATAAATAAGATAGCATCACACCATGGCGATGTGCCATGTGAAATGAGACCTTTATCTAATAAATCATGAAATTTATATTTAACACTAAAATTTCCCCTTGATTTATTAAATAAGGGAGTTTGGAAATTTTATTATCACTATTAACTAAATCAATAATAAATTTAACTTCTCAAAATTTTATAATACTTGTAAACTCATCAACAAAAAACATCCAATTACTCAATTACCATCTGAATATAGTTAATCAATAAATTTCCTTTTTTCAAAAATATGTGCAAGATAGTATTCATTTCCATCTTTACATAATTTCACGGTTTCTGGATATGTTATCAATTGTGTGGGTACATTATTATACACAAATATAAAGGGTTTCTATTTTTTTTTCATCTCTACTTTCTATCATAGAATGGTAAATATAATTTTAATCCATACCTCTCCCTAAATGACCCAATGGCATTCTATTTTATTTAATTTTGACAAACCCCATTTTGAGGGTTTAATTTGAACCCTTACATAGATTGTAAGGTTTGTGACATTACCTGACCTTTAGTTCATAGATAGATTCTTTAAGAATATAGCTACATAGAACTTCCCTTCCCTAAAATCCCAATCTAAAGCCTACTCCTTGTAAAATATGCCTTTTCTATTTAATAATAATTAATTTGTCGTGAAGCCCTTGATGTAGCCCAAAGGCCTTAATTTAGACATAAGAACATGAATTACTTAAGGACCAAATGGGTGGCCTGAAAGATAATTCAGATGAATAATTTTTGAATCTATAGTACTGAATGTTATCAGCTATAGTACAACAATAGTAACCTGAAATAAATTTCTCCAGCCCGATTTGATCTTATGTAACTTTGATCCACTTGTTGAGTCATCATAAACTAGGTTTAGGATCTTGTTCCAATCCATTCCTATAATAAATTCACAGTATACTAGAGGAAAAAATGGGTTTTCACATAAATAACTTCCACACACAATTATAGGAAGTTTATTATAATTTTTTTTAATTAATGTTCCCCCACGTATTTTCATCATAAGATGTGGTTTCATTTCATTGGATAAATTTTAATTTTCCCTAAAAAAATTCTCATATATAAAGGAATGTGTAGACCCTGAATAAGAAAACACATTGTAATAATCTGAATAAATAAACAATATACCTGATAGCACATTATTTGATGGCATGACATCTGATTAGGTAGTTTCAGAGGATTTCACCATACCTTTACACTTAAATTATTGTTTCTTCCCAATATTTGGGTTCCTCATAAGAAACTTATATTAATAATTACCAATATCATTAAATTTAAAACATTTCTCTAATTACATGACCAATTTTTTCATACCACAACCATGATCATTTTTATTGAAATAATGGGCCTTCATCCATATTTTACCAAATTCTAATCCCTTAACAGTATTGAAAAGGAATTCCATGATGTTTTTTATAACAATTATCACAAACTGTGAACATTTTTTTCTTACCATCAATCTTATTTAATGAATTCTTCCCTTTCATCGTCTAACTCAAACTATTTATCAGTTGCATGTCAAATAATACATGATCAATATTGAACTCCATTTCCTCCATATCTGCACATAAAAAATGTTTATTGTATCCATTGAATTAATTAGAAGAAAATTCCCATTTATATTTTGTATTTATTCCAAAGTAAAAAGTAATAGATTCTATTATATAGATCCCGGATGAAATTTTCAGGGTATCTTAGAAGTGAGTTCTTTTTTATTAATATAAAACCACTAATTCATAATCCATCCAAAATTATATGATTTTTTCCATCCTACATCTAAATTCTTTAGGAATATATTTATCAAGAAAAATATTTTTGAATACATCAAATTCCAAATCATTTATCTACACATTTTACCTGATATTCTTAAAAATATACCACCACTGGTTATCTTCAAAATCAAATTAGTATATATCAAGACTAACCCTTGGATTTTATGAACACTGCATGACAAAAAAATCTTTTATAGTGATTTAATACACACTCCAGCTACCACTGGGTTTGAAAATCCACTTAAAATATGAAGTTGATTCCTTAGAAAATGATACTATATAGACATATTTCTCTGTAGTTTCTATTGATGATCTCAATCAGGGATTCCAATATAATCAAAAGCATTTTTAAAATAACTCATCATAGAAAAACATTGTTCATTTTTTATTCCCACCAACTTATGTTTCTCATTTATAAGGTTTCCATTCTATAAATGTATTCCTACAACTACATCCCAGTTTTCTAGACAGAAAACCATTCTAAACAGATATATTATAGACAATAAAACATGGTAATCTTAATTTCTATATCATTTAAACATAAAAAATGTATAAGTCTATTATTTTTTTATTAGAAATATCTTAAGCCCTTAATTAATCTAAAATAACTTTTGATACAAACTATAAGTCATGTCACTTATACAATACATAATCTTGTGTTTTATTTAAGAAATTTACATTCTATTACAAAGAGGATCTTTTCATGTTTACAGTTTTGAAAAATTATTCTATAATTCATACATAACATTTCACATTAATAAAAATGGGATACAACTTAAAGTGAATCCATTTCATCAAAAAATAATAATTTAAAAATAAAACATGTTTCCTTTACATGAATAATCATTATAATATTATTTCTGACATCCTATATTATTTTACCCATCCTTTTACCCTATTAAAGTCATATTATAACATGGGATGAGAACAAAAATATTATTT
This sequence comes from Viscum album, assembly GCA_963277665.1. NCBI lineage: Eukaryota > Viridiplantae > Streptophyta > Magnoliopsida > Santalales > Viscaceae > Viscum > Viscum album. Next base: position 1,949,818,775 of record OY728136.1, on the reverse strand, counting down.
AGGGACATAATAGATTGAATGAAATCATTATTCTATGAAGGCATTAAACCCATGTACACATTTTTCTCAAAGTTGGATTTTTCACCCTTAAATCATAACCTTTTTATTTTACCCCTTGAAATCATATGATTCCTATAAAAAATATATATAAAATAAAAATAAACTTGTATCATATGTAATCAATTCTATATCAACCTTAAATTCACTATAACTATCAAGGCTACATAGTGAGTAAAATTAATGGGTACATTTTGAATATCGACCATAGTGTATTCCGTTAATCTCTTAGGAGAAACTATACTAATTAACTTCGTTTCATTAGGTAATGTATTGGAAATATATTACAACCTCACCCACTGTAGATTTATCACAGAACTGGAGATACTCCTAAACATTTCTCTATAACTATAACATAATCACAACACAAAAAACATTTATATAAGAAAAATAACTTTTCATTTTTTGAAATCTATTTTCATTCTTAGAAAGTTGCACACTCAATAATGAAAAAACACAATTTAAAAAAAATGAAATATAGTAAAAGAATCATGAAAACATTAAAACAACATAAAAGTGGAAAATTTTATTCATGTATTATATGTTAAAAATATTCGTTTTGGATTTTGTAAATATTGATTAAAAAGTATGTTTTGAAAGAAGTTTTTAAAAGAAAGTCACTTAACATGAGTCTAAATCATCATGTGAAATATTTTTCATACTGAATAAAAAACACAGGGTAATTATTTTTATTCCTTATTAAAATCTTAATGTTTATTATTACTTTTATATTATAGATTATCATGTTATAACAATTAGTTAATTATTAATGTTTATGTCAGATTCTACATTGATAGTAGGTACATGAGTCCAAAATGAATTTGATATGACCTAAATAGTCAATGTTTTTTGTATTATATCATATCAAGAATAATATTAATGAAATAATAGTAACATTTATACATCATTAATATCTTTAAATCAACCCATTTATGTATAGTTCTGAAAAATGAACAACAATAATATCTGAGAGATGGTAGGTCGTACGTACACATGAGTAACGTTTCCATTTTTCAATGATCATTATAGAGGTAAGGTTATTATTATTTTATCATTAAATAATTGTCATAATATCACCAATATAATATTAATAATTTATATATACATATATATCATCAATTTGATGTGGTGATAAATGATGAATCAAATCACTTTGTGGAGAAGATAGTTCACACATATGAACAAATGACATTGTTATTTTTATATGCATGGAATCATAAGAACATAAATGATATTTTTTTTAAAGGATAGGCCCAAAGAATCATTTATTATTAAAGCAAAGAAAATACCTTTTTAACTGGGTAGAGGAAGACCTAGTACTTAGCCCAATGGCCCAGTGGGCAATTAGCCCATTACAAGGCCCATACGCCCAATTTTTTCACCCAATCCCATTATGTGAAATGTAATGCTATAGAACCTATGATGCTACATTTTCTCACAGTGCAGACCACTCCTCCAGTGCGCTGCATCTGCTATAGTGACCTGCCGCCGCTATAGTGCTCATCATTGCTATAGTGTCGCCGCTGCGAAAATACTACTACAGTCATCTACAGTCCCTGCGCATTATATTATTATTTAATAATTATAACTTTTTCATTAATGTCACAAATTAACATTAATTCCATTATTATAAAAAATCTTTAGATATTTTGATAGAAAATTAATTTTATGAGCTTGTGAGGTAGTTGTCCATCGTAAAAACAAAAGATTAATTCTTTTCACATTTAATAGAAATTGAGATTTATTTTGGAGATGATATTAACATAATATAATCTAATTATATTGATAATACTATAGTTATTATTTAATTTTTGAGGAATATTATTTTAATTATGTTTTATAGGAAATAAAATTGATACACTTAATTAAAATTGAGGCCTTTTCTCCGGATGACCTCCATTGATTAACAAATCAAAAAATCTATGTAGGTTGTTCTGAATAAAATAATGCCTCTATAATTTTAGGTGGTATTATATGAATGTATTTTATGATATTTTAGGATTAGAGGTTTTTTATGTTTATTTAAATGAGAATATTAGAGTCCCTTTATAGGAGATGAGAGGGGAATTGTTTGTATTCTTTAAATATTAAATCCTGATAAATCAATTTATAAAATATTATGAATATGGGTAAAAACATATGGATCCAATTAATATAATACATGTTTGGATTATTTTTTTAACCCTTATATTTTTACCCTTATTCCACCCATTTAACTCTAACAATGATATCCTGTAATTTACACATTGAGGGTAAATATAATTACTATAAAAAACAAAAACCAATAAATGATTCAATGATGAAATTTTGGGAATTATCTAAATTATTTTTCCAATATGGAATACTTAGTAATTTTTTATCAATAAATAAAATATAATTTATCTTATAATTTCAATAATGTCATTTTTTATATTATTCTCTATATGACTTTTTAATAATTTGACAAAAATAATATAATTTAGATCAAGTACTTATATAAAATCACATAAATGTGAAATTAGCCCAAAAAATTGTGGATGACCTTAATCATCTCAAATTATATTTATTTTAGTTTTTTTTATTCTCATTTATTGGATATTTTATTTTAATAAATTATTACTGCATTATCATATTGTAATCCATTAATTTAATAATTTCTTCTATAAATATTGAAAAAAATTGTATAAATTAATATAATAATTTTACTTTAAAAATATAATTTATAGTCGAATAAATCCCATATATTACTCCATATAAAAAATATTTGTCTTGTTAATAACAAAAGCGTGAAGAAATTGACTTTTCCTTTAATATAATATTATAAATATCATACATGGATCCAAGTGGATTCAAAAGCTAATAATTTAAAAATGAGGATGATTTTGGACAAAAAAAACACATATAATTATGTTAGGACAGTTGTTAGGGTAATTTTTACAATATTTATAATATGATTTTTACCCTTAATTACCTACTTTTCCTTTATCCTAATTAATAAAAAAATGCTATAGTTACTATTTATAATGTCCAAAAATAAAATAAAAAAAGTTAATGACATTAAACCATATATTTAAAAATATGAAATTCATTTTTTGACATTAAAAATAGGGAAATTTTAGAATCTAATTAAAAAATTAATCTTTTTGAAAGAACAACAAATCATATTTTTAACGAAAAATGTTCAACATTGTATAATGTTTTTAAATCCAATTTCAGTGTGAAATTGACATATACGACATAAATTGAATAAAAAAACATAAAATAAATCTAATTTTACATTAAAAATAAAATATATATATAAAAAATTATTATTTAATTGGATGTCAAAAAACTGTTTTAATTTAAAATGTAGTGTTTTTACTATTCATCAAAACCTGATACTAATCAGAAACATTTCTAGAAATCATCCAAAAAAATTAAAATAAAAATTAAAATTTACTAGATTATTTTATAAAATAATATTTCTAAAAGTGGAAAACAATATTTATAATAATCCCACAATTTAATACATTAAGAACTTATTTTTTGAAAAATAGATTTTTTAAGCATAACAATGAATTAATTATTATATACTGTCTTGAAAAAACAAAGTATGTATATTAAACATTAGATTAAATATATTATTATTTTTTTATTATAATAATGAAATATTTTTTTTTCATTGGTATAAAACAGACATGTGAATATTTAAATATTTTATCCTAATACCATTTCTTTTAATTTTTATAATGGGTTTATCTTAATTTATAATTAATTATGTGGAAAAAATTAAATATAAATACATTCATAGACCAAATTTTCAAAATATTAGTTAATCATATTCATATAAACCATTCGAACAGCTATCTGAAAACATCAATATTTAATAAAATTTTTTATATGTTCTTTTAATATCAATGTGGCATATATTTTACACTGTCAAATATTCTATATATTTTGATTAATTTAGAGTTTATAAGTATTAATAAATATGAAAAAGGGTTATTCTATCATTATCTGGTTTTTTATAATTTTACCGTTTTTTATAATACATTGGTTGGTCTTACATGGTAGCCATTTTGTATAATTTATAGAATTTTTTGGAGCCCTATGTGATATAATTTTTTTTTGACAATATAGGAATACAATATAGTTTTTCCAAAAAACCATGAACCACAATTAGAGCATCTAAGAGGCTGTGTATTGTCTGAGTGAACAGTGTATCCTTGGTCAAACCACTCAACCAATGTACCGTAGGATTTTCATGGTTTCCACATGGTTTAACAAACCGTGCAACTCACGGATAATATGTGCACCACCTGGCAGAAGGGGTGCATAGTTAGAGATCATGGTTTTTCAAACCATGAGGACTATCAAGGAAATCATGTGCACAATTATTAATACTTTAATAAATATATTATAAATCTCCAAACAAATATTTTATATCCCAAATAACCCCCACTATGGCTAATATGGTTTCTTATTCTCTTGCATTATCTCAAACGAATTCCTCAACCTCTTGAACCCCTGCCCACGAAAATCGAAGATCCAATATACTATGATCGACCCTTATTTATAAAATGGTATCTTTTTCTAATTTTCCCCACTCTCCCATTTTTTCTACCAATAGAGATAGACCAATTCATCGTATTATATATAGTATAGATCTTAGTTTTAATAGATCTTTTTTTGGATCATTATACTAGGTTTTGATCATAGAATTAATTTTTCATTTTGAATCCAATAATGCGACAGAAAATTAAGGTATAAGGTTTGGTGATAATTCATAAATGATCCTACAGTAGGTGCATTAATTTCAAAATCCCATATTCGTGATCATTATCTTGTGTCATTAGTTATGTCATTGTGTATCATAGTTATAAAAATTTTAAAAAGTGAATCAAATCTATCCAATTAAGAGACACATAATGAATCCTGTTGGAATAGTTTGAGTCTATGAGACCATTATTAATGGAAACCCATTTTGTGTGCCTGTATCCTAGAAATAGATAATTGTGGAATGTAAAAATTTGAACAAATGTGTTTATGGATTTAAAATAAATCCATGTTACCTGGATTGATAGTCGAATTTGAATGGTTGATTGGATTCTCCTTGAAGGATTAAATAATAAGGTAATTATAGATGATAAATGAATTTATTGGAGAATTTCATATGTTGGTACTTGTGATAGATGTAATGAACACTATTAGTGTTTGATAAATGTCATGGTAATCAATGTTATGAATGATTTATATGAAGGTCACTGATGATGAACCATGGCATATATATATATATATGTCTCTGTGTGTGTGTGTGTGTGTGTGTGTGTGTGTGTGTGTGTGTGGAAATGTGAACTATGAGGTATGGGTGATGGGATTCTTCTCAAATTTCTCATGGTGTTCCATTACTGATGCTCAGGGCCCCAGATGTGATCAATGATTTATTGGTGATAGAGAGATGCTCTGAATAACCATTGGGTTCTAGATTTATGCTCTATGTCCATGATACATGGATGTGAATTAGTGTTGGATATATTCACTATGTATCCATGATAATTGTAACAACCTATGTTTTTATGAACTTTATTTCCAAAAATTTATAAATTCTTTAATGGTTTGTGTTCCACAAAATACTGATTTTTAATTAAAAAATGATATATTATTAATATATTTATTTAAACCACACCATTATAACCTCACCATTAATTTTTTCTAATATTAATATCAATAAATAATATATAAATTCAATGGTTTTATATAATGAAAAAATATTTTACATAAAATAAATATTTTTGGGTAATGTATTTATATGTTTCTAAAATAATAGTTTCCCCACAAACAATATTTTATATATTTTTTAGAACAAAAATAAAATTAATTTTTGGAAAATACAGAATGATTATTTTATAATATAAAATTAATTTTTTAGTTCATGATGTTTAAATTTTATTAAAGTGAATTTTTTGTATTTTTCTATAATGTTTTACTTTTATAAAGAATAATAAGAAAATTAATTTTAGTAGAAATTTTATTTTTTTATCAATTTATATATACAATTAAATTTTATTTTGACATGGTTTAAATGTTTATTTAGTTTAATTGTACATATATTAATACAATTTATTTAATATTAATAAATTATATTTTGAAATTGGATTTGAATAAAAAACAAACATTTGTTCTTTATTCCATTGAAAACCAGCTTTCTCACCATGTTTGTGGGATTAATTTTTAATTAACACCTACCAGTTTAGTGAATTTAATTTTCTAAAAATAAATTTCATAATTTTAGTAAATATATATTATAATATATATTGTGAGAAAAAAAATTCGTAAATTAATTTGTGAATTAAATTAAAAATAAATTAAAGTGATCAAGGTCAAACAAGATTACTAAGTTGTTTGGGTTGGTAGATAAGGTCAAAACTGATATAGAAAATCTCAAAACCCATTTTATGGACCTATTTTGAAATTTTAAAATCTTTTATAGGGATTTTTCCATTATTTTATCAAACACACATTGGAAAAATAAGGGTTGGGTTTTCTCCCTACAAAATTTACATGTTTTCTACTCACCTCCCAAAAAAACTCCACCCACTATTCCCCTATCATTACACCATAAAAAACAATTAGATCATAAAACACCAAACCAAATAATTTTTCCAATTCTCTAAAATAATATTATTAGCCTCACTTTTTGAATAAATTTAACCAAGTAAGGCATTTAGAGAAATCCAAATATGATACCTAAAGAATAGGAAACGTTCATCAGTGCACATTTTTGTTTTATTTCTCCATTGAAACAATTTTAATATATTTATATAAATATTATATAACAACATAAGAATTTAAAATACAATTATATTTTTTTTATGCTTACTACCTAAAACCAAACAAAATTCCACCAAATTGGTTATTAAGTCATTGTTTGTGTGTATGATAGACTATCTCCTCATTGACTGATGCCATTTATTTTTCCATTACCACCTATGAAGGGTTAAAATAATGATTTAGATACTATTTTTATATCATATTTATGAAATTTATGATCTATATATTTTTATTTAAATATTATTTAAAACAAACCTCAACTCTTTATATTTGTGTGGTAATATGATAACATTGTTTCTGTGTACAATAGACTTCCTCCAAATAAAGAGATGTGATTCGTTCACTCATTACGTGGAATTTATTAAGGATAGTTTTAATAAACATATTTGATACAAATTAATTAACTATTTTTATAATATCTCATATACATTTATTTCATTAAATCCGATAATAAAAGTGAAATTGTGTCCATGAATATATTTGGCATATCTTCTTCATCAACGGTGTATTTTATTTCTTTTATTTCTATTTTATATAAAATATTTTAATTACATATATACGGAATATATAAATAATATTTATATAACTATTATGATTATAGATTAAATGAAATAAAGATTAAATTAAAAGGACACAAAATATAAAAAACCAAAACATATAAGAAAAACGAAGTGTTTATTACCCAAAACGCAAATTTAACATGGAATTTTTAATATCCATATAATAAAATTTCTTAATAAAATCATTTATGGTAAGATATAAATGAAATTTTATATTTAATATATTTTCTAATAACATATATTTATTTTACATAGTGATTGAACTAGTGAAAAATATTTAAAGGCTTAAAGTAAGGGTCTTCCGTCTGATTCATATATTTTGCGAGACAGAAGACATTTTCACTACATAATCATTTATTGTGGTGTGTATAAATACCAGGAATTTATTATATATATATATATTCAAAACGTATTTTTATTTTTATATTCATATTTTAAAATCCCATTAATTTTGTTTATTGTTCAAGAGTCTCCAAATCAATAATAGATTTTAGTATAAATTTTTCTTCATTGAGATGTATATTATGTTATGCACCAATATTCATTCACAAGGTATATATAAAATACATTTTCCATGGGATATCCTTAATCTTTTTAAGCTTTTTATATTTTATGTTTAATTTTTATATACATTCATGGGGCTCACGATTTAATGTTACCGATGTGGTAATACTTATATGTTACACTCTTTTCAATTATAAGGATTGTTTATGATTTAGCTCGAATGTTAAAATATCATGAACTACTTCATAAAAATTCAAAGGAATTTTCTTATAATATATTTAATAATAAAATCATTAAGTAATAATACAATTTTCCCACTATTGTTTTCAAAGATTTATTACAAAATTGTTTTTATGAAAATATGACTTTATCTATCTATTAGATTTGAAATCACATTTCCATAAAAACCATGATTTCTAAAAACATTTTCAAAAACATTTTACCACCATCCCGAAAATTTTATAATATTCATTTACACATGTTTCGGCGCGGATGTGCGTCGGGTTACGCTGTTCCGCCAGGACGCGTTCGCGCGTGCACCCGTCAACCCGAGGGGATGGGCGCGCGGCTTGTGGTCCCGCAGTCCCGCTTTCCAAGGGCGGGCGGCATCCGTCACTTATTCAGGGGCGTCTGCTCCTTGATCGAAACCGGGATGATGGGATGTCGGCTCCTCCTTCCTTGGACGTCTCCTCGGAACTTGTCGCCTAATCCGGGTCTCCCTCATAGACTTAAGAATGTTCGTGAATCTCGTTCCCGGCGCCATATCTTCATGGACACCGGTTAATTACGCTGCTTCCGCCCGGACGTTCCAAGGAGTCTGGGCGGGGCAGCAACCTGCGGTGAGAAGGCCGGGTGGCTCTGGGTGCTGGGGGCGTGTCGTAACACTGCGGCTCTGCACATCTGTCTTCCGTCCCTAATAGGGCTTCTCGAAGGCATAATGGCCTGAGGCATCCCGTACTGGGTGCGGGGAACTGCGTCACCTGAGGTTTTCCTCAGCTTCCCGTGTTTAACAAGGGGTATGCCGCGAGTTTAACGTCCAGCGGGGACGGCATCGGACCGATCAACACGAAAAGTGGATCAGATGACGGAACCCCTTGCGGGGAACCTCCGACGCTGGGGCCAGCACATGGGCGGCTTCCCAAGTAACGTGGAGTGGAGTGAAGTGGCATGACCCCACCGGGATGTGGCGGCCCGGGTAAGGATCAGGATGGATGATGGAGTAAAGAGCTTGGACCCCAGAGGGGCTTCCTACGTACCGCGCGTTAACACGGATCAAAGTCAACGTAGTTCGGGCATACAGTTTAACGTCATGCTGGACGTCGGCAAGCCGACTCACGAAGAGGTCTAGGCCGCCGGGCGGAGGATTGAACCGAACCACCTCGCACAGAGGGGGATGGAACGGCCGGGTGGATCACAGTTTCACGTCATGCTGGACGATAAAAGGAGAATGGAAAAAGGGGGCTGTGGGGAGGCACCGCGGAGATACACACGGGCAGTCTCCCACAGGGGCGGATTTATAGGTGAATCAACGCAAGCGTGGACCCTGGAGGGGTCCACTGATGGACGAACCGACGTAAATACGACCGGGACGACCAGGTGGTGGGCTTGGACCTCAGGGAGGCTTCCTACGTACCCTGTATAGAAGACAGGGATCAAAGTCCACGTAGTTCATTCTGTCAGGACTTACGCACTTGGGGCAGCCCGGTTGCGGCAAAACTCAGTTGGAAGGGACTTGGACCAAAAGCGGAAGACACCTCGATCCCAGTCAGACCCTCTACTGGCTTCGGCCGTGGGGAGGCGCAATGGAGATACACATGTGCAGCCTCCCACGAGGAACTAGGGGTTTGTAATACCTTGCCCCCGTAGGGAAAAGCCACTCCCATTAAATCGTCCCAAAAGGGGGACAATCCCGACATCCCTGCAGAGACGAGCGGGTGGGGGCCACGTCCAAACCGGGGGAGACCCTGCGTGCAGAGCACGGGATCAGGTTGCGGACGGTTTAACGTCTTGCCAGACGAAGTACAGTTTAACGTCATGTGTTGAGGACGAAGCGGACGGTTTAGCGTCTTGCCGGACGAAGTACAGTTTAACGTCATGTGTTGAGGACGAAGCACTTGGCAGTTTAACGTCTTGCAGCGCGGACGATGGGGGCTAGGCAGTTTAACGTCGTGCAGCTTGGACGGATGGGCAGTTTAACGTCATGCTGGACGAATATGCAGTTTAACGTCATGCTGGACGTATGCACAGTTTAACGTCATGCGGGACGAATGCGCAGTTTAATGTCATGCTGGGCATAGGTTGCCGGACGAATGCGCAGTTTAACGTCATGCTGGGCATAGGTTGCCGGACGAATGCGCAGTTTAACGTCATGCTGGGCATAGGTTGCCGGACGAATGCGCAGTTTAACGTCATGCTGGGCATAGGTTGCCGGACGATGGGTCCGCGTCACTTCGCACGAGCCTGGAGGGCCGCACGGGAAGACAACGCACGGTGCGGGCACCCAGGATGAGGATCATCGGGCGCCACGCAGGCAGGTGCCCTCAGGGGGTCGAGGGAGGCGACCCTGGCGGATTGCGCGCAAAAGAGGAGCTTTGCGCGGAATACCGCGGGTCGGCGCGCAATCGGGGCGGCTGGCGCGCAATTGGGCCAGCGCCTTTGCGCGCGGAAGGTTGGGATTGCGCGCACCGGGCTTCGGATAGCGCGCGGGGGCAACGACTCATTCTTTATCGAATGGCCACTTGAAAGAAGGGGGGGTGCGCGCAATCAGGCCGGATTGCGCGCACCCCGGGGGCAATTGCGCGCAAGCGGGTTCTTTTGCGCGCAAAGGCCTTAGGGTGAGTGTTTATTCAAATGAAAGGAGCCAGCGGGGATTGCGCGCGAAGGCGGACCCCGAGGCTTTCTTGCGCGAAAGAAAGGAGGTTACCTGGAGTTCGTCATTGCGCGCGGAAGGGGTTGAATTGCGCGCACGAGAGACGTTTCAACTTCCAGCAACCTTTAAAATGTTGGGGGTCGCCTTGTATTTATAGGCAACCCCGGGCGCGGAATCCAGGGTGCGAGCGCGAAATTCTTCTCGCGGGCGCGGAATCGGGCGCGGCGCGCGCAAGGGAGTCGCGCGGACCCGCGGCGCGCAAAATTGCGCGCCGGACCGGCGCATTGCGCGCATCCCGGGGGGTTTGCGCGCGGAACATCACCTTTGCGCGCGGGCCTCTAAAATTCCGCGCAAGGCCTCCGGGCCCTCCGAAACGTTCTTCCGACTCCAAATATCACTTCGCTTTCCGCATCCGGAGCTCCGTTTGGGAACAACGGACTTTTCCGGCGTCTACAAAAGCCCCCCCTCGGAATCTGATCGGCGAGAGGTCGCAACGATCGGGTTCCGAGGGAGACGCCGGAATGCCGAAGTCCTGGGCGGCGCGGGACTTAGGCGCGCAAAAAGGGGCGCCGGTCGCGAAATTCGCCGCTGCGGTCGCGCAGAGCGCTTTCCGCGCAGCGCGGACCCGGCCTCGCCTATAAATAGGGGCGCTGGGTTTCTGGAGAAAAGAGGGAGGTCATTCCTAAGAAAGGAGACCTCAGACCTAATCAATGTACCATCCCCCCAACCTGTTCCAACACACGAGCGGGACAATGCTAGGGGCGTTGAGATTTTATCCGAACATAGGGAAATGAGAAAAGGTGAATCGTGTGTCCCGAATCCAGACATCCACAACGGTCGGCCTTCCAGGAAATGCCCAAGACGGTAGGCGGACAGTGGATCGACCATAACAACTGCAATAGACGGACCGAAAAAGGCCATCATTCATATTGCAGGAGGCGGACCACATGTCATCATGAATACCGCTTTGGGGTTCCTTCAGACACAAGGGCGGAAAATCCAGATCAACAGGGCATGCGAAGCGTGGGGCGAAGTGACGATTTGTTCGGACAGAATCCAACGCTCTCAAAATTGCGCCACCGTGGGGAAAACGTATTAGGTGGATGCACTAATCTGGCCGTGAGTCACCTCAATTCTCAGACAGCACCTCTCTGACGAGGAAACTGTCGCTTCCCATCCTTGCGATGGGGCATCCCGAGCTGAATCGGGGAGAATATCACAACTGCACCACTCTACCCGAAGTCAGGCCAGACGGCCGGCGACGAGGAGGGGCGGGACTTATCGATCCCTGAGGCTGGACCCAAGTCGAAATGCCCGGGCGTTCCTACGTACTCCATCAGGCTGGAGATCAAGCCACACGTAGTTCTGTGAGTGAAGTTTAACGTCATGCAGGACGTAGGACCCCATTTGGGGTAGATCTTAGTTTAGGGTCTTAGAGCTCGGACCATAAGGGCTGGATCTTAGTTTAAGGTCTTAGAGCTCGGACCATAAAGGTGGAGGATCTTAGTTTAAGGTCTTAGAGCTCGGACCATAGGGCTAGAGGATCTTAGTTTAAGGTCTTAGAGCTCGGACCATAAGGGCTAGGGGATCTTAGTTTAAGGTCTTAGAGCTCGGACCATAAGGGCTAGGGGATCTTAGTTTAAGGTCTTAGAGCTCGGACCATAAGGGCTAGGGGATCTTAGTTTAAGGTCTTAGAGCTCGGACCATAAGGGCTAGGGGATCTTAGTTTAAGGTCTTAGAGCTCGGACCATAGGGGCTAGATCTTAGTTTAAGGTCTTAGAGCTCGGACCATAAGGGCTAGATCTTAGTTTAAGGTCTTAGAGCTCGGACCATAAGGGGGGATCTTAGTTTAAGGTCTTAGAGCTCGGACCATAAGGGGGGATCTTAGTTTAAGGTCTTAGAGCTCGGACCAGAAGGGGCTAAAGGATCTTAGTTTAAGGTCTTAGAGCTCGGACCATAAGGGCTCAAAGCACGCCACATCGTGGTCATATCCCCTGGATATGCGAAGATGCACTGAGGGATAGTGTCAAGAGTGTCGAGGTTTCGCCTGGTCAGAATGGGAGGTGGAAAATGTGAATCATGCGGCCATACACTCAAGGACTGGGGGCACCGGTGTAACGATATGGGAGTACTGCCGACCGTGGCGGAAAAGCAGCATCAATATCGCACTAACCGTTGGTGGAATGAGGCAGCAAACGAGCATCGACCGCTCAATCGCAGGATTCATATCGATTTGCTGCCAGAGGCCATTGGGGGTACCGGCCCGAGTCGGTGGGAGAGCACTGAGGCATTGTGTCCGAACCGTTCACGGGGGCTCCACCCAGGGCGTAGACGATGGGTCCGAATGAAAGGGAGCACGAAGCCTGAAAAGTGGAGGAAACCTGACCAAGCGGATCCTGACCCTCCTGGCAATAAACCAGAGTACTCTTGACACCGGTGGACCACGGAAAGGGGTCGGGGAACACGCCTTGAGGGTGACCTGAAGGCGGCGGATTTCCCAGAGAAGGGGGAATCTCTAAGAGGTGGGGGGCTGGACCCGAAGTTTCAAACATCCGGGCGTTCCTACGTATCCCATAAGGATGGGAATCAAGCCGCACGTAGTTCTTGAAGCGCGGTGCAACACAATCGGGCACCAGCGCGGGGAAGAGTGCGGGTCTGACCCTCGCACACATAAGAAGCGGCATTTGATATTTCTTGTTTGTCCTTAAAGATTAATGGTTTTTCTTTGTGCGGCGACATGCCTGTGATTGAGAAATCTCTGGCGTCGCCGCAATAATCAAGCCACGGAAGGCATTGATGAATGGCGTGGTCATTAACCAGCGCCCAACATGAGTGTCCCCTGAGGAGGACATCACGATGCAGTGCCGTTTTTCTCGTCGGGCGGCCAAGACGATCACAGTTTACGGTCGTGTGGTAGGACCAGACAACACAGTTTAAGGTCGTGTTGTTCGGACCATGGAGGAATCCGCTTACCGCGGTACGGCGGACACGGCGGAGGTGGGAACATACCCAGCCCTGCGGTCACGCACGATTCCAGGAGAAGAGTCTTGGGATAGGGGTCTGCATATGTCCATCACCCGAGGGGCAGAGATGCTGGCCTCCAGATATACTGGGCCCAGAACGCAATTGTTCGGGCGACTCCCTCCTCCTTATGGGGACGAGGGTCCAGCTACGCATGGCCCTTAGGGAGGATATCTGCATATATCCTTGGTGCTCAGATCATGGGAGCCTCGAACGACATCATTACCCTGGTTGGTCTGCCTAACGTGTAGAGGCGTACCAGAGGTCAGTATGAAGAGAGTGTCAAGATTCCACTGCAACGCACAAAGGCGGAGTGTGATGAGGACTACGCAACCAATTTTCAGAGCCTGAGAGAGCTGATATGGCGATCAAGGACGTTGCTGACGCATTCGCAACACAACATCCGATCGCGTCAGCCTAAGACGGGGCAAGCAAACGAGCATCAACCGCTCAATCGCAGGATTCATATCGATTTGCGGCCCAAGACCCACCGGTAAATCGACCCGGAGCGGTGGGAGAGCACTGAGGCATCGTACCCAAACCGCTAACGAGGATCCCTTCGAGTGAGGGCTCGAACAAGAGGAAGCGCGGGGCCTGACAAGCAACACAGGACTTGTCGGGATTGAATCTGACACTACGAGTCATAGACCGAAGCACCCAAAACATGTTAACAGATCTCCGGAAAGGGTCGGAGGACTCACCCTGAGAGCAACCGAAGGGGGGCAGATCCCCGTGATCAACCAAGAGACGGGGCTGGACCTGAGACACAAGCGTCCAGGCGGTCCTACGTATCCCATAAGGATGGGAATCAAGCCATACGTAGTTCTGGAAAGGCAGTTTAACGTCATGCAGGACGATAAGGGGTGTGAGGTAGTCCCACACACGGGGGAGGCGTACGGCGCGGCCAGTAGACCGACGTGAATGAGGACATAATCCCCCGCTCACGCGATACGCCTCGCACAAAAAGGAGGGGAACTGGGGCCAGAGGCCCAACGCGGGATAGGGATTCCCGGGAAATGGGGCTGGGCATGAAACATAATGTCCAGGCGGTCCTACGTATCCCATAAGGATGGGAATCAAGCCATACGTAGTTCTTGAAGTGCAGTTTAACGTCATGCAGGACGATGAGGGAAAAGGAAGGGGGGAGCAGAAGGCATCCCCAAACGTGGCGGGGCGTACAGCGTGACGAGCAAACCGACGTGAATGAGGGCATAGCCCCGCACTCACACCATACGCCGCACACCCGGGGGCAACTGGGCCAAGGGCCCGAGATGGGATGAAAATTCCCGAAGGATGGGGCTGGGCCTGAAACACGAGGGTTCAGGCGGTCCTACGTATCCCATAAGGATGGGAATCAAGCCGCACGTAGTTCTTAAGTGGCAGTTTTACGCCATGCAGGACGAATGCTGAACAGTTTAACGTCTTGTAGCTCGGACGTATGCAGTTTAACGTCGTGCAGGACGTGTGTGCAGTTTAATGTCTTGCTGGACAAATGTGCAGTTTAACGTCATGCTGGACGTGGTGACACTCAGGCAAAGTATTGCTTGAGGAACCTAGCGTTGGTGGGAGGAGTGACACGCTCACCATCCATAGTCGCTAGGGAGTACGCGCCATTGGGATAGACCTTGTGGACAACAAACGGTCCCTCCCACTTGGGCTCCAACATGGGCGGCTTCCTGCCGGGGATCATCGGTGCTCTTAGGGCTAGCACTAGATCACCCTGCAGGAAGGAGCGGAGGCGAACCTTCTTATTGAAAGCTCGAGCCATCCTGCTTTGATGCCTCTCCAAGTTGTGCAAAGCGCGAAGTCTATTCTCATCCAGTGCTTCCAACTCGACTAGACGGGCTTCAGCAACTCTGTCCGGCGCTTGCTGGTCGTAGACCGCAGTGCGCAAGGACGGTAACTGGATCTCGATGGGCAGGACGGCCTCAGCTCCATACACCAGGGAATAAGGGGTCATCTGGGTGGAATTGCGAGTCGTCGTCCGATAAGCCCAGAGGGCATTGGGGAGCTTGTCCGGCCAACTCTTCTTGTTCTGACCAACCATCTTTTGCAGAATGTTAGAGAGGGTTTTGTTAAACGCCTCGATCTGTCCATTCGCCTGCGCATGATAGCGAGATGTATGGTTCGAGCGGATGTTATACTTGGCGTACAACTTCTTCAACTCGGCTGCTCGGAAATTGGTTCCGTTATCCGTGAGGATAGCGTGAGGCACTCCAAATCGATAGATGATGTTGGAGGTCACGAAGTCAGCGATCGAACAGGATTTGACCTCTCTGAGCGGAATCGCTTCTGCCCATTTGGAGAAGAAGTCCGTGGCGGTCAGAATGAACCGGCACTGGCGAGCTGTCGCCGGCGGGTAAGGTCCCACAACGTCCAGTCCCCAGACTGCAAAGGGCCAGGAATACCTTGTGGTATGGAGAGGCTCCGGCGGCCGATGCACAAAGTTCGCATGAACCTGGCACGCATGGCACCTCCTGGCGTACTCGATGCAGTCATGGATCATAGAGGGCCAGAAGTATCCCAACCTCCGAATCTGGTGGGACAGCTTCGGCCCAGTCTGGTGGGCGCCACACGAACCAGCATGAACCTCTTGCATGACTCGTGGGATCTCGACTCCCTGAAGGCAACGGAGGAGAACACCATCAAACCCGCGCTTGTAGAGGATCTGCTCCAGACCGGGACTGCTCTGGAGGACAAACTGCGATGCGCGGCGTCGAACTCGCTCGCGCTCGGCCCGATCTGACGGAAGAATGCCATGTTGGAGGTACTCAACCAAAGGCGTCCTCCAATCAGGGGCTGATCCGACTGCTATATCTGGGGTACTCGGGGCTCCGGGCATAGGGGCAACCGTGGTGAGATTACTTACCAACGGGCCGCGATCTTCTTCCGGGATAACGGGAGCGATGAGCCTGCGGCGCGTCACGCGGACGGTCAGGTTGTCCTGTTCAGGTTCCGCAAGTGACGCAGCCAGGCTGGCCAAAGCATCTGCTCGACCGTTCTGCGACCGGGGAATATGGACAATTTCTGGCCGAGAAGGGAACCGGGCCATCAGAAGGAGGGTGCACTCCAACAATGGCACAAGTTCCGGCTTCCTGACAACATAGTCGCCATTGATCTGCTTAACGACCAGCTCGGAGTCCCCTTTCACACACAGATGGGGCACGTCGATCTCGAGAGCTAACTCGAGGCCGGTGATGAGGGCATGGTATTCCGCCTCATTGTTGGTACAGCCCTCTGACAACAGGAAAGAGTATGGCAGCACGGCTCGCTCCGGGGTAATGAAGACGATGCCCAAGCCCACTCTATTGAGCTTGGGATTATCGAGTCTTCTACCGGTGGGGCTCCGGGAGGCACCGTCAAAGTGCATCTGCCAGCATGGATCGGCTCGATCAACCGAGAGAATGGTCTCATCAGGAAAGCCTAGATCCAGCGGCTGATCCGCGGAGGTCGGGTGAGCGGCCAGAAAGTCTGCCAACGCTTGCCCTTTGATGGCCTTCTGAGACACATACCTGATGTCGAACTGCTGGAGAATCACAGCCCACCGCGCTAGACGACCAGTCAACATAGGTCGGCTCAGGATATATTTCAACGGGTCTACCCGAGAAACCAACTGTACCTCATGGTGCTGCAAGTAGTGCCGTAATTTCTGTACGGCAAATACGAGCGCCAGACAGCTCTTCTCGATGGGGGAATACCTAACCTCCGCATCGAGGAGCATGCGACTGAGGTAATAGAGGCTATTCTCTGTTCCCTCGTTGTTCTTCTGGGCGAGAAGGGCACCCAGGGAACGTTCCAGGGCGGTCACATAAAGGACCAGCGGCTTTCTGGATACGGGCGGCATCAGGACCGGAGGTTGAAGCAGGTACTGCTTGATTTCCTCGAAAGCGGTCTGACACTCTTTATCCCATACATAGGTGGCACCTTTCTTCATAAGCCGAGAAAAGGGCTTACACTTGCCGGCCAGATTCGCGATGAATCGGCGTATATAGGCTAAGTGGCCTTGGAACCCTTGCAGTTCCCGGACGGTACCCGGGGGAGGCATCTGGCTAATCGCCCTGATTTTCTCTGGGTCGATCTCAATACCCCGGTATCTTACCACAAATCCAAGGAACTTTCCGGAGGTGACCCCAAAGGCACACTTCAACGGGTTCATCTTCAGGCAGCGAGACCGGAGGAAGCTGAACACTCTCTCAAGATCTTTGAGATGGTCCTGACGCTGGCGCGATTTGACAACCAAGTCGTCGACGTAGCATTCCACCAGTGTGCCGAGGATTGGCTTGAATATGCGGTGCATCGCCCGTTGGTAGGTGGCACCTGCATTCTTCAGGCCGAAGGGCATGACCCGGTAGCAAAAGGTACCTTGGGGGGCCCTGAAGGCAGTGAACTCCTCATCCTCAGGGGCCATCCGAATCTGGTTGTATCCGGAGTATCCATCCATGAAGGAGAGGGCTTGGAACCCTGCCGTGGCATCAATCAACAGCTCTGTCACTGGAAGGGGAAAATCATCCTTCGGACAGTGGCGGTTGAGATCGCGGAAGTCGATGCAGACTCTAATCTGCCCGTTCTTCTTCCTGACCGACACAATGTTGGCCAGCCATTTGGGGTACTGAACTTCCCTCACGAAGTTGGCTTTGATAAGCTTGTCAACTTCGGCCTCAACCATGGCACCATGGGATGGGTGCATCTTCCTGGGAGGCTGCTTGAACCCGCGATGGTTCGCTGGGAGACCAAGGCGGTGGACGGCTACCTGAGGATCTAGCCCCGGCATCTCGTCATAGCCCCAAGCGAACACATCACGGTGCTGCCTGAGAAAGTCCACGTACTGCTGCCGCTCCTCAGAGGGCATGGCGGCACTAACCAATGTGGGTCTTGGATCGGCCTCGGTTCCAAGGTTCACCTGCATTAACTCATCGACCGTGGCGGGGACGCCCTCCTCAAAGGCTGGGGGTGCATCTTCCACGTCCTCTCCACTTGGGGAGGGATCATCCACGGGAGAGAGTGCGTTGGAAACTGCATTGGGGCTACCAGGTCCTGCTGGGCCACTGGTGCTGGCGCGGGCGGTCGCGGTCATCTCATCAGGAGACTCGCGGACCGTCAAGACCATGGCGACGTCCAACCGGTGAATCGGGAGGACGTAAGCGTCATCCAGACCTGCCCAGGGATCGCTCGCAACAGCGACAGGCTCAACCTCACCTGCCAGGATCTGCTTATCCTTGCTCTTGTAATAGTCCGCGTCCAGATAGCGGGCTTCACATGAGGCAAAAGGAGAGGCATCTCCTTGAAGCACGCCTACTCGACCATTAAGGGAGTATTTGAGGCATTGGTGGTATGACGAGGGAACCGCCGCATGAAGGTGGAGCCATGGCCTGCCCATCAATGCGTTATACGCAGTGTCCTGAGAGACTACCATGAATTCGGTGTTGGCAACCAAGTCACCGAACTGGGTCTTCAAACGTATCTTGCCGACCGGGGTTTGCTCGGTGCGGTCGTACCCCTGGATCCTGAGGTCGGAGGGAATCAAGTCATCCTCAGACAACCCCAATCTCCGGAGCGTCCGAGTTGGAATCAGGTTAATCCCGGACCCCGTGTCGACAAGACAACGCCGGACTTCAAGGCCATTGAACTGGCCAGTGACATACAGCGGACGAATGTGTCCCTGTATAGGAGGGTCTTCATCCTTACCAGAGAACGAGATAACTGCCTGACATTCGGCGTCCTCGATCGTTTCGGCGTGAAAGGCCTCTGCAGCCGCAACCTCTGTCTCAAACTGGAGGGGGCTCTTCAGGGCTTCAGCGAGTGCCTCGCGCATCTCAGATGACATGCGCAGAGCCTCAAGGATGGAGAGCCTTGCTGGGATGTCGGCCAAGTGCTTCAGGACATCATACTTTTTGGCCAAGCGCGAGCTCCTGGTTGCAGGAGATTGCTCTGCGGTTGGTGGCATGACGGGCCTTACCGGTTGGATCGGCGGCCGACTGGTACTTGGCGCATCTCGCTGTTCACTGGTCGCAGTCCGGGAAATGGTCACCGTACTGGAGTCAGGAGGCCGGGATGGACTTGTGGCAGGGCGGAGCTGGTCGCGACGCGGCTGAGGCGGTTCTGCCTGGTCCCACACCACAAACAGTGGCGGAGGCGAATCCGTCATCCCCGGATGGGGAGCCTGCGCACGTTGAGCTCGATCTTGAGCCTGCTGCCTAGTCTCAGTGGCGTGCACGGCCTGGCCGGAGGTACCGACGGCTGTGCCCCGGCGACTCCTGCTGCTGCGGTTCTTCCGACGGTGGCGACGACCGGGGACACTAGGAAGGTCCACCTGGTGTTCTTCAACGTCGGGAACCGAAAAGGGATTTACCAGCTCGACGGTGTTAACCGAAGCGTACCCAATACCGTCATCGGACGAGTCATCCATCACCGGGCGGATCCGAGGAGGGACCCCCATCTCCGGGGGCATGAAATCGCCGAGAGTACGGGATAGTGGCGGAACTGGCGGGGCGCGCTCTTCCTTCTTGCGCTGCCGCCGTTTGCTCCTCTTGGAGGAGGCAGGCTGGGACGACGACGCCGAAGCAGCACCCGCAGATTCTGGGGGCTCAGGCTGATTCAAGCGCGCACGGATGATTCCCTGGGCGCGAATGGTCGTCTTGCGGGCCATCCAGTTATTGTACTTCTGGGATCCGCGGTTGGAGACCAGCTGCCATTCGTCCTCGTTGCCACTATCGTCATCTGATCCCACGAATACGCCCGCCACTTGTGCTGGAGCTGGGCCCAACCTGATTACATTGTTGTTAATCTGGTCTTGGAGCCAGTCCTTGAACACATAGCACCGCTGGATGGTGTGCCCCAGGGCTCGATGGTAGGGGCAGTAGCGGGGGTTATCCGTGAGATGTGCCTCCTCTGGCTTCCAACACTCAGGCAGTCGCACAATCCTCTGCTCCAGGGCGCTCCGGAAATAACCGGGGACCTGATCCTCATGGAATGAGTACGTCAGGTGTTGCGGGCCCCTGGGAGCGCGGTCTTGACGAGGGGCTGGAGGGGCCTGCCGAGGAGGTGGACCCTGATTATCTCGCCTAGGTTGTGGCGGTACATTACGCGGAGGGGCCGGCCGGTTCTGAGGCTGCCGTTGCTGGGCCGGGAACTGAGCCCGTGGAGGCGGATTCCTGTGAGGCTGCGGAGCTGGCCTCACCGGCAGCAGCTCCAACGGCCTGGGAGCCTCTATCTGGGCCACAGCAGCGGGCTCAGCCCTGCTGGCTCTCCTTGCAGGAATCATAGGAGGCAGCGGGCGTGCCTGGCTGGCCTGTTGCAGGGCTTCCTCAAGACGTTGAGCTTTGTCTGAGAAGTCCCTGAACCCTCCGGGGTAGTTCTGAGTAATCAGGGAAGGGACCAGCTCGGTCTTGACGTTCCCGACGCACATTGTCAGCAACTGCTCTTGAGTCAATGGCATGTCAAGGGAATACGTGAGACCCTTCCATCGGGCGACGAAGTCCGCGACTCGCTCATCAGGCCTCTGCTTGCACTTGAAGAGGTCTGCGATACTCGTCTTCCGGGTCGTGGAACTGAACTGGTAGAGGAACTGTCTACGGAGGTCCTCCCAGCTGGTTACCGACCCGACGGGGAGCTGGCTGTACCAGACAAATGCTGGCCCTTCCAGTGTCTGAACAAAGCAGCGAAGCTTAGCGGCCTCCTGCTGCGCCGGAGTCCCCAACATAGGCCCGCACCTCGAGTTGAAGTGGGCTAAATGCTGTGGCGGATCTCCAGTCCCGTTGAAGGGGGCGAAAGTGGGATTCCCGAATCCCGGAGGCGCCGGCATGTCATCCACCCATGCTGGGTAGGGCTTGCCGTCCGGTGGGATCGCCACCTGCCGAGTCTCCAAGGCTTCCAAGCGGGCAATGAGTGCCGCCATCGGATCGTCCGGACATGGGTTTCAGTCCTGGCGAGGATCTCTAACCACGAGCGCATTGCATGGCCCTTCAATCGGGTCGTCGACCGGGTCGTCGAACTCGGCAGCTCGTGGGATGGCGGGCGGAGCGGCCCTTGGGGCAGCGGGAGGAATCCGAGCGGGATCTCTCAGGTAGTCACGCCGCTCGGGAGGGTGTGGCGAAACATACCGCGCCCTCTTGCCGTAGGCAATGGCCTCTCTCCTGTCGGCGAACACGGCGTAATCACGGTTGCCCGGGAGAGTCTCATCGAGGGGTGGTTGTTCCGGTCCCTGCTGTCCTGGCCTGGGATCACCGTAGTCAGGCCGCCGTTCTGCAGCGCGCTCGGCGAGGAGCTGGTCAACCAGCCTCTTCTGTTCGGCGAGCTGCTGACGTAGCGTAGCCTTCTCGGGATCCTCCTCTGCCCTCCGCATGGAGGCAGATGGGTCGGCGGGCCTTATAGCCTCGCTGTGCTCTTTTCCTTTGCTGACGTTTCGGCTCAACGTCAGTGCTTCAGTGGGCGCGGGGAGCCCCAGGAGGTTCCTCTGATGACGAGTAACTCTCACTGAAGGGTCTGACGACGGCTTGTCTTCGGGGGGGAAGCCCCCGTCGAGAAGTTCCAAGTCGTTCCCCTCTCCCGACAGGTCAGCCATATTGACCGTTCCTGTCCCTGGGGATATACCCTCAGGGCCACCCAGCGAATCGGGCTGTCGGTGGATCACACTGAAGCGTAGGGCAGCGTACTGCCCCCATCCACGGATATACACGTGGGGAGTGGCTTCCTCGACAACTTTGCGGAGTACTTGAAAACACTCGACGCATCGTTGTTGGAGGGCCTCGTGGTGCCCAAATGACCCGGGGTGCCGAACCGCGGGGAGCATGGCCAGGTCAATTTGACGGCACTGCTCACCAATATCCTCCAGGTGCGCTTGACTCCCGGGGTATGGCATTTGTAGGCAGTGAAGACGGGAGTGAGTCTCCCGGAGAGTTCGGCGGAAGCATTCGAACTCATCCGGGGTGAGCGATTCGGGTGCATCAAAGCCTGGTCCTGCGACTGGCCAAAACTTCTCAGGGAAGTGGCCCTCTGCAAGGACGGTCCAGAAGCTCCACGATTCAAACTCGGGACCCAGATCTCCTTGGTCCTCTTCCATGGCTGGGAACGGACGGGGAACTGGTAGTGGTGCCGAGGCGGGCCGTCGGGCCGACGGGCTGGCCGGCGGCGAATACGGCGAGCAGGCCGATTGGCCTCCATATCCCGGGCCTCCCCCTGAGGGTGGCGGTGCCCCAGCTACCACATCACGATAGGACGGGCCGGCGAGCGAACATCCTGCCGTAGCATCGGTGCTTGCCGAGGGTGCACCAGATCGTGGTTCGACCGTCGATCCCCAGAAAAAATCTCCGGCTTCTCTGATCGGGGCGGAAGGCACTTCCGGAGGGGCCGGTACCAACCGCAAGCTTGATCCTTGGGGGTCTACCAGGCCCTCGTTACTCCGGATATACCTTCGGAGAGAAGCGGGGATCACATCGATCTCGCTCTCGGGGAGCACGAGGCTGACGTGCCGCATTCCTACCCCTGCCCTTGACTGGCGGGATTGGGGAAGGGGCTCTGTCGCCGAATCGTACTCCGCCTCTGAGTCAGAGAAGCAAACCGGTCGGATCTCTGTCCGGAATTCCGTAACATTCTTCCCTCGGCGTCGACGCCTTGCCTTCCTGCCCCTGGGTGGTTCTTCGGGGCAGGGCTGATCTCTGTCCTGGCGTCCTCCGGCCGCACTGGTGCTGGGGCCAAGAGGACTGGGAACCAAGGTGCGAGGGGCACCGGGACAGATATCAAAGGGGACGCGGGGAGAGATGATTCCGGGCAGGCCTCCGGGCCGGGATCGGAAGGTGGGATAACCCATGCCTCCTGGATCGGCCACACAGAGTAGATCCTGCCGGTGAATAGCGCTACCGCGAGGTGGTCCGCGGTGGCTACTGCCAGTGCCAGCAACCGGGAGAGTCAACCCAACCTGCCTTTGGGGCGGTCGGGGCCTCGATCCGGGTCGGGCATAGGAGTTCCCCCGCTCAGGATGCACAGAGGCCCGACGACTGGAGCCAGCAGTGGCTTGGGCCAATGCGGCCGCTGTTGCTAGAGCCCCAAGGTGGGCATCCTCTTCCGCTCGTGCCCGACGTTGGCGTCGAGACAGACGAGTCGGGATGAGCGGCACGGGCAGGTGGAGAGCCTGTTCCTCGACTTGAGGGGCCTGGCGGCGATGTCGTCGTGGCCTGGCGGGAGCCCTTATCGTGGATCCCTGGAGCGGACCTCGGATAGGGTGATCCTGGGCATCTCCCACCTCATCCGCGTAGGGAAGGGAACTGTCAGAGCGCTCCGGGGATAAGCTCCCGAAGCGGTTGGACGTTGAGGTAGGCAGCGGTGCCTCCCTGCGCGGCCCTCGGGGGCGGCAGTGGTGGCGAGGCGCAGCCTCCTCAAGGTCCAGGCGAGCCATTTCCCTAGTGGGGATGACTCCCTCTTCCTCGTATCTCCGCACCAGGGTGTTGATCACCCTTCTCTGGATGACCTCCGAGGGGGAGAGAGGGCGTGGTCGTCCCGCAATTGCGGCTGCTGGGACGGCTGCGGAACGGGCGGGACCGCGCGGAGTAGCCGCGTCGGTGTTTCCCCTGTCCCTGCGCCAGTGGGCGGGTGGCGATCGGGCACTGGATCGGGCGACCTGATTTCTGAAAGCAGGGAGAAAGACCCGTTAACACTGACAGGAAAAAGGAATCGACAACCAACCATTAGCGCCACGACGCCTTCCGTGGGGGGAACCCAGGCCCTCGACGTTGCGAGACGGAGTGCCCGATTTCACTTCCCCAGCCCCTGGCGGGTAAGACTGAATGCTTGGCCGGGCAACATGCCGGTCTTCCAACACCTCTGAAAGCCATCGGTCTTCATGTCGAGGAGAAGAGATTCACGTCGGGTTCACCATTTTTCTGTTTCGGCGCGGATGTGCGTCGGGTTACGCTGTTCCGCCAGGACGCGTTCGCGCGTGCACCCGTCAACCCGAGGGGATGGGCGCGCGGCTTGTGGTCCCGCAGTCCCGCTTTCCAAGGGCGGGCGGCATCCGTCCCTTATTCAGGGGCGTCTGCTCCTTGATCGAAACCGGGATGATGGGATGTCGGCTCCTCCTTCCTTGGACGTCTCCTCGGAACTTGTCGCCTAATCCGGGTCTCCCTCATAGACTTAAGAATGTTCGTGAATCTCGTTCCCGACGCCATATCTTCATGGACACCGGTTAATTACGCTGCTTCCGCCCGGACGTTCCAAGGAGTCTGGGCGGGGCAGCAACCTGCGGTGAGAAGGCCGGGTGGCTCTGGGTGATGGGGGCGTGTCGTAACACTGCGGCTCTGCACATCTGTCTTCCGTCCCTAATAGGGCTTCTCGAAGGCATAATGGCCTGAGGCATCCCGTACTGGGTGCGGGGAACTGCGTCACCTGAGGTTTTCCTCAGCTTCCCGTGTTTAACACGGGGTATGCCGCGAGTTTAACGTCCAGCGGGGACGGCATCGGACCGATCAACACGAAAAGTGGATCAGATGACGGAACCCCTTGCGGGGAACCTCCGACGCTGGGGCCAGCACATGGGCGGCTTCCCAAGTAACGTGGAGTGGAGTGAAGTGGCATGACCCCACCGGGATGTGGCGGCCCGGGTAAGGATCAGGATGGATGATGGAGTAAAGAGCTTGGACCCCAGAGGGGCTTCCTACGTACCGCGCGTTAACACGGATCAAAGTCAACGTAGTTCGGGCATACAGTTTAACGTCATGCTGGACGTCGGCAAGCCGACTCACGAAGAGGTCTAGGCCGCCGGGCGGAGGATTGAACCGAACCACCTCGCACAGAGGGGGATGGAACGGCCGGGTGGATCACAGTTTCACGTCATGCTGGACGATAAAAGGAGAATGGAAAAAGGGGGCTGTGGGGAGGCACCGCGGAGATACACACGGGCAGTCTCCCACAGGGGCGGATTCATAGGTGAATCAACGCAAGCGTGGACCCTGGAGGGGTCCACTGATGGACGAACCGACGTAAATACGACCGGGACGACCAGGTGGTGGGCTTGGACCTCAGGGAGGCTTCCTACGTACCCTGTATAGAAGACAGGGATCAAAGTCCACGTAGTTCATTCTGTCAGGACTTACGCACTTGGGGCAGCCCGGTTGCGGCAAAACTCAGTTGGAAGGGACTTGGACCAAAAGCGGAAGACACCTCGATCCCAGTCAGACCCTCTACTGGCTTCGGCCGTGGGGAGGCGCAATGGAGATACACATGTGCAGCCTCCCACGAGGAACTAGGGGTTTGTAATACCCTGCCCCCGTAGGGAAAAGCCACTCCCATTAAATCGTCCCAAAAGGGGGAAAATCCCGACATCCCTGCAGAGACGAGCGGGTGGGGGCCACGTCCAAACCGGGGGAGACCCTGCGTGCAGAGCACGGGATCAGGTTGCGGACGGTTTAACGTCTTGCCAGACGAAGTACAGTTTAACGTCATGTGTTGAGGACGAAGCGGACGGTTTAGCGTCTTGCCGGACGAAGTACAGTTTAACGTCATGTGTTGAGGACGAAGCACTTGGCAGTTTAACGTCTTGCAGCGCGGACGATGGGGGCTAGGCAGTTTAACGTCGTGCAGCTTGGACGGATGGGCAGTTTAACGTCATGCTGGACGAATATGCAGTTTAACGTCATGCTGGACGTATGCACAGTTTAACGTCATGCGGGACGAATGCGCAGTTTAACGTCATGCTGGGCATAGGTTGCCGGACGAATGCGCAGTTTAACGTCATGCTGGGCATAGGTTGCCGGACGAATGCGCAGTTTAACGTCATGCTGGGCATAGGTTGCCGGACGAATGCGCAGTTTAACGTCATGCTGGGCATAGGTTGCCGGACGATGGGTCCGCGTCACTTCGCACGAGCCTGGAGGGCCGCACGGGAAGACAACGCACGGTGCGGGCACCCAGGATGAGGATCATCGGGCGCCACGCAGGCAGGTGCCCTCAGGGGGTCGAGGGAGGCGACCCTGGCGGATTGCGCGCAAAAGAGGAGCTTTGCGCGGAATACCGCGGGTCGGCGCGCAATCGGGGCGGCTGGCGCGCAATTGGGCCAGCGCCTTTGCGCGCGGAAGGTTGGGATTGCGCGCACCGGGCTTCGGATATTGTGCGGGGGCAACGGCTCATTCTTTATCGAATGGCCACTTGAAAGAAGGGGGGGTGCGCACAATCAGGCCGGATTGCGCGCACCCCGGGGGCAATTGCGCGCAAGCGGGTTCTTTTGCGCGCAAAGGCCTTAGGGTGAGTGTTTATTCAAATGAAAGGAGCCAGCGGGGATTGCGCGCGAAGGCGGACCCCGAGGCTTTCTTGCGCGAAAGAAAGGAGGTTACCTGGAGTTCGTCATTGCGCGCGGAAGGGGTTGAATTGCGCGCACGAGAGACGTTTCAACTTCCAGCAACCTTTAAAATGTTGGGGGTCGCCTTGTATTTATAGGCAACCCCGGGCGCGGAATCCAGGGTGCGAGCGCGAAATTCTTCTCGCGGGCGCGGAATCGGGCGCGGCGCGCGCAAGGGAGTCGCGCGGACCCGCGGCGCGCAAAATTGCGCGCCGGACCGGCGCATTGCGCGCATCCCGGGGGGTTTGCGCGCGGAACATCACCTTTGCGCGCGGGCCTCTAAAATTCCGCGCAAGGCCTCCGGGCCCTCCGAAACGTTCTTCCGACTCCAAATATCACTTCGCTTTCCGCATCCGGAGCTCCGTTTGGGAACAACAGACTTTTCCGGCGTCTACAACACATTATTCACCTTTTAAAAAAATGTTCCAAAATAAATGTTCATTTCATTTTACAAAATAACTCTTATTTGGATTTTATCATAAATTTTACAAGAATACTCATTTTTACATGTTCGGCTTGAATGAAATATTTAAGCATCATGACCAATCATTTACTAAAAGATTATTTTTTATATTTTTTTAGTTAATTCAAAGGAAAATTGTATTAAAAATATATTATGTATTAAAAAGTGTATTTTTTATTTTATAAATGATTTTTTCATTATGAAATGCATTAAATTATATTTTAAAATAGTTTTCGATCTATAATGAAATCTGTCAGTGTCACTCATTCTTTACTAGATATATTATCCATGGGTACCCTTCATTTTATTATTTTAATTGTTTATGTTTTTATGGAATTATGTTCATGAAAACCTTTTCTCTTCAATGTATTATATTCTTATAAAACTTATTTCAGTTCCACGTGTTATATACTTATGAAGCACACTTATTTTTATAGGTTATGATATGATGAAATGATTCTAAAACCTATCATATTTTTCTATACTATTATATAATGAAATGATAATTATACCTATTTCATTTTAGGATTTATGATATTATAAGGTTTCATGATCATGTGGAACCCATAATTATGTTTTTCATTATGTAATGGGTGGGACCAATATAACTCTCCAATGCATTTGGAAATGATTAATATATCTCATCAGATAGAAATGGATGGAATAGTGAGTGAACCATGTACAATAATATAGGGCTAGAACAAGGAGTGAACATGGTATAATAATATAGTCCTTGAAATCAGTGTGAACTTGGTGTAGTAAAAGAATTTTGTTTTCATTGATAGACTTGATAATGTGTTTCGACCGATGTAGAAATTATATAATATCATTATGAATATTCCAAAATTCATATCTTATTCTAATGTTATTATCTCATTATTCATGTTCTTTGATTCCTATTTTGATTTATGTCTTATGAATTTCCAATCATTATGTCAGGACTCTAGATTAAGACATTTATATGGAGGGTATGGTTTTTAAATGTTATGATCATACTCTCATACCCTTATATTCAAGTTATGCTTACGCATATCAATTTATTACCCTTATAGAGTAAATATTATCAAAAAAATTTATGCCTTCCATCCCCATGTTATGGAGATATTTATTATGCATGATGTTTCCATGAAGGGATCTAGTTATGATGACTATAGTGGGATATGAGGTAATGAACTTATTGTCCGGTGTTTATATTTCCATGGATATAATAGAACTAAATTAATAACTTCTTGTGTAGTGGGTTTATGTAAGGTACTAAAAATTCAATACAAATAATATATCTTCCTTTTTTATTATGATAAGGTCGTTATACCTACTATCAAAGATAATTTTTTGTTAAACTTTGGAAACCATGATAAGAAAACATTATTGAGATCACAAAGAAAATACCTAAGCATATGTCTAAGGATCAGTGAATGTATAGGAAAATGTTTGGGATTTTGTTAAACAATAAAGTAGGTGGTTTCCTAGAAATACATACCTGTGTAATGGCACATACCTCTCCGGTCCATTACTTTGTAAAAATGTGGTGTTAGAGACGTTATGGAGGTCCAGGTAACTTTTCCCCAACACTTTTCCAAAATCATCATTCTTCATGAACCATTTCAATGGTAGGTAGTTTAGAAATTTAACATCACGTTACGTATTCAGGTAATTTTGTTGTTTCTAACAAACTCTATTTTGGAGTACTGGCTTGGGGGTGCGCTTGGATGAACTTTTATGGAGAACTAATAGGAAGTATCTTTCGCACGGGAAGCACACGGTTTGTCTAAACCATGTGGCCAAACCGTGCGTAGTTGGCTTGGAGGTAATAGCGTCCGCAAAGGCCATGCATGATTTTTCTAAACCATGCGAGAAGGCTGGAAAATGCAATAGCTAACACACAGTTAGCACATAGTTTGTTAAACTGTGTGACCTAATCATGTGGCCACATAAAAAAGATCCTAAAATTGTGAATCTTGACCGTTTTTCCTCTAAATTGCTTTCTTAAACTCTTAAGTGGCCATAACATAGGATTACCCTGCCTTGAAGATAGGAGAACCTCTCCCAAGCATTTTGGAGGTTATCTGAAAGCTTCCCTTGGAGAATCGAATCCAGTTTATCGAGGTATGTGATCGTTCTTGTTTGGTTTTTAGATATACGTAGATGTACTCCTCCTCTTCTCTCGGTTTCTTATATCTACGCCCGTTATGGGTAGTATTGAGTGTGTGGAATCCAAATATAATGAGATTTGTTCTTGGTTGTGATAGGAGAAGAGATCTAATGAGGATTCTTGGAGGATTATCCCAAAATTCTTGTGTGTTCTTCAGTTGTTGGGGTTTTTGTCAAAAACATTTGAAGTAGGGATCTTACATTCATCTCCCTCTATCTTTTGTGTATCATGCGGGGTGATTATGCTCTTGTTTTCATGAGATATGGTTGAACCAGTAAATAAAGATAATAAGTAGTTAAATAAAGGGTATGGGGATATTTTGTTGATAGGGTTTTTTTATTTCCATCAATGCTTATCCTTTGATTATGTTGTGAATTTTATAGGATTACGCCTACTGAAAATCACAGACGTTGGTGGCCATTTATTATGCAATTAAATGTTCCATGTTTTTCATTATTGTTTTGTGGATGGAATTTCATAGAATGTGGATATTGGTTAATCAGGTAAATTTGGATGATCAAATGAATACCTGGAACACTTGTATGATCACCCCAGATAAACTAAATGAAATAATGAATTTTTGGGTGCTTTTTGGGGTTTCATTTTTTGCAGTGGTGTTTCATGGGTTGTTGTGGAATGGGTGAGTAGCAGGGCTGCGATTGTCTTGGATGTGGGTTGGTGTGTATGATATGGTTGTGATGGGTCGCGGAGCTGCGGGAAATGGTATCGAAGGGATGATGATGTGGTACAAGTATTTTTTCTAAGGTGTTTGTGGTTATGGTGGTTTGCAGTAGGGCTGAAGGGATGGGTCTTTCATATGAATAATAGTGGAAGAGTTAAATAATGAATTTTTAGGCATTGTAGATGATTAAATACGGATAATCAATGGAATTGATTGGCTGACAAAAGAAGATGTATTGTGTTTCTTGTGTTTTCCCTAACTATATTATTGTCGGCAGGGATATGTTTTACAAATGATTGATCTGGTTTGGTTGTTGTTAGTTTCTCTGTAGGTAAGGAACTAGTAAGCTAAAACTTTCGAAACATGAAAATCTTAATGGGGTTTGGGGCTGTTTATTGTGTGCATACATTCATGGTAGTAGTGTCGAGGCTTGTGATCAGAT
Organism: Viscum album; assembly: GCA_963277665.1. NCBI lineage: Eukaryota > Viridiplantae > Streptophyta > Magnoliopsida > Santalales > Viscaceae > Viscum > Viscum album. The sequence continues at coordinate 1,949,787,912 of OY728136.1, read as the reverse complement.
CATTTGTGTAGAAGACATAGGATGGGCTGAGTAGTTGATATAATTATATAAATCTGTACGTTTTTTGTTTCATTACGCACCCCACCCATGTTGAGAACTACGTGACAAACACCCATGGGATGAGGGGTGATATTTTCAAACATCCAAAGGATGTCCAGTGACAGTTCTTCTAGGAGCTCCCTCTTCTAAGTTCTATAGCCCAAGATCCTTCAGGCAGGTTATGACAGATGCTTCCTAAGAGTCTGCAGGATGAGGATGTGATGTGGTCCCAAGAGTCTTTAGGATGAGTATGTGAGGTGGTTCCCAGCTGTCTTCCATATGAGATGTGGTTATGTCTGAGGATTGAGTGTCAGTGGGATAAGGGATGTGATGTGGTTATGGCAGAGGATTGAGTGTCGGTGGGATACAATGATCTTTGTATGTCCAAGTAGTGGCACTAGCTCGAGCTTTGTATGGAAATGTTGCGGCACTAGCTTAGGAAGAGGGGGAAGCATCAGAGCGTTAGGCGTGAGGGCTTGAGTAGTATTCAGTGGGATGGTGGTGCGGGGTACCCATACTTTGATAATATTACTATACTAATCTATTGACATGTGATATTTGGTCAGTGTGGCTTGTATGGTTGGGTGGATAGATTCCTTGATAGGCTATGATTCCTTATGTTTTCTCACTGGCCCATATGATGTATCCCCACCCGTTCACAAGAGCTATAGGTTCTCCTACTGAGTATACATGTATTCTCAAGGTACGTATACTTTCAGGTCTTCAGGAGTTCTTCAGGGACCGTGCGAGACATTGCTAATTGGGCATTGGAGTTTTGCTGGTTGGTGTTTTTTCTTTGTTTTTGTTATCATACATTGGAGCTTTTCCTATACTTTTACTTTTGTTTCAGTTTTGTATAAAACATGCATATGGGTTGGTTTTGGGTTTATTTTCATTTACTTGTTCCTTTTTCTTTTGGTGCTTTACTCATCTTATTTACCAATCTTAATTAAAAAAAGGTAAATGCCTCCCATATTTGTGAAAACTCATACCCTTGGTGCTAGTCTCCACTCTGGGGCATACTAGAGGTGGGACTAGGGGTCATTATCTCCCTTTCACTATTTCTAGATCAGGAGGGGCATCTTTGGTTGGAGGGGTCATGATAGAATGGAGTCAGAGATAGAGGTTGAGAGATAGGATGGAGTCTGGAGTTATGCATAGTGATGATTGCATGGGATGGTAGGGGAACAGTGGCGGGTGATCTTGTAGCGTGAAATAGGAAAGGGAAGACTGGCTAGGACATAGGATTTTAGGGCCCCTTGTGATCTGATGCAAGGACTCTGGACCTATTGAACGACCAAGTGAGGCTACACTGATTGGAGGATAGAGACCCTAGGAAAGGTACAGGAATCATAGTGACGTGTGTTATTGTGTTTATGGGGAATTTTGGGGATTTAAAATGAATATAGAGTCTATGAAAATTTATGAACAATATTCTACACTACTTGTGCTTAGGTATTCATTGTTTACCTTGAAGCTATGGTACCTGGGAGATGACCACGAGTAGTGCGGGGGATCCAGGCCCAGGGGGGTTGACTTGGCTGATTGATGGAGGGCTGACCGAGAGGTGGAGGATGATCAGTGGAAGAAGACGCTTCGTGTCTTTTAGCGCAGGACCCTCAGTAAGTACGAGGGAAACATCTCTAACATGGAGACAGAGAGATTGATAGAGGATCTGGTGATTGCTTTCAGTTTGATTCGTTATCCTGCGGAGTACTGGGTTCCATTGGCTATGAGCCAGATGCGGGGAGCGGCATGTCAGTGGTGGACGCTCTATCTCGGGTAGAAGAGGGATACTGAGGCTACGTGTGCAGATTTCGAGAGGGAATTCGGGGAAGAATTCCTCTCTTCCATAATGAAGGCTGAGAAGAGGAATGCGATACTCTCCCTCCAGTAGGGGAGCATGTCCATCAGAGAGTTTGGGATCAACTTCAAGGATCTCCTCTGTTTTTCTCCAGACCTCATTCTAGATGAGGTGTCTTGCGCGAGACGTTTGGAGGAGGCACTTCGACATCCTCTCCAGTATGATGTTACTCCCTTCATCCAACCGACGAACTTGGAGTTCCAGATGAAGGCTGATGTGGTGGAGAAGATGAACATGTAGGTAGGTGTCTCATGAGAGGGAATCCAGTTGGGCTCATCGAAGGGGAAAGCTGTCAGCAGTAGGCATCCAGCATCAGGGCACTCTAGGTTTCAACCAATAGGGAGCAGGCCTTATCAGTTTCAGTTTCGATCTCCCAGTCCTCACCCTTTTTTTCCGGGATCGAGACAGAGGTGTTTCATCTGTGGCATTCGTGGAAACCTTTAGAACAAGTGCCCGGACCAAGTACAGTACAGTGGTGGTGGACCAGTACATCACCCGCCTCAGCCACAACAGTTTTATGCCAGGCCCTTCGAGTAGAAGCAGCAGGGGAAGCGAGCTCTCGCTCCTCTGAGGGTAGACGTTGCAGGAGGAGGCTGACCTCAAGGACCTCGACTAGGGCGTGGTCGGGTAGGTGGATGATAGCCGAGAGGTAGAGGAGTTTGGCGTTGGCATTTGCATGCCGTAGAGGCAGCGGATCCAGCGTGGCTTAAAGTTGTTCAAGGTATAATTAGCTTGTTTATTACCCTTTCCTAAGACTTGTTTGATTATGGAGCTTCACACTCCTTTTTTGTACCGAGACTAGCCTGTGCCTTGGGCTTAGACATAGAGACACATTTCGTACCCCTAGTTTTGAGTACACCAGTCGGAGGTCAGACCAGCTTGTCTTATGTTTCCTAGGGATGTAGGTTTATGTTGGGGCCACACCAATCCAGTGGAGATCTCCTTTTACTACAAATGCAGCCATACGACGTCATTCTAGTCATTGAATGGATATTATCGATGTGTGTCATCATCGAATGTTTCCGAAGAAGGGTTGTGTTTTTAGGCGTGGGCGGCCGAAAATTGACATTCATCATTGAGTGGGGTTTCTAGGAGGGAATCCGGCAAGGGGAGCCCTTTATTTCCATGTTATTCAGGATATCAGTTGAGTCAACAGATACAGAAATGGTAGAAGTCTCTGAGACCATCAACGAGTTCATGGACGTCTTCCCCAAGGAGGTGGTGACTCTGCCCCCTCGACAAGACATTGAGTTCGGAATAGACTTACAACCTGGATTCCATCCGATTTCGATGCCCCCTATCGGATGGAACCTTGGTAGCTACGAGAGTTGTGGATTTAGATTGAAGATCTGATGAATAAGGGTTTTGTTCGACTGAGTGCATCATCATGGGGTTCCCCAGTCTTATTCACAAAGAAGGAAAATGGTGTTCTCAATCTTTGCATAGACTACCGGAGACTGAACTAGGTAACCGTCAATAACCATTACCCCCTCCCAAGGATAGAAGATCTTATTGACTAACTGAGGGGAGAATGTTGGTTCTATATGATCGATCTACGGTCTGGATATCACCAGTTGAGGTTGAAGGAGGGTAAAATCTCATAGACTACCTTAGGTGAAGATATGGGCACTTTGAGTCTATGGTCATGTTGTTAGGAATTACAAATGCACCAGCCATGTTCATGGGACTCATTAACTCCATCATTCGAGAATACCTAGACCAGTTCATAGTCGTCTTCATCGATGACATCCTGATCTATCAAGATCAGAGGAGGATCATGCTGGGCACCTGAGAACAGTTTTAGAGGTCCTCTGATAGCACCAACATTATGGAAAGTTGTCCAAATGCAGGTTTTGGACTCGAGATGTATTCTTCCTTCGAAATGTGGTGTCAGAGCAGGGAATAGTGGTAGACACATCAATGTTCAAGGTGGTAGTTTCTTGGGCAGCACCCTAGAACGTTGCATAAGTTCGTAGTTTCCTTGGACTTGCAGGCTACTACCGAAGGTTCGTTCCCAACTTCTCCCGAGTTGCAGCACCTTTGACAACCTTGATGAAGAAGGATCGATCTTTCATATGGAATGAGCAGTGTGTGTTAGCCTTCAGTTATCTAAATGGAATGTTGGTTAGTGCCCCACTACTGAGATTACCAGAGGAGGGAGTATCATTTGAGGTATTCTGTGGTACCTCACGCCACAGCTTGGGGTGCGTGCTAATGCAACAGCAAGGGGTGATCTCTTATAGGTCTAGGCAGTTATGTCCTCATGAATGTAACAATGCCACCCATGATCTAGAGTTTGCGGCAGTTGTGTTCGTACGAAATTTGTGGCAGCATTACCTCATCGAGGAGCGCTTTGTGGTCTTTATGGATCACAATAGTATGAAGTATATCTTCTCCCAGTGGGACCAGAATTTGTGGTAGAGAAGGTGGATGGAGTGCCTCCCAGTCTATGACTTCAAAATATTTTACATCGAAGGCATGGGAAATGTGGTGGCTGATGCATTGAGTTGGAGGAAGGGCGTGGTTTCGAAAGTCGGCAGATGTCTAGAAGACGATGGATGAATTGGATTCACAACACCTCAATGCAAGGGTGGATGGTGGTAGAGGTCATCTCTTTCAGATGATAGTGCAGTCCTCCCTACTACGGAAGGTGGCGGAGTCTCAGTGGGAAGACATAGAGAGTGAAGTGATGTGCGGTCGGGATAACCATGGTAATGCTCCAGAAGGATGGTCAGAGGATGGTCTAAATCAGATTATATTCCGGGGGAAGTTGTTTGTTCCATAGGTAATGTGCAAGAGAGTTTTTGGTGAGTCCAACAACTCACCCATGGAAGTACACTCGAGAGATTCCAAGATGTACCAGGGCTTGAGAAGGCAGTTCTGGTGGCCCGGGGTGAAACAGGAAGTAGCAGAGTTCGTAGCAAATTGCATCATGTGTCATTATGTGAAGGCTGAATACCACATCCCAGGAGGTCTGTTACATCCATTATATGTGGCCAAGTATAAGTGGGATAAAATCTCAATGGATTTCATCATGGGGATGAAAAAATTTCATGGGGGTTGCAATTCCATCTGGGAAGTAGTGGACAGGCTGACGAAAGCACCCAACTTCCTAGAAATCATGGAGTCAAAAAAGGTTGAGGTCCTAGCTCAATGGTACTTCATAGAGGTGGTGCAGTTGCATGGGGTTTCTAGATCTATAATCTCCTACTGGGATACCCAGTTTACCTTGTCGGTCTGGAGAGGATTGCAACATGCTTTGGCACCCGGCTATGCCTGAGCACTGCTTTCCACCCCCATACATATGGGCATACAGAGCACACACCATCCAGACTTTGGATGATATGCTACGAGCATGTGTTTTGGGCCTTTTTGGATCATGGGAACAACACTTTCCTCTGATAGAGATCTCTTACAACAATAGCTATCACTCTACCATTGTCATGGATCTTTTTGAGGCTTTGTACGGGAGACTGTGCAGCTCACCCGTATGTTGGACAGAAGTCAGGGAAGTAGGTGTTCTTTGCCCGGAGGGGGGGCAGAGCATGATAGAGAAGGTTCAGATTATACGATAGAGGATGAAAGCAGCTCAGGACTGGCAGAAGTCATACACCAATAATAGGAGGAGACCCTTGGAGTTCGACGTCGAGGACCACATGTTCTTGAAGGTCTCTCCTCAGCTAGGGCAGTGATGATTCGAAAGTGGAAGAAAGCTCCCCCCTAGGTTTTTTGGGCCCTTCGAGGTGTTGTGGTGGGTTGGCGTGGTGACTTATCAACAGGCGTTGTTGCCACCGATGCCAAGGGTGCACGATGCCTTCCATTTGTCTCAGCTCCATCGGTACTTGCACGACAATTCACACGTCCTCGACTGGGGAGAGCAAGATATCAGGGACGATGCAACAATCATGGAGTGACCCATTATGATCGAAGTTTTTAAAGATATGGTCCATCATGGACAAACCATTCCATTGTTTTGTGTGCTATGGAGGCATGGTGGGATTGAGGCGAGTACCTGGGAACGAGAAGCACACATGCATGCCCAGTACCCAGAGTTGTTTTGATATTTATCCTGTTTTGTTTCACACCTATTGACGATGTAATTCTTTTCATGGTTAAATATAAAATGTGTTTTAAGCATGTGAGAAGTTTCCTAAAATGTGCGAAGGGGAGGACCTGATCCCATGTTAAGTTGCACTAATGTGGATGCGCCTAAACCCGTGTGGGTGAGTCAGTGCCGCCCAAAGCCGATAGTATCTTAACTTAAAGGAATGAAAACCCCTCACCCACATGACTGGATGGTTTAATCTTTTTCATGGCATGGTTTCATAGGGGAGGGGAGTGGTATGATTATGATTGATCAATAGATAGGTGAGGAAGGGGGTGCTCACTGGTAAGAAGGAGGTTTGCTCCTTAGAGGTATCTTTCAAGGGGGAGTTGTTTGGACCACTCTCCTTTCTTCAGGTCTGGTTTTAATTCTCGAGGGTGATAATAGTTTGAGAGGTATCTGATGTAATGGCTCAGACCTCTCCATTCCATTACTTTGTAAAAATGTAGGGTTAGAGACGTTCTGGAGGTCAAGGTAACTTATCACTAATGCTTTTCCAAAATATTTATTCTTTATGAACTGTTTCAATGGTAGGCAGGTGAGAACATTAATATCAATTTACGGATTCAGGTACTTTTGATGTTTCTAACTACCTCTATTTTGGAGTAGTGGCTTGGGGGTGAGCTTGGGTGAACTTTTAAGGAGAACTAAAGGGCAGTAGCTTTCACACAGGAGGCGGATGGTTTCTCTAAACCTTGTGACCAAACCGTGCATAATTGGCATGGAGGTAGTATCTACCGAATGGACGGCACATAGTTTGTCTAAACCATGCGTCCAAACCATGCAAGAAGGATGGCCAAGGAAGTAGTTAACGCAGGGTTAGTTCACAGTTTGTTAAACCATGCGAACTAACCATGCGACCACTTTAACTAGATCCTAAAATTCTGGATCTTGACCATTTTGCCTCTAACTTTCTTATTTAAGCTCCTAAGCGGCCATACCTCGGGATTAACCTCCTTGAAGATAATATAACCTCTCCAAAGCATTTTGGAGGCTATCTGAAGTATTTCCTTGGAAAATCGAAGCTGATTTCTTGAGGTATGTGATCATTCTTGTTTGGTTGTTAGATCTACTTAGATCTACTCCTCATATTCTCTAGGTTTCATAAATCTACGCACGCTATTGGTAGATCTATGTGTATGGATTCCAAATATGATGAGATTTGGTCTTGGTTGTGTTAGGAGAAGATATCGAATGAGGATTCTTGGAGGATCATCCTGGATCTCTTGTGCGTTCTTCGTTTGTTCATGTTTTCGACAAAAACCTTTGAGGTAGGGATCTTACCTTTGTCTCTCTCTCTATTTCGTGTATCATGTGAGGTGGGTATCCTCTTCTTTTCATGAGATATGGTTGAACCTGTAAATAATGATAATAAATAGTTAAAAAATGGGTTTGGGGAACTTTTGTTGATATCGTTGTTTTATTTCCATCAATGTGTATCCTTTGATTATGTTTTGAATTGAATAGGCTTATGCCTACTAAAAATCGTGGTCGTTAGGGGCTTTGCCTGTGCAATTAAATGTTTCCTATTTTTCTAGATTGTTTTCCGGATGGAATTTCATAGAATATAGAAATTGGATAATCATGTAATGTTGGATGATCAAATGAATACCTGGAACCCTTGTATGATCACCACGATTAAACTAAATGTAAGAATGAATTCGTGGGTGCTGGTTGGGGTTTTATTATTTGAAGGGGTGTATCGTTGGTTGCTATGGAACTGGTGAGCAGCAGGGATGTGGTTGGCTTGGTCTTGGGTTGTCTTGTATGATATGGTTGTGATGGGAAGTGGAGCTGTGGGAAATTGTATCAAAGGGATGATGATGAAGTACGAGTATTGTTTCTGAGGTGATTGTGGTTATGGTGGTTGGAACCAGGGCTGTAGGGATGGGTTTTTCATATGAAAAAATGTGGAAGAGATAACTAATGAATTGTGGGGCTTGATAGTTTATTAAATACGGAAAATCAATGGAATTGATTGGCTGATAAAAGATAATGGTATTGTGTTTCTTCTGTTTTCTCTAACAATATTGTGGTTGGCAGGGATGTGATTTACAAACGATTGATCTGGTTTGGTTGTTGTTAGTTTCTCGGTAGTTAAGGAACTAATAAACTAAAACTGTTGAAACATGAAAAGATTAATGGGGTTCAGGGAAGTTTATTGTGTGCATACTTTCGTGGTAGTAGTGTCGAGGCATGTGCTCAGATATTTTGAGTAGAATCCTTATGATGGGATGAGTGGTTGATATAATTCTATAAACTTGTATGTTTTATGATTCTTTATGCAATACACCCATGTTGAGAACTATGTGCCAAACACCCGTGGGATGGGGGATGAGATTCTCAATCATCCAAGAATGGTTGGTTAATGTTCTTCCATGTGCTCCCTCTTCCATATTCAGTACCCCATGATCCTTTGGGTAGGTTGTGACAGATGTTTCCCAAGATTATCTGGGATGAGGATGTGATGTGTTCACAAGAGTCTTCGGGATAAGAATGTGATGTGAATCCCATGTGTCTTTGGGATGATATGTGGTTATGGCCGAGGATTGGGTGCCAGCGAGATACAGGATGGGGTGTTGTTATGTCCGAGGATTGAGTGCCGGTGGGATATTATGAGCTTCGTATGGCCAAGTTGTGACACTATATCGAGCTTCATATGGCCACGTTGTGGCACTAGCGTAGGAAGAGGGGGAAGAATTAGAGCATTAGTCATGAGGGCTTTGAGTAGTATTTAGTGGGAAGGGGGTGCTAGGTTCCCATACATTGAAAATATTTATATACTACACTATTAACATGTGATATTTGGTGAGTGTGTCTTGTATGGTTGGGTGGATAGATTCCTTTCTAGGCTTTGGTTCCCTATTCTTTCTCATGGGTAATTCGAATGTCTCCCCACTTATGCATCAGAGCTTTAGGTTTTCCTACTGAGTATACTTGTATTATCACCCTACGTTTACTTTCATGTCTTCAGGAGGACATCCAACACCATGTGGGACCATTCTAGTTGGATGTTGGAGTTTTGCTGGTTGCTATTTTTGATTTCTTTTTGGTATTGTAATTTGGAGATTTTCATGTACTTGTACTATTGTTTCAGTTTTTTATAAAACATTTATATGTGTTGGTTTTGGGTTTATTTTCATTTACTTGTTCCTTTTTTCATTTGGTGTTTGACTCATCCTATTTCCCAATCTTAATTAATAAAAAGGGTAATGCCTCCCATATTTGTGAAAACTCATACACTTGGTGCTAGTCGCCACTACGGGGCCTACTGGAGGGGGGACTCGAGGCATCATTATCTCCCTTTCTCCATTGCCATCTCAAAAGAGGCGTCTTTTGTGGGAGGGGGTTGTGACACTCTGTCGGGATAGTATAATTGTATGTTGCCCTAGCACAAATGTACCTAGGTGGAACAACACCAGTATTTCTATATTGACCAAGACTCGATCGAGTACTAGTCCATGATAATGGTCGATGTTTCACACCTAGTTTTACACAACCATTAGATATGATTTTGTTATTCAAAAACTCTTTATGAACTATTCTAAATGATTTAAATAAATAAAGTATAAAATTAAACATGGATAAATCCATGGTTTTATTGATTAAAGAAGGTTTCATGATTTAGCCATCAAATAAGTGATTTTCATGATTATATGGTTCCACACTATTATTATTGTTTATTACTCTATTCATTCGGGTTTTAGTCAATGGATATTCCCCAAATGTACTATGGTAATGTTGTGTGAGATTGACAATGCAATGATTTTCCTCCTGAGAATACAAATTTTATGGTAATTGGAATGAATAATATCATTATTATGATAAAAAAATATTCTCAACATATGAATCATTAAGGAATTACAAATTAATAGTGTATGTAAATATTTATATTGATTTCTTAATGAGGAAACACCCATAGTGAGACATATGATTTTAGAGTTACTTAATAATAAATCAGTACAATTTAAAAGATATTTTGCATTTATTAATGTGTAAAACATGGAAAATTAATTTTGGATGAAAACCATGTTGACATATTTTATTAAATTATTACATAATCATTATTCTAGTATTATTAATTAATTTAGTGTTTTCTATAAGAATCCCATAATCTGATTTTGGGGATGAAACTAACTATATATGAGTTACCAGCAGTCACTACTATGGATGGTAAATTATTGACCAGACTCACATCCAGACAAGGCCTCACATCAAATAATGAGTCATCACTCAAATAGAATTTAATAAAATCCTAGAACACCATTATATATGAGTCACCTTTTTCCATGACTCACCATTAGAATCTCTATGTCTATGTCAACACTAGGAAATCTCACCATCAGGATGTCAAGCCACCAGAAAATAAATTTGTAATAGTGTGAGATAATATCAGGCTGATCGACCAGCAGAATGTGTTATCACCTTCCAAACAATGCCAGAAATGAAATTATGGGTAACAATAATCACTCTCATCTTTGAGACACTATCAAACTAAGACACTTCAAGAATGAGAAGTTTCCATAATCTGAGTCAATTTATGTTTTGAGTCACCGTTCTAGGACTCTCCGCTACAATTTCTAATATACCTTTTCATTTAAATGTTTTATAAAATATATATCATTGAAACTAATACCAAACATATTTTAATGATTATATATAAAATTGTTAATAAACAAATTTTTAAGTATGAAAGTCCTTTTGTATGAGGAAGTTTGATATCTAGATGCATGGGTTTATTTTTACTATTACTGGTGATAAATGTGAAACCTGGCTCCCTTATGTGTTATAGTGTGGAACATATGATGTGATAATACCATGAAAGAATGACGCACACACACACACACACACACATTTATATATATAAAACAAGACTACAACATCCTGAATACACTCAACTGAGGAAGCCAATGCTCATAATATCCTACTTCATTCCTCCAATCAAGAACAAGAGTCTACAAACCTATTTTCTCTAATTATTCATCATGATAACCTTTCATTAGATGGATTTAAAAAATATTTTCAAGGATTCAAAATCTAGACTACCATAGAAAAATAATGTATAGACCCTATAGTGTATCCTTTCTCTATTATTTTTTACTTCTTTTACATTTCATGAACTCTCTACTATACATTGTTTTATGTATACACAATATCTCCTACATCAAACTATAATATACTTGATATCTTCTCAAACAACTTTTACATGTTTTCCCATGTATAACAATGGTAAGGTTGTTGTGTATCATTCTTTGTTTATACTCCCTCGTTTAATTTATTTGCAGTTCATTTATGACTAATACAATTGGTAATTGTTGAAAAATATGTTCTTGGTTATGGATCATCATTTTTATTTAATATAAATTTCTAGGTTTTAGGTGATCACTTAGTGGAGAGGACTTCCTCTTGAGACTGAACCTCTTGTTTCAAATTTCCATTTTATGTTTTTCCTTTACATTATTTATTCTATAAAAAATGAAATTATTTTAACTAAATGAAAACTACTACTGTGATAGTTAATGATTATTATTGTTTCTATAATAGTTTCATTAATTAAATTTGTTTCAAAGGACTATGTAATATTTTATATTACTTACATGAGATCTATTCAATCCTTTCAAAATCATTTTAATGATTATAACTCAAAAATATACAATAAATAGAATAAAATGATCGATATAAATTAGTAAGGGAATTTAAAATTAATATTTTTTAATATTAATTTTTATTAGGTACTCAATTAACCCCCTGGATAAACTCTTTCTTACCAATATTTGGTGTCATAGAGTATTTTCACTTAGGTATTAATTTTTTCAAAAAAACATTAACTATGATATTATTTAATCTTTATTGATCTCAAATTTAGGTCATTTATAAATTATGTTCATTAAATAATTCAAGAAAAGAATGGTATTATACCAACATACATGAGTTCATTAATGGGAAATATTATGCAAAATTGAAATTTAAAATTAGAATGAATGTAGAGAGCATGGGTTTTGATATTTAGTATTCAATTGATGATGAATTCGTTACACCACTAACTTATAGGAAATAATAGGATGACGCTACAATGAAAGATTACAATAATAATTATAAAAAATGAATTCTCATTATTGTATAATAGGATGTGAAGAGTTTAACAAAATTTCATCATTTAATGCTGCTTATGAAATACAAGATACTTTTCATGTTTCCCATAATGGATCTTTTAATATCAAATAAAAGAGGCATAAAACATATAATATTAAATATTATAACTTTAAAATGAATCTTGATGAACTTATTTCTGACATTTATATCAGGTTTAATGAAAATTTCTACATAATAACCTTTTTTTGGAAATGATTTTTCTACCAAGGATAAGATCATGTGATTGTTATAATTTTTACCTGAAAGAGTGGGTCTCACATCTTCCTCAGCCAAAGAGTCTATTGGTATAAAAAATATGGTGTTAAATATGATTATTGGTAATCTTATCATGTATTAAGATGATCTAAAGTCAAAATACGAAGAAGTTGAAAAACCTAAAATAAGATCAGTATACTTAGATACTATTACATCTAAAAATAAGAATAAATGTAAAGAAAATGGAAAATTTTCATCTTGAAAGTTGAAGTGATATTTAATCTCCAAAAAATTGTGATGATGAGTTGGATCACCTAGATGAAAGTTTTAAGAAGATTTATTGGAAGATATTGTTTTTCAGAAAACCAAACATCAAAATAAGATATGACCCTAAATAAAATTGAATGAAAGACTATAAGATTGATGAGAATGAGGTTGTCTTCTTTTATTGCAAGTGGAAATCGAATGTGAGAGAGAAAATTCTCAAATTAAAATATAAAAAAATAATTAGGACAAGGAAATGAGATACAAGATGGATATAAAATCCAACTTGAGTGTTTCTTTGTATAACTCCAGTAAATAAGAATCCTCACCTAAATAAAAGTCAGATCAAGAAAATATCTATTTCATCACTAAAACCTATAAAGTACTTCTTGAATATTTTCTATCATAGGTGCATAATTATGATTATTCTTTCAATGGAAAAATGTATATAATATTTCAAATGAAGAATTATTTTAATATTATAGCATGCTCGATTAATCCTTTAATGATAATAAGGATAAATAAAATTCCTTAACAAGACAACTTGTTTTGTCTACAAAAATAAAATCTAAAAGGTATATTTGAAAAGAAATTTTTATTCAACTATTAAAAAAATATACTGAACATACGTTATAAAATGAGTTTTTAATGAGGGAAATAGAAAAATTCTAAAATGGTAGAGAAACACTCACATTTATTTTCGGTATTAATGGTAAACCAAAATATGTTAAAAGAAGATAATATAAATAATGACATATAAGAGTAACAAAAACAACTTTTTTTCTTGATTCCAAACCAGAATGTTCTTCTACCAATTAAATTTCTATATGACTTAATAATGGTTTTAATTCAAAAATACTAAAATATATTTAAAATAAATGTATCATTAAATTGTGGGTTCCTAAGAAAATGATTAATAACATTTCTCAACCAAAATATATCTAGATAAAATGTCATTTTTTGCATAATTTATTAATAGGAAAAATACATTGATACTTCCTATAAGAGTATATGGTTCATGGAAAATTGTTGATTATGAAATATGAAATTAGATTTTTCATGCTAAAAATATTTATTAATTATGATGATGGGAAATTCACATTGATGATAATTCAAAAGGGAATATCATAAGCCTTGGAAAACATAGTATCAAATATTTAGTTTTTTTTCTAATGTATTATTTTTGGGTGGTTTGAAATATAACCAGCTTAATATTTCCTTGTAATGTGCTGGTGTACTTCAATAAAAATTCTAAAATTATTCTTGAAAGGATTTTGATTCTAATTTTTCTATTGTTAACTACTTTGTGAAATGATAATGTTTATTATCTTGATTTAAATTATTTAGTTTCTCCAAACGTTTCCTTCTTGTGTGCCTTCCAAAAATTTTCTTTTATATGGAATAAGAGACTAGGCCATTGCAACATTCACTCACATAGAATTATTAGTAGGATAGGGTTAGTGAGGCATCTACATAATCATGAGTTCTAAGATGATAAAGTCTGTAACCCCTTCTAAAATGGGAAAAACCCAAATTTTTCTTTTAAATAAATAAACTAAGATCCATGTTCTTAACCTTTAGAGCTTGTTCACATGTATTTGTTTGGATATTCAAGAGAATCTTTAATAAATTGGAATCAATATTTTTACATTAATATAGATTATTTATCAGGTATACATTGGTATACTTTTAATATCCATGATGTGAATATTTTTATTTTGTTATCATGTATTTTAATCCTGTAGAATAACATTTTGGAGATAGAATTATGACCATATGAAGTGGAAATGTCCTCGAGTTTTTTAATCAACACATTAAATATATTTTTGCTCACATAATAGATACACTAATAACATCTCATCCCCTTGGATCCCTCCGTGAAAAATAGTTATAAAATGTTGAAATAAAAATTAATATATATATATTCTGGAACATGTTATATTACTAAGACCTACATGATTATATTTGGGTAGAAGCTGTCAATATAACCTCCTACATCATAAAAAGAAACAAAATCAGACATATCCTTATGAAGAATCCATGTGAACTATTGAATAATATAAAATCAGTTTTTAAATAATTTATTGTTGTTGTTTTTAATGTATTTATTCATGACACTACAGATAATGTGGGAAAAATTTCCTCTAAAAGGTATGATGAAATTTTACTTAATTATCAAATCTATAGAAAGTCTTATATTTTTTTTAATATAAGAACCAAAACTATGGAAGAGTGGGTTCATTTATAAATTGATAATAATAATTAAAAAGAGACTAAGGCATCCATAGAAATCATTGAGGATTATTTACTTTCATTGAATCAAAATTATTAACCTTTATACTCAACAGTTAAATATTTAGAAAAATCAACTAGTTTTAATGAATTTCTAGAATATCCTAAACCCATAACTGTAAAACCAGAAGTTTCTAGTCTATTATTTCAAGAGCTAATAGAACTACTCACCACCACCCCTTAGATTCTATCATAGTAAATATCCATATAGATACATAGATAATATGATCTCAAAGAAATTAGGCATATCATAACACATTATATTCTCAGCTTGATCCTATGTACATTAATAAATCTATTAATGTGGAATTTTTGGTAATAGACATGCAAGAATATTACCTAATTTTGAATGAAACAATGTATGAGAACACGTAGTTATACCAAAGGAAACATTTAATATTGTGACAAAATTGGTGTTTCATAAGATGGTAGATGAGTCAGGGACTATTATTATAAACAAGCCCAAACTGGTTCCATAAGGTTATGGTCATAAAGAAGGGGAAAAATATTATTAAACCTTTGCACCAGTAGCCATATTTGGGTCCAAAAAATCTATATTTATACTATATATATATATTAGATTTAATTATTTATAATATTGATTTAAAAAATTAATTCATTAAGGGTTTTATAGTTGATGACGTTTTTGTAGAACAACCCCTATATTTTAAAAAATTATCAATTTCCAAATACAGTTTTAAAATTAAAAAAAAAATTATTTGAATCTTTCTTATAGTTATTTCTATGATAGTCTATGTAATAATATTATTTCATAATTATTTTCAAAAGGTATACCTAACCCTATATTTTTATTAAATTCAATATCAAAATATGTTTTAGTTGTTAAAATCAATGTGGGTGAATTTTTTTTTAATCTTTAAGAAATTATATTTGTATTTTTTTTTCTACAATGATGCAAAACTATCATGAAATGAGATTAATGGGTTAACATAAATTCTTTCTCTAATATCATGTTTTTTTAAAATAAAGAAGGTGTTATTTTAAATCAATGTAAATATAAAAAATATCATTGAAAATGCTTTAAATTATATAGTACTAATAGTAGTGAATCTCTTATGAGTACCAAATGTATATTGCATCTCGATAATGATGGGAAGACAATGGATCAAACCCTTTATAGAGGTATGATAGGAAGACTTCTATATCCTACTGCTAGCTACAAGATATAATTTTAAGTGTGATTATATATGATATCTTTAAATATAATCCAAATGAGTTATAATTAAATATTGATAAAATAATCTTCCGATACGTCAAATATAAAAACAATTTATGTCTATTTTACCCTTAGGGACAAGAATTTATATAGTGATATAGTATGATGCTGATTTTGGTGGTTGTATGTTTTATAGAAAAAGATCATCTAGAATAAGTCAAATTTTGGGAAATTATGTAGGTTCACTGTGTACAAAGAAATATAATTTCATTTCATGGTATAATATATAAACTAAATACATTGCAATATGTTTTTGTTGCATGCTAATTTTTTGGATTAAACACACTTTAAATGACTATGGATATCAATTCATTCATCTCCCCATAAACTCTAATAATTCTGGAGCTATAAATATTTCTACGAATTTAGTATCACATTTTAGGAAAAACACATTGATATAAGTAATCAATATTTGAGAGACCATTTTAAAAAATGGTATATCACTATTAAGTTTGTTGGAAAAATCATCAGTTTGTTGATATATTTACTACGACTTTAAATTTTGTGATAATTAACTATTTCAAACATGAATTATGAATTATTAACATTGGTAGTGTTTAATTATTCATATGACACACCATTGGTATGAAAAAACAATTTTTATGAATCAAAATTATGTTTATCTCACCATTGTAGTATCACAGTTGTGTTTGAATCATCATTATGAAACTCACACCGTTGATCTTCCTCACCATTTGTTTCATGACTTTGTGAATTTTTATGTTCTTTCATAATTTTTATGAACCACCAGTTTTTTATGTTTATTGTTTATTTCTATAACACAATTAATATATTTTCATGAAACTTAATTCAATTTTGATTTCTATTTTACAATAACTAAAATTCCAATGTATAAAATATACACCTTGTCTATTTCCAATACAACATTACTCTCTCACATATCTCTCTCAAGCATAATTTGACATCTCACCTTCCAACCTTCACCTTCCTTGGACCTTGAACGAGATTTCCAAAACTATCTTAATGACCAGAATGAAATGGTTTTTTTGATTCTTCACTATCTATGTTGAGATCGACTAAGAATCTGAAACTTAAACCGAGTCTTCATGATTTTGTTGCCCTAGTGATCTAGTGAATTTCATCGAAGACTATTATCTGTGAAATGGAAGAGGAGTAAAATTTGATATTGTTAATAAATTCATTGGTTATGAACGTTTATCATGATGAAGTTTGGATAGAAATTAATGAAATAGGTGGGCCTAAAGGCCAACGAACTCAGCCACGCATGAGCCCAACACTTTGGAAGATAGAAAACCCCCACCCATAGGAAGATAATAGTCCCCCACATCAGAATTTCCCAGATACCACGTGGCAGGAACTGTCCCCTGCCTAACGATGATTTAAATCTCCTCCTCCACAACATGAACCTAGATTACAGGCTATGTGTGAAGTGTTATGAGTACCAACTGAGATACAAATCAGTTGGTACTCATATAGCTTAATGGTTTGTCTTTAAGAAAGTGGTCTCGAGTTTGAGATAAAACAAGGGCAATTTAAATCCTCTTACGGTAGGGGACAGTTCCTGCAACATGTTAGCAAGGAAAGTCTTAAGTGGGTGCATTTTATGTACCTGCAGGTGTGGGTCTTCTATCTACAAGAGGGTTGGTCTCAGGCATGGTTGAGTTTGTTGGGATTTTTTCCCACTAGGTTCATTACATATACTAATTATATTCAAATAATATTCTTTTTACCCAAGATATATATATATGATTTTATAAAATGTTGAGTTTGGTTTTAATGAGGAAGAATAATATTAGATGATATTAAGAGTTAATTGTAACATAATGATCTTATCCTAAAAATAGTGGGCCAAATGCTTGGGATTACATCCAAATGGAGTTTATGAGGAATTCCAAGGATCTATTCTTTAGTATTGTGACTAATTTATTTATGAAAATTATCATGAAGTGGATGAAAGATGATGGTGTATCTATAAGGCCAGTAGCATCATATCATAATATAGAGTGTCGACTATTGTTCAAATTTATTCATAATAAGTTGAGTGCCTAGATTGGTGACATTTCCACTGTATTATGAGAAGATTTATACTTGTGTAGTACTAAGAAAATTAAAATTATGATCAACATATAAATGTATATGGTAGTTTATTTATAACAAATTATCAAACCTTTTATTGACTTAATTCCCAGGTTTATACAAAGTTGATCTTCACTATAATAAAATGAAATGGCTTGTTTAAGATGATGAAAAAATTTTGGTTGATTGTAATGGTATATGAATTTCACTTGCTATTTTCTCAAAATTTAGGATTAGAAGGAACAACTAGAAGGGATACTAGGTTTGATATAGTGATATGTTATATGCTGAGTTTAATCCGATTGTGCATCCAAGAGGACCATGTGATATTGTTGACCAAATTTTAGGGAATCATTATATTTTTTAATACTTAGATGACGGATGGGGTATTTTGTAGACTAAGAGGTGGAAAATGAAACATGTATTTATGAAGTCAATGACCTATATTTTTTACCTTCATCACCGTCCATAACATATGGATAATTATCCCACCTAGGAGACTTACAAAAAAAGAGAAAAGTTTGTAAAGAGTGATAAAAACAAAACATAGGTTTTTGGGAATAATGGTTTCAATGAAACTCAATGATTGATGATGATGAGGATGATAATGAGGATTCCAAATATGAAAATGAAAATGGTAATGGAAATTGAGATGATAGAAAGGGTAGTGAAGTTGATGATGATGATTCTGACCCTAGTGGTTCAGTTTGTCAAATTATAAGAAGGCTTGTAGAGATGCCACCATGGCATCTTGATTCACCTGGAGAACCTACTGAGAAACCAAACATGACTGGATAAGTGCACCCTAATATTATGTATGGAGATTCACTTGTTGAGTGGGTGAAATCCACATGTTTCTAATTTTCCCATGAACATAAGTTTTCTAAAGGAACATAAGTGATTTCTGTTAGCGGGGGATATACATTTTCTGATTTTTTTATGCTTTAGAAGATGTGGGTTATATTTGTTTTTGTGAAGAATGTAGAATAATAATTAAAGACAGAAATTATTATGTAAGAATATGTTAATGGATACTTTAGTGATTTAAATACTCAACAGCCTCATGTGGATAAAAATGATGAAGCTCAACTTGTTGATATTATTAAGAAAGGGGATCTTTAGATTAATGTAGTACTTGATTTTTATGAACCTTTTTGTTAATAGAATGATGATTCTCAGAAAAATTTTGTACATAAAGGTTCATCTTCTAGGGTGACCTCTTTTTATAGGCCTTTAGAATGTTGGTTTAATACAATGATATAATAATTGGATAAGTTCAGTGAGTTTCCACAAAAATATAGTAGACCTAATGTTCGAAAAAAGATCATGAAGGATCTATGGTGGCTTGGTATGATGATTAGGGATTATTGGAAAATCATGCTTCAATTAAATCACATAAACCTATATCCACTACTCCTATCCATATTTTTCCATTTGACTTTGAAATTTTTTTTAATTAGATGCTTTTGGTTAGAAATTGGTTGTTAGATTTTAATGTTCTATTTAATATAAAATCTCCTCTCATATAAAAGATTATTTAAAATTAGGATCCTTATCTTTTTTGAGTTGGTGATTCATCACATACATCATAAAATAATGCACCATATATTAGATATAGGGATTGGGTATAATGAGATAATTACTATGTTGGAATCTGTAAATTCTATGCTTGCTGATTTGAAATTGACTTTTACATGTCTTAGGAAGGGATTTTTAAATGTCATGGGAACTATTCCTTAAACACTTCTACCTCCATAGAACCACCGATATATTAAATTTATTAGATCTGAATATCATTCATATAATAGTTTTCAATAGATCTATGTTGTATTTTTAGTAGAGAACAAGTTTTAACATTGGAGATTTTTAGGAGGTTTGAGAAGGGTGATAAAAGTGGCCACATGATGATCAGATCATATCCCAAAGATATGAAAGCTGATATTGGTAAAAAAATTAATTCTATCAAATAGTATCTCTCTTGGATTTATAAAAACCATTCAATGGATGTAAACTGCATGTTTTTGGCTAAGAATTTGTGGATTCTCACTATGACTTAGGATTTTAAGGATAGCATTCAAAAATTAAACAAAATAAATTATTTCTTGACTTGAATTATGGAATAGAATATAGATTTATTCCGTGAAATGGAGGATTATGGATGGAATATCATGGACTTCATTAATATCATGAATCCATTTCTATGTATTTATGACACAATGATAGTGGATCTCAAATCCATTTCCATTGTAGAAGGATAATATTTCAACCTAAGAGTTACAAGAGATCTACTTGTACCATCGACTGTCAATATTAAACCTATTCTTCTTCCTCTTACACAATATATTAGATAGATCTAGATGATTATAATTAGATAGTATCAACCCGATAAATCTCTTAGTATAATTAAAATTGGTGCTCCGTCAGCTCATCCTTGAACTAAACCTAATTCTTTATATCAAGCGAGATCCAATGGTAAGGGATATGTACCAATGGATACTTTCACCCAACCATAACGATGATGTTGAGAATACACTATATCTTTTATGTGATGTTCAATAATAAATTTATGATAACCACATATTTGAATTTCATTGATGAATATTATTCAATTATTAATATTTATTCTCCCAATGTTTCTTTATTTTACATTTCATTATGGTTTAGATTTTCACTAAACCCAAAATGGGGAGAAACATAGTGCATTTATTTATGATTTATTATAATGATGTTTATAAGTTACTTTTGAAACTATTTTAATCCTTTTTACCATTGATACTTGATAATTTCCATTAATTTATTATTATTTATCTTTGATTCCATCTTCAAATACTAGGAATGATATTTCATTATTTTCATTTTTATCTTACCATTGATTTTATGTTTTATTGTTGTGATACCTTTTATACAGTGATTTTTGATCACCAAAACGGGGATATTCTTGACCTCCATGTTTTAATGTCCCAAGAATAATGCTAATAATGATATCAATGAATATGATGTTTTATAAATAATTATATAAGTTGAGATAGGGGATGAAATTTAATAAGTGTGAGTCAGCATCATTCACTACTAAGGATGAGACACCATAGAGATGACTCATCTCCAGGGAAGGCCAGTCTTCCAAAAAAAGTAACCACCGTGATTTTTTTGGAAAAGTCTAAAACACCATCACATATGATTAATTTTGGTCCATGAATCACTATCAACATCACTATGTCTGAGAAAACATCTATATATCTCACTATTAGGATTTCATGTTACATGAATTTAAATTTGGAAAAGTGTGAGCCACCATCAGAAGGAGTCACTGTCAACCACACACCTCAAAAAATGAATTTTGGCTAAGTAAAATATATTTCCATCCATGAGACACTCTCAACCTGAGGCAATGATAAACTCTAATACACCTCAAGTATTGTCTCGCCATTCAAGGACCCACTACCGTTATTTATTCTATAAGGACCCGACCTTAAATATTATATAATATTGAATTAAATGAATAATTAATATTGAGGATCTTTTCAGTTTTAGAGTTTTAGAGAATTACGACATAACTATTACATCTCAAATGATTACAAAGTAGATACTTATACATAGTTTACATTTTTTCATAAAATAAAAACTCTTGAAAAAAAAGAGTCATGTTTAGTTCTTTGTTTTAGACAGCATGACTTTTCCTTGATCCCATCCTTGACCCTATTCATCTTTAGGTCTTATGAAAACATTTCAAAACTTAGAATGAGCATAAAAAGCTCAGAAAGGGTTGTAAAACAAAGAAAGAAAACATTTTTTCATAAATACATACAAAACATTAAATCTGTTACATAACTAATGAAATCATAAGATTTTATGAATTACACATAGAAATCATAAATCATAAAGGTAACTTATGGCATCCAAATCATACTTACAATGTAGTTATCATAGCTGAAAAGGGAGTTACTTTGGAATACCTCATAGTATATTTTCTAAATCTATTAGGAGAAACATTCAAGCTTACCTCCGTCATGTTCCCCAATGCGTTGGAGAGCTATCTTGGGATCACCCACCCTAGGTTTATCACATAACCACCCATATACATAAATAATGCCCCAGAACCGTAACATGATCATAACACCTAACTTAAGCATAAATGAAAGATAACATTTCTACATAGAAATAAAAAAGTATCATATAAAGCTATTGAAATAATAAATCCATTCATAAAATAATTTTCAATACCAAAATACATAAAATGATTATATGGTATTTATTTTTCCTTTTAAAAAACATTACGGCTCATTATGGAAGCCAAAGATCAAATAATACTTGCGGCGACAGAATGGTTGTTGTCACCACCTAAGTTAAAAACACATTCCTTTTTGTTGTTTAGTAAAATGATTCATATAAAATGATTCCCCTTGAATTAAATGGAAATTCAATGGGTTTTATAAACCTTATAAAATAATGTCTTGTATAAAACTAAATATGCCTCAATGAACGAAGATTTAGACGAAGTCCCCTACCTAGTGTCCGACATGACTCGATCATTCTTTAATCTCCTGAATAATAAAATAAAGTTAATTTTTAATTTCATAAGAACCTTTTTAATGTTTAAATTTTTTTTATATCCCTTATTACCATGTTATAAAAATTATGTAATCATTTATGTTAATAACATCCATTTTGTCGATATTTGGTACCTGAGTCAAAAATGATCACCTTTTATTTACAAGTTTTCCATGTGATCAATAGTCCATTATATACAGATTGACATTCATTATTTAGATATCATATATATCATATATATCCATTATATATATATAAATATAACAGTGCGTATCATTTAGAGGCAAGAAATGAAACACACTATTCATGGAGATGGTAAGTCGTACGTACGCATGAACGCTACAATCATTTCTATTTTTCTTATTTGAATGGAATTAAAACATAATTATACATAGGTATATTATAATTACAGTATAATTTAATATATAATATCATATATAATATCATTAACTCCAACCTTTATACCTCCAACATATGGTGTTAACGAGTCATATCACTTTGAGGGGGCGGTAGTCCACACTTCCTCTAATGAGATTATCACGTTTACCCATAATGGAAACCCTAAAGGAATGATATAAATGTAAATTATATAATAATAAATAAAACATAAACATAATATATATCATATAAAAATATAGTGCCTCATAATGGACACCAAGAGAGGCGGTAATAGATAATCGAACAATCATTGTTTCGTGAGGCTTTTGATTACCATCCACAGAAACATTATGTTATTCATCCATTAGATGGAGGTGTGTGTAAGTGTAGTTAGAATCCTTCTCATAACAACATCCTATTATATTTAGTATACTGGTGTTTTTACAAAAGAAAATAATAAAAAGAGTTTAGCGGTTGGAGAAGTAAATTAAAAGAAATCAATTTTAGAGAAATTATTACCATTAATTTGGGTAACTTCCATTGCTTTGAAACAAAAGGACTTCTTGAAGTTATTTATGCCTAAGGTAAGGCCTATAGGGGGAGTATAGGGATGTTGGGAGATTAATTGGGAAGATTTTGGACGATCCAAATTGCTTGTTAGGTGTGATGAATTCGATATAAACGGTCTCATTTTTTAAGGACGAGGAGGGGCTCTTTAGAAAAGTGTGAAAATATTATTTTATTATATAATGATATTCAGTTTCTAAAAGGTCCAAAAATCATTATAGTAGAATATAAGATGACTCATGGTCTAAATAAAATCATCAATTAGGAATTTTATAGGTTTTGGATAATATTTTAATCATTTTAATCATATTTATTTAAATAATTTATTAATGTGGTAAATACTGCATCATTATTGTGTCATAAATAATTTAATTTAATCGATGACTAAAAATTATAAAAAAAATAATATCATGTAGGAAATATTTTTAGCCTTATATATAATATTTATAGTCAAAAATATGGCTTATATAGAACCATATAAAAATTAATGTACTCTAAGATTTTTGTTTATGTCATTTTTATCTTTACATTAAATTAATTAATATAATGTGTCATTTTCTTTCATAAGTGGCTCCATGGAATCCCAAAATAGACCAAAAGATGACCATTGTCGTATAGTAATCATCCAATAAAGTTCATAAATGTTTTATGGTAATTTTAAATTATTATAATATTGTTTTTACCTTGAATTACCCTATTTACATTTAACCGCGGTAAATAAAAGTCAAAAGTTACTATTCACCGAAAAATTATTTTTATCTTATTCAACAACATTTTACATACAAATAACAACCATGTATATAGTATTTTCAAAATTCAATTCATAGAAGCAGTAACATTTCATTTAAATGAAAAATTCAGTTTTTTTAACTACTACCATGTGGTTTCACTATTCATCAAAAATTGATGTTTTTTAGAAAAATAAAAAAAATTCAGACTAAGATATTTTTGATATTTTGAATTTAAAATTGATTTTTATTTTTCCAAATTAAAAACATAATGGTTTCATTAATTAATTTTAAATTTTATTCCTGTTAAAACAAAAAGCGTTTTTTAAGAATCAATAACTTTCAAAAGATTAACACTTGTTTATGTCCAATTTCAAAGTGAAATTAATTACAATCACCAAAAATAGATTAAAATGTAAAAAAATATTATAATTAAATTTTAAAACCAATTAAAAAATAACCTATCCATGTAAATAAATTATATTAAAAGGATATTTTGAAATAAAAAACAATACTTTCAATATTTTTTAAAAATGAATTTTTTCAGAAAAATCACTACAATTTACACAAAGTAAATTTTGATTTCCCAATTCCAAAGAAGGATTTTATTTGGTCAATTATAATGTATTATTGGGATGAAAACTATATTTAAAGAGGGTTCTCCATTAAAAGGGGTAAATCAACCTTTTAATGTAAATTATGTATAAAATTAGATTCATTCAAATTTTAAGCCTCTAACACATTATTGGAAAAATGTAAATACATTTAACAATCATGAATAATCATATTGTAGTTTGTTTTTTTCATTACCTCCAATACAACGACTAGGAGTTAACTACCATTTAAAATAATAATATTATATTATTAGTGTGCAACGTAAGATTTAAATGAAACTCGTTGTTGCGTATCAGGTACGCTATCGAACATAGCAACCACTTTAATGTAAAATTAATATTTAAGTCAAATATATTAATAAATATTAAAATATTTTATACTTCATTTATTTGGGATGTTACATCCTCCCCCCCTTTTGTAAATATCATCCTCACAATTTTCATTCACTTATCTAAATAACTGGGGGTATTTATTCCTCGTAGAATTTTCAGATACCCATGTTGCCTCTTCAATCATATGGTTTTCCACAAAAACTTTACCTGGTGAATCACCTTATTCTGAAACACTTGCTCTATATGGTCAGGAATCAGAACTGGTTATTCTTAATAAGAGATATTCTCTTCCAATAAAACTACCTCTAAGCTCAAAACATGAGATGGATTAGGCATATACTTTCTCAACATCGAAACATGAAAAACATTGTGTACCTGGGACAAACATGGAGGTAAAGCCACTCTGTATGCAACATATCCAACATTCCCCAAAATTTCATAAGGTCCAATGAACCTCGGACTCAACATTCCATTCTTAACAAAATGGATCAAACATTTCCATGGAGAAACATTGAGAACGACATGACCACCTACCTCAAAAGAAATAATCTTCCTCAAGTTATCTACATAACTTTTCTGTCTGCTCTGAGCTATTCTCATGTGCTTCTTAATCAACTGAACATTCTTATCAATCTGTTCTCCCAATTTTAGTCCCATAAGCTTCCATTCACCTACTTCGTCCCAAAAATATGGAGTTCGATAATGATTTCCATATAATGCCTAAAATGGAGCCATCTGTATAATGGAATGAAAACTGTTATTATATGAAAATTCAACCAAAGAATGATTTTGGTCCCAAATTCCCTGATAATCAAGTGAAAAAGCACGTAGAATATCCTCCATGGTCTGAATTGTTCATTCTAACTACCCATCTTATTGAGGATTAAAAGTTGTAATAAAATTTAATTCAGTACCCAACGACTTCTAAAGACCTTTATAAATGTTAGAAGTAAATCAGGGATCACGAACAGATACAATGGAGAGGGGAAATCCATGCAACCTGACTATATATTTAACATAGAATCAAAAAATTGATCTAGAGACAATGTATCTCGAATTGTAAGGAAATGAGCTTATTTATTCAATCGATCAACTATAGCCCATATTTCATTATTTCCTCGAGATGTCTTTAGGAATCCCACAACGATGTCCATTCTTATATTTTCTCATTTCCACTCTGGAGCCAGTAGAGGATGAAGCATCTCTATTGGTAACTGTAGCTCTTCTTTAACCTTCTGACAAGTCAAACAGTTCATAGTAAAACCAGCAATATCTCTTTTCATTCCATCCAATCAGTAATACTCTCGAAGATCTCTATACATCTTAGTACTAACAGGATGAACTGAAAAATGGGAACTATGAGCTTCAAATTACAACTCATTCTTCATCTGTGAATCACAAGGCACCAATAATCTATTCCAAAACCATAAAACACAATCATTATCAATGTTAAAATCAGGCAACTTACCCTTTTGAACCAAATTTACCTTTTTCTACAACTCACTGTATTCTTTCTGTGATTGCTTTATTCTGTCTGATATAGATGATTTCCATGACGCCTGAAATAAAACAGAATAATTTTATACACCAAAAATTTCTATTCCAATATGTATCAAATAAAAAACCAAAGGATCTTGTTCCAAACGTAACATGGTTAATGAAGCATTAATTTTTCGACTCAAAGAATCAGCCGCTTTATTTTCTTTTCTCGAATGGTAATGGATCATGCAATCATAATCCTTGATAAATTCTTGCCATCTCCTCTACCTCATGTTCAATTATTTTTGAGTGAATATATACTTTAATCTTTTGTGATCAGTATATATTTCACATTTTACTCCCTACAAATGATGCCTCCAAAATTTTAAAACAATATAGCAGCTGCTAATTCCAAATCATGTGTAGGGTAATTTAACTCATGTGGTATCAACTGATGTGAAGCATAAGCAATTAACTGAACATTCTGCATTATGAAACAACCCAATCCATTCAACAAAGCATCACTGTAGATAAAAAACTCACCATTTTTGGATGGCATTGCCAAAACTAGAGCATTCACCAATCTCTTTATCAATTCTAGAAATCAATCATCACTTTATTTTATTACATATTAAATTAACACCTTTTCGAGTTAACATAGTCATTGGACTAGAAAACCATGTGAAATTTTCAACAACCCTCCAGTAATAACCTACCAAACCAAGAAAACTACGAATCTCGGTTATATTTGTGGGTCTTCTCTATTCTTCAACAACTTTTGTTTTAGCAGGATCAATAGTTATGACATTTTTTGAAACAATGTGACCAAGGAATGAAATTTTGTTGTAACCAAAACTCAAAATTGGTGAATTTCCCTTAAAGATTATTTTATTTCTATGTTTGTAAGATAACCATTATATGACTTTAATGATCCTATTTAAATTTAAAATACACCAAAATATAATCAATGAACACAACCACAAACTTATCTGAGAACTCATGGAAAATTCTATTCATAAGTTTCATGAATATAACAGGTGCACTGGTTAACCCAAAAGGCATTACTAAAAATTAATAATGGCCATATGTAGTATGAAACACGACCTTATCAATGTCTAATTAATTTAATTTCAACTGATGGTACCCAAGTCTCAAATCAATCTTCAAAAAATACAGAGCTCTCTGAAGCTGATCAAACAAATTATCGATATGAGGCAAAGAATACATATTCTTAATCGTGTTGCTATTCAATGATCTATAATCAATGAAAAGTATCATTAAACCATCTTTCTTTTTAAAATTCAAAACAGGAGCACCCCATGGTGATGTACTAGGTCAAATGAAACCTTTATCTAATAAATCCATCAATTTCTTATTTACATCTAAAAGATCAATTTGAACAATTAGATAAGGGGTTTTTGAAATTGGATTAGCATCATGAACTATGTCAATAGTAAATTCAACTCCCAATTAGGTATAATACCAGAAAACTCATCAGAAAAAACATCAAGGTACTCATTTACCAATGAAACATCATTAATCTAAACTGTTCCTTTCTTTTCAATAATATGTGCTAGGTAACATTCATTTCCATCTTTTACTAGTATCTCAGTTTGCTGATATGTTATCAAAATCAAGGGATCATTATTGTATACATAATTAAAATCTTTCTGAAAAGAAACCTCATGTATACAGTCAATCTTAGCTTGATAAACAAAAATCCATTCCATGCCCAAAATAACGTCAAACTCTACTATAGTCAAAACAATAGGGTTTGCAGGTAGATTCTTTCCGCACATAAGGATAGGAATATTCATATGTTTTCTTTTTATCTCAACATTTCCTCCAGATATATTTACTGCAAGTTCTATATTCATATCTTGAGATGGAAATCTGAATTTACTAGAAAACATCTCAAAGAATAAAGGATTGTGTAGACCCAGAATCAAACAACACATTGGCATAATCTGAACAAAAAAAATACTGTACTTGATTCAACTTCATTTGATTTCCCTACATCTGCTGAAGTAATTTCAAAGGATTTTACCACCCCATT
This sequence comes from Viscum album, assembly GCA_963277665.1. Classification (NCBI taxonomy): domain Eukaryota; kingdom Viridiplantae; phylum Streptophyta; class Magnoliopsida; order Santalales; family Viscaceae; genus Viscum; species Viscum album. The sequence goes on along the minus strand of OY728136.1, from coordinate 1,949,759,002 downwards.
CTAAATGTAGTCTGGATGCTTTCCTTCGGTTGAGTTCTTTGTTGAACACTCACTTGAACAATGACCCATTTAATTGCACTTAAATCATTTTACTCAATGTAAATCGGATTTTGTCTTACCTTTAGCCAGATCTTTTTCGGTGCAATTAGGAGCCTTATGTTCCAATTTGCCACATCGGTATCACTTACCATAATTTAGAAGACATTCCCCAACATGCTTTTTACCACAATTTTCACAAACTATAAACTTAATTTTCTTACCATCAGAATTTCTTGAAGAGTTCTTCCCTTTAACTAAAAATTGCAATTTTTATTAAAATAAAACAGAAGTCACGAACAATAGACCAAATTAATGTGGACTAAAGTAATACAGGCACAACGAATCATTGACTACGAATCTCAAACCTGCACTAGGGAAGGAACCCAAGCCAGAAATAAGGAGCATACTATGATTCGGAGTTGCCATTGAGGGCAAAAAATCAGCCACCATATTACCTTCCCTCTAAGTGTGAGAGACCACCGTATGAGCCTCCAATAGCAGATGACATCGCCTCACAATGTATGAAATTTCCTATGGAATTATTTTCTTTACTGTGTACCACATTACACAATACCAGGGAGTCAATCTCCGCCTACTCCAAATGAAGACACCTAAGAACACACATATGAAGACCCATTGCGAGAGCTAGGGCTTCAGCTTGTAGCACGTCACCTCTCCCGAGCCACCCAGCGAATGGAGGAAGGACAGATCATGACCAGTCGTGGAAGACCCCCCCCCCCACCGCATATCTACCCATGAACCACCGACCCATCTGTGTTGAGCTTTAACCCCAAACTCGGCGGATTCCAACAAACCCATCGACCCTACCTTAGAGAGACATTCTGAAACGGTACAGTGATATAAGAATTGAAGGAATTCATAGAAGGCGCATCACAGCACTCAGGGCATAGCCAGATCAAGTCTAGAAAATTGTTCTTCAGCTTGAACAGAATAGTGACCAATGATCCTGAGGAATTTTTGTGGCGGCGATTGTTCCTAGCTTTCCAAAGAGTCCAACACCCTGCAGGTAGAAAGATGGCCTTAGCTTTTCAAAGATAACTTGATCATCGACAAACTCCATTTCCTCCTTCTCCACACAATGAACATGTTCTTTCATAACTTTTGAAATCACAAGAAGTTAACTCCCTTCGATAATATGGCTTTAATCATGAGTAAAAATGGTTTCTTTTACTATCAAGATCTCGTATGGAATTTAGAGCATACCTTTCCAATCAGGGGAGTTTTTCTTCATAAGCAGCCACATAGTCATCCTCCTGCCTCAATTCCATTAATTGTTTTTCCATTATAAGACAAACCACCTTAGTAAAATATTTCTTAAAAAACATACCTTTGAATTCATCCTAATCGAGAGCATAAATATTCTCACCATCGATGATATTTTCCACCATCGACCACCGCTGATCAGCTTCACTGTCAAAACAGTAAATAGTAAGACTAACCTTTTCATGTTCTAAACACCCCATAACATCTAAAATCATCTCCATTTCGTTAATCCACCCTTCATCTAACTTAGGTTCATATGATCCTCTGAATGATGGGGAATGTTGCCTCATGAAATGCTCCACTACTGACATGTTCCTCTGTTAATAATCTGGCTGATCTCGTAAATGGATACCACCACCATTTATATCCTAAGTCAATTGTACCATCACTACAACAAACTATTCAGTTCTGATTCCGACCATCTCAGGCTACTGATTTGGAAGGTTTTCTTCCACCTGATGTCTTCCCAACACAGGTTCCATGTTTCCTCTGTGGAAAACCATTATAAAAATAGAAATATCTTCGGCTAAGTAATATGGTAATCTATAAATTCTATATGATTTCAATATTAACATAAATTACTTTATGGATAACAATTTAACAATACCCTAACTCCTAAATTTATCTAAACCAACCTCTGATTCAAATTACAAGGACCTGGCCCTAGACATTACATAATATTTAATTAAATGAATAATTAACATTGGGGATCTTTTTAGGTTTAGAGCTTTACAGAATTAGAAAATAACTATTAAATCTCAAAAGATTACAAAGTAGAAACTTATACACAGTTTCCATTATTTTTCTAAAATAAAAACTCTTGAAAAGAAGGGTCATGTCTAGTTTCATGTTTTAGATATCATGTCTTTTCCTTGATCCTGTCCTTGACCCTATTCATCATTAGGACCTGTGAAAAAATTTCAAAACATAGAATGAGCATAAAAAGATCAGTAAGGGTTATAAAACAATGAAAGAAAATATTTGTTCATAAATACATACAAAACATGAACTCTTTTACTTACCTTATGAAATCATAAGATTTTACGAATAACACATAGAATGCATAATTCATAAAATTAACTTTTGGCATCCATATCATACATAAATTGTAGATATCAAAGCTATAAAGGGAGTTAGATTGGAATACCCCTCACAGTATATTCCCTAAATCTATTAGGAGAAACATTCATGATTACCTCCATTATGTTACCTAATTCATTGGAGAGATATCTCAGGCTCACCCGACCTAGGATTATCACGGAACCACCCGTATATATAAATAATTCCCAAGAACCATAAAATGATCATAACACATAACATAAGAATAAATGAAAGATAACATTTCCACATTGCAACAACGAAAAATAATTTCAAGTTATTGAAATATAAATCCAATATCAAAATCATTTTCTATAACAAAATACATAAAAAGCGTATTTGGTTTTTATTTTTCCTTTTAAAAACATTCCAGCTCATTAAGGAAGCCAAAGATCAAATAATACTCACGACAGAGGAAATGTCGTTGTCACTGCTTACGTTAAAAAAACATTCCTTTTTGTCGTTTAGTGAAATGCTTCGTATAAAAAGATTCCCTATGAATGAAATGAAAAGTCAAATGGGTTTATACAGAGTAAAAAATAAAGTCATGTATAAAACTAAATATCCCTCAATGAAAGGATATTGAGACGATGTCCCTTACCTCGTGTCCGACTTGACTCGATTGTTATTTAATCACCTAAATAATAAACTAAAGTAAATATATACTTACTTAAGAAACTTTTTAATGTTTAGAATTTCTTTTATATCACTTATTACAATTTTACAAACATTATTTAATCATTTAAGTTAATATCCTTCATTTTTTCGATATTTGGTACTAGAGTAAAAAATGAACACCATATATTTTCAAGTTTTCCATGTAATCAATAGTCCATTATATCGATAATGACATTCATTATTTAGATATAATATATATCCTATATATCTAGTATATATTTATATAATTATAACAGTACATGTCATTTGGAGGAAGGAAATGAAATGCACAGTTCATGGAGACGGTAAGTCGTACTTACGCATGAACGCTACTTTCACTTCTATTTCTTATTTTAAAGGAATCAAAACATAATGATACATAGGTATATTATAATTAAAGTATAATTTCATATATAATATCATATATAATATCGTTAACCCCATCCTTTATACATCCCACATATGGAATTAAAAAGTCTTATCACTTTGAGGGGGTAGTACTCCGCACTTCCTCTAATGAGATTATCGCGATTACCCATATTGGAAAACGTAAAGGTATGCTCTAAATGGAAATTATAGAATCATAATGAAAACATAAAATTAATATATATCACATAAAAATACAGTTGCATCATAATAGCCACCATGAGAGGATGTATGAGATAATCAAACAATCATCGTTTTGTGAGGCGTTAGTTTTGCATCAATAGAAACATAATGTTCTTCATCGATTAGATGGAGGTGTGTGTAAGTGTAGTTCCAATAATTCTCATATAAACATACTAGTATATTGAGGATACTGGTGTTTTTAAAATATAATTTTTTTAAAAGAGTTTAGGGGTTTTAGACCTAAAATAAAAGAAAACAATTTAAGAGAAATTGTTACCTTTAATTTGGGTAACTTCCTTTGGTTTGAACCAAAAAGACTTCTTGAAGTGCCTTATGTATAAGGTAAGGCTCCTAGGTGGAGGAGTGGGATGTAGGGAGATTAATTGAGTATAGTTTGGTGGTGCCAAATGGCTTGAGAGGTGTGATGAATTGGATCGAATGGTCTCATATATGGGGGAGGAAGGGATCTTTAAGAATGTGTAAAAATATTATTTGGTTATATAATGATATTCGATTTCTAAAGATCAGAAAATAATTATAGTCGGAGATAAGATGACTCATGGTCGAAATAAAATCATCCAATTGGAATTGGACAGTTTTTGGATAATATTTTAGTCATTATAATTTTATTTATTTAAATCTTTTAATAATGTGGTAAATACTGCATCATTATTGTTTCATAAATAATTTAATTTATTAGATGTCTAAAAATTATATAAAAAATACTTTCATTTAGGAAATATTTTTATCTTTTTATAGAATATTTGTAGTTGAAAATATGACTTAAATAAAACCACATAAAAATTAATTTTCTAAAAGATTTCTGGTTATGTCATTTTTGCCTTTAAATTAAATCAATTAATCTAAATTGTCAGTTTTTTTCATAAGTGGCTCCACGGGGTCCCAAAATAGACCCAATGTTTCCCATGGTCGGAAATTACTCATCCTATAATGGTAGGAATAGTGTTGATTTAATTTTGAATTATTATAAAATTCTTTTTACCTTTATTTACCATATTTACATTTAACCGCGGTAAATAAAAGTCCAAAGTTACTATTCATCAAAAATTATTTTCATCTTATTGAACCACATTTACTTAATAATAACAACCATGAATGTCAGGTTCTTGAAATTCAATTCACAGAAGTGGTAAAATTTCATTTAAATGAAAAAGTTAGTTTTTAACTAATATTATGTGGTTTCACTATTCATAAAAAATTGATGTTTTTCTGAAAAATACCAAAAATTCATCCAAAGCTATATTTGATATTCCGAATTCAAAAATGATGTTTATTTTGGAAAATTAAAAACATTAAGGTATCATTAATTAATTTTAAAATTAATTCCCATTGTTAAAACAAATAGGGTGTTTTTAAGAAACAATAACTATCCAAAGATTGACACTTGTTTATGTTCAATTTCAAAGTGAAATTAATTCCAATGACCAAAATTTGATTAAATGGTAAAAATATATTCTAATTACACTTTAAACCCAATTGAAAAGAATATATAACCATATAAAAAATTTATATTAAAAGGCACTTTTGAAATAAAAAAAATATTTTCACTATTCATTAAAAATTGAACATTATCCGAAAAATCATAAAAATTTACACAATGTAAATTTTGATGTCCCCATTCTAAAGAGGGATTGAATTTGATCCATTAGAATGTATTAATGTTACCAAAACTATGTTTAAATATGGGTCACGATTCAAAGGTGGTAAGTCGACATTTTAATGTAAATTATGCTTAAAATTAGATTCATTCACATTTTAAGCCTCAAACGTTTTATTGGATAAAATTAAATACATTTAAAAATCATGTATAATAATATTGTAGTTCATTTTGTTCATTCCTACCAATACAACGACTAGGATTTAACTACCATTTAAAATAATAATATTATATTACACTACTAGGAAAATCGGTTTTTGCGCCTCTGGGTTCGGGCGACCGCCATTGGTGGTCACTATTGAAAGTATTAGAGACCGCTTTTGGCTGTCGCTAATACTGAAATAAATGGGTGGGATTTTTCCCGCCCCATCATTGTTGTCTTCCCCAAAATCACCACTGCCGCCGGTGATGCCTGCTGTCGCGCCCCGCCGTCGCCCTACCACCCTCGGTCACCACCATCGCCATCTCTCATCAGCTCCGGTAACCCCTCCCTCACACACCATCACCCTACAACCCTCTGGACACCCCTCCTTCACATGTCGTTACACCCGCCCCTCCCTCCGGCCGTCGTAGGTCCGCCATGGCCGACGACTCAAGCTCTGGATCCTCCTCGCGCCCACTGTACAGTTCTCGCGTGTCCGGCGTCGCGCCCACCTAGTATCCTGGGCACATGAAACCAGCTATTTTTAAAAGGACCTTTAGCGACCGCCAAAAGCGGTCACGAAAGGTTTTTACCGACCGAGAAAATGCGACCGCCAAAAGCGGTCGCTAAAGACCTATAGTGACCGCTTTTGGCGGTCACTATTGGGCTGTATTATAGTAGTGTTATTAGTGTGCAACGTAAGATTTGAAAGAAACCCGTTGTTGCGTATCTGGTATGCTATCGAAGATATCAACCCCTTTAAAGTAAAATTAATATCTAATTCAAAAATATTTCTAAATATGAAAATATATTATTCTATATTTACCAGGGATGTTACATCTATATTTCCTATTCATTTAAATATTTTATAATAGATATATTATTGAATAAAATACCAAATTTATTTTAATGAATTTATCTTAATGTGAAGATAGAATAGATTGAAAAGGATTCTAGACATGCTATTTGAGAATGAAGAATATCTACATGCATGGGGATATTCCAAATATTGCTACAGATTAAAAAGGAATTAGACTCCCTTGTGTTTTATAGTGTGAAACATATGAAATGATAATATCAAGAATCAAATTTATGTAAACCCATAAAGATAAATAGATAAACTACTACTTCCAGAATACACTCAAATGATATATCCATTACTCTAAAACAATAGTTATTTTCTTCTAGTTTGGAATAAGAATCTACAATGCTCTATTCTACTAATTTCTTTCAATATCACCCTACTCTATCTTCATTTCAAAATAATCTAGGTGGTACGATCTACACTGCAATAAACAATGAATTTCTAAACCCCCTCACTGTAATTATGCTATGTTCCCTATATTTATTTTACATTTTGTGAAGTGTGACCTATATGCTTTTTTATAGGAACACTGTCTTATGAATTAAACATGAAGATACAAGATATTTTTCTAAAACTCCATTTATTATTTCCCCATGTATGAATGTGGTAAATGTCATGTGATGAATGTTTTGTTTATAATACCATGTATAACAATATAATATGTCATGTAAGAGCTAAATATTTGTAAATTATCGTAAAAATGGATCCAATTTTTGGATCAACATGCTTATTTTATATAAACAACTTTGTGTTGGGAGATATCAAAATGGAGAGGAATAAGTATTATATGAATTCTAAGTCTCTTGTTTTAATTCCCTTCTAATTGTTTTTTGTTTACATTATTCCATCATTTTAAATTGAAATTATTTTAAACAAAAAAACTAATAATATTACAATCAATGTTATTAGTATTTTTATATGATTTTAATTAAGTAAATTGATTTCAATAGACTATGGAATATTTTATATTACTTACCTCAAAACGAATCCATCTTAGAGAATCCTTTTGAAAGGTTATCACTCAAAATGATCATGTATATTAATTAAATAGTCTATTTTAAATTAATTAGGGGATTTTAAATTAATAATTTTTGACAGAATTTTTTTGGTTACCCAATTCCTCACCCTCTTATGATACTCACTCAAACGAACATACCATTTTGAAGTTCAATAAGTTCAATGGTTGGATCTTATTAAGAATAATATGAAACTTGATAAAATTGATACCATGTATTGGGACTAGTTAGGGGTCTTATTTTAAATATGTACATTCCATATGTTCTTCATACATAGATGGATAATGAGTAAAATTAGTTAAATACAAGGTATGAATAATCATTTGGTACCTATGAGGAAAATATTAGAAGACATCTAAGGTAAACTACTTTTATTATCATCAACCAGCAAGTTATGTTTATCAATTCCTTAGCATTGTAATCCAATGTCTTTAAAGGGAGTTAGCCGTAAGAGAACTCATTGGATATAAAGATATTATGTGTTGATCTATTAAGGATGAAATGGTGGCTTTAGTTATATTTAAATCTCTTAATTTTGGAAATAAATGGAAGTTGGAATTCAAAGGAGGAGCTAAAAATAATGAATAGAATAACATACTCATTCATTTATTCTCAATGTGAGGGAAAAAGTATACAGAAAATTATCTTAAGGGTATTAAAAATGTATTCTGTGTTAAGGGAAGGTCATTAAGAAAAATATTTCCAATGTGATTTGAATATGTTAGAAAAAATGATTATATAGAGAAACCTACACATAATACACCTACCATACACTAGTTATTCTAGTGTTAGAAGAATGGTCATTATGGTAACCAATTCCTAAATTAGAGGGTTAATATAAATTATCTGTAAAACCCCTAGATTTTAGGATAATTATTCTTTTTAATATCATTTATTTATTTTGTTGTACTCTTATCCAATATTATCTTGCGCTAGATGCAACACCATATTAGCCTGTAGTATATGAAACACTATTCATGGCTTGTGATGCACACAATCTCAAGTTCATTCAAATAAAATTCATTTTACACAACACGAAGTATATATTTTGATCAATGTAAAACTGAAATATATTTTGAGTATGTTATACACAACACCAATGAAATCTTTCCCTATACGCAACCCTAACATGGCTTTCATTACATGCAAGAGCGACCTTCCTCGATAGCTTGTGTTCCACGTAATATCGATTTTCCCTAAACAATGATATATTATTATAATATTATGTACTAGCCATTATGAATGTTTTTAACCGAATTTGGAATGTTATAACAATATAATTCATCTTACACATTTTCTAGAATGAGATATGAAACAAAGTCAATTTTTCTATAAAAGAAGATTTTTTTCAAAAAATATAATTTTACCACCTTCTGATGGCACACCAATTTTAAATAAAATTTTTGACAAGTTAATTTGTTCAATATTACACAATAAACTTTTTTTTGAATCAGGATATAAAATTTTACAGTGGATACATTTTTGATAATTTTTTGATAACTTTCATATTTTAATGAATAGTAAAAGTACATTAAATTTTTCTTTAAAACAACTTTTTTCATCAAGATAATTTAAATGATTAAATGATGAAATATAATGGGTTAAAAGTATAAATAGAATATATTTTTACCATTTTATATAATTTATGTCCTTATTATTAATTTTACATTTAATTCATGTGTAAACAGATTTCAATCTTTGACAATGTTTTAACTTTTAAAAACCCATTTTTTAACAATGAGATTAATTTTAAATTAATTACTGAAACTTCTATGATTTGAATTTTTAAAAATGGATTCCATATTCAGATTCATTGGTTAAAAATTATGTTAATAGGTTACTTTTATTTTTTTGACATTATGAATTGTAACTACAGTAATTTTTATTTACTACAGTTAAAGGTAAATCAGGTAATTAAGGGTAAAATAAGATTATAAAATTACCCTAACACCTACCAAAATTATATTAGATGAATAAAAGTCGACAAATATCATATAAGGGTTATAATAGGTTCATTAAATGTACTTTTGACCATGAAAATGATATAATTATTATTAAAACCAATGAAAGTGACAACATGTCAGTCTCTTATATCTTATAAGTGTAATAATTTTATTTTAGTGATAACTCTCATAAAAAATAGAATATAAATAGTAACTAGAAATATAATAAAACTATATACATCATGAAAATTTATTTAGTATTTTTAGGGAATAAATAATTATCATTAATGATGACACAATAGTGATGTAGAAATTATTTTATTGATTGAAATATCAAATATATGGTTTTAAAAATATAGAAATATATATTATATGAACTTATCAATGTTCTCCACTAAATTTATAGAATAATATGACATGTTATGAATCTATTAAATATTTTTTTTCGAATATATCTTCTGTGTGGATTTTATTTAAATTCAAATAAATGAATAGTTTCAAAATTGACACTATTGTTATTTTATAAAAAATAACATATTATAAAATTGTTTAAAAATCACAAAAATAAATAAAAATTATAAATTGAAATATAAATAGTCGAAAATGTCATAAATTATCCAATTATGAAAAAATTACAACACATAATTAATAATTATAATAATTTAAAATTTAGAATATTATTACAACAAATAAAATTAAATAGATTAAATAAGGATAAATCAAGTTGATAAGGTTTAAAATAATTTAATAAAATTCCCAGATATTATAGGTGAATGATATTACAACCATATATAATATACTCTTAGGAATTGAGTCATTTTTTTACGTCTTTTAGGGGTGTCTTGAGTTTATTATAAATTAATATTTTGGAGATTTCCAAAAGTGCCCCTCTCCTCTCTTATTAAAAGGAACCTCCTCCCTCTCCTCTTCACACCATTTTGAGCCTTCATTCTCGGCCAAAAACTACCACATTATCATCACCACTTAAATAGAAACATACAATAAGTCTTGTTATTCTTCAAAGACCAACATTAGTGCCCTAAAAGGAGGTTTAGAGGAGGCGCGTCGAAGAAGACGTAATATCCTTTACCAATTCTTTCAAATTTATTTCTTCGTCTACATCCACTTATTTATTTTTTTAATTATAAAGTAATAAAATCAGTATCACTGATATAAAGACATGTTATTATATATATGAAACAGCCCTATTTCACCTTCTATCCATCCTACGGAAAATGAAATCATCGCGCGTGCGTACGTACAAAATGATGTTTCCACGCTGTGGTGTAATATGTTTCCCCCCACCATGATACTTGGATGGGTATAATGGTGTAAATAATAAATATATTTGAAAATTAGAAAATATTACTGATTCTGATAAATTATATCATCCACTCCAATTCCAGTCAATAATTATGGGAATTATATCATCGCTCGTGCGTACGTACGGATTACCATCTCCACGACTCGATGAGATTCATTCTCGATGTTTAACCATTAAAGTATGATTATAAAGTTTATATAATAATTAATCATGAAATATATGACATAATAATTATAGATGATTTATGTACATATATTTTTCATTTACTAAATTCCATTCAATTCAATAAAGAAACGAAAACATCGTCCATGCGTACGTACGGCCTACCGTCTCCATTAACGGTGTATTTCATTTAATTTATCAATATATCATATATATTTATATTCTGAATATATATTATATATAAATCATGTTTTACCTTCTGTAATTAATCAAATCCTGATATATGTAATAATATAATGAACAACAAGTTGAAACACGTATGATAAATGAAACAATTTTACCCTAAACCTTGCTTTAACATGGAACTGACAAAAGAACGGGTAATATAAAGTCCTAATTGAATCATATATGATATCATAAATATTATTATGGTTCTATTAGAAGTTAATAATATGTTTAAACACACTATACAAAAGTTCTAGAAACATATGGAAGAAATTGGACCTATGGTAAGGGGTAGTATTTCTATCTAAATTTTATCTGAAATTGCTTATACGTAAGTATTTACTAGGGTATATTTTTCATCCATTTCCTTAAAATGTTTTTCATAAAGTGTTTAATATTCTTACATGTATGTTTAAAGTCATTTTAACCCCTCCTTGACTTTTAGTTTGTGTTATGGAAGGAATTTTTTTTATATACGTGGTACTATTTGACTTTTCTGTGAAAAGTAAGAGGAGAATATTTTTTAACTTATACGACATGAATGGACTTTTATGGTTTCATAACGCATTATTTTCATGAATCATACACTACAAAATTTCATGATTATTTTCATAAAAATTCATTTCTTTTAAAATTGCATGGCATTTGTGAACAAAAAATGATTTTGAAGAAGAAAGGATATTTTCCCCAAGAATTCATTTCAAGTGTTTAATTAAAACCATTTTCCATATAAGATGACATTATTTAATATTTTTATATTTCAAGTATAATTCCTCTATTATTTACATTGTTTCATTTTTCATATGATGAAATGATATCCATTTATTTTATATGGATTAGGTTTTGATGGAATGGTGTTTAAGAAACCCATATATTTCTTTGGGTTATGAGGAATGATTAATGTTTATTTTGTTGCACATGAAAGAATGAATTCATTATGAGATGGGTGGGACCGATATCTACCTCCAGTTAATTAGGTGATGATTTATATTTCATGAGATAGACATGGAAGGAACAAAAACTGAATCTGGTTCAGTAATACAGGGCCGAAATGTCAAGTAAACCCTGTTCAGTAATGGACTTTGTTCACTATGATGGTCTTGGCAGAAATGCCTTGGCTACTATGAAAATCATAACATGTGCTTAATGGTTGCAAAAATTACATGTTTTATTCCCATTATATTTTATCTTGGTTAGTGTTCCTTTAGGATCTATGCCTTATGCACTACTAATATTTATGTCATTACTCATGATTTTTATGTTTTATGTTCATGTTCTTACGTTCAAATGTTCATGGATAGTTTTATGTACTCCATGTTTACCCTTACTGAGCATTTGATCTCACCCTTTTTATTTTTACCTTTCCCCAGGATATAATGAAAAGTATTAGGTAAGAAAACCAAAGGGGAAGTTCTTTATGGGAGATTCAATAGTATCATTGTTTTGATTGTTAACAGATTCATTTTCCTTTATATGTTTTTTATGTAAGTAATGTTTTTTCAGGATAATATGTAAATTATTCATATCCAAAATGATATTATGTTCTTGAAAATTATTTTCTATACTTAAATGAGTATTATTCTTGATGTTTTATGATGGAGAATGAATTAATCGGATTCGTGGAGACGGTAATCTGTATGTACACTTGAGCGACAATATAACTCTATTGATGGTGAAATCAAATTTAGAAGGATGGTATATCCTATATAAATAATCATTAACATGTTATATTTACTATATACATTATTTATTATCAATATTATACTCATCCAAATAATTAAATGTTGGGATAAGAAACTACAACATGATGTGGAGACGGTAAGCCGTACGTACGCATGTATGGTGAATAGTCATTCATAGGATGGATAGAATAATGAATATGGTTGTACCATATTTATAATGACATCATAGTTTGTTTAAGATACTGGATTTATTTTTTTGGTATGGAAACAACAATGAAAGAGGACGTGGATGAAGAAAAGAACTTTGAAAGAGGTGGTGAAATTATTGCCTCCTCATAGGGTGTTTTCTTTTGAGTTGCTCAAAAGGGGTACATAGGTTGGATTTCATACCAAATAATGTCCTATATGTCTAATTAGGGGTAGTTGGGGGTATATTTGAGTATTTTTTGGCTGAACCTGATGGACTGGGAGGTGTGATTTTGAGTGAATGGTGTGTACTCTTTTATAAGAGAGATGTGGGTCACATTAAGAATGGTTTGAAATATTATTTTATTTTACAATCATATTTGGTTTATAATGGCTCCAAAATGATTTATTTAAAATATAAGGTGGATATGGGTCTAAAAAAATTCAACCAATCGATGTGTTTATCTCACCTTATTAACCTTATCTTTCATATTTAACACTTAGTTAAATAGTTTAACTTTTACCATGTATTCTGGTATTATTGTAATAAATGGTTAATAAACATACTATAAACAGAAAAGATAACCCCAAGTTGTTAATTATTGTTATATCTAACCTTATATAAGTCCTCTGGATGATATTTAGATTCTAATGAATATTATATCAATTAATAATATAGTATTTGTTTTAAAAACTCATTTATGTCAATTTTAAAACTAATTCATATAATGTTTTTATGAATGTCATAACAAATTTATCACATCGAAAAAAATTATTTAATAAACCATAACATGTCATATTAACTTATAAAATTAGTGGAATTAATTATATGTCTCAATATACATTTATTTGGACATTTATAATATTAATTATTTTAATCATTCATTAATAAGTTATTTATGGCATTATAATTGTAGCATAAATAAAATTAATTATTTAATGTATAAAATTTATAAATAATATACCATTATGTAGGAAATATTTTTATATTTATGTTGAATATTTATAGTCGAATTTATATTTTGTATAACCCTATAGTAAAAATGTTTTAGTCATAAAACATTGAATATAAAACTTTAAACTATTATTTATATAAAATATTAATAAATTTCATAATCTAATCCATGTTGACCAAAAGATTAAAATTCAATTCGTAAGGTATATTTTGGTCCAAATACTCTTATCCAAAAGAATTATTACATGTGTTAGGGTAGTTATAGTATCATCTTTTACATTTAATTACCCTATTTACTTTTAACTATGGTAAATAAAAAGTCAAAAGTTACTACTGACCAAAAATTATTTTCAACATATTGAACCAAATTTTACTTACAGATGTCAACCACATTATTCAGATTTTTGAAATTCAATTCAAAAAAATGATAAAATTTTGTTTTATGTAAATTTAAAAATACGCCTAGATGGTGGGTAAAAGACGGTAAAAAGTTCAATAAAATTATATATATATAATATTATTATAAAATGACTCCACTGAAATATAATGAACATATATTGTTATTATGTATATATTTTTTCAAATATAAATTTAAATAAAATAAATAATTATCTAAATAAAATGTCGGTTTTAAACAACAATGTAGTTTTTTTTACAATTAATCAAAAATTGAACGTTTTCATAAAAATACCAAAAATTCAACAAAAGCTAATTATGATATTATTAATCAAATAATGAATTCCAATTTGAAAAAAAAATTATAAAATTTTAAAAAGTGGGTATTACTATTAATAATTCCTAGAATGATTGGTTGGGGTGTGCTAGAACTCGATGTTGCGTACATAGCAAGTTATTGTGTTATTCATAGAGAAATGTACCATGAAAGAATGGGGTGTTACATATGCTCAAGAAGAATATGCCATGACTAACTCACATAGACAAGATGACAAAAGAGGGAAATCTATTGAGATACATTTGATTCAGGCATCTGCGAACATTGAGCTGTCTTCCCATTTATAGGATATATGTTTTAAGATAGAAAAAATATTATAAATAGAAAAAAGGTATTATAGAACAATAAAATTATGTGTGTTCCAAATAATGAACCTAATCCACATTCATACTGGAATCTATAAAATCAGAAGAGCATATATGGTGATATAATCTATAATTTCTTGGGAGAAACCCTATCTCGTAATGCTGGGGGAATTTTTAACCCAATCATCTGGATCATCCAATCATACCACAAGCATTTTTAAAGAGGAAAAGTAATATCCCCATCCACTAATGGTGGGAGATTTACACCTGAAAAATTCCATCCATAGTGGGAATCAGGGTTTTCCTACTTAGTGAAGATTTCGTGGTGTGAATCCCCTAAATTTATCCCATCCTATGATCATGTACAATCACATGGAACATGTATGATTGAACTCTCTAGTAATTCCATTTGGTATCCTTATATCAAACTAATCAGAGGAAATCAACAAAGAAGAGGATACAATATGATAGAGGGAAAAAAGATGGTTATCCCTCAGAGATACCAATAGAATATCTATGATGCATTGCAGCTAACTAACTGTCACCAATGAAGTCATCAAAGACCATTAAAAAATAAGACTAGTTTTGAAGATTTACTAGAGGATGTTCCAATTGAAAAAATTTTCCACTCTAAACGAAACGAATGAGTTATTTGTACTCGAAACTACAGGCTTTCTATAAATTTGGGCACACCCTCAAAAAATTCCCCTTTAACTCCTTCAAAAGAACCCAATAAGAATAAATGTAAGGCTCAGAACATGTCTCATCTACCTCCCGGAGAGGGTCAATCCCTTTCACTAAAAGAAATATTTGATCATGAAGGGGAGGAGATGTGATAGATAAGAGAAATAAATGCATAGTTACTCTGGGGTAGCCTTCGTTGTAGATATTCTCTGCATGAAGGTCCTCAACACACACTTTTGTATGGAACACCTCAACAAAGAGGATTCCAACAACAATTGAATAATATAGGGAACATCCACTCAAAGTGGGATTTCAAAAACAAATATATTTTTATCCCAAAACAATAGATATAGAATTACCTCAATTAGGTACACAACGATAATAGTTCCAGGAACATGCTTTCAAGACTATCCCTATAGGTTTACCACGATATATACCTTCACTATTTCCACCAGTGGTTCTACTGATTTATGCACCCATTCATACTCCGGCCTCTACATCTACTAAAGTCCCAACTCAGTATGAAATTCCTCAAATTCTTATGAACACCATTGAGTTTATAATGAATCTATTAGAATCAATGGATGGATAGACCACCTCAATACAACTATAAAATAAGTCTTACCAAAAAGGATGGATCCTACCCCTACCCTTCGAATAATTCTAAATTCTAAATTTTTGATTTTTAAAAGAAAAGAAGACCAAGAGAAAACTAGATTCATTTTTTCTCTTAGTGTTGTCCCATGATGTCTACCCCTGAACTGTAGGAGGCAGTGAAGCTCAGGTGTTTTATGAAATCACATTAAGGGCAAACTTTAATATGGTACACAAGATTAGAGTCTCAATCAGTAAATATATGGAAAGACCTCCATCATCAATTCTTCTTTTATTTCAGATCAATTCTATAGAAGACAATGGTATCTGATTTTATGAATGAAAAAAATAGAGAATGAAAGGGTTTTAAATTTCCTTTCTTGAGGAAAAGAAATAGAATATTTCTAAAACTACCACCCCCTTCAGAAGAATTATTTCCAATTTATATACAAAATATCTGCAATGAGTTGTACAAACCATTCATCCCTTTTAAATACAAAAGAGGTTTCCAGGACTCAACCACAATTACTCAAAAGGTAGAGAATTATGTCACAGAGGCCAGCTCTATGTCTTGAGTAATTACATCAACTCATGGAAGGATAATTGGAATAGTAGATTCCGATAGACTTACACTTAAGCTAGCTATTGTACCTACTCCTACATTAATTCTCACAGCATTCCATTGACATCCACCCCCATAGAATTATAAAAAATGGCTGCCTAATTCGAATGATTTAACAGATTAGAGGAAAAAATATTTTGAGGATATTAAAAATGAAGTCTATTCTTTTGAAAATGACCAATTCCTTGGTAACTTCATCTTGGCATTGAAATATATCTTGGTCCAGCTATCAAAGAATAAAAATATCATCAAAGAAGCTAATAAAGAACTCCAAAACAATTTAATCATCCCTAAAATGATTGGAACCCCATACAGATCTACGTTATCTTCAAAAAACTCTTGCAAATGATGGTAGAGTCTGGTAAATTGATATTCAAAAATTCCCTTGCCAAGGTTGCAAGTGTTTTTTCTACCAATCACGGGAAGGAATGTTAGAGTAAAGACATTAAAGGAATAATTATGTTGAAGATAGATTATATATGGATAGAAAAATGATCAAATAGAGTCATGTTTTTCTATAAGATCTGTTGAAACAAACAAATGTTCCCTTGACCCCTTCCACTGTAGAAAACCCAGCTTCGTCAAACGCCAAGTCCTCTCAAGTAAAATCATTAAAAAACAACATGTCTATAAGGATAAAGAGAAAACAAAAGGCTGTGTTCTCATGTGAAGGATAAATTTGTTATTGAAATTATCACACATCATGCTGACCATACATAATGAATGGGTACCACCCCACAAAATTGAATAACAGGGGTCAGAACATCATGCAGAATCATTATAAAAGAGGATAATATCTTCGGTTCCATTAATGTTATTTACATCATGCATCCATTATCACTAGATTATTTTGATTGTGAACATTATTTCCCAACACTTAATAGTTGTAAAATCGGAAGATACTATTATTGTTGATGATATTGGGGAAGACATGGTCATGGAAGGAGCCACTATTTCAACCAAACCCCCTTCATGAACCATCTATGCTGCCAAAATTCATGGGAAATATCTCCATTTAGATGAGTATGAATAAAAGAGTTATTTATCCATATAAAATTTAGTTTTCCCTGACATGATCATCTTGCAAGACTAATTTGAGGAAACACCACCACCTCCTTGATGGGTTGGATTACCCAGTCTGCCTAAACCACCAAGATTTGGAACACTTCAAGCTCATATCCCATGTGATGGTCCATCCCAATTAGGGACATCAGCTCCAAATGTTTCTACCCTAAACCACCCCCATTTTGGGAAGTGTAGATTTATATATAATAAATATAATGTCATCAAGAAATTATACCAAATTACTTCTAGGCTATCAATCTTGGAGGCTTTAAGTCTATTAATAGTCCTTAGAGAAGCACTAATTATGTAATTTTCAAGAACTAAAAAATTTGATATCAAGGTTTCTGATGCCCAGGTAAATCATTCAATGAATGGCCCCACAAAATTCCATGAAATTATAACATTCAATGAAAATGATGTATATTTTTACATGAATATACACATCAGTCCCTTGTATATCTCTTCCAAAATATGTGACAAATATATCTGATCAAACTTTGTTGAAAATGTCTTACGAGACAACTTCATTCTCATTTGTATACTTCTTAAACTGGGTCTCAATGAACATCACATATCTCCCTCCACTATAATTCTATAAGATTATGAAAAGAATGAGATGGTGACTCTTAGAGAGATTACACTCGGAACATAATTCGGGTATGTCATTTCTGACTCAGAATTTAGGGTTATCTGATACGATATAACTTTTAATGTTTTTCTAAGAAGACCATGATTAAATAAGAATGCATAATTTTCATAACCATACCACCAATGTATCAAATATTATTTCAATAGACAAAATGGGAAATTTTATGGTTACAAGGCCCCATTAAAATCATAGGATACACAATGCATTAATGCATGATTCTATCCTAAAGGATGTAAAAATTCCACGATTGATGATGTTACTAGAATTATTGAACAAAATACCCTAGAGATTATCCCAGTTATCTGTTTCCAATAACTCATTGATGATTAAATGATAAATATTAATCAAATTTAATGGGTTATCCCAAATTAAAACAATCATTTTTAAAATTCAAGGATGTTAATTATGGATGTTTATCCCGATGGAGCTGATAAAGTTTTCAACTCTCAAGTTGATTGATAAATCTTGAATGAAAATGTGATCTATTTATCTTATGAGATCCATCAATGTCACATTATGTCATCTAGGATATAAGAAGACATCATAAGAATAATAGAAAACTAAAGGATCCATTTTCGGTCTCTTTTTTCCCTTTCATGACTCCATTTAGCATATATGCTAGTAAGTGAGCAAGAAATCATTGTATCTTTCTATGGATGTCCAGATAGTGATTCCCCTCTTCCCTTCAAGGAATTAGTTTTATCATCTACTACCTCTGATGATATGAAATCATTATAGCCTGATGAGGAGGAATAAAATTATGATATCAAGTATTCCCCTCTAATAGCAAGGTTAGGCATCTCTACTACTATGTATGATCTCAAAGAGATAATTCTGGGTATGAATGAACATCAACACCCCACTCTGATTAATAAAACCATGACTATCTATGAACCAGAGATATATACCTCCTTCTAAAGAAGTACCATGATTTGTTTTCCAAGGACTACATAGGGATTCTAGTCTATGACCCTACGGTGGAAACCCATGATTTGGGCCTATGAAAAGATCATCGGGGATAAAAAAAGTCATCTAGATTGTCACCCAACTCATGAATCCAAAATTGAGGATATCATGGAAAAACTCATCAAGGATGATTTTATCCAAGAGGATCAATAAAAAATTGGATATACTACATTTTCCCTGTGATGAAGAGGAATAGAAAAAATAGAGTTTTCATTTTATTCAGAGATCTCAAACAGAATTGTCCCAAAGATGAATCTCTTGTCCCAATCACTGAATTCCTGATTGATGCAACAAAAAATTATTAGACCCTCCACTCATGGATGGCTATTCCAGGTATAAAAAAAATCAATATTAACCTAGATTATAAGGATTTAATATCTTTAATATCCACTTATGAAATATTTTTCTTTTGGGTAATTGCTTTATTTGGAAGAACATTGGTGCCACATACCAATGTGCAATGCATCACATTTTCAAACCCTTCTTGACAATGATTTCTGAATTACTCATTGGTGATGTAGTGGTCTAGTTCCGAAAATGTTCGAACCACCTGGATGGCCTATAAAACATCTTTATAAATCTTCAACAGCATACTCTAATGATGAATGACTTGAAATGTGATTTTGCTGTAACATTAAGAAAATGAGACATCTTTATTACAAGCCATTATAACATCGATGTTTATCAAGAGAATACTAAATAAATCCTTGGAATGAATCCTCCTCAAATTGTCAATGAATTTAATGGAAATTTAGGAAACATGGCCTACATCTAATGATTTTAAAAAAATATGGCAGTCAAGTGCTTACCCTTAACGAAAATGATGAAGAAAGTGGTCACAAATCAGTGGACCAACAACTACAAAGAATAAACTGATTCTGTCTAGAAATAACTCTTGATCCCATCAGTATTGATGAAAACTGTATATATAAAACCCCTCATTCTCTTTGTTACGTCCTTATAATGATCATTGAGTGCCTTCAATAGACAAAATAGTGATGTTGAGAATGAATTTTTTTATTATCACATTCAAACCATGAATAACACTAAAACTTATTATTAATATACCAACAATACATATCTATATTTTATAATTATAATTCAAACTATTATGAACTATCTGTATAATCATGAGGTCAACATGTTTTCTCGCAATATCCATCTCAAATTTATCCACAGTCATTCTATTTAGATAGATCTTATTGCATAGTGCGTTGTTATTCTATATCAGTTTGATATGCAGTTTCTGCCACATAATGAAGTGAATTTCAGGCCTTGGTATATTTAGTCACTGAGCATCCATATTCAGAAGGGATGTCATTAGATTCAATATTAACTAATGAAAAGTTATCACCTATTTAAGAAATTCCACATGAACATGAAATGTATTTTGATGGAACACCCAAGAGTAAAACAAGGAGGAGAATGGAAGACCCTAAGCCTATAATATTGGGTTTGGGATTTATTTTTTCTATCTAGATAATGGAAATATTTCTATAATCCATCCATCTATACTATGGTTGTACCAAAAAGTAATGCAGAATTTACAACTATCATTGTTGTTATGTAATTATGAATTCAAAAAACAATTAACCACATAGAGGTTACTGGTGACTCAGAGATGGTAATAATGAAGAAAAATTAACATAACACCCTCAAAAGGGATGAGTTAACCCCCTATTTAATTATTTAAGATGGTTATTGGAATAATTATCTACTTATAAAACATTTAATTACATTCCTTGAATAGAGAATGATCATGTAGATGTGTGGGAAAATGAAGTTATAGCCTTGGTAGATCCAAATCATGAGGAAACATACATCAACATTTTTCATCATTGAATGGTCTCACCATTTATTAGATATAAATAGAAATGGTCAATGAAATAAATCCCATCCATGATCTACACGGTCTAACATTTATATAGATGATATCCATCATGATATACCTTTAGGATGGGGCCCTCTTAATAGACATAGTTTTGAATAGTAAGATCTAGTAGCGAGTGTCCAATTTTAATCATTATGATTTCCCAAATCTCTATAGTGTTCTATAAAAAAATGGATTTGATGGAATCCTTATTAGATAATTTGATATAGATGTTACTATAGATTTTATAGAATATGTACATGTAGGATCATGTGGTTCCCACCAATTAGGCTATAAGATTTCTGATCAAATCCAAATTCTTGGATACCATTGCTCTTCGATTACACGTGATGGAAAATTTTTTACTAAGAAGTTTCTTCCCTAAAAATTGAATTATAACTTCATTAGACAAACCCTATAGTTTCTAATAATATCCAAATTCTCATGGACATATATACATTGGGTAATTTATGTAGTTGGACTATATATTCTAGTTAAGGCTAAGAAGTTCAAGTAAATCATTACAATTACACATTTTTCTACAAATGGGCTGAGGAAGTACCCTTTAATAAAGTTAATCCAAATAGAATTATTAGATTTGTAATATATAACATCATCACCATATTTGGTGTCCCTCATATCATATTGATAGACCAAAACACTAATATCTGTTCTTCTATAGTGAAGAAGCTATATCAAGAATATAACATAAAATCCAACCATTCATCCCGCTATCATGAATCTAACAATGGATAGATAAAGGATTTCAAGATCACCATATAAAATATACTCCAGAAGATAATGGATAAATATATGAAGTACTGTATG
Source organism: Viscum album (assembly GCA_963277665.1). Lineage (NCBI taxonomy): Eukaryota > Viridiplantae > Streptophyta > Magnoliopsida > Santalales > Viscaceae > Viscum > Viscum album. The sequence continues at coordinate 1,949,736,821 of OY728136.1, read as the reverse complement.
GAAAATATCTTACATTCCTTATGGGATTATAGAAAAACTACGTGTACTATAACACGACCAACCCTATAGTCATTTGTATACACAAAAAATTTGTCGTTCTATTGATGTCCAATTTCAATAAGTCTAAGATTTCTTCTATGATCAGTTATCCAAAGATAAGAAATCACAGAAAAAATTGGTTTATTTAGAGAAACTCGAAAAAAATACTGAATAACGTTTATCACTAGGATTCCTATCAAAAATTGAATAGCATGAGATTTCAATTTGAATGTACTCCCCTATTCATTCCTCGCATGGGGATTGGAATTTTTTGGTAGGACTCCAATGATACCAGGAAATAATCTACCAAATATTGATCCAATGTTGGAAGGACCTCACATAATACATAATGTCAAATCTAATGATGTTAACTCCATAATCAAAATGGATAAAGAACTCACTTCAACTCCAACTAATGCATCATTCTTGGGGAAATACATTGTTTAATTACATATAGTTTGTCTTAGATTGAAGACATTAAACTAGACTACAACTATATACCTCACTATTGCATGAAGTTAAAAATTTTATAATCGTGGACCATGTCATACAACGATAAACTACATGACATGAGGTCCTGGTCGCATGACCTAAAAACTAAAAAACACCATTTTTTTCACCACATAATAATGAACAATACGGTTAACATCCCCCTCATTTTATAATATAAAATTTCTCACAAAAACATGAGTATATATTCTATGTGTCCCTTCCACAAGTTGGGTAGCTTACATGAGTAAACATCACTCACGTCACTCCAACTACCTAGTGGAACTTGAGCCCCATTGTTTCTTCTATTTCGATCAGACCTATATGGTAACACATTATAAAGAACTCATTGTGTCTTGATTTTCATTCAAATACGAGATGTAGTGACACACAAATCTTTATTGTCAGGCCCTACTATGACCATATTGATACATGATCCACTTTCCCTATGTATGATGCAAATATATAAATTTCCCTCTTTTAGAAAATATGTCTTTATTTTTATATTGTTTGATGTCTTGGGCCCAACCATTATTCAAGAAAATATTAAAAACCCTCGTTACATCAAAACCCATATGGTGTGGGGAACTATTTTAAAAAACTACATGTTTCTTGATTCTCACCCTAATGAGATACGTAGTGATTCCAAGATCACATACCTCGGGTCTAGTAACAATGTTCTCATCTCTTCACATTTACTAATACAAGTCCCCACCACATGACGTTAAACTGCATGGGATTTAAAAAACTATGTGTGTCTTGATTCCCATTCCAATGAGATATATAGTGATTACTAGATCTCATAACATAGGTCCATTCAGAATTAAAAATTCCACACACTATGTGTACACAACCAACCTACACATGGAACATTACAAAGAATAGCGTATGGAATTATTCTCTTCCCAATGAGATATGTAGTGATGCTTGGATCCTATATACTAGTCAAGAATGCACAAAATTGAAATTCTCTTATATTTATTTTATGTTTCCCATGAATTGTAAATGAAACAATCACCATTCCTTATTTCTCAACTAGATCACAACTCACATGGGATAAAGATATTGGTATAGGATTTCACCACAAGTGGAGATATATATATTCATAATGGGACCATCAGGTTCCCATATGTTGAACCTTAAATTGAACACTATATTCCCTTATCTATTGATATTAAACTGCACGATTTATCTTTGAACACTGTATAGATTGATTCATTCGCCAACAAGATACACAGTGATTCTCATGACCTAAACCTTGTCCAAACCATGATATTCCATCTCACATCAAAGTCAGCCATTTCCTAATCACATGGTGATAAACATCACAATCCTTCAAGAACTACATTTGGAATTATTCTCACCTATATATGATACATAGTGATGTTTGGATCATCAATCCTTTTTCCATTTATATCATAACTAGAAAAATACTCTACTCTCAAGTGTATGAGTCAGATCAAGATAAGAAGATTCATTACATGTTCTCAATTTAGGCATGAACCCATATCTATGAGAACAATGTTTTAAATGACTACATCTCTCATATGATAAATAGTGATTATTAGGATATAAGACCTAGTTTAGAGGCATTACTTCATTGATCACCACATAAAGAAACCTTTTCCTTACATCATGACATTAAAATTCATGGAAATTTTCCTTCGCACATGTCATTAAACTGCATGGTACTCACAAAACTACATATATCTTGATTATCATACTATTTAGATATGTAGTAAACAGAAGGTCTTAGATCGTAGTCCCAAAAATGGGGTAATGAAAAAGTTCCCTCTCCTGTATAAAAAAAATATATGCATGATATTTTATTTTGTGTCCTATATTTATAGATCGCACCATGGAAAAAAGAGATGTCAACCTCTTATATTTGTGTCATATCTCTGTCAGAAACTCTGAACTCATAGCTGATAATAGTCCATACACTTCTTTTATACATTAGAAGGTGACCCATTCTACTTTTATAATCCAAATATAGAATATGTGCGTATCTTCATAGTGTTTACTTAGATTTTGGTAACATAATTTTCGAATACTGATAGCACCTTTTCTTGACCATATAGTGAACACCCCAGTTGAATGTACATAATGTATTTCCTATAATGGGTTGATTAACAAAAGGATACCACTTTTTCAATAATGTTTGTCTCCTAGTTATCCATGCATAAAATAGCCATCATAACATGTTTATCAACTAGTGGTATCTTCATTCTATAGAGAAGCCTCTAATGTCCCATTATGCTTTGATGATGTTATACTGGTACCATCAATTAAATGCCTGTTATCAGCCCGTGCATATTTTTCCCATATCCCTTCACCTGTATAGAATGTCTCCAAGACTGTGGTTTACATTCTCCCCCTGAATATGTTCTAGGAAAATTGTAATAACCTTGGATCATTTGAACATATATCATCTATCATTTATATAATATTATGGTCTTTGTTGTATAAGCTAAAAATATAGGGATCATGTTTCCTTTCTTTGGGTTATACCTTTATAGAGGACATGTTCCCCTGATTCATGTCAAATCATGGCTTGAAATACCCCTTATATAATAAGACACTCCTCTCGATAAAATAAATCTATTCTTGGGTAGATAGAAATATACAAAAACATTTATCATCTTTTAGCTATACAATGTCCTAATATTGAGATCTCTCTTACCTTATTGTATTTTATGTTCCCGAATTATCCTTGCACATGTTTCCCACATAATAGGTATGTCAGCCTAAGGATTCCTTAATTTTACATTGTAGTACATGCCTTAGATGGCCTTTCATAAAACATCACTATAATATGTTTTTCAAGAAGGGGTAACTTCATTTTTTGGTGATTAAGAGATACCTACTATAATTCCATAATCCTCTTCTCACATACCATTTCTTGGATTTGGATTTCCCTAGGTTATGGTTTATAAATTTCACTTTCCACACTAGAATATAGTAGAACATTTAAAGATAGATTATCATGAATTGGAGAACCATCAAACCTTCGGTCAATTCTAAAATTACATAATTTAAAGCCCCTTAATGATTATGCTACATGATGTTAAACTGTACGTGATAATTTCCTTGTTGTATGAATTTAAAATAGGTAGCATAATGTCATTGATTCATGGATTTAAACTATATGATTCATTCATACATTGTCATAAATGGTATTCTTCACTTACATTGGTTATCTAACAATGTGTACCATCCATGATACACCAAAATCTTGTAGAAGCAATTCCATATTCATGTAATGTTCCAACATATATATTTACTTCATTTTCAAACCTATTTCCATGGAAAACCCACCCATTGTGGTCTTGATACCCCCAAATCATAAATATAATTTTTCCACAAGTAATTGAATAATATAATTCCAAATATCTCATTTACCTGACAATATAGAACACACCCCAGTTTTCCATTCCTAAATTTCCCACATAAAAAGTCACCCATCCTAAATATATCACTATATGACAATATAGTACATGCCCTAGTTTTCCATCAATAAAATATTCCTATTATGGGGTTTTCCACTAGTTGTAACATTGTTCATAAGAGATACCTCCTCAATTCTTGAATACCCTATTTTATATTCAAAACCCAAAAAAACATGTCTCAAGATTCACTATGGAAGTATCTAAAAAATTTTATAACATTAATGACTAGAATTCCTTATTGGGGTCATTATTTGAAATGTTATGGTCATAGATTTTAGACCAAAAATATTGTAAGCCTCCTTAATCCAACATGAATAACATTAAAATAAACACCAAAAATAGTTATAGTACTCATCAATTTGATAACCTGAAACAGGAACTCTTGAAGATTTTTGAGTATGAGATCTCTAGATATACACTCTTTATAGTTTAGGGATAATGGATATATAAAAATTTAAAAGGCACATATCTTCTTATGGTGAAAACCCAAAAATGGTGTCCTGTGAAAAATGCAAGCTTCATCGGCTATGTCTCCTCTATATCGATCTTATTAGTAAATCAGGGTGATGTCACAAAATACACAATGGTTTTAGTACATTCCATACGACCCAAGTAATAGTAAAACTACATTCTCTAGACCCCCATGATTTGGAAAAAATTAGTGTTCCCCATCTTTATCATTGCAATTATCATTAGCTGGTATGAAATTTTAACAAGATAAAGATCATATTTTACATTATGATTACACAATGAAAAGAGAGATAATGAGATATGTTATTGGAGAAGAAAGTCTTTTCATATATGGAGATACATAATAGGAACATCTAAAAGAGGAGTCCATATGTCGTATATTAAAAAAGGCCTTCAATATAACCCTTTATCTCTTGAACAACCTCTCATGCCATATCATCCGCTCATTGGTGTTTTTTCTGTCAACCTGCTTAAGATTCCTTAGCCATGTGAAGTCCTTTAATAGAAATCACAATGGTAGTTAACCACTCTTTTTGGGATTATCTGAATTAATGGGAGACATTTTCTAGTCAATTTTACACAGAAACAAATTCTTTGTGAATGAGTGACATTTGAATGTCCTTCTCCTTGATTTTTAGTTTAAATTCTGCCAATTTTGTATTATGGTTGGCCTTCACATGGGAAAAATTATAGAGATCCCTATCTTTTATAAAAATCATTACATGATTTTTAGAATAATAAAACATATAATTACTTTCCTTGGATCTTAAAATCTATTGTCGTGTTTGAATGGGTACATTAAACCGATAACATTGGACTACCTAAAAATTTTCATTATTTAATCTACATAAAGAGATCATAATATCCACAATGCTCATAAATGTTCATAGGATAAGGTATTAAACATCCATGAGAACCTCATTACGAGACAGAATGTAGAATTTTGTAGAGAATAAGGTATTCAAGACGTGGGGAGGATCTTTGGATGATATTTTATAATAATTTATAAAATGCACAAGGCATCATCTGAGTTAATTGAAGAGATTAATAGGGGTTGTATTTATAGTAGAGGATATGAGTAGTTTTCCATTATTTTAATCATTATTTTAATATTTTTCCTAATGTATTTGAATAGTGATGAATATTGACACAAAAATAGTAAATTGGTCTTTTCAGTTCAAAATAATGTCCATTTACATCATCCATGACTCATGCATGATGGATAAATTTATTTTTATAGCATTTTTTGTAAATTATCGTCTTTTACAAGTCACTAAAAATTTGGGTCTTCTAGGAGAAATCCCAATAATAAACCTCAAACGTTTTTTGATGTCTATATTTTAAAAAGGAACTCATTTTATGAAAATAATTTTATAAGTATGATAAATAAATTTTTAATTAAAATAATAATTTACCTAAAAAATTCATATTTTAATTTTAAAACTGATTCTCTAACACATTGAAAAATTAACTATGGTCTCATTAAATTATCTTATATTAATAATTCATCAATTTATTACTATATGAATAAATTTCATGATTGTAAATTTTCTTTTAAAATATTAAATTAATCCTAAAATTGTAATTAAATATATATGACTAACATAAATACCAACACTTAATTAATATTTTTTAAAATATTTACATACTTATACTATGTTATATTTATATCATATTTTCACTTATAATATGGATAAATTTTATTTATACTTTCATTTGGGAGGTCACTATTCAATGGTCTTGTTTACTATTTATAATGGTCAAATAAGTATTCCAAAGGTCATGTTATTAATTCATCGATATATGTTCATTATCTTCATGATATATAATTGGTTTCACTCTTTCATCATTTATTAGTTTTTATTATGGTCTATAAATAATATTTTATGATTATACTACTATTACAAAGGGATTTCATTGATAAAACATTAGGTCATTACATAATGGAGCACGAATGACAATAATATTGGCATGATGTTTGTCCATTATGAAGTATTGTCAACGATTATTCTTTGTATCCCACCAAAAGTGGTCTTTTTTAAATAAATTAATATTAAAATATAATCAAATTCAAAAAACACTAACATTCTAAACATATATGGAAGTCGCCTTAATAGTAAAGGATTGTCTTTCAGATACATCTCAGAAATTATCTTCTAGTTGAACCGCCATGTTAGCCATGTGTGATACTAAGAGAATATTGTAAATCAAAATGTAAATCAAAACCACTATCATGGGATGCATTTGTGTTGGAATCAAATAACTCAAAGAATTTTCTTGTTCTATTCCCTCCAAGACAGTGGATACTTCTCCTTCTATTTTTGGTATATCTTACTCAGAATCTTCTATTTCAAACCTATTCAAAGAAACCGAGGATCCTAAATGATGAATTAGAACCTTTTGTAGATTCTACGAAATATATATAATGTATCATGATCAAGGAATCATTCTAAATTATCCCAATAATAGATTAGTAGATTGACTTGTTTCATCACCATCATACCATACATGAGTCATCTGAATGGGTAATTCCATGATGGGGACACTTCTAAAATTTCTCAAATTTTGTGACTAGAGGTTCTTGAGCACATCCCCATTCAAGATTCTTATCTAATACATCTCTTATATTAGGGGTAGTGTGTATTTATATTCCCCATTCACTATGGGACTTAGAAATATTTTCTACATATAAAGCTTCATGAGTTGAACTATTATGTGAAATATTGAATGAAATAATAACAACTTTGTTTAGGAAAATCATGAATGGGAAAACTTATGTCTTCACAACCTCTTATGAATGTATCAAAACACCATGATGAAACATAGAATCTCAGTTTATGTATTAAGAGAATCCATCAGTTCATGATATATGGATTTATTTACTATACCATTCTATCTATTTATGGTATCTATAAAATTTTTCTCATGAAATTTATTGGCACTACTGATGTTCCTATCCTCCAACACTTCAACTGGAATGATATTTATAGGATTTATAGTGTCAGGATCTGGCCAAACCCCTTCCTCGGGATACCCTAGATCCTTGTTTCTCCATTATATATAAACAAGAGTATCAGCATGGTCTACCAGAAATACTTATTTTTTATTAAATGGATTTAAAATATTATGATGATTAAATAGTTAAAAACTACATATGGAACAAGAAAGAAGTGAATATGAAAATAACATGACCCTCTTCCCTCTCAGTAGAAGTATTTGAAGATGTGTTCTTTCCCCTTGAGACTTCATCAATTAATGTGGAAGAATCATCATCCAGAATCTATTCCTCCCCTAGAGTACTTTTCTAGATCCTTAAAAGGCCAGTACCGGATCCCTTAAGGGATGAAAAAATGTAGGTTCTACAAATTGATAACCATGGCCATAAAGGTGTGTCAATCATGATGTAATATCTGATGACATCACAAATACTCAATGTGATGAATTCACTAGACAAGCGTTATTTCTCTCTTTCACTTCCCTTCATGATATAGTGAAGATACTATACTACTATTTTTTTGAAATAGGGAACTGAGGAAATAGCTGAGGAATTCACATCACCATCATAACCATCATAGTCCTCCCAACTAGAGAGAGTCTTGGGGACTAGAGGGCCTCCTCCACCCTCTTAATGTGGGTTCTAATAGACCCGCACATTAGTTACCCAAACACCATTTCTACCACTCTTTCATATCCTATTTCAAACTGATAAATGAAATCCCCCCAATATTAATAAACATAAATAAAAGATAATTAAATAGACATTAAAAGAGGGAAATAAACCAGGATGGTTAATGTAAATGTCCCCTTCTACCCCATGAATAAAATTTACCCCTTCATATACTCCCCGATCCAGAATGTTAGATAACCACATTGTGGAAGTGACTTGATCCTTGAATACAAATATGAAATCCTCTAATTCCTTGAGATACTCCATTAACTCCTCCAAATTATTGTGAGGATGAAAATCAATTGGTTCCATAATATCACTGAACTATGGTATTATAATTCCAGAAATGAGAAGATCCAATGCATCTTTTTTATCATGATTCATGATTACAAAAAAATTGTATTGATAAGAGTCACATGTATTTTGGATTCGATGTGATAGGATGTTGGAAAAACTCAACAACCTTTGATGGGAAATCATATTCAGTCTTCATTTCTCCTTCAGATGAATAAGGGGACAAAAAACTGGCATGCTCCCAATGATGGTGACTAGAATACCTTGGCACTGTAGGTGTAATATCTTTAACCATAGAATCATTGTTTGTCTTTGTATTATAATGTTTTGAAGGCTTTAGGTCCTTCAAATAAACTTTATTTGTCCATCTTATAGGGCATTACACTACTAGAAGATTCTATGTCATCGACCCAATATGTTCCCTTTATCAATGCACCCTAAGGACATGAAAAACCTAGGACATGGCGTATCTAGCATCTAGTCTAATTTACGCCTCTGATGAAGGTAGGATGATTGAAATTTTGGATGCCTATAAATCCATTATAATCCATAATTTTCCAAAAACCATTGGATGATCCTCAAGTCTAACATGCATTGGAGGAAAATTTCATGATTGTTGAAGACATTTAAGTTATAGAGAAAACAGATAAGTAGCATAAGACTATATATAATCACATCATCAATATGTTATACCAATAAGTAATCTATGAATTCTATCAGGTATTCCCTTATCTAGTAATAATTTTCCATACCATAATTGATTATCATTCTTGTTGGTGTATTTCTAAGAAAAAAGAAATGAAAATCACTAGATACACTTAGTTCCTTCAACAAAACATCACAATTTAGGTTTAAAGGCTGAATAAATGATCATTTATGATCAAATTTAATGAATTTCTTGTCGGGCAACATAATTAAATTCATAACTAAATACGATATTAAATGTGATTCAATCCATCACCACAACCCCTATAATGGCCTAATAATTCAAAAAAAATTCTTCCATTAGTATAAATGAAATAAAAATTGATAAAATATTTATGAAATATGAGTATCCAACAATATGTACATCCACTATGATACATTTGTCCATAATAAAAATATACCTCATCCTCATGCCACCACCAATATCAGAGACTAGGATATGATAAATACATATCAACTTGAAATGGAATCTATCAAAGTGAACAATCTCATTAATATTGAGGTTAAACTTCTAATCCCAACGTGTGTACTCACCCTTACCCAATGTGGGACCAAACATGATCAAATTACCTCAATTATATTTAGTGGGGAATGTAGTTGGGCACCCACTAGTAGTTCCACTCACTTTTTCTAGTTCAAAGAAAGGACCTATCCATGTTTCCACATTGATGTCAGCCTTGGGATGAGGATCATTTTATTTCTGTAGCTTTTTTCAATTTCAATTAGCTCACGATTCAATGATGGAATTCACTCAGCATCATCCCAAATTATATATGATGGGAAAAATTAATCATACATTTTCCCAAAAATGGGGACCCTATGGATGTAGTAAACATTCTACAATTTGACGACGAATTCACAATGCATCAATTGAAAATAATTTTTCTACGGACTCCATTCACTCAATAATTATGGAATGATGTTAGTATTCTTGTAAATGTTATTTATCCTACCCAAATAGCATCATAGATAAGAACATAATATAGATAATTTTTAAAATCTATGTTATTTTGGCACACCTAAAACACCCACATACACACATGCCACACACACCCTTCAGAGAGAAATTCCCAGTCTTCATTCTAGCCATGATATTGGTTTATCTTCGAGACACAAAAATAAAATTCCTAAAAATGATTTCATGGTTCCGTGACATGTGTCTTCTTATCAAGAGTGATGTTTATGTCACATAACATAAAGATAATATGGAATATTCCTTCCAATATGGTAAAACCCTTCATAGAGATGTTTCCACTGGAGTAGTTGGTATGTTTTATGAACCAAGTTGCAGGGAATTATTTTTTAATCTTTGGAATTTAAGCATCCCTCAGAATCCCTCACCCATATAGAGGCAGGTAGTCACTTCGTGGATACTCATGTAGATGTGAAATCAACCACTAAACCTTTTTAGGAATGGTAGTCTCAATTAAGTAATAATAATCTTGGACAATTACATTGATCATTTTACTTTGATGTGTAGTTGTAGACTCAATTATATTTAAGGAATTATCCATTTGAAAACCTTCAAGATGACACCAAATTCTCTCATTATGTGAAAATATAAACTTTTTAATGTTCAAATTTTAACATTTTATAATAATATAATTTTTATATGGAAATTCATCATGCATTTACCTCGACTAGGTGATCATCACAGGTCCCGAAACAATGTTCCCCGCCCATGTCCCTTAATAAGGATCATCAATGAGGTAGTTATGTGTAGAACATTCAACCAAGGTGACACTGTGCCGCACCATTTATTAGCTGGTTGTACCTTGAGAAAACCTTTAGGAGACCTTGGTGTAAGCATATCATGATGTAGCCAGATATAAAACCTTCATGGGGAGAGGTAAAATCAATAACATTGAATGTGAAGAAATTTCCAAACACAAGGGGTCTGTTTATAGAAACCATCGTCCGTAGCTGCTCACCTACCCCACAAACTTTTCCCATAATCTATGAAGGATCCCTAAATGGAGGTCCAATGTGATCCATAATTTTCATCTTCATAATATTTTACAAATTTATTTTTTACCTCAAGAATAGACCCTCCTATTTCATTCTGATACAAACCTGAGGAGGGGTATTATTAAGACACCCTTTTTATAAATACGGACAAAAGGATTAAAAATATAACCTTGAGAAAGTAAAAATTTCAATGAACCTTAAGAAGAGTCAAGGTACTTGTCCAAATGGACCAAAACACACTTCCACATACGCACCAAGACGCCATCATTGACCCTCCCAGTGTTGTATAAAAGGCAAAACACCATTCATAGTACACCAATGTCGGGAACTTGTACAGAATACCTCCAACACCAATTTATTATTCCTCCCCTATCTAAGAAATTTTTTTCATAGACTTATGTTGTGGAACTATTCAGAAACGATCCTTCGACTAGAGTCCCATAGTTTATTAATATCTAAAACCCTATAGTTCTAATTTCATTGAACCATCTCCCACGCCCCCAAAAATTTCTTACATAGCTTTCTAAAACACACAAGAATAAAAAATTAAAGGGGATAAGAAAAATCAAAGTACCCTCAAGGTCTAAATACATAAGACATGTGCGTGATGATTGTTCTCTTATAAGGAGAAAACTCTTGTGTCATGTCCCTCTCTCGAATTAGGGCCCTATAGAAGACCATTTTAGATCCAATGGAGTAGATCTAGAGTGCCTTAGATAAAGACTCACTCAAGTTTTTTCAACAAGGTATCATATTATACAAGTCATTTCTAGACTGGGGAGGCGTATTCTCCCTATGCAATGCATTTTTTCCCCTTAGGCTCCGTGCAGTCCACCTTCATGGCATACCTATGTTGATAACATATTCCAATGACCTACTTGTGTCACCCTTTGAGTTCTATTATAAAGAAACCTATGGTAGGGTTCTTCTTTACTTGGTTCCTTTTACTGATGCAGACCAAGTTGAAACCTCCACCTATACCTTCTTACCTAAAACCAATGAGAGAATGCACAATAGAGTGTCTCCCATTCATATTTGTATTTCTTCAATCATAGGTTTATCATGATTATCTTATAAGAGGGTTAGGTTCCTCAGGGAATCTTTTGATTTTTATATCTATGATCAAAAGTAACATTACCCCAGGTAATGTGAAGAGGAGTTCCTGATATGATGGATTAGGGATTGAATGATTTCCTTCCCTCCTAATATCTACGATCCAGACCCTGTAGTTCGTAGAGGTAAGGGAAGGGATTAAAAATGATTTTCCATTAAACAGGGAATCAGATCTTCATCCCACATCCGAACCAAATTCAGGGAATCCCTCCTAGAGTAAGCCCCAATCCATCATGTATGAGGTTGAAGTTGTTTACCAACACATCCTTCACCAGCATTCCTTATTTACCTTGAACTCAAGTCCGACACAATGTGAAGAGAGAGAAGTTTTTTGGCCTCTAACTCTTCCATTATAACATCATCCTCTTCTATCATAGGCCCGACCTCTTATGTAATAGACAAATCCTCTTCCACCCGTGATGGAGGAAAAGAATGTGGTTTGTAGAATCTTCCTATTCTTATTATTTCTCCCATTGAGAATCAATATCTTGATCATAGATATTATTTATTATCATGAAACCCACATTTTCCATTTGAAGTATTAAACAATGAGATATATAGTTCTAACTAACCTTGATACATAGGAAAACCACTTAGTACTAGAGATCAATGAGAATCGTCCATAGGAATAATTCACTAATCATAATTCCCTTAATCTGGGTATCTTATATATGAGTAAAGAATATGCCTGGCCCCAAAATCACCATGAGTTAAAACATACCTCGTGGTACCCTAATAGTTGGTATCCTTCTCAGGTGTAAGGAACATCCTATCATCTCAAAGGGCCATATTCCCTTACAGGGATTTCCCATGAAATCCTCTATATGTTTGGGCCCTCACATCTAAACTATGTGGGCTTTGACTCCCATATAAATATGATATATTGTAAGCCTCCCTAAGTATCAATCCCATAACCCCAAGTCAACCCCATTTTTTGGTTGATATCCCAAGGTGGTTTTAATTATAATTGAAAACTCACATCCCTTCTATGTTTCTTCATCTTCATTGGCATAAGTCCTACACCAAACATTTAATACGCACCATACACATATATTTCAATGAAACATTAGGTTAAAATGTATGGTTGCTTCATTTTCTAATGATGTTAAATGGAATGATTTTCGAGGTTAAGAAGAACCAAACTACATGGGTTCTGATTCTTCTTAGAAGGATATATACCAAGCCCATATATGAGTTCAATACTTATATAAGAACAAATCACATCTTCCCATATGACGATAAACTCTGGAGGGGATATAGTCTCCCAGGATGGTAATAAACACTAGATTCCTCGATAATGTGGCCATCAAATCATCATCATCGTAATAATGACCAAAGAATATATATTTAGTAAATAAAAGTATTCCATCAATGGAGAACCTTATATACTTATATATATATCCATTAATGATAAACCTTGGGTATTTATAGATGATTCTAATATATATACATACTAATAATTGATTTTCAATCATGGAATGACCCAAATCATATTTTGGAATTAATTAAGGATTTATAAACATATCAAAAATAAATAATAGATTCCTAGTATAGAAAATAATTCCCCACAGAAGGGTGTGATGAGCCAAACCTCCCATCCTCTCAAACAATGTGAGTTCTTAAGCATCATTAGTCCAAACACCTAATGAGAACATACCTTCAGAAAAAAGGTAAATTTGGATACAAACCATAGGGTTTATCAAATTCAACGAAAAAAACTTTTTGAAACGTTTCAAAAATATAAAATCATAATGAGGAGAGAATTATAAGGGAAATAATTGGTTTTAATTACCATTCTTATGGGGTTTTCATGTGAAATGGTTCAGGAGAAACTTCAAATTAATGGTATACATGCTGATCAAGAACATATTGATGCCTTTAAAGAATAAATTACTAGTATTCCACCAAAAGTTTATATTGACTTCTCATTTGATATCAAATCGGGCACTATTCCAATATCAAAGACTCCCTATAGAATGACCCACATTGAGTTTCATTCATTAATGGAATAACCTTAAGAAAAACATGATAATAGATTCATTCATCCATGTGTGTCACCTTTGGTGTACTTATTCCTTTTTGAAATTTTTTTTGATGGATATGAATTTTTATTGATTATAAAGAGTTGAAAAACAATTTATGAAAAACAATCATCTTCCACATATTGATGTCTTTTTTGATCAACTTGGTGGAGTTTAATACTTTTCCAAGACTATCCTTCATTCATTAAATCATAAATTAAGGGTCTAGAGGGAGGATATAACCAAGAAAATATTTCATACAAGTTAGGGAAAAAATGAATATATATAGTTATTCCTTTCAATCTTACTAAATCTAGAAATATATTCATGGGTTTAATGAATAATGTGTTCAATGATTACATTGATTAGTCTGTGGTAGTCTTTATAAATGATATTATTGTCTATTAAATGAGTAATGTATAAAAGGAACACCACTAGTGATTTATACTAAATACCATAGGGAATGAGAACATTATGTAAAATATACAGTGTGTCAATTTTTGTAGAATCCTGTATCATTACTAGGTCACACAACCTCAACATATGGTATAACAATACATCTTTAAAAGATAGAGCCTACTGAATATTTGCCAAAACCAACCACGATGACTAAGATTCATAATTTTCTAGGTTTAGAATGATATTATTGATTGTATTAGGTAATTTTTTTATTAATATATAGTCATCTAAAAAGGTAAATTATGAAGGAATTGAGGTTCATCTAGATAGGTGAATGTGAGGAAAATATAAAGGGAACTGAAGAGATGGTTAGTTGGTGCACTTGGTCTTACGTTACCATATTTCGTAGATGGGTTATCGATCTATAGTGATATATAATGGAGGATATTGGGATGTGTTTTTATGAAAAAAACAAGGTAATATACTATCCCTTATAAAAATTAAATATTCATCATTAAAATTACCGAAAAAATTATTTTGAGTTTTCTATGGTAATTTTATTCATTAGATATATGGAGGGATTATATTTTTTGTGCGAATTATGATATATATATTGATCATAAAATAAACAAGTATATATTCACATAGTCGAAGCATAAAATGTGAAACATAATATTGTTAAAGATGATAAATTATTATGACTACTCAATGCACTACCACCAAGCAATAGAAATCAAGATGGTTGATACGTTGAGTTTAAAGGATCATGTAATCTTATCCATTATGAGGATCAAAATGTTCCAATGTTTCATTATTTTCAATGGATGTTTATATAAATCTTGAAGGAAGTGGACTATTATTGTCTTTATCTATTAAATGATCAACATTCTATCCATGTGAATATTGAAGAGTCATAAAAGAAAAATTTAGAGTTAGAAAAAGAATGTTAATTTTTTCCCAGATATTAACTTAGACCATGAATGAATGATATGGTTTAAGAACTGAGTATTTGTTCCTTCCATATCATACATCAAGAATTTTTTTAGAGGAATATCATAGTTCATCATTCACTCTTCTTCCTATAACTATAAATATGTATAGTAAATTTAATGAATACTTCTGGTAGGATGGAATGAAGAGTGATATCACATAGTATGAATCTCAGTTCTTGGAATGTGAATATGTTGAGGTTGAAAAGAAATTCCATAGAAAATTTTTAATCCATTACCCAAACCATAATGGAAATGGAAGAACAACACTATAGATTTTGTTCTTGGACTCTCAAAAACCTATAAATGGAATAATGAAATATTGGTGGTATATGATCACCTTACTAAGTAATCACACATCATCACTATCATAAAAGGATTCTACATAGATTATTTGTACTGGATATTCATTAAGGAAGTTGTAAGGATTTGTGGTGTACCATATTTCATGATATCTAATAGAGATATGACATTTACCTCAATGTTATGGAAAAGAATTCAGAAAGTTCTTTATACAGAGTTGAGATTATGCACTATATATCATCCAAATGATATTTTTAAAAGGAAAATTACAACCATAGAGGATATGTTGGGATATTATTCTTTGGACCTCAAAGGTGGTTGGAATAAATACCTTCCTCTATTTGATATTACATTCAATAATATATTAAACTAAATCACTCAGATGGATCCTTATTACGACCAATATCGAAATAAATGTAGATATCCAATGTAATGGAATGATGTATGAAAAATAAATGATTTTGGAAATAATATAGCTAAAGAAATGGTTGAGATGTTTAAATCTATTATCCAGCATATCAAGGTAGCCCAATGATTTAATAAAATTTATACTGACGACATCTATCGTGATCAATTATTTGATGTCAATGATAATGGGTTTATATGAATATACCTATGGAATAAGATTATGATATTTGTGATGAAATGAAAAATATTTCATTTATATATCATTCCCTTTGAAATTATTGAATGTATTAGAACAATATATTATTATTTGGTTCTTCCTGCAAACATCTCTCAACTCCATGATGTGTTCTGTATATATCTCATATGGATGGGATAACATAACCCATTACAAATAAAAAAAATTAGAGGACATACCACTAGATAAGGATAATTATTATGAGGTATAATTGATGGAGATTATAGATTGTACTATGAATGTTATGTGAAATAAGGCCACTCACCTAGTCAATGTTTTGTTACGAAACCACCAGTTTGAAAAATCTACATGGGATCATGGATATATTATGTGGTAGAAGTATCCTTATTTTTAATAATATAATTTTTAATTTACCTGGATAAATTAATTTTAGGGGGGATATAATATAATACCCTGATATTATTCTTAATTTATTAGAAAATATTAATATTTCTTTGGTAGCTTCTATAGCATGCAGAATTTATTTTTAACAAAACTATTTAATATTATTAATATTGTTATTTTAACTCAAACAATGACATCCTATTTATTGAAAAAATTAAAATTAATAGTAATAAACACCTTTTTATAATACAGTTTTTAAATAAATGAAACATATTAATGATTAAATACAATTTCTTATAGACATCATATGTTTTTAAAATAAAATATTATCACAAAAAATGCTTCTCAAGTCTCTTTTGTGAAAAATAGTAAAAAAAATTATAAAAAATTATAATATTAATTTGAAATAATAACATTGATTTCTGAATTTATATTGTTAAAATTATCTTCGGGTGAATTTTTTTTCAATAATGTTTTTGTTTTTTGATGAATACTAATGAATACACAATTTTAATTGATAACTGTCATTTTTATTATTTTATTTATATAGTTAAATTATATTTGAATTTTTTTAAGGTTTATTAAGTTATATAATATATATATTAAACCTATTGAGGTCATTATAATAAATTTAATATTGAAAATCTATATAAAAACATTTTATGCTTTTGATCTTTTTCTCTTAAACACAATCATTCACATCATTTCTAGGGTATTAATTTAAAATTTATTTCTAGTAAATAAGTGTATTGAATTTAGAAAAATTGATACCCAATTTTTAAATTGAATAATTTATAAAATATTAAAAATCCAAAATAATTATTTAAGAATGTGAATAGTGAAATTATTTAATATTAATTACCATGATTAAGGTTAAAACCAGACTACATATTGGTAAAACATTGTATATAAGGTCCAAAAATTACCAAAAACTTTCAAAAACCAAATTTCATGTCAATATATTGACCTTATCCCCATTATTATAGATATTTTCCTTTATTGGTTCATCTTAACATGGAATGAACATATGTAGATTTCTACCTTTCAAGAATTTACAAGTTATCAGCTCAAACCCCTTATAAATGTATACCCCATATTACCCTCTATTCACACCATAAAACCCATTTTGTTTTCTCCATTCCAGGAAAAAATTACTTCTAAACCTCCCATATATAATCATATAATTTATACATTGGGCATAATGAAATCGAAGGAAGCCTTTTGCTGTAAACTAATTAGAGACACCCGAATAAGAGGAAATGTTCATCAAAGAACATTTTTTTTATTTATTTATAATGACTATTTTACTATTTTAATGTGATTATTATATAATAAAATTGTTATATATAATATATTTATAAGTTTTTAGGTTAATTATATGAACTAAAAAATACAAACTTCCATCAAATGGGTTAAGAAATCGTTGTTCTTGAGTATTATTTACTACCAAATCATGGAATGATGTCATTTATTTATCCATTACAAAACCTTGAGGATGAGAATAAAGAGAAAAATTATATAAAATATATGATATTTTATATTTCATTATTGTTATTTATATATTACATAACATATACCTTCATGCTTTTCATTTTGGAGAATATGTTAATGTCATTTGTGTGTACAGCTGACTACCACCTTAAAAAGAGATGTGATTCATTCATTATTTACATATAATGTAAAGGATGTTTTTTATTAAAATAATATGATATATATGAAAAAAAATTATTATGTGATGAAAATATACAAAATTTTATTCTATCAATATTACTAGAAAATGTAAATAATGGTTATGCGTAGGTATGGTCTAATGTCTCACTGAATGGTGTGTTTCAAAAGATTTTTCTTTCCTTTATAGATTATAGTAAATATTTATGCATGAATATATATATATTTTATTTATATTGTGGTCAAAATTCAGAAGATTGTGAAATCATTATTAAATTAATAGGATAAAAATTATAACAAGAAAAAACATATACGACAAACAAATTTGTTTTTACCCAAAACAAAACATTATCATGGAGTTGTTATTAAAATGGTAATAAAAGGTCATACGAAAATATAATCTTGTATAATAAAAATTAATATGGTTTTTAATAGGTGTATAATTAATATAATTGTATCATACCTGAGCATTTAATTAGTACACATGATATTAAGATTTATGGTAAGGGATTTCTCTCACATTAATTTTCATTGAGACACAAGGCATGTTCACCACTTATTTATTTTATATGGTGTGTATATTTCCCATTAATGTAGATCATAATTCATATAATGAGATTAATTTATATATACATTACTTTTTTAGGATCTATCTTTCAGGGGGTTTACAGGTCATGAGTTACCAAATCAGTAATGTAATTTTGTCTAAATCTTCTTTCAATGAGATTTGTGTTGCGTTGTGAACCAATATTCTTCCACAAGATGTATATATAAAAATTTTATGTATAATATCTTTAATTTTTTCATCCCCATGATATTTTAAGTTTAATTTCATGTTATTAATTGATCTTTCTTATGATTCAATTTTACCAAAGTGGTAAAACATTTATGTCACAATATCATCTTTTATCAAGATTGTTTTTTATGAAGAATTTGGTGTTAAAATATCCAAAAATAACTCTCAAAAATTATCATGAACATTCTGATACTGTGGTTATTCAAGATATAAATAAGTAATAGTATTACTTTCCCTCCAAATATTTTCATAAACGTAATAAGAAAATAATTTTATGAAAATTTAAATTTATCTATCTATTCTGTGAAAAATAATCCTTCTATAAAAATAAAGTTTTCTTAAAAAATTTATTACTGACTTATACTTTTTGAAGTACTCTATTGCAAATTTTTGTGGTTATAGAAAAAAAATAAAAGTAATCTAGGTTTTATTTCAATATAATACTGAATTTCATTTTACTGAAAATATGAAAGGAGGCATCATTTTTGCTTGTAAATAACGCATAGAATATTCAGAAAACATGACTAATCATTTCAAAAAATATTACTTAATATTTTTACAATGTTATTTTAAAAAAAAAATTTATAAATTAATTTATGTATTGAAATGATTTTTTCAAAGTGGAAATTATATTTTCCTCATGAAATGTCTTAAACAATCTTTGATATTTATTTCCTATAAAAGATGAAACCATTAGTGTTAGACATGACTTAGTGTGGACATAATCCATAGGTACTATTCATATTATTCCTCTGAAAATAGTTGATTTAATGTAATTTTATTAATGGACTCAATTCTCTTCAACTATTTTTATTATTATAATACCTACTTTTTTACTAGGTTAATCTATGATGAAATAATTATAAAAAAAATTTATTTTCCACATGTTATGATATGATGAAAAAAATAAATACCCATTTCATTTCATTTGTTCTAATATGATGAATGTTTATATCTTGTTGCAGGAAAAATAATGGTTTTCATTATGTTATAGTAGGAACATAATATCCCTCCACTGCATTGGGTAATGATTTATATGTCTCACAAGATAGATATGTCTATAAAATGGTTAGTGGACTAGGTATAGTAATATAGGACTAGAATTATGAGTAAATCAGTAAATTAACACAAGAATTGAATAAGGATTGATATCGATATAGTAAAGGGCTTCATATACAATTATTAACATGATGGTTATCCTTGGATAATTGGGAAACGATTTTCTATGATTATGGATATGACACATATTCATATCTAATGTGAATGTTATTATCTCAATGATCATGTTCTTTGATTGCCATATTATTCATGCCTTATTCACTACAAATCATTATTTAATGAAATATTATAATGGTCTTCGGTATATAAGTAATGATATAAAAATGTTATCATCATGTTTTCATACCCTTAATATCATTTTATTCTAATGTATCTCCCTTGTTTACCCCTACTGATCATCTGAGATCACCCATTCTTTTTTTTGATTCTCGGGGTTATGAACATCTATATTGTGTATGATGTCTCTTAGAAGGGTTCAAATTATGAAGATAATAATGGGAGATGATCTAGTTCATTTATATCCGAGTTTTTATTTTTATATGATTCAGAAGGCACTAAATTTATTCAGCGTTTGGACATGTTTTTAGTGATGTATTAAATATTCGACAAAAATAATTTAATGTCTATGTATCCTGATCTAGGTTATGTATAATAAATCAACATATAATGACAATCCAATGTACCAAAATGAATTAGAATTAAATTAGATAATGAAATACCTTGAAATAATAAATTATAAAACCATATTTGTGCATATTTTAGACTCTAGAACAAGTTGAAGTAGATATGTTGTTGTTGATTACAGAATTTTTATTATGAAACCTATTGAGTTTCATAATTTTTTAAATTTTTCTTTATACGATGGAATATAGTGTTATTGAATAAATATTATTCTACAAAATATTATTATTGGCCTACAGAGCTACACACACACCCTACATGGGGAATTTAATGGTTACTATAGAGATTCAATGTTTTTAGTTCAAGAGAAGGGAAAGATCCCAATGTAAGACGGTTTTCTTGGGATTTGGGACGGATCATATGTGAGGGAACTGAACATGGTGTTGGGTCCTGCCTGAGAGTGGTCATAGTGTCTTAAATTTTGGTTTCCAATTAACACATGAAACACATATATAATTATGTATCTACTTCATAGGTTTTCCATGTTATGCACTGTTATAAGAATATCAAGTGATTTTTTCATTATTTATTAATTATTTATTAATAAAATTAATATTAATAATTTTTTTGTTTTTTTAACACTTTGAAAAAAAGGTTTTCATCTCCCCATGTGACATATTATACCATCAACTGCTAGTCTTTATCCACTAGTATAATGGGATACACACCTGAGGTCATGGAACAAACTAGTTTAGGGTACCGGTGTGTGATAAACGAGTAAGGTCGTCATAATTATACCCTTATCTACATCAAATATTCATAATTCATTTCAACAGGGAAATCTACTAACCATATGTTCTATTTATTTTATTTATAACTACAAAATTAATGTAAATGTTTCATATTATTGATTTCACATTTCACAATATCCTCATAAGTAGAAAATAATTGAGAGACAACACCAATTTTAATAAATTTATTTAATCCATAAATTAATATATTGATCGTGATATCAGGGTCAGATACATAATCTATAAAATGTTTTATACCCATGAAAAGTTATCCATATATTCAGAAATAGAATCTTCTTCCATTAGTCAAGGATTTATAAATTATTTTTCAATTTTACCTCTTTTATGAGGAAGAAAATATTTCTCCAGGAGTATCAGTTTATAAAACATCCACTCTATTATTTCTATCTCCACCTCACATGTGTTTGTTTGAATAAAATATTAACATTGATAAATATCTCTATTCAATTGATATATATCCATGATTATTGACTCCATTTTATTCTATCTGAAAGTAGGTAATATCTTCTTTAATGATTTTTTCATTACTTGATCACTAATGGATTGTTATATTAACAATAAGTTTTATGTTTCCTCTTAATGAATTGATGTAATGTTTTTCACTATGTCATGGTGAAACACTTTATTCCATAGGGGGATATATTTTTTATAACATGATTTAATTTCCTTAATATATTAATAATCTTTTTATCTCCAAAACTAACTCTGTTTACATGATTGGGAGGGAAATCTATATACTGCTAATGGGAATGGACATTGTATTAATTCATTTCATTAGGCTCAATTTATACTTAATAGATTATAATTTATTATGTTGTAACTAAAACAATAAATTTCAATCATGAATATAAGTCTTGTTTATTTATGATAAATAATTCATATTTATTATCGATATTTTGTTAAAATATATGAAGTGATTATCATTGGATTATGTTCTCTTAAATTGTTTTTATAAATATAGTTCCTATGATTCTGGCTAAACATTCCTAAATACCATCAATAACACCCTAAATCTAGTTCCGCAGAGCTAGTGGTTATTTTATTAAATCATTGCACAATGTGTAGATCCTAATACACTTGATCCAATTATATAATAATCACAAGAAACTATATATTTAATTAATAATTTATTAAATAGAAACTTAAGAAACATTATATGAAAAAACATTATTATTTATCTATGAAATTCTATACATCACACATAGTAAAAAGGGCATGAAATGTGTCCAATGTAATATAAACAATCACATAGAAAATAATAACTATTTTGATAGTGATGGAATGCATAATGCCAGACATCTTACCTTTACAATTAAGGCCTTGAGACAATACATCATACATAAAAGGTAATGTTTACACTAATACCCTTTCTAGTTTGTATCCGGGACCTATCAATACATCGAGGGGATATAAAATTACAGGCCACACTATTATCTAAATTGGTCTAATGATTTCATCATATGATATTAATGAATAAAAAAATAATGAACATTCCTTAGTTATCAATATTTGTCTATATTGAAATTACTCGTATATAGATTGTCAAAAATACCTAAGAAATTAGATTGAATAAATTTCATTGTAATGATCCTTCCATTTTTAAGGCACTCACATTTCATAGGTAAACGAGTATAATTTCACGTAAATATCATAAATTATATACCATATGTCAAAAATATTATAGTTTACAAAAATGAATGAGAAATTTTAATTCCAGTAGACATATATAGTGTGGTAGAGAATATAAATTGAGAATAAATATATTAAAATCATTCTTAAATGCTGGGAAAAAAGTATTTCAAATACAGAAATCCTATCCTTGTGATTGTCACTTTAGATATGTAGATACAACCATTCATTTTTCACATAGTGAAGAATGATTAAATTCCAAATTATCCATTTTGGGGTTATCACCCCAAGGTGAATCAGATAAAATACATGTATCTGACTATTTTTATTTATAAAAAGATTTAATATCAAGAAGAACACAATAAATAATCATAATGTTTTGATACTTTCCAATATTTATATATATTTCACGTGTTCACTCTAATATTTTATGTTTTCAAAAAATTAGAGAGGTGTTGTAATGTGAGGTAATTGGTAATCAATCATTAATAAAATTTTTGATCGTTGAAAAAACCTTTACACACATGAATTGGAACATATAAAAATTTATTTTAAATGATATAAAATTATTTCAATTGAGTGGAAAATAGGATTATTGGAAACCCTTCCATTGTATTTATTAAAAAAATAACAATTTATTATAAATAAATGTAAAATATTTAACATTAGGAATCCTTGAAAATTTTAAATGAATATGAATATTGTAGATTTAATAAAATATTTAGAAAATGTTTATAGGTGGGGACTGATTAAAAATTACTATAACTTAATTAAAAGTAACTGAGGCATTCTCTTACCCCTACTCTTAAAATACTAGAATGTGGTTTAATATCATATATACTAAAAATAACAGTATTAATGACCAATTTTAGAACCTTATTCATATATATTACCTATTTTAATCTCAATTATAGTCATGAATTATACATATAATATTATTTTATTTTTCATTTTCATTATTTGATATTTTCATGCTTGATTATTTTGAAAAATTATAGTAATACTAATGTTAATCCCCACTTTTTAATAACTATTTCATCATTTAGAAATTATTCATGAGAAATTAAGAAAATAATCCAAATTATTCATCATGATCAAATTTTTTTCAATTAAATTATTCGTTATAATTAATGAAGATGAAAGTGGTGTTCAACTTGTTTTGGAAAATTTTATCAAATAAAAGGCGATATATTAATGACTATTTAAGTATTAATATTACCATTATATAAAAAAAATTATATACTAATTAAAATAATATTATATTATTAGTTATGTTTCCATAATCATCCATGTTTTAAACATATAACATTCTTCTTGTAGGTGGTAAAACCGACCCAATCAATAAAATGTTATAATATATTGGTATGTATAGGTATGGAAGTGATTATTGTATTATAATATTTATATAATAGAATTATATTTTTATTATTTGTATTTTAATACGGTAAAAAATCATAATTTATAAGAGTTGGATGAGAAAATAAAATATAAAAGATTATGGAGTGGATAATATATAGGTTTTGGGATACATTCTTCTCTTAAAGGGCCTCTTGTAAATTGATAACTATGGATTTTTTTATTATAACCATGGTCTACCCAAATTCTAATAAGATTATAGTTAACAAAAAATAGGAATTATTAAATATTAAATAAAATGATATATATGACTTCAATTGGGTGGAAGTGATATCATTTTGTAAGTGAAAAAGAGGGACACCAAATTGGAAAGATATGTTAAGTGAATGGTAAATATATTATCACATGGGAGTTTGAGGTTTTAGATAAATAGATTTTGGTGAGAAATTTGAGATTGAATTTCATACTTAAATGTTCATTTATAATGATTTTTGTCTATTTTTAATACTCAAAATCCAAATACAATTTTATTCTTCCCTTTTCCCCACCATTATCATTGAATAAATATGTATAATGTCAATTATTCTATTAAAAAAATATTATGACACGTATTACCAAACATCAATGTGATAATCAAAATTTGGACTGCATTTTATTAAAATTAAATTTAAATATATGAAATAATTTTCATTTAAATGAGAAATAATAAATAGAATAAGAAATAGTATAAGTATATCATTTTATACATTAATGATATTTATTCTTATTTACTATAAATTAGTAAATAAATGTATTTTAATATATAATTTTTTATGATTAAATGAAATATTAGATTCAATATATTAATTTAATTATCTTATAGAAAAATATAGAATGCTTGGAATAAATTACATTGAAAATAAACAATAAAAATTAAAAATTTCTCTTTAAGCTAGTTTACATTTCAATAATTTGGAAAATGGTATCTATTTAAAGAAATTTAAATTCTAAAATTTAAAAAATATTCAAATATATTTATGAATAAAAAATCTTTGTAAAATAATGTTTTGATGGTGAAATAAAATGTTGGATATGGAACTATATTAGAAATATGGAGTTTACTACCCATTGGGGAATATTAATTCGTATACCACACACATGAATTAGATTTATTATAATATATAGTACGTTGAATCTGTTAGAAAACCAATCTTATGTTTCATTTGTGATGGAATAAATCAAGAAAACATTATAAATGGTGGTTTGTTAAAGAATCCCATCATGAATATGTTACCATAGAGAACTAGGTAATAATTAGTATTTATTTTGATGGATTATTTTTAGTATTCTGTGTCGTAAATTATTTTTCATTGAGAATAATTGTGTAAATAAATTTATAACATCTTTATTATCAATTGAATAGATTTAATTCACAAATCATCGTAATGTGAAATTAATTGTGTTTAGTATTCATAATCAAGAAAAAAATATATTCTTTATTAAATTGTTTATAAGGCATAAATATATCACAAATATTGATGAAAAATAGAAAAAAAATAAAGAATCCATAAATTTTAAATTTTAAATTATTCAAAAAACATCACAAATAATTACAAAAACCATAAATATATAATTTTTTTATTAATTAGAAATTATAATACAATTCATTAGGGTAAATAGGGTGAGATTAAACATGAATAAAAATGAAAGGAATTCCATCCCGAAACCATTTGTGGGATGTCACAAGTACTCCCTCAATTAAACATGTTGTTGATGGTTCTGCATCTATGGATGTTACATATTCTTATACTACACATTGTTCATTTTGGTTTAGTCTCATCCAATTATCTAAGACTGTCATATAAATTCATTTTAAAAGAATTACAACCCTTCATGATATACCTTTCATAGAGTTTATATCATTTCTCCAATAAAATTATTGTTTTCTATCATTAAATAGTAACCAATATCTATCACCTAACCTTTCCTGATGCCAATCATAGTTACCTTTAGTCATCCCACATTAATAATGGAAGTTATACATGATCCCTCATTCCCACCCCCTATTTAACCCAAAATATTCTCCATTATAGAGATCTTTTCCTCATAAATTGCTTCAAAATACTTAATTATATATTTTATAAGTAAAAAATTAATGTCATGGTATTTAATTAAACCAAAAAAAGAATAATAACTTTGATTTTTCACTACCTATCACCAATAATCTACCCATTATGAAATTTGATGTACAACTTCTTATATATATTAAACTCTATAATTGTGGGATTGTCTATTGATTGTATAAAGTAGAAAAATAAATGTACCATTACAATTATGTATAAATAAATAAATTATTTTACTTACCATATCTCATTATTCTAGATAATAATTAGGAATTTCATATTTTTGTGTCATGTCACATCTTACTCCATTCTACTGGTCAAATTACGAACTTCCCATGAATGTATCATCATATCTTAAGTAGTAAAATACATCCTAGGAATAATTGGAGTGTATTTCATTGAATGATACAAATAATATCCCTATAAGATAGTTTTAAACACACTCTCGAGGGTTATCAGGCAACTAAATAAATTCTCACAAATGGATGTCTCCAATGCCTCTGAAGGATGGGGGAATCACATGACCATAAATAAGACACTGTAAATATAGAAAACATTTTTCATAGGTATCATATATGTTACATAAATTTAAAATAAAATATATTATTTATTTATGTACTTTCCAATGCTCCATCATGTAATGGAAGACTTCAGTGGGTTCCTTATTCCATGACTCCACTAAAGCTAAAAAATTTATAAACACAATACCATCTATAAAAATTAATTTATATAAAAATATATAAAAATAAGAATTAATTTTACAATAATTAATATAAGAAATTAATTAATAAAAAATAATTAAACTATATATTTTATTTTACATCCAAAATGAGATTCTAAATCAAGATACTATTGATCGAGAATAGGATCTAGAATCATCAATCATTCATGGAATAAATCTTAATAATTAATAAATTATGGAATGGACAAAAATGTTTCTAAGTTCCATTGAATGTTTAGGGACTAGAAAAGTAATATTTCGGAGAAGAAGTATCGCACTAAATTCCATAGTCATGATGTAATTAATAGATAATTTTATGTAGACAATGAATGATGTGTCAAGCATATATGTTTTTGAAATATATGTGCAACCTTGTGGTCAAGATATTGTGAAAAATATATTAAATGACACTATGATTTTTTCTATAAGGTTATTGAGGTTGAAAAATTACTTTCTTTCTCTTTGGTTCCTTTACCCATTGAATGATAATAATCAAGGAATTTAGGCAATCGTTTCTAATACCAATGATACATATTCATTAAGAGACATTGTAATTTATTATTCCACTCAAACTGAATAATTTTTTATTTTATTATTTTGGTGTTGTTTTTAGGAGTTTTTTGTAGTTTCATTGTGGTTGGACGTGCAGGACAGGATATCCATGATATTTACATGGTGAAATTTTTACATGACCTGAATTATTTGTTCATAACATGGGTAAACAGATGAATTCATGCCTTGTAAATGGCTAGTGGGTAGACCATGAAATGAAATCACTTTGTAAAAGGTTAATTTAAGATGTTTTATTAATTAAAGGACTATGTGACATGAAATTTAGCTGAAATTCAACATTTTGGGAATCTATGTGATTTAATTTTTAAAATGGGCTACATGATTTCAAGGTACCATGTTCCTGGTTTTAAATAGTTTATTCAGCCAAACCCCTCCTCCAATAGTTGTGGATTCTCTCTCTCTCATTTCAAATGAACACTTGGCACGCTATGGGCATATTTTCTCCCAAATTTCCCTAGCTCAAACCATTTATTCCAATGGATCCCCATTGGTGATACTTTTTGAGTTCTCTTCTATTTCCCATGGTTTTATCTCATTCATCATTCAGATACTCACAATAATGGAGTGGTTTTGGTTTAGGGTGTGATTTTGGGGTTCGTTTAAACAATTCATTTTTGTAGTTTTGGTTATCCTCTAATATCATGGATCCTTTATGATTTTCATATTTGTTTTTCATCACCATGTCATGTCTGGTAAGATCAAAAATCGCATTCAAGGTAGGAAGTCCCTCAGTTAACACTTTTTTAAATCATGTATGGATGGATTAATCTTTTTAACCTCTGGGGTATTATATTAATTGTCCTAAACAAGTTAAATTATTCATTTCATTGAAATAAAAGTGTATTAGGGAATGTTTTTTTACAGTAATGATAATATTATGTTATTGTGATTGTATGGGATAACTGATCCACTAGAATATCTGGTATGTCTGTAAAGACCCATAAATTTCAAGGATTTTTTTCGTATATTATTTGGAATTTTATTAGTACGCAGTTTATGACTGCACCTGATTTTGAGGCTCGGTGTACCCGGAATAATTTCTTGAAGTTTCGTTAAGCTTAAATTAATGCACGTAAGCATTTTTCTTGAAAAAGTGCAATAACTCTTAAACGGTTACTCGATTCAAAATTATGAGGACACCGTTGTGCTCAATATGGCTTGATTACCCTAGGCTTGACTTAATTTTAGTCGGCATAGGCCTCCTATGACAAAACCCAATAATGGAATAACCGTATATAAAATAATTAAATAAAGTTATTTTATTTTTCAAATGCTTATAACCCACAAACGGTAACTTAGATTAAAAATACGAGAACACTGCTGAACTCATGTGGGTATACTTCCTTTAATAATTTACTATCTTTGGCCAGCGTGAGCCACTTGAGAAAATTAGTTTTTGTCAGTAAATAAAATAATTAAGTAACAATTATTTTATTGTAAAATTCATAACTTCTAAATGGTAACTCGAATTGATAATCCGATAGTACCGTTGAGTTCACAGAGGATTTTTTCTCATAGGAAGAGCCTAACCTTGACCGCAGTGGGTCGAGGGTGACTGATAATAATTTTACGAACTTTTTTTTGGGTACGTTCAGTAAACGTACGAGCGGGGTTTTATAACTTTTGAACCGGTGCTCGGAATCGAATTCCGAGGGCACCGTTGAACTCGCAGTGCCGATATTCACATAAGAAATATTTCACCTCAACAGTGGATGATGGGTATGAATGTTAGTTTTTGGGGTTTTACGTGGGTTATGAAAATAAAATAAGTGAATAATTTATTTTAATTTGTCAAACACATGTTGTGCAGATAAAGTGGTTAGAAGCTCAACTTGGGAGATGGTGATGGAACCGCCACACCCTAACGTCCCATTTAATGAGTAGGGAAAGGAAACATCTCAAACCCCCCATCAATTAATTTTATTATTTGACAAGAAATTAATTGTTGTAAGTTAATTTTATGGGTCGACGTAAAATTAATTGTTGTCAGTTAATTTTATGTGTCGACGTAAAATTAATTTCTCACAATTAATTTTATGAGTTGACGTAAAATTAATTGTTGTCGGGTCATTTTATGGATCGATGTAAAAATTAATTGTTGTGAGTTAATTTTATGTGTCGACGTGAAATTAATTTCTGTTAATTAATTTTATATGTCAACATATAATTAATTCGTGTCATATTTTTTGATGCAGGCTATGTGGTGGAAACTTCTTTGGCATCCTCCACTCATAAGTTGTCCCAACGCACCTCTTAAATTGCGCCAGTGCAATTTAATTCTCCCAACCCCCTTTTTAAATTGCGTAATTGCATCGTTGGAATTTAGGAAGGTTCCAAATAAATGAACCGTCATAAATTCCATGATGGTTACATACCTCTCCCCCTCTCCTATATATAGGGATCTTGGGAGACGGTTTTGGGACGGCTTCACCATGCGATGAAGCACTGGTAATGTATTGTGACGCCCAACACTTGGGGAAATCGTATCCTCTTTAACGAAGAACGTGAAGAACGCAAATGACGATCTTCCACACGATTCTTCTTTGAACTTCCTTCCCCAGAAACCTATCCTCCGCAACATCGTCAATGAACCGATGCAGCTCAGAATTGGGGATGTGGGGTGGACGCGACGAACGACGGTCTTCGTCGTCTTCCTTCCGCTATGCCGTCTACCGTGACACCGATGAATGCCTTCTTAGAGGTAGGGGATTGGTTTTGTGTTCATGAATATTCTTTTGCCATCTTACGTTAAATTCTTTAGCAACTTGTTATCGAATTAACGAGAGGGGGCCGAACCGAATGAACACAGCCGACCCTCCTCCCCTTGTTGTTGATCATATACGTGGTTCGGAATGGAGGCGGCATAGTGCAACGAAATCGTGCAGATACAAGGATGAATGCGGCGAATGTGCGCAGCACAGTCACGCTGCACCGGCGAAGCCTTAGGAAGCAACGGCCAAGGACGAGCCGCGACGGAGGAGGGAGGCGCCATCGCGCCGCGCCAGAGCATCACAAAGGGTCGTGGCTGGGGCGGGCCGCGGCGGAGGGGCACGGGGCCGTCGTGCGGCGGCGGTCGGACAAGGATGCAACCTAAGGCCACGGCGGTGTAGGGATGGGCGGCCGGAATCACCGGCCGTCGTCGCTTCGGAGGGGCGAGACCGCTGGGTCTTGCGGCGGCGGCACTGGCTGGCCAGCCGAGCCGGTCGTTCGAAGGATGCCGGGGGTCGTAAACCTCGGCGGCAGGCTGGAGGGCCCCCCATTGGGGGGCCATTTCTTCAATCAAGAGGGGCAGCACGCCCCCCTTTCCGCGTCCGCTCGGCCAGTGCTGAGCCACCCCGCTCAGCCAGTGCCGAGTCGCCCAGGCCGGACGGGCCGCCCCGGGTCGGGCCTCCCTCACTGGCACGGGCCACGCCAGCTGGGCCAGGCCACTCCCTAGTGGGCCGGACCCGGACCCGGGTTGTGTTGACCCGGTTCGGGCCGACCCAGGGGGTCTTGGGTCGGGTCGGTCCGGGCCCAACCCCCCTAAAAGCGGGCAGATTCATTCAAACGCTCGTAACATGGGCTATGGACCACCGATTGGCGTACCGTCCATTGCGACGCAATCCTTGGATCGAGACAGTTGTTTCGGAATATTACACTCAAGGTTTCCGAGATCTTTGGGTATGACCAGGTTGGTTTGATCACGAAACCAACAAGGCCCTTGGAGCAGAAACACATATAACATTAGCTCCGAACGTCCGATTGACGTGTCGTCGATATTGTTGGATTCCTCTTAGTGAGACGGACCTTTTGGATAACTCCGCTATAGGTTTGGAAGCAGTTGGAGTATGTATGGGTTGGATTGTACCTGAAATCCAACCGGGCCCCTGGAACGAAAAAGCCGATAACTTTCAGACCGGACGTCTGTTTGACGAACCGTCAGCGGCGTTGGTGATCACGTCGAGAAATGGACCCTATGAGTATACCCTATGTGAGTTCGGGGTACAGTTGAGATACAGTCTGGTAGGTTCGTACACGAAACCAACCAGGCCCCTGGGACGAAAATGCTAATAACTCACAGACCGGACGTCCGATTGACACACTGTCTGTTGCATTGAGACCCCTATGACGAGGCGGTTCATTGAGATAAATCTTCATGTAAATTTGTGATACTTGGAGTATCTACCTGTGGCTCGTGGAGCGGACCCTCCATGAGACGAGCGTACGTAGTACGGAGAGCATGTAGCTGGGTGAGACCTAATGACTGCTTTTCCGATTTGATTCGGAGTGACATACATAGCCCAGTGGGGAGAATTACATTGTGAGGTGGCATAACCATGGAGGAGGAGCACTACTTTGTGAGGTGGCAGACTCGCGGTACTCGACAGGAGGAGTACCTCTGTAGGCTATGAGGGGGAGCACTACTGTGTGAGGTGGCAGACCCATGGACGAGGAGCACTACTTTGTAAGTTGGCTGACCTGCGATACTCAATAGTAGGAGTACCTCAGCAGTATTAGGTTAGTGAGAAGTACCTCAGAGTTGTGATAGGATCACTGTAATCATAAGTGACGGAGCTCTTCAGCAGTTACAGTTTCGATAATGAAAATCCTTGTTTGAGCTGAGTCTTTGACCTTGGTGTTTTCCTCATGATTGAGATGGGTTACTAAATAACTTACATATATGTATGGGCATATACCTAAGTAGTGGTTATCTTTCGACTTCATATTTGTGTGATACCTCATGGCTAAGATGGGTTACATGGTAACATAGGTATAAGTATGGCATTATTCCAATGTAAGGGTTATCTATTGAGAATATTCTTTGTGATTATCCTTGTTGGATTTCAGTGAGACCATGAGGGTCTCGGGGTCCCTAATGAGTATCGTATACTCACCCCTGCACGGGCATTTCCCGTACCTCGTTGTGTTGGTTTTAGATGAAGTACATCACTGATCGTGGTTGAGGCTTGTCGAAAAGGACGGTACTCGGAGGTGGATCTCACGAAGTGTCGGTACCCAGATGTGGATCTCACGACGAGTCAGTACCCGGAGGAGACTGATAGACGTGGAGTGATGAGGAGGACATCTGTACCTACCCTTCAGGTAGAAACCTGGAGGACGATCTAGGAGCTGCTTGTCAGCTTTCAGATTTTTCCCTTTGAGTTGTACTTTACTTTCAGTTGTAGTTGTATCTTTCTTTTGGGCTTGTATTTTCGGCCCCTCGTACATTCAGCACGTTTGTTATACTAATTTACGTAGTGTAGCTTCTTCGTGTACTCTGTTTGTGTGTGCTTTCATTTTGTAATGGCAATGCCTTCCATTTTTATTGGAATTTACGCCTTTGGTGCT
Organism: Viscum album; assembly: GCA_963277665.1. Taxonomy (NCBI): domain Eukaryota; kingdom Viridiplantae; phylum Streptophyta; class Magnoliopsida; order Santalales; family Viscaceae; genus Viscum; species Viscum album. Next base: position 1,949,703,261 of record OY728136.1, on the reverse strand, counting down.
AGTCTCCAGCCCCTGGCCTATGGAAGGCGGGCTTGGGGTAGTCACGACACGGGCCCCGAGGACGGTTCGTGACATTTTGGTGCTTGGTTTTTAATTGTTTGATATGTTTTGTGGATGAAATTTTGTTTGGTTGTTATGATATCACCCTAAAATGGAAATTGGCTAACCACTTATATTTGATAAATAAAATCATTGCACTTTGATTTATAAATTTAGTGTAAACGTCCCTAAAATCACATGAAATGTGATAAAATCCATTTTTTAAAATATAAAAAATGATATTTGATATATTTTAATGTTTTTATTTATTATGGGGGTGATTATTTGTTTTCATATGGTGTCAGATGATGTGGGGTTTATTTATTCATTCTTTTAGGGCATTTGGATGACGATGTGTTATTGCATGCTTTTTAGTGATAAGGTTATGGTTTGTTTCGGTGTGCTTTTGGGGTGCCAATGTGATGCTTTATTTTTCATCATGTTGTCTTCAATAAGGTGATGGTTTGTTTGGATTTTATTTTTTGTCAGTGAGGTGTTTTTTTTGTTTTGAATTTGTGGTTGAAAGGAAATTTTTTAATGGGAATGATGAGCTTCTTAGGATTTTTTTTTCAATATTCAAAAATATTGGTAGTGAAGAAAGAATTGGTTAATATTTATTAAGGTGGTTGGGGTTTGTTTTGTTAAATAAGAAGAAATTTAGTAACTATATATTAAATGATCAGATGTTTGGCATAATAGGATTGATTCTTAATAATGAAACAAATGGGTTGGATAATGTGATTTATTGAAAATTGAAATGTTTCTTTTGGTTCGTGTTGTGTTATGAATTTATAGGTGGAAGTTTTTGTGGGAATGGTGTGGGTTGGTTAATATTTTTTTGAACACGTACGTTGATATTGTGTTTTCTTTATTTATGTACTTGTATTGGATTGGTATTTTTATATACACCCAACCTGCATCGGCCACTATATGTTGACACATGGATTTTCACATGGGGGTGTTTTTTCCAACATCCACATGGCAATGATGGATGGATGGATAGCAGATCATTACTTCTCTATCATTCACGATAGTGGATATGCACTGCTTATGATGGATGAAGGTATATTAGTGAACTTTATAATGACCCATGTTTTTTAGGAAATGTGTTATTGGAACATTTTATGAGGGGATGGACCAAATATTTTCTAGTGAGAATTGATATGTCAGTGTCATGGGATGGATTATGGTGTAGAGGTTCATAGTAGGAGGAGGGATTTTTTTTTGCTAATTCAAGTTCATGATACCCCAATACTATACTCATGGTTTTGATGTGACAACCCAGGTGTTTGTAGAAGAGATAAGATATGACCATGTTGTGGGGTGGTGGAATAGGTATCTGTATAAATGATGCGATGTAATCATGCTATAGGGTTGTGATATATTGTATTCAGATGATTTGAAAGTTACATGATCTATGACATTGGGATGTGGGAGAATGAAATACGTGGTAAAGCAGTTTCAGGGACCCTTTATCAATATGAATCTAATAATATTATTATAAATGGCTTGAATTATATTAGGATTGTGAATTAGTGAGTTTGAGTGGGATATATAAAATGTCTTGGTGATAATGGTTCTGATGATATCCCATGGGTGCATTATTATTCTTCTTTAACATATGGATAATAAAATTTGGTTTTCCTAATGATTATACTTGCATTCAAACCCTATGTATATAAAATAAATTCTCAATTCCAAGAGTATTATGTGATCAATGTTGTTTATAAATTGCATGGAGATCAGGATAGTAGTTTTTTCCGTGCATTAGTTTTTATTTTTTGTATATAATTTTGGATACTTATACTTGTATCAGTTTTATTTGTACAAGAATAATGGGATGGTTTTGGTTTCAATTTATATTATATCCTGAAGATACTTTTGGAAGATTAATCTTCTCTCCAGATGATACATTATTAAATATGGTAATGCCTCCCATTTCATGATATTTTAATACACACAATGGTAGTTACTAATCCAGTTCCTATAAGATGTTGGACTATGGGGTCATTATCTCACTCCTTGTATTACAGTGTCATTTGATATGGGTGTTCATGAAAGAGTGGTATAAAAGGATCATGTTTGAGATATAGGATGGATTTTGGAGTAAGGAATGATAAGGATTTCATGGGTTGTATGTAAATAATTATAGTCATCCTTTGTGCATGGCATATCCCTAGGAGACTTCTAGGACATTGGATTTTGTGACCATTGTGATCCAGTACAAAAAATATAACATTATTGAATGACCATGTGAGGAAGACCTATTTGTATGGTAGATACCCAAGAGGTAAATTCATTATGGTGAATTTTTTTCTTTTTTAATTGGTTTATTTTGAGGGTAAAATCAATAATGTTAAATAAAATGAATGTAAAAAAATTTACATAATAAATGTTCTTAGAAAATCCTTGTTTCATTTTTTCAAAATGGATTCTGGAAATTGTAAACATTTGTCTTAGGCTGATGAGGCTCTGATGGTTGATCTGGTTGATTACTATAGGGAAAATTTGATTGATTTGGATGATTCATAGAAGATGTTTTTAGGGTATTTTTTTGTGTTACTATTTGGGGATGTAAGTGGAATGTATTTTGGATGTGAAGATATAAATCCATATGGAGGAGGTCGAGTTAAAATTTCATTTGATCTAGGTACCAATAGTGTATTGGGACCCTTTTGGAGATATGAATATATAGGTAGTGTCCTATTAGTTATGGGTGTTTTATCTAGGTGAGAAGAAGGACGAAGATGTTCCAAGGGTCAACAATCAGAAAGAGTTATGAATACACTTTATATTATTTAATACGAAGTAATTGAAGAGGAAATAGCTTATTCCATTTCAAAAAGTGAGTATTATAATATGTTATTTGGAGATTATGTTCAAGAACATTCTATGATTTACCCTATACCTTTTTCTAGATGAGAAGTCTCATGCAAGTCATTTTGAGTGGGACTGTTATCCTTATATATTTTATAAAATTACTCCATTTACATTTCCATAATATCTAGATGTTTAGAATAATGTGGATGTTGAAAATTTTATACACTTGATATGAGGTTTACTGTGATAGGGGAATCATCTTTATTCCATTAGGATATAGGTATCCAGTGATTGGTCTCCGGTACTAGGACCTTTGTGTTTTTTTCCAATGGGGATTGTACTTTTAAGCTTCCCTTCCAGCCTATTGGGAAAATAAGATTATGTGATTTTCTTAGAGATGTTTTTATTGTTTGTTTTTTCTTTGGGGTTTGAGGTCATCTCTTGAACTAGTTCCCAAGGGTTCATCATCCTCACTTTGGTATAGGTGAACTATTTTAGATGCATCATCAACAACAATTTCTGGTGAGATTGTTTTATTAGTAGGATCAATACGATTATCCTCTAAGGGGGGAGATGGAGTGGGTAGAGGATGAAAATAATATGTTCCTCAGTTTTAGGGAAAAAATATATTTTGGAAATAGAGGTAATAATTAGAATTTAGATAGAGGATATGATCATTTTCAGTTGATCATAGTGATGGTGAGAGTGAAAAAGGGGCTATAGATCATTTGAATTATTCTCAGTTTTTTATATACCATTGTTTTTTTAATAGATTGGTTCAAGATATTTTCTCTTCTTTGTTTCACCTGTTCTATTCCAATATATAGGAAAACATGTGGAGATCCATTCCATTCTATTTCTATTTACTACACTAGTAATAGTGTACACCATCTTTATTGATGTGTTTAAGAGGTTTAGAAAGATGATGGGGCCACATCAATCATGTAGTATATTTTATAAATATGTATGTATACATGTTATTCCATACTAGGAATATATTAGTTATATTTCATATTTTCTATTATTGACTACTTTAAGTGTACAGTTTTGTTCTCATATTTTGTAGTGCAATGTGTAGCATTCATCCACAAATGAGGATTTTGGGTGTGTATTTAGTTTTTAGACTCCCTTATTTATTTTATTAATGAAATTTCCATGGAATCAGTGGATGATGAGAAAGTGGGGGTTCTCGTAGTATTTCATGATATATTGGATGTTTTCTATAAGGATGTTTTGATTATAGCCAATGGATGTAATTTGAAGTTTATGATAGACTTGGAAGTAAGTGATTCTCCAATTTTTATGGATATTTATCATATGGATCTATATAAATTATGGGAGTGGAGTATTTAAATATATTTTAGGATCAAGATGATCTTTAATTGGCCAAGTTTGTCATCGTAGGGCAGTCAAGTATTTTTTTCAAGAATGTGGATTATATTTTCAATTTGTGTATACATTATGATAGGTTGAATTTGGTGGTGGTAAAGAATGGTTACTCAGATCAATGGATATATGTTCTTTTTACAAATTAATAGGGTGACTTGGTTTTCTAAGATCAATGTTTGATTTTGATGAAACCTTGTAAGGTTGATTGAGGGTGATATCTTGATGACTATCTTCAAATGAATGTATGGGAACTTCGAGTTTCTATTCGTTCAATTTAGTGTCACAAATGCACTAGTTCTGTTTATGGGACTCCAGATGTATATGATCCCGGAATTCACAGATCAATTCAATTTCATGTTCATAATATACATATTAATATACTCCATGTCGATGGTGGAGAATGTTCATACTCTTATATCTATCTTGAACGTTCATCAAAACCCCTGGTTCTATGAAAATGATTCATGTTTAATTTTTATACATGATATGTGCATTCCCGAGGGCATGTGTTCACTCCACATGTTCAGGGGTGGACCTATTGAAATTATATGTGGGTTTTTCTTGGGCACCATCTAAGAAGGTGTTATATTATTATAGCATACTTGGTCTTGTAGTATATTATTGGAGGATTGTTCACAATTTCTCCCAAGAAAATTCCCCATTATCTTTTCGATCAAGGAAGGACCTTGTTTTCTTGTGGATGGATCAGTTCTATATATAATTTTCCTACCTTAATTTATTTTTGGATTATGGTTTCAGTGCTTTAGTTTCTTAAGGATGGTGTGATTTTGTGGTGATTTTTGTTTCATCCCATATAAGATTCAGGTGCGTGTTGATGAAACAAATTCAAGTTATCTATAATAGGTCTATGAAGTAATGACCTTATTAGAATAACTATGTCAACCATAATTTGGAGTTATCATCGATTGTGCTTATGTAGGACTTTTGGTGGCATTACCTCAATTTGGTGGAACTTTTTGGTGTTCACAGATTATAATATTTTGAGTTTTATCTTTTATAATCCTGATCTAAATTATCATTATTTAATGTGTATTGATTTTATTTATGATTAGGGTTTTGAGATGCCATATACCTTAGAAAATTGGAATGATAGGGCTGGTGCTTTAAGGGTAAATTTATGGAACGATGTTTTTCAGGAGTCCGAGGATATTTGGAGAGTGTTGTCAGAGTTGAAATTCATTCACATAGATGCATGGTTGGTTGATGGTAGAGGTTGTTTGATTAAAATTATTCTGAAGTATTAGCTAATGATTTTGTTGGAGAAGTCTCAGTTGGGAGACTAATTGGAATAGGTTATGTTCGATTGAATTTTCTATTGTGATACTCTAGAAGGATGATCAGATGATGGTAAGAACTGGATGATGTTTTAGTGGACACTATTTATTTCAGTGGTAATGTATATGTGAGTCCTTAATGAGTTTCATTACTCACCATTTTTGGTACATGTTAATGTATCAAATATGTTCTATATCTTGAGGATGTAGTTTTTTTGTCACATGATGAAATGGGTGTTGGGGGAATTTTTGTGGAATTTTTTGGAATTCCATCATATTATAGTTGTGGATCATGTACCTATAAGATTTTTTCAACCATTGATTATTACTCAGTTTATATGGGATGATATATCTATATATTTCATCATAATGTTACCCCATGGTTAGGTATGTTATGATGTTATCTTTGTGACCACGAATCGATCAATGAAATCAACCAAATTCTTAGTGATCAATGACTCGGGTGTAGTCAATTTTCTATCTATTAGGAATGTGGATGAGGTTATGTGATTTCATGTAGTTCCTAGGTCCCTCGTCTCATATTTGAATAAAACGTTTACCAAACAATTCATTAATGTATTGAAACATTATTTTTGCACTCAGTTTCTCCTCAGCACTACTTCCCAACCTCATACCGATGAGTAGATAGAGTTAATTGTCAAAACATTGGAGGATAAATTAAAAGGGTGCATCTTATACTTCAACTGATCATGAGAAGAAAACATTCCCCAGGATTAGTTTTCTTATGAAGAATATATCAATAATCCATTAGCATGGCCCCATGGTAGGACTTTTATGGGAGTTTATGTCATTCTCTATTATGTAATACAAGGATTGGAGAGGTATATGTTCTTGGTTCTGATATAATACAGTAAATAAATGAGATGGTTTTATTGGTTTTTGAATGGATGAAAGTAGATCTAGAGTTGATGAAGGCCTATTCCAATCGAAAGTGGATGAAATTTGAGTTAAATGTTGTGGATATTGTGTTCTTTAAGGTTTCCACTCAACATGGGATGAATGGGGATATCAGGGGATTAAGGATTCTCATAGGTTTTTTTGGAACAATTGAGGGTATGGGAAAATTTTATGAGATGGTGTATCGATCAAAATATCCACCATGGTTGGAGAGGATCCAAATTTTCAACATCTCTCAGTTTTGGTCTATATTTCTGATCACTCTCTTGTAATTTACTAGTGATAGTCATATATAAAGGATAAGACAACATTCATTTAGTGGCCAACAATGATCCATGATCATCTCGAGAAAGCCTTTTAAGTACATACAATACATTTGTTTTGAATGTTGTGGAGTTGCGGTGACCTAGAGAATAGTACATTAGAATGTGATACATAGATATGTTCTTAGTGTCTATAGCTATTTTGGGGTTTTCCTTTATTTTTCTTATGATTTGATGTTTAGATCATGTTGTGGTATGATTTGCTCTATTTTCTTGATGTGAGACGTGTAAAAAAAATTCAAGCATAGAAAAAGGGATCACTTGAATACTCATAAATACACTTTAAACAACAATGTAATTAAACCCATATGGGATATTCATTGTTGCATTGAGATGATTGTATCTTGACATAGAGTTTTATGTTCGTGATTTTAATGGTTTTGGGAGTGTGGTTTATTTTTTTGTATCCATTATAGATATAGGATATTTGGAGGTTGAGATGATTGTGCAGTAGTTGTGTGGTGTCCTAGTTATGTTAATGGGGTTAGTTTCATATAGTTTTGTTTGATTCATTTATGTTTCTATTCTCATGTATGGTTTTAGGTAGTGTTGTTGATTAACGATATGCTTTTGTGGTATCTCATGGGGTTGTTGTTTTGAACACCTTCCATGTGAGCATGGTTTTTCAGTATCAATGGAGATAAGTATTACATAAGTATCTAATGTAATGGATTGTGACTCTTTATCCTTTTTTCATTCTATATTTATGTTTTTTTAGGAATATATGGGGAGGCTCATGGAAATTTTATGGTGGTTGGAGGTGCATTATAAGTGATGATGTATATTCATGTAGTGAATGGTTTATACAATGTGAATTAGTGGTTCATGAATTGGGTAGCAAGATAGTTTCACAACATTTATGTGTCTAAGTGGTGATTGAAAGGTGAAATCATGATGATTAATTAATTATATATAAGGTGATGTGAGTTTCTGTGGATTTTGGAAATTTAGGGAAACCTATGGATATCACATCATGAATGGGTTACATGATAAATTATTTCTGATTTCTGCATTATAAATAGTTCTTTCAACCAACCCCCTATTTATCATGTTGTGTCTTTTTTCCTATATCATTCTGGATAAACCCAAAGTGCCATGAGGATATTTTCTATCCCTCTTACTCCAACATTGATGTGTAAGTTTCGGTGGATCCCCATTCGATATCCTTAGTTATTTCACTTCTCATTCCCATATTTTTCACATGTTACTCTCTCGGATATCCATTGTAGTGGTATGGTTTTTCCTTTTTCTATAAGTATGGGTTGTGTTTATAAAATCCATTGATGTAATGTAGGTGGATACATGATCTTGTTTTTTGGTTAGGGTTTCTTGGATGTTCATAAATTTGTAGTCTTCTTCATGATTGGGAAGTTCATTGAGATATGTGATCCTACATTTCCCACTTTTGTGCATCATGTGAAAGGGTTTTAACCATGTTTATATTACCGGTATGGTTTAAAATTTCATAATAAATACAAATTATTCTAAAAATCATAATTTAATAGGAATGTGAAATGATTCCCATTACCTTAACACATTGATATTACTATGATGTTGTAATTTTATGGGTTAAAATTAACACTGAATGTCATGGTCTTTTGGGGAAATTTTTTTGCAGTATTGTTTTTTATTGTGGATCTTTTTTGAGTTTTTTGTAATATCACCCCAAAATGGTAATTATCAAACCAATTATATTTTTTTAATAAAATGGTTTCCCCTATATTTTAGGATTCTATGATTTTGACATTACAATTAAGTAAAATGGGGTTAAATCCATGTTATGAAGCCTATAAATTGATCTTTCATGTGATGTGATGTGTGTTCATGTTGTGGAGTAGGATTTGTGGTTTGGATTTAGAGTGTGGTGGTGCTTGGTTTTCTTGGCCATGCATTTGGGGCTACTGGGTGATGGTCTATTTGGACAAGATTATGATGGATCAAAGTGTTGGTTTTTTGACTGTTCTTTTTGGATAGTGAGCTAATGGTTTTTTGTCCATGATTTTGTGGAATAATGTTAATGGGTTTTTTCAGGATTCTAGGGTGGTGAGGTGATGTTTTTATGGGAATGATTATCTTCTTGTGATGTATGTTTCTGTTTTTATATTTACTTATGTCAGGATGGAATAATTGGATAATAATTTTTTATTAGATTTGGTTTGGTTTAGGTTAATGGGATGTAAATTATTAAAGAAAAATAAATAATGGGCTATGTAGTTATGTGTGGTTTATAATATATATTGAAAAAAATGTTATGGATAATCTGATTTGTAGAAATAAGATGTGTGGCTTATGGTTTTTGTTGTGTTATTAATTTAGAGGTGGCTATAAATGTTGGGATGTTGTGAGTTGTTTATTGTATAGTTTTGAACCTATAGGATGAATTTTTTTGTTGATATATGTATATATTTGTAAATTAATTTTGATTCCTATACACAACCCCATCCATATCGATAACTATGTGTCGAAACCCATATTTTCACATGAGGATGTTTTTTCCAACATCACAGTGATGATGATAGATGGAAATCTAGCCAGTGTTTCCAACTCTCTCATTTGGGTGAGCATATATGCACTGGTCTTGATGGATGGGGGTTATTTTATGAATTAGGGAATGTGATCATAAATTTTGGGTGAAATGTAATATGATCAGGTAGCAAGTTGGTGGCCTAGGATTTTCAGGCAATAAGTGATATGTTTTTGTCCTGGGGTAGCTTATATTGGTGGTCATTCATGGTTGAGGAGGGAAAGAGGTTGATTTTACTCATGTTCACAATAACCAACTACCATGGTAATGGTTGGGATGTTATATCAAAGTTTTCTATAGGATATATGAGATGTTATCTTGTTGGGGACAGTGACCAAGTGTTTTTAGGATTAATGTGAAGTGATTGTGTTGTGATGCAGTTTTATATGTTATTCGGAAGAGATTGGAGTGCTAATATGTACTGAGTTGGGGTGTGAGATAGGAATATTGAAAGGAAATTTGTGTGTGGAACCCTTAATTGTTATGATTATTGTTATATTATTATACATAGATTGAATTATTTTATTATTACTCCATGGGAATGTTGGGAAGGATAGTTAGGATATTTATGTTTTATTGATTCTGATTTTTTCTCATAGCTTTATTAGTATACATATTTCACATTTTTTAAAAAGAATCTAGTTTCCCAACTAAGTATACATGCATGATCACCCCACGTATATAAAATTGTTTCCTGGTTTCTCAGAAGATTATATGGATTCTGTAGTACATTAATAGCTCAGACCTCAAGTTGATTGGTGTGTCTTTAATCTAACATTAATATTGGGTATTTACTTTTGGATACTTTTATTCGTAGTAGTTTTATTTGAACATGCACTATGGGTGGTTTATGTTAATTTTTTTTATTATTATAGGAATTTTTATGTTTTTGATTCATCTTATCTCTCGATATTATATTATTATAGAGGGAAATCCTTCCATTTTAATGAGATATTTATACTGTTGTTGTTAGTTTCAAATCTGGGGCCAAATAAGGGATGGATTTATGGTTATTATCTTACTCCCTCCATTGTGATATCAACAGTGGGAGGGTGTCAGGAAATTCAAATACTAACTATTTTCCTTTTCTTCATTAAATTTTATTTAAATATAATTATTTAAGTATATATGATTCTCAACATTTAAAATAATTTAATTCATGTTTTATTGATCTCTAATATTCCCAAGGTAATAAATAATTTTTTATTTATTAATAAAATATATATATATAATTATTATAATGTTTTAAAGTATATTTGTGCACAATATAATGGATAAAAATATTTATTTTATTAATTTATTGTTGAATATATATTTATTCACCATAATTTTAATAAAATAGTTATTTACAAATAAAATATTTTATTACATATATATTTTTTTTAATAAATTATGAGGAGTTCAAGTTGACGAAGGCTTTTCCATGTGATAAATATTAATTTACAAGTTAAAAAAATATTTATCATTCACCATGTTATAAATCAATATATTATTATTATTATATGTGTTGGAATATATTATGTATTTTAATAGTATTTATGATCTAGTATTCAATTACATGACATTTTATTATAAATCCTTACTCTATAAATAGATAGTTCTATCCATTTTATAGTGTTAATATCAACTTGGGAATCATTGTAAAAAAAGGAATTCTCCATCCATTCGTCCCACTCAATTATTATAAAAATAAAAAAATATATTCAAACATAAAGGATCTTGAAGTGATTAAGATTAAATATTCACGATTATTGATATAGGAAACTATCAACCAAAAATCATTCAACTTAGTTCACATGTCAAATGAGAATATGTAGATCACAACAAGGGGGATTTTATACATGGATCCTTACAGCAGAACAAAGGTTATCTGTAAAAGGGTTTTTTAATCGATCAACATCATCTATGAAGAGTTTTACTTGTGAGTTATTATTTATTTCTGATTATAAATAAATTGATTATAAATTTTAAATGAAATCATATTCTCTAGGATCCATTTTATCTCAATATCAAAATTTTGTTGAAAAATATTTTCACCCATGGAATTAATGTAATTTAAGATATTATGAATGATTTATAAAATTTAAAATTCCATATGGTCAATTCTCCCACCATGTGTCTTTAACAATGCCTAAAAACATCAAGTGGTACCCTAGTGGTAAAATATTAATATTTATTATTATTTATTTTATTGTTGATCAATGATTCAAAAAAGTGGTTAGTGATTTCATTTTTTAATTATTCATTATATAATCCAATTTTTAATAATTTTCTATTGAATTATAAATTATCGTCATTATGTTCTTCATTATATCAATATATTAATAAAATGTGAATAATTATTTCATATTGCATTAGGAATTACTATGATTTTTTTCCAGTTAGAATCGGTTACATGTAGTGTTGTTAGAGTACCTATTGTGTACCATAGTATGCTGCATCTATATGTGTTATGGGATAAATGACATGACACAGAGTAACTAAATGTGGTGTATTTTTTTCACAAAACATGTAGAAGGGTCTAACTTGGGAAACATGTTCTCAGATTACACAATGTGTGGTTGGCATACATGTTGTGTAGTCTGCACAGTTTAGTAGTAAATTTTTTGTAAACCATGTTGTCAAATACATGGTCAAAACCAAGTGAGAATGGTAGCATATAAAATTAATAAAACACCCCAAGTGTATCCAGTGTGAAAGATATGTAGTTCATTATTTCTTTTGATTGAATTACACAAAAATCCATTTATCGAGTCAAGAAGGCCAACAACTAGTAGAAGACATGATGTGTAGCTAGAGTACATGTTTTGTGGTCCTACTACTGTTAAACCCATTAGGTCACTTCCAAATTTGAGTGGACACATGTAATTAATTATACTTGGTGCTTATAAACCATCTACATATTTTTATCCAGATGACATACATTCCAAATCCCAATTCATGTATTCTAGGTACGCAATAATTGAGGTACACAATGTGTAGCTCATATGTACGCATCATCTAATAATGGAATAAATTATATAATTGAATTAAATTTAATTCCAAAATGTTTCATTAAATAATTATTTTACATATTTTAACATGTTTTTTATAACACCATGAGATTTTAGAAGTGTAACATTGTGTTTGATAGTGTATATGACACACAATAGCAAGCCACACTAAACTATGATATACTATTTAAATGTTACTGTTATAACCTAGTTGTTCAGATTTATGGTATGAATATGAATATATGTTTATATAAAATAATGTGAAAATATTTTAGAATAATAAAATATATTTTTAATTAATGACTTAATTTAATATATATTTATTATATTCTTTAAAAATATATTTTTTATAAATGTTTGTTAATTTTTTGAGAAAATAAAAAAAAATTCAAAAAATATTATTATATAGTAAAAGATGAAATTTATTTTTTAAATCATCATTTCAACATTAACATAGTGTTATATATTGGGATTTTTCCTAAAATAGTGATTTCAAATGGAATAATTAAAATACCGATTTTTATAATTTTCATTTATTTTCCAAAAATTCATTAATATAGAATTCACATTATTATTTTAATTGGATTTCAATGTAACATATGAATAATTCAGTTATTTTTAATACAGCTAATTACATTTAAATTTTAATATCCCCATACTTTGTATAAATTTATTTTAGGATTAAGAACAATTTTTACTGAATACAATTTCTAAGATAATAGTGCTTCTGATTTTTATATAATTAAAATAACCCATAATTTGTAATTATTTAAATTAAATTTATATATTATATATATATTTCTATAAAAATTAAAATACATATAATGATTATTACAATTTATAGTGTAAATATATGTTTATCATTTTCTTAAAAAATATATTTATTTAAAACCTGTTTTGGACACATTTTGTTGTTTTATTTCCAAATTATTCTTTTTAGAATATGTGAATATATTTTGATTTAATGGATTAAATATTTTATGTAATCATAAAAAAATTATCTAATAATCTCAATTTATTTTTTGGTAATAATGAATTGAAAATAACTGAAATAAATATTCTACGCTATAAAATGGTACGTTAAGTTAGCATGAGATAAAAATAAGTGATAAAGACACCATTCCACATATTATTTTTATAGGGTCAATATTTTTATTCCATTATAAAATTATTTTTGTGGTTAAATTATTTAATAGACTCTTTTCATGGGAATTTAACAATTTAAAAAGATAAGGAAATAAAAAACAGAAATTTTCACGCTCTTTCCCCCAAATATATTCTATATGCTCACTTAGGGATAAAAATTAGTAGTCAACGAAGATTAAAATATATTTTTAGTATTATTAAATTATTATAATTATCTTAATGAAATTTATTTATTACACAGTTTCCTTAATGTCATATATAACGGCGATACAATGAATGTGCAGATATTGGAAAACTGAATGTAAATAATTTTAAAAACGATGAAAAATGTTTTTAAAATGAGTTATAGTTCCAAAATAAATTAATACTAAATAATTAAGTATTATTGTTTTTTAAATTGAATATATTTTACATTCATTATTAAATTCATGGGTCTAAAGTCAATTTAACTGAATAGTTTCAAAATGTTGTTAATGAAATTTTACGTTATATATTAATTGGTTAAATTATTTAAAAATATTAATAATAAATCATGATTAGAATTAATATGATAACTGCTTTAATAAATTTCAATTTTATATTTATAATTAATTATTGATCTTATAAGTAATATTATAACCCATTCGGTTAGAAAAGTCTTTACTCTGATTAAGGTAAAAATGGTTTACCAGTGGTTAAACCAAGAGATAAGGGTTAAATTAAAATAAAAAATTGATAAATCTTATGTTTGGGAAAATTCTCAAATATATCATATACTAAATTCATAATCATTTCCATTTGAAAGTATTTTATTTTAATTTGACCTTACAATAATTATATATTTATTGAAATTAATTTTTTCCTCCCCTCACAATTAAATGGAATCATCCTCTCCAGATTTATTCAAATTTAATAGAACGTATAGTTTTTATATTACCTTTAAAAATATCTTCCTTACTAACCTTATCACATCAGAGAGGACTTTTTTCCGTAAATCCCTCTTAATAATGCTTTTATTGTAAACCAATGTAGGTTTTCTGAAAAGGAAGTATCATTCTTAACCAGTAATTTTTGATTTATTTTTTATTACAGCTCCTTAATATGTTATTCAACTATGATAATTTAATAAATTCAGTATATGACATATAAAATTAATATTTGGGATAATATAATACCCTATATTCATATCATCTTCCATAAAATGTAAAATGAAACCATCGTTCGTGGGTATAGTAGACTACCACCTCGCAGAATGATCTAATTCATTTTCCATCACCACATTTCATTGATTTTTACACTGTTAAATTTATAATATATATTATATTAATGGAATATTAACAAATTTTTAATATAATATATCGTATAATTTCTTAACATCTAGTTTACTAGAAAATGACAATGTTCATTGTTAGTTTTTGTGCATTACCACCTACACGAATCGATATTTTTTTTTTTCATAACTACATAATATGAATAATATATAAAATTATATTTAAGTAAATAATATAATTTATAAGTTGTAAATTATATTATAAAAATATGAAATAATATTAATCTGCATTCCATCATGATCATTGAAAATGAAATTTTTCCTCATGCGTATGTATGGTTTACCATATCTAGGATTGTAACATGGTTAATTTTTCATTACCAAATTGTAAGGTTTGTTTAAAATTTATAATAGATTTATAAAATTATAATTATGACATGATTATTATTCTGAAGATGATTGAAGAATTATCTATTTTACCATATTCAACTGACCAATGTTATTTTGGAAATATGAAAAAAATATTTTCAATAAGTCCTACATAAACATAATTGATAATGAAATAAAATTGATCATAGTAATTAATAAAATAAATGTAGTGGAAAAATTGTAAATTTTTCTTGATAAATTAAATAAATAAAAAAATTTATTATTCTGCAACATGAAAAATGTATGTGATGAGTTAGATATGTGGTATGTGGGTTTGCCTTCATTTCATAGTGGAATATTTTAAAATTATGCACCAATTTCATTTGTGTGGGGTATATACTAACAATTATACTTGATATATAATGAACCATTCCTAATTTATTTTATTAAAAGTTTCAATAATAATTATTTGTACCAATAATATTAAACATGAATGTTACCTAATAGTAAGGGAATTCATAACTCAATTTATTTTCATTCATTTATATTACATAATCATTATCCATGATATTCTAATAATATTCATGAAATTTATTTTTGTTGTTTTATCTTGTATTTAAAATATTTAAGTTGATTTAAATTTGATACACATTATTAAATTTTTTATTAATCCACATATTAACTGATTGATATTCATAATTTATTTCATCTCAATGTCCATTCCATTGAAGTATATTTTTTATAATGTAGATATTTATTTTTTTGATTTTTTTAATACCCCTTTTATATTTTATATAATTAATATTTTTATATTCACTTTATTTAACATTTCTCTAATATTATTTAATTCATGGGGTTTATATTTCAAATGTTTACATAATGGTAAGGGTTTATTTCAATATCTCATCATTTTTTGGGATTTTTTCATTTTAACCACTAATTATGATATTATTTTATATTTTTATCATAAAACAAAATTATTTTAGGGCACTATGGATATATTTATATGTTAGAAGAATTCAATACATTTGAAATATTTACTTACTCAAATTACATTACATGTGTTTTTGAGGAAAACCGACTTTGGTTTTATACTCAGTTGCGAATCTTTTTCAAACATATAAATATTTTCTATAAAATATTTTTAATTATATTATTAATATAATTCAATGAATTATTAATTAATTTTTTAACACGTTTTTAGTTTTTTAAATTCTTGAAATGATATCTTTTTTTCTCTTTCCTAATAATGAAATTTTATATTTTTTTCCAAAAATGTGAAAATGATATTTGTATTTACATAACTAAAAAATAATCATTTTTCACTATTGTGGAATGTAATTTATTTGAAGATTCCATTAAAAGATCATATTTTTATTTTAAAATTTAATTATTTCCCCTATAATTATGATTTTTTTAAATTTTGATTTTTAAATGTAATGGTTATTTTCTGGAAGAATATTTTAAATGTTGTTATTATGGTATTTATATTCTTAAAAATAATATACCAATTATTTTAAATATAATATACTAGAGATATGTTTAAATGATACCATCGTTATTATTATTTGGTGGATTATGATTAGTTTAAATAGGGAAGGTATTGGCATTCACAATCTTGATTAATTTTTTAGAAATTAACTTTTACTCGAACAATTTACTTTACTGTGTTCCTTGGATAGTACATTTATCATAAATACCCATATCATTTTTTTAGATATATTATTTTTCCCTAATTCAAATACTATTTATAAATATTTTTCTTTTAATTTTTTTTATTTACTGGTGATTTTTTTTATTTCATATTTTTATTTCAACATGCATATTTATTTATAAGGAAAACTATATATGAGTTTAAAATATCATTCAATGTATAAGGAATACTTTGTAAATGTAGTGACTGGTGGTTCCGAGTTATATATATCACCTCAATTCATCAACAGCTCTAGTGAAAAAAATTCAGTATACTCATATAAAATGTGTTTTTGGTGTATTCCAAAATATCAATTGAACTATCTTGGAAGAGTTCATTGATAGTATAAATGTAATGATATCTGAAATCCTGACATATTATAATTTTCATTTACTTTATTTTGTATTATGTTATTATTATCCAAGATTTTTTTTATTGATATTATACATGTATGCATTCTATTCTCATGTTATTTATTAAAATCATGTGATTATAGTTATTTATCATTCTATATAAATTTTTTCACGTTTAGTCATGATAGAATCCAAAATACACAAACCATACAGATGTTATAGTATCACAATGATTTTTTCTATTAAATATGATATGAAGAAAAAATATTTTATTTATTTGAAGGATGAAGAATATTTACTTTCATTATGACTTATTTGTTTTATTTTTTAAAATGAAAGTTGAGATTCATGTATATATAATATTTAACAATAATAATAATTTTTCTAAAAATTTGGGATTAGATTTATTGAATGTTATTAGAATGTAAAAATGTTACTATCCTCTCTATGATAATAGAGTCTTGAATATATTGATGTTATTAGTGAATTTCTACTAGAAACATTTGAGCTATACGTAGAAAAAAACATAAATAAAGGAACAAATCCCTATGAAAGAATTTTAGGACATTATACAAAGAACATAGGTTTATAATTAAGATGAGGACGGATTAATATTTTTATATAGTATAATTGGTTAATGATATTATGGATAATTATAATTTGAGGTCATTGGTATGTTTTTTATATTTTGTGTGATGGGATTTTTACATAATTTATGATATATTGGGTTATATTTATGGGAATAAAACCCATTGGTTTAATATATGTTTTTGTGAAAATTTTATTTGAGGAATGTTTCTTTATTATATATAAATATGTTAAAGTATATTAACAAACTTTAGGGCTAATATGATCAACAATGTTAAGCTAATAATAGTTAGTTAAGATTATTTTTTGTTCAAAAAAATAAGTCGTATAGGAAACCATTTTTGTCAAATAGTGATTCCTTGACTATTATTAATTTTTATGATCTTAATCATATTCATTTTAATGTTATTGGTATTATATTCATATATTTTAAAAATAATCAAAACCCAGTTATGATAGGACAACCCATCATATCTAGTATCCTGATAGAGCTTGAACCCACAACTGAAGGGTGATAAGGGTGTGTCACATCCAACTGTCTAATATAATGTCATAGTTAGTATGAAAGTATTCTTATAAATTATTTTAGTAGATAAATATTACATTTATTATTTATTATTAAATATTATTTGAAAAAATATTTGGCATTTTGAGGAACTTATGATTTTTCAGGATATTTTTTATTGTGATTTTTTATATATAACTATTTGTTTTAATATAATGCAATATTTGGGAAGTGATCAATCAAAATGTATATTTTTATTTTAAAAGGTTTGATATCACTTTTTAGGTAACAAATTTGGTCAATTTTAGAAAAATTTATGTTAATTGGGATGTACGGTTATTTATATGTGTAATAATGTAATTTGAACCGTTAGAAATTTTCAAAGTAAAATGGATTATTTCATTAAATGTTGGTTTTTAATTTTTTTATTATATTAAAATTTTATAACAATTACAGTTTTGTGATTACATAAATAGATGATTAGTAGAATTATATTATTTTATGGTATTATGATTTATTAAAATGTAATATTATTACATCACGAAAAAATATTGGATTTTCACTTTTTTGAGTAAGAGATGAAGTGTTTATTGATTGAACCACAAAAATGATGAAACAGTGATTATGAAAAAGAAATATATTAAGTATCAATATTACTATATGTTCATAGTCTATATGGTAATGTAATACCGAAAATATAGGAAAAGGATCTCGAAATAAAAATGTTATCTTATTATAATCATTTGCAATAAGGTTATTGTCTTTTAATCCCTCATTGATCTATGGTTTTATTATCATTAAATTTATCATTACCATATTCTATATCACTCTATATTATTCCCGGGGAATTAATTATCACCACAATGTCTATATTTTTACATCCCATTAATTTTATCCTATTTTGGAACATAGTTTTGTGCTATTATAGAATGCCTTTTTTATTTACTTTTCTTGTCTTCTTAAGAGGTTGTTTTATTATCCATTTTATAATGTTGATTTTCCATAGAAAAAAATTCCAATTTAAAAATCTTGAACTGTGAGAAAAATTTCAAATAGTGAATACCAATTTTATTTATGGTTGAGATAATATTCCACCATGAGATTTTATGTACATGAACATTATGTTCGACAATGTATATAATGTGCATCATTGAGCCTAAACAGACTCTGATATACTATTTAAACAGGACTATTAGAAACTATATATTTAAATTGGATGTTTTAATATGAATAAACACTTTTTAAAAATTATGTATTAATTTTTTAGATGATTAATCTATATTGGTAAATAATGAGAAAATTTTTACAAAAATCTTTATATGCTTTAGAAATATATTTTTCATTAAAATTATTTATATTGTTTTTTTTAGAAAATTATATAATTAATTTATAAAAAATTTAAAATTATATTCTAAAAAATCATAAAAAAAATTGGCAACTATCCTGACCAAATTAATCTATGGTGATATTTTTTAATTATCTAAAATGATTTATTTTCAGTGAATAGTGAAAAATACCACATTTTTTTGTAAAACTGTAATTTCATTTCAATAAATTATATAATTTAAAAGTCGCTTGACATTATTCTTTTCACGTTAACATAATTACTATTTATTTAAATATTATCTAATTAATTAAATTTTAATATTCTTCGTACCATATTTTCCAATACGATTTTTTAACTTAAAAAATTATTTGTGTGTAAATTTTTTTTACTTGAATAATGTTTCAATATTTTATTTAATTAAGATAATAAATAATATTAAATTATTTATATAATATTTAAATATTATATATATTTATATATTATTTTAATTTCCTATAAATAATATTACTAATCAAAGAGTTGATCATCTTATGCTTAAAAATACATTTTTTTAAAATAAATTTTTTGATACATTATTCATATTCAATTTTAAATTAAATTATTCCAATAATGCTAATTTAACTTTATAAAATTTTATATATTTTTAAATAATATTAATTAATTATTGGTAATAAGGTCAAATAATTTTTTTTTATAATGAATAGTATTATCTGAAAAAATTGACATCGTAATAAATTGATCAATTGGATTATCTGAGTTAAAAAGTAATTGATAAGGCCACCATTGTCATACTAATAATTTTATAATTAATTTACTTGTACCATTATAACCATATGTTCTATATTTTATTTTTTATTTTACACATTTCAACTAATGTTTTCTTTTTCAAAATTTAAGTAATGAAAAAAATAAAATGTCACACCAATTTCATTAAATATCTCTAATTAAATAAATTGGTGAAAGATATATTTTGTTAAAATATATTAATTGTTATTTATAGTATAATAATTTAATTATCATTTTTTAAATTAATTTTTAATTTTTTTTAATTTGGAATTTAACATAAATTCTTATACAATACTGGCACAATGCAATTGCAAATAGTGGAAAACTACAGGTAATTAATTTTATGAAATTCGAATGTAATGTATTTAGGATGAGTTCTGGTTATTAATAATTTTTTTTTTCTAATAATGATTAAATATTGATTTTGGAATGGATTATATTATTAATTATTTATTATCTTCATTTTATTAATGTCAAATTAAATGTATAGTGTCAAAAAATACATTAATATTATTTAATGTAAAAAAATTACAATATATTATTTGAAAATCATAAATACCATGGATGAGGTAAAATATAATGAAATATGGAATAAATTTGAACCATTTACCATTTAGGATCCAACTTGTTTTATTATAAGTAAATTATAACACTTTTACATAGTAAATTTTTAATGATGGTTAAGGATAAACCATGTTTCCTAGGATATTAATCCAATAGATAAGGTTAATTTTATAAATAAACATATATAATCACTATTATTTTAAAATATTTCAATAATATACTATCCCAAATCAAAACCCATTTTCATTTTTTTGTAATTTAATTCAATGTGACCTTATTATAATTTCAGAATTTAAGAAATTCCAAAATTTCACAACACGTCACTTATAAAAGGGCCCCACATCTCCTATTTCACCAACAACTAATATTTATTTTGTTTTTGATAATCCTTGATTATATCGCTTAATTACATTCCTTACCATTTCTTAGTCACGTTGTTTTGATCGTGAAACCTTCCTATGAAGGATTTTGGTGTATACCTACTAACCTGGGCCAAAAAATATATATAATTCTTAAATGAGTGTTTTATTTTATTTCTTCTTAACCTAATTATAATATTAGTAAAAAAAATTCATATAATTAAATAATTGTCTTTCTTATACTGATATTATTTACTGTTAATATAATATAATATATCCATGTCCTCCTCCATCAAATGGAAATGAACAAATCTTTTTTTTGTACGGAGGATTACCACCTTGCAAAATGATGTAAATAATTTTCCATCACCACCACTAACAGATTTTTTTAATGGTTGGTTTAATCTATATATACAGTTTTCATTATATATTTATCAATTTTGAATGATAAGATATCATATAATTTCACCCTTTCCAATTCATGGAAAATGATAACTTAGTTTGTACATATGTGTTGATTACCACCTCTAAAAAGTGATGTGATAAGTTTCTGTAACCACACCACATTAAAAATATATATAAGTTATATTAAATAAATAATATTATATTTATGTTGTATTTATCATTATAAAAATAGATAATAATACTTATCTTCTATTCATCATGATCATTGAAAATGGAACATTACTCTTGAGTACATACAACTTTCTGCCTCAATGAATGTAACATAGTTCGTCGTTTCTTAACCACATTTCTTGGTTGGTTTTAAAATTATAATTAAAATAAAACAGTGATTATTATTTAATTATTATAATTTTCTATTTTTTGAACAATGACGAATTTTACCGTATTAAACATATCAATGTCATTTCGGACATATGAATAGAGTTTCATCAAATAGTATGATATGAATTTATTTAATTGTTCTACTAAATATAACAAGGTAATAAATAATATAAATGTAATATAATTTAGGAAACTGGTTTTCGATCATGTATGAATCCTTTAAATGTCACTCTAACTCTATATTTTGGACCTAATATTGACACATAATGAGTTTTAAAAGTATTCAATGGTGTTTGGGGCTTATTTTAATCTCGTACCCCGTGATTGTAAAATAACTATGCCTAGATCATAGTTTAAGAAAACCAAGTGTGGAGGCCACACGGTTTGAGAAAAACATGTTGACAGAGCCTTACCACATAGTTGGTGGATAGTTTCCCTAACTATAAATCCTCATTATGTGGTACACCCATTTTTCTATGTACCCATTCATGGTTTGTGCACGGTTTTTAAAACCATGCAGACAAACCATGAATATGTGAAATTTTCGATAATTTTTTCTTTTTTACCCTTAATGATATAATTAATCACTTCTTCCATAATTTTATTTCTAGTGGGATGAGCCTAAATTTTATCACAATTTTGAGCTTTTTGGTTCTCATCATTGGGATCAAGAGATCTCTTGAGTCTTAAATCAATTCGAGCTTCAATTCATCACGTTGGTTGTGAATAGTTAGTTCTTGAGTTCTTTTTTGGTATTCATTGTCTCTCTTTCTCATAACATATATATTGATGAATATGTGTTTTAACTCTATTTCAGAACAACTCTATTTCAGAAAAAAATTAAAGGCTAATACTGTTACAGTATAGTAATACAACACTTGGGTGGGTGGTCTGTAACTCATCCCTCCAAATTATTGAATTTCGAAAATAAATGTGGGGCCTTCCAATTTCATCGGGTTTCATTAATTGAATTTTTATTCCATGATATAATCATTACAACTATATTGTTATTATATTTCCAAATATATTATTGGTTTTTAGTGGCAACACCCTCAACTCCATCTATCCCGTGTAGGATTTTTTTCTGTAATTTTCAATTTAGTGATTTCATAGTTTTTGGCCACTATTTAGTTGTGACTCAACATTACCTTTATAAGTTTAAACTATTCTATATTAAATAAGTTGATTTAAATGTTGAATTTATAATGGAAGGTATCATGTTTTCTAACCAACTGACCTTTCTAATGTAAGTTCCTCGACATGATAATTAAATGTGAAATGTAAATTGTAAAGTATACTAACCATATTACATGGCCTTTTTAAATGTAATTGAATAATAGGTTTTATGTATGAATCACCCATTACAATTTTAATGGTAGGTAGAAGTGTCAACATTAATTTTTTGTACATTCATTAAATGTATTAAATGATTGGTTTTAGGCTACGTGCACATGTCACACTAATGAATTAAGAGGCATCAACCTAATTTATTTATCGATTAATTATTACCTGATTAAAGGGTTTCATTCTAGTTGACATTATCACACTAATGAAAGGAATGGATTGAACCAAATGGAATATTTTATGAATTAATTATCAAATAAGAGTGTCTTGACTTGATCTCCCCTTTTATTCCTTAGGCAACACCTTGAGCACTCAGGAAGCCTATTCTGATTAATGGATGCAGCATACACTGATTGACACCCACCTATATCATGATCCTTTTTTAACATTGGATGTCTAGTTTGACATTGTAGGATCCCTTAAATATGATTACAAGATTCCTTGGAGGTACTCCTCGGATCCATCATTGAAATTTAGGTTTCATTATTAAATACCATTGGGCCAATTCATTTCATAACCTTTTTACCTTGGATGAACTCCTTGGCCTCTGTAGGAATCTTATTGTGGAATTAATGGGACAATGATCCATAGATTTAACTATTAAACATATCCAAGAAACAAAAATAACTGGTTTGGTGACCTCGGAGGTCTATGTTTTCTTGGTTATTTCCCTAAAACATCAATATTATATATCATTACAGATTACCTTGATACATCTTAGAACTGTCACTATAGCTGATATGTGACATGATTTTATAATGTAAATAATTGAATAATGAGCTGGTAACATGTTCAGACTCTAGATATGGTCTGAATCGGTTAATTTTGTATTTTGTTATATTTTAATGATTTAACTTCTATATGTATGATGTCACACAGTTATATTTCAAATAAATGGACCAGATGTCATAGACCCCATTGTTGGAACTAATAGAAATATGGGATTTAACATCGAATTATTAACAATGGGTTTTTTTTAATTGACCCTGATAGATTGTGTGAGAAATTTTTAGCATCTGTTTTACTAAAAATGAAAGGTAAAAAATTTAATGAGTGGTTTTTTGCATTAGTTTTACTAAATTCCAACAAAAAAACTGAATTCATTGATTCTTTTCAAGGTTTTTAACATGAACCGACGACAAAAATAATAAAAATGCTTCTCGGTGTTGGATTTAAGAAAAACAGATGCCATCAGTGTTATTTCCAGTGTCAATTTTCTACAAAATAGACGCTGAAAACAACAACCTCGAAGTCTTTCGGCGTTGGGTTTTACAAATATCGACACTAGAATTAAAAAATAAATAATTTTTCAATGTTAGGTTTTTCAAAAACCAACACCGAATGTCATTTAAAAATACTCGGGATCGGGAAACCCACATCTTAATTATTCATCACAATAGAAACCCCAAGCATCCCCTCTCAACTTGCGATTACATCGTGGAATTTTTTATGATTTCCAACTGCCATTATTGATGATTTTATTCCATTTTCAAAATCTCTGGTCTTTGTTATTTATTATATGGTCTTATTTGATCTTCTATGGATTATTTGTTCTCTGTATTGCTATTTTGAGTGACTTTAAACCATGGTTTTATTTTCGTTTTATATCTCTATTTTTTGTTTTTACAATAAATATATTTCAAAATCTTGCACTGCTAAATTTTCCAAATTTTTATATGGGTCAATGTTCAAATTGGAAATCTATCTTTGAGTAAAACTTGAAATTTTTTGTGTTTTTTTTATTTTGAAGATAAATTATTGATCATTTAATATTAATTTTTATTTTCTTAAAATATTATTTTATTGTTTGATTAAATGTATTGGAACATTGTTAATAGTTATCCCTAAGAGTGATTAGTAAATGTTCTTGAGATGGATTGGAGTTGTATGATTTTATGTTATTATTTTTTATCTGACATTTTGTATAAATGTATTAGTCAATTATCTTGAATAAATTATACCAAAAACCAGATGAATTATTTTTATCTGACATAAGTTTTATCTGACATTATTTATAAATGTATTGGTTAGTTTTTTTGACCAATTCTATTAGTCAATGTGTTGAATTTGGTTTATTTGACAATATTTTTATCTTGACCAATCGACTAATTATTGTTCTGACATTATTCTTATCTAACATATCAGTCCTTAGTGGATTAAAAAAATACACCTGAGAGGGGTGGTCGTAGGAGGCAAAAATTTGGCCAAACTAAATTATACCAAAAACCAAATAATCTATGTATATAATCCTTAGAATATGAAATTCATCCACAACTACATATTATTCCCAAAGTGATTGAATTGTTCTCTCACTCAAATGTGTTTTACGATATATGAATTTAGTTATATACTTAATTCCATCAGTAATATTTTTCGGAGTATTAGTATTTATTTCACATATAATGTGAACATTTAGTCTAAATATTATTTTATATTACTAATAATATCTAATTTTTATCTTGTTAAAATAATGAAATATTCAATAAATTTGATACATGCAACATCAAAATAATATGAAAACTATGTAACATAAACTAATAAATTTTAAAAGATTGATTTTATAATTTATTTATAATATCAATATAATACATGTATATAATATGAAAAAAATGATTACTATTTATAGATGTGTTTCATATCAGATGTTTTCTATCTGGTTATCAATAGTTTCTAATAAATTTTTTTCTGTTTACAATTTATATGTATATAAATATATATCATTAAATTTTTATATATTTTAATATATTCACTAATTATTTTTGTTATATCTGATATTAATTGATCATAAGTAGATACATATACAAAGAACAACAAGTGAATAAGAAAAAAGAGTTGATGAATTACTGGAATTTGATAAAGGACATCTTCAATACATTGATTTGAGTTTTTTCTCCATGTGTGATGTGTTTAAATATGAGAATTTTAAACTCCAAGGAAATCAAGGACCTTAGTTGTTATGGTTTTAGCCTTAATTATAAAAATTAGGTCTAGCAAGGTGAAATAACTAAAAATTAGATATCCAATATTGATGACAATATTTATAGTGAAGCATAGGATCATATTGATAAATTAATTCATTATTTAGGTGTTGAAGCCCGCGAAAAAACAGCTACTATTGAACAATTGTATGGAGATTCTGATAAACCATTATTCATAGGTTCCAGTAAATATAATGTTTTATCAGCAAGTTTGAGATTAGTTAATTTAAAATAAAAAAATTGGTGGAGTGATAAATGTCTATTTAGCTTAATTGAGCTTCTAAAATAACTACATCCAGAAGGAAATGGTCTTCCAAATTCCAATTATATGGAAAAATAAATATTATGCCCAATGGGATTAGAGTATAAAAAGATACATTCATGCCACAATGTTTGTGTACTACACAGGAATGAAAATAAATATTTATCAAGTTGCCCTAGACATGGGACATCACGCTATAAGATAGATGGGAATGTCAACTCAAGTTCATTCTCAGGTGATGTCATATAATGTCATGAAAAAAAAATTATTCTTTTTAATGATATCATCAGATATTTTTGGCATTCAGTTCTGATATTTCAATTTTGATTCATTTTTTGTTACCAAAATCAAGAGTCCCAAAAAATCAATTTGGTACCATCCAAAAATTCCTCATTTGAAGGGTCTATTTGCAAATTCAATTGACACAATAAGGTTAAAATGGAATTTAAATGACCATATCTCTGACGGTAAGATACGTCACCCTATCGATTCACCACAATGGATGAGTATTTGTAAAAAAATTCATGATTTTGGATGTGATGTTTCGAATATAAAAATGTGATTGTGTACTAATGGAATGAATCTATTTCAAATCCTTAGTTTCAAACATAGTTCATGGCCTCTTTTGTTGGAATTTTACAACTTGTCCCCACATTTATGTATGAAGAAAAAATATGTTATGATGATCTTGATGATATCTGGACTAAAACAACCAGGAAATGTTATTGATGTGTATCATTCACTATTTATTGATGATTTCAAACCACTATGGGAGGCAGGTGTTAATGTATTCGATGCATAAAGGAATGTTTATTTTCGTTTGCGTGCTATCATAATGGTAACTATAAACAAGATTTCGGCATGTGGAAACTTATCTAGATATAGTTTTAAGGGACATAAGGCATGTCCAATTTGTGAAGAATCGACTACAAATTACCAATTTTAGAATGGAAGAAAGATAGTATACATGGGACATCGATGATTTTTTAGAATTGATCATACTTTTTATAGATTGGAAAAATCATTTTACAAATTATAAGAATACAACCTTCACCCTTGCCCTTTGTAAGCTAAATAATAGTATGACAAGGTGAAAGATATCGTTTCGACATTTGGAATGAAATGAATTTTGGGTCTTCAAAGACATATTTGGAAAAAGTGGTCTATTTATTCGAATGACCTTATTGGAAATTTTTTGAGATAAACTATAACAACTAAGTTATGCATGTTGAGAAAAAAAATATGTTCCAGTTGGATTGGACTTTGATAGACATAAAAGGAATGGAAAAAATATGGATTTTATGCAATATTGGACTTGATATTAATGAAAATACATTTGGAAGTATCTCCCACTGTGATAGAAAACCAAACATTTTTATCTCTTTCTTGTCACACATTACAAAATATTGAAACGATGAATTTCTGTTTGTGTCTTAATGGTATTAATTTTCTCATTTAATTTATTTTGAATGTGAATACATTGGTTTCGTTGAAGGAATGAAAATTAATAGGTAGGAAATATAAATATTTCCATGTGTTGATGAAACAACTTCTACCATTAGTATTGAGTGGAATATTTCCGACAACTGTCAGAAATACTAGCATCATGTTATGTAATGTTTTGAAATCCATATTTAGCAATGTCGTTGATCCAAATCTATTTGATTTTTTGGAGAATGAATCAAATTTTAATCTTTTTCAACTGAAAACGTATTTCCAACCCATGTTTTTTGATATAATGGTTCATCTTATGATTCATTTGGTGTGTGAGATTTGAATATGTAAGCCTGTTTATTTAAGATGGATGTATCATATTGAAATATATATGAAAATTTTAAAGGGGTATATTAAAAATACTTATCGATCAGAGGCCTCTATTATTGAAAAATATATATCAGAAGAGGTTATTGAGTTGTATAATGGTTATTTTTTGAGGTGGAGCATATTGGTCTCCCTGTATATTGATATATGATTATTGATAGTGAAGGTAGAGGGGTTCGAGGCTTAAATTTAATATTCATTCAATGTGATGAAGTTATGTATGTATATTTATATATTTTGAATAACATAGATGATGTTTAATAACATTTATCCTCACATATTGTAGAATTAATGCTACAATATTAGAAATTAAATGAAAAGGGGTTGCTGATTGAGCATAAGAACAAATTTGTTTCATGATTTAAAGATAAAGTCACCTCATATATATTTTCATCAGAAACATTTAAGGGGTTAGCATGGGGACCATCTGGTAATGTGATCACATGGTCTAGTTTTAATATATTTTTCTACACATTATACACAAAAAACATATATGACAAGAGTATTGTTAAGAATAGTGGTGTGATGGTTTGGGCTGAAGGAGTGAATTTTTTGAGTTCCAAAGATAAAAACCCAATTTCTACATCAATGAAATATTTTGGAGTTCTAGAAATTATATCGGAAATTGATTATATTAAATTTTGAGTCACTTTTTTTAAGTGTAATTGGGTTGATAGTAATAGTGGGGTGATAAATGACGATTATGGTTTTAAACTAGTTGATTTTAAAATATTTAATTACAAAGTGGTAGAATTTATCATGGAGACGCATGAAATGATAGTATTTTATGTCATTTATACAACAAATGAGATGTCTTCCGTTGCATTGCAAGGAAAAAAGATACCATTTTCGTGGTGAGGATGATGTCCATGATGTTAGTCATTTACATAAGCCATATTCATCAACTACACAATGCTAGGATGATTACAATGAGTATAACATAGAAAACGTGCATGTAGTATGAAATGATCATAATGATGGCATGTGGGAAACACTAAATTAGTCTCCAAAATTTTAAGGTAAATAATAATATTTTGATACTTTTTTGTATTCTTACAAATGCATGTATCTTTTTTTAATTAATTATTTTTTCTCATCCATTTTTCTAAATATTTAGATTTCTAATGATATGAAGTTACAAAAAATTTCATTATAAATTCTAGTAGAAGTTTCAGATAAAGATAGAGAGGATTAGTAACTGAGGTATATATTTTTTACATATTTTTATAAATTTAGAATATACCTATTTAATGAAATAAAATTGTTCATTTGAAAAATAAATTACAGGACTACTGATGAGTGCTCGGTGGATGTGACTTCTTGTGTTACTATTAAAAAAAATCAATTTCTCAAGTTAGTTAAATATGTGTTACACATTTACCAAAAATATCACTTGCTAATGATTATGACAGTGTACATATCAGTTTTGATGATGATAATAATGCAATTGGCCCAAATACAGTTCAGTTTTTTAGTTATATTGCAATGCAGATCCATTGAAGGATTAGTATTTTATATCCTAATTTGAAGACAATGTACATCATGGAAGAGTAAAAAAATTGAGTGACCATGATGGTAAAATATCTTAATTGATTTCTTTTATCTCATTTTTTTATTGTTATATATTTTAAATCCTATACATAACTTATTCAATTACAGATGACTTTCAATTTTTAGGAAAAAAAGAAACTAAGAAAAGAAAATTCTCTTTAGTGGCTGTTCGATGGAGAGATTTCAAAAAAAAGTCACAAAAAATATTGTTTTTAGAAAGAGAAGGTTTGGAAAACCAAGCCACAAGTATCCTTTAATAGATGATGATACATGGATGTGATTTTTAGAAATTTGTAATGAACAAAAATTTTAGGTATGATAATTATTTTATATTGTAAAATCTATTATATGTTTTTCTTATTAAATAGTAGTTAATTTTTATATAAAAGGCCTCTAGGAGATCTCATCAGGATATCTAGTGGAAAAAATGTATACCCTCAAACTTTTTCAGGTAGAGGGTAATCTAATTTCGAGTAGAAAATGATAGATCAAAAATATGAAGCATTAAGATCTCGATCATGTAGTGGTTTAGAAGAGGTCTAGTTGGTCCTCCGTTTTCTCTCACTCGTCAAGAAAAATGAAAATGAGAAAGCACAAGAAAAATTAAAAATATATTATAGAAGAATTTACGAATGTATCTGATAAAATCGTAAGTAAATATTATGAATTTATTATGGATTTTCCTATTTTAAAAATTATAAACACTAATATAGCACATTTAGTTTTCATTTCAGGATGAATATTAGGATCATGAGATACATGGGTCTTTTATACCAAGGGTAGGATGGACATCGTAGCCACTGCTTTGGGAAAGGTAGGACACCCTGATCGGGTAAGAGGATATAAGGCGGTTGTTAGTATTCAGAAGATTTTCAGATAGAGTAAGCAATCATGACACCCAAAAATAGTATCCATAAAAGCCGAGATGAAAGATATGAAATGTTCTATGGGTGATTAAATTCACAAAATAGTGCAGAAGGCTTTGTTAAATTACATGGAAGGATAGTCACAGTCTACGTAACCTTCCCAGGTATACTATTTATATTAAATCAATTTTTTTATTTTATAAATTATTAACACTAATATAAAACTCTCATTTTTCATCCTTCACATATAGCTCACCTGGACTACAATGACCCATCTTCCTACCTTTCCTTGTATGAGCGTCCTTCTACGGAATATTATTTATTTATTATCAATTTTTATGTTTTATAAATTATAAGCACTAATAAAACTTTTTCATTTTTCAGCCCTCCCAACCTACTCACCCGAACTACCATGTCCCATCTACCTACCCCGCCCCGTATGAGAAACCTTCCCAATTATATAATTTATTTTTCATTATTTTATCTATTTTATAAATTACAAACAGTAATATAACTTTTTAATTTTTCATCCTTGTAAGCCTGCTCACCCATACTACCCTACCTCATCTGCCTACCCTACCCCGTATGAGAAGCCTTTCCAGGAATATTATTTATTTTTCTCTAATATTTATATTTTATAAATTACAAACAATAATATAACATATTATTTTTTCACTCTACACATCATGCACACCCGAAATCCACTACCTTATCTGCTTACTTTTATTAACCACCACCTCACTCAGACCGAAACATTTATTATGAGTTGTTTGTTGTAGATTCTAACAAAAATATTGTTGTGTTATCACTCGTTATATTCATTAAGGGATTCTGTACAACACTGACCTCTGCAGATGGGTCAGGTTATAGTATCAATACTCGATATTATAGATCCTAATGATTTACTACCATTTTCTATCGTGGATATCACCCGATTTGGGGATTTTTTAGGTCATTTTTTACATTGGCCAACTGGTTTTCTTCGTTATATTTCATATGAGGTATGTCTTTTTTTAAATATTAATTAAAAATGATTCAAAATTAATTATAATGTATTTTTTGACATTTAACTTATATAAGATTATCTTAAAGAAAATGAAGATGCACAAATGGAAAAAAATGATTAGGTACAATCGACTATAGATACTTCTGATATTTATTATGGGAAACAAAGATTATATCAGGAATCTTCTTCATTGAATTTTATCTATGAGTTTCGGATGATGTCCAATATATGCTTAAGAGAAAATCCATTGAGATTACACAAGGAAGATATCATTCATCCAGTATGTATTGAAGAGATCAGCCTGAATGTGGTGTATTTATTTACCATGTATGTAAATTGACTTTTGAATTTGTATTTCCTTAATAAAAGATGGTTTTAAATTGACTAACTATATTTTATTTTCCTATTTGGTATCTACACACACTTCCTTTACAAAATTAATGTACAGACATTTATGGTTTTATAGGCCTAGAATACATTTCCATATAAGTGAAATCTGTGAAGAATCTTGATAGAGAATCATATATTTTTGATCCATTATCACATATAAAGATTCAGTGCTGGTTTCTACCATTTCATGATAAGTAAGAATAGAAACATAAGTATGAACTAATGATCATTATAATTTCATTAATTATGAACTTTTTGTATTGTAGGGGGCATTGGATTTTAGGCATATTGTTCCCAACTGAATGCACCATATATTGGTTTTTCTCTTTATTAGGGAATGTTCATAAAAGATTTTCCACCTTATTAGAAAGGTAATTTTTTTGGTTTTTTATAATCTCATTAGGTTTAATTCTCATTGTTTAGATATGTATTATTAGTTTATATATATGAAAATGAAGTTCATGGAAAAATATTACATGGAATACAAATCGGAAAAGAACCAAATAAAAATAAAATATGTGCAAGTACAGGTAAAAGATTTTATATTATAATTTATTCTAAGTTATTGTTATATATTATTTTTTATTAACACTTAAATGTTTTATAACTATGGTGTCATCATCAACAAGGAAAATATTAACTGTGGTTATTATATTCTATGATTCTTGTATGTCAAATTGTAGTAATTTTATTATATTTTATTCCATATTACTCTATTTTTATCTCATATAACTAATTATTATTGTAGGCATTCAATGATTCATAGTCTTATTCCTAATCTGATATGACACATATTAAATCTACTTTTGGGAACTATTTGTTATGTTTGATCAGTATTTGAGGTATGAATAATCTAATATTTATAAATAAAAATACATATGGGTTAAAAAACTAAATCTTTTGATTTATTATGTGTATCAACCAATTAACACTCCAATTAATTCGTCAATAATAACCCACAATGATCCTATTGAAAATTTCAGGTAGGTGTATTTTAATTCTACTTTATTTAGAAAGGGTATTATTCTTAATTTTTTTAAAAAAAATTGTAACTTTCGCCATAGTTTCATTTATTTATGGTTGTTATATAAAACAATAATTAATCAATCAACCATTTTCTGAGAGGCTGTGTATTATCCAAGCTAAATTAAACCTATGTTTCACCTACTACAACTCCATGCCAAAAGGATAAAAAATGCATTAGAACTGACCAAGAACAATCCAAACGTGCCTTAAACATATGATATGGTATCTTTAAGGCATTGAGTGTTGTGTCCAGCCATAGTGATGACGAGTTAACATGTAC
Source organism: Viscum album (assembly GCA_963277665.1). Classification (NCBI taxonomy): domain Eukaryota; kingdom Viridiplantae; phylum Streptophyta; class Magnoliopsida; order Santalales; family Viscaceae; genus Viscum; species Viscum album. The sequence continues at coordinate 1,949,669,711 of OY728136.1, read as the reverse complement.
TTGATATCCATTGGGCAAAAATTTCATCCATGGTATTTGGTATCCATGACAAATTGTATTTTAGGTCTAGCCATAGGAAAATTATAGGTACATCGTAATCATTATCTCGTGTCAGGTCAACCACCAGGGTATAATCATATCATGATGGTTCACCTGTTCCAACACCCAAATAATACTTCACTAGGTACGGTTATAAATTAAATAAGAAATTTCATAAAAGGAAGAAAACTACATGTCATAATGAGATATCTATAAAAAGATACATAAACACGTGATAATTATTTAAAATTGTAACAATTTATATAATAATTTTTAGGTAATCAAACAAAATATATGGTCTCATGGGATACAAATTCCCATTAGTTTCTATATCAGAAAATTTCTATCAAGGAGACAGACACACACCACTGTGTATAACATAAAAATCACGGGCACAATTGAAACACATATATTCCGATATATTTTTAACCCACTAGAGGACCCAAATAAAATAACATGCATGGAATGTACGTCATTACTTCCAATTTATATGATCACCACAAGTGGTAACAGATTGATGAGATATCCTATTCAACTACATTTTCAGGTTATCAATCATATATAAGTGAAATATATGATATTTATCTACTTCTTCCCTAACTATTTTTAACATATCATATATTTCTATGAAATTGGATACATTGTAATTTTTGTATTAAATCACAAAAACCCTAAACATACATCCTTTTATACATCTATTATATGAAATGTACATACAATCAGCAACCATAAGATATCCAAACACAAAAAAAAAATTAAAAAAATCAATAAATTTCAATGAGAAATGATGTTCATCCACCGAGTATAGTTATTAACCAACTCATTCTCAGCCTATATCATCTGATCATCCACTGTAGCATAGTTTAACATCAAACCATCCCATTCATCCTTAACCATAGATGTTTCATTTCCTACAGTGGAATATTCTTCCATCATTCGACATTAGAATTTATTGACTTCACTCAAGTGCCTCGAAAATGTCTTAGTTTAATTTTTTATAAGATTTATTTATTCCCTTATTTTTAACTGGAATCCATGTAAATATTTTAGTGAATCCATTATATTGTCTTGGATATCAAAGAATAGTTGGCCGGGGCAAGAACTGAAAATGCTAGATCATGGGACATGCAAAGGTCAAAGACATTTGGAATGAAGTCATTCAATACAGGTACGTGTATTTTAATTCTACATTACAATAAAAATGTGTACATCATTTTTTGATATAACAGATAAATGTATGTAAGATCATTATTTTTATTGAATGATAAATATTTTTTGATTGTTTTTTTATTTTGTTTTTATAAGGGTTTCCATTTAATTGGAATTGTAATTTTTCTTATTTTTCTAAAAAAAATTAACATACTGCATCCGTTATTTAAAAAACGGACACCAAAAACTAGTTTACAGGGTCAGTTTTGGAAAACTCTGACGGTGTAAACTTTAGACTATTTGTTTTTCAGTGGAAGTTTTACCTAAAAATGGTTATTGCTGTCAGTTTATTTATTATATCGTCACTCAAACCCTCAACAAAAATGATATTTGACTCAATTTATAAGAAAACCGATATTAAAAATAATATTATATGTGTCCCCATTATAGACTACTATTAAAAACCATAGTCAAGAATAAAATAAATACATTAAAATTTGTTTGTGAACTAGTGTACTCGCCTGTTGAGATATATTTCACACTCTCTCCAGGCGTTGTTTGGTACTTGGGGTAGATTACATGTATGTAGTTGTACATAAATGGATGTGTAATGACTATAAAACTTGATTTATTATTGTGATATGATGGATATGTTATTAGATGGCCAATATATAGCTCAATATTATGAGGATATTTTATAAATAAACATTTTCTATTTTGGGATTTTCATGTATGATTATTACTTGGTATCCTTGTTTTCTATGATATTACATACAAGACATGTCATCATCAGTTTCTGTATGTTAATCAAGTTTATTCAGTCATTGTTATCCTTGTATAGATAAGTTCTCCCTTATATTTATTAATATTGCATAAACTATTTACCTCATTTTATATTTATCTATAGTGCCATGCACTATTAATGATGGTGTAGACTCCCCATGGAGACACCCTTGGCACAAGCTACTAGTCAGTAGCCTCGGGATTTTTGGGATATGCACTTGAGGCCATGTTTCCCTCCAGGCCCGGGGAACCTATTAAGTGACATCCACGTTCAGGATGTCACATATATAACATCTAAATTTTTATTACTAAATTATATAATTTATAAAATTTTATTAATCATTATGATAAATAAAGTGTGTGATGAGTCGGACCTGAGGTGCTGGTGTTTGTCTCAATTTCCATCCATTGAAATATTTTTTAATGTTAAGTACCAATTTATTTTATTTGGTCTATTGAATTAAACATTTAATATCCATGTTATTAGTCATTAATACTTAATTATATTTATTGTTACTATTTTATTTATTTCATACAATGATATTTGAATTAATGGTTACAAAATAGTAAGTGGTTTTGTAATACATTTTAATTTTATTGGGATATATTTCTTGTTCATTGTAATTGATATTATTGAAATTATCTTTATAATTCATTTTTCTTACATTATGTTGTATTTAGAAACATTTAATTAAGATTTACATTTGATACATGAAATCAATTCATTGATAAATGGTCATTTCAGAGGTATGATCATTGTAATTAACTTCTTCAAATTTTCAACTCTATTGAGACATATTTGGTATTATGAATATATTTTTTCATGACATGTATCCACTACACCTTTGATATGTTATAACATGAATCTATCTATATTGCTAGTATATAATGTTTCATTTGAATTTATTTATTTAATGTGGGTTATGATACAAATTTTACCAATGAGGTATTGTTTTTCATGATCTCACCATTACATTGGATTGTTTATGTTTATTAACTAATATAGGGTAATTATTTAATTTTACAATATTAATCCCAAAATTGTTTATTATCATTTTTTTATTTCGATAAATATTTTTTTTTCCATTCATTATCCACTCATTATGTACTCAAGATACATAAATAATTATTTTAAGTAAAAACATATATTTTCTTACTTGGTGAGTAAATTTTTCCTTCCACATCCATATTTTACAAAAAATGTTTTAAAAAATATTTTTAATGTTATAAGTTTATTAATTATATATATTTTACCCATGTGTTAATTTTTACAAAAAAATAAAATGGAATATTCCTTTCGTTTTCTAAATATTGTAATTTTTTTCTTTTCACATAAATTTGACAAGAAATTTTTTTTAACGTACACGACATAAATGAAAATTTTGAATGTCAAGACCACTTATTTATTTGAAGTATCATTTAATAATAAAACGGTTCTTTTAAAAAAAATTCCTAATATAATTAAAATAATTATTTTTTAAAATTTTATTTCAAAATAAATAATGTATTTTCATTAAGTATATTATTAATGATCTTATTATGGTACTTGTATTCATCAACGAAACAAATTATTTTACAAATAAACCACAAGATTTGTGTTTAAATGATACCTTCAATATTATTTATCTATATGGTATAATGGCAATTGGAATTTAGAATGTGTTAATATTCCATTTCTTATTTAATTATTTTGTCATTAATATTCTCTTAAACAATGAACTTCTTATGACTATTAGATTATAATTTTATCTTATTAAACATAATTTTTTATCATGGCTACAATTATTGCCAAAACATTATACCATTTGAACATTGAGTGTTTTAAGATTAATTTTATTTCATTTAATGGTGAGATTTTATTATTCAATATTATTTATATATTAAAATTATTGATTGATAATTCATATTATTTTTTTATGGAATTGTGAAATAAATCCATGAGGAATGATTTGGACATGTAGTTATTTGTGGATCCTAGTTTTAGATATCCCATTATTTTAGGGAAGGGTCTCAAGGAAAAAATAATTAACATACCATTAAATATATTTTTTTGACCCATCCAAATATGATTCACTCTATTATATTTATCAGACCACTGGTGATAAGGCCTAAACCCCCCCCCCTCCCCACGCATACGTTAGAGGCTATTACTAGTTTTGAAGTTTATGGTTCTTATAGTGGGGATACTAAAACATATCTATTGGTAATAAATACGATGTAAAAAAATAAAAGTCGTTTAATGAAGATAATGATAAGTGTCAATCAATTGTTAATTAATATCTCAGGAATTCCCAATGAAATAAACAATACATGAACATGTCTATTCATAATCTAATAAGTCCATAAACAATATGTATTCCATAAAATAGGACAAAAATGATTAAAATAAATAATGGAAGAAAATTTAGTACATAGAAATGGTTCATGATTAACCCAATAAAATCATGTTAAGTCAACATAAATTGTAAAATAATGTTGAGTCAAAAAATTTTTCCTTATGACTTTTCCATTCCTTCTTGTTTTGAAAATCACAAACACCACATACTTATGAAAATCGATATTTTACTTCTCTAAGGATAATTTCCTTCCTTAATGAAATTTACCTTAACCTAAATTTCCATATACATATCAATATTTTTCATAAGTATAAAAATTGAATTCATACCCAAAATCTCGGATTCATATAATGCTTAGATATGAAGTATTCTGTTTTATGATCCGAATTATGGATACAAACTCAAATGAAGTTCCATTCCAAATTCAAGATATAAACTCTAATGAAGTTCCATTCCGAATTATGGATAAGAACTCTAATGAAGTTCCATTCCGAATTTTGGATATGAACTCTAATGAAGATTCATTACGAATTCTAGATACGAACATTCATATAGTTCTACTCCGAATTCGGGATACAAACTCTCATATAGTTCCACTCTCAATTATGGACTCTGAACTTTTACTACTTCGACTCTGAACATTGTATGTTTAGGTTCTAAACTCTGATGAAAATAGACTCTGAATTTCCATAGAAATTCAGACTTCAGATTTCTATAGAATTCAGGTTCCGATTTCCTATAAAACAGAATCTGAAAATCTTTTTATAATAGACTCCGAATTCCAATTTGGTTAGGATCCGAACTATTATTTACATATATTCCAGAATTCTAATTTTGCTTATGCTTGCAATTTTTTTATTATACAATGATGTCATGCTATCAGTTACACATGTTTTGTTATAAACCGATGTCGTCCATTCTGTTTCTAACAAACTGTTGGTATAGTGACACCTGTACAGGTCCCTCCTAATTATAAGGAAAATATGACCGTTGGAGGTGGGAGATAACCATTCCATCCGAGACTATAAATAAGAGATCATTTTAATGATCTCAACAACAAGTTGATCACTCTAGAGACCACATGTTGTTAAGGTTATTTCTAGAGAGAGAATCCTTTTCATGCCTTGTGTGTGTTGTAATGCCCATTCAGATTTCTTTGTGTGACTTCGAATGTTGGAGATTACATTCAAGGGCTTCCAGGGATAGGAAGACAGAGGTGTCGAATTCCATGAAGTTCGAGGTTTTTCTTGCTAAGGAAGAAAGAGGTTCCAACTACCATGAAGTTGAGGGCTTGCGTTGACAGCAAGACAGAAAATACGATCATTGTATTGAGGGATTACCCTTGTGTTGGTAAGATATAATTTCTTGAATGTAAAAATCAAGAGACCTTTAACCAAGGTTGTTGGATACCCTTTTCTTTGGGTTAAAATATTTATATCTTGTTACTTGTAGTTTTTCTACTCTATTTTCAGCTACATTTCGTAATTTAAGGAAATTATAATCTTATTATATTTCCTTACACATTTACTCTGACATAGTTAGATTTTATATGCTTTAAGGTAGAATATCATATTGTAAACTTTGCTTAAGTTTCATTTCTGGATCAATATTTCCGGAACCTGTATTTTAGAATCACTTTCCAGATTTAAGGAAGTGCATAGAACTAGAAGTTTGTAACATCATACTTTGTCCCAATATTTCATTGATGTTAGAGGTGTTGTGAATTTTATTAGTTTAACATTTTTATACTTAGATCTTTCCTTGTTTAAGGAAATTTTATAATGTATAAAATTCCCCCCCATTCTTTTATATTGAGCATCTACATCGTTATTTCGATCCACAATTGGTATCATAGGTTGGAAACCTCATACTCTATAACGATATTACAATTGGTATCAGAGTGAGTCATGAAATACATATACTCAAATATACATTTTTCTCGCTCAGTTTTTCATTGTTCTATATTTTTCCGTGCTTAGGAATATTTTTCCTTGAATACGAACATTTTCTTTTAACATGTTTTTGTGTAGAAAGACTTTCTTAAAGATAGAAGGTTTAAATGTTGGATATATTGATATCCTAAATCCTAAAAGACCACTAATTTTTGATGGAAATGATTATGAGTACTGGAGAGATCGAATGAAGACTTTCTTTGTCAATACTGGGGTAGATATCATTCTTATTCTTACCAGCAGATACAAAATTCCTGATAAGGAAGTTAGTGCTTTCACAAATCAATAGAAGCATGATTATCAATTAAAATATAAGGTATGAAATACTCTGCTATGTTCAATGACAGGGAACATATATAGTCAAATTTATTCATGTGAAACAGCTAAATGTATATAGAAGAAACTTGATGTTTCTCATTTTGGTACATGTAAAGTGATTGAGACAAGAAGAGCTATGTTGGGAGCTGAGTATCATGGTATTAATTTCCCTTATGGAGAACCTATATGCAAAGTGCTAAAAAAATTATGACTATCGTGAATAGCTTACAATATATGGGATAGGAAGGTCTGGATGATGAAGAAATAGTTGACAAGATCATTGATATTATTCCCAATGAGTGGGAATCAAAGAGAACACCTATTGATGAGAATAGGAAGGTAACTAAAATTTCTTTAGATGAGATTTTTTAAACTCTTCTTCAACATGAAAAAAAGATGAAGAGAGATGCTGACAACATCAAGCAGAAGAATGGGAATGGTACTTTTGCTTTTTCTACAACGTCAAATCACATGAATGCTAAGACTCCTGAGAGAGTAACTATATCCAAGTCTAAGAAGGTTACTATCCCATCCGAATCTAGTGAAAGTGATGTATCTGAGAACGAGATGACAAATATTTCTCGAAGAATGAAAAATATTTATGGTCAAAGAAATTTATTATCCAGGTATAAGAAGAAGTAAAGGAAAGATAAGAATGATTCAAAGGTCACATGCTAAGAGTTCAAGAGAAGTCGACACATACGACCTGAATGCACTATACTTAAAAAGAATGAAAGAAAAGGGAGGCATTCTGAAATGAACATGAAGAAGTTCTAAAAAGATAAATCTAAGATAAGTATGAAAGCTAATAATACTTGGAGTGCTACCTATGAAGACTCTTCATAGAGTGAATCTTCAGAATATGATTCATCAACTCAGAAGAATATTTGATTCATTGCTATTTCTTGTTTTCCACAAACATGTCTTATGGATAAGGTACACTCTACCGAGGCTCTAACAAATTTATCTCTTGATAAGAATTACTATTCTGAAAATATTAATTCTAATGAAGATACTTTATCCTCAAGAAATTGAATAACCTCCCTATGAAGAAGTATCTAGATTTTCCAAATTACATGAAGAAAAAAATTGTAAAATTTATAAGAAATTAGACAAGGAAAATTATAGAGAATAATTTCATACAAAATAGATTTCAGACCATTCTTCAGATCTTAATGATAAAGAAGAGCTTTTAGAAAATCTTTCTAAAGACCTTGAGAAAGAAAATTATGACAATGACGAACTTTCTAAAGATCATAATAATGCTATTTCAAAAATAAATATCTCTGAGGAAAAATCTAAATCTCAGGAAATGTTCCTGAGGATAGGAATGTAGTCGTTAGAATGAAACCCGAAATTTTTTCCCTAAAGAAGCTTCTTACAAAATTTACCTCTGGGAAGGAAAATTTTGACAGGATGAATTCTCCAATAAAACCTAAAGAAAACACTATTGGAGTAGGTTTTACTCACCAAAAACTAGTTTTCAAAAACAACTATTTTGTTCCTTCTAAATCCCCTTTTCGCACGAATTGTCAAAGTGGTGGGGATTGGAAGAAATTTTTTTCTTTGAATAGAGTTCAATCTCATTTGTTTCATAAAGAATATTTTTCCAAAAAAATGCTGATACAAAATTTTTTGTTATATGTAAATCTCGGATCCAAACAAGTTTAGATTCTAAAACGCTAATTCTTTTCTTATTTTCGGGAAGATAACAGAATTTCCAACAACAATACTTTGTACGTGGATAGTGGATGTTCCTGGCATATGACTGGTAATAAAAACTATTTTGAAAATATAATCAACACAAAAGGAGGAAAAGTAACTTTAGGAGATAATGCTCAGGGGGAAATTGTTGGTTTAGGTAATATTCTTCTTCTGGGTAAAACAATGATTTCAAATGTTTTGTTTTTGACAGGTCTTAAGCCCAACCTCATTAGCATAAGTAAATTATGTGATGAAGGATTCCTTGTGAATTTTAGGAATGATAAGTGCTTAGTACAAAATTTCATGGTCGAATTTATTCTTTCTACCCATATGCAAGAGAATGTTTACACTATGAACATATAAGACCTTAGGATCCAAGACATACCTTTCCTATTTGCAATGGAAGATCATTCTTAGTTATGGCATAAGAAGACTAGGTAAATTTAACCTTAGAAACCTATGAAAACTCTCTAATAAATGTTTAGTGAAGGATCTAACAGATCTTAGATTTTATTCTTCTAAATTTTGTGATCCTTGTCAATATGAAAAAGAACATAAATCTAGTTTAAAATAAATCGGTGAAGTCTCAACAACTGATGAATTACAGTTGGTGCACATGGATCTTTTTGGTCAAACAAAAACTGGAAGCATTGGTGAAAATTACTATGAATTTGTTCTAGTTGATGATTACAGTCGATTTACATGTTTTTATTTTCTAGTAAAGAAGTCTGAAGATTTTTATTATTTAAAAAGATATAGAGCCCATGTTAAAATGAGAATAATCATCAACTAAAAACTATTCATAGTGATCATGGAGGTGAATTCCAAAATTCAGATTTTGAAACTTTTTGTAGTAGAAAAGTTTTTACTCAAAACTTTTCAGAACTGAGAACTCCTCAAAATAATGGTGTAGTTGAATGAATAAATAGAATTCTTCAAGAAATAACTATAACCATGTTGAGTGAATATTCTATAACTAGACATTTTTGGGGTGATGTTATAAGTACTGCATGTTATACTATAAATCGAGTTTTTATTAGACCTTTTATTAATAAAACTCCTTATGAGTTATGGAATGGTTGAAAACCAAGACTTTCCTATTTAAAGGTTTTTGGTTTCAAGTTATTCATCTTGAATACTAAAGATAATATACACAAATTCACACCAAAATATGAGGAAGGAATTTTCTTAGGTTACTCCACAACTTCTAAGGATTATAGAGTTTTCAACAAAAACACTTTTACGGTTGAGGAAACAGTACATGTAATATTTTATGAGTCTGATCCTTTTTTTTAAACCATCCCAACCGAGATCTTTGGATGTGTTTTCAAAAACTGATTATCAACCTTTGTTAGAAGATCCTTCAGATAAGGAAAATCATCAAGAATATACTTCTGAAACATTAACCCCAGAAGAATTTCTACCCAATGTTGGTGAACGGGTTTTACAAAACCCAAACCAGTCGTTTCTAAAGAATCATCCCAGTGATAGTATCATTGGTGATGTAAATCAACATGTACAGACTAGAAGTTCCTTGAGAAATGAAGTATAACATCTTGAATATCATTCCCAATTGGAACCAAAAAACACTAATGAAGGCCTAAGTGATGATGATTTGATTAAATCCATGCAAGATGAACTAAATGAATTCGAAAGGATTAAATTCAGGACCGTGGTTGAAAGACCTAAGGAAACTTATGTTATTGGAGTAAATTGGGTCTTCAAAAATAAGTGTCATGAAAATGGATTCATCGTCAGAAATAATTCTAGACTAGTTGCTAAAGGCTATAATCAACAAGAGGGAATAGACTAGGAAGAAACCTATGCTCTAGTAGCTAGAGTTGAATCTATTCGTATCTTACTTTCCATTGTAGCATTCTTCAATTTTAAGTTTTTTCAAATGGATGTGAAATGTGCTTTCCTTAATGGTTTTGTTAAAGAGGATGTTTTTGTTGAACAAACACCTAGATTTGAAGATAAAAAACATCATGATCATGTTTATAGACACAACAAAGCTTTGTATGGCCTTAAACAAGCCCCACGAGTCTTGTATGATATACTTACATGATTTTTTATTCAAAATAACAACATTAAGGGAAATGAAAATCCAACCTTTTTTATAAAGAAAGATAAGAAAAATGTTTTGATTGTTCAAATTTGTGTTGATGAAATCATATTTGGTTCAACTCGGCAATCTATAACTGACTCTTTTGCAAGTCTAATGGAATATGATTTTGAAATGAGTATGATGGGTGAGTTAAAATTTTTCCATGGTATTCAAATTTCTCAAAAACCAGAAGGAACCTATATATCTCAACATAAGTATATTAAAAATCTTCATAGAATGTATGGATTTGATAACACTAAGTGTATTAGTACTCCCATTGGCACCTCAAACACACTTGATCTTGATGAAGTTTGGAAACCAGCAGATCAAAAATCTTTTAGAGGTATGATAGGAGGCCTACTATACATAATAGCTAGTTGACCAGACTTAATGTTTTCTGTATGCTTATGTTCCAGATAACAATCCAATATTAAGAAATATCATTTGAAGGAAGTGAAAAAAAAATTCACTACTTTAATAGAACCATGGATTTAGGACTATTTTATAATTTTTTAAATGATTTTGTTTTAAATATTTTTTCAGATGATGACATTGGTGGATGTAGAATGAATAGAAAAAGTACATCCGGAATGTGTCATTTCATAGGATATTCATTAGTTTCTTGGTCTTGATAGAAGCAACACTCAGTAGCACTATCCACTGCTGAAGCTGAATATGTAGCATTTGAATGTTGTTGTGATCAAGTGTTGTGGATGCAAAACAGACACACAGATTATGGCTTGAGTTTTACTAGGACTCAATTTTTGTGTTATAACACATGTCCCATTTCCCTTTGAAAAAACCATGCACATCACTCTCGAACAAAGAACATAGATATTAGGCATCACTTTCATAGGGATCACACACTTCAGGGAGATATCATTCTTCAGTTTATTGGAATGTAAGATCAACACGGTAATATTTTCACAAAATCATTAACCTCTGATAGATTTGGATACATTAAACAGAAGTTAGGAATGATTTTAATAAGGTAATACTTATTCATTAACTACTTGTAGAAAAATTATCCTTATAGTAATAAACTCCTTTTCACAGGGGGAGTACATTTTCATGTTAGCATAATCAAAATTTTCAAACATTTGTAACTTAAATTTTTGTAATGGAAATTTTCGGAACTGAAATTTCCATAAGGGAAATTTTCGAAACTGAAATTTTCGTAATAGAAATTTTTGGAACTAAAACTTTATTAATGAAGTTTTTATACTGAGAATTTTTGTAATGAGATTTCATACGGGGAATTTTCTTAATGAGACTTTTTATGAAATTTTTCATACTCATGTTTTTCGTACTTAGGATTTCATTGTTAGATTTTTTTGTCAAATTTTCACCATCAAGAAAATCACCTATTATGAACAATCCTCATAGAAAATCTGATAGGTATGATTTTATTACTCAAGTTTTCGTAATAGATTTTTTATTGATGGTGGTTTCTTTACTTTTAAAATATTTTCGATTCTTTTTTTTTCTTATATCTGAATGTTTTTCCCCTAAAACCTCAAAAGACCGGAGTCATGTTTTCCTTGCGGTTTGTATCTCAACCGTCATATCAAAACTCAATGTTTTTCAACCGTTTAATCAAGAATGGAAACTGAATAATCGTCTCAACTCCTATATAAAGGGTTCCCCTGATGGTCCTCCCACATCATATTTTCAAAGCTTTTGCGTCTTGAAGCCCTGACTCTTTTCTTAAGGATTGTTCCGATCTCTAACGCCCATTACAGGTCTTCCAGAACTCTCTATTGCGAATGTCTTTTGAAGCTACATCCCAAGATATGTCTACCTCAAATCAAATTTCAAAATGGAAAGTCAATTGAGAAAGACAGGTACATCCTAACTTCTACATGTACGATTCTATCATCACCACGAATATAATGCTGAATGGATGGGAAGATATATGTATAATCAAGTCAGGTGATCAGGATGTAGTATATCTGATGTTACTAGTAGAATTTTATGAGTCAGTAAGGTTTTATTTGGAATATGGAAGAGAAAATTTTTCTTTCAAGTCTTATGTAAAGACTTACAAACTTACATACACCAAGGCGGCAAGCTTGGTGGGGCTAGCATATGAAGGATAAGCAGAATTTTGTTCACAAAATCTCCCAGAAGCTCAAGGTAGTTTTTTAAGGTTATTTCCTTACAATGTCTTGGACTTTCTGATGTCAAGACAGTAAATATTTCTCACCTTTCTACTAATAATAGAATTCTTCAGCTTTGGGTACAAGTATTTTTTGTTCCGAGAAAGGGTGATAAATATTCCCTAAAGAAAAGTGACATTTACCTCTTAGATTTATTGGTGAATCTATGAAAAATAAATCTGATGAGACATTTCCTTGTGATGATCAAGAATATCAAGGAAGTAAACTTGAGAGCTCAAATCGTTATGTACCCTGCCATATTTTCACAACTGATCGTTCAGTTCTTATATTCATTCAAGTCTTCTTGTAAGTCTAATGTTCATAAATATAAACACATGCTTGATATTGATGATACACTGGAATGAATGAATATGGATTATTCTAAGGAAATAGGTGAATTTTATAGATTTCCAGAGGAAGAGGCTGAGATTTTTCCGAAAAATTTGGAGAAGGCTGAACCGGTGAAGAAATTTTTTAAGAAGAGGAAGCTTAAAGAAGTGGTTAGTGATGCCAAAACCCCCAAATATAAGGAATCCCAATCTGCACCTCCCATGCCGAAAAAACAGAAAGCTTATCCAGATGATGTGGCAGTTAAGTAGAGGGAAGACAACGAGAAGAGAAAAGAAGGGGATCCACTATTCAGATTGGACCCTGCTGAGGCTAAGGCCTTAAGGGAAAGAGCTTCTGATGAGTTAGAAAAGCAAGAAAAAGAGAAAATTATAAATAAAAAGATGTTGAATGATGAGCTTGTACAATATCTGTTGAGAGATACTGAAATAGCCTCTATTATGATTCCAATTCAAGAAACCTTTGATGTCCATCCATCTTTACCTGAAACTCCAGGAAATAACTATATCACTTCGGAAAAATCTAAGGGTAAAGAGGTAGTTGAAGAAATAGAAAAAGAAAATGGTGAAAAAATAGAGGAAGAGGTAGTTCAAGAAGAAGAATATAAAGAAGAAGGAATTGATGATCTTGATGATTTGATCAATCATGTACAAAGGTATCAAGAAAAGGATGAATCCGCGAAATTACCCACTTCGGGAAAAGAAGTTGATAATGAAAGTAGAAAGGACGATAATAGGCAAGAGGAAGAGAAGGAAAATGTTTAATCTGATGACGAAGAATATTATGATATGAATTTCCATGAAGAATGGGAAAAAAAGGACAAAATAGATGAAGACCAGATTGTTCAATTATCAGAAAGTGAGGAAGAATCTCCAGATGATCAACCCATTCCGAAAGATAACAAGGGGAAGCATGTTCTGATGGATACACCAAAAAAGATATTTTCGGGACGAAGGAGTTTGGTGGTTTTTCTAAACGGAAACTGGTGCAAATTGAATAAGAAAAATATACAAGAAAGTTGTCGGATTCGAAGTCATTAGCACATGGTCATGATTTTGTGGTTGAATCTCTGAAAAAGTTGGTGGACATCATTCCGATATTTCCCACCATAGACTCCAGATGCCAGATGATGCAGCATAGTTTGAATCATAATTCAGAATCCTTATCTATGGTGATGGATAAGTTTATAAAAATTGAGGCTGACTATATAAGTTTCCTTATTAATTATTATGTGCACAGGAAATATTGCAGAAAAATAACTTTGTGGTCTACGATAGTTGAAGAAGACTTGGCTGATTATGATAATTTTCAGAATGAGGTAAAAGATACATTTGACACCGAGGATAACATGATTAAGAATTTTCAGGACGAGATGGTCATAGAGAAAAGTTATCGGAGTCAACAAGTGAAGGAACTGAATGACAAGGCTAACTCACTTTCTCAATATTATTTAAGGGATAGAGATCTCCGGATTGAGGTTAAGAAAAGTCTAGTAAAACAAGAAGAGTTAGTAATGATGAAGGAAGAGGGCACGATGGCTCAGGTAGAAGCCTTGAAAGATCATGATGAAAGGATAAAATCCTTGGATATGTAAGATGAGGAGAATAAATGGGATTTGAAGAATCTAAAAACCATGTAAGAGAAGCTGATCCTGAAATAAAAGGAGGAAAAATAAACCCACTCTGATCTTTTGTTGTATTATTTTTCCTTGTAAAAATTATTTCAACTCTAATGAAAATTTTTTCTTAGATGTATCTTGTTTTTTATATAATAATGTTTCAGGTACATTATTTTTTTTCCATTCCCTTCAATTATTTTTGAAAATCACAAAGGGAGAGAAGGAAAAAGAACTAATCAAAGGGAAGAATGAAAAATTTTAAATGAAGAAGGAAAAATTTCTAAGAAGAACTATCCTTAAGTAAGAAAGAGTTCTCATTATGATTCCTTCATTCTAATTAAAATTCCACTCCAAAAATTCATAATACAATCTTTAGAGTTCCAATTCATATGGGGGAGTTAGTTGTATTCACTATCATCCATGAACAAAGGGAGATAAGTTTTAATTTCAAAATTCTAATGAAATTTTTCAAAGTCCTTATATTATTTTTCGCAAGGATGTGTGTGCTCTCCAAAAAGGGGGAGATTGTTGAGTCAATAAGGTTTTCCTTTTGACTTTTACATTACTTCTTGTTTTGAAAATAACAAACACCCTATACATAAGAATATCAATATTTTACTCCTCTATGAAAAATTTCCTTCTTTAAGGAAATTTACCCTAACCTAGATTTCCTTATACATATCAATATTTTTCTTAAGTATAAAAATTGGATTCATACCCAAAACCTCAAATTCATATAATGCTTAGATATTAAGTATTATATTTTAGGATTCGAATTCTAGATAAGAACTCTAATGAAGATCCATTACGAATTCTGGATACCAACTCTAATGAAGTTCCATTCCGAATTCTGGATACGAACTCTAATGAAGTTCCATTCTGAATTATGGATACGAACTCTAATGAAGTTCCATTCCAAATTCTGAATACAAACTTTCATATAGTTCGACTCTAAATTATGGATACGTACAATCATATAGTTCCAATCTGAATTATGGACTCTGATATTTTACTAGTTTGACTCTGAACTTTGGAGGTACATATTCTGAACTCTGATGAAACTAGACTCCGAATTTCCTTTGAAATTCAGACTCAAGATTTCTACAGAATTCAGGTTCTGAATTCTTATAAAATAGAATCCGAACATCTTTTTATTATAGACTCTGAATTTCATTTTTGTTTTACTCCAAAATATTATTTACTTACATTCTGTATTATAATTTGGCTTATTCTTACACTTGTTTTATTATAAAACGATGCCATGATTTCAGTTACACATGTTTTCTTATAAGATGAGGTCGTCCATTCTGTTTCTATCAAACCATTGGTTTAGTGACACCTGCATTGTTCCCTCTGAATTTTAAGGAAAATATGACCGTTGGAGGAGGGATCTGACCATTCCAACCGAGCCTATTAATAAGATATCATTTGAAAGAGCTCAAAAAAAGTTTATCACTCTAGAGACAACACGCTGTTAAAGTGATTTCTAGAGAGAGAATCTTTTTCTTGCCTTGTGCGTACTGAACTACTTGTTCAGATTGCTTAGTGTGACTCCGAATGTTGGTGATTTCATTCGAGGGATTCTATGGATAGGATGATAGAGGTGATGAATTCCTTGATGTTTGAGGGCTTCCAAGCCATGGAAGACAGAGGTTCCAACTACTATGAAGTTA
This sequence comes from Viscum album, assembly GCA_963277665.1. NCBI lineage: Eukaryota > Viridiplantae > Streptophyta > Magnoliopsida > Santalales > Viscaceae > Viscum > Viscum album. Next base: position 1,949,653,525 of record OY728136.1, on the reverse strand, counting down.
AGGGCTTGCGGGGATAGAAAGACAGAGACTTCAATATATGTATTGACGGCTTACCCTGGTGTGGGTAAGACAGACTTTCTTGAAAGTATAAATCAAAGGACCCTTATCCAAGGTTGTTGGATACCCTTCTCTTTGGGTTAAACGATTTATTACTGGTTACTAGTAGTTTTACTACCCATTTTTCCTGTTCATTTCGTATTGTAAGGAATGTATAATCTTATTATATTTCCTTACACATGTACTCCGAGTCAGTTAGATTCTATATGCATTAAGGTAGAATCTCATATTGTAATCATTGGTTATGTTTCATTTCCGAATCCATATTTCGGGAACCTGTTTTTCGGAATCACTCTCCAAATTTAAGAAAGTGAATAGAACTAGAAGTTTGTGACATCATACATTTTCCCAATCTTTCATTGGTGTTAGAGGTTTTTTGAGTTTTATTAGTTTAACTTTGTTAAACATAGATCTTTCCTTGTTTAAGGAAATTTTTTAAAGTATTTTATTCAACCCCCTTTTGTATATTGAGGATCCACATCATTATTTCGATCCATCAAATAATAGCTAGGAAGCACAATTCTAGAACATGACCTATAGTCATAAGATATTTATGGGTTCCCAATGGGTCCCTAAACAGGATGATACTCAAAAATAGTAGGCTAGAACCAACAATGTTTGATCCAAGTCTTTCCTATGAGTATAAAAAACTAATTTTCTATGTATGTTAAAAGTAAATCAGTAAATTAAATAAAATCCATTTCATGATCATAATTCTCATTTGATACCTAGGATAAAATTCATTCTTTTCTCTATAATGGTTTTATTGAAAAATTAGAATAGTATACTAAATATATAAGACATTCTTATAATATAAATAATACCTCTTTAACCTTAGTCATGTTCGCCTTGAGGTTAATATATGGCATATAAAAATAAAAATGATCCAATAAGATTCCACATGATTCAAGATACTAAATATTTATCAATTGACGATATTCAAAATAGTTGTTTGTGCTAATATAACATTATTTAAAAACTGTTCCATCCAATTAATTTCATATAAGAATCCAATTATCTCTTAAAAAATATTTTAATTTATTTATCCTAAAATCTAATCCAAGGAATTCCATATAAGTAACATTAGTGTCATTCAACGTGTAGTATAGATTATTTATTTAATGAGACAATCTAATAAATTGCATATCTTAAATCCATATGTCACTAATTTTATATATAAATTATTTAACCGATGATCTCATCCAAGTGATTATTTATCAGGAACAAAAGTATCACTCAATGAGTAAAATAAATAATTTAACCAATTACCCCATCCAAGGAATTATGTATCATGAATCCAAGTATTTATCTTGGTGTAAATAAATCCATTTATATTGTCAAAAATAATATTAAAAGAATCAGTTCCCTTTTAGTATCCAATTTAATCAATTAGTAATTTTTTAAAATAAAACACTACATAACTACAACCGAATCACTGGAAAGCTGACGTGGTCTTACTTTTGTAGTTCTATTTAATCAACCTTAATGTTCCATTGATGACACAAACCATCCCACCTCAATATTTGTTCAATATGGTTAAATATTTTAAGAACTCATTATAATGATTAAATAATTAATTATTGTAATTCAAATATTTAATTTAATTTTTTTAATTACACTCATTCACATAAGGGGAATGATCACCACACACAAGGGTGATTTACTACAAAAACATGGCATAAAATTATGATTCCACATAAAGAATCAAAAAATTGTATATTTATATTGGATTCAGAAACCACTAATAAAAATTTAAAGTAATACCATTTGATTGTCCTATTGTATCACATGTGATGAATTTACATGTAATTATACATCCCAAATTATAATTCAATAATTTAGATTAACATCATTTAATGAAATCCCATATCAGTTACGATTCCAAACACACCCAAATGGTGTTTTGATCAAATTTATGTAATGTTAATGGGGGTAATTAGTTGAGCACACCTGGATGGGTATTCAATGTAGAGGTCACATACCTCCAACTAGGTCATGTTATATATTTTTCATCAATTATATTATCTAGGAATTTAATTTAATGTGTTTCATAATTTTAATGAGACTATCTAAAAGCAATTCATGTAACATAATAGAACAAAATATTTAAATGTCAAAAAAAATAAGGGAAGAGAAACTACACCACCTTCATCTTTCATGGTAAGTTTCATTTAACCATTATCATGAATTGATTCAATGTAGAATAAGAGAAATTTATGAAAGAAATGAACTCCCTAAAAAAGGGATATTTAATGAATGCGATGAAAACAATTAATAGGGTGAAGAAAATATAGATAGGATATAGGAGGATTAATAAACTAACTAAAGGTGATTCAAAACTATTAATGGAATCAAATATAAAACATAGGTTGTGTAGACCCACCCATTGAAGAATGAGAAAAGAGATGTCACTTGTTGTGGAGCTCGTCAAGGAAATGATTGGAGAAAAGGGGTAAAATACCTTTTATGGATTATAGGAAAATGGTAATATTACCATTTTTAATATGTTTATGGTTATTCCAAAAGGTTTGGAAAAAATTTCCACACTCAACTACTTCAATTTTATAAATTACTTAAATGATTAATAGTTCCCTCACATGGTTTAAAAATAGTTATCCAACAATAAGGAGCTACAATCCCCCATGACCCACTCCCCACATGGTTATTGTTCATGGTTAAACAAAACATACACCAATTGTGTGAGTCTCCTCTAACCTATACACTATTTTTCATTCTTTTATAGAATACATCACATGTTTCACTAAACTATGTTGCCATACATAATTGGCCACATAGTTGAGCCGCAAAATTAGTATTAACCATATACCAATCATGTACCTAAGGATATCTCTCCCAAATATAATATTTTAATGGTTAAAGCTTCCAAAAAATATTTTAGAATAAAAGATGCTTCTAATTATTTAAACCTCATCTTAAAATATCACATTTAAGAGTAAAAACTCTCATTATTTCATTACAACGTATGATATATAATTTATCATGTATACAAAATGAAAAACTCAAAACCATTTGAAATTTCACAATGGTTAAAATCATAGTATCACATAACCTACCCACTTTAACACTTATCATCCCGAAAATCCCTAATGAATAATTAATACATCACCTAGTCAACATAGGTCCGAAATATGCTAGATATGTGATTAGGATTCATTTCAAGACACCCATCATACCTCTAAACACCTTGTAAAGCATGTAGTGCTTAAGCCACTACCACTCCATCCAACACTCATATCTACACATGAAATGTTTTGAAATTGCTTACATCGGGCCATTAAACTGATGACATAGTCACATCATCTTCACTTATATTAACTTCCATATTGTGATTCCTAATATAGGTTTTATACTTTAAACATTCAATTCTGATAAATGATACTTCCACCATAAAAATTCCCTTTTGAAGCATTCCATTAGCATCAAATAAAATTCAACCCCCTCTTGTATATTGAGGATCCACATCATTATTTCGATCCTTCAAATAATAGCTAGGAAGCACAATTCTAGAACATGACCTATAGTCTTAAGATATTTTTGGGTTCCCAATGGGTCCTTAAACAGGATGATACACAAAAATAGTAGGCCAGAACCAACAATGTTTGATCCAAGTCCTTCCTATGAGTATAAAAAACTAATTTTCTATGTATGTTAAAAGTAAATCAGTAAATTAAATAAAATCCATTTCATGATCATAATTCTCATTGGATACCTAGGATAAAATTAAGGCTTTTCTCTATAATGGTTTTATTGAAAAATTAGAATAGTATACTAAATATATAAGACATTCTAATAATATAAATAATACCTCTTTAACCTTAGTCGTGTTCGCCTTGAGGTTAATATATGGCATATAAAAATAAAAATGAGCCAATAAGATTCCACATGATTCAAGATACTAAAGAATTATCAATTGAAGATAATCCAAATAGTTGTTTGTGATAATATAACATTATTTAAAAACTGTTCCATCCAATTAATATCATATAGGAATCCAATTATCTCTTAAAAAATATTTTAATTTATTTATCCTAAAATGTAATCCAAGGAATTCCATATAAGTAACATTATTATCATTCAACGTGTAGTATAGATTATTTATTTTATGAGACAATCTAATAAATTGCATATCTTGAATCCATATGTCACTAATTTTATATATAAATTATTTAACCGATGATCTCATCCAAGTGATTATGTATCAGGAACAAAATTATCACTCAATGAGTAAAATAAATAATTTAACCAATGAACCCATCCAAGGAATTATGTATCATGAATCCAAGTATTTATCTTGGTGTAAATAAATCCATTTATATAGTCAAAAATAATATTAAAAGAATCTGTTCCCTTTTAGTATCCAATTTAATCAATTAGTAATTTTTTAAAATAAAACACTACATAACTACAACCGAATCACTGGAAAGATGACGTGGTCTTACTTTTGTAGTTCTATTTAATCAACCTTAATGTTCCATTTATGACACAAACCATCCCACCTCAATATTTGTTCAATATGGTTAAATATTTTAAGAACTCATTATAATGATTAAATAATTAATTATTGGAATTCAAATATTTAATTTAATTTTTTTAATTACACTCATTCACATAAGGGGAATGATCACCACACAAAGGGTGATTTACTACAAAAACATGGCATAAAATTATGATTCCACATAAAGAATCAGAAAATTGTATATTTATATTGGATTCAGAAACCACCAATAAAAATTTAAAGTAATACCATTTGATTGTCCTATTGTATCACATTTGATGAATGTACATGTAATTATACATCCCAAATTATAATTCAATAATTTAGATTAACATCATTTAATGAAATCCCATATCAGTTACGATTCCAAACACACCCAAATGGTGTTTTGATCAAATTTATGTAAAGTTCATGACGATAATTAGTTGAGTACACCTGGATGGGTATTCAATGTAGAAGTCACATACCTCTAACTAGGTCATGTTATATATTGTTCATCAATTATATGATCTAGGAATTTAATATAATGTGTTTCATAATTTTAATGAGACTATCTAAAAGCAATTCATGTAACATAATAGAACAATATATTTAAATGTCAAAAAAATAAGGGAAGAGAAACTACACCACCTTCATCTTTCATGTTACGATTCATTTAACCATTATCATGATTTGATTCAATGTAGAATAAGAGAAATTTATGAAAGAAATGAACTCCCTAAAAAAGGATATTTAATGAATGCGATGAAAACAATTAATAGTGTGAAGAAAATATAGATAGGATATAGGACGATTACTAAACTAACTAAAGGTGATTCAAAACTATTAATGGAATAAAATATAAAGAATAGGTTGTGTAGAACCACCCAATGAAGAATGAGAAAAGAGATGGCACTTGTTGTGGAGCTCAGCAAGGAAATGATTGGAGAAAAGGGGTAAAATACCTTTTATGGATTACAGGAAAATGGTAGTATTCCCATTTTTAATATGTTTATGGTTATTCCAAAAGGTTTGGAAAAAATTTCCACACTCAACTACTTCTATTTTATAAATTACTTAAATGATTAATAATTCCCTCACATGGTTTAAAAATAGTTATCCAACAATAAGGAGCTATAGTCCCCCATGACCCACTCCCCACATGGTTATTGTTTGTGGTTAAACAAAACATGCACCAATTTTGTGAGTCTCCTCTAACCTATACAGTATTTTTCATTCTTTTATAGAATACATCACATGTTTCACTAAACTATGTTCCCATACATAATTGGCCACATAGTTGAGCCCCACAATTAGTATTAATCATATACCAATCATGTACCTAAGGATATCTCTCCCGAATCTAATATTTTAATGGTCAAAGCTTCCAAAACATATTTTAGAATAAAAGATGCTTCCAATTATTTAAACCTCATCTTAAAATATCATATTTAAGAGTAAAAACTCTCATTATTTCATTACAACGTATGATTTATAATTTATCATGTTTACAAAATGAAAAACTCAAAACCATTTGAAATTTCACAATGGTTAAAAGCATATTATCACATAACCTACCCACATTAACACTTATCATCCCGAAAATCCCTAATGAATAATTAATACATCACCTAGTCAACATAGGTCCTAAATATGCTATATATGTGATTAGGATACATTTCAAGACACCCATCATACCTCTAAACATCTTGTAAAGCATGTAGTGCTTAAGCCACTACCACTCCATCCAACACTCATATCTACACATGAAATGTTTTGAAATTGATTACATCGAGCCATTAAACTGATGACATAGTCAAATCATAATCACTTACATTAACATACATATTGTGATTCCTATTATAGGTTTTATACTTTAAACATTCAATTCTGAGAAATGATACTTCCACCATAAAAATTTCCTTTTGAAGCATTCCATTAGAATCCAATAGAAAATATCAAAAAAATTCATAATTAGATCAAAATATTCAATTTCTAATCAACCACATTTAATATTGTCAAACTATCTTTTAATAGAAAATCAATTTCCATCCATTATATTGTAACCTTTTAAAATAAAATATTTTCTAGATGGGGTTCTACACTGACCCCATATAACAATTTGAGTAATTCAATTTGAAATACCCATGACCAACTATTTTTTATAGTGCTTGGATTAAGCATCTAACGGGTCACCAAAACCATATTTTGGTGCCATTAATATTAATGACGTGACTATTATATCAATATGTCTAACTAAAGCATGTAACATATGTTGGAACTTGGGATGTTCATTACTGGAAATTATGTAGGTTATATGTTTGTTGTCAGTCCTCATTGGGTTGATCAAGGAGTTTGTATAAAATATTGTCATATTATTAAGGAAGAATGATTTATTTAAGGTGTCGCAGATTCTAAGTGTTTTCCAAATTTTTTTCCTTAAATTCATGAGTTTTTTTCAAATGAATGTATTATACAAAGGAAGTATACAGGAAGCTATTTCTGGGAAGTGTTCACTGTTCTTAAAATATAGTACCCAAAATTGAGAATTGTAAACCACGTCACAGGAATGGTTCTCAGAACAGAGAAACAGTATGTGGACCTCATATGAGGAACTTTTCATGGAGTGAATGATTTTTATTGGAAGGATCATGGTTTTAAAAAAGAAAACTGTTTGTGAGATGGTGTTTCATTTTCAAAAATGAAGAAGGATTTTTAAAAACTGCAAAGGGTTTTTTTGTGAAAACAAGGTTGTGATTTGGGCCACTATGTATATAAAATGGAAGTATTCAAACCATGTAGGGGATTTTGTTCACAATATATGCATGGTACACTTAAAATGTGATTTTGTATCAAATATTTGGTACACCTCGGTTTATAAGACTATGCTTATATATATTCATATATAGGGTTCACAAATCGAATCACTGAGAGAACAATATTGAGACTAATAATCCGAGAAAAATTTGATGAATTCCAAAAAAGTTTGTTGAAGAAGAATTATTGAACATGGTTCATGGATTCTGGTTTGTGGAAGATAGTTCGCCGAGGAGGAGTTGGTCAGCGGAAAAGTATCCATATGTAGAATAAGAACAAGAGTGTGGTACAAAAATTTTTTACCTAGAAGTGGTGTGTGGATGCAGCATGAATGTTTATTTTTCTAGGTATGGTTCATTGTGGTTGTATGTAGAGAAACAATGTTCATGATGGAAGTGCCCATAATATGCAGTATTTTAAAGTAAATAGAGGAAGAAGTAAAGTGTGAGGAAGAAAAACTGGGGAATATATGGTATGTGGAAAAGTGATTTACATCTAAGGGAGAAAATATGATTTCAACAGAGAAACTATCTAAAGTTTAGGGTGCATGAATTAATGCCAAATCATTCATGAAACCCTCACGTCGATAGACAGAACTAAGATACATCATAATATAGAGTAAAAGTTGTATTCAATAAATGTGGTCTGAAAGATTCAGTGTGTTATCTATAAATCCTTTTAAGGGTAGTGTTTCTAGTATAGAGTGATTGTTTCAAACATTTTTAATTAATGACCAATTAAGATTAGTGGGATTTGGCATGAACAGAAACCATTCAGTTTTTTCTCCTTGGATGAAAACCTTAATGGAAAAACATGTCAAATTATAGTGTGTTCAAATTTCTTGTGATTGTTTTTTTCTACACATTTTCATCAGACAGGTTTAGCAGCTTCCTATAAATTTGGGAACAAGATCCATTATCATAAAAGAAAAATTTACACCTAGATTCCCCACTTCCCTATTAAGGAGTTTCATGGACATTAATGTTTTATCAAACGATATAGGTTCTTGGTTTTAAATCATAACTTCCTTTCTAAAATAGAGAATATAGTTAATGTCTCGAGAGTAACTCTCTTGGATGGAAGAAACATTCAGATCTGGAAGAATAAGATGAGATCTCATCAATGATCTATTGGAATGGAAGTAATGTTTTCCACTACATAAGAATTATAGGTCATTGATCCTACATGGATTTATATGATAGATACATACAGAAAAATTCTGGATGTGGACACCAAAGCACAGAATTTCCTTAATAAGGATCTATCTTATTGTATATATCTTATGGTGATGAGATATACGTCAGAAAATTTTATGCGTTAGAAACTAGAGAATATTTATGAAGGTGAAAGAATTGCGAATGAATAAAAACTATTAGTTTTTTACAAAAGGATTAACGATATGAGGATACATACAAATGAAAATACTTATACCATTTACAATAAAATTACTGAAGTTGTTAGAGAAACATAAGGATTTGGTAAATAAATAGAAGACCTTGATATTGTAATGAAAATCATGAGAAGGATTCCACCGATTTTCATTGAAATGGTGTCGGCCCTTGAGGAATGGGATTTTTACAATCATTTTTTGGATAATCTATTGAGTAGACTAGTCGTATATGAAATGGTTGTCAAGAAAAAAGATGCAATATCTTGAGTTATCAATGAAATGGAATTCAATTCCATGGACGATCTGGAAATTTCAAGAAATAGTATTAATGATGTGGAGGAGGAAAAATAAATTATTTCTCTTACTTTCATGAAATTCAAGAAGGGAAAATGAATATTTTAAGATATGTTTTCTATCTATTTTTTATGTTGTGGAAAATTTAGGAACATTTCCTCTCGATGAAAAAAAATTTATGATGAAGAAAGTGAAACTAGAGGCATGTAAAAGACATAGAAATGGTGTTGCAAAAAGAGAGACTTTATGTCTATTAAAAAAATATCATGAATGGTTTTTGTTTGTGAAGAAGATGATGGTGGTGGTGAATTCTTTGGAAATGAAGAGCCGGAAATTAAATATGGTACAGATGCGTCAATGATGGATACTATAGAAAAATCATAACCATCAAGAGATAAATATAAAGATAATTAATTGACCAATAATATTAATGTAAAGTTTCATGTGACAGATGCCTTTGTTAAGCTTCATAATCGGTGAAATATATCAAAAAAGAGGAATGCAGTTGTGGATGAATCATCAGAATATGTTGATATACTAGAATCTGAAATTGATCATCCTGGGGAAGTAGTAACGGAACATTCATCAAATTTTTAATGGAAAGAACATATTATTGAACTAAATATCAGAATTGAAGAACTATAAAAGGTAATTAATTTAAATACATTGATATTGGAGGATTATTCCAAAACTATTAAGGCACATTAATAAAAAGTTGTTAGTATCATTAGTAAACATGAAAGTGAATCAATTACAAAAAAACATGAAGAAAATTCCGTTTGTAAAATTACCATATTCTGAACTAATAGAGAGAGTAATGTTTGGTTTTGATGTAGTTGAAAAGGATTTGAATGATATAAGACTGTAAAGCATGGGAAAATAAAAAATAGGTTGTGATTCTGAAACATCAAATGCTAGAAGTAAATTAGGCCAAAATAATGGAAATATAAATGTCAGACATCTTATAAAGTCTCCCACTGTCCAAATTAAAAAAGAATCAAATCATACAAATAGGTTTTATGAGAAATATTCTCATGTTTTCCAAAATTAAAGATAGAAAAACTATCCACATAGTGATGTTTACATGAGAATTAATAGATATGGAGATAAATTTCCACTTTATGAAAGGACAATTATCTATCCTTTTGGGCCATACCATACCATACTATGAAGTGTCAAAGATCTACTAGAATTGGGAAGATCTAGGAGGTCCAAAAAAGGATAAGAAATTCAAATAATATTTCTTATAAAGGATAAATATTCAATGGATATTGTTTTTATTTTTATAAATTTGGAAATAAAGTTGTTGATTGCATGTAGAGGAATGACAGGGACATTTCACACAAAACCCAGAGATAGGTCAATAATTTACAACTAGATTGTGTTACTCTTCCAAATAGGCCTTCTCACCTTGAAGAGTAATATAATTATGAATAACATGCTAACCTGGAAGAGTTATTTTAATGGTCAACTTAATCCTTCACAGATTCTACTATTTCATGGATGGAAAAGATGGAAATTGAAAAATCCAACATGACAGAAGTAGCTCTCAATGCTATTAAAAATTGATTCCCATGGATTCATTATAGTGAATGATCATCCCATATGAAGGGAAATGCAGACCTATTAATGAATATCAAGAAAAAGGTTGATGGAATAGTGAGATTCAGTAATGAAGGTTCTTTGAATATAAAAGGTGGTGGATGTAATTAGCACTCCAATGGAGATCAGAAGAAGACTGAAGCTATTTATGCGGATGGGTTGTGTCACAATCTCTTGAGTGTTAACCAACACTATGAAATAAGATTTATATTGACATTCAATCAAAATTAGTGAACAATAAAAGGACTAATGAGGAATTCTATCAGGAATGTATATAGAATATATAGAATCTTATATCAGGTTGATAGTAGATAGAACATGTGTTACATGATATTTGATGAAGAATACAACTTTTGTCACCAGAGGTAGGGTAACATTAACCAACAAGATAAGTAAAATTTATATATAATAATGATTTTTGTGGATATCGCAAATCTAAAACATGAATTGGAGAATAATTTTGATTTGTTCATTAGAGAAATGTTGATGTTCAGTTCAATTCTTCAAAACAATAAAAGATCATCAAATCATTTTCATCTCGTTTATACATATGTATGTGGTTAGATAAATATAGCTGGAACATATAAGGAAAGGCACTTATTCACTTTTTTCAATGATTATACTGGAGTGGATTGTGTGATAGTTATACACAATAAACATAATGTTCTTGATTTCATGAAAACCTTTCCCTGAATTCCTGAGAATGATATAGTACAGACAATCAATGTTTTTAGGACTTATAATTGAGGAGAGTACACATCCATTGAGTTTTAAAATTTCCTAAAAAAATATATAATTCAACATGTGGATGGTACTATGTGAACTCCGTAGAAAAATGGATTTATTGAGTTCATAATTATATTGGTGAATAGTATCACTAGAACTATGCTAATTGAGGGTCGTATCTCTCGATATTACTGGAGAGTGGATATTCAAGATGTAGTTTATATCCAAAACCAATTGGGGCTTCATATGGGGGAATCAAATACAAGGTATGAGTTATGGAATATAAGGAAGACCTCCTTATTGTATTTTCTTTTTTTCAGAAGTAAAATCTTGTTCTGAAATAATGAAGTAAATAAAGAAAAGTATGGTGATGCTGTAGATGAAAGACTACTCATTAGATATATAATGAGTAGAAAAAACCCAAAATTTTATTAACAAACATCATGATAAAATTATAGAATTCCATGATGTGAAGATCATTGAAGATAAAACTGAAACACCTCAAGAAATTCATCGTTTGATATGATAGAATATGGGGAATAATATATGCATGAAATGTATCCAAATACAAAAGCATTTGATGGAAATAAAAAGATTCAGGAATCACGTCCTGATGTTGAATTATAAGATGAATTTGAAGATGAAACCATGGCTAGAGAAAATTATCTGAACCTGACAATAGAAATTGAATACTATAAATTGAATAATCCAATATAATTTAGGAATGGAAGGCTCCCATGAAGACAGAAATATTGAGTAATAATGAAAAAGGTATATTCTTATCAGTTTTAGAACCATCCTCATTTGAATAAGCTTAAATGTATGAATCAGTGGTTAAATCTATGAATTATGAGTTGGATGAAATCGTTAAGAACCAAACATTGGATCTAGTTAAGAGACCCTAAAACCACCATGTGATTGGTAAGATGTTTTTTTTCAAAAATAAATTATATGAGAATGGTAATATAATCATAAATAATGAACGATAGGTATGAAAACAATTTTAACAGAATGAGGGTGTTGATGTTAGAGAATCATTTTCTCTAGTGGGTATACTAGAGTTAATGAGACTATTTTTTCCATGGAATTTGAAAGAGGATAAAAATTATATCATATGGATGTCAAGATAGCTTTTTAAAATGGTGATATTGAAAAAGATGTCTATGTTGAACTACCTGTGGGTATTCAGCTAGGTAATGATGATATGAAGGTTTTCTGATTAAAGAAAGACTTTGATAGTCTAAAGAAGGCACAACAAGCGTGGTACTCTCAGATAGATTCTTATCTGACGATTCTCAAATTCAAAAGTTGATAATTAAAAAAAAATATTTATGTGAATAATAGATTCATAGGGAAGACTACACATTCAATTTATAAGAAAAGTATGCAAGGGAGTTTCTAATGAAATTCAACATGCATCCTTCCAAACAAATGTTGACTTTGATTGCAGTAGGAAAAAATACCAGGAAAGCATTAATATGGGGCATTTATAGAACCCACCATATACATGGGAATCATTGGAATCTTATTTTACATGACTGAGATATGTCTAGATATTTCTATTGCAATATCCTTTGCGGTCCGCATTCAATGTTATCCATAATAAGACCATATGACATCAGTGGAATGAATCGTGATGTACATTCAAAGAAATAACAATTATGGATTATAATTTTCATCAGGAATTGATAGTAATGTATCATCATTTTCTGATTCTTAATGGGATATATATTTCGTTTATTTAATGTCCAAAAATAGTAGAGCATTATTTATTGTCATGAAATGTGTGGGTTGGTTGAGTAAGGAAAAATAAATCTCTTCTTTTAGGACAACTAAAGCTGAGTATATCTCCAATACAAATGTTTTCACTCAACTAATTTTGATGAATCAACAACTGAATAATATTTGTGATGAAGTCAAATAGCCTATGGTGATTCGCTGTGATAACAAGAGTGATATTGACCTTATAAAATAATATTATTTAACATTATTGTATGAAACAAATTGAATTTCGATATTACATCATCAAGGAAAAAGTGTTACAATGGATGATAAAAATGAATCATGTTAGAACTGATGAACAAGTGGATAAGATACTGAAAAATCCATTATCATCAAATCTGTATTAGAAACATTGGTTCATCCTTGGTGTCCATCCACCTCCCTATCTATGAGGTGGATTTGAGGTTCCTCTCTCCCCAATTGAGATATATGTTTTTATATGTTTTTTATGTATGGTAGGTTTATGGGTAGACACTATCCAAGGATAGTTTTCTTTGTGATCTATGATCTATAATTTTGTTCATTGGGATTATTCGAAATGTGGGAGAATGGATAAATTTAATAGTATAGAGAATGGAGAATAGAGAAAGATGAAGAATGAATTTTTCTTCTAATTATATGAGAAATTGAATAAGTTACTATGAGGGAGAATGAGATTGAAAATATTAATTCATTGTTATGAGAAAAAAATTGAAGCATACATTGACATCATTAATAAATTACAAGACATGAGAATACAATCCATGCTTACTATCTTGTTTTCATCAATGATCATTTCTCACATGCACTTTGACTTTTGTTGATTGAGTTTTTTCATATGTACTAGTTTTTGATAATTATAGTGGCTTCATTGAATTTGTCTTCACATTTCCTACAAACTATAATGGGGGTATTATCAGAACTAAAGTTATTCATTTCTAGAAATGGAGAATGGTTTCTGTTTGAGGTCAATCATCATTGGGTTGATTATAGAGTTTTTATGGAATGTCATCTTACGATTGAGGCTTTGAGTAGTATTGAAGGTGTCTCATTTTCCATATTTTTGGAAAAACTTTGGGCCTCAAAATCAAGAGTTAGTTTTATGAAAAGGAAGGTTTTCTACAAATACATTATGCGGAATTGGATTTTCAGGAATAATTCACGAATAATGAAATATAGTACATAGATTGGTGTACTTTGAACCATATTTTAAGAATGGTTTGTGGAATGGAAAAAAAATATGTGGAACTTTTAGTAAGGTTGTTTTTCTGAGTGTTTGAGGTTCGGGGGAAGGCCAATAGTTTACAGAAGGTAACTAGTTTGTACGAAGACATGTCATTTGAAAAAACAATGGCATGTTTTTGGAAACCGCGAACAGTGTTGTTTGAGAAAATGAGGTGGTGACTTTTTCAGATGCATAGGGAGAATGGTGGTTTGTGAACCATGTACGGGTATGTTTTGTATGAGATATATGGTACGTGGTAAAGGAAATTCTCAATCAATGATTTGGTAAATCTCAGTTAATCAGATTATGGGGATATATTTTCCTATATAATGATCATTAATAACTTCATTAGAGCACATCACAGAGATTTAAATGCCAAGGATAATTAAGTAAACTCCATAACATTTTACAAAACATGGTTTGAGGAACATGGTTCATGGAATAAGATTTGAAGAATAAAGTTCATGGAGGATGAGTTGGTCCTCGAAGAAGAAGAATTACGTAGAAGTGGTACAAGGGAGCGGTACACCAAAGTCAAACATGGACGTGGGGTGTAGAAGTAGTGGAGACACACATTTTTTTGGAGATTGTTCCTCGAGGTGGAATGTGGTGTAGCGTAGTTCGCAATGGAAGCAGTCACAATATTTCATGCAGTGCATTATGCTAAGGAAAATGGATAGTACACAGAAGACATGTTTTTGAATGAATAGTACAATGAATAGTGAATTACTTCTATACGTGAATATGAAACATCAGTAGAGAATCTATCTACATTTGAGGTACATGATTTAATGCCATCCCATTGAAGGGACCGTTATGTTTCTAAACTACATTTATATTCTTCCAACCCAATGACCATGGGGGAGTCAATGGATGTGATATGATGGACGTACTGTGTTATCCATAAAACATTGTAAAGGCATTTCACCTGGTATAGAGTGATTGTCCTAAACATTTTAACTCCACAACTAGTTAAGATTAGCGGTCTTCGGAAGGACTTAAAACCTATTGAAATATGCTCCTTGGAAGTATACCTTAGATGTGAACCAGGTCAAATAAGTGTGTCTTCCCTTATCATGTGATTGATTTTTTTCTTCTATTTATCATCAAACAGGTTTAATAGGTTCCTACAAATTTGGGAACAATAAACATCAGTTTAAAAGAAATATATGTCTTCCGAATTCACCCCTACCCTCCCATGGTGATCCTAGGTCCTTCAACTTCACCTCAATGATGTATCCTAGAAAAAACACCGCAATCATTGTTTGTTTTGTGTAATAGTATACATAGTGATATATTCCTAGTCTGATTTCATTAGATCATCATAATCTACCTTGTTCATGATGACCATGCATGGGCTTCTCCCGAATATATATTCAAAATAATACCTGTAATTCAACGATGAATCTAGGAATATTATTTCCATTTATTAAAATTCATTTAAGATCAAAAAAATACTATCATGGGAATGGTCCAAGCTCCCATACCCTAATCAAATGATGTTCGTCTAGGAGCACCTGACATCCTAATAAACCTAGGAAGAATCGTTGACATATCATCAAGAAAATTATATCCCAAACATCTCATCCATAACTCAACAATCGTTGGATATAATGATATCATGGATAAGGTAACATTCATTCTTAACCAAAAAATAAATTTCACACTTCACCCATTCATGATTTTGTATAACAGTCTTTATGATGCTCATCTTGTTCTATCTCACAATGAGTATTCACACACATAAATAGAAAATAGTTTACTCCATACATTATGGAATACCTCAAATTGCTACTTCAGTGAAACTAACCCGGATTCAATCAATAAAATCAGGAATATATTTAGGGATTTCGGTGTATAAAAAATAATATATAAGCATACCTTGTACAATGTCCTGATATAAGTAATGATTACATATATCATAGGAATATAAAAAGATTTAATTGATTTGTGTGTATCACTCAATATAAAACACATTCACATAGACAATGTTTCACATTCCCTTAACTGACCCCAACTCCATGTCACCCAACGAGGCATGTCACCATCATCCCTTGGTTTTATAATCTCATTGTACCCAATTTAATTTCACATCATATATAATAATATATGAACAGTCATTAATTTTACCAACTCATTCGGTCTTCATGCCCATATGTTTAATAATATAAATCACCAATCCTTGGCCCCTATAAACAACTCACTAATGTTCCATATTAACAATTTATCATATGAATCTGTTGAGAACTAAACATATCGTACACAATGGGTGTAACATCTCATACCTCAAAGTTTAATATCTCACTCATTCTCCTAACATCCATCAAATGATAAGATCATACATACCATGATACATGGAATGTAAGTTCTCAATATTTCAAGAGCTCTATTGGAACTTTGCTTTAAGATCATTAACTTCACCTTTCCAATTATTTATGGAATGACCACACAACTCATGGAATAAATTTTATAAAATAAAGAACAAACCATGAAAACACTTGAAACTGGTCCATAATCCAAAATATATATAACCAAAGAATCAATATTCAACACTTAATCAACATTGGTTGTTTCACTAAGAATGTAGTAATCATAATTCATATATCAAAAAACTCAGGCACCTCTAATTTATCAATCTCAATAAAATTATTCTAACAATATAACCTCATAAAATGCATTCGTAAACCTTGGGAAAAAAATTATCATAGGTTTTCCATGATTAAACGAAACAAACATATGTTTCTAGGGTCCAATACAAAATTAAGGACCACTCGTTCTACTATCCATCCATACTGATCATGTCTCATAATAGGGATACTAGGTCTGTCCACCTAACCATATGGTATCTCACACAAGAGAAATATCTAACGTATGGTAATGTATGAAATTTTTTATAGTGATCCTACAAAAAATCTATAAATTTGTAAAACTGGAAACACATAATAATATCATTCACTAAAAAGGTTCAAAATGCTTTAAAATAAGTGTATTAACATCACCTTGCAAGAATAGGCAAACCGGGCTCTGATCCCCTCCATGAATCCACATAGGGGAGTTATCCCTGAAGTAGTATGACATAGAAAATAGAATTTACTAAGCTTACACTAACCAGGAATTCATATAAGGTAATACCCCCCATAAGTATAAACTCAAAGAATAGCCACCAACCTACCCGGGGTGTCGTTTAATCAATAAGGGTCTTATCCAAATCAAACAACGAAGTATTAACATATTAATTTCCTAGGATGTTGGATTGAAAGTATATTTTTCCCTTCACTATGGGTGATACCATAATAGGATAACCAAATTATTTAAATATATGGAATCGACTATTAAATAAATGTTACACCTAAAAGGTCTGAAGTCTCTAAAACCTATAATTTTAGACTAGTATAACAAAAAATATATAAAAATTAAATTCGTGGGAAGATTACAAGTTCTTGTCCATGGAAACATTAAGCATCATTAAAACTAACAATTACACTAGGGTGTATGATATGAAAATTACAAAAAGGATTTATTTATGATATTATATCCACACAAATTTATTAAATACATTAAATGGATTAGATAAGAATGATTTGTATAATTTATAATGAAAACTATAATAGTGAATTTATTCTGATATCATCGCATAGAATTATAGAAAAAACTATCAGATACATTCTTTTTAAACCATCATTCATTTATCCATTAGATCCCATAATAGGGATTAGTTAAAGACTATTTCATTTCTATGCTATAGAGTAAAAAACTCTTCAGGTTTTAATAGTAAATATTATCACCTCAATCATCATAAAAATAAATCTCTTAAAATAAAAATAATTATATATCATGTATGGGGTCATGTATATAATATAAAACTACACACTTATATTTACAACAACATATGTATATATGAAAACATTAAATCCCCACCCCATTTAACCAATGTTTACCACCATGGGGTTATGTAATCCAAATAAACTAAAATAAATTAGACCTATGAGGGTCCCATAAAACCATCCTAAATAAATTTATATGTGAATATACTCCCAGTTTTTAGGTTAAATACTATATAAATTACAATTAAAATCCCATTTAAGTTCCAACAATTAATAATAAACAAATCAACATTCTAAAACAAACTCATTAGGGTATTCTTATAGGAATAATATTTTTAAAATTTCCAAAAATGTATGACATAACCACATAAGGATTATGAAATATGAGTAATCATTACAAATTTGTAAAGGTACAAGGTTTTCTACGATTCAATTAGAAAACTATTCAACTAAATTCAATAAGCAAGAACTTGAATCTGTTAAACACTAACAAATTTACTAAATAATTAATATTTTTATTCATGTTAATTTATTTAATAATTTAAATACAATTAATTTCATTACAATATTTGAGGATGTTTAGATGTAATTAAATCATCAATCATTGTTAGAAAGAACTATTTTGGTTGATGTTGATACATTAGTTAACAAACATTACATAATAATTATAATAAAGAAGGTATCAAATCAAAACAGAGACAAGATATACAAGAAAATAAAAAAAATAATAGTATACAGATAAGAATGCTAAATATTCGCATAAGAATTGAACTTAATCAAGAAAAAATGGTATATATATAAGCATGATGATGACATATGAATATTATGAACCTGAAATGTCGTATGGACACACATTGTCTATTTTCATAGCATGAATATATGAAAATCCCAAAAATCAGTAGCCCAATAAAAATATATCAATTTCTCATGGGGAAATAAAAATTTACTATAATATAGAACAAAATGAACAATACTCCCATCCCACGAAGCATGGTGTCTCACTCATGCATTGTTTGACCAGACATTGAAAAACATTTATCCCTAAGATCAAATAAAATCATAGTTTTGAGTATATCATTCGAAAATAGAAAGAAAAAAACTATGATATAACATTTTCATTTCCTATCCATGTTCAATCAATAACATCAACTACACCAATTGGAAAAAGGCCCCAATAAAACCATTGCGTATCCAAGAGGCTTCCAACTATTTACAAGGGTCTAAGGGTATTGTAGTGGGGATAATTGTCCCTCTAGATCAGTAATAAATATAGATAAAAATAAATAAAATATGTTAGTGTAGGATAATGGTAACTAAAAATAAATATTAAACTTATATCTTATCCAGAGCCAATGTATTCAACCATCCATGAACACGGTGGGTTATAATAAAAGTAGTCAATAAATTGTCGGTAATACATCCAACATAAATACACTGAAAACATAATAAATAAATAAAATACATAACTTTTGTAGACATGATGAATACATGTGAAGTTAATACCTCTTAATTCAATTCATAATTCATATTATGGAAATAGAAAATAAGAAGAAGTCATTATCCTTACCTTCAGCAATGGGATCAATTCAGGTACCCAATGGTGGCCTGAAAAGGGTGTGAGTAAAACTCTGTGAAACAATAACAATGTTCTCCAATTATGTACCATGGATGGAAATTTTTTGCAACCCGAATTCAATGATTCTAAATTTAATAAAAAATTTCAATCCTTTCAATGTATTCAAAAAAACCCTTAACTTACTTTCAAGATTCACTTTACATTCATAAAATACAAAAATATCATCTAAATACATAACTGAAAACATATCCTAAATATTTTTCCCATTATAAGTTGAAATACAAAAGTAAAATATTCATTAGGGATAATATTCATAAATTCATCTGATTCCATTGAAAAAATATCATTACATTATTTAATATTCATAACCATAGACCAAAAATGATTATAATTACTAAAAAAATGTTGAATAGAAATAGTTATATTTTTATTTTCCAATGATCCCATGAATCAAATATCTTTTATAGATCATTTATCCATCCTTCGTCTACCATTGGGTCAGGTGATCAACTAAATGATGGAGGATGTCTCCACATGATATGATTCACAAAATAAATATTCCTTAATAATAGATATGGTTACTCATTAGCATGTACACCACTACCATTTTTATCTAGTTTCAACTGATACAACACTAAAAAAATTCAAAATTTTCAATCCAATCCACATAGAAAATTTAAATCGTAAGCCTAATGAAAGATTAACATTTAGCAGAACATTATGTAACATGAGAAGGATTAAAATATGGGTGTAGAATGAAAAAGGGTTGTATATACACCATATAAAAAAAATAAGTTTTCATATCATCAGGAAATTATTATATTAATTGAGATTGAGATGAAATCCCTTTCTTTGAGTCCATCTTGTCATTCGTGACTTAATCTTCCTCTTCTTCGGGTTACTCCTTTCGATTTTCCCCAACTGACTTCATGGGTTAATTTCTTGAAAAATTTAACTCTATAGAGTTATGTTAGGGATGCTGGGAGATTAAATTTGAGTGTTATAGATAACAAAATGGTTCTTGATATGTGCGACTAATTCGGGGAGTGCCTTTTTAATAGTGAAGGTAGAGTGGTATTATAGTAAATATAAAAAGGTAAACTTTATTAGGATTTATCCCTTCTATAATATGACCCCAATAATGATCATAATTAATTAAAATAGTATATATGGTCAAATTATTTCATCAAAGTGGGTTTTGGAAAAGTTTCTCGATCATTTAGACTACTATGATTAATGTCAAACCACTAAGTAACCACATTTTTACCATGAACATTGAAATTAATTATAATTAAATTAATCAATATTTGTACCCAAAAAATAAGTTTAACTTATAATAAATTATATAATTTTATTATTCTAAATATAGAATAAATTTTTTAAATTAAAATTACAGAATTGGTAGTAATTTATTTAAAATCATTCCTGCAGATAGGATGATAAATCGGGTATTTAATTTAAGAAATTTCAATAGTTTGATTTTTATATATATATAAAATAATATTAATATTGTTTACAATGACTTAATTAGTTAAATTATATAAAATTAATCTAATTTTACATTAAACCCAAATAAAAAAATAATTTAACTATATAATTAAATTTGATGAAAATGTCATTTTGAACTAAAATTCATTAATAATCACTATTCATCAAAATATGAATATTCACAGAAAAATACCAATAATTCACCATGTATAAATTTTGATATTTTTATTTAATAATTATATTTTATAGTTTATCTAAAATTTATAAATGTCTCAAAATTTAATTTTAAAATAGGCGCTCCATTAAAAGGTTGTAAAACATATTTTTTTAAAAAATAGACTTTGGAAGCATAAAACTAAATTTATTCTTATATTATGCCTATAAAATTTATTAGATGAAATTAAAAAAATATAAACATATCTAAAAATAAGATATTTAGGTTTATTCAAATCCTTAAATACAATTTCTAGGTTATATCTTCCACTTAAAATAATAATACTGAATGTATATCATTGTTCAGTATAACTCAGCCTTGTATGAAACACATGATATTGAAGAACTCATAATTGAGTGTCAGGTATTCTGTTGGATTTATTGTACATTTTATGGTCTAATTTCTTTATATTTCAGAAATTTTATTAAATATGAAATAAAATATTCTTTCATTACCTAGGTTGTTACATATATAGTTATTTGAAAATCAAAATTTAAAAAATATAAGTCTAGTGTTCAAATGAATTCTTGTGCTTGCCAAAAAATACATTTTCCAAATATAATTTCATTAAAAACTCATTTTTATGACCATTATCAATGGTAGAAATTTATTATAACATAATATTGTTTCATAAATGGTATCATTTTCAATAGGATAGAAGTACATCACATTTGACCAATAAAAATAATAACATTCATTTAGAATAAAGGATATATATCAGTGAAAGTTTTTTCAAAAATTATGAGAATTATTTTTATAATATATATGGTGTATTGTGAATTTTAGTGATATATTTGAATTTTTTGGTCACTTCAAAATTATTGGATTAGAGTGGAGAATTTTAAATTTGTTTTGATATGGGAATATAAAATAATGGAATAATTATTAAGTCACACAATAGAGAAGACTTATTAAGATTATATATAAAAGATAAATTAGAAATGATTTCCATAAAATTAGAAGTCACATCATAAGGTATAAAATCACACCACAATATTAGACCAATGATATGTTAGTGTGGATTTGGTTAGTGGTGACTGATAGATGTTATATTTCAATGGTGGATATCACAATGTAATGTGGATTTATTATTTTAAATTAGGATTCTAGATCATGATTCAATGAATAAATAGTGAATAAATGGTTTATAACCTTTTGATTTATATTAAATTAATTACAGACCCCTATATACGATCACTCTATAGTGGTTTTTAGTTTTTAGATGATGAAGACATGATCTCACAACAAAAAAACAACATGTGTTTCTTAGAATTGGAGGATGGGAGACCACAATGACCTGACCTAGTAAAAATTCCTTATAGATCCTTTTGGATATGCATGTTTTCATCACACCCTAATGGAAAATTTCATTCCATGACATGGGTGATAGTTATTTAATCGTTTTATATTTTAGTATTTCATAATAAAATAGAGTGTGTGGCACTGTGATTGGGTATTTTTAATATTTTATAACATTCTGAATGCTTCCAAAATGGGAGTTATTGGGATGTTACCTAGAGTACCAATAATAATCTACATTTTCATTTTGGGTTCCCAATTTTTATTCATTAATTGTAAATCTATATATGGGTATAGATTTAATGATTTATTGTATTTAAAATTAAATTAAAGAGTTAAGTTCATAGAACATAATAATATTGAAGAAAATATAGGGAAAATTTAGAATATAATTGATTATAGTGAGAATAGCTATTTTTTTGTGAAATAATATTTTTTTCATTGTATTTCATAAATGATATTAAAGTATATGGATAATACACTCAAAGTTCATTTTTAGTTTTTCTATGGAGGTCACTATGTTTAACCATTGTATTGAAATTTCTTATGTCCCATATCATGAATTAAAGTGTGAATAAAAAAACAAATTTAACGACCATAGTATCAATATTGTAACCTTTCAAAAAATTATAATAATATATAGTTTGAAGGGATATCTTTGATTTTTCAACACATCATGGTGTGTGATGTTTTTAGTATAACAACGTTGTGAACCTGTAAAACATTAGTTTCAATTAAGTTATATTATTTGGTAGGATATTCAAGTTTTGAAACAAAAATCCACGGGGTACATGTATTCATTAAAAGGTGAGAAAAATATCAATCAAACGAATGAGGTCAAGAATCCACCATACCCTAATAAACCCTTATCTTTTAGGGTGTCATTGATTTGTATTCATTTTAACAAGTGATTTCATATCCAAATTCTTTATCTTGATGAATATTTTTAAGGGTTATTTTCTTTTGAAAATCACAATAAATGTGAAGAGAATTCCTTTATATAATTCGTGGAATTATAAAATATTCATAAATTTAATGACATTGTATATATATTCTCTTAAACATGACAATTTCCTTTCTTTTATTCATATAAAATATGTTTGTGATATAATATATATTTATATGAATATAGGGGATATAAAATTTCAAAATAATAATATAATGGAAAAAATTCCTTATCAGGTAAATTATCATATCAATTAGAGATTAAAAGATTGATTATCACATTTTTTAAAATTATTTTGGATAAAATTACAATATTTATAAAAGAGGTAGTATGGATAATGCAGTAAAGTATTATTTGTTTCTTAATGTGATGATTTGGGGATTCATTAATGTGATATTTTTTGTATTCATTGATAATATCATTGAATAAAATTAAATTTCTTCATGGGCATGGTGATTAGAGTATGGATGAGATTTTTTAATGATAATTCTACATATAATACCACCTTTGAATATTCTAAATTTGTTCACTCATGATGAATTAAATATTATGGAAGAATCCCTTGATTATTAGAAATATATTATTAGATGAAATGTTATTAAGTTTTGAATGGTAATTAGGATTATAGTGACCCTCAATTTTCATAAAATTCCATTACGTAAATTCTGTGGAATATATAAGAAATTATACAAATGGACACTCAAATATCGTACTAGTCTCATTCCTTTGGAGACATGTAAATATAAACATTGATTGATGAGTGAGCTACATTATCACCGTCTATGATATTATTGACTAGAAACCTTCTTAGACACATCAAAAATAATACATATTTTCATAACCAAGGGAAGGGAACATAAAAAGGTTGAGCTAAAATGCATATTATGGGTAAAAATGGAGATATGTAAGCATAATCATGAGAATAAGGGTATTATAACAAGGTTATGAAAATATAAAATCATACCCTATATTTCAAAGATAATATATATGAATCATGTCATAATGAATAGTAGTTCATAAGGCATTAATCATAAGGAAATAAATAAAATAATCCATGGAAGAATAATAGAGGAATAAAACATATAATTGTGGAAGACATAAAATCACATAATATGATTTTCATAATAGAAAAGGCATCACTACCAAGACCATCTTGGTAGTATTGGTGCACTATAAATACCATACTCCTAGTATTGGTTCACTTCCAGGGCCATATGTTTGTATGTGTTCACTCCTCCAACCATGTTGGTAGTAATGGTTCACTCTCCTAGCCAAATTAGTATATAAGTTTCATTCTCAAGACTATCTTAGACTATCTGATTAGATAAAAATCTTTACCCAACACATTGGAGGGAGATATACGTCCCACCTAACTTTTAATGAAATCATACATACATGTGAAACAAGATAATAAATAATCATATCATAAACCATGAAGATAAATGGGTATTAAGAAAACAATATAATAACTTGTGGGAAAATAATTGTTTCAAAATCACAACCCATGAAAAAAAGCGTTTTTTATAAAAATATTACTTGTGAATGTTAAATTTCTATTATCAACATCATCTCACCAAAATATAATAAAGTGAGTGAAAGAATATGAATAGAGACAATGAATAATTCTCCCATAAAGGAATCAGAAACACCAATGGGTGTTATCATATATAGTAAATAATTTTGAATGATCATATAAAAACAATTCTTGAGTAACGAATCCTTTATACATTTAATGTGACTTTTAAAACATAAAAAAATTTAGAAACAATTTTCTTTAAAGAAATCATTCAAAAATTATAAAAGTATCATTGCAAACTAATAAAAGTTTTTAAAAAAAATTCCCAGATAATGGGATTCAAATATATTTAGAAAAAAATTGATTTTTTAATCATGGTTTTTGAATAAAATAGATTTCCGACTAGAGAGATAAACTGTTAGATTTTCCTTAAAACAGTATCTTAAATGAAAAAGACTGATAAATGGTACTAATAGAAAAATATACCATGAGTAAACATAATATATGTAAATTCTTGACTATTCTTGAGAGATGGATCATAATATTTTTTCAATGGAAGAATAAACATAAACAATATTGAAAACGTTGTGATTGTTTAAATAAAGTCTTATAACATGGAAACATGGGATTATACTCTCTAGGTAAAAAAATAAAATAACATGAAGATTAAAAAATTATGAGAAGAGGTAAATTAATGATATAAAATGTAAAATTTAAGTATATACACCTTGAACAAGACTTTAGGGGCATAACAAAACATGAGTTTTAAAGAAGGAATTTTTTTTGGAAACTAATAACCGATCTGGTATTTTTTGAAACAAAAATTTCATGAAAGAAATAACATAAAATAGATATGTAAATAACCATAAATTTTTCATAAATTATACATATAATAAAATCTTATGTAATAAATAATCCACACAAAAGGTAATAGCGGAGAACATATCATGTATCTCAAATAAATAAAAGGTTCGATGAAATCCCCTTACCTTATATATTGAATCTCATCATTCTCATTAAAACCACATCAATAATAAATATATTGTTATTATACGTATTTTAAAAATCATATTATTTTATATAAAAGCATATTTTTCATGATCATGATCGTATATTACACACTTGTTAACCATCCAATATTATGGTTTCCCATTGGATAATATTCCATTTATTCTTTTCATGTATCTTAATTTATTATATCATCCCCCGTTATAATTATATCATGCTCCTTAAATTTAAAACGTTATATAAATCACATTTAATCCTAAATATGTGTATTATAATAATATATTTAATATATCGGTAAAAAAATGAAATACACCATTCAATTAGAGGGTAATCGTACATATACATGAATGTTGTTTACATTTTTATGTTCATATTGAAAGAAAGAATAAAATGAAATATATAGATATATGAATATAATTATTAAATTATATTTATGATGTCATATGTACCATTTATATTCACTAAACCCAACTTAATGCATTCCATTTAGTTTTTGAATGAATCATATTGCTTTGAGATAGCGGTTGTCCAAACATCCTCAAACAAAATTTTAATATTCACACTAAATGGAATGTAAAAAAGTTATATGTTTTAAAATGAATAAATAGGATTAAATACAAAATGAATATATCATATAACATAATTAAACATATTTTTCTTTTATAATGTCCACTATGAGAGGTGGTAAATGAAATTGTACAATAATCATTTAGTGAGATAGTAGATTATCGTACATGTAAATGGTATGTTAAATACCAATTAGAGGGAGGTGTGTGTATGTGTTGGTTGATCCCTCTTCATAAATAATCCTATAAAATTTAAGATTATATTTTTTTTATTCATTAAAAATATAAATCTAGTGGAGGGTTGATAAGGTAAATTAAAAAAATGAGCTTGAGAGAATGTGTCAGCTCTTAAATGGGTAACTCCTTTTGGTTTGTACCAAAAGGCATCTATCTATAGAATTATTCACAAGGAAATGATTCTAGTAGGAGGTTTGGGATTTTGGAAAGTGTATTGGGTATAAAATTTCGGTTAATAAGTTTAATGAGTGGTGTGATTAAGAGGGAGATGTTGGTCCATTTATAGGGAAGGGAAAGGATTCGCTTGGTATATTCCAAAATAAGTTTGGAGTACCCACGTTTTTACCCAACAAAATTCATAAAAAACCAAAAATAAATAAATAATTGAAGGTTATTTACCTATTAATATCCATAAAAGGGGTCTTGCATAAGTTTATAATTCGTTATGGGTCCTAAATTTAAGGATTAGTCCTTAGTAAAGATTAATTTTACATGAATCCATGTAATTAATTTTAATTACATTTTGTAATGTTTTTGGTCAAAAAATAAGATGACCTTATTGGAAATTATAAATTATTCTAAATCGAAATATTAAATCTATTTTTCAAAATTCCAATCATATATTTCAAAAAAAATTAATTGAAATTCAATCTTATGGTTGGATCGATAATGCAGTATTTTTAAATAAAAATAATCAAAAGAAATATAGGATTTTATATCCAATTTTCAGGTGAAATTTGTTAAAATTACACACATTTAATTAATTAATAATTTATAATATATTTTAAAAATATAATAATTTGAAATATAGTTTAACCATATAAATAAATTAGATGAAAAATCAGTTTTGAATTAAAATCAATGAAATTTCACTATTCAACCTAAAATAGTTTTTCTCAAAAAATTCCCCAAAAATAAACCAAAATAATTTAAAAATTACAAATTTATAAATAT
Source organism: Viscum album (assembly GCA_963277665.1). Classification (NCBI taxonomy): domain Eukaryota; kingdom Viridiplantae; phylum Streptophyta; class Magnoliopsida; order Santalales; family Viscaceae; genus Viscum; species Viscum album. The sequence goes on along the minus strand of OY728136.1, from coordinate 1,949,625,530 downwards.
GTTTAACTTCTTAAAATTCAATTTTTAAATTTTTGGAAACTTAATTTTATTATTTTTCATTTAAGGTTATTACAAAAAATTCATTATAAAAAATAGTATATTTAGACATAAAAGGAAATTACAAAAAATCATATTGTTCATTATAAATATGTTTTATTTACATAAACAATTTATACAATTTATTTGAAATGAATTTATTTACTTTTAATATTACTATGTTTAAGATCTAGGTTTTATTTATATCATTAAAATATTTTTAAAAATAAAATGATGTTTGTAGAAATATAAGTGTTGAGTGTAACATATGCCAAGTAAATTTTTTTTGTAATGTATGTAGAGTTGATGTGTTCTGTATTATATGATGAGTTTGTTTCATCTCCCATATTCCAGGTCAGTTTCATATGAATGGAATGTTTTACTTAGTGTATTTCAATATATAAATGAAAAATTAATTTATTCAATAAAAAATGTCCATATAAACATAAGGTGTTTCATTCTACAACCATAAAATTAAATTCCCCATAAAATTTCATTACTCAAAAAAATGATGATAATTATACTTTATCATATTATCATATTCCCACATAGCTACATTTAATTTGTGATTTATCCAAAATCATTGACAAGATGAGTGGTCTTGTTTTAAAGAACATTCATTATAAAAATCCTGAATTTCAAAAGGTTTCTCCTTATAAAAATGATCCTACTCCATTGGTATGATATATGAGTTTAGTACATTGGAATTTATATGTATGTACTTCCTAATGAGATATACATGGAACACATCATCGAATTGAGAGATATTTGGAGTAAGTTCCAAGAAACAGGCTACCATCCCAAAATGATCGAGAATATCAAAGTGATTGATATACCTATGGATTAGTTTCACATTATTCTTGATTATCATAACCTTATTATCAATTGTGAACATAGAAACACATTTTAACAAACATAAAAATCTACATCACACAGACTGTTATCAATGTTACTTTTCTACCGACTTTGAGCTCCTTGGTATGTTCTGAAATTCTTGTAACCATCTCAACCATTTCTTTGGAGATCTTAGGTCCTAATATATATTTTTATACATATTTATCCCCACACATTAGGGCTTAAAATCTATTCACATAATGGGATTCATAAGGTTCCATCTGAATTCTTGAGTGAACGCTATTGTAGTATGAAAATCAAATATCGGAAAGAGATTATCCCAACTACCTTTGAAATATATAGAATCTCAACATGTATTATGGGGTTTGAATTATTATTTTAGACAAACAAAATATTTTAAGATGATAAGTAGTAATGAAACTCTATTCTATATCATGTTATTTCTAAATACTTTGTAATAATATTTTGATAAAATATGGATCTTGATCTTATACAATAGATTGTTATACTCTAGGAAACCTTACCACTTCATTAATGTATATCATAGATAGTAGATTGAGGAATAATTATTCTCTGATAGTGAGAAGGTGTCCGAACATACAATGTATATTGGTTACAATAGATTGTTCTACACATTCCATTCTAGTAAGGCTAATGGATGCAACATCCCCTTTGACGTTTGACTTTCATCCTTAACTGTTTGTCATACCAAGCACTGAAATCTCTGAAATATCTCTCTTGAAATCATCCCACCATAATTATTATTTCATTTCCATATACATATTCATACTTCTAGGATGAATAATGTATTAAGAACTATGAGTTTCCTCAAACATCTCCTTCAAATCAACTATGGAAAGAACACTTAATCATTCCTAAACCTTATCATTCCATCTTGATCCAGGCTGAACTCAATAACCATTCAATATTTATTTTGTATCTCTTCATCCTCCTTCTATTCTCCCTTAATCTTAACTAGTATGGTGGTTAATACATTCATTTGAGATAGATAATATATTTCACCTTCCTTCGGGATTTATATATCTATCCATTACATATTCAAAGATATTGGATCATTTGTGATCTTCATCATGGATAAGCTAGCATGATCGTTTCGACTTAAAGCATCATCCACCTTGCTCACTTTCCAAGGGTTTTAACATATTTATAAGTCATAATCCAATATCAAATATGACCATATTCTCTAGAACATGTTGAACTCTTTCTATGTTAATATATATTTCAAAAATTTATGATCAGTATATATATCTCACTTTTTTCAAAAATGTTAATTCATTTATATCATTAATGAATCAAATATGGTTGCTAACTCCAAATAATGATTTAGGTAATTTTTTTCATGAATCATCAACTCTCACAGGGCATAAAAGATAACCATGTTATTCTATATAAGAAAAAATCATAATATCGTATTGTATGCATCTCTAAATATTACAATCCCTTCACCACTATATGGTAATTTTAGGAATTGGAGCATTGTCAAGCCTTATCTTTAGTTCCATGAAATTTTCAAGACATTCATCAAGCCATATAAACATGACATCCTTTTATGTTAACATGGTCAAAGGATTAGTTATTCTTGAGAAATTCTCCACAACATTACAATATAATCTAGTTAAACCAAGAAATATATGGATGTAAATCACTATGGTTGGATTACAAAACCCTTCAATAGTAATATACATTTATGGATCTACAACTATACCAACTCTTAAGAATATATGACACAAAAATGAATCATTTTTATTCCAAAATTCACACCATATAAATTTTTCATTGAGGATATCCTTCTCTACGGTCTTTAGTACAGTTCTGACATCATCATTATTCACATAATTTCTCACTAAATAGATAAGAATATAATCAATAAAGACTACCAAAAACCAATTGTGTTTATCTCTAAGTAGTTTATTCATTAAATACAAAAAGATAATAGTTGAATTAGAAAGGACAAAATTCATCAATATAGATTTATAGTATCTATAACTTGTACAAAACTTCATATTTGGTATATCCTCTTTCTTGACACTCAATTAATGATATCCATAGTGGATATTAATCATGGAAAAGTAATGAGATCCATGTAGCTGACCAAGAAGACATTAATATAGGGGATACGATACTTATTATTTATTACTATCTTGTTTTTGTTCTGATAATCAATCCAGTGGCTCACTTATACATATATATTATTTTTATAAAGAACTGGTTCACCAAAAGTGAAAAAGTTATCCAAATTAAACCCATATCAAAGATTTCTTAGAGTTGATTCTTCAATTCATGAAACTCAATTAGACCCATTCAATAAGGATAATTTGAAATTGGGTTGAAAAAATATATGTGTTTTATTGATAACTCAACATCGCATTTTGGTGTAATGATAGGAATAACTTTAAGAAAGAAATCCCCAAAATCCCAAACACTAGGAATATAATCGAATTCTATTTTCCCCGCAACCACTTGAGATAAAAAACTATTCTAGAATGGAATTACGTCCCATGCACTAGTTATAATATCCATAGGAAATTCGTACTTAAAATAAAATTGATTGATGATCATATGAGGTTTTGAAATATCAAAAGAAACTTCCCTACCTGGATAATTGTTGTTGGATCTATCAAGAGAAAGCTAATACATGTCTAAAATGAAATAAAATTAAACCAAAGGAAGAATGAAAATATTTCAAAGAAGAAAGTTACCACAAAAATCAACCTAAGAGTAATCAAACACTTGAGATGAAATAATTATATCATTAAGGGATTTCACTTATAATTCCCCTTATAATTATTTTGGTAGAATCTTAAAACCCTTAAAAATTATTTAGATATGAAATATTTGGTAGATTCAGAATCAAAAAAGACATTAGTAGTTATAGAGTGCATAGTATGTGTACCTTTCATCACATCGTTATCGCACCCCTCATTATAAATAGTGATTGAATGAGATTTCCATTTGTCTCTCAACTTAATAGGTTGTTGACATTAATAATAATCACTAACCATTGGGTTTGGGAAGTTGTTAGTATAAAAGGTTACCGACAACAATCACGTAAATTTTTGAGCTTTTCAGCGGTATAATTAGAGAAAAATCACTTTTATGAAGACAAGTCTGTTAAAATTTTGGATCATAGAGGGACTTTACAATGAAATAAAGTAATTCTCAATGAAAATTATTTCTATAAGTATATCATGATTTATAAGTAATATGGGAATCTAAATATTTTATGGGGAAAAAATTCTCTCACATATTAATGTAATGAATAATATTGAAAGTACAATGTTTACTAATTTTTTATAATGTGATAATCCTATTAATCCTAGAAAAAATTCGACCTTATAATTTATTATTATTAATTGCAAGGATAATATTTATTGATCGTTTATAAATAATTTTATAAATTCTTTCAGTTGAAAAAAGAATATTATTATGTAACTAAATTTTTCAATAAAATATATAATATTATCTAAAACATAAATTTTAAGATCATTGATATATAAGTTTTTTACAAAATAACTTCATTTTTGTAATCAACATGTCAAATATATCAAACGAAAAAATTGGATTTTTTAAGGATTTATTTTTGATTGAATGTTGAAAAATTGCATATATTTTCAAAAATGTATTTTTTTTAAATTAATTTAAAATCCCATTATATATTATTTTTTGAAATTAATATATAACATATATCATTAAAAAGAATATAATCATTTTAATATGAGTCAACATCATATTTTATTTAGTATAATATCATTTTTTATGCTTAAAACATAGATTTCTAAAAATTATTTTCAATTTGTTTTTTGAACATATATTTTAATGTATCTCTCCAAGTTATAAAGAATAAATCCTAAAATATTCATTCCATATATTTAATTGGTATTTTATAATTTATTATGTGTTCAATTTCACTTATCATCATTATGAATAGTGACCATGGTATAAATGTGTTCGCATAGAAGAGGGTATGTCATGTTAATTAATGAAAAATCTACACTATAAATACACAAAATATTCTCCCAATTATTATTTCAAGATTATAAATAGACCATTGTAACCTTATATTCAAAATTAGATATTTTTGATAAAAATATCTCATCTATAATGCATTATAATATTTAATGGTTTAGAATGTTTACAAATGTTTCTCTCCCCTAACATACAAAAGGGAATATCCTATCAATATTTACTCACACATTTTGAGAACTCATTTCATCAAATACCCTCCCAAAACTCTCGAAAATATAATTTAACACTTAATAAGGGTCTTGTTCATCTCAAAATAAAAAACATAAAAGGATTAAGTTCTAATATAAATGGAGATATCTTTAGGGAAGGCTTGGGTAAAAACCAACCTATATCACATTTATTTTTTATTATACCTTATTCATATATTCTCTTACAATGTTGAAATGATATCATTAGTATCCTCCATATACTGAAATATTATTTTTATGATTATACATCCATTTTTTCGACTTTTCCATCTTATGGGAAATGAAATTAGCACTTGTGTGTACATGTGGAATAACACCTCTATGAAGAGATTTGTTTTATTTTTCATCACCAATATATTACTGGCTAAAATTTTGTAAAAAATGGATATATTTGATATTTAGGGCATGATTCTGATTCTAGGACGGTAATATAACACTAAAATTCATTCAAATTCATTCATATAGATAATGATAATGTTGCTTTGGTGTACCTTTAGAATACCAACATCATGAAGTGATGTGATACATTTTTCATTTTCCCCGTATATGGATGTAACTAATGAATAAATATAACATTTATAACACGTATATGATTAAATAACTGAAATGTATTATCTACATTATTTATTCAAGTTCTAGAAAAATCCAAATTTCGTTCTTCTGTACATACGTACTACCATATCTAGGAAACCACATGGTTCAAATTTAATGACAGCCTTACATGGTTGGTTTTATAATTGTATCTAATATATTAATAGGATAAATATAAAATTTTCAAAATCAATATATGAAGGAACTATAACCCTTAATACCACAATAAACACACAAATTTTAATTTTGAAGTTATAAACAAAACATGTAACATCTATGACTTATTTTAATGTTTAATTTAATTTTATTTCCATTAATGCATTTTTTGGGGGTTTCCCAAGATTTTATGGAGGAAAGGGTGAGTTTTCATGATTTGGGCCAAATTATGAGCCCATTTCAAGATTTAAAGACCAAATTTAATTCTTTAATAACTATTTCAATTTTCTTAATTTTACACTCATTCGAATTCCTAAATGTACTACCCTGTCCTATTAACTCCATAATATAAATTTGGTCCATTTAAGAATTTATAACAATGGTGTATTTCGGTCATCATTTAAGGAATTGGGCCATCCTGAAATCCCATTTCATGTTTTTTTTAAAAAAATTGTTTATTAATAACTTATTCAATTTTAAGGTTTTTTTGGTGATTCTACCTCTAACACAAGTCCACCAAACCCAGCCACGTTCCCATAATATTTCCCACCTCCTTGGAGCTTGTATTTATCATGATGTAGTGCATGAGATAATAGGGTTTCTAAAATTGATTAGATTTGAAGAGGTTACTTATTTCCTTCTTAACTCTCACAATTCTTACTCTTTTTCCTCCATTAATGTTCTTAATTAGACCCGTAATTCTCTTATTCAAACATAAAATCCATGTAATCCATTCCAGTCAATCAAAACCTCTTTGGTTCCCCAATTTACTGGTTATTTGGTGGAGGAACTTCAAAGAATCTCATGTTTGTGTCCCAACTCTTTAGTTCCTCCCCTTTTAGTGAAGTTTCATTCAATTTAATTGATGTTTCAAATGACCATGAGGTATGGCTTCCAGCCTAGGGTTTATGCTTGTTGTGTCTTGGTCAATTATTTTCGTTTTAGGTTCGATCTAAGCCTCTATTGGTGTGGCGGTGGTGCGACATGATTTTCGAATAGTGATTCATGGGTTTCCTTTGATTTGGTAGGTGATTCATTTTGGTATGAAATAATTGTGACCTATATTATTTTTTTATGGTATTTTAATTTAGATTTAATTTTAATGTTGCTGAAATAAAAATTTATGTGTAAATTATAAAGATAATGAATTTTTAAGTGCAAATTTTTGGTTGAATTGGGGGTTTTCATATATATAATTTATTGTTTCATTAAGGGCTTCAATATAATTATTGATTTTATTTTCTGGAAATTTTTTAGGTATTAAATTAATGTTTCAAATTTTTATCCCCTTTGGTTGTTGAAGTGAAAATGGGTTATAATGGTGTTTTTTAATAAAGTGATGTTTTGGTGCCACATTTGTGTGAAAATTGAGGTTTTACAAAGTTATCACTTGTTGTTTAACATAGGGATGACATAAAATAGATTTTTTTTTTGTTTTAATTGAAATGAATTTTCCAGGATTTATAGTTTTTCTAACTTACAAATGTGCACATAGTGTACTAATGGGGTTCTTAAAGGTTTTTCTGTGCAAAACAATACATCATTTTGAGAAATTGTTTCATTTAAAATCAAAGTGTTTGTTATGTGTTTTAAGTGGTATAAAATATGATAGCTACTCTACTGGTTGTGTGAGACCATTAATGTTGTTTTACAGAAAAAATGATATGTTTTGAATGCTGAAATTTTTTGATCACTAAGGGGGAAGCCCAGGTACCAGGGTGGGGTGGTTGTGTACATGTATGGCAAGTTGACCAGTTGGGTTTTGTCCATGTTCCACATGTCATTTGGATGAAGAAAACTATTACTAAACTATGTGGATGATGATTGGGGGCCAATTTGTTATGGGTATGTTCCATACTAGTGGCTCATGCATGATAATGGATTTCAATATGGTTACATTAAACCAAGGTACAAGGTGCATGTGGCCTGATACTATCTAGTGCAAAGGGGTGTTCCTGATTTCGATGCTCATTTTATTTGTGTTATATGACCTTGTATTGGGTTTTTTGGAAGTAAATTACATTATATAACATGTCTATTAAATTTTTTGAGCATTCTGAAATTTTTAGCTTGAAAACTATTTTCAATTGAACGTTTCATTTCTTGGAATTTATAACTACTCTTCTATACGGATAAAAACTGCTTGCTTTTTCACATTGTATTGCATACTATTTGAAATCGTTTCTTGTTATATTGTTTTGATAAGTCTCACACCCTACTTACACCCCTTTGGTGTATGTAAAATTTATTATGCTTTTCTCAGGTAAAGGAATGGATACACGTGATGGAGGTTCATTTTGTTAGTTTCTATCCATGGTGCGGAGTTTTGGAGAAAACTTTTTGGTGATGACCCCTTGTCATGTGGAATCATTGGGGATGCCTTTTTATTTTAATAATTTGTATTCAGAAAAATTTTATTGTCATTATGAAAATGTATTCAGTTCTTGTTTTAGCATAAGGATTATTTGGCTAAAAAATTTCAGATTTATATTCTGTATTTTTTTAGTGTTATATACTTTCATACTATGTTAAATCACTCCCAAACTGAAATTAATGATACATTGGCACATTTTTTAGCCAATGGGGATAGGTAGAACTCTTCGGGCCTTACCACAGGCTGGGTTTAGTGCAGGTAATAGTGAATACCAGATTTTATTCATGATAATACTACCCCAAATTATCCATTGTGGACTTAACCATTTTAGAAACTAAATAAAACACGATAATAAATGAGATATAAGGAATATAAAAATTAAATGACTATGAAGAGTTTTATTAATTAAATATTAAACAAATTTAATTTTAATATTTTGTATTTCGAGATCATACGATGTTGAATGGTCTTATTGTATGGGAGTTTTGTTTAAAATTACTTTTAAAATGTATTAAAATATTTCTATTCCATATGAATATTCATTGGAATGCTTATTTAATAATATTATTTATTCATAAAATATAGGTAAAGGTAAGTTTTTATTATATTTTTTTTCATTTATATAGGTTTAAACATGATTCATTGAAACATTTTTCATGTGGGCTAATAGTATCATTTTTATGTAAGTTCAAAAAGAATGTTTTTTTATTGTATAAGCCATGGACTACCATTATATACATTGTATGTATTATATGATATAAATATTCATTTAAAACAGTACATCGATATTTTCAATGAAAATATTTTTTGAAATTATATGGGATTTATTTGTTTTTAAAAAATTCTCTAAGGAGACATAAATGTTTTCTCATCATTGTAATATCACTAAAAGTGTTTTTATTAAGGGTCCAAATGTATTTTTCTAGGAATTAATAATTAGAATTTATAATATTATAAATTTTTTATATGTGATTTGTTACATAATAATAATTTATGATTCCAGAGGATCCTGATATATCTCATGACAACAAGTAGGCCTGATATTTCTCTAAAAGGTATTGGGTAATGAATAGTATTTTATAATGAAAAATTAAATAGATAAAAAGTATGTTCCTCCTATAGAAAAAATAGGGCTTCAGTTATTCAATTTTTTTAAATTTGTGATCAACGGATATGAATATGAATTTTTAAGATACATATATTATTATCAAAAAATATATTTTTTAGGGGAACTTTTGATTTCATGATTTTGGAAGAGGTTTTGGTATTTTTATGTTAAAATGTATGTAATATAATGAAATGTTTTCATGAGTTACCACATGAATCATGATTTATTACTGTATTTTTTTCTATAAATACTAATGGTTTTCAAGTATTTTTTCTAGAAAATATATATATTCACCCGTGAAAAAATGTAATATATCTGGTGAATGTTTTTTATGAAAAAGATAAATGACCATATGGGTTTTTATGATTTTCACTATAAGAATAATATTGTATTATTTTTATATCCCTCCCTAGATTTTTTTTATAATCTTATAATTTCAATTGATTTTCAATTGATCTAATTGTGATTATAATTATTATATTGGTCAATATTTCTATTATGGTGACTTGACATAAAAGAATAAATATGCATTTAATGAATCATGGGTGTAAAATTAGTCCTTTTTCTTGTAGGAAAGTATTATACTTTTTAAAATAATCAATATTATTATGTAATTCTTTTACATATTTTTATGAAACTATAATTCAAAATGAGCATTGAATATAAGAATGGTAATATCTTTTTATACTTCATGTTATTATAATTTGAATAAGGTACATGTATCTATATTATCCTTCATTAAAAATGACATTTTTTCGTACATATTTAAATGTTACATAAAAAACTATTCATTTCAAAGACCCACTATAGTTTCAAAAAACGAATTTAAATATAATTATTTTATGTAAATTCAATTTTATATTCCACTGGTTTACTATTCCTTGTATCAAATTTCTTTTAAATTTTTCTTATTTATAAATGTATACTATGTTAAAATATTTTTCTAATTTAACATCCATGATCATATATATATATATATATTTTTGTATTTTGATATTAATTATATATATATAAGAAATGATCCCTCAATTAAATTCTCATAACTTTTCACAAATTATGTATATTCATTATATTTCTTCTTATGAATTACCTCTAGAAATACCCCTACATCCATCTTCATATTAAAGATTGTATACCATGATATCAATACATTGGATAAATTTTGGAAATTATTAACTAGAATTTAAAGAATGATTATATAATGTGTAAATGTCTTATACCTAATCATCTAAAGTTAAGGTTATTAATCAAAAAATATTTTAATTTTTTAGATTCCAGTTTTATTTCAATAGGAAATTTTTTTATGATTTTTAATGGATTTATAATTTTTCCATATACATGTGGAAAAAATTTGTAATATATATAATGATTAAATGAGTGGTCTAAGAATTATATATTCCCCTAATTCATTATACATGGATTTATATATCATGAGATCAATATTCAAAGAAAGGGATAGTTAACCTTATCTACAATTTTATTCATATGACATAAGCAGTTAGGCATATCCATAATATTTTTCATAGTCTAAGTGTAGTTAACAATGTCTGTAATGTTTTACATGGACCAACTAAAGTTATCCATATTCATTAATTTCTAATGTATAGTTAGTAAGTTTTAAAAAATGTTCATAATTACAATTCTTATGATTCTATTATGTTCATGATTTATGTGATTTTTCCTTCAGGGCTCCTTTTTAATTTTTATAATTTCATTATATTATGCCTTTAATAATTCTATTTCTCTAAGGATCAAGTATATCACTTTTTTATGATCTATTAAGGATTCATATATGTCTGATTATGAATATTATATCCCCTACTAAGAATATTATATCACCCCCTCCATATATTTCTCTATTTCACCATATGATAAAAAGTGTTAAAGAGTGATTGATCAGTTATAAGGAGTCTATAATGATGAGTTTTTTTAAATTTTAAAGGTTTTTTATTTGGAATATACCCAGTTCCTAAAGACATTAAACATTACATTATGGGGGTTGATTTTAAATGGCAACTATATTTTGAAAGAATGTATTTTTGTAATCATATCTAGAAGTGTGAGTCTAGATAACATCATTGAATCAATAAGATATGAGGTTTTTGAATAAAGACAACCATTATAGTATATGAGAATTAAAAAAGATTAAATTATTAAGTATAATATCATTGGAGATAAATATTCTCCCATACATGTTCAAAGGATAAGGAATATATAGAACACCTCACTACTTTCATAGTTGGAGAAAACATCATTCAAACAACCATTAATAATTTGAGTTATGGGTTAAATCAATCAATGTTAAAATTTGATCAAATTTAAAATACCTATAGAAATGAGTTTTTAAGTAGACTAGATGACCATAATATCATTGGAATAAGGTGGGTGTTTATGAATAAATATTATCTTAATGGGAAATTGTTATTGGAAATGCTGAGACTCGTTGTAAATGATAATGAATGATAATTATAGGCATGTAAATGAAATAAATACTTTCACATATTGATCAATGTTTATTTATAAGACGCATATTATTTTATGAAATTCATGAAAGATTCAATTGTTATCTAAATGATATAAGGAAAAAAAATTAATATATTTATCCAATAGGAATTGTACATAATAATACCATTGGGTATTCAAAATTGTGATGATGTTGTAATGGTATTCAAATTTAAAGAGTATATTAATAGATTTATGTAAGAGCCTTAACGTTTGTAAGAATGGAAAGGATATTACTTGAGTAAATTAGAAATATTTCTATTTGATATTAATAACAACAACTTTTTGAAATCAACATTTTTTATTTAATTCATGATACATTTAAAACCCTATAATGATATTAATTTAATGTTATGGTAGTTTTTATTACATGGAACACAAATATATAACCAAATATGTTTAATTTTATTATTATGAAGTATTATAAAAAATAAACATGATACTAATTATTAAATATCAACGATTTTTACTCATTATAGATGAATTTATCCGTTATAAGTTCATAAATTAATTGAAGATAATAAATTTAGAAAAATAAATTCCATGTGATAAGGGAATAAATAATATCATCTTTAACATTGAGGATCATTTTATAAAAAACCTATAAAGTTGAAGAACACAAAGAAAGAATAAAGATCTCTAACAAATATATAATATGAAATTGGAGTTTTATCTTGGAAAGTGATAATAGAGTGAATTAATGATTTAGTAAACATATATATTCAAATAGAACATGGCAGTTATAAATATGGTAAATTTAAATATAGTCATTGAATGTGTCCTTATTGAAAATAATTGTATCCAATAGGGCTTCCACTTTCTTTATTTATATAATATATATTTTATATAATATATAACAAAACAAAAAATAATAATATATAATTAAATAGTTTTATTATAAAAATATCTAACATGCAATAAATATTATTAATAATGGATGATATTATAAGAAAAAAATTATTTAAAAATCATTTTATTAAAATATAAATGAGTTGTATTTAAATAAAAAAATATTTATTCAATATAAATGTACAAAAATATTAATAAGCTAAAATGTTTATAATATTCTTTTTATATAGAAGAACATTTTCTTTATATATTATATTTTTAATAAAAATCAAAATTTATAATTTTTTTATTTTAATTTGATAAAAGAATTTCATTTTTGGAATATTAATAAAAATATTACCTTACGAATACATTTTTTTATTTTTTATAAAATTATTAATATTTTGATGAAATGTGAATTTTTTTTACTAAAACCATAGCATTTATGAATATATTAAGTAGTGTTAATTTAATAATTTATTTTTTATTATCATATATTAATTAAAATATTAAAACTATGAATTTAAAAAAAATAGTATGATTATAATCATTTTTCATCATTTTATAAACTATTGATACAGTTTTAAGAAAACAAATTACCCTTTTTTGTACGTAAAAATTATTTTGGTAAATTTCAGTATTTGTATTCTTCGAAAGATAACATGAAATTTTTGTTTTATATAATAAACTATTTTAATTCATGAAAATTAAATACATTGATAATTGTATCCTAGTCCGAAATTTTAATCATAAATTACACTTTTTTCTAAATATAGTTTTTTAGCCGTTATGTGCACTAATAATAAAATTAATTTTTCATAACCATTGAAATTTTATTTGGTATGTTAGGAATCATATAATGGATTATATTATACCATATTATATAATAATTTCCATTTTATTATTACTTCTAAATAAATCTACTTATGAAAATATTAATTACCATTGTAATAACTAAATCGGTGAAATTAAGAAATCAATTTTTATGAATATTCAATAAAATTTTAACCATCTATGAAACTTGTTTTTAAAAGAATTTTTGAACTAATATCACTCAAAAAAAGTTTATTTTACACTTTCGTTGGCTTTTACCCTTGACTATTTTAATTTCATTATTGAAATGTATTAGGTAATTCCAAAATTACCCCTAACTTCACATGTGAAAAAGGGACCACTTCAACAACATGATTCAACCCATATACCTTAATATTTAAACATGAAAATCATTCATATTCCCCCTCCAATAATAATCTATCAATTTAATTAAAATGTGGTCTCATTTATATATATATATATATATATTTCCATTTCCATCAATATTTCCATGAGAAATATAATTTTCTAAATTAGAATATTTTATACACCATAGAATTATTTTCCTAATATTTCCCTAAAAAGAATTCTTACTAAAATTCTAATTTAAATAAAAAAGGAATATTATTGTATAATAGTTTTTTCATGGATAAATAATTATTCAATCATTTCCATCCACTAAGAAAATCCAATAATAGCGGTCATGGGTGTGTGAGGATTATCACCACCACAAAATGATGTGCTTGGTTTTTAATCACCTCCTATCATGGATAGCTAAATTTATATATTTTATGAATTAATTTGTTTTTTATATCACACTTATTTTTTATAAATTATAATTTTTCACATATATTAATTCCATCCCGTTCATTAATAAGTGGATACATTGATCGTGCATACGTATAGAATATCACCTCTATGAATGATGAATTTATTTTATCATCACCATCCTAAATTTATGGTTCTAAGAATGATTCTAATTATATTACATGTTACTAATTACATGTTTAAGATTCCTAAAATTATATATCATCATTTTATAAAAATACATTCATACTCATAAAATTATTACAACACTCTCTTGTTTGGATCAGTTATACCACCAAGGTAATGATGTTATAATTTTTATATCATTAATTATTAATTAATGTTATATAATTTGATATAAATTAAATTATAATTTATCTATGATGATTTTAAGATTATGGAATGGTTTTGTTGATATTTAATATAATTATACAAATTTCAACATTCGATCATTAAACACGTTGAAACAAGTTATTAACAATCACCATTTTGATAATCATTACCATTATAATTCCCTGAATAGAAATGGGATATGATTAATAATTGAAAAAAAATGATAATAGGGTCTTGTAAAATCTAGGAATTACGAATTTTTTTATTAAGAATTAATCAAATACATTGTTATAATAATAATACTCAAAATGAAATTTGTGTTTCTGGAATTTTATGATGAATATAAAATTAAATCATCTAATATATGCTAAAAATATTGTAAATGATGTTTATAAGGGTTAATATATGAAAATAGGTTTTGAAAATTAATTATTAAGAAATTTAGATTTTATAAAAGATGTTACAGTTCATTTAAAGTATGTTTCGATTAATTTAATGGTTCTTTGAGTATAATTTTATTACATTCATACATGTTTCATAATAATAACCATGATTTATTTTATGATTTAATGAATTTATACATGAGTCCTTATATCATGATTATTATTTTTACTCATTATATACAATGTTTCACTTATTTTCACCTCCTTTATGGGGTTTTAATTAAGATATTACCCAAGATGTAATGGTTTCTTCCCCAATATAAATTTTAAAATCAAGATTTCATTTGAGAGATAATTCATCTACTAAATTCACAATATCTTTATTTCTAAATTACACTAAAATTTTCTTCCACTATGGTAATTTTTTCACTTTACTTTTCTTCTCAAAATTCCATTTTCCACCATGATTAGTTATTTACGTATAGTAAGGGAAATAAGTTTAACTCTTATATATTGTTAGGAATCTCTCTCCTTTGACTATATTCATTTTATGATTTTATTAATGTATTATATAATACCACAGTAACTAATTGAGACTATTTCCTACTACATTGTCTTATGAATATTTAATAGATTAGGATTTTATTGATATATTGTATTTTTAATTAATATATGGATGATTATGGTTTACGAAATAAAGTTTATTATATATTATTTCACTTTCAATGTTCTTTCTATGGACATCTAATATCCATGATATCTCATTTACTATCTACAAAATTATATAATTTAATCATTTTTATGTCAATGTATATTTTTATTAATTCCTAAGGTATGTTGATTATGCACTGTATTAATGATCCTAACTTTTTTATGGTTAATGCATTTTAATTAAAAAATCAGTTGGGAAAAATATTATATATCCCCTTGATGCATTAGTAAGTTTCAAGTGACAAAAATTTTGGGTATTTGGTGTATTAATACCAAATGTAAGAATGATTTCTTATTTATTACCTTGATGGAATTATTTATTTCTTGGTTTTGGAAATGATAGAAAAATTTGTTGAAGCCTATATGGGAAAATCCAAGATGTATGGAATAATGAATTCCATAACATTGAGTTAGGTTATTTTCATCCTTGGGAATGTTTATATTATAGTTTAATCCATGTATTTATATCAAGAACATGTGTTTAGTTATATATAATAAATTCATATTTATTCTTTCATCCCAAATTTTTAATGCCTTGATATATTTAGATATATATTTTCTATTAATAAGAATTAGAACTCACTAAACCTATGTATCCATTTAACCAATTCAAAAATACATGTATAAAAAATTATATTTCATGAAGTGTACCATAGGTAGAAAATTTATGTGATATTTTGGAGGCTTTCATAAGATTATATTTATTCTTATATAATGGGAAAATATCTAATTCATGAGAAGGGAGTATATGTGTCATGTAGAATCCCATTAGTTGTTTTAAGCTATTTTTACCCTTATTTTTTCCTTTTGGTTGGGTCTTGTTTAGGGGTTCTTCGGGTGAAATTAGTATAATTTTGGAAGTCCATTGGGAGTTAAACAATTGGATCACATTTATCTGCAATAATGAAGATTGTCCCATTAAACTATGTGCACTTTTGTGGTGTTGTAAAGGGGGCACATGGTTTTTCCAAACCGTGCTACAAGACCCACTCAAATATGAGACCTCAAAAAGTTATTTTTTCATAGTTTTATCATGGATTGGAAAATATTACACACACCTCGGAAAAAATATTCACCCTAGTGTAATGGTGTGCAGTTAGGGTTCATGGTTTTTCTAACCGTGCATACCTCAATATGAAGTCATCTGTTAGTAATTTTATTATTGTGATAATATTTTGTAAAAATTCCAAATACCCTGTATATTATTGTTAATTTCTTCAGTCAACCCTTATGTGATTTAAAGGGATGAGATGCCTCCGAATATGTTATTTTGTATGTTCCACACCCTTACTTTGGTGGATCAAAATATTGTTGATCCCATTCTATCTTCCCGGGGTAAGTGGATCTCCTCTTTAATAGTTTATTACTATATCTCCTTCCTTCCTCCATAGTGTTTGTTGGATCATTATATATTGGATAGATATAAACTTTTATGATTGGATATTAAATAATGTTTGGGTTTCTAGATTTAATGTTACATTGTTCTTAGTTAGAGAGTCTCATTGCAAGTGTTTATTTCTAGATCATTGATTTAAAGGTAGAGTGTTACATGATTCTTTACCCAAGGATTAAAATATTTAATTTTTAGAATAAATTAAAATGGTATTTTTTTAATGGTATGGAATTTTTATTATTTGGTCCATGATTTAAAAAGGGTAATTGAATTGAAAAAAACCAAAATTTAAATGGAATTAAAATTATGGGATGGATTTATAAAAAATTATGGAAGGATTTTTTTTCAATATTTTTGATGGAAAATATTTTATACTGATATTCAGAAGAATTATTATATTGAAAATTTATTTTATATAGAATTATATTATTATAAAAAATTTCTTGGTCTGAAATGAGATGACTTGTTGTAAATTGACAATGAAAATTTTAATTTCAAATCATTTTAAACTAGTTTATTTAAATTTTTTTGATGAACATATCTATTAAATGGGGCAGGGTATAATTTTTCCTTAAGTGGGAGAAATATTATTTTTCTATTAATTAGGTGTGTATGTAATTTTTCCTTAAATTGGCAAGGGTGTAATTTTCCCCTATGTGGGGTTCATTTTTTTGGATTGATATACATGTCATTGATTTATAGAAATATATTATTCATGATAGTTGATTTATATAAAATAATATTTATAATTGTTCATTTATGTTAGTTTGAATGTTTTCTGATATTCCTTTCATATATTTAAATGAAATACACCTTTTTTAATGTGAAAATGAATTTTCATTACCTGATTTTTCTAAATTTATAGCATGATTTTTTTATTGTTATGGGGTCTATTATGAAACACTTGGTGAGACACTATAGGTATTATAGCTTACACCCTACCTTTTCTTTTGATTATTAATATATTTTATTATTCCATGACCAATCAAAGGGATATAGCCAATTGGAAGAGGTAGACAATCCTATTCCTTCTGTCAGGGAGCGATGGATGTGACCAATAGAGATGTTACCCACTAGTTTTAGGGTATATATCAGTTTAAACATTCTAGTTATTAACTACCTTGATGATGTACATATTTTGTTTTTGAATTACATGTTTATTTTCCCTTTGGAGAGTTTATCATAATGACTTGTGCAATATTATCTTCCACTATTTTTGGAAAATTCATTCTGAATTTAAATGTGTTTGATTCTAGGTGATATTAATTAACCTGTGGGGATCTGGAATTACCTTTTATTACATGTCATGGTCAGCTCTGTTATTAAGGTACCACCGTATCTAGGATGGTTTGTGAAAAAGTAGTATCAAAGGGAGTTTTAGCATCTTTCGTCGATATCATTATAATGTTTGGGAATATTTTTGGTACGTAAGAGGTAGTTATGTGTGATTTCTTGGACATCTAATATTGTAACAAGCCTTATTTCTCCCTGAGTTGTTTGGTAAGAGAATCTTAAAGAATAATTTGATTCGATTCAAGTATTTTCACGTTTTTTTTGGGTATGTTGAAAATTAAAATCATGATATCATATCTTGGAGGATTTATATTCTTATAACACTTTTCAAAAATTTTGACAAGAGTGATCTTTTTTCGTCTTATGTTTTGTTAGTTGATGTCATGTAGCATCATGTATTTGAGAAAACATTCAAATAAGATCCACAAGGAGGCTTATTTTGAACCATAACAGGTGGATCCTCTAATAGGCCAGAACCTTATCAAGATTATTGTGCATGTTTTCCCACATATAGGACAGGAAATTACACCCATTCCCATTTTGGCTACAAATATAAAAACTTGGATGGATGAGTATTATAATAATGTTAAATTGTTTACTTCACCATGGTCTACTAGAATTTATATGCTCTAATGATCCTTAGGTCTGTGAATACTATTTGATAATGATATCTCCCCAATTAGATTTCTTAGAAACACCAGATTTGATAATGGTGAAATGTTTCACCTTAAATTTAGAGGGACCTAGAAGGAGATAGTAGGATCCAATGGTAATGGAAAAGAAGTATTAGGTTTGAGAGTGTAAATAGATCATATTATTATCCAATGGTCATTACAATATTGAATCAATTGTCCTGGTTATGGTAATGGATATTTTTAAACACAAACTCTCTGATAATACTATGATTGAGTATGAAAACCTCATGGTCGATCTTGTGCAATTTTCAGCTGATATTTTATTGAATTTCAAAATGAATAATCAGTGGTTAAATATGGTTTTTTACATAATACCCATTATTAAATATTCTTATTGAAACTCTCTTCCTATATTGATTTGCTATCTAGAGCACTGATTGTTGATCTTGATCTAACAGGTTAGTCAGGATTTATGACATTTCCTTTTCCTAATTCTCCTAGTTTTACAATTTCAATTATTATAATGAAGAAACATGATGAATACTATCATTATTCTCATATAAAGAATCCTCTAGACCTTCTGTAGTTCCTGGAAGAGGACCATTGAATTGTTTAGATTATATAAATTTTCGGTATTTGAGATATGATTATACTATGGCACCAAAGATCTCGAGTTCATTCAGTCTCTTAGGGAACCTATAAAATTATTCCATTTCATTTTTTCTGTATGAATTTCGACATTATCATAAATTCCTAAAATTACTATATTGTAGCTAGATTCTTTTTGAATGAAGGTAACCTAGAAAAAGACAAACAAAACTAAGCTTTTTCACATAGTGGAAGATTAAATAATGGAAATTTATACACGTCTAGAAACTAAAAGAGTTTTCATCACTATATATACATCTTTATTTACTCATTTTTTGGATAATTATTCTTCCCACTTATTTATATCATCTCATATTGTGGTCTATCTAAATATTCGTATAAAGATTTTGTATTAAGTGATTGATATTAGTACTCCCCTTAGAAAAGATAGAAAGTTGTGTCTCTGTTTTCAAATTTGTATCTTCCCTTTATTATAGATATTCCATACTATGGATTTTTTTATACATAACATAAAACATGTTGAAGTTATTTTCAGGATGAATTACTTCAATAAAAATAATTCTCAAATTGATTTTAATATTTAATAGTTCCCTATTACTATGTCTGAAAGTGTGCACCATATCATTCAAAGAGAATGGGATAATAGGTCGAGTAGGGTCATACCTTCCAATCCAGTTCTGTGAAATATAATATCGGTGTTCATTTTTTATTTGGATTGGGAGTCGTTATGTGATGGTAACCCTCCAATAGGTGTGGATTTTCTTGATATGTTCCATTTTAAATTTTCCAGTTTTAATTGGTAAGTGTGGTCGATTTTTTTTGACTTAATACCTAGTACTCTTCCAGTAACTATTATTTCATTCCACATGGATATAACTAAGATAAATTAGTTTAAGACATAGAAGTATGATCAGTTTGACTTGTATTATGAGATAATGTTTTTAAAAGATTTCCCTTCGATATGAGTTTCACAGGATCAGAATACAATAATCTTACATTAATAAAGCCATGGGTCACTGTTAGTAATCTCATTAAAGGTATCTTATAACACCATTCAGTCCTACCAATTGTCTTAATGTATTTTTTTAATTGAGGAACAAGATAAAACATGAGTATATTGTAAAATTTTGGGTTGTATTTGTGGATGAAATCCTAGTTTACACTCAGTCTGAGGAGGACCATCTTTGTTATATGCGGGAAAATCTGGAAATGTTGATAAATCACAAACTCTATACCAAGATAATTTTTTTCAAGAATCAATGTGAGAATTTCTTGATAAATGTTTTTATAGAACATAGTAATTTTGTCGATCCTAACATATTGAAGGATTTTATTATATGGGAGCAACCACATAATGTTTTTGAGATTCAGATTATATTGGTATTAATTGGGTACTATCACCTATTTGTAATGTATTTATCAAAAATGGATTCTCTAATGACTTCTCTTCACTCTTAAGGGGGTAAATATTTTTTGGGATAAAAAGTTTAGAGAAATTTTGACGATCTATATTATGTTTTATTTTCTTCACTGCTGTTGACTATCCCAAGGTCTAGGTTGGGCTCAGAGGTATTTTATGATGCATCAGCTATAGTTTTGGGATATTTTATTTTGGAGGGTAATAACATGGTAGCCTATAGTTCTTAATATGTTAGTAAATAATATAAGAATTAATTGAATCATTACCTTGACACACTACAATGATTCATGTACATAATAGTTAGTAGTATTCCCTTTTCTAGGAATTTATTGTCATGTATTATGATAAAAAAATATTAGGTTATATATTCTCTAAGAAATTATTCGAATCATCATAAGAGGATTTGTGCGGAGTACCTACAATTTTTTTATTTCTTCATTTCTAATACCCTAGGGAAAAGGAATTCCAATTTTGATGATTTTATTTGTAATACTCCCCCCCCCCCGATCCATGAAATTTTCATTGTAATAGTTGAATTTAATGGATAATTTTTAATAATTGAATATTCTTTCCCAAGAATCTTGTGTTGTGGTTTTAGTGTCCAGTTTCCAGGTGACCTCTACTCTTATTGAAGTGATTCTTTAGAAATAACTGCTCTATAATGATTCTTTCAGCATCATGAACTCTTTTTATAGTGCAGAGACAATTTCTGAGTGGATATTCTCCATAGAAGGTATTAATTTCCTCTGGAACCAGTCTATTATTCCTTTTGAAGCGAGAAAAATTTTTATGATGGTTTTCTATAAATCCTATTCAGCGGTGTACCCATGTACCATAAATATGTTCTATGACATGAGTCAGTGATTCTGTTGGAAAGGTATAAGAGGAGGCATTGCTAATTTCTTTCTCATTGTTATACTTTCCAATAGTTCACGAACTAGAACAAGAGACCATTGGGTATTCTTGATCTACATTAGGTGCATACTAGGATGTGGGATGCCATTTCTATGGAATTTGTGGTTGGGTTTCTAGATACCCCATGATATAATAATGTGATATGGGATGTGATCTATTTTAAATCTATATAGTGTCACTCTATACCCATTTATGAAAAACCCAATGTTTATGAGTTGGGAAATAACAATGTGAAAGAGATTGTTCAGTTGAACAGAGTTCCATATACTATATTCACTAATAGAAATCTGAATTTTATTGATTATTTTTTGAGAAGTCTTAATGGTGAGATAAGATCATAGTTTCATTTGAGTTTTTCCTACCATCCATATATTAATGGAAGGTAATAGAGAGGTATAAATATTCTTGAGTATCATTTATGTGGCTACATTCTAAACATTATAGTTGATAGTGATGACCACAAAAGAGTAGTTGTGTTTTCATATAAAAATAATAACCAATTCATGATCATAATGGATCTTTTTGAGTCCTTTTATGAATAAACATATAAATATCTGTTGTGTTGTTCATAAGTTTGGGAAACATCCTTGGTTGGACCGAGTTTTGTTCAACAAATGATAGAAAATATTAATTTGATTTATCAGAGAATGTTGACATCATAAATATTGTATAAATTATATGTTCGTTGTTTTCATATACCATTGGATTTTTCTACTGGTGAACAATTGTTCTTGAGTGTTTCACCTCAATTGGGTCACTATTGTCTTTAGAGACTGGGAAATAATTAACTATAGTTTATGGGGACCTTTAAGGTTGTTAAAGATGATGGTAATGTGGAATAAAATTTCTAATTACCACCTTAGTTGTCTCTGATACCCAATGTGTTTAACTTATCATATACTCAAATGTAACATTATGAGCCTTATCAAGTCTCGAGCGAGGAGGATATTGATATTAAACTAAAATTATTTGTGATAGAGTATTCCTTTAGGATTATTGATTCTAAGAAAATATACTTCATGGTAGGATGATATCGTTGATCTGTGTGGTATAGAAACATGGTTCAGATTCTCATTGGACTTGTTATTATGCATCAGTGATGAGAGTGAAGTTTCCTCAACTATTTTTTATGGATATTTGATGCAATTTTTTTAGGGACATATTTTTTTATGGTGGGGGATATAAAATCATGTTTGTTATTTTTAGGTATACCATGACCCTAGATCATTTCCCTTTTATTTAAGACTTATTTAGGAGTTATTTGGGAGAATGTAAGATGATTTTGGAAGTACCTTGGCATCTAATTAGTTAATGAATGGTTAGATCAAACGGTGATGGTTAGGCCATCAAACTAAGGGCCCCTTAGTGTTGATGTAGAGGGGTCCCATGGTTTTTCCAAACAAAGTGTCCAGACCATCCAATCCATGAATCCTCAAATAGTTTGGGTTTTCCTGATTGGTGAATGGTTTGAAAAATTATGCTACTTCCTTGGATAAACAATGAACCCTGGTGTAGGGGCACACAGTTAGGGGGAACAATTTGTTTAACCATGTGATTCCTTCAAGGATACATTGAATAAGTTATTTTATTATTATATAAATTTTTTTATGAATTACCAATCCCACAATTATGGTTCATAATCACTAGGCTCGCCCTTAATAGGTCTTAGAGGTTTGATAAGTCTCTCTAAAATAAATTTTTTCTCATCCAATACCCTTTCATTGGTGGATCGAAGCATAATTGATCTAGTTCGATCTCTTCTAGGTATGTGGATGTCTTCTTTAATATTTTAATCTGATCTCTCCTTCCACCTTATAGACTTATTGATCATCACATATTGGATGGATATAAACATCATGTTTTTGGATCTAGCTTATATTTTTTGTTCTATACCTTATGTTCTTTCATTCTTTGTTTGAAATTTGAGTTTCAATTTTTGATTTCTAGATCGTTGATTTAACGGTAGGTGGTTTCATGGTTTTTTTCCCTAAATTTAAAAGCATGAATTTCTTGATTAAATTTAAATAATTTTTTATTTCACATAAATAAATATAATTGTAATGATTTAATCCGTGATTTTAAATGAGTATAGAAATTGAGAAAAAACTGCAATTTCAATGGAATTGAAATTGTTGTATGTATTTTGGGACAATGAAGGCTTCATTTTTGGGAAATTGTTTTGATGAAACTTATTGGATGGTGATCTTCAAAAAAATTATTATATTCAAATATTAATTAAACTTATGGGAAATGATAAAAACCAGTTATTTGGTTTGAAATGATAAGGCATGTTGCAAAATTTACATTGGAAAATTAAATTTTAATGTTTATTAGAATTGTTTATTTGAAATTTTTTGATTTAGTTTTCCATTAAGTGTGAGTGGATGTAATTTCCACCAAACTGGGAGTGGATGTAATTTACCTTAATTGTGAGTGGATATAAATTAATATTAATATGGGGAGGATGTAATTTTTTCGTAAGTGGGATTTCAATTTTTGTTTTGATATACATAAAATTGATTTTTTGAATTATTTCACTCATGCTAGTTGATTTATATAAACTATTTTATTTAAAATGTTCATTTAGTCTTATAGAAATTTTTTTTATATACCTACCATCTATTTGAATGAAATCATTCTTTAAATATGAATATGAAATTACCTAATATGTATACTTTTTATTGATATGATGAGTAATTTATTTGTAAAAATTATATTTTGGAAGATGTGGTGAGATCCTACTAGGATTTATAAGACATACCTTATCTATGCCTTTATTAAATTTTAGATTTACAAATGAGAGGTATAGGAGAAGTGAAAGCGTCTCTTTGAGTTGGTCGGAATTCTTGATCCTTTGGGCTTGGAATGATGGTGGTGACTATGGGAGATATTATCTACTTGTTGTGTGGGATGTATTATTTTCATATTCCAATTTTTTGAGTGCCTTGATGATGTGCTTCTTTGGTTTTATATTGCCTATTTTGTTTCTGGTACATTCTCCCTTTATTTTGTTTAGATTAATGAATTATAAAAATTTATCTTCCCCTTTTTTGGAAAAGTAATCCCCTATTTGATAGTGTATAATTCTAGGTTCTAGTCACCAACACATGGGTATTAGAAACTCCCTTTGGGCCATGATGGGTCATACTTAGTCATTAGGGTACTAAGAGATAGTGGATGGTTTGTGACATCACTACGTAACAATTTTTCATAGTTCTATAAAAATATAATCCTAAAAGATCCTTTAAATATAATTGAATCTATATTTTTGGTGATATTTTAATTAATGATGTTTAAAATCGTCAAGCTCCAATGTATTTTCAATTTGATCATTAAAATTATGCATTTATTCATACTATGTTCCTATAAAATGGGTATAGGGAATCACCTTAGATATCACATTATGGAATATATTTCATTTGTAATTATGATATTATTAGTTGAATATAATTTAAGAAGAATAAATTTAACATTTTTTTGTTAAATTATTATTTATTATAATTTTAGTAGTATAGACAAAAAATTATGATTTGTTGAGGTGATATTGGATTCTATACATTGTTTTCATATTTATCTCATAAAACAATATAGGACACACTATGGATGAGTATATATATATATATGAAATATTGATAAATATTAGAAAGGTAATGATTTTTTTGGTCACCAAGAAATTATATCTCTTTCTGGATATTAACATGTGGATGTGGTTATGGGACATATGCACCAAGGGGTAATCACCTGAAAAAAGGAACGTTGAGAATAAAATTAATATTTAAACGTTTCATGATTACTAGGAATAAGACTATAAACATGGATATCTAATTCATGGGATATGATTTATATTATTAATATAGTACATGAAACCAATTATGTTGGATTTAGATATATTTTTTAGATATCCTAGCATTAAATAATCCTAGATAATGTAGAATAAAATGTGGAGATTCATATGTAAAGTTATATATCAATTGATATTTTCTTTTATGGATAGTGTGTATTGAATTATGGGATCATGGATTTCAATGAATAATGACATTAAAATATTCAAATAATGTTCATAATGATTTTGGGATAGTTATTTTTACGGCAAAAAATCATAAAAAAATGTTTATTCAACCAAAAGAATCATAGGTTGAATTGATGTTTTAATTGTGGAAGGAATATTAGTTTTATGATTTCCTATTTATATAACCATTTGCAGTGATCATATTTTATATTATCATAACAGTTATGATTTTATAATTTGAATTAGTATCATGAAAATTCATCTATGAATGGTATATCGATTGAAATTTCTTAGACATTTAACCAACTTTGGAAGCATATTTGGTATAAATGGTTGAAACTCTTATCATATGCATTTTATGAATGAAAAGATGAGTTTCATAGTCTTATATAAGGTAAGGGAGTTTTTATTACATATAGATCGAATACTATCATATGTATTCCCTAATCCATTTTCATTAGTAAGTAAAAATTATAATTGTGGTGAAATTATATATTTATAGGGGTAGAATGTAATACCCCATATAATATAATACAGTACTGTTGTGGAAGATTTTATTACATATAACACCATCCTATATTATATGATGATATATTTTTCTATGAAAAAACTTTTAATCAAAATAACATGAAACTAATTATTAAAAATTTCGTATTATTACTAACTATGGATGGATAACTCCATCAAATTCATATAATGTAATATGAGACAATAAATAGAAAACAGTTAAATCATTATGGCTAAGAAATCCCCTAGATCATCTACATCCTTTAGTATCATCAATAGATAAAAACTATAATTAGGGGGAACAAAATGAAAGGATAGTTAATTATGAAAAATAAATAATATAAAATAAATACTATTCCGTGAGAAGTGAGAATGGATTAAAGAATGATTTATATAGTCTATATATAGAAACTAAACCAAAAAGATATAAATATGTTCAGTGAGAATATATTCATTGGAAAATATATTAATTTAAAATAAGATCATTGGATAAATTGGATCCAATATATATACCAATGCTTTGAATTTATAATATAAAATATTTATAATATATTTAAAAATTAATATATAAGAAAACCAGAAATTAAAATTTAATAAAATTTTTCTATTATAAAAAAGATTATCTGAAAAATGTTATTATTAAATAATTATCAAATATTAATAAGAAAACTAATATCAATATATTGAAAAAAAGTAAAAAAGTAAAAATATATAAAATAATTATTTAAATATTAATTTTTTTCAAATAATATTAAGATCATGGAAAGTTTAAAAAAATTATTCTACATAAGTAGTTTTTAGTTATTTTTTTTTATTTTCATTTTTAATAGAAAAAAATTGTTTTCAAGAAATTATTTTTATAAACATATAACTGTTTTATTATTTAGAATAAAATAAATTATCTTATGAATACTATATTTTGGATTTTTATGAAATAACCGATTTTTCCACAAAGAGTGGAAAATATAGATTTTTTTTAGAACTATATAGTTTATGAATATATAAAGTATAAATTATATCTTAAATACTTATAAAACAATTCGTATGATAAAATAATTATTTGATTATTAATAATATGTAATTTAAAATAATATTATAATATTTTAAATCCTATGTTTAACATTTTATAATCTTATGTTATATTTCCCAACAAATAAACTGTTTTTGTATTTTTTTCATTTAATATAACTGTATTTCGGTACAAATCAAATTTGGAATGATTTGAAAATCACATTAAATTGATATATTTAAAATAAACCAACTTGTTTCATGAAAAAAAATTATATATTTATGATTTTATCCTACCTAAAAATTATAATCATTAAATATACTTTATCATAAAATTGGATTGTACACATTATGTGTAGTAAATTTAAAATTAACATTTCAAATGCATTAAAATATTTTTTAAAAAAATTAACTTCATTTCTGGGATAATTACACAAAAATTATTTAAATAGTGATATTTTATTTTTATGCATTAAAAATATATTACTTTGGGAGAAATTAATTATGAAGGATTAACCAAAATATGTAAAATATAATAATCTAGTAGTAAAAGGATTGAAAAATAATTAAAAATATTTTATAATTAGTCTTATTGGATATCAGATCATCATTCCTCCCACAAAACATTATTTAATTTTTTTTCCTTTTTTATCAAGTAATAGTGTCATACCATTTGTAAAATGAAATGAGTACTTCTAGAATTCCCCCTCTCTTTGCCTATGTAAAAGAAATTGATTCTTTGACATCATGGTAAACATATAACTTATAATTTCATCCTAATATAAATGTAATTTTAAACTCCTAAAATCATATCTTTATTTCATAGGCCTCTAGTGTCAATTAAATTGCTTATAGAACCAATTTCCATAGATATTTCTATGAAAAATAATAAGTTTTCTGCATATTTATTTCTTAATAATATAATATTTTATTATTAATAAATCCATTATAACCCCTTATATAAACCGAAATACAATGTAAGTAGTATTATTAATATAATATTATTTTATTAATTAATGTAGAAACCATTTTTCTACCCTCTCTATTCAGTAATTAAAAAGACAATGTTGATCAAAAGTACCTTCACACTACTACCCACATGAAATGATGTTTTTTATTTTTCATCATTTTCTCAAATGGATTCTAATATGGTTTAATTTTTTAACACCCTAAGCCTATATTATTTATTTCTTGTCAAATAAATTCAATCACATCGATAAATTTTTATGCACACCACACTAGGTTCAAATGAAACGTGACAATTTATTAAAATATAATTTAACTATGGTTATTATAACATATCCATTAGGTTGTTGGGTATGATTAATATGAAATATATTACTAAAATAATGTAGATATATTAATTAAAAATAAAATAAGAATCTATATAAGGTAATATAAATGTTTTCTGAAGAACTATATTTTTTTGAAAGAAAACTGTTTTGTTGCTTCTTGGGCATATATGCTAAAATAATTGTTCACAATTTAATAAAATTTATTTTAAAAAGGGAAATTAATTTTTTCAATCATCATATTAAAATTATCATTTGGTAAATTTATGGTATTTTTCTAAAATGTATTTGTTTTTGATGAATTGTGAAAAATATGGAATTTTTTTAAAATCCTTATTTATTGATAAAATTTATTACAAGGATAAATATATTTTTAATTATTTTTATTTAAAATTATTTAGATTATATTGTATTAAATAAAATTTAGGTTAGTGTATTAAATTTCAAATTTAATTTATATACTAATACCATCTATAATTATTTTAATTTTCACTTTGGAAATCTATATTTTTTCATATATATGGGCATTATTTCAAATTGTGTTTTACCGATTAATGTAATTTAATTTGGGAAAATAGAATCCAGATCTGGAAATCATAATAATTTATATTATTTTTATGGTAAAACTAATTTTTGACCTCTACGAATAGTAAAAGAAGTAATGATTAAATACTGCGGTTAAGGTAAAAACTAATTTATAAGGGGGTTAAATAAAAATATTGAGGTGTAAAATGTCAAAAAAAATCAAATTCATATTGGATAGAAATATATTGACATTTGTAACCTACATTTTTCGTTAATGATCAAATTTTTGTGGCTTTTTGAATGATAAAAAAATAGGTGTAATAGATTATTTCTAAAAAAATGTGTGTGCCCTCTAATACCATATCCACACTTTTAAATCCATTTTATGCATCCAAATACATACCAAATCACATCCTCACTCCCCTACCATAAGAATAGAAGCATATTATTATAATATTTTTATCATAAACATGATGATGATGTCTAATAAAGACGTGACATTCTCATATGAGAATTTTTATATTCTTCTTAAAACTCATTGAATTATTATTAAACTATTACTATATAATAACAAATTTATTTTAAATATAATTATATTTTAGTATGTTAATTTCATTAAATATATAATTCTCTACATCCATCAAATGGGAAATGAAACTGTCGATCGTCTGTGTGATAGACTATTGCCTCGCAAACTGATGTAACTCATTTTCTTTTAACACCTATTATATTTGGATATAATAATTGATTTAAAATTTATATAGAATATTTATTATATAATTATACATATTTATATATAATATCACATTTAACTTCTTAGTTTCCATTCCATTAAAGAAACAATAATGAATCTTGTGGATGAGAAACAACCGCCACTTGATGTGATGTGATTCAATTATCACTTATGCATTAAATGGAAGGTAATAAGGATAAATTTAGTGAATATATGTTTTATTTATGGAAGGATATAATTTATAGAAAATTAGTGTATCATGTTATTAATAACTGATTCACCCACTAAGTGACTGATATCCTCGATAATGTGTATGCATAACCCACCATCTCTATGAAGCGGTGCGACTCATTTTCCTAGAACAAAATTAAATAATGTTCTATTAGTGTATATAATGATTAAATATGATATTTGAAAAATTATATTAATTATTTATATTATATATTTATATCTTATTTACAATAACCAAACCATTCTTAATAAAACTCGTCTGATAAAACAAGGCAATTAACATACCAAACAATGGAAATAATGATATATTATTAAGAACTGAGTTGTAAAATGTTATAAGATGATCAAATATTCTATAATAAAAATGGGCATGGTTCTGTTAAAATATAACAACATCCATAAATAAATTACATATTAGTTTAAATCATTTTCAATTAAAGAAAATCATGAAATAATTGACTTCATATCATTTTCCTTTTCGTTGAGACATATTTGTTAATATGAACATATTCCCTATTATGTAGAGTATATAATATCTTCTAGATACATTTAATATTAATAAATATTTATTCATTATTTTTAAATTTTTTTAATATTATTATTTTAGGAGTAATATATTAAATGTTACTAAAGAGGTTAAAAATATTATCGTACAATCTACCTTTCTATTGTGATTGTTTCCTTTCTCAAAAACTATCAAATTCTTGTGGTAACATTAATTGGAAACTAAATTTCTAATAAATATACATATTATTTTTTATGGATATTATTATCTTCTAAACCATATAAAATTTTTACGTATAGTGTATACTTTGAATGTAAATAGTTCATCTTGGGAAATATTGAGAAATATATATCGATTTCCCAATATGGATATTTACAGATAATTCATATTGATTTAGGATTTAAATTTATTATTAAATATATGATTAATTATTTGAACATACAGTTATAAGTGATCACTTTTTTATAAATCCTCTAGAAAAATTGACGAGTCCAATTAGACAACTCAGTTGGCCAAATCATATAGATTTTTACTATTTATTTTAAACGGTTAATGTGAATGGTCTATACAGTAATGGAATCATGACTCCTGCGATCATGAAATCAAGTAATAAAAAATTTATTTATTTTATAATTTATTTTCACTAACTATACAAGAAATTTTATCAATGATATAATCACTAGATACATTTTATTCATAAATTATTTATTTAATTTCATACATTTTTTGTTATTAACATTTCCGTATTTATTGTTCCAAACCAATTATTATTATTTAGTTATTTGATTGAATGGGATATGTGTTAATTTATAAACATTTATATATTGTTTATTCTTT
The DNA here is from genome assembly GCA_963277665.1 of Viscum album. Lineage (NCBI taxonomy): Eukaryota > Viridiplantae > Streptophyta > Magnoliopsida > Santalales > Viscaceae > Viscum > Viscum album. The sequence goes on along the minus strand of OY728136.1, from coordinate 1,949,593,886 downwards.
ATTGATTCATTTTAGATTCCACTATATTTATCCCTTAATAATAATTTTAGTTAACCCTTAATTAGTTTCTTTTCACTAGAATATAATGAATTCTTCTTGTAATGATTTCGATGATTCCATATACTTCCTATTACTATTATTTTTTATTTTATTTACCTATATAAAATGGGTTTCATGTTTGTCTCTTTTTATCCAAAGCTTCTTCAATTATAATTCCATTAGTTTTTTAACCCTTATATCTATGAAAATGTAATAAAGTTTACATCGTCTCTAGGATTTTGGGATCGGGGTTGTTATAGTTTCTTTCAAAAAAAGTATTGTATAATCCTGTAGAACTAGATTAAGGAAAACATATATTATGTAGAATAACCCTATTAATGACTATGACTAAATGTATATATGAACATTATAATGTTTTGGTATAGAAGATATTATATGACTTTTCTTATAAATAACTGCATATTTGGATACTACAAGTGGACTTGGTTCTGGAACATATGTGCCTTGGAGTAATAACTATAAAAAGGTGAATTGGTCTTGAACCAATCATCACCTGGTGAAGAATATATTCCTTATTGTTAACATAGTTTTTCACTCCAAGGGGATATGTTTATGATAATTCACATTTTAATAACGAACCATAATTATGAATTGAAAATTAAATATATACCCAAACAAACTATGTTTATATTTATAGGAATAAAAATGAATATAATTTTTAATTTATTTTAGGTGTTACACCATATTCAGAATTTTAAATTATAATTTTATATTAATAATTTTATTAACTAATACAATAAATTAAATAGTTTATAAATAGTGCATAGAAGGAATAAGGGTATGAAAACTCATGGATAATAAAGAGACAACCCTACTAAGCAAGGAAATTTAGTTATTATTAGAGCTAAGAAGATCTTGACAATGGTGGGGTAGCATATTCAGGTTATGAAAAATAACCTTTCTTAGATGGATCAACATGTTCTATAGTGTGATTATTCCATGTTTTATTGCTTCATGTGACATAATCCTTCAACATTTTGTGTAATAACTAATACAATGGTATCCTATCAAGGGATTTACTCTATATGAAATATATTTATTAACATTGGATCCATTGAAAAGGAAAATGTTACACTTTCATAGTATTAAATCAATGGAGATGCTTAATTTTGTTGTCCGTTGATCTGGAATACTAGGGAGGAATAGGAATCAGTACTCACAAAATTAAAATATTTAAATGATAAATACTTTTATAAATATTTTCCTATTGAGAAAAATATGAAAGGAATATAAATTTATATATCTAAAATAAAAATGAAGATTAATTTTTTTATCATTTTGATGGCACTTTTACAAGGCTCTATAGGTGTGCTACTGATTATATATGCAACCCAGAATGTATGATTTTCAATTTCATTGATGGGAATCAACCCAGTCGTAGAAGGATGATGGTCTCAGAAATATTTTCATAAATTAATGAAATACTTTTACATTACATTAAAATGAAGAAATAATTCTTATATATATAGTATGTTCACTAAAAATAAATAAAATAATAAGATGAACAAGAACAAATAAAATTGAATTGAATCAAATAAGAATAATACAGTAAAAAATTCCACCTTGTAAGAACTGTGGGAAAAAACATACCTGAAAACTCTTATAAGGTATTTTGAGTTTGTTGTAATGGAATAGAAGAGGGTTATAAGGATAAAATATCAAAATATAATAAAAACACTAATATTTAGTGTTTCAACTATAGAGATATGGAAAAAAATGAAAAAAAATTCCCCAATAGTCATTGCATTCCAACATAGAAAATGTAAAAGGGAGAAATCCTTAATTATGTTTTCACTACTGATGAGGTGGAATTACACAATGATGTTTTCATATGTACATTAATTATTGTATCAAATTTATAAAAAAATTAGTTGATTCGGGATCCTCAAATTGTTTATATGTTACATTTTTTCAAAGAAAATTAGATATGTTCTATATCACTTTAAAAGGGTGTTATTATCTAAGAATCATATTGGAAGTATATGTGTAACAAGTATAGGTCAGTTATTACCCTTCACGACACATAAATTTTCTTTAGTTGATGGCCTAATTATCATACCTATAGTTTACTTCGATATAATATTTATTATGGGTTATAATTCAAAATATGATTCAAAATTTTTTACATAAAGAAGTAATTTCCAATTTGTAGTGAAGATATTGAATTTATTATCTTTTGAAAAAGAGACATGATCATTAATGACTTGTATACTTTCAAACAAAGTAGATCTACTAAATTTGATTCTTTTTAAAGAAGAGAAAAAAATATAGTCGTGGAGAAGGTAATCTTCCAAATGAGGGTGTTCCAATTTTATATGAATACATTGATTTATTTTATAAGTACTTACCTATAAATACTCTATAGAATAATGTTGAGATTTCCATTGATTTAAACCATGATGTATGAATATTATCATATACTTCTTGTATTATAGATAATATAGAATTACAATAGTTAAATGAACTAATATATGAGGTTTTTGATAAGGGATTCATTCTCACTAGTTTTTCTCCTTCAAGAGCCTCTATTAAATTTCTTAACAAAAAAGATAGATCCATGAGGTTGTACTTAATTATATGGAATGAAATAATATTATTATAAAAAATCAACTATCGTATCCCTCTTATTGTTAAATTATTCAATAATCTAAATGGAGAGTAATATTTTTCATTGAATGTGTATTATTCTTGGTACCATCAATTATAATTAATGAAGATGTAGGTTCCAAACACAGTTTTCTGAATAAGGTATAGACAGTAAGTGTTTTGAGTAATTCCATTTTGAATGACTAATTAATCATATGTTTTTATAAGGATAATGAATATATTCTACATTTAATATTGTGATTATTTTTTTCTTGTGTCCATTAATTATATATTTATTTATTCTAAAATATATCATAACCATTTGATTCACATTTATATCATTCTTAAGAAACTTATGATGAAGTAGTTTTATTGTAAATTTTGTTATTGTAATTTATAACTTCATAAAAATTCTATTCTTTGTCCAAACATTCAACATTTATGTAATTTAAATTGATTTGTCGACAAAAAATCCAATAAATGAATTTCCATCATCAATAGGCATAATATTGGTATGTAGTTTCATTGGTATGGATTGTTAATTTCCATTATTAATTTAGAATTTTTCCTAATTTTATATATCTTTAACCAATATATTCTGTAAGTTAGTTATGTTCAATTATATAAACTAATGTGAAGAATGTTTTGAAGAAGTCAATATGTGATTTGTCAATGCTTGTATTTTTACACAACTATATTGAAATGATGGGTTTTTATATATATAGTGATGAACTGAAGATGAATATTTGGGTTTTCCCCAACTCATAATAATAATTTTATTGTATTATTATCTGTATATATACTAAAGAATGTATTTTTATAGACATGTGTAACATTATCACCGACTTTCTTAAATAATCCCTCTTCACCCAATTTTACTACCTTGACATGCCCCCTCTCCATCTCGCGATTTTCCTCTCCCTATCCTAGGGTTTCCACCTCGTCTCTGCTCCTGCCTCTGTCGATCCATCTATGGACAACAACCTTCTTCTCCCCATATCCAGCACTCCTGGATCTTCATAAATGTCTCTTCATCTTTTACATCTCTAGCACTCCTCGTCTCGTCATCTTCGTATTCCCTCTCTATACGGTTTCACTCCCTCAATATCTATCCTCTCGAGCTTGCAATTTCCCTCTCTATGTCTTAGGGTGTCTGCCTCTACTCCGCTCCCATCTATGTAACTCCATCTACAGACACCACTATTTAGATACCCATCTCCAACACTCTTGGATACTCATCTCTGTCTCATACTACTCCTCGTATATGATAGTTCTTGTCTCCTTGTCTCGTCGTCTCTTTCTCCGTTCACAGCAATCCGACTCCCCATCTCCAGCAGTCATGCACATCAATTCAGCTCTACATTAACCACTAAAGCCTCTATCACTCCTGCCTCCTGACCTTCGTTTACTGCACATCAGTTCTCGCCCTACGTTCACATTCACGCACTCTATTCGTTGTTCCTCTACATCAGGTCTGTTTATCTTCAAACATTCATTAGTTTTTGATATCTTTTGTTAAATTTTCAGTACGTCGATTTGCTTTAGAATTTTAATTATTTCATAATAGTGAAACTATTCTTATAATTAATCAATTACCAAAACTACTTCATTCCATTAGAATATTTATTCACATATTGTTTTTTTCAAGGTTCACATCTTTTGTTTAATCATATTAAAACTTGTAGCAGTTTAGGTGTGTCTATCTAGCTTTATTCACTAGACTTTATTATCAAAAATATTTCTATTCCTCACTTATATATTCAATACAGTCATGAGTTCTCTTTTTCATAATAGTGTTTTAGTACTTGTCTAATGCAATTTAGCTTTTTTGTTTCGAATAATCTTTGTTCCCTACTCATCAGTTTGGCACTTCTATCACATTTTCCAAAAAAATGATTACTTCCTTATTGTACATCTGATATGGTAACTCCAAAATCAACCACTAACAACTTCTCCTCCATTTTTCTCTAAAATCCACAATATTCTACTAATAAAATTCACTCATATTTTCTATAGTTTATCTATTTGTTAGTTATTTATGAATTTTTAACACTAAATTCAACCTTTCTATTCAGTAGTGATTCATGAATCCATTTTTCTATTCTATTTAAATAGTGAAATTGTAATGATTGAATTTATATTATATTACATTAATTTTTATTTAAGAATTTATTGTGGTGTTTTCTTCTTATGGAAGAGTTTTTTAATCTCTAGGGGTTACCAAAGAAGCTAAAATGGCATGATAGATAAATTCCCAATTCCATTTCAACACGTGTTCCATATTATAAAACTACATGCAACATATTGAGATACACTCATCTCAAGGTTATAAAGGTACCATCCTTTCTTTTTAAATGCATTTAAAGAAAACCATATTATTTCTCTTATTATCATTCAAATGATAGTGATACATTCAAAATGAAAAAGTGGATGGAATCCACAAGAATGACCAAAACCATGTTGTAAAGGAATATTTTATGGATGATGAAAAGGTGTATAATAACAGGATATTTATACTGTTTTCTTATTGGATATTTTATGTCTAGATCAAATTATAAGTTCAATAATCCGTTATAATGTAAAATCCTCCTACATGCCTCTATATTACTCCATATTTCTAGATTATAATGAACTTTGCATTAAAAAATTTAACAGGAGTGGTTAGTGAAGATATTAATAACCTTGGTATCTTGTGTGTTATTGGATTATCTGATGTATCATATTTTTGTCATTATATATTTACTTATGTATTTTAATTGATCAACATATAGTATGCATTTTGACATTTATTTTTGATAATATAAAACTTTTACTACTTAGAAATATTTCCTCTTCCTATGATTAGATGAAACAAAGTGTGTTGCATCAAGATTAAGACACTTTCCACTACCCACTTGATTCTCTTTTTAAAAATATTTTTTCCAGGTAATGGTGCTTAAAATTTAATTATTCATTCATAGAACACATTACATTATTCTAATAACTAAATTATTCTTAATAATGATTAATAATTTCATGGAATAATTTATTTTTATCATAGATTTGTGTTTCGGTCATTATTTGTGGATGGCATGGGACATTACCTTCCATGTTGCAAGTATAGAGGCATTTGGGGCCTACTACGGATCGTTAAATACAACATTGTGGTCGTAATTTCTCCTACCCCTTATCATTTTTTGGTACATAAATCCACATGTATAGTGAGAAATTCCACTTCTCAAATGTTCACATTTCATGGAATCTTTTTTTCATAATTTCAGTATATATTTTTAGATGCCCTTTAAAACTAGGGATATAAATGTATTGAATTTGAATAATATGACAATGAAATGAATGTATAAAGAAGGTATGTGTTATATTGACAACTCTTTCTGAATACTACTTATAGCACTTATTCCACTTCACCCAATTTTACTACTTGGAAATATTGTATCTTCTTCTGCTTAGATGACACAATGTGTATTGCATCAAGCATATGAAATTTTCCACTACTCACATGATTCTCTTTTAAAATCTATTTTTTCAGCTAAAGGTTTTTGAACATTAATTATTTATTCATATAACATATTAATTTATTCAAAAAACTATATTATTCATAATAATGATTAATACTTTCATTGCATCATTTTTTTTATCATTGATTTGTGTTCTGGTCATTATTTGTGGGTGAAAGGGGACAGTAGCTTCCATGTTGCATGTGGTGTGGCATTTGGGGCCTATTGATGATGGTTAAATACAACATTGTGGTGGGAATTTACCCTACCCCTTATGATTAAGTGTCACATAAATCCACAGGTATTGTGTGAAATTACACTTCTCAAATGTTCACATTTCATAGAATCTTTCTTTCATAATTTCAAGATCTGTTTCAAGATTCTCCTTAAACTACGGATATCAATGTATTGAATTTTTAAAATATGACAATTCTATGGATGAATGAATAATGTAAGGGTTAGTTTGACAAATCATTCTGAATACTACCTATATCTCCTAATCATTTTTGAATTTATAATTTATGTTTCTAAGCAAAATTTATTTTCTTACTACTTCAAGCATGCTATGGTCAAATGTGTTGAGCTCTGTGTGAAATGAAGTGTGCTCTGTGTGAAATGAAGCATGTTTATAATGTTAAAAAAATTGAGTTGGTTCAAAAAGAGTTTAATTTTCAATAATTTTGAATGATGTATTACAGCTTTGTTATCCCATAATGCCTTTTTCACTTTCCACTAATAATTAAAATATTCTTACTAATTTTATTACTTTCATCACATAATTGTTTATGTTTTATTTTTTATTTTTTTTGTGGTCATTGTTTATGGATGGCGGTGATAGTACCTGCCATGTTGCAATTGGAGATGCATTTGGGGACTATTAAGGATAGTTAACTACAACCACGTGGAATAAACTGCTCCTGCCCCATATGATTATGTGGTACAAACATCCACAAGTATTGATTAAAATTACACTTCTCACATTTTGACACATAATATTATATTGTTTCATAACATTCTATTTTGAGATGCTATATAAAACTTGGGATATCAATGTATTGAATTCGAACAAGATGGAAATTCCATGTACGGATAAAAAAGGTAAGGATTTGTTTCACAACACTTTCCAAAAATTTATTATAGAACTTATTCGTGTATGTATTTATAATGTATTTTTTCTATCAAAAATATGTTTTCTAAATGATTTAAATGTGCTCTGGTCAAATAATGTGGCTCTATGTGGTCTCATCATATCAAGTAGTTATGGTCTTTCAAAATTTTCTAACATGATTATTTCATTTTTTGTCACTTTATAAGCATTTTCATTTTTAGTAAATTTAATGTTCAATATAATCCTATTTATATAGGTCTTGGAAGAAAGATCCAACTTATTATGTTTGATTATGATGACATTGAAAAGGGTAAGTACTTTTATTACAAACTTATCTATGATTTAGAAAGCTTAGGACCAAAAAAAGTGGTTGAATGGGTATTGTATTATTTTTTCTAAACAAATGGACAAATATACTCTACAAAATCTCATGTTCTTGTGCATGTAGGTTTCATTACTCGATCCAATGTATTATATTTCATTATATTAATTTCATCCCAGATGGATTACCCTCACATGGATTATTCTGACCTTTTAAGTGATGTATTGATGCATGTTTTCACTGGAGACTGGAAGAAAGATCCCACTTATTCTGTTTGAAGATATTGACATTGAAAAGGGTAAGAACATGTATTTCAAACATATCTATGATTTAGAATGCCTATGCCATTAAAATAGTGCTCGAATGAGCTATTTTCATTTTTTTTCTAGACAAATGGCCAAATCTACTCTAGAAAATATCATGTTCTTATGCATGTAGGTTTCATTACATGATTTCATGTGTGATCTTTCATTATACTAATTTCAGCCCAGATGGGTTACCCTTACATGGATTATATTAATTTAGTATCACATATGGCTTACCCTCACATGGATTATTCTGACCTCTTCTCAATATTCTCTATAACCTTTTTAATATCATCTATCACCATACAATTTGTATGCATTGTTGTACATTCATTATCTATGATGTTTATACCAGATCAAGCCATTATAGTGTTTATAAACTTTACAATTATCCATTTCTACAATAGATTTCTTCCTAATTTTTTTGCAATTTCATCTTGGATTTTTTTTATATTTTGTGTGTCGACTATTCTTGATAGTTCCAGAACAGTCCATTAGAGATGAATATGAGATTAATTAATCTGTCAAAATTTCCATTGTTTGGCTACTCTGAAATTTTTTTCCAGGAATATGGTGTCCGAAATTATTTTTATCTTCATAAAATCATTCCAGGAGGATTTACTTTATTTTCTTAAAATCATTATTTTATCCTACTAGATTTCAATACTTATCCCTTCTGTTCTTATTTATATATAATTGTAGGTTAACAAAAGGTAATAAAACGTCCATAATACTTTATCATATTTTAGTAGTCTGATTATAATTTTTCTTCAGTATTTACCTTCTTCTGATTATTATAAATAAGTAACTCGATAGAAGTCCTAGCTTCCTCCGCTCCCCCTGCTCCCTTTACTCCCTCTGTCCCCACACTCCCTCGCTCCCACGCTCCCATTCTCACCATTCCTAACCCTCCTCACAGTCTAAATATTTTCATCTCGCTATCAATCTCTATCTTCACCTTCTGTCTAACCGACTCTTCCTTCCGGCTACCCGGCTCCGACTTCGCCAAAGCCTGAGCCTCTAACTTCCAACTCTTCCTCCACCTCTCTGCAGTCTTCACACATTATAGGAATGCGGTCGGTGCTCCATGAATCACAACATCTGATTTGCATGTGGTAGGTTTTATATGGATTATTATTGTTCTATTTACATAAATCTAGGTTCGATTTCTACTGGTGGGGTTCTGATTAACTATTATTTTCCCAGGTATGCTTGATGTTGCATGTGTTTTCATGTATTTAAGGTGTACTAGATTTTTATCTCAATATACCATTAGTAATTGGAATTTTTTTACTTCAAAATAATGTTTCCTTTCAAATTGTCCTCTGATTTTCATGTGGTAGGGTTTATTGGGATGACGATTGTTCTATTTATTCAAATGTAGGTTTGATTTCAATAGTTGAGGTTTTGATTAACTCTGATTTTATGTATTATTCTTGATGTTACATGCATTTTTATGTATTTAAGAAATACTATGTTTTTATATCAATATATTTTTAGTCATTACAATTGTATTCCTTCAAAATGATTTTGTATTAAAAAATATCCTTTTGGTCCTCATTTTCATTTCCAAAAAATACATGATTTTTAAAACATTTTCTTTTTTGATGGAAGACTGAGATAACATGGAATACATAACATCATATGATTATCCAAGGGTATTTTTTTATTGATTGAATTTTTCCATTCTTCATAGTTTTTTATTCATGTTACACTTTCTAGATTTTCTAACATCTATTTTTTCTATTTTCAGTGACATATAGATCATTGGTTTGTAATGTTTATATTTTGGAATTTTTTATTGTAATTTTCTATAGCAGTTTGCAGTGCCAGGTGCATTAAGTGGGAATTATTTTGTTGAACATGAAAATGAAAGATGGATGATGTGTCCTTACAAGGTAATGATGTAGTTTTTTTAATTCACTTTAATATATTAGTTTTCATTATACATTATAATTACTTGTAAGGCTTGCATGAGGTCCTCAATGGAAGGTGTTTTGGGTGTTAATTTATATGGACTACCAATACCATGTTATATTTCTCATCATTGACTAAATGTTTATTTTTTATTTTATGTTTGGTGATATTTTAGGGCCTAATGTTGATGGATTTAAGATTTCTAATATATGGATAATTTAAACACATATTTATAATTTTATGTTTACACACAATGTTTAATATATATATATTTCGTATCAATAAAAAAATCCACGGTTTTTTAAAGTATCTCCCTTCCTTAAAAAAATATTGAAAACTATTTATTACATTAAAATGGTGTGGTATTTATTATTTGTCAACATTTTCCTCATTTCTTTTCTCTTTCAAAAAAATATATGTTTGAATAAAATGAGTATGTTTGGTTTGTAATCTGACAAAATATGTCATAATGAGTTATATTTGATCATTGAGAAATGAATTTTATTTATTATTATTATTTTTTGTTATTATTTTTTTATCTTTGCCGCTGTACATGTTCTTGATGTTTTGAAAATGGAAAGCTGTTTGAGGTTGACATAAAATGTATTTTTTCTAAGTTACTTTAATTATACATTTACAGATCGAATTAACTATTGTAGAAACTTTTTAACTCATTCATAATTTTAATTTTGTCTATCCTTTACTCATATGCAATGTAAATAACATTTTTCAATATTTGTAATCTGTAAAATTTATATACAACATTTTATTACTGGTTATAGAAACTTAGTATTATATTAATTTAGAAAACAATTTATGCTGCTTATTATTATTTTTTGGATCCATTTTCATGATCTTCAGTTTCAAGTTATGATTTCTTTTAGGAAAATATCTATATTGGAATTATATGTAACATTATCTATAAGAATTATTTAAAATTTTGTTGATTTTACTATTGGATTTTCTTTAATATATGTCAATAATGAAGAACCTTTAGACCTTACCAATGAAATTTTCCCACATAGTGTTCAGTTCAAGTTCTATAACATCCTGATAAAACCCAAAAACCATGCTCTTAGACTTCAAATATTTTATGTACATCAACATTATCAACACACATTGTATTTTCAAATTCTTCCTCACCTATTCAACCATATAAATCTAATAAATTTTACATTAAATTACAGATGTGTTTTGAATACCTCTCTCTCAAACAGAGTATGATGCTGGTGATGCATTCCAACGAATTGTTACAATGCCTTAAAACTCTGTATATAGAAATACATGAACTGCATCTCTATTAGAAGTATATTTATAATAAAAAAACAGTCAAAATTGACTAAAAATGGTGTTTTTTCAAAGGTATTTTAAATACCATATTAATTCTGTTATTTTCTAATAACCTTTTACATTTTTTACTTTCAATACTATATTTATCTTTATTAAAGACTACATGAAACTATGTTAGAACATGTTTAAGGAACAAATATACCCTTTTTGACATGTATGGCATGTAAAGTGAATTGATTTTCAATTTTCAATTTTCTCTACTATACTTAACTGTGGAAGGAAACCATATTACTCTAAACCAACATCCTTCAGTGCTGCTCTACTACAAGAACATATCAAGCTATTACATGGAGGATATATCCAACACATCAAGATGAATACTGTTCGACTCCAAAGGGGACACTGAATACTATGAAAAATATTCGTCCCTGTCTGATTTAAAACCCCCATATTTTCGAATGTAACCATATGTGAAAACAAGAAGTGCTATTTTTTTTGTTCAAAAACATCATATCCTCTACAAAAATGGGGTTTTCAATTTTCATGTTTTATTTATTTTTTTAAATTTTCTTATTTTAAATGTATTTTACTTCATGTATACTATTTCAATTTGTTGAGAATAAATTTTCAATCCTTTTCTAATATAATTTATGCTTTCTACTTTTGTGTTGAGGTTTTAGAACAATACATGACATGTTTCATTCACACATTGTGGTTGAATTCCAAATAAATTTTTCCTATTTTTCATAACCATGCTCGACTAACCTTGTTATTGGGTTCTTCACATGATTGGGCTCAACATTGCAGATCACGCATTAGAAAAAGGCATTGATTATGGAAATGTTAGTAGAAAAAATATAGGAAGAACACTTTTGGTTTTTGGAATCCTATTTCACTTATGTGTTTACATATATTATATTCTCTTATTCATTGTAAATATTGCAATTTAAATTGAATAATGATTTTTATTCTCATGTTATATAAAGATTGAATATGTCTTCATTGGTTTTAATATTAAACTTTATTTTATCAGTTCTTTTGAAGTGGTTGATGGCTCAGCATACCCTTGATTTGTCTCGATTTCCATTTTATGGTTCTTGTAATATATTTTCATATGTAAAATTTTAATCTTATATGTAACTACCTTATTGCGGTCATGTAGAGGCGATTGGAAAAAATGGGATATATATATGGTTTGAATTAACAGATAATGATGCAGTTCCAAGGTAGCTTCATTTACATAGAATTAAGGTCTTTTAATTTGAATACTGTAGAATTTTGGACTCCTTTATTCCCATAAACATGATTTTGGTGATCAATAATCTAATTGTTATGAAGGGAATGTAAATTAACTTCAATATTGATGAATCGTCGAATCCATTTTTCATATAAGATACTAATTAACTTTCAAGAAGACCACATGAAATGCATTCAGGTTTCCTACTACTCCGCACATATTCATCATTCAAAGCCCATTGATTCGAGTTAAAATCCATAAACAATGAAAATATCTCTATCATTCATTCCATAATTTATCTCAATCTCACATCTTACCTCAATCCCAGGTTCCACCTTCATCTTTCGTTTCATCTCTATCTTTGATACCCGCCTCTCCCATTCTATCAACATCTATCTCTTCTAGCATTAGTCTTCACTCCATTTACATTTGTCACATTAATTCTACTCACATCATTATCATCATTTTATTTTAATAATTATATTGACTATATTTTTTTGAATGATGTAGAACCAGATGATTTGAAAAATAATTGATAGTCCCATGCATTTTCACGGGCGGAGTACTACTTATATATATTAATGACTACTGAATAGAAATATCCAACCAAATTAATTAAATTGGTAGTTGTAATCATGTAATTGAATATATGGATGTATTATCATTATAGACAGAGATCCATGATATAAAAGGATCATAAAATCCTATAATACATTTTTTCACGTAAATACATCAGTATGAGACAAATGTGATAGCTTAATCTACTCATGGATTTTGATTAGCAAACATTCTACTACATTAGGAATGAATATAATGTAGAAGGTGCATCGAGTTGGAAATATCTGGAAGATAATACGTAAATTTGGATTCAGTGTGATCATATATACATAGATCTAGAAAATATTAATATTGTAATTATTATGGAATGATAAAAATCCATCTTTTTTAAAATTATTGGAAACCATATTCATTCAAAAAAATATAATTTTATCAATCTAAATGTTAAATAAATTAATGAAAATTAATGTTGTGAATGATGGGAAATTATCAAACATCATTTGTGATTCCAGTGTTCCAAAATATGGAGATAGATTATGAGTTCATAATATAAAATACATAAAAAAGGGAACTGTTACATGGTGGTCATAGATCAAATTTCTCAATACCATCTGGTAGAATAAATGTTTATAGTGATTTGAGGGATCAATTTGGGTGGGATAACATGAATTAGAAAATTGTAAATGATGTGTCCATGTGTTTTGTTTTCCAAAAAGTGAATATTGGGAGACAAGAACCAAATTATTCTTAAAACCACTTATTATTAATATGTGGAAACTGTGTGAAATTATAATGAAAATTTTCATAGGAATAACAATAACTCTTATAAATAGTAATGGAATATGGTTTATTTTTGATCACCTAAACAATGTTTCACATTTTCTCTCCAGAAGAGTATACTTACATTAACAGTGCCTAATATGGATCTATGTTAGTTATGTTTTAAGAATTCATTTTTCACCTCTTTTGACTGTGTATGATCATAATCCTTGTTTTAAATCAAAAATAAGGAAGATTCTTCATATTTCTCATAATAACAAGATTCATTTGTCCAACACCTACCATCCTAAAACAATTGGATATTCTAATATGAATATTGAGACAATGGATGAAATTTTATGTTCTTGCAGAAAAAACTTTCAATGTATGTGGGATCTATATTTACTATTGATAGTGTCTTCCTATAAAAATAGTATATAATTATGTTTCCAAATGGTGTTGTATGAATAATTATATGGCATATTATTTCATTAAAAAACTAGATCAGATGATGTTATTTAAGGTAAATCTATATTCCTGGAATTATTATTGTAATAAATAAATTTTAATTACTATTTAGGTTCATATCAAATAGGCTCGAATTAAGAAAAAAGAGTTCTGCCAACAATCCGGGCACGAATTTGAAATTCCATGTGGGAGAATAGGTTTTCATGAGAGTATCACCATGGAAGGGTGTCATAATGTTTGGTAATAAAGGGAAACTGAGCCTCAAGTACATTTTAACCTTTGGCTTCCATGAATAAATTAGAGTTAGTGCTTAATGGATGGAAATTCTATGTTGTCTCTCAAAATCACTTTATTTTTTTTCATATATCTTTATTTAGGAATAACATATGTGACCCAATACTTGTTCTCACATCATATGAAACATAATTGGTTCCTAATATATCTTATGATGAGGAAACCATAAATAATATTGATATTATAGATCATGTTTTTTGGAATCACATGGCTCGATTAGTAAAGGTAAATTGGAGAAATAATAAAATAGAGAAGAAAACATTTGAACAAGATAATATGGTGAAGAATAACTCCCCTTATCTATTTACAGGAAAATATATATGAAAATGCAAGGATGAAATTTTTTTAGGAGGAATGAATGTAAAACACTAATTCTTAAGGATTTGTATCCTTTTAAATAAATCCAATCTATTTGTTATCTCCTAATTCGTACAACATCATGATTAAATTAAATGTGATACTTTACTAAAATATTATTTAAACAAGACCATTATAACTTATTTGTGATGTTGTAGGGTAGGAATAAGACTAATTAAATTATGAAAATTATTATTATCAATTAAATATAAATAAAATAAGAACCACTTGAATGTAAAATACATGTTTTCTAAAAGCACTATTTTTAAAGAAATTGGTTTCATCACTTCTTAGGCACTTATGAGAAAATTATTTTTAATTATTTTTAAATTTATTGTATAAAATGAATTTAAAATTTAAAATTTTCAAACAAATATTAACATAGTGTGAATTGAATGTTCCCATCATAATGAATGTGTTATTTAATTCCCATTTAAACAAGTTAACTGGGTTACTAGTGGAAATCCGGGTTGATCACACTGGGAAAGACAAGATGTGAAACTCAACATCAATATTAAGTAGATTGTCCATGAAAATTAAAAAGGTATTAATGATGAAAAAACATTACAAAATTATCAAATATATCTTCAAGGAGAATATAGGAATTAATAACTAGGAAAAAAATTTGTCGGGGTTGAAACATTATTTTAGTTTAATACTAAACACATTCTTTTTTATTATAATTATTCAGGATAATTTTGTCCCATGGATATTTAATTATATTTTTGTTTCTTGGTCACATAATAAAAAATTATTTAATAAAATTTCACCATATTATGATGATCAATTACATAAATCAAATTTTCCCATCACTACACCAAAAATAGTGGAAACACTCTCACCCAATGGTCATGGATTCCCTTGTTGAAACTCCTTTAGTTATCAAAACTAATTTTGTTGTTGGTATGATATGAAAACAAAAATTAATATGGAACTAAATAATCTATGTGATTGTAAAAAAAGATCATAATAAAAATAAATATTCCAGATTTATTGTTACATCATACCTATAATCTTATTAAAATAACAACATAAGAAAATTATCACCTTATGACCATGGCCACACATGCTAGTTGGGAAAAGATAAACTCATATGATTTAAATGATATGAGAATGGGAAATAAGATGAATTTCACTGAAATAAAAAGGAAATGAAGAAAATTGTAATAGGCACTAGTGGAAGATCACATTGACAGAGTGGAAGAACCTCCCCCTCAAATGTCCAACATATATTTTAATAGTATCCATATATATTTATAGAAAAATAGATTATATAATGTGTATATAAAATTACATGGTGTGTAACTTGTTCAAAAATTGTTTCCATCATTTCTCTTCAAGTATGTGAATAGTCCTACAACATATTTAATTTGAAGTGTTGGATATTGGTTGGTGGGAATACATACCATGTACCACTATCGTACACAGTTTTAATCTTATCATTCTCCCACCAACTACATCATGAATGTTATACATTTCATGTAGAGTTCATTACATGGCTAGTTGGATCAGGACGGAAACAAAGTCATGTACTCAGTATATCCATGTTGTTCCTAGGAATGGTACATTGGGTGTGTATATAAATTAAACATTGATTATATTTTAATTTTTGTACTGGTCATTCCAGATTCTTCCATTTTACTAGAACCTCCTAAAAATCACCATGAACACCAAAATAAGGACTTTTATCAATGAAATAATGTATATATGATGATATATATATATATTAAATAAGATTCATTACTTTAGTATACACAAATCTGGAACATTATACTCACCCACGCTTAGTAATTTCACTTACCTCAATAATAACCACAACATAAAATTAAATATAATCTATAAGACAATAATATAAGGACAAAATAAATTTCACATAAAAAATTATAGTCAGTGTAGAGGGTTTTAAATGGAATAAATAATATTTTTATTTTCAATGATATTTTAACCATTCCTCTTATATAATTTTATTAAAAAAATTTATTCCATTTTAGAAACATATTTCAACTTTTCATCAATATGAAAGACACTAAATGATTTACCTCACCCATAAAAATGATTCACCAGTCACTCATGATCATTTAATCAATGTTATAGTCAGTTTCAATTAAATTTATTATATACATAGTCATGAATGTAATCTAATTATCTACCGGGAAATTAAGGAACAAATAACAAGAGGTCTGTAAATAGGGTTGTAATATTTATAAAGAAAAGGGTAAGTAGTTAATGCGGAAAAAAGAATATTAGAGGCGTGAAAGAGGATGACTTATTATTAAATAATAAAGCATTATATTCAATGAAAAAATTTAACGAAAATTCATCCTTATAAATATCCCTCATAGGTCACCAACACCATTCTCTTCCCATTCTAACATGGGTTTGTAAATGATCGATAAGAGTAATGAATAAAACATTCCGATGATTTTATTTTTCAACATCTTTTTCATAATAATGAGGGCCCGTTAGGAATAAAATTAATAGGGTTTTTTTAACCCTTTTTCCCAACAACAAAAGAGACACTATCCGCCATACTTAATATCATGGTCTCTCACAAAAATATTCCATTAATCACCGAACACACTATTTAAATCGCATATGAATATTCATGAAATACAATCAAAGAATTAGTTTGGAAAGAATAAATAGGATTGTAATATGGATTCTAATCAAGGAGGTTCATTATTTCAATTGGTTTCATGCGGATAAGATGTATGGTGGGGCTAAATGAAATAATGTGTTGAAAAAATCAATCAAATTCCTCATTCATATAAATTTGATTCAAAATATTCATATTTTAAATGAAAATATTTCATTTTATTGTATTTATTATTATCGCAATAATCTCTATAGAAAGTGAGTATAAGGAATAATATGATAAATGTATTAAAATACCTCTAAGGAAGGATGATAAAAAATGTGTTATTAAGGTCATGACATGAATATAAAGGGCTAGTTTAATAAATAGAAATAGCTATGAATTTAAATCAAACTATATCAAGAATAATATCAAAATACTCAAAAATTAAAATAAAAAGGCCTTATTTTTAAATTTACTTTTAGGTGTTTATTATTTATAATTGTAATTAGTCAAAAATATAAACATTTTAAAATAGTTCATCTGTTTAATGATGTATACTATATTTATTTATGGGAAAAAATGGGTTTAATCAAGTGACACCCCTACACTTAATATCGAGTATGGTCTCTCAAGTGAAACACTATGGAATATAAAAGGTTGTGTAAATACAAAAAAAAAGATATAGAGCTGGATATTACTACAAGAAGTAATCTAAATAAAGGTAATTAAAAATAATTAAATAAAAATTGTCCCCTAAAAATTAGTGAGTAATAGAAGGAAAGAAGTATAAAGTATAATCCCATAAACTGCCAATGTACCTCTAACATCGGATGAAATAGAAAACGTATCCTACATGAAAATAAACCATCATAAAAAGAAGAAAAATAACACCAAATATTTATATATATATATATAATTAAATGATGGTAACTTTGAAACAATAACTAAGTTTTCTCAAGAGAGGAACTTTAGGATACCGGAAATTGTATAAAGAGTGGAGCTGTAATGGATTCTTGGAGTATGGTTCCCCTTCTATACTATGTGGACATGATTACAAGATATCTATCCCCATTAGTGGATGTTTATATTGTTCCATCAAAATTTAATATCATAGAGTCGGCATCCTTTGTGGTGAACTAGGCCAGTGGTGTGAGTGGTAGTGGATCTAGTCAAGGAGCATGCGCTTGAGAGAATGGAGTCCCCAAGTGTAGTAAATTTATGCCCAAAATTACAAATATCAAATTGAATTTATCATCCATAGAATAGAGGAGGAACCTAACTAAATCATCAGATGAGTTTGAGGTTATAGGTGGGTATATGGATGGGTTAGTAGATGGAATGGACGAATATGAGGGCAGAGATGAATAAGGGGGGTGGGTGGAGAAGGAATGTCATTCGGTGGAAGTGGTTGTGGGGTGGAATCAAATAATCATCAACCTCCTAGGAAATTGAATCCTCTCATGTTGAAGCTATTGTTGGGAGATACAAAATGAGAAAAAATGAGTTCCCGTGCTTCCAGAATAGGCTCATGAGATTAAGCATGATATCATTGATTCATTGGGGAGAAAATAAGTGATCACAAGGGAGAAAGGTCTCAAACACCACTATATTTAATTCCAAATGGGTGGTATAGAACCCATAATTCAGGTTACTCTAACAACTAGAGATCATGTAATGTATTTAAGAGGCATTGATGTATTAGAGGATAGGGTATTCAGGCTGGATGACGCAAGACTAGAGCTCCATATCATGGATGGATATTAAACCTTTGTTATCAAGGAGGGGGTGGAGAATGTAACTAAAATAGTATTTGGGGATGAAATGTGTAAGGGAAATGATCAGGTTTCTCTTCTGTGAGGTGGGAGAATACTGAATATAGGGTCTAGTAAGCTCCCACTACATAGAGATAATGTCTTAGTAGTCATGGTTGATAAGGGTGGAAAGGGGGTGTGGTTGATGCATGAGGAAATAAAACTCAACCGCTGATAAACCCGACCATCATGAATGTGAAAAAATATTTCTCTAGTCTGAATCTTATCAGAGACATCTTTTCACTATGGAAATCATGATATGTGCACCCATAAAAGTCCAAGGAAGAAACAAACTCCAAAAATAAATTTCTAAAAGTGAGAGCATTGAACTAAATAGAAGAATTTAGTTAGGTGTGGCCAAGGAATCTCTTTATCTACTCCATGATTCCAAGTAACTCTATAACACTAATGTTGAAGAATCTTCCACTTAGCTATATCATGTATAGTTAAATCTAATGTAGTCTTTCTACTATAGAAATTAACACATCAAATATAAGAGATTGAAATAGGGGAGTTCATACTGAAATGAGAGATTGAAATGGGGGAGTTTTAATGGAATATGTCTAAAACAATAGGGAAAAATGGGTAGAGGGAAAGGGTTTATCCATAGTTAGGGTTTCTGATTTTAATAGTTGTGGCACATTGCATGTATGGAAGAGTACACATTGTGTACATCCTGTTATAAGAATAATGTTAGTATGTATATATATATATATATATCCAAAATAAGTAGGTATTATTCTATATTATTTATTAACTACTATTCACAAATGAAAATATATATTTAAAAATATTCTTATAAATGTTTTGTATTATAAAAATACATGATTTTTGTTCTAAAATTAAAAAATCATCACCATAATATTAGGTTAGGTTCTTTGAGCATTATTCAAACTAGTGACTAGCTAAATCCGAGTGTTTACCCTCAACCACTAAAGAAAATGTTTTTGTTCTAAAAATTTTATTAATTTTTATATTCTAAAAAATTATTAATAATACACTATGAAAGGAAGAGTGCACAATGTGTGGTTTTAATTATTGATGATAGGAATGATGTAGGGATATTATCTAACTTCGAACTTGGGTCTTTTGAACCATAGGTTTCACCTCTTCCAATCAACCCACATCATCCTCAAGGAATTTTTATTTTTATATTAGATATAATTTATTAATGAAAATAATATTCTAATGAATCACACATATACATAAAAATGATGTTTAGTATTAATTTAGTGAAAAATAATTAAATTGAGTCAGCTAGAAGAACATGAACCAAGGTTTTTTAAACCATTGGATATTACAATGTCAACCAATCCAACCCCACCATCGATTTTATATTATTTTCAAATGGAATTATTTTTTAAAATACTACAAAGATTTCTTACGAAATAATAGGGTCCTTAATAATAAATCTTATACAAATAAATCCAGCGTCTAATTTTAAATCTACAACATATGCCAAGTGACGTCCTCTAGAACTCATTTTTCGTAACCTTTAGGAGGTCTGGGGGGATGTTTTCCCAAAAAAATCTATTTATTTAGCAAATAATGAATGTGTATGTGTTACATTGTGTGTCCATTTATTTCCTCCACCTCCTTGGATTCTTTCCCTAAAATTCTAAAAATAAGAAAATATTTACAAAAGATTAATAATATTGGTATGAAATTCAAAGAGGGTTTAGAAACAAAGACTTCATCAAATTCATTATATATATGACATGATGTGTATTAATATTCAATGATGGTGGTTTGAAAGTCATTTTCAACAATATTTAAGGTATGTCAAGGTGGAATCAGATTATTAATTGATTCATCAGTTGAAGCAGAATTATAACAACAAACATCACACTCAACCTGATTATCTATATTTGAAATTATCTTGAAAATTTTCTCAACCATATTCCCTAGTAATCTTAGCCTTTTCATTTGGTCGAACCAGCTAGTTGAAAGGGCTTCAATCATCAATATGAATTTTTATTATAATTCAAAAATGGTTATATAAGATATGAATCAAGTGGGATTAATGAGGTATATGGTTATTCCCCGTACTAAAACTCATCATCCATGTATAAATAATACTCTACTAGTTAATAGTATGACATCGCTGGATTAGATGGATAGAAATAATCTCTATGAAAAGTGTACCAAACATTAGTTGAATTAAAATACAATGGGATGAAAGGGGGAGGTTCCCATGAAAGGAATCGATAAATATTAGAAATCATGGAAATCAACTGAGAATCACACTGATGGTGCCATTTTTTAAAAATTATTGAAAATATTTTAAGAATATGACCACGCTCATCATTTGGAATAGAAAATTGAATTCCCATATGAAACAACTATGTGTGTAGCAAGTGTAAGTCGAGGTCAATTCTATGGAAAAATAACATAATATCACCTGCTATAATAAAGTCAGCAGGTTTCAATCAATTATATAGAAAAATGAAAAATGGAGAAGGGTTAAAAAACATGAATTTATTTTAGAAAAGTAATTCAAAGAATGCGAAGGGAAATAAAAATAGGGAATCAAAAGTTTCAGGGATTCAAAATAATTAAGTATTATATACAATGCCATACTTTTGTAATAAAATAATTCATGAATATTTTATACTATGGAGATTAAATTAAATTTTTGTTTCATGGCCCAACAAACAAAAAATAATATAATAAGAGTTCATTCATTTACTCTATATATTTATTACATAAAACATGTTTTAAGATAATTACCCCTAAAATAGTGTTAGAAAACTCACCCAATAGGCATAGATTTTCTATTGAAACTCCTTAAGTTCGGGACAGTGGTATTGTTTTTGGTCTAATACGTCACCAGTTCTGAATTTGGAATTAATTAATCAAAGGTGTTATAAAACATATATCTCAATAAAAGTAAATAAAACTAAATTATATTACAACACATTAATTACATTATTACAACCCCAACATTAGAAAATCACCTTCTTGTAAACATGGAAATGGTCTGCGGGTTGAGTAGAAACTCTAACCATACCATGGATATGAGAGGATAAGGGGAAAGGTGATGAGTTGCACTTAAAAAACTAAGAAAAATACAACTGGAATTGATGGAAGTTCATTTTTGAAGAGTTCTAGAACCTCCCCAAAGAATGTTCGACCCAAAATCTTGTGGGCTACGACTATGTTTATATAAAAATATATCACACAATGATTAATTAATAGCACTTTTTTTTTGACCCTTGGTCCACCATGGTGTGCATAATTTTCTCCCATAGAATGTGGAAAACTGTGATACCCATTGAATTTTAGGTATCATTGTTTATTTGGAAGGAGTAAAGGGTGTGTAGAATGCCATACAATGCGTGTAACCTCTCTTTGAGACACCAACCACTTCTTGTATGGAATACAAGAATGTGTAGTGAAGTACTTAAAATATTGGATATAGAATGAAAAATGGGAATGTACGTTTTATATCTTAGTCATTCATGGGTTTTTCAAACATATTTATATAATGTACATACAGAGTATATTTTAATTTTTGTTCTGGTCATCCTATATTTGTGCATTCGACTAAAAACTTATAAAAATCAGCATGAACACCGAAATAAAGAATTGGATACATAGATAATGTATATATGGTAAAAAAATTATAATCAATAAATTCATTGGATTTAGTATTAAAAATTAAATAACAACAATAATTTTTGGTATTTTTCAATAACGTAACATTTTTCGACAAATAGTGAAAAATACTAATTTTTTTGAACATCGAAATTTATTTAAAATTATTTAAAAAAATATATTATAAATTTGTTTTAATTGTAAAAGTAGTTATTTCATATTATAATTAATATAATTTTGTTCAATTTGATCAATTTGTTATTATTTTTTATATTAAAAATTTTTTTACTAATGAGAATTTTCACTTTGGAAGCCCAATTTATCATCACCTCTGTGGACCAATTATTAAATTAGATTATATCACTTCTATGTATTAAATATGAAAAATGGAATCCATATTTTTAATTATAAACTTTATATTATAAAATAATACAAAAATTAATTTTTTAGCAATATAAATAGTAAAGGAAATAAAACTAATTACCACGGTTATGGTAAAAACTAATTTTTTGGGGTCAAACTAAAACTATAAGGGTTAAAATGAGCCTAAAAAATTTCCAATACCTATTTTATGGACATATTTAGAACATATCACATCATAAGGATTATAATTACTAATTT
The DNA here is from genome assembly GCA_963277665.1 of Viscum album. Lineage (NCBI taxonomy): Eukaryota > Viridiplantae > Streptophyta > Magnoliopsida > Santalales > Viscaceae > Viscum > Viscum album. The sequence goes on along the minus strand of OY728136.1, from coordinate 1,949,570,524 downwards.
TAGTAGATTTTGGGAAGATAAATGTTATGGTTTAATTGATTATTTAAAAAATCTATGTGCATCCTCTCCCTCATGTATAAAAGGCCACCCCATTTCCACCCCTCTTAACTCATCAAAATCCCACCAGTTTAGAATACTGAAAAAAAATCACTTCATTACACCCCTCCCATCATCCTGTATGACTTTAATGACCTATAATTCCATCCGTGGAATGATTTTATTACAACCCTAATGATGTTTTCTTGAGAACTTATAATGTTCTCAAATGAGCATATTTATTTTATTTCTTATTCCAACACCTTCAAATGTTATTATACAATAATAATATAATAATCAATAGAAACATAAAAAATAATATACTATTATCTCTACGTAATGACTTATATCTATCTTCACTTACATCAAATGGGAAACTAAACCCTCAATCGTGTGTATGGTGGACAACCACCTTGCGAACCAATCTAACTCTTTTTCCATCACCACCTCTCCTGGTTTAATATAATGATAAATTTAATTTTTATATATAATATTTATGTCAAAAATATTATTATTTAATTATAATATCTCATATAAATTCATACATTTTATTACATTTAAAATACAATAATGTTACAATTATTTCGGCATTATACCACCTCAAAAAGTGATGTGATTCATTTTTCACGTAGTCTTTAAATAGTAATTATTATCGATAATAAAATCAATATTTTTCTAATATATTACATGATATATTTTTATTAAAAATATTATATTTTTCTCTCTATTACCCTTTCACCAGTTAAGGTAATGACATCTTATCTCATGTATACATACGCCCTAGCGTCTCGATGGAGGGATGTGAATCATTTTCTTTTCCAAAAATTAAATAATGATTCTAATATTTTATATAATGATTAAATAAGAAATTTATAAAATAATTATAATCTTTTATATGATGGATTAATATCCTATATAAAATAATGGTAACTTTCATGAAAAAACATGCATGAGAGAACAAGACAATTAACCCCATAATAATAAAAATAACGATTTATTATTAACAAATGTTGGTAAAATTTTATAATATGATCAAATAATATATTATAAATATGACTATTTCTATCAAATAAATTAATTAAATTCCTAAATTCATTATACATGAGGTGAAATTATATTTAACTAAAAAATCATGATGAAATTAATTTTATCTCAATTTCCATTTCATTGAGACCTATTTTTTATTATAATTTTGTTTACTTTTCTGTGGTGTTTATAATAAAAATTTTATCTATTAAACATGAATTACTATTTATTCATGATGAATAATTTTATAATAATTTAATGATTCAAGGGGTTATGGTTTAATAGTTGCGAATGTGGTAAAAAAATTGTATATTCTCACATTCTATTGTGATTTGTTTACTTTCTTGGGAAACATTTATATTATTGTGATAATTTTTCTTTTAAAACTAAATTTCTATTAAATATTCATATTAATTTATAATTGAAATGACTTTTTGTTAAATTTTATATCAATTTTTCTTTTGATGTTTACTTTTAATGTTATTTTATTAACTGGGTACATACTGATAAATTCATATCCATTACACAATATGGATTTTTGTTTATAAGGAATATTGATTCATGAATTAAATAAATTATTCAATATATGATAAATTATTTTGAATTTAATTTATTTGTGGTTTAAGATTATATATATCCCCTGGATGCATCTCCACGATTTATGAGACAAATTTGATGGAAAAATCAGTTTGGTTTTTATTATGTACTTTTAAACTACCTTGTGAAAGGTCTTAACAGTAGCATTATCTTAATGCTTGAGACAATTAATTCCAATAATTAGGCATTTCCATCATTTATTATTCTATTATTATTAAAATACATGATATTTTTGTAATGATATTTTTTTTAGATGCATTTCATTCTAAGTGAATTGATTAAATGGAATGTGTTTTTAGTTATTTAATATCCCATATTAATTATACCTTATCCAATTTTGATATTAAAATTATTGATTAAATGAAATTTTTGTTTGGTTATTTAAATTTCCATATTGATTATTATTTTTTGATTCATGATAGTTTCCACTATATGAAATTGTTACTTTTCATTTCTTCTCACCCATGTTGTGATTCCTTTCTTAGGGATATGAAGAAGAATTCTTTGAAGGAGTTGAAGGATGAAAAATATTTCTCATTAATATATAATTTTTTATTTCCCTATGTAAAATGGATACATTTTTTTATTCAATTATACAAAACTATTAAACAAGTCGGTTCTTCAAAATTTTACCCCATGTATCTATTCATTTGTAAAAAAGTAAGCTCCAACAATATGCGACTCAGGTCAGGGTCAATAAAAATTTGAATAATTACGTTTTTATCTTTTTAAAAATTATTAATCTTACATTATATTTTATCAAACCCATCTATTTCACCTAATTAGATGAGAACTGGAAACATTAATTGTGCACTCATGCTGATTACCACCTCCATGAATGATGAATTTTGATTGTCATTGTCAACAAAAATAAATTGATCAAATAATAAATTCAATGATGATACATAATATTTTTAAAAGGTTTATTCTATTGTAATGGTCATATTAACAGTATATAAAAACATTTCCATATATGTAAAATCATTATGACATCCTCTTAATTAGGCCAGTTTTACAACATAAGTAAATGATTTTCTAATGCATATATTATAAATGATTATGTAATTTTATATAAAGATAATTTCATGGCATAAAAAATTATTTAATATATTTTAATTATTCCATAATGGTTTTATTGATAATTATTATAATTATTATATGTCACATATCGATCGTTAAACACGTGAGAACTACTTCTTCAAAATTTCTATTTCTTCCTACCATACCTTTTCCATTCACTTTTTGAAAATGGGATATATTGAATCTTCAAAACATCAGGATTCTAGTGTATTGTTAAATCTTGCACTGATAAATTTTTTACTTTAATGTCAATAATTGAAAACACCCTTATAAAACTAATAAAAAAATAAATCAGATTATCTAGTCAATGAAGAAAATAAATTATAATTGATTGATATATTTGTAATAGATATTTAAAAATGAGGTTTATAGAGGGAAATATGTATTAATAATATCTTTATATAGGTTATTAATATAGTTTAATTCATTACACATGATTTATCGTTCTTTACAACTAATCTGAAATTAAGGTACGGGATTTTTTCTCATTATATTATTTCCTTGAGACATGTTTCACAATGTACACCATGTTTACATTTATGGTTTATTAAGCCTCTATTTGAAATATTATACCAGGATTAGTTTTATATTCAATAAATGTATTGTTTTACTTTATATTTCATCAATAATAAGGTTTTTATTATGTTATTTCCCAAGATTTTATTGATTAATCCGTAGATCGCTCTAACCCATCCCTACCCTCAAGTGACTGTGCACCTCTCCTGGTTGGAGCAAGTGTGTTGGTTACAAAGAGGATTGGGGTTTGGTGTCTTGGCAGGAAAAGGGTTTCTTGGTGCTACTAGAGTTATTTAGTTTTATTTTTCTCTACATATAGGTTTCTTCTTTCCCTATGATGATGGTCCTTAGAGTCCTCAGACACTCAAATACCTGCTCAAACATTATGTTCCTCAGTACCGATCCCAGTTTGATCTAGCATGGTGGCTATATTGATGTATCAGGATCTGTGGTGCGGTAGCATGGGGCTCCTGGCACGATTTTAGTCGGATTGAACTTTGTCATTGGAAACTATTTGACAGCTTAGCGTGGTTTTTTATTATCAATGTTTTCGGTGAATTTTTTTTCATTAATTTCACTAGTGATTGTCTACATGATCAATGAATTTTTCCATTTTCTTTTTTGTTCTGTGATTTTCATTACTGGTTTGGTGATGGAGTCAAGATCCTCGGTGATGAAAATGGTGTTCAGATGATAGTTATTCTGGTTTTGTTTTGAATATTGGATTTTTTGGTTATTATGATTATGGACTTTTTTGCTGGAATGGATGATGATGCTCTAATGATGAGGAAGGGATGGTATTTTGTGAGATGTTCTTAATAGTGAGGATTTTGTTATGAGACTTTCATGGTTTCCTTTTTTGAGTGTTCAATGGTGGAAACATGATGAAATGGTCTGGAGGTGAGGATGGTGATGAATACGATAATGGTTTACCAGGATGATTAAGGCGGTTTGCATGAGACATTACTCTAGCTATCATGGGTTTTGCATGCCTCAAGGCCTCCATGGGTTTTTTATTTTTATGAATTTTAAATTTAGCCTTTGAATCTTGTAATTTCAGACTCTATCTTGATTTCTACGGATTCTAATTATCCTTAAAGTGGATCCACCAAAAAAAATTGAGTATGTATACCAATTTAAAATTTGGGGGCATCAACATAAGTTACCACTTTATAAAAACAACATAAAAATATATAACAATAAAAATCAATTTATGAATGGATATACACTTTTCCAAAAAAATTGTTTATCGAAATTTTATTTACAAATATAAAAAGTTTATTTTTATCACATTTAAACATTTTATTTCATAAAAATAATTATATATTTGGAATAAGTATTTCTAAATTATTCAAAATTAATTATTTTATTTATAATAATTATGATAAGATTAATATGATTAATGTTAATTAGAGTGATAATGCTGAAAATGGTATTTTCAACGATTTGTTTCATTATTATTCAGTAAATTTTAACTAATAAATTTAGTAAATTATTTTTAATATTTAATATAATATTATGTTTAAATTCATATATAATTTTCTTATCACGTTTTTATTAGGAATTAATTCTAAATAAGTTTTAAAAAAATTATTGTTAAACCTCATTATTTAATCAAAAACAATAATTTTTTAAGAAAATGTTTTTATTTAAAATTTATTTACATGTTATTTTGAAATTGAATTAAATTTAATATATCAAAAATATAGTTTCATCACACCCAAATTTGGTAGTTTCTTTTATTTATTATTAATTTTAAAACAAATGTTTGTCAGGTAAAAACAAGTTACCCATGTAGAAACAAAAAATAGGTAAAATGAAAATTATTAGAATAAATAACATTAATGGTGTGTAAGACATTTATGGGATAACTATTTCAGGTTTTATTGAACCAATATAATCTCACACTCCATAATTTTTAGCTTTTGATGTCATTATTATATGAATAGTGTAATGATGGCATTGGAAATAATGGTTATTCAAACAATTTAACATTTCATTATTTATAAAAGGGGTCTCTCACCACCCCCTCAATTGCACTAAATAAATTATGGATCACTAATAAAATATAAAAAATTTCCTACTTAATAATTTTATTCCTCTTCCTAGAAATTATGGTCATAATATAATGTCAAAATTCCCCAATTTCCATAAATACATTCTTGTGAATGATAAAATATAAATGTTAGTACATGAAAATCCCTAACAAAAATTTCCATAATAATATTTCACATTAAAACATATCACACCCATTAATTCCTGATAAAATCCTTGTAAAATCCATACTAATTTCATTGTTCTTATGGGATAAAAAATTCTCCAACATTCCCTTTCACCTTAAGTAAAATGAGGACAAAATATGTGTGTTTGTGCAGTCTAACACCTCCATTGAACATCATGTTTTTTACCCATAACCTCATTATATGGTTGGTATAAAAATGAAAGTTAAAAAATTATTATTATATAAATTAATTTTTTAATATTATTAAATAATAACCATTATACATCCTTATATTCTTCCATTAAATTTGAGATCATCATCCATGCGTATGTGCAAAGGACTACCTGAATGGAAATAGAATTCTGTTTTTTACTTATAACTTCATGGACAGTTAGAAATTATATTTTATTAGTATATATGAAATATAGAAGTAATAAATAACATTATAAATTTCTTTTATGTATTGTTAAAAAAATTAATGTTTTTATATGGTAATCCATTGATTCCAATACACAACATGAAACTAGTTCATCAAAAAATTAATATTCAGAAAACATGCTGAAGTTTTCATATATCTAAATTATGAAATTATAAGTATTCATAAACAATTATTTATAGAACCTTTATTATATTTTTTATAGAATAATTTTTTATGAATAAGGTACAAATAAATCTCTACTTTAAATATAGTACAACAACCAAATTATTAACACCTAATGTAGAAAATGTGATAAAAATATACATGAAATTATTTATTATAAATTAAAATTATAAATGGAAATATATGAATATTTCTTATTAAAAATAAAAAACTAAGATGTTTATCATCATTATAAATTAAGTAAAATAACTTCAATTTAAATTTAGAGTAAATTTAAGGGATTTGGTAACTCAAACTTCTTCATTCCAATTATATGATTTATTATTGAACTTTTTTCTATTATATTCACTAAAATCATTGAGTCTCAATTTTAATTGATGTTAAATCTAATATATCAATGTGAAAAAGTTTTTTCAATTAAATGCTAGATCCATAAACACATTTATTTATATTCTATAGAAAATAATTTATTCTTTTTCAAAGATTAATGTTAACAATGAATTTTATATTTATGATTGATACATATTTTTCAAGTAATTTATTTTATTTATTTGGTTTTAATTTTAATATTTATATTAAAAAATATATATCTTTATTTGAGTTATGTTTCTTTTTTACACAATAATTTTCTTCTATTAGGATATTATTTTGTGTGATCAATTTATTGGTGTCAATTGATTTAAATCAGGATGTTATTTACTACTGTGTGGAAATATTTTGGAATCTATTTTCATTTTGTGGTTTTTTATGCTTTGAAAAGTGAATGTATTTCATTTATAATATTTATTAAATCTATTTTATTTCCATGGTTTATTTTTTATGTGATAATTGAATGGTATCAAAGTGACACATTTAATTATAGATGAATGATATGTGGGGTCCTACATCTCCCTCCCATCATTTGGTTAAAGGTTTATATCTCATGAGGCATGTATACACAAGTAAAATTTAGACTCTCAAACGTGTAGGTAAAATTATGTTCCTTGTGAAGGTGATCTTTCCCTATATCTATAATTTATTAAAAATTCAATATTGTGTCTTTTTAAAATGATATTCAGAATTTCTCTAATATATTCCTATGTTATTCTATATTACAAAGTTATGTTTTTTAAGACCAAATTTTTTATACATTTCCAACAAATTATTATTTATTCTTCATGTAATTTCCATGTTTTATCTCCCAAATATTTTATGATCTATGATTTTTTGGGTATGATTCTATTATGTATGCTGATTTATTTTTATAATGTTCTCATTCAGCCATTCCAATATTATTCTCCCTTTTGTTCCCTAATTTATATCTCTCATGTTTACCCTTACTAAGCCTTCAATATTTCCTAATTATTATGTTTTCCCTTACCCTAGGTTATTAAGATTGATCTTCTAATGATATTTTTAGAATTAATTTTATAGTTGATATGTTATAGATAATTATTGATGGGTACTTTAAAATAATTTTTTTATATAACTAGTATTATAATACATTAAAACAATGTTTCTCTAGTTTATGTGTCAATTTATGATTGTAATGATTATTCAATTAAAATAATTAAATATGTATGTTTATTTATCTCTATCAACCTTATATGGAATCAGATGAGTTTTAAGATATTTTATGTATAGGTTTAGATTACTTTATTCAAAACTCAATAAATAAATATATGTATAGAATATCATCATGATATTTAATAAAGAAGTGATTGTGTTTTTTTTCATGGAATAACATCCAATCCTATATGTTGAAAGTGGGTGTGCATCTATATAATACCCCTTTTATACGGCCTTCTATATTAAATTACATAGATATAATTTTTCATTATAATAATTCTCAGGAACTTTTATGTTTAGAGTTAGAGAGAATTTGGAGGAAACATTAACTGAAAACACTAATATATATTTCAACTAATTTATATTTAACCCACTATATAAGAAACATATTAATTTATAACAATACATAAACATCTCCCACTAAATCATATCATATGATACACTATAAAATATATTCTAATTTTCTTCTCTACATAAATTGGGGAAATGCAAACATTTGAAATTGGTGATATAAAACACACTTTAAGGTCTGTATAAATGTTTCATCAAGTATTAGTTCATATGAATAAGGAAAAATGTGGGAATAATAAAAATATCATAACACCATAAGTGATAATCAAAATTTATATGTTTTCTTCAATGTATATTATATAAGAGATTAATGCCCCAAAAGATAAGCATGAAATCATAATATCTATTATATAGCTTTGATTCATTTAATATTAATGTTGAATCATGAGATCATAATATCATAATGAGATAAATTGTTTAACTGTTGTGAAAACACTAACATATAGGAACATTACATTAATAAATCACACACACACACTCACTCATGTTTTTGATACACTGTAATTTCACTGGTTTTTCCATCATCTTCATGAGTCACATAATTACAACATGGCTAGAGAAAAACTATATTGTTTCTATGTATAAAAATCTTATGATATTTAAGATTTTAAATAATTAATTAGAGGGTGATCTTGGACACCACCACTCATAATCCATACTAGTGAGTTTCAATTAATATAATTCACTTACCACATCATAGAGAACATATGGAAAGATAAATGTTTTCACAAAATTTTTCAATGGAAATCATTAACTTTTCCAAAATAATACGATAAATAATATGTGTTTTGTAACATTTATTAATAGTACAACATCATGAATTTAATTCATTAACATTGAAAAACATGATCATCAAAAATAGTCACATAGTAGAAAATAAATTAAATATGAATATTGAAACATAACACCCTCGGTGATTGATCATTTATTGATAGTGACTGAAATGAAAACCAAATCCCTATAGTGGTCTTAAAAAAACATTTCATAATCACAGATATAAAAATTGTATCATGATTCCATTTATAAAAACTGTCAATTTATTTCATGTTTAAATATAAAAAATCATAGAAGTTGTCTTAAATCAAAAACTATTTCCCCCTATGATATAATAAAGACATATCCATTAAAAATTAAATAATCTAGTATCTTTAGAAAATTATTCACAATCAAGTAATACAAAATATCTTTTAGATATAGAGATTTTATGAATTATTAATCATTTTTATATTGAAACACCTAATATTATTAATTATATACTGATACTAAGTTCTGTGTTTTCTCACAATATAAAACATATAATATAAAAAATATTTTATTTTCCTGAAAAAGAATTTATAACCATTATCTAGACTTTTTATTTGTTGATCCTCATCCTTAAAATAAGGGAAGATAATTACAAATGAAATATGAAACCAAAAATATAATTAAGGTAAGAAATAAATTAATCTATTAGTCTAATGAAAAATTTGAACACCCAAATAAATTCACCTTTAAAAACATATTTTTCAGTGTATAAAATATATATTACCCTCATGAAAAGAACATTTTTTCTATAGAAAACTTTTAAAGACCATATAAATTAATTTAGAATACCTTTTAGTCCACATAAAAAATTATATTCAAAAATTGTGTTAAAAAAATTTAAAAATAACTACCAACTAGTGAAATCTATTTGAAAAACCTCCCTAATTGGCACACTCTTTCTTACTTAAGAAGATCAGTAACATTTGACAATTAATTGGTGAGTTATATCTATCTCACCCATCATATTACATTTATTTGGTAAAAAATATTATAAGATATATCAATCTCACTAATCACAATATATATTTTCCATGTAATATACCATGAATAAACTATTTTATTAGTCCACATTTTTATTATTAAACCGTTGAAAAGCGATTTTGATACCATATAAAAAACAATTTTGGAAATGGAAATATACCTTCCTTTTGAAAAACTATTTTTAAAAATAAACCACACAAAAGATAAATGTATATATTTGAGGAAACAATGAATAAACTAATGGAAGAAACATGTAAAATATAATTTATTATCTTAGGAATATTAATTGATTACATATACATTAATATATCATATTTCTTTTTTCGTTTTCTATAAAATCTATAATATTTCATATAAAATATATAAAAAATTCCTTTTTATGTCTTTTGAATAAATGTTAAAAAATTATTAAAATTCAATTAAAAATTATTTTATATGTAAATGATTAAATCTATGAAATAATTATAATAATATTGACACAGAATAAAAATATTTAGAAATAAATACAAAAACCACTTAAAATGATTATATGGGTTAAGGTGTAAATAACATTGAATCAGACTCATCACATATGATCCTTATCATCCTGAATAATAGTTATATGATAATTATTTAAATTTTTATTAATATTTTAAAGGAATTTTATTCATTTTATTATATTTATTACCATGTAAAATTCAATTACAAAATCCGTTGTGTTCATGTGATACGTTTTAATGATATTTGGTTCATATATCCAAAATGAATTTGGTAGGTTGAATATGGATAATGATTTAGTTATTCAATAATATATAGAAACAAATAATTGAATAATTAGCACTATTATATATTAATTATACCTTTAAAACCAGTGATGAATGATGGTTACGAAAAATGAACTATGTTTCAATCATGGAGACGGTGGGTCATATATATGCATGAGTATCATTTCAATTTTTCAATGCTCATAATATAAAGATAGTAACTATTAATCTATAGTTAAATAATTATTATTATATAATAAATATCATATTATCTCATTAAAAATAATTATATATATCATTCACATGATGTGGTGATGAAGAATGAATCAAGTCACATCGTTGAGGAGTAGTCAACAGACACACATAAACAACATTATATTTTTTTAAGGAAATGGAATGGCTATATATTGTATTTTAGTTATAGTTATATAATGTAAAATATTAATTAATATCATATATATATATATATATTTAAACCATCATTATAACCATTAATGATATGTGTTGATAGAAAATGAATTACATCTGTCCCTAAGGCAGCAGTCCACTACTCACATGAACAATGGATTAATTTACCTTTTGATGGAAGTTGGATACAGATATATATTATTAAAATACAATAAAAAAATACAATTACATGTAAGATATTTCTGTTATTATTTTCTCATGGTCTCATAATATTTGACAGGGATAGAACAAGAAATAAAACTACATATATTTCGTTTAATGTTATACTTATTCATTAGAAAACCTCACTTACAATAGACTATAATCTGTATAAGGATTAAATTATGACTAAAATAATTACTATATAATTTATTTTGGGATTTTATGAATTGATTGTAATTATTCATGTCTGAGAAATAGTTCTTCAAAGGTGTGATGAATTGAGGAGGGGGGTTAGCAATTAATATGTGAGGGGATGGGGGTTTTGGTATTAAATAATATAGATTAATTTTTATGTTCAAGAGAATGTAAATTGATATAATTTAATTTTATTATGAGTTTGAGTTGGTATCTTGTCATTAAATAAAATTTAAACAAGTTTATATAGTTTTTTCATTATTGTCTGATTATTTTTACCCATATTAACACTTTTGACAATTAATATTATATAAATTGTTTCCCAGTATTTAGGGGCAATGAAAGTTACTATAAAAGTCAAAATGACCCATAAATGGGAAATTTCTGATAATTTAAACTATATCACAATCAATTGGAAGAATATATTATTTATATTAATTTTAAATCATTTAATAAAATATTGTATGTAATAAAATATAATTTATGTTATTTTTGGAATAACATGAAATGTTATAATTTAATATGTGTCTAAGTCATTTAAAATTGTTGAAAATAAAATTTATAACATGATAAGGAAGATATAGTATAAATATAAACATGTAATTGAATTTTTACAATATTATTTTTTATTTTAAACCATATATTTTGATTTAACCCCTTAGTTAACCAATTTTAACCTGAACTTTCGTAATGAATTTTTCAATAATAAGGGTTAGAATTTTAATTATAAGTAGAAAATTGTTTCATAAATTGACATTTATTGAAATTTGAGAAGCTATTTCATCCTATTTGTGTTGTTTTGTGATATTAATTATTTTTAGTTAATTTAAAAAAGTTTTTTATATCACAAAATATCATTATTGTAATTTTTAAAACTCATAGATTTAATTTATTTTGAAAACAATATTACATTAAATTAACATGAATATAGACCTTACATAGATCCTTCATATATTATATTTATTAATAAAATTAATGGGACTCTATTACATAACTAAAAATTTTACTTTTAGTTCTTTCTAAATCATTTACATGATTTTTTTCCTACTTGCACAAGTTCTAAGTTGGTGTTATATAAAATGTCAAGGTAATTCATCAATAAAAATAATTAAATTAATAACTAGATAAATAAATATTTTATATTTATAAAAACATTTATAAATGAAATTAGTTTGTTTATCACTGCCTCAAAATATTATAGAAATTTAAATCAAGATTTTCATATTTATTACATATTATTTAATAAAAATTATTTACAAGTTATTTATTTTGAAAAATGAAACCAAATTTCCTTATATTATAATATTGGATGATAATAGTCTATCCCCACTAATGATATATATAAAATTCAAGTTTTAGTGATTTTTTATTCATTTTCATATTATTTTTAACCTTAATTACATGATTTGCCTTTACCATGGTGACCAATATTTATTTTGGATGAAATTCATAATGACTGAAAATAAACTAGGCTAATAATATCGTGATTTCTTGAAATAGAATCAGATGTACTAAATTAGATACTATTTTTTCATTTTCTTCGCATGATTATTTAATTATTTATGACTATCCTGGCTGGATAATGGCCTTCAAATTTAAATGAAAAATAATATAATATTTAATATAATGATGTTAATAATTGAGATTCCAACCTTAGGTGTTGTATTGGTCTGGTAAAATTGCTATCTAGAGAATCAGTTTGTATGACATATTAGGAAATGATTTTTTATTCTTAATGTTGGTATACTGAAATGATTATATATCATTCTTTCACCCAGTTGTATTGAAATCCATATATGTGGTTCTTTTGCATTATTTTTATGAAAAGATTATATATTTTCCACGTTCCTAGTTATGATGAAATTCTTTTATATAGTTCTTATACATGATTGTGATGAAATAATTATATATAGGGATACTATCAGTGATGATGAAATGATTATATATATGTATTGTGCTTGATGATGTTGAAGTGCTTATATTGAGGTGTTTTCCTTTTTCTCCTATATTAGTTCATCTTTAGTTTTTTAATAAACCCAAAGAGGTTTATAGATATAGATAACATGATTTTGTGATATATATATATAGTGTTATCTATGATGGTGCCAAAGTTGGTTTGGATGACTTAACTATCGACCTACAAAATGAGGTCTAGTTGGTTTATTTCATTTATTGTATTAATTTATTGAATTCATACACTATTAATCAATTTATATCAAACACTATATTCCTCATGCTGTGTTTTTTAAGACATTATGGTGTCAACATATAAAGTTGTAATGAAACCCTATATGTCCTGTAGTTTTATACACCAATATATTTCATGGAATTGGGTTCAGAAAAGGGAAAAGAAACATGTGGTTTATTGTTATTTTCGGGTTAATTTTTTAATTAATATGGGATCTATGTGTCATTTAGGATTTGGGTCTATGTTTAATTTTATTGATTCTTCAATAATTTAATTTTTGTGACCTTCAGCATTTCATTTATTCACTTTTAATCATAATATTACCTAGGTCATTATAATTATTTTAATATTTTATTCATGACATCATTCTTATGGTGTTTTCTAATGATCATTTATATTGTTTTTTAATATTTTGGTTACTTTTTTTATTATTCCATATATCTTCATTACTCAGTAAATGATTGTATAGTTCTTATGATAATTTTCTTACAACCTTACAATTATTAAATAGTCCCTCCCATATGGGTAGGTGCACTTGAGGTTAGGTACCCACATAATCTCAGTCATGTTTGGGAGAATTGGGGAAAGTAAATTAAAAGGTGGTATGAAAGAAGGTTTCTATTTTATATATTTTCTTTTTGGGAATGGTAGAAAAGATACATGAATGTTTTTAGACATTGTAATGATATTTTATATGGGAATATAAAACCCATCCATGGGGAAAAATTCTAAATACCCATGGATTGGATTGTTGTTCATTATGTTTTCTTATTACGGCCGATATTATTTCACCCAGGGTAATTCAAAAAAAATTTAATGTTATTGTTTATTGGTTTTTTCCTTATGGACCAATATTAATTGATTTGTGTATGAATAATTCAGGATTTTTAGAGAGTTGTATATATTAAACTGTATTATTCATGATAAGGAAATACTTATTGTACGTGAGAAATCATCCAAAATGAATAGTGAAATCGAAACCATTTTATACTTTATAAATGAAATGATATAAATTTATACATTATTATAATTCAACATTTAATCCATGTAAATATAAAACATGATCCAATGGTTCTATATTTTTTTAATTTAAGTGGAAGATCTTGGTTGTATAATCTATGTTATAAGGTGGGCATTGAACATTTCAAGATATAATGCCTCCTCATCATCATCAAGACAAGTGTAAGTAGTGTGGTGAAATCAGAATCCTAACATAACTGAAAAGGAATTTCATGTGGATTATGTGAATATGGTGGATGATAAACATTAAAACAACATCTTATGGGTCATGTGATCCATTAAAGGGGATATAATTTGAACTATGCCTATAATGTATGCGGTTATGATAGAGTTTCAACATCAGAATCTGTATATGTTTAATGGGGAGGGAGGGACCTTGGAATATATGTTCTTGATTGATTCATTCCATAAGATCATAAAAAATAATGATACACCTATTGATAAGAGGATTACAATTTATTCCAACTTATATTGATAACTAGTGATGCATTTGTAGAACATTATAGAGAAAACTAGGCAGAAGAAGGAATTATCCTAGAAGGATATTGAGGTGAAGTTTTTGATCCATATGTATCTAGAGACATTGAGGAATAAGTTGTTTTGAGAGTTCATGAACATGAAATAGGATGGAATGTTAGTGATAAAGTACGTTAGACACGGCACTAACCTATAAAGTTTTTCTCTCTCTCAGGAAGATCACAAGGTCTCTTGGGTGATGCATTACCATAATGGGATTCTCAATGGGATATGTTTTTTGTTGAATATATTTTTCTTAAATAGAATTTTGGACATGATGAATCATGATCAAATAAAATAATGAAACCTGAAAGATATGAAAAGTAGTTTTAATAATGTATTAGTAGCATCATTTGAGATCACTTTTTATATTGTAAATAAACTCAGTTATGGTAGTTCTCTACAGGGAAGTTGTGGAAAAAGTATCTAGGTTCATGGGAAGTTATTTGAAAATATATTCTGATTCAGAGTTATCAATACATAATGTAGTCTTAAAATCATCCTTAGTGTATTTAAACCACAATAAAGTTAAATTATTTTAGAAATATGTGACATCTTTATAAGTTATATATATACTTGTAACATCATTGTAGTTTATGGGTATTGGGATGGGGTCCAGAGTCTATAAATGACTGACCTACCCATTATAAAATAGGTCAATAGAGCTCCACTACGCATTCAAGATGTTTTATGGGAAGTGGTACCCCAAATCTATACTTTTAGTACTATATAGATGGAAAAACATAGATGAGTGAGACTATATCAAATGTAAAATGGTTGTTCCAGATACCTAGTATCTATACAAATATGGAATGTATGGATATGGGACCTTCTAACAACAAAGTTATGATTCATGTATCATCTACCAATGCATGAATTAAATTTCATACATGAGCATCACATTTCATTATATCTTATTTTTTAGAAAATGTTTTTTGGTTTTCCATGGATATCATTTATGGTGTCAGGACCATCATTATTATGTTGAGATTGTGGTCAGAGGATATCAAATGATTAATTGAGTGTTAACTTGAAATTGAAGGTTCTTTTTTATTTAGAAAATGATTGAGATATAAAGGAAATGATTTGATATGATTCGTGTGATGTATTAGATATACTTATACCATGCCTATATAATCATTTTTCATAGGATAATTATCTTTATATTTGTAGAAAAGGGCATGTATAGTCACAAAGGTTATTTGGATCATCATGACGGTATTTTAGGACCAATTTAGTAAAGATTGGAATTTCTGATGACATAAATACTAATTCTTGCTCTGTGATTATTCGTGGATTGTCAAGAATTGAACTAGAAGACTGTCAAGGATCGATATCCACTTCCACACAATGGTTATATTTTTTATTATATGAGAGGTTCTAGAATATTCCCTAAGATCAACCTATTGTATGGGTACCATCAGTAGATTGTGAGAACATATAGAATACCCCATGTTACATTTAGGAGAAGTTTTAACCTACTCATATTTATGGTGACTTCATTCGTTTTTATGAATTCACAATTAGTATTTATGGATTTTAGGTACCAGATATTCCTTGCATTCCTACCTCAATTTGTGGTAGTTTTAGTTAAAATAATCAATGTGTTCTCACAATCATCAAATTATCATGCCCAACATCTTAACATCATCTTGACTACACTGAGAGAGCATCATTTTTACATAAATTTATCGAAAGGAAACATTGGTATTGATAGAGTTCACTTCACATGATATGTTATCTCATTTTATAGATTGGTAGTGGAACCTTCGATGGTGTCATCCTTACAATCATTTGAATATTTAATGTCCCAGTGTGGGTGACACTCAAAGCTTCCCCAACACAGAGGGCCACATGGCCTCAAGGGAACCTCTCCATATGCATGAGGCTTTCAACTATAAGTGAGGGTAAAAGGGGGGATAGTATAACATCCCACCTTTTTATTACATTATTCTTCATTAAATTTAACAAAAAGAGGATCTTTAAAGTCCAGTGTCATGGAAATCAGGAACACAATACATGAAAACATAAAACATTGTTATATTCAACTTGTATGGATTCACCAAAGTTCCATCTTATGTAATATTACTACATCTCATAACATGGAGACATACGTCAAAGTAAAGGGTGAGAGGAAGTACCAATATGGAAAACATGTGAAACAATATACATGTGAATTTAGAGATATCAATAAGAACATGGAGATAAAGAGGCATATAATAATAAAAATTACATGAAAAGTTTGCTAAAACATTTAATTTAGACATTCATTGACATATCACAAAGGTTTATCCCAAATCTGTCATAAAAATTACCCGATATATTCACCAAGGTATCATTAAAAATTGTCATCTCTAGAGATTAAATTTTTAAACCAATACATTAAAGAACTATCAGGGTGGATCTTTAATATTTCATTATTTTCATGTGATGAAAATAGATCATAATCATACATTTCTAAAAAAACTCAAATAGAATAAGAGAAATGTGTTTCAAATGAAAATCGTGACATTTTAAAAAGTTCTTAAAAAAGATCATTATGTCATTTATAATCAATGATAAAGGAGTGAGGGTAATATGTATGCCAATTATATAATAATATTGAATCCATTTTATGTCTTCTTTAATAACATTTGAAATGAAAATAGGATTTGTTATTAACATAAATCAAATGAGATAATTTCTTGAGAAAAATGGTTAGATTTTGAGATGAAAATTTTCTAGCATAACTTCTATATAAGATGGTTTTAGACAAATTTATAAAGATAGGGTACATGGGTCACACAATAATAAATAATTCATAATATAGTATTGGTACTAAACAAAAAATAAATAAGATCATGATAGGGATATTTTAATGATATGCCACATGAAAAAGAAGCTTGAAAGAAAAGGGAAGATGAGATTTCTTTAATGAAAAATTCAATAGCCTAACAACGTCGCTTAAAATAATTTTTTTTATGAGAGTGGAAAGTTCCTATCATCATTTGGAAATAAAATGAACAGAATAAATACATATAATAACATACCACAACATTATAATATGGAAACTCGAAGACATAACATAAAGAAAGTCATGACATAAAAGTGTGGGGTGAAAGGTTCCCTTACCATGATGAGTAACTTCAAAATATTGATGGTTGGGACCATGGGGGGATTTATGGGACCTTTTTAGGACTGCTTGGGAGGTAAAAATACCAGATTATCATTGGGGAGGAATTTGGAATGAAAATAATAAAGGAATGTGTTGTTATTTATAGAAAAAGTGAGGGACTATTTTATTAATTTCCAAGGGACACATCATTAGTAGTATTTGCAAAAAAAAAGGATTTCTCACGGTATTGTATCCGTGGAATTTTCCACTTTGGACACCTTATAACATATTTTACTATTCCCTACTCGACCATAACAATTACTTCATAATTAAATTATCAAGGATGTCATTAAACACACGGAAACACAATACTATATTTTAACTATTCATCAAAAAACAAAACATTTTAAAAAAATATGATAATTTCACCCTGACCTGATATCGAAGCTCTGAATTCAAAAATCTACTCAATCATATGAAAATAAGTTTCTAAATAGTTATATTTTAATTTTTAAATGAAATCAAAATTAATTTTAAAAAAGAAACATTAAAACTTTAACTCGCATTATAACACCTTGTGAAAATAATCATGGTCCCATAAAATTTACTTTTAACCTTAAGACAAATAAAGAAAAAAAATTATTAAATATAGTGAAAATATATTTCCATATTAAATTATTAAATTAATCATAAATTTGTAGTTAAAATATATTTGCATACAAAAATACCAATACTTATCTGATGATCATTTTTTCACTTTAAAGATGTCTAAATTGAATTTATACATTCATGTGTATAGATTATATTTTTTTGGATGATTTACTATTCATTAATATTCATTACTATTCATATGGGAAAAATTACAATTCCAAAGGGTTAAGTTACAATTTACATAAAAATTAATCTGACCTCATTGCTCTACATAACTTACTGATCCCAACCGTGTATGTTCATTTTTCAAAAATCATTACACTGAAAATGTCATTTCATAATAAAATTTATTTTTACAATTAATCAGAAAGACACTATTAATAAAATAATATTCATCATGAAAACAATATTCATCCAACCCTATTCGTCAAATTGAATATTTTTTGAAAATTTCTAAAAATTCATTCTAGGTTAATTTTGACATTTGAAATTCAAAAATGATGCTTATTTTACCATAATAATTCTCTAATTATGAAAAATTTGACTTTAAATATAAAAAACATTAGTTATTAAAAATAATAGTAGATATAAAATTAATAGTGAAATTTCATTGTGAAATTTATGACATAAAAATGTAAAAATATTTTTTCATTTAAATATAAAAAGGTAGGTTTTAATTATAATATTTAATTAAAATAATCAGTATTATATATAAAATAATTTATTATAATAATTTTAACTTTTTGGAAAACTACAATTTGTTCCTGAAGTGATTTGATGTGTATTTATTGTAAAAAAAATAATTAATAGAAAAGAGACACATAAATAAAAGAAGTAATTTTTTAGATCCTTACAATAATCCCCCCTTAAAGAAATTGCATCATCATAATTTTATCTTGTTATAAATTTGTTACTATGATGAATATTATGATTCTATAGTAATTTTATGTCTTAAAAATCATTCTTAAAACATATTTTATTCATTAAGAACATTTTCATTTTCTATAAATCCACTGTAATGATTCATAAAGCTCTTATGATTAATCAAACATATCCCTCGGGAGTGTCAAACCAGAAGTGCTGCAAGGCCTGTTGTCATGTGAAGGATTCTCATGTCCAAGCCCGAAACTAGTTTTCGGGGTTTTCCCTCTTAGGTACATCTATTCCAGAGCCACATTCACCTGTTCATATCAAGTCATGGATTTATTTTTTAGAAAATTGATTATATAATATTTCTCAAAAATACAATAATTTTTTCATATATTTAAACTTTTATATCTGTTTATTCCTAAAATTTTCAAAGCATAATTTCCACAAATAACTAAACTATATTATAATACCAACTAGGGAATCCCACTATTTTATTACATAACTCTTCATAACATTTTACAAATAGAGGATCTTTAAATTCTATTGTCTTAGAAATCAAGAACACAATACAAGAAAACATAAAAAATTATTCAATTTAATTTGTAACGATTCACCAAAAGTTAAATTCTAAGTAAAATTACTACATCTTATAACCTAGAGACATACATCAATGGTAAGAGTTAGAAAAAGGCCATGTTAAGAAAAACCAGTGAAACAATATACATGTGATCATGAGCGATATCAATAAGAACATGGAGATATAAAGGAATATCATAATAATAATAATAACAGGAATAATTACATGAAAATATGGATATATCATATAATTTACACATTCATGAACATATCACCTAGGTTCATCCCCAAGGTGTCATAAAAATTACTAGGGTTATTCAACAAGGTATCATAAAACTTGTAATATCTATAGATTAAATTTTTTACCCAATTAATTGGAGCGCTATCAGGTGGATCCCATAATATGTATTTATTTTCATATTATCTACATAGATCATAAATTTCATAAATTAAAAAATGATAATAAAAGAAATGGGTTGCAAATAAAAATCGTGACGTTTTAAATAGTATTGAAAAACAAGATCATTCTGTCATGTATAACACATGGAAGGAGAGATAGGGTTATATGTGTGTCAATTCCAGAATTAAATAGATATATTTTAGGACTTTATTAGTATACATTTAAATGAAAATATATTTTGTTATTCACATAAATACAACAGGATATTTTTATGAGAAAAAATAATAGATTTTGAGACGAAAATTCTACAACATAATGGATAAATAATATGATTATATAAAACATTGAAAAAAGTTTCAGAGGAAACCCAATCATAAATAAAACATAATAAATAAAGATTACATAATAAATAATAAATAATATCATGGTATAAATATCTTAATGGAAGACCACATGAAAAATAAACTTGAAATAAAATAACAGATGTGATTTCTTTTACGAAAAATTCAACAGGATAATGGTGTCACATAGAATTTAGAAAAATATGTTGATGAGAGTGGAAAGAGTCTCTCATGATTTGGAAATAAAATGATCAAAAAATAGTACATATAAGACCATATCCCATTATAATAAGATAGAAACTAGAAGACATAACATAATAGAAGTATTGACATAATGGGGGAGGGTGAAAGGTTCCTAACCATCAAGAGTAACTTTGAAAGCACAAAGGATGGGACCTTGTGGGGATTTAGGGAACCTTGGGATGACTCCTTGGGATGTAAAATGGATCTATATTAATTTTGGAGGAATTTGGAATGAATATAATGATGTAATTGGTTGGTATTTATAGAGAAATGAGAGAATATTTTATTAATTTCCAAGAGACACCTTATTAGTGGTATTTTCAAAACCAAGGTCTTTTTAATGGTATTTTGCCTGGTATTGGCCACTAGGGACACCTAATAACATATATTACTAGTTACAAGTCGACCAGAATTATTATACAATTATTACATAATCAACTATGTCATTAAACACACTGAAACTCAAAACAATATATTTACTAATCACCGAAAAACAAAACATATTATAAAAATATAAAAAATTTAAAATAACCTAATATCAATGTTCTAAATTCAAAAATGTACCCCATATAATGAAAATAATTTACTAAATATTTTTAATTTAATTTTTAATTAAAATCATAATTTATTCCATATAAACTACTTTAAAACTATCGCTCGTTTTATAACACCTTGATAAATTAAACATTGTCCCATAAAATTAAATTATTATCATAATAAAATAAAGTAACAATTTGTGATTAAATATAATGAAAATATATTTCCATTTAAAATTATTAAATTTATCATAAAATTGTAATTAAAATGCTTTTCACATACAAAAATACCATTAATTTTACGATGATCATTTTTTTCACATTAAAGATGTCTAAACTGTATTTTATACGTTCATGGGTGGAGATTTAATTTTATTGGCTGATTTATTATTCATTACTATTCATAAGGTTAAGATTAATTTTATAGACGGTTAAGTTACAATTCAGCTAAAAAATTTAGTTGTCCTCATTAGACTATAAATATCGTACCGATCGCAACTGTGTATGTCCGTTTTTCAAAAATCATTACACCTAAAATTTTATTTAATTAAATAATAGTTTTTACTATTCATCACAATGACAGAATTCATCAAATACTATTTATCAAGAAAACTCAATTCATCCAACAATATCCATTAAATTGTAACTTTTTAGAAAATTTCCAGAAAATCAGCCTCTCTTAATTTTAACATGCGATATTCAAAAATGATGTTTATTTTTCCATAATAATTTTCTAATTATGAGAAATTTGACTTTTAAAAAAAATAATTATTTATTAATAACTATAGTGGATAGAAAATGAATAATGAAATTGCATAGTGAAATTTCTTACATAAAAAGGTAAAATTATTTTATCATTTAAATTTAAAAAGGGGTGGTTTAATCATACTATTTAATTAAAATAATTATTATTCCATATAACTGAATTTTTTAGAACAATTATATCATTTTTGAAGACTAAAATTTGTGTATGACTTAATTCCATGTTCATTTATTATAATAAAAAGTTATTAGGATAAAAGTGATCCATAAATAAAAGAAGTACGTTTTCTAGTCGTTGTAGATAGTGGAGAGAGTATACCCTCATATCAAAGTGGCACAAGAAATATAAAGATCGTGGAATAGTATAACCAAAATATATATAAGAAAATATCATAATGGAATAATACATAATGGAATATTGGATTGTTAACCAGCCGTAGTGGAAGCATAGAATGAAGTAGTATTAAGGAAACAAAGTAAATAATATAATTATTAATAGTATCATATATATAACATGATTTGTATGTCATGATCTGTGAAAAATTAAATCAGTAGGAAAGAATTATAGTACACATATAAAATGTACAAAAAATTCAAAATATATATCTCCATCTACCATCTTGAGAATAAACATGGTCTTATGATCCACTAATCCAAAGTTGAATACAATGTCATGTTGCAATGTGATTTCATGTTTCTATACCTTTAGAAATATAATTTACTCAGGTACTATAGGAATTTTAGGTAGTGTGTGGGATAAAATCCTAGTCCTTCATCACCAATGGTTTCTAATGCCATCCAGTTGGTTAATATATAATAATTACAGTGTGAAGGTAGTAATAGAATGTGAAAATTAAGTGTTTTAGGTAAACAGCCTGTAAAGGTAAAGGTTCATAGGGACACCCATCCCCTATTATGAGATTCATCCTTAGCCAGAATGTATTTGAATATACATTTATCAATATCCCATTTTAAAAATAATTATTTAGACTTGGAGGTTTTCCCACCATCCCCTATAATAATACTTGATCATTGGATTCCAAACCAGGCCATCAATAAATTATAAGACTCTAACCAAATCTAATATTTTTCTCTTCCTTGGTTGAAGCATTTTATAAATATTTCATTAATAAATAATTTAATAACCTGACCACTCATTAGAATTATTTACATGTAATCTAGATATCACAACAAGAATATCATGAACAAAACAACATACAATCACATGCTTGATGATCCTCATCAAAACCAAAGTATCTCTCTTGGATTCGTATAAAATTAGTGTTGTTTAAGTTCATCATCATCGGTCCACTAAGGGAACACAAGTCTCCATCAGGGCTTAAATAAAATCATCCCTATGAGTCCATCCATAAATATCCATAAGGATTGAAATTATCACTCAAGTCTCTGAAAGTATGCCCCCTGAGTCTGTCCATGGTGATCCAATAAGGTTCCCAAGTGTCACTCGGGCGTAAGTAAGGATGTAGAAAAATGATTTCATCTATGGAATTCATATATGAATCAATATTTCACCCAATTCATATAACAAAAAAAAAATATCATTTAATTATTTCAATGGTCATTACCTTGATTATTTCGATTATTCCCCAACATAGACGGTGGCATAAGGAAAGGCCTAATATTAAAAGACTTTGTCTCTTAATTATTTCACATGGGAAATGTCAGAATAATAAGAAACTCTTGTCTATGAAATAAATTGAATGTACAAGGACTAGTTTCATGGTCTGCCATTCCCATTTTAATATCAAATGAATTTAATATCACAATTAATCATTCAAGAATCCATGAAAAGGGGGTAACTCATATAGAATAAATGTAATAAAATTCTTATTTCACTCATAGAGGCCAAATTAATTAAACAACACCCCTAAAGGGTGGTTTAAATTCATGTTCCTTTCACATAAATATTTTATCAATGTGTCTCTTTAGTGACTAAAGGTTATAATTATCCATTTTAATCAAGGAATAAATTCTATTCAGGGTTTTCACGTCAAAAATATCATACATGGAATAATGGAATAAATAAACCCACCATATTTTAGGGAAAATGAGGACACCAAACTTTGTAGGTCCACATTGAAGTGCTCATCCAATATAAAGATCTAATTCCATCCTGATCTAAATAAAAATAATTAATGTTGAAATTACCCTAAATAAATAATATTATATTACGCATTAATAACTCTATTGATAAAATGTCAAATGAATAATTTCATAGAATGAAAGGATTACTCACTGACATAAATCCAACAATATAAGCTATGTTCGATTCTAATTTTTCAAGGATAAATGACACAAAAACAATCCCAATTGATTCTAAGGGGATCTCCAATTTGAGGTTTTATCTAATAGAGAGAGAAAAGAATTATCCATTAAAATTTAATATTTTTAATGGCAAAAAATGTAATTTCCAATCAAAAAATTGAGATGCATGGTTTGGAAACATGGTTAGAAAAACCTTGTACGAACCTTGTGAATTTTTTGTGATAAAGGACCCTCGCATGAATACGTCACCCCATTTTACTAACCATATAAAACCTATGGAAATCACCACTATTAAAAATTAGTGCTGATCACACATTGATGTGAGCCTCCATACTCATGGTTTCCTCAAACTGTTTAGGCTCTTAAATCCTACTTCCCATGCGTCACATGGTTAATAAAACCATGCGGCCTATCTCACATGGTTTATACTAACCATGTTGGAATCCTCATTTTTATAAAAACACATGATTAGGGATCTATAAAAGCCCCAAAAAATCCTCAGATACCACCATGTCATCAAATGCTACTCCAATTAGGCCATAAAATGAATTTAAACTAAATAACAAGAGTTTTGTACCTCATAAAGAAGACCAATGTTCAAAAAAAATTCCCCCACCGTAAATCAATTCATTTGAGAATATCCCTTCCAAGGGTCATGAAGCAGCATCAGTGTAAAATTCCAGAAAATTAGCACTTTCGTCAGCCTCCTTCTCTGATATATATTACTAGAAATTGATGTTCCACCATAGAACCTATACTAGAATAACTAACTATCATTGAATAACATTTGTTCTCATATCAATGATACAGGTCAGATGTGGCTCAACGAACACATATGTCTATAATTCAACATCCTTAGTCTAAAATGAAATGGATGGGTCATAATTAAATTGGAAAAAGTATGATACATGGAAGACATCATGCATGGCATCAAGTGAAATTTTGTAAATTACAGAGGCCACCAACTAGTAGAGATAGTCTTGGGTCCGATAGTGGGGAAACTATGCCATCATTGGCAGAGTAACACAGTTGAAACAAATAGTGAATAGTAGCAGAAGCAGTAATACCGAACTACAAAAGTAAACTGTAGAAGACCGATATTAATATAACAACTGATGCATATATATATATATATATATATGATTCGTGTCACATGTGTCTAAAAAAGTTGCTAAACAAGTCAAAATTCTAGAAATACAATACGAAAATCATTGTTCAGAGAATAAGTAAACTCTAACAGCATCGCAAGCCTCATATTGGTCCCATGCTCTCCAACTCCAACATTAATCAAGTACTTGATGAAGAAGGGTGCATACCTTATAAATACCTAGAACAATATAATTTATTTTTGTTCAAATGTATAACTCAAATAGGATCTGACACAAATCGCAGTAGGAAACCACCAAAATATATGTGCATATCTATTAGTGAATACATATATAGAATGTAATATGAAAACTGATGTAATAAACAAGGATGTAGTAAAAATTAATCAATCCTACTGTATTCAATACCATTAATTTTCTTTTATAAATTATTCCAACCATTGAATAATTTATCCTAAAGATCAATCATAAGCTTGGCATCCCCTAATATAATAGTAACAATAGACTTCTCAGAAGATCATCTTAACAACTAATTAAGACAGTGTCTAAGCTTGTACTTTGGCTTGGCAGACTCATCACAACCGTTAAATCATTTAAAAGCAACACTCTTGGAAATTTTTCACAGAATGACACCATTGGTTCATCATATCATTAATTTAATAAATGATTACCCCCTAGGAAAGCTAACACAGTCTAACAATTTTGGTCCCACATAGAAGTAATCATTAACTAATGACCTCATGGGTAGATCTCACAGTCAATACCCCATTATTCATGTATAGAAACAATAAAATATAATGACCCTTGGAAGATCTCACATTCAATTCCCTATGGTCCAACATTCATTTAAAAAAGATCAAACTAGTAGCTCTCAGGGTTGAACCCCTCTGGTCTATGACCACCCGACAGCTCTCACAGTCAATACCTTTGGGTCAACATAACAACAATTCTACATAAACAACTCTACCTTTGGAATCCCTCATATAAAATTCCCATTGGTCTTACATTCACAATGTTATACAAATTCATCTAATATAATTAGTATAAATCCATTATAAACAATTCAATGCCTGGAAACAAGTTATGCCACAAAGGAAACGAATTCCAAATGGCCATAATAAGTCAAAATAGATAATGCATCAATGTGGTGTCCCATAACAAGGTATTGAATCCTTTTTCATGATAAATTACCCTTTATTAGACAATGAAACCATAGCCGGTATAAACAGTGTCAAATTTCAAAATACGTAATACCCCAAAGTTGGGTATTCATCACATTAAGATTATATAATCCAATAGAAATCAAATAAAGGCACAAACCACATTCCTTTATGTTGTACAAAGAACACTCTTGAACATCGGTGTTTGAATCATCCTAGAATAATGTAGATCTACAAAAATGATATAATCGTTCAACCTTGAATAACCCATGATAGAAGAGGAATCAGAAACAAAGGTTCTAAGGGAAGATAGACCTCAACGGTGGGAATCCATCTCACCTAGTGACATCTCAATCGGAGCTAATATGGAAGAACAGAATGACCTCAAAGATCATTGGTTGTTCGTCACTCTCAAGTATAAAACATGAGGATAAAAAGGGTGTTCTGAAGATGATACATGACCCCACTCTGACTCACTAATCAAAAATGTACATGGAGTGTTCATTTAATGTAAACGATGTATACTAGCCTCAACTTGCTCTTACATTAGGTGATATACCCAGTCACCTACACATCCATGTACTTAGCCATTACATGGCTACATGAGGCAACTGGGTACATGTAGTGTAATCAAGAGTACATGGCGCGTACTTAGAAAATATCCAAATTCATCATTTTCATCAAAAACAACAGAAAATAGATATCTATAATTGAAATTAAGATCCAATTTAATACAAAATTCACCCCTTAAATAAATTCATCCCTGAATTTCCCATCCTAGGGTGGTGATGAAGAAACATCAAACAACTCTAGAAATTATGACTCTACATCGACCTCCCTCTCATATGTCTCATTCTATAAGCACTTGTGCTGCCATAGCACCCATACCAGAGGAATAGACTTGCCATGGAGGACCTTCATACTGTGGTCGAAAATCCGAATAGGGTTCTCCTCAAAGGATTCATGCAACTCCAACACAACCTCCTCGAGATGAAACTCCTGAGACAGGTTTGAAAAATATCATCGTAATGGAGAAACATGAAAGACGTCATGAATATCCCATTACGTCTAAGGTAACTTCAACTAATAGGAAACCTGCATGACCCTTTCCAAAACCGTAAATAGCCCAACACATATCGTGTAAATATTCCCATATATCCTAATCATCCTCTGTCCCAAACTCGATTTGACATGTAAGTAAACATAATCTCTGTCCTCAAACTCTATAGGTTATTTCTTTTGATCACCATAGGATTTCTGCTAATACTGTGTCATATCCCTCAATTCACTCTACATGCTCAGTGGTCTACGAGACCATATGAGGTCCCACCATAGATACTTCTCCATCCTCCAACCATTATATGGGTGATCGACATGGCCTACCATATAATGCCTCATAGGGTTCCATCAAAAACATCAGCTAAAAAAATTTATTGTATGAAAACTCCACTAGGGGTATGTGTCACTCTAAACTGCCCCCAAAATCATAGATGCATTCTCAAAGCATTCCCTTCAAAACTATAATTGTGTGCCTTGACTGGCCATGTGTCTGTGGATGTTATTGTATACTCAGAAGTACCTATGTACCAAAATCGCTTTGTAGTCCTTTCCAGAAAAAAGAAGTATACCGGGAGTCCCTATATGAAATTATAGATTTTGGGACCCCATGTAAATGTAAAATATCACGGATGAAAACCCATCCATGCTCATCAATACTGAAGGTTACTTTAATTAGTAGGAAGTGTGAAACCTTCATGAGCCTGTCGATGAAAACCCAAACTGCATAATTCCATCGAGGTCACCATAGAAAACCTGTCACTAAATCCATCGTGACATAATTGTATTTCCACTCAAGAATGGGTAATTTATGTAAAAGTATTATTGGTTGCATATGTTCCGTCTTCACCTACTAACAAGTGGAACATGTCATGAAAAAACTAGCTACATCCATCTTCCATACTATCCACCAATACTGATGGTGTATATTTTGATACATCTTAGTGACACTAGGATGAACTTCTCAATATAAGGAATGAAAACCTAACATTGAATCCCCATGTATGTCTATTGACACCCATACGCACCCCTAAAAACACAAGATCCCATCATCTCCTAGGATCCAAAATGGAGTAGGGTCCACTCCTGAAATAATCTCCCATAGGACTAGGCCTTTGAAATCTAATAGCTTCCTCATTCGCACTCGATATACAATAATAGATTTAATAGCTACTAAAGAAAGAAACATCTTCCCATTTATGTCATTCACCTCAAAAATGCATCTCAGAGAATAGAGCCATAAGATTCCACTCACTACTGGACTCCTGAATTCCCTATATCTAAGTCCTCCTGATCAACATAGCATCCACTCTGTTTTGCTTCCCAAGAATGTATGCAATCTCAATGTCAATGGAATGAAGGTACTGAAACCACCATTGATGTCTCAAATTTAAATCAGAATTAGTAATGATTTACTTGAGGATTTTCTGGTCAGTGTACACTATAATGTGTTCTCCCAAAAGATAATATCTCAAAATGTGCAAGCCATGTACAACTATAGCCAACTCAAGATTATGTGTCTAGTAATTCCTCTCATGTGGACTCAATTGTCGAGACTTATATACAACAAATCCTTCCCCTTGTATAAGCACTTCTCCCAACCCGATACCTGATGCATCATAGAAAATGGTGTAACTCTACCCTGGCTCTAGAAACATTAGTATTTGTGATGATTTAAGTCTTCATTTTACCTTTTGAAAGGCTGAATTGAAGGAATCTATCTACATGTACTATTTACCCCAATTAGTCAAGCATGATAGTGGTGCTATTGAGTGTCAAAAGACCTATATAAAATGTATGTAGTAACCAGACCGCCCCCAAAAACATCAAACCTCAAAGATGTTCTTCTCCTTCTCTAAGGAAACTATATATCTCACTTTATATGGGTCTACTGATCCTCTTATATTTGAGATGACATAGCCAAAGAAGTGAATATAGTACATCTGAAAGTTTAATTTTGAGTGATCGGCATATAAATAATGCTCTTTTAGTGTACACAAAATGATCTCAATATGGTTAGCATGGTCATGTAGAGTATGATATTACACCAAGACATCATCCACGAAGACTACCATAAAATAATCCAAGTATAGGTGGAAAACTAGGTTTATCAGTTCCATGAAAATTGCTGGTGGGTTCATAAGACCGAATGGAATAACAATATACATTTATAGACTATAACTACTGAAAAAGGTTGTAAGAGGTATATATAATGGTCCAACATTAAACTAATTATAATTTTATTTCATGTCAATATTCTAGAACATCTGGGATCGTCAATGATAATCAAGGATATCATCAATCTTCAAAATGGGATATCGGTCTTCAACTGGTTCATCTTCCGATAATCCACATAAATTCTAAGGGTAATGTCTTCTTTCATAAAAAAAAGAGAGTAGAACCCCAAGGAGAAGTAATCGTTTAGATGAAACCCTTTTCATCTAACTCCACTAACTGCTTATTGAGCTCTTGTAAATTTGGTGTAGCCATTCTATAAAGAGGAATATACACTATTGTTGCTCCTGGAACATGTTTAATAGGGAAATATATCTCTCAATACATAGGTAAACCTAAAAAGTCTTCAGAAAGAAGTATCTTAAATGATCCACCACTAAAATAATGTTCATCATTGAAGTCCCTTGGTCATCCACATATAAACTAGGAATCTGGGCTATAATTACTTACAACCCATGAGGCTCGAGTCAAACTCGGCTCGCTGGGACATCCCATTTTCTCTTGTGTAGAAAAGTTTCACCATCTGGTGATGTGAAACACACACTATGGTGATAGAAGTCAACAATGTCCTAAAAGGAGACCAACCAGTCCATTATGAGACTAAAATCATAACACATCATCTCTATTATATAGAAGTCCTATAATAAGTGACACCCACCAACCACAATAGGTCACTCCTTGAAACGATTTACACTAGCTGTACTAATCGACAATAGAGTTTCCAGCATCATAACATACTCAGAAGTGAAGATTCCGAACCCAAGGCTCCCCAAAATAGAAATAGATATGTAACTATGAGAATCCCTTACATAAAAAAGAGAAGAAGCAAAAACATAAGAAACTAGATTCATACTATACACGTAGAGGGTCTGTGATCCTGCTCATGCTAGGTCTAATACACCACAAAAGTACGACCTATATTGTGGCCCTATGACCCTGTCTGACTACCCTAAGCTGATCCACCCTACTGTCGCTAAAAATCTGATGCCTGGCAACCCTGGCCATGACCATCTCCTCATCCTGAATGGTTTGATGAACTCTATTTCCATAAGTGACGAGAAACTGGTGGTCCTACTCCAAATCATGGAGTTATAAAAGAACCCCTATCACTCACTTCTAGTGATAACACTTGTAAAAATTGCTAAATATGACCCATATTCCCACAAGATCAACACTCAACAGGGTCCTTTGGGCAATGTGGCCTCATATGCCCACTCATCCTGCACTGGTACCATACCACTTGTCTACCTGAAGAAACATTGTTTGAATACTCACTACAGCGCTTCCTACAGTCTTTAGAAGGAGTAACATCCCTGGATGTTGAACCGCCCTGGATCACAGCACACAACTCCCTCATGTTGTGCTTGGTAATTATTGCCTAGTTCACTATAACCATCTTAAAAGTCATCCTGAAGACATTCAACTACGATAGGATTTCAAACATGAGACCACCCTAAAAATTTATAGCAAAAGGTAACTCGTCACCTCCATGAACAGGTGTGAAGCGTTGAATCTCTATAAAATGGGATGATTAATCCATCACTAAAAGAAAACCATGCTATAAATGCATGATCTATCAGGCTCGATCAACCCTCAATGTCGCGATGTAGAAGTAATCATAGATGTTCCTCTAAAAATATACCCAAGATATATCTAAATGATGTTCCACCTGTGAGATAACTTCCCACCATCCCATGAAGGAATCACATTGAATGTACAACTAGATTTTCAACCTCATCTCCGGAGTCATCTTAAGATGCTCAAAGATACCAAGCATGGCCTTCAACGATGACTCTGTAGCTTGTGGTCATGCATCCCCAGAAAGAGTGGAAGGATGTTTCCAGAAGAACATCCACAAATGATCATCCATGGAGGGGAGAGGATGTGGTGCTCCCTAGAAATTCTGTAACATCCTCCAAAATCCTTCACAGAACTGTTCACCAGAACCAACGTTCAGTATAACAGCGGGTTCCAAGACTGGCATGACGGGAGGATCTACTGGTAGTCCCTGATATACCATTTATGGTGTCTGATCATCGCCACGTCCTTAGAGTACAACTGGATGACATCTCATTGGTGTGACTCTTCTTGGACAATCACAAAAATCAGTTCAAGAATATCATGGTATGAAATTTAGAAGTGAAATAATAGATTAAGAGAAGGAAATAATTCATGTTTTACAAAACCGGGTTACACAGCATATATTACTCTCACATGGCGTGTTCCCTTCAACTTTTAATATAGTGTGTACCACATACAATCTTGGTTGTGTAACACCCCTACAAATGGTGTGTTCCACTTAAGAAACAACGTATAGTTGAATTTTCCAACATTCCCAAGTACTTCATACATGGCTAAACCACATTGTTCTCTCCTGGGTAACACTACACAACATGTTCACCCTACACACAACATTTACCACCTACTTCCTAACCACATATGTCATTATTCACATGGTAAAATACATAATTGAATCTACATGGCGTACAAAATGAGTCATGGAGTGTGCAACCTATGATTAATCCACCCATGTCATTCGTCACACTGCTGGATACATGGTATTTTACAACACGGTGTGTTCATCCACATGATTTCCCAACACCGTGCCTCTATTCACATAATTTGTTACACGATCAAAGACTACATGGCGTATACCTAAGGTACACTTCATGTACATAAGAATTTTTTTTCAACTATAACATTACTACACAAGGCATGTGTTCATAACCGCACACATTGTGTTCTGTAGTTTTTTAGATAGAAGGCCTCTAAAACTTCCCCATAACCCTTTAAAACATAATATTTTGCCAAGGAATGACAATGTCAACCCATGAGAACCCATACTCCCTACGAATCAATGTTTGGAATCCTTATTCATATCATAACATGATAAAATTCCATCAATGTTCAAACATGATCCACCAATTTTAGTTCCAATAGGGACCATAACACATTAGGGACCAACGTTTAGAATTAATCCTAATGAAATATTATAGTTACCAATAACCTATAAAATAGCAGGTATTATATCATGACATATATCACAATATCATACATATCTTGGAAAACATATATTACAACAACGTGAAATCAGTAATTCACCCTAAATGGATTGATAATAATGCATGACATGTGTTATCTAAAAATTCCATATATGATGCATGAGATGGAATACCATTATCTAATAGGGTTGAAAAAAAAATAGAACCATAGTGATATAAATCAAAAAATCTATAAACAAGTGTGTCACCCAATGGTGAAATCAAATCAACTGTAATAATCGAACAATAGAGTAAATGTACTAATATACAAGGTATCTTTGATTTCTCCTCTGCATGGATTAGAAACTCTCAGGAACATCGTATTATCAACTAATTATTCCTTATTATCCCTATCTATAGTCTCTAGATATTATGGAATTGCAGAAAAGAACTCCTCTGATACCACTTTGTAACATCTCAGTTTTGGGTTCCACCCAAAGGAGCCTCGTGCCCGGTTGGTCACCTGGCCTCAAGTGCATTTACCCAAACACCAGAGGCTGCGGACTAGTAGTGAGGGCCTTGAGTGTGATAGTGCAGAAATAATTCCAACATTGGTAGAGTAACATAGAAGAAAAAAATAGTGGATTGCAGCAGAACCGTTAATACTATACAATAAAAGTAAACAACATAAGACTAATACCAATATATCAAATGAAGCATGTAAATAAATTATTCTTATTATGTGTGTCTATGAAATCATCCAAAAAAGTCTCAATTCTAGACATAAAATATTAAAACCAATGTAAAAAAAAGAAGTAAACTTACACAGCATCTCAATCCTCATCTTGGTTCCATGCTCTCTTGCTCCAACAGAAATCTAGTACCTAATGAATAAGGAAACTTTCCCTTATCTATACCAGCAATAATATAATCTATTTGGGTCCCAAAGAATGACCCAAATAGGATGTCAGATGAATCCGAGTAGGCATCAACCAAAATATTTGTGCCTAACTGACAGTGAATATATGTAGTAGGTAATATTAAAAATGAAGCTATAACTAATAAAGTACTCCAAAATATACAATCGTACAGTTTTCAATTACATTAGTTTTCATTTAAAAATTATTCAAACCATTGAATAATTACCCTCTGAGATCTATCCTATGCTCAGTATCCCCCTAGATAATTGTAACAACAGATGTCTCAGAAGACCATCTAAAACACAAATAAGACTGAGTCTATGCTAGTGCTTTGTCTTGGTAGACTTTAACAATCATTCAATCATTTAAAAGAAACCCTATGGGAAATTTCTCACAGTTTGACCCCTCTAGTTTGACATATCATTAATTCAAAAAATAATGACCCCTGTGAATGCTCACATAGTCTAACCCCTTTGGTCCCACGTAGAAATATTTACTTATGAATGACCACCTGGGTAGCTCTCATGGATAATACCCCCTTGTTCTACATAGAAATGGTAAAATATAATGACTTAATTATTAACGACCCACTGGGTAGCTCTAAAGGTATAACACCTTTAGTCTATGACCAACCGGTATCTCTCACAGTCAATACATCTGGGTCAACATAACTACAATTATACATAAATGAACCTTCCTCTGGAATCCCTAACAGTCAATTCCACTTGGTCATATATTCAAAATGAAAAAAACAAGCATCTCATATAATCAGTCAAACTCCATTCTAAACAATTTTAGGTTGGAAAATAAGGTGTGCCTCAATGGAAATCTAAGCCAAATGTCCATAAACATTCAAATAGGGGAACTCACACATGGGGTGTCCCATAATAATTTATTAAACTCTATGCATAAGTAATTACCCTTTCTCAAACAAACAAAAAACCATTGTAGGTATCAAATAGGGTCAAATCTGAAAATACGCAATACCCCAATCATGGGTATTCATCACTTTTAGCATATATAATCTAATGACAATCAATGAAAGGCACAACCACCTACCACGATGTTGTACTTTGAACACTCTTGAACGTTTGCCCCTAAATAGGCCTATAATGGCCTAGATCTAAAAAAGATAAAATATTCAACATTGAATAACCCAAAATTGATTTAGAATCTGGAAGAGAGGATATAGTGGGTGAGAGAACTCACTAGTGGGATTCCAATACACCTGACGGTGTCTCAATCAAAGCTCGGATGGAGGAACGGGAAGATAATTAAGATCTGTGGTCGTTTGTTTCTCTCCTATACAAAACACAATGAGAAAAAGGGAGTTCTATAGATGATATGTGACCCTTCTCCGATTAATCATATAAAAGATAAAAGTAAATTGTGGGTTAATTTTATGTAAACTCCGTGTACTAGCCTTAACCATCAAATACATTAGGCAGTCTACAAGGTCACCTACATGGCCCTGTACTCGACCATTACACGACCAGTACATCTCTACATTTGAAACTGGTTACATGGAGTGTACATATGAAATTTCCAATTTATTTTTCTCCTCAATAACATACTGAAATAATGATCCATACCTAAAATTAAAATCCTGGTTCTTACACTGACTCAACTGAGATTCTGAAACATCCCACCATATCACGGTGAATGTATAACCTATCTATGAATCCTCTTATGTCTCAGTCTCGATAAGACACCTAAAAAAGACTTGTTCCATGACCTCAAACTCTAGAGTTCATCGATGGATATCGGCATAATATTTCTATCATGATTGTAATGTATCCATTCACTTTGTAATCAACTAAACCTAAAATGTAGTATCCAAAAAATGATGAGTTCCAAGAATCTCTACCTATCCCACCTCTGACTAGCCCATGTTTGATTGGGATGGACTACCATATAAATCCTTATAAGTAACCCTTTTTATAGTATCATGAAATATATTTTTGTATGAGAACTCAATCATGGGTATATGCCTCTCCATGTATCCCCTAAAATAAATGATACATGCTTGGATCAGGTCATCCAACACTTCAGTCGTGATATCTGACTATCCATCAAATTTATGGTGGTATTCATTGATCAAAAATAACTTTTTACCCTACTCCCTATGCAACTCATTCTAGAACATTGAAGTGAACAATATGTTCCAATATGAAATGATATTATGAGGGACCCTAGGAATGTGAAAATTCTCATGTATATACAACCACCCAATCTCATCAATGGAAAAAGTATCCCTAATTTGTAGTAAATGAGAAATAATCTTAATAATATAAACAATAACACATATGGAATCACATCCTCACAGTGACCTCGATACCCCATCTATGAAATCAATCACAACATCATCCCATTTCAACTAATGAATAGGAATAAACTATAAAATTATGGACGCTTAATTGTGTTCATCCTTCACCTACTGATAGGTGGAAGACATCATGAAAAAACCAACAATATATTTTTTTTACCAGACCACTAATACTGGTGACATAAATTTTGATACATCATGGAAATACTAGCATGCACTGCCCTAGTTCAATCATGAAAATATTGAAATAGATCCTCATGTATGTTTAATGAAACCCATACATGACCATGTATAAAAAAAATTATCCCCACCAATGGTTCAACCAAGAACCAGGTCCTCACCAGTCACACACTTCCATAGGACTGGGAACTCATAATCAGATGTCTTTCAAATCCTCACGATATCCAACATGGTATAATATAATTTTAAGGATGAAATAGAAGTCTGATCATTATTATCATTCACCTCTAAACACATATTTGAAAACTATTTTATTATCACAAACAAGCTACTGGACTCTTTAACAAAATGTATATGGGTGATCTTTTTCAGTGCATCATAAACTGCATTTCCTTTATCATGAATATAGGAAAACTCAAAGCAAAAATAGTATAGGTACTCAACACAACATTTCTACCTCATATAAAATTCATGATTTCTTATAAATTTTTTGATGCTTATGTTGTCCCTTTACACTATAAAATTTTCTCACAAAATTTAATGCCTTAAACAATTCATGGCATGTAAAATAATTGCCATCTTCATATCACGTGTCAGGTAGTCCCTCTAATGGATCCTCTAAAAATGGGACAAGTACGTCACAACTGTTTCCTCTTACATCAGAATAACTCCAAACCTAATACATTATTCATCACAATATACAATTTTACTCATGTCTGGATTTGAAAAAATCAGTATAAATGATACCAAAAATCTCACTTTCATCTCTTGAAAGGCTATGATGAGTGAATATGACCCAATAAACATCAATCTCTTTCTACTCAAGTATGTAATAGATGTTACTAAGTGTGTGAAGTAATTTATAAATAATTATTAATAACCATATATCCCCAGGAAACTCATTATATCAAATATAATCATGGGATTTTCCCAAGAAACTATAGCACTCACCTTCTCAAGGACATTTTATACTCTTGTCTATGAGATAATATGACCTGGAAAGTGAGTTGTATCGATCCAAAAGTGTCTCTTCATGAGTTTATCTAATAAATGATTCTCTCTGAATGTATTTAATATGATATCAATATGTGTTTCATGGTAATATCTGGTGTGATAATACACCATGTTATCATCCAAAAATTACACAAAAAATCTAGAAAATAAATGATTTTTTTAATCAGTACCGAGAAATATGATGGTGCATTTTTTGTGACAAAAAATGATTAACCAAATACTAATATACACTATAACTGATATGAAAATTTGTGTGAGATATGACAAATTGTATAACACACACCTAATGATAACATAATATTAAATAAATATTTGAGAATACCCAGTCTCCTCATAGCTGGTTAAATAGATATTCTATTCATAGAAAAAGATATTCTTCCTTAACTA
This sequence comes from Viscum album, assembly GCA_963277665.1. Lineage (NCBI taxonomy): Eukaryota > Viridiplantae > Streptophyta > Magnoliopsida > Santalales > Viscaceae > Viscum > Viscum album. The sequence continues at coordinate 1,949,532,368 of OY728136.1, read as the reverse complement.
TTATTTAGATTAATTTATTATAATTCACATATATCATGAGACTTCCATCCACATTTGTCGCAAAAAAATACCATAAAAACCCAGAAAGAAGTATTGGGTTGTGTGACCCCCTTTTATGGTCCTCTAGCTTCCTCTTGAGATCAAGTATCTCAGTATTTAAGACCTAATAAGTATTAATGGGTTCGAGTGTAGATCCTCTCACTATATTGATAGATAACTCTAACTTTCTCACTAGAGGTTATACAAAAAAAATTCCATTAAAAAATATCTAAAACAATCTTCCATTGGAAGGAAATCTACAGGATGGTTTCCTTGATCATATAGATATGATCTCACAATATGGGTTATCATCCCTCCATTCTCATAATTCCAGAGTCCAGATTGACTATCTTGGATACCCATTTAAACCTTATGGATGAACACTCTTCCCTATGGTGGTGTGAAGAACAACCTTTGGTGATAAAAATAATAGGAATCATGAAAGGGAACCTACTATTCCATGTTGATAATGATTTAAAAATGTGTCATCTCAAGGAAAAAAGGTCCCTTATGAATTGACACTCACCAATATCAAGGGGGACTCCCGACAAGAACATACACCCTCTGCTCAAATTTCTAATGGATTATCCAGCATCATAACTCTATCAAACCACTGAACACTAGGACCATGTATCTCTAAAATGGGAATATATATAAAGCTATGAGAATAGATTATATTGAAGTGAGATTATTTTAGAGTACATGATACTAGAATAGTTCCTCTCATAGTATAAGGTACGATATTATACTCCATAGATGTTGTTTTTACTGTGTATATCTTGCCTAATCTGTGACCCTGTAATACTGCTTGGCCACCATTAGTGGATCTGCTCTGCTATCACTATAAATCTAACATCTAACTACCATAGTCATAACCACCACCATATCTAAATCGAAAGGTTGTACTCATTTTCCCTTCAAGAAACAAAAATTTAACCCCAATCCTACATGTGGTGTCAGTGAAGACCATCTCAAACTGGTTGTCAAAAAAATTTCTACAAAATCATTATAGATTTCCCATATTGTCATAGGATCATCACTCATTTGGGCCCCTCATACATTGAGGTCTCATATTTTTTAGTCTACCGTGTTGGTTTCACCTCACCTAGCTACCTATGTATGTGATTGAGCTACTAATATCACCATGTAGAAGCTCAAAATCGTTCTTCCTATAAAAGGTCAATTTAGAAACAAATCTATGTTCTAAACCAGTATGGCGTGCTACCCTATCCACCCTTAGGTTAATATCTATAATAAGATCATTATTTACTATTCTATAAATGGTAGTCAGTTGGAATCCATTCACATACGATCATATTTCCTACATGATACAATCCATAAATCACCGAGAATTATATTACACGTCGCTTATCCATATTGGTGTGAAGCATTGGATCACTTCAAAATGACCTGAATAAATCAAAACATTTAAAATTACCTAGTATAAGTGTATAAAATCCTAGCATGTATCATCCCTCGACATCTCAGTATAGATATTTTTATATAAATCCATATGAAAATCCATGCAATATATATTTCAATGATGATACTTCAGAGTAATAACATCACATCATTAATTGTTGAAATCATACAGCATATACAAATATATATTTATGCTCATTTTGAGAGTTTTCTAAATATACTAAAATATAGATAGAAGTTCCTCTATCCATGAATCCACTACATTTGGTTAACCATCATATAAAAGTGTGTGTGTATTCTACTACAGGGCCTCAGGTGTAAACTCTTCCACAGATAGGTTTGGAAGCTTAGCTCCCTGAACTATCTAAATGAAATGCATAAATATTTCTTGGAATTATGCCTCAAAACGTGTGTTTTGTTCTATCCCATGTTCGATGGCTAGAACCACATGAGTATCAACTAGTATCCCATGGTCCATCACCATTAGGTAATGGTCTCTACCACCCTCTTGTCATGCGACTATAGAATTACACATTGTAATATCTATTAAAATAACAATTGCATGCATCAGTATAAGATTCAAAAAGTGCTAAAAATGTAATCATTTAAAATTGGATAGGAAAATAAAGCCTAAATAAGAACCACACGCCTCTTCCTTCTCATAGATTTAGGTCTGGGAAATGTACGTATCATAAAAAATATGGAGATACTTTTTATTACCCACTACTAATGCCAATTCTTGGTCAAGTTCATTGATATTAAAAATTTAATTTCATTTATTTTACATTTATATTATAATTATACACGATGGTTGAATTATATGTATCATTGTATCCAATTTATAGTGGAACATACTCCCTAAAAATTTAAAAGTAGTGTCTATTTAATCCAAATCATAACACGTTAAAATCAGTAAACCAATATTCTATGATTTAATGTGCAATATTTTACCACTTATGGTGTCTCTTATAGCCAAATAAATAAAATAATTATATTTTATGGAAGGAGATCTAAGTACCAACCATTTATATAAATTCACTGCTTTAACCATCTATAAAAACATTAGTTATATCAAATATATCACACAATTAACATAACAAAAATCATGTACTGAAGAAATGAACCTAATATGGCATGGTATCATTCAGGGCATGTGAATCCTGACAAGTTCCTAAAATGATTTTTTAGATGGAATTAAATCATCTCATAGTGTTACAAAAAAATATGAACCTTAATCCTATCAATAATAATAGAAAAATTCAAGTTCATTGCTTAATGGTAGAATCAAATCAACTATTATATCTCAAAATCTAGAAAGAAACAATTTACATTCGAGGAAATATTGTTTTCCTCTAAAAATGTGTTGGATATTCATAGTATTAGATAAATAAATTCCATTATCTTTATAATAAACTATACATTTTCACCAAATAGTAAGGAAAAAAATTAAATCCTCTAATACAACTTTGTAACATCCGTACCCTGGTGTCACACAAAGGTTCCCCAACCTAATAGATTACCTAGCCTCAATCTCACATCCCCGTACATCAGAGGCGTTCAACAAGAAATGTGGCTAAATATTATTGATAGGGGAAAGTCAATTCCTTGATAAAAATTTTGATGAGTATATATAAATACCATGGAATAAAAGATTAGATATATAAATATGTTAGTACCATAGTGGAATATGACACAATGGAATGTGGAACCAGTAAACATCCATAGTGATAGCATATATTGTTGAAGAAATAAGAAAAAAATCAAATAATAAAATACAAAAACTTATCATATATATAATTATGAGTATTTAATGAAATATACAAAAAAACTAGTAGCAGAGTTGTACAATAAATATAAAAAAGGTAAAAATGTTCAAAAGATCTATCTCTATCTAGAATCACAACACTCATCTTGGTCATATGAAACACCATTACTAAGTTGAAATAAAATCCCTATAATAGGACACCTTCCCTTATCCATACCATCATATATATATTCTACTCAGGTACCAATGGTGGCCCAAGTATTTGTTGAAATAAAAACGTTTTAGGCCACCAGAAACGGTGCTTAATTCCATAGAGTCTGGGAATAAATAATAATTACAGTGTAAAGGTAGTTAATGAATATGTAAAACATGTTTTTCTTGTAAATAACCCATACATTCCTATGTTCCCTTAGACAAACATTCTCCACTACCATCTTCGAAATTATCTAAAAATCCTCTAATTAAAAATTCATTCTTTTATCATTATATAAATTAGTCGCAAGATGTAGTGCATTGCCCATTATAACCCGTAATCATATGTGATCTAGATATTCTTAACCAAGCCATCAAAAATGTATAATACTCTAACTAAATTATAGAATATTATTTTTCTTGGTTGATTCATTATATAAATCATTCATTAATTAATTAGTTGTGTACCTAAACACATCATTGGAAATATATATTTGGAATTTATACATCCCTTTAGGAATGACATGAACCAAACACCACTATCATGTCCATGGTAATCCTCCTAATAACCCTAGTATTGATCTAGGTGTGGTATAACATCATTATAATTTGATTACATCATTAGAATCCCACTAATGGAGCCCAAGCCTCACCCCTGGAATATATTGAATCATCCCTCTGATCCCACCCATGGAAATCCAAATGGATTCCAAGTATCACCTAGGAATATGAAATTCATCGACCAGATTCATTATTTATAATTCAAATAGGATGTCCAATTGTCACAAAGGTGTAAATAAGGTAATATCAAAATGAGTATGTCCAGGGAATTCATATATGAACCCATGTGTCACCCATGGTTTATAATAAAAATTAAATTAATATCATTTAATCATATAAAATATCATTTTGGTGAATTCTTTTTTATAAAAATCACTTCAGAAGGTGGCATAAGTCTTAGTATATTAATTATATCATGCGGGAAGTATCAATATAATATGAAAATCACGCCTATTAATGAAATTACATGGAACAATCCAAAAGACATTGTCTTTAATTCCCATTATTTAATCAATAAAACTTTTTATTACAATTAATCATTCCACATCCCATGAAAAGGGGTAAACATAACACCAAAAAGGTAATAACATATGGATTCCATCCATTTTGAGATTAATAATTAAAAAAATCATCCAATGGGTTTTCTGAATTTTAGGTCCTCATCCTTTAATCATTTACCAATGGGTCTCATTATTTTCAAAAGTCATACCTCTCATCTTTAATCAAACAATAAATTCCATTCTAGGGTGTCACTCAAAAATTATGGCACATGTTACAATGGAAAATATAAACACCTTGAAATATATATAAATGAATGATACCTCTTATTATTGGTCCTTAATATATTTCTCATTTAGTAAAAATTATTTTTTTGTCTAGATCTAAAGTAAAACTATGAATAGAAATAAAAATATTCAAATTAGGTCATATTATCTTTCACATAAATAACTCTCAAGATACCCTAAAAAATAAAAATGGAATAAAAGGAAAGGATTAATCACTGATGTGAATTTAACATGACCAACCATGTTAGATTCCAATTTCATATGAAGAAACATCTCCAAAAACTATCCCGATTGCTTTTACAGAACAATCTTACTTGAGATTCTATCCAATAGAGGATAAAAAAATAGGGGATTTAGGTTTTAATAGTTTTAGGGAAAATTTTAATTTCCCCTCAAAATATAGTTATTCATGGTAAGGCAACAAGGATGTCCTATTTGTGCACCAATAACACTCCCTTTGTTGTTGTAAGGGGGCACACACATGGTTTTTGCACACAGTTTGGCAAACCTTGTGAAAACCATGAAAAACGCCTCTACTAAAAATTATAGGTTCTCATGAATGGTCATGTTCCCCCATAGGTGTGGTTTTCCCAAAATGTGTGGGATCCTGAAGCCCAATACCCATGCCATGCATTATTTGTAGTATTATGTGTCTTGTCCGACACAATTTAATCTAATCTTGTGGACTACCTTGTATTTTCAAAAACATGAGCCCTAGGATCTGAACAATCCCCAAACACCCCTAATACCACCATGAACTCAAAGGGTACTCATATTAGTACATATAAAAGCATCTAAACATAATAACATGTGTTTTAATCCTCATAGGATAAACATGGTTCTTATAGAATGTCCCAAGAATTTCATTGAGATTTTTAGTTCCTTTATGCTTATTGGTTAATATCTATGTTTAATCTAGGACTTCTCCATTTTGGAAGCACCAACATTCAGAATGAAATATAAAATTGTGATGTTTTTCTCACATTCTTGTGTGATGTATTATTAAGAGATAAATTTTTTGTTGGCCTGCATAACAATTATTACCTTTCATATGGTGGGTAAGAAGTACACCATGTACTTTGATACATCCATTTTTAAACGCAGGTCAGTTATGATTTAGAAGTGTTACATGATTTTATATGGATTCATGAAAATTGGATAGCATGAACGGAGTTACACTACTATGTATGAGGAGTAACTGGTTGTTGTACATGCCTTGATATGTTTACAAAACTAACTACTAGAAAAAGATTTATGGTGTACATGGACCAAAGGATCCACGAGTATAACTTTTATCAACGACCCCTAAACCTTTAGTATTGGAGGAAGGTTGAGTGTCAGTAGTATTTTGACATTGATTTCTCTTCCACCCTGAAGAAGGGGAAATTTAATTTCTGATTATTTGAGTAAAAAAAGGAAGATAAAGGTCATGTGGGTGCCATGAGATGAGTGGTTGATAGTGTTCTTTGTAGACATTCATATAAATTAGTAGGAGTCCTAGGGATTGGTAGCTCTGAATTCAAAATTGTTTATACATTTTATTCTTGACCATATAAAGATATATTAGTTAAATAATATGTAGGGATTAGATCTAAGGAGAGTGTATATGGTGGGGTAAACTGTTAATATGGTCTCTTCTTATAGATTGTTTTCTTCTTTTCCATATCCATGTATGAGTTCCTATGGGTTTTCATGAGGATATGTTGATAGAGGTACATTCTTCTAAATGGGTGGTGTATCTAGGTATTCCAAAGATGTATCAATATATCTATAATAAATACTACTATCTTGTGTATGGAAAGAAGATAGTAGGCATTGTGGATATATTTTTCACCATTCAATAGTTAAAGGATAGACATAAGAGACCTACTGGGTTGTTGTTGCCTCTACCCATTTTGGAATTTATATGGTGTGATTTAATTGTAGATTTTATGAATATATTACCAAAGAAACCTTATAAAATTTATATAGTATGGTTTTTCATAGGTCTACTAATGATGGTTCCCCACTTCAAACCTATTAAAGTGACATTAACTATTGATAATATGGGAGGTATTTAAATGAATGAAATAGTTAAACTACATATTGTTCCAAGGAATATGATTTATAATCAAGATCATTGTCTCAAATATTTATTATTTAAGGGTATTCATATGGCTCTGGAATCATAGTTCCTTCTTGGTACTGCCTGTTATTCTCAGATATAGGTACAATCTAAGTAGACAATTCAAATTCTATAGGATATATTAAAGGCCTGTGTTTTAGATTTTGATGGTTCCTTGAGAAAAACTATATCATGTGTTGAGTTATAGTACAATATAAATTAGCTCTCACAAATATAAATGGAATATTTCATGGATTTTATATAATAATTTTTTATCACCTCTTTATTAACTACAGAAGTGGGATTCAAAACTTTTTAAGTCATGTCTCATGCTAATGATAGCTAATCTAGTTCAGCTGATAATGAAGTGGTTAGTGACAATTCAGATCTAGTATAAATCATAATATAACCATCAGATATAATCTTTATTGTTTGAGGATGGTAATTATGTTTTATTTTGGGCATCACCTAGGTCAATGTATCATTGCATGAGGAAACATGGGATGTCAACACAAAAGTTTTTCATGTCGTTCAAGATAGTTAAAAGTTTCAGTCTAGAGTCATATCATTTTTCCCATCCCTGATGTTATCAAACCATACAAAATGTGTTAGACATGTCAGAGCTTCAGAGATATTATATTACCCTTACCACATGATATAGTTTGATGACATCAAGATGTGTGATGATGCTTCCTTTGAGGAGCATGCAATTTATATTATTGACCATTGTGAAAAAATATATAAGAGGTATGACAAAACCACTAGTGTGTGAGGTGGTATCATGGGTATGTTAAAGATGAGTCTAGGGAGAGGGAATATACTATATGGAAACCATGGCTAGACATATTCACCAATACCCCATATTGATTCATTGAGTAGATTGGGTATGAACTGTTTTATAGTGAGGAGGTTTTAATATCCTAAATTTTTTAAGGGACATCCCCCGTATTATTTTGATAATACACTCTTTTGTTTTGTTGTTTTTAATTTAAACCATGGTAATTGATCCTTGATCTGTCTGGATTATGTTTAGTAGATGTGCAGTTGTAGGTGTGCTGGTTTCAATATATTGAATATATTTACATTATAAATCAGGGATTTAAGATGTAAATTAATTGTATTAACCCCATGAAATATAAATAGTCTATAAAAACATTAGTTAGGCTATACAAGATTTTTACATCATGAAATTGTATTTTACAATATAAGATTGGTCTTATATGGTTTTAAAAGTTGTGATGAGGTAATTATCATTATAAATATAATTTGTGGGAGTTACTATGTAGATCACCTATTAATGACCTAAATAATTCCTATACAATGTTAAAACCTAGTTTCATTGGTCTGTTTTGGTAATTCATTCTTCTCTATCTAGTAGACCATTCAAGATGTTATAAACGAATACTCCTTTGCATCTATATTCTCATTCTCATTGGATCATCATATTATGGATCGAGAGATTGATGTTATGACTCATATTTTTTCTCCATTATTCTATTATATGTTTCTACTAGTGGAAAACCATTGTTTTTATGAATGAATTGGATGAATCATCCATGTTTTAAAATGGGGGGAAGAATTAGGCTGTATTTACCATAGACATTGATCATTTTCAATAACTACTCTACTTTTAATGTGGGTGGTCTATAATATATTCTTATTATCTATTTCAAAAATCAATCGTATGTATAGTATGTAAAATTTCACTAGAATGTTGTTCACACAACTATAATAATTGAATAAATCAATTTTTTTTTGACAATCGTACACTTAGACCTTACATTGGATCCCATAAGCTTCATTTTCATCTAGATCTACCTTTACATCCACCTGATTGGTTTTCCAGCAATGACCAAAACGAGGCATGTTTTTCAAGGATATTAAACTAAAATTTTACAAGAGAACATTATTAATTACCTTCCTGAAAATATGATTTGGTATGACTAGAGATTGTGGTTATTTCATGATATATAACCAGGTGGACTAAATTTTTTAAATTATTTCCAATTGAATTTTCATGTTTATTTGATCAATTGTGACTATATTTTCATTTTAATTACATTGGTGTTTGAATAATAAATGAAATATAATTTAATATAACAATGTTAATAAATGATATTCCAACATTGTTTAATGTACAACAATAGATAAATGGAAATTATGGGAGTTACCCTTTTTGGAATATGATGATATGATTTAATGTAATTGACGTGGTTGTGTTGGGATTCTTATATATATATATATATATTAATTACACCATTTTGGGATCAAATTCATAAATATATGGGTTGTTCCTCGTTGTACTAAAATGATTATATATAGAGATTTCACCCTGTTATAATATAATTATTATATATATGTCTTGTTCCCAGTGTGATGAAATTATTATCTATATGGATAATTCCAATTGGAACTCAAATGATTATATATTTTTCTTGTTCTTTGTGGCATACATATTCATATACTGTGGGTTTTTTATTTCCCTGGAATATTTTTTCAGCTGTAATTTTGAGTAGTAAACCCTATTAGGGTTTTGAATATAGATTTTATGGTTTTGTGGCATGCTTAGTGTTATATATAATAAGTTGAATGCATGTACAATTGACATGGGCGTCAACTCAAATCTCAATGTTCATATGTTTTATTTTATTCTTTGAATTAATTTATCATTTTAATATCATATCTAACAACTTATTGCATGCACTATCTTCCTCAGACATAATTTTTTTATACATGGTGTTTTTGGCATATTGTGTTGTACACACAGCCTATATATGACATTGTTTTCCTCCTAGATAGATATGATGGGTCCAGGTTTGGAAAAGGGAAATTGACCTTTTGGTTGATATTTATTTCTAAATGGGTTGGAGCTTGGAGATGGGACTATTATACGGTTTAGGACCATGGTATTTTGTGTCTTTTATGGATTCTATGGGTCTTTGGTTTTTATGATCGTCAACATTTCTTTTATACAAATTTGAGCATAACCGTACATGGTATACGATTATAATTTGAAAATATTATTTTCATCTTTATTATTATATTATTATGTAATAATCATTAATATTTTTTCAATATCCCACTAATCAATTTATTATTTATGTAATTGTTATTAACATATACTCTAGGGTGTATTCTTTATACTATATTCCTAATACCCTCACTTCTAGTTGATTTTCTATGGTGTATGAGGATGCATGCCTAAGGTAATGTATTCATCTCTTCTCAGTCACATGAGGGATTATCAGGATGGGTACATTACATTTTTTTGTCTATTAAAATTAAGTCATAACACATACATGACAAGTATCGTATTTTATGAAGTTTAATATTCTAATAAGTATTTATTTTCCAAGAATTTAAAACATTAATAATAAAAAATGTTTTAATTTGAAAATAAATCGACATAAATTGTTACTGGCTTCTCTTTGTTTATTCAAATCCTCGAACCCTATAAAGAATATTTAAAAATGATTTTTGAGCACAAAAATATATATAAAAAATATAATGGAAATATATCCATTTTTTTAATGAAAAAAATAAAAATAACTATAATCATTATATTTATCACAATATTATTTTATTATTTTAAATAACTCATATCCATTTGAAAAACAAACAAACTTTTATCTCTAAAAAACCATTGAAATAAATAACATGAATACAAAACCCATTTTAAAAATTATTGGTCAATATATTTATATAATATGATAAACTCCAAAGAGAAATAACCAAATCATAGTTAAATCCATAGAAGAAACCTTCATGTTTAAATTCCATTTTTCCTATGAAGTCCATGATCATTTCCCAATGCATTGAAGATCTATCTTAGACTCGCCTATCATATTATCTTCGTTGATATCACACATTGTATAAGATATGTTAGGATCAACCACCATTATATAAAATTATCAAGTTCCATATCATGACTAAATATCTTTATATTTGTATATATTTTTAATAAAATAATTTTAAAAACACTTTTAAACCCATATGAAAAACATTTTCAGATATCGAAATACCCCTTCCAGTTAAAAAACAATTCAAAAGTAAAATACATATAATAATGGAAATTATAGTTTTTATTTGAATGAAAATGTATTTTATCATGGATAAAAAATAGAAATTAACTCTCTAACTAATGGGAATAGTTTTTTATGTCATATATGTTAAAATATAATATCCATATTTCACTTTCTTAAATAATGTAAAAAATTTCCGTATAAAATACATCAAATTATTCCACTAGGAAACCATGGAAATAAAGTAAAAATAGTGGTAAAATATCCTCAACAATTATTTTCTGTCTAGATAAATATATCCATAAATTAATTTTAATAAAATGGGCATGGAGGAAAAATATTTCAAAAATAAAACATTTAAACATTTAAACATTTAAAATTGTGGTTTTAGGTTAATGTATTCCATACAATGATTCAAAATCCTCATGTAACATTTTTTATATTAATATATAGTAAATTTCTATTACTTATTTACCTACATATGAATCTTTTTCATTTTTTTTATTTATTTTATTTTATTTAATAAAATTTTATATTTTATTTCATAACTGTTTATGATCATGTTGAATGTTTCAACGATCTTCAGCTCATATTTATAAAATATATTTGGTTGGTTTACTATAGTTAACAAGTCATTATTTAATCAAATAAATAGTAATAATAATGTCATAATTTTCATTGGTATAAATTAATTATACATTTAAAACTAACCAACAACGATGGTTAGGAACAATGAACTATGTTACAATCATGAAGATGGTATATCCTGCGCATGCATGAGTAACATTTCCATTTTTCAAAAAACCTAATGGAAATGAGGTAAATAATATTTTATATTTTCAAAATTATTATTACACAATAAATATAATAATATTTCTTTAAATAAACACACACACATAGATATATATATATATATATATATCATCAATGTGATGTAGTGATAAAAAACAAATCGTATTGCTTTGTGGTGGTGGATGTCTACACGTATGAATGAATGAAGTTTTCATTTTTCAATGTATAAAAATTTAATAAATTATATGATAAAATATCATTGAATAATTATATATGTGTCATGAAATATATATATATATATATATATTAAATATGTCATTATAACCAACCATGAGAGGCGGTGATGGAAGATGAATTATGTTGTTTCATTGGGAGGAAGTCCACAACACACACAAATAGAAGATTCATTTCCCATATGATGGAATAATTAAATGGATACATGTTATGAAACAACTAAAATGTAATATTTTTTATGGAAGATACGTTTTTGTATTATTTTATCATTTTTAAATAGTGTTTTACGGACGTAGAAGAAAAAGTAGTACTAAAATATTCAGTTAAAATGCTAAACTCTTTTTCAGACAACCTTTTTTTCATTACTCCATAATCCCTTTAAGGATGGGATCACGCCCAAAATATGTTCTATAGATCATTTTTAGGGATCTTATAAATGATTTTGTTTAGTTATTGTTCAATATAGAGTACTCAAAATTTTTAAAGAAGAGAGGATATGAGGTACAGTTGTATAATTGATGGGAGGGTTACATTTGGAATTACATAATGTATTAATATATAAAACCAATTTTCATGTTAATGTGGATAAAAATTTAAATAATTAATATATTATACGATTATATTTCTAAAATATCTTCAATATTTAAATATAAATAAACTCTCATTGATGATAATTCATGATTTTTTATGTTAAAATATAGCTTTTAAAAAACATAATATATGATTTAAATGCTTTGAGTAAGGGTAAAATCTCAGTTAACACCTCATAATATTCTATGGGATATAAATATATTTATGCAATGATTTAGTGTAATATTAAGAGTCTTGTTGATCCTCCAAAAATATGGAATATAATTATTAAATATATAATATTACACATGCATAAGTTATCCAATATAATTGAATATCACCAAAATAGTGTGTTGTAGGAAACATATGATACCATTTTAAGGTCTATGATGAGAGGTTTAACCTAGGTGATACAAAATGATTGTTAACATTAAGAATATGTTTAAATCACGCTTGAGGATAACTAATTTATTTTTTTTAATTATATTTCTGAAAATATTTGAATATCTCTCAAATATTGAATTGTATGAGAAATATGAGACCACTGTTTGGGATAAGATGCATAAATTATCATAGGGGAGACATAACATTTGTGTGTTCTAGACGTTTGGTAAGATCGCATGTGAGGATAATTTATTTAATATTTTTATTATATGTTATTTTTGAAATAGTTGAATATCTATTGAATGGTGCATTATATGAGAAATAAAATATCCTCATTGGGTCTAAGAAGTAGTGTTTACCCTAGTCATGACATAACATATGTGAATTTCCCAAATTTGGTTACATCTCATATAATAGTAATAATAAATTTTCTATTGTTTTTATTGTTATTTGTGTCAATGAAATAAAATAGAAAAATACACAATTAATTAAATTATTTTTTTCTATTAATTATTGCGTAATTTTTTTCAATGGGTGACTTATTATGAGGTTAGATAATAATAGTGATATGATTACATGTCTGACATAAAAAAAATGGTATGATTAATAAAAAGTTAATAATTTCATATTATTTAATGGATGTTGTATTTAAATTGTTAATGGATGAAATGATGTGAGATATTTAATTATAATAATAATTGATTTTGTTATTACTATTATAAAATAGTGGTAAATAATATTAATTTGTGGAAATTTAAATATTGTAGATATATATATATATATATGGTATAAATATATATATATATATATATATAACTATGCGGGTATATATACATGACTTATATATATATATATGGGTATATATGCATATCTATGTTTATATATATGTTAGTGTGTGTGTCTGTGTTTATTGAGAATATATATATATATATATATATATATATAAATTAATGATTTAATATATTTAGAAATGGATACATATAAAAGCATACTAAGTATATATGGGATCGTGCGTAAATTCATGGAAATTATTTCTATGTTAATTAATGTATAAAAATGGAAATAAATGTTAATTGAATGAGAAATCATTGCTGCGATTTTATTTTTTGGTGAGTTTTATGGCCTATGGATTTCTGTTTCAGGTACCAACTCACAAAGGTGGAGCCTTGAGGTATGGTGTAAGAGGTTACCCAACTAGGCATGGTCCTAATATACATAAAGGAAGACATATCAACCCCTGTATTTGGGAAATCATGGTTACTAGTTAGAAGGTACTAAGATACATAGGAGGTTCCTTGATGTAGGGTGTATGAGGTTACCCAACCTGATATGGTCGTAATTTTTTTGGGGTTGGTATGTCTACCCTTATAAATTCCAAATCACAGTGGCCAGTAAGCCGATAATGAGATAAATAGGCGGACCCTTAAGGGTGGGAGTTATGATATCTAGCTTCTGGTGACCTATAGGGATGTTTTTATAACGTCATTAAATGGGGAAGTGGATACCACTGTTGAGGGGAATGAATAGTGACTTGGTAGAAAATACTATTAGTGGATTTCAACTAACTTAGGTTGTGGGTGATTAAATGAATAATTCGACTGAGGATAGACACAACGAAATATGTGGCATTCCTATAAATAACTATAAATCTGGGGTCGGCTACGATACCTTGATTGAGGTATGTGTGTTCATTATAATTATATGAACAATGAGCTAGAGTAGGTGGGGTCGAGGTTCATGGAATATTTTTTATGGTATGATAACTTGGAACATGTATGTTTATTGACAATTAAATTATGTCAAGATATACACTATTATATATATTCTATAATACTATTAAGGATAAATTGGTGGTTTCACGCTGAGTCTTCTACTCACACACTACTTTGGATTTTCAATATTCTTATGTATTTCATGACCAGAGATCCATTGAATCGAAAGGTCCCTATAGTGGATTGTTTAATAGTAGATCAGGTAGATAGAGAATACTAAGACAAACAATGGAGCACCCCAACAGATTTTTTTCCTTATATTATATTTTCTTCTACTTGTACTCTAGATAATCTTACAGTTTTGGGAGAATTTTTTTATATCTATTTAACTAATTCATTTTCTAAATTTTCACTCTGAATATTTATTCATTAATTGTTTATTGTTCATTATTATCCTAATAAATGAAATGAAACATAGTGTATTGTATCCCTAATTTTATATTTGGAACCTTTTTATAATTCTAAAACCTCTTGCATATGGGGAGGTGCACAAGTAGTCATGTGGAATTCCGGATTCAACCTAGTGGTTTGTGTTGGGAGATTAAAAAATTGTATCAAATCATCAAGATTCACTAACATGTTCTTCACTTTGTATTGGTATGTAATAATGTAGATATGAAATATAACGGTTGGGACTCGGGTAGGGTAACTATGACAGAACCTATCCAGCTCTTTACGGTAGACCTCCGAGTTATCATAAATTTGGGAATTTTTTTTAATATTGATTAAATTCACATTGGATGATGGACAAGACTTTTCTATGTGATTTATTAGATTTTTGGTGTGTTTATGCATCATGAATATGAAATTAGATACTGATTCCATCTATATACTTTTTTTGTACTGCGTAGTAGTTCATTAATTAAATTCATTGATATGTTATATATGTTCGGGATTGATTATATTTATGTTATATATTTTTGATGCATGATATTTTGATATATATATATTTGAATTAATTAGTTTAACATAGTGTGTAATAATGTTAGTATATGTATGATGACTGTGAATAACATGTAGGGAAAAAGACTGGGGTTAATGTCAGAAGGGGTATAACATGGGTTACGAGTATTATTACAGGAGAACCAAATGTGATCCAATAGATTGAATAAGGTCCTATTATGTTCCTAATGTTACTTCAAGTTATAGAATATTTCACCAAGATGTATTGTTATGGTAAATAATTATGAAGAGGTATTGTAATGATTGTGTGATGTTGGTTGTTTCTTCTTTACTACTAGACATGTAAGAGAATGTAGTTGATCATCCTCCAACACCTGTTATGCGGTTAGACCAGGATGTCCACTTCATCCATAATTCATTCTCTTTCTTTCTAACCTATACATTAGAGTGCATATCTATGGTCAAACAAATTTTGAAAATAAATTATATAATTCTAAATTGTACTAGGGAACTAGAGGCCCTCAGTTTAGTGTGCAATTGATTGAAATCGTTGATGGAATCTTTGATATGGTATATAATTAAATGGATAGGATGGTCAATCTAAGATAAATCTCATGTCAGGTCTGAAACCATTCAATTCCCATATATTTTATGGTGCCAACCGAGTTGTTATACCTAATGGTACAATAGGATGACTTATAGATGGAAGTTATGGTTCACTCCCTGAATTGATGTTGACCTTACCACTTTGGATAAATATTTTTTTTCTATATAAACAGCAAAATCCTTTGCTATATCATCACACAGAGGGACTTGAATCTATGATAGAGGATTTGCGTCGATTATCTGCCTACATTAAATTTTTAGATGATGTAATCACCTATAAAATGAAACTTATTTGTGGATTCTCTTGGTTGTAAGTTGAAAGAAGCGAAAAATCATGGTGAGAGGAATTTATAGGGTTATTGATGCTTGATGAGCGTGTCGGTTGATGAGAGGAGGGATGATTATAGGGATCAAGGATTGATGTATTATCCCCCTTTAGTGATCACAAATTAACTTGTGTACTTGATGAAGAATGGTAAGGAGTCTTACAAAGTGTTTTTTATGATGATGGAACGAATAGTTGGAGATGACTTCATACCAAGATGGTTAATGGAAAGCAATGATGTGATCATAGTACACGTGATATTAATAGTCCTTTCTTCAATAATATATGGCATTATGAGAGACTACTATACAAATATATTTGTGGTAAATCCTGCTGATATGTAGATGTAATATAACATTAGTTGGTAGTTTTGGTGGCCAGGGATGATGAGAGACATTAATGGTTTTCACTCCCATTACCATAACTATAAGACGGTTAATTTTGAGCACCAATGTCTATATGGGTGTTTTATGAAGAATAAATGGCATTGTAAAAGTTGGAGAACATCATGAAATATTTTGTGAAGGGGTTTCCTATGACCCAAAATATTCTAGATGTAATATGGGTGATTATTGATGGACTAATGATGTCTTCTAACTTCTTTCCGATTAGACAGATTCACTCGATGGAGCATCATGGAGTTCTTTACGTCCAAGATATCATACACATGCATTGAGTTACATTTATAATTTTTTTGATAGAGAAAAATGTTTTTTATATTTATTTTTTAATGTCATTCAAAAATACCTTGGGAACCGATTGAGATTAAGCACGACATACCAGCCTTAGACCGATGGATAGTTCGAGCTGACTATATGTATATTGGAATATATGATTTATTCTTGCATTCTATAAATTATTGGTGAATTTGATGATAACATAACCGTGATTGAGGTAAAATTAAATAAAATTTACTATTATTAATTTTAGATGGAACCTTATGAGGAAAATAATGGGAGACAAGGTTAATCGTCACTTGTTGTCATGGGGCAGAGGTTGGGGGTCATTTTTGGTGGAATGTAACTTCTAGAGAGTGCATCTAATATAGAAGTGGATGATTACAACTATGAGTTTCCATGTATCATTTGTCGAAAATATGAGGATATCTTTAGAGTTTATTATGGGTAATCTTGTTTTCTTATGGGGGATGGTAGGAGCACCGATGTTTAAGTAAATAAGGAAATCTAGAAAAAATGTTTTTTGGGGAGATCACCAAATTTGTTGGGATAGTTGTTTAATGTAATAAATTTCTTATGTATTATTGATTAAGGATTATTTGTTCCATTTTTCTCAGCTCTTGAGGTACACACCTTATCCTATTATAGTTATATATTTTGTGGAGGTTCAGTTAGAACCTGTTTAATCATTGAGACTATCTGGTTTAGATTAATGATATGATCAAGAATGTTCTGTGATGAAATATAGTACCACTTATCTGTATATAGTTGTATCATAGATGGATTAAGGAGGAGAACTAAGAGCAGTAGTATGATGTTCAAGCTCACTGGATAGGTTTTTTTCAAGAAATACCTCAAGGGATACTTCTTAGGAAGGAGAATTTGATAGACGGATTGAATTATAATATCATGAATATTTATGATAATAAAAACCCTTATAGATAATAATTCAGGATTATTTTTATGTGAAAAAAGTAGTTTTTTAATAAAAATAATTTAATAGCTGATTTGAAGGCTTTTTGTATGGGGAAACTATTAGTTTACACCATCAAATAATCAATGGATTATTTTTCATGTTAGTTTTTGAGTTAATGAGTGATTTTGGGGCCCCTAGAACCTTGATGAAGATGGAATTAAGTAATTAAATATATTATATTACATGAATGTGATTTCTTAAAAAATAATTTAATATCTCCCAAATGGTGTGTTGAATGGAATATATAAGACTATTGTTATGTTAAGGATGATGGGTACACTCTTGGTGTGACATAAGTATTGTGTACAATGGGTGTTTGGTAACATCAGATGCAACGATAACTTATTTAATATTTTTATTTACATATTTTATTTTGTATCTTAATATCTCCCAAACAGTACATCATATGATCATTCAAATACTATAGTTAGTTTTGAGATGTAGTGGTTACCCTATAAATGACCTAACATTTGTACATGTCTCTCATTTTGAATGAACACTCCCAAATATAACATATTAAATATTTTTATTATATATTTCATTCAAAATAATTGAATATTTATCAAAATAATGAATAGTATGAGAAATATTAGATCACTATTAGTTTCGGGATGTGTAGTTTAACCTAGGTGCGACATAATATTTTTACACTTCCTACATTTGGTTAAATCACACTTAAGGGTAATAATAATTAATTTATTATTATTTTTATTATATGTGTCGAAGAAATAAAGTGGGAAAATGAATGAGTAATTAAATAATATTGTTTTATTTTAATTATTGTGTGAATTTTTATAATGGGTGAATTATTTATAGGTTTTATAATAATAGCGATATTATAACTTTTTCCACATAAATGAAATGGTTTGATTAATGTTAAATTACTAATTACTCATTAATTAATGGAAGTTGTAACTAATTTTTAATAGTAGAAATGATGTTAGATATTTGATAATAATAATATTTTTTTTGTTTTTTTATTAAAAATGATTAAAATTTCAGTATTTTTGGGATATATAAATTGTGTAGATATATATATGGGGTTAATATATATATGTTCAGGTATATATATACATGGGTTATATATATATATGGGTGTATATATATGAGGGAGTGTAAATTTTTATAGGTGTGTGTATATATATAATGAATATATATATATATATACGGTTTAATATATATATAGATATTAATTGATTATTTAATATATTTTAAAACGGGAATATAAAAATGATCAATGAATATATTGGTTGGTGTATAAATTCAAAATATTTTTGGTTATGATATTAAAGGGATTTAAAGTAAATAAGGAAATAAACTTTTATTGAACGTTCTATGGTGTTTTGTACATGTATAAATCCATGCATAACACATGGAGAATGGGAAAAATTTTAAAAAAAACAATTTTTTTTGAAAAAACAATACAGAATGAAAAAAAGTGGGAATTTAATGGAGTGGCACCTAACTGCACATAATAAGAACCCACCACCCCACATATCACTAACTCTCCCTCTCTATTTATACCCATCTGTTTTATTAGTATTTATTACATATTTAATTTTATTATCATTCAACACTTTTATCATCAATGTTTTCTATGATATTAATGGAATTGATGCGCATTTTGTTCTATTTGATTCTTATTAATGATTAGAAATTTAATCCCAAGTTTATTATAGATGGTGGAAATGTATGTTTCTTATTTTTAAATTAATACTTATATTCCACATTTTTAATATCAAGTATAATAACATATATTATTTATTTATAATTATCATGAATTATCAAAAGGTAATTTTACTATATTAATAAAGGATAATTTATTGAAAATTTATCATAATATAATCACAAATTTAATGAATGGATAATTTTTAAAAAACTTATCCGAGGATAATCATTTAATTTTCAAGGATAATATTATGGTTTTATAAAATAATTATTATATTTCATAACACATGTATTATTGTATTTATTTAATTATATAACTTATGAAGAAATGTTTTATAATTATACTCGAGGAGAATATTATAAGCTCACATGTTTATCTAAAATGAGAATTTAAATTTTATCTAGAGAAGAGTGAGTATTATCGTATGTGATATTTTATTTTATTTCTAAAATAAAATATCTAGTTTTGTTTTAGGAATACTTTTTGTTTGATTGTATTTCTGGTTGGTGTGCGAACACAGTTCAGCTGATGACACCCTTAATGGACTTTCACATTGACATTGGTGAAATTGAGTTATGAGGTTGAATATATTTATTGGACATGTATATTTATAATATTATCATGATTTCATGTTATGTAGGACTGGGAAATGGTTTTTTGGAGACATATATGGTTGTGAGAGTATCTGTGGGAATACATGATTATGTGTTATTATTATGACTTTGATATTGGTGTGGCTTATCATTCCATGCTATGAATTGTATTGTTTTTGGGTAGAATGGCCTATGGAATTGTGGTACAGGTACCAATATAATAAGGTGGAGATTTGTGTTTGGGGGTTTGATGTTACCCTATATAAGATAGTCATTACGATCGTAATGTGGGTGTGATGACCCCTATAGAGGGGAAATTATATAGACTAGAGGGATGGTACTGAGATTCTAAGGTGGATCCATGAGGATTGATGTATGAGGTTACCCAACTAGACATGGTTCTAACATCCTTAAAGACAAGTGTAATACCCCTATAGAGGTGAAAACATATTAGCTAGCTGTAGAATTTTGAGATACATATGTAGAGACATGAGGGTGGGGGTTACGCAGTCCAGTGGCCAGTTCCCATCCTGATTCCGTCCTAATGTCTTTAAATGTGGATTTGAATTCCCCTATATTGGGAAAATCACAGTGTCTTTCAAGAAGATTATTATCGTGTATTCTTAGGGACTTCGGTTATGGGAGGTTAAATCGATATACATGATGAGGAAACAACCAAAAAAATGTACGACATTCCTCTAACAACCATTATAAGGGTGGGTGTGCTATAAGGCCTTTTGGGCTGAACATGTGTTATGAATATTCTTACAAAAAAATTAGTTTAACTATATAGGTTAGGGTTTGTGGAGGCTTTTTCATTTCATGATTTCATGCCACATGTATGCTTGTTGAGAATTTCCTTATGTCATGATATATATTTTTCTATATATAGTTCACTTGTGGTAAGGATGGATTAGTTGTCTCCTACTAGTTCGTGTCCTGACACCATACTCAAGCAATTTGGTGTGCTTATAGATTTCTGGTCTAGATATCTAGTAATGATAAAGGTCCCTATGGTGGATTGTTGGGCGGTGGATCAAGGAGTTGTAGGATATAGGGACAAACATTGGATCACCCCCCCCCCATATGTTTGTTTATTTACTTTTCCTTTTTTCATGATGCTTATACCTTGAATTGGTTTACCAATTTGGGATCCTATTTTAAATCTATATCACTTTTTAAGTTTCAAAAGTTTAATCTGGTTATTTATAATTTTTTTTGTTATTTTTCTTTATTATCCCCCATGATGAAATGATAAAGAGGGTATAGTCTCCTCCCCACTATCGGATTTGGACATGTGCTGCTAGTCAAAATCCATTTGTATACGGGGAGGTGGGCATAAGGTCATGGGGCATTCCTTCTCGGGCCCAATGGATTGGTTTCAGATGTTATAGATATATATTAATATATATACAGATGTATATATATATGGTTTTATATATATATTTGGGTGTTTATAAATATATTCATATATGTGTTTCTATATATATTTTAATTTTTTATTTTTAATATATGTTTTAATGGCTGATTTAATATATTTAAGAGGGGTAATAGAAATCAATATTAATTAATTTATCATTATGTCTGACATTTAAAAACTCCCTATGTGTATAAAAATTATGTCACTCCATGGGAAATCAAATCATCTTGATCATAATTGTGGTATCTTATTTCTCATACAACATACCATTTGAGATATATGAAATTATTTTGGAAAAATCACATGAGAATAATATATTATATTTTATAATTTTATTTATTTCGAGTCATTGATTTATTGTTATTAGAATATCTCACTAACTCAATGCCTATCTCTGATAGAATATTCGCCAATGATAATTGGACTTTTACCCCTAATAAAATCCTTTAATTCATTCTTATGATTTCCAAATTTTTAACGGACATTTTCACATAAAAATAATAACGTATTATTTTCAAAGAAGGTTCGTATTATCATTATGAATTGATGGTATTTGATAGAGCTAATATTTACACCATTTTAATGACTATTTTAATTATTTAAACCTCACCAATTTACCAATTTGATCTTTTTTGTAGCAATTTTGGATTTAGAGTGTGTTTTGTGATAAGAAGTTTAAATTGCATAATTATGGATTTTTAAAAGATTTTTATCACAGCGGTATTTTGGTCATTTCACATAAAATATATTTCCAAATTTGGTGATTAATATTTTTTTGAACCTTAACTGTATTTCCATAATCTTTTTCTTCGGGACCAAGGTCAGATTCATGCATCTTAATGCCCAAAAAATCAAATAATTGAACGAAAATTTGGGAGGATTGAATGGACTCCACCATCTTAATGGACACATAATTTGACCTAAACTTTTCCAAATGAGGGGATTCGACTTGGATTTGAAAGATGACTCCAAAAAGAGTTCACACAATTAATTTCAAGCCATTTGGAATCCGTTTTTGTTTCCATTGAACGATATAGTTCTGAAGGAAGCTTCGAGGAAAAATCATCCATATAAAGTGATTGACTATAAAAAAATAATAACTCATCTTTGATGCATCCAATGAATCCTAAATTTTGAGGGTGGAAGGAAAACAATTTATGAACAAAATTTATGAATATGTCCATGCATGAATCGGCCATTTAAAGGGTCCAAAATGCAACAACCTATTGAAGATGAAATCTGTCTATAAAAGGAGAGGTTCTCCTACCTCTAAATCACATTCCATTCATCACCACAGCATCTATCAGAAAAAGATTTGTCTTGAGATAGAAAAGGGGAAGGTGTATATTGAGATCCTTAAGAAGATTTATTTCTTTTATGATCATATAGAGAAGATGAATACTTCTCAAGTGAAGCAAGGCTATGTGGCAAGTTATTGTAGACGGCAACACCCGACGAACACTCTCTTCCGAGTATGGATTTTAAAAGGTAATCACTTTTTGAATTTATCTTAATCCTATACTTTTGAATGAATCTGGTTGTTTTATTTCTTAAATACATTTTCAAAAAAAATTGATCATTTTTTCATCTATAATGTTAAACAATTGACTTCGCTATTTAAAATTATTTGGTGAGGTTTTTCCACTGAGCACAATGAATTCAATTAGGTTTAATTACATGGAGGTCTTTAAGTAATTGAATCACTTTTGTAGGTGGGACCACAATCATATTTAAGTCTTAAATATGATTTATTTTAAAATTTGAGAGTACACCTGGGGGTCCTTGGGGTACATTTTGGAATTTAGAATAAGAGATAGT
Source organism: Viscum album (assembly GCA_963277665.1). Taxonomy (NCBI): domain Eukaryota; kingdom Viridiplantae; phylum Streptophyta; class Magnoliopsida; order Santalales; family Viscaceae; genus Viscum; species Viscum album. The sequence goes on along the minus strand of OY728136.1, from coordinate 1,949,508,739 downwards.
TTTTTATATACAGGGAAGAGGGGAGTGTCCGGGAGGGTGGAGCTTGTCTTCCACCGCTGTTTTTATTCCTAATTTCAAACCCACATTATCATTCCATTAAAATTATTTCACTTCAGTATTCAATTGAAATTTTATTTTCAAATTGTTAATCAAATCCCCATTTTCATCTCTGAAAAAATAACAGAAGTGACAGTTTTGCAACCCCAATTGCAACCTCCTCGAGAGACAACCATGTGGTCACCACTATGCTATTTAAACGGGAAATTCTTGATTGAGGTTTTTACGACCCAAAAACGCTTACATAAACTGGCGTCGTTGCCAGGGAGTTTGTTGGAGTTTATTTTGTTTCATTTTTTCATTGCTTGACCTGAACTTATGACCCGAACTTGTTACCTTTGGATCCCGAAATTGATAGAACTTTTCATAGTAAGGTTAGAGATACTAACACCCAAGTTGCATGTTATTAATCAACCACCAACACACCTAGGAGGGAATTAGTTGAAACTAAAATCCAAATGGCTGAAAATAGAACTTTGAAAGAACTGGCTTTATCCTATGATGAAACTCTTGAGAATCCTTTAGAGTTCTCTGATGCCCCTTCTAGATTTGAAATAAAATCTGGTTTCATCAACCAGCTTCCCAAATTCAATGGGTTACCCGGTGAAGACCCACAGAATCACCTCCAAGAAAGCAGCTACTTGTGTGTCAACATGAAACCGCATGGATTCAATGCTGATCAAATGAAGTTGAGGTTGTTTCCTTTTTATCAAGATTGATTTTCTAAGGAATGGTTTCTCTATTATCACTAAACCTTGAATATAAATTGGAATGAATTAAAAAATATTTTCCTTGAAGAAATTTACTCTGTGTCCAGAACTGCCTCAATTCGAAAAGAGTTTTGTTGAGTTATGCAGACACACGGATAAACACTTCATGAATACTGGGAATGGTTCAAACGTCTTTGTTTTAGTTACCCCAGTCATCAAATCAGATACCAACTTCTCATTTAATACTTTTATGAAGGATTATGTCTCACTGATAGAAGTATGATTGATGCTACTGTAGGAGGACCTTTACTTGACAAGACACCAGCTGCTGCTAGGATTATAATTGCAAACATGGCTTAGAATGCCCAATAACTTGAAACAAGAGGCCTTCTTCATGTCAAATCTACACAAGATTTCCCTACTAATAGTCATGAAAACAACACAATTTTAAGCCAACTATCTGATCTTACCACCATGGTAAGGTCAATGATGTTGTCTAACACCCGACCAACCCAACCCAAACATGAAGCGGATTTCCAACTACATGTCCACTATGGTATTTGTTCTTCGAATGAACATTTTAGTGACCAATGACCACAAATACAAGAGCCTCTTGAGAACTGCAATGAAATTTTTCCAATAAGAACATTTCAATCAAACCAACAAATACCATTTCAAAACAACAAAAATTTCAATCAAGGATGGAACAACAACTCAAATGGAAGATTTCTTCATACTGAAAAACCAAGAGGATTCATCCAAGGACAATCAAGTAATTCTCAACCAAGATATTTCAATGAGAATGCCAATGCTCATTCTGGGAGAAAATTTCAGCCCACCTCTCCCACTGAACAAACTGATAGGAACCTTGATGAATCAATAAGGAATCCCCAAGAGGAAATAAGGGAACACAAATAATTTTCAAAACAACAAGATAACCAAATGAATACCTTGAGGACTCAAATGGGTCGACATGCCTCAGGTATTAATAGCATAACAAATCAAATGATTTGTGTTTTACCCTCACAGCCAGAAGTAAATACGAGGAATAATGGGAAGGAAAATGTGAATGCAATTGAACTTAAGAGTGGGAGAAAATTGAACAACACTGAGATTGAGAATATCAAGCCTTCTGCTGACACTGTTGATGAAAATCATACCCTTTATAAAAATGTTGACAAATGTGAAGTTGATAGAAACAAAAAGTCCAGAAGGGAAATCCTGTTTGAAAGAACAATGAATGATTGGAAGTGGATATCTGGTCCTTATGTTCCTTCAAAACATACTCATAATACCCCCAGAAACATTCAAACATCCACTGCCTTATCCAAGGTGTGAACCACTAGCAAAGTCAAGTTATGAGAACGAATTGGATTAGGATGTTTTGGAAACATTGAAGAAGTCCAATTCAATATTCCATTACTCAATGTTGTGAAAAAAATTCCAAGGTATGATATTTTTCTGAAAGACAAGTGTACCAATAATAGAATGTTTAAAGGAGGTGAAAACGTAAACATGGGAAGGAATGTTTCATCCATGATTCAACATGCCCTTCCTGTTAAGTGTAAAGACCCTTGGACATATTACATTCCCTGTACAATTGGGAAATGTGAATTAAAATATGTGATGCTTGATCTAGGGGACTCCATAAATGTCATTCCACATTTCGTCTACTCATATCTTCAAGTTGGAGACTTGAAACCCTCTGGAATTATCATTCAAATTGCAAACTGAAGTACTACCAAACCTGCAGGAGTTATAGTGGATGGTTTCATTCAAGTGTGAGACATGATTTTTACTATTGACTTTCATGTTTTGGATATGGAAGATGATCGGTTCAGCACACATGGTCCCCTCATCCTAGGGAGTCCATTTCTAAAAAGGATGAAAGATATCATCAATGTTCACAAGAGAACACTTTCACTAGAATTTGGAGGAGATGTTGTTCATTTCAAAAAAATTCATTCAATGAAACACCCAGTTGAAGATCATTAAAGTCCCCATGTAAACATGATTGATTGGGTTTCCTCTGGTATGTTACCTGATTTTTTCTCCGATGAAATACCAACTGATGTGGAAAAAGATTGCAAATTTTATGATAGTGAATCAGATGAAAATGGAGATGAAAATGGAGACTATGAAGTGTATTTCGATGTTGAGACTGGATATCTGAGCAATGATGAAGATGAATTTCTAGAATCCACTGAACATGTTAGTGGTATTCCAGGAGAGTTTTCCATATTTTCACCTGAAACAAGTCTCGAGATCATAGAAGGAGATCACCATGATGAACATGGAGCTTCACTAAACAATCTAACATATATGAAGTTTCCTTTTGTTAATGAAACCACCCCTACCTAAGATATAATTGAAACCCCTTTTGAATATCTTCAATATGCCTTCTTAGGTCATAATCAACAATTCCCAGTAATCATCTCAAAATATTTGTCAGAATTCCAAGAAGACCAATTGTTGGAAGTTTTAAAGAACCATAAGAATGCCATAGGATGGAATCTCTCTAATGTAAAAGGAATCAGTCCTTCAATTTTCATGCATAGAATTTTACTGGAGGAGAATGCTAGACAGATAAGAAAATTTCATATAATATTGAACCCAACACTTCTGGAGGTTGTAAGGAAAGAAGTAACCACACTACTGGCTGCTGGAATCTTTTTTCCTATATCTGATAGTAAATGGGTAAGTCCAGTTCATGTTGTTCCTAAAAAAGGTGGATTTACAATCTCAAGGAATGAATTTTCTGATCTTGTCCCCATAATGCTTCCAAATAAGTGGAGAATGTGCATTGATTATATGAAACTCAATTTGGTTACAAGGAAAGACCCCTTCCCATTACCATTCATGGATCAGGTCTTCAAAAGACTAGATAGGAAAACCCACTATTGTTTTCTGGATAGATTCTATGGATATTTTCAAATTCATATTTTACCAGAGGATCAAGAGAGAAACACCTTCACATGCCCCTTCAGAACTTTTTCATAAAGATGGTTGCCCTTCGGTTTATGTAATGCCCCCGGAACTTTTCAAAGGTGTATGGTAAGCATATTATCTGATTTTTTGGAAACTCACATGGATATTTTTAGGGAAGATTTTAATATGTAAGGATAATCATTTTAAATCTATTCGAAAAGCTTGGCACGTGTGCATGAAACATGCATTGAAAAGAACCTTGTTCTAAATTATGAAAAATGCCATTTTATGGTTGATAAAGGGATCATTCCTGGGCATCTTGTGTCTCGTGATGGAAGTCAAGTTGATCAATCCAATTTTGAGGTCATTTGTTCATTACCATACCCAAAAACTGTGAGAGATGTGAGATCCTTCCATGTGCATGCTGGATTATATAGAAGATTCAGTAAAGATTTCAGTACGATTTCACTTCCATTGTCCAGATTACTCCAAAAATATGTCACATTTGTCTTTGATGAGAATTGCATAAATACATTACATGAGAGGAAAGAAAGACTAATAAACCCTCCCATTGTTCAGCCTCTTAAATAGGACATTCCCTTTGAAATAATGACTGATGCATTTGACTTTTCTCTTGGGGTAGTATTGTGTCAAAGGACAGAAAAGAAATATCATGTGATTTCCTATGCCTCCCAAACTCTAGAACAAGCCCAATAAAACTACACAGCAATTGAGAAAGAACTGTTGGATGTTCTCTTTGCTCTAGAAAAATTTAGAAGTTATATGCACGACTCCAAGGTGATTGTTTTCATCGATCATTCTTCAATCATATTCGTGATGAAGAAACATGACGCAAAACCAAGAATTTTGAGATTGTTCTTGCTTTTACAAGAGTTTGATGTTGAAATAAAATACAAGACATGATGTGAGAACCTTGTTGCTGATCATTTGAGCAGGATACCATATATTGAGAATAGAAAACATCAGATGTGTCCACCAATTACTGAAATCTTTCTAGATGAGGATTAATTTGATGATCAAAGTGAAATACCATGGTTTGTTAATATTGTGAACTATTTGGATTCTAATTATCATCCCCACTAGTTTACCACACATCAAATTGATAAACAAGTGAGAGATTCAAAGATATACATTTGGGATGATCCTTATTTATAGCACATTTGTAGTGATCAAATGATACGAAGATGTATTCCGAACTCTGAATTTTAATCCATCCTACATTTCTGCCACACATTAAATTGGGGAGGAAAATTTGAACCACAGTGAACAACAAGAGAAGTTCTTGATTTTGGATTGTATTGGCCCCCCATTTTTAGAGATTATTTTGAATTCTGTAGAACCTGTAAAAATTTTCAATTCAAAGGAAACATTTCCAAGAGGAATGAGATGCCACAATAACAACTCTACTTTGTGATGTTTTTGATGTATGGGTAATGGATTTTATGGGGACTTTTCCCAATTCTTTTGGATATCTATACATCTTGCTGGATGTTGATTATGTTTCCAAGTGGTTAGAGGCTATCCCCACCCAAACTGATGATGCAAAAATTGTGTCCAAAGTTTTGAAAGGAAATTTGTTTTCATGGTATGGATTTCCAATGTTTCTAATTACTGATCAAGGTACCCATTTTTATAATAGGCCTTTGGAATCTCTTATGATGAAATATGGTGTTAATCATAGGGTCTCTATGCCCTATCATCCTCAAACAAATGTATTGGCTAAGTTGTCCAATAGTGAGATCAAACAAATCCTAGAAAAAATAGTGAACCCAAATAGAAAGGATTGGAGTTTGAGACTTGATGATGCTCTTTAGGCCCACAGAACTGCTTTCAAAACCCTGTTTGGAATGCCACCGTTTAGATTGGTCTATGTAAAAGAATTTCATATACTAGTTGAGTTAGAACAAAAATCATATTGGGTTGTAAAAACATGTAACATGAACCTATATTATAGTGGGAAAGAAAGAAAATATTGTTTGCAGGAGCTGGAGGAGATCAGAAAAATTGCATACGAAAGCTCTTGGTTATACAAAGTGAGAATAAAATCCTTTCATGATGGGAGGATTCTCAACAAAAACATCAAGCAGGGAGACAAAGTTCTGGTTTTTGATGATATATTTAAACTCTTCCTCGATAAATTTCATTCTAAATGGTATGTCCCATTCATTGTTACTCATGTTTTTTATTTTTGTGCAATACAGATTAAAGATCCAAAAAAAGGGACACCATTCACTATCAATCAGAATAGAATGAGGCTATTTCGAGAAAATCATCAATATCCTCCATGGGAGGATATTAAACTTCATGAAGTATAATATAATTGATTCCATGTTTTGTATTTCCTTATAATTTAATTTTTTTATGTTTTTAATTTCCTGAATTTCATGATAAAAAATACTAGACAATGAGGACTTTACATAGAATATGTGTGGGGGGACACGATGGTGGGTAGATTAGTTTTTTACAAGCTTTTGTTGGAATTTTTTTCAATATTTCCGTCCATTTTTATCATGTATCTTTTTCAAATTTTATGCATTTTCTTTTCAATTATTTTTTTCCTGCTAAAATAAAGGAAAAGGAAAAAAATATTGCAATATCTTGAATTTCTTTTGAAACTCATGCGACGGAGTCAACCAACTGATCCTTTGAAACTGAACATAAATAAATGTTGAAATTTACATTGTTTCATGTTCAAAAATTTGGAAATTTCTTGAAATGACCACTGATTTTTAAATCTCAAGGCACATATCACTGACATTGTAATTGAAATTTTCATTCTTTTGAGGCCTCTGGACCAATTTTTTTATCTTCTTCACATTGACCTCTATCTTGAGAGAACTAATTCGTGTTTGTTTAAACCAGAACATGATTTATTTCTATCAAAACATCAGTTCTGAGATACTGGTGATTAAAATGATTGAGGAATTTGTTTAGATATTGGAGCCTCATTTTATATATATTCCATTTTATTTCTTCCTTCCTTGAAAATATTATCTTTCTTGATCCCTTAGTAGCCATGTATTGCCTATTAGATCAGCCACATTACAAGGCATGTTTCTCTTTCCATCCTTATCTTGAAGTATAAATGCATGATGTAGTTGAACTTAAGTGTGTGGGGGGGGAAGATGACTCCTAATGTGCTACATCATTTTGTATTGCTTTGAGAGGAAATTAAAAAATTAATGATATATTTGTGATGCTGGAATATATTTTTTCTGAGAGCTGTGCCTATCTGGAGCTCTCAAATGAAATGGAGCTATGCCTTTCTGGAGCTCGCAGTATAAATAAGTTGTGCCATGTCTTGAGCTTTTAAAAATATACCATATTTGATATTGAAATATTGATGGGATGGGATGGAAATATTATGATCTAAGCGGATTTTTTTTCATAGGAGAATATAGAGGAGACCATACTAGAGTGAAAATTCGAATCATTCATTTCTGCTTCAAAAAGAGCCAAACCCTCCTTATTCAGCCATAGAATTTTCAAATTTGAATCCTACCAACGCCAATCCAAATAAAAACCATGTAAATTCCTCATGATAATCACATGTTCATGGCTCACATCGGGTGGAGATGTAATGTTTTATCAATTCTATGGTTATTCTTGCATGAGTTGGATGAGAAAAGCCTTATTACAAATCTATATTGTGTGCTGAGAGAAAATGAATTCGAGGTAAGTGTATTGTGTTCATAAGAAGTAAAAATTAGTGGAAATGGATTTAATGATATTAATTGAAAATTTTAAATATTTTCCGTTAATGAGGCATGATATCTTTTTAATTCTTTGTGGTAAATTGGTAAATTCCCTTGGTATGTATTTTATTTTCCTTGATTCTATGCTCACCTGTCCAGGAGCCTAAGAGCCATGTCTGGGGGAATTAATAAAGATAATATTTCCACTATTTTTAATTCCTATTATAATGATTTATGACTCACCAATTTACCAATTTGATCTTATTTGCAACAATTTTGGATTTAGAGTGTGTTTTCTGATAAAAATTTTAATTTTCATAATTCTGGATTTTTAAGAGATGTTTATCACAGGGGTATTTTAGTCATTTATCATAAAATATATTTCAAAATTTTGAGATTAAAATTTTGTTTGATCCATTATTGTATTTCCATAAACTTTGTCTTCAGGACGAGGGTCATATTAATGCATCTTAATGCCCCAAAAATCAATGAAGTTGACAATTTTTCTGGGCAGACTGCGTGGACCCCACCATCTCTATGGAACCATAATTAAGCCTAAACTACTCCAAATGATGGGATTATACTTTGATATGAAATAGGACTCCCAAAGGAATTCACAAAATTTATTTCATTCCCTTTGGTATCCGTTTTGGTTGCCATTGAATGATAGAGTTGTGAAGGAAGCTTCTAGGAAGCTTCATCCAGAGAAAGTGATTGACAATAAAAAAATCATAACTCCTCTTTGACGCGTCCAATGAGTCAGAAATATGGAGGGAGGATGGAAAACACAATTATGAACAACATTAATTAAGAGGTACATCCGTTAATCTTCCAGTTTATGGGTTAAAAATGTGACATTGTTTTGAAAATGATATCTATCTATAAAAGGAGAGGAGCTCCTACCTCTAAATCACATTCCATTCATCACCACACCACTTGTAACGAAGGTATTTGGATTCAGAGAGAAAAGTGGAAGGTGTAGATTGAGATCATTAAGAAGATATCATCCGTTGAGGATCCAATAGAGAAGATGAATACTTCTCAAGTGATGCAAGGCTAAGCGGCAAGTGGTTGCGGACGATGACACCTGACAGACACTCTCTTCCGAGTTTGGATTTTAATATATAATATCTTTTTGAATTTCTCTTGACACTATATTTTTGAATGAATCTGGTTGTTTTATTTCATAAATATATTTCCAAAAAAATTGTTTTGATCGTTCTTCCATCTAGAAAGTAGAAAAATTGGCTTCAATATTTAGAATTCTTTGGAGCGGTTTGGCCATTGAGCATAGTGAATTCAATTAGGTTCAATTACTTGGAGGACTTTAAGTAATTGAATCACTTCTATAGGCGGTACCACAATCATATTGAAGTCATAAATATGATGTCTTTTCAAATTTTAGTATACACCTGGGGGGTCTTTGGGGGTACATTTAAGAATTTAAATTAAGAGATATTTTTTTATTTACAAGGAAGAGGGGAGTGTCCGAGAGGGTGAAGCTTGTCTAAGACCTCTATTTTTATTCGTAATTTCAAACCCAATTTATCTTTATTTTAAAATTATTTCACATTAGAATTTAATTAAAATTTTATTTTCAAATTATTAATCAAATCTCCATTTTCATCTCTGTAAAAAAATAACAAAAGTGAGAGTTTTGCAACTCGAACTGTAACCTCCTCGAGAGAAAACCCTGTTGTCACCAATATGCTACATTAAAAGGGAAAATATTTATTTAAATTTTTATGAAAAGGAAATAATTACAATATTATTAAATATTAAAAAAAATCTCAAAAAATAAAATTTGGTATGTTTGATTATGTTTTCACCCTTATCTCTTGGTTTTATCCCCTATTAACCATTTTGGTAATTATCACAATATCAACATTTCTTTACTATTTTCGATTTAAGAAAGTAAATCTAAAATTAATAATGAAACATAAGTGGGCGTTGGTTGATATCATAAATAATAAACCAATAACATGTATGAGCATATGATTTTGATGAATTTTAAATAATTTAATTTAATATTTTTTAATATAAAATATCATCAATTTTATTTTTGGAAATACATGAAATATTAATATATAACAATTTTCCAACTCATGTGAAGTGTTTTAAAAATGCCATGAGTTAAAATATACTAAGTATACGGTACTAATTGAATCATACTATTAATCGTAGATAGGTTAAGATATTATTTTAAAACAAATAATTTTTTGACCCCTTGGTTAACAAATTTTATCCTCAAAAGTGTTATTGATTATTTCAATATTAAAGGGTTATAATTTTCACTATAATATATAAATTGGATAATAGATGTAAATATAGTGAAATTTTAGAAAAATTTCACCCTATTTTTCCTCTTGAATTATTTTAATTATTTTAAGTTATATAAAAAATAAAATTTAAAAATAATTCCTATTAATTGAATATTTGACACTTTTCAAATTATTATATTATTTAAAGACAAAATGATAAAAAATTAATTTGAATATAAACCACTAAAACATCCCTAATATGTTATATAAATATATTATTCATGGGATACTATAACAGACCCCTAAAAATTTATTTTTAGTATTTTTAAAAACAATTTACATGATTTTTCTACTAATTTCACAAGATAAGAGTCTATTTTGCATAAATACTAATGAAATACATTTTAAAGAAAAAAATAAAAATTAATTACCATAATAAAAAATAATTTATATTTAAAAATAAAATTTTTAAGAAAACGTAATTTTTTTCCCTTTCACTAAATATTATTGCTATATTAAAAGAAACAGAGTGACACTTTTTAGTTTATATTAAAATAATATATATATATATATATAATAAATTTTCAAAATAATATTAAAAGATTAAATAAACTTTAATATTATATGAGGATTGTTTATCCACATTTTTAAAATATATTAAAACATGTTTTTGGATTAATTTTTTTGTTTTCATATTATTTTAACATTAATTTCCCAATTTAAACATGTTGAAGTGACACATATTTACTACGGTTTCAATTCATAGTGAACAAAAATAAAATGGGCCTATTTTATAAACATTTACCTCATGATTCTAAATATATAATTAATTTTTCATGAATCAATTTCTATTTTTGGTTTAAATTAATTACTCATATAAATATATAACATAATGAAAAATATTATAAACAAATGAATTATTATGCCAAAAAAATATACATATACCAAAATTATGTATTATGATGAATAAAAGATATTTAATTATATTATTTCTACTTAAAGGATACTTATGTTCCTATTTGATCAAGGGATACTATTATTTATTTTTATTTAATGAAAATAAACGATAGTGTTATAAAATTAATTATTTTTAACTCTTCACTAAAAAAATTAATCATTCGATAAAAATAAAAAAAAATACACTCTAATGTAATATTTACATGATTATTTAAAAATAATTATCATTTTTATCAAATAAAATTTCTTATTTTTTCTAAATTAAATATAATATTCTCTTACAAACATAATAAGAACAATTTTTTAATAAAATATATATTTGAAGTAAAAACTGAAATTATAAGAAATGTGTCTTCTTATTTCATCATTATTAATAGATGAATTTTTATTGGGTTGGACATTTATTTATTTTGAATACTTCAGTTAATTCTATTAATTCATCTAGTTTAACGGCAGGTTATGACAATAACATTTAAATAATAGTATTTCATTGTTTTTTAAACTCAATGTTGTGTATTCTATAGGTTATTGAACTATGTGTTTTAGAAAATATCCGTATATTAAATATATAAGTGACTAAATAAATTAGAATATAATATTTATTGAATACAGGGGAATAAAAATTAAGAAAAAAATATAACTCCTATGATGAAGTATGAGTAAAAAACCCTTACCATAATCATTTATTTCCATGTAATTGTTTTAATAGAATGTATCATAAAGGTAGAAAAAATTAATTTACTATTTCATAACCTTATTTCTAAAAAATTAAATTTATATTCTTAATTAATAATAATTCTCTTCATGTATATGATTGTTATAATAACTTTTTAATATCAGGTGTTACTAATTTTACCATTTCAAATTAGGATTGTAAAACTTGTTTTAGACTTTCTTCGTCTACCAATGTTAATCACATAAAACCATTATAGGTACTGTAATTGATGTTTTAAAAATACCTATAATATTACAATTCCTTTACATGGATTTTTTCATCAAATTTTAGGAAGACAAAAACTGGGATGAACTAGTTTGAGGTAATTCAATAATTTCTAGGGATTTCGCTATAATGGTAATTAATTTTTTAAACATAATGAACCATATTTAGGATAAATAATAAATAAATATATCATAAAATCACAAAATATATAAACAAAAACCATTCATTAAGGGAATTTTTAATTACTGGGTGCATCCTTCCTTAATGGAGGTTGTCCGCACATATGCATGAATGATGAATTCCTTTTTAAATGAATAATTAGGAAAGTAAAAAAACTTATAATTTGAGGAAATTAAAAATAATATATAAAAAAAATATTTAGTTAATACATATTTTTGACAATTTAGGTTCGGTAGTGAATGAAAAATAGTCATGTTTATTCATGGAGTTAGTAGTCTAAACATTTTCATGTTTCACATATTCATTATTATTAATGGTAGTGGGAAAATGTGGTTAATTATTGAACCATACATAAAATGAAATATAAGAATACTAAGGATACTTATGTTATAATTTTATGACGGTTTAATATAATTTTATGAAGAATATGTTCATATAAACAACTCAAAATTGTATGAAACGATTTTTTCTTATCATTTTATTATCATTTAAATTTCTGTTTAACTATTTTTTTACATAATATAAATTCCAAGTGAGGATTTGTAAGAAAAAAAGTTCTTTTGGGGATTATTTGTATATTTTAACCCCAACTAAATAAAGAAATATTGGGCTTTCACTGACAGTAGAAATTGTGCTACCCAGTATGTATAGTTTCTCCAAACTGTGTGGGGCATTTCAGTGCTCAGCATTAGGCCACAGGGTTTTCCCAAACCATATGACCCATCAAACACCATGTGAAAACTATAAATTTTTTTACTAGATACAAAGCACATGATTTACAAATTGTTTCTTAAACCATGTATATGAATTATGAGATTCTCTATATTGGATTGTAGGATAAGCATGGTAGGTGCACAGTTTGGACAACCATGTGACCAAACAATGAAACCCCTTATTTTTTGCATGATTCTACCATTCTCCCATTATGGTATTATATGTTTAAACCCATTTTTTTATTCATCAAATAGATAGGAAACTCACCAATTTTCGTCGTTTCTCTATTAATCTTCTAATATCTAGAATTTTTTTTCTAAATTCATCCTCTGATTCAAGTTATGATAATATTTATGGATACCTACAAGTACGTTCCCTATTACATAGGATATTTTTTTATATTTCCATGGATAATTAATTTTTTTGAAATAATATAGAACTTTTCTTTGGTGTTCAACTATATTAAGATTCTAATAAAATTTGGTCCAATAAAAAGTATGGTTCTGGACTATTACTTATCTACAGGAAATAGGTAGGTTTTATAGTAATTATAACTCAAATTATAGTTTTTCATGTTGTCCCACATGCTGGACTCGATTTGTTTTTCCCCTAAAAATGAATCATCCTTAAATTGGTTTCATATTTTGGAATCTAATGACACTTTTAGATCCCAAAATACATTGTATGTCATTATCCCTAATGTGAGCCGCCCCTTTGGGTGCGCCCTTTATTTTCCTATTTGACATGCATTGTTATATAACCAAAACTCCCATTGGTGTGTCTAGTTAGACATCTAAAATTTGTAATCATAAATGATAATTGATAAGTGTAGTGTTTTGGTATGGAAAACACTATTATCAAACTATAATAAATTAATTGGGAAGTGATTGGAATGTCCATGACAACTGTTTTAATATAACAATGGTTACACCCTTGTTAAAGAATTATTCTATTTAACATGGATCCATCTAATGGGTCATTCTACGGAATGTTTCTTATTTTTGAATTATAATGAATAGGTATGGTTAAACTTTTCAATTATGGTATATGGGTATGTAAACCATTTTGAATTATAATGAATGAGAATTGAGACCCTTATAAATTATGATGAATGGGAATGGAGACCGTTGTAAATTATTATGATTGGGTATGGTGGACATTATGAATTATTATATATGGGAATGGAGTCCCATAAAATTATGTTGAATGGGAATGGAGACCATTAAGAGTTATTATAAATATTAATGTCTACCCTACTAACATGATACATGGGAATGACTTCACTACTATTATGATACACGAAAATGACGTCCATAATACATTGAGATTGGGAATGGAATCACTTGATACATTGGAAACTAATGCATCTATTCATGGATGTCTGAGTTTCACCTATGATCCAAACTGTTAGCCATATCCACATAAATGATTTAAAATGTCACTATATATATAGAACATATATATATATTAATATGTTTAATAGTTCAAATATTATTTATCACATGCCAAATAAAGTAGTATTAACATCATTTTTTCATGAACAATATTTGATCCCTTAATTGATTTTTATTACAATATATCATTTATATATCTACACCTTGCTCATATTATATTCACGAACTATGTATTTATAGACACCATTTGTGGTTGCCTAATGAGTTTTCATTACACTATATCTAGGTCATTGATGGTACCCAACAATATTATGTGGATCCGGGTAGGGATACGGTCAAATGCCCAGTGGTTAATACATGATTTGATTATTTCATGGGAGATGGGAATCACATGTCCAATATTTGGATAATGATGAAATTTAAGATATTCCTTTTGGTATTTCTTACCTTTTAAACATGTATTATACTCCATGCTTGTTTCCATTCCTGTATTTTTATTTTTAATAGACACATTACATTACATAATTTTATAAATGATGAATGATATTTTTGGTGTTGGATATTTTTTTGATTGGGTTTTTTACCTTTAATTTATTAGTTTTCATTTATTATACAGTTGCAATTTTTAAATTTATTTCACCACTATGATATTCTGATAATTAGGGTATAGTATCCATATTGTACCACCTTCGACCCTCACTGGTAGTTTGAATCCTCTAGTGTACGGGGAGATTCACTTGAGGCCATGTGACCCACCGGCTCGGGGCACCATTTAGTGGCGTCTAGATGGGGTTGTCAAAACATTATATTATGGAATTTTCTTTTCTTTTTTATTACTATATTTTAATACTAGTAAAGAGAATAAGAATGTTTTAGAGAATGGTAATGAGTTATTCTTGGTAGTAGCAAACCCACGTAGAGGGAAAACCCATATTATGTGAATGAGACTTGATGTTTCAGATTATTCTATTTAATATTTATTCGATTATATTATGTAGAAACACACTTGAAATATGGTTTTTATTATTATAATAATGTGGGTTTATATTTATACATCTCTCCTTGAATGATATAGAAGCATTCGCCGTGGATCATTTTAGGAACCTTATAGGACTAATATGTCATGCATTATTCCATTCCATGCAAGATTCATTACTTGAAATCATTATAAATGTTGTATATTCTATGAATGATCAATCTATTATACAACATAAATTTCTAAAAAAATATATTAGATAATTTTTTATTAATGTTATTCATCAACAAAAATGGTGTTTTCAGGTATAGTTTGATGATGTAACCTTATGTAACAAATTATCACACGCTTGAGTTATGTAATTAAGGTTACGTAGAACAAAAAATTAGTTGATTTGTAATACATAAATTCCATATATAATCTAAAGAGTTCATGAACCTCTACAGATTGGAAATGTTGATTTATATATTCATATCATCTAATATTACAGGTTTCATTATGTTATCAAATATAAATTTATGGATTTATATAATTTAACTACCAATTTCCAATAATAAATGAATTACTTCTATAAATTGTGTGTGGTAAATTAGATAATTTTTCTATTATTAAAAAGAACTAATTAATAATTATCTAATGTTCATAAATTCACTATTATGTGGTTATGCTAACAGAAAGTTAGTATTTGTTTCATCTATAGTCTACAAGTGATATTCCATATTCCTAGATTGTTATAGAGAAACAATGAGATTCAACCAGACCCTGTTGTATTATTGGGATGTAGGTAGTGACTCTCACATTCTTATTTGTAGATCTTATCACCCACTCCAAGCATCAGAACTATATAGAGGGGAGTGAATTTTATATAGTATGTATTGTACCAATCCTATTACTATTTATCTTATCCTTATCACTATAAATCAT
Source organism: Viscum album (assembly GCA_963277665.1). Classification (NCBI taxonomy): domain Eukaryota; kingdom Viridiplantae; phylum Streptophyta; class Magnoliopsida; order Santalales; family Viscaceae; genus Viscum; species Viscum album. The sequence continues at coordinate 1,949,492,982 of OY728136.1, read as the reverse complement.
ATATGAGTAATGTTTTTGGAATTTTTATATTTCTTCCACCAGGATTTCCTCTAATCGTGCTCGAGGATGGTAGTGACGACCAATATTTGGAGGTAGTGGTACATGAGAAACTAATGATACCTATGACAGTTCCACCATTGGAACAACCTATTATGCTTTATGTGGGAGATGATTTCCTGTTTTGGCGGAGTTTTTATATATTAAGCATATTATACAGGGAAATTCATGATCTACCCCTTCAGTGGGAGAGTTGACATATGAGTTTCTGAAACAATATACACTTGTTTTTTACGGGATAGTGGTCCCCAGGAAGCCGTGTTGTGGATTGATACAGTCTTACCTATTTTTAAGAATTTGGGGACACCTCCTAATAGGACAGTGAATATCACTATATTTATTCTTCAAGTATTAAAAAAAAGTTGGTGGGATATTCTGAACTAGGAAAGTCAATATTGTGAATTTATATGGAGGGATTTACAATCAAGATTCTATGATTATTTATTCTTGGAGACCCTATGAGATGATCATTCCAGAGAGTTCATGAACCTGAAGTAGGATTCCAGGACTATTACATACTATTAAGATAATTTTAAAAAACCACATATCTTTAAAACTATCTACATCATTAATAATCCCATTCAAGATAGATGACTTGAAGATGGGATTATTTTTCCTATTCAATTTGATGTGAATTTTTTCCAATTGATAATTAGGTATGATGTATTAAGAAATTTTCTCATCAGAGAACAAAACCTATCAGTAGATGATGGTATAGTTTGGGGTAGTTCGTAACTGAGATCATAAATTTGTTTGAATAGCCATTATAAATGATACTTCAAGACTTCACATGTGAGAAGTGAAATATAGGTGATTTCCACTGACAATTTCAAGGTTTCTCACCAATGTGGGAAGCTTATTCATTTGGATCGCCAATTTCATAGAGACACCATTGAGTGTCAAGTCTGTGGAAGGTTGTGGAATCTTCATCATATTTTTATTACCTTCCTTTATATTTCTAGTGGGAGATGGTATATATATTCTCTTCCTTCAGACATAGAAATAAGGGAACCTCGTTAGACTTGTAGTTAGAGTAATATTATGTGTACAATTATACAAGGAAGTCTTGGAAATGATTAAGATGCTTCAAATAAATAGCACCAATAGAGAGGAAATACTCTAGGTTGTCAGGTTGTAGCATAGGGATGTAGATCAAGCCATATATATTCAGGGTATCCTATACCAAATGAGAATGTTTACAATCAATCTACTATTCATGTTATGATTCTTGTATCATCTAAAATTATATTTTATTTATTCGATATGGGTTCTTCATATTTTTTCATCATTATGGGTACTATGGAAAACCATGGGATTGATATTCAAAATTTATATGGGCGTGATGATGATTCACACCCCTTTGGTTACACATTCAAAGAGTCTAAGAATATACATGCAATTCCTCTTTTAAGTATAAGACCATCACTTCTGATGGTACCTATTCATCCTTGATATGATGGGCTTTTATTCCATTCATGGGATGGATTGGTTGGTGCCTTATCATGCTTATTTCCAATCCTATAATCATAGGTTTTCTTCTTCATCATCATAGGGTAGTAATTATATTCATTAGGGTTAATCGGATGTCAAGGAATGTAAAACTAGACCATAGAATCATGGGCTAAGTGGAATGACCACCAATATTCCTAGACGTTATAAGGATGATCATGGGTTACATATGGATGAGTTACCTCCTATTGTAGATTATTTCAAGGATGTATTTATTAGTGTAATCTTTATACTAACTCTTGATAGAGAGGTAATACATTCTATTGATCTAGTTTCTGGAGATGCACTAGTATCCATTCCTCCTTATACGATGGTTACTGTTTATTTACAAGATCTCACGAGATAACTATAGGTTTTGAATTCTAAGTGTTTAATATGTCCCAATACTTCTCTGTGGGATTCACTATTATTTTTATAAAAAATGTGGGTGGAATAATCTATAAATGTGTGGGTTATCAAAATCACAATTAGCTTAATATCAGTAATATGCAACATTTTCCTCCTATTGATGACTTCTTTGACCATATCTAATGAACTAGAGTGTTATCGAAGAGTGATATGTGTTTCGAATATTACCATGTATGTTTTAGACCTACATGGATCCCATGTATGAAATTATATAGTTTCTATGGTTTTTATGAGTATATAGTTACGGTGTTCAGTATTATGAATGATATATCAATTTTCATGGACTTGATGAATGGGGTCATAAATCCCCACATAGAATCCTTTATCTCGTTTCTTTTGATGAAATCATAGTTTGTACTCATACTCTGAGTGACCATGTAAATCATTTATAGAATGTTTTCAATACACTGAGATAGTATTAGTAATATTATAGGCTCAAAAACTTCCACTTTTTGATCAACAAGGTTCAATTATTATGTAATATTATCTCATAGTTTGGAGTTCTATTTGACAGAGACGGGTTGAGAACTATAGTTACCTGAGGGAACCATAATAACATATTATATATATATAATTTCATTATTCCAGTTGTTTTTTAAAACGAGATAATAGGGGACTTCAATTGTTTAGAGTTACTTATTATTGTATTGGATAAGAAGAGTGTGAAGCTTATATGGTCAGAAGCATGTGAGAAAGGCATTCAACGGTTGAGCTGGATTCCTCTATATTCATGAGATACACTATAAATTTTATTATGATGTATCAGGTATCAGGTTAAGATCAGTTCTAATGTATGAATATGAGATCATTTTTTACGAGTCATGGATGTTGAGGCCCCATGAGTGAAACTACCGAATTCCTGATCCTGAGATGGAATTTGTAGTTCTTGAATTACAATTTCAAAGACATAACATTCCTAGAGATTAATTTTTGGGGTGTATCGACCACACAAGTCTTAGGTATATTTTCATGAACCAACCTGGGTCGACCCTTAACCGACCACCTGAGCTGGCCCCCAACATGTCCTGAAGGGTGTTCCTAATCCCCTTTGGATGGTAACTAGTTCTTAGAATACATACTAAACATGTTGGAAAAAATTGGCCCATAAATAATTGACAAGTATATAAAAAATACTGATAGAATAAAAACTAGCATCATAAAGATATTTAACTTCACATACCTCTATGGGACCTCATTGTTCACCACCCAACCCAAAACCAAGTTCACTCCAAGAGCGATACATCACAAATTGAACATGAAACTGAAAAGATAATTTAGGGGTAAGAACTGAAATACTCAGCAAGAAATCATCATTGAGTCCATGAAATTACTTTTTCAAAAAAATTCATTGAAAATTGTTTGAAATAAATTTTAAAAAATATATTTTTATACACACTATGCATTTCAAAACAAACAACATGTACCATTTCCCTCGTAATTGAAAACCATGTACAAGAATGATAAAGGAAGGTTTCGATTTCTCTTTTAAAACAACTACTTATGAAATCCTTTTTATGATAACCACAGATTCCTAATTTTACCAATAAAAATATAACAAGTAAAAAAGGAAAGGTTTCTATACAGTGAGGGAAAATTTAATAGTAATCCTCATAATGGGGAAACACAAAAATTTATAGGAATGCAGAGGAAGACCAGAACATACTATACATGTGACTCATCCTAGAGAGATTCCCTACCAAAGGTAGTCATAACACCCTAACACCCAACTGTCACCCAACCTGACCTAGTCGAGGGGCCCAACCCATAGCTATAAAAACAAATCATGCCCCTAATATGAGACACTAGCCAGTGCAAATTCTAAACTTGTGAAAAAAATTCGTAGTAAACCTGTTTGAAATTCTAGGTTCCCAGGTATAGTTCTCAGGGGGGTGTGCAATGGATTTAAAACAACAAGCCACAACTATACAACCAAAAACACCACACAATCCAGAATTACCCCCACCACCTCAAGGATAGTCTGTTTTTGTAACATTCAACACCCAATGGGGTCCTACACAGAGGACCCTCTCAATACCATTGATCAAAAACTAGGAATGTAACCCAACCCAATAAGATATTTATTGAACCATTTCAAAAATTCAAAATAGGCTTTATGTTCTTCTCATTCAGGTTACATTTGTCAGAGACAAATAAAAACCTTAAATCCCATTTTAAAACAATAACTAATTCCATTTTCATTATTCCCCTTCCCATTGGTATTTATGTTTCACACATACACCCTAACACTTCACACTTTCCAAATGGGATTTAGTTCAAATCCCATTCACCAAAATAAGAAAAAACCATGGATAATATACTAAAAGGGGACAAGCGGTCCTTCAACCCTTTAACGAAATAATATCCTTTTAATCAACACAAAACATGTCATAACATTCCACACCTTTAAAACCACCTTAATTAATTTTGAAAAATATAGAACCAATTATTATTAAATGAATGGAAGGGGACAGGAATGAAATATCATTAGAAAACCAATGTTTAAAGAAACGACCACTCCAAATCTCATCATCATTTGATGGCCCAACCATGGGTGCACTCCATGCATCTATGGATGTTCCCACATACAATGGAATAAAAAGTGACCCTTTACCTACCATTTTGAATGAACTACATAGACACACACTCACAATACACTATCACATTAAAACATTTCATCATGTTCTAAAGTTCATAAATCCACCCAATAAAAAACAAAAAAAAATCCATAAAAATATTTCTATCAACAATAAACTCCCTAGATATCCAACAATACCATTTGAATGAACCAGAAAATTATTCAAATCCTAATTGAATGGGATTTATATGTACATAAATATATAAGAATCCCAAAATCTAATTTCAATCAATTCAACCAACATGAAATCACTACCATAGATTAACTAATTATCATAGGTTTGAATCATGTTTTAGAAATTAAAAAACATATCCAACACACCAGTATGATTGAAATTGGAATAATGGGAATGGAAACACCTACCAAAAAATGTGTGATCATTTGGGAACATTATAGAAGGTGTAAAAACACTTTTTGGACCATTTTCACACAATAGATGATGAGGAAAACACACCCAACATGACTAGATGCATTTGAGTTTGGTTAAACAGAAAAGGGACCTCAAAATTTTGAATAAAATGCATCGATTGAGGATGTTCAAGGTTAGGAAGGAAGATGTCGGTGAGGGAGAGGTGAATTCATGCCGAAGTAGGGTGGATTAGGGCAGTCTCCAATGTTTAGGTCGAGTAGGGAATGGTCATCAGATTAGGGGCTCACGTCAATGGGCAGGTGGGAGCAGGGAGGTCGTACCTCCTGTAAGGAGGTGTTCATGGGGGAGGTACACCATAAATGGGATACTAATAATAGGTAGGAGTTCCAAAATATATTCCATAGAGAGGTAGTGAGGGGATTCCAGTAGGTGAGGGGGTGCGCTGCACTGCAATTCGAGCGGAAAAGAGGGGGTAGGGCTATGCAGATCAGGCATTGTGCATCATGGGTAGGGAAAGAGAGGGGAGGGTAGTATTAGGGTTTAAAAAACCAAATAATAATCATAATAATCATAATAATAATTTAATTATAAATATAATATTAAAGAAAATAAATTTATTCTTCATGATAATTTTGATAAAAATTGTCATAACAATATTAGTAATGTTCTTAATAATAGTAAAATTAATAATAATTCCAATAATATAATAATAATAATAATAATAATACATTATTAAGGTGTTATTATTTTAATAATTATTATTAGTAAAATATTATTATTCGTATTATTAATTAAACATTACTTAAAACACTCATAATATTTTTATAAATGCATTAGTTTTTATTTTATCTTTTTTTAAAATAATAAGAATATCAATGAGAATTTTAATAAAAAAATAAAAATTGTAACACATTTAATGATAATATTATTATTATCTATACAATAATATTATTATTATTACTATGAAAACATTTAACTTATTTTATTTCTATAAAATATTGTTTATTTCAATCATTAGGTATTGATCGGGAACCTTTTTCAACTCTATGGTTAATGTCAATGGTGTGATTCCCATGCACCAGTATGAAACCCATAAAACTCATCAAACATTTAAAAAATTAAACCAATGTTCAACTCGCAATGTGATGTGGCTAACTAGATCTGAAAAATAAAAAAATAAAATAACTTTTAAAAGGGTGGGGTATGATAAATCTCCGCACCAAAGACACATTCTTCCCCCAAAAATTCAGCAATAAAAAAATTAACAAAACTCAAGTCCATGCCTGGATAAAACCAATGGAAATCGAGAGCCTTGGGGTGACCATTCCGAACAGACTTCAATCATAACCAATTTTAGAAAACCCACTGTCCAAGGTTGAGGGGTTGACATTGGAGGGTTCTCCCTACCATGATAATTCACTAACATGGAATACTTGAAACCCAAACACACCAACCTAGGGGGATGACACGAGAACTTCCATAGAGAAATCATTTCGTTTCTCCACATGGAAAAAATAGATCCCTGGAAACATAAATGGAAATCTTTCTACAAAATGGCCCTGCCTCATAAGGATAAGAAATTAACTCAACACCTCCCACACTAACTGAATAAAATCTTTAACGCAACTAATGACTTGGGAATTACTAGACAAAAATATCCCCACATTCTAAAACCTAACAAAAAAACTAAACCAGTAAAATTAAAATGATTACCATGAAAAATGGAACATTGGGACACTGGGGTGGAGGAATCACCTACAAAACTGAAACACAATAGAGGAAAACCCCTAGAGAGGAACCCAAACTATGAAAGTTCCCAGAAACACTACCCATTAATTTCAGGAAACCAAACACCCCCAAAATGAATAGTACTAAGAAAAACCCCACAATCAGAATGGATTTGTTTATTCATGGGCCCAACACCCTTCATGGAATCTGAATAATTTAGAAACCTCTCTAAGAGTAGATAAGGCTGCTTTGAATTCAGTAGAATGATCTCATCACAAAGCCTTAACAAGGATGATCTTACAATGGAGAAAATAATAGAACCAGGAAACATTATATATTTTCATTCCAAAGATGAAAGCCTAATATGAATCAAGATTCCATAAATACTCATAAACTCTCGATATTGCGCAAGCTTCGCCCCAAGGCCTATGGATGAGCCTGGATGGCTGATGAATCTCCTGCCACACATTCAAGAATTTTCATCCTTCGGTACCCTACTCATCCATCATCCTAATGATTCAAATGAATGAAATAGTGGTTAGTTCTCAAAAGGATGAGACATTATGGATTATAATTACTGAACTAGTCATACTCGCGGCACCCAAGAAAAAGTTCAGACAAACATGGACTCGAAACTTACAATGATAGCATCTTAGAGATAGGTACCTCCAACATTAACTCCATGACATATGGGGATCCTTTGTAAGATCCAATTACCATTATCCACACCCCAAACACTAATGATGTTGGTACATAAAACATCCAATGGTGTTAGGTCCCGAATCCATGTGGATCAACCCTTTACGTGTTTTCAATGACCAAGGTACTTGTGTAAGGTATAAAAGATGTCTAGAGGAGTTTTTTCATAGAAATAAAGAAGAAGAAGTGGTACAAAATGTGACCATGGGGTAAATGATGTGTATTATATGGGTTTTAGAAAAATAAAACAAAGCTCTGAGGTGACATGTTTTGTCGGCATAAGTTTCCTCGAGGGGGTATAAGATGTGAATAGGAGGTACACGCCATTTAATTCCCAGCCACTAGGTGTGTTGAAGACACCAAACTGATTGGGTTTTAAAACCCATATAGATTGATCTCACACCTATTGACCCCAGAATACCAGGATGCCTCCCTCATCAAAGTTGGGGGTTTCCTTCATCTCGTAACATTTCCCCGCTTCCTTCTTCATCCCATCTTCAATCAATGGTAAGATCTACATCCATTATTTGGATTTCATCGATCTGTTTTTTTACCATTTATCTTTTCCATTATATGTTGTTTATGTTCATTTTTATAATGGAGGTTCTTTAGGTTGTTGTTGATGTGGTTGTACAGCAATATCCTCGGGTGGATGCAGTTTTAACAAGGATGGTGATAGTGATCCATTGCTTTGATCCATTCTTGAGCGAAGAACATTGGAAACCTTTTAAGGTATGGGATTCATTTCTTATTTATTATTTTACATGAAATAGTAGAGTTATCTTGTTTTATCATTTTGTATCATATTTTAATTGAACTAATTAAATACTTGAACATGATAAAAATAATTGGTTTGATCCCAAGTTTTTTCTTTGCATTATGATAACTATTTAACACTTTTTCGCTAGATAGTGTGATTTATATGAATTTCATGTTTTCATGTTGTACATTACAAAATTGGTTAAGAACATAAATATATAGTTAATTAATAATAAAGTGGACAAACATAGAGATATATTTAAATGAATTAGGTTGTTGTAATAATTTAATGATAATCAAATTGATGCCGATGTGCATGCCTTTTCATGATGGTTATTAAACATAAAGAATGTTGGTTCTTGTTGTTTATGGAATGTCAAATTATTTTTTTAATAATTTTTTGTATATATCATAGGTATCTAGTTAGGTTTCCCATAATTGTAGCCTATTAATATAGAATAAGTTAAATTAAGAAGGATTGTTGAACTTGTTTTTTGATAAAGGATAATTCTTATTACGGTTCTAAGTTACCCTCTTCCATGTAATGTCAAAGAGAATTATTCTAGTATATGTGAGTTCTCAATTCTGTTGAATGAACAATTCCTTGTTTAAGGGTCAACATCCCAGTCTTTATGATGTTTTTTTACTTGCTGATTGTGTTGTAATGTGATCCTAGATGGCTATTGTGATATGTGGGGGCATAAAAGACTGTTGGTTGGGGCAGAAGTTGATTCCTAGAGTGGCTAGATGCATCAGTTTATGCATGTGGGTGTCAGGGATGATACTAGAGATGATTATATGGGTTAGATGTGAATGATTGGATTTTTTCTGAATCTTTTTGGATGTTTATCTCCTTTAAATTCCCCACTACTCAATGAATATCGTCATGCTACCCTCCTTCTAAAAATAGTAGAATACGTGTGGGGTATGCCACATGATTTCCTTGTTTATATTATCAAGGGAGGATGGGACTATGCTCCTGCAATAGGATGAGAAGTATCGACAGGTATCCCATCTACGCACTGTGTTAATCCCCTTATGTTGTTAACATAGTTTTTTAGAATTCTGGTAATTATAGAATGTAATAATTCTATTAATAATTGATTAAATAAATTATGTTGACCCATGGGGTTAGAGCTTTATGGGATGCAATGTTGATGATGAAATTTAAATGAACAGTGGGCTTTTGGTGTGATGCTAATGAAATATAATGTGTAATTTGTTAATAGTTAATTAATATTTAAAAAATTATTTAAAGTAAAGTGAAAATGATAAAAAAGGGAATAATTTAATGTAATAAATCTCTTAAAATGATTTTGTTTTTATAGAATACCTAGTCTTAGCAGTAGAAGTTGGGAGTCCGATATATGTTAGCTGCATTGGAATCTAAGACTTGGTTATTCTCATAGTGTGGTTTTGAGATATAGTATATTCTGTAATTTTTGTGTTTCTATTTGCTACTCCACCATGTCAGTTTGGAAGACTGACTCCTTCAGGATTCTGAGACCTGGGGGTTTTTTCCCCAACATTCTGGTAGGATGAAGGATGGTTGACTACCCCCTTTTTCCCTACTCTCTTTTCATTGTAGTTACTTGTGATGGTAGCCACATCGATTAGTTTTTCTTATAAATATGTGTAGAGGGCTGTAATAGATAGTGTATATTCACACAAATATATTCTTAATATAGTTTATTATGGACTACTATATGTGTAATATGTATCGTATATGATGGATTTCTGTTCCTTACTCAGTGTATGGTTTGTAAGGGATTAGGGCATATTACTAGATGTATAATCCATGTTATGTGGGTTGTGGTGGATCTCGGAAAAAAAACTTGTTAGTTTTGGTTGTGTTTATGGGTTGGTGTTTCACCTATGTGTTGGTGGACAAGATTTGCATTTCATATAGTTCATGCGGTTTTGCTCGCCCAAGTGTCATCGAGCCGGCCTTTTTGGAGAGAGATGGCTTAGGACGAGTGACAGTGGTGAAAACCAGCAAACTAGTATGGAAGTAGTAGTGGGGAACCATTGATATTATTTATTATATTATATACTCTTGTATGTGATACTTGATGAGAGTATCCATGGTGAGGATGGGAACATCGTATACCTATCTATCATAAAAGTTAGTTTCACTTGTTGTTCACTTTCCTTTAACATGCTTTCTATACTATTGATAAAAGAGGCCCCTGGGAGGATCCTACAATGTATAATATTATACGCACCTGACATATTTATATATACTGTTTTTCGGGTCACATGGAGGAGGTTAGAGACCAGGTTGGTTACTTCATGCTTTGGGTTGTAGTATCTGTTTAGGCTTTGTGGTTTTTTTTTTGTTTTTTTACTTTCTGTTGGTACTTGTAGTTTTACCTTCCTGTTGTAGTAGTTTTTCATGACATTACATTTTATTATATGTATTTTATTTTATATTACTATCTATGTTGGAGTTTTTTGGTGTCTATATTAAATCTCTCTTCAGAATGTGTTCTCTTAGAGGGTAATTCCTCCCATTTGTGTGTTTACTATACCTTTGGTTCTATTTTACAACCTAGGAATTTCTGGAGACTGGAATCAGTGGATCACTATCTCCCTTCTCACATTTTCAGCCCATGAAGGGTACTACTTTTGGTAGGGGGTCTTGAAATTTTTTTATTAGAGGTGTAATTGAAGGATATTATGGATATTGATGTTAGGCACAGGTGAGGTTGCATTGGTTGGTAGGGAAACAGAGTTAGTAAATTTTAGAAAATTATGCAAACACTATATACCGGTCGAGACATATCTGTTTAGGGCACCCTGTGATCTGATTCCTAAACCTTTATGTTTACAGTGGATACTAAATGAGTTGATACTAGTTGCAGGATAGAGACCTAGAAAAGGATCATGCATCATTATTCATTATGATTGTGTTTGAGTGGGTAGACCTTGGGATAGGTTAACCTACTATTAATAAAAATTATTAATTCATTAATGTCAAGACATCAATTTACCAGGTTTCAGAGATCTAACTATTATTTATTTTGTAGGTATCTCTCCAGGTCGACTTCCTCATTAGGTTTTCACAGAAGATGTCCAGCAGGTGGTGCTGGCAGATCGTATCAGGGTAGAAGTTGACGGCAATGAAACTTAGAGGAGGACACTACAAGAGTTTCAATTCCACTATCTACACAATTATGAGGGATCTATTTTAGATGTATCTATATTAGATTAGTTGGAGGAATTTGGGATATTCATTAGCTTTATCAATGCTCGAATGGAGCACTAGGATTCGTTGGTTGTGATGATGCTATGTGGGGTAGTGAGGCAGTGGTGGTTCTTGTTCCTCAGGGGTATCGATGAGTTGAAGATCTCGTGGGAGGAGTTTTGAGACATGTTCGGATTCGAGTTTCGTTCATTGACCAGGAAGGAATCCAGTCACTAAAAGAATCTTACCCTTGGATAGGGGAGCCCTAGTGTGTGAGGGTTTGGAACCCATTTCAGGAACATTTTATGATATTCCTCAGACCTATTTCAATAAGAGGAGGCTATAGTGGGGCATTTGGAGGAGGCTTAATGTCTAGAGATCTAGTTCCATGTCACCATTTTTTTGAAGAAGACATATCTTGATGTTAAGTCGAGAGAAGAGGTCATCGAGGGGATGTTAGCTAGAATTAGATTATCAGAAGAGTGGAGTTCTTAGGATTCCTTCCTATGTGAATTTTTGGACTGAGGTCCGTAGTTTTCTGGGATGGAGAGTTTTTGTTTTGTCAAAGTAGGTCCCAGCCCGCAATATCTCATTTATCTAGGGGTGGGATCCTTCAATAGTATTTCAATGGATATGGTTCTTGTTTTTTTATGGAGGTCTAGGACATATGTAGCGAGTGTGCGCAACCATTCAAATCATTCATCATGCACTATTTGTTCCTCTCTAGGTTCCTATGTTGAGGTAGCTCCAGCTGAGGTAACAGCATTAGGTTCCACTAGCTTTGGAGCAGCAGAGGGCAGATGGGGTAGAGAGAGGATAACCCCATGATGCTCCCCATACTTTGAGAGCAAAACGTGGCTCTAGTGGTGGTCATCCTTAGGATCGGAGAGGTCATGGAGGAGGTCGTGGTCAGCATCAGGCTTTAGTGTTTCCATCTCCATGTGAGCCAGATATTTTTCGGGGTACCCTTTTCATTTTTTACCTGGGTGAATGCCTTGTTTGATTCATGATTGATGATATCCTTCGTATCACCTACCCTTTTCCATGATTAGGGACTTAAGGTAGAGAAGCATCCAATTCCCTTGGCCATGACTACACCATTTGGAGGTCTATCTGACTTGTTTGATGTTTTTAGAGAATGTGAGCTAGTGCTGGGGTAGCACCTATCATGGGGATATTTCCTATGTTTATGAATAAAACGATATGATTTCATCCTCTTCATGGATTAATGGTAATCAGTGTAGGAAATCATGGATTTTTTCAAGAGGCAGGAGTGTTATTCGATGATGATGGAGAGGCCATAGTTTTTTTTGGGGAGCAAGATCCTCATATGGGTTAAAGGAGTTTTTCATACTTGTCATCCATAATGGATTACGTGATGTTATGTTCTTTAGTGATTCAGTAGTTGGTGTTTCCTAGTTCGTAGAAGAGTACCCTGTTGTCTTACCCAAAGCGGTTTTAGCATCACCCAATTTACAAGAGATCGAGGTTGGGATTGAGTTATAGCCAGGTGCATCTCTAATCTCTATGTCTCTATATAGTATGTCTTATTTTGACTTACTAGAGATGCGTGTTGAGGTTGATAGTCTGTTATAGTTTTCATTTGTTTGGTCGAGTGTGTCACTATGGGGTGCACCAATTTTTTTCATGATGAAGGTAGAAGACAGTTTGTGGTTATGTATCAATTATTGTCTCTTAAAAAAATGGATTTGAAGAATCTCTATCCTCTTTTTCAGATTGGTGATTTATTAAATCTATGAAATGGTGAATGTTGGTTCTTAAAATTGATTTACGATTAGTATATCATCAGATGTGTCTGAAGGATGAAGATATCCCAAAGACAACATTCCGTTTTCGTCATGAGAATTAAGAGTTCTTTGTAATATCATTAGGTGTGAAAAATACTCAAGCTAGGTAAATGGGGTTGATAAATGTTGTATTCCTTTAGTTACTAAATATGTTCATGGTATTTTTCATCAACGAAATCCTTGTGTACACTGGGACTGAGGAGGAGCATGAAGTGCAACGACATTCCATTTTGCGAGTTCATCATCAACCTCTTCTATTTGGGAAGTTGATGAAGATTGTGTTTTGGGATCAAGAAGTCCATTTCTCAGGGAATGTTATATCCCATCACATAGTCGTTTTGTATCCTTTGAAGATAGAAGTATTTATGTCTTGGGTGACCCCCAAGACACTAACGGTGGTGTGATGTTTCCTTGGTCTCACAACCTTTTACAAGAAGTTTGTAACAGATTTCTCTTAGTTTGAGACTACTTTGAAAGCATTGACCATGAAGGATGAGGTGTTCATGTGGACTTATCAGTACTAGGTATATTTTGATTATCTTAAAGATGAGTTATTAAGTGCTCTAGCTCTGTGTCTTCCAACTGAGGGAGTTTAGATTGATGTTTTCTGAGATGCTTAGCATCTGGGGTTAGTCTGTATTCTAATGAAATATAGTTCAGTTATTTCTTATGGATCTTGTAATTTTCATCCCCATGAACATAACTATTCCCCCCATGATTTTTAGTTACTGTATGTGGGATTTTCTCTAATGTTGTGGAGAGATTACCTCATTAGAGATCACTTTGTGGTTTTCAACAATCATAAGAGTCTGAGGTGTGTTTTTTAACATAATGACTTGAACTTACAGAAGCATCGATGTATGGTGTTCTTAAAGGAATATTACTTTGAAATATCCTATACACCATGAAAGGGGAATATTGTAGAAGATGCACTGAGCAGGACATCGTGTAGTGATGCAGAGTGTGAATTTGGGGATTTCTAGAGATTGATGGAAGACCTTTTGGAATTAAACCTCAACATGGGAGATGTTGGGGGATATAGGATGTCTTTTTCAGATGACGGTACAATCATCTTTGGACCAGTAAGTGGAAGAGTCCCAGTTTGGGGATCTAGAGGTGGGGGTCTAGAGAGTCTGAGATGTTTATATCAAAGACCTTGATGTTTGGTCTAAGGATGAACAACACCAATTTTTATATCAGGTATGGATATTCATTACTTTTCTAATGTGTGAGATGGTTCTAAGATAGTTACTTAGTTTTTCATTAGAGTTTCATCCTGGTAGGAAAACGATGTACCAATCCATTAGGAGTTAGTTTTGGTGGCCCGGTCTGAATCACACATTTTTCGAAGTTTGTGTCTTGATATTCGGTCAGCCAAAAGGTGAAGGTTGAGCAACACGTCCCTGGTGGTTTTCTCCAACCATTAGATATTCCTCAATTGAAGTGGGACGACATCTTGATGGCCATTGTTATTGGTTTAACTCACGATCATGGATTCCACGATACTATATGGTTGTAATTAGACTGTTTAATGAAATAATCCCACTTCATAGAGATCAAGGATTCAAGCTCGGTAGATTTTTTTTTCAAGTTAGTATTGGGAAGGAGTGGTGAGACTCCATGGAGTTTCGAGGATGATCATTTTTGATTGAGATCCTCATTTTACCTTGAGGGAGTGGAGAAGTATTTATCATGCTTTTAGTTCTTAGATAATCCTTAGCACTTCCTTTTATCCAGATACAGATGACCAGACAAAGTGTATATTCCAAACTCTTGAAGATAAGTTTTGATCATGTGGACTATAAATTGGAAGTTCTTGGATGAGTCACCAACCCTTGGTGGAGTTTAGTTAAAAAAATATTTTTTATTCCACCATTAGTATGGTGCCGTTTGAATCCATTTATGGCTTAATTTTCTGTTCTCTATTGTTCTAGACTGGGGTTGGAGAGTCATCAAGTCTCAAATAGGAACTAGTGCTGAATATGATAGAGGTGGTTCAGGTGATTCATGAGAGGATAAAGGCTACACAGGATTGTCAGAAATGATATGATGGTCAAAGAATGATAATTTTGGAGTTTTATGTTGGGGATCACATGTTTCTGACGGTGACTCCACATTGTGGGTAGGGATGTTTTGTTCATGGGAGTAAGCTATCTCTAGAGTTTTTTAGTTCTTTATATGTGTTGGCTCATGTTGGAGCCATGGCATATCTGGTAGAATGTCCCCAATAGATGAGTCGAATACATGATTTTTTTTCATGTTTCATCGCTCCGTCTTTATCTTCATGTTGAATATAGATTATCAATTGGGTATAAATCGATGTTGGCGATGATACATCCTTCGGGGAGTGACATGTGGAGATTTAAGAATACAAGGAGATGGCGGTGCATGGGGATTATATCCCCATGGTTCGTGTATTGTGGAGACACAATGGCATGGAGGAGAGTACCCTGGAATGTGAGTCATAGTTCTGTGCTATGAATCCCAAGTTTTTTATGTTTTTCCCTTTTCATTGTGACTATGATTGTTTTGTGGTTATAGAAAATTCTTATATTTGAGTTGATATCTTTTGTTGCTTGTTGCATATTGATCACTTTGAGAGGTATCTCCCTCGAGAGAGCATTTAGGATGTATTTATGGTTGTCGTGAGGTGTCTCAGTGTTATTTGATGTGGTTAAGCTCTTGTGGTGGCAAAAGAATTGAGAGGTATCTCATGGTGTGGTTGTTTAGAAAACCCCTTTTCTATTTATGATCTAGGATGGGTTTGGATTCTCAATGGTGTGAATTTTTTTATAGGTATCTAATGTAAGAAACCAGATTTGTGTGGATCGACGATTTGTGTGTTTTTGAATACCAAGGTTCTTGAAGAAGGCTGGGAAGAATTATTGAGGATTTTGGTTGCAGAAAGATGGAAGCAGTGGGGGTACATGTTGTTACCTTGGGGTACAAGACGGGCACAATTTAGGTTTTAGAAAACTAAAATGAAGCACCGAGGTGATGAAATTTTTGGCATAAGTCACCTCAAGGTGGTACACCATGTGATGAAGAGGTACACATTGGGTACATACCCACAACATGGTGTTTTAAAGACATCCAGACGCTTGGGTTTTTCAATCTTTACAACTTGAGTGAAACCCCTCTCGACCCCAGATAACACGGATTCCTCCCTCTTAAATATTTGGGGATTCCTTCATCCTAGATCAGTTCCCTGCTTCCTTCTTCAACTCTTCTTCAACCTAAGCTTAGATTTACATCAGTTCTCTGGTTTTCATCCATCGTTTTTCCCCATTTACTATTTTTAATGATATAGATTTTTATCCCCATGGTTATAAGGGAGTTTCATTTGGTTGGTGTTGATGTGGTAGTTCCATGACATCCCCACGTGGATGTAGTTTTTGTGGGGAAGGGATCATGATCCGTTGTTTTGATCAATTCTCAATCAAATAACATTGTAAACCATTTATGGTAATGTATTTTAGGCATCTCTATAATTTTTCATGAAACTATATAGTTGCCATGTTTTATCCTTTTAGATCTCACTGTAATTGACCTAATAAAATACTTGAACTGAATTAAAAAAATAAGTTTGATCACATGTTGTTTCCTTGCACTATGATAACACTTCACCTCTTGATTTTCTAGATTGTGTGATATATGTTCTTTTCTTGTAAGCATTTTTTTTCTTGATGATATTGGTAAATAACATAAATCTATAATTAATTGATTATTAAATGGATAGAGATAATGAAACATGTAAAGGAATATGGTTTTTTTCCTAATTTGATGTTAATAAAATTGATGTAGATGTGCATGCCTATTCCAGTTGGCTACTAAACCTGAAGAATGTAGGTGAATGTTATTTTAAGTCATGTCAAATTATTTTTTTAATTAATTTTTGGTAGATATGATAGATTTATAGTCAGTTTCCCCATAGTTAGAACCTACTAATAAGGAATCAGTTAATTCAAGATTAATTAATGAACTTGTTGTTTGGTAAAAGAAAATTCATGGTAGGGTTCTGATTTTCCCTTTTTATTTTAAAGGCCAAGAACCTAATGATTGTATCTATGAGAGATTAATGTTTTTGAAGAATGAATGACTGGTTTTAAGGGGAAAGAGAACAATTGATATTATATTTGTTTCCTTCTTATTGTGTTCTGATGTGAGCTTGGATGGTTTTTGTGATATGTAAGGGCAGAGAGGCCCATTGGTTGTGGTATAATTTCATTAATTGAGTGTCGAAATGCATCTGATTAAGCATGTGGGTGTTGGGGGGACAACAGAAATGATGATATGGGTTGTATGTGAATGATTGGATGTCTGATAAATCTTTTTGGTTTTTTATCTTCTTTATATTCCACACTACAAAAGGCAGATGGTATTTCTACCCTCCTTCCAAATTGAAGTGAAGATGCATGGGTTATGCTATGTGATTTCCATGTTTAGTTTATCAAGTAAGGATTATCCTATGCTCCTGATATAGGTTGGAAAGACTAGACTGGTATACCATCTACTCACTATGTTGATTCCCTTGTGATGGTGGCTTAGTTTTTATTTTCTATAATTCTGAGTATTATGGAATGTAATAATGCTTTTAATGAATTATTGAATAAATAATGTTAACCCATGGGTTTGGAGCTCATTGGGATGCAATATTGAGGTTTAAATTTAACGTAATAGTGGAATTTGGGTGTGAATCTAATGAAATATAATGTGGAATTTTATAATGATTATTTAATATTTAAATAATTCTTTAATTTAATGTGAAACTGATTAAAAGGGAATAATGTAATGTAATAAATATCATAAAATGGCAGTGGGCTTATAGGATACATGTCTTAGTAGTGGAATCTATTAGTCTGAGATATGTTAGTTGTGTTTGAGTCTAAAACTATGTTATGACCATAATTTGGTTGTGAGATATAATATATTCGGTACTTTTTGTGTTTCATTATGCTTCTCCACCCTATCATTTAGGGAAACTAACAACCTAGGGATTTTGAGCCCTATGGGTATTTTCACCAACATTCTATTGGGAGGATGGATGGATGAATACCCACTTTAGTGCCACTCTATATGTTTGTTAGTTACTAGTTCTGGTAATCACAATGGTTAGATTTCCCCATATATGTTCACAGATGGTTATAATGGATTTTGGATATTCAACACATATATTTCTGATATAGCTTCCTATAGACTACTATAGTTTTAACATATATATGTTTGGATGGATTGAGGATACTTACATGGTGTACAGGCTATAATGGCTTGAGGTATAATACCTGGCGTATGATATACATTATGCAGGAAATCATTTTGTTGCATAGGGTGCATGTGGTAGTGCACACCCAAGTGTCTTCGGTCCAGCCTTTTTGTAGAGAGATAGCTTAGGATATGAAATGTTGAGGAAAATAAGAAAACTAGTGGGGAATTAGTAGTGGGGTACCCTTGAAATTATTTATTATTTTATATACTCTTTTATTAGGTACGTGGTGAGAGTATCCATGGTGAGTCAAAGAACATAGTATACCTATTTAGCTAATGTGTTTGTTTCACTTGTTGCTCACTGTTCTTTAGAATGATTTCATTACTTTTTCAAAAGAATCTCTAGGGAGGATCCTTCTATGTATACTTTTATATGCACCATATGTATATATATAAACTGTTTTTTGGGTCACTTGGAGTAGGTTGGAGATCATGCTGGTTATTACTAGCCTGGGGTTTCAAGAGCTATATGGGCATCGTGGTTGGTGTCGTTTTGACTTTATTTTGGTACTTATAGTTTTCCTTTCTGGTGGTAGTAGTTATACCTGACATTGCATATGTGTAGATGGTATTTCTTTAATATTTCAGTCTGAGTTGTAGTTGGTTGGTGTTTTCCTTATCACTCTCTATCGCATGTGTTCTCTTAGATGGTAATTCCCCCCTGTTTGTGTGTTTACTATACCCTCGGTGCTAGTTTCCAACCCAGGGCCTACTGGGGGAAGTACTCAAGGGGTCACTATCTCCCATAACACATTGTCGGTTTGGGATGGGTACATCTTGTGGAGAGGGGGTCATGACTAATTGTCTAAAAAATGGACCCTCAAACAAACCTGAAACGACCCAAATCTGAACAACCGTAGGAGTTACCAACAACCCAAAGACACACACTATCTCCACGAACCACCTGACTTCCTCTAGAAAATATCAATTACCAAAATAAATAGGTAAAACATGAAAATAATTGAGAACTAGGAATGACTAATTAACAACATTTGGTGCACTTTCTAGGCTGCACATCCAGAACAACACAAAAACACAACCTGAAACCAGCATCAATCCCTAAACACAATCAAAAGCAACTCCCATAGATCAAAACAACTATCTCGTAATCCAAACAAATTGATCACCACTAAACACATGTATTCAAAAATACCATTTAATATAAATATCTAAAATCTACACATTTACAAGACACATTAAAAATTACAAAACCTTCTTTTTAAGACAATCTCAATTTCAACAAATCATTTAACCTTTTTTTCAAGATCATATTTCCTTATTGAATTTTAATGTTGTCTTTTCCCAATGAAAATTTCCAATTACCAAAACTCATTTTCCAAAACTATGAAATTTTAAAAACTCACCTATATAATCTTATAAACCACCACATGTGCATTCATGCAATCCTAATTACCGCATAAATGGACAAGTTACTCCATACAAATTCTATACATACCCATGCACATGTGACCATCCATAAGGAGTTTTACTGTTCAAACATTTATTTTTCTCATCAAATCCAAACATATACCAAATGTTTCCCAAATCTAAACAATATATCTTTAAAATCATACTTTACCAATTTCAAAACAATTTAAAAGAATCACTATTTTTTATTCCGACACCACTTCCATTTTGAAATCTTATTTCGTTTAAATATACACCACTCATTTGCAATATACACTAACATAAACCGAGATCAAAACAAAACACAACCCACATAAAACCATGGAATGAAGAACTTGTGTTTATGTATAACATAGTGACATGGTGGGGAGCCATGCCCCAAGTAAGGCATGAAACTAAGAGGACCTTCAACTAGGATCATAGACCCCACATGGGTCACAACCCCATGTGAGGCCTAAATATAAAATGATTCCCCTCCATTGTCATACCTCAATCCAAAACAACCCATGAAAAAAAAATCAACTCATATACTACCCCTGGTGACTCGAGGATCAGTTTATTCTAGACTTTGTGACACTCATTGTTCACCTACCAACCGAGTGCAGGAAGTTCTGTCTCCTTATACTAGACACCCCAAATAAAAAGGGCCTCCCCTAATACCATTTGTTCTTGAGCCGGCCAGGGTCAGCCCTGAACTAGTCACCCAAGATGCTCTAAAGCATGTCCCGAGAGGTTTTATTGATCTCCCCATGATGGAAACTAGTGTCGGGAATCAAAACTAACTATGAGGGAATGATTTGGACCATATGCAAAAGATAGATAAATAAATAAAGACTAACAGAAAAAATGGAAACTAGAAATGGAAAGAAATTCAAATGCACATACCTCCATATTACCTCATAGGTCATCACCCAAATCAATACTAGGTTCAATCCAAGAGAGATCTAAAACTAGTGGATCCTAAATCTAAAAAGATATTTTAGGGGTGAGCACCAAAATGCTCCCAATGAAATTTCTACATATTCAATTCCATTACTTTCCAAAATAAATCCATTGATTCTAGTGTGAACTAAATTTATAAAAATATATTTTTATACACAAAATATTTTAAAACAAACCACATACGCCATATCCATCATAATTGAAAACATTGTACAATAAGGAAAAAATGATGGTTGGGATTTCTCTTTCAAAACAACTACATAGGATATCATTTTTAAGCTAACAACATATTCAATGTTTTACAAATAAAATGAAAACCATGTAAAAGGACAAGTTTTTATATAATGAGGGAAAAGGATGTAGTTTTCATCATAACTGGGAAACATGGTAAATCCTAGGAATGTATAAGTAGAATTGAACATACTATACAAGTACTCATCCTGAAGTCAAACCCTACTCAATGACATCAAAATTCACTAACTCCCAACTGTCACCCTATATGGCCTAGTAGAGGGGCTCAATCCCATATAAATAACAAAAAAACATCCCCCTATTATGGGATACTATACAGTGCATAATCTAAACTAGTGAAGTAATCATTCTCGATAAACCACTTTATTATTCTAGGTTCCCATGTATAGTTCTCAAGGTTGGTGTGCCATACATTTAAAACAACAAGACACATATCTACAACCAAGCAAACAACATAAATTTTCCCCACCCTAGGAACCTATAGAATAGTACATTGTCATAACATTCAATACACAAGGGGGTCCTATACAGAGGACCCTCCAATTACCATGGATCAAAAACAAAGAAAGGAATCCAACCTAAGAAGGGTTTTACAAAACCTTTTCATAAATTAAAAACGGGCCTTGAGTTCTTCTTATTCATGGTTCATTTATCAAAGAGAAGAATCACCACAAAAATATTTCAACAAGAAGAAATTCCATTTTCATTACTCCCTTTCCCATTAGTATTTATATTTTATACACACACACTAACACATCACACGTTCCATACAGGACTTTATTTCCAATCTACTTCACCAAAATAATTTGAATCCAAGGAAAATATACTCAAAGTTTCCAAATGGGCCTTCAACCATTTTAATATACAATATCATTTTTAATAAACACAAAGCTTGTCATAAAATTAAACACTTTCAAAACCACCATAAGTCCATATTGAAACCATGAAACCATTTATCAAAATAATAAAAGAATAGAATAGAGAAGAATTATTTTTAGAAAACCAAGGATCAATGAAAATACCTCTCTAAATGTCATCATCGTTTGAATTCCCATCAATCAGTACACTCTGTGAATCCGTGGATGATCCCATGTCCAATGGCCTAATAAGAGACTCTTTCCCAACAATTTTAAAAGAAAACCCCACACACCATCTAATAACTCATTACATCATTTCATCATGTGCCAAATTACATAATTCTCCCCAATAAAAACCCAACAAAATCCAAAAAAATGATTCTATCAACAATTACCACCCATGATATCCAACAATACCATTTAAAATAACCATAAAATTATCCAAACCCAAATATAATGGAATTTACATGTTCATAAATAGAAAATAATCCAAAAACGTAATTTTAATCCATTCAACAAACAAGAAATCACTATGAAAAATTAAATAAGTGTGTAACATTGGTTAGAATCATGTTTTAGGAATTAAATAACAAAACCAAAGAACTATATGCATTGAAATTGGATGAATGGTCAGGGAAACAATTACGTCAACTCATGTGATCATGATTTAACATCAAGGAAGGAGGAAAAATTCTCCATGGACCATTTTCACACTCTAGATGATGAGGAAGAAGCACCCAACATGACTTGATGCATTAACGTCTGGTTAAATTTAAAAAAACCCAAAAATTTAAAGAAAACAAAATGATAGAGGGGGTTCATAGCTGAGAAGGGCACTGCCAACAAGGGAGATTCACAGCCGCACTGAAGTAGGGTGGAGTAGGGTAGAGCAAGGAAATCAATGGTTTTTAGTTCGGTCGGATAAAGGTCCCCATATCTGAGGGCTCACACCAGTTTGTAGGAGGTCACTGGGAGGGCCGAACATTTGAAAGGAAATACGCATGGGGGAGGCACGCTAAAATCAATCCTTTAATAATAGGGAGTCATTCTGGAATGTAGTCCAGATGGAGGTAGGTAGGGGAGTCAAAAAACTGATGGGGTGTGATGTGCTATTAGATGAGTAGGAGAGAGAGGGTAGGGTTATTGATATTGGGTTGTGCATCGTGGGTAGGGGAAGTGGGGGTAGTAATATGTTTCAAAGAAACATAATATAATAAAAATTATAAATAAAAATTATAAATATAATATTAATAATAATAATTTTATTCTTAACGGTAATATAAATTATAATAGTCATAAAAATATTAATAATTTTCGTAATAATTGTAATAATAATAATAATACCAATAATATAATAAAAATAATAATACATTATTAAGTATTATTATTATAAAAAACACTTATTATTAGTAAAAAAAATTATTCTTACTATTAATAAAACCTTAATTAAAACACTCTTATTATTATTATAATAACAGTAATGTTTATTTCATCATTTTTTTAAAATAAGAACAATATTAATTACATTTTTAATAATAAAAATAATAATTGTAACACCTTTAATAATAAGTATATCATATTCTACACAACAATATTATTATTTTTACATCAAAAACATTTATCTTATTTTATTTCTAAAAAAATTTCATTTATTTTAAACATTAGGTAATTGAACGGGAACCTAGGTTGACCGTGCGGTTAGCGCCAACCATGTCGTGCCTGCGCAACGGTCCAAAACCCAGCAAACTCATCAAACATCAAAAAACATTATACCAGCATTCAACACACACAATTACAAGGCTATAAGAAGCTAAAAAATAAAAAAATAAAATAAATTGAAGAGGTCAGGGTGTGACATATATTTTCACACAATGTGACACAAACAATTGGTAGGTAAGGTGTGGAATACATACAATATTTTGACATTGAGATATCTTATATTCTTAAGAATGGAAATTATATTGTTGATTCACTCATCAGGAGGACTTAGATACCTTGTTACATGAAACAAGTAGCGAGTGAAACGTAATGGCCTTATTTTCTGAAATATACATATATGGTCATAAACAACAAGGAAAATTAGTACCTGAATTTATATCAGTGACCTCTCCACTTCTTAGGAGTGTAATGATGGGAATGTTTTAATCTCCTAATATCATGGTTCGACAGTTAGTTATTTCTATTGAGGACCCACCTCTATATTTCAATGTTAATGTAGAGGGCATGATATGTATACATGAGGGAAATAGTAATCCAACAAACATTAGAGTGAATTTGGTATAAGAGACCATTTATTAAACCTTGGATCTTCTAAAAGAAACTAGTGTTCATATGTTTATCACTAAAATCCTTCCCTCGGATTTTTAATCGTAGATCGATTAGTAGTCATCAGATCAGTAACATTGGTCAATACTCTCAAGTTTCTTCCAGATCTCTTAGTTTAGAGATGGTTCCTAGATAATATTTTAAAATCTATTAATTATTATGTGATCTATCTTAATCCTCCACATATTTTCAATTTTTTTATTCCCTATCCCAATTCTATTTTCAGTTATGGTGTGATTCATGTCATTACTAAGGTGTGTGTGGATATAACATCTCTTCCGACCATTTTCTTTGGATACATAGTTCAAAGATTATATAATTGATGTTAGGCCCTCCTTTGATTTTTGTTGTTTTCATTAAAGTTTCTATGTATCTAGTCGTTGTTGGTGTGTGGCCCAAATTTAATGTAGGTCGTCCCTTATCATGAATATGTTCTATGAATTGCGAATACTCATGATTTTATAAATGGTTTTATAAATAGATTAGAATAATTTATTATTGTTTTAGATGCATGTGTAGAAAATTATTTTAATAAAAATGGTTTCCCCTTATTTTGGTAAAATGAAGGTGTTTTGAATGAATTGTGAAATAGATTGTGAAATTATGTTTCAAGGAATGTTTTATACAAAAGGGTTGTTTGAGACAATTTGTGAAATGTGAAAATTTTATTCACATTAATTTGATATATTCCACACTTGGAATCCTTGGGAACCTAGGTGGTGAGGTTATTATTCTACCACTTACAAGGAAATTATATGGGGGTTTTCTTTCTATGGTGTTTTCTAATTCCATGATCATATATATATATATAGTTCCTCTTTGAAAATTTAAATAATTATAGGGTTTAACATTATAGGTTGATAATTTATCCCTAGTTTAGGGATACATTGACTCGTAGGGAATGAGTGAACAATATTAATTGATTATTTATTGATGTATGAGTGACCTAGTTATCCCAAAATCTATTATAATAGGTGTGTTTTTCCACTATTATTTGACTTATACTATTTTTTATTTAGTATAAAATGATGCATTCTTTGATAAATGTAAATGTTTTTTTAATTATGCAATGAAATTAGGTTATCGATTTTTGTTAATGATTTGTAAAAAGGAGTATTATTTATCATGATTTGGTAATAAAATTTTGTAATTGATTATCATGCCATTTTTTCTTTTTAATTGAGAATATTGGGAATATTATACTATAATTAACAGAAGTTTTATAAAAAAATTTCCCCTTGCAATCTATGAGAAATATTAGTCAGAGGCAAAGCCCCTAACTATTTATTAAAATAAACGAAAACTTCAGAAAACATGCACCACAGAACAAAAACATAAACTACATACCAACAAATTCAAACCCAAAACTACATCCATGAACAAAAGCATCATCCACAGTTGCTGATTCCCATTCTGAGAATTCACATTGCTTGAGGAACTTGACATAATTCCGCCTGAGATTCTACCATTCCAAAGAAACGAGTTTATTATTAGTTTTCATACCTTTGTTAAATGATCTGGTGGGAATCAGCTTTGATAGGTTATAGTAGTCCTTCCTCGGCCGTCTTCATAGCAATGCAAGCACATACCCTTGGATCCCAATAAATATATTATTCCCACCCTGAACAACATCACTATATGAGGTTCGGATCTTACCGCTCTCATTTTCATTGTCACTATTAGATAAATCCCCCCATTTGCTGAGAATCTGCATATTCTGATAAGGTTCAATTCTTGTCTGATGGAGCTGGAAATTTGTGTCAATCGCGGCTAAGCATTGTGGATTTTCCAGCAATTCCATGCCTTTACAGATCCCTTTTTCACTTCCCTCATTCACTGCCACATCATCCTAAAGAGTTATCATTGTTTGGAAATTGACACTATCCTACAGAACCACCTCTACATCCTCCTGCTCCAGCCCTTGAAACTGATTTCTAGTAGGGACATTGAACAACAAACCATCCTTACCCGTGTCCCTTACATGTATCCCAATAACACAGGCCTCTAAAATATCAATAGACAGCTGATCCTCACAACCATAAAACATCAAGATTCCCACTGCCCTAAGCCTCCGTTCATCAGCCCGAACTACACCCTAATTGTTACCAATCCATCTCCCTTCAGAACAAGGAACATCCTTACCATTACCCAAATCAACAACATTCTTCGCACCATCCCCCACCCTCAAATTATTTTTGAGCCAATCAAAGACAGCATTTACCAGTGGATGGGAAGAGGCCACTGCATTTGTTCCCACTGCCATTGTACCATGCTTCCCGGAAACAAAAACTCTTCCACTGACCACACTGGCCAACTCACTATGCCCCTCACTTATCCTCACCTTTGGATCAAACATCCAGCTCCTCCCTTCACCATTGCACAATGACACCAAATGCCCCTGACGATGACATTTTGAGTAGTAGCTATCAAAGGACTCAAACACCACGACATGCTTCCATCTAAATTCTGTTCCAACCGCAATCCAAAACCAGTCTACCAGTGGTTTCGATGCATCCAACTTATCACAGATGCATGGTTTGATGGGGTGAAATATAGTAGAGGTGCATAAATCAGAGCATAAGAAATGACACACCATATTCCCCATCATACGTATAATATAAAGGTTTTCAAAGGGTAAAGGAATATGAGGCAAACATACCCATGTAGTGATTGATGGAGGGTCAAGATTCATGCACAGATCAAACTACCATCGAAGGAGGAAGAACATGCAGCCACCGCAACGATGAGGAGTGCTGGACCCGGCCCAAATCAGATCATCCTCGGAAGCAAACCAAAT
Source organism: Viscum album (assembly GCA_963277665.1). NCBI lineage: Eukaryota > Viridiplantae > Streptophyta > Magnoliopsida > Santalales > Viscaceae > Viscum > Viscum album. Next base: position 1,949,465,977 of record OY728136.1, on the reverse strand, counting down.
CATAAGATGTCTCGTATCAAGAAGACCATCAATTGCGCATTCATGCAAGTCAAAATCTCTGAACACAAATTGATCAAAATCGTTGACCAAAGGCTGTTAGTTATTGAATCGGGATACCAACGCCAGATCCACAAGACTCGATTCTTCATAGAACTCTGACTGCAAATTAACAAGCTAAGGATCAAAAAGATTCAGTTCGGGGACTTTCTGGCTTATCGATATCATAATAATGTCCGAGAGGAAGCAAGGGTTAGAAAATGGGGTGAATGGTTTCCTAATGCAAAAAGACGGTCGAACAGTGATCATATGATGAGTATAATTATAAGGTTTTAACAAATCCAATTTACAAAAAAAAAGGATGTGATGGCCTCAACTAGTATGATTTTTCAATTTAAAGTCCATTTATCCAAGCTAATGTGGGAGATAGAAGCTATAATATTTTCACATAACCAATCCCAAGCTAGGATCAAATAACAAAATCACATGAAAAAAATTCTTATATCACAAGTTCATGCTCATAAATATCATGGCCCAAACCATGTATTCTTAACTACCACATGAAAGTCTCACTACTGCACACCATACTCTAAAAAAATTTATGGTGGAATAAATAGATATGTGTCACGTCCTTAATAATATGAATATGAATATTGTATATGAAAATGAATATATTTTCATCTTTTTATTATTAATTTATAATTGATTTTTATTTTGATTTAATAAAACATAAATTTCTTATTTGAATTAAATTAAAGAATTTATTTTTATTCATTAATTTATTATTTAAATTAAGAATATTTAATTGAAATATTATTATGAAAATATTTTTTATTAAAAAAATGATAATATAATTTTTTAAATATTCAAATGTAATTTTTATAAGGGTTTGAAAAATATTATTGTAAAAAAACCCAACATTTCTAAAAAAATGTCAATTATTATATTTATAGTGAAAAATAATATATTTGGAAAATTATTTAGATAATGTAAAATTATTTTTTCAATATAAATATTGAATTTATCTATTGTTCTATTTTTCATAATATTCATAGACAATCAATTTTTTGTTTAAAAACTAAATATGGTATAAATATATTATGTGTATTGTGAAATCATAATGACCCAAAAGTTTTATAATAAATACTATAAAGAGTATACAATACAAAATATTTTTTACCCTTTAAAATAATGTGATTCTAAGTTTATTTGTTAAATTTTATATATCCATTATGATTCCTAAAAAACCTATAATATATTTTATGGATTTAAAATCATTTCTTTAAAAGTATGATTCACCTACACCTCACCAAGAGTAATATTTTAATAATTTTTCTCCATGGCCTAATAAGATAATATCACCCCTATTTTCTAGAAACCAATGGATAAAAATGGCAAGGAATAATGTATTTTTATTTTATTATATTTATTCCAAAACCTTTTTTTCAGAAATTGTAAATAATTCCCCACTAATTTCCCATAAATCCCACCTATAATCCCAATTAACATCACTAAAAATCGTTATATAAATACTTACTATTCCCTTACCTCTATAGAGTCCTCTCAAAGTGAAACCAATATCTCAAGAATCTCCTCCCAAGCATTTAAAGTCACAACCTCAAGGTAAAAAATCATCTATTTCTCTTCTTTATTCAAGTATCTAATTTATCTTATGTCATTTGTCATCATTTTATAAGGTTTTTATATGTTTTTACCATATCCCCATTACAATATATTTTATTTTTAAATTATTATACACCAATTTGACTCTCATAAATCCCTCCCATGTACATTCATACACCCCCGTTATGCTGTCGAAATTTTACCACAATTTTCCAAGCCATGAAATTGTGTAGTGAATACATGTACCCATTTCTGATGAAGGGTGTTCACCATTATCCACTTATACTATTTTAATGGGGACATAAATGTATTTATTCCACAGTCCTTGACCAGAGAATAAAATATGACGATGAATTAATCCATGTTGTATGATATATATTTCACACTTAAGGATGAGTATGAAATGGAATTGATGGATGCACCGAGAATTATATAGAACATCAGTGCATTGTGTAATGTTTTAGTCTCATGATATTCCATGGAAGGGATTATAGAGTGAGAATTATCAATCGCAGTACTTTTTACATCCGGATCACTTGGATGTTATCCTTGAACTATGTTTATGACTATGTTTTTTTAATTTATTTCCTTTATGTAATCATGATATATCATGTCTTATTGTTCATGTTTATGATTCTCAACCCATAAATTCCCCATTTACATAACTATTGTCTAAAATTTATTACCATGTTAATGTTATTCCATGTTTATTACCTTAATTGTAAAGACCCATAAATTTCAAGTGAAATTGTTTCTATATTTTTTTGTATTTGTACGAGTATGCAATTTTTTACGGCGCCTGATTCCGAGGCTCGGTGTGCCCGGAATCATTTTCCGAAGTTTAGCTCGGGTATGTTCAGTGAACGAATGAGCAGATTTTTCTATCTTTTGAACCGGTGCTCAGAATTGAAATCTGAGGGTACTGATGAATCTTCATCGCCGGTATTTTCTTCAGAAGACCCTTTCTGGAGTTGCGTTTTCTCGGGAGGAGTTGTTAAAAAAGTGAGGAATAAAAATATAATTGTTTTACAATTATATTTTCATTTCTTGTTAAATGGATTAAGTGTTGTGTCACAACACATTCCCCCTCTCTTATGTGGTTATATCCTAAGTAAGGGAGTTGGGGCTGGGACCCACTTGTATTTAACTACCCATGAGAGGATTAAAGGTGAGGTGGGGCCCACACGATCCCCCACCTTTTCACTTTCCCCATAACTCCTTAAACTCCCCTATTAAGTTGTATAACTCTTTCTCTCCCTCTCTCCCTCATAACACATGCCAACTCACACTTTAATTAAGTTATTGATACTCTTAATCAATTAAGTGTATAAATTTTGAACTTTTATGCATGGAATGGTAAAAATAAAATAATAGAGAAGATTTATTTTATTTTTGGTTGAGTCGTGTGGTGATTTTCGGGGAAAAAAATTTGGAGTTGTGAAGAGCACTTCATCTCCATAATTGAAGAACACTGAAACCTCCGGCGAGGAATGACAGACCCTTCCACGAAGGATGACGACGCACCCTCTATCCTCTTCTTCTTGTGACAAGAGAGGAGACGTCAAATCTTCTTCAGGTTCACTTCTCTGACGATGGAAGCGACCAACATCAACGACTGTCGTAACTCTATATTCTTCCTTCGCAACGCCATTCTACCGCGACGTTTGACTTTAGAAACTCGACGACGTGCGACGTCAAATTCGAGGTGGGGAATTAACTTGTGAATGTTAATGAACCCATATTTACTTCCTTCTAAAACAAAGAACACCGATCAACTAAATATTAATTTGATCCGTGAAGAATATGTTTGCGGGTTGGGAATTCTTGATTGCTGGGAAAATCGTAGGGGTTTGGTTTTGTTCAAGAATAATATCCTTGCGTTCTTTGATAAATATTTGGGCTGCCTGTTATGAATTTAACGGGAGGAGAATAGACCGCTCAAACATGGCCGATCATCCTCCCCCTTTTTATGTGGTTTCTTTGCGGCTCTAAAAATGTGGCAGGGTTCAACGACACCGCGCAGAAAGAAGAATGATTGCGACGAAGGAGCGCGTTGCCATCGCGATGCGCCGTTGTGGACGAACGAAACAGCGGCTGGAGTCGGGGCCGCAGAGGCTAATCGAAGACTTCACAATTGTTTATTTGACGTGTGGATTGAGGGGAAATGGAAAACAGGGCCGCAAATTCAATTTGAAGACTTCGCAGTGAAGAGCCGGTCCTGGGAGGACTGCTGGCGAAGAACGCAGGCAAAACAGACCACCTGAGCACGTCTGATGGACTCGCGGGTGTCGCGCCCGGACCAGGCCGGGCCTCTCCCTTTTGGGCCGGAACCGGACCCGGACTGGGTCCACCCAGTTCTGGCCGACCCGAGGGGGGGTATCGGGCCGGGTCAGACCGGGCCCGAACCCCCAAATTTCAGACTGATCCGTTTAAACGTCTATAACATGGGCTACAGACCTTAGATCGATGCACCGTCAGTTGCAATGTGATACATGGATCGATGCAGTATTTTAAGTATATTACACACATGGTTTTGAAGAAATATGAGTACGGACGGGTTGGTTCAGATATGAATCCAACCGGGCCCTCGTAGTGGAAACGATTATAACTTGAACTCCGCACGTTCGATTGACTTGGCGTCAACTTTTTTGGATTCCTCTTGATGAGATGGACCTTTTGGAATATTAAGAGAGGCCCAGGAATGAAAAAACTGATATCTTTCAGAATGAACATTCGTTTGACAAACTGTCAGCAGAATTGGCGATCACGTTAAGAAACAGTCCCTATGAGTATACCCTATGAGAGTTCGGGGTACAGTTGAGATACGTCTGGGTTGGTTCGTACACGAAACCAACCAGGCCCCTAGGACGAAAAGGCTAATAACTCACAGACCGGGCGTCCGATTGACGCGTCGTCTATTGCGTTGAGACCCCTATGACGATGCAGTCCTTTGAGATACTTCATCACGTGACATTGAGATACATGGAGTATCGACATGTATCTCATGGAGCGGACCCTTCTCTAGACGAGTGTACGGAGTACGAAGACCGTGTAGTCGACTGAGACCTGACGACTGCTTGACCGACTCGACATGGATTGAGTCGACTAGCCCAGGGGATAGAGCACTACTTTGTTTGGTTGCAGACCCATGGTGGATGGAGCACTAGTGAGTTTGGGTGCAGACCCACGGTACTCGTCCGAAGAGTACCTCTTCAGGAAACTAGGGGAGATTCACTACTATGTTTGGGTGGCAGACCCCAGTGGGATGCACTACTATGTTTGGGTGGCTGACATGTGGTACTTGATAGGAGGAGTACCTCAGTAGTCTTAGGATAGTGAGTAGTACCTCAGAGACATGACATGATCACTGTACTCTTTAGAGACGAGGCTCTTCATCAGTTACGGTTTCGATAATGAAAATCCTGGTTTGAGATGAGTCTATAACCTTTGTGTTTACCTCATTATTGAGATAAGTCACTTGATAAATTAGGTATATGTCTGGTCATATACCTAGGTAGTGGTTATCCATTGATTTCATAACCTTTGTGTTTTTTCATGATTGAGATGGGTTACTTGATCACTTAGGTATAAGTATGGGATTATACCTAAGTAAAGGTTTTCTGTTGTGTTTCTGCATTGTGGTTATCCTTGTTGGATTTAGAGAGACCTTGAGGGACTCGGGGTCCCTACTGAGTATCGTTATACTCACCCCTGGAGTTGTGTTTTATCGGGAGGAGTTGTTAAAAAAAATTGAGGAATAAAAATATAATTGTTTTACAATTATATTTTCATTTCTTGTTAAATGGAATTAGTGATGTCACAACACTTTTCCCCTCTCTTATGTGGTTATATCCTATGTAAGGGAGTTGGGGGTGGGACATACTTTTAGTTAACTACCCGTGAGAAGATTAAAGGTGAGGTGGGGCCCACAAGAGCCCCCACCTTTTCACTTTCCTCATAACTCCTTAAACTCCCCCTCTTCAGTTGTATAACTCCTTCTCTCCCTCTCTCCCTCATAACACATGTCAAATCACACTTTAATTAAGTTATTGAAACTCTTAATCAATGAAGTGTTTTAATTCTGTACATTTATGCATGGCATGGTTAAAATAAAATAAGAGACAAACCTTATTTTTTTTTTGGTTGGGTTGTTTGGAGATTTTGGGGGAAAAAGATCTAGAGTTGTGAAGAGCACTTCATCTCCTTCATTGAAAAACAGTGAAACCTCCGGCGAGGAACGACACACCCTTCCACGAAGTACGGAAACGCACCCTCTATCCTCTTCTTCTTGCGACAAGAGAGGAGATGGAAAATCTTCATCGGGTGCACTTCTCTGATGACGTAAGCGACGAACATCAACGACCGTCGTCACTCTCTATTATTCCTTCACAACGTCGTTCTACCACAATGTTCAACTTTCGCGACTCGACGACGTGCAACGTCAAATTCAAGGTACGAAATTAATTTTTGAATGTTAATGAAACCATTTTTACTTCCTTCAAAAACAATGATTGCAGATCAACTAAATATTAGGTAGATCCGCAAAGAATATGTTTTCGGGTTGGGAATTAATGATTTCGGGGAAAATCCTAGGGGTTTTGTTTTGTTTGAGCATAATTTCCTTGAGTTCTTCGTTAAATATTCAGGCCTCCTATTATCAATTTAACGGGAGGAGAACGGACCGCCTAAACACGGCCAATCCTCCTCCCCCTTTTGATGTGTGTTCGTTGCGGCTCGAACAAAGGTGGCGCTGTGCAACGGCACCGTGCGGAATCAAGACGGAATGCGACGAAGGAGCGCGGCGCCATTGCGCCATGCCGTTGAGGCCGAACGAAATCGCGGCCGTAGTCGGGGCCGCAGAGGCGAATCGAAGACTTCACAGTTGTTTATTTGACGTGCGTATTTAAGGGTGACAGCAAACGGGGCTGCAAAGTCAATTTTAAGACTTCACAGTGAACAAATGGTCTCAGGAGGAATACTGGCGAAGACCACAGGCAAAACGGACCACCGAAGCGCGTCCGATGGTCTGCCAAAGGGAGTGCCTGCGCGCCACGCCGGAAAGGCGGCGCCGGTGGCCGAAGGTGGTGGCCGTCACTAGCCGGCCCGCAAGAGGTGGCGGCGCCCGGCGCACCGCCAGGAGGGTCCGCCGCAGCTGAAGCCGCGACGGCATGCGCCGGTCCCACGGCCGCGCGGGGCCGTGGGGAGACTGGGGGTCGTAACCCCCTGGTGGAGAGAAGAGTGACCCCTACATGGGGGGGGGGGGGTTGTCAATCAGGGGGGTAGCACACCCCCCTTGTTCCGCTCAGCTCGTCACCAGCCGTGCTGCCCATGGGGGTGTCGCGCCAGCGCCAGGCCGGGCCGGGCCACCCAGGCCGGGCCGTGCCGCCCAGGACGGGCCAGGTCGCCCAGGACAAGCTGGGTTGCACCAATCGGGTCGGGCCAATACCTTTTGGGCCATACCCAAACCCGGATCGGGTCGACCCGGTTCATGCCGACCCGGGGGGGTATCGGGCCGGTTCGGACCGGGCCCGAACCCCCTAATTTCGTACTGATCCATTTAAACGTCCATAACGTGGGATACAGACCTCTGATCGACCAACATTCAGTTGATATGCGATCCTTGGATCGAGACTGTCGTTTCAATATCTTACACTCATGTTTTCGGAGAACATTGAATACGGTAGGGTTGGTTCGGATATGAAACTAACTGGGCCCTCGGAGCTGAAACGCTTAAAATTTGAGCTCCGGACGTTTGATTGACGTGCCATCGACTTTGTTGGATTCCTCTTGATGAGATAGAAATTTTTCCATACATCACCTGAGTTTTGGATGCAGTCGGAGTATGGCCAGGTTGGATTACTTCCGAATTCCAACCGACCCCCTACAACAGAAAAGATGATATCTTTCAGACCGAACGCCCGTTTGACGAACCATCAGCGGTGTTGGTGATCACGTTGAGAAATGGTCTCTATGAGTATACCCTTTGAGAGTTTGGGGTACAGTTGAGATACGGCAGGGATGGTTCGTACACGAAACCAACCGGGCCCCTGAGACGAAAAGGGTAATAACTCACAAACAGAACGTCCGATTGACGCGCCGTCTGTTGCGTTGAGACCCCTATGACGAGACAGTCCTTTGAGATACATCTTCGTGGAACATTGAGATACTTGGAGTATCGACCTGTAGCATGTGGAGCGGAACCTCCCGGAGACGAGCGTACGGAGTACGAAGACCGTGTAGCCGGCTGAGACCTGACGACTACTTGACCAACTCGACATGGAGTGAGTCGACTAGCCCAATGGACGGAGCACTATTTTTTTTGGGTGCAGACCCATGGCGGATGGAGAACTACTGAGTTTTGGTGCAGACCCGCGATACTCGTGAGGAGAGTACCTCTGCAGGCTATTAGGGGGGATGCACTTCTGTGTTTGGGTGGCATACCCCGGCGGGAAGCACTACTGTGTTTGGGTGGCTGACCTGTGGTACTCGATAGAAGGAGTACCTGAGTAGTCTTAGGTTAGTGATCATTACCTTGGAGACATGACAAGATCACTGTACTCTCCAGAGATGGGACTCTTCAGCAGTTATGCTTTCGATAATTAAAATCCTAGTTTGAGCTGAGTCTATGACCTTTGTGTTTACCTCATGATTGAGATGGGTCAAATGATAACTTAGGTATATGTATGGGCATATACCTAGGTATTGGTTATCCTTTGATTTCATAACCTTTTTGTTTTCTCATTATTGAGATGTGTTACTTGATAACTTAGGTATAAGTATGGGCTTATACCTAATTAAAGGTTATCTGTTGTGTTTCTGCTTTGTGGTTATCCTTGTTGGATTTAGAGAGACCTTGAGGGTCTCGGGGTCCCTACTGAGTATAATTATACTCACCCCTGCACGGGCTATGCCCGCACCTCGTTGTGTTGGTTGCAGACGACGGGCTGTGTTGACGGAGGCCGAGTGTTCGACGACTAGACGATACCTAGAGGTGGACCTCACAACGAGTCAGTATCCGGAGGTGGACTTCACAACGAGACGATACTCGGAGGGGGTTGATGAGAAAGAGCAATGTGAAGGATATTTTTACCTACCCTTCAGGTAGGATCCATGGCGGATGATCTAGGAGTTGCGTTAACTGTACCTACCCTTCAGGTAGGATCCGAGGTGGAAGTCCCAGGAGCTGCTTCTTTCCTTCCTTCTGTTTGTCTTTTCTGTTGTATTTTCATTCAGTTGTAGATGTACATTCATTTGGTTTTGTATTCTGGCCCACTTACTTTTCAGCACTTTCATTTGTACTTTGTGTATTACCTCCGCTTGTACACTATGGTGTTTGTTTACTTTTATTAAGGAAATGCCTTCCCAGTTATCGGGATTTACGCCTTTGGTGCAAGATGCCAGCCCCGGGACTATGGAATGCGTGCATGGGGTAGTCACGTCACGGGCCCAGAGGACGGTTCGTGACATTAATGTGATTAATATATCACCTCATTCTTTTGTATATCCGCTTGTTATGACATGTAGTTTTATGAATGAGCATGTTAATGGATTTTTCAATAAATATTATGTATTTATTATTTTATGATTTTTTATAATATACCTAAATCCAGAAAGACACTAGAAAATATCCATCATCCAAGTTTTATTATATGTATTTTTATGTAATAGATCATGAATTAATTTGAAATAAAGAGAAGGGTTGTAATAGTTGGTATCAAATGAAATGTTTATCTAATTTTGGGAGTAACATTAGAATAACCCTAATGAATTTCTGATAAAAAATAATAATTATAAGAAAACATCAATTAATTTTGGTAAAGTATATATTATGTGTTTTTATTAAGAAAATAAAACCCTCTCTAGATTATTCATATGGATGTGTCTCTAATATTAATGTACATTAGTGTAAAACGTAAAAAAAAATGGGTTTTTCTATACTCGATGAGGAACTGGTGTATAAAAATGGGACTTAATACACATATGGTTTGACACACTGGGAAAATATTCTTTGGTGAATATATAATCTCATTATGAAACATTATTATGGTAAAACATGGCCATAAGAGTCAATGTAATGAAATTGGAAATGGATAAAATAGTTTGATGCATGTAAATTCATATGTCAAGGAAATAAATGTCATTTATTAGTTATACCTTTAATTTAATTAGATTCCCATTTCTGTGTTAAATTTTTGATAATACTCATCCCTAATTTTATCTTTGTTATAGATAATGGTTGGAATAATGAGGAATCAGTTAGACAACCAATGTGAAGGGAAATGTGATGAATGTACCACCTATATGCCTGACCAGGTTGGAGATATAATCATTAACATTATGATAATACCCTCTCAACTAACTCAGGTTATGAATAAAAATATATATTATATAGAGTTCATAAATCCTCTTAAGAAAGAAAAGGTTTTAATTGATACATTTATGTGACAAATGCCTCCAATAATCAATGGATCATATGATACCTTAATCATGGAATAATGATTCTACTTCATTGATAAGATATACTCCATCCTCATATGTTTAGAGAAAGTTAACTTTCTATTGGCCATTTATTATATATAGGGAGAAGCTAATCAATGGTGGAAATTGATTAGGAATACGAAATATGGGGAAGATATCTAAATGATGGGGTGGCAGAAATTCTAGAAAATGTTTTCTATAAGTATCTTACTCACACATTCCGACATGAATTAGAAATAAATTTCCTTACCCTCAATCAAATAGATGAAATATCTATCATGGTATATGAGGAAAACATCACAATATTTGAATGATATGCCTCCGACTTTTTTTTTACCCCTGATTACGAGGTTATACACTTCATTTTTGGGCTAAAACAAACTATAGGAAAAGCCTTTCTAATTTATGACTTTGATATATATGAAGAATTTATTTCAAGTGATCCAAAATTTGATACAAAGGATGTAGAATCTCTAAGGTATCAAATAAATAAGAAATGGAAAGTGGAGTTTAAATCTGCTGGTTTGATGGAGAAATATAATTATGTCAAGAAACTTCAACATCCCAATTGTCAAAATTACAGAAATAATCCATTTAAAAATTATCTAAGGGGTATGAGGAAATGATTTAGGTGTTGGAAGAAAGCTCACCAATATATTGATTACCGATAGGGAAACCCCACAAATGTGTTAGTGGAAAGGAATGATATTGTTGACCCTCAAAACATTTTTCATTTCTTTAACTTTATGGAACCAAGATACATTGTAATCTAATTCACAATGAAAATTGTTTTTTTGAGAAAACCTACAACCTCCAATGAATCAAGGGATATAATATCATATCACAAATGCTTAGGTGGATCCCTACAACAGAGTGTTGATAGCTACTCGAGTTATTCAATCAAGAATTGAAAACATACTTTTTTATTCTAGATTAACAAATTCCTTCATATCAAAAAAAATATTAGTAAAACTATACGAAAACCACTACGAAGCATTGATTTATAGATATCAGTGAAAATTTAAAATGGGTAAATTATTTCATTCCAAGTATATAACTCCTCCCAAGTAAAAATTGGTGGGCTGAACATCCATGTAATCCTTGGGATACTCCCTTTGGGGAATTTTATATAATTCTAGGTATGTATTGTATGTTCCTATATAGAGACAATATAAATTTTAATAAGAAGGAAATCACTCATTGTATCATGAATCATCTTCTAATACTATACAAATGAAAGAAGATGAATAAATATAATTCTGTATCATTATCACAACCATGGATTTTTTTTTCCCTACAAGAAAGAATATCCAGCTCAAATGATTCAATGTAAGGGATGGATCATCTTTGAGGACATTCCCATTACAAAGGAATACATTGAAGTGTTTCCTGAAGAGTTTTCTGGTCATTCTCATATCCAAGAGGTTCAATTTTTAATCTAAAATTGACCTGGGGTGTTACCATTATCAAATACTCCATATATAATAGATATTATATAACTTGAGGACATGAAGGAACAACTAATGAAGAATCTGTATAATGGTATTATACTCCCATGTTCTTAACAATGGGGTGCACCACTCCTCTTTGTCAAGAAGTGTGGTGGGTAAATTCACCTTTTCATTAAATATTTTTATCTCAATAATACAATGATAAATATAAATTATCATCTACCATTTATTGATGACATATTCTATCAGCTATGTGGTGCACAATACATCCCCAAGGTGGAACTTCGGTCAGAGTGTTACCTATTTTGGGAGAATAAGAAGGTTGTCCCCAAGAATAATTTTCATAGAAGGTATGGCCACTATGAGTTCATGGTAATTCCATTTGGACACATTAATTCTCCCAAAATCATCAGGGACATGTTGAATAGAGTCCTTACTTATTATCTCAACAAATTTATGGATTTACTTAGAGACGATATTCAAATATACTTCAAAATAAAGGAGGATAATGAGGAGAATATGATAATTTCACTAAAATGATAATAAAACGAGAAGCTTAATGCCACGATTGGGAAATGTGAGTTAAATTTTAATAATGTCTCATTATTGGGGAATATTATCATAATTAGTGGTGTATTTATATACCCTATGATGATATAAGAAAATAAACGCTTGTTGAGGCCAACATCTATGATAGAAATCCATAGATTCCTTTGGTTATCAAGGTATTATCATCGATTTGTGAGAATGTTTTCTTGATTTTGAAACACTCTAAACATGATAAATCAAGAGCGAGTCAAGATTTTTTTGTATTTTTAATTTAAAAAGAGAATCAGGGATTTGAGAATGAGTCTTATCACTACACATGTACTTATACCAACCATAATCCAATAATTTTTTTGTGGTATTCTATGATACATCAAAAAAGGGATTCGGCTATGTGTTAATGCAATATGAATAAGTGATATCCTATGCCTCATGGAAATTGATTTCTCATGAAAAGAACCACCCAACCCATGTTATAGAGTAGGCTATAGTGATCTTTATATAAAAATTTGGTGGAATTGTATTTTGGGGAGATGTGTGAAATATATATATAATATAAGAGACTAATGTAAATATACACACATAAAGAGATGAATATGTTCCAGTGACGATAGTTTGAGTTCATCAAGCACTATGACTACTCAATACACTACTATCCTAGAAAATTTATTATAGTGGTAGACACTCTATGCACAAATGATCTATCAATAATATCATTGTTGGGAATTTATAGGGATATGATCTTCTTATACTTAAAGAGGATGGACATGGGAGTCATAAAGGAAGTAAAATCATCAATCCCTTGAAAAATTATTTCTCAACAATCTCCTTTGTAAATTATTAATATTTTTAAAAGAGATGTTGTGGGAATTAAAAAGATATTGGAAGCTATAAGATAATAAAAATTCTTAGAGTTCAATGTTAATGTCTATGGAGATGAGAGATTTGGGTCAGGACTTTGTGTACCATCAAATACAGAGTTAGTGAAGGGGTTGTTGGATGATGCACGTAGTTCACCCTTATCCATCTATCAAGGAAGAAAAAATGGTAACAACTTCTTCGAGATTGTAGTTTATGTTGAAATATCATGTAGTATATTGTGGAATATACATCAAAATTTCTTGTATGTAATAAATTGAAGGTGTAGAGGAAAAAATATAAGGGTATGATGTAATCATTAACCATACCTATATGGAAATGGGAAAATAACACCATATACTTTTTCAATGGACTTCCAAAGACAAAAAGAGGAAATAATGTATCTGCGTTTTGGTTTCTTGTATTTCAATGACTACACACTTCATTGTGATTCAAGAAGAATTATCACATGTTCAAATTTCAAGGATATAAATTATATAAGTGGTGAGTATTTATGGAATGTAACTATAGATTCTATCTGATTGAGATTCATGATTTACCTCCAAGTATTGGAAGAGTCTCCAACATGCTCTATATACAATGTTGATCTTTATCACTACTTATCACCCTAAAACAAGTGACCAATATTATTATACTATCCATACACTCGAGTAATTATTATGATCATGCTCAATTTACATAAATGGAGGATGGGATCAGTAACTTCATCTATTTGAGTTCTCATACAATAACAGTTTCCAATCAAGAATCTAAGTGGATACCTATGAATCTATTTATGAGAATAGGTGCAGAACACCTTTATGATGGGATAATGATGGGGAACTCAAACATCTGGGTCCTTAAATGTTCGAGGAAATGGTGGAAAATGTTAGGACCATTCAGCAATAGATCAGGCATGCTTTGATTTGAAAGAAGATATATGATTACAATCATCTACAATAAGAATGTTTTTATGTTGGAGACATTGTATTCCTCCACATATCCCCATGGATTAAATTACTTGTATTTGGGAAGGTAAATCTTATTCCACGATACATTGGCCTTGTTGAGATCCTTGATCGCATTGGAATAGTGTGCTATTGACTCTCACTCCCACCAAACCTATCTAAAGTACATGAGATATTACATGTATCATTATAGAGTATGTAAAACCAAACTGCTCACTTGTACTCATTATAGTGGTGGTACCATTATAGAATGATCTCTCATATGAGGAGAATCTAGAGAAAAACATAGAAAATTGAGACAATGTTCTATGGAATAAGATAATGCACCATGTAAAAGTGATAAAGAGAAACAACATGTTGGAAGAGGAAACATGTGAAAGAGAGGATGTGATGATATTGAATTACCCTGATCATATGACTAGTGTAAATATATAGTTTTAGAAAATCCAATTAATACATACAAATTTAGTAAAGACCACATCTTGTAGGATCATACCCTTTGAATCCCTTTTATTATATCTACTAAGGGAGATAGTATCACTTTTGTTTTCCCTAGACCAAGACCAATATGAGATCCAACAACTACAGTATAATCAAAAGCATTTATTGTATAAGTTCAAGATCAATGAGATCACGGCACAATCTATATACGTTGAACAACCTAATGAAATTCTCTTCATCATGCAACATACTATTAGAGGATTTTATACTATATTAAATGGATATGTATCACACCCTAAAAATATTAATATATATATAGTATTCAATAATATATATATTTTCATCTTATTATTATTACGTTAAAAGTGAATTTTTTTTGATACCATAATATAAAAATTGTGTATTTTAATTCAATTAAGGAATTTACCTTGTTGAAATAATGGTTTTTTAAAATAAATAATAATTTATATAAATATTATTATTTAATAATTTTTTTAAAATCATAATAATCCCATTATCTTTTTTGATGTCAAATGTAATTTTTACTAGGGTTTGAACACTATTATTGTCAAAACAACCATCAATTCTTAATAAATGCCTATTTTAATTTTAAATGTGAAAATTATAATATTTTGGGAATTATTTAGAAAAAATTAATATTATTTTTTAACAATAATGTATAAATTATCCAACATTGTAATTTTTTCTTTTCTGAGAGTGTTGAAATTTGGGACAAAAACAAAATATGGTATAAATATATGGTTTGTATTATGACATTATAATGAACCAAAACTTATGTAATAAATACTATAATGGGTATCCATGACCAAATATGTGTTTTATATTTAAAATAATTATATTTTCAGTTTATTTTTTTTTATAAATCCTTAATGAATCATCCAAAATATATAATATATTTTAAGGTTTTGAAATAATTTCATTAAGAGTATGACTCACCTACATATCACTATGAGTATTATTTTAATAAGTGAGAACCTATTCCAAATTTAATAATTGAAACCACCCCAATTTGGATGAAACCATGGTAAAACCCCTGGGAAGGATTTTGGTTTTGGATATTTCATTTTATAGTGTCTAAAACCTATGTTTGCGAAATGATAAATAATTCACCACTCATTTTCTATATAAACCAACCAATTCTCCTACTTTTCTACACTCAAAATTCTTAGAGCATGATCTTTATCTTACCTACCCTCTCTAATTTACTCCAATGTTTCCCCGAGGCTCTTTATAATCGCCTCCCAAATATTTGGGGCCACACACTCAAGGTAAGGAATCCTCTCCTACAACTCTTTATTCAAGTGTCTTATTTATCTTACAATATTATATTCATTCCCAAATTTTGGGATACGTTCTCCCATACCCCCCCCCCCTTAAATTATATTTTATGTATAAATGATGATAGAATCATTTCAATCTCTTATATATCACCCATGAACAATCATATGCCCTGTAAGAAGCCAGTACTTATTTATGAGGTACGATTTTGTTCTTTTCCTATTTTCTGAAGTGTTTTTGGTAAAATAAATAAAATGGGGGGAAAATCCAAAATTTTATGGGTACACGACATGTAATTTTCCAAACGCTATGTACTTTGGCCGTGTGGGATGAGTACAACGGGCATATAGTCTTGTCAGTGATGAAGGGTGTAAAAACTGATTACACGCCGTGTAATCAGTCAGCATGTGAACAGTAAGGCGGTGGGAATAGCTGCCCGAGGAGAAACAATACATGCCGTATACACATGTCGACAGACGAATAGTTAGATGTTGGAATGTGGCTGCCATAGGAACAGTTAAAAATAAAAACCGCACGTCGTGCACTTGAGAGTACATGCCGTGTCATTTTTTCCCCCCTTAAATTGGGTAGTAGCCACCTTTTTCAATAGATGAAGCTTTGAAAAAACCAGGAGCACCAGGACAGACATCCATGGCTAGGTGGGGCTCCCAAACGCTCATGGAGAGTCTGATTCTTCCACTGGTGATCTCGTTTGGATCGTGCGGCTACGACCTTCCTTCTTCTTTGGTATTTCCTTCCAATTATTTATCGAGGGAAAGTTATTTATGTTTGATGGGGAAATCATTTACCCAAGATCTACACTGTAATTAGTTGATTCAGGAGGTTTCCTTCATGTATATTGATCAGTGGAGATCGAGGTAGGCATTCTAATGTTTAATTCCAACTGTTGCGTGGTTTTGTGTACCATTGTGATACATGTGCATGTTTGGGGGGTCGTATGGTTGAGGCCTTGACGAATTAAATACATAGAATTTCATAGGTAATTTAATGAATTTTTATAACTGCATTTTGGGATCAATTCCTTGATCCAGGGACACCCAGTGGGTGCGTTCCTTTGTTTAGTCATTTGGCCAGGTTACCTAAGGGTATGCCGTGATTTAGAATGAATTTAGTTTTCTTGATTGAAAATGTATATAATTGTGGGCTATGTGTTGGGATCATACCAGTTACATACTTTTACATAAGGGCAGTGTTTTTCTTAGCCTATGGGAAGTGTTTGGTTTATCCTGAGGGTAGTTGTTTTTTAGCCCGAGGGCAATGTTTCATATGCCCTAGGGAAGTTGCTTATGTGCCTGAGGGCATTATCTCATATGCATGAGAGAAATACTCATTATGCCTAAGGGAATTCACCAGAGGGTTTTGATTTTGATTACCTAAGGTTATGGTTTTTCATCTCTAAGGACTATGTTTACTCGTATATTCACTATGGTGATTTCACATGTTATACCTACCAAGCTAAAGCACATGCTATGTATTTTTTTACCATATACATGATAGATTGCTGGTTATGGTTATGATGTGGCACTATATAGGAGACTGTCGGTTGAGGATTAGTCTCAAGAACATAAAATTCAATTATATTGAATTGTTATATAATAATTAAATGGAAATGGAACTTGTAGGAGCAGCTTCTTTTGAGTACTTCCTAGTTTACTGCATTTTCATTATTGCACACTACTATTGAGCATTTTCACTGACAGTTGGGCATGGGCCTTTGGTGGTTGCCTACTGGGATTTATTTCTCATACCCTATTTGGGTCATGTCTTGGGCCCAAATATATTATGTTGATATAGGTTTGGATAAGGGAAAGGGTCCCAATACAGGTACTTGATTTTTGCAGAGGAGTAGGAGATCATGAGGTTGAGCTTAAGTTTGCGATGTTGTTGAGTTCTTGTTGTGCTATTTGATTTTTCATTGCTATATTTTTTCTATTTTATTGTACTATTTCAAATTTTAGTGTATCATGTTTTTGTTAAATTCATAGACATAGGGACATATTGCATCATTATATATGATAGTTGGAGTTTTCTTTACATCAATGCTCTGTCTATTTCAGCATTGGTATTGTTTACTGCTTCTGTTTTTGTATGATTGATTTTGTTTAGTTGCGTTACACATTGAATAAATGAGGGCATAGTTTCCCAACTATCAGACTTAGGCCCTC
The DNA here is from genome assembly GCA_963277665.1 of Viscum album. NCBI lineage: Eukaryota > Viridiplantae > Streptophyta > Magnoliopsida > Santalales > Viscaceae > Viscum > Viscum album. Next base: position 1,949,448,130 of record OY728136.1, on the reverse strand, counting down.
ACTACTAGTCAAAATCCTCTGGAGTTTGGGGAAATGCGCTTGAGGTCATGTTGACCAATCGGGATCGAGGTACCCGTTGACTAGCACCTGGAACTGGGACATTACAAACTGGAATCAAAGGACTTTTTCTTTGCTCTGAGTTATTTTATTATTTGGAAATGATAAAATGAGATTGATTGTTAAAGAATTCAGTAATAATTGTTCCCGAGAGTAGCTACCACGTGTATAGGTAAAGGCTGTATTTCCTCGAATTAAATTGTGATTTTCTATTTATTATTATTAAAATTGATTTGATTTTCACTATTGGATGACACATTTTTGGTGTTTTGTTTTTATTTTTATAGCTGGGTTCTATTTTGTAGCAACACAATAAGCTGAGGGTATTCCATAACATGCATCATTTAGGCACATGTTAGAATCACATGCCATGCATAGTTTTCATGCCATGTAGGTGAATAATAAATTGCATGTTGTTGTGATAGATGTTGTGCTAGTAAATGAATTTTGTTGTGATAGATTCCTTGAAAATAAACCTGCTATTTGATAGGGTATTATTATGTATGGTTTTCTGAATGAATACCAAACTTTGGTTTTTGAGGATTGTGGGCCCTCATCAACAGGAATTTGCTGGATCATCGACTGGTTTGCCTTGTTATAACACACATTAGATGCCAATATTTGATTCATGGGGTGTATGCAACCTCACGGACCGGAATTTGTTACTTAGTTGTTGGTTTAAGTGTTTTCATGGGCTTCGGAGTAGTCTCTAAGGCTTAAGGTCTGGAAAAACAAGAATACACACCATGTAGTTTTGATTACAGGACGTTTAATCATCTTTTTGGGAAAAATGGAAAAAAATTAAGTAAGGTCGTGTAATGTATATACACGCCGTGTAGTTCATAACCTTGTCACAGGCCTTGTAGGAAGAGACATGGGATGGGGAAGTTCTAGTTCATAAATTTCGTGTACCGGTTGTACATTCCATGTCGTGTTGACCCTATGTCCACCCATGTAACTAAAAACACGGACGGAGGAAATATTCATTTAATGACGTCGCGTCAATGCAGAACACGCCGTGTAGTGTAACCTGGGAATCCGGTTGTGTAACTAACCAACAGGGGTCAGTGTTATCCTTTCTAGTACATTCCATGTCCACATGGAACATGCCATGTAGAGTGATCCATGTGTCTGGCCATGTCTATAACAACACGGGTCGACGAAGCTCGTCTAGTACACGTAGTGTACCTGAGGGACACACTATGTATTCTTGAGTGGTGAGAGACCATGTGGAGCTGGACATGTGGCAAGGGAAAATGGGTGGTGTACACACCATGTGTGGGTGTAACATACTACATAGTATCAGCTGAGTAGTCATTCGTGTCCCTAACAACACGGGCAGTTGGAATCTAAGCAGTACATGTCATGTCTATCTGGAACATGCAGTGTAGTATGAGCTGTGTGACCAGATGGGTAACGGACAACATGCGTTGGTGAAGCTTGTCTTGTACACGTCGTGTAGAGCTTATAAATGCTGTGTAGTTTCGTTTAATGGATAGTTGTGTGACTAGGCCATGTAGAAGGACTCGGGTGGGGGAAGAAAATTCAATTACTCGCTGTGTGTGTGGACAACACGCCGTGTGTTTGGGGTGTTACATGACCAGTACTGGCATAGTACACGCCCATGTGGAGGACGTAAGGGAACACGTCGTGTAGTTATTATACATGTCATGTAGTCTTGTTTTGTAAAACATGAATGTTTTCATTCCCTTATTCCCTTCTTACACTCCTTGTTTTTAGTCCTTGATGATATTAATCAAAGGTGTGTGTTTGACCTTGAAGAGACATGCCTCCAAGACGACCTTGAGTATTTCTCTCGGAGAGAGGCAAGGAGTATACTCTAGATATGAGATGCCACGGGCTACCGATGGATCCTCCAGTAGATCTAGATGTGGCACCAACCACTATACCAGACACCAGCGTGGAGGCACAATTCCGTGAATGCTTCGTGTGGCTCATGCACACCTTCTAGAGAGCACAACCGGCTGCCACATATATGGCATAGATTACTCATATATTCCATCAGCATCATCCGCCTATGTTTTCAGGGGATGGAAGACCACAGGCTGTGGATTATTGGTTGGGTTCTATGCATACTATCTTCGAGCATTTAGAGACCCTTCAAGGGTGGAGGGTCAAGATCACTATATACATGCTATGTGATTCTGCTAAGAGGTGGTGGGATGTTACCACCCAGACTGAGAATCTTAAAGACAAGTAGTGGGAAGATTTTCATGAAGTATTCTATGGCTTTTTCGTTCCAGAGACGTTGAGGGAAGATCGAGCTCGGGAGTTCACGAATCTATAGTAGGGCGCTATGTCAGTGATGGATTATTCTACCCGCTTCATCGAGCTATAGAAAATTGCACATGTTATGGTGAGTGATGAGACATTGAGGCCTAAATATTTTGAGTATGGTCTTAGATATGACATCTGAGCACTGGTTAACATTTTCAGGTTTCGTATAGTACGTGCTATTGTGGACCAAACACTAATTACTGAGTAGAACATGTGGGAAGCTAGTGGTGCACGCCAGTGTGGTTCGGCACTAGTTTCTGGTAATATTTCTACAGGTAAAAAGAAAAGGTAAATGTATTCCTCTCATAGTGGCTGTAATAGCAAGAAGAATTATTCATGTGGGCAGGTTATGTTCTACTAGTGCGGTAAAGTGGGGAACCAAAGACCACATTGTCCATGTGACCTAGTGGAATGTCGAGATGGCGGCTGGATGGGTCATCTATAGCGTTTTTGAAGGACATTTCCACCAGTGCATGTGAAAGGGTTTCTGTGCAGAATCCACGTGTGGGAGCCAGGCCAGCTGTTTCCTAATAGTCAATAAATTGGGATATGTCTGGACATACAGGTCGAGGTGTTGGTTGTGGACATGGTATCCAGACACTAGGATGTCGGAGACAGTTGAACGGGTCAGCATAGGGTATCCAGGCTTTGTCATATGGTCGCAACACTGGGTAGGCATATACAGTGCAATAGACCCAACATGATCCGGATCACGGACCTTCCACTGATAGAGGGATTATTCTAGTTGCTTTTTTTTGTCTTCAGTACTTTTAATTACTGGTGTTGCGCATAGATTTATATTTGTGCCCATTGTGGAGAGACATGGGCTCTGAGTTTCTTCTTCTTATGATTTTATAATTCTAGAAACTTCGTTGGGAACTAGAATGACTGTTGTGCGTCAGTGCAGGGAGTTCCCCTAGAAGATGGTGGGTGTCACTTTCATTGGGACCTCTATGTCTTAGAGATGATGAGATATGACTTCATTCTTGGGATGGACTAGTTGTTACCGTTTCGATCCATTCTTGATTGTTATCGTCACATGGTGAGTTTCACATCACAAGACGGTAGAGAGTTTCTATACAAGGGAGAATGGGTTATCCAGGCGAGCCGAGCTAGACCCGAGCATCATGGGCGAGGTGGAGTGACAGCCCAGATAGCGAGTTTGTATCTGGATGAACAGGGATCTTGTCAAACGGATTTCCCTGAAGAGGTTGATCATATCTGAGAAGTCTTCCTAAATGTATTTTCAGGTCTTCCTTCGATGTGAGAGGTGGATTTCTCTATTGATCAAGTCATAGGATAAGCACCGGTGACCATTCCTCATTATAGGATGGCTACAACAGAGTTGTAGGATCTCATGAAGGAGTTTGAGGAGTTGGAAGAAAAGGGTTTCATCTGACCCAGTACTTTTTTTTAGGTTCGCCTGTCCAGTTTGTGAAGAAGGTGAATGGTAACCTCAGTCTTTATGTGGATTACTAGATGTTTAATCAGATGAGGGTCAAGAACCTAAATCCCTTGCCGAGGATTGATGATCATTTTGATCAACTTTGAGGAGCACGAGTGTTCTCGAAGATTGACTTGAGATCTGGATATCATGATTTACGTGTTAGACCATCAGACATACTTCTTACAGCTTTTTGGAGTAGATATGTTCTATACGAGTACTTGGTCATGTCTTTCGGACTCACGAACGCACCAGCGGTTTTCATGGCTCCGATGAGTCATGTGACCATCCCTATCTGGATTTTTTTCATTGTAGTGTTTGTGGAAAATAACTTGGTTTAATCTCACACTCGACACGACCATAATACCCATCGTGAGATCATACTGAGTACACTGAGAGAGAATCAGCTATATGATAAGCTCTCAAAGTTCCACTTTTGGATGGACCATATTCACTTCCTGGGTCATATCATCTCAGAGGTACGAGCTGCGGTAGACCCAGAGAAAGTGAGAGTAGTAGTTTCTTGGGAGCAGCCTAAGAACGTGTTTGAAATAATGAGTTTTTTGGGATGGCTGGTTACTACAGGCACTTTACACAGGACTTATCCTTCTTAGCATCATCATTGATGTGTTTGACTAAGAATGTTGTGAAGTTCATTGGGTCAGAAGATTGCGAGACAGCCTTTCTTGAGCTGAAGGGAAGGTTGACATCAGCAGTAGTCGTGATACTTCCAGTGCAAGGGAAGAGCTATATAGTTTACTATGATGCATCAGGTATTGTGCTGAGAGCAGTGTTGATGTAGGACGATCTAGTAGTTGTGTATGGGTCTTGGAAATTGAGGACACATGAGAGTAATTACCCGACACATGATCTCGAGCTCGCTACAGTTTTTCATGTGTTGTGTTGTTGGAGACATTATCTCTTGGGAGAGCATTTTGTGGTGTTCATAAACCAAAAATGTCTCAAATATATCTTTTCCCAGTGTGACATGAATTTGAGAAAGAGAAGTTGGGTTGAATATATTCAGTCCTTCGACTTTGTGCATGCCAATACACCTGGCATGGGTAACACAATTGTTGATGAAATGAGTAGAAATAATTCGTTATATATAGTATAAGAGGACAGTTGTGAGTGGCAGCTCATGGCTTTGTTCTCTGGGATTCATTTGGAGGTGCACGATAGTCAAGTGTGAGCCTATCTTTCTTCCTTAGCTATGACTTCTACCCTCCAGATAGAGTGAGGATGAGACAAATATCGGATTCGGAAGGCCGAGTTATACGGGAGTCAATGGAATGTGAGGACCCTCCTCCCAATTGAATGATAGGCGATGATGTGGTTATGATTGCCCATGGACTGGTGTTGGTTCCAGGGGATTTACATGAGGAGCTAATGTGAGAATTTCATGCTTCATCTAGGGCAGTGCATCCCGCAGTTACCAAGTTGTACCGTGACATGAGACGTCAGTATTGGTGGCCGGGAATAAAGTGGAAAGTAGCTGGTTTTGTTGCGAGCTGTTCCACCATTAAGTAGGTGAAGGAGTATCATTATAGGCCGTCTTCAATGTTACAACAGTTACCCATTCTGGAGTGTAAATGGGATGATTTCACGATGGATTTTCTTACTGGGTTGCGGAGGTCACCTCGAGGCCGTGATGTCGTGTGGGTTGTTGTGGACAGAAATACGAAGGTAGCTCACTTTTTTTCTATTCAAAGAGATCGTCAGTGTTAATGAGCTTAGAAATTTGAATATCCAATAGTTAGTACATCTTCATGGGGTCCCTTGTTCTATAGTCTCTAATAGGGACACCCGTTTTACGTCTCGTTTCTAGAAGAGTATTCAGAGGGAACTGGGTACATAGTTGCTTCTGAGAATAGGTTACCACCATCAAATCGATGTATAGTTGGAGCATACAATACAGGTACTAGAGGACATGATGCATCCATGCATTCTGGACTTTGGGGCCTCTTGGAAGAATCACATACCCCTGGTCACGTTTTCCTACAATAAAAGTTTTTAGGCAACTATTGAAATGGCACCTTACGAGGATTTATATGGTAGGCCATACCGATCACCCATGTGATGGTTGAAGGCTGGTGATGCAGATTTACTGGGACCACGTCTCATGCAGGAGACTTTAGAGCAGGTCCAGTTGATTCTGAAGTGGATTGCTACAACATAGTCTCATCCTAAGTGTAATGCAGATCGAAGTTGACGACCCTTGGAGTTCGTGGTTGGGGATTAGGTTTTCTTGTGTGTTTTGCCAAGGTTGGGAAATAGGTGGATCATGAGATAGGGTAAACTTTCACCGAGGTATGTGGGGATGTTTGAGATTATAGAGAGATTCAGGTTGGTTTCCTATCTGTTGTAGTTACCATAGAGGTACTGGGCTATGCACGACGTCTTCCATGTATCTCAACTGTGTCGTTATCACTCAGACCTGTCTCACGTATTTCAGCCCGAGGAGGTTGAGCTTCAGGATGATTCATCCTTTGAGGAGAATCCTATTCCTATTATTGATAGAAGCATGATGGTTATCTGAGGCTAGTTTGTTCTTCTCATACGGGTGCTATGGCAGCATGTCCGAGTGCATGACGAAACCTAGGAGCGGGAGTCCGACATACGTGCTCATCATCCAAATTTTTTCTGAGATTTATCTTCAACACCCTTGGTAGGGAAATTCGCGGATAGATTTAATTAATGGGGGAAGTTTGTAAGAAACCGGTTCTTATTCTTGAGGTAATGTTTTCTTCTTTTAATTTTTCCATATTTGTTTTTGAGAAAACAAGGAAAATGGGGGAAAATCCCAAATTTTGTGGGTACAAGCCATGTAATATTCCACATGCCCTGTACTTTGGCTGTGTGGGATGAGTACACATGGCATGTAGGCCTATCGGTGATGACGGGTGTAAAAACTGACTACATTCCGTATACTTGGTATTTACACGTCGTGTAATCAGTCCATAGTAGAATAGTAAGGTAGTGGGAGTAGCCGCTAGAGAAGTGATAGTACACATCGTGTATTTAGAATTCCATGTCGTGTACTCAGGTCGACAGATGAACAGTTTGGCGGTGAAAGGTGGCTGCAAAAGGAATAGTTAAAAATAAAAATTACATGCCATGTACTTGAGAGTACACGATGTGTAGTTTTTTTCTCTTAAAACAAGAAGTAGCCTCCACTTTCAACATAGGATTATTTTAATGAACCTGGAGCACTAGAAGAGATGGACGAGGCTTGGAGGGTCTCTAAAACGCTCACATAGAATCCGATTCTTCCACTGAAATCTCATTTGGACAGCACAGGTAAGACCTTCCTTCTTCTTAGGTCTTTCTTTTCAATTAATTCCCGAGGGAAATGTTATTTATGTTTGAATGGAAAAACATTTATCCCAGATCTATGGTATTCTCAGTTGATTCAGGAGACATCATTCATGTATAACGATATGTGGAGATCGAGGTAGGTGGTCTGATGTTTAATTCCAACTATTGAGTGTTTTTGTCTACCATTGCGCTACGTGCCCAGGTTTGGGGTGTCTTATAGATGATTCCATGAGAATTTAAATAACTAAAATTTCATATGTAATTTAATGAATATGTATAGCTGTTTTTTGGGATCTTTTCCTTGATCTAGGGCCACTCCATGGGTGCGTTCCCTTGTTTAGAATTTTGGCCAGGTAATCCGAGGGTATGTTATGATTTATCAAGTTTTGATTTTTCTTGCGAGAAAATGTATATAATTGCATTTTAGGAGTAGGGATCGGCCCAATAATTTGGTTATCCCTAAGGGAAGTGTTTTTCTTAGCCAGTGGGTAGTGTTCTATTTAGCTTGAGGTCTGGTGTTTGTTTAGCCTGAGGGAAATGTTTCATATGACTGAGTGAGGTTGCTTCCTTGCCTGAGGTCATTATCTCATACGCCTGAGAGAAATATTCTTTATGCATGAGGAAAATCACCTGAGGGATTCAATTCTGATTACCTGAGCGTAAGGATTTGAATGTTTGAGGAGTTTGTTTACTCGTATCTTCACTGTTGTGATCTCACATGTTATACATACCAAGCTAAAGCACATGCTTGGAATTGTTTTACATTGTTCTTGTTAGATAGCTGGTTGTGGTTTTGTTGCGGCATTTTATAAGAGATTTTCATCTGAGGCTAAGTCTCAAGAACTTATTATTCAATTATATTGAATTTTTACTCAATAATTAAATGGAAATGGAACTTGTAGGAGTAGTTTCTTTTAGGTACTTCATAGTTTACTTCATTTTCATTATCACACACTGTTGTTGCCAATTTTCACTGACAGTTGGTCATGGGACTTTGGTGGTTGCCTTCTGGGATTTATTTCTCACTCCCTATTTGGGTCATGTCTTGGGACAAATTAGATTATATTGTTTTAGGTTTGGATAAGGTAAATTGTCCATATGTAGGTACTTGATTTTTATAGAGGAGTAGGAGAGCATGGGACCGAGCATAAGATTTTGATGATGGTGAGTTCCTGCAGTTCCGTTTTATTGTTCTTTGCCATATATGTCCATTGTATTGTACAGTTTTAGATTGCAGTGTATCCTGTTATGGCTACTTTCTTATACATACAGGCATATTTCATCACTATTTATATGATTTTTGGTCTTTTCTTTACTTCAGTGCTCTGACTATTTCAATATTGGTATTGTTTACTCCTTCCATTTTTGTATGATTGTATTTGTTTCATTGAATTACACTTTGACAAATGATGGCATAGTTTCCCCACTATCAGACCTAGGCCCTCATTGCTAGTCAGAAGCCTTTGGTGATTGGGGAAATGAGCTTGAGGTCATGTGACCAACCAAATTCGAGGCACCCATTGAGTGGAACCCGGATCCGGGACGTTACACACCCAATTTATGTTGTTGAAATTTCACTAGGATTTTCTATGCCAATTTTTTTTTAAATAAATACCCATACTCATTTTGTATCAAGTGTGTTCACTTTTACACACTTAAACTTCTTGATTGGGGACTTAATTGTATATATTATAGACTCCATGATCATGGAATAGAATATAATAAAGAATGAATCTATTTTTTATTATCTATGTGGAACACATAAACATTAGAATGAAATAAAAGTGATAGGTGTGCCAAGAATTATGTAGTGCTCCAATGCATTAGGGAATGATTTAGTCTCATTATACATTATGAAATGGATTATGGATTGAACCTATTCTATCATGTTAATGATTCCATCCTTATGTTCTGGTAGTTATCCATGACCCATTTTTATTATATAATATTTTAAGATTCATACGAATTTCTCATGTTGCCTTTATTTTATCATGTTATACCATATTTATAGTTAAATATTATGATTCCCGCCCCTTTATTGCCCCCATTTATATTTCTATTTTCTAACATGTATTAACTTCTTCACTTTATTCGATGTTTTTTCCTTATAAGGGTTTATATCTCACCCATTTCATATGTATTTCCCATTTTTGTCTCATTTAGGTTTAAGTATGAGAATGTAAGGAAGTGTTCAATAAAGATGATATATTACTTATTTTAAGCTTTTATGAAATGTACATAATTCCCAGAGAAAGAGGGCTTAACAATATTAAATGTTTTATTATATATATTTTTATGTAATAAATCATGAATTAATGTGTAATAAAGAGTAGTGTTTTTATATATATAGTTATTTATTATGTAACCACTAGGTGGGATCCTTTTTATCCAATTTAGTTCGCACCCTACATAGTTCATCAGGGGTGTGTAGACCTCCTTCAGTATAATATAGAAAAGAGATAGGTATAAAAGTATGGTTGAATGGTTTTTGGTTATCTAGTTATGGTTTGATGGTGGTGAGATAATGGTATGTTCCCAATATATCACATGGAGAAGTAGTGGATGGATTTTGGGTTTCCATGAATTTTGGTTTTTTTTGTGACATATACCATATTTTTTATCCCATTGTCATTTTTAGTCCATTATTTATAGTATATTTTATTTTTGTAATTATTTACTCATTTATATATTTAGTGTATTTTAATTATAAAAGGAATAAATCTTTCCATATAGTTATATTTTAATCCCTGAGTGCTATTTTCTAGCTTATGGGTTTTGAAAATTCCCTCCAGGTATTCCCACAGTCCGACATAGAGACAATTTGGATTGCTTACTAGGGCCAGTTTATTATTGTAATGAATAAATCATTATAATAAAAGACGAAACTACCATTAATAATTATTTAATGATTATATTTTTATCAAATATCTATGTTCGTCCGTGAAATTATGATACTTTTATGAAATAATCCAAATTATTAACATCCAATAACGAAAATAATCAATAAATAATAAATAAGTAATAAAATAATACATTTAAAGGTTGTTAAATGTAAAATATATGAATATTTTTTCAAATAATATATTGATTAGATTATTTATGTTATGTATGATGTTAAATAAAATTCATCGAGGTCAAATGTAATGGAATGGGTTTCTCATCTAAATTTCACCATATTGCGATATGATTCATATTAACCAAAAAAATTGCTTCTGGTAGTGTATATACTACCAATGAATGTTTTTCCAAACACAATTCATGAAAGTTAATGGAGTAGATAATCAATAAAATTTAATCTCATTTAATGGATTTTTTATTAAAAATAAATAGAATATGTAAGATATTCATTAAAAATATCATTTTGAAATCAAGATAGATTATGAATAAGTTTCTATATATAGAAATTGTATGAAAATTAAATTGAAAACCCCATATATTTTTCTTTTTGTTTTTATCCATGGTATTTATAAGTACTCTTAAATTTTTATATCATAATTTAACTGAAATTATGATCATAAATGGAACAGAACTTATCTATTCTTTTAGATTATGAATCTTTGTCCTTAATTTCAACAATCAACATATTTTTTATTCGATTTGTTTATATGTACATATATGATTTATTAAATAAATTCTATACTTATATTTCATTTTATTAAAAATGTTTTAAAGGAATATTTTAATACATTTTTTAACATGGGACATTTTCTATTTAATTAAAATTATTTATAAAATCATTAAAAAAAATTCTTTTTACCACCCCCTACATGGCGTAATTTTCCAACCATCGTATTCAACTTTATTTACAATAACATATTCCATCTTTTTCAAGTATTTTCAAATTAATTTATATTCTGTTAATTTTAAAAATAGTTTTCCTTTAATCTAAAATTTTTTAAAATGTATTTTGTGTTTCATCTTATTTTTTAATGTAATTTTTAATGTTCCTAAAAGTATTTTTGTATCTATGTCAATATCATTACATTTTTCCTTTGATTCAATAAGGTTTTTTAAAACAATACCAACCACCTCATTCCTCTATATGCCTCAGGATCATGTAATTTTTTAATTTTCAAGAAAACCGTTTTATTATCATGGGTTAGTTAATCAATTATGAAATTATGAATCTTCTCATGTTCATATGGACCACATATGTATGGATTTTTATTTTTTGATGATTTGTTCAGATATATCCCTTAAATGAACTAGGTTAAAGTTTTTCTCATGAGATTATAATAATGGGGAGTAAACCCAAACCCCTAAGGTGCTTATTCTACTCAGTGATATGTGGTCCCAAAATTTCATAGCCCTCAAATGCATTGGAAACATCTTATTTATTAAGAGTTGAAATGTATGGGGTTGGGGAGAAAACCCAAAACACTTTGGGAATATGTCCACTATGTGATGATATTTATTGAGGTGAAACTCAATATAAATAACTATTTTAAATTCCAATGTATACGCTACATTATTTTCCTTATGTTATGTTTCAATGGATCATGATTATTGACTAGTACTTCCACATAAATATATTTCATGTATTATGTTATGCAAAATTAATTTTTCCACGAATCAGGTTTTATGATCATTTTTTGTTGGATTGTATTTGAATCTTTTATGTTCATGGACCATGATAATGTTCTAATTCACATGAGCTCATCTTATGCTCACATGGTTCTTCAGTAGTTTTATCTCATGTTTACTATTATTGAGCATCTCATCTCACCCTTTCTCATATTTCATTTTCCAATGTAATAAATAAGAATATTAATAACTAAATATCAAAAAACATACCACGTGGGAAATCAATTTTTGGGATATCACAAACTGAACCAGATCCACACTGAGCCGGTCACCTAATCCCACCGACGACAAGGCCTGAGAAGCATTCCCAATCCTCCCAGGAAAGAAATTAGCGTCGAGAAACAATGATTATATAATAGATAATGATTCCATCAATTATAATTTGATATTAATAAATAAAATGATAGTATAAACCATTAAAATTAGAATCCATAAATCATTTAATAAAATAAATAAATAAACAAATAAAGATATAATTGTCAATAAACAATGTAGAAAATATAAAAACAAAAATAATACCAACTGAAATCCTATATGATCTCCATGTGTTCTCTTGATCACCACAATTCACAAGTCTATCACACCCCATTTGAAAACCTGAACCGACATTAAACCTACAAAATAACTTCTTTCTTCTAATGATGATTTTCATAAGTATGGTGTGAGAATAAAATAGACTAGTGGGTAAGAACTATATAATGAATACATGACCTTTCCTGAAATAGACTAAAAATAATTTTTTTGAAATTAATTTAATAAAACAAAATTTACGCATTTTAAAACAAGTAAAACTACATTTTTTTGAAATATAACATAATAAAATAGAATAGTATTTTCAATTTGAAAAAAATTATCTTTCTAAACCCAGATTGATTTCTAATGAGAATTAAGAAACATATTCCATGTAAATAATTATAAAAAAGAATGTCGATAAATTTAAATAGCAATCTATAACTAGCAATCTCAAATAAAAGAGGATAGTACATGTATAAGTAAGAAAATACCAAATAAACAAGAAACCAATACAGTAAAATAAAGAAGGTAAATACGGATATGAAATCATGGAAATATCTAAAAAATAAAAAGAAGAACCCGTAGATGTAGTTTCTTTAGACCAACATGATTTAATATGGTGAACCTATATATTTAATAACCAACTAGTATTCCCAAAAATATCCACACTAATTGAAAATCCCACATAGACTATCCGATATCCAAGGGTTTATAATCTATCTAATAAGAAATATAAATCAAATGTCACTCCACCCTCTAAATGGATTCATAGAATCCCATGATGATAGTATAAGTGGGAATAAGGAGGTCATCACATGGTTGGTGTTAAACATAACTCACAGATTCCACTGTGCATGCCTTACCCAATCCCTCTCATCAAAAGGATTACCATAGGGGTTCCCATCAAACATAAATCCTTTCTAAAGTTCCAATCAGGCCTACATATCATATGAATTTAAAAAGTTCCAAAACATCATAATGTACCAATCAGTTCATATTTATTAATCCAAACCCATTTCCTAGGAAGAATCCTTTCAATCCAGTATCCATTTCCAACAAAAATTTGGAATCATTTTTAATTCATTGAAGATGACAAATTCACCTTTAATGTCATTTGGATTCAAAATAATACTTTTAGGGGGAATGTTCCATGGTTTAGAAAACATATTTTTATTCCATTTGGAAAAAATACATCTGGAATACATTGGGTGATTTAGAAAACCCATTTGGGAGATGGATTAGAAGAGATGAGATGGATAGAAAAAGAGTGTTTGGAAACTGGGTGTTTCAAATGGACATTTTTTTGTAATTACATGTATATCTGTTTAGACCTATCCATATGTGCACCCTATGTACATTTGGATATTCCCACATTCAATGGAATAAATATTGACACTATAAAAATAAATAAGGTTCTAATAAAGAATCATAACTAGTGATACAACCAATCAAAATGACACATTCAAGAGGACTCAAACATAAAAATAAACCATACACAAAAAAAAAGATCAATTCACAATAAAAAAAATTACCAATACCCAAAAAATCTCCAAACTCAATCCGAAAACAATAAATTTTATTACAAAATTCAAATTGGTATTTTATCAAACAACTCGTTTACATACACATATTGGTCTAACTAATAATGTCCATTAAAAAAAATTTCATAAAATTTATAACATAGATAAGTTATGAAAATCATAATAACACACCACAATCATGATAAACACATTTAAAATTATTTTGGGGAGCTTAAGCGTCTCTTTTTATGCTTTGGAAATAAAATTGATCAAAACACCAACCGCAAGTAGTGGATCCTAATCTCTATAAATGGAATCCACTAGAAAGACACTTGAAGGATGGATCACAACCATCACATGCCAAAATACACCATTATAACACACCCTAACCATAAAAATTATCCCATGTGGTCACTAAGGTAAGGGTAAAAGAGAGGGTATGAAATAAAACCAATAGGGGATTAGAGGAGAGTATGAAACTGTAATATTTTATTAGAAAATCATGAAGAATCGCTAACCTTCAGTGAGGAATTTTCAAATATATATCCTAAGATGAATGGTAATGGAGTCGAGAATCCTTTTAGTCAATACCAAATTGAGAGGGGTTCAAATGGGAGTTGGAATCACCTAAATCAGAATTTTAAAATGAAATTTACTTAGGATTTTATAGGATTTATTGTTTTCCTACATGGTTTTTTAAATTGTGGGAATGTAACTGGAATCATATTTTAAACATTAAGATTTTCATTACATATTTTGGGAAAATTATGCTCATATTTTTTGACATAATGAATTGAATAAAATAAATAAATGAACCCTAAATACTATTATAAGCCACCCAAATATCAATATATGTGTTAAAAATAATTTAGTGACAAAGTGGTTGTCAAAATATCCCCACCATGCCAGTCTCTCCCCATACATTTCACACTAATAATGAACAAGTCCAAAAATAAATGATGACCTCAAAAGAAAAAAATAATTCACATAAATATAATCCCTTACCTCAACCAAAATATGGAATAATAGGAAACATAAAAATAAATGAAAAAAGTGAAAATTAATCAGGGTTGGGGTGTAAAAATTCTCATCACTATAAAAGCGTTATTACCTAAGAATTTGGTTGAGTCAAAAGTCTTCTTTTGTCTTTTATATCTGGTTTTGGAAATCAAAAATGCCTTTTACCATGCTGATCGTACTGATCATGATGATCATACTGATCATGATGATTGTACTAACCATGCTGATCATACTGACCATGCTGATCATACTGATTATGCTGATTGTACTGACCATGCTGATCATACTAATCATGTTGATCGTACTGATCATGTTGTTCCTATTGACCATGCTCATCGTACTGATCATACTGATCGTACTGACCATGCTGATAAAACAGACAATAATTTTCATACTGACTCTGTTAATCGTATCGTACTGATTCTGTCAGTTGTACTCACTATTGTGTATCTTACTTTTTATCATATCAATACAATACATTTAGTAATACTTATAGTACTCATACTTTTATCACATGCATGCTTTTATTATTTTATCAAAAGACTTGTTTTAGATCAATTGTACTCATGATTATCATGTTCATATATCTTTTGTTTAAATCAATACGATGTTGTTGAGTTAGTTACAAACTAATCAAAATGATGTCATGCTTTCTGTTTCAATATGACCGTTATAATGCCAGGTGTCCAAGTCCCTCTGAGTTTTTTTGGATAAATATGACCGTTGGAGGAAATGTGACCGTTGGAACCTGAAGCCTATAAATAAGAGTTCATATGAAGCTAAGAAAGACAAACGGTGATACTTTTCTTCTATCAAGTTCTAGAGAGAGACTGTGTGACTTCTCTCATGCTTCCTGCGAAAGCCATGAGATTACAAAATGTGAACGGCTCGTACTTAGTTTTTGTATTTCTATATGTGCTTTGTTTGTTCTTTGTGCGACCGATCATCATATCGAGGGCTTCCAAGTGATTGAAAGACAGAGGTGCTGATTACCTACAAAATTGAGGGCTGCCAAGGATAGGTAGACAGACAAACCAATCATCGTATCAAGGGCTGCCGGGGATAGGCAGACAGACGTTCTGATCATCGTATCGAGGGCTGCCAGGTATAGGCAGACAGACGTACTGATCATCGTATCGAGGCCTTACTAAGGTTGTGGTAAGATATACCTCTTATACGAGGTGAAAGGATAACCCTTATCTTTGGGTCAAAAGAATTGTAATACTTTTATATTTTTGCTGTTGTTTGTATTAGAAAGTAATTTGTACTGTTTCTTTTCTTGATTATACTTTCAATAGTAATTGTTTCAATTACAATTATTCAGTTACATATTGTATTAATAGATTCTATACACTTTATGGTAGAATCTCCCACACTTGTACTACTCTGATTATCGTATTCATCTTAAATAAAATTACTTTCCTATTCTAATAGTATTACATTAAATCATACCTTTATTTTCAATACAATTGTTGTTTCTTTTTGTTGTGAATTGTATTAGTTTATGATCATTCAAACTAATTTCTTATGTTTTTAAATAGTGTTTTTAAACCTACAATTCACCCCCACTCTTGTATTGTTCCATATAATATAAATATACATTTATATATTTGATCAAAAAATTGGTATCAGAGGAGGTTTCCACTGATTTGCATTACTTTCTCAATTTCTTTCATATTTTAATTTCAACTATTTACTACTCTAACGTGTGGAGTGGAAAAGATTTTTGTATTAGATAGAAGTAATGAATGTTGGTTAAATTGATAACCTAAACCCTTCTAGACCACATATCTTTGATGTGAATGATTATGAGTTCTGGAGAGATCAAATGAAGACATTAGTGATCAATACTGGTGTAGACAATTTTATTATTCTTACTAGAGGTTACAAAATTCCTGACAAGGAACTCAATACTTTCACTAATCTAGAGAAGCAAGAATATCAATTGAAATACAAGGTACACAATACATTACTATGTTCTATTACCAGTAATATATATAGCCATATATCATCATGTGATGCAGCCAACTGTATTTGGATGAAATTGGAAGTCATGTATTTTGGTACATCCATGGTTATAGAAACAATAAGAGCAATTCTTCGAGTAGAGTATCATGGATTTATTTTTCCTTATGGAGACCCAGTGTGTAAAGTGAAACAAAGATTTATGAAAATTGTCAACTGCTTACAATCAATGGGTGAAAAAGGTCTTGATGATGAATCTCTTGTAGATAAGATTATTGATATAATTCAAAATGAATGGGAGTAAAAAAGGACAGTTTTTGATGAAAATAGACATGTTTCACATATTACTCTTGATGAGCTATTTGGAACTCTGTTTCAGCATTAGACAAGAATAAAGAGAGATGCTGATTTCAATAAGAATAAAAATGGGAATGGAAGTGTAGCCTTTACGTCTAAATATAAAACACCTGAAAGGATAACAAGATCCAAATCCAAGAAGGTTTTTATATGAGAATCAAGTGATAGTGATCACTCAGATATTGAGTTATCCAATCTTACTCGAAGGACGAACAAGATTGTGGGAAAGAAAGACTTCCAATACAGATTCACTAAGAAAGATAAGAAGGAAAAGAAAGATTCAGAGGTATCTTGTTACGAATGTAAGAAAGTAAGACATATAATGCTAGATTGTCCTTTAATGAAGAGAAAATAAAGAAAGGAGAAACTTTCTAAAAGAAATAAGAAAAAGTATTACAAGTTAAAGACAAAGAATGTCTTGAAAGAAAATGATACCTGGAGTGCAAGTGGTAGTGATTCATAAGATAATTCTTCAGAATATGAGTCCTCAGGATAGAGGATTATTAGACTTATAGCCAGATTCCCAATTGAATATCATGTTCTTATGGCCAATGTACACAATGGTGAAGCTATTACAAATGTTTCTTTGAATTTAAATTACACTGATAATAAAAATTATGAATCTTCAAATGAGTCTTCATCATCATAAGATGATACATTACCCTATTTTGAAGAATTATCTAGGTTTTCTAAGTTACTTGAGAATGAAAATTCTAAACTCATGAAAATTCATGATAAAGAAAATTCAAGAATTTCGATTTTAACTAAAGAAGTATCAGATCTGTCTAATGATCTTAATATGAAAACTTCTTTTTTTGAAAGTATTTTAAATACCCTTGATAAATTAAAATCTGATAAGGATTAACTTTCTAAGGATCTTAGAAATGTAATTTCTATGAAAAATACGTTATAGCCTAACTCTAGTTTAAAATCAAATGTTTTGGAGGATAAAAATCTAGTTTTAAAACTAAATTCAAAAATATTTTCTTTGAAAAAATGTTTATCAGACATTACTTCTGGCAAAGAAAATTTTGAAATTTTTTTTCCCAAATCCAGCCATTGAGAAATCATTCTGGACTTTTTTATACTCATTGCAAACCGGTTTTTAGTAATAACTATTTTGATCCAGAAGAACACCTTTTTTTCTAAGTGTCAATGTGGTGGACCCTATAAAATAGAGTATTCTCTTAATAGAACTAAGTATTTAGGATTTCATAAAGCTCATTTTTCAAAACAAATGTGGATTCCTAAAATTCTGTTATCTAACCATTCTGGATCCAAACATGTTTGGATTCTGAAAAACAAATCGTTAATTTTTCTTGGAAATGAGATGTGTACCAACAAGAATATTTGGTACATGGATAGTGGTTCTTCTCAACACATGATCGGAGACAAAGATCTCTTTGAAAATATTATCAAAACAAAAGGTGGAAAGGTAACCTTTAGAGATAATTCTCAAGGAATGATTGTTGGGATAGGTAATATTGTTTTCCTTGGAAAAGTTCTTATCTCAAATGTTTTGTATGTTAAACTTCTTAGGAAAAATATCATCAGTAAAAGTAAATTTTGTGATGAAGGTTACCTTGTGAATTTTAGAAATGATAAATGTTTAGTTCACAATTCCACGGATAAGTTCATTCTATCTTCCCATAGGCAAGAAATGTATACACTATAAACATAGAAGACCTTTGGAGCCAGAATTTACCCTTCTTAAGTGGAAAAGAAGACCAATCATGGCTATGGCATAGAAGACTAGGACACTTCATCCTAAGAAACCTTTGTAAACTCTCAAAGAAAAGACTTTTAAAGGGAATACCAGATCTTAAATATGATACTTCAAAATTCCGCGATCCTTGTCAATTTGGAAAGCAAGATACAGTCAGCTTTAAATAAATTAATGATGTTTCAACTTCTAATGCATTACAGATAGTTCATATGGATATTTTTGGTCCTTCACAAACTTGAATAATTGGAGGCATATACTATATATTTATTTTAGTTGATGACTTTACTAGATTTACATGGGTCTATTTTCTAACAAAGAAACGTGAAGCCTTTTCCTATTTCAAAACATTTAGATCCCAAGTTAAAAATGAGAAAAACCTACCATATATAACTATTCATAGTGATCATGGTAGTGAATTTCAAAATTTTGAATTTGAATCTTTTTGTAGTAAGAAAGGTATTACTCAAAATTTCTTAGCTCCAAGGACTCAATAAAATGGTGTTGCGGAAAGAAGAAATATTATTCTTCAGTAAATTACTAGAACCATGTTGAGTGAATATTCAATTGCTAAGCACTTTTGGGCTGAAGCTATTAGTACTGCTTGCTATACTATAAATCTTGTTTTAACAAGACCTTTTCTTAATAAAACACACTATGAGTTATGGAATGGCTAAAAACCTAACGTTTCATAATTCAATGTTCATGGGTTCAAATTATTCATTTTGAATACTAAATATAATCTTAAAAAATTAACACTAAAATCTGATGAAGGACTCATTCTAGGCTATTCTACAGCTTCTATGGCGTATATAGTTTTCAATAAAAACACGTGTACTGTTGAGGAAACAGAACATGTAAAATTTGATGAAACAGATCCTTTTGTTTTTAAACCATCCCAAACTACATCCTCAGATGTGTTTTCAAAAACTGATTATCAACCTTTGTTAGAAGACCTTTCTGATAAGGAAAATGTTCAAGAAGATACTTCTGAAACATTTACCCTAGAAGAATTTCTACCATCTCTTGATGGGAAGGTTTTAGAAAACCCTAATCAGTTGCTTCATAGGAATCATCCTATTGATAATATCATTGGTAATGTAAATCAACCTATAAGGACCAGAAATTCCTTAAGAAATGACGTAAAACATCTTTCTTTTCTTTCCTAATTTGAACCTAAAAGTCCATGTGATGCCTTAGGTGATAAAAATTGGATCAAAGAAATGCAAGATGAACTAAATGAATTTGTGAGGAATCAAGTCTGGAATTTAGTTGAAAGTCCTAAAGAGACAATTGTAATTGTAGTAAAATTGGTTTTCAAAAACAAATGTGATGAAAATGGAATCATTGTATGAAATAAAGCAAGACTTGTTGCTAAGGGCTATAATCAACAAAACATAATAGACTATGAAGAAACATATGTTCTAGTAGCCAGACTTGAATCTATATGTATTCTATTAGCCTTCACAGCATACATTAACTTCAAACTATTTCAAATGGATGTTAAATGTGATTTTCCAAATGGTTTTGTTCAATAAAAAGTTTTTTTCGAACAACCTCATGGTTTTCTAGACCCAAAACATCCTAATCATGTTTTTAAACTAACAAAAGCCCTATATGGTCTTAAATAAGCCCCTAGAGCATGGTATGATAGACTTATAGGGTTTCTTTTACAAAACAATTATGCAAAATAGAATGCGGATCCAACCCTTTTTATAAAAATGGAAAATAAAAATGTTCTAATTGTTCAAATTTATGTTGATGACATCATATTTAGCTCTACTCAACAATCTTTAACTGATTATTTTGAAAATTGTATGATGTCTGAGTTTGAAATTAGTATGATGGGTGATTTAACATTCTTTTTAGGTTTTCAAATTTCTCAAAAACGTGATGGAATATATATATCCCACCATAAGTATATTAAAAATTTACTTAAAAAGTATGGATATGACAATACTAAAATTATTAGCACTCCAATTTGTACCTCAAATAAACTTGATCTTGACAAAACTGGAGAACCAGTAGATCAAACAATTTTTAGTGGTATGATAAGAAGTTTGCTATAATTGACAGCTAGTCCACTATACTTAATGTTTTCCGTATTCTTATGTGCAATATTCCAGTATAATCCAAAATATTCTCATTTAAAACTTGTGAATAGAATCATTCGGTATTTAAAAGGCACTATGTATTTAGGACTTTTTTTCTCTTCTTGAAATGATTTTGTATTTATTATTTTTTCAGATGCTGACTTTGGTTGTTGTAGAATGGATATAAAAAGTACATCTGGAACATGTCATTTCTTAGGAGATTCTCTGGTTTCTTCATCTAGAAAGTAACAACACTCATTAGCACTTTCCAATACTGAAGCTGAATATGTAGCAGCTTGAAGTTGTTGTGATCAAGTGTTGTGGATGTAACACACACTCACTGACTATGGTTTGAGTTTTTCCAAAACCCAAATTCTTTGTGACAACACTAGTTTCATAGCTCTTTGTAAGAACCCATCACATCACTCTCATGCAAAACACATAGATATTAGGCATCACTTTCATAGGGATCAGACACACAAAAAGAAATTATTTTTCAATTAATTGGATCGCAAGAACAACATGCTGACATTTTTACAAAACCATTACCTTCCGATAGATTTGAGTTTATAAAACAGAAACTTGAAATGATTACATTAAAGTAATCATTCATATCTACTTCATGGTTTATATTTCTCTTTACATTAAACAACTCCCCATAGAAAGTGGGAGAACATTTCTTACTGTGTTTCCTCTAATCTTATGATATTTAATTATTTATTCTTCTGGTAAGTGGTTTTCTCTTTCGGTTCTTTCGTATTGACAGTTTTATCTTATTATTTACCTATCTGTTTATCATATTGACAGTTTTATCATATTATTTACCTTTCTGTTTATCGTATTGATAGTTTTATCATATTATTTACCTATCTGTATATCATATTGACAGTTTTATCATATTATTTACTTTTCTATAAATTGTATTGATAGTTTTATCATATTATTTACCTATCTGTTTACTGTATTGACAGTTTTATTGAATTATTTTCTAATCTATTTATCGGCTCGTCCGATCGTGGTAATGATTTTCTTTTCCATCAGCTCATCTGATCATGGTAATGATTTTCTTTTCCATCGGCTCATCAGATCATGGTAATGATTTTCTTTTCCATAGGCTCGTCCAATCATGGTAAGGATGATCTATTCCATTGGCTTGTTCGATCATGGTAATGATTTTCTTTTCCATCAGCTCGTCCGATCATGGTAATGATTTTATTTTCCATCGGTATGTCCTATCATGGTAATGAATTTCTTTTCCATCGGCTCGTCTGGTCATGGTAATGAATTTCTTTTCCATTGGATCATCAGTTAATGGTAATGAGATTGTTTTCCATAGGAATGTCAGTTCATGGTAACAACTTTGTTTTCCATCGGCATAATAGTTGATTGTATTCGTTTTCTTTGTACAGTTGTGTTTTCTTTTATTGTTAATACTACTAAAACCAACAATTATCTTACGATCTCCGTCAGGTACATATATTTTAAAAAAAATTGTTCTAATCATATCCTTTGATCTCATTTCTTCTAATCTCAATCGTATATGATCAACGATCACCCTTTTTCCACCTATAAATTGACCCCCCCTTCCCCAAACCCACACCATTTTTTCAGGATTTGGGGAGAAGCTCTACTCCACCGATTTAAGCCTTCGTATGATCTTTCAGAAGATTCAACTATATGTCTCAGTCCTCTACCAATACTCATGTAGAAATTTCTTCAAAGATCTTTTCAGAGAAATATTTTATCATAGAAAGGTCAGTTTCCCAGGACTATTTTGATTCGTACGATATTACAATCAAAAGAATCATTTTGTTTCAAGGCTGGGAGCATTTGTGTGTTGAAAAACCAGTATCCCAAGATCTGGTTCTTATTGATAAATTCAGTCATTTTTAATAAACTGTATCATTTCATAAGAATTTGACTATCAACTTTTTTGTGTATGATTGAATAATTTCTATGTCTGTCGAATTTTACCAAGGAAACTTCTTAACCCAATTTCGATATCTTTTGGTTCGACATGTAGTTATTGATTATGTAATCATTTGAATATGTCTGAATGACCATTGATTGTTTTGCACTTAATATCCACTTATATTGGGTGTATTTATATTTTTCACACATAATTATGAGATTGATTTATCCTTAATTTAAGGATACCTTCATATAAGGGATTTCATATCATTTTGAATTTCTATTGAGACTTCGTTGTTGTTATGCACCAATTCACTCTTATATAATGTATATAATGTCCTTTGGAATATTATATCATTAATCTGTTTATTCTCATGATATTATGAAGTTCTGATGAAATGTTATTCCAGAATTATTGTATTCAAGTGTCTCTCATTTTGTTAAAAAACTCATTAACTAAAATATCATTTTAAATGTTTTTATTGATTTATTATTATAAATATTTCTCATTAATATCCATGTTCTAAAAATGGTTTTAAGGATTTTTTTTATATGGATATTAATGGTTTAAAATGTTAAAATCTTCAATGTGGTATGAGACACTTTGATTCAAAAATCCCTTTATTAAATGTTTTAAATGAATTTGAAAATGGTTATTAGAATGGATTAATTATTTTAAAATCTTAAAATGTTATATTATTATTTCAATATGGGAATGTTATATTTCCTTTATGCATAAGTTATGTTCTATGATTATGTTATTGTTGTTGGGCATTATTTATGATGAAGGGTGGTTCCGTGATAAACTAAGAGCGGGTGAGCCCGATATAGCTCTCCAATGCATTGGGTAACGCGAAGGGGTTAAACGTTATGGTTTCTCCGAAGATATTTAGGTAATATACTATGATGGGTATTCCAAACGGAACCATGAGGGTTACTCCATACATAAGAATTTTATGAATTCCTCAAGTTACCTTTATGTGTTATGATTTCTATGATTTATTAATGATTTGATGAGATATATTAAAATGCTTATGTTTTATGTGTAAAGTAAGATTTCATACATGGAATAATGTTTTCATTTCATACTTTTATATCCCTTACTATGATTTTTATGCTCATCCCATGTTTTTGAAATGTTTTTCATAGGTCAAGGGAAAGGTACATGATGTGATGATAGTGTCATGGAATTGTCAAGAAAGAATCCATGTTTTATTTTAAATATGTATCCATTAATGGACAAAATGAGTACTATCTTTTATGTAACCACGTTGTTTAAATATGGAATGTAATACATGATTTATGATCTAATTCACTAAAACTCAAAACCTGAAAAGATCCTCAATGTGTATTATTGAAATAACTCATGATTAATAAATGTGTAAGGTTGGGGCCTTATAAAAATTCTAGCCAAATATCTCCCCAATACCCCCACATCCATATTCCGTTGGTTTCCTCAAAAGACCAAATCCTCTCCCCTTAAGAGGCTATCAAGGATGATTAAAGGATTCTCAAATAGATGTTTTGGTAATTCAAAAGAAGGTGGAAGCTATAAGAAAATGGAAATCCTTATAGTTCAAAATGGATAAATAAGTTGTTATAAGATTTGGGTCATGACAATGTGTACCATCAAATCTTTAGGCAGAGATAGAATTGTTGAATGATGCACATAGCTCAACCCTCCCTATCAACCCAGGGGTCCTAAAGTAGTATCGATAACTCTAAGATAACTATTTGTGGGAAAATGTGAATAAAGATATCATGGAATATACATTAATGGTTCTAGTACGTCGGTAAGTGACTGATGAATGGAAAATGTCTTATGGTATAATGAAACCATTAACCATTCATATATGGAAATGTGATATAATCATTATAGGGATTTTCAATGGTCTTAACAAGTCATCAAGGAAAAAAATGTCATATGGGTGATGGTGTGTCAACATACAAAGACTGCTCACATCATTGAAATTCAAGATAAATTATCACTTGATCAAATATAAAAGATATACATCAAAGAGGTGGTGAGGCAACATGGAGAGACAATATCAATTATATCTAAATAAGATTAATGATTTAACCTTGTGTTCTAGAAGAGTGTCTAATATGCTCGAATATTATGTTGAGATTTAGTAGGTCTTATCACCACCAAACTGATGAACCATCAAGGTGTACTATTCAGACACTAGAAGATATGTTGAGATCATGTTTCATGGACTTAAATGTAGGATTTTACCAACATATTCCTATGTTCATGTTATCTAATAAAAATAGCACCAACTCAATCATCTAAAGGAATTTTTTTGAAGCCCTTTGTGTGAAGAGAAGTAGACCACGTTTTTGTTGGGTTTATGTTAGTGACCTCAATGTTTTAGTACATTGAATGGTTGATCAGTTGGTAGAAAAGTTCAAGAAAATTTATCATCACATTAGGACTTCATGGAGTCAAAAAAAATATTTTCATATAATCATCGATGAGACATAGAGTTTCAGGTCAGGGATTAAGTACTCTTAGAAATATATTGATTAGGTAAAAAACCTGAGAATTTAGAATAAGGGAAATATATTCCCAATTTACATCAGATCCTTTGAGATTCTTGATCGTATCATAGATGTGTCTTATGAGCAACCATCTATATAACCCATTCCAATCTACACACCGTATTCCATGTTCCCTCTTGAGGAAGTAAATTTGGAAATAAATTATATTATTAGGATCATTTGGTTTAGATATAGCATCATATATTTAAATTTCTACGTAATATGATGACTCATATGGTAAAAGTGATATGGAACAACCCTAAATAGCAAGATGTGGCCTATGAATTGGGGAATGAAATGAAGCATAAGTACGGTCGCCTCTTTAACCATGATATATAATATGATATTTAAATGTAAAAATTCTTTAAATTGGTAATAATGTAACACTTTGGAATTTTTTAAAAAAAAGAAGAATTCTATGTTTTATAACACATACGACTTGTAACATAGAATTTTAATGATCCTCAAAATACAATTAGGGTTGTTATCTATACATGGATGTTATAACCAAAGCCATTAAATTTTATTGTACAAATTGGAATAACCACATTTTGAAAATTAATTATTATGGAAGAAACAAAATATATTGATAAATAAGTATATAAGTTTTGTGAAATCATTATAGTTTTTGGAAATAACTTTTTCTAAAAAAATATTTTTTTTATTCCTTTTAGTGAATAAATAAAAAAATTACATTTTGAAACATTGATAAAAAGTATTTGAAGAATTTAAAATCATTTTTTGAATTAAAATTTCAAAATTAGCATAGGATATTTAGCTTCTAAGAAGTTAAAATTTTTAGTTAATGGTGAAAAATACTAGTTTTCATAGAAAATTGGTTTTCATATAAATCATTTAACGTGATATATTTTGTATTAAACTGGATTAAAATTTACCTTAGTTATAAAATATTATTATTAATTTGATATATGTAATTTTAATTAATTTCATTCTAAATTTTGATTTAATAATTTTTATTCTTGTGAAATATTTTTATTTGGATGACCATTTGTACGTCATGTGTGTGAGTTGAATTTTAAATTAAATTCAACCACTTTAAGAAATTAAATTTTAAAAACATTAGTCTATATTTGGAATATAAATTATTAGTATAATATAATTAGTTTAACTTAGTTTCTGGTCATAATTAATAGTAAGAACAGTGAAATTTAATTTCTATTGTTAATGTTAAAATGGGTTTATAGGGGCCTCAAACTAAAATTGTAAATACCCAAAAAATCCTTTAATTTTTTTTAAAATTATGGGGAATTATTACGTGTCTGAAAAAATTTAAGGTGTGTGGTTATAAGCCCCAGTGTGCTTTGAATGAATATTTGATGTTTTTTAAGGTACATTTAGTAAATGCACGAATGTCGTTTTTTATCTTTGAAACTGGTGCTCAGATTAAAAAATCTATAGGCATTGTTAAATCAACAACACCAGGATTTGCTTAAGGTAAGCGTCACTTCTACCAATGTATGCCGTGATAAAAAGTTATGGTTTAGACATTAAAAAAAAATAATAAAATATTATTATAATTTTATTTTATTTATTTTTCTCTAGCGGATGAGACGTAGTGGTGGGGACCAGTGACTTGTCAAGATAATTAATGGATTAATTATACTTTATTTGTAACTATACCATTAGAGAATTAACATGTTCATTCATTAAATGAACATCATTAATTCATCAGTGCATTACTCACTGCCCCCCCCCCACCCCCACCCCCACTCTATTTAAGTGAGTCTTGGGATGGTGTTTTGACACAATTTATCACGCAAGGAACCTCTAGAGAAGTCATGTGGAAACATCCACTAATAGAGGACGGAAGCTAGGGCGTCGATGATCCTGGACTGAAGAATGCCAAAGACCTCACTCCGAAGAGGACTCTCCTCCTGCCAACAATCGCGATACCTCTGATGGTTCACGAGGTATGGGTTTTGTCAATTAATTTGGGTGCAATGTTCTTTCCCTCATTCTTTAAAAGGCTGATAAATTGTGGAAGAAATACAATCTTTTATTGATGAATAAATTATCCCCCTTTTTATAATGTTAACACGGAGGGCGTAGGCCGAACAAAAAAGGCCAAGACCATCCACCGCTTGATTTTCATTGTGTTCTTCAGAGGTTGGTTGTTCTAAATAGATGAAACCTTGAATCCGAGAGGTGCGCAGTGACATTGACATTCTTGGAGGATCGTAGTCATGTCCGGAAGGAAGAACGGACCATCAAGTCTCGCCATGTTTCCCATGGAAGATTCACCGGTGTAGCACCGGTACAGTGGCACTGACAACCGGTTCCAGCGGTGAAGGTGGTGGACAGAGCATACTTTATGGGGAAGAGGGAGGCGCCGCTTGGTGTCGTGGTAGACCTAAAGGGGCAGCCGAAATCCATCTGTCCTGTTAGCGAGGTGGTGCGCCATCACGTGCTACGGAGGATGAGCCGCGACATCAAAGTCATGAAAGGAGGGGGCCCACACCTTTCGGGTCCCACGGACCTCGTGTCATTGCCATGTGATGCCATTAATTGAAGATTCGAATGACACTTCTTTAGATGTTTGGGAGTTGGTCGCCACCTGGCATGCGAGCCGCACCAGCGCACCGGGCTGCGTCGCCCGGCGGGTCGCGCCTAGCTGGTTGGCAAGGCCAGTCTGTGGTCCAGCCCAACTGGGATTTCCTGATCAGACCCGGACTAGGTCGGGTCGACCCAAACTGGGTCGGGTTTACCTGAACCAGGTCGAGTTAGCCGAGGCCGGGTCAGACCGGACACAGACCCCTCTTGATCCCAGATTCTCTTAAGTTACCATAACATGCGAACCAGACATCTGTTCGATGAACCCTCTATAGCACTGGGGTCGTTGGAGCAATATGGTCCTTTAGAGATACTCCACTAGTGTTTTGGAGAATTTTATAGTATGGATGGGTAGGATTGACTCTAAATCTAACCAGGCCCTCTACACTAGAATAAGAATAACATATAGACCGGGATTCCGGTTGACACGTTGTTTGTTACGTTGAAACCCTTATGAGGTGATAGATAAATGGTTTAGTTATTCTTAGTAATATATGTTGTTTTAAAGATGATCTATGGATATAGGAATGGTTCTCATAAAATCAAGCGTTCTATGAGTGGGAATATAGTTTCAGGCAGTGAGGCGGAGGTTGGAGAAAGTTCATACGAAGGTTAGCATTGAGCCATCCTGTATGGGTCAGCACATATCAATCCTGTGTGGGACATATCCTATGTAAGTTAGTGCTTAGTGGTTTTATGAGGGTTAACACATCCTGATATTGTGTTGTTCAGATTCTATGTGTGTCAATGCTTAGCGTTGATGTGTGGGTCCGCATATACCGATCTTCTGTGTGTCATATACTATGTGGGTCTTGTGACAGATAGTACCTATCAATCATGTGTGGGTTAGACTCTGTATGGTCATCATCATTTCATCTTAATAGAATATGATTGTCAAGCTTCTCAACTAATCATATGTACTTAAGTAATTTCATTATACCTAATTTGAGATGTGTCTATTTCATTGTTCTTTTTGACTGAGTTCATGATATTTTCTTTCTTTGTGAAATTAGGAGAGATATTTAAGGGTCTTGGGGTTCCAACTGGGTATTGTTATACTCTCCCATGCATGTGAGTTTCCTGCACCTTATTGAGTCTTTTGCAGACAACGAGCAGCTTGGATGAGACTTGAGTGAGCCAGGACCTAGCAGAATGCGGAAGAGATTGGATGATGTGGAGAGAAGGGGAGACGAGTTGTACCTAACCCTCAGGTAGGATCTTCGGTGGAAGATTCCATGAGTTGTTTTATATTTTTCAGTTATAGTTTTACCTTTCAGTTGGTCTTGTTTTCTGGTCCTTTTACATATAGCACACACCTTTACTACTGTAGTTTTACTTTGTGGTTTCATCGTGTTGTGTTCTTGGATTTTGTGTTGTGTAGGTTTAAATAATATGCCTTCCCATTTAATGGATATGCCTTTCCAGTGTTACTCTCCATCCCTGGGCCTATGGAAGCCAGGATTGGGATAGTTACAGTATGAGCCCCGGGGGACAGGTCGTGACAATGTGATATTAGAGGAGTCGGTTATACTGAAAAACTAAGACTATGATATTTTAATAGAGTAATAGAGTTAAGTGTTTTTAGAGTGGTTTTTAGTTCGAGGAGTCCAGTGTTGGTGTGGTGGCTGACATATCCTTACATTAGTCACCTGAATTATGATTTCCAAATCAGAAAAAAAATACTGATTGCGTGTAATTTAGGAATGCTTTACTTTGATCTCATTGAGTTAGCTTAATAGGTATAATTTATTGACCGAGGAACACCTGTTTCTTTTGAGGATCCCCCCGTATAGAAAAACAGCCATTATTCCTATGTGAGCATATGATGGCGGCCCTTCGAGCGATGAGGCTTTTGTGTAGGGCCCTCTTACTATGGTAGGACCTTTGGGAGGTGCACTAGTAGCACCACCACCCGTTGGGCAGAATATGCCTTCCATCCCCACCAACAGACCATGCATGCCAACCGAGTGCGCTGCACAAGTTCCAAAGATAAAGGCCTCTGAGTGTTCAAGGAGAGACAGATCCCCAAGAAGTCTAGGACTTGTTGAAAGGTGTGGCTAGATTTTTTCACGTAGTTGAGACACGAGTGTAACAGATTGTTATCATAGACACTTGCCTTTTCCAGGTGATAACATGGAGATGGTGGAGCCTGATGCTCCAGACACATGACGAGGTGACCCTCGTCTGGATGTACATTGATACTCTCTTCAGGATAGAGTTCTTTCAAGTGACTCTATGCTCTGTGCGTATTTAATATCCCCTTCACTTAAATTAAGGAATCCTGACATTATCCGAGTACTTGGTGAGATTCATTCACCACTAACAGTACTCCACCAACATGGTACATGACCCATTCTTTAGGGATTGGTCCTTTTAGGAGGGTCTCTGATGGGAGATCAAAGAATAGATAATATCACTAAATATCCCGATGTTTTCTGGACTTCTTGAGTGAGCAATGTTGTTGGAGCGCTTCATAGCTGAGTAGGAACTGATGGTGAGAACCTCCACTGGATGACAGGTAGCCAAGTCATCTGCCAGAGGTATTAGAAAAATGATACATAAGTCCAAGCGGGTCAGACCCCCTAATGGATGACCCCGAGACACTAGGTCAGAGGTTCAGAACTCACAAGGCAAGAAGGTCGCCTTGGAGGAAGATTTTTCTTCACATGCAGAGGGCAGGACCACAAGTCTCATGACTACCCAACCCACCGTACCGATGATCAGCAGACAGACGAGGGACCACCGAGCCAAAGGTTGAGATTCTGGCAATGAAGCCCATAGAGTGGCGGATGAGGCAAAGGTGTCGGTCATGCATCAGGCGGTGGGAATCTATTTGATGTTCTACTACCACCACCAACACATGGTCCACCCCCACCATAGGAAGTAGGAGGATTGGGGTGAGCACACCTACATGTGGCAGAGTCCTACAACCATGGATCTCTGAAGATGATTACAGGTACGATCTATGTCTATTCCACCCTAGATGTAGTTCTTATAGACACAGGTTCTAGTCACTCTTTCATTTCTATGACACTTGTTCAGATCTTGGAGATTTTGATAGAGTCATTGGCTCGATCCAAATTATTGGAGACTTCAACGGGAAAGGATTCGATGGTTAGAAACTGGTACATACAGTGTGAGCATACTCTAGGAGGCGAGAGATTCGGCTGGGATGTCTCAGTAGCAATGTAACGGCCTTACGACGTCATCTTGGGTATTTATTGGTTATCTATAGTCAATGTTAAGAATGACTGTTTTAGGTGAAATGTGAGGAGTGTCTTCAAGGATGGGATATAGTTTACCTTCACTAGTGAAGAAGAATCCTTTGAAACACATGATGGACTATCTCAGAGGAGGGTGCAGCCTATTACAAATTTGTTGGCTCGCCTCACCCTAAGAGTAGTTGATGTGAGGAGTTTTAGTTATCCTTTACTAGTGGACCAGTATGCGGATGTCAATCCTGATGATATTCCAGGACTAACCCCATGCAGAGATGTAGACTTTCACATTGACATGTACCCTGGTATGACACTGATATCTACACCTGTATATTGGATTGCTCCTGTGGAGCTTCATGTGCTAAATGTATAGCTGTATGACTTGCAGGGAAAGGGGATCATAAGGACATGTGTTTCTCCTTGGTCATCCCCGATCTTGTTCTCCATGATGGTTGGTGGAAGCTTGCATCTTTGTGTGGAATATCGGCGCCTAAAATAGGTGACCATGATGAAAAAGTATCCACTTCCAAGGATTTCTGATCTCTCTGACCAGCTGAATGGGGAAAAATGGTTTTCCAAGATTAAATATAGATCAGGCAATCACTAACTCTGGGTAAGGAATGAGGAAATACTAAAGAGAGCCTTCAAATGTCAGTATGAACATTATGGGATCTTTGTAATGCCTTTCGGCATAAGCAACACTGCAGATGTTTTCATGGGGCTAATGAACATGATCTTGCAGACATACCTCCATCACTTTTTGGTGGTCTTCATTGATGACATCTTAATATAATCGGTGATGGAGGAGGATCACGCCACACACATACATATAGTCATAGATACACTTTGAGAGCACCATATTTATGAAAATATATTGATGTGCTATTTTGGATATGGGAATTCCACTTCATTGGGCACATTATCTCGGTGGCTGCAGTTGTTGTAGATCTGAGGATGATAGAGGCAGTACTTGATTCAGATCCACCCACGAGTGTGACCGAGGAGCGGAGTATCAT
Source organism: Viscum album (assembly GCA_963277665.1). Taxonomy (NCBI): domain Eukaryota; kingdom Viridiplantae; phylum Streptophyta; class Magnoliopsida; order Santalales; family Viscaceae; genus Viscum; species Viscum album. Next base: position 1,949,415,981 of record OY728136.1, on the reverse strand, counting down.
GGGATTGGTTTGGAACTAACATAGATTTGTACCTAACTTCTCCAGGATAGAAGAATCCCTTTAATTTTTGACGAAGTGGGGGAAGCCATTATTCTGGATAGAGAAGTGTCAGCAGAGTTTCCAAGAGTTGCGGCGGAGATTGAAGAGTGCTCCCATATTGAGGCTACCATAAGGGGGTGTTGGGTACGTAGTATACTACGAATCATAAGGGACATGACTGGGTTGTGACCAGATACAAGAGTGAGCATTTATTTCCTAAATCTCATGTAAGTTAAGATTGTACGAGCAGAACAATGCTACCTATGACCTCGAGATTGCAGTAGTGGTCTTTGCACTGAAGATTTAGAGACACTACTGGATGGGTGAATGGTTTATTGTTTACTCTGATCACAAGATTCCTAGGTATATATTCTCACAGAAGGACTATAACTCAAAATAGATATGATGGATAGAGTTTTTCTAGGACTATGACTTATAGATAGTCAATAATCCTAGGATGGGGAATGTAGTAGAAGACACACTCAGTAGGAGGTCTAGTCTACTGCTGCTGAGTGAGGTGATAGAGAAACTATCTACGTTGCAGTTATCCGTTGTAGATTGAGAATGAGCATCTTACCTCCTTTCTATGATTGTCACTCCACCACTTCTATGAAATGTTATGGAGGCACAACTTGGCTAAATAGACTGTGAGTCCCAACATGCTTATATATCCTCAGGATATGCTTCTAATGTATTTTATGAAGGTAGAGAGAAAATCACCCTATTCATAGGACACACTATGGTGCCAGTGATTCTATGGGAGGAGGTGGTGAGGGAGATCCATAAATCCTTATTAGAGGTACATATTGGAGTGGCGAATATGTACAAGGACCTCTAGCGTCAATACTAGTGGATATGTATGAAAAAAGTAGTTGCAGAGTTTGTATCCTGATGCCTAGCTTTTTGGCAAGTGAAGGTCGAGAATCAAGTACCAGAGGGATTAGCTCAGCAACATGAGGTACCAGAGTGGAAGTGGGATGGTATCACCATGGACTTTTTTACAGGGCTACCATGTGCGGATATGGACCATGATTTCATCAAGGTGATTGTTGACTGAATCACCAAGGTGTCCCACTACCTACCCATCAGAGAGTAGAGATTAGTAGAGGGATTTGGACGCCTCTACGTGTAGAAGATTGGGCGACTTCATGGGGTGCCATCAAAGATCATCTCAGATCAGTATAACCATTTTACATTCCGCATGTGGAAGGTATTTCAAGAAGAAATCGGGACTCAGGTACGCTTGAGCACCACCTTTCACCCTCATACAGATGGTCAAACAGAGCGAACCATACAGACACTGAAAGGCATTCATCATTTTATGTCCTCAATTTCTTCCATAGTTCGGAGGACCACCTACCCCTATTGTTTTTTTCATACAAAACAAATTACCACTCCACCATCGGTATGACCCCATTTGATAATTTGTATGGGAGACCATGTAGATAACCTCTTTGGTGGATAGACATCGGGGAGTCAACAATTATTGGTCTAGAGTTGGTAAAATCTACAATAGAGAAGGTGCAGATCACATATGAGTAGATTTAGATTATAGAGATCTGGAATAAGTCTTTTTGCGATATGAGATGGACATCCTTGGGGTATGAATAGGGATACCACATATTTCTACATGTCTCACCCCGATGAGGATTAAAATGGTTTGGTAGATGTGGCGAGCTATCATCGTGGTTCCTCTGACCATTCTAGATCCTCAGTAGAGTAGGCGATGTGGCGTACTATTTAGCTATTCCCCTACAGAAGTACTGAGTACATAATTTTTTCCATGTGTCACAACAAAAGAGATATGTTCATGATCCATCATATGATCGGCTGGGGAGATTTGTACATCGATGATGGAGTGGCGATTGTGGAGTTCCCGGTGGAGAAAGAGGATTAATATGAGAAGTTCTTTTATGGGTGGTCGATTCCTATAGTGGGAGTACGATGGAAGTACGAGAACCTCCAGGAGAGCACATGGGAGTGGGAGGCTCAGACGCGTGCACAATACAACTAATTGTTTCCCCTTATTTTGTTATAGCATTTGGGGGTGAAAAGCTATATGTTTGGGAGAATTTAAACACCCAAAAATTGAATGTAATTTGTTTATTAATTATTTGGAATCATTTCGAGACTTCAAAAATTTATGGAGAATAAATATGAGGCCCGGTCTGATAGGAATGAATATTTGAAACTTTTTAAAGGTATGTTTAGTAAACACATGGGAAACGATTCTTTCTCTTGAACAGGTGATCAGATAAAAAATATACAAGGGCACCATTGAATCTACATTGTTGATATCCATTTTAAGGAAGCTTCAATTCGACCTTAGTAGGCCGAGAGGAAAATATAAATTTAGGACTTTATAAAAAAAATAATAAAATAACTTGACAATGTTATTTTATTTCTTTTTCTATAATGGACGAGCAGTGATGGTGGGGACTGGTGACTTTTCATGCCAATTAATGGCTTGAATCTCCTTTATTTTTAACCACACCATTGGGGAATTAAAAGTGTCATCCTTTAAATGAACCTCATTAATTTCTCAGTATGTTAATCATCATCTCCCTCTATTTAAGTGAGGCTCGGGGTGGTGTTTTAACAAGACTTTATCAAGTGTGGAACCACTAGTTAATTTCTGTGGAAAATTCCACCGACGGAGGATATAATCTTGGGTGGCGATGATCTAGGACCAACAAATGATGATACCCTCACTTTGATGAGGACTCTCCTCCCACCAATGACTATGATACCTATGATAGTTCATGATGTATGATTTTTTCATTTAATTCATGTGCAGTGTTCATTCCCTCGTTCATGAAAAGGGTGATAAATCATGCATACAATATAATCTTTTATTGTTAAATCAATTATTTCATCTTGTTATATTACTAACGCCGAGGGAGAAGGTTGAAAAAACAAGGCCCTGTCCCTCCAATGCTAGATTTTCATGGTGTTCTTCAGATGTGGGTTGTTCTAATTTGATGGAACCATGAAACCAATACGATTTCAAAGATGGTGGCACTCCAGGAAGAACGTAGACCCGTCTGAAATGAATAACAGACCACTAGATCTCACCTGGTGGCCCACAAATGATTCACCAGTGTGGAAACGGCATGGAGGCATCAGTGACCAGTGTTAGTGGTGAAGGGGGTAGACGATTCTTGCCGGACGTGGAAGAGGGAAACTCCGCTTGGCACCTCGGTGGACCTAAAGTGGTGGCTGACAACCGGTCAACCGCATTGGCGTGGTAGTAGTTCATTGCATGCCATGGAAGAGTAGTCACAGAATTGAAGCCACGTGATGAGGGAGAACCACGCCCCCAAGTCGCATGTACCATGTGGTGGCGCCACGTGCTGCCATTATTTGGCGATTTGAACGACTCATCTAGAGCCATTTGGGAGCTGGTGGCCCACGACTAGCAAGACGAGCAAGTGCACTGGGCTGCACCTGGCCGGTGGGCCGAGTCAGACCACGGCCCTACCCAACTGGGCCAGTGGAACCTAGACTGGGTCGGGTCAGCCCAGGCCGGGATAGATCGGGTCAGACTGTACATAGACCCCTCTCAGGCCTATATACACTTAAGTGACCATAACACATGAACTAGATGTCCATTTGACAAACCTTTGTGTGGAATTAGGATCAATAGAGTGAGATAGTACTTTTATGATAATCCATGGGGGTTTTTGAGAATTTTGTAGTACCGATTGGTTGTATCGACTCTGAATCCAACCGGGCCCCAGTACTAAAATGATAATAAATTAAAGAATGAGAGTCTGGTTGACGCGCTTTCATTTACATTGGAACCCTTATAATGTGACATATCATCAGGTAAAATATTAATAGGAATTCATGCTAGTTTAAATACGACCGATTAATTGGGGAGCAATTCTCCCAGAATCAAACGTACTATGAGCGGGAATCTAATGGCTGGTAGTGAGGCGGAGGTCTGAGATATATCATTCGGATGTTAGTATCGAGTTATCATATGTGGGTCATCACCTAACGATCATGTTTTGGTCAGATCTTATGTGGGAGAGTGCTCACTGATCCTATGTGGGTCGGCACATAATGAACTTGTGTGGGTAAAATCCTATGTGGGTCAGCGCTCAGCAATACTGTGTGGGTCAGCGCATACAGATGCTATGTGGTTCAGATCCTGTGTGGGTCTTTTGGGGGTTAGTACCTATCGATACTATGTGGGTCAGACTCCGTATGGTCATCAGAAGTTCCTCTTGACATAATAAGATGATATAGCTTCTCGACTAATCATCAGTACTTTTGTTCTTTACTTATACCTGGTTTGAGCTATGTCTATTGCTTTGTGCTTTGTGATTGAGATCATGATTCATGGTTTTCCTTTGTGGAATTATGAGAGAAATTTTGGGGGCTTGGGGTCCTTACATGATATTTATATACTAACCCATGCATGGGCTCCACCCGCACCTTGTTCTGTCCTATGCAGATGACGAGCAGCTTGGATGATACATGAGGGAGATAGGACCAAGAAAAACACGGAAGTGATTGGCTTATGTGGAGAGTAGAGGAGAGGATTTGTACCTACCATTCATGTAGGATACCCATTGGATGATTCTAGATGTTTTTTTCTTCTGTTTTTTAGTCATAGTCGTACATTTCGGAGGGGCTTGTATTCCTGCCCCATTACTTTCAGTACACACCTTTTTTACTACACTTTCACTTCAGGGTTGCTTTTTGTTCTATTATTGGATTGTGTTTTATATAGGATTAAATTAAATTCCCTCCGGTTTTAGGGATAGGCCTTCCAAGTGCTAGTCTCTAACCCCTAGCCTAAAGAAGGCCGTCTTGGGGTAGTCATGGCACAAGCCCAAGGGGACAAGTCATCACAATAATTATAAATGATAAAATTAACTATAATCTTATAGATATCCCTTTTTCTATAAATATGTTGAATTATATTATATATGGTTATAGAAAGATCAATTTTTTCTTGTTTCTTGTTAATAATGTGTGTATAATTTTTTCTTCTCAAATATTCCAAGTATGTCCTATTGTACATTTATAATAGGGCACCTCTCTCCTCTCATCTTTGAATTTTAGAATCCATTTGGTTCATAAAATACCAAGAAAAATACCTACCTTAATTACCTCCCCACTTCCAAATTTCTTTTAATTTATCATAAATATAATCTATGAAGGATTTAGGGACAATCTTAAAGAGGGGGTCTAAAGAAAAGATATCATTCTTAACCGAGCATTATTGTTCTATTTCCTCTTCAAAATTGTACACATTTTACTAAACCATGATTATAAAATATAATAAATATATGATATATAATAATATGTTATTATTTTAATTTCATAACCCAAATCAACCTCTACATCCATTAAATGGGAAACAAACCCAGAGTTCAAGTGTACGGCGAACTACCGGCTCACTAACCGATGTAATTCATTTTCTATCATCACCTATCATATATGTTCATGATGATGGACTAAATTATTATATGTTATATTCATGAAATATTAGTCATTATTTATAATTAATATATCATATACAATCTTAACATACCATCCATTGAAGAATTATATAGTCATTTTTGTGTTTGGTGGATTACTGCCTTGAAAACTGATGTGATTCATTTTTATTACCACATCACCTGAATTGTATATGTATTAGTATTTGAAGAAATAATATGATATTAATGATATTATGGTAATTATGGTGATATAAAATAAAAGATACCCTATTTTCCTTATGATATTTTCAATATGTAAATGTTACACATACATATGTACAACCTACCATCTCTATGATTATAACGTGGTCCATTTTTTGTTACAATAACTCATTTTAATATTTTTAAAAAATTATAATTTATCAATAAAAATTATAATTATTTTATACTGATTTTTATTTATATGATTAAACAATAATATCATTGACCATAGTGAACATTCAATTGTGATTTTGGATATATGAAACAAACATCATCAAAAAATTTGACTTGAATCTTAATGATTAAGTAATTGAATATAACCTGGTAATGAATAAAAAAATAGTAATAATAAAATATGAAAATTTTCTTCATAAAATAAACAGTTAACATAAGTTTATTATTCATGGATATAAAATAACTCATGTGCTGAATCAGGCATAAGGTAAAGGATCTCTCTAAACCACCATTTTCATTGAGTTATGACCAATCTCTCTCTAACTCATTTTATCTATCACTCTCTATCATAATAGTTATGTAATGATACTAAATTAATTAAATATTTCTCTCCAGTATATTACTAGCTTATTCTCATTTCCTTTTATAGGGTAATACGTTCCTTATTTCCATTTCTCAAATTCATTCATTGTGATATTTCTATTCTTAATGTTTTGATGAAAGATCATGCAACCCCTTTTCTTTTAATGGATAATACTTATGTTATAACTTATGATTGAAATCCTTTCTGTGTAACACATATTTCATGAAAATGCTAAGATGGTCGTACCATGATAGCACTATAATGCATTTGGTAATATTTTAGTCTCGTGAGATGTCATGTATAGGATTGTGGAGTATACCAGGACATTTTCAACTATGTGATATTGTCTAGTTAGTTATCCTTGACACATGTTTTGTTCATGTTATATATTCCTCCCAAGTTTAAAACATTACCATTGTCTCTTGATTCCAGGTTCCATATATTCTCCATTTTGATTACTCATTAACCCTCCCTTTTTTGATATCATGTTATACATTCAACTCAAATGTTCTATTTCCTTGTCATGTTTAGTCCCTTACTAGGATTTTTAGCTCACGACATTATTTTATGTATTCACCATAATTATTTTATACACTTTTAAGTACTAAAATTTATTTAGGCGATCATCATAGGGAAATAAATATTTATTTCATGTTCAAGTTTCCTTTTGACGAAATATGAACCTAGTCTTCCAATGTAACTAGGCTTCATATGATTTGGGATGTACTTATTGGATATTTTTGTTTAATAATAATGTAAATATATGTTTAAAAGGATTATGTTGATATATAGTACCACAATATATTGTATCTTATCGGGGTCTGAGGTTTTCCTCAATGTTCTAGAGAATCATTCAAGATGATTTGGATGAAGAATTCAGTTTTAGCACAATATATCATTCGTAGAAAGATGGTCAATCTAAGAGGACCATTAAAACCCATAAAGGTATGTTTAGAGTAGTTTATATGGATATAATAGTTGGTTGGGATAAATAAATTTATCTAGTTGAGTTTTCATACAACAATATATTCCACTATATCATTTAGAGAGATCTTTACGTATCCTTACCCGGAAGGAGGTGAATAACTCCAATGTGATGGGACATAGTAGGAAAAGAAAAATTATTAAGACCTGAGTTACATTACAAAATGGAATGGGTGGTTAGATCGATTCATAATCCCATTGGGGAAACATAGATTCAATAAAAAAGTTATACTGACAACCACCGATGAGATAAATATTTCGATATCAAAGAAAATTCATTAATTAAAATATTTCCTTGTAACAATTAAATGATATTTTTAATTAAGATAAAGTATATCTCAAGATATATAATTCCCTTTTAAATTCTTTATCAGGTCTTCATGGTTTCAGATTACATGGCAGTTACACCAAAACTCTCTAAATTTTAAATTTTGTTCCATTTATCGTTCCTAATGAAATAAGTACCTAACACATCACATTTATAAAACTCAGATGTATTATTACAGGATCACGATCATTCCTATAAATATAGAATAAATATTGTATCATAATTATAAATTTAAATGGACTAAGACTACTCACATATTTAATGATCTCTATATAGAGAAAAAATCATGGAAGCTACATAGGAAATCAATATTCTATTAAAATAAACATATCCACATTTTCTTAATAAAAGTTTTAGAATTTGGATGGAGAAATTAATTTAAATATATTATAATGTATCTCATCATTCTTCTATTTGTATTTCCTTAGAAATATACATTTGGTACTTGATAGTTTTTTCGATATTCAAAAATTATTTTAATAAAACAATTTTATACTATTTAATTATTATTATTTAACATGATTGTTATCAGCTAACCATTATATTGGTGGGTATTAATAATAATAACTATGTTATAAAAAAATATACAATAAATTCATTTTTTATCCATTTATATAATTTTTTTTAAATTTATAAAAAATAAAGATATGTTTTTCTAAAAAATAGTATTTATGAAAGTAATGTATTTTTTCTTAATAAATTAAATTATTAACTTTTAATGAATAAATTTTATAAAATTCATATATTTTACATACAATACATTTTTTATCATTGATTTAGTTATTTTTACTAGTCATGGTAGAATATTAAATTGGGTTGTATACATAAAAACTAATATATCAAATAATAGTTTTCATTATGTTTTATTCACTTATTATAAAATAGATTTATACTAAATATATAAATTTAATCCTGAAAAATTGATTCAATATTTTGAATCATTATTTCGAAAATTTATAAGAAAAATCCTTAAAAATTAAATATTATAGTGACTTTATAATAGAATTAACGTTCATTTCCAATATATCTTTTATATTTACAGTATTATGGAATTAGCATATAACTATTACCTAACAATATCATATGTCATAAAGTGAAAAAATCTAATCAGTATCCATTTTTTGATTATATAATTCTATTAAAAACACACGTACCTTTCATGAAAATATTCATTAATTTTTGTTTCACATATTATTTCACTTTACCTATCCCTAAACTTTTAATATCATTTTAAAAACACTGGATGAGAATGTAGATCTTGTTAAGGTACATAAAAAAGAATAAATATATTATTCTATTGAAAATTATGAAAACACATGAAAAAAATTCTTTAAAAGTATTTTTTCTACCCAGAAATGGAATCATATTTCCATTAAAAAATATCATAATCTTATGTTTTGAAAAAAAAATTCCCTAAAAACTCAATAGAATGAATAGAAAATAGATTTAGGTGCCGTGTTAATTCATCATCCTCTAATCCTGAAAGAATCCGCAAGAATTAAATGAAACATATTTTCAACTTCCAACATAATTATTTTGAGAACATAATAATTACCCGACATATTGATGAGTTATAATGGGGCTTACCCATCATACTATGAGAAATAATAGTGCTCAACCCATCCTATCATGATTTATAATGGGGATCAACCTATCGTATAAGATGTATTGAGATCAAAAAAATTTAATCAATGTCCAAGGACTATATCCTGAAAAAAAAATTAATCTTCCACTCTTTCATCATAAATCCCTTAAAACACTCTTTTTAACCCATATTAATAACCACGTTAGGATATTGAAATACCCATTATTTTAAAAAAATCTCAAAACAAAAATACCTATAAGGGAAAGAGTTTTTTTCACTGAGTAAAACATTAAATATTTTGAAGTAAGACAATACTAATATAAATATTATGGTTTTGGGAATATTTAGTATCACCATAAATGTAAAAATAGATCATACCTTTTTTCTTTCATAAAGATTTTCAAAATGTTCCATATTATGTATACGAAAAATTCCATTTAAAAAAAATTAAATAAAAAAATTGATGTAATAATATTTTTAACAATTAATTTATTTTCATATAAAATAATTCCTAAAATAATTCTATGAATACGAACAAGGAAGATAAATAATTATAAAATAAATGTTTAATGCATTTAAAACAAGGTTTTTAGTTAATGTGTATCTTACCCTGAGTCATACTTGTGATGTATTTTGTTTATCATCATGAATAAAACAAATTCTGTTAAATATGTAATTGATTAATGATATTTTTAAATTTTATTAATCCTTTTTATATTATTGATTATTTTATAACATTTAATTACTGAATCAATAAACTACACATTAGTCATATTGATGATATTCCGCTCACATGTCCAAAATAACATTGATATGTTGAATATGGTCAAAGTGCTCATTATTAAATCATCTCAAAAAATTTAATCACTTAATTATTTTCGGTATTTATATATCTATTATTATTTTAAAACCAATAATGAATGATGGTTATGAAAAATGAACAATATTATAATCATGGAGACGACGGGCCGTATGTACGCATGAGTGACATTTATATATTCCAACGATTACTATGGAAAAAAGGTAAGTATTATTTTATATTTAAATAAAGATAAATAAATAAAAAATATAATATTATTTTTTAATTATACTTTCATATATCATCCATGTGATGTGGTTATGAAAAAATAATTAAATCGCATCATGGAGGCGGTACTCCATATATATGCACAACCCACATTATCATTTTTCAGTGAATGGAAGGGTAAATAATAAAAGAAATATTATATTTTAATAATGATAAATATTTCATTAATATTAAATATAAACAATAATTTTATCATTATAAATATCCATGAGATGCAATGATTGAAAATTAGTTATACCGGTTTGTGAGACGGTAGTTCACTGTACACCTGAATGATGGTTTTTTTCCATTTTATGGAAGTTGATAGGAATGTAGGTTATGAATTTTACATAATAACATATCATTAAATGATTTATAGTAATTTTATTATATAATAATGGTTTAATAATAATTTAATTATTTGGAATAATAAATAAAATGAAACAGTCGGATAAGAACAAGACGTCTTCTTCACATGACCACCTTATTTTAGCACAAAAATAATTTATATGGGGTTTCATAATAAAACAAAAGATTATATGAATTGGGGAGTTAAGAATGTGAGGAATATTTTGATAAAATATTATTTGTATGTTTGAAGAGTAATGGAGAGTGAGTGGCATCTTATAAGTTAGGGAGAGGTCAAACTTGGAATTTTTTAAATGATAAAGTCATACACATGTTTTACACATGAAATGAGGATATAAAATAGACCATTATAATGAATTAATTGAGATAATATCTTATTACTTCCATATAATATTTATTATAAAACTTTTCATGTCATTTTCACTCATATATTTTTATTTTATCCCCGACTAAACTCCTTTAAATCATAACCATGGTAAACGTTTTTTGTTGTTTTTAATATTCATTAGGACCAGAAAATTAAGTTTTAATTAATATGTAATGTAAATTATTTTGATTAAAACTATTGATACCATTTTATCAAATTAAATTCTATTAATTTGAATAATTTAATTTAAAATAAAACCTACAGACATTACGAAAAAGTGGGTTTTCAATAAATTAATTTTTCACAAATAAAATGATATTATATGAAAATTATGTATAGTAATCGTCATTATATGAATTTAAATTTTTATATATAAATATAATCTAAAAATTACGATTTAAAATATCAATATTTTTGGTTTTTTAATAAATTATAATGGATAAACATTTTGATCATTAAAGTGTTTCTCAGGAAAATGCTTTTTAAGAAAAAAATAATATTATAATAAAATCAAGTATAATAATGATTTAAATTTAATTAAGTTTATTAATTATAAAATTTTTATAAATTTGTTACATTAAATAAAATACAAATCATTATGGAACATTAAAATTAATAAATTTATTGAAAATAAATGGTAGTTTAAAAAAACAATATATTTACTATTCACTAAATAATAAATATTTTCTAAAAAGGTTATATAATTTCAACCTAATTTAATAGTGAGATGTTTATTTAAAAATTATTTTAATTTCATCAAATAATATTTCTAAAATATCTAAGAAAATAATAATAACTTCCAACAAAAAGAAATAACAAGTAACAATTAAGAATTGTTTTTGATGAATACATTTACTTTACAAAAAACTGATAGATTATTTAAGAATAATATGTCAATAAATTTATATTTAGGGGTAAATTTATATATATATAATTAATAATGTATTAAATAATATTCATAACCTCATATTAAGAAATTATTTTATAATTTTGATTTGTATATATTAATATTTTATGTTTCATTTAAATTTAGTGTTGTGTATCTTGTATGATATCCAACATAATGTACTTTTTTTAAATATTAGGGATTTATATTCTTCCCCTTTAATAAAATTCATTCTCAAAACATGAAATTGAGATCAATAAAAAAAGGATTGAAATTTTAAAATACCTTTCTTAAGACCCAAAATCATAAAAAGGGTTAATGAAACATCCTCTAGATAAGAGAGAAAAGTAATGTTTGAAGGTGAATATCTGGCCCAGATTGCCATCAACCTGATAGCCGGACCAATAACCAAATTACCTTAAGCGTGTCTCCCCATACTATATAGGTTTTCGATTAGCAGTGAGTGTGTAAAGGTAGTGTAGTGGGGAGACTATAATCTCAATATCAAAGTGCACTATAGTAAATAGATAGTAAAACTCAGTAAAATTCAGTAGATGCAACATAAAGAAATAAATAAAATATTGTAAGACATTTTTAAAAACTGATTATAGAATATGGATAATTCCAGTTTAACAATGCATTCATGTCATATAATGATATATATTTGAATGAAGTAAACAGTAAAACATGCTTTTAACTATGATATTAAAATAATTCAAAGATAACAAATCCCCATGGGTGATCATCATGAGCATCATGAGCTCCTCCTCAGTCCCATAGTCTTAACTCCCTGGTATAAACTAATACAACAATCAATCTTGATCTGGTAAATATAAGGTCTTCTAAGGTACCAAGGGTACCCATGCATAAGGTAAGATAAAATATCAGTAGGTCGGTACCCACTAGTGTATATAACTAACTAGACCGTGAAAAATTATTATATAGTGTGAAAGTAATGTTATGTAATAAAAATTAGAATAAATAAAAAACAACCAGACCAGGTTCCTAAGGGACACCTGACGATGATAACTTCTTCGGATCGTATCATGAATAAGGTTCTGAATAGAATATATATATATATATATGTTATATAAATAAATAAAATGATAATGAAAAAAAAATTGTTATCTTGTTTTCATTTATTCTTTATTTAATCATTTCATTCCTCCAGGGTTCCTATGGACACCTATATGTCAATACAAACTTCTTATCGTACCAGTTCCTGAAGAGTTCTATAGGTAATGTCATATATTAATACCTTCTTAGACTTATTACCATGCTCATTTTATTCGAAAGTGATATGATATTTCATCACCTGATTCGACTCTTTTCCGAGTTTGAATTATTTCCATGTGAGGACATATCTCAATGTACTATGGGTTAGAAGGCTCACATGGTCCCTCAGAAATCAATCATACATGCATATCATGGGTGTATAATGACATTTCTAACACCCCAAAAACCATTTGTACACATGAATTCACTAGTGTATACATACATATGGTGTAGAACTCCATTTTTAACACCCAAAAATCATTTGTACACATGCAGTCACATTTTTTAACACACAATCACTAGTGTAGAAAGTCATGGCTCACAACCAAAAATAATTTTCTCACATGCAGTAACATTTGTGCACATGTAGTCACTAGTGTTTAATTTCATGCATAAAACCCAAAAACTTGATTGATGTATCAATGGCATAGAACGTTATGTTTATCCCTAATTCATCCATGTTTGTGTATCATAGCCATCCTAGAACATAATTTCTTGCACACAATCCATCACAACCATTAATTAATTCACAAATTAATTAATCTTAGAAACATATTTACTTTAAAAATTAATTAATTAATCACATCACGTTTAAAAAAAACTATAAATTTATTAACCATTAACATTATTAACATGGTATAATTAATCTAATGATTTATTATTACCAATTTTCAATTCATCCTTCGATAGTTGAAATGTCATGTAATTATCCTAATTTCAAAATTCTCAATATTCAATCATAGCCATAATACCTGAATTTAAGCTTTGATAATCAATTCATTCATTAATTCCCAAAACATCAATTCAGAAAATCTTGTAATTAGTTCTCAAATTAATTATCTTTTTCATCGGTTCTAAAGTCCCAAAATTATATAATGATCCACCATTAATTAATTCTATTTGGAAATCCAATTGCTAAATAAATATTGAAATTATATATTACATATACATAATCAATAGGACGAACATCCAAGGGAGGAAAAACATATCTTAACTAATCAATCCTCATTAATTTAATTTAAAACAAATTCTTCTAACTTGGATATCATAGGAAATATTTATATCATAAAGCTAAGAAAACATAACTGTCTACGCACTAAATTTTTATCTTGAAGGTAGTACACCTCCAATGAAAGGTTTATTTATTTCAAAAACATGATTTTTACTCGTATAATCATTTATCACAAATAGGTAGTTCATTTCATAATTTCAATATAATTTATCAGAGCAAGTATATAAACAAATAATTCATATTTAAATTAATGGAAAGGTTAAGGAACCTACCTCAAAGGATGGTGAGTCCAACTGATATCAATGAACTCCATAATTCACTAAGGGATGTTCACTCAGCCCCTTTGCCAGATGTATTACGGCTCAAATAGTAGAAAAAACCACATAGTAGAATTGTCAAAGCTACAAAAAAAAATTCCGCACGCAAGAAGAATCTTATAAAATATCAATTCCATTGTCAATATAAATTCTAGAATACTTTTGAAAAGAATATAAAAATCCTTCATCCACATGATTTGATCATCATAAAGACATTCTAACAAAATAATAAACTCGACATACACCCAGGTTGTTTTTTCCAATTATTATTCCATGAATTTATAAAAAATGACAGTAATTCTAGGAAAAGATTAATAATAATAAAAGGAAAACAACATCTTTAATATTTTTTACAAGATGCTCATTATGTAAAATAAGAAAAATATCATATGAAAAAATTAATGAATGAAATACGTCAGTGGATAATATGTATTAGATATAATCATGCTTTTCTCTAATTATTCCATTACTTTTCTTTATATCTCGATCCTTTTCTTTATATATTTCCCTTACTTCTCTTTATAACAGACCCCTTTTGTTCACTCTTATGATCATCCCCAAGATGAGTCACATTTCCTTGAACCAGTATTGTCTTATATATATTTTCAATTTTCCTTATAAAGTCATGGCGTCCATCATTAATACTGGACTATAATTGATTCGTTAAAACATAATTTCAGAATAACAACATGAATTCATCAATGTAAGGTGTATCCACGAAGAGATTAGTTTACTAAAGTGATGATAAGTGATATCAATAGGAAATAAATGGGGGCCAGAGTGGTTTTCTAAGATGATATGGATAAGGTTTATGATAGAAAGTTGTGGAACATCATTCCTAAAACCATGTAGAGATACGAATTCATAGACAAGGTCAGCAATTTTTATTTATGTTTCTCTTCCTTGTGGTTCTCCATCTATCATATGTGTTGCATGAATGGAATTTTCAAACTAGGGTGAGGGTTTCAAAAAGTATATCCTTTATCTCCAAGTTTCTTGTGTTTTTGGCTCAAGTGGTCCTCAGTAACAACATCATGTATAACATTTATACAAAGAATATTTTGATATAAAGAGGTAGGAAATAATTCTCTAGGGTCTCACACTTTTTTTCACTGATAACACGTTGTTAATAAAAAAAATATCCATTCAAGGTTTCAGCAGGTTCATGAAATAATAAGGTAAATAATGTGAGAAAATACTAGAATCGGAGAAAATATTTTTGTACATATCCTATAAGTTTACACCCAGACATTCCAATCAGATAGAGAGATGGCTGCGAATTGGAAGATGAGCATTCCCCTTAGAGTAGTTTGGTGCTCCTCTAGCTTTGAGAAGTGTTCATAATCCCCCTTTTGAAGGGATAGTGAATAAAATTACCTCTTGAATAATCAAATGGAAAAATAAGATCTTCTCTTTTAGTGGTAGAATTAGATTTTTAAATTTTATACTCTCTTCAAACCCCTGCACATTCTCTCGATTCTCAAAGTTCCTAAATCTCTAGTGTGGAAAATTGAATCCATCGTGAATGGTTTGATTTGGGAATCTCATCAGTAAGGATAATTCCATTAGGAAATTTAGGCATGGATGTCTAGAAATATTCAATTTCGAGGTATTAATATTAAAAATGTGGAAGAGACCATGAATGAAAGGCATGAGAAGTTATCATGGGAAACGATAAAAGGGAAAACTCCCCAAAGAAAGATTATCACAGAAAAATATAGCAGGAATGAAAGCATTCATCCAAATGTGAATGAAACCCCTCCAATGAACAACATTCAACAGCCTCTTGAGAATATTCATGAGCAGTTTAGATGGATTGTGAGGAAAGACAGCATTAACTTGTGGTCTGACTATTAGTCTAGTCTCCTTCATTTTACAGTATTCCGAGTCCCAGACTTCACCCTATGAAAATTTTGAAACTATCAGATCTTCATGAAAGTAGTCTTTGACAAAAAATATAAGGTTCTGATGGATATTATCCAGTTTATAGTGGAGCTGGATTGTTATAGGTTCATTGATTCTTCTTCGGGATGCCTCATGGCGGTGGAAATTCAGAGGATCACATGTTTCCAATTGGAGACCGTATTCAAGGAAGAACATTTATGGGATATATCAATTCCACACAAATTCTGCATCCTCATTAAGATAATTCACAACCATGCCCTTCCCACAAATGAAGAAGTACAAAGTGATGTCCTTTAGTAAACTTCCAAATGAACATGTTGCAGCTAGCATAAAGTCAGGATCATGCACCATTTATCCATGAAGTAGAGAAGGCGTGCTAAATCTGTAAGATTTTTGGAAACATCATTGGCACAGATGTTCAGGATCTACCTATAATTAATTTTATTTCTACATGGTTTCAATACTCAGGAAACTCAAAAATAGAGATCCAAAAGCACCGAATAATTATAGTGGTTGGATGTCAGGTCATCTGGGAGGCCTGCAATGAAGATAGATGCAATGTGAATATAATATCGTCAAATCATATAAAGGTGAAAGACTAATCACTCACAGTAGATCATAGATCTGTGTTCAAGCAGAGGGATCATTTCCTACTCTCTATAATCATACACCACCTCTGATTACAGGGAATTATATCAGATCTAATCTTGGATGGTGGGTGAGCAAGAGTGATCCCACCATGAGGTTTATATTTAATTAGGATGGTGCATGTATACAGGGCACTATGAAGGGTGGAGGAATCACCCATGAATCAGAAGGGATATGTGGTATTGGACTTAGATGTACTTTATTGCTAGAGAAATTCCCTAAAATTTGAATGAAAATCCACACTAAATTAGTATTTTCTATGCAATCAACTCAATTTCAATTCCTTTGTGGTATAAATAAACTCCTCTTTGGTGTCCAAATTTCATTGTGGTACCAAAAAAAATACAATGGTTCATTGTTTACGAAATTAGAGATTTCACAGGTCTGACATGTTATGACATTTTTATTTGTCACCCTTGAGAATAGTGTATCATGGAAGCAGATGACCTAGCTTCAAAATCCAAGTAGGATGACACCTTCATCACCTATACAAACATTATCTCTCTTCCTACAGACTGAACTAAAATTATTAGAGGAGATGCCCATGGGCTCCATCAATATTGTCACCCATGATGGCTTGGTTTTATTTTTTATCATAAACTGTATCATCTTTTTCATAATAAAAACATTAAATTTCATTGAGTTAGTAAATGTTTCACTAGTGTATTCACTATAAAGTTGATTATTACTTGAAAATTGAGTCTTATGTTAAATAATGCTATAGTTTTAAATCTTCTTGCAAGGCTATGAAATTTAAGAGGGACCTTTAGATAAAGTGAACCAAGCCCTTTACACCTATTATTACATGATCAAATTTATAGTTGGAGAAACACATTAGAGTATCAAACCAAGATCCAAATCCACCTCCATCAAACAATTAGGGATAGAAAAACCAAAATTCAAGTGGTTGAGGAGGAATATTCTTACATGTTAGATTGTACAAGCTACATGTCAAAGCCCTCCCGAGACACGTGTGTTTCTTGCCATTGAAAAAAATGAATACTTCATGCACACCTAGCCACTATAATTCACAAAAAAAGATTTCGAGAATCAAGTCTAAGATATACTGATTGACAATGTTTGGTCACAATATACATTACTACCTAAACAATGATGGAATCTGAATATAAAGGTCCACTCTACTACACATCACTATCTTATTCACATGTACTATCGGTGATGATGATGACTGAATCAAATCTGCAGAGATTTGCGAGCAAAACAAAAAATAGTCAAGATGATCAAAAATAGAGAGAACCGGAATAATAGACTTAAAGGATTGTTATAGCATACTTGTGCTCGCAAAATGGTGCAATTATATCAAAAGAGAACCATAATCAAGTCATTAGATAAGATGATTCATACAGATGTCATATGGAGTAATTGAATTCTAGTAAGAAAAACAGGATCAGACTACTCTAAATAAGATTCGCTCACTGTCGATCAATTAGCCGAGAGGGAGAATACAAACAAAGTTACGACATGGTCATGTGGGGAATCCCGAGGATGATGGTGGTCGAATGGGAAATGTCCAGGATAGCGTGGGCCAACCGAGGAATGTTGGGGACGGCAGGACATGTCCGGTGGGGACAATAAGGTCGGCGCAATAATATCTAAAGGAGGGCAGAGGGTCATGGTCAACGGGGCCAGTGGCATAGGTGGAGGGTCACAGAGGAGGCAGTGGGGGTCATGAAGGGGGTGGGTGGAAACAACAGAGAGTGGTGGAGTACGCGGCGGGGATCTTCGAGGGCTGTGGTGGTCATGGAGGAAATCAGGGGTCTTGTAGGTAGAGGCAGCTATGGAGGGTGGTGATTCCACCGAAGGGGAAGCCTCCATCCATGTGTTAGAGCTCTAGCAACATTCTATCCACACCAGATCCATGTAATGAGTTATAGAAGAAAACCCCTAAATGGGGAAGCCTCTATCCATGTGTTAAGTATGAATAAAACATTGGTGAATAGAAAAAGATGAATAAATATTTCTCTTTTAAATAAACATGTGTTAATTGATGACAAAATTTACCTC
Organism: Viscum album; assembly: GCA_963277665.1. NCBI lineage: Eukaryota > Viridiplantae > Streptophyta > Magnoliopsida > Santalales > Viscaceae > Viscum > Viscum album. The sequence continues at coordinate 1,949,396,941 of OY728136.1, read as the reverse complement.
AAACAAGATCTTTTTTAGACTTCCAAATGTAGGAGTAGAATTCCTAAACATCCAGTTCTTTGCAGTGGTGTCAAATGCACATGCCCAGTCCTCCACCTGTCCATGATCTCTAGGAATGTAGTGGTGTCAAATGCATAAGTACTCCATTCGTGACTTGAAAGTCTTTAACAGTCGATCATTCCCTTCATGCATGCCCACTATGATCATAATGTAGTGTGTAGCTATAAATCCATGCATGAATCAAAGTAGATAAAGAAGAAATCAAATCAAAACACAGAAAAAGCTAAACAAATTATGTTCAACTTTAGGAAAAGGTAGGCAGTCCCAAAATTTTGCAAGCATCTGATCCAGAATCCTGCACTTGAAATCAAAAGGCATCTGTAAAACATTGGGACAAAGAAGATATCAATGAAGAAAAAATCGTAGGACATGATGAGAACTACAAGTAGCTTAGTCCCAATGTTTTAGATGTGAAAAATTCAAAAAATGCTCATGATAAAGAGATCCAAATAGAAAAATTTCATCTGCAAGGAGTTACTAACATCCACCAATCAAAGAAGATAAATAATTATAAAAATCAAGTCCAGATATCAACAAATGGAGAGAACCGGACTGAAAAGTCCCAAAATATTCTAGAAATCCAAGACAAATCCAAAATCCAGCAGCAACAACACCAACAGTAGGAGATGTAATGTCAGAAAATAATAGAATGCAGAAAACCAATGTGACTTAAAACGAGGTGGGGGAGGGACAATCATCAGAGCTGTAAAAAAAATGTATGTAAAGCAAGACTAAAGAGACACTTCTTCATCATTTTCTTCGTGAATTCCATCAGAGCTGCCAACTTTAGAATTATTTTCCTCATCACCAAGTATGAGTCGACTCGTAGATCCCACCTAAAAAATACAATTTGAAAAATTACATTCCTCTATAAGAATGTGATAACCATGTTTGGCCAAGGTTGGGTCAAACCCACATGACTAGAAAAAAATGTAAACAATCATATTCCAAGAAAAAATAAATACACATGCATGAATACCGGGTGAGTTATAAGAACTTCTAGTAAATCTAAAAAATGTGATATTTGTCCAACAACATCATCAAGTTGTTTCTCAATTTTCTCAACTTTTTCCTCACTCTTAATCCTTCTAGTCCTCTCTTCCTCTAATGCACATATCTTTGTAGGAGGACGTGGATACTTAGAAACCAAACCAAAAGTTTTTAAAAAGCCATTTTATCCTCTCTATTATTTTGTTTTTGAAAATATCATTTGTTTTCAATAGTAGAGGTGTTCTCTGAATGAGAAGCTAATGCATTCTCAATTGATTAATGTAAAAAAAATAAATCCATGTCAAAAAATTCCAATATTAAATATATATAATATTTTTAAGGTGGTAACAGAATCCAAAAATTACCTTAACTGAAGTAGAAGTGTCATCATGTTTTTAACCTTTTTTATGTTCATGGGTTTTGATCCATATTTGAAGATTATCTCCCTCTTTACCTTCTTTTTCCTAAACACAGAATATATTATAAAATCAAATAAAAAATATAAGAAAAGGAAACAATATCAAAGAGTGGAGAAAATAGTAATACTTTAATTTTAGCACGTATACATGGAAAAATATTTATCCCTGAATAATTGGACATTTTCAAATGTGAACGATTTTCTGCACAACTCTTAGTTCTTGCCTACAAAAAAAATTATATTGGGATGAAACATATTTTTTAATCTTAATTAATGATTAATTAAGACCCTAAATATATATTATTAATTGAAAATGGTTTAAATACATAAATGATGGAAAACAATATTACTTGTCCATCTAATGATTCCCAAAACCCCTCCAAATTCTTCTATGTGTCTTCATGAATGTGTTTTGGCCTTTTTTACGTAACCTCATTGTGCGTTCGACTATCAAAATAAGTTAAATTTAACTCGGATTTGTATGATCTCAATGTAGCACCCATTTTTTCAATTCCCCAATGATATGGTTCATGCCCATCGGGAAAATAATATGATGACTAAAACATAAAAAATGACATCATGTTTATAAAAAATATATTGTTAAAATAACAACAATAATGACTAAATATGTACCTTAATTTCATCAAATATATTGTCCTTCTTTTTAATATCTACTAATATCCAATCATGACAGTCTAATGGTAATCACCCAAGGTCATGATCCAAACAACCGATGAGTGAATATAATTTTCTTGCTGAATTTCTAATTTGTTGAAGCAGGTACATGAAGTCTACAAAAACACGCTTTGACAAAAATTTAGTCTTGCTCAATCCACGACCCTTTTCATTTCTCACATGACATGCCCGAGCTCTCCTTCTGCTCATAGTGGATTAATGAGGAAGACTTGATTTTTTCATCAATTATATTGATATTTCTTCAGCATTAAAAATTGATGATATAATTATGCCTACCTTTTCACTATTTCCAACTTGGTGTGATTGTAACCCTTCATATAAAATGGAAATTTAAAAATATGTTTAAACACATTTAAACTGGTATAAGAAAATCAATAATTTTAATAAATAATGTCAAACCACTAACCAATAATCTGAGTGTCCTCTCTTCGACAGTTTAATATATAAATAAAAATATTGGTTGTGTATTTAAATTAATAATAAATGAAATAAGGTCATAAATTTAATTAACATCTCCAATCATGTAAATAACATGCTACACTTATTCAACGATATCTCTTCATTTTTTTTATGTTTTATCCTTTCATTCACTATTTAAAACAAATACAAGAAATAAAAAATTATAATATATCTAAAGACAGCTTAAAACAATATCCTCTACAGCTTACTGGTAAATTACAAGAAACATACAATTTGAATCATGCATTTCATCCTCAACTATCAATGACATTATAAGTTTTTTTTCAAAGGCATTGGAAGAGTTTTATGTCGATAATAAAGAACGTTTCAATTGTTTATTTGACGTCGCTTGTCCCTTTTTGCTAACACGTGAGGCTAAATATTTATACAAAGAAACGAGAAAGGGTTTTCAATATAAAACTATAAAAAAGGAAGAAAAGGAGAAACTGTAAATTTAAATAAAATTCATAAATTAATACCATTAATAGTTCTCTTGAAACCACATTTTTCTTGATTGAAGAGTTCTCGATGGATGTCATCTCAATGCTGTATATGAAATACAATAACTAAAATACCAAACAAGAATAAAAAAGTGTCAAATATAAAGAAAAATTTTCTATCCAAAATCAAATAATAAAATATAAAACCAAAAACTAAATTTATTATTAAGTGTCAATAGAAAATGTAATAATTAGAATCATGAAACATGTTATTATCATGATCATATTCACAAACATCATGTTTCTGGAATTTAATTATCAATATACTCATGTCTTCATGCCATCCTTTAATGAAATGAAGTGAATGATCATTAATTAAAACTACTTTCTCATCCTAAATGTCATAATTTTTCACATCGACATCAGTTGACAAGATGGTTTGTAAGCCATACACTTCAGGTATGAAATCTTCCTCCATTTCAAATAAGTCTCTTGGTTTAGTGATGGTTGCAACATGAAAATTTTCTCTTTAGATTCCTCAGTATAAAACCCTTGTAAGGCTTGAGATGCAAGTAAAAAGGGCTCATCGGTTTTAATAATCCTCTTAACGATGACGAGAGTGAATCCAAAATTATCGTCTCTGACACCTTCAATGGGATTTTCCCAATCATCCCGAAATAAAATAACACTACTTCCAACTGGATAAGTCAAATCAATAATTTCTATCAACATGCCTTAATATGATACATTGCCCATATTTGTTGATACACTAACAAGAACCGCACAATTTTAGGCTGCACTCCTCTTATCAACAGATTTCACGTGCCACCGATAACCATTGCGAGTGACATTAGTCATTTTTTTAATCTACGTGTTAGGAAACTAAATTAATTGTGTCAAGTCAGTTTCTATAAAAGTTTCCTTGGGTAGAAAAGTCATAACCTGAATAATTAATGAAAACTAGAAATGTTAGAAACAAAAAAAATATATAATTTTAAATTCAATGTATGATATAAAATGCACATTATCATTAAACCATTTATAAAACTCATTTTTATGGATATCATCAATTATTTCTGGTCTGTGTTGATATTTTATACGGAGAATTTCATAATGCTCCCTCCAAATCAATAAAAAGGTATGAATTTTAAAAACAATACAAATATAAAAAAATTTATGTGTATGTATCTTACTGTAAATATACTTGAACTTTGTCATAGTTTCCCAAAACATTATTATTTAATTGAAATATCATTGAAATTTCAGGTAGAATATATTTCTTTTTAGACATTGCATGACATTTTAAAGATAATATGGATAACCCTTTATGTGTTTCATCACCTTCACCAAAATTGATTCTTATAGACCTATTTTCTCTAAGTTGAATGTCATGCTAATATCTTGAACAAAATGTAATACACTCTTCAACAATGTATCCTTCATCAATTGATCCTTATGGGTGACTTTTGTTATGAACATACATTTTAAATCATCAAAAAACCATTAATCAATCAACATAAATAATTTAATAAAATGTATACAAAAGTGAAGCTATGAAAATGAAGTTTGCGTACCTCTCAATTAGATACATCCAACAACAATATACAGGTCCACAAATCATGGCATCATGTGCTAAATGAATTACTAAGTGTACCATGATGTCAAAAAATGAAGGTGGGAAGATGCACTCCAGATATCAAAGCATGGCAGCACCACGATGATGTAACCACTGAAAATCTTCAACTGTTGCCACTTTTGAACATAAATCCTTAAAAAAGTTACCCAGATCAATCAACACACCGCTTACCTTCTTATTTTCCATTTTTCTTAGAGCCAATGGTAACAGATGTTGTATTAAAACATTTAGTTCATGACTTTTCAAACCAAAAATTTTCCATCAATAATTTTCTTCTTAATGATTGATGAATACCCATCTGGAACTTTGATAGAGGCTAGTACACTTATCATTTCATCTTTTTCTTGATCCGTCAATGTAAAGCATGATGTAGGTAGATATGTTTGACCATGATCCTCATATGGGTGAAGATCATGTCTTACATTTAAATCTACCAAGTCAAGTATAGATTGCAAAGTATCTTTAGTTTTCCACTCAATGTCATAAAGTGTACAAATCAAACTTTCAGAGACATTTTTTTCTATATGCATAACATCCAAATTGTGGCATAGAAGAAGATTCTCCCAATATGGGATTTGAAAGAAAATACACTTCTTTTTCAAAGGTACATCAACATCTCTCTTCCGTTTATTATGTCTTTGAGTCTCCATATTTTTGACAAATATGACATCCAATCCTTTCATCTGATCTAACAATTCTAATCCATTATGAGATTTAGGCGGTAGCCTTTTTTCTATTTCCCCAATAAATGCCTTTTTATTTCAATGAAATTTTTGACATCGATCCAAGAAGTGTTGATTGCCCATGTAACACATTTTCTTACTTTTTCTAAAGTAAAATGAACATGTTTCAAAATTACATCCTAGAAATGCATTGTTACCCATGGTCTGCAAACCTGATTGATTACCATATGCAGGAAAATAATTAATTCTACACATTAATGCTCCTTTTAATACAAATAACTCGTTCTTTGATGTGTCGAATGTTTCAATACCAAACTCTCATAACACGTTCAGCTCGTCAATTAAAGGTTCTAAAAATACATCAATATCATTTCCAGGTGACTTAGGGCTAGGTATCAATAATGAAATGATAAAATATGATGGATTCATACATAACCATGGATGAAAATTATAAATCATCAAGACAAAATTCCATATGCTATATTGACAAGACATCATTCCAAATGGATTAAACCCATCACTTTCCAAGCTTAGCCTAACATTTCTTGGATCACTTGAAAACTCGGGATACTTATCATTAAAATCTTTCCAAACAAACGAATCTGCCGGGTGCCTTAACTTGTCATCTTTAACTCACTCATGCTCATGCCATGTTATGAGAGGGGCCGTTTTAGATGACATGAATAGCCTTTTAAGCCTGGGTATCAAAGGGAAGTGACGCAAAACCTTCATTGGTACTTTTTTACCATTTGTTAATTTTATAATACTTCCATCATCAGCAGTTTTCCACCTCGAATCACCACAATTTGGGAAATTATCATGGCAATGTTTTTCCTTATGAAACAGCACACAATCATTCAGGCATGAATCAATCTTATTATAATCAAGCCCAACTTTCATGATAATCCCTTTAACCATCATAAATGAATCAGGTAATGTTTAATAATTGGGAAGAGCTCTCTTAAATAGTTTTATAAGAGCATCAATTTCCACGTTAGTGATCCCATGTAAACATTTTAGATGATACATTTCGATTATTAAAGATAATTTAGTAAATTCTTCACATCTAGGGTATAATGGTTTCCAAGCATCTTCAAACAATTTAAAAATTGATTGCACCTCATTATAAAGATATGATGAGGTGTTGTCTGGTTTCTCAAATTCGAAGGCATCCACCAGCATGTCAAGCATATCATCTTCAGAAGAAATATCATGTTCAACACTAAAAAAATTATTATCACCATTGAACCTCAACTCCCCATGGAAATTCACAATGCATTTTTGATAATCCGCGTCCATTAATTGGATAATGAGATGATCTTTCACAACATATCGATGCAAATAATGTCGATTAGCACAACTTCGACATAGAAACAAAATCATGTTATCCCTTCACGATGTTGAAAAAGCAATATCAAGGAATAAATATACACCATTTAAATAATCATGATATTTTCTCTTTAACTTCACCCAACTCTTATCACCGAATATATTCATTATGAAATTTCAGGCATAATATTTTATATTCAAGCAATTAACCACAATAAACAAACAATTTTTTTTCTAAATAATATAACAATTTAAAATAGATTATAAAATTGATCAACATGAAATCAAAAAATAATAAACCTGGAACCATAAAAGACAATAAACTAAAATTGAATACTAATTTTTCATTTTTTTCATCATTCTGTTTAGGGAAATGAAATAAACTATTATATATAATAAAATTTACCGATGTTGCAGTAGAATATGGGACAAGAGGGGGGAATTAGAGGAATACATACACAAATTAATTGGAGGGTATTAAACGGTTCAAAGACTCAATAAATCTTAAGCGATGGGTATCCCATACCTAGAAACAAAAATAGAAGATTAAGGTATTTCGTGGTACATTTTATGCTGCCAAATTGGATTGTGGGGTGGGAACGTCCACCCTGATGATTGGGGAAAGAGGGATGCGCGAGGTGGATATGGCGAGTGAAGATTTCCCAGGAAACCTGATGGTCCCGCGCAGAAGATTTAAGGGGAGATAAACGCGGGGTGAGGGGGGCGGCGGGTGCGGCGTCTGCTGGGGCAAGGGCGGCGAGTGCAACGGGTGCGATGGGTGTGGTGTCTGTCAGGAGCTAGGGTGGCGGGTGCGGCGTCTGCGGGGAGCTCGGGTGGCGGGTGCGGCAGCGCGAACGGTGGCTGAGGCTACGGGTGCGGGGGGGGGGGGGGGGGGGGGTTCCCTCAGGTGATTGGGGGTGACTTAGTTTTTTTTTACATAAAACATATTCATATATAAAAATTATTATGTATATATAAATATTATTAATTTTGTAATAGTATATAAATATAATATATAATAATGTATTTTATAAAAAATTCAATCTCTAAATACCCATTACTTAATTACTTAATTTATTGTCATATAATGAATATAAAAAATAATAAAAGTCAATATTTTTTCTTTATGATAAAAATATAAACATTAATTAATTACTGAAATTATTGTTATATAATGAATATAAAATGTAATAAAATTTAATATTTTTTCATTGTGATATAAAAAGTTTCAATATGTGAAAAACAATTATTAATTACTTATATTTCAATTATGTTTATTATTTCTTAATCCATTACCATGTTATTATTTGTTATCTTTATTAAATGAAAATATTATAATGATTTAATTTTTTTATGAAAAGAATTCAAATGTTTATTCTAATGAAAACATTGGAAAATATAATCAGTGTATATATTCATATATATGATATGTTTTTAATAAAACCTTTAAACGTGAATATTGACTTTGGTCATAAAAATAATAATATATAAGAAAATTGGGTTCTTTAATTATCAATGAATGGTTTATTGTAACAGATTTTATTGATGATAAATGATTTGTTGGTAATGATTATTATTAATAATAGATACAAGTGTTAGAAAAAAATGTTGGTATTACTATGGTAAAGTAATAGATTTTACTGTTGGAAAAAGATCTGTTGGTGTTAAATGATCAATACCAGCAGATATATTTCGGGTTAAAAAAAAGTGTTGGTACTTAAAATTAATACAGATAAAATTTAATATCTGTTGGAATTCCTAATTTTTTCCAACCGATATATTTGTTGTCAATAAATTTCTGTTTGTATAATTCATTTTTTTGTAGTGGATCTTTAATGCACTTCACATGTTCCCCATACTATGCTGGAACACATAAGTAGAATATATATATATACATTCATAACTAGGAATATGTGTGCGCACTTTCAAAACAGATCACAACTCCTTAAAACAATTCTCTGGGTCTCATAAACACCATTGGAAACTAAATAAATAGTGTAATGAAAATTAAACGTACACATCCTTACAAAAAATCAATTCTAGCAGACTGATTCGACCGTAGTTTCCTCACCTTCAATGGTTGTTACTGGAACATAGACCAACGGGTCACGAGACACCCTCTCCCCAACCATAAGTCAATAGAAAACAAGAAATGTGGTTATCCCTAATCATACGGTGTTCATATAAACTCCACTGGGATTCGAATATCCTGAAAATTGGCTAGAAATTGGTAGGAGATGGGACCAGATGCCTTTCCTCGAATATTAAAATGGAAATATCCCTGAAATCTAGCCGGAATAAGTAGCAATGGAGGGATTTAGGAAGAATTCTTTTTTATGCAGGGGGTTGGCTAGGGTAGGGGTCATGTGACGGGTGGGGGAATGTGTCTCTTTAGGGTTTCTAAAAAACTAAATCAAAATAATAATAATAATAAAGACCAGAATAAAAAAAAATTATAATAATAGTAATATAATTATTATTATCACAAAACCTTGCATTACAACTCTATTATAATTAATTATAATTTCTTAAAAAACAAAAAACGCACCATCAACTCTTAGGAAATTATGTTTTGATGCCCATATTCAAATTCAGCTCATCCAATAATTTCTAAAAAATTCAACCCCCCTGTAAAAACCAAATAGTCTAAAGCCCAGGGTTTAAGAACACATAATTGGGTTTCTAAGTAGGAAAACAATTAGTGGGAACTAAAAATATATACAAGTATAAAATAAAAATTCTCAAATAATTATGATGACATATAGATATCAATGATCACAAGAAATTGAATGGTCATGATAAAGTCAAAAACCACAAAACTATAATCCTAAAAGGTTTGAAAAAAGAAATCAATTTCATAAAAAACGATGTTAATGAGAATAATTTTTTGTTTCTTGATACCTTTCATTGAGTTAAGTAATCCATTTAAAATATAGAGTAAGAACATATGTGAATTATAATTATTTTAATTTATAATTTCATCCTTTAATAAATTTCTAACATAATATCATCTTTTACTCCAAATGATTAGTATTGGGTTTAATTTTTTATTGTGCATGGAGCACAAAATTCCAATTTCAATGGATGACATAATCAAAAAGATAATAATATATCAATATATTCTTTAGTAATTAACCAAAAACAAAATGGTTTTCACAAGGTTAAATAATTCTCAAAATAAATAAATATTTATTTTATTAAATACACCATTAGTCATAAAGACCATAATAGTATAACCTATTGTATAACTTATTCAATAAAAAACCGTCCTTTAGATTCTCCAAATTATTCATCACTAAGATAAAAACCCAAAAATAATGTGTTCTTGATCAAATATTCTTATGAGGGTAATTTAAATTTTTTCTCCAAACAACACCATTCGATTTTAAATTCTCATACCAAAAATGTACATGCCTTAGTCATATAATATATATGATATTCTAATAATTTCCATAAATAACGTTAATCACCCTAAATCCATAGAAAAAATATATATTATTCAAAAAGATAATTAATCCTTTATTACTCATATAAAATCTGATAATATTATGTTTACCATAATCATATTTGGTTCTTTAAAATAGTGAAATTCCACTGAAATAAATTTTATTACATAATTGAAAATAAATTTTCAGTCCCATGGTTATCTAAATGATAAAAAATATGTTCCCAAAATAAAAATAATCCTTATGTTTCAAAATATTTGTGTAAAAAATAAAGTAATACAAACCAAGACATTACATAGTCTAGTGTAAGGAATTATACCATTCTCACCATTTGGATGTATGTTCAAGCCCCGTGGCCTCGTTAGATGTGATAGGTTATTAGTTTTCTTAAACTGTGATAATATAATTCTTATAAAATTCCCATAAATATGTTTAAAACCCTAAAAATAATCATAAACATAAAAGATCTTATAAACCTTAATGTATATCAATACCTCTAAACTTATTCCCAAAAAATAAAAGGACTATTCCTCCTCAAATAATATTTTCACATGTTAAAAATTGGCTTACATAATCCTTAAGAATATATCAGACTCAGTAAACATATCTGAAATTACTCCCATCACAGAAAACATAAAAAAATTATTAATGGGTTTAAAAATATGATAATCCTTTAATGTACCACTACAACATGACTCTTGAATTGAAATATATATAACCCTTAATAACCAATTGTTATTCCCAATATATTATCTATGATCTTCTATCTTATTTATTAATAATTACATCCTACAAAAATATATGAATCATTTTGAAGGACTCAAAATTTCAAAACATAAGCCATGATATAATCCATACCTTTGATATATCATTTCCTATTTCCTCTTCTTCAATTTTAAGTGCATTAGGCTTCACTAGATATATATATTTATAGCCTTGTTGATCTCATTCTTGATATTTCCCCCTAGGAAGTAAATTTTTATAATTCTCAAACACACAATATTGAAAACATTTAGTTCATATATTAGGAGTATCTTTATTCCAATTAATTATATTATCTAAACTCATCCATTTTCCCATGAATATTATTACTTTATTCATTCCTTCAAATCATAAAAAAATATTCATTTTCTTTTAAGAATTTTTCTTGGATTCTTTTTTTTGACACTCTTGACACTTAGGGTATTGAATATTTATCTTTTATAATTATCAGTTGAACATCCATGGAGCATAATTCTTCATTTATTTTCAATGCTATAAAAATCACCTACATTCAGGTTGATAATCATATCTTTTGATAACTAGTTAGAAATAACCATAATACTTTTCACTATAACTCCCATTCTGTTTAGTTTCTTATTCGGACAACCACCACATTTTTCTTCCGATCCATTATAAAATAGATTCTTGATAGATCTGTACATCTACAAATCGAATAGTGTTATTATATCAATTAAATCATAATAATTCATCATATTTGGAGGATAAATTCTAATATATCATTAACCATTACATCACATACCCACCTATTTATATTTATTAGAAAAACCATAATTCTCATAAGAATACTATCCTTTTTGTAATACTGTATTATTAACTCAAGATTAAATAACATCATAACCACTACAATTACCTAAACAATTATATAATATAAAATATAAACACCCAACATTAAAAATTATATATTATAGTTATATTAGACTATAATTAACTTTCATTCCCCAAAGATCCTTTAGGATTAATGTATTATATAATTATGTCTAAAATATTACATAAAACCCCAGTATGATACAATGTGGAACCTTCTGAACTATATTTTTTTCATATAATATAAAAAATATAAAATAAAAACCCATTTTCTATTCATGACATTCACTGTGATTATCCTTAATCCCTATGATAAACATTTTAAAAATGTGGGATGTGAAATAAAACCTCACTAAGAGAAAATAACAAGCAATATTTTATTGTAGTGAAAAACTTGAAAACCCATGAAAATAATTTTCCTAAAAACATAAATATTTTTCCTAGAATTTTAATAATTTTTCTTTTAATAAATTTCATTATATTACCGTTTAAAAACAAATGATTTCCAGGAAAACTCAACAAAAAGCATAGAATATTCATGTAGATGACTTGGGAAATAATATTCATAGAACCCTTATAAAACCCTTACAAATTAAAATAATTATATGGTTTACTTCTGATATAATTATCTTGAGAACATAATCAATACCAAAATAATTGGAGAGATATAATGGGGATCACCCTTCATATCATGAGTCAAAATAACGCTAAAATAATCGTATCATGAGCTACAATGGGTATCAAACTATTGGATAAGATATATTTGGATCACCCATTTCAATAGAAAAAATGAACATGGACCATAACATAAATAAAACATTTTAATATTTATCTCTTTCAGTATAAAACCCTTGAAAAAATATTTTTAACCCATATATAAAAAACATTTTCAGGTATTGAAACACACTTTTGATTCAAAAAACATTTTTAAAAGTAAACTTTCTAAAAGTAAGGGAAAGAGGGGTTTTCATTGAAGAAAACATTAATTTTTTTAAAGTAATGAAAAACTAAAATAATGGTTATGGGGGTGTGAAAATTAATTGTCACAATATTGGTTAAAATAGAATATTCCTTTTGTATTTGGTAAATAATGTCAAAACATTCCATATGCAGTACAAAAATTGACACCTTTTGAAAACATTGAAATAAATAAAAAGGGGACATAAGATTGTCCTTTATAATTCATTTATTTCCATATAAATATATATATAAAATAACTTAAATAATACTAACATGTAAGGGAATGTTTAAGAAAATATATCTTTAAAACATCTAAAATGAGGTTTTTAGTTAAAGTGTCCCTTATATTCAAGAATACTGACTTGTAAGGAATACTGACATTTGAGGAATATTTATGTGTAAGAAATGTTTACATTAAATGAATATTTAAATTTATGGAATATTGAAATTTATGGAATATTTACATGTAATAGAATTCCATACGTCAATTTAACTATTATATATTTTGTTGAACCCCTTGGTAAACCTGTATTAACCTTAACTGTAGTAAAATAGTTTTACTTTTTCCACTAATAATAATGAGAAAAAAATAAGTTGACCTTATTATAAAATTTAATTTAATATGATTCAAGATATGGAATCCATTTTATAAAATTCATTTCAAATAATTGGTAGAATTTTATTAAAAATAAACCCTGTTAATGAAATGAAAAAATGACTTTTCAAGAAATGTATTTTTTACAAACAAGATGATATTATATTTATATTATGACTAATAATAATAATTATTTGAATTTAAATCCATATTCATTGATATTTAATCTATATGTTTTATTTCAGTAGGGGTTTTTCAAAATTCATCAAATAGGAGAAACATTATGCTCTTTAAAATAGTTTTAAGAATATTGCATTTTCAAACCTAAAAATTATTCTAAAATCCAATATAAATATTATTGAAATGTAATTAATTATATTAAATGTGTATTAAAAATAATTATGTTACTTTAAATAAAATTAAAATTAAAATTATACTTTTAAACCATGATTCTCTATAACTTGAAGGAGATGTCATGTTTGTGTCTTTTATCTTTTTATTAAATTGTTAAGGAGTTCACGAGAATCATGAAATGTATTATTATGTTTATAGTACATGCAATATATATTTAAAAGGAAAACAACATGCATATTATGCATGAAATACAAGATGTGTATACAAAGAATTAATTAGGAGTACATATAGTCACCATGATAGAAATATATATATTTGGGTATTGAATAAAATATGTTTGGCTGACCAAAACAGATATAAGTTTTGATCTAGTAGGGAAAATATAATTCGAATTTAAAAAAATATAAGTGATAAATACATATAATGTCATGTAATTAATCATACATTGTTATAGTGTTTTTAACTAGAATTTAGATTCCTTGATATTTTCTCTTTAGAGTTTTATAGTATTATTATAAAATCTTACATATTAGATATATATATTACATGTGGGAACATAATCTCAATATCCATTTTTCACCAAAGGAAACCCTTTTAAAATAAATAATGATTTCCTTTCGAGACACATCATCAATTATTTCATCATGATATCCTATTAGTTTTCCTTACCAGTCAACATAAAACTTAAAAACATTTAAAAACATGGTATGAGAACAAAAATTTCAGCAAGGAACATAAAAAATGAAAATAATTAATCCAGATAAAACACAAAAACCCATTAAAAACATTTTCATAAAAACACATTACCAGGTATAGAAAAAATAACATAGGTTCCTTGAGACATCACTACCATATCACTCTTATATTTTCCATTACAAGTGGAATAACCATATAGTCGAATTCGACCTTCAGAGTACCCAATCAATTAGCGAGCTTTAATGGGGCTCAACCCATCATATCTTGAACTATAGTGGGAAAAACCCCTATATAACTTAATTAATAAATGGAAGAACCCATAATAATTGTTTTCCAAGTAACATATCATGAATAAAACCCCAGAAATCTTGTTTAAAACCTTGATCAAAACACATTCAGATATAAAAATGACATTTTCTTGTAAAAAACGTTAAACATATTAAAACCACATACATAAAATCCTTTTTATATGAAAATAACTAAGAAAAATTATAAATAAAACATTAAATTAATAAATCATTTTGAATTTGGGAGAAAATGATCATGCTGTATAAGTTAAAAAATCATTCCTTTTGACTATTGTTAAAATAGTTGAAAGAGGAACATTAAATGTGCGTTTTTAAAAATAGTCTCTTAACATGAGTCTGAATCATCATGTACAATATTTATATTCATGAATTTGGAACATAGATTAATTATTTACAAGATATATAACCAATTTATTGTATATTATTATTTTTATATCACTAATTACAAGGTTATAAATATTAATTAATTATTTATGTTTATATCGAATTTTTTGATGATATTCGGTACGTGAGTCAAAAATGTATTTGGTAAAATGTAAATAGAAAAATTAATCATTAGTTCATCAAATATAGAATAATATTTATGAGATAATAATTTTTTTTATACATCAATTATTCTTTTAAAACATAAATTTTATTAAGGTTATGAAAAATGAATAACGTTATAATCCTTGAGATGGTATGTCTTACATACACATCAGTAAAGTTTCTATTTTTCAAGGATCATTATGGAAGGAAGTTATAAAAAATATCTTTAAATAATGATAATAAAATAATTAATATAATATTAATAATTTATATATACATATATATATATATATAATCCATGTGATGTGGTGATAAAAAAATAATCACATTACTTCATGGAGGTGATAGTTCACATATACACAAGAATGACATTATCATTTTTATGTTCATGTAAAGGGAAGATTTTAAATGATATATTGTTATTTAATAATGATAAATATGTCAGTAAAAACATATATAAATATTTATTCCATCATTATAACTAGTATTGATATACAGTGATGTAAAAGGAATTATATCAGTTCGTTAGATTGTAGTTCTTCTTACACATGCCTGAATAATATATTTCTCATTTTATAAAACATGAGGTTGATTTAGGTGATGATATTAAAAAAAATCTCAGTATATTGACGGTATTGAATTTATTATTAATTAATTGATGAAGGATATTTGTCTTATATTTAATAATAAATAAATAAGAAGCACTTAATTAAAAAAATACCTCTTCTTTGGATGATATCCATTTCATAACTCCTATAAAAATGATGTTAAGTGTAAAATAAGGCCTCTATATTCATATTTAAAAATTAAATTAAATTTAGTATATATATTTTTTATTAATATAATAAAAAAATAGTGATTTATTTATTTATCATTATAAAACCCACTTGTGAACATTTAAATACTTCTTCAGAATAACATTTCCTTTTACATTAAAAAAGAGTTTTCTTTTCATTAATAGTTAATCGTATTTCAAATAATTAATTTTATATACATTTTTAAAACATATATTCATAATTAAATTAATATTATTCATTCCCTTCAGCATAATGGCTATTTTATAATGGTAGAATTTAAATAATAATATTTAGTGGTTTTTAAGCTAAATGTGGCATATCATGTACACTATTGAACTTGTTGTTTTCTCTTAAAAATATAGATGTCAAATTATCCACCCCCTTTAATAAATTTCATCATCAAATTTTGAAATATGGATCGAAAACATGGTTTTTGACTTTTCAAAATAATTTTATTGAAATCTCACAACAGAAAAAGGGTTAATGAAACTTATTCTTTAAAATAAGGAAAGGGAAGTACGAAAGTCGCTTGAGATAACACATACTAGGGTAACATGTAGTAAAACATGTATACGTAATTGAAAACAAACTATCAAGTTGTTATAGATATTGATAAATAACATGGTCATGAGAAAGTTAACAATCACAAAACCATAAATCGTTGATATGTTAAATGGTCATTGATTTAGTATTAATAAATTATAAAAGATAATTTGTTTGTTTTAAGAACATTTTCATTGAGTTGATGAATTAATTTACTTCCTTTTATAAGAACATGAATAAATATACTTACTTGAAAAGTTGGGTTTCATCCATTAATCAATTTCCATAAAAAAAACTCATCTTTCCTCTAAATTATGAGTATTTACATTTAAATTTTCACAAATAAAGAAATAGAAGAAAATTCTAGAGAATAAAATAATCCCAAAAAAAATATATATTCCTCTTATCTTTATATATTAACCAAAACCAAAATTTTTAGGAAAATATAAGATATTTATTTAAAAATAATAAACTTGTATAATATGAAAATCTACTTAAATATCAAAAATTCAATAGTAATACCCAATATTCATCATTTACCAATAATGAAAAATAATCAGGCTTAAATGTTTTCAAAATTATCTATACTAATATTGAAACCCAAAAATTATTTGATCAAATAATCTTCCAAAAAAATTTCCAATATTTATTTTTAAATAACACTAATTAATCTTGAATAACATACAAAAAAAATATCTTCTTAACTAAAATAATATCTATGATATGCTAAATATTTCCTTAAATAACCAGAATCTCTATAAGTCCTCAACATAATAATATATTTTACCAAAATATAAATAAACCTTTAAAACTGAAATAAAATCCTATAAAATTTTATTTACCTTAATCATATAGGATTCCCAAAATAGATAACATTTTCCAAAATGACATTAATCATTTAATCCGAAAATTATTTTCCAATACCATGGTTAACTATTTGATAAAATATATATTCAAAAAACAACGATGTATTATTCATGCAAAGAAATTTTTAGCTATGATGGAAAATTCATTCTTACATGGACATCATGTAGGTCAATCGTTGGAAATGCACCCTTTTCACCCTTCAGTTGTGGGTTCAATTATAGCTTCCATATTGAACACAACAGGTTGTCACTCATCTTACAAGATGTACATTCTCTAATACTATTTAATTATTATAACATTACCATAATATGATAAATTCTTAAAAATTAACCATTACATATTTTAACCATATATTTTACCTCATACATTTTGTAAAATCACGTTACATTTTTAGGTACTTTTGATGTTTCTACATACCTCTGTTTTAGAGTAGTGACTTGGTAGAGTCAAGATAACATTAAATGTTTTTTGGGGGAAAGGAAAAGTCGGACGGGCGGCGCACAGGTTGTCTAAACCGTGAATCCAAACCATGCATAGTTGGTATTGGATGTGGTAGCATCCGCATGGGCAACTCAACGTTTGTCTAATCGTGTGGCCAAACCATGAGAGAAGGGTGGTCGAGGCAGTAGCTAACACACGGCTAGTGCACAATTTGTCAAAACGTGTGAACTAACAGTACAGGCACTTAAATTAGATCCTTAAATTGTAGATCTCACTCGTTTTTCCTCTATGTGCCTCTTTTTTCATCTTAAGCGACCCTAACTAAGTATTTTGAATATCCGAAGGTCATAGAAGGTTCTTCTTTCATTCTGGAGGTGATCCAAAGGCCACTCTTGGTGAATCGAAGCCGGATTCTTTAGGTATGTGATCGTTCTT
The DNA here is from genome assembly GCA_963277665.1 of Viscum album. Lineage (NCBI taxonomy): Eukaryota > Viridiplantae > Streptophyta > Magnoliopsida > Santalales > Viscaceae > Viscum > Viscum album. The sequence continues at coordinate 1,949,378,673 of OY728136.1, read as the reverse complement.
GTTCGGTTTCTTAGCACTACTTAGATCGGCTTCTCCTCTTCTCTTGGTTTCATAGATCAACACCCGTTATGGGTAGATAAAAGTGTTTGGATGCCAAATTTGATGATATTTGTTATTGATCATGCTAGGAGAATATATCTAAGGTGTGTTTTTGGAGAATCGACCAGTGTTTCTTGAGCGTTCTTCAACTGTTGTGGTTTTCGTCAATACCTGTGACGTAGTTGGTTTCGTCCCAACCTTCCAAGTTGATTATCAATGTTTGTTCTTGATTTATTTCAATTATTGATATAAACTAAATTTCTAAAATTTTATTTCAATTAAATTGATAAAGTTTAGATTCTAATGAATCATGATATTTTAAATGGTTTTGGCTTTGAAATTTGGAAAACCCCAATTTCATTGAATGGAGTGTGTATATGGAAATTTTTTGATTTAAATTATTTAATTTAAATTTTGTATATGATGGCAATGATTTCAATTAAATTTTTTAATTTAATTGTGGAAATTAATTGTGTGATGATGGAATTAGTTTTGAATGGATTTCGTACTGGTGAAAATGGTTTAAAATGATTTGATAGAAACCAATTGGTTTTATCTTGTAAAAAAGGCATGCTTTGAATAAAACCTATTTTGGTTTTAAATGAAATGAAATTGGCACTTTTGAAATGGATGAATGGAATTGATAGTATTTTAATCATTCTTAAAATAGTTCACCCATTATATAGGAGTTCATGAAAGCCTTAGGTAGTTAGTGAGTTATTTGGATACACTCTACATACCTACAGAATTTATATAAACTGGTTAATACATTCGTACCTTTTGGAAGATGACCATGTTTCTCACTTGTTTATTTATATTTGAGATATAAATGTATGCCAATAATTTTTAACTACATTACATTCCTTCTAAATTTATATAAATTGTTTTATATAAATGTTTTACTTAATCCATTGTTTTAGAAATATTCAAACATTATAAATCCTTTTCCTAAAAGAATTTTTCCATCATTTGAAAATATATATCCTGTTTTGATAAAATATTCTTTTGAGTTGCCAAACCTATTTATTTCAAAATTTAGAGCTTTTGTTTGGACAATCTATATTTGGAATCTATTACGGAATCGTTGGTGATATCCTACTAGGCTTAGGCTCACACCCAAATTGTTCCTTCGAGTGTTTATAGACTTTCTTATTCAATGACCGAGCAATGGGAAGGGATGCCTTTGAGGTGGATCTTGTTCTTGATCTATGGTCTTGGTGAGTTGTGTCCTTTGGGACTTTGGGACTGTTTTTTCCTTTTTAGCACTTGGGTTGTAGTATGTTGGGATTTTTATGCCTCTTTGTTTTCTGGTACATTACTCCTAGTGGATTTTATTTTTTTTATGCATACTGTCTTTTTTATTTTGATTCTAAATTCTTGTGAAAATAATCATTCCCACTTGTATGTTGTACTATGCCAGGAGCTAGTCACCGACCCATGGGGAACGAGAACGCCCATCAGGCTATGTTAGGACCGGCTCGGTTATCAGTTTACCAGCGTACATGGGCTGGTTCGTGACAAAATGGTATTAGAGACAGGTTAAGCATCTTTCCTGGATGACAATATGCATTTTAGTATTCTTTAAGAGACTTAGGAGGTAGTTGTGAATGAGTGTCTGGCCAACTCTCACCGCAATAAACCTTAAGTCACCAGGGATGGTTAGGGAAACATGACTTGTGGATTGGTTCTAGTATTTTCCCTATTTTGTTTTGGATAGAGTGGAATCGAAATATTTTTAATCCCTTATATTAAGAATGGGTTTCCTTGTTACTCTGTTTGAGTGTTAATCAAATGTTTTTCTATGTTGTGTAGCAACATTCCTCGAAGTAGATGTGAGAATAGGACCCAAAAGAGGCTACTGTTGAATCTCAGAAAGTGAGTCCTATTGTGGATCCATATATGGTTGAGGTGATTGTTCGCAATATCAAAGCTCTAGGACTGGCTCCACATCCATTTCATGTTCAGACTCCAGCTATAGATCCTTATAGTGATATTCTCCGAAGTTGTTATCAAGAGTTCCTACGCTAGAAGACACCAGTTTTCAAGGGCTCCAAAGACCCTGAAGATGTTGAGGAATGATTGAGTAATAATTTATGTCTGTTTGGGTTCTTGGAGACACCTGAGGTGATCAAGGTGAAGTGTGCCACCTTCGTGCTAGAGGGACCAATTAGGAGAGAGTGAGACACGATGATGATGACTGGGAAACAAGAGGTATTGGAGTGGAAAGTCATTATGGGTATTTTCACTCACCAGTTATATCTAGAATCAATGGAATTTTCCAAGTTCGTAGATATGTTAAAACATTAGTAGGTCAAGAAAACAGTGACTGAGTACTCAAATAGATTTTCTGATTTGGTACATTTTACTCCTGATATTGTTTCTAATGAGAAGATTAAGGCTCGATGATTTGAGTTGGGACTTCAATCAGATATCCATTCTCAGGTTTTCATAATGAAGCTATGAACTTATGCTTATGTTCTGGATAGGGCCATGATGGTTGAGATGGACCTGGTAGGAAATTCAGGGTTGAAGGAGGTTCTTTTCTCTCATAGTGGCAGTGATGGTTCTTTTAAAGGAAAATGGATGCGTGGAATTTCTCATGGCAGTTCTTGACAAGAGAGTCATTCCATACCTCTAGTAATAGTGGGAGGGGCTTCTTTGACTTACTATCAGTGTGGAAAGAAAGGACAATCTAAGAGGGTCTGCACTGAGGCACCTAAGAAATGTAGCTCGTATGGACCTTTAGGGCACTTATAGAGATTCTCACGTCACTTATCTACTCCATGTAGTATAACGGGATCCTCAACACCTCCAGAAACTGCGAGGCACTCAAATTCTTCATGTACAAAAGGGTTCCATCCACAAGCATCCATAACGAAGCTTCATCACGTAGTGGAAGAGTAACCAAATGTAACTGATATAGGTCCTGCAATGGCGAGAGGTACCATTACTATAGCTTCATCTTTAGTGGCATCTCTTTTTGATATTGCTGCATCTAACTCTTTTATTTCTACCCATAATGTTAATATGATTAATATACCTGTGGAACTTTTATCTTGTGTAATGGTTTTTAGTACACCCCTTGGTACAATGAGAGAGAAGGGTTTTCGTAGTACTGCTTCTGTATTCTCTCTATCAGATGTTGATCATGATTTGAGTTTCTTGGTTCTCGACATGAAATCTTTTGACATCATTTTTTGGATGGATCGGCTCGTTTCCAATAAAGCCCGGATTGATTGTTATCTTCGACGGGTCTACCTTACTACACCCAGTGGTGTTCCTATTGTTTCTCAAGAAGAATGGGACCCAATGTCAAGCAGAGCTGGACCCTCTTATCCATGGTTGGGTAAAATTATATCAGTGTTTTCGTTTGATCTGGAGATAGATTCAATGTGTGGTGATCTCCTTCCAGTCGTCGATGACTTTCCCGATGTGTTTCCTTTTGACTTATCTGGTTTTCCACTAGTAAGAGAGGTTGATTTTTCTATTGACATAATTCATGGAACTCAACCGATTTTTATTCCCTCTTACTGAATGTCTCAAGTTGAACTAAAAGAACTGATGTTTCAGTTAGGCGATCTTCTTGAGAAAGTTTTTATATGCATGAGTGTGTCACCTTGGTCATCACCAGTTCTCTTCACCAAGAATGATAATGGTTCTCTTCGCTTATGTTTTGATTATCAAAATCTCAATCGAGTTATGATAAAGAAAAAATATCTGTTAACATGAAATTATGATTTTTTTGATCAATTGATAGGCGGAAGTGATTTTCAAAAATTGATCTTCAATCTTCTTACCATCAGTTTAGGGTAAAATAATCTGACAACCATAAGACCGCTTTTTGGAGTAGGTATGGCCATTTTGAGTACCATGTTATGACCTTTGGCCTAAAAAATGATCCTGAAGTTTTCATGGCTTTTATAAACAAGGATTTCCATGACGCTCTAGACAATTTTATTGTAGTCTTTGTAGAAGACATTATTGTCTACTCCAAGTCTGAGGAGGTTCATGGACATTATCTGAGAACAGTTCTGAGTCTTCTAAGGAATCTCCAACTTTATGCCATGCTTTCAAAGAGCGATTTCTGGATTCGGGAAGTGAAATTATTAGGATATGTGGTGTCAGAATAAGGAATATCAGTTGATCCTGAGAAGGTGAGGGATGTTATTACTTGAAAACAACCATTTTTTTTCAATATTCGGATCTTCTTGGGATTAACAGGATGTTTTCACTGGTTTGTTAAAGACTTCTCAATGTTATCTTATCCAATGACTGGTATGACTTGAAATAGAGTGAAGTTTTCTTGGAATGATAAATGTTAGAGTTATTTTGTTGAGCTAAATCATCTTTTGACTACTATGCCGGTGATAACTCTTCCTGAGGCTGGTATTGGTTATGTGGTCTTCTGTGATGCATCGGGTTCATGTTTGGGATGTGTCCTCATGCAAGGTAATAATGTTGTTTCATATAGGTCTCATCATCTTAAGCCTCATGAGAAGAACTATCCTACCCATGACCTAGAAATTGCCACTGTAATGCACACACATAAGTGTTGGAGAAACAACCATTATGGTGAAAGGTTTACTGTGTATTCAGACCACAATAGCATGAGTTATATCTTCTCTCAAAAAGATTTAAATCTCAGCCAAAGTTTTTGGGTGGAGTACCTTCAATCATTCAACATTGACATTGCCTATACCCTAGGGAAATGGAATTTAGTTTCAAATGCATTAAGCTGGAAACTTCCATCACAGGATATGAAAGAATCTTTAGAAGAGTGGAGTTTGATGACTCTTTTTGCTCAGTAGCATATTGTATTTCAGTGGAAGGGGAATGAAGTTTCTGTAGCCAGTTTTAAGTTGACATATGATCTTCTCGAGTTAATGCTTCATGAACTACAACTGGATGATGAATTCTACAGTATTAGGGACTCTCTTTATGGTGGGGAGACCAACACTCAGTGCTCATTATGGAAATAGGGTGCTCTGTGTTATCAAATCTACTATGTTGTGCCATTATCGGCAAGGAAGAATGAGATGGGTGATTGACATAACTCTCAGTGGGTTGTGCACTCCGGAACCAAGAAAATTTTCTATGACATTCGGTGGCAGTTCTGGTGGCCAGGTATGGGACAAGACATTTCTGAGTTTGTATCTCGTTGCTATACATGCTAGCAGGTGAAAGACGAGCACCATAAACCTTTGGGTTTTCCACAACCATTTACACTCCCTACTTGTAAGTGGGATGAAATCTATATAGAATTTTTGGTTGGGTTACCTCAAACCCAGAAGAAGAAGAACACGATATGGGTTTTGATCGACATGCTGACAATGTCGGATCAGTTTATACATATTTAGGATACAACGAAAGATGAGGAGTTAGGAAATATTATGTGAAAGAAATTTATTGTTTGAATGGAGTTCCATCTGCTATAGTCTCTGATAGGGATCCTCGGTTCACTCCTTGCTTTTGGAGAGGCCTTCAAAAGGCACTGGGATCTCAGATCTGTTTAAGCATGACCAACAATCCATAGTCAGATGGCCAGACAGAGAGAGCAATTCAGATGCTTGAGGATATGCTCCGTGCATGTGTTCTCGACTTTTGTGGGTTTTGGGATGATCATCTAGGGCTAGATGAGTTTTCTTATAACAACAGTTACCAGTATGCAATCAAAATGGATCCTTTTGAGGCATTTTATGGTTGTCCATGTAAATCTCCATTATGTTGGTTGGAGATTGGTGAGTGTTCCTTTTTTGGACCATGTTTGGTCCAAGAGATGACAACTAAGATCCAGTTGATTCATCAGAGATTGTTGACATCCCAGAGTTGGTACAAGTCTTATGCCGATCGCTGCCGTAAACCTTTAGAGTTCTTAGTTGGTGACCAGGTGTTATTAAAAGTTTCACCCCGATTAGGTCATAGATGGCTTGGGAGGAAAGGAAAGCATACTACTCGTTTAGTGGGACCTTTCAAGGTTTTTGGTCTTGTAGGGAATGATGCTTAACATCTACCTCTACCACCACAGCTGACATCGATACATAACGTGCTCCATGTATCGTAGCTGCGAAAGTATCTCTCTGATCTATCTCATGGTTTGATCTGCAGATATCTTTAGATTGAACCAGATTTTTCTGTGAATGAACGACCAGTCAGGGTTGTTGATTCTGAGACCAAGGAACTTCGTGGGAAAAGGATACCTCTGGTCTGTGTAATATGGAAACCTGGTTTTTATTCTCATGAGACGTGGGAAAGGGAGGCACTAATGAGAATAGAGTGGCCTCATTTTTTGACATGGTGGTTTCTTTGCAGGCTTTATGGGGACAGAAATAACTTATGGTAGGGAGGTTATAACATCACATTACGTTTTCATGTACTTTTGATGTTTCTAAGTACCTCTGTTTTACAGTAGTGACTTGGGAGAGTTGAGATATGTTTAAATGTTGTCTTGAAGGAAAGGGGAATTCGCACGGGCAGTGCACGGGTTGTCTAAACCGTGCATCCAAACAGTGTGTAGTTTGTCTTGGAGGCAGTAGCTTCCGCACAAGCAGCGCATTGTTGGTCTAACTGTGTGGACAAACTATGCGAGAAGGGTTTCCAAGGTAGAAGCAAGTGCACAGCTAGCGCACGGTTTTTCAAACCGTTTGAACTAACTATGCGGGCCCTTAAATGAGATCCTTAAATTGTGGTTCTCATTCAATTTTCCCTATAAGTACCTCATTTTTTCTCCTAAGTATCCCTTACTCGGGATTTTCCTTCTCCAATGGTTAGAGAAGGTTCTCCCGTCATTCTAGAGGTGATCTCAAGGCCAATCTTGGTGAATCAATGCCGAATTCTTGAGGTATGTTATCGTTCTTGTTTGGTTTCTTATATCTACTATGATTTGATTCTCCTCTTCTCTCAGTTTCATAGATCTACACCCATTATGGGTAGATCTATGTGTGTGGAAGCCAAATTTGATGATATTTGTTCTTGATCTTTCTAGGAGATGAGATCTAAGGCGGGTTTTTGGAGAATCGACCAGGGATCCCTGAGCGTTCTTCACCTATTGTGGTTTTTGTCAAAACTGTTGAGGTAGGTGGTTCCATCCTGACATACCAAGATTATTATCATTGTATTTGATTGATTTATTTATATTATTGATTTAAAATCAATTGATCAAATTTTCTTTCAATTAAATTGATACAAACTCGATTCCAATGAATCGAGATATTTAAAATGGGTTTGGCATGGAAATTTGGAAAACCCCAATTCCATTGAATTGAGTGTGTTTATGGAAATTTTCTGATTTAAATTGATTAATTTAAATTATGGATTTGATGAAAATGATTTCAATTAAATTTTTTGAATTTAATTGTGGAAATAAATAGTGTGATGATGGAATTGGTTTTGAATGGATTTCAAGCTGGTGAAAATGCCTTAAAATGATTTGATAGAAACCCATTGGTTTTATCTTGTGAAAAAGGCATATTTTGAATAAAACCTTTTTTGGTTTTAAATGGAATGAAATTGGAACATTTGAAATGGAAGAATGGGATTGATAGTATTTTAAGAATTCCTAAAATAGTTCGCCCATCATATAAGAGCGCATGAAATCCTTAGGTAGTTAGTGAGTTATTTGGATACACTCTATGCTACGACAACGATCTAAAACATACTTTCGGTGGGTCACATCCCCAATAGGTTGGTGACGAGTCTCCTTTGGCCAGTGTCATAGGGACATGTGTATACAAATTTTTCTGTGTTCACATTGGGAGTGTTGAATCTTATAACTAGTTAATACTATCATTCCTTTTGGAATATGACCATTTTTCTCACTTGTTTATTTATATTTGAGATATAAATCTATGCCAATGATTTTTAACTTCTTTAAATGCCCGATTAATTTATATAAACAATTTTATATAAATTTTTTACTTAATCCATTGTTTTAGAAATATTCCATCATTGTAAAGCCTTTTCCTAAATAAATTTTTCCATCATTTGAAAATGTATAGCATGTTTTGTTAAAATATTCTTTTTAGTTTACAGACCAATTTAATTGAAAATTGAAAGCTTTTCTTTGGATAATATATATTTGGAATCTTTTAAGGAATCTTTGGTGGTATCCTACTGGGCTTAGGCTCACACCCAAATTTTTCCTTCGGGGGATTCTAAACTTTCTTCTTTTATGGCTGAGCAAAGGGAAGGGATCTCTTTGAGGTGGATCCAGTTGTTGATCTCTAGTCTTGGTGAGTTGTGTCCTTATGTACTTTAGTACCGTGTTCCCTTTTTAGAACATGTGTTGTATTACATTGGGCTTTTTATGCCTCTTTGTTTTCTAGTAAATTGCTCCCAGTGGAGTTTCTTTTGGTTATTCATTTTGTATTGTATCTTTTTCTTATGCATTCATGTGGAAACAATAGTTCCCAATTGTATGTTGTACGATTCTAGGTTCTAGTCGTCGACCCATGGGGATTGGGGAATGCCCTTCGGGCTATGTTAGGAATGGATCAGTGATCGGGTTACCAAGGTACCCGTGCTAGTTTGTGAAAAAAAGTATCAGAGGGAGTTCAAGCATCTAGACATGAAAAAATTATGCATTTGAGTATTCTTATCGGGACTTAGGAGGTAGTTATGATTGAGTTCCTGGCCAGCTCTCTCCATAATGAACCTTACGTCACCAGGGTTCGTTAGGTAAATACGACTTGTGGATTGGTTCTTGTATTTTCACTGTTTTTATTTGGATAGAGTGGTATCCAAATCCTGTTCATCCCTTCTATGAAGAATTGTTTTCCTGTTACACTGTTTGAGTGTTAATCAAATGTATTTTTATGTTTTGTACCAACATGCCTCTGAGAAGACGTGAGAATAGGACACCAAAAGAGGCTACTCCTGAATCTCATCAAGCGAGTCCTATTATGGATCTGAGTATAGTTGAGGTGATTTTTCACACTATCCAAACTCTAGGAAAGTCACCACCTCTAGTTCCTGTTCAGACTCCATCTAAAGATCCTCATAGAGATATTTTCCGAAGTGAGTTTCATGATTTTCTATGCTAGAAGCCACCAGTTTTCAATGGCTCCACTGACCCTCAACATACTGAGGAATGGTTGAGTAAAATTAAATATCTGTTTGGTTTCTTGGAGACACCTGATGTGATAAAGGTGAAGTGTGCCACCTTCGTAAGGGAGGGGCCAAGTAGGAGATGGTGGGACACGATGGTAAAGGATGGGAAACATGAGGGTTTGGAGTGGAAACACATTAGGGTTATTTTCACTAACCAGTTCTTTCTAGAATCAGGGGTGTTGTACATGGTTGTGAAAATTTTCAAACTTGAGAAGGCTAACAAAACCGTGACTGAGTACTCAAATTGCTTTTCTGAGTTGGTATAGTTTGTTCTTGAGAGTTTGTCTAATGACAAGATGAAGGCTCGATGATTTGAGTTGGTACTCTAATCATATATTCATTCTCAGGATTTCTTATTGAAGATACCCACTTATGATGATTTGTTGGATCGAACCGTGATGGTTGAGATGGACCAGGCAGGAAAGTCAGAGTTGAAGGAGGTTCTTTTCCCTCCTAGTGGCAGTGTTGGTTCCTTTAAAAGAAAATGGAAGTGTGAAATTTCTCATGGATGTTCTCGACTAGAGAGTCATTCCAGTCCTCTAGTACCAATGGGATGGGCTTCTTTGACTTGATATCTGTGTGTAAAGCCGTGAAATTATAACAAGGTTTGCACTGAGGAACCCAAGAGCTGTAGCTCCTGTGGATGTTTAGGGAACTTACAGAGATTCTCCCACCACTTCTATACTACTCCTAGTTGAATGGGATCATCAGCACCTCTAGAAACTACGGGGAAATCAAATGATTCACGAACAAAAGGGTTCTAGCCATAGGCATCCAGAATTAAGTTTCATCATGCAGTGGAAGAGTCGCCAGAGGTAGTAGATACAGGTCATGAAACGGTGAAAGGTACCATTACTATAGATTCATCTTTAGTGACAACTCTTTTTGATACTCATGCATCTCACTCTTTTATTTCAACCCATATTTTTAATATGCTTAATCTACGAATGGATCTTTTATCTTGTGCAATGGATAGTACTACACCCTTGGTATAATGAGAGAGATGGGTCTCTGTAGCCTTTCTTGTGTCTTCCCTATATAAGATGTAGATCATGCTTGTAGTTTCTTGGTTCTCTAAATGAAATCTGTTGACGTTATTTTTGGGATGGATTGGCTCATTTCAAATAAATCCCAGATCAATTGTTATCTTCGGTGGGTCTACCTTACTACACCCAGTGGTGTGACTATTGTTTTTCAAGGAGAATGGGACCCAAGGTCATGTAGATTTAGACCCTCTTATCCCAGGATTGGGAAAATTATATCAGTGTTTTCATTTGATCTAGATAGATATCTAATGTGTGGTGATCTCCCTCTAGTCGTCACTGAGTTTCCCGACATGTTTCCTTCTGACATTTCTGGTTTTCCACCAGTAAGTGAGGATGATTTTTCTATTGACTTAATTCCTGGTACTCAACCAGTTTCTATTCCTTCTTACTGAATGGATCCAGCTAAACTAAAAGAACTGAAGATTCAGTTAGACAATCTGATTGAGAAAGGTTTTATTCACCCGAGTGTGTCACCTTGGGAAACACTAGTTCTCTTCCCCAAGAAGGCTGATGGTTCTCTTATCTTATGGGTTTATTATCGAAATCTCAATAGAGTTATGATAAATAACAAATATTCATTACCACAAATTGATTATTTGTTTGATAAATTTAAATTGGAAATGTGATTTTCAAAAATTTATCTTCGATTTGCTTACCATCAGTTGAGGATAAAATAATATGACATCCAAAAGACTGCATTTTGGAGTGGGTACGACCATTATGAATACATTGTTATGCCCTTCAGCCTAACATATGCTCTTTTAGTTTTCATGGATTTAATGAATAATGTTTTCCATGAGTATATATATAATTTTTTGGTAGTCTTTGTGGATGAAATAATTGCCAACTCAATGTCCGAGGAGGATCATGTGCATCATCTGAGAATAGTTCTGAGTCTACTATGGAATCACCGACTTTATGCCAATCTTTCAAAGTGTGTTTTTTTGGATTCAGGAAGTGAAATTCTGGGGACATGTGGTGTCAGAACAAGGAATATTAGGTGATCCTGAGAAGGTGAGGGCTGTTATGACTTGGGAAAAACCATGAAATGTTTTTGAGATTCAGAGATTCTTGGGCTTAGCAGGATATTATTTAATGTTTATTAAAGACTTCTCAATGTTAGCATCTCCAATGACTACCTTGACTCGATAGGGAGTGATGTTTTCCTCGAATGATAAATGTCAATGTTATTTTGTTGAGATAAAGTGTCTTTTGACTACTTTGCCATTGTTAACTCTTATTGTGGATAGGATATATTTTGTGGTCTTCTGTGATGCATCCGGTTCAGGTTTGGGATGTTTCCTCATGAAGGGTAATCATATTGTTGCCTCTGGGTCTCGTCAGCTTAGGCCTCTTGGGATGAACTATCCTACCCATGACCTTGAACATGTATCTATAATGCATGCACATAAGTGTTGGATACACTAACTTTATGGAGAAAGGTTTACAGTGTATTCAGACCACAAGAGCTTGAGTTATATCTTCTCTAAAAAACATTGAATCTATGCCAAAGGCATTGGGTGGAGTACCTGCAATCTTTCGACTTTGACATTGCCTATACCCCAAGGAAAGGGAATGTAGTTGCAGATGCATTATGCAGGAAACTTCTATCAAAAGATGTGAAATAATCTTCTAAATAGTGGATTTTGATGGGTATTTTTTCTAAGTTGCATATTGGAATTCAGTTGATGGGGAATGAAGTTTCTTTAGCCAGTGTCAAGTGGAAATCTTCTCTTCTTGAGTTAATTCTTCAGGAACAAAAATTGGATGATGAATTCCATAGAATTAGGGACTCCCTTTATGGAGGGGAGACAGACACTCATTGGTCATTATCGAAAGAAGGTGTTTTGTGTCTTAGAAACTGTTATGTTGTTCCTCTATCAGCAAGGATGTATGTGATGGGTGATTTCCATATCTCTCAGTGGCTTTTGCACCAAGTAACCATGAAAATGTTCTATGAAATTCGGTGGCAGTTCTGGTGGCCATGTAAGAGACAGGACATTGATGCGTTTTTTTCTCATTGCTATACATTCTAACAGGTGAAACTGAGCACCAGAAACCTTTGGGTTTTCTTAAACCACTTCCAACCCCTACATAGAAGTGGGATGAAATATCTATGGAAATTGTGGTGGGGTTACCTCAAACCCATAGTAATAAGAATGCGATATGGGTTTTGATCGAAATACTGACCAAGTCATCTCACTTTATACCTATTCGGGATACATCTAAATATGAAGAGTTTGGAAATATATATGTGAATGAAATTTTTCTTTTGTATGGGGTTCCGTCTAATATAGTCTTTGATAGGGATCCTCAGTTCACATATCGATTTTGGAGAGGCCTTCAAGAGGCACTGGGATATCAGGTCCATTTAAGCACGACCTACCATCCATAGTCAGATGGCTAGAGAGAGAGATCTATTCAGATCCTTGATGATATGCTCCGCGCATGTGTTCTCGACTTTGGTGGGTTATGAGATGATCATCTGGGGATTTTTGAGTTTTCTTATAACAACATTTACCAGTCAGCGATAAAAATTGCTCCTTTTGAGTCATTGTATGGTCGTCCTTGTAAATCTCCATTATGTTGGTTGGAGATTGGAGAAAGATCCTTGATAGGACCGAGTTTGGTCCAAGAGACGACAACTAAGATCTAGTTGATTCATCAGAGAATGATGGCAGCAAAGAGTAGATACAATTCTTATGCTGATCATCACCATAATCCATTAGAGTTATTAGTTGGTGACCAGATTTTCTTGTATGTTTCACCCTGATTATGTCATCGACAACTTGAGATTCAAGGGAAGCTTACTCCTCATTTCGTGGGACCTTTCGAGGATTTTGGCCTTGTAGGGAAAGTTGATTACCGTCTAGATCTACCACCACAGCTGACGTCCATACATAACGTGGTCCATGTATCACAACTGTGAAAGTATCTCTCTGATCCATCTCACGTTTTCTGCTGTAGTGATCTTGCGATTGAACCAGATTTATCTGTGACTAAACGACCAGTCAGGGTTGTTGATTCTGAGACCAAGGTACTTCATGGGAAAACAATACCTCTGGCCCATGTACTATGGCATCATGGTTCTGATTCTCATGATACATGGGAAAGAGAAGCAGTAATGAGAATGAAGTGGCCTCATCTTTTTGACGTGGTGGTTTCTTCATAGGGTTTCTGGGGACAGAAAGATCATAATGTGGGGAGGTTGTAACATCACATTACGTTTTCATGTACTTCTGATTTTTCTAAGTACCTATATTTTGGAGTAGTGACATGGGGGAGTCAAGATTACTTTAAATGATGTTTTGAGTCAAAGGGGAAGTCGCACGGGCGGTGCACATGTTGTCTAAACTATGCGGCCAAACTGTGCGTAGTTGGTCTTGGAGGCAGTATCTTCTGCATGGGCAGCGCATGGTTTGTTTAACCATGTGGCCAATCCATGAGAGAAGGGTGGTTGAGGCTGTAAAATCCCATGTAAATGAAGAATAAGTCATATTTAATATTTATAAATATTTGTGAATTAAATATTAATTTTATTTTAAAAGGGTTTCTATGTTCGATTGTGTACTCGATATGAAACAACGAGTTTCTTTGGAATCTTATGTTGCACATTAATAATATAATAATATTATTTTCAATAGTAGTTAACTCCTAGATGCTGTAGTGGTAGGAATGAACGAATATAACTACAATATGATTATACATGTTTGTTAGTTTTATATACTCTTATCTAATAAATGTTAGAGGATTAAAATGTGAATGAATCTAATTTTGAGCATAATTTACATTAAAAGCCTGATTTACTGCCTTATAATGGAAAACATCCATTAAATCAGGTTTTGGTCACCTTTATATGTTCTAATTGACAGAATATAATCATTCTCTAGAATTGGGACATCACACTTTACTTTGGGTAATTTTTTTGGTATTTTTCTGATAAAGATCATTTTTTAATGAATATTGAAAAAATTGTATTTTAATTCAAAAGTACCTTTTAATATAACTTATTTATATGGTTAGATTATCTTTTTAATTTGTTTTAAAGTTAAATTAAAAAATATTTTTACCATTTTAACCAATGTTGGTCATTTGAAGTAATTTCACTTTGAAATTGGACATAAACAAGTATTAATCTTTTGATAGTTATTGTTTCTTAAAAAAACCTTATTTGTTTTATCAATGAGAATTAATTTTTATAATAATTAATGCCACATCTATGTTTTGAATTTGTAAAAATAGACATCAATTTTGAATTCGGAATATCAAATAATGCTTAGGCTGAATTTTTTGTATTTTTCTAAAAAACCTCTATTTTTTGAGAATATTAACACCACTTAGTGGTAGTTAAAAAACTGACTATTTGATTTAAATGAACTTTTACCACTTCATTGAATTGAATTTCAAAAATCTGACATACATGGTTGTTATCAAGAAGTAAGATGTGGTTCATTAAGATGAAAATAATTTTTGGTGAATAGTAATTTTTGACTTTTTTCCCCGCGGTTAACGGTAATAAGGTAATTCAAGGTAAAAAAGAATATTATAATAATTCCAAATTACCTTAACAGTTGTCCTAACTTTATTTAGTGAGTAGTGGCCAACCATGGGCATCCTTTGGTCGATTTTGGGACCCAATGGAGCCACTTATGAAAGATAATTACACTTTAGATTACTTAATTTAATGTAAAGACAAAATTGACAGTAACAAAACTCGATTAGTAAATTAATTTTAATATTGTGATATATAAGTCATATTTTCTACTATTAATATTAATTGTAAAGATAAAAATATTTCCTACATGATAGTATTTTTTATAAAAATTTGAGACATCGAATAAATTAAATTATTTATGGCAAAATAATGATGCATTATTTACCACATTAATAACTGATTTAAATAAATAAGATTATAATGATAAAAATATTATTTAAAACATGTCCAATTCTGATTGGATGATTTTATTTCGACCATGAGTCATATTATCTTTTAATATAATGATTTTTGGACCATTAGAAACCGAATATCAATATATAATAAAATAATAGTTTGATGCTTTCCTAAAGAGCCCCTCCTCCCCCTTATAAAAGGAAGCCACTTCGAACCAATTCCTCACACATCTCAAGCCATTTGGCTCATCCAAACTCTACCCAATTAAGATCTCAACATCCCTATCCTCTTCATAGAATCCTTACCTTAGGCATAAGGCACATAACGAAGTCCTTTGTTTCAACCCAATTGGAGTTACCCAAATTAAAGGAGATTAAAGAAAGATCGAGTCAAGTTGGACGCGAGGTAAGGGACTTCATCTCAATCTCCTTTCATTGAGGAATTTTTAGTTTTATAAAAAACATTATTTTTATACAGGGTATAAACAGCCTTGTCTTTTCATTTTATTCAAAGGGGATCTTTTTTTTGAATCATTTTACTAATCTACAAAAAGGAATTTTTTTTAACGTAAGCGGTGACAACGACCTTTCCGGCGTCGGGAGTATTATTTGATATTTGGCTTCCTTAACAAGACGGAATGTTTTTAAAAGGAAATATAAAAACCATATACTCATTTTATGTATTTTGGAATTGAAAATTATTTTGACAATGGATTTATTATTTCAATATCTTGAAATGATATTTTATTATTGCAATGTTGAAATGTTGTCTTTCCTTTATGCTTGTGTTATGTGTAATGATCATGTTTTGGTTCATGAGAATTATTTTCATATACGGGTGGTTTCGTGATAAACCTAGTGTGGGAGAGCCTGAGGTAGATCTCCAATGCATTGGGTAACGTGATGGAGGTAAACGTGAATTTTTCTCCTAAGAGATTTAACGAATATACTATGATGGGTATTCCAAATTAACTCCATATGTAGTTGTGATAGTTACAATGTATTTATGATATGGATGACACAAGTTACCTTTATGATTGATGATTTATATGTGTCTTTCATAAATCATATGATTTCATGACATAAGTGAAAGAGTTCATGTTTTGTATGTATTTATAAATAAATGTTTTCATTCTCTATTTTATAACCCTTACTGAGATTTTTATGCTCATCCCAAGTTTTGAAATGTTTTCACAGGACTTAAAGATGAATAACATCAAGGATGGGATCAAGGAAAAGTCATTCTATCTAAAACATGGAACTAGACATGACTCTATTTTTTAAGAGTCTTTATTGTATGGAAAAAATGGAAACTATGTAGATATGTCTACCTTGTAATCTTTTGAGATGTAATAGTTATGTCCTAATTTTCTAAAAATATAAACCTAAAAAGATCCTCAATGTGAATTATTCATTTAATTCAATATTATGTAATGTTTAAGGCCGGGTCCTTATAGAGGCAGTAGCTAACGCATGGCTAGCGCATGGTTTGTCATAACGTGTGAACTAACCGTGCAGGCACTTAAATGAGATTCTTAAATTGTAGATCACACTAGTTTTTGCCTCTATGTTCCTCATTATTCCTCCTAAGCATCCATAACTCGGGAATTTTCTTCTCCCAAGGTCAGAGAACGTTCCCCCATCATTCTGGAGGTGATCTGAAGGCCTCTCTTAGCGAATCAAAGCCGGATTCTTGAGGTATGTGATCGTTCTTGTCCGGATTATTAGATCTACATAGATCTGCCTCTCTTATTCTCTCTGTTTCTTAGATCTACACCTTTTATGGGTATATAGAACTTTTTTGATTCCAAATTTGGTGAGATTTGGTCTTGATCTTTCTATGAGAAGAGATCTAAGGTGGGTTTTTGGATAATCAACCCGGGTTTCTTTAGTGTTCATCGTCCGTTGTGGTTTTCATCAGAACCTTTGACATAGGTGGTTCCGTCCCGATATACCAAGTTGATTATCATTTTATTTTCTTGATTTTTTTCAATTGTTGATTTAAACTCAATTGCTAAAATTTTATTTCAATTAAATTGATAAAAACTCGATTCTAGTGAATCGAGATATTTGAAATGGTTTTGGCATGGAAATTTGGAAAACCCCAATTCAATTGAATTGAGTGTGTTTATGGAAATTTGATGATTTATATTGTGTAATTTAAATTGTGGATTTGATGGAAATTATTTCAATTAAATTGTTGAATTTAATTGTGAATATAAATTGTGTAATGATGTAATTGATTTTGAATGGATTTCAAACTGGTGAAAATGGATTAAAATGATTTGATAAAAACCCATTGGTTTTATCTTGTGAAAAAGTCATATTTTGAATAAAAACTGTTTGGTTTTATATGGAATAAATTTGGAACTTTTGAAATGGAAGAATGGGATTGATCATATTTTAAGCATTCTTAAAATAGTTCTCCCATCGTGTTAGAGAACATGCATGCCTTTGGTAGTAAGTGAGTTATTTGTATACACTCTACACTACGACAATGTTATAAAACATATTTGTGGCAGGTCACATCCCCAACGGGTTGGTGAAAAGTCTCCTTTGGACAGTGTCATATGGACATGTGTATACAAATTTTTCTGAGTTTACATAGAGAGTGAGGAATACTATAACTGTTTATTACTATCTTGCCTTTTTTAAGATGACCATGTAGATCTATTGTTTATTTATATTTGAGATATAAATGTATTCCAATTATTTTGAACTTATTTTCATGCCTGCTTAACTTATATAAATTTTTTATATAAATGTTTTACTTAAGCCATTGTTTTAGAAATATTCCATCATTGTAAAATCTTTTCTTAAAGGAATTTTACACCATTTGAAAATTTATAGCATGTTTTTTTAAATTATTCTTTTCAGTTTACAAACCTGTTTATTTGAAAATTTAAAGCTTCACATTGAATAATCTATATTTTCCATCTTTTATGGAATCTTTAGTGTTATCATACTGGGATTATGCTCACACCATACTTTTTCCTTCAGGTGTTTGTAGACTTTTTTCCTCCAGGATTGAGCTAATGGAAAAGATCTTTTTGAGGTGGATCCAGTTGTGGATCTCTAGTCATTGTGAGTTGTGTCTTTAGGGACTTTGGGACAATTTTTCCTTTTTTAGTACTTGGGTTGTAGTACATTGGGCTTTTGATGCCTCTTTGATTTCGGGTACATTACTCCTAATGGAGTTTCTTTTTGTTATGAATATTGTCTTGTTTCTTTTTCATCTACATTATTGTGGAAAAAATAATTCCCACATGTATGTTTTATGATGCCAGGTGCTAGTCGATGACCCATGGGAATCAGGAATGCCCTTCGAGTTATGTTAGGACCGGCTCAGTTATAGGGTTACCAGGGTACCCGGGTTGGTTTTTGACAAATGCTTCCCAGTTGGCTGTTAAGACTCAGGTCACAGGTTCAAGTTTCAGGGGAGTTGATTTAATACCCCCCGGGTAGAGGACAGAGTCCTGCCACCTATTATCTGGGCTGGGATGTGGAGGGGGTCATGGGCCTGCTTTCTACTCGTGTTGGGCTTGGGCATGGCAGGTCTTCCAGTGCGATCTTGGCCCAATCGGGGATCGTTACATACAAAAGTAGACTTTTTATGTAATGATCCCCTATTGGGCCAATCCCACAATGGAAGAGAGGCCAATCCCAATCCCAACACCCATAGATAGGAGGCCCACAGATCCCACCACATGCCTACCCAGATAACGTGTGGCAGGACTCTGTCCCCTGCCCGGCGGGGTTTTAAATCGCCCCCCCCCCCCAAAACATGAATATGTGACCTTAGGCTTAAGAGGAAACCAGGAAGAATTACTAGTACCACTGGGCCGATGACTCAGTGGTACTCGTAATGCTTCCCTATTGGCTGTTAAGCCTGAGGTCACGAGTTCCAGTTGCATGGGAGGACATTTAAAACCCCACCGGGCAGGGGAAAGAGTCCTTCCACGTGTTATCTGGGCCAACATGCGGTGGGGGTTGTGGGCCTGATATCTACTGGTGTTGGGCTTGGGCATGGCCAGTCTTCCAGTGCTGGATTGGCCCAATCGGAGATCTTTACATATTTCAATTTTCAACTCAATATTACTAACCAAAAATTACATCAAAAATAAATATCTCCAAAAATAAAATTATTCACCTTAAAATTTAATTACTGAAAGCCTAAAATTGTTTCTAAGACATTAAACTTATTATTGACCTTAAAATTACAAACTCA
Source organism: Viscum album (assembly GCA_963277665.1). NCBI lineage: Eukaryota > Viridiplantae > Streptophyta > Magnoliopsida > Santalales > Viscaceae > Viscum > Viscum album. The sequence continues at coordinate 1,949,359,365 of OY728136.1, read as the reverse complement.
AGATGATATCCATAACTCTTTAGAAATGATCCTTATCTCCAAATTTTACAAAACCATATTTTGTTAACAACTATAAAGACCCATACATAAATATAACATATTCTAGTGTTTTTGAACAAGAATTAATATTTTAGGACATTTTTAGAATATAGTTTTAAATATTTAGTAAACACTGTTAAAACATAGATCCATACATCACATGTGGACACTCATACTCAGCATCAATTTTTTCACTAAAAGAATCCCTTTTAAAATAAAAAATGACTTATTTTTGAGATATATCTTCAATTACGTCATCATGACTACTTATTTTCTCTAAAAAAATTATGATATGTGAAAAAAAATTAAAACTTGGGATGAGCACAAAAATCTCAGTAAGGAACATAAAAAAATAAATGCATTAGTCTTGTGAAATCATGAAAACCCATTAAAAAACATTTCTTAAAAACCCATTACCGGAAAGACAAAAATAAAATAGGTTCCTTGGGATATCATTACCATATCACTCTTGAATCCGCCCAAAAAAATGGCCTAACCATACAGTCTACTTCCACCTCATCTGTACCCAATGCATTGGAGAGCTATAATGGGGCTCACCCGTTATATCTTGATCTATAATTGGGCTCAACCCACAATATCTTAATCTATAAGGGTGATAAAACAATCATATATTCAGATATAATGGTCTCAACCCATAATAAAAAATATCCAAGGATCATATCACGAATAATACCCCTGAAATATCATTTAAACCCCTGATAAAAGCATATTCAGATATAAAAATAACCTTTTTATGTAAAAATCCCTTTTAACATATAAAAATGTGTAGATAAAAATAAAAACATTTTAAATGAAAAGACCCATGAAAATATATAAATAAAACATTAATGTAATAAATCATTATGATTGTGGTGGAAATATATCATTCCATATAATTTAGAAAACATTCCTTTTGGATTTTGTAAAAATTGATGAAAAAATGAACTTTAGTTCTTGGTTTTTAAAATAAATCCCCTTACATTGAGTCCAGATCATTACATAAAATCATTATATTCATGAATTCTAAATAAATTTTCATTATTTACTTGTTTTATAACCTTTTACAAGTATATTATTTCTTTTATATCACTCATTATCATGTTATAAATATTATTTTATTATTCAAGTTCCTGTCAGATTTTTAGATGATATTCAGAACAAAGTCCAAAATGTCTTTGATAATATGTATACAGTCAAAGTTTTCAATAGTGAATACTCTCAAGAATAATATTAATTACATAATAATCATTTTTACACATAAATTATACTTTTAAATAAAACTATTTATGTATGGTTATAAAAAATAAACAATATTATAATCATAGAGATGATAGGTTGTATGTACGTATGAGTTACATTTCAATTTTTAAAGGATCATTATGAAAATAATGTAAATTTTATTTTATAATTAAAAATTTATCATAATATCAGTAAAAATTATTAATAATTTAAATAGTCGTACATTTATCATCCATGTGATGTGGTAATAAAAAATGAATCACATCACATTATGGAGGTGATAGTACACTTGTACGCACGAACAACGTAATCATTTTTATGTGAATGGAAAGGTAAAAAGGTTAAATGATATATTATTCATTAATATTGAAAAATATTTCATTAATATATTATATAATCATTTATTATGTTCTTATATCTAGTCTTGAGATGTGGTGATGGAAAATGAATTATATCGTTTTGCGAGGTGGTAGTTCTTCGTACATAGGAAGAAATAATTAATTTCCCCTTTGATGAAATTGGAGAGGGATTTAGGTGATAAAATTAACATAATAAAATTTAATTATATTTATGATATTAGATTTATTATTTCATCTTGGTTGAAGTATATTTCATGTAATATTAAGAGAAAATAAAATAGAAGCACTTAATTAAAACAATACATCTTCTTCAGGTGATCTCTTTTTCATAACAGCTTCACACCTATAAAGAGGGTGTTATAAAAAAAATATGTCCACTATAATTTGTTTAGGCTTCATACTAAGGAATTTGTATAGGTGTTTTCTAAAACAAATTGGGTTTTAGATGTAAAAAAAGGTAATAATTTTTTCCCTTTTAAAGGATAGGGGAGGGCACTGTTGTAAGTCCTTAAAATATTAAATTAATATATACATATTTTATATTTCAAAGGAGTGAAAAGTGAACTATTTATAATATAGGATAATTATTACTTAAAATACATTCTTTTTATAAAAAATATATATTTTTTGATTATTTTTCAATCCTTGTCTTTGTGTTTTTACCCTTATTTTACCCCATTAATTCCTACCATGATATTATGTAATTTACGCATTGAGGGTTTATATAATTACAATAAAATTTAAAATAGCCAATAAATGAGTCATTAATGAAATTTTCAAACATATACCAATAATTTGGATGAAATTATACATTAATAAAGTTTATAACATTTAATAAATATTATCTACTTTTAAATATCAATAATGTTAATTTTGAAACTATTCATTGCTTGACTTTCTTAAAATATCATAAAAAATTATATCTACTAAAAATATAAATTAAAACCTCAATAATTAGTCAAAATGCATCCATAAAATTCATGATTATTAGTTATTTAATCAAATTATATTTATTTTTATATTTTTAATATCATTTATTTGATTCTTCCATTAATTAAACAATTACTGCATCATCCTGGTGTCTCTATTTATGGTAGCTATTTTACACCAAAAAGAAATAAATAAATTAACGTGATGTAGAAAAATACATAATCATTTTCAATAATATTTATAGTTGAACATATCACTTATAAAACCCATATTAAAAATATTTTACTTGTTAAAAATTGAAGTGTGAAAAAATTGGCTTTTTTTGAATATAATAACATAAATTTCATACTCACACTTAAGTGGCTTCCAAAGGTGACAATCATAGAGAAAGGATGATTTGGTTTAAAACCAATCATAATATACAAAACATAAATGGGGAATATTTAATAAATTTGTAACATTGGATTTCAAATATGGATTACAGTTTTGAAAATTCAAAACACAGAAACTGAAGAAATTAATTAAAAATTAATAATGTTGAAGGAACGATAAAAAGAGTTTTTAAATTAAAAAAGTTCAAAAGTTTACAAAGTTTTAATGTTCAATTTTAACATGAAATTGATTCCAATTATCTACATTATATTAACTGATAAAAACATTATATAATTATACGTTATGATCATTCAAATAAAAATTTCAACTCTATAAATAAATATGATAAAAATCAATTTTCAATTATAATTCAGTACTTTTTAACAAATAATCAAAATATTAAACATACGAGAAAAATACCAAAAATATAACCAAAGTAAATTTTAATATTACACATCCAAAGAAAAATTTTATTTTTTTCAGTTAAATTTATAAAATTTTCAAATACTATATTCAAAATAATGCGCCATCAATTGGTGGGAAATCATCCTTTTTTTAATACTTCTTTTGTGCATAAAATATGATTTGTTCTTATATATTGTCTAGAAAACACGTAAAATTAATTTTCAACATTATATTCAATATATTATATATAATTTTAATTTATATAATCCAATAAGAGTGTTTTGATTGTTTATTTGTATAAAAAACTTGTTCACATTGAAATTGTCTTTCTGAAGAACATTTCCTTTTATTTTAAAAATATCTTTTATTTTCAATTATAACTAATTTCTAAAAAAAAATTAATTATATATACATACATAAAACATATTTTCATAATCAGGTTAAAACTATTTATTCCCACCATTATAATGACTAGTTTATAATGGTGAAATTATAATAATAATATTTAGTTGTTTATTTAAGCTTGATGTGGAGTATCATATACGCTATCAGACATAGTGTTTCCTTTGAAAAACATGAGATATTACATTACTCTCTAATTGAAAGAAATAGATGTTGTAATTCATAAATTGTGAAAGTAGATGTATTATAATAATTTTAAAAATCCTATGAAAAATAAAATAGTAAATATTGTATACAAGAGAGAAAATAAATTTAGTAGGTTTGAAGAATACACCTTCTATATAGCAGTAGAAGTTTTTGTTCGGTGAATCCATTGAGAGGTAAGAAAATACTAGCTGAACAAATGAATTATACTATCTAATTTTTGATTTGTGAAAATATATTTATTTTAATATCTTTGGAAACTCTTGTATTAATATGGGAAATTAGAATCTTTATATTGGATATAAATTTAATAGAGAAGGTATGAAAAAGAACATACCATATGTGTATTGCATTGAGAGTGGAATGATTATCTTCATTGATTTTATTTCACAGATCTGGTAACATTATGAAGGTGTGGAAAGTGGAATGGATTAACCGCCATCTAGTTCAGTGATGGAACATGAATTTATAGTAATGAAGAACTATATATTGGAGACTTCGGACAATAGTGGATTGACATAGATGATAGGAAGAAATGTGGTGGTGTAGGTGATTTTTGATGGTTTTAATGTTGTCAAAGTGGTTGTGGGCATGGAGTAGGGAGACCGATCATCAGTAGATGTGCAATAGGAATCCTAGGTGGAGGCGATGAAAATTTTAATAAGGAGTGGTATGAAATGGAGGAATTCTGCGGAGTGGAAAATGTTGGATGGAATTGGAATAAGGATGTGGTGACACAATTACAAAATAGTACCCAACTTTTATGTATATACTAGATACCCCAAAATTAGCCCTAATAAAATTATGATATTTAAAATTTTAAAAATGATGTTATTTAGATCAAATTAATATTATAAAATCTATATATATATTTATTCAAATGAAAATAGAAAATATGAAAAAAACATATTTATTGAAACAGACTACATAAAAATAAAGTGTCCTTAATCAAATGTTGTATAAATTTTTAAACAATTGATTTTTGGAATAGTATTTTTAAAAATATAAATATTAAATAATATTATAATCTTCAAAATATGATCAATTTAGTTTATTAGAGTACTTTAATATATGATTTATAAAATGTTTATTCAAAAGAAACATTTTTTAAAATATTAATCAAATAAAAGAAGAATACATAATTATATTCATTAATTATTTTTCTTCTATATGAAAATAATTTTAAATTTATTTCATATTTAATATTGTCATGTTTTTAGTCGATTTTTGTATTATTTAATTTTATTTTTTGACATAAGTTATTTATGATTGTATTAATTTAATGTGATACAAAATCATGGAGCACTAAAATTTAGAATCATAGCTCCCCAAAAAAATTCTTAAAATAAAATCTTTTTTTTATAAAAAATAGAATGATAAAAAATGGAGCTATAATTAAAATACTGGAACCAATGATTGATTTTAAGAACACTATTAGTTTTTTAGTGTTTTGGGTTTAAATAAATCACTTATTAATATAAAATTTCAACATATGGAATATATATAAGGCATGTATTTTGGTTGAGCATATATGTAGTAAAGATAATTTTTTTTGTACAGAATCAAATTTCACAAAAAATGAATAATCTTTTTACCAATAATGGATTGAATTTTGTTTAGAATTTATGTGAGAACTAGAAAAAAAATTGGTAATAGCTATGAATATTTATGGTATGAATCAATCTATAAAAAATAATATATTTACCATAAGAAAATGTCAAATCAAATGAACAATGAAAGAAAAAATGAAGACAAGATGACCTTAAGGGCGATTTAATAAATAGTATCTAGTCTACTAAATAGAATATGAATGGAGAACAAAATTATGAACCAATAAATAGGTTATTCTTATACTATTGAATAAAAGGCTACATTATATAACATTTCATGTTATACGTGAACATAAATGGTGAAGGAATAATTCTAGAATAAAATAATGAACATATCCTTGAATTAAATGGTATGATTACATTGGTGGTATACAAACTTGAGAAACACATATAAAAGTTTCTAAATAAGGGTATATTAAGGATGGATTAATGTTATGTGGATAGAACATAATTGATAGGTATATTGCTAAAAACATCATGACATAAAACCTAAGAAGGTTGAATTGTTAGAGAATAAAGGAAATGTAAGAGTGACTTCTTAGGCCATAATTTTTTTTAAATAAAATGATTTTATACACAATAATAATTTATATATTGTTCTAGATGAGTGTTTTACCATATACATTGAATATTTGGAATTAGTTAATAAGTTGGAGAAATAAAAAAATGAAAATGGTTTATTTGTTTATGTGAAGAAGTGTATTACATTTAAGAAGAACGTTGAAAACCAAAAATAATGCATAATTTATAAAGAAGGTTGGATTTGGAAATTCAAGGTAGAATCTATCTTGAATAGAGAGCACCATTTTATATTCATAATGAAATGTGTGATTAGTTATATATACAATTATCATCCATTTTTTCTTTATTATGTATTTATAAGACTCATCTATTATTGGTTACAAGAATCTAACTTATAATATATCAATTAATATCCGAAGATTCGTGGATTTTATATTGAATAAAATCAACCATGTTGAAAAGATGTTTCATTTTAACCATCGGGGAGATATAAATAAGAATAAAATTTATTAGAGTGTCCATATTTCATATGAATCTTGAGTTTAAAAAAACTTGAAAAATCTTAAGATAAGGTATGATGACTAGTTTTTTAATCATATTTCTGAATTGAATTATATCTATTCATTGTGTGGGACTTATTATTAAGTTAAAAGTATTTTAAAATTGGATAGGCCTATATTTCATAGGAATATTAGTAATGTGTTTGCTGATTATAACTTTAGGTCATAAAACATCTTGAAAAATATATTTATATAAACCCTAAGAATTGAATTCAAAATTTTTATTACATGATGGATTGTTTATGGACATCATGATGTCTAGACTAATCTATCTTTTTACATTTAATATTCATTAATTAGACACAAAATTGATTAATAGATAGATCAATGATAATTAAAATTTTAATTTATCCTTTTACCTCGAATATTAGTTTTAGTTTCTCTCAAGTGGTACCTTTCAAGTATGGGGAGAATAGTGAATGAGGGAGAATAAGGGAGGAATTATTTTTCAAATCAATGAAGATGGTGAGATCATAAAAAAAACCTCACACTTATATTTTAATATATTATCAATAATGGGGATAAAAGTAAAACTACATAACACATGTTGAAATTTTCATTTTTTAATTAGTTTATTGTATTAACAATAATTCAAAAGTGGGTGATTAAAGAACCAAACAGAATGTGGATATTTGTTTTTGTAAATATGTGTGTTGGGGGATAAAGGAAGTCCCAATGAATATGGGTGATGTTTTTTCGTTTATAATATGTCATATACCACTACTACATGAAGTTATGTATGTAAATATATTCAAAGGTTACATCCATATATAAGATGATAACATAGGTAATATTCATGGAAATCATTAACTAGTGTTATTAAATGATAATGTGATGTTTATAATAAATTTGGTGAGTTTAAAAAGGTATGTATATTTTTAAAATACAGAATGATATATGCTTTGATATATTTAAGGAAACTAGATATAGTAAAATAGGGTGGGAAGTTTTATGATATATTCTGAACATGTGAATATATATACTACAAAAGACTTTGGATGTGATTTTGAATATATATGGAAATATTATAATATTTTATAATGTTATTAAAGTTGTTTTCAGGTGTATTTGAAGTGATTTAATATTATTTGAAAACATTTGATGATATTTTGAGTACATTTGAAGAGTTAAATAAATTTTGAGTAACATATGAAAGATGACAAAGTCTATAATCTCATTATACATCATAAAGTTCATCTAGAACCATTGAATTAAAAAATTGTTGCTAAATGAAAATATATAAGAGTCATTTAGAAATTCATAAACATAATCCATAATATACGAATAAATAAATTGGAAAGTTATGAAGACCAATTATATATCATAATAATCAATTAGATGATTTTGGAAGGATGATTTAACCTTATGATGATATTGCTAATAGAATTACAGAAAAAGGAGGAGACTCATTGAGAATCATAAGGGTCATTATAGATTTCAAAAGATTCAACATAAGAATGATTAAGAGTATTTTGGAAGACATCTAGATAAAATGTAATATTATTAGAGCCAGACTAATAAAACATGAAAAAGAAACATGAATGTAAGATACATTTACTTCTATGTAAGAGTCATGGTTTGACTCCTAAGAGTCATCTTCTAAGTTATTGGTGGATGATTGAAAAAATACATAGGGAAATATGGAATTTTATAGTAGTTTGTTCAGTTTATATGATTAATTTGAATAATTATATGAGTAATATTTTCATAAGAGTGACCTACTAATATAGAATATGAAAATTAAGAATTTTTTTGGTTACCTTATTTTTATAAGGGTTACATTTTCAATTATTAAGGAAAATTTGGCTATGTCAAGAGACTATACATATTTTCTATAAAAGTGAATATGATGATATAAAAGAATGTGTAAGGGTCACGTACGTAAAAAAATTATATAATAGAGAACTTTAGAATAATAATTTTTACACATAAATTAGGTATCACATTGAAAATTCATCATTGAATTAAATATCAAAAATAAAATAGTGATTTTATAGAAGTGATAGGAAATATGATCTTCAAATTATGATGAAGAAGATCAAGCAATGATGTATTATGATAATTAAAATTAAATATGATGTTCATTCAATTATTAAAGGATGATAAAATTCTATGAAAATGATTATTCCCACCATAATAGTATTTTTGTTATATATTTTTATGAATCTGGAGTGAATTAATATTTTTTAGATTTTTTGGAATTATTTTAAGAAGAAGTATCATTATTTTTAAGCATAAATTAAATGATGATATAATTTTATTGGAATTAAGTGGGATTAAATAAGAAAAATGGTATTCTAATAACTCCATTATATATAAGAAGTTTGGAAAATTGAATATTTTTAGATTTTTTTGTGCATGCCCATGTGATACAGTTAAAGAATAATTATAATGTTTTTTTCCATTCTTATAGGTACTTGTTCTTCCATGTTTTAACAATTATTTGGTTGGTTATTTCTTTGGGGTAATTTCCTGATTTTCTCCACAAATTGGGAATCCCATTAGGCTTTTCATGATGGGAACATTATTAGGGTAAACCATGTGGTTTGGTCCATAAAACTATGCGACTAAGCATAGTATTCTAGAAATGGGTTCATGGTATTTCCAAACTACGTTGCTATAACACCTAAGATTTTATGAGAAATATTTTATTTTTATGTATAATGTTATATAAAGGAATATTTCACTACACAAAAAATTCTCTTGGCTTGCGTTACACGCATGAGAAACCTTCCTCGATAGCTTGCGTTGTACGCAATAGCGAGTTTCACTAAACAAAGATATGTTATTAAAATATTATATATACTAGTGGTTATGAATAGTAATACCCAATTTTTAAATTTTTAGAAACTTTATCTTTCAATATAGACTTCATTTTTGGATTTGGAATATCGAAATTAGCCTAGGGTGATTTTTTGGTATTTTTTTGAAAACATTCAATTTTTTGATGAATAGTGAAAACAGTAGGATACTATTTAAAAGCTGACTTTTTATTTAAATAAATATTTATTTAATTTAAATTTATTTTAGGTAAAAATTGATACTTAATACCTATATAAGTTCAATCTTATTCATTGGAGTCGGTTTATAATAATTTCAGATACATAAAAATTTAATTGAACATTTCACCGTCTTTTACCCACCACCTAGGAGAATTTGAAAATTTACAGAAAACATAATTTTACCGATTATGTGAGTGGAATTTCGAAAATCCGATAGACACGGTTAATATCAAGGAGTAAAATGTGGTCTAATAAGATAAATTTTTTTTGGTGAATAGTATCTTTTTAATTTTATTTACCATTGATATAAGTAAATAGGGTAATGAAGGGTAAAAATGATATTATTATTACCCTAACACATGTTCTAATTCTGTTGGATAAGTTTAATTCGACCAAAAAAACCTTATGAATATAATATGAAAATTTAGGTCCACTTGGATTAGATTAGGACATTTATTACTATTTTATTTAAAGAAGAGTTAAAATAGTTAAAATCAAAGTTTAATAACGAAAAAAATTTTAATATAGGTTTATACATATGATAAATTCAACAATAAATATTCATTAGAAAGATAAAAATATTAGCTACATAATGGTATTTTATTTATAATTTTTAGACAATAAATAATTTAATTTATTTATGACACAATGATGATGCAATAATTACCTTATTAATGAAATATTAACATAATTGATATTATGAATAACCAAATAAATGTAATTTGATACTATTTATGAACTAAACTAATTTTATAGGTTAATATGAAATGTTAATATTTATTTAATTAACTTTTTTCGAACTAATCATGCTGTTATGATTTTCACAAAAATAAAGTACCAAATAGTGTCAAAATTGATGTAAAATAGTTTTTAAAACAAATATTATATTATTAATTTTTATTTTATTCATAAAAATCTATGTTTTAGAAAAATGATTTTGATAAAGTTATATATATTAATAAAAAACCACTTGGGCTTCGTTTGTCTTTTTATAGTAAGTTTAATTACCATATAGTTTAAGAATACAAGAAGACACGGTAAAAGTAAAATTATTTAACATGAAGTTAAATATTAATGATAATTTTAAAATATCAACCTAAACATTTCTAAAATCTATTGGTTGAGATGATATAGACCCATCCCCACCTTAGCTTCTAAAGAAATCAATTTTGAGCTATTAAAAACAAAATATGACATTATAATAAAATAATATTTTATGTTTTTCCTAAGGTGCCCCACTCCTCCCTTATAAAAGGGAACCTCCTACCTCCCCTCCTCACACCACATTGAGCCTTAAATATTGGCCAAAACATTCCAATTTCTCTTCTCCACTTCCCTAGAAATATCCTAGAGGTCCTAGTCTTCGTTAAATTCCATCTTTAGGGCTCTAAGAGGAGGTTAAGAAGAGGCGCTTCAAAGAAGAGTTAATGTCCGTTACCGATTCTTTCAAATTTATTTCTTCTTCTAATTCTCTTAATTAGTTGTTTCATTATGAAGTAATAAAATTAGTATCACTCATATAATTATATGTTATTATAAATATTAAACAAACCTATTTCACCTTTTATCCATCCTATGGAAAATGAAATCACCACATGTGCATACGTACAGAATACAGTCTCCACGCCGTGCTATAATCTGTTTTCCACCACCACCTTACATGGATGGGTATAATGGTGTAAATAATAACTATATATGATTATTGTAAAGTGAAATTGATTCTTAAATAGTATACATACACATCAATAAAATTCCACGATCATGGGAACAATATCATCGCTCGTGCATACGTACGGGCTACTGTCTCCAAGATGTGATGTGACTCGTTCTACATGATATTTGTTTAATAATGATTACATAAATGAATTGAAAGAATAAATATGATATATGTTACACTAATACCATTCTGGAAACGAGTTACCAATAACCTAAAAAGAAGAATACGAATTTATTCGACAAGACATGCATAACAACATAAAGCAATGAACACCCGAATAATAAGTAGCAATCAAATATTACTATTAAGAAGATAACAATATGAACATTTATGATATCATAACAGTGAATATGATTCTGTAATAAGTCAATGAAATTATTTAAATCATTATACTGGAGTTTCGGACACATACAAAGCATATCAGACCTAAGGTAATAGAAAATCTCACAATCTCGTTTTTATCCGAGATTGTTTATACTTTGGTATTTATGATGGTGTATTTATAATCCACTTCCATGTTTCCTCAGTATGTAATATTATTTATATCCTCCTACAATTTTTTAAATCCAATATTACTTTCTGGTGAGTTTTTAGTAAAAAAATATGAAAGGAGTCTTTTGTCATTTTTAGTACGAGGTACTTTTTGACTTTTCCAGCCAAAGTACAAGAATAATGTTTTTTTAACTTATACGACCAGAATGGAATTTTAGAAAATTATTTCCATGAAGGTTCTTTACAAGTTTTCATGTTTATTTTTAATCAAATTGGATTAGTTGAAAATTTTATGAAATTTTATGAAAGGAAAAATGTTTTTGAAGTAGAAAGGATATTTTCCTCAAGAATGGAGTTCAAGTGTTTTATCAAAATTATTTTCCATCTAAGATAATATGGGGTTCTATTTCGATATCTATTTTTTCATTGATTTTTTTATGTTATGATGGAATTATTTTTATGATGTCCTTTTATCTTATATGGATTATGTTTTGATGGCATGATGTTTAAGAATCCCATTTTTATTACATGGGTTATGATATGATGTATTGTTTATGATCTTGTGGCACACATAAGAATGGTATCATTATGAGATGGGTGGGACCTATATCTCCCTCAAATGCATTGGGTAAAGACTTATATCTCATGAGATAGACATGGGTGGAACGACAGGTTAATTGGGTTCAGTGAAACAGGACTGAAATGAGGAGTGAACTCGGTTTAGAAATGGACTTTATCCTCTAAGATTGTCTTGGAAATGCGTCTTGACTACTAATAAATGATTCTCTGTGATTATGTGTGTATTCCAAACTGTTTCATGTTTTATGTTATGATGATTGGGATTACATTTCACTACTATGATTTATACCATTATATGATTTTATGATCTCTTTTGCAGATTAATATTTTCAAAATGCAATGTTTTTATGAAGATAATATTTCCTTTGTTTACCCTTACTGAGAATTTGAGCTCACCCTTTTGTATTTTATCTTTCCCCGGGCCAAGAAAAGGTTATTAAATAGGATATGCCAAAATGGACTCTAGAAATGATGAAATAAATGGGATACAATGTAAATGCTTTATGAACCAGTTATCTATGTTTCCCAGTTTCTAAAGACACAATTCATATACGGTCCTACCATGGTTTAGTTATATGTTGTAATAAGTATGCTTCAATTATAATGTAATAATAATGAATGTAAAGTATTGGTGGCTATAGATGGTATCAGAGGAAAGGTATAGTCAACCTTTAGAAACTAGGATGTTAAAGCCTTATTAAGAACCCAAAGGACAAGTCTAAGCATAGAACACAATCATAGTGTTTTAAAAATGGTCATGAATAACCTATGATAAGACCTAAAGCGTGAAATTTTATTCTTGATTATGTTGTTTTCCTATTATGATTAGTGTTTCTCATACTATGATTATAGGTTTTAGTCAATGGCTGGAACCCGAAGGAACCATGTTAATGCTGAATGTGACGGGGAATGAAGTGATTGTACCCATGAGCAACCAAATGTTATGGGAGCTAGAATGAAAAATCTTGTATCCATGCTCACACAACTTTCTCAAGCTATGAATCATGCAAGACATCCAAACGAGAAAACGAAGGAGCAACATTCTGTTGAAATCCTCAGGAGGCAGCATCCACCCTCATTCAGCGAGCCTACTGATCCATTAGTTTCTGAATAATGGATCAATACTATTGAAAATATATTTTCAGTTCTTCAATGTTCTGAACATGATAAAGTCATCTTAGCATTATATCTCTTGGAAGGTGAAGATGATCAATGGATGAATCTTATTAAGAATACGAGGCAAGGGGATGAAATTGAGTCCATGGAACTAGACGAGTTCAAGAACATATTTTTCAATAATTACTTCCCTCGTATTCTTCAAACAAAGACAAAGAAAGTGTTTCTTGAACAAAAGAAAAATGATGATGAATCGGTTGGTACCTATGAATCAAATTTTACAAGACATGCAAGGTACACTTCTAGGATTATTATCCAACCTGAGAGTAAGATAGATCGATTCTTTAGTGTCTTAAAACCAAGTCTCCGAAGGTCGTTAGCCATAAGGGACTTCAATAGCTACGAGGAAACCGTTCGATGTTATCTCTAGTTTGACACGGATATTGGAGTAACCCATCAGTCATATGTGTTTGATAATAAGAGGAAAATGGAATTAAAAGGAAACTCTAAAGAGCAAACTAAAAAGAAGATGATTTTTCCCTTATGCTCAATGTGTGGAACGGAACATGGAAGGATTTTTCTTAAAGGGACAAGTAAATGTTTCAAATGTGGAAAAGAAGGTCATCGGCCATTTGAATGCTGCAATGATCGGAAGAATATGTCTACTGATGCGAACAAAGAAAAGGATACCTAGAGTGAACCTCATACACTTCAATTTTACAAGTGCAAGGAAGTGGGACATTATTTTAATCAATGCCCTAATCCAAGGGTTGTTGATGACGATCGACGTCAAGAAAATCATAAGGCTAAATACAAAGTAATGTCACATTAAATTTCTATTAGTGATGTAGAGTACGATAACAAAATGGTGAAAGGTACACTTACCATACACTCTAAAGTAGAAAATGTTTTATTTGATTCTAGATCCACCAAATATTTTATTTTAGAAGAATTTTGTAATGGTGTCGTAGTATTACTTCAAAAATCAGATGTTGAGTTAGCTATGACAACCCCTAATGGCACAACAGTTGAATCAAAATTTTATAATTATTCTTCGATTGATGTTTGTGGGAAAGTGCTTCCTACAAATCTTGTGATCCATCTTATAGTGGAATTTGATGTGATTATTGGCATGGATTTGATTTCATTATATGGATCTCATATCAATTTCCAAATAAGGGAAGTCACATTTCATATTCCAGATCAATCTATGATCGTCTATCGATGCAGGGATGAACATAACCTTCTTGTAGAAATTTCTTCCATCTTATGGGTCTTGATTCCACTAAACTAAGGTTATTTATCTCAAATGGTTGGTGAGAAACTCACGATTAATAATATGCCCATTGTACGGGAGTTTGATGATGTCTTTCTAGAGGAATTTTTGGGTCTTACAGCAAATAGTGAAGTGGAGTTTTCAATTTAAACTCCTATCGGGTGCTATGCCCATTTCAAAGACACCTTATAGAATGGACCCAATTGAATTGTAGGAATTGAAGAGGCTACTCCAAGAGAATCTTGATAAGGGATTCATACGCCCTAGTGCATCACCTTAGGGAGCACCTGTTCTGTTTGTTAAGAATAAAGATGGATCAATGAGACTCTTCGTTGATTATTGAGAACATAACAAGATAAATATCAAGAACTAATATCCTCTCCCACACATTGATGACTTATTTGACCAACTATGCAGAGCTCAATACTTTTCCAAGATTTATATTCATTCCGGGTATCATCAATTAAGGGTCAAAAGGGAGGTTATACCAAAGATGGATTTCTGTATAAGGTATGGACACTATGAATTTATAGTGATGCCATTTGGTCTTACTAATGCCCCTGCTATCTTCATGGATATGAGGAATATAGTCTTTAGAGAATATCTTGATCAGTTTGTGGTAGTATTTATAGAAGATATTCTTTTCTATTCAAAGAGAAATGAAGAACATGAAGATAACTTGAGATTTGTATTGAAGACCCTGAGAAAGGAGAAGATTTATGCCAAATTTACCAACTCTGAATTTTGGCTTCAAAAAGTTTCATTTTTGGGTCACATAATCTAAAAAGAGCGGATATCTGTGGATCCAGAAAAAACAGAGCTTATCAAAAGATGGTCGAGACCAACAACAGTAACCGAGATCCGATGTTTTCATGGTTTGGCCTGATATTATCGACATTTTGTGAATGATTGTTCAGGATTATCTAATCCACTCACCAGGTTGACCCGAAAATGAGGTAAGTTTTTGTGGAAGGAATAGTGTGAAGAGAATTACAAAGAGTTGAAAACAAGGTTATCCCGTGCACCTGTGCTCACATTGCCTTGTAGTGGAGAAATGTTTTTGATCTACAGTGATGCAACCAGGACGGGATTGGTGTGTGTTCTCATGAAAAACGATATGGTGATAGCTTATGCCTCACGACAGTTGAAAATACATGAGCAAAATTACCCAACACATGATTTGGAGTTAGCTGTGGTAATCAATGAATTAAAGATTTGGAGGCATTATCATTATTGTGAAAGGTGTGATATTTATACAGATCATAAATGTTTAAATTATATTTTCACACAAAAGGAGCTGAATATGCACCAAAAAATATGGTTGGATTTGATTAAGGAATACGACTGCTCAATTCATTATCACCATGGGAAAGCAAACATGGTGGAAGACGCATTAAGTCGACCAGACCATGCCATCTTGTCCATGATGAGGATCAGAAAAGATCCAATATTTATGGATTTACAGTGGATGGATCTTGGAATTATAATGGAAGGGGAAAAATATTATTTTTCCCAAATGAATATTCAACCATCTATAGATGTTAATTTTAAAGAGGAACAGAAAGAAGATGTACAGTTACAAAAGAAGGTGAGAAATGTTCTTGAATTCAACCTTGATTGTGATGGGATAATAAGGTTCAGGAATCGGGTTTCTGTTCCTCCCATCCCAAGAATTTAAGATGGAGCTACTGGATGAGGCTAATAGTTCTTAATTCTCTATTAACCCTGGGAGTACAAAAATGTATAGAGATGTGAAAGAGTACTTCTGGTGGGATGGCATGAAAGGAGATGTTGCTGAATATGCCTCTCGATGATTGGTTTGTCAGCAAGTTAAAGCTGAGAGACATAAGTCTAATGGGATGTTACAACCATTACCCATACCAGAATGGAAATTGGAAAACATCACTATGGAATTTGTCACTAGACTTCCTAAAACATCCAAAGGCAATAATACTATTTGGTTTATAGATGATCGTCTAACAAATTCAGAACACTTCATTTCTTTTAGAGAAGATTTCACTCTTGATCAGCTTGATAGGATGTATGTAAAGGAAGTGGTAAGATTGCATGGAGTAAAAAATTCCATTATATCTGATCGGGATCTGAGGTTTAACTCAAAATTTTGGCAAAGTCTTCAGCATACTCTCGATACATAGTTGAGTTTCAGAACTACCTATCATCCTCAGATAGACGGTCATTCTGAGTGAAAAATTCAAATTCTAGAAGATATGTTAAGAGCTTACTCTATGGATTTCAAAGGTGGTTGGGATCAACACCTACCTTTGGTGGAATTTTCTTATAATAATAGCTTTCACTCCAGTATTCAGATGGCTCTTTATGAAGATCTCTATGGAATGAAATGCAGGATTCCAACTTGTTGGGATGAAGTTGGGAAAATAATTCCATTAGGACCTGATATTGTTGATTAGATGGCAGAAAAGGTCAGATCTACTCAACAACATATAAGAGTAGTTCAGAGGCGACAGCAAAGTTATTCTGATAACCAATAAAAAGACCCATAGTTTTAATTAGGTGATAAAGTGTTCTTACAAATATATCCTTGGAAGCGAGTAATGAGATTTGGAAAGAAGGGAAAGCTGATCCCTAGGTATATTGGTCCTTTTAAAATACTGGATCGTGTTGGGAAAGTAAATTAATGATTGTCTCTTCCACCAAATCTCTCACTAGTTCATGATGTGTTCTATGTATCTCTCATGAGAAAGTACATACCCGATCCTTCACTTGTACTCAGCTCAGAAGTTGTACCGCTAGAGCAAGATCTTTCTTATGGAGAACAACTGATAGTGATTCTGGATCGTAGTGAAAAATTCCTACAAAACAAGACCACTCGCTTGGTGAATGTTTTATGAAGGAACCACCAATTAGAAGAAACTACATGGGAACATGAGGATAGGATTAGGGAGAGGTATCCTCGTCTATTTGTTACAAAGTGACAGATTTCTAGTGCGAAATTCATTTTAAGGGGGGTTGAATGTAACACCCGAGATTTTATGAGAAATATTTATTTTATGTATAATGTTATGTAAAGGAATATTTAACTACACACAACACTATCTTGCCTTGCGTTACACGAAAGAGTAACCTTCCTCAATAGCTTGCGTTGTTCGCAATACCGAGTTTCACTAATCAACGATATGTTATTAACATATTATATAAACTAGCCGTTATGAATAGTAATACCCAATTTTTGAAATTTTATAAATTTTATCTTCTAAATGGACTTCATTTTTGGAGTCGGAATATCGAAATTAGCCTAGGGTGATGTTTCGGTATTTTTCTGAAAACATTCAATTTTTGATGAATAGTGAAAACACTAGGTTACTATTTAAAACCCGACTTTTAATTTAAATAAATATTTATTTTATTTAAATTTATTTTTGGTCAAAATTGATACTCAATACCTATATAAGTTCAATTTAATTCATTCGATTAATTTTATAATAATTTTAGATATATAAAAATTTTATCGAACTTTTCACCGTCTTTTACCCACCTCCTAGGATAATTTGAAAATTTACATAAAACATAATTTTTCCACATCAGTGAGTGGATTTTAAAAAATATTAGTGACATGATTAATATCAAGGAGTAAACTGTAGTTCAATAAGATAAAAATAATTTTTGGTGAATAGTAAATTTTTACATTTATTTACCAGGATTAAAAGTAAATAGGGTAATTAAGGGTAAAAATGATATTATTATTACCCTAACACATGTCCTAATCCTATTGGATAAGTTTAATTCGACCAAATACATCCTTAGGAATAATAAATGACCATTTAGGTCCACTTGGATTATATTATGACATTTATTGTTATTTTATTTAAAGAAGAGTTAAAATAGTTAAAATCCGAGTTTAATAACTAAAACATTTTTAATATAGTGTTATACATAAGATAAATTCAACTATAAATATTCATTAGAAAGATATAAATATTTCATTCATAATGGTATTTTATTTATAATTTTTAGAAATTAAATAATTTAATTTATTTATGACACAATGATGATGTAATAATTATCTTATTAGTGAAATATTAACATAATTGATATTATGAATACCCAAATAAATGTAATTTGAGACTTTATATGAATTACACTAATTTTATAGGTTAATATGACTTGTTAGTATTTATTTAATTAACTTTGTTCTAACTAATCATGTTTTTATTATTTCCACAAAAATCATGTACCAAATAGTGTCAAAATTTACATAAAATTGTTTTTAAAAGAAATATTATATTATTAATTGTTATTTTATTCTTAAAAATATATGGTTTGTAAAAATGACTTAAAAAAGATTATATATTAATAATTATCCACTTTAGCTTTGTTTGGCTTGTTATAGTAAGTTTAATAACCATATAGTGTAAGAAAACAAGAAGACACTGTAAAAGTAAAATTATTTAACTTAAAGTTAAATCTAAATGATAATCTTAAAGAAGTAACCTATACTTGTCTAAAATATATTGGTTTAGTGTATTTCGACCCATACCCACCTTATCTACGAAATAAATCAATTTGTAGCTATTAAAAACTAAATATGACTTTATAATAAAATAATATTTTAAATTTTTCTTAAGGTGCCCCTCTCCTACCTTATAAAAGGGCACCCCCTACATCTCCTTCTCACACCACTTTGAACCATCAAGATCGGCCAACCACTGCCAATTTATTTTCTCCACTTCCTTAAAAACATCCTAAAGGTCCTGGTCTTCTTCAAAGACCATCTTTACTGCCCTAAGTGGAGGTTAAGAAGAGGCGCTTTAAAGAAGAGGTAATGTACATTACCAATTATTTCAAATTTATTTCTTATTCTACATCCTCTTATTTAGTTGTTTCATTAGAACGTAATAATATAATTAACACTCATATACTGATATGTTATTATAAAAATGAAACAACCCTATTTCATCTTCTATCCATCCTACGGAAAACAAAATCACCGCGCGTGCGTATGTACGGAATACCGTCTCCACACCGTGGTGTAATCTGTTTTCCACCACCACCTTACATGGATGGGTATAATGGTGTAAAGAATAACTATATATTATTATTGTAATGTTATATTTATTCTTTAATATTATACATACACATCAATAAAATTCCAATACCATGGGAACGATATCATCGCTCGTGTGTACGTACGGCCAACCGTCTCCACGATGTGATGCGACTCGTTCTACATGATCATAGTTGAATAATGATTATATAAATGAATTTAAAGAATAAATATGATATATGTTACAGTAATAATCCTATGGAAATGTGGTATGTATAACCTAAAAATAAGAATAATAATTTATTCGACAAGACATGCATAAGAATATAAAGCAATGAACACCTGAATAATAAGTAGTAATCAAATATTACTAATAAGAATATAAGAATATGACCATATAGGATATCATAACAATTAATATGATTCTATAATAAGTCAATGACATTATTTAAATCATTATATAGGAGGTTCAGACACATACAAAGCATATCAGACCTAAGGTAAGGGAAAATCTCACAATCTAATTTTTATCCGAGATTGTTTATACTTTGGTATTTACTCGGGTGTATTTATCATAAACATCCATTTTCCCTCAATAAGTAATATTATTTATATCATAATACAATTGTTTAAATCCAATATTACATTCTGGTGAGTTTTTTAGTATAAAAAATATGAATTGAATCTTTTTTCATTTTTAGTACAGGGAACTTTTTGATTTTTTAGGCCAAAGTACGAGAAGATTGTTTTTTAACATATACGACCTGAATGGAATTATAGAACATTATTTACATGAAGCTTACTTTACAAGTTTTCAATTTTATTTTTATTCAACATCTTTTAGTTCAAAATTTTATGACATTTTACGAAAGTAAAAATGTTTTTGAAGTAGAAAGGATATTTTCCCCAAGAATGGTGGTCATGTGTTTTATCAAAATTATTTACCATCTAAGATAATATGGGGTTATATTTATATCCCTATTTTTACATTTATTTTTTTTTATGAAGGAATTATTTTTATGATGTCCTTTTTTCTTATATGGATAATGTTATGATGTCATGATGTTTAAGAATCCCATTTTTATTACATGATTTATACTATGATGTATGCTTTATGATTTTGTGGCACACATAAGAATGTTATAATTATGAGATGGGTGGGACCTATATCTCCCTCCAATGAATTGGTTAAATACTTATATCTCATGAGATAGACATGGCTGGAATGGAAGGTTAATCTGGTTCAGTGAAATAGGACTAAAATAAGGAGTGAACACAGTTCAGAAATGGACTTTGTCCTCTAAGATAGTCTTGGAAATGAGTTTTGACTACTAAGAAATGATTCTCTAGGATTATGTGTGTATGCCACAAAGTTTCATGTTTTATGTTATGATTATTGGGATTACATTTCACTACTATGATTTATCCCATCTTATGATATTATGATCTCTTTTTCAGGTTAGGATTTTCAAAATGCTATGTTCTTATGAATATGATATTTCCTTTATTTACCCTTAATGAGAATTTGAGATCACCCTTTTGTATGTTTTATTTCCCCAGGTTAAGAATATGGTTATTAAGTAGGATATTCCAAAAGGGACTCTAGATATGATGAAATAAACGGGAGATAATGTAGATGCTTTATGAACCAGTTGTTTATGTTTCCGAGTTTCTAAAGACACTATACCTATACGGTCCTACCATGGTTTTGTTATATGTTGTAATAAGTATGCTTCAATATTGAATTTATAGGAATGTATATAATGTATGGGTCATTATAGTGGCCACCCCTCCAAAAAATGCTCTGCTAAGAAGAGTGGTTATACATGGTTGAACATTGTTAAAGTAACTATATGAACAAACAATGAACCCAAAACATTATCTTTGTATAGGGAATATAGTTATAGTGGACGATTAATATTAACTGTGTGGCCTCTTCAACGTACCATGCATGTGGTTTTTTAATGATTTTAATTTTTTTATTAAAACTACTTGTGACCTTTATTTCTCCTCTAATGACCCACTAACCTCATATTTTCTTGACCAAGTCCTTCCCCATTGGTCTAGAGGATTCACTATTGCGAACCATGTCATACAACATTCATTCCTGACTGATTACATCAAGGAATGTTGCATTTTTTATCCAGTTTTTCCTTTATTCCATAGATACTCATTGTATTTATTCTCTTATCATCATTTTGAACCAAAATGGTCTATATATGTAGTATCTAAGAGTTTTTATAGGGGATTAAAGTGTTTCTTTTAAATATAAGAGCATGAGATCCAATCTACTCTTCCCCATTCTCTGTTGTCAAAGGCCAATAATTATACCTATATTCTTGGGTAGGTGTTTATATACAATTTGTTAATTCTGATAATTTCTTACAACTCTTGTAAAATTAATCTGTTTTTAAAATTTAAATGTTTTTTCAAGGTATTTATTGGAAATAAACATGAATTTAAGGAGTTTTTACATAAAAATTGATTTTACTTTAAAATGGTTCTTTCACACTATGTGTTTCATTATATTATTCAATTTTGGTATTGATTTAAAAATGGTATTTCAAAAACCAATGAGGTATTTCTTGGATTTAATTTTTATTATAAATTGTGTTCTTGGTTTTGAAATATATTTGAAAAAACATGGCATATTTGGGAACATGGGTGTATTGGGAATATAAATTTAACTCATTGTTTGAGTAATTACACTTGAGGTTTTGTGATAAAGATAGAATATGGTTAGAATCAATATTGGTTGGTACCAAAAACATCCTTGTTTTGTCTTATTTTATGTCTAGTATGTATTCTTATTGGGTAGGGCCCTATACAATATTCTTTATCATTGATTTTTTTTCACATGATCATTTTTTATCTTGGATTGTTTCTCACATGTTTTCAAATGGGGTTATATCACATGGATTTGTATAATAGAATATTTTATGGATAAAGATTTACATAAATACCTCTTAGTGTATGGAAATGAATTCATACTTTATCATTTATAAATATCATATTCCTAGGTTTATGAATATAAATGTATTTTTGGAAAAACATGAGAAAAATGATTTATAAATGGATTTAGATTTATGAAAATTCATTTTAATGCTTTTTTCTCTTTAAAATTTTAGAATAGTGAATTATTTTTATTATATATTTTATAGGCTCTCTATTAGTATCCTACTATGATTTGTTCTCACGCCATAATTAATCAATTAGGTGGTTGTATATGTAGTTGTATAGGACCTAGGTAATGGTAAGGGAATATTTTTTCCATGTTTCCTTATCTTTTAATCATTTTATTTGTAGTAATATTGTTTGGAGGTGATAGTTGGTCACAAGGAAACATTTTGGTCATTCTTTATTATACATTTCTAGTTTAGACAATTTGTCTTGGGTTTTATGTATCTTATTTTATCTATTTCATCCTATGTGTTCCCTATTTTAATTTTTTCTTATGGTTATATTCAATAAATGTTTCAATTATCTTTTTTATACCCCACAATGTGAATCCCAACATAGGTTGATTATTTAGTTGACAATGTATGGTCTTTTAGAATTTTTTATTGGATGTTTGCTCATCCTAAAGTGTGTTAACACTTTATATGTTTGGTTTTGTGTCTTCTGTGCATAAGTGTTTTCAACACCATAATTAGAGTAGTAAGTGTGGTAGGGTTCCTTATCATCTCACTTTCATATCATAATTCAAATTACTATGGGTGGTTGGAAACGTTTCACTAGGTTTAAGACTGGGTGTTTGAGGACATTATAATTAAATGGATGGGGAGTTTATTAAAATGTTCATTGTAATTTATAAATGTTATTCATTAAATCTCATAATTATTTATTTCATTAAATTATTTATGTTCTATGTCATTGAAATGAAATCAAGAAGTTGGTATAAGGATTTTGGAATTTTCTATAAATCTAATTGGTTATTGTTTTATGTTTAATATAAAAAAACTCTGATAAGAGATCTTCAAAATATATGTGTGGAAGATATGATAAATAATTCATAGTATATTTCTCTAGTGGACCCATCTTTGGTTTAACCTATAATCCATACAATACAAACTATAGGCCATGTGTTTTTTGGGAACCCGATATGAGCAGTGGATCTTTTCTGGGATATTACTAAGAAGCATCTAATCATATTATACAGTTACAGGGGACCCCAGTAATATATGGAGTGGAATGGGTATATTGATAGGATCTTCAAATTCCTAAAGAATTATGGGGAATCTATGTTGGCTTTCACCATGTATATTCTTGACGGAACGAGATGGTGATGGTGTGACTCCATTTTACAAGCTATGTTGTGTAAGAATATTACCCACACATCTTTCAAAAAAATATTCAATTAACTTTTTACCCTAAAATGATACATGTAATGAATACCTGGAAGATTCTAACATTGATTCACGGTGAATTTATAATTAATGAGTTTTCCACCCATTTCACTAAGATGGAGTATCTGGAACCAGATCTTGTCACTAATGAGTAAACGCCTAATTAATGGTTTGAGTTGGTATTGAGTCTAGATATTCATTTGATGATTATTATAATGTGGAATAAAATAATTATGGAGGTATTCAAGGAATATTATTTGGTTGAGATAGAAATAACTATTAATATGGGATTGGGTGGATCTTTTCTTGGTGCAATTGTTATCCAGGGTGTGTTTTCCGGCCAGAAAAGAAAACGAAATGTTTGTCAAATTTCCTACTAGACTAGTTTCAAAGGATTTTTTAAGGAAATATAATTTCTTTTCTATAAGATGGGATTACATGTTATAAATAATCCCAATTGTCAGTAGGTTCTTAAATCTTGTCATCATTCAGTATAACCTCGTCACCTAGAGCCTTTATTAAGGGATATCCCATGAAAGTATGGTTGGATATGTTAGAGATGTTTCTATAGAACTAACATCTATGTACTATATGAAATCAAGTATTCATACTTTTGAATATTAATAAACTACCTACCACATCATGATTTATATTATTCAGAAGAGAGTAAGTGATAAAGTCCCAAGAGTAGTTGTCACAATAAAAGGTCGTACCTGTTACCTGCTATGATGTGAACCCAGAAGTGCTACAACAATATTTTTAAATATATGTCATATTGAAAGATATTATCATTTTAGGGGAACAAATAATAAAGGATGTTAGGGTTGGACAATCATTGGACTTTGAGAGACATTCTCATGGTGTATGACCTTGGTAATATCCAGTAGGATATTATGTGAATGAAACCTGTCGGTAAGAAAACCAAATTTATACATTTCATTGGATATTCCTCCCTACGAACATGTATTATGGCATTTGGACATTAATATTATTATTATTGGGTATTATGAGTCATCTAATTCGATGTATTGATGAAATAGTGACAACAGATGTTCATGTCATGGTAGGATATGTTTGGCGTGTCATTAGTAATATTGCATTAATGAATAATGTGAGACAGGATTTATCCCTTCTGTTGTTTAATAGAAGTTTATATCTTGGCATCGATGATGTAAATGATATTTCCAAAATAAATATATGTCCATGGTGTTATATAGGAATGTTCTATTTATGTAATGTGAGAGAAGGAGACATCGATCACATAGGTTGATGGAACCGACAAGCAGCCTTATTGATTTAAGAGATTGTGATAAAGGGAATATATTACACATTAAGTTTTCGTATGAGGTATTTTTTCATGGTGACATTTACAAATTTTCCTATGGGTTATTTGGTGTGTTGTTAGACGATATCCTTATTATTTTGGATTCCTTACCTAATGCCACTGAGAGAGAGGCCTGGAGGGCCACACACTAAGGTTACCCAAAATAATAGTTAAATAATATTATATTTTTTGTATTATTTAAAAACGTAATTATATATTATTCCAATATGTGGTTTAATAATTACTCATGTTTTCTTGATCACATTTATTCTACCAGTAGTAATTAATGATAATATAATAAGAGAAAGTATTTAGTAAATATTGGTTTTCTATTTAGTGATTATAATATTTATTAATTTATTGTTAAATATTTAGTGGTATTTATTTAACAAAAAAAATAGACATTATTCAAGGTGTAATAAATATAATGTAGGAATGACAGATCGGGATTTTTGGTCCTATGGGAAAATAATAAATAAGGAATAATATTTGATTAAATAATATTTAATTTTAGCTTTCAAGTTAAGCGCCCATCTAGAAATAATAATCTTAATATTTTTATTTGAAATTTGGTTTCTCAAATATTTTATAAATAATTAATATAACTTGTGGAAATATTTTACTTTAACCCTTGCAATATATAAACCCAATTAGGTTATTTTCTCAAGATAACAATTCATTTATTTTTCTTGTGAAGAAAAAAAATAAATAATTCTCTCAAGACCTTGAGATCAATCTACTCCAATATCACTCCCACTAATGGAGAGAAATCTTCCTCCACTAGAACAAGGAGAATTAAATTGAAGTAATTATTATTGTCATCAAAGATAGAAGATGCGTGTGGAGGGAAATTCCATGATATCAACTGGAGATTCATTCGGTGATGTCTTAACACTCCTGGAACACATGTGGATCGCCACTAGAGAGAATCTTCACTACATTCCTAAAACGCAATTATGGAATATCAATAATATTTTACCAAATCAATAAATGATGAAATAATCCCCTCAAAGAAATTCATATTTAATTAAATTACTTATAAATCGAATGTAATGATCCATTTTTTGTTTTGGAATGATTCAGATTTTCTGTCTTCGTATATTCAATTATATTGAACATGGAATTTATCATCATACAAATCTCAAATTGATCATTGATCCAAGAAAATAAAAGTTGGGAAACACCCACATTATTCATCAGCTACTCCCAAAACTGAAAGGTTGTATTATAGGGGTCATGTAATTATGTATAATTTTTTAAATATCATTATTGATTTACAAATTTTAATTTATATTTTCTAATCGAATTTAACAACTCTTTTAATTTGAATCAAGAGATATATATCTTCCACCGTTGTATCTCATATATCAAATTGAATAAATTCATTTTATGAATAAAATAAAGTCCAGGAACTCATATAGAGGTGTTGAGGTTTCTTTCCAAAAAACACTGGTGTACATATCACATAACCGGAGTTACAAGTCATATACTTGTGTTCAATGTAGCAGGAGTTAATACATAAATTACTCAAATCATGTGCTCTGATTAGTAATACTGTAGATAATTCCTACAACACATGTTGACTAGGCCACCCTGGTGAATAGTCATCCAGATTACACACTATGCATCCCACGTACATGGAATTTAGTCCCTTTGATTCACTAATGGGCTATTTATTACCATATATAGACCACCTTATTGGTGACCATATAAGTTGGAGATCAAATGGAATGTATCCGATTGGACACTCTATGCACTTCTTTTTTTTAGGTATGATCAACACACGAATTTTGTATGTGTGTTCCTAAGATAGATGGTGATATATTTACATGTCGTGTAGCTTTCTTGTATACACCATGTACTTACACAAAATTATGAAGATTTAATTTTTTTTATAATATTATGTAAACCATGATACATGTTCTTGTGTGTGGTCATTATGTTGATAAGACGCTCCATGTGATGGTTTTTAATATTTATATATGTAAATTTTTAATTAATATATATGTAATGTTATGTTATATATGTCAAGTATATGTGGTATTACTATTGTTACTCTATCTGTTCTGATGCATGACATATGAAAAAAAAACATGTATGTCATGTAATCCTTAATTTGATAGTATGATTCACAAAAGTACATAATTATTCATGTATGCCATATGTCATGAGAGTAAAAAGTATATGAGTATAATACATATTGGGTAGAATAATATGAGTATTCAGAATATTACATCCATGGTAGATTTACGTATATTTATAATTTTAAATAAAATTAATTTTTTTTAAAATTATAATGGATGAGAATCTAATGGAAATTCAAATGACTATTAAGATAAAATAATTGATTCATTAAATATAATAATTAATTTATTTGATCTTGATTTATCTTAGATATGAATGATAATGAATTAAATGATAGTTTTATTAAATATGTAATTTGTTACATGAATGTGGATGATCATAACCATAAACCAGTCCTTTTTATGTGATTGGTTTCATTTAATTTATTATTAAATTTAATTGTTTCCCTATGATCCTTCTCTCCTCTTATTATGTAGGGCTTTCATTCCCATGTTTTCATTTAATTAAACCATTTTCCCATCACCTGAGTGTGAGTAAAATCATATGTAATATGACAACCCTGCTTTTTATTACAACTTAAACATGCTTTATTACATAAAACTTCACTTGATACAACAAAGAAGATCGAGAGGTTTAGTGTCTTTGGGGCTTAGGATCATTACATAAAAACTTTAAACATGAAATACAACATCCTTATTGAAAACTTCCTTTACATGACCACTACATTCCTTCGTACTTAGCATTGCATGGGATAACCTGAGGACATGCATAAGAAAAGGGTGAGCTATAAAGCCCAGTAAGGGAGTACATAATGAATAACATGAGGAGTACAATACATGTTAGGAAATAGGCATATCAATAGATCATAAGAGAGACATGAACATAAAGGCATGATAAAGCATGATAATCATAACATGGAAATGTGGCAACAACACTTAACATTGAATTAGCATGAGCCAAGGCTCATTGCACATGAAGCATGAGTAAACCCTCATTGCACTTGAAGCACGAGTAAACCCTCGTTGCACTTGAATTAGCATGAGTCAACACTCATTGCACATGACGTATCATGATACTATACTTTACCCAATGCATTGGAGCGCTATCAGGGCGCACCCTTCTTAAACATTTCATTTCATGCATAAGTGTGCCACATGGATCATAAAACATGGATTCATAAAACATAATCATTTATTCCACGATAAAGGAATGTGGAATTCATACATGAAACTTTACAATCAATAAGTAATCGTGCATAAAGGTGAATACCCTTGATGGAGAAATGGGCATGGTATTCACTACACAAAGACATTGGCTTAGAAAATCGGTGCGATTTCGGCAGCGTAACGGCGTGACATAAGAATTCATAAAAAAGGTTGATGAGATAGAAAGGGGTTACTCATCATATTTACATGTAATGGACAGTAAGGATATCATATATATACATGTCCCAACAATAGAAATGGAATTTAGATTCATGATACAAAAGTATTGCTTGAATGTAAAAGAAGAGAGAGAAGTTCCTTTCGGAATTTCGGCATAGTAACGGGTGTACATGAGAGGCATTTAATGAGAGAGAAAGGGTTCTCCCATCATTCAAACAATAAGAGGGCAGTATGGGGGAGGTGAGAAACCATACCCCAACATTCATAAATGAAATAAAAAGGGCAATAACAACTTAAAGAAAATTGACAAAAAAAATGAGAAAGGAAGAAAACCCCTTACTTGGAAGTGTGCTTCCAAAGGCTAGAGAGAGGCTTGTGAGAGGCTTCTTGGGAGATTGGGGCACCTTGAGAGGATTCTAGAGAGAGTAGGGCAGAGTTTGGACGAACTTCAAGGGCTTTGGATGAGGAGGAAGTGGGAGCTTGGGTGGGTTTATATAGGAAAGGTGAGAGAATTCTTTATTATTTAGGTTTGGGACCCCTTATATTAAAATAATCCAAACCACAAACCATCCCATGGTATTTGCCCATGGTTTCTGGAAAAGGGAAGAGGAAAACAATATTTTACAAGGCCAAGGTCCGAACTTATTAAAAAATTAGGGTTGCTTATGTGGAGGTGAGTCACACTCCCATGGAAATTAATTTTAAAAAGGAAAAGTGTTGAATAAGTCTTGAGGGCTCCATTAATGCTTTGAAAAGTGAGTCAAACAAACCCAAAACCTCATTATTTTATTGATAAAACACATATTGGCCGAACATAGGGATTATGGTATTTTATTACATCACCATTGGGTCATTATGATGTCATAAAACACATTATATATTTAAATGGTATTTAATTTTTACCCAAAAATTTGACTGTCTCAGAAAATTATGAAAAATTCACTGTTGGATAATTTCGACGTCCTGATTCCAAAAATAATATTTATTTTATCTAAATAATTTTCTAAATATGTGAATTTTCACTTTTAAAATAAAAACCGACATTTATAAAAAAATTCACGGGTTTTGACAGAAATGGCTTTCAAACCTTAATAAAAATTTTAATTGCATTCATAAAATTATAAGATCATTTATATTTAATAAAAATTAATTTAATATTAATAATAATATTTTATTAAAATATTATTTAATTCAAAAATCCTTTAATTTAATAAAATATAATTCTTAATTAAATAATAACTAAATACATCATTTGTACTTTAAAAACTAACTACAATGCATCAAAAATGACTAGAAATTATATTCATTATTATATACAAAAATAATGTACATGAACATGGTTCTACTTATTTGTTACATAACCCCTTAAAATAGCCGCATAAGACCTAAGGGTAAGGTGTGCGATGGTGACAGACTCTTGGGGTTGCTCGGATAACATCGCTCGAGTGGTAATCTCTATCAACATCCATTTTTCCCGAAGACGATCACGTTCGAGCTTGACTTGATGAAGCTCAGCTTGGGCTTGGTCAAGGGCAAAGCCCAAAGACGCCACCTCCATTCCGAGCTCCGACAAATGGGCTTCGTAAGGGGCAATTCTACTGGATGAGGCCATCGCTTCCTTTGTCTGAGTAGAAAATTGGTTCGTTAAAGCCTTATATTTAAACTACCCAGATGATCACTGTTCAACGGCTATAAAAGTAACGGTCACAAATCTTAACGTTAAACTAAAGAAGTTGACATCATATAAAAACATAAAGAAACATTTAACTGGATCAAGAGGGATTTTCCATTAATGAAATTTTGGGTCGTTACAACATTCCCCCCTTAAGAAATTTCGCCCTCGAAATTTTCCTTTTCCCACACTAAAACAAATGTGGGTAACTTAGCTTCATCATATCCTCCGACTCCCAAGTTGCTTCTTCAAACATGTGGTTTCTCCACAACACCTTGACGAGGGGCATTGTCTTATTTCGTATAACTTTTTCTCTACGATCTAAGATCTTCACTGGTTGCTCCTCATAAGAAAGATCGTCTTCTAATTGTACCACCTCAGAAGAGAGTACATGTGAAGGGTCTGGTATGTACTTCCTTAAGAGGGATACATGGAAGACATCATGCACCTTGGCCATAGTAGGTGGAAGTGCTAGTCGATAGGCCACAGCCCCAACACGATCAAGAATCTCGAATGGGCCGATGTACCTTGGACTTAACTTCCCTTTCTTTACAAACCTCATGACCTTCTTCCACGGAGATATGCGTAAAAACACCATATCTCCGACTTTAAACTCAAGGTCTCGTCGACGATTATCTGCATAACTCTTCTGTCGACTTTGGGATGCCTTGATATGCTGCTGAATGGATTTCACCTTCTCCACCATTTCTTCGACCATTTCTGGTCCAAGCAGCTTACTTTCACCGACCTCATCCCAACATGCCGGTGTTCTACACCTTTTTCCATACAGGGCTTCATATGGTGCCATTTGGATGCTCAAGTGGAAACTATTATTATAAGAGAACTCAACTAGGGGAAGATGTTGATCCCATCTTCCTTTAAAGTCCATTGAGCACGCTCTCAACATATCCTCAAGTGTTTGGATAGTCCGCTCGGATTGGCCATCAGTTTGAGGATGATAGGCCGTACTGAAGTTCAGTTCAGTATTCAGAGCATGTTGAAGACTCTTCCAAAACTTAGAGGTAAATCTTGGATCTCGGTCCGACACAATATATAGTGGTACTCCATGCAACCGTACCACTTCCCTGATATATATCCGTGCCAGTTGATCCAAAGAGAAATCCTCTCGAATAGCAATGAAGTGTGCAGTCTTTGTAAGACGATCCACAATAACCCAGATTGCATTGTTGCTTTTGGATGTCCTTGGAAGTCCAGTGACGAAGTCCATGGTGATGTTCTCCCATTTCCATTCTGGTATGGGCAATGGTTGCATCATCCCCTTAGACTTCTGCCTCTCTGCCTTCACTTGCTGACACACCAGGCACTTTGATGTATATTCGACGATCTCCTTCTTCATATTATCCCACCAAAAGTTTTCTCGGAGATCTCGATACATCTTTGTGCTCCCTGGGTGAATAGAGAAATTTGAACTATGTGCATCATCCAAAAGTTCCTTCTTTAGCTCCGAACTTGATGGGACACATAGTCTTTTCCCAAACCGCACAATTCCTTCTTCATTAACATTAAACTCTGAGGATTTTCCCTTTTTGATAGCTTCCACTTTTTCTTGGATCCTCGCATCATCCTTTTGAGCATCCTTTAACCTTTCCAAAAGAGATGGTTGAGCAATCATTTGTGAAAGGATTGATGATGTTCCCTTCTTTATGATTCCCACGTCCATCTTCATCAAGTCTAAGAAGATTGGATCCTTCTCAATTCTCATCATTGATAGAATTGCTGGATCCTTTCTACTTAGGGCATCCGCCACCTTATTCGCCTTCCCAGGGTGGTAATGTATTGAACAGTCATAATCCTTGATGAGCTCTATCCATCTTCTCTGGCGCATATTAAGCTCTTTCTGTGTGAATATATATTTAAGACTCTTGTGGTCAGTATATATCTCACATTTCTCCCCATAGAGATAATGCCGCCAGATTTTCAAGGCGATGATCACCGCCGCCAACTCCAGATCATGCGTTGGATAGTTTCGCTCATGGATTTTCAACTGCCTTGAGGCATAGGATATCACTTTATCATTCTGCATCAGCACACATCCTTAGCCCTTCTTCGAAGCATCACTGAATACCACAAAAAGCTCCCCACTTGTGGGTAAAGTGAGCACATGTGCAGTGATAAGCCTCCTTTTCAACTCCTTGAAGCTTTCTTCGCATTCATCACTCCAAGAAAACTTTACTCCCTTTCGAGTTAGCTTGGTAAGAGGGTTGGACAATCGTGAGAAGTTTCTCACAAATCGTCGATAATATCCAGCTAACCCCAAGAAGCTACGGATATCAGTTACCGATGTTGGCCTCGGTCATCCCTCAATTGCATCTGTTTTGGAGGGGTCCACAGATATCCCATTGCTTGTGATGATATGGCCCAAGAATGAGACCTCCTTCAACCAGAACTCACATTTGCTGTACTTGGCATAGAGCTTCTCCTTGCGCAAAGTCTCCAGTACAGTTCTTAAATTCTCCTCATGGTCCTCCTTGGTTTTGGAGTATATCAGAATATCATCTATAAAGACTACCACAAATTTATCTAGGTAATCTCTAAAGACTCTATTCATCAAGTCCATGAATATTGCTGGAGCATTGGTGAGTCCAAAAGGAATTACTATGAATTCATAGTGCCCGTACCTTGTACGAAAAGCAGTCTTGGGGATATCTTCCTTCTTCACCCTTACTTGATAATATCCCGACCGCAAGTCGACCTTGGAGAAGTATTGAGCTCCACGTAGCTGATCAAACAAGTCATCGATTCTTGGGAGAGGATACTTGTTCTTTATCGTGATTTTGTTAAGTTCACGATAATCGATGCAAAGCCGCATTGACCCATCCTTCTTCTTGACGAAGAGGATTGGTGCACCCCATGGTGATGCACTTGGGTGTATAAACCCTTTATCCAGATTCTCCTGTAGTTGTTTCTTCAGTTCTTCAAGCTCAACCACAGCCATTCTATATGGAGTCTTGGATATTGGTAGCGCCCCAGGTATAAGTTCAATTGAGAACTCAACATCTCTTCTTGGAGGAAGACCAGGATGTTCCTCGGGAAATACTTCAGCGAATTCCCTCACAATAGGCATTTCTTCAAGGGTGGTTTCTTCCTTGGACTCAATCATCTGAGCCAGATATGCGTGCTCATAAGGCAGTAATATCCATGCTTGAGATGATGGAGCTAAAGGAGATTCATCTTCCTCCTGACACTTGTAAAGAATCGGGGGTCGATTCTCCATATGGAGTGTGATTTCCCTCTCCCGACAATTTATGTTGGTTCTATATAAGGAAAGCCAATCCATGCCAAGAATTGTATCAAATTCCACCAAAGGGAGTATGACGAGGTTCTCCGGGAAATTCAATCCACAAATTATAACAGGGGAGGACTTATACTCATGGGATGCAATGATTGCCCCATTTGCCGTACTCACCGACATCTTTACTTCCATGACATGTGGTGGTGCAGGGATTATTCTACTAAACTTTTGAGATATAAAAGAATGCGTAGAACCTGAATCAAAAAGTACGTTCGCTATTCTTGAATGAATAACTAGCGTACCTGTCACCACTTCGTTGTCGGGATTCACTTCGGCCGAAGTGATGGCAAAAGCTCTTCCTTGCTGTCTTGGAGGTTGTTGATTGCCTCTGATAACCCTTGGATTAGGGCACTGATTCGCAAAATGACCCGGTTCTTTGGATTTGAAGCATTGAACAATGCGTTGAGGTTCGAACGGAGCGTTCCTCCCCTCCGTCGCAGCCGCGGGTCCTTCTTGCTGACAGTTAACAGCTAGGTGCCCTTCTCTTCCACATTTGAAGCATTTTCTTGTCCCCCTAAGGCAATTTCCAGGGTGCTTCTTTCCACACTTTTGGCAAGTGGGGTGCTGGAATTTCTTAGCGCCGTTGGATTTATCCATCGGACCACCAGCATTGAAGTCCACCTTCCGCTTCTTGTCCCCATGATACCCCTGTGATTCTCCGATCTCCATTTCAACCTTGAGGGCACATCGGACAATTTCCTCATAGCTGTCGAAGTCACGGATCGCTAATGCTTTCCGCAAGCTAGGCTTCAGCCCACCAAAGAAGCGGTCAACCTTGCATTCGGGGGTAACGATAAAGCCGGAAGCGTATCGTGCAAGCCTTGTGAAGTTTGCCTCGTACGCTCCCACAGATTCCTCATCTTTCTGCTTGAGGGAAAGGAAGTCCCTTTCCATCTTAAGACGGAGGGTGCGTGGAAAATATTTATCGAAAAACATCTTCCGGAATACCTTCCATTCCAAAGCCTCGATCTCCTCCTCAGGCTTCGTATTTTGGATCAACGTCCACCATTGATCAGCTTCACCCTCCATACGATAAGCCGCCAGTAGAACCTTCACTTTTTCAGAGCATTGGAGGATGGAGAATATCTTTTCAATGGAGTTGATCCATTGTTCAGCTATCGTGGGATCGGATGATCCACTAAAAGTAGGAGGCCTTTGTCTCATGAAGCTTTCAATAGAGACTTGTTCTTTCTTAGGGGGGGTTGGACGTTCCTCTTGACCAGTGTTTCTATTCAAAACTTGAGTTAGCTGAGAGAGAAGCGTGACAAAGTTCGCGATTCCTGCTCCCATTGGATTGGGCATCTCATTGGTACAATCATCACACTGATCTTCACAACGGTTGTTAGCCCAAGTTCTCCTATTACCGGCCATTGGCTGGAATAAAAGGAAAGTTAGGGGTAACACATAAAGGGTAATCCAAAGACAAAAGTTGATGACTTATAAATAAACTTTAATCTCTTCAACTCATGAGTCTATAGGATTCAATCCAGGCTTTTCATGATCTTCCTTCTAACATATATTCTTAGGGGAATTTTTCCCTTAATAAGGGTTCATACTAAGATTGTAAATTTATCAAAACATATCCCCCGGGAGTGTCGTAACCAAGAGTGCAGCAAGGCCCGTTGTCGTGCACCAGTTCCCGTTCGAGTCTAGCTCAAAGCGGTGTTTTCGGGTTTTACCCCTAGGATACATCTGTGCCAGATCCACCTCTACCTGCTCGTATCCAGACAGGGATGTATTTGTTTGATAAACCACTTACTTAGTATTTACCAAAACTTAGGGATGTTTTTATTATGGTTAGTCTTGTATCTAAGGCTTTACTAGGGTTTCCTAATCCCAAAAATAACTAAACCTATCCTCTGATACCAACTATGACAACCCTGCTTTTTATTACAACTTAAACATGCTTTATTACATAAAACTTCACTTGATACAACAAAGAATATCGAGAGGTTTAGTGTCTTTGGGGCTTAGGATCATTACATAAAAACTTTAAACATGAAATACAACATCCTTATTGAAAACTTCCTTTACATGACCACTACATTCCTTCGTACTTAGCATTGCATGGGATAACCTGAGGACATGCATAAGAAAAGGGTGAGCTATAAAGCCCAGTAAGGGAGTACATAATGAATAACATGAGGAGTACAATACATGTTAGGAAATAGGCATATCAATAGATCATAAGAGAGACATGAACATAAAGGCATGATAAAGCATGATAATCATAACATGGAAATGTGGCAACAACACTTAACATTGAATTAGCATGAGCCAAGGCTCATTGCACATGGAGCATGAGTAAACCCTCATTGCACTTGAAGCACGAGTAAACCCTCGTTGCACTTGAATTAGCATGAGTCAACACTCATTGCACAGGACGTATCATGATACTATACTTTACCCAATGCATTGGAGCGCTATCAGGGCGCACCCTTCTTAAACATTTCATTTCATGCATAAGTGTGCCACATGGATCATAAAACATGGATTCATAAAACATAATCATTTATTCCACGATAAAGGAATGTGGAATTCATACATGAAACTTTACAATCAATAAGTAATCGTGCATAAAGGTGAATACCCTTGATGGAGAAATGGGCATGGTATTCACTACACAAAGACATTGGCTTAGAAAATCGGTGCGATTTCGGCAGCGTAACGGCGTGACATAAGAATTCATAAAAAAGGTTGATGAGATATAAAGGGGTTCCTCATCATATTTACATGTAATGGACAGTAAGGATATCATATATATACATGTCCCAACAATATAAATGGAATTTAGATTCATGATACAAAAGTATTGCTTGAATGTAAAAGAAGAGAGAGAAGTTCCTTTCGGAATTTCGGCATAGTAACGGGTGTACATGGGAGGCATTTAATGAGAGAGAAAGGGTTCTCCCATCATTCAAACAATAAGAGGGCAGTATGGGGGAGGTGAGAAACCATACCCCAACATTCATAAATGAAATAAAAAGGGCAATAACAACTTAAAGAAAATTGACAAAAAAAATGAGAAAGGAAGAAAACCCCTTACTTGGAAGTGTGCTTCCAAAGGCTAGAGAGAGGCTTGTGAGAGGCTTCTTGGGAGCTTGGGGCACCTTGAGAGGATTCTAGAGAGAGTAGGGAAGAGTTTGGACGAACTTCAAGGGCTTTGGATGAGGAGGAAGTGGGAGCTTGGGTGGGTTTATATAGGAAAGGTGAGAGAATTCTTTATTATTTAGGTTTGGGACCCCTTATATTAAAATAATCCAAACCACAAACCATCCCATGGTATTTGCCCATGGTTTCTGGAAAAGGGAAGAGGAAAACAATATTTTACAAGGCCAAGGGCCGAACTTATTAAAAAAATTAGGGTTGCTTATGTGGAGGTGAGTCACACTCCCATGGAAATTAATTTTAAAAAGGCAAAGTGTTGAATAAGTCTTGAGGGCTCCATTAATGCTTTGAAAAGTGAGTCAAACAAACCCAAAACCTCATTATTTTATTGATAAAACACATATTGGCCGAACATAGGGATTATGGTATTTTATTACATCACCATTGGGTCATTATGATGTCATAAAACACATTATATATTTAAATGGTATTTAATTTTTACCCAAAAATTTGACTTTCTCAGAAAATTATGAAAAATTCACCGTTGGATAATTTCGACGTCCTGATTCCAAAAATAATATTTATTTTATCTAAATAATTTTCTAAATATGTGAATTTTCACTTTTAAAATAAAAACCGACATTTATAAAAAAAATCACGGGTTTTGACAGAAATGGCTTTCAAACCTTAATAAAAATTTTAATTGCATTCATAAAATTATAAGATCATTTATATTTAATAAAAATTAATTTAATATTAATAATAATATTTTATTAAAATATTATTTAATTCAAAAATCCTTTAATTTAATAAAATATAATTATTAATTAAATAATAACTAAAAACGTCATTTGTACTTTAAAAACTAACTACAATGCATCAAAAATGACTAGAAATTATATTCATTATTATATACAAAAATAATGTACATGAACATGGTGCTACTTATTTCTTACATAACCCCTTAAAATAGCCGCATAAGACCTAAGGGTAAGGTGTGCGATGGTGACAGACTCTTGGGGTTGCTCGGATAACATCGCTCGAGTGGTAATCTCTATCAACTTCCATTTTTCCCGTAGACGATCACGTTCGAGCTTGACTTGATGAAGCTCAGCTTGGGCTTGGTCAAGGGCAAAGCCCAAAGACGCCACCTCCTTTCCGAGCTCCGACAAATGGGCTTCGTAAGGGGCAATTCTACTGGATGAGGCCATCGCTTCCTTTGTCTGAGTAGAAAATTGGTTCGTTAAAGCCTTATATTTAAACTACCCAGATGATCACTGTTCAACGGCTATAAAAGTAACGGTCACAAATCTTAACGTTAAACTAATGAAGTTGACATCATATAAAACATAAAGAAACATTTAACTGGATCAAGAGGGATTTTCCATTAATGAAATTTTGGGTCGTTACATGTAATGGATTGAGCTCTTAGGCTAGTGGAGGTGGTTCATGTTTAGAGCTGAGGAGAAACCAATCCAAGAGATATAATTTGGTGGATAGATGGAATGTTGTAACATTAACCTTAATTGGTTCATTATGTCTTCAACCTAAGTCGGTGGTTAGTTTATAAATTCCAAGATAAACTAACCATTAGTAAAATCTAAGGATCATACCTATTTATTATTTTATTTCTTCCACCTGCATGGTTATTTAATCATGGTTTTTGTCATGATTACATAATTTAATGAAAATAACGATCATGAATGATAAGGATAAGATAATTTGGATTATGCATAAATATTATAAAATACAAGGTTAATCACATAAGTAAATATAACAAATATTTACAAGAATTTTATAAATACAATAAATGAAAAATTTAAAAATAAAAGAATAAAATACCTCCATTATATATATTATGTTGTTATATCATTCCATTAAATCAATTAAAATCAAAACATAGTTTTAAGTGCTTGACTAGATAATGTTAGGGTGATTTCAATTATAGGGGAAATCTAAAATCATATTTTTGGTTTAATTTACATAGTTCACAGCCTGTGATGACTTACATTGAAATACATGGTGAAATTTAGAGGCAAAGGTTGCGGAAATCCAATTTTAGGATTATAGGAATGGGGTGTCTACTCAGTGGATCATGGAATTGTGATGTAATGTAGTTAGCATTTTGAGTTCCTACCTAAAACAATTTATTTTTCTTGACCAAGAAAATATGTGTTAATGATAAGATTAATATGGATACTTAACAGTAGGATGTACATGTCGTAGGATATTCTAAAACTGATGGTGTGGGATATTAGATTTTGATAAAATAGTTGGAGAACCATAAATATTTATTTATTTTTCTAAATTTTGTTGAATAAAATTCTAAAATTTTCTCAAATAATATTATAGAAATATAATTAAAATGACTTCGTACATATTGATGCAATACATACATGGGAAGGATAACCTTATCATAGGAATAAATTTCCAAAAGTGTAAAAGGATCTTATGTGTTATACTTCACCATTAAAAAAATTATGTGTTGGAATAACCTTTTTCAGTTGTTCTTGGTAATGAAGAATATTATAAATATATATCCCTCTAGGAGAAACATCTGAATTATGCTACAAATGTTTAGTGTTTTAGGCTATCAATTATGAATGATGAGATTTTGAAGCAGCCTGAGTACATTGATGCATATACCAAGATGTATCCCCTTCAAGATCACAATCAAGAAAATGTGATACCAGAGATGTATGAGATCTCCAATGTTTCTTCACAACTTTGATTGGAGAGTTTGCACCAGATAGTCCTCCCATAATTAGTCATATTAGATACATTGAAAACATAGCCATCTTTAGGAATAAATTCCAATATGAGTTTCATACATATCTTATACATTAATCACTTCCCAAGACCTTTTCTAGATTTATTTTCAATTACAACATGATAAATAATGAGAATAGGCATTAATAACTTCTTATTGTGATTCTCCAAGTGGATAAGATTGTGAGGAGTGAAAAATTTGTGGTCCTTAGGGTGAATAAAAAAAATATCAAGGAAATGGGCCCCAAAGATTAAATTGTCTAAATCTCTCAAGAACCATCCATCCATGAAGAGGATGATCCAAAGGTAGGGAAATGAAAAAGAGACAGTATGATTTACATTTTGAAATTTGGTCCATTGCAAGAGGAATTTCAACCCGGAAGCTTGGGTAAGCTAAAAGTGAATTTTTTATAAAGTTTAATCATTCATTATCTACATATTGAGTATTATATATAGATTTTGGGGCTAAAATCTATATCCAAATATAAGAACCAAGTATATTCTAAAGGATTTTCATATATGAGGTTGATCTGAGAGCTAATAATTGTGTGAGGTCGGTTGCCCTAGCCATTGGAGACTAAATCAATTCATTACCAACATGAATGATTTTGGTTTTAAAAGGTTGTTATTATGTAGATATGGTTACCAATAACGTAATTTCTCTATCATTACTACATACATATGGGTATATTTTCAAGTTGGAAATAAAAGATGTTTCTTTTATATAGAAGACATATCTTATTATATGGAACATTTAAATAATGAAATTTATGTATTAAATTATGAAAACCAAGTGTTGAAAATTGATAAAAAAGTATTGTTCACACGACTAATATAACACCTAGCTATGGAATCAACATTTGGTCACGTAAATGACATGTAATTGAAAAATCTTTATCAAGATGGTTATTTAGACGCTTCTGAACTAAAACCCCATGAAAGATGTCATTCATGTTTATAAGAATAAAGTACCAAACCGCCATTTGGTGGATAGGGTGAAAGGGCCACATTGATTATAGGATCTATACACACTGATGTGTGTAGACCATTTTAAGAGAATCTATAGGTGGATATTCTTAATTCATAACTTCTATTTGTGACTGGTGTAAATATGGATAGATATACTTGATTACGTATATGTCTGATTCCTTTGATAAATTCAAGGAATTCAAGAATGAAGTATAGATTAAACATGGAATGTAGATAAATAAGATTTGATCAGATTGGGATGGTGAATATCTTAACCAAGAGTTCAATGAAATTTTATTGAAGTTTTGGATTCTATCTCAGCTCACTCCACCTTACACACCACAATGGAATGGTGTTAGTGAAAGGAGGACATATACCTTTTTAGACATGATAAGGTCGATGATGAGTCGTGAAGATCATCTATTATCTTATTGGGTATATTCATTATAAATTGTGGCATACACATTAATCCGAGCACCAAATAAAGTAGAAAATGGAATTCCCTTCATGTTATAGAGTGAAAAGAAACTTATTTTTTCACACACACATGTATGGGGTTTTGTGGAGTTTTTATGGCCTTCTCATGAATAAACTATCACCATGGGGAACAAAGTGTATCTTTATAATGTATCATAAGGAAAAAAAGGGATAATACCAATAAAACCACTCATATTAGAATGTCACGATAGCCAAAAAAATCTTCCATTATTGAGAGGGATAACATTCTCAAAAGTTATAGTAAGACAAAGATTTAATGTAATGAATTTTATGGCCAAGATACACAAGAGTTAGTATAAGAACAAATTCTTTAGGTCCCCTTGGAAGAAGTTGTTCCTAAAACAATAGAATTACATAGGATCTTAAAAGAGGTAAGAGAACCGTAAATATATGTTTTTCTAGTCACCGAAGAAGGAGACTCATAATTAGTTTACAATGATGACCCTATTTCATACATGAAGGAATTAGAGAGATCAAAACCTGCAAGATGGAAATGTTCCATAAATTCTAAAAAGGAATTCATGTATCATAACCATTTTTAGGTTTTGTTTGATGCACCAGTTAATTTATATCATGTTGGATACAAATGGGTATTCCAGATGAAACTAGACATGGATGGTAAAGTAAATACCAATAACGAAAGGATAGTGGGTAAAGGGTTTAAATAACATCATTGAATTGACTACAATGAAAATCTTTCACCAATTTTAATCTTTAAATCCATAAAAATTATACTTTCAATAGTATCATACCATTACTATGATATTTTTAATATGGATGTAAAAAAATAAACCCTTAATGGGAGCCTTCAAGAATATGTCTATATGACACAACAAGAAGGGTTTTTGAATCAAGGAGATACCTAAAAGATTTTCAAGTTGTAGAGATCCATTTATGGATTAAAGAAAAAATCTAGGTTAGGGAAAATTTGATTCGATGAATTCATAAAATAATTTGGTTTCATTAAAAATTAGTGTGAGATTTTTTAAAATGTTTTTTAGTGGGAATGTGGTCATTATCTTGGTAATATTTTTTTAATGCATATTACTTATTGAAAATGACATACCAGTATTAATGTCTGTTAAGGACTTTTTAATCAACTATTTCTCTAGGAAGGAATTAGGTGAAGCAGCCTATATTCTAGGGATCAAGATTATTCATGATAAATTTAATAGTATTATTTGACTAATTCAAAGTACATATGTTGACCAGATGTTAAAGAGAAATATTATAGAATAATTCAAGAGGTTATTGGTTGCAGTTTCACATGGTTTACACCTTTCTAATAAAATGTTTCATCATACACAATATGAGAAAGAGATAATTAGTATGATATCATATACATATAGAGATAGGATCAATCATGTATTCCATTATATGTACTTCAATTGATGTTGACTATGCATTGAGAATTGTAGTACAATATCTAGAAGATCTAAGAGAACAACATTGGATTGTTGTTAAAGCTATCCTTATGTATCTAAAAAAACTAAGGATATGTTCCTGGTGTTTTGAGGAGATGAGGAGCTGGTCATAAGGGGTTATATTGATGATTGTTTTTAGACAAATCAGAATGATCTAACGTCACTACCATGATATGTTTTCTGTCTCAATGGAGAAGCTGTGAGTTGGAAGAGTTCAAAGTATCCAGTTGTCACTAATTCTATTTTCTATTACGAGTATATAGTGGATTCTAATGTAGACAAAGAATCCATTTGTATTTATATCTTTTTCCAAGATCTTGATGAGGTACCCAAGAGTAAATACTTTTTCACGTTGGTTTATGATAATACTATAGTGGTGGCTCTTGCAAAAGAGCCAAGTTGACACCAACAGATAATAAAAATTATTTTGAAGTATCACCTCTTTAGGTAATTATTTAAGAGGGGTGAAGTTGTAGTAAGAATATTACCCATATAAAAT
Organism: Viscum album; assembly: GCA_963277665.1. Classification (NCBI taxonomy): domain Eukaryota; kingdom Viridiplantae; phylum Streptophyta; class Magnoliopsida; order Santalales; family Viscaceae; genus Viscum; species Viscum album. The sequence continues at coordinate 1,949,316,126 of OY728136.1, read as the reverse complement.
AATGTAGTGGAATCATTTTCTAAAGACCAATATTAATAGAAGAATTAGTATCATGTGAGAGCTTGCGGGATGAAGGTTGTTAGCAGTAGGCTCTAGTTCAAGTGGGATTCTGTTGGAGTTAGTGGCCTAGAACCAATATCGATGTACTTTATGATAAAATGTATTCATATTTTTAATATTAATAAACTACTTATCACATCATGATTGTTATTCTATATAATATTTTCTGTAATAATTTCCCAAGAGTAGTTGTCGCACTAAAAGGTTATACTAGCTCCCTGCTATGATGAGAAACTAGAAGTGTTATGACTCTATTATTAAATATTTTTGTAATTGTTGGATGATATCATTTAAACGATACAAAAGTTATAGGATATCAATTGTGGAGACCCATAAGACATTGACGAACCTTCTCATATTGTACAGCCTTGGTAATATCTAGAAGGATATTATGAGAATGAGTCCCACTAGTAGGAAATCCACATTTATATGTTTCATTAAATATTTCTATATATGGAAATGTATATTGGTCCTCAGAAATTGAGATTATTATTTATGAGTATCACGAGTCTTTTACTTTGATGTATTAATGAAACCTGTGATGATGGATGTTCGTAGTGAGTTAGTATATGTTTGGTGTGCCAAGATTAATATTTCATTAATGAATAATGAAAGAAAGGATTGATCCCTTCTATTATAAAATGCAAGATAATATCTCAGCACCTTTTATCGAAATGTTATAGCCTAAATAAATCCACGTCCATGGTGTTCTATAGGCAAGTTCTATTTTCAAAATATTAAATAATGGGATATCGAGCATATTGGTTGATGACATCAGCATGAAATCTGCTTGACTTGAGATATTATGATAAAGTTATCATATTACATAGTAAGTGTTTGTATGAGGTATTATGTCATTTTGAATTAAATTATTTATCTATGTGTTCCAGGACATGTTTCTAGATGCTAACCTTACACATTAGGTTACATCGCTTAATGTCCCAAAAATGAAGCCTAGAGGGTCCTGCACTATGTGTATCTAGAATATAATTTAAATAATATATAATTTTTAATTATTATTTAACAAGTTATATATATATTATTCCCTCATGGGGGTTAATAATTATTCAAGTCTTCTTGATCTTATTTATTTCATCGCCAATTATTCAAGAGAATATAATGTGACTATAATATTTAATAAATATGTATTTTCTACTTAGAGATTATAATATTTATTTATTATATAAATAAAAAATATTCATGGTCTGCTAAATATTATAGAGGAATGATGGACCGATATTTTATGTTTAATGAGAATATAATAAATATTTAATAGTAATTTATTAAATAATATTTAATTTTAATTTGAAAATTAATCATATGTTGAGAAATAATAATAATGTTATTTTTATTTGACATGAGGTTTTCACTAAGATTAAATAAATAAATAATGAAACATGTGTAATTATTTTATTTTAACCATAGTGATATATAATACTAGTTATGTTATTTTCTCAAGATAACTATTCGTTTTTTGGGGTTGTGCACAATGAAATTGGAAAATTCAATCAAGACCTTGAGATCCCTCTTATCCATGATTTCTCCAAATAAAAGAGAGAAAAAATCCTCCACAAGATCAATGAGAATGCTTTGGAAGTAATTCCAATGGTGATCAAATGAAGACGACACAAGTGCAAGGATCTGCAGTGCTAACACCTGGAGATTCATTCGTAAATGTCTAGTGATTAATGGAACACATGTGGATCACCGCTAGAGGGAATTTTCAATTGATTCTTATATTGAAATGTTAGTTTATTATAGATCTGTGACAAAATTTATCAATTAAGAAATAATTCAATCGAAGTAATTTTATTAATGAAATTATTTAAAAATAATATTCGATAATCCTTTCTCTCTAGTTCTGGGGTGATTTATATTTTCTACATTCATTGATTCAATTATATTGAACAAGGAATTTTTTTCATACGATTCTTGGATTTATCATTGATCATGAAAAAAAAAGAAATTTTGGGCAATTCCTATTGCAGGCTTCCACTTTGCCCAAAACGTATAGGATCCAATTTCCCTAAGGGTTCCCAAGTTTGTATTAATACTTCTGAGGGTGGTGTGTATAATACTCATGCAAAGGGGGGTGGTTGTATAGATAAGATTGGATGACTATATATACCAGAGAATGTTTTAGTTGAATATAATCAGATCCATATATATTTATAGGTGTGATGTTTATTTTATATTCTATGGTGATTGATTTTTTTGATAATGGTGATGCTCATTCTTTTATGTCATCATATTTCGTTGAGGTATTGATATTATTTTTGGAACATGTATCATTCTTGTTGGACATTTACATTCCTTTGGGAAAGAATTCTTAATATGGTTTCATGTGTCCCATGTGTTGGGTGATGTTAGACAACATTGATGGGATATGGGACTTCTTAGTTCTTATATTGACATCTTTGACATTATTGTTATAATATACTGGATTATTAGAGTTATATCATAGATAGACTACCAAAATCATTGGTTTTATTTTTTATATTACAATGGGGTCAATCTTGTTTTTCAAGGTGAGTGGGACTCTAGATTTGGAAGGGTATGGCCTATTGTTCTTTATGTTGGGGTAATGTTATTCTACTTTTTGGATATTTTTCTCAATTTTGTTGTCCCTAGATTGGGAATACTACATCATATAGTGGTGAGTTCATACCTTGAGGTCTTTTTGGATGATTTATTGGTATAGCACTAAAGAGAGTGTTTAAATTTACTATAGACCTTATCCTATGTAAGTTGCCCAATTCAATGCTTTTTTATCGAATGGTGCCTTCTAAGTTGGTGGGACAAAATTTCTAACTCAGGGACCTAGAGGATAAGGTATTTATCCATCCGAGCATGTCACCGTGTTCTTTTTTTGTCCTCTTTACTAATAAGGTATATGTGAGTCTTCACATTTTTTAGAATATTTAAATTTAAATCGAGTGACTGTTAATTAAAAATATCATTTTCTTAGTATTTATGACATTTTTTAGAAGATTAGAGGGGAAATATAGTTTTTAAAAATTGAAATTTAGTTAAGATACCACTGACTGATATTCTGATAATAGGATATACCAAAAAAAAAATTTAGGAGTTTGTATGGGAATTTTTTGTTTATTTTTATGTCATGTGGTCTCAGTAATGATCATTTTGGATTTTTGGATTTGGAGAACTAAATATTTCATCAGTTCTTGGAATATTTTTTTTAATTTATTGTATGATATTTTGGTGTAATCAACATCAAAGGAGGATAATATGGACCATTAGGATATCATTCATTAAACCATTAAGGAATATATGTTAAGCCTTCCAAATGTTATTTTTGGATTTAGGAAGTGAATTTTCTAGGGAATTTATAATCTGAGAGGGGTGCCTTACTGGATCCTGAATGGATATTGGTAGTTATGTCCTAGGATTATAATCAAAATGTGTTTGATATCCAAATATTCTTGAGTTTTACTAATTACTACTAGTTTTTTCAGGATTCTCCTAAGATATTATCTTATAAAATAGATTTAGCCTATAACGATGTAATGTTTAAATTTAATGAAACATGTAAGCTATAATTTATGTAACTAAAGTTATTGCTGAATGAAACACTAATTTTGATTCTTGAAAAACTGGGTTCAGGTTATGTAGTTTTCTGTAATTCTTCAGGTATAGATTTCTGATGTTTCTCAATGAAAGTGGAATAGGTGGTGGCTTATGCCTCTTTTTGGTTATGCTGTAGAGACCCAAGAATAATGTACATAGAAATTAAATCATTTTATAGAATACATAATAAATTACCAAATTATATTCCCAAAGACTGTATTAGTTTAGTGCATTTGGAATCATGGAACCCATTCATCCAATTTTGTGAAATATTTTCAACATCTACCTATATCTTGGGGAAAATAAATTGTATGAATAGGATGATCTCAATTTCTCATTAAGGGTAGAAATGGAAAATATCAAAAAAAAATTAATAATGAAAAAATATGAACATAACTATTTAAAATCATACCATGTATAACAAATATTGAAATGTTGATTCATGAAGTAAATCGTGGCAGTTCATAAGGTATAAATCATACAGGATCATGATCCATTAGAAAACAATTTTGGCATAAATCATGGAATTTTGGAAAATAAATAATCATGAAATTAATTACCTTATTAGCTATTGCTCATTGGGAAGACCATCATAGTGGACAATGTCCATTACTGAACTGATTTCACTCATCATTTGTTCCCTGTAATACTGAACTGGGTTTACTTCATATTCTAACATTATAATACAGAACCGTGATCACTTCATGTTCCATCCTAGTCCATCTTTGGATGAATAAATCATTATCTGATGAATCAGATATAGATATTGGTCCAACCCATCTCATGATCAAAAAAATCTTACTTGTGGTATAAATACATAAATCATTTTTCATATCATAACCCAATGAATAAAATGGGTGTCTTAAACATCATTCGATCAAAAAATAATCCACGTAAAACAAATGGATATTATAATAAAAAAATAAAACCATATGAATAATAGGGATAATATACATGAAACATTACCCTATTAAAGTGTTCTATATTATATAGAAGCTAATTTTTATAGAACCTTTGAAATTAAATCTTTAGGAAAATATCATTTCTTCTTAAAAAAATGATTTCTCTTCTCAAAATGTCACGAAATTTGAAAGGAAATTATTTTATTTGAAAATAGCTTTTAAATATTGTAATAGATGTAGAGACCCGAAGCCTGACGTACATTGACATTACATTAAATTTGCGGAATACTTAGTACATAACAAAAACATACACACAAGGATCGTAATAGTTTAGTGTCTTCAGAAACTCAGAATATAATCTTCTAATCCTGGTGAATGATCTTCAACATCTCCCATAAAGATCTTATTTTTTTTATACCTAAAACCTTTCTTTATATCCTAGGGAAAATTAAACATAAAAGGGTGAGCTCAAATGCTGAGTAAGGATAAACAAAATAAATGTCATTCACATCATATACATAAGAACATAACTTTTGGAAATCTTAACCTACAAAAGAAATCATAATTTCATAACATGGGATAAATCATAGTAGTGAAAGGTAAACCCCAATAATCATAACTTAAAACATGAAACTTTGTGGCATACACACACAATCATAAAGAATCATTTCTTGTTAGTCAAGACTCATTGCCAAGACTATCTTAGTGGACAAAGTCCCTTTCTGAATTGAGTTACCCTCGTTTCAATCCTGCTTCACTGAACCGGTATAACCTACCGTTCCAGCCATGTCTATGTCATGAGATATAAAATCTTTACCCAATGCATTGGATAGAGATATAGGTCCCACCCATCTCATAATGATACCATTCTTCTGTGTGCCACAAAATCATAAATCATACATCATTGCATAACCCATGTAATACACATGGGAATCTTAAACATCATGACATCATAAAACAATTCATATAAGATAAATGAATTCATAAAAATAATTCCATCACATCATAATCAAATCAATTTAATAATAGGGATAAAAACAGAACCCTTTATTATCTTAGATGGAAAATAATTTTGATAAAACACTTGAACTCCATTGTCGTGGAAAATATCCTTTCTACTTAAAAAACATTTTTCCTTTCTTAACATGTCATACAATTTTAAACTAAAAGAAGTTGATTAAAAATAAACTTTAAAACATTTAAAGGAAGCTTCTTGGAAATAATGTTTTAAAAATCCATACATGTCGTATAAGTTAAAAAAACATTCTTCTCGTACTTTTTTCGGAAAAGTCAAAAAGTACCTCGTACGAAAAACGACAAAAGATTCCTTTCATATCTTTTACTAAAAACTCACGGAAGGGTAAAATTGGATTTAAAAAATTGTAGGTGGATGGAAATGATATTACATATTGAGGAAACATAGTTGTGGATGATAAAATACACCCCAGTAAATGCCAACGTATAAACAATCTTGAATAAAATGAGATTGTGATATTTCCCGTACCTTAGGTCTGACTTTCGTTGTAAGTGTCCGAACCTCATGTATAATGATTTAAATAATGTTATTGACTTATTCCAGAATCATACATATTTTTATGATATCATATATGGTCATATTATTAACTTCTTAGTAGTAATATTTCATTGCTACTTGTTATTCGGGTGTTTATAACTTTTTGTTCTTATGCATGTTTTGTCGAATAAATTATTATTCTTTACTTTAGGTTATAGATATCTCATTTCCAGAATGGTATTAGTTTAATATATATCATATTAATTCATTCAATTCATTTATATAATCATTATGGAATGAAGATCATGTAGAACGAGTCGCATCACATCGTGGAGACGGTATTCCGTACGTACGCACGAGTGATGATATCATTCCTATGATCGTGGAATTGTATTGGAGTACATTTATACTATTTCAGAATCAATATCACTTTATAATAATCATATATAGTTACTCATTACACCATTATACCCATCCTTGTAGGGTGATTGTGGAAAATAGATTACACCACGGCGTGGAGACGATATTCCGTACGTACGCACGCGCAATGATTTCATTTTTCCGTAGGATGGATAGAAGGTGAATTAGGGTTGTTTCATATTTATAATAACATATCAGTATGTAAGTAATAATGATGTTATTACATTATCATGAAACAACTATAGAAGAAGAAGTTTAAGAAGAAAGAATTATAAAGATCGGTAATGGATATTACCTATTCTTTGAAACGCCTCTTTGAATCCTCCACTTAGGGAACTAATATTAGACTTTGAAGAAGACCAGGACCTCTAGGATTATTCTAGGGAAGTGGAGAAGGGATTTTGGCAGGGTTTGGACGAGCTTGAGTGCTCAAATTGGTGTGAGCAGGTGGGGGAGTAGGTGTCCTTTTATAACGGAGCAGAGGGGCACCTTAGGAATATCTCAAAATATTATTTTTTATTAAAGTCAAAATCGGTTTATAATGGTTCCAAAGGGTATTATTTCGAAGCTAAAGTGGGGATGGGTCGAAACCCTATCATCCAATATGATTTAGACATGTTTAGGTTATTATTTTAACCTTATCAATTAGATTTAACTCTACGTTAAATAATTTAACTTTTACCGTGTCTTTTTGTTTTCTTACACTATATGGTTAATACACTTACTATAAAATTCCAAACGAATCCCAAATTGTTTATTATTAACATATATATCCTTATCTAAGTAATTTGGCCGAACCTTAGATTTTTAGAAATAAAATAACAATTAATAATATAATATTTTATTTAAAAACTATTTTGTGTCAATTTTGACACTATTTGATATATGATTTTTGTGAAAGTCATAACAGAATTATTTGTTCAAAAAAAGTTGATTAAATCAACACTAATATATCATAGTAACCTATAAAATTAGTGGAATTCATAAAAAGTCTCAAATTACATTTATTTGGGTATTTATAACATCAATTATGTTAACATTTCCTTAAAAGGGTAATTACTGCATCATTGTTGTGTCATAAATAAATTAATATATTTAAAGTCAAAAAATTATAAATAAAATAAAATTATGTAGTAAATCGTTTTATCCTTCTAATGAATATTTGTAATCGAATTTATCTTATGTATAAACCCATATTAAAAATGGTTTAGTTATTAAACTTTGATTGAAACTATTTTAACTATTCACTAAATAAAATAATATTAAATGTCATAATCTAATACAAGTGGACCTAAATGGTCATATTATATTCATAAGGTTGTTTTTGGTCGAATTACATTTATCCAATAGAATTAGTACATCTGTTAGGGTAATAGTAATATCATATTTACCCTTAGTTACCCTATTTACTATTAACCGCGGTAAAAAAAAGTAAAAAGTTACTATTCACCAAATATTATTTAATCTCATTGAACCACATTTTGGTCCTTGATATTAACCGTGTCTCTCGGATTTTCGAAATTCCACTCACAGAAGTGGTAAAATTAAGTTTTATGAACAATTCAGTTTTTTTTAACTACCACTTAGTGGTTTCACTATTAATCAAAAATTGAAGTTTTTCAGGAAAATGCCAAAATTTCACCCTAAGATATAATTGATATTCCGAATAAAAAAATGATTTATATTTTACAAAATTCCCAACATATATGTTTTATTAATTAATTTTATAATTAATTTCTGCTGTCACAACAAATAGCGTGTTTTTAAGAGATAATAACTATCAAAAGATTGACACTTGTCTGGTTTAAATGTGAAATTATATCCAATGACCAACATTGTATTAAATGGAAAAAATATATTCTAAATATACTTTAAAACCACCCAAATTAATTACTTATCACTATTATTTATTTCGATTGAAAAATTTGTTTGTAATTAAAATTTAGTAATTTTCACTATTCATCAAAATATGAAAGTTATCTGAAAATTACCAAAATTTTACCCTAAGCTAATTTCGATATTCCAAATACAAAAATGAATTCCATTTTGAAAAATATAATTTACAAATTTTCCAAAAGTGGTTATTACTATTCATAACGGCTAGTTTTAATAATATTTTAATAGCATATCGTTGTTTAGCGAATCTTGGTGTTGCGTACAACACACGCTATCGTGGAAGGTCGCGATTGCGTGTAATTCAAGCCAGGTCAGAGATGTGTGTTGTGAAATCTCCTTTTGGTGTAGCGTATAACACAAGAAATTAATGAAATTAAAAAGATTATTTTTCATAAAATATCGGGGTGTTACATTATACCCCCCTAAAATGAATTTCGCCCTTGAAATTCGTCGGGGTTATAAATGGTTTACAATTTGAAATTTTCTTTGATAGAAACCCACATCGTAAAAAGGAATACCAAAACATGGCTTTAATAACTAAAGTATGAAATTTAACGATTACCCAAATAAACTAATCACTGGGTTTCCACATAGGTGAAAATATGGATATGAAAGAAAAATCTAACCATCATGTTCTGATGGAGTGTGGTAGAGGAAATGGCTATGGAAAAGCCAACAATCACAAATCCATAAATTTGTGACGATCTATGGTACCATCTGATTAATCAGATATAAGAGAACTAGGACAACATTTTTTGTTTTCAAGATCGTTTCCCTAAAGTTGAAGAATTTGAATTAGAATAAATACTTACTTTATTTTGGTACAATCCCACTGTTGTTCGTGCCATGAACAATTTCCACTTCATCTCTTAAATAAATGAAGTTTAATTAATTATTCGTGATGTGTTAGCAGATCATGTGATAGAATGATGGGTCATTCCATCTCTTTCAAACAAAAGGTTAGAAAAAGTTATAAGTCCATCTTATGGTTAATCGTATATGGTTCCAAAAATGAACTTATACTTCATATATCATACTGCTTAATATAATAAAACTAGTTTATACTAACCAGGGACTTCCAGTAGGACAGTGGTAGGTGATAAAGGCTAGTCGCACTTCGGTTGTGTGTTAGATTCCCACAGCCTTGTCCGACGCGATGGGCTGTCGCCCGTCCTGCAGGTTGTCCTTTTTCTAAAATTATATTACTATAACATCCCATCAATAATATCGAAAAAACATCTATCCTTAAACAATACTAACTTATGTCCAACATAATCCATTCCAATCTTTAGGCTTATCCATAATACTTCAGTCCACTCTCATAATATAGTGAAAACGATTACCAAAGATTTAATACCATCGTTGATCCCCATATATCATAAGATATGTCTTGTTGGTCACATTCAAAACATTCAAAGGCCTTAATCATGTATTCTTTTGAATACCCATTGAACCTTAGTGAAAACATGAATGCAGTTAAAAGTTAACACCTTCCACATACCAAAATCCTCAAAATTCTATATACTCAAACCATGATATCACTTAGTCCTTTTATCAATCATGAGCTCATGAATACTGTTAAACATTTCATTTTCTCATTTTCCCGTCATTATGCGCATATCGTCTTATTTCCAAAAATATCTCAATCACTGTGAATACCACATTAGACTAACACATAAATATTCCAATACTTTATGATAAAACATTATTTTGGAATCCCATTACATAAACACTTAATCATTCCACCACATCATTGTCATATTCAACATCGCCAATAGTGATCGAATGTGACGTCCCTTTTCCCTTTGCCTTAAGTGGTTGCTCATGTTGATCATCACTAACCCTTGGATTAGGGCATTTATTAGCATAATGCCCCATTTCCTTGCACTTGAAGCATTGAAGTGTTGGTGGTTCATTCTCTGCAGTGTTTACATTATTCACATCATTAGAAACCCTTTTTCCATTACTTCGACACTCAGCTACTCGATGACCTTTTTTTCCACACTTAAATCATTTTATAGTCCCTTTAAGACAATCTCCACCACGCTTCTTTCCACACTTTGTGCATAAGGAAACATTCATCTTCTTTTCATTATTATTCTGAGATTTCTCCTTGAACTCCATCTTTCGTTTATTGTCAAAACCATGAGATGGATATGTAAAACCAACTTTATTTTCTACCTTGATAGCACAACGCACAATTTCATCATAGCTACTGAAGTCTCTTATAGCTAATGCCCTTAGAAGACTTGGTTTTAAGCCACTTAAAAATCGATCAACTTTACTTTCAGGTTGGATGATAATGTCAGATGCATACCTTGCAAGTCTTGTAATATTCGCTTCGTATATACCAACAGATTCATCATCCTTCTGCTTCAGCTCAAGAAACTCCTTTTCCATTATTGTTCGAAGAATACGAGGGAAGTACTTACTGAAAAACAAGTTCTTGAACTCGTCCCATTCCATGGACTCAATTTCATCTCTTGGCCTCGTATTCTTGATAAGATTCCACCATTGATCAGCTTCACCTTCCAAATGATATAATGCTAAGATGACTTTATCATGCTCAGAACATTGAAGAACTGAAAATATCTTTTCAGTGGTACTTATCCATTGTTCAGAAACAAGTGGATCGGAAGACCCACTGAAAGAATGTGGACGTTGCCTCATGAAGGACTCAATATAATATTGTTCCCTTCTCTGCTCATTTGGAAGTCCAGAATGATTCATAGCTTGTGTAAGTATAGCAATAATATTTTTCACTCCATCTCCAATAACATTTGTTTGTTCAGGAGGGAAATCATTGCATTGTCCATTGCATTGATCAACACGTTTCCTTCGGGTTCCAGCCATCGTCTAAAACCCAAAAAGAATAGTGTGAGAGGAAAAAATCATGCTAGGGAAAACAACATAATAAAGGGGGATTACCTTCAATATCTAACATCTTAGGTTTAATTATATGATCGTTAGAGTAATTATAGTACTATAACCTATACGTATAATTATCCTTAGAGACATCCCTAGACATACCTTATAAATATCTCTAGGGATCTCACTAAAGTTCTCGCATCCTAGTTTCCAAAGGTTGACTAAACCTTTCCTCTGATACCAACTGTAGAGACCCGATGCCTGATGTACATTGACATTACATTACATTTGCGGAATACTTAGTACATAACAAAAACACACACACAAGGATCGTAATAGTTTAGTGTCTTAGGAAACTCGGAATATAATCTTCTAATCCTGGTGAAAGATATTCAACATCTCCCATAAAGATCTTCTTTTTTTAAATACCTAAAACCTTTCTTTATATCCTGGGGAAAAGTAAACATAAAAGGGTGAGCTCAAATGCTCAGTAAGGGTAAACAAAATAAATGTCATTCACATCATATACATAAGAACATAACTTTTGGAAATCTTAACCTGCAAAAAAATCATAATTTCATAACATGGGATAAATCATAGTAGTGAAAGGTAAACCCCAATAATCATAACTTAAAACATGAAAATTTGTGGCATACACACACAATCATAAAGAATCATTTCTTGTTAGTCAAGACTCATTGCCAAGACTATCTTAGAGGTCAACGTCCCTTTCTGAACCGAGTTACCCTCATTTCAGTCCTGCTTCACTGAACCGGTATAACCTACCGTTCCAACCATGTATATCTCATGAGATATAAAATCTTTACCCAATTCATTGGAGGGAGATATAGGTCCCACCCATCTCATAATGATACCATTCTTATGTGTACCACAAAATCATAAATCATACATCATTGTATAACCCATGTAATACAAATGGGAATCTTAAACATCATGACATCATAAAACAATTCATATAAGATAAAGGAATTCATAAAAATAATTCCATCACAACATAATCCAATCAATGTAATAATAGGGATAAAAACAGAACCCTTTATTATCTTAGATGGAAAATACTTTTGATAAAACACTTGAACTCCATTCTCGAGGAAAATATCATTTCTACTTAAAAAACATTTTTCCTTTCTTAACATGTCATAAAATTTTAAACAAAAAGAAGTTGATTAAAAATAAACTTGAAAACTTGTAAAGGAAGATTCTTGGAAATAATGCTTTAAAAATACATACATGCCGTATAAGTTAAAAAAACATTATTCTCGTACTTTTGTTGGAAAAGTCAAAAAGTACCTCGTACGAAAAACGACAAAAGATTCCTTTCATATCTTTTACTAAAAACTCACCGAAGGGTAAAATTCGATTTAAAAAATTGTAGGTGGATGGAAATAATATTACATATTGAGGAAACATAGATGTGGATGATAAAATACACCCCAGTAAATGCCAAAGTATAAACAATCTCGGATAAAATGAGATTGTGATATTTCCCTTACCTTAGGTCCGACTTTCTTTGTAAGTGTACGAACCTCCCGTATAATGATTTAAATAATGTTATTGACTTATTCGAGAATCATACTTATTTTTATGATATCATATATGGTCATATTCTTAGCTTCTTAGTAGTAATATTTCATTGATACTTGTTGTTTGGGTGTTTATAACTTTTTGTTCTTATGCGTGTTTTGTCGAATAAATTCTTATTATTTACTTTAGGTTATAGATAACTCATTTCCAGAATGGTATTAGTGTAATATATATCATATTAATTCATTCAATTCATTTATATAATCATTATGAAATGAAGATCATGTAGAACGAGTCGCATCACATCGTGGAGACGGTATTCCGTACGTACGCACGAGTGATGATATCGTTCCTATGATCGTGGAATTGTATTGGAGTATATTTATACTATTTCAGAATCAATATAAATTTATAATAATCATATATAGTAACTTATTACACCATTATACCAATCCTTTTAAGGTGATGGTGGAAAATAGATTACACCACGGCGTGGAGACGGTATTCCGTATGTACGCACGCGCGGTGATTTCATTTTTCCGTAGGATGGATAGAAGGTGAATTAGGGTTGTTTCATATTTATAATGACATATAAGTATGTAAGTAATACTGATGCTATTACTTTATCATGAAACAACTAAAGAAGAAGAAGTTGAAGAAGAAATAATTTGAAATGATCGGTAATCGATATTACCACTTCTTTGAAACGCCTCTTTGAATCCTCCACTTAGGGAACTAAGATTGGTCTTTGAAGAAGACCAGGACCTCTAGAATTATTCTAGGGAAGTGGATAAGGGATTTTGGAAGGGGTTGGCCGAGCATGAGTGCTCAAATTGGTGTGAGGAGGAGGGGGAGGAGGTGTCCTTTTATAAGGGAGGAGAGGGGATCCTTAGGAATATCTCAAAATATTATTTTATATTAAAGTCAAAATCGGTTTATAATGGTTTCAAAGGGTCTTATTTAGAAGCTAAAGTGGGGATGGGTCTAAATCCTATCATCCAATAGGATTTAGACAAGTTTAGGTTATTATTTTAACCTTATCAATTAGATTTAACTCTAAGTTAAATAATTTAACTTTTACCGTGTCTTTTTGTTTTCTTACACTATATGGTTAATACACTTATTATAACATGCCAAACGAACCCCAAATTGTTTATTATTAATATATATATCCTTATATAAGTCATTTGGCCGATCCTTATATTTTTAGGAATAATATAAGAATTATTAATATAATATTTTATTTAAAAACCATTTTGTGTCAATTTTGACACTATTTGATATATGATTTTTGTGAAAGTCATAACAGAATTATATGTTCGAACCAAGTTTATTAAATCAACAATAATATTTCATAGTAACCTATAAAATTAGTGTAATTCATAAAAAGTCTCAAATTACATTTATTTGGGTATTTATAACATCAATTATGTTAACATTTCCTTAAAAGGGTAATTACTGCATCATTGTTGTGTCATAAATAAATTAATTTATTTAAAGTTTAAAAATTATAAATAAAATATCATTATGTAGGAAATCGATTTAGATTTCCAATGAATATTTATAATCGAATTTATCTTATGTATAAACCCATATTAAAAATGTTTTAGTTATTAAACTTTGATTTTAACTATTTTAACTATTCATTAAATAAAATAATATTAAATGTCATAATCTAATCCAAGTGGACCTAAATGGTAATATTATTTTCATAAGGTTGTTTTTGGTCGAATTACACTTATCCAATAGAATTAGGACATGTGTTAGGGTAATAGAAATATCATATTTACCCTTAGTTACCCTATTTACTATTAACCGCGGTAAAAAAAAGTAAAAAGTTACTATTCACCAAAAATTATTTTCATCTCATTGAACCACATTTTAGTCCTTGATATTAACCCTGTCTCTCGGATTTTCGAAATTCCACTCACAGATGTGGTAAAATTAAGTTTTATGAACAATTCAGTTTTTTTTAACTACCACTTAGTGGTTTCACTATTCATCAAAATTGAAGTTTTTCAGAAAAATGCCAAAATTTCACCCTAAGATATAATTGATATTCCGAATTAAAAAATGATTTCTATTTTACAAAATTCCCAACATATAAGTTTCATTAATTAATTTTATAATTAATTTCTGCTGTCACAACAAATAGCGTGTTTTTAAGAGATAATAATTATCAAAAGATTGACACTTGTCTGGTTTAAATGTGAAATTACATCCAATGAACAACATTGTATTAAATTGTAAAAATATATTCTAAATATACATTAAAACCACTAAAATTAATATTTTATCACTATTAATTATTTCGATTGAAAAAGTTTTTTTTTAATTAAAATTTAGTAATTTTCACTATTCATCAAAATATGAAAGTTATCCGAAAATTACCAAAATTTTACCCTAAGCAAATTTCAATATTCCAAATCCAAAAATGAATTCCATTTTGAAAAATATAGTTTACAAAATTTCAAAAAGTGGTTATTACTATTCATAACGGCTAGTTTTAATAATATTTTAATAGCATATCGTTGTTTAGCGAATCTTGGTGTTACGTACAACACACGCTATCGTGGAAGGTCGCGATTGCGTGTAATTCAAGCCAGGTCAGAGATGTGTGTTGTGAAAGCTCTTTTTGGTGTAGTGTATAACACAAGACATTAATGAAATTATAAAGAATATTTTTCATAAAATCTCGGGGTGTTACAATAGAAGCTCCATGAAAATAATGAATTTTGATAATGTAAAAATTATTTTATTCAATATAGGTTAAAATAAAAAATTCTTCCCATACTTTTTTCAGAAAGGTCAAAAAGTCCCACATTAGGAAAATGAAAAAATATTACACTCACACATGGCTAAAACGGACAATAAACCATCATAAGAAAATGGTAATAATAATTTTGATTCTTTTTAAAGAACATTTAAATAGATGAAAAATACATACATATAATCATGGGTAATATAAACACCACAGAAAATGAACATGTGATTTATAAAGCATGTGTCCCACATAAATAAAAGTGCGACAAAATAATCCCTTACCTTCAGTCTAGTTTCCTTCATACATGTCTATACCTTCTATATATGTGTTTAAATAATTTTATTAAATTCTACTAGAATCCTATTAATTTTTGATGATATCATATATGATCAAATTATCAACTTTTTGTTAGTAAAATTTTATTATTACTCATTATTTGGGTATTAATGGCTTCGTTTTCTTATGCATGTTTTGGAAAATAAATTCTATTTATCATTATTAGGTCATAGTTATGTCATTAAAAAATGATATTAAAATAATATATACCACATTTATTCATTCAATACTTTTATAAAATCATTATCTAATGGACATCATGTAGTAATAATCACATAACATTGTGGAGACAGTATGTCGTACGTACGCAAGAGCAACAATATAATTCCCATAATTATGAAATTATATGGTATTGAATGAAATATAATTTGTTCTAGAGTCCATATAATTTTATAATAATAACATATAGTTTTTGTTTCCATCATTATACACATCCAAATAAGGTGGTGGTGAAAAACATATTACACCATAGCTTGGTAACGTTATAGCGTACGTACGCACACGTGGTGATTTAATTTTTCATTGGATTGATAGAAGGTGACATATATTTTTTCAATAATAATAACATATCATTATATAAGATTTAATGGATTTATTAATTTATAATGGAAACAATTCATGAAAATTATTTAGAAGAAGAATGAATTTTGAAAGAATCAGTAAAGTAGATTAATTCCTATTCGATGAGCTTCATCTAGATCTCTTATTAAATGCAAAAGATTTGGACTTTTGAGAAGACCAGAACATATGTAATATGTATATGTTAGTTAATAATGGAAATAGGACATCAATATATGAGTCTTATAGCTCAATGTTATGTTAATTTGTGAGCGATGATGTTCCCTTTTATAATTGAGGTGAGGTGCACATTTGGAATCTCAAAAAATATAAATTTATAATTAAATAAAATCACATCCAAAAAGATCATAATGGTCCTAATTGTTAATATTTTATGAGATTTTATTGTAATATCATAAACCAATAAATTCTAGACATGTATTTCATTCCATTTAAATCTTATCATTTTAATTTAACACTTTGTTATTCTTTTTCATTTTAACTTGGGTAAGAGATATTTCAATATTTAAAGGGTAAAACATTTACGTATTTGATGTAAATTATATTATAAATAAATTATTTGTATCATTTAATACTATATCATAATTATTATATATATATTTAATATTTTTTGTGATTCTAAAATAATTTAGTAAAACATTATTTTGAAAAAAATATCAATAGTGTCCATTTTGAGACTATTCATATCTTGGATTTTTAAAATTTCAAGATAAAATGTTATCCTAGAAAAAAATATTCTATTATATCTATAATGGTTCGATATATTCTATAAAAGTAATTTTATATATTAATTATACAAAATTATAATTATTTTAATATTTTCAATAACATTAATTGGATATTTCCATTAATAAAATAATTTCACCATTTTTTTGGGTAATTAATTTATATACTTTATTGTCAAATAACAATGAAAAATAAAATAAAAAGTTTAAGATAAATCTCATAGATTTAAAAATAATAATAATAGTCAAATATATATCCCGGAAAATCCTACATTAAAAATGTTATGTTTAATGAAACCTGAATGTGAAAACATTATCATAACATTAAATTAAATATTTGAAGTGTCATAATATATTATATAATTCTCTGAATACTTAATAACTCTACCATTTTATGATTATGGTCGATATATATTCTACCAATAATATTTGGCGAAGTTTTTGAGTCTTTTATTCGCTATTATCCTTTTAATAAAATTTATTCATTTATTTTTCATCAATTAAATAATTTTTGTATCATCATTTTATAGCCCTTTAAGGTAATTATATAATCTATAAATTTTTCAAACAAACTAATATGATGTCTATAGTTTCATTATATTTAATCAGACTATTTATTATTGATGTTTTATCATGTTCATCACTATATTAAATTATTACACTTATAAGAAATAAGAGGGTTACATTTTGTCAAATTTTTTATTTGAACAATATTAATATCATTTCCATGTAAAAAATATTTTCAAGGATTCAATACCAATAATTCAGAATTAATGGTCTATGTTTTCTCAAACAATATCATTTTGGTAGGTGTTAGAGTAATGTTTTTGTCCTTATCATATTAATTTGTTACATAAATTACTTGATTTACCTTTAACTGCATTAAATAAGATTTAATGTAGTTATTATTCATAATATCCAAGAAAATAAAAGTAAACTATTAAAATAATTTCGACACAATGACTCCAAATATAGAATCCATTTTTATAAATTTTATGCACATAATTTGTAGTAATTAAATTTAAATTAATCACATTTAAGGGATGAGAAAATGAATTTTTAAAATGTAAAAACCATCAAAAGATTGACTTGTGTTTAGATAAAATAACATTGTGAAATTACTTACAATTACAAACATTGTATTAATTGTTAAAAAAATAATGTAATTTACTTTAAAAATAACTAAAATTATAATCTAAAAATATATATAAATAAGATGAAGAATCCATTTTGAATTAAAATACAGTATTTTTCCCTATTCATTAAAATATAAATGTTATCAGAAAAATACAAAAAATCAATAAAAAATAAATGTTGATGTTATTCATCCAAATAAGAATTATATTTTATTTAAATGGAATTTATAAAAGTTTCAAAAACTATATTTAAATTGGGTTCTCCATCCAAAGGTGGCCAAACTTTATTTTTTAAAAATTACTACTTTTATCTAGAAAATGGATTTTGTTCTTATATCATATCTAGAAAACATATAATACGAATTTTAAACATTATATTGAATATATTACACATATATTTCATTATTAAAATCTATAAAATGTGATTTTATTATTTTATAAACTCAACTTAACTTAGTATTTCATGAAATGTATTCAATCAAAATAACTAGAAATTCTATGTAACACAAACCTAGCATAATATTGCATATACCACAAGCTAAGTCAGTATAGTGTATAGTGAAATATTATATTGGTTTATAATACAAAATAATAAAATATAGAAAAAATATATCTTATAGAATTCTTGTGAGTTATATTATACCCCCCCTTAAAATGAATTTCACCATCAAAATTCGTTTCGGTTATAAAAGGAATAATAATTGAAAGTTTCATTCATTGAAACTCACATAATAAAAATAAAGTCTTTAACTTCCTTTTAAGAATAAATAGTAGGAAAATAATATTTACCCAACGTAACTCGTGACTTGGTCTCTACAAAGAAGAGCATAGGAGAAGATTTGGACAAGGATGAATAGTGTTAATGACCATAGAGATTGATAAAGATTACATATCATGAAAAGTGGGTGATCTAGAGAATGTTATCAATAAAAAATCATAAACAAATGAATCATTAAATAGTTCATTTATATCATCAAAAATATTGATAATATGACACACTATTATCTCACTATCTATTTTCCTAATGTTGTGGAATTTTTATGAGATGATATACTTACTTGATTTGAGAATAATCTCTTAGTTTTACAAGCTTTAAAAAATTTCCACTTCATATATTATTCAAAGAAATTAATTTTGATTTTACATTCTTGATAGATTAGAAGATCATACGATCCATAAAGAGATTTATAGGTCATTCTATCTATCTCAACAAAAAGCATACCACATGTTATTATATATTCATAAGTCCGCCTATTGTGAGGTAATAAATTAATCTAAAAAACATCATATAGAGTTTAACATATATTATCTAAAAATTTATGACCATATAATCCTTATGAAAGACAGAAATTATAATCATTAGAAAGGTGTACACTAACTCACCTTAACATTTATCCCCATATATCATATGGTATCTCTTTTTTGTCACATACCATTAATGTGATCACCATTATCATGTATTCTCTTGATTCATTGTAATAAATTGAATTACCATATATCCTTATTGAAAAGATTCATTTATAATTATTCCAAAACTTATTGGATATATTCCTTAAGTCACAAAAAAAATTATACTTCATGCATGTTATCATAACCCTGATAATAAATAATATGTAATTATTTCCCATGAAACTAGGATCATCCAATTCACATATTATAATCCATCATATCTTTACCCAAGAATCATTATCATAATATAAGGGGAATATTGCGGGTTAACATTCTCTTAATCATGTGTTATCCAAGTATATCACCTTACCATTAAATCACTTTTCTAGGTCATTATAAATATTCAACATATCTTCTAGAATCCTTACTAAAAAAACTTATACTAGAAAACACATATATATTTCCTGATGTAAATAACATAATATTTGAATTATAAAACATATACCCCTCAATTATCAGACTTTATTCGTAAACAATTACTCAGTATCGATCATATTAGTCTTTCCTAAAATATGAATCATTTTTTAAATTTCTTCTACCTTATTTTAACCAAATTTGTTCGGTTTAAAGTAAACAATGATGCTAAATCTTCCCATACCTTTCACATATCATTTATAATCTTTATATCGTGAGTATTATTACAAACACACACACCACCATCGTGATTTTTATTTATGATATTTCAATATATGTTTTCAGTTTTCATAATTCACATACCTTTCACATTTTAAACATTCAATGTAAACTATGTTCTATCTGGTTCTTTAAATTGACTAAGACCCAAAATATACTTGTGAGAAATACATTTCAGATATTAGAAACATATAAGTAAGATAAATTAAATAAAATATTTTAATCAATTCAATATTAGTTTTAATCCAACGTTATTCATGATTATCACAAAAACACTATCATTATATCCTATAATAATATTATCCGTAGTAAATCCCAAGAGAAACACTTCGAAATATTTATATGGATCTCACAAATATTTTCACATCCTAGTATCCAATGTTTGACTAAAACATCTCACTGATACCAACTATAGATACCCAAGATGGATGTACAAGAAATTTATATCATTTTTTAGAAATAAATATTACATTACACAAATATATGCTCAAAGAACATATTATTTAAGTACCTTTGGAATCTTAGAACACATTATTATAATTTTGTGAAATATATTCAACATAACCCATAAAGATATTCCCCTTTAGTTTTCATAACTAAAACATTTCTATATGACTTTGGGAAAAGAAAACATATGAAATGGGTGATCTCAAATGTTCATTAAGAGTGAACAATGAAAATATCTAGCCTTAGAATGAGAAAACAAGGACATAACTTTTGAAAAGCATACCATGTATAACAAATATCAATATCATGTGTCGTGAAATAAATCGTTTAAATTCATACAGAATAAATCTTAAATGAACATGAGTCGTGAGAAAATAAATTTATTATCAATCATTGAATTGTGGAAAACACATAATCATAGAAATTCATTTACATATTAGTTAGGGATTATTTCCCAGACCATCATATTGGATAATATATATTACTGATCCATGTTCACTAATAATTATAGACCTGTTTTACCAAATTGGGTTTACTTCCCATTCTTGCCCTATAATACCAAACTGAAATCATTTCTTATTCCAGCATTGTTTGCCTCATGAGATATAAATATTGTTCCAATTCATTGGATGGAGATATAGGTCCCAAAATCTCATAAGGAAATAATTTTTACGTATTCCATAAAAACATAAATCATTCATTATAGTATAACACAAATAATAAAATAGGTTTCTAATACATCGTTCCATCATAACATAATCAATGTAAAACAACTAGATTTTTTTATACAATTAAAGAAACCATCAGAATAATTAGGATATTATAATTGAAGAATAACCCTAATAAAGAGTTCCATATTAGATAGAAAATATTTTAGATAGAAAACTTGAAATTAAATATAGATGAAAATATCATTTTTTTATTCAAAAATGATTTCTTTTCTCAAAATGTAACTTAATTTAAAAATAAATGAATTTATATGAAAATATCCTTGAAATATTGTAATGGAAGATTCTTGGAAATTTTGTGATATGAAAATTCAAAAATTCAATCATTCCAAATAATTTAAAATAAAACATTATTCTAGAACATTTTTCAGAAAGGTTAAAAAGTAACTCGTTTGAAAAATGACAAAATATTCCCTTCACACAAGGGTAAAAATGACTTTAATAAATCGTAGAAAAATATTATAAATTATTTGGATTTTTTTTTAAAAATGGATATGGATGAAAACTATTCCCCAAAAAATAATTATATATAAACATGGGTATTATAAATAGTATAGAAAAGATACATGTGATGTATAAAGCATGAATCCCACAAAAATAAAAGTGAGTCAAAATAATCTTGTTCCTTCGGTATGAGATCTTTTATACATGTAAGAACCTCATGTATAAGTTTTTAAATAGTTTTATAAACTTATTAAAGAATATTATTCATTTTTATGGTATCATATATGTTTTTATTATCATCTGTTATTAGTAACATTTCATTATTACACATTATTTGGGTATTAACAGCTTCATTTTTTTGCATGTTTTGTTGAATAAGTTATGATTATCCTTCTTAGGTCATAGTTATATCATCTAAAAATTATACTTACAAAATATATAACATATTTATTCAATTTATAATTTCATATTATCATTAATTAATGGATATAATGTATAATGAATCACATCGCATCAGTGAGATAGAATGGAATACATACTCATGAGTGATGATATCATTCCCATAATTGTCTAATCATATGGAATTAAATGGTACATAATGTTTTTCGGAATTCATATAATGTTATAATAAATATATATAGTTATTATTTCCATAATTATTTCCATCCAAGTATGGTTGTGGTGAAAAAAAATATTACACCATGACGTGGAGACTGTAATTCGTACGTACACACATGTGGTGATTTCATTTTTCATAGGATGAATAGAAGGGGAAATATTTTTGTATCATAATAATAAAATCTCAGTATAAAATTGTTACTAGTTTTAATCATTTATAATTTAAATAAATCATGAATAAGAAGTATTAGAAGAAATATATTTGAAAGAATATGTAGAGAAGATTAACTCTTCTTCGATGATCATCCTCAAGATCTCCGCTTAAAGGCAGTAGAATTCATCTTATGAGGAGACCAGAACCTCTAGAATTTATATAGTTAAGTTTATAAAGGAAATACTAATGAAATAGAAGTTATTTTAGGATCAAAGTTAAATTTTTTTTGAGGTACGATGTTCCCTTTTATAATTGAGGTGAGGGGAACATTTGGAATCTCCATGTATATTAATTTATACTAAAATAAAACCCTTTCCAAAAACATAACAAATGTCCTAATTTATATGAATAGATGATATAAGGTTGAAATATCATCAAAAAATAATTTTTTGGAAAATTGTTATTTCCATTTGACCCATATCATTTTAATTTAACACTTAGTTATTCTTTTTCATTTTAACAATTGTAACAAATATTTCAATATTAAAATGGTAAAATATTTACTTATTTGATTTCAATTACATTATACATAAACAATTTAGAAAATTTTATATCATATATATAATTATTATATATTTTTAAAATGTTTTATGATTTTTAAATACTTCAATGAAACATTATTTTCCCCCAATATGAATAGTGTCAAATTTTACACTATTCATTTCATTGATTTTTAAAAATATAAAGATTCAAATTTTTCCTAGAAAAAAAGTATTTTATTATATACCTAAGAGTTCAATGTAATAATTAAAACTAATTTTATTTATAAAATAAAAAAATTATATTTATTTTAATATTTTTAATAGAATAAATTTAATTTTTCCATTGATAAAATAATTTAACATCAGTTTTCTGTTTTTATTTAATACTTTTATTTTTGAAGAAAAATTAAAAAAATGATATGAAGAAGAAAAATCCCCATGATTTCACAATAATACTTTTTTATGAATATAGATCTAGAAAAATCCTACATTAAAATGTAATATTTAGTAAAACCTGACTACGATAACATTATCATCACATTATATAAAATATTTTAAGAGTTTTAATCTATTATCTTTGTATCAAACTGGTCAATAACTCAACCCTTGTATGATTATGATCGAGATATACTTGACTAATGAGATTTGATCTTGTTTTTGTGTCTTTTAATGGTTATTATCATTTTAATGAAAATTATTTTGATTGTTTTCATCAAATAAAAGATTTCTCCATCAAGATTATATAAGAATCTAAAGTAATTATTTATTATATAAAATTCTTAATTTATTACCATGATTTTTATAATATTATTAGATTTCTGGGGACTTTTAATTATATAAATATTGTTATGTTTATCACTATATTACAATTATTATACATATAAGAAATAATAGGGTGATATTCGGTCACATTCATGTCACTTTCTTTCAGTTTAATAACATGTTTCTTATTTTCGTTGAACAATGTACCTTAAATGAGTAAATTCTAGTAATTTGGTGTTAAGGGTTTATTTTTACTCATACAATTGGATTTAGGTAGGTTTTAGGGAAATTTTTTTATCCTTATCATATAGTTTTTTACCAAAATTACCTGATTTACCATTAACTGTGTTAAATAAAAATTACCATAGTTACTATTCATAATATCAAAAAAAATCTTAACATAATTTTAACCAACTGATTCAAAATATGGATTCCATTTTTAAAAAATTGAGGAAAAAAAATCAGTAATTAAATTAAAATTATTCTTATTGGGGGAACAACAAAGTGGGTTTTTAAAAAGTGAAAACCATCAAAATATTGACTTTTGATTATATCAAATATCATTGATAAATCACTTCCAAGAAACAAATTTGGATTAAATGATAAACCCATAATATAATTATACATTAAAACTAATTAAAATGATAATCTAACAATATATATAAATTAGATTAAAAATAATTTATGAAATAAAATGGATCATTTTTCACGATACAATAAAATATGAAAGTAATCCTAAAAATACAAAAAAAAAATCCAAACTAAAATTTGATGTCCCAATTAAAAAAAAGTGTTTTTCCAAATTTAACTTATAAATGTGTCAAAAACAATATTTAAAATGGTTTCTCCATCAAAAGGTAGAAAACTACATTTTTTTATAAAATATTTCATTTATCCAAAAAATTGATTTTGTTCATATGTCATGTATAAAAAATATATAAGATGAATTTTAAACATTATATTGAATATATTACCTATATTCTTTATTAATTAATTAAATCTATCAATATTGATTTTGTTATTTTATAAACTCAATTAAACAAAGTTTTGTCTGAAATGAATTCTATCTAAATAAATTGAAATTCTTTGTAACACAATCCAATCCTAGTGTTGTGTAAACCAAAAGCTAATCCAGGGTTTTGTATAGCACAAGATTATCTTTTTGTAGAGTATAATATAAGACATCAAAGAAAAAACTATCTCATAAAAATCTCAGGGTGTTACATACACCCTAGTGAGATGAATAAACCTACCCATGATCATGAGTGTCCTATTGTTATGTATACACTCAAAACCTATTGTCATTATATATTTGGGTAGTTTTTTATTGTGTATTCTGATCAGAATGTCATGAAATATATTTTTAATTAGTTTTATTTTTACATTATATAGAGATGGTGGTTAGGGTATCTTCGGAATTTATATTGTGACATTGTATACACTCTTGGGAAAGGTAATGTGGTTGGTGATGCATTGAGGAGAAAATTACCAACCCAAGTTTTCATGGATTTGGTTGAGGAGTGGTCTCTGATGTTTTCATTACTAATTTGTTCTTATGAGTGGAATAGGTTGGTGAATAGGAGTTCATAGATTAAATTAAATTTGACTCTACTTTTTATGATCAAGTTCAACTTGAAATGGTGACATACACTGAGTTAAATAGATTTAGTAAAATCTTTTATAATGCGGGTCACCGGGTGAGTTGTTTCAATATCATTGTTGAGCTTTGGGATTCCATAGAAGGTCGGTAGTTCTGAATTCTATAATGTATTATTTTATGGATAGTGGACATTGGTCATGTTGGTTTGTTCACCCTAGGGCTTCTAAGATTTATTATGACTTGAGAAATATGTATTTTTTTCTCGGGATGAAGTAGTAGATTGCTTATTTTTTTCGCAAGGTGTCTGACTTGTTATAAAGTTAAGGATGAACATGAGATACCTTCTTTTTTATTACAACATTTACCCATTATAGTATAGAATTGTTATTAGATATCCATGAAATTCATTATTGGGTTTCCATGTAATTATAGTGGGAAGGATTCAATTTGGGTTATCATTGATCAACGTATAAAATCTTCTCATTTATTACATTTTAATGAAATGAAGAAGGTAGACTGTATTGAAGAATTTTTGGTTTGAGAGACTATCAGACTTCATAGGATTCCTTATGTTGTTCTATTAAATATGGAACAAGGGTTTACATCAAGGTTTTGGAAAGGTTTTTAGGATACAATGAGTTCCCAGTTGAAAGTGAGTATGACTTATCATCCACATACAGATGGACATAGAGAGGGATCTATCCACATTCTTGGGGATATGCTCCGGGCCTACGTGACTGATTTTGGTGGATATTCGGATAATAATTTTCCTTTTATTGAATTTTCCTTTTACAATAGTTATTAGAAATCTATAAATATGGCACGATTTGAAGAATTTTATGGACGACCATTTAGATCTCCCTTATGTGGGGTAGTGTTCAGAGAGTGGTCCTTATTTGGTATGAGTCTGTATTAAGATAAGATGGATGTACAGTTGATCTGAAGTAGGTTCTTCGCAAAAAAATTATTTCAATTTTTTTTTGGACCTTCATTATCATCCTCTAGGATTTTTGGATGGTGATTGGGGTTTTCTCATAGTTTCACCTTGCTTGGGACATCATTGGATGGGAAAGAATTGTTAGTTGGTTCTAAGGTTTTTATCCCCTTTGATATCATGAAAAGACTATCAATGGTGGAATATAGGTTGTACTTACAATCTCATTTAACTTTTATCCATATTCTGTTTTTGGTTTCAATGTTTAGGAGGTATCAACCAGATCATTCACATGTGATTGAATTGGAGGATATGATCATGATCCCAATTCCAATATTGTTGTGAAACTTGTTATGATTATGGATCGCTGGGATAATGTACTATGAGGTAAAATGATTCCATTATTTTGGGTAAGATTTGCGTGTAAATGGGGTATCCATGTTTCATTGGAGTGGGAATTATTGATAAATAATCATTTCCATTTTCCCTTTGTGAGTTTATAATCATGAGAAATTTCTAGGGATAGAAAGCCTTTATGGTGGGATGGTTGTGATGTTTCATTAATTTCTAATACGTACTTCTTAGACCTTGTTTTGAAATTCATTGTATGGGTATTGATTTGGGTTCCTTTTGAGAGTTTTTTTTTTAAATGCAATCCCTTGAGGATGTGTAAGGTTGCAAAATGTTAGGTAAAATCATGGGTTTTTTGACAAGAAATAATGATGCCAATCATGGTCTTCTGGAAGGGGGAATATTATTTCTCCAAACAATATAGACACCCCTCCATATAGTGAACCCCTATGTACAGGGATTATATATAGTTGGATCAGGATTAATTTAACTCTATGGCCAAACCGTGCTCCCCAAATAGAAGCTTTGTATTGGGAACATGGGTAAGCTTCATAGTTACTCCTATTCAAGAATACTCTCTAACAAAAATATCACATAGGTTATTAGTGATATAAATTTTTAATAAAAAGTAATCCATAACCTAGTTTAAAATATAATCACCAACTCATATTTTCTTGAACTAATCTTTCCAATGTTTTCTATATTTTTCTCTCTTGTGATTTTAGGCATTCCTCCATCCTTCTTGATGTATCATCTCATAGTATATTGCATTTTTATATATTTTTTCTATTTTCTTATTAGATTCTCCTTGGATGTATTCTCATATAAACATTTAAAACTCAAAGGGGATGTGTATTCTGGATATAAGTTGTTTGAAAATGGATTTATTTTTTTAATGTGGATATAAGAGTGTGAGGACCTGATCTACTCTTCCCTGGTCTATGTTGTCAAAGTCTAATAATTCATCCTATGTTATTGAAGTGTGAATTTTTATATAATGGTTTAATTCCATGAATTGATTATAATTATTGTAAAATTATTTTGGCCTTTTAATTTAATTTAATTTATTTTTTTAATGATTTTCCTATAAAAATACATGTTTTAAGAGATTTTTTCATCTAAAGGGGGTTTTCACCCCAAGTGTTTGATAAATTTCTTAAATGGTAGTTTCGATTCCAAATGGGTTGTAAATAACTATATATTATTGTATTTTATTTGAAAATATTTTTTAAGTCGTGATCATGGTTTTGAAATGGATTTTGTCAAACATGGAAAATTGAGAACCTTGGGTGTGTCCGGAATAGACATGTCACTCGTAGTGCATGTAATGCCACTAGAGGTTTTGTGATATCGACGGAATGTGGAAGGAATTTATACTAGTAAGTACCAATATATACCTTTTTGGGTTTATCTTATGTCTTGTATATATTCCCACATTCTTGGTCCAAATTTAGTGTGTTTTCTAATTTTTGGTATTTTTATCGCATGATGGGTTTCTCAATGGATTATAGCAAACATGTTTTCTCATAAGGTTGTATGTACAACATAGATTAACATGATGAATTATCCCATGGATATTTTTTTAAATTTAATAACTAATGTTTTATAGAAATTCATTCATTCTTTATCTCGTATAGTTTTCATATTCATTTATTAATGAATATGAAATGATTTTATTAAAAATTAAATGAAAATGACTTATAAATGGTATTGGATTTATCAAAATTGTCCATAAAACTGATTTCATTTTAAATACTAGAACTAGTGAATTTTTATTATTAGACCTTCTCTAGAATCTGTGGTGGTATCATTCATGGATTTATTCTCACACCCTAATTTTACATTTTGATGGTGGTATGCATTGTTTTGAAGGACTCAGGTAAAGGGAAGGGAATCTTATAGCATTCCAACTTCTCTTTTCATCATTAATTTCATAGAGGGATTGGTTGTTGGTCATGGTTGGTATCATAGAAAATCATTAGTCTTTTTTTGTCATACATTTTCTAGTTTATCTTTTTTTGGTTGTATGTATCTTGTTGTATCTATTTCTTCTTATTTTTAATCTAGTTGTATATCATCTTTTGGTTATATTCAAAATTGTTGCCACTATCTTTGTTAAACATCACCATGTGACATCCAGCTTTGGTGGATGCTTTTGTTTACCTAGGTTGGTCTGTTATAATGACTAATGAGAACTCCGTGTTATTAATTATGGATACTATTTATACATAAAATGTAGATAACATATTATGTGTGATTCAATGAATATATATGAAAATAATAAGAAATAGAAAGTTTGTAATGAAATATTGAATGAACTTGATACTACTCTGAAGAAAAACAACACACTATGTTTTGAGGGTGATGATGTAGATGAGATCAGGGAGAATTATAGATTAAATATAGTTAATCAATATAAAAAGTAGTGGGAATATATAAATAGGTTTAGTGACTTATTATTATGATAACCAATATTGAAAAAGTAAAAGATATATAAGAACAGATAATTAGAAAAGGTGCTGGAGGAAAGACAAACAATGATTATTTGTGTATATCAGATTTATTAAAACATTGATATTAATAATATTCTTGGGTTTTATGGTCATCTTATGAACAATTAATAAGGAAGGATGGTTATATAGATTCTAAATGAGATCTAGTTGATTAGTTGTATATAGATATTGGGTATCATGTATATTGGTAGATGGTCATAAATAAGTCAAAGACTCTAGTTTATAAGAAATACTAGATCACATGATGTGGATAAATACCTAATATGTTTGATGAGAATATTCAGTAATTAAATTAACTCTATAAACCGGTGAGATCCAGTATGAACATGTAAAACCTATTGGGATAGAGAATGAATTTTTAGGATATGGCCATAAGTGATATGGTGGTTCCTTGCCTATGAAGGTGATGACACCCCCCCACACACCCAACATATAATTTATAATTGATTATACTATAATTTTTTGACTTGGATGATCCCAAACACAACAAGTAATTTCCCACATCAAGTGAAAACCATCTAAATATTTTGTGTGCTATTTTTTACTTTTATTTCTTGATTTCATATGTTATATATATATAAGGTAAATTAATTAGATTTAATATTATCATAATAGAAAATAGGGTTTTAAATGTTTATAGGGGTTAAATATTAAATGGGAAATTTAATTTTGAAAAAATTAGTCACCCTAATTCAGCCCCCTGTCAGTTGATTACGCCCATTCTTTTATACTTCACCTTGGTTGATGAGTCATGAAAAATTGTCCAACAGGAATCCTCAGTTACGAGGTTGTTGGGATTTTTATTTTTATTTATCACAATTGTGGTTTTTCTATTTATTCAAGTATGATGTGTTGATTTGAGATCGTTATTTTGGGTTTTTCCTTCACATGTTGTGGAAAAAGGTGTGTTTTGATGCTTTTTTTTTGGAATTTATTGTCCACATAACATTTGAATACATATGTGTGATGGATTATTCACTGATGATTGTGGGTTTGTATTCATAATGTGTCAATGATAATCATATATTGTGTTTATATATATATCTTCTAGCTGACATTATACACCTTTTTAACATGTTTTTATTGAAAATTTATATGGGTTGTATTATGAGAATATTTCTTATGATGACAATAATTTACATTGATGTAGGTGATGTGTAGAAACCCTTGGTGGGTTACGTTTTGAATGGTATTCCACAATGATATATTATAATGGTTAGTTTACTCTTGAGATATTGTTCTAGATGGAAATATTTTTCCTTGATGATTTTATACCTTTGAGAATAAAAGAATTCTGGTATAGTTCCATAGGATTGTAAGATATAAATCACTAATTTAGTTTTTTATATTTAGGACATTTCTAGTGGTAGGGATTAATTAGATCCATAAACCTGTTTTATTAGGGTATGTTTTTTTAGGTGATAGTGGGAGTCTAACTAAATGATTGAGTCTACGGAATGGGTATCATGGATATACACATTTTGATTTTACATAATTTCTCAAGTAGTAAGTGATCATGCAGTTGTCCTTGGTATAAGTGTAAATTTATAGGTTCCTTGGAAGGGGACCGCTAAGAGTGAATATATGATTGTGTTGACATTAAATGGAGAAATTTGTAGCTATATTGTCATATAGGCCTATGTTCTATGGGGAATGACTAACGGAGGAAAGAGTTGATTTGTATTTCTAGTTAATAATGGACTATATAATTTTTTTTATTTTGGATGATATTTGGATAGGTATTGGAAAAGAACGTATGAGATTGTTCATAATGGTTCACTCTACCATGTATAGAGAAAACTGAGTGTTGTATTGGATTTTCAATGAAAACCCTATTGTGGGATGGTGGGTGCATGTTGGTTACATATATTACATATTTTGTTATATATTGATTGATTGGTCCTTGGGTTGATTTTTTGAGAATTGTATAGTTACTTGGGGAATACCAGGAGACATGTATGTACCCCTAAGTATTGACTTGTTGGTGAGTCCTAGGAGTTGAGCGGGTTGGTATGTGTATAACAACCCTTCCCTTTATTACACACTTAAACATGATTTATTACATAAAATTTCACTTGATTCAATAGTGAGTATTGGGAGGTATTGTGTATTTGTAAATTAGGAACATTATATAACAACATAGAACATAAAATAAAACATCATTATTGAAACCTTCTTTTACATGACCACAACATTATTTTGTACTTAGCATTGCATGGGATAACCTGAGGACATACATAAGAAAATAGTGAGATACAAATCCCAATAAGGTACTAATCAAGGAATAACCTGAAGAGTACAATAAATTTTATGAAATATGAATATCCATAGATCCTAAGATAAAAATGAACCTAAAGTTGTTATTTATCATGATTATCATAACATGGAGAAGTGGAAACAACATTTAACATGATATTAGCATGAGCCAAGACTCATTTCCCAATGAGCATGAGTAAACCCTAATTTTTCATGGATTATCATGTGTATATACTCATTTAAAATGAATTATAGTGAGGAAAAACTCTTTTCAAATGATGTATCACGACACTATTCTCTACCCAATATATTGGAGCACTTACAGGGTAAATCCTTTTAAAAAATTTCATTTCATGCATATGTGGTCCACATATATCATTCAACAAGGATTCATTAAACATCATAATTTTTTCAATGAATAAGATATTTGAAATACATAAATATAAGTCCCAAATAAAAAAGTACATGCTCATAAAGGTAAATACCCATTATAGATAATTGGGTATGGTATTCACTTATATGAGAATTTTGGCATGGGAAATATTGGTGTAACTTTGGTAGCATATCGACATCAAATATAAATCCTAAAATGTGTCTATGAGAGGTATATAAAAATTTATACATTAAATGGACATTAATGTGGTCATTTTACATAATATCCCAACATAATTAATGGAATTTAGATGCATAATATAATGTAATTGCTTGAATGTAAATGAGGAGAGATAAATTCCTTATGTGACTTCGGCATGGTAACAGGTATACATTTGGGGCGTTAATGAGAGATAAAGGGGTATATCATAATTATAACATAAGAAGGTAAGCATAGGAGAGTTTTTAAATAATACCCAATCCTTTTTAATTGAAAATAAAATGGCATAACAATATATGGAAAATGGATTTAAATAAGGAATGAAGGAAGGTGAGGATCCCTTACTTTGAAGATTGATCCCAAAGGCTTGGGAGAGGTTTAAGAGATGATTCTTCAGATTTAGGCACACCTTGGATGGATTAGATAGGGAGGAGGGAAGGGTTTGGTTGAGATCAAAATGGTTTTAGTGAAGAAGAATGGGATATTGAGTGGGTTAATATAGGAAAGGAGAGGGGATTCTTTAGTATTTAGGTTTTGGACAACACACATTAAACTAATCAAAACCGCAATCCATCCCATGATTTTTTCCCATTGTTTTTTAAAAATTTATGTGGAAAACATTATTTTATAAGGACACTATCTAAACTTATTAAAATAATATTCTTTCTTATTTGGAGGTGTGTCACACTCTCAAAGAAATCATTTTAAAAAGATAAAATGTTTTAAAAGTCTTGGAGGGTCCACTAAGAATTTGTAAAATAAATCAAACAAACATAAAATCACATTATTTTAAATTTAAAACATATATTGGCATAAAATACCTTTTATAGTATTTTATTAGAACATTATTTGGTCATTATTATATCATAAATTACATTATATATTTAAATAGTATTTAATTTGTACCCCAAATTTCTACTGCCTCAGAAAATTATGAAAAATTACCCATTAGATAATTTTGACATCCTAAATCAAAAAATGATATTCATTGTATCTAAATAATTATTTAAATATGTTATTTTTTACTTTTAAAATAAAAACTGATATTTATCGAAAATTCATCGGTTTTGACAAATACTGCTTCCACAGTTTAATAAAATTTACAATTGTATTCAAAAAAATATTATAAGATCATTTATATTTTATAAAAAATAATTTAGTAATAATATTTTATTAAAATAATATTTTATTCAAAAATCCATTAACTCAACAAAATATATTTCTTAATGGAATATTATCTAAAAATACTATTTCTGCTTTAAAAACCATTTACACTGTAATAATAATAAAATGAATTTATATTCATTATTATATAAAAAATCACATAATAATAGTATGTGGTTCTTGTTAAATAACCCCTTAAAACACCAACATAATACCTTAGGGTAAGGTGTGTGATGATGATAGACTCTTGGGAAGGCTCGGATAACATCGTTTGTGTGGTAATATTTATTAACTTCCACTTCTCCTGTACGTGATTCTGTTCATCCTTAACGTGTTGAAGCTTAGATTGGAGTTGGTTAATAGTGAAGCCCGGTTATGTTACCTCCTTTCTGAGATTCGAAAAATAGGATATTAATGAATAAATTCTAATGTATGAGTCAATTTCTTCTTTTTTCTGAGTAAATTTGATTTGTAAAATCCCTATATATAAACTAATCATTTGATCACAGTTTAACAACTATATTAAAAATGGTAAAAAATCATAATGGTATTTTAAAATATCGAAACATAAATCCAAGAATGTGAATATGTTTTATATGACCATTTTACCTAATAAGACCTTTAATTATGTCAAGAGTAAATTTCATTAATAAAATTTTGGGTCGTTAAAATGTGATAACCCTTGCGATGTGATTGGGGATTGGATAAGAATTGATCAATAGGTAAAATTCAGGAGTTATGTTAGAATATAGTTATATTGAATAATTGGATGTAGTATAATTATAGTGTAGATAAAACCACTGACTTGTTGAGGGTGTTACCATCATTACAATAGAGTTTGGGGAATGTCAAAGGTTGTGTACCTAGTAAAAATAAAAAGGGAAGTCAATAGTCTTTGGGCTGGTACTCGGGTTTGTGAGGGTTTATCAGGCCCATTCATTAAATTTATAATAGATTAAATTTCCTCCATGGGGACCTGGTATATTGGTTTGTAGTATGAAAATAAGGGTACCCAAATGGTGTGGAGCATCATTGCATTCACTTTTTGTGAAAACCTCACGTCAACATGATCACGGTGTAATGGATGTTAATATATAGGTAGTTGAGACCTCACTTGGGATTTTGGTGTATGTGAAAATTAATTCCATACGGTAATTTGGTAAACAACAGTTGTGATATTAAAATAGATTATGTTCCTTGAGAAGCTTACATGGGTAGAATTTGATGTATTAACCAAAATTTTCTTAGACTGAGGGTTTTTCATGCTCTCTAAGAGATTATATGGATAATTTGGATGGTTTGAAGAAATAGATGATAGGAGTTTAATTAATTTTACTAAACAGATTATAGTTTTTGGGTATTTTCATGATTCATACAATAACTAATTATTTTTTATTTGGTTGATGTGATATCATGTTAGCATAAAGGGTTGCTTCTCTTGTAATAAATTCAACTAGTAGAGAACTTATTAGTGATTCCAAGGGTAATTTGATGTAGTGAGGAAGGAATTACACCAGTTACCTGATTCGTGATATGGAAATTATATTTTGAGGATCATACTAGAGATTTATTGTGAAATGATGATATATCACGAGTTAGCTCAAGGTATGTTGAGATATATTTGGTTAGTTTTGAATTGTTATTGAGGAGTATTATATAAATACGATAAATGAATTAAAGGCCAGAAAATTTTTATGGTTACCTTTTTGGGAGGTGAGGAATTAAAAAGGAGTTTTTTAATGACTCACATTTTTACAGGTTGATATTTTTAGTGGGAATATGAATTTCTGTTTCTAGGGAAGCGAGAGACCATATAATTTGCATTTAGATAAAAGATATGAGTGTTTGGACATCATTAGAAGATATTTTTGTGTGTGTTTGTGTTTTATCAGATTTATATAGTGTCTAGGGTGTCCATGGAGCATAAAATTAGGGTTTAGGTGTCCATATTAGTTAAATAACCAATAGGGGTCCACTGTTACCTGGTTAGGTGGGGGCAGGTAACTAGTGGCATGTTAAGGGGAACCAAAACCCCCTGGATATATTCCATCCACCTAGTGGTGGAATAATGAGTTGATATTAGATTATTTGGTGCAAAATATGTACAAAAATTCTAACAATTATTCCCATGATTCTTTTTAAATAGGGGGATGACCATATTTTTATACTAAACACCCCTTCTTATTTTTTTCAAATGGGGGATTATAGAATAAATTTTTTTTCAGTTTACCCTCCCTCTTCCAATAACATGGATCCCCCATGGTTTTTTGAATTATTCCCTTATTTATTTTGTGGTATTGTATCATTCATCATCACTTGGTTCATCATCTTCCTCCATATCTATGATTTACTTTGGTTTTAGCTTAGGGATTAAATGAAGATTCCTCCAGATCAAGGTGGAATTTTCTTAAACCCTGTGACTTTGGTATCTGATGGATAGAGTGTTTAATGGAATTCTAAATTCATGATGTACTCTAATTTTATGGTATAAGTATCTGACCTAGTTATTTTATTTATGGTTCACAATTAAATTTTGTTAAACCAGTGAGTAAATGAGTGCCATATAATGGATATTTTTCTTATATGGGTGTTAGGGGTATGTCATGGACATTATACATGTCCTTATTCATAGTATTGGTGTTTCATGGTTTCTCAATGATGTTATAAGTATTATTACATGTAGGATAAAATGTTTTAATTGATTATAAATGTTATTTTTAATTGTTTGTGATTTTTTTCTTTAGACATGGGCTTGGGATCTTAAAGTTCCATAGAGTATGCTTGGTCAAGGACCAATGGATCACATATATGGATGGTAAAATTTTCATAGAGATAATTATTCCTTATAATACTTAACCAAATTTATTTTTATTCCCTATTGTTCATGCCTAATTATAGAGTTTGGGTTTTGTGAAATTGATATGGTCTATGAGTACACTAATTGAGAAATTAGGTGTCGTAAAGCCTAATTTTCTCGGAGCAACACCTCTTTGGAATAATGAGTTATTTTTAATCACTAGAAAACATTATTTCATGGTGGATACGAAGTCATTTATAGTACACCAACATTTTCATAAATGATTATTAGATCATTTTAATATAAGTAAAATAATAAAAAATCTTTCTAGAAATGATACGTTGAGGATATTTTGAA
This sequence comes from Viscum album, assembly GCA_963277665.1. NCBI lineage: Eukaryota > Viridiplantae > Streptophyta > Magnoliopsida > Santalales > Viscaceae > Viscum > Viscum album. The sequence continues at coordinate 1,949,279,453 of OY728136.1, read as the reverse complement.
AATTATTTATTTACATAACTTGTACAGAATAAAATTTATAAATATTTTAAATCCATATTCATAGTACTCCTAAAGATAATTTATTCTTCTTATTAAATATAATATAATGAGGATATAAATAAGTGAAAAGGGTGAGAAAAAGCACAATATGTGGAGGGATAACATGGAAGTAATATAGTACATTAATGAGAAAAATAATCTACATCATATCATAACAAATGTACCATAATCATAATCTTGATGGAATTATATAAAAAACGGAATGGAATGTAACATATGCATAATATTGAAAACTCATAACATATCGGTAAAATATTGTACATTAATTTTGAAAAATATAGAATCTTATTCATTCATAACATAAGTTCATAAATTATAAGGACATAGATGTTGAATAATATAGCATCATGTTCATTTATAATAAACATAATTTTATCAGACATGTCACCTTAACCAATGAATTTTAAGGATATAAAATTTTGGGTCCATGCATCATGTCATAAAATCGTCATTATTACACATTCCACATGGAATAAAAACTTATTAAAATCATAGTCATGAAATAAACCCATTGAAATGAATAGGATTCCTAATGATTTCATAAGTAATACTTTATGGAATAAATTTTAGGATTTCCAAATGAATAAGTGAGATCGTAGTTTTAAATAAAAGATCATTGTAATTTGATCAAAGAAGAAACATATCAAGAATATTCAAAGAGGTTTAATGAAAAATTAGGTCACAGATAAATTGTTTTAATTGTATTTGAAATATTTTCACCAATGATGAAATGTGTGTATCCCAATAAAGAAGATAAAATTTAATTTGAATGGAAATTCTAAATATATTAGAGATGAATCCATTATGAAAATAAAGGGAAATAGGAGATAACATAAAAGGGAAATAGTTGGGCTTGATGATTCTATGTACCATAGATCCTATTTTATTTCGTCACCTTTTTACATTATACATAATAAATAAATATTTATTATAAAATGAAACTAGTAATAGATCATGTTAATTTATTTTAATCTTGATAAATTATAATAATCTGATTTTACTTATCAATTTTTTTGTTAAAAGTGTAGGGTTTAGATATTATGTTTTTCATCTAATTATCGCACAATGTTTCATTTTCTCCTTTTGATGATTTTAATTTATAAAATAATGAAATTAACTAAATAATATTATTCATAAAAATATTTATACATTTATATATCATAAATAATTTATTATTACCATTAATAATGTTGGTGATAAGAATGTAATTGGACACGTCCTCATGGTTGTCAGATGACTGTTAATGGGACATTGTTCAAGTAAGATGTGATAGATTTATAACATATAAATATGTTTCAAATTATATCATTAAATGAGTTTAATATCATTAATATATGAAAAAAAACTATTTTTAACTGGTTTGGGAGATTAAATAATATAATAATTGAGTAATATAAGAAAAAATGAATGGGAAAAGTTTACGGAATATGTAATCCTTTTTATTGTAACATTTTTATGACCATTAATACAATAAATCATCAAGTTATATAACTATGGAAATTCTCTATGGACTATAAGGAGCTTAAGTGATGGTAATTGATTAAATATTTAGATTTTGAAAGTGGGAATAAAGTGGTTTTCCTTGGTGATGTATAGGGGGAATTTATACATGGGGAGTGGGTTATTTTTATGAAATTTTTTTTAAAAAACAATATCTAAGTTAAACCCAATATTAGTTATATAAATTGACATTATGGATCATATTTAAAGTAAATTGATCAAAACATTCATAAATATTACATCATTTATATGAATATTCTATACATTTCACAATAATATATGCTCAATGACTGTAAAGGTGTGGTGTATTTCAATAATAGATACATAAAAATCTTATTTAAGTAAAATTATTATCATCTAAAATATATTTATTTTAAAAGAGTTCCCTTAGAGAATCATCGCCCATAGATCCTTAAATCAATACATGGGGAAGGAAAACATAAGAAAGGGAAATCTTTGATGCTCGATAAGGGTTAAATTTGGAGGTATCAATTATTAGAGGATAAGATGATCATTAGGGAATGATAACATATTCAAAATCCTCTTATAAATGTAACATATTAATACCCAGAAAACATTATATCATCAACTCCAAAAGAATTTCATTTCTACATATATTATTAGTAATGGTTTCAAAGTAATAATCACCGTTCAAGAGTTATAAAATAGGCATGTTTCATCATAAGAATAACAAATCATAATATTATAAATAAAGATAAATTAAATTAGATTAGGAATAATCATGTGAGTATATCTAGAAATTGATCATACTCATAGGTAACAATGTGACAAAATCTATTTATAATAATTCCCATGCATATTCTTGTCAGTATATCTATGATCAATCATACTCATACATCAATATGTGAAAAATTTTATTCCCAATCATTAGTATGATTTCATCATCATATTGTGAGATATAAATATGACTTTACCAAATGCATTTATGGGATATAATTGACCCAATAATCAAATAATCATAATTCATTCATTGAATTTCACAAGATCATAAAACATTTATCATATCATCATTGCATAAATTATGAAAACTAAATAGTTTTTGTAAACATATCATCAGTATAATAACAAATTATAAAGAGCAAGAGTATGGATGTTATCAGTTGATCGTATCATTATTAAATCAAAAATAACTTCAAATTATGTTACCCTAGATGAAAAATTTCTTCTAAATCCCTCTGAAAAAATTCCTGAGTTAAATTAACTATCATTTGAATATCACGTATTTATAACCATAGGAAACAATTTAATTTGAAAATAAAATTATAATTTTATAATAGAAACATAAAAATGGAGTTTACGAATAGGTGGGGAATTCCATTAATGTTGTAATCATTAAAACAGTGATTATTTTCCCATATTTGTTAAAAAGTATAATGGACCAAATATAAAAAGGGTATTTTCTTGAACCCCTTCTGTAAAAAGAAATACATGGTAAAAATAATTGTGAATAATCATTGAATAATAGTAAAAAACATCTTGAAATAAATTTTAAAAAACATGGGTATGGAAGGGAAAATGTTTTGTAAGAAAGAGAGGAAATAGGATCCATTTTTCGTAAAAATATTTTCTAATACTTTTTATGTACCAAATAGTGGAAAATGATACTAAAAATTAAAAATCTCATAATATACTGGAAAATTGTAAAAATAAAGGGGTAATATAAGATAACGACCATATAATTTTCTCAAAGTCATTTCAATCACAGACAATCCCAATTAATGTGTAATGAAAACATAAATCTCTTACTACTTTGGAAATATCTGAATCAGAACCTCATGGTTGAGAAAACCTTATATGGATACCAATATCCCAATAACTTGCATTATAAGAAAAATTAAAGACCTTAAAGGGAATTTAATGAACTATATATATGAAAAAGTGGTGAATATATCATTGGATTAATTGATGTATAAGTGAGATGAGAATCTATTATCCCAAGTCTCATCTTGCATCATTTGAATTCAAATATCCTCTTCTCCAGTATGCATCCCTTTTATACTTTTTTAAGGACACAATGATTGGTATTTTAAAAATATAATCACACATATTTCATGTATATTTATTTTTAAAATATAATTGGGTAGGGTTTGGATGATCTCTATGGTTTAATGTGGTGCAAAGAAGAGAATGGAGGGTTGTCCATTTGTTTTTGGGGGGAGAGGGAACACAAATAATTTATTAAAATATTAAATAATAATAATATATATATATATATAATATTCATGTAAAGTGGAATGAAATAACCCAAAATTATAATATAATTTTTCATAAGGTCATAATAAAGACATACAATAACATTTTTACTTGTTTTGGATACATCTTAAGCCTTATATCTGAGTTTAACCACTTTAAACTCATTTTAATCATAATCGTGATAACTCAATTTTTTACCATGAAAGAATAATTATATGAAGAAAAAATAAAATGGACCATATAGTATTACATGATAATTATGATTATAGATATGGAACTTATTTTATCAGATTAAATTTACAATGCAGGTTGAAATTAATTTGAACTTAAAAACACAAAATGCATTAAAACTGTATTTAAGAAAACACTTGATTTAAGAGTAATAATCATTTTACCTCAAAATGAAATAATAATTTGTTTTCCATTATTTATTTTGGATAAATAATAAAAATAATATAGTTTTAGGGTAATTCCAAACTTAATGGTATCTACTAACTATTCCACTTAAATCATATACCCTTCAAAACAATTTCAAGTGGATAAAAATATAACTTATCTTCAAAAAAATAAAAATTGGATTAGAAATTTCCAAATTCTGTTTCAAAATGACATATTTTAACATATAATAATACCTTCTGTCTAAAACCACCACTAAAATATGAAAAATTAAAGTGTTAAATATATTTTAATGTTTTACCCTATAGTTTTAATCTAGTTAACCTCTTTTATCGAGGTGACAAATCTTTACTATTGTCACTAATAAAAATGACCAAAAATGAATTTGACCCTATTAAATTATTTCAATTATCAGGATTCAAATTTATAATCCATTTTATCAAATTAATTTCATATAATTAATATACGTTAATCTAAAATTAAACACACAAAATTGGTGAAAATAGTTTTTTAGGAAAATGCTATTTTCTAGAATATGATGATTTTATATTAACAATATGACTAGTTATCAACATTATATGTTTTAAAAATAATATATATGGATGTATGTACAATAAATTTATTTTAAATAAATCATATATAGTGTTTAATTTAATTTATTAATATAAAAACACATTACGTGCATAAAAATAGAGTTCAGAAAAATTGTTTTTAAAAAAAATTAACTTATAAAAAAAATAATGTATAATGATGATTAATATATAATTAATTAGATTATTTATAATTTAAAAATAAATTTTAATTAAATTTAAAATATTTCTTTTAATTTAATTTATTTAATGTTATTAAATGATAACTTTTCTAAAATTCGTATTTTTCTATTATTCACTAAAAATCAATATTTTCATAAAAATCCCAAAAATGTCACCCTAAAATATTTTTTGTATGAGAATTTGAAAAATAATTATATTTAATCTAATAAAATTTCTAAATGTTTTAGAAATTATTTATAATATTCCCTCATAAGAAGTAATAAAACTCATTTTTGAAGAAAATGTATTTTGGAAACATAAAATGTCTTTACTAAGACATAAGTACATATATATTTTTAATTAATAAAATAGTTTGAATTAATTAAAATGTTTCTATATTTACTTAATAATCTCGTTAACCATATTCATAGCCATTAATTTAATGGTTATGTTATAATTTATCATGGTTTTTTAAGCTCGGTTTTTTTTGTCAAGAAAGATATCAAATACATAAAATTTATATAGAAAATATATATTATAAAATATTAGGGTGTAACATTATACCCCCATAAAAAAATTGAGCCTTAATAATTTTATCTCACTCATCAGTGGTTCAATATTTGATAATACTTTTTTTGGAACCCCTCATCATACAAAGTGATAATAAAATATCCTTTAAATGGATAAATGGTAAATGTAAGTGTTAACCAAAATAACACATAATCTGGTTCCCATATAAAAAAATCATTGGTATGAAGTTAAAATATAAACATGGATAAAAAAGGATCATTTATGGACTAATATAAAGTCATATAGAAGATGGTATTGTGAAATATATTCAACCCAAAATATAAATTAGTGAGGGGTGGAAATAAAATCAATACATTTGAAAAATAAGTTAAAGGATAATATTTTCATTTCAACATTATTTTTCGAATATTGAGGGATTATTTTTTATTGATGTATAGAAAATGAAAATATATAATCACATGATATATTTTTATTTTATAAACACAATTTAATGAATTGGTTGTGCTACAATCAAATTGTACTTCCTTTATTACTCCATGAAATGAATATTCAAGATGAATCTTTCATTCCTGAGGCACTAAAATTATAATTTAATGGATCATAAGATCAAAAAAACAATAAAAATTAATTAATTCATTATATAAATATTTAAATAATCCAAAATGGTTTGAATGGGTTTCCAATATAGATAAATATAGTAAATTAATATCTAAAACCGAAAAAATAACACCTAGAGTTTAACATAATTCATTTCATAAATTTTTAACCTTAAAACTACTCTAAAATAAGACTGACTAAATTTAAAACATAAAAATAGAAAATATTTTATCCCATATCAACTTTTTATATAAACATTAAAATTTATACTCATACAACATAAGGTATTTTATATTATGACACACCAGATATGTGAATACGTTGATTATATATTATCTTAGAATATACTAATTACCATAATCATTATAAATCCTCAAAGAAAAATGTTTATTATTTAAAATATTATCACAATGCTTATTCCTATAATAAAATCATTTACTATTTAACATATCCCATAAATCCAAAAATGTAATAAACGTCATCAAAGGTGACCTAAATTATTTTTTCATCAAATCACTAACTAATTTCATGGTCAAAATATACTATCTCGTTTACTTTTAAATTTTAAATCATATAATTATCCTAAATAAACATTATTAACTCAACATTCTCACATATTTTCACTACCAGACCTATCAGGGCCCACATAGCTGATAATAAATCATGAGTGAAACCCCAATCCCACATTCAATAGGCTAAGGGTTGGTGGCCAACACTAAGTAGGAATATCACACACATTGGAGGACTCTGCCTAAGGTACCTATATTCACACACATATATCTAACTAGTCACACAATTATGAAAGGTAGATACAATAGATATCAAATACATTCATACATCTATGTCCCACAACAATGTATGAAAAAGGTATGTAAAACATAAAAGGACAAATACAAGCCCACTAAATCATTAAAATAGTCCATCCTACTAAGAAGATAGGAATTTTAGATAATGATCCATCGGGTATGAACCCTGGTATGCCAATATCAACTTTGCTCCCTATTATCATGGTCCAGCTATGACTCTACTACAGGGCATATCATCTTCATAAAACACAACATGTTCAAGAATAATAAATCCAGAGATGGTCAATAAAATACAATTTAGGCACCCCAAAATCCTAAAACATATAATTTTAATGGAAATAATTAGCTCAAAAAATAGGAAATAGGGTGAACGAAATCCCAAAAATAGATATACTAAAAAAAGACATAGAGTCTTGAGTAGGACCCAAAACTACATTCTACCTAGGATATTTTTCAAGGATTCAATTTAATGCTCATATATTGGATATCACTCCATGAGTCTTTATAACACTAAAGACATCCTACGTAGATGTTATTCTCATTAGGTTTTATTATAAGGATGATACATGCAGAAACGTAGATGATCTTGATACATAGATAGGGTGTCTCACCCAGGGCCTCTAGGGGATTCCAAAAACCCTAACTAGATAACCCATTAGTTTGGGAATCATATCCATGTGTTTTTTTTCATGATGATGCCTAAAATGATCACCTAAGTTTGATGTTTGCGGATAAGGATCATCTCTATGCCTCATTAAGGGATATAGACTCTAGTTTTCAAAGAGAATCCTAAATTGTTTTGAAAATATGATGCCACACTAAATCATAATAGTTATAGACAAAGGAATCTCATTAGAGAAAAAATGGAACTCATCAAAACTTATCTATAAAAAGGGAATGAAACCATCCAAGGTAGAAGAGGGAAGGCAACCATCTATTATTCAACTGAAATGAAATGAACAGAGGCTCCAAGATGAGTCAAGGGAAGTACATTTCATTTATATTAAGTACATGGACTGTACAATTATTCATAGACCATTCTAAATAAATTCAGTGGTACCCATTCTCGTGTCTCTATGTACTATTCATGGCCATTTACTCGGGATATGTTTTTTCCATGTTCGAGCCTGAGTACATGACCATGTCTTACCCATAGTTGATGTATTACCATTCTATTATCTATATAGCCATGTCCTACTACAAGGTGTGTGCCTCTAGTACATGATATTTTGTCCCAAGTATCAATATTCCCTAAATGGGGAGAGAACATCATGTGTTCTCTTGAACAACATGTTTTTTGATTGGGTTTTCCGAATATAAAATCCCTATAATCCTCCAAACACCACAATTTTTACCTAATTATTTCTAGATCAAGACTCAAGGTATCCTTAACAGTCATAAAAAGGATTGAAAATTTTTAAAAATATATATATGGTTGTTTTAATTCAAAACACAATATCCATATGATTCATGGAGAAAATTTCAAATCATCGAGTGCAATGTAATTCTTGAAATCCCTTACACCTCAGTTTTGACTCGGTCACCGTCAAGGATGATGTTCTGTGGTGCCTCTCCTTCCCTCGATTTTTTATTAAGTGTAGGAGGATAACTATCCCATTTCTCATCAGTTAATATTAGATAAGATTGTGGGGGAGTGTATTTTTATTTATATAATTGTTTAATTAATTTAATGATTTATTTCTCATCTCTACAAATTCCATCAACCCAACGTCTAATGACCAACATCTTTAAGTCATTACTATGGTAAAAACCATTTTATATTGATAATAGTGTCCTTGGATTTCCCATATTTTGTCTCCAACAATTATAAAACCATTTATTCAAAAAATCTATGAATGTGTTCAATGACATATATTATTACATTAATATATCAATATTGATGATCGTAAGTCTCCAGAATCTCATTCCACCTCAGCAACTGGTTACAAAAATATTATTTGTAATATTATTTAATATTAAAAGGTAAAAAAATATATGTCAAGTTCTCCCCACCAGAGGAATTTTCATCCTAAAAAGAAAATAACATAATAAAAAACTATGATTATGGATTCTTCATCTAGCTCTTATTCTAGAAAGTGTTCTCCTTCAAATTCTCATTCTTCCACTAAACATGACCCAATAGAATTTCTCACCCACAAAAGATACCCTCTTATATATCCTCGATCTCTAAAAAGTACTATACAAATCTAACCCCATATTTGATTTTAATATCACCCCATTCTATCACATGTTCTCGGTCATGCCAAAAACTCCTTGGCTCCAACACATGGAATACATCGTGAACCCAGCCAAACTATGGTGGCAGGACAAAGAAGTTTTCCACCATTCCAAACTAACATATTATCTAGAAAGGTCCAATGAATCTATGAGATAAATTTCTACCCTAATTAAATCTTCATAATCCAAGTCATGGTGATACCTTCAAGAAAACATGGCCTCTTTTTTGAAATTCCAAATACTTATATAATTGGTATTTATAAAAATTGTGTAGGCTCTGACCATCCTCACTAACTCCTATATGATTTATACCTTCTCTTTCATCACCTTCACCATCTATGGACTCATAAGTGCTAACTTTCATTGGTAAGTCCATCAGAATGGTGACCTATATGGTCTCTAATACAAGACCATGAATTGTTCCATACCCATTGTGGAGTGTAAACTATTATTAAATGAAAAATTCAAAAAGTGTAGGTTATCCTCCCAATTCAAGATAACGTCTAACATGATTTCCTAAAACATACCCTAATTAACCTGAATAATCCACACTATCTAGCCATTGTTCTAAAGGTTGAACTTCATTATCAAACACAATTGAGTCCCAAAGATCTCATGAAATCTCATCCATTCTTGTTATGGGAAGAAATATAAATGGTATAAAAAGATTTTCAGGGGAACCACGTGAAGCTGGACTATCTCTTTCTTGTAAATCCATCCCAAACACACTACGAAACATGACACATGTATATCTAGGAAGTTCGATGAAATTATGAGTTGACCAATGACCACCGAGATAGAATTGTGACCTATGGTTAACCATGGAAGTACTATAAAAAATCTAGGAATATATCATCCCACTTCCACTATGTAACCTCACGAGGTTGGGATAAACTCACTGGAACCTTTTTCTAATCCTACACCTTTTGAAATGTGATGAATCAATAGACCAACTCAAATACACCCTTCTTTATTCATGCCCACCATAAATAACATTGAAGGCCATTATAATTATTACCCACTTCTGGATATACCACTAATACATATATATGGAACTCCCTAAAAACCATCTCTCACAACATCACTAGTACCACCATCTATCCTCTGAACAGGATGATGTGCTCCCCCACCATTATAATATCTATTCGGATCGAGTTCAAAAAATATATATGTACTTACTGGAGCATAGTCTGTATCTCCAAGGTGAGTCTCCCTATCACAATGAAGACGATAAGAAGTAATAACCATCAAATATAGTATTTAATATCTCCATTTTCTACTAAGTTCAACTAAAATGAGACCATTTTCTATATATCATCACTTAATAAAGGTAAATAAGATCTCTTGGTGAGACAATCTTCCACCTTGTTCCCATTCATCAGAGTAAAAACTATATCAAAATCATAATATTAGAGTAACTATATCCATATACATTGTTTCAAGTTAATATAATTATTTTAAAATATGTATTTGAGACTCTTGTTTTTAGAATATATGATAAAACTGCTCAATAAAAAGATAGTATCTCCAAATATTTAAGGTGAAGACCACTACTTCCAGCTCTAGATCATGGGACATGTAGTTCTATATATGGGGCCTCAAATTCTAATACCCATTGGTAATCATCACTTTCCTCTAAATAAAAAAACAATCTAATCATAGAACCATAGGCATCATATAACACATTATACCCAACACGAACCACTGATAGTTTTAAGCTAGAGGTTCTCATCAACCACTGTCATATGTCATTGTAATCCTACTGACCCCCCTCTATCTAAAAAAAGGATTCCCCTTACAGGTCAATGAATTCAATGGTGTTTAAACCCTTTATAAATCAGTGAAAATCCTCAGATATTATCCTTAAAACCCAAAGAAAATATCCAAATCATTCATTATTTTGGGAATAACTCAAGCTAACAATGCATTGACATTGGATAAATCCACTATGTCTCCCCCTTATGAGGTAACATGTCCTTGAAATTAGACCTCAGGAATACAGAACTAACACTTCAAGATCATTCAATAAATCTAATTCTCATATATTATGTCCAGAACTATCCTTAAGTGTCTCTTATGATCCTCCTCAGATGTCACATACACTAGGATATCATTAATGAAGACTACCAAGAATCGGCCTAAAAATGGATGAAATATCTATTTCATGAGTCCCAAGAACACTTTTGGGGTGTTATTCATTCAAAAATGAATCAAAAAAACTCATAGTGACTATATAAATGAAATAATATCATATTTGTTATATCCTGCTCATAAACATGGATCTGGGGAAAACCCAACCTGAGGTCAATCTTCTATAACCAATTTGTGCTACATAATTGGTAAAATAGATAATAAATTCATTGAAGTATATTTTTATTCTTGATGATAACCTTATGTGGGCTCTATAATACCCATATAACCTCAAGATACTATCCAATTTTATGGAATACAACCTACGGGTTTCCTAGTGTGACATGCCGGGTCAGATGAAGACCTTCCTCTAAAATTTCCCAAACTACAGTTTCATATCATGAAGCTCTTTGAGATCCAAATAATATCTTGGTATAGATATTATAGAAAAATCTAAGAGTAATTCATTGTATAAGTAGATATCATTGTGGGAGTTATACCAGTAACATTCTTAAGGAATATGTCTTCATACACTTCCACCAATGTAGGAAACTGGTAGCTCAAAAAATCATCCATGACAAAGCACTATCCAACTAGTGAGTTATTGGTTGTACCCTCATGTGAAAAGCACCCCTAACTCTTCCTGAACTTCCTTTTCATTGAAAAAGGAAAACACCATCCCATAAACATGGATACACCACATCCTTAGCCTATAATTTTCAATTTATTCATAAACAATGAATAATCAATCTATAACTTAGATGATTTCGTATGTCCTCATGGAAACTATGAAAATATACCTCATGAATATATCTCCTCTAAGGGTAAGGTCACAATTTCAATATATGTGATCCTTGAATCTCCTCTAGTATGAGTCTCCAAATGTAAGCGTCATGCAAAAGTGACAAATAGAATATATAATCCCAAAAAAATGGATGTCAAAAGAATTAAATGCCTCAGACATATGTTTATCAATATTATAACTATGGTTGAAAAGACATAGATCATACTTTAAATCATCCATAGAGCCATTGGGTCCAAGCCATACACTGCATGAAAATATACTCATCCTTATCCACCAGCTCCCTAATCCTAGTGGGGACCACCTTGGGGTGGTGGTGGCAACAACCCATACTATCATCCACCTCATGATTCACTCCTATCTTCTCTACCACATCTGATTCATTGTATACCATCCTAATGGAATTGTTTCTTACTCCTACATGTCCCATAAACTTTCTCCCTATCTACCATATTATGTTTTGTAAAATCCCAATAGATATATACTAAATTGTCGCAACATTATCAGAACCGCTACCTCATATGGATTGAACAACCATATGATCCCTATGTCATAGACCATCTATCATGATACCATGTCAAAAAATTCATATCCCATCTGGACTCTTGAGTGTGTCATTAGATACCATCTACCAAATACTCATGATCAAGTTACCCATGTCCAATAAAAAACATTGAAGATTTCAAAACAAAAAATATCTATAATACCAAGTCTCTCTCGTTCACCATAACACAGGTAGAAATGCATCGAGATGCATCTCTAACCCTGATATCTTAGAAAAGTCCACTCTCAAAATTATATGACCAAAAGAATTCATCTGAAACCATATCCATGGAGTATCATGGGAGGTTATTAAACCTAAATAAAAACTCATAAATTCAAATACTACCCTACTGGATCCCTAAAATCACCTATTTATAAACTGCTCTCAGTATAGTATAGTATTTCTCCTCTATAAATGTGTTCTCAAACTCTAACCAAGTGGGAATTTTAAGATCATCCTCTTGGTCCACTAGACCCCACCATATCCATATAGGGCCATGGAGATGGATCCCCAATTGGACCACCATCCGATCGAGAGGATTCTTAAAAAGGAGAAAAACTCATGCAACTTCTTCAAGCTTGTCATCTATATCCTTAGGGTCCTACTCACCCTAGACCCCAATGGTTGTATGCTTATAAAAAACTTACTGTGCTATTATCCTACTCCAATCTACTATTGGTACTTTTGAGAAATCGTTTTTCTCAATGGGTGATGAAAATCCAAGGAAACTACCCCATGTTATCACCTTCGGCATAGGTCCCAATATGAAACCCTCAACACTAGTCTTGTCATCATCATGATCCTGGAATGGACTATAGGATAGATAGATACATAGGGGAATCCAAAATGTAAAATATTTATTATGATCAAATAGTATGTTTGAGAAACTGACTCAAGAAGGACATGGAAACCACAACCCAATCCAATATGACTCATGTAGAAATTTTTTCCCCACATATAGTTTATATATATAATAAGTCAAAAAGTAGGTTATCAAGGTCATGGTGAATTGATCAATCATCCAAAACGCCAACACTAGGTTCCCAATAAAAAATTAAATCTCAAAAAACATTCACGTTATTTATATAAAACACAATCCAACCCTCACTGGTGGATAACACTAAACTTTAATATAAAAGTATAAATACACTCATATTCCACTCCATGATGACCCAACCTCACATGGTCAAACTGTCCCGAAATGGATCAAAAGTGACACCCAAATACCACCTACAATAGAAAAAAGACCATTTATGGGCACTGATTATGAATATCAAAGACATGGGAGGCTTTTCCTAAGGTTCCAGTACACATACACACATCTTCAACTACTCATACAATGCAAAAAGTTAGATAAAGTGGATTGAAAATGAATTAATGCATTTATATCCCACAATAGTGTACAAAAAACTAATAAAAACATAATATACCAAATACAAGACCATGACATTTAGATAATAGTCCAACCTATTAAGGAGGGGATTTCTGATCAGTGCACCACTTGGTATAAATCGTAGTTTGGAAATCTCAAACATGCTTCACCTACTCCTGGAATACATAATACTCCAACATATTGCATATATTCAACATAAGACATGACATGTTCAATAAGAGACAATATATGGGAGATTATAACAACACCTAATAAGGGCCCCAAAAATCCAAAAAAAAGAGAAACACACAGGAAATACTCATCTAAACCCAGAAGAAATAGGGTAATGGAAAACCCAACAACAAATATACAATAAAAAAAACATATATTAACAAGTATTTAGCACCCAATAGGCTTACAATGATTCCACATGAGGCATCAAGGTAACTCTCATTCGGGAGGACTCGCTCCATGAGCCTTGCTAGAACTAATGATGCCCATCTTAGAGGTTGTGATCATCAAGATTTTCCATGAGGAGGATACACACTAGAACACAAAATATATTGATACATGGATAGTAGATCTCACCTAGGGCCTTTCGGGGATGCCTAAAACCCTAACAAAAATAACTGTCTTGGTAGGGGATAGTACACCCACATATTTTCATCACAATATGACTAAACTAATCACATTGGGAAGAAGGTTGGGAATGAGGATCAAATATGGGCCTCAAGGAGGGATACCTTAACTAATATTCCATGGGGATCCTGAACTGTGCTCAGAATAGGATGTCACACTAAACCCTCAATGTGATAGACTAAGAAAAATCATTTCAGAATAAATTTAACTCACCCACATAGATATGGAAATATGAAATTTATCTAACGAACATGGATGATGTAACAAACCAATTTGATATTCCACTGAAGTGAGTGTAAGGAAGTCCCTCAGGGGAAGTACATTACGTGTATAAGAAGCATAGAGTATATAAACCTAAAACCAATTCTTCCCATGTTTTTTTCATTTACCCCTCCCCATTCCAATGTATAATGGTTGTGGTCATATATATATTTTTTCTAGTTCTCATGTCCATACTTGAGTACATGTCCATGTCCTACCAAAATGGTGTGTAATTCCATAATTTTAATCATATTAAAAATTACTTTACATGGTGTGTACCTCGATTACATTGAGTATAGTATAAAAAACAAATATTCCCTAAAATAGGATAACGCATGGCATGTTCTCCTAAACTACACACCATGTGATCATGATTTTTGAAAAATAAATCCCTAGAATCCTCCCAAAATTCCAATTTTTTCCAATTACACATTGATCAACAATATAGGGTACATATAGTTCATAAGAACACTTAAAAAATTTAAAATATAACATATATAGGGATTCTAACTAAAAAATAAAAATCTACCTACCTCTTGGATAAAATGATGAAGCTTTAGGTCGAAGGTCATGCTTGCAAGCTGATGCACCTTGATCAGATCTTGATTTCCATCAACTATAAAGTTTAATGATTTCTCCCTTTCTCTTGGTTCATACATAATGTGTGGGAGGATAACTCTACATATTAATATTTATATTTAAGAGACAATAGCATGGAGATATACTTTTTATTAATTTAATTATTTATTTAATTAAATGAATTATTTCTCACGCTCTCCAATGTCTTCCAACAAGTTCATGACACCAACCAATATTTGGGTATGTCTAGGATAAACCCAACATTCCATAAACATATCTGGAATAATATTTACCATCTTATTTACTAAAATATTGGGAAATTATTTATTCCAAAAATGTGTGTGCGTGTGTGCCTTGACATATATTAATATTTTAATATATCAACACAGAGGGTTTCTGATCCCTGGAATATTATGTCATCTCAATGAATGGCTCTGAAAATATTCCTTAAATTATTGTAATGTCTTGCAATGAATAAATAGATATGTTACACATATTAAGTGTTATATTTCCATTAATCATGTTTCCTCAAAAAATATCACTTTATCGATAAATATTTTTCATGGAAATCGGTAGCATTAGAAGTCTCTACTAATAACTAAACATTTAATCATTGAAGTAGTGGAATGATACCCTTATTAAATTCTATATATATAAAAGAGTGGTAATATACAATATAAAATAAATCATTTGATCTTACAGAGTGGATAATAAGTTTACCTTTCGCCACATCATTTTCATGTCCAACATTAGTTGTCATAATAAAGGAAATTCCTTTACCCTTTTTCTAGAGTGTTTTTAAATCCCATCAACAACATTAACTAATATATGATGTTATTTATTATAATAATTACAAATATCCCTATATATAAAAAATTGAAATTCATTTTTCGATTCATTTTTCAAACATATTTAATTTAATACTCTTTTAATTCCCCATCAACAATCATAGGCTTGATGGCCATCGTTTACAGAATTGAAGAATCAATGAGTTCCTTTCAGACTTTTTTTTGAATTATTTCCCATAAATATTTTCCATTTAGTTGGTTGGAAATTATTTCCTCCTTGAGTTTTACCATTCAAGATTCCATGAATCCCCGTATTTCATTTATTATCAATAAAACCCAAACAATAATTAAAGTTCCCACTCCCCTTTTCTATCTTCAAGGAATATTGGATGATTTATTTATAGTTACCAAAGTCTCTTATGGATAACTCATTTCAATGAATTGGTTTCATTCCATAAAATAATAGATCATGTTTACTCACATTTTCATTTATAAACCTAGAAGAATACCTTCAAAGTCTTGTATCATTTTCTTTATAGGTGCCATTGGATTCATCATCCCTCAATTTCAGCACCAGAAATTCCCATTTCAAATTTGCAGGAAGATTTTAGTGGAAGTATTTATTTGGAAATACCCTCTTAAACTCATCCCATTATGTGGACTATATTTTTTATTATTTCCTAATGTTCTTGATAAGAGTCCTCTATTTATTATATTAACCTACAAAGGGATAGGTAACTATGAAAACATTCTCATGTCTTGAGCATTAGATAATAGAAAATATATTTTCCATAAAATTAATCCATTTATCATCAAAAAGTGTATCAGAAGAATCATGTAATCGGGGTGTACTTTGTCACATAAAATAATCAATGGAATATTTATCCCAACTTGGATAATTAATAATATAAACAAGACATGTGTTACTATTCATATCATGAGAGATGAGGGATCATTGTAATAATATATTTCATCCCAGCTCCTAATACATGTGGTTGTTATTGAGGATAATCATTACATTGACCACCACATTTATTATTCACTTGATTTTTTCTGGTTCCAACCATTGACCAAAACCCAAAACATTGTGTAAAAATCAAGATAAAATAATTAGAGTGAAAAAACATATTTTCATGACCCCTACCCATAATGGGTACCCCTCCTAGGTCGGAAATGTGAGAATATAGATAATGAACCCCCCCTGAGTCCCTCCTCTAGTAAGCCTCAGGTTGGATACTATAACCGAGGGTACAACAAACAGATAGATGGGATCCATTACCCTGTAATATAAATCATGTGGAAGAGGGAGATAAGATAGAGACCGACCAACTCCTACTCATAATACAATATAAAATAAATCCCAAGTAGATATATGTAATGCCATGAAACACTAATAAAGCTAAAAGGGGGAAACTACGAGTACTAAAAGAATATAAACGATATCGACCATGAATCCTGAACAACTCCTAGAACCCCAAGTTTTTAGTAACCAGCCTAATCTTAAACCCTCTATAAGTGACCTAAAAATAGTTTATATAACATTTAATGAGTATAGTAGTATACTCGGTAGGATCCTCTTTAGATACTCCCATGCAAAAGTAATTAATGTATGATAAATCATAATGAGAAGAAAGTAAAACTAACTCATCACCTAAACACATACAATATGTACCCATCCTAACCATGGCTAGTCTCACCATGTATTTCATGCAAGAGTATTTAATAAAATGAATTATATCCAAGTTACCCCGCTACCACTACGCCACTAGTTTTCTGATTTTTTCCCATATTGCACATCCTAAACATCTCTCTACCAAAATACTATCCTAAAGTCACCTAAACAAGCACAACAACATGCACCTCATGCAACAAAAAGGCTTTCCCGCAAACACCTGGGTGAATCAACACACCATAAACACAACCATAATTAATCAACTAGTTTAAAAGATCTACCACATCCCATATAACATGTATCATACATTATGTATTATACCTCAAGCCATTATAGCCCATACGCTGAGTAAGGGTCCTCAATCCATCACATCATATACATGTTATACCTATATTAGTCTGAAAAAAACTATATCCAGAATATATGTGTGTGGAATAACCAGAATCTATTACATCCCTCTAAAAATATATTTGGGGAAAACTAACTACTTTTTATACCATCATAAGTAACTACCAAGAGAATATGGTGGGTACAAAGGGGGAATTCATCCATCCATCCTCCCACTATGGTGTTATTGAAAACAACCACTTGGGATAAGAATTCCCAGGCTATCATTTGACCTAACCGAAAAGGTGGAGTAGCATATATAAATAGAAAAAGTGCAGAATATAATAAATCTCACAACCACAATATAGTAAATACCTATTCTTATACTCAACTACATATAACATCTCTCAGAATCCCAGATTCCACTACCAATACTAGATATCCTTTAAGAACAAAACCATTTAAAGAGTTACATTAAATTACTTATCCATTTTTATTTGTTTCACTTTACATTGATTAATTATTAAACCATTAATAAAACAATATCAACCCCACATCACATTACATTAGAATCACATCCTAGTTCCATGTCCTCTAAACATAACCAAACTAATTCAATGGATTCTCATAATAACAAACTCATCATTGCATCCTAGCAAGCTCAAACCCCATGGGTTAAAATAATTTATTCATTTATTCAATAACATTTCCAATTCAATATTCCCATTCATTCTAGAAAAAAAATTTAATCAACCAAACGCAAGGGGTCATCACAGTGAATAGATGAGAAATTTATCGAGTATTTTCTACCTATAGAAGGAGTATAGCCCCATCTATCCTCAATAATGTAAACATATAAAGCATATGGCATACCTTATGTGTCATTTCCTATTTTGTAAGGAGGGTAAGGAAAACCATCTTCCTTAAGATGTTGGGAAAGTAATGCAGATAAACAAGCTATAGATTCAACAACATCCAATTTCAAAATAATGGGTAATACCATCATCCGCCTTTTCTATCATCTCTCATGTCCTCCCAAACAACCATGCTAAAATTGATGCATCACTCCACTCTAGGAATCAACTTCTCCACAATCAATGGGAATCCCTTCCCCAGTATACTAGAACATCCCTCTAGGCTCATTAATCTAAGTATCATGTCATATTCTGGCCTCCCTACCCCCACAACCACAAGCCTTGAATCCAGATCACATAAAACGAAGTTTGAACCAACATAGAAATGGGATATCATCCCCAAAGAAAGGCATTCAGACTTCACACTCAATTAATCATACGTTACAAGAATGTATACAACTCATGACCTACAAGGAATGACCTTTATCACACAAAAATTTCCTATTGCATTTTGAATTAACCAATGTAATTATTCATAGTTTCAAACTACAAGAAAAATAAGAAACAAGCTATCATAATATATAACCAAATTAATTAAATAATTAATTTAACATGCCTTTAATACATTTATCGATAATAATCAACATGCTTCTTGTTTATCAACCTATCCAATTAAACATGATCACATGAATTAATTTTATTAACATCAAATTATAAAAATAAAAATGGGACTAATTAAAAATGAATCTTTATGTTTTATCTAATTAATTATCAATTAATTCTGAATTTGTGTTATTTTCCAATTTTCATCAAGAACAACATGAAAAATACTGTAATGAATAGATTCAGACTATCTAAAAACTAATGTAAGTGTTGATCCACATAGATTCAGATACTTATATTAGATACCTCTCAAAACAATCCCATCCTTGAGAATAAAAAACCATCCTAGAGAGAAAATAGGAAGGGGTAATCCAAACAGCCACCCCTCGAGATACCTCTCAAGCATTCTCCACCACATGAGAACACCACATCACTAGATAAACATGGGAAATATCTCACAACTAACACAACCAGCTACCAAACACTCTCTCGAGGGAGATACCTCTTAGAAGAGAGTAAGACACAACAAGAAACATGATAAATCTCTCTAAAAAAAGGTTCCACAACTGACAAACAAACAATGTTACAAGAGAATGGAAAAACATAAAAATGATCAGGGTACTGAGCATGTATCTGTGACTGAGGCTCCCAAGTACTATCCTCCAAGCCACTGTGCCACCACATGAAAGGAACTAAGGGTATAACATGCCCACATAACACCTTCTCCTTGTGGTCCTAGATCTCTACAGTCCTCTCCTCAATGGTCACATCCTCATCAACATTGATATTTCCCCAATCGATTACATGTGTGTCATCTTGAATATAATAATGGAGATAAAATACATGAAAAACATTTTGTATCCAACTCATATACAAGGGAAGTAATACCCAATAAACCACTTATACAACATGATCCAAAACCTTGAAAGACCCAAAAATGTAGAGAAAGATTAATTATGTAAGAATCTGGTTCTTCTTTTTAGGTATGAATATATTTTTCTGGTGTTTTTTTTGGAAAAGAAGAGAATCTGAAAATTTCAGGAGTACACATCGTGTACTTATAAGTACACATCATGTACCTAATTGTATTGGGTGACCGTGTACAGGTCGTGTAACAGCCGAGTACATGGCCATGTGGGGTGACATGTAGACAGCCTAAAGCAGTGGCTAGTTAAGCAAAGTACATGACTTGTACCCTTGAAGAACATGTTGTGATCTTTCTTTTTTTCATTAAATGGACTGGGGTCAGGTCTAAATGATAGAACACCCTTCTTCTCTGTTTTTATCATCCTGGAGAGACCGTAGGGAAAAAATCTTCCCTAAGCCCCCAACTCGTCATCCATTCTCCGATCAACTGTCTTTGATTGATGTGGAATCACCACGACAATCTCTTCCTTATTCCAAAGTCTCGTTCCTTGATTTCTCCTCTCTCATGAGATATTTATAGTTTGGTTTTTTTGACATTTTTGTAGATCTATAACATTATATGGTGATTCGAGGACCGAACCAAGATTATATAGATCATACAACATCGACATAAGTGGTTTCTTCCTTTACATAGTTAGTAATTGGGTTATATGTGTAAATGTTCCCAATACACTTGTTCGGGGTATTGCATTTTTATGGGTGTTAGCCCTGTTATTTCCTGATATGACTTCTGTTCTTGAGTACAGTATTTATGATTGTAAATAGGTATAATTACCTTGTATGGATTTGTTTCCCATATTTTCTTGATATTGACCATTTGTCCTATCTTATCAAATTACACTTCTTTGTTTTCCATGCCTACTATTGATAGGATTGAGTGATCTTATCAGACATACTATTAGATGTTTTAGACTCTTTATTCAATTAGCTCTTGAAGTTTACTTTGGATTCCATATTTTTTTGGGCACGATTGACTTACATAGGTATGTGAGAAACTGGCATAGTAGACAATAGGAAGAATGGATGATGAGGGCTTCTCTAAAGTGTATGTTTACTTTTACGTTATGACACCATAGGAAGGATGAATTTTGTGCTCCCGTAGAGTGTCTGTAGTTCCTCATTATGAGACCACAAGGAGAATTAGACATTGATTTCTTCCCTAGAGAATCTATAGTTATTGATAAAATACCATAGGTGGAATTGACAGTGAGTGCTTCCCCCTGGGGTCTCTACTAAATCTGAATGAGAGGGGTTAGACTGTTAGTACTTCCCAGAGGGTTACTTGTGTTTGATTAGTTGAACTAGAGGGATTAGGTTTTGTGTACAACCAAAGGGTAACCTCTTATGATTAGCTAATTACTTGATATATGAAAAATGAATGTAATTGAAACTGTAGGATTGTCTAATTTTGAGTAATTTTTTTTATTGCTTCATTTTTTCATATTGCTTTCCATATATATTCACTGACTATTAGGAACAGATCATTGGGTGGTTGACTACTGGGATTCATCTCACACCCTTTTTGGGTCATGATTTTGGGCCCAAACAGATTATATTTCTATAGGTATAGATAAGACAAAGATCCCTTCTACATCAGGTACTTGACTATTGTGGATCTGGAGTGAATGAGACCAAGCTGAGGCTAGAAATTCTACTAGAGTTGATTTTTTCTCTTCATACATTGGTTTAGTACTATATTTCAAAATTTTTACTGGTTTGGATTATTTCCTAGATATATGAATCATAGTTCATTTATATATATGTGCTCCTGTTGTTTATTTCTTCAGTCTTCTTCTATTTACTGTGGTGTGGTATTATTATTACCTTCGGTACTATTATCTGTTTTATTCCACTGTATTACTCTGCCAATGAGGTCATAGTTACCCGACTATCGCACCCAAGGCCCTCACTACTAGTAAATAGCCTCTAGCATTTGTGGAAATGTGCTAGAGTCCATGTGGATAATCAAGTATGGCACACCACTGGGTGGCACCCAGTAATGGGATGTTACAAAGTGGTATCAGACGGTGGATTTTTTCTTGACATATTGTTTGGATCCTATATCTAGGGATAAGAATTAATAGGCAGTTGGTATTAAGTTGTTCCTAGGAGTAACTAACTCGGGAATATGTAAAAGCCAATTTTCTTCATTATTGCAATTTTTATGGGTTTTCAATTATTACAGTTTATTTGATTACACCATTGGGTGATTCACATGTCTTTTACTATTAATGTTGATAATATTGATGTTATATTTCTTTTGCAACCTGATGAGATGAGGGTATTCTATATCATGCATCATATATGCACTTTCTATAAATTGCATGTTAGGAATTCATGCCATGCCATTTAGGGGGCATTACTGATTGTTTGTTGTTGTTATAGATGTTATGCTACATATGCATGCTATTTTGATAGATTCTTTGATAGAATACCTATTATTTGATAGGGTATTGGATTATGCAATGTTTAGTTTGAATTAACTCGACACATTGGTTCTTGAAGTGTTATGGGAACACATGAATTGGAATTTAGTGAATCAATACTATATTATGCTTGAATATGACATATATATGATGCCATGATTTGATTCGTGGGGAGTATGGGCCATTACAGATCGAAATTTGGCACTTTAATGTTTGTTTCTAGGTTTTTCTAGGATCTGGAGTAGTTTCTGAGGCGTACAATCTAGAAAAATGCAGAATACACAGTGTGTAATGATTAATACATGTCATGTATCCTTATGTTCGGGAAGGAACTGTTTTTATTAAGTACATACCATGTACTGTATGTACACACTGTGTCGTCTCGAACCATGTAACTAATTGTGTGGGTAGAGGCATGGGGTTGAGAAATCCATGGTGGAACATGCCGTGTACCAGACGTACACGCCCTGTGTAAAGACCATGTGTCTGACCATTTGACTTATGACACAGGTGGATTTTTGGTAGTTAGTACATGTTGTGTTTTGATTAAACATGCCATGTCGAGTCAACCACATAACCATCTGTGTGACTAACAACACGGGTCGATGAAGTTCTTTCTAGTACACATCGTGTCTAGAAAAAACACATCATGTAGTTTTAATCTAGGAGAACCATGTTGGTTAAGTCATGTAAAATAACTCAGGTAGGTGAAAATGATTCAAGTACATGTCATGTGTTTGGAGAACACACCATGTGTATGGGGTGTTACATGACCAGGGTTGGCAGGAGTACACGCCCATGTAATGTTTTAAAGGAACACGTCGTGTATCAATGTGATGAAGAACTTGAATTATTTACATTATCTTATTACATTCTAGCACATCTATGTTTCAGTCCTTGATAATCTTGATCTATGTGTGTGCATTTCCTTTTAGATTATCCCCACTAAGATTTCCTCCAATTATAATCTAGTTAAAATTCAGTGATCAGACACCAGATATGGCTGATCAGAGACCACTGGCAGGTCCTCCAGTGATTCTCATCTTGGTAACATCCCTTATCCTAAAACTGGTGCTGATGCATAGTTCTTAGTGGGATTTGTACGGATTATGTAGACTATCTATGGAGTTCCTCCTCCTGCCCCGTTGATGGAAGAATTGACGCAGGTCTTTTATCAGAAGCATCATCTTACTTTCTTAAGATATGGAGGACCACAGGCTTCAAATTCAAGGATAGAAGTCATGATGATGATATTCAAGCATCTAGAGGTGCCCCCGGAGAGGAGGGTCAATATCTCTATATAAATGCTTCCAAATTCCACCAAGAGATGGTGGGATTTCATCTCATAGGCGGGATGCCAGAAGGTTATGGATTGGGATGGGTTTCAATGTACCTTCTACGATTTGTTCTACATGGAGACTTTGAGGTCCTGTCGTTCTTAATATATCATGAGTTTGGAGTAGGTTTCTCTTTCAGTCATGTAGTATTCTTTTCACTTTACAAAGCTCCTGCACTTTACACACTTTCTAGGGAGAGATGAGTTATTTATGGCGATGATGTTTTAGGATGGCCTCAAGCACAACATATAATCTCAGGTAAACATCTTCAGTTTGACTTCCATCACCTCTATAGTCAACCAGGAGATGATCATGGAACATAATATGAGGAATTCCGAAGCAGAGAGCCCTGTCAATTTGGTATTCGATGTTGGTACCCATCAGGAAAACAACAAGAATAATTACAAAGAGTCTATATGTATAGATAATAGTAGGAAGGATACTTCTTCTGGTAGTTGGGTGGTGTGCTAACAGTATAAGACCCCAGCCTTAAACCTTACTTAATCTTGATTTATTACAAGATTACACATTGAGGATCTTTTCAGGTTTAGAGTTTTAGAGAATTAGATCATGAAACTTGCATTATATTCCACATTTAAACAAAGTGGTTACATAAAAGACAATATTCATTCTTCCCATCAACGGAAACATATTTAAAATAAAACATGGATTATTTCTTGACACATCTTTGATACTATCATCACATCATGTACCTTTCCCTTGACCTGTGAAAAAACATTTCAAAAACTAGGGATGAGCATAAAAAGCTCAGTAAGGGTTATAAAAATATGGAAAGGAAACATGAGTTTATATATACATAAGAACGAAATCTTACATTACCCATAAAACATAGGAACTTTAACATACCTCATCAAACCATGAATAAATCATAGAAATCGTAAGACATAAAGGTAACTTGAGGCATTCATAACATCCTTACGTAGGGAGTAACCCTCTTGGTTACGTTTGGAATACCCATCACAGTATATTCCCTAAATCTGTTCGGATAAAGCTTAACGTTTCACTTCTTCACGTTACCCAATGCATTGGAGAGCTATATCGGGCTCACCCGCCCTTAGTTTATCACGGAACCACCCGTCTTCGTAATAATGCCAAAGAACCTCAAAATAACTATATCACATAAAACATGCATAAAGGAAACATAACATTTCCACATTTCAATCACAAGATATCAATACAACACATTGATATAAAAACATTATGAAAACCATTTTCAATACCAAAATAAATGAATAGTAAAACATGGTATTTATTTTTCTTTTAAAAAGAAGATATGGCTTGTAGAGGAATCCGAAACTGAAATAATGGTCACGGCGGCAGAGAAGTCATTGTCGCCGTATACGTAGGACAAAAACATTCCCTTTTGTCATTTAGTAAAATGCTTCATATAAAAAAGATTCCTTTTGGATAAACTTAAAAGCCAAAGGGGTTTATACACCATATAAAAGAAGGTTGTGTATAAAACAAAATATGCCTCAATGAAAGGAGATTGAGACGAAGTCCCATACAAAGACGATATCCTTGGTTTAAGGATAAATCAATTACATAATTATGTGTGACAAATGAATACACCAAATGTAAGTGGACATTAAGTGTAAAATAATCAAAGGCCATTCACACATATTCAAAGGATGAAATATTCAATAACTACTTGTTGAACCCAAAGAAATCGAAATTGGGTTAAGAAGTTCCCTTGACAGCCTAATGGCGTCACATCAAAATGAGTAGATGAGAGATAAAAAAAGGGTATCTCATCACTTGGACATAAAATTTACATCAATATGGATATATAAGAACATATCCCAATATAAAAATATGTAAATTAAAAGACCCAACAAAAAAGTCTTTTAAAAAGAGGATGGTGAAAGGTTCCCTTACCGACATGAGTATCTTTCGAAACCTACACCTCGTGAAAGAAGGAAAATATAACATTGATGTAAATACTCATAAAAGAAAGTATATTACACAATGAGTAAAATAATGCGAAGTACATACACCACTCAAAGGAAATTGTGGCAAATGTAGCATAAATCTCATGGGAATAAAAGTGAGATGAAAAATCTCTTACGAAAACTCGGTAGCCTAACGACGCCACTTAAAACCTTCAAAATGGATTGATGAGAGGGAATATGGTCTCTCATAAAATAAACATAAGGTTTACAAATAAAGGAATATAAAAGAACATCCCCCAACATAACAAATAGGAGCTTAAAAGAAGCGACATAAAGGAGAGTACTTAAAAAAGAAAGAGAGAGGTTAGATCTCTTACGAAAATTCGGCAGCCTAACGGAGCCACTCAAAACATCCAAAATGGATTGACGAGAGAGAATATGGTCTCTCATCATATGTACATAAAAATTACAGTAAGAGTAAAATAAAATAACATCCCAATCACAAGAAATTTGATATTTAATGGAATTACATAAAAGAGTGTACTTAAAAAGAATGAGAGGAGTAGGATCCCTTACCTCGGGTCCGACTTGACTCGATCATTCTTTAACGTCCTGAGTAATAAAATTGAGTAAATTTCCACTTTATTAAGAACATTTTTCTAGTTCATTATTCCTTTTAGATCACTTAGTGTCATGTTATAAACATTATGTAATCTTTTAAGTTAATAATGTTTGTTTTGTCGATATTTGGTTCTTAAGTCGAAAGTGGACTTCTTATAATTACATGTTGTTCGTGTGGTCAAAGGTTCTTTGTATCCAGAATGAAATTTCTGATTTGGATAGCATATATATAATATATATACATCATATACATGTATTTATAATATTACTTAATTATCTAGAGGTAAGAAATGAAATTCACCGTTCATAGAGACGGTAAGCCGTACGTACGCATGAAGGCTACTTTCATTTCTTTGTCATATTAATGGAATTAAAACTAAATGAGAGGTATGTATATTTTAATTCCAGAATTATATTCATAATTTAGATATATCATTCATCATATATATCCATTATATACATGTACTTATAATAGTACATTACATTTGGGGATAAGAAATGAAATGCACCGTTCATGGAGACAGTAAGCCATACGTACGCATGAACGCTACTTTCATTTCTATCTCATAATTTAATGGAATGAAATAATAATGATATATAGGTATATTATAATTCCAGTATAAAATAATATATAATAACATTAAATCCATCCTTTATACGTCCCACGTATGACATTAACGAATCATATCACTTTGAGGGGGCGGTAGTCCGCACTTCCTAAAATGACGATATCGCATATACCCATAATGGAAGCCATAAAGTTAAGCCACAAATGAAAAATACATAATATTAAGTACAAAATAAACTTATTATATATCATATATAAATATAGTTACATCTTAATGGCCACCTTTGAAGGTGTTAAAAAAATGTTGAACAATCATCGTTTCGGGAGGCATAAATTCGCCATCCACGGAAACAGTATGTTCGTTAACAATTAGATGTAGGTGTCTGTATGTGTAGATAGAATCATTATTATAACAACATCCTAGTATATTTAGGATACTGGAGTTGTTACAAAATAAAAGAATAAAAAGAGTTTAGGGGGTTGGAGAAGCAAAATAAAACAAAAGGACTCAAAAGAAGACATTACCTTAAAATCTGGTAACTCCCTTTGGTTTGAGCTCAAAGGCTTCCTTGGAAAGACTTATTCCCAAAGTGAGGCTTCAAGGAGTAATATAGGGAAGTTTAGAGACAAAATGGGCAGGGGTTGGCCGAGCCAATGGCTTTGGGAGTGTGGGTAAGGAGGTAGAGGTGGGGCCTTTTATAAGTGGAGAGGAGGGGCACTCTTGGAAAGTAAAGATAAGTTACTGTATTTTAAAATGAGTTTCGGATTCAAAAGGTCCCACATTGATTTAATTCGAGGATAAGGTGATAAGGGTTCTAAATACACTCATAAAATTGGTTTTTTCAATGTGTAGGTCTTAGATATTACATTATCTTTCCATTTTATTTAAATCGTTAAATAATGAGGTCATCGCTGCATCATCATGATGTCATAAATATATTAATTCATTTAATGTCTAAAAATTATAAAAAAACTACTATGATGTATAAAATCTTTTTATCTTTACAATGAATATTTATAGTCAAAAATCTGATTTGTATAACCCCATGTAAATTTTTTTTTAGTAAAACATTTCATGTTTGTCTAATTTTTACTTTAACTTTAAATAAAAAGATATTAATGTCATTTTCCAACCAAAGTGGCTTCATGGGGTCCCCAAGTTGACCCATGGCTTGTCTTGGTCTTCCATGACACATCCAATAAGGGTAGGACATGTGTCTAGATATTTTTATTTTATTATAATATCATTTTTCCCTTAAATTGCACTAATTACCTCTAATCACAATTAAAAACTTAATAAGTTACTATTCACCAAAAAATTATTTTTATCCCATTGAACCACATTTTACTTCTTAATGACAACCATGTATGTCGGATTTTTGAAATTCAAAACACAAAGATGGCAAAATTTCATTTAAACGGAAAAATCATTTTTTATAAGTACCACTTAGTGGTTTCACTATTCATCAAAATTGATGTTTTTCAGAAAAATCCCAAAAATTCACCCTAAGATATATTTGATATTCAGAATTCAAAAATGAAGTCTATTTTACAAAATTCAAATCATATAAGTCACATTAATTAATTTAATAATTAATTCCCACTGTCAGAGCAAATAGCGTGTTTTTATGAATCAATAAGTATCAAAAGATTGACATTAGTTTAAGTCTGATTTCAAAGTGAAATTAATTCCAACGACCACTATTGGATTTAATGGTAAAAATATATTCTAATTTCAGTTTAAAACCAATTAAAAATATAATCTAATCATATAAATAAATTTGATTAAAAAGTGGTTTTGAATTAAAATACAACATGTTATACTATTCATTAAAAAAGAACTTTATCAGAAACATACCAAAAATTTACACAAAGTAAATTTTGATGTCCCAATTCTTAAGAAGAGTTTTATTTGGTTCAAAATGATGTGTAAGAGTGAAAAAAACTATATTTAATGACGGTTCTCTATCAAAAAGCGATAAGTGAACCTTTAGTGAAAACTAGGGCATATACGCCTAAAATTGAAATCTTTCCGTATTTTATGCCTTTATCTTTTATTGGATAAATTTAAAAACATTTAAATACATATATAATCATATATTTTAGTTATTTCTATCCATTCCTACCAATACAATGTCTACATGTTAACTTCCACTTATAATAATATTATTTTATTATTAGAGTGCAATGTAAGATTCCCAAGAAACTCGTTGTTGCGTGTTGGGTACACCATCTATCATAGCGTCCCCTTTAAAGACATATTAATTTTTTTTCACAAATATGGATAAATATGAAAATTTCATATTCTTTATTTACCTGGGGTGTTACATCCTTCCCCCCTTTTGGGAATTGCGTCCTCGTAATTTTAAAATTGGGCTTGGAAACATCCTTGAAAGTCCCACATCGGAAGAAGAGTCGGTAAAAAAATCACTTTAATATAAAGAAATATAAGTACAAAGGTCACCCGAGTTAACCCATACTAGGATTCAAAGTATGAAAACATGGACATGGAGGAGAAAACATAGGGTCATGTTCTGATGAAGAGTGATAGAAAACATGTTTAGGAGAAAGTTAACCATGAGAAAATCACAAACTTGTGATGGGTTAAACGGTATTCGATTCCCCAGTAGGAAAAGTTAATAGACAACATTTCTGTTTTAAGATACTTTTTATTGGGGAATTTATTCATAAGGAATCATAATCACTTATCATGTTGACTTTCAACTTTTATTAGATTCCTTACACAAACTCATATTTCCTCCAGAAGGCGAGTATTTAGGAAGACTTGTTCACATTAAGAGTATTATAATCAACTTTTAGAGAATCACCTAATCCACAAAAGAGAACTATATACTTCCCATGTCTTTAGACATTAACCAAAACCAGAACCAAAAAGGCTAGTACAAGATCAGATAATCCAGAAAAGGATAACCCTTTATAAAAAGAAAATCTATTCTTAACCACCAAAATTTCTCCCACAAAACCCAAAGTTCAAAGAGGACCATTAGATAAACAATTTGTCCATAAAATTCTTCAAAGTAAACCAATATAATATTGAAACCCAAATATTTGAAGGATTTAGTCACATTGTCTTCCAAGTTAAACCGTAACATTTATCTCCAAACAACATCAGTTGCTCCTAAAGTCTCGTATTGAAAAGTAATTAACCTAATCACATATCCTCCATGATAGGTTAATCATTTTAATAAATAAACCAAAATCAACTTACTCTTAATTCATAAAATCATATAACTAGAATGAATCAGTCAAACTAACTAGGGACTTCACGTAGTCCAGTGGTAGGCGTTAAATACCAGTCACACTTTGGTTGTGGGTTCGATTCCCGCAGCACTGTCCGACGCGACAGGTTGTCACACGGTCTGCGTGTTGTCCTTTTTCCAAAACTATATAATTCTCAAAAAATTTCCCAAAACGAGATAAAATCTTCAAAAATAAACATAACATATTTTAACCTCAAGTTTATCTCATGCCTTTCATTTTCCATCATAACATATAATAACCCATAATTACCTCAAAAGTAAGGATCATATAAACCCTAATGGTTACCTTTTTAATTATTACCTGAACATCCACATCGATTGGTTATCTCGTACATGATGCATTATAGAACATACCAAGGTTCACGTGGTTGATCATGACTCCTTGATAGTTGGTATATAACAACCATGAGTTTCCTCATTGAATACCCCATTTCATCAAGACTCTTAATCAGAGAACCACCAGAGTTTCCTTCAAACCAACTGTCACTTTGGTGCCTGCGAGATCCAGTCATTCACTAAAAACAGAAATTTCAGGGTGAGTATATCAACAAAACCGTCATGTACTAATGAGGAAGGTAAACACTATGATATACTTACTCATTCACTTTATCTAAAACTAGGACTCTTTCTGAAATCCTAACCATTATGGTAATGTCACTTATGCTTAGAGAATACCTTAACCTCTAAAGTTATCTAAATCGACCTCTGATACCAACTATAAGGCCCCATACTTAAACCATACTTAATCTTGAGTTATTACAAGATTACACATTAAGGATCTTTTTAGGTTTAGAGTTTTATAGAATTAGATCATGAAACATGCATTACATTCCACATTTAAACAAAGTGGTTACATAAAAGAAAATATTCATTCTTCCCATCGACGGAAACATATTTAAAATAAATCATGGATTCTTTCTTGGCACATCCTTGACACTATCATCACATCATGTACCTTTCCCTTGACCTGTGAAAAACATTTCAAAAACTTGGGATGGGCATAAAAAGCACAGTAAGGGTTATAAAAATATGGAAAGGAAACATGATTTCATATATACATAAGAATGAAATCATTATTTACCCATAAAACATGGGCACTTTAACATACCTCATCAAACCATGAATAAATCATAGAAATCATAAGACATAAATGTAACTTGAGGCATTCATAACATCCTTACGTAGGGAGTAACCCTCTTGGTTACGTTTGGAATACCCATCACAGTATATTCCATAAATCTCTTTGGAGAAACCTTAATGTTTCACTACTTCGCGTTACCCAATGAATTGGAGAGCTATATCGGGCTCACCCGCCCTATGTTTATCACGGAACCACCCGTCTTTGTAATAATACCCAAGAACCTCAACATAATCGTATCACATAAAACATGCATAAAGGAAACATAACATTTCCACCTTTCAATCATAAGATATCAATACAACACATTGATATAAAAACATTATGAAAACCATTTTCAATACCAAATAAAAGAAAAGAAAAACATGGTATTTATTTTTCTTTTAAAAAGAAGATATGGCTTGTAGAGGAAGCCGAAACTGAAATAATGGTCACGACGGTGGAGAAGTCGTTGTCGCCGCATACGTAGGACAAAAACATTCCATTTTTTCGTTTATTAAAACACTTCATATAAAAAAGATTCATTTTGGATAAACTTAACAGTTAAAGGGGTTTATACACCGTATAAAAGAAGGCTGTGTATAAAACAAAATATGCCTCAATGAAAGGAGATTGAGACGAAGTCCCATACAAAGACGGTATCCTTGGTTTAAGGATAAATCAATTACATAATTATGTGTTACAAACTAATACACAAAATATAATTGGATATTAAGTGTAAAATCATCAAAGGTCATTCACACATATCCAAAGGATGACATATTCAATAACTACATGTTGAACCCAAAGAAATCGAAATTGGGTTAAGAATTTCCCTTGACAGCCTAACGGCGTCACATCAAAATGAGTTGATGAGAGATAAAAAAGGGTATCTCATCACTTGGACATACAATTTACATCAATAAGTATATATGAGAACATATCCCAACATAACAATATGTATATTAAAAGACCCAACAAAAGATGTCTTTTAAAAAGAGGAGGGTGAATGGTTCCCTTACCGACATGGGTATCTTTCGAAACATACACCTCGTGAAAGAAGGACAATACAACATTGATGTAAATACTCATAATATATATTATATTAAACAATGAGTAAAATAATTGGAAGTACATACACCACTCAAACGAAATTGTGGAAAATGTGGCATAAATCTCACGGGAATAAAAGTGAGATGAAAAATCTCTTACGAAAACTCGGCAGCCTAACAACGCCACTTAAAACTTCCAAAATGGATTGATGAGAGGGAATAGGGTCTCTCATAAAATAAACATAAAGTTTACAGAAATAGGAATATAAAAAAACATCCCCCAACATAACAAAGAGGATCTTAAAATAAGTGACATAAAGGAGAGTACTTAAAAAAGAAAGAGAGAGGTTAGATCTCTTACGAAAATTCGGCAGCCTAACGGCGCCACACAAAACATCCAAAATGGATTGATGAGAGAGAATAGGGTCTCTCATAATATGTACCTAAAAATTAAAGTAATATTAACATAAAATAACATCCCAATCACAAGATATGTGAGCTTTAAAGGAATGACATAAAAGAGTGTACTTAAAAAGAAAGAGAGGAGTAGGATCCCTTACCTCGGGTCCGACTTCACTCGATCATTCTTTAACGTCCTGAATAATAAACTTGAGTTAATTTCCACTTTATTAAGAACCTTTTTCTTGTTAATTATTCCTTTTATATCACTTATTGTCATGTTATAAACATTATGTAATCCTTTAAGTTAATAATGTTTGTTTTGTCGATATTTGGTTCTTAAGTCGAAAGTGGACTTCTTATAATTACATGTTGTTCGTGTGGTCAAAGGTTCTTTATATCCAGAATGATATTACTGATTTGGATAGAATATATATCATATATATCCAGAATATACATGTATTTATAATATTACTTAATCATTTAGAGGTAAGAAATGAAATGCACCCTTCATGGAGACGGTAAGCCGTACGTACGCATGAAGGCTACTTTCATTTCTTTGTCATATTAATGGAATTAAAACTAAATGAGAGGAATGTATATTTTAATTCCAGAAATATATTAATCATTTAGATGTATCATTTATCATATATATCCATTATATACATGTACTTATAATAGTACATTACATTTGGGGATAAGAAATGAAATGCACCGTTCATGGAGACCGTAAGCCGTACGTACGCATGAACACTACTTTCATTTCTATCTCATACTTTAATGGATATAAATAATAATGATATATAGGTATATTATAATTCCAGTATAACATCATATATAATAACATTAAATTCATCCTTTATACGTCCCACGTATGACATTAACGAATCACATCACTTTGAGGGGGCGGTAGACCGCACTTCCTAAAATGACGATATCGCGTATACCCATAATGGAAGCCATAAAGGTAAGCCACAAATGGAAAATACAGAAGAATAAGTAAAAAATAAACATATTATATATCATATATAAATATAGTGTCATCTTAATGTCCACCTTTGAAGGTGTTAAAAGAATGTTGAACAATCATCGTTTCGGGAGGCATAAATTCGCCATCCACAGAAACAGTATGTTCGTTAACAATTAGATTTAGGTGTGTGTAAGTTTAGATAGAATCCTTATTATACAAAATCCTAGTATATTTATGATACTGGAGTTGTTACAAAAGAAAAGAATAAAAAGAGTTTTGGGGGTTGGAGAAGCAAAATAAAATAAAAGGACTCAAAAGAAGACATTACCTTAAAATTGGTTAACTCCCTTTGGTTTGAGCTCAAAGGCTTCATTGGGAAGACCTATTCACAAAGTGAGGCTTCACGGAGTAAGAGAGGGAAGTGGAGAGACAAAATGGGTAGGGGTTGGCCGAGCCAAAGGCTTTGGGAGTGTGGGTAAGGAGGTAGAGGTGGGAGCCTTTTATAAGAGGAGAGGAGGGGAACTCTTGGAATGTAAAGATAAGTTACTTTATTTTAAAATGAGTTTCGGATTCAAAATGTCCCACATTGATATAATTCGAGGATAAGGTGATAAGGGTTCGAAATCCTCTCATACAATTTGTTTTGGCCATGTGTAGGTCTTAGATATTAAATTATCTTTCCATTTTATTTAAATTATTAAATAATGAGGTCATCGCTGCATCATCATGATTTCATAAATATAATGATTTATTTAATGTCTAAAAATTTAAAAAAACTACTATGATGTAGAAAAAAATTTTAGCTTTCCAATGAATATTTATAGTCAAAAATATGATTTGTATAACCCCATGGGGTCCCCAAGTTGAACCATGGCTTTTCTTGGTCGGCCATGACACATCCAATAAAGGTAGGACATGTGTCTAGGTATTTTCATTTTATTATAATATCATTTTTTCCTTAAATTGCACTAATTACCTCTAATCGCGATTAAAAACTTAATAAGTTACTATTCACCAAAAAATTATTTTTTTCCCATCGAACCACATTTTACATCTTAATGATAACCATGTATGTCAGATTTTTGATATTCAAAACACAAAGATGGAAAATTTTCATTTAAACGAAAAATCAGTTTTTTTAAGTACCACTTAGTGGTTTCACTATTCATCAAAAATTGATGTTTTTCAGTAAAATCCCAAAAATTCACCCTAAGCTATATTTGATATTCCGAATTCAAAACTGAATTCTGTTTTATAAAATTCAAAACATATAAGTCAGATTAATTAATTTAATAATTAATTCCCGCTGTCAGAGCAAATAGCGTGTTTTTATGAAACAATAAGTATCAAAAGATTAACATTAGTTTAAGTCTGATTTCAAAGTGAAATTAATTCCAATGACCACTATTGGATTTAGTGGTAAAAATATATTCTAATTTCAGTTTAAAACCAATTCAAAAGATAATCTAATCATATAAATAAATTAGATTAAAAAGAGGTTTTGAATTAAAATACAACGTGTTATACTATTCATTAAAAAAAGAACATTATCAGAAACATACCAAAAATTTACACAAAGTAAATTTTGATGTCCCAATTCTTAAGAAGAGTTTTATTTGGTCCAAAAGGATGTGTAAGAGTGAACAAAACTATATTTAATGACGGTTCTCCATCAAAAAGCGATAACTGAACCTTTAGTGAAAACTAGGGCATATACGCCAAAAATTGAATTTTTTCCGTATTTTATGCCTTTATCTTTTATTGGATAAACGTAAAAACATTTAAAAACATATATAATAATATTTTATTTATTTCTATCCATTCCTGCCAATATAATGGCTACATGTTAACTTCCATTTAAAATAATATTATTTTATTATTAGAGTGCAACGTAAGATTCTCAAGAAACTCGTTGTTGCGTGTTGGGTACGCCATCCAGCATAGCGTCCCATTTAAAGTCATATTAATATTTTATTCACAAATATTGATAAATATGAAAATTTCATATTCTTTATATACCTGGGGTGTTACATCCTTCCCCACTTTTGGGAATTGTTTCCTCGCAATTTTAAAATTGGGCTTGGAAACATCCTTGAAAGTCCCATATCGGAAGAAGAGTCGGTAAAACAATCACTTTAAAATAATGAAATATAAGTACAAAGGTCACTCGAGTTAACCCATACTAGGATTCCAAGTATGAAAACATGGACATGGAGGAGAAAACATAGGGTCATGTTCTGATGAAGAGTGATAGAAAACATGTTTAGGAGAAAGTTAACCATGAGAAAATCACAAACTTGTGATGGGTTAAACGGTATTCGATTCCCCATTAGGAAAAGTTAATAGAAAACATTTTTGTTTTAAGATACTTTTTATTGGGGAATTTATTCATAAGGAAACACAATCACTTATCATGTTGACATTCAACTTTTATTCGATTCCTTACACAAAATCATATTTCCGCCAAAAGTCGAGTATTTATGAAGACTTGTTCACATTAAGAGTACTATAATCAACTTTTAGAGAATCACCTAATCCACAAAAGAGAACTATATTCTTCCCATGTCATTAGACTTTAACCAAAACCAAAACCAAAAAGGCTAGTACAAGATCAGATAATCCAGGAAAGGATAATCCTTTATAAAAAGAAAATATATTCTTAACCTCCAAAATTTGTCCAACAAAACCCAAAGTTCAACGAGGACCATTAGATATTCAATTTGTCCATAAAATTATTCAAAGTAAACCAATCTATGATTGAAACCCAAATATTTGAAGGATTTAGTCACATAGTCTTCCATGTTAAATTGTAACAGTTATCTCCAAACAACATCAGTTGCTCCTAAAGTCTTGTATTGAAAAGTAATTAACCTAATCACATATCCTCCATGATAGGTTAATCATTTTCATAAATAACCCAAAATCAAATTACTCTTAATTCATAAAATCATATAACTAGAATGAATCAGTCAAACTAACCAGGGACTTCACGTAGTCCAGTGGTACGCGATAAATACCAGTCGCACTTTGGTTGTGGGTTCGATTCCCGCAGCACTGTCCGACGCGACGGGTTTTCACACGGTCTGCGTGTTGTCTTTTTTCCAAAACTATATAATTCTCCAAAAATTTCCCAAAACGAGATAAAATCTTCAAAAATAAACATAACATATTTTAACCTCAAGTTTATCTCATGCCTTTGATTTTCCATCATAACATATAATAACCCATAATTACCTCAAAAGTAAGGATCATATAAACCCTAATGGTTACCTTTTTAATTATTACCTGAACTTCCATATCGATTGGTCATCTCGTACATGATGCATTATAGAATATACCAAGGTTCACGTGGTTGATCATGACTCCTTGATAGTTGGTTTAGAACAACCACAAGTTTCCCCATTGAATACCCCATTTCATCGAGTCTCTTTATCAGAGAACCACCACAGTTTCCTTCAAACCAATTGTCACTTTGGTGCCTGCGAGATCCAGCCATTCACTAAAAACAGAAATGTCAGTGTGAGTATATCAACAAAACCATCATGTACTAATGAGGAAGGTAAACACTAAGATATACTTACTCATTCTTTTTTTCTAAAACTATGACTCTTTCTGAAATCCTAACCATTATGGTAATGTCACTTATGCTTAGAGAATACTCTAACCTCTAAAGTTATCTAAACCGACCTCTGATACTAACTATAAGGCCCTAGCCTTAAACCCTACTTAATCTTGAGTTATTACAAGATTACACATTGAGGATCTTTTCAGGTTTAGAGTTTTAGAGAATTAGATCATGAAACTTGCATTACATTCCACATTTAAACAAAGTGGTTACATAAAAGACAATATTCATTCTTCCCATCAACGGAAACATATTTAAAATAAAGCACGGATTCTTTCTTGACACATCCTTGACACTATCATCACATCATGTACCTTTCCCTTGACCTGTGAAAAACATTTCAAAAACTTGGGATGAGAATAAAAAGCTCAGTAAGGGTTATAAAAATATGGAAAGGAAACATGAGTTCATATATACATAATAATGAAATCATACTTTACCCATAAAACATATGCACTTTAACATACCTCATCAAACCATGAATAAATCATAGAAATCATAAGACATAAAGGTAACTTGAGGCATTCATAACTTCCTTACGTAGGGAGTAACCCTCTTGGTTACGTTTGGAATACCCATCACAGTATATTCCATAAATCTCATCGGAGAAACCTTACCGTTTCACTCCTTCGTGTTACCCAATGAATTGGAGAGCTATATCGGGCTCACCTGCCCTTAGTTTATCACGGAACCACCCGTCTTAGTAATAATTCCCAAGAACCTCAACATAATCGTATCACATAAAACATGTATAAAGGAAACATAACATTTCCACCATTCAATCACAAGATATCAATACAACACATTGATATAAGAACATTATGAAAACCATTTTCAATAACAAAATAAAAGAAAAGTAAAACATGGTATTTATTTTTCTTTTAAAAAGAAGATATGGCTTGTAGAGGATGCTGACACTGAAATAATGGTCACATCGGTGGAGAAGTCGTTGTTGCCACATACGTAGGACAAAAACATTACCTTTTTTCATTTAGTAAAACGCTTCATATAAAAAAGATTCCTTTTGGATAAAATTAAAAGTCAAAGGGGTTTATACACAGTATAAAAGAAGATTGTGTATAAAACAAAATATTCCTCAATTAAGGAGATTGAGACGAAGTCCCATACAAAGACGGTATCCTTGGTTTAAGGATAAATAAATTACATAATTATGTGTGAAAAAAGAATACACGAAATATATGTGGATATTAAGTGTAAAATAATCAAAGGTCATTCACACATATTCAAAGGATGACATATTAAATAACTACATGTTGAACCCAAAGAAATCGAAATTGGGTTAGGAAGTTCCCTTGACAGCCTAACGGCGTCACATCAAAATGAGTTTATGAGAGATAACAAAAATGGTATCTCATCACTTGGACATAAAATTTACATCAATAAGGATATATGAAAACATATCCCAACATAACAGTATGTAAATTAAAATACCCAACAAAAGAAGTCTTTTAAAAAGAGGAGGGTGAAATGTTCCCTTACCGACATGAGTATCTTTCGAAACATACACCTCGTGAAAGAAGGACAATACAACATTGATGTAAATACTCATAAAAGAAACTATATTAAACAATTAGTAAAATAATGGGCAGTACATACACCACTCAAAGGAAATTGTGGCAAATGTAGCATAAATCTCACGGGAATAAAATTGAGATGAAAAATCTCTTACGAAAACTCGGCAGCCTAACGACGCCACTTAAAACTTCCAAAATGGATTGATGAGAGGGAATAGGGTCTCTCATAAAATCAACATAAAGTTTGTATAAAGAGGAATATAAAATAACATCCTCTAACATAACAAATAGGATATTAAAAGAAGTGACATAAATTAGAGTACTTAAAAAAGAAAGAGAGAGGTTAGATCTCTTACGAAAATCCGGCAGCATAACTGCGCCACTCAAAACATCCAAAATGGATTGATGAGAGAGAATAGGTTCTCTCATCATATGTACATAAAAATTACAGTAAGAGTAATATAAAAGAACATCCCAATAACAAGAAATGTGATCTTTAAAGGAATGACATAAAAGAGTGTACTTAAAAATAATGAGAGGAGTAGGATCCCTTACCTCGGGTCCGACTTGACTCGATCATTCTTTAACGTCCTGAATAATAAACTTGAGTTAATTACAACATTATTAAGAACCTTTTTCTAGTTCATTATTCCTTTTATATCAATTATTTTCATTTTATAAACATTATGTAATCCTTTATGTTAATAATGTTTGTTTTTTCGATATTTGGTTCTTAAGTTGAAAGTGGACTTCTTATAATTACATGTTGTTCGTGTGGTAAAAGGTTATTTATATACAGAATCACATTCCTTATTTGGATATCATATATATCATATATATCCAGCCTATACATGTATTTATAATATTACATAATCATTTAGAGGTAACAAATGAAATGCACCGTTCATGGAGACGGTAAGCCGTACGTACGCATGAAGGCTACTTTCATTTCTTTGTCATATTAATGGAATTAAAACTAAATGAGAGGTATGTATATTTTAATTACAGAATTATATTCATCATTTATATGTATAATTCATCATATATATCCATTATATACATGTACTTATAATATTAAATTACATTTGGGGATAAGAAATGAAATGCACCGTTCATGGAGACGGTAAGACGTACGTACACTTGAACGCTACTTTCATTTCTATCTCATACTTTAATGGAAAGAAATAATAAAGATATATAAGTATATTATAATTCCAGTATAACATCATATATAATAACATTAAATCCATCCTTTATACGTCCCACGTATGACATTAACGAATCACATCACTTTGAGGGGGCAGTAGTCCGCACTTCCTAAAATGACGATATCACGTATACCCATAATGGAAGCCCTATAGGTAAGACACAAATGAAAAATACAGAAGATTAAGTAAATAATAAACATATTATATATCATATATAAATATAGTGACATATTAATGGACACCTTTGAAGGTGTTAAAAGAATGTTGAACAATCATCATTTCGGGAGGCATAAATTCGTCATCCACGGAAACAGTATGTTCGTTAACAATTAGATGTAGGTGTGTGTAAGTGTAGATAGAATCCTTATTATAACAACATCCTAGTATATCTAGGATACTGTAGTTATTACAAATGAAAATAATAAAAAGAGTTTAGGGGGTTGGAGAATCAAAATAAAAAAAAGGACTCAAAAGAAGACATTACCTTAAAATTGGGTAACTCCATTTGGTTTGAGCTCAAAGGCTTCCTTGGGAAGACTTATTCCCAATGTTAGGCTTCAAGGAGTAAGAGAGAGAAGTGGAGAGACAAAATGGGCAAGGGTTGGCCGAGTCAAAGTCCTTGGGAGTGTGGGTAAGGAGGTAGAGGTGGGAGCCTTTTATAAGAGGAGAGGAGGGGCACTCTTGGAAAGTAAAGATAAGCTACTTTATTTTAAAATGATTTTCGGATTCAAAAGGTCCCACATTGATATAATTATAGGATAAGGTGATAAGGGTTCTAAATCCAATCATACAATTGGTTTTGGCCATGTGTAGGTCTTAGATATTAGATTATCTTTCCATTTTATTTAAATCATTAAATAATGAGGTCATCGCTACATCATCATGATGTCATTAATATATTAATTCATTTAATGTCTAAAAATTATAAAAAAACTACTATGATGTATAAAATCGTTTTAGATTTCCAATGAATATTTATAGTCAAAATATGATTTGTATAACCCCATGTAAAAATTGTTTTAGTAAAACATTTCAGGTTTGTCTCATTTTTACTTTAACTTAAAATAAAAAGATATTAATGTCATTTTCCAAACAAAGTGGCTTCATGGGGTCCCCAAGTTGACCCATGGCTTGTCTTGGTCGGCCATGACACATAAAATAAAGGTAGGACATGTGTATAGGTATTTTAATTTTATTATAATATCATTTTCCCCTTAAATTGCACTAATTACCTCTAATCACGATTAAAAACTTAATAAGTTACTATTCACCAAAAAAATTATTTTTATCCCATTGAACCACATTTTTCTTCTTAATGACAACCATTTATGTTGGATTTTTGAAATTAAAAACACAGAGATGGAAAAATTTCATTTAAACGGAAAAATCATTTTTTATAAGTACCACTTAGTGGTTTCACTATTCATCAAAAATTGATGTTTTTCAGAAAAATTCCAAAAATTCACCCTAAGATATATTTTATATTCCTAATTCAAAAATGAAGTCTATTTTATAAAATTAAAAAAATATAAGTCACATTAATTAATTTAATAATTAATTTCCGCTGTCATAGCAAATAGCGTGTTTTTATGAAATAATAATTATCAAAAGATTGACATTAGTTTAAGTCTAATTTAAAGTGAAATTAATTCCAACGACCACTATTGGATTTAATGGTAAAAATATATTCTAATTTCAGTGTAAAACCGATTATAATGATAATCTAATCATATAAATAAATTATATTAAAAAGAGTTTTGGAATTAAAATACAACATG
Source organism: Viscum album (assembly GCA_963277665.1). Taxonomy (NCBI): domain Eukaryota; kingdom Viridiplantae; phylum Streptophyta; class Magnoliopsida; order Santalales; family Viscaceae; genus Viscum; species Viscum album. Next base: position 1,949,237,031 of record OY728136.1, on the reverse strand, counting down.
TTATACTATTCATTAAAAAAAGAACTTTATCAGAAACATACCAAAAATTTACACAAAGTAAATTTTGATGTCCTAATTCTTAAGAAGAGTTTTATTTGTTCCTAAAGGATGTGTAAGAGTGAACAAAACTATATTTAATGACGGTTCTCCATCAAAAAGCGATAAGTGAACTTTTAGTGAAAACTAGGGCATATACGCCTAAAATTGAATTCTTTCCGTATTTTATGCCTTTATCATTTATTGGATAAATGTAAAAAAATTTAAAAACATATATAATCATATTTTCGTTATTTATATCCATTCCTGCCAATATAATGGCTACATGTTAACTGCCATTTAAAATAATATTATTTTATTATTAGAGTGCAACGTAAGATTCCCAAGAAACTCGTTGTTGCGTGTTGGGTAAGCCATCCAGCATAGTGTCCCATTTAAAGTCATATTAATATTTTATTCACAAATATGGATAAATTTGAAAATTTCATATTCTTTATTTACCTGCGTTGTTACAAACAGTGTGGGAATAGAGTGAATATAAGTCCATATTTCCCGAGATACCCAGTGGAGTGTAGATCATACAACAATATGAGCCATATTCAGCATTTCTATCAGATCTCTTCATCAACAGTGGGTGACATAGGTTCTTATATGACTCCTCATTCAAGAGAAGGACCACCAGTTTCACATCAGTCTATGAACTAGAGTTTGTCTGGTCGTTTAGTCTAAGGTGGAGGTCATGGCCATGGTATCCAGTCGGCAGGCTTTCAGTGATAACTAGGTGGATCAGCTCAGGGTGGTCAAGTAGGGTCACATGGCCATGGTATAGGCTAGACTATTTCTGTGGAGAAGATCCATTAAGAGGAGGATCCCAAACCCACTATAGTTCGAGTTACGATTCTAGTTGCCTCAGTTTTATCTTTGTAACTTTTAGATACAAGGTCTTCCCATAGTTTCATATTTGTTGTTGTTGTGGAGAGCCTTGGGCTCGGTATCTTTTCTTTAGATGATATCTTGACATTGGAAAGTACATTGGGGACAAGAACGACTTGTGTACTACTGTGCACGGAGTGCCCTCTAGAGGTTGGTGGGTGTCACTTCTTATGGGACATCTATGTCTTAGAGATGATAGGATATGATGTCATTACCAGGATGGATTGGATAGTTCCCTTCCAAGAAGTTGTTGATTTTTATCATCGTACGGAGAGCTTCACATCATCAGAGGGAGGTTTTTCCTTCAATAAAGGTGAATGGGATGTCCAGTCGAGTAGATTAGGACCCGAGCATCATGGGTTAGTACGAGTTACATCTTAGATTGCTAGTCTATATATGAATGATTTGGTGACTTCACAGATGGAATTTCCTCTAGTGGTGGATCATTTTAAGGATGTCTATATAGAAGACTTATTAGGTTTACCACCATAGTGAGAGGTAGACTTTTCAATTAAGCTCATTCGAGGAGCAGCACCAGTGTACATTTCTCCTTATATGATGGTTACACCCGAGTTACTGGAGCTCAAGAAGCAATTGGAGGAGTTATAGAAAATGGTTATAATCCGACAGAGTACCTCTCCTTGGGGTTCTCCTATCCTGTTAGCGAATAAGGCATACGGTACCCTCATAATTTGTGAGGATTATCGGAAGTTGAACGAGTTTATGGTCAAGAACTGATATCCCTTTCCAAGGATTGATGATCTCTTTGACCATCTTTGGGGATCCCATGTGTTTTTGAAGATTAACTTGACATCTGTCTTTCATCATTTTAATTTTAGACCATATGATATACCTCTTATAGCCTTTCGTAGTAGGTATGGTCTATATGATTTTTTGGTTATTCCGTTCAGCCTCACCAACACACCTGCAGTTTTCATGGCACTGATAACCAAGTGTTCCATCCATTCTTGGATTATTTCATTGTAGTATTCGTGGATGATATCTTGGTGTACTCTCATACTCCACAAGACCATTCCACACATCATGATATCATTATGAGTACACTGAGAAAGAATCAGTTATATGTTATGACTGAAAAATGCTTCTTTTGGATGGACCAAATTCACTTCATGGGTCATGTTATAACAGACACAGGAGTGTTAGTAGACCCAAAGACTGTGAGAGTAGTAATTTCTTGGGAGCAGATGAAGAACAACATTGAGGTATGAGGATTTCTAGGGATATATGGTTACTAAAAACAATTCATACATGAATTTTCATGCCTAGAAGTGCCACTGATGGGCCCGACTAAAAAACCTGAGAAATTTTTGTGGAAAGAATCTTGTGAGTCAGCCTTATTGGAGCTGAAAGAGAGGTTTAATTTTGCACTGATACTAGTATTTACAGAGCTAGGAAAGAGCTATTCTGTTTAATGTGATAAATTAGGTATCGAGAAGGGAGTAGTGCTTATGTAGGGAGATGTAGTGGTTGCGTTCAGGTCTCAACTGTTGAGACCAGATGAGAGTAATTACCCAAAAGATGATATTGAGTAGGTTCTGGTAGTACATGCCTTAAGTTGTTGGAGACATTATCTTTTGGGAGACAATTTTTTGGTATTAAACGATCAAAAATTATCAAATATATCTTTACATAACATGATATAAATGTTAGATAGTGAAGGGGGGTTGAGTACCCTCGGTCTTTGGACATTGATCTTGCCTATATGCATGGGAAAGGCTATGCAGTAGTTGATGTGTTGAGCAGGAGGACTCAGATACAGGTTGTTTAGGAGGATAGTCATGAGTGGAAGCTTATGGATCTATTCACTGAGATGAATTTAATGGTTCATGACATTTAGGGGAATACCTTTCTTTCTACTCTACAATGATTCTTCTCAGACCCCTCTCATGACATTTAGCCCAAGGAGGTTGAGATAGAGGTGGATGGATCATTCGCGGAGCATCCTATCCAGATTGTTGGTCATAGTGTGAAGGTTCTTCATGGTCGATCTGTTCCTCTAGTAGTAGTTCTATGGAATCATGGGTGACTACAAGACAACACTTGGGAGAGGGCGTCCGATGTATGATCACAGTTTCCAGACCTGTTTGAGGATTCTTTTTCAAAATTACCTTGCTAGGGATATTAGGGGACAAATTTCATTAAGGGGTTGGGGGTTGTAAGAACACTAATCATCTTTTTAGGAAATAATACTTTTTCTATTTCTTTAGGAATATAGTCAAATCCGGAAATTTTAGGAGTACATGTTGTGTACTTATAAGTACACGTTGTGTGCCCGATTACCGCAGGTGACCGGGTACTGGCCGTGTAACAGCCGAGTACATGGCCGTGTGGGGTGACCTATAGACCGCCTAAAGCAGAGGCCAGTTAAAGAAATTTCACTCCATGTACTTTATTTGTTTCATTAAATGGATCTGGGTCACCTCAAATATATATAAAACCATTTATCTCCATTCATCTTGTCCAGAAGTGACAATTGGGTGCAAATCATCTATGACCCCCCGACTTTTTATTCTTTCTCCGAATCGACCACCGTCAATTGAATTGGGATCGCCACGGTAAGATCTTCCTTCTTCTAAATCCTTGTTCCTTGATTTCTGCTCACTTGCGAGATATTCTTGATTGGATATTTTTGACATTTTTTAAATCTACGTCATTCTAAGGATATTTATGTTCCAATTCCGGAGTATATCGATCATAAAACATCACGGTATGTGTTTTGTTCCTTTCTATATCTAGTCTTTGATTTATATGTACAAAATTGGAAAATAACCTTTTTTGGGGTATTTTGTGTTTAGGGGTTTAGCCCTATTATTTCCTACTATGTATATTGTGCTTCGGTAGTGGGTTTATGATTGTAAATAGGGTTATTTACCTTGCTTTGGATGTGTTTCCCATGTTTTCTTGATATTGACCGTTTGGTCTAGGTTTTCATATTTGGATGCTTTGTTTTCCATGCCTAGTATTGTTAGGATAGAGTGATATTATCTGACATGTTTTGAGATGTTTTATACTATTTAGCGAAGTAGTTATTGAGGTTTACTTTGGCTTCCATATATATTTTTTGTAATATTGACTTACACAGGGTAGTAAAAACCTAGTAGAGTAGACCATTTGGAGAAAGGACATTGAGGGATTCTCAAGAGTGTCTGTTTATATTTACATTGTGAGACCATTTGGGGGATAGACTTTGTCCTCCCTCAATGTGTCTATAATTAATCGTTACGAGAGCACAGGGGGAATTGATGGTGATTACTTCTTTAGAGAGTCATTTCTAAATCTGAACCAGAGGGGTTAGACTCTGAGTACTTCCTAGAGGGTTGCTTGTGTTTGATTGGTTGAACCAGAGGGGTAAGGCTGTGATTAATTCCCAGAGGGTTAGTTTTCTTATTATCTTCCTAATTGATATATAAAAAATTAGTGTAATTAAAAATGTAGGATTGTCTACTTTTGAGTACTACATTGTTTCCTGCTTCATTTTTTTTATTGTCTTCCATATATATTCACTGACTATTTGGCACAGATCTTTGGGTATTTTCCTAGTAAGATTCATCTCACACCCTATTTGGGTCATGCTTTTAGGACCAAATATATTATTTTTTTGCAGTTATAGTTAAGGTAAATCACCCTTATACGTCAGGTACTTGACTACTGTAGAGCTGGAGAGCATGGGACCAAGCTGAGGCTATTGATACTATTAGAGTTTATTTTTTTCTTTGTACATTGGTTTATTACTTTATTCTTGCATTGTGACTTTTTTGGCTACTTTCTTAGAAATATGTATCATGAATCATTCATATATATATGTACTCCAGTTGTTTATTTCTTCGGTCTTCCATTATTTATTGTGGTATGGTATTATTACTACTTCAAATCTTATTATCTATTTAATTCCGCTAAATTACTCTGCCAATGAGGTCATAGATTCCCCACTATCACACCCAAGGCCATCACTACTAGTTAGAATCCTCTAGAAATTGGGGAAATGTGCTTGAGGACGTGCGACCAATTGAGTACGGGGAACCCTTAAGTGGCTTCTGGAATCGGGACGTTACAACTTCCATGACTAAACCTTCACTACCCATGATGGGGAGTCACCTCCAAAAACATATGATCTATAACATCAAACTAAAAAGGTATCCTCTTATTATCAGTATAGTAATTCTGAGGATCCTACCTTCATCCTCTCATGAATCACATGTACCATCTTTTTCATACTCTATAACAGTTCCAGTCTGATAATTGCTACCTCTTGGTCCCTATTAGAACACAATGGAGAATGGAAATGTCTACCACATAAATATTCAAATCATTCCATACTGATGGTTGAGTAGAAACTATTGTTTTAATATAAATCTACTAAGGTTAAGGGCCTCATCCACGAACCTCCAAAATCTCAGACGCAAGAGCGCAACATTTCATCATGATTCTAGATGGTATTCTTAGTATTACCATCCATATATGGAAGAAAATTAGTGAAAAGGCATAGATGAGAACCAAAAGTAAGATGGAGACCTCTCCACACCCTAGAGGTAAAATGAGGACCTCAATCAGAAATGATCATCGTCATAACTCCATGCAGTCTCGCCACCTCCTCCAGATATTTCTTTGAAAAAATAAATCTCATGATCTCAAATCATTGATTACTATGAAGGGGGATGATTTCATCAAATGATCCACTACCACCCATATAGTGTTCTAGCTAGAATGAGCTCAATTAAAATTGGTAAAAAATACTATCGAGATGTCCTCAAACATTCATTTAGGAACATCTAACGGGTGGATAAAACCACTGGGAACATGGTACTCGTCCATCACATTCTGGTAGACCAAACATCGAAACAAAAACTCTATAACTGTATGATTCATCCCTATCCACCAAAACCGAGTCCTCAAATAAAGGTATATATTTTTCATGCTAGAATGTACCACTAATGATGAAATGTGGAGCTCTCTGAGAACCATCTCACACATTTCCAACTGATGAAAAATTCTTCCCTAAAATAACACCTAATGCTGTTAATCGAGAGACCAACCATCAGGGGTCTCACCACTAACAACTCAGTCTCTCTAGAACTCCACCTCATGACCCCCCTTATGTAAATCTTCTAATAGTTGCATCAGAGATGACCAAATTGTCCTCTAAAAAAGTAAAATTATTCCCCCAACATACCCCATAACAAGATGTATTGTCAAAATATCTTCCATCATTCTCTATGAATCCCACGATTCACACACTATATAACAACACAACATCATTATCAGTTAATTGGATACAAAATTCCCATTTCTATGTATATAAAAGAATTTGAAATCATAATCCTGTAATAACTCCATCCACTAATGCTTTCTGAAGATCAATTCACACTAGTAGAAAACATACTTTAGGCTCTTATGTTCGGTGAATATCACAAAATGATCCTCAATGAGTAAATGTCTCCATAAATTTAGGAAAAAAATCACTACAATCAAATCAAGATCATGGTTGGCATAGTTACTCTCATAGGGACGTAACTATTGCGACCCATAAGAAATAATCAATCTTTATGTATTAGAATATAGACCAACCCCAGATAAGAGGCATCACAAAAAACCTCAAACTGAACTTCTTCTACTTGCAGACAAAGAACCGGATAACTGACCAAATTACCCTTTAGATAATATAACGTTGTCAGACACTAATCAGTCCATACGAGTGCCTAATCATTTTTGGACAACGCAATCAGAGGAGTCACAAATTGTGAGAAATTGACCATGAACCTCTTGTAATATCCTTCAAGACCAATGAAACATTACATATCTACCATTTTCCTGGGGACTTCCTAAGACACAAATACTTCTTTAATTGATGTATCCATAACAACTCCCTGTAGGGATACAACATATCCTACGAAAAAGACTTCTTGAGCCCAAAAATCGCACTTTTAAAACATCCTAAACAGTTGTTGTCAACGAAGAACTCCCAAGATGACTATAGATGATATTCATGATTATTTTTAGACATGAGGTATACAAGGATATCATTAATGAATATGACCATGAACATATATAGGAACTCATAGAGCACACTATTTATTAACCCCATGAACACAGCTAGAGCATTCGTCACACGGAATGGCATGACAACATACTTTCAATTCCCATGACAACAAAGAAAATCAGTCTTTGGGATATCCTCATTATTCACACACATATGATGGTATCATAACTGAAAATAGATCTTCTAGAACCAACATTAACATTTCAGTTGATCGAATAAATCATCAATCTATGGATGAGAATAGTAGTTCTTCACTGCAACTCAGTTCTAGCGACCATAATTGACACACAACCATAAACTACAATCATCATTATTTACAAACAAAGAATGTTTACCCCATGGTTACATGATTGGCCTAATGAATCCATGCTATAATTTATCATCTGGCTATATTCACAATTGTCGTAACTTAGAAGGAACCATCCAATATGGAGGAATTGAAGGTTTCGGGCGCAGCGAAAGCACGCGAGTGGATGTGCCCACATGGATTTTTGTCATTAGAAATGATGAATCATGGATCAATACGACGATAAATGCCAGTCTCCATGGATCGACTAATAGAAATAGACAAACAAGACAAATGGTCTAGGAACCACAATAGTGGATTGTCTCAGGTTGATTATGGTTAATTTAATTAATTGACAAGAAGTGCCTTATGAATGTTCTTTCTTCGTTGATGTTCATGATCATGTTCCGGTGTGATTCATCGTTGAATTTCAGAACCCATGTGTAGACTTCCTCTAGTGGTGATCCAAATGTGCACCTCGTATCTCTGAACGTCGCCAAAGGATTCTCTAGGTGATAGCATGGAGAAACCTTTTCTTGCATTGTCCTCCTAAGATCGTCTTGATCCAATGGAAGAGGATCTCTCTCTGTCTTGAGAGATTTCATGGAGGAAGAGGTTCTTTTGTCCTTGAATGAATTCTCCAGAATTGTTTTGCACAATGATTCTCTTATGTAGGAAAATATTTGGGGTTGTGAGGATATTTATAATCGGGTTTTAGGTTGTAGAGTTATGACAATAAATAAATGCGTTACGCGTTTTATTTATTTAATTGACTCTTATAGAAACCCCCATGTCGAATAATTAATTCCTTGACATGTGCCCACCCTGATTATAATAAATATCATTTAATAAAACAATATTATATCATCAAAAACCTGACTGGAAAACTACACGGTGTGTAATCATTAATACACGGCATGTACTTTTTTTCCATAAAATGACACAACAAGTAATAATTAATACACATTGTGTACTCGTTTTTCTATTTCCTTTCAAAATGAAAACTACATGACATTTTATCATTAATACATGGCCTGTACATGTTTTCCATGAAAAACTACACAGTGTGTAATCATTAATACATGACATGTATATCTTTTTTTTCATTTCCTTCTTCCTCCATCATTAAAACAATTTAGTATTACTTGAATAATTATCAAACCACGTACAAGAATAGTATTTATTATACTTGAGATACTTGGATACACTTAGTGTGTGACCCTCTCGTCCCCATTCTCATTGGCATTAGGTGGGCTTGCCTAAAGTCCAAGATTACTATCTACCAACGGGTCAAGGCACCCAAGAAAAAGAATTTGATGCCGCATTGACGTGTCACCTAATATGAATGCTTACTGTGTAATTTAATCCATTTGTCTCAATATCTCATCAAGTAGGTTTCATGTTAGTGTCATAAACCTATATGATTGATCTGTCATTCTTTGACTTCCCGAAATTAACTCGTCGTATCACCATGGCCATGGTATTTGTTCGAAAATTCTATTTCAATCAAAGGGCGCGAGATATCTACTTCCATAAATATGGAAGGGACAAATCCTTCATCAAATTATCCATTTACTACATGTCATTTGTGACACACTCAACGTACCCTACTTCCTGCCAACTATCTTCATGATGGTTTTCTTCAGTAAATCTAAGTGAACGAGTCATGACATGAGTTAATAATAATATTCTAGTCTAAGGAACATTACACATGCTTACAGATAGAAATATCTGATGACCCGAAAAACATGCAGAATTACTTCTGGCGGGTCTGTTCTCATAATCTCCCATCTTAGAGATTTCCAAGTGAGAAATCATTGAGATATAGTCTCGTCTTCTTACGAGTACTCACACATGACAGTTTATGTACTATGTGTCCTATCATAGTAGGTCATCCAATCGTAGAATTTTTTTTAAGAATATTGTTATATCATTTCAAGGTTCTCATCATAGTGGGGATCTTCCATGATCTTATCAATGCAAAAAATATTCCAGGAAAATATTATATTATAATCATGCATAACAATGAACAATATATAATAAGTGAACATTCCTGTAATCAAAGTACAAAATATTTGGATATTAGGAAACCAACCCTAAAAAACTCCCACTTGGACTAGAGACAACTTCCAACGACTTTTAGTCCACTAGACCTCACATGATGATCATGATTCTGCTGAGTCAAGGCTTTAGTCAAGGGTTCTTCCACGCTGTCTTTCATGGAAATACTGCTCACTGCAACTTCACCTCTCTGCGAAAAATCCCTCAAGAGATGATACTTCTGAAGTATGTGCTTTGTCTGCTGATGTGACCTTGGATCTTTTGAAAGTGCCACCGCTTCAGTATTATCACAATAGAGTGTGATAATATCTTTACTGCAAGGTGCTACATATAGATCCTGGATGAATCTTCGCATCCATACTGCTTCATTAGCTGCCTCAGAAGTTGTGATATACTCGGACCCTACTGTAGAATCTGCAACCACATCATGCTTTGAGCTCTTCCCGCTCAGTGCAGATCCATTCAAACTGAATATGTATCCAGTCTGCGACTTCATGTCATATTTATCAGTCTAGAAACTATCACCTACATTTCCTATGATGACTAGTTCCTTATATCCTCCATAAACTAGGAACATATCCTTAGTATGCCTCGGATACTTAAGGATAGTCTTGACTGCCATCCAACGACGGTCTCCTAGATCAGCTTGATATCTGCCTACCATACATAATGCGTAAGAAACATCTAGCCTTGTACATAGCATAACATACATGACTGAACCAATCGTGGATGCGTAAGAGATGCTTTCCATTTTCTCTCTTTCCTCATGTGTATGAGGACACATTATCTTGGAGAGATGAATACCATGTGAGACTGGAATCAATCCCCTCTTAGACTGTTCCATACTGAATCTCTTTAGCATCTTGTCAATGTATGTACATTGACTCAGGCCCGAAATTCTCTGGATCTATTATAATGTATCTTGATCCCAAGAATATATGCTGCATCTCCCAAGGCTTTTGTAGAGAATTATTTATCCAACCATTCCTTAACTGACTGTAAGACAGGTACCTCATTTCCAATTAGTAATATTTCATTAACATATATTATTGGGAAAAAAACTGCACTTCCATTAAACCTTTTGTACAGACAAGGCTCACATTCATTCTTGACAAAGCCAAATTCCGTTACGGCTTCATCAAAATGAATGTTCTATGACCATGGAGCTTGATTTAATCCATAAATGGATTTCTTCAACTGCATACCTTGTTGGCATCCTTTGGAGTCACAAACCCTTCATGTTGTGTCATGTAGACGTCCTCCTGGAGGTTCCCGTTATGGAATTCTATTTTGACATCCATTTGCCAAATTTCATAGTCATGGTAAGCAGCAATGGCCAATAGGATTCTGATGGATTTCAGCATCACAACTGGTGAAAATTTATCATCATATTCAATTCCTTGACGTTTTCTAAAACCTTTTGAAACCAGTCATGCCTTATAGGTGTTGAATTTCCCCTCCATGTCCAATTTATTCTTGAATACCAATTTTTTACCAACAGGATTTACATCAAATGGAGGATCAACTAAAATCCTAACTTGGTTTTGGAAGATGGAATCTGTTTCAGAATTCATTGCTTCTTGCCACTTGGAAGAGTTTGTGCCTTCAACTTCTTCCTTTTAGGTAAGAGTATCATCATTATCAACCAATAATGAGTCACCATCCTCGGTGACAAGAAAACCATATCGTTCTGGTTCTATCACCTCTCTCGTGCCCCTATACAGTTCATGTTTCTCTGGAACATATTCTTCTTCCACGAGGCTTTTTTGAATCTGTTCTTGTACCAACACCTATATATCCTGAACCTCAACTTCATCGAAGTGTATCTCGCTCCCACAATCTCTTTTGCAGATGTGCTCTCTCTCAACTAATATGGCGTGTATTTCCACTGTAACCTTTTTGTCTGAGGGTATATATAGGTAATATCCCCTATTTTACTTGGGATATCCTATAAAGATACACTTTGTGCCTCGGGGTGAAAGGTTTTAACTTGAAGAGGCCTTAAAAAATTCTCTGCTACCCCACACATGTAAACACGATAAAATGGATTTTCATCCACTCCATAACTCGTATGAAATAGCATTTATTGAATTAGTTGGTACATGGTTTAGTATGTGCGATGCTGTTTGTAATGCATATCCCCAAAAGGATAATGTAAGACTCGCATGACTCATCATTGATCTCACCTTATCCAACAGGGTGCAGTTTCTCCTTTGACTTACACCATTCCACTATGGTGTGTAAGGATGAGTGAGTTTAAATCGAATCCCAAAATATTGTAATAAATCAATGAAGTCCTGATTAATATATTCTCATTCTCTGTCTGAGCAGAGTTTCTTAATCTTCTTACCAAGCTGGTTCTCAACTTAATTCTTGTATTCCTTAAACCGATCAAAAAAATCTGGCTTATACCTCATTATGTAAATATATCCACATCTACTAAAATCATAAGTAAAAGTTATGAAGTACAAGAACCCACCCCTTACATCAACTTGTAATGGTCAACACACATCTGTGCGAACTAATTCTAGAATCTCCTTATCCCTTTCACCCTTCCCACTAAATGGGTCTTTAGTCATTTTTCCTTGTAGACACGCATGACATACACCAAGTGGTTTTAGTTTGAAAGAATCTAAATACCCATCTTGATGTAATTTTGTCTAAGGTTTCTCATTGACATGACATAGCCGATGATGCCAACGTTGGGTATGGTATGATTAATGTCAATTAAATTTGTCATCGATTTCCATTACATGGTTTATATAGTCTACCACATAAAGGGCGTTATATAAATGTTCCCTACCAAAAAAAATCTATCTTTATAAAAGTAGCAACATCCACTACCAAACATGTAGATGAATCCATGAGTATCTAATCTGGATACTGAAATAATGTTTTTTGTTAAAGATAGTACATAATAACATCCATTCAAAACCAATCCCATCATAGTATGAAATGTGAGGTGTTAGTCTCTGATAGCTATAACATTGAGTCTGGATCTGTTGGCTGCTCGTAGATCCACCTCACCTCGATCAATTGTTCTGAATCTACATGGTTCCTGTATTTGGATACAGATTCAATTACCACAAGCAGTATCTAATTCCCAATTAGTAGAAATAGATAGATTGCATTCGATAACCAATTCACCTAAAGCTCCCCCTTGCTTCCATAACTGGGTGTAGTTTTTCATCCAATGGCCCTTCTTTCCCCATGCGAATGAAACAGTCTCATGTTCTCTTGCATCCCCTTTGATCTTACTTTTCATGGAAGGCCATGAAGAAGTTTTTGGCTTAATGAACTTTGCCATCCATTTCCTTTTATTCACCATTATTACAAAAGGCTTTTCACACTTCTTGTCATTGTCCACTTGGGGAATGAGGATAATAATATCAGACATAGACTTCTCATTGTTTTTCATGTTGAACTTCACAACAAATTTTTAGATTCTATGGGGGAGTGATGAAAGAATGAGATCGATACCCAGTTCTTCGGGGAGTTTAAACCCTAGAACCTCCAAGCACTCAATGTTTCCAATGAGCATGACTACCTGAGGCCTAGCAGGGGCACCCTCTCCAAGCATCCTCTATAATGGAGACTTGGAGATCTCAAACCACTCCTATCTTGCCCTCTCCTGGTATGGACCACGGAGGAGCTCGAGAATGATATAGGCATCCATGTCTTCATGAGACTTAATGAGATCACTAGACATTGATGATAACATCAAACATTGAAAGTCAAGTGCATCATTCAAATGTTGATCATATTCCAGTAAATCTTCATCACTCATCCCTGGGGCAGGAGAATCAGGAAGTGAGGACTCTAGCACGTAAATCTTTCGTTCTAGGCATAGGATAACCCGAAGGCGCATAAACCATTCCTAAAAGTTACTACCAGTGAAGATGTTGTCTTTATCCAGAATTGATCGCAGAGAAAATTTGGTTGATGAGCTTCTCATATTTGTTTCTACATTTTAAAAGAGAAAATATGTCATTACCTTTTCAATTACATTTTATGAGAAATAATAAATTTTTATTAGGTCTCCCACTATTTTATCAGGTCCCTATGGCCTTCACCATTGAACTCGGAATGTCCAGTTTCTTTGACATTCTAGTGTCAAGGATCCATATTCCCCTTTGGGTAAACCCAAAAAGGGTTGGTCATGCTATTTGAAGGTATTTAGGTATGTAGGTCTTTGCCAATTATGAGCTTACAGTTCCTTGATCTATTGAGTGGATTCCCCAATACTGAAATCCTAAATTGGATTTCCTCAACTCTTGCCCTCAATATTACATCAAGTCTAGAAAGGGCTACTCCACTTGATTTAATATGGTTTGGTCAACCTGAAAACATTCATAAGGGCTTAATTTATAAATGTAAGTGTCCCAACAAGGGTCTGTAAAACACATAGTATTATTGAGACTTACCCTTAATCAGGTAACAGAAGGATTGGTCTGACTTAATATGGTATTGAGGGATTTTAATCCTTTATGTGTAGTTTTTCATTATCACATGCTTGTTAATATTAAGTGATGCTTGATTAAGTGATTAACCATGTTTTGATAAAGTTTATGCATAGTATTTTTTTATTCCATCTTTTCATGATTTTTTATTTCATTAATTATGTGATCGTTATAACACATACATAATAAATAAACCATGAAATCAGACAGAAATAAAATAAGATGGTATGATCATGAGCTTTTATTGGTTAGCTTATCTAGCGGGCTGATAATCTAACCCTGACCATTTGAAATACACCTTGAACTGACGGTTAGTTTTTTACAGCTCCAACCTGTCCACCTGTGTATCTTCTTGGGTTGGATTCACCTCAGCTTCAGGTTTTGAACCATCTCCTCTGGCTTGGAAGATCCTCCATTACATGGGGTTTAGATTAAAGAGACCATGGGCACGCAGACCCTACATTTTATTGGAATAAGTCTCTCAAGCCAATGAATTTAAATTAAACAAATTTAAATGAAACCATACACCCATACAAAGTATCTTTGGTCTATCTCATGATCATCCATAGAATGCAACGACATTTACCCATATTTAAAATTCAAATTCTTTTAATTGTTTTAATATTTAAGATAAGTCTCACTTGAATTCAACTAATTATGATCTTATAATTAATCAATTCCCTATCATAAATTCCTTTATGAATTTCCTTGACATTCTTCTCATCCATATTCCTTGTACATGTCATTGTAATTTTGGAGGAATCCTAGTGAAATTCCATTTCTAGAAAGTACATGGCGTGTATTTTATATTTACACAACATGTATTTCATTTCACCCATTATTCAAAGTACACGCCAGGGCTTTGGCCTATTTTCTCTACTTTGGAAATCTTGGAGTACATGATGTGTAGATTAATCTAACAGAGAATGTACTTCCTTGTTACGCGGTTACCAGTCTGGAAATCCCGTGTACGCGGAACACGACTTCTCCATGTACACAGTTTAACCTGGACTGGATCGGATTACACGATGTGTTGATTCAACATACACACTGTGTATCTCTATTCTCACACATTGTTCATTTCTGGTCAACATGGGGTAATAAATACTTAGTTATAATCAATTCACATGGCATGGTTTGGCGGACCAGTAAAGTTTCGTTGAACCTATGTATAGGGCATGTAGCTTTCACAACATGCCATGTATTCTTGTGTTGTATGGACAAAAAGAGTGTCTCCTCTAGATGAGATCCTCATTTTAATTTAATCATAAATAAAATTAAAGGTTCGTTTTTGTGATGTGAATAGGGAAATGAAGGAGCAAAAACATATCTCATTCCTTCAGTTTTATAGAACGATTTATCTTGAATTGAATCGAATAAAAATGCGCAAATTATCAATGAAAATTAAATAAATATAATCAACATTTTAACCTCGCTCCGATACCAATTGAAGGTTCCGAGAACAGCGGAAGCGTGCGGGTGGATGTTCCCACTTGGATTTTGGTCACCAGCAATGATCAATCTAGGATCAATATGATGATAAATGATAGTCTCCAGGGATCGATTCATAGAAATAGACAATGAAAATGAAAGGTCCTGGAACCGCAATAGCGGATCATCATAGATTGATTATAGTTAATTTAATTAATTGACCATAAGTACCTTTAGGGTGTTCGTTCTTCATTGATGTTCTTGATCACGTTCCGATGTGATTCTTCATTGCATCACAGAAGCCATGTGTAGACTTCCTATAATGGTGATCCATAAGTGCACCTCATATCTCTGGACATCGCCAAAGGAGTCTCTGTGTGGTAGCGTGGAGAAACCTTTGCTTGCATTATCCGCCTTAGATCTTCTTGATCCGATGGAAGAGGAACTCTCTACGTCTTTAGAGCGTTTTTGGAGGAATAAGTTCTTTCGTCCTTGAGATAATTCTTCAGAATTGTTGTGCGCAACGATTCTCTTGTTTAGGAAAAGAGTTGGGGTTGTGAAGATATTTATAATCTCATTTGAGGTTGAAGAGTTATGAAAATAAATACACGTGTTACATGTCTTATTTATTTCATTGACTCTTATTTAAACCCCCAAGTAAAATAATTAATTCTTTGACATGCTCCCACACAAATTATAATAAATAACATTTAAAAAAAATATTATATACTCAAAATCCATACTGGAAAACTACACGGTGTGTAATCATTAATACACGGTGTGTAATTGTTTTCCCTAAAACTACACGGAATTTAATCATTAATACATGGTGTGTACATGTTTTTCTATTTCCATTTGAAATGAAAACTACACTGCGTGTAATCGTTAATGCATGGCATGTACTTGTTTTCCATGAAAAACTACACAATGTGTATATATTGTTTTTCATTTCCTTCTTCCTCCATCATTAATATGATTTAAGCTTCCTTGAATAATTATTAAACTACGTAAGGGTATAATATTTATTCTAATTGAGATACATGGATAAACTTAGTGTGTCAACCACTTTCCCTCTTTCTTGTTGGAATTAGGCGGGCTTGCCTAAAGTCCAAGATTACCCTCTAGAAATGGGTCAAGGCACCCTAGAGAAATAAGTTGACACCACATTGTCATGACACCTCATACGAACGATTACTGTGTAATTTAATCGCTTTGTCTCAATATCTCATCAAGCAGGTTTTAGGCTAGTGTCATATATCTATATGCTTGATCTTTCATTCTTTGAATTACGAAAATAAACTCATCGTGTCACCAAGGCCATGGAATTTTTTCAAAAGTTCTATTTCAATCAAAGGGCCCAAGATATCTACATCCATAATTATGGAAGAGAAAAATCCTTCTTCAACTTATCCATTAACTACATGTCATTCATGACACACCCAACGTACCCTACATTCTGCCAACTGTCTTCATGATGGTTTTCATCAACAAATCTAAGTTCATGAGTCATGACATGAGTTAATGATAATCTTTTAGTCTAAGGACCATTACACATGCTTGCAGATAGAAATACTTGATGACCCCAAAACATGTGGATTTACTACTGGTGGGTCTGTTCTCAAAATATCCCATCATTGAGATTACCAAGTGCGAACTCCATGAGAGAGAGTCTCTTATTCTTAGGAGTACTCACACACGGCAGTCATTATACTATGTGTCTTATCATATTATGTCATCCAACCATAGAACTTTATTTAAGAATATTATTATAGCATTTAATAGTTCTCGTCATAGCGGGGATCTTCCATGACATTATCAATGCATCAAATGTTCCAGGATATTATTATATTATAGTCATGTAGAAAAATGAACAATATATGATAAGTGAAAATTCATGTAGTCAAAGTACAAAACAGTTGGTTCTTAGGACACCAACCCTAACAAGAATCAAGATTAGATACACGCCTGGTTGTAGTTAGATCCCAAACCCGATCTCTCACTAAGCGGGTAATGCAATAAGCTATTCGGGAAAGACATATGGGTACTCTTCCATGACCATATGAAAAATCCATTATTGAACATCCGATGAACTCAACATAATCTCATCCATCAATGACTACAAGTATGGAACATGTCTTCGACCCATTTTATGGTCTCCCTCACCAACAAAAATCACTGGATCTCCATCGGAATCGGATGACACCATGTTCCTATGTAATAAATCCATGATATCTTACACTGAATACAACCAATTGATGCAAAGGATGATATAATATGGTTATATCTATAAACATTGGAAGTATCCCCAATATATGTGCTACCCTAGAACTATCTCATAGTTTCTACATACTTCAAACAAGACAACTTGACCAACAACAACTGTTGGAAACACCGAGGGCACTAGAATCCTCTCTAACCCAAGTATGACAGCATGGATATGGGCGGGTGATATGAAGGAGAGGTTCTCTCTTGAATCAAATAAAGCATTCACACAAGTATAAAACATGTAAAGGGTACCTCAAACAATGTATGGCTCACCTATCACTAGCAACGCTAACGCATGATGCTAAGAATGACCACCTCTATGGCCTCTCTGACTTTGTTGGTGACCACATCCACAGTTGTGGTCTTCTCTATGATGATGGGGAAAATCCCTTAGCTGTCATCTACCTACCCCATATAATATCTGTTGATCCAAAACTAGTGTAAATGACTACTATTTCCTCATTCGGAACTACCAAAAAAGAGGAACCGAAAGTAGAATACCTAACGCTCGTTGAATTATTAGAAAATTTGGACACTCTCAGTGATGATGACCTCAACCTCCACAAGAAAAACAAGAACCTAATACCTTATCATAGGTTTGAGAGCTACTACCGCTAGATAAATAAGATATTAAGGGATGGGACCTACCCCCAGCTAATTAGAAACTATTATAACATAAAAACCAATAACCCCAAACCATAGTTCTAATTAATAAGGAACCCTGATGACTCCTAGATCAGGATGATCAGGTTTTGGATAACATCATCTCGATGACATATTCCCTAGTCATCACATTAATATATGTGTTCAGCATAAATGCGGTGACTTGGCGCTAGATCTCTGGATGAATAGCCTCCTTGAAATGTCTTGGTCTGGAATCCTCATCAAGAAATTGGTCCAAAGAATATCTTAGAAGATTCATAAAATGGATCCTAAACTCTCACACACTAGATCTCCGATGTCAGAGGGTAAGTATATTTTAGGGACTAGACGTCTTCATGGTAAAAGAAAGAAACTCAGCTCTGAAATTCTCTTGTAACATTTCCCATGAGACAACCATCACCTCTCAACCATTGAGGAAAAATTAACACAACTGCCTCGATGCCCCAAATAGAATTGTCACAACCAACGATACCTAGTGCTCCTTTTTTAGTACGGATCAAACTGAAAGCTATATTAACAAATTATAACCATTTTTGGGACTGTATTAGAAACATAGCTCTCATACTTCTTTAGAATATGGCAATAAAACTATCATAGTGTCCTATTTGTTTCATCATCATCAACCTCTACATTGCGGTGATTGTCTGGAACAACCTGCTGAACATATTTGGTGTGAAACTAATGGAGATGTCTACCTAGAGCTGTACCTAAAAAATAAAAAACAATTAGAGATATTAATCCTAGAAAATGGAATAATTTAACTTTAATTAACTATTTTATTTTATTAATTTTAGGTTACCCTATCCCATGGTCACCCATTCAAACATAGGAACCAAGGAAGAACGATACATGATCCTTTCTTAGGTCTCTACCTTTCAAAAAATATCACCATGTAGAGTAGACATAGTAAAATTAATTGTATGTGCATTAGATCATAGGGAACCTTAAATAACAGTGGCTGAGAAAGCCTCCAGTGTTTAGAAGACTTGTTAAAATTTACTATCATGATTTCCATACCAACCCATAAAATATCACTTCTGCCTTATTTCCAAATCCTTCCTATCTTTTAACCTACATTTGATACCACCATATCATGAAATCCATCCCACAATTTGTACACCTCCTAGTATGGAAATGGGATAAAAGAGATAATGGAACTTGTGGCATGCCACTTGTATTCCTTGGGTTGGCGACTAGCACCGAGGGTATAACAAACACACATATATGAGGCATTACCCTCTAAGAGAAAACTTTCAGAAGAGAGATATATGATAGACACCATGCAACTAATAAATAGGCAAAAATATAAAGTAAATAACAAGTACATATATATAATTTCATGAAAAAATACTACAAATAAATATAAGGAAGCTAGAATTACCAAAAGAATGTTAACAACAACAACTATGTAGCTTTAACATCTACAACAACCCTAAGTTGTTACTAGACTGATCTCCAAAATTCTCCAAGTGACCTGAAAAAAAATTTATATAATGTATCATGAGTGTAATAGTATACTTTGTATGATCCTCCCCGAATCCTCTCATTCAAAAGTAAAGAATGCATAATAAAGAACAGTAAAAAACAAGTGAAATTAACTCATCGCCTAAATTGGTATACTATGTTCTCAACTTCACCATGGAAACTATCAACAAGTATCACATACAAGAATATATAATATAATAAATAATATCAAGGGAAACCCACAACCATTTCCTTACTTGATTTCCACTTTTCCCAAACATCACACATCCTATGTATCTCTCTCCAAAAGGGTTGACTCGAAGACACCTGGGTGAGCACTAAAACATGAACCTCAGGCAACATAAAATCTTTCGTGTAGACACCTAGGAAAATAACAACACCATCCACCAAACCATAAGTAACCAAGTAATTTTCAGAATACACCACCACCCACATAATGTTTATTATACATAATATATTATACCACAAGCCATTACATCCAATACGCTGAGTAGGGATACTTATATCATGACAACCTATACAAATTATTCCTATAATAGTCCATGGGAAACTATATCCAAAATATACGTGATTGATATAACCATGATCCATTATATCCCTCTATATAAATATATGGGCAAAACTAACCATCGTGCATACAAATAGAAGAAACTACAAAGAGAAAAGAGTGGGCCAAAGTGTAATTTTGTCCATCCATCCTCCCACCGAAATGTTATCCATCAATTAAGGATTTATTAGAAATGATCCAATACTTATTAAAAATTATTTCAGGAGGTTTTATGTAACAAACCCAATGATTCCGAGTAAAATCAATCTCTAATAAAGAGAAAACACAAGAAGTATTACTAAGACTCTACTGTCTCTTTGTTCTGAGTAGTGTTGTAATATCTATCACATAAGATAAAATATCCATATTAATATTTATAATATTAAAAACACAATTCAAAATTAATTAATTAGAAATACAAGTACTACATAAAGAGTTCACTAAAGATGAATAAATACTAATGGTACTTCTCATGGTCACTAGACCCATAACTACTTCTTCTGGAGATACATCCTCTACCTGAAGATGCATCATTCTATAAGTCTATGGATATAATTCCATTCATCCTAAAGAATATAATTTCCCAACGATTATTATAGGAATTGGTGATCCCATGAAACTGAATTTATCAGAGTAATTATGATATTACTTCTTCAAGTGACCCCAATGTACATAAGAAATAAACTTCATGGATGAGTCAATGAAAACATGTTTTGATGTCCCAATCTCTCCACACTAGATTCAAGTCAAATATCATATTCTCGGAACTACGAGATGTCAATAAGAACTCTGTTATCAAGAATAACCATGTGACTCATCATGCTTTATCTTCCCTTTATAGTAACTTAGAAAACTACCATTGGTATTAAAAGGAACTCCCGTCATCCTTGACATACTATACAAAAAAATATCAACCAATAATCCTCTATCCAGAATGTCAGAAAAATAAGAGATCTTCATCATAAAAAACTGAGAACCGATATCATATTTTATTCCCATCTCAAACTTTTTAATCTTCATCTTTTCATTTCATAAAATCTTAGGTGATAACTTTACAAGAATAGTGAATTGGTTCACATATTACATCATGGCCCTTTTTTCCTACTCGGAAATTCTATCATATATATATAATAAATATTATATTGGTGGTATAGTTTATTTATAATATCCTCTCACCAAATTAAATAAAAAATATTTTTGAATATGATGTATCACTGAAGTATAAAATGACTTTACTAAAATTTTAATACTTATATAATATGAATTAGTAAATAAACATTAATTAATTAAAAATATCTATATATATTTATTAATATGGTTAATCTTAGTCACACCCATGAATTTAACGGTTACATTATAATTTATTTTGGTTCATTTTCTTCTTGGTGTTGTATATAAAGAATGATATAGAACACTTATATTTTATTTAATGAGAAATATATACTAAAATATTTTGGTTTCAGAATATTTTATTTAAAATATATTTTTTTAAACATTCATGTAATTTAGAAACCGAATTAGATATATTATTCAATATTTTTTTGGAAAAGTTGAAATTTGATTTTAATTGAATAATTTATACTTTAGACTATGGAAAACAATCTATAGGTTTTGAATTTAAATTTTATGAACTTTTTAATGTATTAAACATGTTTCTGGTCAATACTAAAATTCTATAATTTGTTATATCACTATTTAATCCTAAATGATGTAATTTTAAAAATACCAGTAAAAAAATGAAACTCTATTTTTACTATTCACATAAAAATAGAATATTTTTTAAATTAAAAAAAATCTCCCTTACTAAATTTCGATGTACCAATTTGAAACATGTAATTAATTTTATCCAAAATAATTCTATCATAACTAATTTTTTATTTATTGAAATAAAAATCTACTTTTTATGGAAATTATTAAAAATTAGCTTATTTATATTTTCCTAAATTTTATTTCATTTTTAAATCTTGATATCTATTTTATTGAATTAATATATTTATATTTTTAGAAATTATTCATGGTAAATATTATTTTTAAAATTTTCTGTTAATTTTAGTTTAGTTAAATATTCCAACACTCAGGTTAGAGTTTCTAATGGTTATATAATTATTCTTAATAGTAATATTTTTATTTCAATAGTCAAATTTATATTTCAATGGTCATATTATAAATACATATAAATTCCAGCATTCATCATCTACTTCAATTCTTATAAAGGTTCTACATTCTTAATTTTTAAAAATATCAATTGGATTACTGTTGTTTCATTTTGTTTTTTACTATTTTTTATTGTTGTGGTGATTCTAGTTGATCAATAGGATCCGTATTTTTATATTCATATAAATTTATTTTATTTTGATGTATTAAAAAATTATAATATTTTCAAATATTTTGGAAATATTTATTCATTAATGTTCTCATTTGATGAAATATTGAATTATGTGTTGTGTTTATTCATACTATACTATATACCTAATTTTAAAAAACATTATTTATTCAGTAGGAAAATTCATTTTATATGACTCTGAAATTTGAATTTTTATTCCAAAAGAACTTTGGTGGGAAAATTGGGAAACCCCATAAGCCATTGAAAAGGTTCCTTTAACATAGGAAGAAACCAAAAAATCATTGAATATAGGGTTGAGATTCTTAGAACCAGTAACTTTATTTAATCCCCATTGTAATGAAGTTACCTTATTTTTTGAGTCTTCCTTGATGATTTCTTCAAATTTATGGGAAAACATATCCCACTTTTGAATTTATTCCACAATATGGTTCCAAATTTCCTTGAATCCTTTAAAAAAATGTGGTCTCTTTTATTGATCCAGGACCTTAGATGATCATTAACTTTAACTCAGACCATTCCTCAATAAATTCAGTTAGACTCCACCTTTTTAGAGTCTATGTGTATGGATCAATATGGAATTTCTTCCATTGAGTGAAAGATGATCTTGGGTAATTATTCTATTTCTGGTGCCACAGTTTTATGCTTTCTCTTCGGTTCTTTGATGGGAGTTTTTTCTTATGACAATAAATTCATAGAAATATCTACCTATGACAAATGATTCACCTCCTATAGATTGGATTACTTCCAATGAGTCTAATATATCGTATTTACTCTACATTGTGGTGCCTTGTAGTCAACACCTTGTTTTGTTGACCTTGTCCACATTTGTTTAGGAATGTATGAGTAGTCTTTACACCATTTAGATCCTTTCCACTTGAGAATTGGGTCTCACTATGATTCATAAATTAATTTATGCCCATTATTTATTCTTAGGATATAAGGAAATATTCTTTTCATATGATCAACACTATCCATTGAAAAATTATTTTACATTTCTTCATTGGTCGTGTGACTATCCAGGTCTCCATCTGAGACCGGTAAAAAAATAATTTCTTTGACACATTCCATTACATAAAATCAATTGAAAGGATCATTGAGTTTCCTTTTCCACTTTGGGATCACCTTCTACCATCCATCCTATAGATAATCGCCTTCCCATGGTTCATCTAAGACATAAAAGTGGTTCAAAAGCTTGGTAAAGCTAGGAAAGACCTAATGATCAGTTGGCTCCTATAAAAGAGTCTCACCTTCAACCACTTGTTCCGCCGCATTATCCAGTAGTGAAGAGGGGGAATAAAAATCATTATCAGTATTGTCTTTCATTCCACATCCTCGTCCACCACAATTTGATAGAATGAGAAGAAATTATTAGAGGATAATAGATGAGGCTCCCCTACCATCATCACTGTCAGTTTGTGACCAACCAAACAGCGACATGAAGGGTCCTAAACTTCCTTAGAATCATGAAGATTTAACCAAACCTCCAAAAAATAGGGACAATGTAGTATACATGATCTGTTATACGAATAGAGTAGCTCAAATTTTGAACTGAGATACTAGATGATTGGATGTCCTTAAGAAACTGACCAAGATGATGAAAAAACAAACAAAAATCAAACCAACTCTCGTGTTTCATCTAAATACTTGTTATTCCTCCAAATATATTTAATGAGGTGATTTTTATTGTTACCTATAAATTTATATTTTTTTCCCAAGATATTAATTTACATCTCCTCATTAGAGAGGTTATCATCTAGTTATACAACCATCAAATTCAGTATATGTGAGGGATCAAGTATGTACTTCCCCAAGAAATATACATATAAAAATTATGAACATAATTTTTTTTTAGTGGGAGTGATATATAATAGGAAAAAATTCTTATTTGATTAATGATATTAAATTTTATAATGTAACATGGGCTAATATTTCCCTTCATTTAGAACCTCATGAATCAATTTTATAGTGATTTTTAAAAGGAACACTTTTTCTCTAACCATAAACTCCAAGTCCTTTTATAGATTTTTCTTCAGATATATTTTGACTAATTGAAGAATAATAAATTTTTTATTTAATTTCTTGAACATTTTATATAATATACTGTACAAGAATCAATCCATGTAGATTTCATTCACTAACATCATCTAAACATATAATAATTCAACATCGATTCCTATATATTTCTTCATATGGGGATATTTGCATACTCATGTTGAACATGTTATTTTACGAGAGATCATCCAGTGGAATATATCAATCCCATAACCCTTTAAACACCATTGAGAAATATTTCAGTACGTCCTTGAGTATCTGAATGGTCCTTTCAGATTGGTCACAAGTTTGTTTAACAACTACAAACCTGCACTCCTGGATTCTGTGCTAAAAAATATAAAAATTATATTTATGGATTTAATACACATAAATGTGGCCCAATTAATTCCATCCAAAACATACACCATTGAAATGAAATATTGTGTTACTTATATACCCAAGTACCTTTTGGGTTTATAGTTTTATATAATTAGGAAAAATCATAACAACTTGGGTTGATAAATAACTAACCCATAAAGATCAACATCATACCCCAATATACCCATCTTTTCATATTCCAGGTTAAGTACTCAATATCTTCAGTATAATTCATTACTTATGAAAACATTATAAAAAAATCTCTTTGAATCATTCTTCTTATCTTGGGAAAAATGAAACATAAGGAGGGTGATATCCAATTCTCGGTAAGGGTAATAATGAAAATTTATAATTAATGTCATTAGTGAGATTAATATGAGAATAAGGGCGTCTTGACATAATCATGTGAATGATCATAAAATAATTTAATTCATGCCAATGAATAGATGGATCATAAAATGTGAAACATTGCATAATGGTTTACCATAGGACAAGATTCATAAGAATCAATAATTAAAAAAAATGTGATGTCAAACCTGATCACATGAAACATTTATATCCTATATAAATATAAATAAAAAAATTGGTACCCTAGGAAATTATCATTATAAAACCCTTATATAACCCTTAAAATCAGAATTACCATACAGATAACTTCCGTTATAATTCTCTGGATAACATCATCATTACCCAATGCAATGGAGTGCTATCTGAGTGCACCCATGTCATAATATATATTGGGATCACCCATGATCTATAATGGAGATCAACAATTAGTACACATTGTCTATGGACCGTATCATGAATAAAATCCTTGGGAAAACTATTTTAAACTCATGTGCAAACAATTCTTGATATGAAATTAACCTTTTTTTATAAAAACCCATTTTCAAAACATAAATCACCCAGAATGATAGATGGAGGGGTTTTATTTAAAGAAACTATGAATTAATATATGGGAACCCATATATAAATTATTTATTATGATGGAGTTAAAAGTTTTCGCTGTCGTATATTTTAAAATAGAGAATTCATTTTGTAAATTAACTAACTCATGGAAAAGATACGAGTTTATTGAAAAAAAAATTAAATTAAAAACTAATATATATAAATAATGTGGATGGTATGATTAAAAAATATCTCTAATCGATCATAATTAACATCAAGGGTTATTATCATTGATGAATGGAAATATTATCCAAATATTATTAAAAACATTATTGTGGAAAATATACTTTTTGAATTAAAAACCAATTTTTAAAAATACAAAATATTCTGAAAAAAATTTCTTTCAAAATAAACCTATAAAATAATAATGTAATATTCAAATAATACAATTTTCCTGATTTAATGAAAATACCTTCATGTTGTAATCATTAAAAAATAATCAATCTTTTGAAACATTTTTAAATTGAGTCAAAAGAAACCCATTTGAAAATATTAAGATTTTTTTTTCAAAACATTTAAAATATAGTCATAGATCATGAATAATAGATTTAGAAAACAATTTATATTTATAAAAGAAAAATTTAAAATATTTTGGAAACCGTGGATATGCGAGATAAATAGTCCCAATCAAAAATAGGATAGAAAATTGGTAGCACATACAATGAATATATTGATGATTCTTCATTTAATTAGTGGTAATGTAAAAAATATACATGGAAACCAAATTCATAACCAGATAATAATAAAATGGATTTGGTTTAGGAAAATAATTTCCTATGATTTCCCCCAATGTAACTTTAATATGAACAATCTCGAAAGGAAAGAAGATTGTAATATAAAGCATTTCCACTTTGGTTACATTTCAAATGAAATCCACTTGGATGAATTAATTCAAATTAGAACTTAAAATACATTTATTTATTAATTATTCTTGCTATTATATGTTAAAGGGGAAATATATACACCATATAAAATAATGCAGGTGCAAAACATTAAAATACACACCAATAAAAATAAATTGAGATGAAATCTCTTACCTTGAGTCCAGACTTTCCATATATGTCCTTTAAATCTAGTTTAATAAACTCATATAAAAAATTATATTTATTAAAAACATTTTATACAAAAAATAACATATCCTTAAAAAAAATGTATTTCATTTATCTTAATGAAATAGTTAATTTTTTAATCATTTTAGCCCATGTTGAGTGTTTTGAGGTTATTTGAATCATAAGTTCAAATTGACTCTTGCAGGATGAAGGAGTTAAAATAGGCCATTATTCCATCATATATAGGATAATAATAATTGAATATTTATAATATATACACATAAATTATATTTTTAAAACCAATCATGAAATTTGGTTATGAAAAATGAACTACATCACAAACATAGATACGGTAGGTCGTACGTATGCATGACAGAGGTTTCCAATTTTCAATGATCATTATTAAAAGATGGTAATTATAATTTTATCTTTATATAATTATAATAATTTGATAAATTTCATATTATTTTTTAATTATACTGATGTATATCATCCATGCAATGTAGTGACAAAAAATGAATCACATAGAATCTTGGATATATTTGTCCAAATGTACGCATGAACAACATTATCATTTTTCAATGAGTGGAAATGTAATAAAGTAAATGATATATTATATTTTCAGAATAAAAAATATTTCATAAATATTATATATAAAAATTAATTTTATCATCATATTTTTTCCATGATTGATGGTGATGGAAACCGAATTACATCGATTCATGTGGTGGTAGTCTTTCATACACACAAATGATGGTTTAAATTCCCATTTGATATAAGTGTAGTGGATATAAGATGTGTAATTAAATAAAAAACCATATTACATGTAATATATTAATTCTATAATATTACCATGTTTATATAATATTTTAAGGATGTGGAAGATGAAATAAAACTAAAACATGTTGTTAATAACTATTCCTCTTTTTTTAAAAGTCTCCTTTGATTAACACCTTATCCCATATAGGGTTTCTATTATTCTTAATATAAGACCTATATAATTAAGGGATAGATCATAAGAAATTATTTATCTATAAATTTTAAAAAAAATAGAGCATTATTTAAAGGGAATAAGATATTCTCTTTTATAAGAGAGGGGAGGTACACTTTTGGAATTTCAAAAAATAATAAATTAATATATAATATTTTCTAATTATAAATTAATAATACCTTATTTATGTAGAATATTTTATGATTATTTATGAAAATAATCTCATAATATAAAAAATATAAATGTTTTGATCACATTTTTACCCATATCATTTTGTTTTAACACCTATTGACCCCATTCACACTTACCATGACAGAAATGATTTTTTGTTTTTGGGGGTTAATATAGTTACTATAAATTGAAAAACATCCCATAAATAGACCATGGTTGATATTATAAACCATATAATAATAACTGGGCGGAATATATGTTTTTTATTAATTTTATATCATTTAATAAATTAATATTTATTGTAATATATCGTTAATGTCAATTTATACATCTTTCGATTACATTGATTTTGATAACATCAAAACAAAACATAAAATTAGAACAATATATTTTAATATATATAATAAATTTTATTATAATCTATAAAATTAATTAATCATATTACTGTCATAAATTATATTTCCATTATATTTTTAATAAGAAATTTTTATTTTCATTTAATTGAATAATTACTGCATCCTCTTTGCTTAAGCATTTATTGAAAATATTTATTTACTAGAAATTATTCATAAATTATAATGATTAAGATATATAATTTTTATTTAAAAATAATATTTATAACAAAAGTTGTCCTCTATTTATTTTATATTTTAAGAATATTATAGTTATTAAAAAAATAGTGTGAAATTATTGAATTTTCATTAAATAATCTATTATAAATGTTATAATAACATCCAAATGGAAATATAAGGACATAAAACCGAATCATGGATGAGTATGGAAAAAATTACTTATCTAATTAAATAAATATAGGTTGAGGGTCATTTTATAATCCTTATGTTATTATTTTTAACCCTTAAATATCCGATTTATACTTTACCATGGTAAAAAAAATTACTCTTCTTATCATTCCAATTGAAAACAAATTAAATGTAAAAAATTAAAAAAACATCATTTCAAACATGGAATCCATGTTTTAAAATTCAAAACATGTAATTAAAATAATTTAAATTAAAATAAAAAATAAAAATTGTAAAAAAAGATTTTTAGAAAAAAAATCCATTTTTAAATATAAAATATTTTTATTGTAAATTCAAGTTTAAAATTCATTTGAAAAAACATAATTATGTTATTTCAAAGAATCTAATTAAATTTTAAAACTTTCCCAAAATATTATTTTAATTTCTAAATACTTTAATAGATAATATAGTATCCAACAAAAATCCTTATTTTTCAATATTAAATTAAAATCAATCTTTTCATATTAATTGAAAATTTTCACCCAAAGAATATTTTAATATGATGATTTAAAAAATGATATTTATTATATAAAATAAAAATTCTATAATTTATAAAAATTGATTATAACATTTTCTCACAAAAATTAATAAAAATAATTTTTTAACAATACATACCTTGAAAGAATATAAAAGCTTTACTAAAAATTGAGTGATTATTTTATAATAATTATTCAATAAATTGTTATTGGTGAGAAACATTATATATATATATTTCATAAAATATGCAATCCTATCCAAACACACCAATTAACAACTAGGTTATCACAGTCACATTTTAATAATAATATTTTTCAGTTCATTTATCCTCGGTGTTGTATATTTTGTACACTATGAAAAATATTCTTATTAAAAAAATTAGGATATTACATTATCATCCTTTTAATAAATTTCTTCACCAAAATTTCAAATCATGATCAAAAACCAAGGTTTTATCTTTTCAAAATACATTTTTCAGAAACTCACATCATAAAAAGTGTTAATAAAACATCCACTTGAAAATAGAAAAATATAAATAATATTATTATCTTAAATAATGAATAAATTAACTTTAAATAGGAAAAAAATCATAATAAGTGAAAACATGGATGTTTCATAGAAAAATAATTCACAAGAACTAATAGACGGTGATAGGGAACATGGTCATGATAAAATTAACAATAAAAAACCCAAAAATCTATGATTGGTTAAAAGGATATTGATATATCTCTAAGAAAAGTAAATCGATAATATTTTAATTCTGGATCATTTTCCTAGAGTAGAGTAATTTCCTTATCTTACATAATAAAATCCTAAGGGAATATACTTACATGACAATTTGGATTTCATCCTTTGATCTATCTATGCCAAATTTCATCTCTTTCTCCAAATGATGAGTATTTAAGAAGAGTTTTTTAATTCCTAATGCACATCCATTAGATCATATACTTCTATAAAAGTATATTAAACAATTCCCATAGTATTTGGAAATAAACCATAACTATAATTGTTGTAAAAATATAAGATACTTATAAAAGATGAAGAAACCTTTATACAAAGAAATAATACATTAATCATAAAAATTCAACAATAACACCCAATGTTCAAAATAAATCGATCAAAAATAAGTGTCCTTAAAATTATTATAAATATTCCTGAACATAATTGAAACCAAAAAATAAAACCAATTTTATAATATTATCTTCCAAGACAAATTTAACATTTATCTCTAATTAAAATTAATTACTTATAAGGTCATATGCCTTAAAATGTGTATAACATAATCATAGCCTCCAAAAAACACCATAAAGACACATAATGATCATATATGCATCCAAAAGAAAATTAATCATTGAATCATATAATAATAATTATAGTTAAACATATGGGGTTCATATAACTCAATCTAATAAAACATCTCCAAAAATATCATTCGTAACTTTAAAATTCCATCACTTATAACCTAAAAAGGAGGTGTCTAAAATATTGAACTTATGATCAAACTTAAACTTATGAACCCATGATGGAATCCATGACTCTTAAGATAACCTCACAATAAAACATCCTTGCATCAATGGGTATCTAAACCCCTCTATGATACAAACTGTTATATCCATAAACCTGTACTTTGAGATCCAGTGCTAAAAACATAAACATTAAATTTATGGCTTTAATACAGATAAATGTGGCCCAATTTTTTACATCCAAAACATAGAACATCAAAAGGATATATTTATTTAATTATTTAACCAAGTAAATTTTAGGTTTAGTGTTTTATTCAATTAGGATAAAATCCTTGTAACTTGGGTTAATAAAAAACTATTTCATAAATATCAACATCATCTTCCACTATACCCAACTTTTCATATTCTGGGTTTTTAACTGATGAACTTGGGTCAACCAAAATGGCTACCCAAACCTACCCATCAAATGATATTGGTAAAACAAGGTAAAAATATCATTCTTAAATATTATAAAATCAATACATAGAACCAGTGTAAAAATTGAAAATAAAGGGAGATAAAACTACGTTAAATTGGGTAAACCAAGATGTATAACAAGTCAAGACTAACATGTCTCCATGTGGCAAATTGTCACCTCCAGAATGCGTCTGAAACTGAAATAGTAACGTAATGAAAAGACATCATACTATGTAATGACCCTTCCTTTCCTAATTCCTAAAACACAAGTACTAAACCCACCTAATGAATGAATTAGTGTGTGAAAAATAGAGCCCTGTTGCAAACCACCAAAGAATCTATAAAAGATATAATATTAAGAATTCAGATGTTCTATATTTAAAACAAAAATGTTTTACAATAGTATTTATAAATAAAATAATTTTAAAATATTTCTCAAAAAGTCCTTAGGTTTTCCACAAATTTTATATCAGGTTTCACAGAGCCAGAAACATGCCACTAAAAGTAGGTAAACCTACAAAAATATAAATTTAAATGTGATCCAGCATTCATAAAATAATATATCATGAAACAAACAACTATAAATATAAATTCTCCTTCTAGTTGGGAATTAACCTATGAGATAATATGTACTAGACACTCATGATGCTAAAGGGTGTACGCTAGGATCCAACTAACATTGAGTCATACCAATGTCTGTCGATATACAGTAGGCCAACTCCATGTGAGGTTACAAAAACTAAGGATACCTGTGTCTCTTTCATGATGCTCCCATGGTTACCATTGTGAATTTTTTTCAATTTCCATTTTAAATACCACACTAAAATTTTTATAAAAACAATTCAAATCCATGAAAATCTACTTCAAGGTTTGAAATCAATTTTACTTCAAATCTAGGAAAATCCATTTTCAAATAATAAATTCCATTTAAACATGAACCAATTCCATTTTTCCATTACAACCCATGAAATTTAATTTCAAATATCATATAATAAATCTAAATAAAATGAAATTGAATAAATTAGAACACTTGGATAAATCCACCTACCAAATGGAAATATAAAGCCTTGAGGAATTTGACAAATGTGATTGGAAACCACAATAATTTCCTTTAGATTAAAATGAATAAAAAGAAACTTTGAATGATTTATTTAAAACATAATCCAATAACAAAACTATAGCCAAACCATTTCTACAAACAAAACCAATGAAGAACATTAAGGATTTCTTACATGGATAGATGAAATCCAACCACAACGGTGATCAATTATTAAATGAATTGATCCAGATCAATATGAATAACTCCAAATTGAATAGGAAGATCTCTATTTTCAGTTTAGGGATGATGAAAATGAATGAATAAAAAATATCAATCATAATTCATCATAAAAACCAACACTGACATTTACACAAAGTCTAACCCATTTATACATTGCATAGTCCTTAGGTTTTGTGTACACATAGAAACCTAACACTTTTTGTTAAAAGAAAAAACATTACACATATATAGCATGTACCATTTAAATTTCATGTAAACCATTCATTCTATGTACCCAGTTCGTGAATTATTCCCAACAGGAATTACAGAGTGTACACTTCACCTACATAGAATGTAAGTTCCCAGTTAGTAACAAAAGATATAGGTCCCTTTGTTTAAAAATTCCTAAAAATCCCAACATTTTCCATTATAGTTATCATACCAATTTATTTGTTAGAAAAAACTCACCCAATGAAAGAGAAAAATAAAATAAAATATAATATTATAACTGACAAAAAGATAACGAGGAATTATAATCTCCCCACTATAAAACCTTTCTAGCCCCATAAAGTGCTCATGATTTTGGATACACAAAAGAGAAGGTCAATGATACCTCAATAATGACTCCCACTTCCACATCTTGTCAGTATCATGTCCACACTACAATAGTACCCTGACTAGGGGGATCATTTTACCACCTAATACCTTATAATAGAGATCAATAATCTAAAATTGATACTCAATCAATGTGATATCGGGTTCAAGATCTACATCCTCCATCCTAGTCACATAAGAAGGATCTGGTATATACCTCCTCAATTGGGAAACATGAAACACATCATGTATAAGAGAAAAATCGTATGGAATGTCTAACCTATAGTATACCCTCCTTGGTCGCTCTACAATCTCAAAGGGGCCCACAAACATCAATACCAATTTACCCTGCTTACCCAACTGATGATGTCCTATGTGAGGTGAATCTTTTAGAAAAAAAACATGACCACAAACTACAAAATCTAGTGGTGGATAATGAAGGTATGCATAATATTTCTGATGATTCTATTCCTTGATCTGGTGCCTCTAGATCAATTGTAACATCTCTTTCATTTCCTAAACCAGAATCCACCCATCCAAGGACCACTCACCCAACACTTCCCAGAACAATGTACATCTACATTGACACTCATAAAAATCATCAAAGATAACCATCCTGAAAAAAACCTAATAAATATTTTTATATTAACACTCAACCAAATTAAAATTAGTATCCCAATATACACCAAAATCAATCACACAGTCCCAGAATTTTCTTTCAATAACATGGATATCCCTTTCTCTTTTTCTATCCCTCTACAGATGATATACCTTATTGAATTTGAAATCGTAACCCATTTCCTCTTGAAAACATTTTCAAAATTAGTATGTGAAACTAAATTCCATATCAAAAATGACCATATATGGGTCCCCATAAAGTATCAAAATATATCAAACATATAAGTCCCCATGTTATTCTAGATTATTTATTTCCTTTATTTGTAAATAATGCACTCATTTAGTTAAATGTTGAATAATCACCCAATTTTCATCAATCAAGCTAGGGTTCTATGGTAAATGATGATAAAATCCATGGAAACTTCATCCCACATCCCTACTTGAATGGGTAAATGCAGCAACAAACATGCAGGTGTTTTGTGTTCTACCAAAACTCTATGATAAGTGAGACACATTGATAAAAAATCTACAACTAACCACCTTAGCCCATATTATGAACCATCTTAGAAACCCTGGTACCCTGATACCTGATCCATCACTGACAAAAACCAAAGCGTGTTCCCAATCCCCATGAGGTTTAAACTAGAACCTTTAAACATACATGATCAAATTGGGAATAAATTTTCGACATACACAGTGGAAGAAACAAATAAAAATCAATATGCTCCATGAAAACTCTCAAAGGAGACAGTACCACAAGTCAAACATGAATAAAAAATCCTAAAAATTACATAACCAAATTACTAAATATAATAAGATAAAAATCAAGTCCCAATGAACATAGCACTCCATGCCCAGTTAATCAAAAATAGCCAACACCTTCTAGTGGAACTTTCTTATGGAACAAACATGCTAGAATGAAATCTAAAAACACTTGACAGAAAATGTAGGGTGTGAGATCAAACCTAGTAAGTTCTCACCATGTTTTACATAACAATATTCCATAATAAATAAATGAAAATCACTCATTAAATTTCAAATAAAATAAGAATGTAATTTTAATTTCATATTTATAACAAAATGTGGTTTTCATTAAAAATGATGGAATCATATCAAAAAATGGATGACTAATATATATTTTGAAAAATATTTTATATCAATCAATAGTAAAGAGTAAATATGTTTAAAAATCAATGGAATATATATCAAAGTAATCACAATAAGGAACATAATCATCTACCTTATGTCATGAAAATTTGATGTCCTAGGATCCTCACACTCTCATATCAGTGATCACAGAAATACCCACTCGCACATTAGGGAGAATTATAGTCATCCACTCCCACCTAAGAGAAAATTACTATCCAAACAATTTTTAGTTAGTTTTTTCATTATCAACATATTTCTCTGGAATTACCCACTTAGCGTGGTTATCCTAAATAAACTACTTATTACCCAGTCTAGCATGTTCTAAATAAAACCTTCTATAATGGGAAATAATTTAAAAATAGTTTAAAATAGAATCTCTTCATTTCTAGTTTAAAATTTTCTATTTTAAATTCCATAAAAA
Organism: Viscum album; assembly: GCA_963277665.1. Taxonomy (NCBI): domain Eukaryota; kingdom Viridiplantae; phylum Streptophyta; class Magnoliopsida; order Santalales; family Viscaceae; genus Viscum; species Viscum album. The sequence goes on along the minus strand of OY728136.1, from coordinate 1,949,201,697 downwards.
TCATGGATTTTCATCATTCCATTCCTTTTTCTGGATTAAACCAATCTAATATTTCTATCAGATAAATTTATTAAATTTTTCCCACAATCCACACATTCCATCAATTAAGAATCACACCCCAAACTACAATTCCCTTGGAATTGGGAATTTTCCGAAAAAAATGATTCCAAATAAATACAATTTCCAATCAACATCGAATTGGATTTTTATAATTCAATTGAAATCAATATTATTTAAATCAACAAAATCAATGGTTTATAACACAAAACATCGCAACAAAACCACCTACATTTAATCATGGTAACATCAGAATCAATAATGTAGTAGGAATTTATAATAAATAATGATATACATATAGATCTATAAATCAAACCAAGATTCATGATAAAAAACAATAGTTATTAGATCCATAAAAATAAGATAATCTAACAAAAACCTACGGAGGGAAGATGTAGAGAGTGAGGGAGAATCAATAAAAGAAGATCACCTATATAAGAGCGATCAAATGACTTTTTCAGTGATTAGATCCTCTTCAGAATAGGTTTTGTGGGGAAGAATGGGTTGTTGAGGGATCTAGGACATAGGGTTTCTAGTAATCTCGATTTAGGGTCTTGATATTGAAGACAACGAGGTTCGATAAATTATTAAAATAATTTTCATAACTAAAAAGTGGTTAGCTGAGAAGGGATTCATAGTTTATCAAATTTTTTACCCAAACTGTGTGCACCTATAATGGTTTTTATAGTTTCTACTAGGTGGGAGAATGTGTTTTCAAACCTTATACCAATTGATAAATCCTATACCGTTTGGATTTTCATTCTTTACCATGGGCAAGAGCATGTTTTGGAAAAAAATGTACGCCAACCATGCAACATCCATAAATTTCCAAAATTTTCTCCTTTCTTATGGAAACAACCAAAGACCAACCCCAACCCAAGAATGATAAAAAAGAATGTTTGCTGAGTACCTAAAAATTGAAATAGTATGGTACAACCTACCAACCTTGTAATATTTTTTCCCCAAAATTTTTTCAAGATGTTTCCATATCCAAAATAAGAGGACACTACACTCTCATCAGTGCCTCTATCTCCCAAGTCTCAAGAGTATCATAACATTGATTCCATAGTACTCAAACCAAAGGTATCTTCATCCAATGAAGTACCTATGTTTCGAAATAAACTATCCCTATTGGATACTGAGTCATGGATAAATCATTCCCAATATCAATATCACTCCATCTCATAAAATAATATGGATTTTAAAGATAATTTCATATCTAATATAAATGGAACATTTTATGAAATGACAGAAACTATGTAGGAAGTGCTAAATGCTAAGATACTCACCTGACACTCTCAATGACCTCAAAAAGGTATAACAAAATGGGAATAAATATTACCTTTCCTCCCAACTCATCATTGATCCGGACAAGGAGAAAATATCAAGAACATGTGGTCACCCTCTAAAAACTCTAATGCTCTATGATGATAATCAGAATAAAATTTATATTGGCTCAAAGATATTGATATTCTCTGGTGAATAATCTAAATCATTTTTGTTATCTCTTAAACCAAGCTCGGTCCAACCATAGAAATTTCATTGATCTCTGACTAACACAACATATTCATACATGGTAGGACATGAAAGCCCCTAAAATGTTCCATTATGTTCCTAAATTGATTACTATTATTATAGGAAAACTCAACCTTAACAAAATGTTCATCCCAAGATCCACCAAAATAAAGCATATTGGCATGAAGCATATCTTCCAGAATTTGAATATCTCTATCTTTCTGCCTATCATTATGCAAACAGTATGCCAATTTCAAATGAACCTAAGATCCCAATGTCTCCTAAAGGCCTCTCCAAAAGGGATTAATATATTGGGGATCCCTATCAAAAACTATAGTAGATAGAACTTCATGAAAATGAATAATATATATCACGTATAGATTTCCAAGTTTCTCAAATTTGGTTATATCATGAATGGGTAATAAGTTTGCTAATTATTTCATCTTATTGACCATAACCCATGTCACATTCTTCATTATTTGGGTATGTGGAAACACAACCACAAAATCCATAAAAATAGCATCCCACTTCCATGTCATCATTGGAAGTGGTTAAGAAAACTCAATGGTTTTTGTTGATTCACCTAGACCTGATGGAATGAATATCAATGAAAATAAATTCAGTGATGTCTCGTATCATATCCAAGTTCCAAAATTATCACTACATGTCATAAAACATATTTTTGGTTCTTGGATAAATAACACACTAGAAATTATGAAAATTCCACATCACGGATTTTCTAACAAGTAACATCATGAAAGACTCACTCTTAAAACATAGCACACCCTCTATGGTTAATGGACATCAAGCAATTGTGTCCCTACCCAAAAGAGAGTCTTAAATTCTATAAAACTCGTCATAAAAAAACAATTCTAGAAAAATCATGTTAGGTAGAAAATATTCCAACTAAACATCTTCTATGACAACCTCAACCCCTATCATGAAGACTCTAATATACATTTATAAAAAAGGGCCATAAATTTCCACTCTATCAATGATTTTTTATGTACAGTTTTGGATGTTTCCTACTCAAAACAAACTACAATGAAATTTCTTTTCCCCAGGGTATATGTGATGTTAATGTCCAACGACCATAGGTTCTCCACCCAATGCCTTTTTTGTGGTTAAAATCTTTTTTAATGAAGATATAACTACTAATATTGTGGTATATATACATGGTAAAGCATCATTGGAAAGGTAATTCCTCCAAATCGTAAGTTCATGAATCATAGATAAGAGATACATTTCATGGGTTATGTAATTATTCATATTTGGCCTAAGATTTCAAGAGCTATAAGAAATTACATGACCACTTTGCACAAGTTCACAACCCAAAACTAATGGTGATGTGTCAAAAAAGAACCCATCTCCCTGCTCGGCATCTGGAAGATTCAAAATTGGTAAAATAGTCAAAATAAGATACATCCCTACATAAAAACTCTGAAATTTATCATACAGAACAAACTTTACTCAATTCTGTATAAGGGAGATCATCATATAATCCAATTTCAAGAAATCCTTTAAGAAGGAGTGATAATATCTAACTAATCCTAGGAATCATTGAATCTCAAAAACATTACACGATTTCTCCCATGTCATAATAGCTTTCAACATCTCATATTAAACTATGATACCATGTTTTGACTCTACATGTCCCTATAACTTTACTTCCTGAATCCATAAATTACATTTTGATGGTGTGGAGTAAAGTGGGTGATTCCTTAAAAATTTCATAACTGCTCTCAAATAATGTAATTGATCCTCCTTATACATAGAGTAAACTAGGATTTCATGCATAAATACCACCAAATAATTATCAAGACACTTGTAAAAAATCCCGTTCATTAATTCCATAAATACTATAGGATCATTGGTTACAGAAAATTCAATTATAAGGTACTCATAATGGATATACCTACTCCGAAAGTAAGTTTTCAAAATGTTACATTATTTTATTCTCAATTGGGGATAACAATATTGAAGATAATTCATTGAGAACCACTTTTACCCATTCAACTAGTCAAATAGTTTATCAATCTATGGAAATGGATACTTTTTCTTTAATGTAACTCGATTAAGTTTTTGAATATCAATACCAAGGAAAAGTGAAACATCATATTTCATAACAAAGAGTGTAGTGACACCTAATTTGACACACTTTATCATATAAATAATTTATCTAAAATATCTTACAACTAATTCTTAAACTTTTTCATTTCATATAGTTCCATGAAATAGGAAGGAATCGACACTAGTTGAGTATCAGGTACTAAATCAAGAGAAAACTCTACTTACCTTACCTATAGAAAACCATAGTATTCAGAAGGAAAAACATTGAAAAACATTATGATAACTATTGGGATATCACCACACTAATATTTATACTCCATATAAAAAATCACACACTGATATTACCATCCCATAATCAGAATAACAGTGTCTAAATCTACCCAACCTCAGGTCCCATTACCCCTAATAGATATGACACACCCTATAAGGCATAGACAAGGAGACCCATTGAATATAAAAATCAATTAAGGATTTATTAGAAATGATCCAATCCTTCTTAGAAATTATTCCAAGAGGTTATATGTAACGAACCCAAACATTCCAAGTAAAGTCAATCTCTAATAAAGAGAAAACACAAGAAGTACTACTAAGACTCTACTATCTCTTTGTTCTGAGGGGTGTTGTAATATATATCACATAAGATAAAATATCCATAAGAATATTTATAATATTAAAAATAAAATTCAAAATGAAGGAATTAACAATACCATTAATAAATAAATAGTTCACTAAAGATGAATAAATATTGATGCTACTTCTCATGGTCACTAGACCCATAACTAATTCTTCTGGAGATACTTCCACTTCCTGAAGATGCATCATTATAAAAGTCTATGGATAGAATTCCATTCTTCATAAAGCATATAATTTCCCCCGATTCTTATAGGCATTGGTGATCCTATGAAACAAAAATTTATCAGAATAGTTATGAAATAACTTCTTCATGTGACCCCAGTGTCCATAAGAACTACCTATCTTTGATGAGTCAATGAAAACATGTTTTGATGGCCCAGTCTTTCCACACTAGATTCAATTCAATGATCATATTCATAGAACTAAGGGATGTCTATAAGAAATCTTTTATCAAGAGCCACCATAGGACTCATCATGCTTCATCTTCGCTTTATGGTAACTCAGAAAACTACCATTGGTAGAAAAAGGAACTCCCGTCATCCTTAACTTACTATAAAAAATAAGCTCAACCAATAATCCTATATCCAGAATCTCAGCAGAAGAAGAGATCATTATCATGAAAAACTAAGAACTGATATCATATTTAATTCCCATCTCAAACTTTTTAATCTTCATCTTTTCATTTCATACAATCTTAGGTGAAAACTTTATAAGCATAGTGAATTGGTTCACATTTTCTATCATGGTCCTCGTTATTATTCACCATCACCATCATATCCCACCATCTCCTAATAGGTCATTCTATATTTAAGGTGGTAAATTTCACCTTGATTTCCTCATGTGTCTCAAAAAACTCAAAAAAACTCATTTTTCCACAAACAATCATCTTACTTTTGAAGATTGTTTTAAGCATTCTAATTTTTCGGTATTCTAGAGAATGAAATATTAACCATGATTTTAGAATTCAACCCTTTGCGATTCCAAAATTTGAACTTGAACGAGAATAGGTGCTAGTGCTTGTCCCAAAGCATGAACAATATGCACAATCACCTCAACCATATTCTCATCCATAATAGGATTTTATCACTATGGTTCATCAACATATATCTCCTCAATTGTTATTTCACATATTCTTAGAGGCATGATAGTACACAACATCAGCAGTTAACATTGAAGCATTAGAAGATTACTCAGATCAACACTCATATAAGATAAGTATGGATATTAATCCCATTAGATAAGAATACAAGATTTGGGATTTCAATCTATCTAAATATAAATTTGGAAAAATAACAAAAGTAATTATCATGATTTATTTACCAAAACACCCATGGTCACATAAGGCTCATTACGGTGAGATCTAGTTAGCAACACCCTCATAGCTACCTCCTAGGTCCCCTAAATATTTTTCAACTGCATACTAACAGAAAAGAAATATTCACAACCTACACCATTGATAATTCATTATCAAAAACCAGCCTGAATTCCTTATCACCATGATACCTAATTTAATACTGATATAGCTCTAAGGGAATTCACGATCTCCATAAGTTGGTGACAAGAAAATAGAATTATACAATATCAAATTGGGAATGAATTTTCCACAATGAGAATAGAAGAAATAGGTATATATCAGTATACACAATGAAAACTTCCAAAGGCAACAATACCAGAAGTCAAATATGTAATACAAAAACCAAATAGTAAATCACCAATTTATTAAAGAGAAAAAGATAAAAAAACCACAATTCCCAATGACCACAACACTTGAATCAACAAAAACTAGTTCCTATGAGTGGAAATTTATCATTAATCAATCCTAGAATATAGAACTATAGAAATGAATAAAAAAAGGTAGGGTGTGATATAAAGTCCTAGTAGGGTCACACCATATTTTCAAAAAAAAACTTCCATAATAAATAAACCAAAATAATTTATTAAATTTCAAATAAAATAGTACTTGCATTTCAATTTCATATTAAAAAAACATGTTTTCCATTTAAAATTATTGAATCATATCAAAAAATAACTTACTAAAATTTTTATATAAACAATTTATATAAATCACTAGGAATGAGTAAAGAAATTTCATAATCGATGAGATATGTATAAAAGTAATCAGAACAAAAAAGCATGGTCATCTTACATATTGTATGATAATTCCTGGTTATATGATCCTCACACTCTCATATCGGTGATCATGGTAATATTCACTCCAACTTAAGGGAGAATTACAATAATCAACTCCCACATAATGTAAAATTACTAGATGAAAAATGTTTTATTTTTATTTTCTTCATCATCTAGTTGATATGGAATTACCCTCCTAGTATTATTGTCCTAAATAATCGAATAACTAACAATTCTTTCATGTTCTCAATCAATCAATCAATAATGGGAAATTATTTCAAAATAGTTTAAAATATGATCACCATGTTTTCTGTTTCATTATGTCAATTTTAAATTCAATACCAAATAATGAAATTTTCATCATTACATGAATTTTTCATGATAAAACAAATTCTAGGTTTCCATAAAATCAGTTAAATCCATTTTTCTCAAAAAAAAATTTTACAAATTAACTACCCAAATTCGATCAATTTCAAATGACAACAAAATTTCTCATTCCATTAAAATGGGGGGGGGGGTCCCCCAAATTTATGATAAAAAATTAAACTCTCAATCTATATAGAATTTAGTATTCAAAATTAAATTCAAAGTAATCTAATTTAAATCAATAAAATTAAATGTTATAATATGGACAAACTCAATAGAGCCACCTAACTTTAATCATGGAAACACGAAACTCAACACCATAAATAGGATATGCCAATGAAGAACAACAGAAAAACAGATCTAGAAATCATACATATATTGATGATCTTATTTAATGGATATTATATCCATCCACAATGAGATGATTTAACAAATATGCTATAGGGAAGAAGAGGAGATCATGAGTGAAGTAATGGGAGAATATATCTTAATGGAGAGGGATTGAATGAGATTTTCAAGATTATATCTACTTTAGAATTGGTTTATAGAAGGAAAAAATGTTTCTTGAAATTTTTAAAGACATATTATTTTATTAAATATTGTGTTAGGTTTTTGTGGGATAAGAAATAGATGTTTAGAAAATTTTAAAATATTTTTCATAAATAAAATGTCTTGCATTCATGGTTATCTTGGTAGTGCTGCACGATTTTTCAAACTATTCACCCTTAACATGAACACTGATAATGGGTAGTATGGTTTCTACTAGGTGGGAAAATGGTTTTTCAAAACATGTTCAACCATGAAATCCCCCATAGTTTGGGTTTTAGTGGTTTACCCTAGGTGGGGGAACGGTTTGGGAAAACCGTGTGGCAACCATGTATAACCGATAAATTTCCAAAATTTTAAACTTAATTCCTAAAAAATCCAAAGATAAACCCCAACCAAATAATGATAAAGACTGAGGGTTGAAATGTACCAAATAACAGAAACATGTTGTTAAAACCTCCCTACCATAGAATCATTCTACCCTTATAAAGCCTGTAATGTAGCCTCAAGGTCAATATTATGTGATCGTTACTCTTTCATTAGCTCATCTCTTTCTCAAGAATCACGACTATCTGAAAAATGATGAAATAGAACCCAGTCAAATGGTATTTTATTTCACGGTTTACCTTGTTTTAAAAATAAATTATATTGACTAGATGCTCAGTTTTGGATAAATTTGGATCAACATCCAGATCACTCAAGCTCAGGACATGAGATGGATTAGAAAGATAATTTCATAATTGTGATAAATGGAACATGTTCTGTATTGAGGTCAACTTTTTTGGAAGTGCTAAATTATAAGACAATTTTCCCAAAAACTCAAAAACCTCAAAGTTTCTAACAAAATATAGAGAAAGTATCCCTTTCCTCCCAAGTCTTTAATGACCCAAAAAAGGTTAAACTTTCAAGAAGACATTGTCACCCACTAAAAAATTAAATAGTAAATTATGATGATCCACACAATATTTATATCGGATCTATGCCATCTACATTATCGGATGAATCCACCTAATATTTGATGTCTTCTATTGAACTAGGTTCAGTACAACCAACGAACATTCAATGATTTCCAACCAATACAACATGGATTTACAAGGTCGATCATTCAAGGCCTCAACATGACCCATTATAATCATATATAGGTAACTAATTTTTTAAGAAAACTCAATGAGACCAAAATGGTCATCCCATGCTCCACCAAAATTGAGGACATATGCACAAATCATATCCTCAAGAATATACATATATCCTTCTATATGCTCATCCATCTATGGATGGTATTCCATACTCAAATAATCCTCAGATACCAGGGCCTCTTGAAGACCTCTATAAAAGAGATACCTAAAAAAGGTATCCTTATTAGAGACTATAGTAGAAATAACACTATAAAAACAAATAGTCTCTCTCATGTAGAGATTTGCCAACTCCTCAAATTCGGTTGTATCATGAATGGGTAACATGTGAGTCTATTTCGTATGCCTATCGTTCACAACCCATATCGCAGTATTATTTTTTTGGGGTATGAATAAACCAAACAAAAAAATACATATAAATATCATCCCACATACAATTCATCATTGTAAGAGGATTAAGCAATCCAAAAGTTCTCTGGTGCTAGGGACATGACCTTCTGGCATGTATAGAGGCACAAAACATAGTCTGTGATGTTTTTTCTCATACATGGCCACCATAATCATCATTACATGTCACATAACATATTATTGGTTCCTATGTGTAAAAACCACTAGGGATTATTGAAATCCTCCTTCATGTATTTTCTAATAGATAACAGCATGAGAACCCGACTCCCAAAATAATGCACACCCTCCATGGATAATGACCAGCAATAAATAGTATCTCAATTATAAAGAGAATCTATAATGCTACGGAACACATCATCAAGATTATTTTATTGAGGAATCATCTCATGAAGAGTGGATTTCAATTAAACAAAATCCAAGAAAACCATGACCCTTCTCTCCCAGACTATAATATGAGTCTCTAAAAAAATATTCATCATGTTTCACTGTTCTAATGATTATTTCATTTCCTAGGAACAAAGTTTCTTACTCAAAGAATCTACAATGACATAACCTTTCTCTGAGGTATCGGTGATTTAAAAGTCTAAATACTACAGGTACTCCAACTAACTCTTTTAGAGGGGATTATAATCATTTAGTAGAGAAAATATCTTAATAACTTATAGTATAAATGCATTAAAAACAATTATCTAAAATGGTAATTACACAAAATCTTAATTTCATATTGTGTAGCCTCGATTACAAGGTCATGGTTTGGGTAATTATTCTATTGTTTCCTAAGATGTCGAGATCCATAATCAATGACATGGTCACCCTACATAAGAACACAACCCAATCCTGAACCTAATTCATTTTAGAAGTCCACTTTTCCCTTTATGGTCTCTGTATGATTCAATAACTCCATAGTAGTCAAAATATGTTTCAACTCAACCAAGGAATTCTAAAATGTCTAATACCAAAAAAAAATTAGTCCCTTCTAAGTTAGGGAGGTCATCAGAGAATAAATATTTGAGATATATTTTACCAACCGAAAACAATATGCAGAAAAACACATGAATCTATGAATTTAAAATTATTATGTGGTTTCTCCAAAGTCAACATAGATTTTACCTTCATAGGATCAACTAAGATGCTATTTTCTAACACCAGGTGTCCCCAATGAATAACTTCCTAAATCTAGAAATATCATTTCAATAGCTTGGCATAAATTTGGCGATTTATCAGTAATTACATAACTCCTCTCAAATGATTCACATGTACATCCTTAGACATAGATTAAACTAGGATTTCATCCCCAAATACTACCACAAAAGTATCAAAATACCCATGGAATATTATTTTTATTAAATCTAAAAATATTTTACAAGAATTGGTTAGAACAAATGGTTATAAAATGTACTCATAATGGCCATACCTGCTCCAAAATATGGTTTTTTTATTGTTGAATTATTTTATTCAGAACTGGTGATAATCATATCAAAGATAAATCATTGATAACCACTTCACCCATTTCAATTAGGAAAATAGGTCATCAATTTATGGCTATGGATACTTTTTCAATATAATAATTTTTTTAGGTATTTGGTAATCAAACCCAATGGAAAAGTGACCCATGATGTTTCTTATCAAAGAGAATACGTGTCACCTAAGGTGATAAAAAATAGAATATAAATCTATTTTGAAAAATATCATCAAACTGAATCATCAAATAATTAATTTCATCTACTTATATACAGTAAGAAGGAATAGATATGGTTTGATTACTAGGAACAAAATCAATAGAAACATCTGCGTCCCATACCAATGGAAATCTAGAGATGTTAGAAGGAAAAATATTGATAAACTCAACAACAACTAGAGAGACATAACCATTCAAATATTTCGGCCATTGATCAAAATAAATCATCAATATTACCTTCCTTATTTCTAGATAAGAACTTATGATTCTACTTGACCTCAGGTTTCATTCTCCCTAAATTATATGACACACTCTATCAGGTTTTGTAAAGAAGAACCATTGAAGAAAAAAATGAATTTTTGATTTTTTAGTAATGTATCAATCCACCCTAAAAATTTCATCAATAGGTTTCATGTCAAGAACCAGAAAATCCCATGCAATGTCAATCTCTAATAAATATGAAATACAATCAATACAAAAGAGACCCTAATCTCTCTTCATTTCAAGTGGTGTAGTCATATCCATCACCTAAGAAAAAATATCTATATAATGATTTATTAGATTCACAATATGAGTCGAAATGAATTAATAATATGAACCAATATCTAATATATTGGTCACTAAAGTTGAATCTATAGTAATTTTACCTTTCATGAGCACTGCACATGTATCTCATTCATTTGGAGACTCTTCAATTGGTTGAATAAGTTTATTTCTAGATGCATGTGTCTATATCTCCTTTGATCCTAAATAATATGATTTAATTTTTGTTCTTATAGGATTTGATGTTCTTGTGCCACTACATGGAGTTGAATATATAATAATTACCTTTTAAAAGTGACCTGAGAATCGATAGGAACAATATATACTGGTTGCCTCGATGCAAACTAATTTTCAGTGCCCTGGATTTCCACACAAGAAGCATGCCAAGTGCATCTATCAAGAACCACAATAGGTATTGAAGAACCCTTCTATTGAGAACCACCATGAGAATAATCATGCTTCCTATTAATTTTATGTGAAATCATAAGAAATACACTGTAATAAAAAGTAACTCCCATCAACGATGACATAGCCGCCTGATCAATCTTGGACAACAATGCTCTATCCAACATGCCAACATAAGAAGATACATATACAAGAAAACCTAAGAATGGATATCATATAAAATCCTAGTTTCGAATATAATAGTATTTATATTTTCATTTTAATTAATATTAGGTTCAAACTACATGATGTCAGCATATTGGTTCACATACTTTTTCATGGTCCTATCATCTTTAATGAGTTTGAAAAACTTTATATCCTTGGCTAATTCCAAAGAATCTGAATAAAATTAGTCAGTGGAAAAAAATTAAACACCTTCTACTCTAAGTACACATTGTTAATCGTTGTTGCCATTATATCCCACTATTTTCTATTAGGTCCTTCCATCTTGAAGGTGGAACATTTAACCATTATCTCATCATCAGTCTCCAAGAAATAAAAAAATTATCAATTATCCTCAACCAATCGTCATCCTATTGAGGGTAATTTGATCCCTATAATATTAGAGGAAGCTAGCGAAGAAACTCTTGAGAATGATTCTATAATTCATCACTATGAGGTTCTACAACTAGATCCTGAATGTGAATAGATAAAGGAGCATATCCCAGAGCATGGAAAACATGCAAAATCACCATAACCAGATTCTGGTCCATAATAGGATTTTCTCACATTGGTTCATCAATAGCTTCCTCCAATATCCTATTCAAACTTCTTCTTGGAGGCATGATGCAACACAAAATCAGGAAACAACATTGAAGATTTTATAATATTACTCATGTCAACACCAAAATGAATAAAATGGGGAGATTAATCTCTTCAGATAAGAAAACAAGATTTGCGATCTCAATCTATTGAAATATTAATTAGGGAAAATAAGGGAACTAATCAAGAAGTTTCATTTCCCAAATAACTCATGTTGACTTAAGTCCCATTTTGGTGAGAGATGGCCAGGAAATAACTCTCAACTATAACCTATGTCCTGATATGATTTTGAAACTACACACATACATCAAGGAAATATGAACAACCTACACCATTGATACCACTATGTCACAGACCACCCTGAATAACCTGGTACCCTGATACATAATCTGATATTGACATAGCCCGGATGGCATTCCCAATTCCCATGGGTTCATGACAAGCACCAGATATTATACAATATGAAATTGAGGGTTTATTTTCCTTATACACAATAGAAAAAACATATACATATCAATATTCTCAAATAAATCTACAAAAAGAGATAGTACCAAAATATAAACATGTATAAAAAACCAAATATTACCTCACAAAAATTACATAAATAAAAAGATAAACAACCTACATTACGATGAACAAAGTAATCGAATCCCAAGTAATCAAAAACATTTACAACCTATGAGTGGTTATTTCCCCTTGATTAAACCTAGAAGAATGAAATATGAAGAAACCTGAAGGAAAAGGTAGGTCTTGAGATCCAAAAAACAGTAGGGTCTCAACAAGTGTTCCATAAAAATATTCCATAATAAATAAACCAAAATAATTCCTATTATTTCATATAAAATAGAAATGGATGTTAAATTTCATATTTAAAAATAATTCTTTTCATTTCAAATGATAGAGAAATTTCAATCATTTGATTATGTAAACATTTATTTTAAAATAGTTTACATAACTCACTATGCATGAGTAAATAAGATTCAAAATCAATGGAATATATATCACTGTAATCACAATAATAAACAAGGTCATCTACCCTATAGTACGATAGATCCTGGTAATAGGATCCTCACACTCTCATATAGGTTATCAGAGTAATACCCACTCCCACTTAAGGAATAATTACAACAATCCACTCCAACTTAAGAGAAAAATACCTGCTAAAAAATGGTTAGTTTTGTCATCATCAACATATTGCTAGGGACTTACCCTCCTAGAATGCTTCTCCAAAGTAACCCAATAACAACCCTTGATCTCATGTTCTCAATCAATCAATGAATATAGGGAAACTAATTCAAAATAGTTTAAAATACAATCACCCTATTTCCATTTTCAATATTCAAATTTAAAATTCAAAACCAAATCATGGATTTTTTATAATTTAATGATTTTTTCTAGATAAAAAAAATCCTATCTTTTTATCAAATAAATTTAATTATTTTTTCCAACAATATATTTCACAAATTAATTTCCCAAATTCAATAAATTTCAAGTCACAATCCAATTTCCATTTCCATTGGAATTAGGGGCTTTTCCAAAAAGTTGATGATAAATAAATTCAAATCCATATCCATATTAAATATGGTTTTAGAAATGAAATTAAAATACATATAATTTAAATCAATCAAATCTATGTTTTATAACATGTAAAATATCAACAAAACCACCTATCATTAATCATGGTAATACAAAATTGAGCATTGATAATGGGAATTTCCATTGAAGAATGGTGGTAGTGGAGATCTAGATATTAAACCTAGATTCAAGATACAAAATAAATAATATTTTCTCTATCCATAATAAGATTATCTAACAAATCATGTGGAGTAATGAATGAGATAATGGGAGAGAAGGAGTGATAGAATATCTCTTACCTGAGAGTGATCGAATAAGACTCATCAAGCATAAGTCTAATTTGGAATAGGTTTAGAGGATCTTAAATGGGTTTTCAGAGGTATAATGACCTATTATTTTGATTAATTCTATGTTAGGGTCAATCAGGTGAAGAAATAAGGGTTTTAGAATTTTTAAACTAATTTTTGGAAGTAATTAAATCATCTACATGGTTAGCTAAGCAGGGCCGCACAGTTTTTAAAATCCCGCTACCTAACTATGAACACCTTTAATGGGGTGTATAGATTATAATAGGTGGGAACATAGTTTTTCATACCATTCCACAACAGTGTACAACCACAGTATTTGGGTTTGCATAGTTTTCCCTAGTTGGGGGCATGGTTTGGAAAAACTCTACTCCAATTGTGAACATCCAAGAAATTTATAGAATTTTTTGCTTTTATCCCAAAACGAACATAGGTATACTTCAACCAAAATTTGATTTAAAAGGATGGAAAAGTAGTGAATAAAAAATGAAATAGGATGTTACATCCCAATCCACCGATACATATGTCTAAAATCATTGTACATCTTTGTATCCCTATGGTGCATGGACCAACATGGCCATTGTCTATTGTCAAACAACTCATGTCTTAGGGTGAATGGAAAAACCAAACTAATATGAATGTATTAAAATATCCATGGGGAGATCGAGACAGCTTGTGTGAGTTCTCCCCGCTATATATGACTTCTTTTAAGTGTCAGTTCTAATTCTCTATCATCTTCTCAAATCTAACCTTCTAATCAGAAGACATGTAAATATTTATCTCAGACATGAACCCCATTCCGCTATCCTATTTCACTCCTGAGATAATCTCAGCATAGAAAATCATAATAGGCCACTCTTCGACTAATTCCGTTAATTCTTGGATTGGTACTCTTCATTTAAGTACATAAGCTACCATTTTTTCATTTCTTTTCTTATATACAATATCAAAATCAAATTTCTAATGAAACTCCACCCAACTTCTCTATAATAATTTTATATCCTCTAATTGAAAACATACTTTTGGATTTTTTTTATCATAATAAACTGTAAATCGCTCCCAAAGATGATAGTGACACCACTTCTGGAGTGTGTGCAAAACTACATCAAAATCAATATCATTGGTATGGTATTTCTTCTAATTATGGATTAACTGGCATGAGTTACAATCAACAACCTATTTCTCTTACATCAAGATACATATTAAACCCATACGTAAAGAATCATAGAGAAAATCATACCCCAAACATGGTTATAGAAGAATCAAAATTGTTGTTGAAATCATCCTCACATTCATATCCTTAAAAGATATTTTTTATTTGTAGTCCCATTCAAAAATCATACCGTTAGAGTTCAATGCTATCATAAAATATGTACACTTGGGGAATCCTTGAACAATCTGCCTGTAATAACCACCCAATCCTAAGAAGGTTCATATCTCGAATAAGATTCTGGTATTTTACTAAGACATAACTGACTGTACCTCTTTAGGTCCCACAAATATTACCCTCTTAAATATCACATGCCCTAGAAACCTCACCTCTCATATCCAAAGCTTGCACTTCGAATTTTTTCCATACAGGGTATGTTCTTTTAAGGATCAAAGGAAAACATCCAAATGGTCTACACATTACTCTTCAAACATTGACTAAAATAGGATACCGTCTATGAACACATAAAAGTCCCAATACTAATGAAATTTTTGTTTCATAAATTACATAAATACCATTGATGTGTTGGTGATTCTAAATGGTATAAATTGAAACATAAAATGACCATATCATCTTTGAAACGTTGTATTAGGTATTTCCTCCTATCAGACTCTCTACTAATGGTACCTACACCGTAGTTTAATCTTAGAAAACCTAAAATCCCCGATAATATGATCAAAGATGTCCTTAATTATATGTAAAGGATACTTGTTCTCAACGGTCACCCGATTCAACTATTGAAAGTCAACAGAAATCCATAGACATCAATATGTCTTCTTTGAAAAGACTGCAGGTGAATCCAACAGTGACACACATGACCATTAGTTCCACCAACTCAGCAAGTTCCATATGATTGGGTGGAATATAAAGGGGCATCATTCTAGGGAGTTGGTAAATAGTAAACTCAACCACTCTCTATGGCAGTAAATGAGAAAAAACATCTAAAAAGGCATTTGTGTATACACACAGAACAAAAGGTAGTTGTCTCCCCAATATATTGTCAACTACATCAAAACAATTCTGAAAAGTGGCATGTTATTATAC
Organism: Viscum album; assembly: GCA_963277665.1. Classification (NCBI taxonomy): domain Eukaryota; kingdom Viridiplantae; phylum Streptophyta; class Magnoliopsida; order Santalales; family Viscaceae; genus Viscum; species Viscum album. The sequence goes on along the minus strand of OY728136.1, from coordinate 1,949,185,278 downwards.
CGGTATAAGGTATAACATTCCCTACCCTTTTCGATCTATAGTCCCTCTCACCCTATAAAACATTAGTGAAACTGTGAGAAGATAAGAACTTTACCAAACAATGATAATAGTCTATCTAGTAATTCACAGTGATCATCAAATCAATGATAATTATCTTGTTTAAGATGTCAAGATTTAGAACTAAGATATCCCAAATGACATCAAAATTGGCTATCATCAGACAACATGTAGAGAACCAGAATCTTTAATTGGACCTATTTTCCAAAGGTGTAGAAAGATCCAATAATAATAAAATTAGACATAAATACCAACTCATAATATCAACCAACATTGACAATATAAAAGAGTGATTAGAACCTATATCAAACAAATATTGCACCATATAAGATGATATGAATACCATACCTCTAACAATATATGGTTGTGCTTCAGATTCCTCTGGTGCACACTCTACCACATAAATCTTTCAGGACTAAGCCACATGGGAATTCTCGTTGTTATGAGAATGAAAACCATCACCCTTGGTAGCACCAACATGAACCTTTGGTCCCATAGTGAAAGTGGATCATGTCATACATCCTTAAGATACCCTATCACAAAATATTTTTAGATGTATAGATCACCCACAAAGATGATAAGTCCTCAATGACTTTAAAATGAGGCCCAGTATGACCACTCAACCCACATTGGTAGTAAATAACATATTGATGACCTGAAGAATCCCCCTAAATTGGACCTACAAAAAACGGACCACACTTGCATTTCCTTTTGTGACCAGAAAAAGCACCCTAGCTAATCGCAGAACCAACTGAAGTTCCACCCAAACCCATACATCTAGATATATAAGCCTCATATTATTCTACTATATCCACTACCTCCAAAATGGTTATAAGGAATAAAATAACTACAATTTACTAAATATTATCTCTCATCAACATCTTGATCTTCTAATCTATTAGGTAATCATTAGTAACAAGATCCAGCTGCATATACATCGAATCAAAAAAATTGTTGGAGTAATCTAGAACGACATGATCCCATTACTCCATGTTTAGAAACTCATTGGTATTTTCTACATATAAATTCTTAGAATAAAACTATTCATTAATGTTTTCTTGAATGAAACCCAGGTAATATCCTCACTCAAATTAGATTTAACTATAGACTCCCACTATATTATTTATGGCCCCTTAACAATATAAATCAAAAAACCCACCTATGAATCTGCACAAGTCTTTAAAAAGTAAAATATCCTCTCAATCCATTCAATCCACTCCATTGATTCTCATGTTAGTTTATCAGCAGGAATGATAGGTGGATGCTTTTAGGTAAATTTTGAGTCATGATCTACTTCTCATAATATGATCATGGTAACCACTAAACCTAGAGATTGAATGGTATTGATAACTACATACACTAAAGAAGAATCCACTATAGGATCATCTTACAAAACTTGCCTCATAGATTCTTATCTCGTATTCTGAAGATCCCTTCTAGGATGAATTCTCTATTAAGAACTACACGATAACCAATAAATTAAGAGAAAATTACAAACCATTGAAAAAACATAGATAATACAAAACATTTCTTTAAAACTATAAGAATTTAAATTAATAATGATTTCAACCCAAAAAAAGAAATAACAATTTGAAAGGAGTAGATCCATCTAAATAAACACTTCACTTAAATTATTCAAATGACCACACACACATTGAGTCCCAAAACATATTATATTTGTAAATTTAAATAGATTTCCTATATAATTTATTCAATTGGGCCTAAATATCATGTCTTGGTCTTAGGAATGATTTTCCAACCACCCATGGAAACTTGGAATCAGTCACAAGAGTGAGCTAGCCAGGACCCTTTTATGCACATATTATCTGAATTTTTTATCCTAATTCTATCTACCCAAGATATATATCAAATGTTGGATGTTCCAACAAACTTCTATATGTGGTTCTCCTCTGATTCCAAAATTTATTGGACTAACCCCGGTCATGTAGACAAGATACCCAAACTGGTCTGTCACATGATATGGGAAAAATAGGGATTCAAAACCATCTCTTAAAATGTGAAAAATAATTCATACAATGAAATTGAAAAGAAGAAACAAATTGAGATACAACTAACCTAAACAAGATCAACCAGGAAGTCAGAAAAATCAAGACTATCAAGTAACCATATGACAAATTGTGACCTCCACAAACCATCCCAAACTAAAATGGAAACATAAAGGGAATACAACATTATAATGAAATTTATTCACTTTACCTATGTCCTACGAAACATGGTTTAAAGTGGAATAACCATAGATCCTGGGTGTGAGAAATAAATCCCAATAAGAAAACACTAAAGAATATATAAATGATTAAATATAATGGATTTATAATTTCTATATTTAAAATAAAATACATTTTTAATCATTTTTAAAAGTAAAACATGTTTAAAAAATTTACCAATAAGTACTATGGTTTTACAAAAAATTCCTATCATGTTTTTCAACAACAGAAACATTCGAGTCATAAAAAAATAAAGTAAACATACCGAAATATAAAAATACATGTGTTCTAACATTCATGAAATAATATATCATGTAATAAACAACTAGATACTACAATTTACATTCCAGTTGGGCTCTTAACTATTGAAGAATATGTACTAGACACTCATGAGACAAAAAATAATAAGTTTGGATCCAGCTAATAAAAAGTCATTTCACAATCTATCCATATAAAATAGGTTACCATCTAATGGTGTCCCACACAATAATGATACTCATGTCTCCTTCTCAGGACACCCAAGGATTCCATTGTGAAATGTTTGTCAATTTTCATTTTAAAAACCGTGCTCACAATTTTATAAAATCATTTCTATGTTATTGTAATCTACTTCTGGTTTGTAAATCCATTTTTCTCCAAATTAATGTAATTCCATTTTTATAGAAAAAAAATTTTAAAACATGAACTCATGTCCTGTTTCAATTTCAACAAATTAAATTCCATTTCAAATATCAAGGAATTAATAAGAATAATCAGAAATCCATGAAATTAGAATTCTTGAATAAATCCATCTACCTCAATGATGTAGAAAACCTAACCACCTTTGATAATGTGGATTGGAAATCATAATATTTACCTTTATAATACAAGGAATGATAGGGTACTGAGAAGTATTGACTTAAAACATGATCCAATCACAAAAAAATAGCCAAACCGAAGCTGTAACCAAAACAAAAGAAAAAATACAAGGAATTCTTAACTAAATCGAATAAATCTAACCAAAATAGTAACCAATCACTGTACAATGAAATTAAAATGAAAATAAATCACAAAAAATCACCTAGGGAGATCTCTATGAAAATAATATAGGAAGATGTAAATTAATTAAGGAAACATATCAGTCATATGATGCTATAAAATTAAAAACTATGAAATTTACGTATTTTGTAACCAATTTACCAATCATGTTATCCTCGTGGTTCATTTATGCTAAAAAATAATCAAATATATATATATATATATATATATTACAAATTAAAAGTTGTTTAAACCATTCATGACAGATACATTGTTCACAAATTCTTCATAGTATCCATTACATGATGTGTAATTCACCTACAGGGAGTGTAAGTTACCAAAAAGTAGTAGAACCTATATTTTTTTATGTTAAAGGTTCCAAATAATCCATAACCTCGCCATTATAGGTATCCTTACAATTTCATTATTGGAAAAAATCACTCAATGAAAAAGAGAACCAATAGAAAATATTAGAACATGATTGACATAAATTAAATGGGATGTTCCAAGGATAAGTATTCAATATCTCCCATAATGTTCTTAAAATATTAAACATTTATAAAGAAAAATCATTTAGCATCATTCTAAAAAACCTATGGAAGTTGGACCATAATAAGGGTGACCTCAAATGATCATTAAGTGTAAACAAAAGCTTTAACAATTGATTCTAATTGGTGAGAGTAATATGAGCATAAAGGTATGATGAAGTAATCATAGTGTAAGATCATAACATAATGGAAATAATACCAATCAATACCTAGATAATTAATCAGGGAAAATAGCATAAATCATTACTATATTACAAGAGTTATATGAATAAATACATAGGAGGAATATTTTGTCAAACATGATGAAATTAATCATTTTTAACCCATAAAAAGCATAAAGAAAACATGTTGGTACCTTGGGACATCATCATCATAGATCCTTTAATGAACCATTGAAATTTGAATAACTATACGGTCGAATTCCAATATACATCTCAATATAAGATAATAATTACATAGTACATTGGATATCTATTTGGGTTCACACATTATATAGGTTATATTGGGTTCACTCGTGATATATAATGAAAATTAACACTATAAAAATGCCTATGGACTATATAATGAACAAAACCCTTGAAAAAAGATTTTAAAGTAGTGTGTAGAACTATTTCAGAAATCAAAATACCCATTTCATTAAAAATCCCATTTTCAAAACTAAATCACCCAGAAAGAGAGAATAATGGTGTTTTATAAAATAAAACACAAAATTGTTGGTCCATCTGTGAGAGATGTTTTAATAATCACTAATCATGACACTTTAAAAATATTGACAATTCATAACATTATGTTTAAAAATGAATAACTTATGTCACAATGTATAATACATTTCAATAAGTCAATAAATTATGGATATTTATGTTTCAATATATTTACAAGTATTTATGAACATAAATTAATCTAGTGTTGTTCTGTATAATACAGACACATTGTAGGTTTTTTTAAAGTCCTTGATACTGATAGTTCAACGGAGTCATCGTTGGCTGAATCACTGATGAGGAATCACCAATCGAATAAGACACTGATGTAGGACTCGTTGATAGAACAAATTACACACGGATGGGAAATTCATTGATGCTCAGTCAAACTGATAGAAGACTCACTGACGGGAGACACACCATTAGTTTAAAGGACTAACCGATGGATGAATCACTAAGGTGCGACACACTGAGAGATAAAAATGAGTCACTGGTGGCGACTCACTGATGCCCAGACAAACCGATTGTATAAATGTCTCACCAATGCCTCTAGCCAGCGATACCAATGGAAAGGATTCACTTATACCAATGAAAAGGAATCACTGATACAGAGAATTACTAATACAGTGAGTTATCGATACATGGATTCACCGATGATGAAAGATCGATGATGATAGAGAGATACTGATAGACCGATGCAAATGAATCACTGTTACTTATGACTCACACAGAGTCATGAGTGTTGTTATTAATTTATTAATTGAAATTTATATCGAACGGTCATATTTAGATAAATTATATCTTCTGACAGTATTTAAGGTTTTCTAGGATATTCAAGGGATAATATGAGGACAATACGAGGTAGATGCACATGGGAAGATCCTTATGTCTGCTGGACCACAAAGTATAAAATAATTATAGGCCGGATCATTCAAGGTTTGGAAAATACACAAAATTGTTGCAGGAAAAGAAAACCTAAGAAATCCTAAAAATCTCAAGCATACTTCTAAAACCCAAGAAATCATAAGGGAGAACATACAAGGAGATCATAGAGTTAAGAAAAACATTTTGAGCTATCCTAAACATCTTTTTCTTCTAGAATCCAGACTACAGAGACTATGATACACTATTTCTAAGTCAACATCCAAAAAATGACTCAAACATGAATTACACTGAATCAAACAAGACCAAAGCTACATTGTATGACACACAAGGACTTCTAAAACTTACTCTACATCCTTATATCTGTTGTGTTCATTTATTTACATTTCTTAGCAGTGGGTGTATGGGTCTGTTACACACACACTATATCCTGTGTATAACTGGATGATACTTGATATTCTCGAACATAGACTCCCTTTATCCATTTGCATCCCACATTGAAGTATTGAAGAGGCCGTGAGGGACCTGATTAAGGTTTTTCCGATGAATTAATAATGTAGTGGTCAAGTGTAACCTGGAAAACCTTCTGTGCTCTTTTGAACCCCAATCCAAGGTGTGGATAAAACTGTTTATTAAATTAAACTGATTGGTGGCAGGTGTTCACCAAGTAGAGATGACTAAGTATCAACATCAGACTGAACCACTTGTTTTAATTTTCATTTTCCTTATTGCTATTTGTTTGTACTATTTTGTAAATAAAATCCTTCCAACAATTTCATACTCAGAGAGTTATTTTATAAATTATTTATAATTATTTTGAATTAGTAGGTTACTTTAAAAAGTTGAATTAATATTTAGATTAGTATAACTGAAAAATAATCAATCTTTTGAGAAGTTATTGAAAATTCCAGAATCTTATAAATTCACTAAAAATCATATCTTATAGTACTTTTAAATTTGGGATGGTTTTAAAGAACCATTTTTAACAATAAAAATTTATAGATACTCAATTCACCCCCTCATTATTCTTCTACCCTGAAAAAAATTTGGTATCATAGGATTTAGGAATTTTCTCTTAGTTTTCATAGCTTTCTCAATAATTTTTCAACTATGATTTGATTTTCCATCCAAATATATTATAATTTCTATTATTTCTAAATTTATAACTCTTGAAAATCCTTTCCCAATTTATATTATGGACAATAGATTAGAAGGTGTTGCTACGAAAAGACCACATTTTTTCAATTGAACAAATTATGATTAGTGGAAGCTTAAAATGAATATACATTTATAAATCATGGGTTTTGAAATCTGGACTACTATTGAAAAAAATATGAAATCCATAAAACTGTTAGAAACAATTTGGATGAACCTACCAAGACTACCAATAATAATAATTGTAATGTAATGATTTCTCTATAATGTGCATAAGGAGATGGATAATTTAATCGTATTTATACCTAAATGAATTCTCATGAGATTTGGGACACTATAGATATTCCCAATGAGGGAACATCTAATGTGAAAGAGATGATATTATATACTTATACCATTAAATATGATAATTTTATAATGATTCTAAATGAAACTATTTTTGATATGTATCTCTGGTTCAATGATATTTGGAACACATTGATTTATCTAGGAAGAGATGTAACAGAAAAAGAGAAGATCATGAGGATTCTCATATGGTAACCTAATAGATGATGATGAACCTCTATCTCTATTAGAGAATCTTGTGACATTAGAAAATTATTTCTTAAAGAGTTCATTGGAAAACAGATGATGTGTGAAGATAAGAGGAAAGTCAACAAAAAAGAGGAGGATGGACCAATGAGAAAATATGTTACTTTCATGTCTATGGACTCTAAAAAAAAGGAAAAGGAAAAGTGCTATCCTCTGTTGAAATCTCTTATAATGATGACTCAACATAAGATACTGATGAAGAGATGGATCAAATGTCCAGAAGATTCAAGAATTATTATAGATATACGAAGTTTTTCAGGAATCCCATTTATAAACGAATATAGGATAACAAAGGAAATTGGAAAATTTATTAGAAGAAGCCTTAAAATTCAAAATAAATAGTTTTATATGAATGAAAAAGGAGAGTGAATATCAAAGATTATTGTCCTAAATGAATGTATAAAAAGATGTATGAGAATAAAGATAAGAAATATAAGAAAGCAATGAAGTCTGCATTGAGTGAATATGAGGATAGATATAGTGAATCAGTATCATCTCATGATGAGAAATATGACATGGAAAATATGGTATTTATGACAAAAACATCTGAGGTAATCATAGATTCACATACACACAACTCTTGTTATTCTGAAAATTAAAGTGAGTTTGAGAATATAAAAAATGATGAATTATTTGAAAACTCTAACATACTAGAAGAAACTATAAATGATGTGAAGTATAAATATATATATTTAACGAAACAAAATTCTCTTTTTATATCAATAAATATGAACTTACTACTTAAAAGGAAAAAAATGCCCAACTTCTCAAAGAAAATAATGAATTGAAAAGGTTGAATGAGAAATTGATGAAGGATTCATAAAATATTATCAATGGAAAAAATAATCTTACTCAAATTCATTCTAAAAATATCGCTCATAAGTACACTTATAGTATTGGATATCATCCAGGACAAATAAACCTATTTAAAAAACCTATCATAGCTAAATCTAGAAAATCATCTTCTTTGTCCAAAAATCGTGATTTTATTGCAAGTTTCATTTACACAAAATCTTTTACTGCATCAAGATTTTCTGGAAGAAAAAAAGTTTATTTTTTAAATACATTATATTATAATTATAGAAAACCCATAAGACAATTGTGGGTATTTTAATCCATTATTACTATTATTTTTGGACCCATAAAAATATGGTACCAAAATCATTTCATAGATAAATTGTTTTTTAGGTAAATTGCATAAACTGTTCCTGTAGAAATATTTGGTACTCTAACATTTTTTTTTCAAGAAACAAGATAGGATACTACTCAAGCTTCATGAATCTCCTTGATATTGATGGATTACATGTCAGATTAGTGACAATGGTGAAGGAAAAATCATCAGCTTAGGCCATATTGGTAAACCTATCTCTATTTTAATATCCAATATAATTTATGTTGATGGATTAAAGTAAATCATGCTTAGCATATCTCAACTGTGTAATAAGGTTTTCAATGTAAAATTTAAAAATGATTCATGACATGTTTTTTATTCCAAAAATAACATATTATTTACTGCTCTTAGAAATGATAATGTATATGTTGTAAAATTAGACACACTAGCATCACAAAATATGCCATTCTTAAGTGCCTTTCACAAAGAGTCTTAGATCTAGAACAAAATTCTAGGACATTGTAATATAAAATCCCTTAATAAATTAACTAGAGAATTTTTTGTTAAAGATGTTACCAAAATATAGTTTCTATACAATAAAGTGTGAAATCTTTATCAAAAGGGAAAGAAACCCAAAATCTCTTTCAAACAAAATAAAGAAGATACAACTTCTCAACCTCTTGTGTTGGTTCACATTGACTTGTTTGTATCATCTAGTGTTTAATGTATTAATAGGAAACACTATTTTTAGGTTCTTGTAGATGATTTATCTAGGTATACAAGGAGCTTTTTCTTAGCTCACAAAAGTGAAGATCATTCTCATTTTATCAAGTATGTTGGGACTATATAAAATATTTCTGGGTATAAAATTAAATCAATAAGAATTGACCATGAATATGAGTTTGAAAATCAATACTTTTAATCATTTTTCTAAAAAAATGGCTATAGGAACAACTTCACTATTCATTGGACACCTCTACAGAATGGTGTATTATAAAGAAGAAATAGAACCCCATAAGAAAATTTCTGAAATAAACTCGATGAATATGACCTTCCAATTTATTTTTGGACATAAATTGTCAATAAATCATGTTATATAATAAATCAAGACTTAAGTAGACCTATTATTAAGAAAAATCATTATGAGTTTGGAAATAATAGAAAACCCAAGGTAAATTATTTTAAAGTGTTTGGATGAAAATTTTATATTCCTAACACTAAATATAATCCAGATAAATTTGCATCTAAAAGTGATGAAGGATTATTCCTTATACATTCAACATTAAGAATACCTTATAGAGTCTTTAATAAGATAACCAAATGTGTGGAGGAATCTGTACATATCATGTTTGATGAAACAAATCCACATAAACCTATGACCTCCCTAGAGAATCTTGAAGAATAAATGTCAAATTTGGACATTAATGCTAAACCTTATAACCATCCATTAAAGGAATTTATTAAAACATCTAGTTTTGGAAATTCTCCATAATCTAGCCATATTGAACCAGAACCATGTGATGAACCTGAAATATCTATCATGACTTCTACAAGACCAACTAGAACCCTTAAAAACCATCCCTTAGATATTGTAGTTGGAGATTTAGACAAAGTAACTCAAACTAGTGATTCTTAGATAAATTAGTATAAAAAACATGCATTCTTCTCACAAACATAACCTAAACATATCAATGGTGTAATCAATGATGAATTTTGGGTAATTTCTATGCAAGAAGAGTTTAATCCATTTGAGAGAAATAAATTCTAGAAGCTTATTTATATACCAAAAGATACATTAACAATAGTAACTAAATTGGTGCTTAGGAATAAAGTGGATGAAGCTAGAAAAATAATTATAAACAAAGATAGATTGGTTGCACAAGGCTATAATCAAGAAGTGGGAATTGATTATGAGGAATCCTTTTCACCAGTATCTAGTCTTGAATCCATTAGAAATCTACTTGCCTATCAGCACAATTAGACTTCAAACATTATCTGATGGGTGTCAAAAGTGTATTCTTAAATGTTTATATAATTGAGGACTTTTTCGTTGAACAACCACTAGGTTTTACAAATTCACATTATCCAAATCATGTTTTCAAATTATCTAAATCTTTATAAGGCTTGAAACAAGCTCTAAGAGCTTAGTATGATAGGATAAGTAATTTTATTATTTTAAAAGTTTTTACAAAAGGAGTTACAGATCCATGTTTATTTTTGAAAATAATTTATAAAGATGTTTTAATTTCTAAAATATATCTAGGTTATATTATCTTTGGATATTATGAAATATATTTATCTAATTATTTTTCAAAAGTGAAGAAAAGTAAGTTTGATATGAGTTTGATGGGTGAACTTAAATATTTTCATGGATTTATAATATTTCAATACTAATAAGGTATTGTTATGAATCAATGTAAAAATAATAAGGTTATTTTGAAAAGTTAGGTCTTTTTTAAGAGTAGTGACACACCTATGAGTTCCAAATGTAAGTTATATCTTTATGAAAATGGGAAATATGTTGATCCAACTTCTTATAGAGGAATGACTGGGAGTTTTCGTTACTTAATTACAAGGAGGATTGAAATCATATTTACTATCTGTATATGGGAAATATTTAATGAAATCTCAAAAGAAACACATTTAAATGCTGTTAAAATAATTTTCAAATATCTCAAATATACAACTAATTTAGGATTGTTCTACCCAAGAGGAAAAACTTTTGATTTGGTTAGTTATTCGAATGCTGACATTAGTGGCTGTAATTTAGATTGAAGCGGAACCTCGGGAAAATTTCCCTATTGGGAATGTCCTTAATTTCATTGTGTATTAAAAATAAAAATTTGGTTGCATTATCAACATCTAAAGAAGAGTACATTACTGTTAGTAGTTGTTGTGAACAAATTTTGTGGTTGAAATTCACATTATTAGATTATGGATAACAATTCAGAAATATCCCCATAAATATTGAAAATACAAGAGATATTAACATTTATAAGAAACCAATTTCTCATTCTTGAATAAAATATTATGATGTAAGACGTCACTTTTTCAACGATCTCAATCAAAAATGTGATATAACTCTTGAGTTTGTTGGGAATGAGCATCAACATGAATTTTTTTTCACCAAACGATTAAAATTTTAATGAATGATCTATATCATACATGAAATAGGAATGATAAATCTGTAAATACTATATTATATTATCCCCTTATAAAAAAAATTATCTGTGAAACTGATCATTGTCACACCGATCAAAGAAACCGATCAGTGAAACAGATCAAGTGAAACACATCATGCAAAATCGATCAGTGAAACAGATTAGTGAAACCAATTAATGTAACGGATCAAGTGAAACTATTCGAGTGGCATTGTTTTGTTGAAACCGATCAGATTAAGATGATCATGTAAGACAGATACCATTAATATGATACTAATACCTGGATGTCTTTTTAAATATATTTGTCTATTTAATTTTTATTTAAAATGACACAATTTGGTTCTTCTTTTTCTTACTATAATTATATTTTGTCTTTATGCAAAGTAGAATGCCCAAATGATGGAATTGATTCAATCCACACTAATTCTACCTTTTGACCCTTCACTTCTCTCACTCTACCATTCAAACATTATACCGTTCGACATCCTTTGATGCCAAACCATTAGAATGGAGAGAACTAAGTGTGAAATGGATGGACCGAGTAAATCATCATTAGATAAGAATCAAGAAGGTGGATCATGTACTGCCATAGGTTCTGTGAAGTTGATTTAGAGATTTCATGTCGTAACCGCTGAGACTGAGGTGTCTTTCGAGTGGTAATGGTCGAGAAAGTCACTCTTGCTGAAAGTATTATAATCTCAAGGGTGGATCAATAGGTTTTCCAAAAGCAAGAGATGATTATATTCCTAGATGGTACATGAAATATATCTTACCATGAAATTATCTATGGATGGTGCTGAGGAGGATCAGATGAAGTCAGTGGTAAAGGTCAAAGGATATCTTTTTCTTTGAAATAATGGGAAGAGTGTTTAAAGATTCCATATGAGGGAATATTTGTTGATTACTAGGGTAACATTCCTACAACCTTATATTTGTTATCTTATGAAAATTAACTGAAATAATATATTATAAATGAGGAATCGAGGAGAGGAATAACTATAGAATTATATGGAGAGTCCAGAATACTTATCAAGTTTATTCAAAACCAAATATATACAAGAATGGGATATTATACTTCTGTGAGGTATCAGGATGTTTACCTGGTTTATTTATTGAAGAGTGTGGTGAATGTAAATTTTTGTAGGTATCTTGTGGTGCACATTTTTGATATGGTGAAACCCTCCATGAAAGAAAACTATTTATACTACCCAAGGATGATCTCAACAATTTGTAAGAAGTTGGGATGTGTCATAGATGGAGATGAGGTGATCACTGCCTGTAGTGGGTTTTTCTTGCACAAGGATATTTTCCAAAGGATGAAGATATTTTGGAACCCATGTAAGAAGATGTGTGTAGATGATGAGGAGAAATTATACAAGGATTACAATCTCGTAGATTATCCCACCAGATCAAGGGATCAAGCCGATCCATGTCTTAAAGATGGTGAGTATGTGGTTTATTCTGATGAGGAATAGGTTGAGACTGGGGTTTCGTGAGAAGAGGGGTCTCCTATGGATGACAGGAGTGACAAAAAAAATGTCGAAATCCCTAAGAACACATCATATGAACCTGTCAGCCCACCATTTGAAATACCCTCTTAAGAACCTTTGTAGGGTGATGATGATGAGGAAGAGAATGAGGTCTCTAATATTGATGGATATGTAATAAAAATGAATGATAATGACGACGAGGATGACGAAGGTGAGTATGTGGGTGACTCACAAAAAGATTCTCAAGAACATGTTAAATCTGGTGAGGAGTCTATTCTTGGAGAATATGATGAGGATAATAGGGTGGATGGTACTAATTATGTTGGACAGGATGCTTCTGGACATGATAATGATGGAGATGCTAGAAATGAAGACAAAAATGACCACCATGATGATGTTGCACAAGGAATAGTTCATGATATTAATGATATCATGGATTAAGGACAAGAGGAAGAGGATGAGGATCATATTGTACCTATTCATCCGATTTATGAATAGCCTCATGTGGATGGAGTGGATGGAGTGGAAGAAGGACTAGTAGAACCTGAACATCAAATAGTACGAGTGCCTCGAAATATTTTTTAGGCTGGATGTCAAGTAGAAGAAGAAGATGATGAAGATGAGACTGTACCTAAGCCTCACGAAATATGAGTCATGATTTATATTTTGGAGCATAGAGGCTAGAACTATTCTTTGGAGTGGAATAAAAATCCATGTTATATCATATTTGGGCTTGATAATGACTCAGATGAGGAGATGGTATCACCACCTCCTGCACCACAAGATGATGTAGAAGATATTTCTCCAACTTCACCTATAGTACGTATTGCTGATGAGCCAGTTATACATACAGTTCCTAGTTAATATGTCACTAAGGCAGACCTTGAACTATTCTATGAAGATATAAGTGCGCCAGTGAGATCTTCTATTGGAGTCAGAAATGAATCTTCCTCTCCTATGAGAATTTGAGAGGTAGCTTCTACTAAGATTGTTAGATTGGTGATTCAGAAGATACAACCCTACCTAATCACTACGTCTAAAACCATTATTAAGAATAATACAATTCTGACAGAAGAATTGAATATAATGAGTAATGAATTGGAATATCTTTACACTGATTTCATGAAAGCACTTGTTGGTATTATTGAGGTTCTTAGAAACATGGTTAAAAAATCCTAATTGTAGATTAGGAGATGTTCAAGGGTGGTATTGGAAAAATGTTTTATAGTGACTCTAGTTCTAAAGGTTCCAGGACTATTGTAGATGATATGGAGTCCCTAGGAACTATTATGATATAAGAGTCGAGGTCCTTTCGGAGTGATTCTGATAAAGAGACTCCTTCTAAATTCCACATGGACACTAACATTGTTTATAATATGGTGATAAAGTGTTCAAATGAGGAATCTGATGCTTAGAATGAGATTAGAGATTAGGTGGACAATTATTTTTCAAAAAACTATACCAAGCATTATCTGAACAACAAAATTATGTAATTGGATGAAAATATTATGATTACACTAGTGATCGATGTTTTAAAGAGACAAGTGAGTCAGTTCATGGATTTTACGCCCACTATGGAAAAATTCAGGGAGAACAAGGATGCTTTTGAAAAGGCTATGAAATATGGGGGTGAAATCATCATTGATTTCATCATGATTTTAAATTCCTACCTGAATGTGTAAAAAGAAGCTATAGTGGTTCCTGTAGTGGGTTCCATTAGACCTAGTACACTTCCCCCCTGCTCAGATGAAAAAATCTAAATCTCTATCTATGTTCAATTCATTGATTCATGATCATCGTCTAATCTATGTTCTTTCAGAGGGAAGACTAACCCTTGAAGCTAATGTTCCGATAGGTGTTGCTTTACCTGGGGTTTTCATTCGGCCAGTCCTTCCAAAATCCACAACATTAACTCCTAAACCTTCTCTTATCCATTCATACAAAAGTAAATCCCCTCAAAATACCATGCCTTTATTGTGGAAAAATTTTCAATATGTATTTGTAATTTTATTTTTTGAAGAGTTCCCTTTGATGGTTGTAATCATTGTGCTTTAATGAATTTCAAATATGACTTCCATTTTTTCAAGTTTCCATTTTGTTCATTTTCTTAATATATTATGATTCCTTTATCCTTTTTGCTAATCCCAAAAGGGGGAGAAATATATGGATGGATTAAACTCTTAATCTATGGGGGAGAGTAACTATGGAATAGGATAGATGGCATGTAATCAAGATAATATGTTTATCCCACCTCTGATACAAATTATTCAGAATACTCTAATATAAATTAATAATGGGGGATAATGAAAATTCTCTGATATAACTCTCTTAAAAGGAAACTTCTATATATATCCTTTGATAACATAATTGAGTGGGGACTTAAAATAAAATACTTTCTTGTTAAATTAAGAATTCACATTCACTACTAGTATGCTAAGTCAAGTAATTATTATTCCTTAACATCTAATATAAGTCATTAATTACATGATTGGTGATTATCGAAAGGAGGAGATTGTCGGACCCTCTATGAGATAGTGGTTTTAATAATAAAAAATCATTCCACTTTACAAATCCATATAATTCATAACATTATGTTTATAAATGAATAACTTATGTCACATAGTATAATACATTTTAATAAGTCAATAAATTATGGATATTTATATTTCCATATATTTAAATGTGATTATTTACATGTATTTATGGATTTAACTTAATATATTGTTGTTCTATATAAGATAGTCACATTGTAATTTTTTCAAAGTCCCTAACACTGATAGTTCAAATGAGTTACTGTTGGATTACTCACTGATGAGTACTCACCGATCGAAGAAGACAAAGATGCAGGACTCACCAATAGAACAAATTAAATACTGGTAGAATATTCATTGATGGTCGGTCACACCGATGGATAACTCACTAATGGGTGACACATAGTTAGTTCAATGGACATACTGATGGATGAGCCACTGATGGGTGACACACCAATTATTCAAAATGACTCTCAAATGATGAATCACTAATGCTCGGACAAACCGATAGTACAAATGACTCACTGATTCCTCAAGTCATTGATACCAATGGAATGTAGTCACTGATACCAATGAAAATGTGTCACTGGTACATAGAGTCAACGATATAGAGATTCATCGATACATAGAGTCGTCGATGCTGACAGACGGATAATGACAGATCGATGCTGATAGTCCAATTCTAATGACAAACCATTACCTATGACTCACTAATAGTCATAAATACTATTCTTAATTTACTAATTCAAATTTATATCTAATATACATATTTAAAAAAAATTAATTCTTATGACATTACTTAATGTTTTTTAGGATATTCAGTGGAAATTATGAGGATAGTACGAGGTACATGCATGTGAGAATATCATTATGTCTGTTGGACCTCAATGTCTAGAAGAATTACAAGCTAGATCATTCAAGGTGTTGAAAATATGTAGAAGAGTAGGATTAAAAGAAACCCTATGAACTCCTTGAAATCTAGAGAAAAAATCCAAAACCTAATAACTCACGAGGAATGACATTTGGGGAGATATTGAAGTCAAGAAAAACATTCTGAGATGACCTGAATATCTTTTTCTCCATGAAGCCAGACTATAGAGACAACGATACTCTGTTTTGAATTCAACTTTTAGAATAGTACTCAAACTCCAATTCCACTGCATCAAATGAGTCCATGGATACATCATTTAACACACACAGACCTCTAAAACTTACTCTAAATAATTATATTTATTGTGTTCATTTATTTACATTTTTGAGTAGTGGTTGTATCTATCTTTTACATAAATAATATTTCTGGAGCATAACTGGAGCATACTTTATATCCTTAAAATCACACTCCCTTTGTCCCTTGGTATCAGACATAAAACTGTAGATAAGGTTGTGTGGGACTTGTTTGGTGTTTTCCCCACAAATAACAATGGTAGAGGTCATGTGTGACCTATACAGAGTTGTGGGCTGTTGTGACCCATGATCCAGGGTGTGGATCAAACTACTTATTAAATTAAATTTCTTGGTGTTAGGTGATCACCAAGTGGAGAGAACTAAGTCTCGGATTGAGAATAAACCTCTTATTTTAATTTCCCCCTTTCTTATTGTTATTTTCTTTTACTATTTTATAACAAATTTACTTCAATCAAAGTTACAATCTAATAGTACTTTTATCAAGTGTTTATAACTGTTTTGAATCAGTAGGTTAGTTTCAAAAGTTATATTAATCATTAGATCATTATAGATGATAACTAATAAATATTTTGATAAATTAATTTAACATTTAGTACTCTCATAAATTCAATACAAACTAACTTTTATTATAAATTTAATTGAGGGAATGTTTTAAGGAACCATTTTTAACAGAAATTTTTATAGATACTTAGTTCAACCCCCTCTTTAGTATTCAACTCTGACCAACAAAACTCATATCAGGGAATCCAAACATCAAATAATTTTTATGAAAGTGGAAAATTTCATTCTTACTATAAACATTTTAAAATATATTTCCTTTTATGAATTGATTAAAACATTACAATATAAGGCCACAACCTTAAACATTACATAATCTTGAGTTATTACAAGATCACACATTGATGATCTTTTCGGGTTTAGAGTTTTAGATAATTAGAACATAAAACGTGCATTACATTCCACATATAAACAAAGTGGTTACATAAAGACAGTATTCTTCATTCCCATAAATGTAAACATATTTAAAATAAAACATGGATTCTTTCATGACACTTCCTTGACACTATCATCATATCATGTACCTTTCCCTTGACCTGTGAAAAACATTTAAAAAAAACTTGGGATGAGCATAAAAAGCTCTGTAAGGGATATAAAAATATGGAAAAGAAACATGGGTACATATATACATAAGAATGAAATCATAATTTACCCATAAAACATAAGAACTTTAACATACCTCATCAAATCATGAATAAATCATAGAAATCATAATACATAAAGGTAACTTGAGGCATTCATAACATTCTTACGTAGGGAGTAACCCTCTTGGTTACGTTTGGAATACCCATCAAATTATATTCCCTAAATCTCTTCAGATAAACCTTAACGTTTCACTCCTTCGCGTTACCCACTGCATTGGATAGCTATATCGGGCTCACCCTCCCTTAGTTTATCACGAAACCACCCGTCCTCATAATAATGCCCAAAAACCTCAACATAATCGTATCACATAAAAATGCATAAAAAACATTATGAAAACCATTTTCAATACCAAAATAAAAGATAAGTAAAACATGGTATTTATTTTTCTTTTAAAAAAAGGTATGGATTGTTGAGGAAGCCGAAACTCAAATAACGGTCACAGCGGCGGAGAAGTCGTTGTCGCCGCATACGTACTACAAAAACATTCCCTTTTGTCGTTTAGTAAACGCTTCGTATAAAAAAGATTCCTTTTGAGTAAACGTAAAAGTCAAAGGGGTTTATACACCGTATAAAAAAAGGTTGTGTATAAAACAAAATATGCCTCAATGAAAGGAGATTGAGATGAAGTCCCATACCTCAGGTCCGACTTGACTCGATCATTCTTTAATGTCCTTAATAATAAACATTAGTTAATTTATACTTTCTTAAGAACCTTTTTTATGTTAATTATTCCTTTTATATCACTTATTTCCATGTCATGAACACTATGTAATTATTTAAGTTAATAACGGTCATTTTAACGATCATTGGTACTAGAGTCAGTAATAAACCCTTTATAATTACAAATTTCTCATGTATCCATTATATCCAGAATGGTATTCATGAAGTAGATATCATATATGTCATATATATCCAGTACATGCATGCATTTATAATATTACATAATCATTTAGAGGTAAGAAATGAAATGCACCGTTCATGGAGATGGTAAGCCGTACGTACGCATGAACGCTACTTTTATTTCTATTTCTTATTTTATAGAATGGAATCATAATTATATAAAGGTATATTATAATTCCATTATAATATCATATATATAATATCATAGTTCCATCCTTTATACATCCCACATATGGTATTTAACGAATCAAATCACTTTGAGGGGGCGGTAGTTCGCACTTCCTTAAATGACGATATCACGTTTAGCCATAATGGAAACCATAAAGGTATGCCCAAAATGAAAAATACATAAGATTATGAAAAACATAAACATATTATATATCATATATAAATATAGTGACATATTAATGGCCACTTTTGAATGTGTTAAAAAAAAGTTGAACAATCATCGTTTCGGGAGGCATAAATTCACCATCCACGGAAACAGTATGTTTGTTAACCATTAGATGTAGGTGTGTGTAAGTGTAGCTCGAATAATTATTATAAAAACATCCTATTATATTTATGATTCTGGAGTTGTTACAAAATAAAAGAATAAAAAGAGTTTAGGGGGTTGGAGAAGCAAAATCAAACAAAAGGACTCAAAAAAATCATTTCTTTAAAATCGGGTAACTCTCTTAGATTTGAGCTGAAAGGCTTCCTTGGGAAGACTTATGCCAAAATTTAGGCATCAAGGAGTAAAAGAGATATGTGGAGAGCCAAAATGGGCCGGGGTTGGCCAAGCCAAAGGCTTTGGGAGTGTGGGTAATGAGATAGTGGTGGGATCCTTTTATAATAGGAGAGTAGGGGCACTCTTGGAAAGTAAAGATAAGTTACATTATTTTAAAATGAGATTCGGATTAAAAAGGTCCCACATTGATATAATTAGAGGATAAGGTGATAAGGGTTCAAAATCCACTCATCCAATTGGTTTTGGCCATGTGTAGGTCTTAGATTTTACATTATCATTCCAATTTATTTAAATCGTTAAATAATGAGGTCATCGCTGCATCATCATGATGTCATACATAATTTAATTTATTTAATGTCTAAAAATTATAAAAAAAATACTATGATGTCGGAAATCTTTTTATATTTCTAATAAATATTTATAGTCAAAAATATGACTTGTATATCCCCATGTACAAATTGTTTTAGTAAAATAACTCATGTTTGTGTCATTTTTACTTTAACATTAAATAAAAAGTTATTTATGTCATTTCCAACCAAAGTGGCTCCATGAGGTCCTAAAGTTGACCCATGGTTTTTATTGGTCGGCCATGACACATACAATAAGTTTAGTACATGTTTCTAGGTCATCTCATATTATTAAAACATTATTTTTACCTTTAACTACACTAATTACCACTAATCGCGATTAAGAACTTAAAAGTTACTATTCACCAAAAAATTATTTTAATCTCATTGAACCACATTTTACATCTTAATGACAACCATGTATGTCAGCTTTTTGAAAATAAAATCACATAAGTGGCAGAGTTTCATTTAAAACAAAAATCAATCTCTTTAACCACCATTTAGTGGTTTCACTATTCATCAAAAATTGATGTTTTTCAGAAAAATACCAAAACTTCACCCAAAGCTATATTTGATATTCTGAATTCAAAAATTATGTCTATTTTAGAAAATTCAAATCATATAAGTTACATTAATTAATTTAATAAATAATTCCCGTTGTCATGACAAATAGCGTGTTTTTATGAAACAATAAGTATCAAATGATTGACACTAGTTTAAGACCAATTTCAAAGTGAAATTGATTCCAATGACCACCATAGGATTAAATGGTAAAAATATATTCTAATTTCACTTTAAAACCAATTAAAAATATAATCTAATCATATAAATAAATTGGATTAAAAAGAAGTTTTGATCTAAAATACAGTATTTTTCACTATTCATTAAAAATGAACATTGTTCGAAAAATACCAAAAATTCACACAAAGTAAATTTTGATGTCCCAATAATAAAGAATAAGTTTATTTTGACAAAAATAGCTTATAAAATTTTCAAAAATTATATTTAAAAATTTTTTTCCATCAAAAGGCAGTAAAACAATCTTTTAAAAAATATTAGTGTATTTCATGCTTAAGATTGTATTTATTTTCATTTTAAGCCTCTAAAACACTATATAATTCATTAATAGACATAGATAAAAATACCTATTACTCATTACTTACTTGGGATGTTATATAAAAAGCGATGGGTTCCATGATAATCTTTTTTAAACAAGAATTATCCATCTAGAGAAAAAATGATAATGGTATAATTACAAAATATCTCTTGTGGAGAATATATAACATCATGGTTTGCTGGTACATATGAATTGAAATAAAATTAATATATTATTTATTGAATTTTGGAAGTAAATGTCCTTTTATATTTAAAAATAACTTTTAAAAACTAAAAATTTACAGAATATTGTTAAAAAAAATATATTCAAATAACCCTAGAATGAAAAAATGATTATTCTATGAAAACAATGGTCATATCGGTGGAAACATATATTCATGTGGTGAGTGATAAAAATAAACATTATTTTTATAAAATATTGTAAAACCAGTTCAATGGGATCCACTTAGAAAACATTACAAAATTTTATATTCAAAAACATTTAAAAGTTGGTAAAAGATAATATATAATATCATTAGTAAATAATTTAGTTTTTCATAATAATATTTTTTATAAAACATTATAGAAAACAGGATATGGAAGAGAAATATTCCCAATATAAAAGAAGATATAATATTGGTATCACATATAAATAACATTCGTGATGATTTTTTTTAATTACTGGGAAAATGAAAACCAATCATGTATAATACATTAAAAACTAAAGGAGAATACAATATATGTGGTTCAATAAAATAAAATCTTATAATTTCCCCCAATGTAACTTGTATACAAATAATCTCGAAAGGAAAGATTATTGTAACCCAAAACCTTTACCACTTTAATAGCTTTTCAAATCAAATTTCAATGGTTTAAGTAATTCAAATTGAAATGTAAAATACCATGATGTATGAAGGATTAATGATATTAAAAATTAAAGGGTAAATATTTACACCATATAAAACAAATTAGTTTCATAATATTACAATATTCCTTAAGGAATGTAAATAGATATGAAATCACCTACCTTGAGTTATACATTCCATGTATTTCCTTTTACTCATATATAATAAACTCATATAAATTATTTAATTGTTATGAAACCTTAATAGTTTTAATCCCATATACATAAATGATTTATTTCATTTAATTTAATAACACATTTAATTTCATAACTAGTTATTTCCTTGTCATGTGTTTTGAGGTTATTCAGTTCGTAAGTTCAAAATGACTTTTATAGATTTATGCCAGTCATATAGGTCATTATTCCATAGTATCTGAAATAATAATCATTAAATATTTACCTTATTTATATATAAATTATTATTTTAAAACAAATTTGGAAATATGGATATTTAAATTGAATTATGATTCAACCGTAGAGATGTTAGTTCATATGTACATGTGACTAATAATTCCATTTTTCAACTATCGTTATAGAAAGAAGGTGTGTATCATTGAATAATTATAGAAATATCATCATATAAAAAATATTATATTATTTATTTAATTATACATAAATATATTATATGTGTGATGTATTGATGAAAAAAATCACATCACTTTGTAGAGGTGGTCGTCCAAATGTACGCACAAATGATGTTATCATTTTTAATATCATTTTTTTTTATTTTTTCATTAATTGAATAGTTACTATGTAAAAATTACATACGTATGTTTCCACGTAGCTTCCAAACATTTATGGTTTCACCAAAAAACATTGATGAAGTGTGAAGAATTTTTTCCCATATTACTATATCATTGATCATGAATCTACACTAGTAGTTCCGTAAAAGATATTTTATATTATAGAGGTACAACCTATAGATTTATTACATGTTTTTGAGTAGTTATATACATGCATTAATGAGTTAAATGTTATAATAAATTATCTTTATGGTGGTATAGTGGATGTTTCTAACATTATGTAACCATCCTAATATGATATAAAATTTTAAAAGGGAGAAACATAACAATGGATAAATTGTCCCTTCATTCCAAATCTCATAGACATTATCCAATGAGATATTCATAGGACTACCAGATCACTATATTCGTACTCTAGATCATATTAAAAATTAGAATTATAACATGACTATTGTTTTTGAGTAGTCTTTATATGATACTAATTATATCTTACCATCTATTCAATTTTTAAACCACTGTAGGTCCAAATAGTTTAAATCTGTAACTTTATCCCATTATATTGGAAAAATGAAATATTTTTACTATAAATATTCATAAAGATGCATCTTAATCAACGAGTGAAATCTATTGTTATAATATATCTCAACACTAGGAATAATTTCTTCACAAATACAATTGAAATTTTAAAAAAAATCGTAATATATATATTATGGTTTTAATGGTCCTTGTAGATGAAAAATATTCCTAATGATGACATGAAGTATTGAATCCCAACACCATGTACATAACATTATGATTTTTTTTATAGAATATAGAGATAATTATAAAATCATGAATAGATTATCAAGAATGTGTTAACTAATTCATTATTAAAAAAATTATATATATATATGTATATATAATTGGATAAAGAGAGTTATATTTTCTAATATCAGTTAATTGTGATGGATTTTTATAATGATCAACTACAATAAAAATAAAATTATACAATTTAATTTCCATGAGTAGTCCTTTAAAGAAAGACATGACAATGTTTCCCATTTATATATAGGTTTGGGTAATGTTTGTAACAAAACATTTTTATTTTTCCAATAAGACAAAAAAATATTTTTTATGGAAAGTATAAATATAAATACATAAAAATATATAACTTCATGTTATACCACCAAAAATAATTCTTTGGTAATAAATATATGTTCATATTTCAAGTATTGATATAGAATTATAAGTTGTGGGTTTCTAAAAATAAATCCTTCTTCACGCCTCTTAGTTATGAGACATTTAATCAGTTTTTGAACTGCATAATTCTATCACAATAAATGATGATTTCAGAATCATTTATCAACATATTTTTTTATTAACTTTTACATTCATCACCACATTATTCTTCATACAAAAATACAGTATAACATTAACTTATAAAATATATATTTTAACCTATATTTTCATATATAAATGTATCTCCTATGAATTTGTATAAATATTTTATCTTTTTTATCCACATCATAAAAAATATATCTTGATATATTATACTAAATGAATCATCACCATTTATTCATTCCTAGGTTGGAAATTTATTAATAAATCATTATCATTATTCAAAAAACCATTATTATCAATAACATATTCAATAACTTATTAGAATATATATATACTTTATAATATTATGATCAGAATATATGTAAAAAATTTCTCTATAAATATAATTCCACTATATCTATCATATAATGATTTCTACTTATATATCCAAACAATTGTATGTTTAATTTTTCGTGGAATCCTTCAATTAGCATGAGGAATAATTTATCATTTTTTTGATCATTAAAACAACAATTTTCTTCTAATTCATTAATAAAACACTATAAATCACACATTGTTCCTCATTGTAAGGTATTATGAGCACATATACACTGACCAAACTTCAATTTGGTTCCCTAATTTTTTTTCAATGTCATAAGTAAAAAATGAAATTGGTTTCCCTAGAAGTTAACATCATGATTCTATGACATATACCAATGGAATTATTTTTAACTATCAATAATTTTCATCAAATATGAGAAAAACATTTCTTTATAACATTGATTTTTGTTTGTGCCAGTGATCAATAACTTCAATAATTAATTGATCCACCTATATTATAACTTATTATATTATATTAGAAAAAAATCACATCTTTTATTTGCAAAAAATGGAAATTAATAAATTTTTCATACAATTTTTCTTCTATACCATTTTCAATATAATACCCCTATGATTTCATTAACTTCTTTATCTTGGAATATATAATAAATCATTCATATAAGAAGACCACAAACTATTAATGGAAATATCTAAATACTTTATTCATTAAATCTATAAATGTATTAGGATAATTATTAAACTCAAATGAAATATCTATAAATTTCAGAGAATATATACCTCAAATGGATGAAAATAATCAATATTTCAAAAAATTTATCCATAAAAAGATTTTATCACCTTAGAATATTTGTCTTGAATTTTTTTTACTCTGTATAAGTCAAAGAAATACTAAATTTGGTGAAATGTGTAATTAAACATGACCGTTATCTTGTTCAATTTCAAACAATTAATGTAGTTTTTTGTTGATACATTTTAATAATCGAAAAAATAAGGTGTCCCTATAGTGATGAAAATTGAGGAATTAATCCCTTATTAGGATTATATCGGTTTTTTTAGTCAATTCATAGAAATCAATTAGGGCCATTGTATATGGAGTCTTGGAAATATGTGTAAAATTATATATAAGTTTTATTAAAAAATGAACCTAAATATTTTATGCAGGACTATGAAACTCTTCTAGAAATATATTAACAAACACCCATACATTAGAATTATATTAGATGTAAAGTTTCACCATAACAACATGTGATAAATTAAATATTTTTATAGGATTCTAGACCCATTAAATTAATTTAAATTAAATTGTAAGGTCCTATCAATCAGTACATAGATAAAATAGAAGATTTTAATTTTGAATATCAAATATGACTTCCCTTCCTAATTAATTGATATTTTCTCTCTATAATGTAATTAAATCCATTGCAAAAAAATATCAAATTAAAAAATTAGAAGAATTACTTTTTTATCATTAATAACGTTTTCAAGAACACTAGTTGGATAGGGATAAAAGATTGGATATGTGATTGTCATACCACTATATATATTCACTCTTAGTTTAACAATTATATATTTAGAAGTTAATATTATACTATTATCAAATTCATTAGACATAAAATATTTGTTATTACTGGAATCAAATACGATATTAATTTTTTTATATTCCATTTTAAGTGTACCTCTCCAAAAAATGATGTCATACACCACAAATATAATTGTGTTCAAATGAAAATAAATATCATCTCTTATCATAATTGGTTGACATCACTGATCATAATCATTTAACCTTGTATATGACCACTAGTAATCATAATATCCATACACTAAAAAATTGAAATATTAGATAGTGGGTAGTGAATTATATAAATATTTCTATATATTTGAATCAATACATGTTTTATCCACATAACATAATCATAAGATATCCTAAATAAATTAATATAAAAACATAAACCATTCAATAGTACACCTAAAAAATCATCTATTCTTTCTTCCACACATATAACAAAAAGGAAAAGTTTTATTTATCCCTTAAGGGTATTTATTAATATCGTTGCTCTTGAATTACGTCATTATTTTCTTAAAAATCCTTAATATTTGTGAGGGATCCCAATCTCCTCGTCATACTTTATGGAATATAAAAATATTTAATTATAATAATTGAGGAATCCTATGCATAATAATTATAAGAGACTATAAATATTCCACTAAATAGTCAATAAATTTTACATTATAGGTAAATTATAAAAACATAATGAATCCATCAGTTGTCATTAAAAAATTCACTTTATAGGTACTAATGGATTTATCATCCTTCTAAAATTTCTCCAATCATAATGATGAATATAAGTATTATACTTATTGAAAAATATCTTCCTAAACTCTTCCTATCCTATTACGTTAATTTCATCTCATTTTACTAGTATTCGTAATGATTTTCCACCATTATTTTACACATACTACAAACGGATAAAATACTAATATAATTTTTTTATAAATTTAGAACAGGAGAACATAATATATATTTTAAATGTTACTAACCCTTTTATCTTTAATTTGTGGGTATATAAATCCACTTATGATAGGTTTTTGTTTCTTCATAATGTAATCAACAATATATTACCCCCTCATTTTCTCTTTTGGAATATCAAAAATATTCATAGCTTTACAAATTTGTGTAAATACCTTGGCCCGAGTGTAACATCCCAAGTATGTAATGAATAATAGATATTTTTATCTATGTCTATTAATGATTAATATAGTGTTTTAGAGGTTTAAAATGAAAATAAATCCAATTTTAAGCATGGAATACACTAATATTCTTAAAAGATTATTTTACTGCCTTATGATGGAAAACCATTTTTAAATCTATCTTTTGACAATTTTATAAGCTATGTTTGTCAAAATAAACTTATTATTTATTATTGGGACATCAAAATTTACTTTGTGTGAATTTTTGGTATTTTTCGGACAATGTTCATTTTTTAATGAATAGTGAAAAATACTGCATTTTAATTCAAAACTGCTTTTTAATCTAATTTATTTATATAATTAGATTATGTTTTGAATTGGTTTTGAAGTGAAATTAGAATATATTTTTACCATTTAATCCAATAGTGGTCATTGGAATCAATTTCACTTTGAAATTGGACTTAAACTGGTGTCAATCTTTTGATACTTACTGTTTCATAAAAATACGCTATTTTCTCTGACAACAGGAATTAATTATTAAATTAATTAATGTGACTTATATGTTTTGAATTTTGTAAAATAGACTTCATTTTTTAATTCGGAATATCAAATATAGCTTAGGGTGAATTTTTGGTAATTTTCTGAAAAACATTAATTTTTGATGAATAGTGAAACCACTAAGTGGTACTTATAAAAATTGATTTTTCATTTAAATGAAATTTTTCCATCATTGTGTTTTGAATTTCAAAAATCCAACATACATGGTTTTCATTAAGAAGTAAAATGTGGTTCAATGAGATTAAAATTATTTTTGGTGAATAGTAACTTATTAAGTTTTTAATCGCGATTAGTGGTAATTAGGGTAGTTTAAGGTATAAATAATGCTTTAATAATACGAAATGACCTAGATACATGTCCCAACATTATTGGTTGTGTCATGGACGACCAAGAAAAGCCATGGGTCAACTTGGGGACCCCATGGATCCACTTTTGTTGGGAAATGACATAAATAACGTTTTATTTAATGTAAAAGTACAAATGACACAAACATAATATGTTTTAAAAAAACAATTTTTACATGTGGTTATAAAGATCAAATTGTGGATTATAAATAGTTATTGGAAAGCTAAAAGTATTTCCTACATCATAGTATTTTTTTATAATTTGTAGACTTTAAATAAATTAAATTATTTATGTCATCATGATGATGCAGCGATGACCTCATTATTTAACGATATAAAGAAAATGGAATGATAATGAAAAATCTATAACCTAAACATGGCCAAAACCGATTGGATGAGGGGATTTCAAACCCTTATCACCTTATCCACGAATTATATCAATTTGGGACCTTTAAAACCGAAAAACATTTTCAAATAAAGTAATATTTCTTTACTTTCCAAAAGTGCCCCTCCTCTCCTCTTATAAAAGGCCGCCAACTCTACCTCATTTCACACACTCCTCAAGCATTTTTCTCGGCCAACCCCTGCCCATTTACTCTCTCCACTTCCCTCTCCACATCCTAGAGGATTACCATTGGGCATAATCCTTTCAAAGGAAGCCTTTAGGCTCAAATCAAAAGGAGTTACACTTTTAAAGGTAATTCATTCTCTCATGTTCATTTGTTTTATTTTTCTTCTCCAACCCCCTAAACCCTTTTTATTTACTTATTTTGTAACAACACCAGTATCTTCAATATACTATGACGTTTTTATACGATTTATTTGAGCTACACTCTCACACAACTACATCAAATAGTTAAAGAACATACAGTTTCCGTGGATGGAGAAATTCTGCCTCCCGAAACGATGATTGTTCAATACTCATTTAACACCTTCAATGGTGGCCATTATGATGTCACTATTTTTATATATGATATATAATATGTTTATGTTTTCCTTAAGATTCTGTTTTTTTCATTTTGGGCATAACTTTATGGTTTCCATTATGGGTAAACACGATATCTTCATTTTAGGATGTGCGGCCTACCGCCCCCTGAAAGTGATTTGATTCGTTAATACCATATGTGGGATGTGTAAAGGATAAAGTTAATGATATTATATATTTTATAATACTGGAATTATAATATAATCTTATATCATTATGATTACATTCTAGAAAATACGAAATAGAAATGGACATAGCGTTCATGCGTACGTACGACTTACTGTCTCCATGAACGGTGCATTTCATTTCTTACCTCTAAATGTTATGTGATATTATAAATACATGTATATGATGAATATATATGATATATATGTTATCCAAATCATTAATATCATTCTGGATATAACGAACCTTTGACCAAATTAACAACATGTAAGTGTAAGAAGTCTATTTTTGACTTAAGAACCAAATACCGACAAAATGAACATTATTAACTTAAATGATTACATAATGTTCATAACATGGTATAAAAGGAATAATGAACTTGAAAAAGTTTCATAAGAAAGTATAGATTAACTCAAGTTTATAATTCAGGATATTAAAGAACGGTCTAGTCAAGTCGGATACGAGGTATGGGACTTCGTCTCAATCTCCTTTCATTGAGGCATATTTTATTTTATACACAACTTTCGTCTATACGGTGTATAAACCCCTTTGACTTTTACGTTTATTCAAAATAAATCTTTTTTATACGAAGCGTTTACTAAAGGACAAAAGGGAATGTTTTTGTCGTACGTATGCGGAGACAATGACTTCTCCGCCGTCGTGATTGTTATTTGAGTTTCGGCTCCCTCTACAAGCCATACCTTTTTTTAAAAGAAAAATAAATACCATGTTTTACTTTTATTTTATTTTGGTATTGAAAATGGATTTCATGATGTTTTTATATCAATGTGTTGTATTGATATATTGTGATTGAAAGGTGGAAATGTTATGTTTCCTTTATGCATGGTTTATGTGATACGATTATGTTGAGGTTCTTGGGCATTATTATAAAGATGGGTAGTTTCGTGATAGACTAAGGGCGGGTGCACCTGATATAGCTCTCCAATGCATTGGGTAACACGAAGGAGTGAAACGTTATGGTTTCTCCGATGAGATTTAGGGAATATACTGTGATGGGTATTCCAAATGTAACCAAGAGGGTTACTCCCTACGTAAGAATGTTATGAATACCTCAAGTTACCTTTATGTCTTATGATTTCTATGATTTATTCATGATTTTATGATGTATGTTAATGTGCCTATGTTTTATGGGTAAAGTATGATTTCATTCTTATGTATATATGAACTCATGTTTCCTTTCGATGTTTTTTTATATAACCCATACTGAGTTTTTATGCTCATCCCAAGTTTTAGAAATGTTTTTCATAGGTCAAGGGAAAGGTATATAATAAGATGATAGAGTCAAGGATGTGTCAAGAAACAATCCATGTTTTATTTTAAATGTGTTTAAATTTATGGGAATGAAGAATACTATCTTTATGTAACCACTTTGTTTATATGTGGAATGTAATGCATGTTTTATGATCTAATTCTCTAAAACTCTAATCCCGAAAAGATCGCCAATGTGTAATCTTGTAATAACTCAAGATTAAGTAAGGTTTAAGGCTGGGGCCTTATAGTTGGTATCAAAGGTCGGTTTAGATAACTTTAAGAGTTAGAATTCTATTAAAAGATTATCCAAAAATATTTTTTTCAAATGATATAGAATTTGAAGATTACCATGTTGCTTCATCTAAGAAATGTTTGTTCAGAATGGTTTTCCGCAGAGGAAACAAGGAAGCAGTGCTAGGAAGGCATACAGAAAGAAATAACCTTCCAAATCAGCATCCAGAAATGGTTGGAATTGGAACTGAACAGTTTGTTGCAGTAATGGCACTGTTGACTCAAGCGATAAATGGCGGTGGTATCCATACACGAGATCAGTGAGACCGACCGCAGAGGAACATGTCAGTGGTGGAACATTTCATGAGGCAACATCCACCATCATTCAGAGGATCATCTGACCCTGTGCTAGCTGAAGGTGGATTAAAGCACTGGAGAATATTTTTGATGTCATGGGGTGTTCAGAAAATAAAAAGGTTAGTCTTGCTATTTACCATTTGGAGGGTGAAGCAGATCAGTGGTGGTCTATGGTTAAAAATATCAGGGATGCCGATGAGATTGATGCTCTTGACTGGGATGAATTCAAAGGTATGTTTCTTGAGAATTATTTTCCTAAGGCTGTTCAACTTAGGATGGAAAATAAATTCTTGGAATTGAGGCAAGAGGAAGACTCAGTGGCTGCCTATGAAGAAAGGTTCACTCGATTGGCAAGGTAAGCTCCAAATTTTATCCGAGACCCTGATTGTAAAATCAATCGTTTTTACTCAGGATTAAAGCCAAAATATCGAAGGGCATTAGCTTCTCGTGAGTTTAAAAGTTATGAAAATCTTGTTTGATGTGCTGAGAAGGTGGAAATGGAGTTTTCTGATGACCAAGTGTTCTATAACAACCAGCAGAAGAAGAGACCGAGGTGGCAGGAGAAAGGTAAGAATTCTTCAAAAAAGTCTGATGGTAAGAGAACTAAGTTTCCAGTTTGTGATAAATGTGTCAAAAGGCATGCTAGTGAATGTCTTATGAATTCTGGAAAGTGCTACCGATGTGGTAAGATGGGACATAAGGCTCATGATTGCACTGAAAAGGATCAAGGTGAAGGTAAGAACAAATTTGATTTAAAGTTAGTGAAATGTTATAAGTGCAATGAGATGGGTCACTATGAAAACGAGTGTCCGAAAAAGAGATTGAGTGATGGGAAGCAGTTAGACTACAAGCAGAAAGGGGTGGTGAAATCCTTTGCAACTACTTCAGCAGATGTCGGGCCATCAAATGAAGTTTTATCAGGTACTTTGTTTGTTTTTTAAGATTATGCCAGTGTGTTGTTTGATTCGAGGTCTACACATTCTTTCATCTCTGAAACCTTTTCTAGTAAAATGGGAATACCATCTCAAGAAATGACTCCTGAACTTTTGGTAAAAACACCTGGGGGAAATGTTGAGGCAAAAAGAATTTATAAGAATTTTCTTATCCTTATCTGTGGAAAGAACCTACTTGTAAACCATATTGTTCTGCCTCTAGTAGAGTTTGATGTTATCCTGGGTATGTATTGGCTCTCTATTTACCATGCTAAGATAGACTGTAGAGCTAAAGAAGTTTCTTTTTAGAATGACTTTCAGTTTGTTTAGAAGAATGAACCCTTACTTTTGATAACATATCAAGAGGCCGAGAAACTTGTAAAAGATGGAAATGAATGTTACCTTGCACACGTCGTTGAAAATAAAGGAAATGTTCATATTAATGATGTTCCAGTGGTAAATGAGTATCCCGATGTTTTTCCTGATGAGTTTCCTGGAATAATACCATATCGGGAAGTTGAGATTAATATTGACTTAGTTTCTGATGCTAATCCAATTTCAAAACCACCTTATCGAATAGCACAAATTGAACTTTTAGAGTTGAAGGAGCAATTGCAAGATTTATTAGAAAAAGGGTTCATTCGACCTAGCACATCACCATGGGGTGCTCCTGTTTTATTTGTTAAAAATAAAGATGGTTCTATGAGACTTTGCATTGATTATAGAGCCTTGAATAATATCACTATTAAGAAAAAATATCCTTTGCCTCATATCGATGATTTGTTTGATCAGCTCCAGGGAGCTCAGTTTTTTTCAAAGATTGACCTGAGATCGGGGTACCATCAGCTGAAGGTAAAGGAGGCAGATATTCCGAAGACCACGTTCCATACGAGATATGGACATTATGAATTTGTAGTAATGCCTTTTGGGCTAACCAATGCACCTGCTGTATTCAAGGACTTAATGAATAGAATTTTCCATGAGTTCTTGGATAAGTTTGTGGTGGTTTTCATTGATGATATTTTTGTGTTTTCTAAAAGTAAAGAGGAGCATGAAAGTCATTTAAGGGTTATCTTCCAAACCTTAAAAGAAAAGAAATTGTATGGGAAATTCAGCAAGTGTGAGTTTTGGTTGCAACAAATTTCTTTCCTTGGTCACATTGTTTCTAAAGATGGAATAACTGTTGATCCTGCAAAAACAAAAGTTGTGGAAGAATGGCCAAGACCCACAAATGTAACCGAGATTCGTAGCATCCTTGGGTTGGCGGGCTATTACCGAAGGTTTGTTATAAAATTTTTCACGGTTATCTAGTCCAATGAATAAGCTAACTTGGAAGGGTATTAAGTTTATCTGGACAAAAGAATGTGATGATTGATTTCAGGAATTGAAAAGAAGATTGGTGAATGCTCCAGTTTTGGCACTACCTTCCAGGAATGGTGAGTTTGTTATATACAGTGATGCTTCATTGAAAGGACTTGGTTGCGTCCTAATGCAGAATGATCAGGTAATTGCTTATGCTTCATGACAGTTGAAAACTCATGAGGTAAATTACCCTACACGTGATTTGGAATTAGCTGCTGTTGTTTTTGCTTTAAAAATTTGGAGGCATCATTTGTATATATACCGATCACAAAAGTTTAAAGTATATATTCACACAGAAACAATTGAACATGAGACAAAGGAGATGGCTAGAATTAATAAAGGATTATGATTTTACAATTAATTACCATCCAGGAAAAGAAAATAAAGTGGCTGATGCTTTGAGTCGAAAAAGTAATGCTTCATTGACAATGTTGCGTTTAAAACGTGATCCTTTGGTTAAGGATTTGATGAAATTTGGCATAGAATTTGTTGGTGCAGGAAGTCCTTCTGTTTTGTTTTAGGTATCAATGAGATCATATCTATCAGATAGAATCAAGCAAGCACAGAAGCAAGACAGTGAGTTATAGAAAAAGGTAGAGCTGGTTCAGAAGGGTAAGTTGCCTGAATTCAACATTGATAATGATTGTGTTTTGAGATTTGGGAAGAGATTGCATGTGCCTTGTGATTCACAGTTTAAGAGAGAGTTGTTATGTGAAGCTCATAGTTCTCCGTTTTCAGTTCATCAAGGCAGTACTAAGATGTATAGAGATCTTCGGGAGTATTACTGGTGGGATGGAATGAAAAGAGATATTGCTGATTTTACTGTGAAGTGTTTGACTTTTCAGCAGGTTAAAGCAGAGCGGCAGTTACCGAAAGGGATGCTTCAGCCTTTACCAGTGCTAGAGTGGAAATTGGAGAATATATCCTTCGACTTTGTTGTTCTATTACCGGAGACATCTCGAGGTAATAATGCAATATGGGTTATTGTTGATCGCTTGACCAAATATGCTCATTTCCGTACTATACGAGATACTTTCTATCTTGATCAACTTTCCCGTTTGTATCTTAAAGAGATAGTCAGGTTACATAGAGTTCCTCTCTCCATTGTATCTGATCGTGATCCCAGGTTCACTTCTAACTTTTGGAAAGGCATTCAGAAGTCGTTGGGTACTGAATTAAATTGTAGTACAGCTTTTCATCCTCAATCAGATGGGTATTCAGAACGAACAATTCGGACCTTGGAGGATATGCTACGAGCTTGTTCAATGGATTATCAGGGAAGTTTGGACCAACATCTTTCTTTTGTTGAATTTTCATATAATAACAGTTTTCATTCCAGTATACAGATGGCAACATTTCAGGCATTATATGGGAAGCGGTGTCGAAATCCCTCTTTCTGGGATGAAGTGGGTGAAAGTAAGTTGATGGGACTAGAATTTGTAGAAGAGATGGAAGAAAAAGTTCAGCTGATTTAGAAACACATGAGAACAGCTCAGAGCAGGCAGAAGAGTTATGCGGATAACCGGAGGAAGGATCTATCTTTCGAGGTAGGTGATCATGTTTTTCTCATGGTTTCTCCTTGGAAAAGTGTGATGATATTTGGTAAGAAAGGAAAGATGAGTCCAATGTTTATTGGACCATATAAAATTATGGAGATAGTTGGATCAGTTGCATACCGAGTGGCTTTACCTCCACGTTTATCTCAGGTACACAATTTTTTTCACGTTTCGATGTTGAGAAAGTATATGCCGGATCCATCTCATGTTTTGAGTCCAGAGGTAGTTCCGCTGGAAGAGAACCTATATTATGAGGAACAACCGGTCCAGATTCTTGACCACAGGGAGCATGTGTTATGGAATAAGGTGATTAAGCAGGTAAAGGTTTTGTGGAAAAACCACATGATGGAAGAGGCAACATGGGAATCTGAAAATGCAATGAGGGATAAGTACCCCCATTTATTCGATAAGTAAATAAATTGCGGGGACACAATTTTCTAAAGGGGGGAAGGATGTAACATCCCAAGTCAGTAATGAATAATAGATATTTTTATCTATGTCTATTAATGATTAAGATAGTGTTTTAGAGGCTTAAAATGAAAATAAATACAATCTTAAGCATGGAATACACTAATATTCTTAAAAGATTGTTTTACTGCCTTATGATGGAAAACCATTTTTAAATCTATCTTTTGACAATTTTATAAGCTATGTTTGTCAAAATAAACTTATTAATTATGATTGGGACATCAAAATTTACTTTGTGTGAATTTTTGGTATTTTTCGGACAATGTTCATTTTTTAATTAATAGTGAAAAATACTGCAGTTTAATTCAAAACTGATTTTTAATCTAATTTATTTATATAATTAGATTATGGTTTGAATAGGTTTTGAAGTGAAATTAGAATATATTTTTACAATTTAATCCAATTGTGGTCATTGGAATCAATTTCACTTTGAAATTGGACTTAAACTTGTGTCAATCTTTTGATACCTATTGTTTCATAAAAATACGCTATTTACTCTGACAGCGGGAATTAATTATTAAACTAATTAATGTGACTTATATGTTTTTAATTTTGTAAAATAGACTTCATTTTTTAATTAGGAATATCAAATATAGCTTAGGGTGATTTTTTTGTAATTTTCTGAAAAACATCAATTTTTGATGAATAGTGAAACCACTAAGTGGTACTTATAAAAATTGATTTTTCGTTTAAATGAAATTTTGCCATCATTGTGTTTTGAATTTCAAAAATCCGACATACATGGTTGTAATTAATAAGTAAAATGTGGTTCAATGAGATTAAAATAATTTTTTGGTGAATAGTAACTTATTATGTTTTTAATCGCGATTAACGGTAATTAGGGTAGTTTAAGGTATAAATAATGCTTTAATAATATGAAATGACCTAGAAACATGTCCCAAACTTATTTTTTGTGTCATGGCCGAACAAGACAAGCCATGGGTCAACTTGGGGACCCCATGGATCCACTTTTGTTGGGAAATGACATAAATAACTTTTTATTTAATGTAAAAGTAAAAATGACACAAACATGATATGTTTTACGAAAAAAAATTTTACATGGGGTTATAAAGATCCGATTTTTGATTATAAATATTCATTGGAAAGATAAAAATATTTCCTACATCATATAAATTTTTTTATAATTTTTAGACTTTAAATAAATTAAATTATTTATGACATCATGATGATGCAGCGATGACCTCATTATTTAACGATTTAAATAAAATGGAATGATAATGAAAACTCTAAAACCTACACATGGCCAAAACCAATTGGATGAGTGGATTTAAAAGCCTTATCACATTATCCAAGAATTATATCAATATGGGACCTTTTAAAACCGAAAAACATTTTCAAATAAAGTAATATTTCTTTACTTTCCAAAAGTGCCCCTCCTCTCCTCTTATAAAAGGCCCCCACCTCTACCTCATTTCACACACTCCTCAAGCCTTTGGCTCGGCCATCCCCTGCCCATTTACTCATTCCACATCCCTCTCCTCATCCTAGAGGATTCCCTTTGGGACGAATCATTTCAAAGGAAGCCTTTAGGCTCAAATCAAAAGAAGTTACACTTTTAAAGGTAATTCATTCTCTCATGTTCATTTGTTTTATTTTGCTTCTCCAACCCCATAAACTATTTTTATTTACTTATTTTGTAACACAAACAGTATATTAAATATACCATGATGTTGTTATAAGATTTATTTGAGATACACTCTCAAACAACTACATCAAATGGTTAAAGAACATACAGTTTCCGTGGATGGCGAAATTCTGCCTCCCGAAACGATGATTGTTCAATACTCATTTAACACCTTCAAAGGTGGCCATTATGATGTCACTATTTTTATATATTATATATAATATGTTTATGTTTTCCTTAAGATTCTGTTTTTTTCATTTTGGGCATACCTTTATGGTTTCCATTATGGGTAAACACGATATCTTCATTTGAGGAAGTGCGGACTACCGCCCCCTGAAAGTGATTTGATTCGTTAATACCATATGTGGGATGTGTAAAGGATAAAGTTAATGATATTATATATGTTATTATACTGGAATTATAATATACTCTTATATCATTATGATTCCATTCTAGAAAATATGAAAAAGAAATGGAAGTAGCGTTGATGCGTACGTACGGCTTACCATCTCCATGAACGGTGCATTTCATTTCTTACCTCTAAATGTGATGTAATATTATAAATACATGTATATGATGAATATATATAATATATATGTTATCCAAATCATTAATATCATTCTGGATATAACGAACCTTTGACCAAATTAACAACATGTAAGTGTAAGAAGTCTATTTTTGACTTAAGAACCAAATACCGACAAAATGAACATCATTAACTCAAAAGATTACATGATGTTAATAACATGGTATAAAAGGAATAATGAACTTGAAAAAGGTTCATAAGCAAGTAGAGATTAACTCAAGTTTATTATTTAGGAAATTAAAGAACGGTCGGGTCAAGTCGGATACGAGGTATGGGACTTCGTCTCAATCTCCTTTCACTGAGGCATATTTTATTTTATACACAACTTTCTTTTATACGGTGTATAAACCCCTTTGACTTTTACGTTTATTCAAAATGAATATTTTTTATACGAAGCGTTTACTAAACGACAAAAGGGAATGTTTTTGTCGTACGTATGCAGCGACAACGACTTCTCCGCTGTCGTGACTATTATTTGAGTTTCGAGTTCCTCTACAAGCCATACCTTTTTTTAAAAGAAAAATAAATACCATGTTTAACTTTTATTTTTTTTTGGTATTGAAAATGGTTTTCATGATGTTTTTATATCAATGTGTTGTATTGAAATCTTGTGATTGAAAGGTGGAAATTTTATGTTTCCTTTATGCACGTTTTATGTGATACGATTATGTTGAGGTTCTTGGGTATTATTATGAAGACAGGTGGTTCCGTGATAGACTAAGGGCGGGTGAGCCCGATATAGCTCTCCAATTCATTGGGTAACGCGAAGGAGTGAAACGTTAAGGTTTATCCGAAGAGATTTAGGGTATATACTGTGATGGGTATTCCAAACGTAACCAAGAGGGTTACTCCCTACGTAAGAATGTTATGAATGCCTCAAGTTACCTTTATGTCTTATGATTTCTATGATTTATTCATGATTTTATGATGTTTGTTAAAGTGCCTATGTTTTATGGGTAAAGTATGATTTCATTCTTATGTATATATGAACTCATGTTTCATTTCCATGTTTTTTTATATAAACCATACTGAGTTTTTATGCTCATCCCATGTTTTTGAAATGTTTTTCACAGGTCAAGGGAAAGGTATATGATAAGATGATAGAGTCAAGGATTTGTCAAGAAACAATCCATGTTTTATTTTAAATGTGTTTCCATTGATGGGAATGAATAATACTATCTTTTTGTAACCACTTTGTTTATATATGGAATGTAATTCAAGTTTTATGATCTAATTCTGTAAAACTCTAAACCCTAAAAGATCCTCAATGTGTAATCTTGTAATAACTAAAGATTAAGTAAGGTTTAATGCTGGGGCCTTATACCGGGTATCCTAGAGTTTGTGGTTTCAATATTAAATAGGGATAATATACATGGAAACACAACATAGAAAAATAAACAGATTAGTAGTTCTTGAAATATAGATACATATTATAATGTTACATTACAATTATAAATATAAAAAACAACATAGAAAATTCATTAAGATTGTCATTAGTCTCCTAGATTAACCATGAATATAAGATACTTTTCGGTATCTGGGAGATAAATAATACATATGAAATCAGTGAGCTCAAATTCATAGTATGGTTAAATATATAATATTATATCATGCATATGTAATAATAATAAATATAAAAAGGTATACAACAGGGAACATGTTCCCTAAATGAAAATATTGAACACAATAAGGTCAGAATAAATGATTATCAAATAATGTCATATAATTAGTCATATGATCTGGGAACATAACCACTGATATTCTAACTAACTTATTAATCCCATGAAATAAAAATAATGAAGGAATACATAATTTAATATGTATTATGTATCAATATATAATATATAGATAGTTCATAC
Organism: Viscum album; assembly: GCA_963277665.1. Classification (NCBI taxonomy): domain Eukaryota; kingdom Viridiplantae; phylum Streptophyta; class Magnoliopsida; order Santalales; family Viscaceae; genus Viscum; species Viscum album. The sequence continues at coordinate 1,949,146,056 of OY728136.1, read as the reverse complement.
TATGATTGTTCCTCTTTCCATTTTTTCTATGGGTAGAAACCTATCTAAGTCTGCTATGTGATGCGTCTCATGAGATAATAGATAAATCGATGGGCTTGAACTAACCTATTACCAAACCAAAACATTTAGTTTCCAATGAATTCCTCTTATATATATTAATCAATGAAATTCATCATAATATATCTTAATATCACATATCTGTATTGAGTAAATGATATGGATTCAAATTTTTCCCCAGGTTATTCAACAACCATTCTATGTAAACCCCATATGTATAAATTGTATACCATTTATCCAATATTCTATTGAACTATTTACGTGTATCCACTATAAATCAACATAAAAAAATAAAAATACAACATAATATAATAAAAAATAATTTCAAACATAATCATAACATTCCACAATCAATAAAGTATAATTTTTATCCATTGATTTAAATTTTATTTAAAAATCCCTTATAACATTTTAATCAGTTGAATAATTCTTTTTGTAAAATTACTATTTATAAAATAAAACATTGAATAACATCCTGATAATATGATTCCTGATATTATATATCAATGGGTATTATGTAGACTACACATAATAAATTATTTGTCAATAAGTCACATATCTCATAGAAGTAAAAGAGATATGAGAAAAAAAATTCCCCAGGATTTCCTTTATTTTAGAATACATTATCCTCTTGTATAATGGTTTAAATATTGTTATTATGTCATTAAATAACTATATATATATGTTTATAATGCAATATATTTTTATTTTATAAAATCTTATTACCCATTTGTGAATAATATTTAATAGTGTTCACTATTTTAGGTTCTTTCAATTCATGATTTCATTATCTATTTATTTATGAATAATTAAGGAAATTATTTTTAATTAGAAATAAAAATATATATGTAGAATGATATGGTATTAATGAAATTCCAATATTATTCATTTTCTAATAAAATATATTTTTCAGAAATTAGTATGATTGATTTTATAACATGTGAATGATAATTCTATAGGTCAATTCTTGCAGTTTTTCAGAATACCATGAACATGTTTTGTTTTATTTAATATAATCAGTATATATTAATTAAATAACATGAAATTGATTATAACATACATAATAATGTAATATTAACCATGAATAATACATTTATTACCATCTATGAATGTTGTGTTTGAAAATGAAAAATCAAAATTCATGGAAATGATTAACAGACATAATTTGGAAAATGATATCATTTCATTGAATAATTAAATGTAAAAAATTTTGGATATAATATATTAAAATAGTTACATAAATTTATAGTGTGTACATGATTATATAATTAATATTTTATTATTTAATTTTTTTGGGGGGGGGGGGGGTAATGTTAAATAATAATTGAAATTAAAATAGGTTCTTTGAGGGAATTAAAGCATGAATTTTAAATTTTTTAAGGATCATTTGAAGACCTTGGAAATATAATTTGGGTGAGACCATAAACTCATGAACATGGGTATATATGGAAATTTATATACGTGAAATTATTATAGGATATTCACAACATGTATGGGGAAATAGAATGAAGAGTGGTTGAATTTATACATGAGGGGAGTGGTCTTATGCAATTAACTGATGTTTATTTTATGTTTAATGCTAAAAAATTGAGGTGGAATTAATCTAGATATTAATTAATTTTTAAATGATAACTAAAGTTTATAAAAACGCCAATAAAATAATTAAATTTATTATTTTTTAGGTATTTTAATAATTTTTATTTTAACTTTAACATGTTTCATGATATTATATAAGTTGTATTAAATCATTCTTTTCACCACATAACTTTTTTATTCCGTAAAATTAAAATAAACATAAAACCTAAATTGAACAATATGATTCCAAATATTAAATAAATTTTACCTATATAATTCAAATAATTAGAATAATTATATTTAAAATCAATCTCAGGGATGTGACAACAAAGATATTTTTTAAAAATATATTGTTCAAAAGACTGTTATTTTTTATATCAAAATTCAATATGAAATCAAGATCAATGAACAAATTTAATTAGTATATTTATAATTAATTTATTTTTACTTTATATTCAATTAAAAATATATTTTATCATTATATATTATTTAGATAAAAAATTATTTTTCAATTAAAATTAAGTATTTTTTACTATTCCTAAAAATAATTATGGTTCTAATCAAAATAAAAAAATTCACCCAAAAATAATTATAATATTTCAAAAAAATTTACACAATTTTTTTAGGATGAAAATTTTAAAATTGCCATATTTTTGGTTCAATAAAGGTGTTCTATTAAACAGAGGAAAAATAATTAATTTATTATTAAAAATGGATTTATTCTTAACCTAAGATAATAAAAAATATTTGTTGATTTGAAATACTCTTTTTAAAATATATAATATATAAATTTCATTAATATCATTAAATATTACCGACTTAATTAATTTATTAAGAGAAAATTACATTATGGGTATAAAAGTTGGTTTTTAAAACACATACTTTAGGTTCAATTGGGTTTTGTTATAATTTATAATTAAATCATAACTAATAAATTAGATTTATAAACAGGTGTAAATTATATTTTCATAATTTTTTTATCATCAGTAATTATGACCATTCTAATGGTTAGGTGATAATAATCACTACTGAATTATAATATTTAAATGTATGTTTATGTTCAGTGGTCTATGTAACAAAATCTATTGAACATAGTGTTTTTATTAAAATATCAGGGTGGTAAGTCATACCCTAATTCATCAAATTGTGTCTTCACAATTTAATATTCTAGATTGATAATCATGGTGTTGATATTTTAAATTACCATTGTGGAAATCCCACATCATAATAATTTTTAATAAAAATTATTTTTAAAAGTTAGGAATATAAAAAAGTGAAGGCCCCTATGAAAATAGGTCCCTATGTTGGAGAGTATTTGTGTGATGTGAAAATATGGAAATGTAAAACAAATTAATTTATCATGTTCTCATAGAGAGTGATATAGAACATGGTAATCAGAAAGTCTATTATCACAAAATCTTAAATCTGTGATGGGTTATTGTGGTCTTTGATTTCTTGGTAAGAAAAGTAAAGGAATAATTTTTTTAATTCCAAAATTGTTTTCCTATAATTTATGTATAATTTTAAATCATATAGTTTGAAAATAATGAAATATTCTTACATGAAAGGTAGAATTTCATACATTAAACAATCTCCACCAAATTCTCCTCATTTCATTGAAAGGCAATTCAACATTTATTCCTCAATAAAATTACAAAATATTCAATTTACCTTAATCATCTTGGGTTCAAAAAGTGAAATAATTTTTTTTAATTGAATAACTTTATATAAATAAATCTATGTAATACTATCTATAATATCATGTATGCTAGTGGTATGTGGTTCACCTTTTTCACCCTTCGGTTGTGTGTTCAAGTGTTGTGACTTTTCCATATGTTATGGTATGTTGGCCAACCTGTGGTTTTTCATTTTTCTAAAAATATATAATTATAATCCTTATAGAATACAACAAAATATCCTCGATATATTCATCATTAAATAAGTGTTTTAACCTCAAATGTTAATTCATGCATTCCATTTTTCACTCTCATAATGCATCATTTTTTCTTGGAGTCTTGTAAATCTATGACAAAATGCATATTAATGTATCCATTAATAAAATTATAGAATTTCCCAAAATTTGTTTTTAGAATAGCACTAAAATTAACATATAATTTATCATAAGATCCCTAAAGAGGAAAAATTTATATCTTCTACCTACCTTTTTTTCAAAAAAAAATATGGTTGGTAATAATTATCATTATACAGAAAAGAATTATTCATTAAACTACATCCAATGTTAATTATTAAATACTTCATAAATGGATTCATTTATTTAGAATCCAAAATATTTAAAAACCAAATATATTGAAATAATGTCCCTAAATTTTTTTAAAAAATATCATCATTAATCTCTCAAAAATATAATATAGCTCTTAATCGTCAGACACCCAACACATGACTACCATCATCATGTAAACTTTTAAAACATGGTAATAAATTGAATAATGTTAAAATACTATTGATTAAATGAAATCTTCATTATTCTATGAGTAAAACATAGATTATTGGATGTATTCATAAAATCCCATATTAGGATATTTTGATAAAAATTTACATTCTGTACTATAAATTACAAAATAAATAATGAAATAATATATATTTTATACCCTATTATTATTGGTAATGAAAATTATATTTGTATTATAAATAGAATCTATAATCATGTCCTGTTTTAGAGGTATATCATTTAAAATTTCATGAAATTTTGGGAAACAATTTGCACTCCACCAATTTTCAGCCATGAAGTTAACTAATCATAACAAACTAAAAATTATAGATTCAGTTCAACATTATAATTTTTGTCTCCAATAATTTTCATACAATTGATTAATATTTTTTAATTTTTTATGGTTTTAACACCTATAGCATGAATTAATTTCTCAATACATTCCTTTTTTCTCAATAAATATTATTTACATCAACTATTGATGTCTAATTTTGTATTATTTTATAGTTTTAGATATGATGTATGTAATTATTGATAATAAAATAGTAAATGATATGATCCATGATTTATCTATGATTTACCATTGATAATCAAAAAAAATTTGTATTGATTGAAAATTAATCCATTGTTATAATTATTTTTTTAAAAAAATTAGATGAAATTTTCAACTCCATTATGAAATTTGGTAGTGGTTCTTTGTAAATTTATAAAATTATGATCCATTATTTAACTAATATCATAATATAATAGTTAAATATAATAAAATTTTGAAATTTTAAAAATTAAATAAATAAATAAGTTTTAAATGTAAAAACACATAATCTAGATAATCAATTATTGATAACTGTTTAATCTTGTAAAAAAGTATACATAATGATCAAAACATATCACTCTGAAGTTAATATACTAGTGTTTAATAATATATAACATTTATATTTACATATTCAAAAATATTTTCACTAATAATATGTATTTATAAAAATTTAATAATGAAAAAAATTTAAAATATAATAATTTAACCAAATTTCATTGTATCAATAAACTCAATTTATTAAGGATATAATTGAATAAAAATAAAATTTATCCACAAATAAATTAAAATGTAAAATAGATTATAAACAAAAACAATTATACAAATAATAATATCCATACAAATCAAAATATAGTGGGAAACATTTTAAAACAATTAAAAATTTATAATATTAAATTTTTTAATTAATTTATATATATAGTTGATAATAGAATTCATATATACCAACGAATTGATGAATAAAATTTATAAATAATATATAACAAAATTATATTAAATGTTAATTTATTTTTACCAAATTTGGATATTGATAATGGAAGGTATATCCTAAATTCCAATCAACTCACTTGACATATGAGGAAAAGGAATAATGATGAAATATTGAAGAATAACGAGTGAAGAAATGTAGAAATAGACCAAAATATACCATTAAACCATTATTGTGGCTGGAAACATATTACTTTAGGATCATTTAAAATGGATTATGGATGGAAGAATAATCCTAAAAAATTACAAAAATATGATTAAAATTAACTGTAATACGATAATTACTATCATAAAAGTTCATTGGGTTCCATGAAGTGGTGTCCTCAGTTTCACACATCGATAATGTTTTTGTTTTTTTATTTGTATTTCTTGATTTTTGATCTTCTGTTTGAAGATTTTTTTGAGTCACAAATTAATATTTTTAGTTATTAAGGTTTTGAGTTATTTTTGGCCCTATTCACAGTTAGTGTCCATGGTTTGGGGAGAAACTACGAGGCCTTTTAATGTATATGATAATTTCCATTCATTTTGTTAATGCATGGTTTGATTTTCATTTATAATGGGAGTTTGGGTCATCCAATATAAGTTATAGAGTTAATGGTGTGTCTCTGAAGTGATCATTAGGGTGTAGAATAAAAATTATGCACATCTAAGATGAACTGTAATAAAATAATTCCTGGGTGTATATAATATAGGATAAACACATTTTTCATGGTCGGCACACAATTTTAAAAATTGTGTTGATGGCCAATTCGAGTACCACTTCTCTCAATTAGTTAATGCGCAATTGGTGTACGATTTTCAAAACTGTGCATCCAAACCATTTGACTTACCCAGAATCTTGAAAACATAAATTTCAATGTTTTCCTTCATAAATTTTTTCCCCTAAATCAATACATCATATATCTTCTTCATTATTGGTTCTTGAAGGGTATCTAAAACCCCCTCCCTTGATTCATATTCTTCAATTAAAGAACAATCAATATTCCATGGTAAGATTCTTAGGGTTCATGGACAATTTTCTGAAATTATTCTCTTTATATCATTGTTCTTGTTTCTCTATTGATTGGTTAACCACTTGGTTGAACAATACTATGAGGATTGGAAAATGCGAGGTGTTATGTTTAATTTTTGGGTGTTTGGTTCTTCTCTCATATGTGGTTCTTCTTTATCTATATGTTTTGTTGTGTCCACACATCATTGAGGTGGGTGTATCCATCTATTTCTTTTCTGGAACATTTTTTTTGATGATTTGTTATTTCAAATTAATCATGAAATGTGTTATATATGACTGTGAAGGGTTTATTAGAATTTTTTATTGTATTTAAAGTCTTACATTTGATAAATATGATATTTAAATTGAATTCAACAATTATTCTTATATATATATTCATGAAATGTGTTCTATGAAATCCCAATTGGTGTTTTAAAATGAAGTTGGACATTTTACTAGTCTGTTTTGTCATGTATGAACCTTCGTAGATTTATTTACATGTGAATTTGGATTGGGAGTTCATTTTGTTGACTTTTGTAGATTGTTTTTTAAGTTTGGATCCATTACATAGGTTGTTTTTATACTTATGTTTCTTTAATTAGAACCATTGGTACCTTTATGATTTCATTAAGTTTTCCATTGGATGTGGGTGTATCCAAATGTTCGCATGTCACACATAAGTATATTCCCACAAAGGATAATGATTTTTTGTACTTATGATTACCATAATCAAGGGATTTCAGCACACTTTTATTTTATTACTTCTTCCTCCCACTCTATCCCCTATGTGGTTTCACAAAAAAATATCATTGTTCTCAAAATGGATTCATTGATAATACATTCCATCAAATGTAGTTTCTAATAATTTAATCTAAAACAAGTCATGTTTAGTACCTTCAATCATGATTGGTGAACCCATTAGATTAATGGGTTATTGGGAACCTTATGAGTATGGGTTATGTTATCTCCATGATTTTAAAATGATTTTGTACAAGAAATTATTATTATTGGTAAGGGTTTATAAATGTAAATTTTATGGATCAATTGGTACTTTATGATGCTAAAAAAGTTCTATTTACAACATATTATATGTAGTCTCAAGTGGAAATATGTACATTTTTTGTGTGATAGAACATCTATGTCCATCATTTCAATGATAGGGAATTCAAAGAGTTTTTATATGGGATTGAAAATGGAATGCACAAAAGAATTTGTGAGTAGCATTTTATGTCGGGCATGGGATGAAATCCTCATCCTCTATAACACTATTATAAGGGGATATGGGTATGTCACTTGGAGGGTCGATTGATGGTTACATTAAGTTCTCTATTAGACTTATTTGAACCATTAGGATACAAGATAGGCCTTGTGAGATTTTCCCTTAGTGAGGTTTGTTTTGGGCATCCATTTAGGTAATTGAATACGGTGTCACACCATATGTCATCACATGGGTATGAAATGTGTATGTCAAGGGATTAATCCTATGGATGATTATGAAATTCCCATGATTACATATCTCTGTGTTCCTAGTTTATTTTCATAGCACATTGGTTCTATGTTATGCTAATATAGAATTATTTCTGTTGTAATGTATTCTTATTTATAGACTCGTTTTTATAGTGTAGTTTTTTGACTTAGTTTTGATCGTCCTCTCATATATATTTTCCCCCATATTGATTTTATTATTTACATTGGTATTTTGGTTGGGTTCCATAAATTTCATGTTTTATTAGAATAGAAAACATAGTTTTATTTTAAATGCAGGATTTCTAGAAAGGGGTCGTTGTATTTTTAAAGATAAAATCCCTATATTCATAATTTTTCTTAAAACTATAATTTATTAACTATTTCATGGAAATGTAATTAAATTATTATGGAGTTCTTACCTACTAGGTTGTTTTATGCACACAACCGTCTTGCTCCACTAGACATCTGAAGACCCAAGTTGTTTGGTAGGAGTATTTATGATCATAATTTCTGATTGAGCGGAGTGGTATTATAGATTTTTAGGACCAATAGTTCATGTGGAGATCTAATTGGATCATGTAAAATTAATTTTTTGTTTTCTTTTAATTATTATCTCATTTTCCATAGTTATATCTTTATTTGGGTATGTATTTTTTTGATGTTCTATTGTTATTATATAATGTTATATGCACTTTATTTCTTCTTTTATATGATTTAAATATGGGATAAATCTTTATCAGTGATTAATATTGGATTCCCAAAATTGGTTTTGAGCCCTGGAGGAATAATAATGCCTCTTGAGCCTTGTCAGCAGCCAACTATGGTGACCTATTTCTGGTTGATCCTGGTTGGTTCCTGAAAATTGATCATGATATTGTGATTCGATTGAATCATAACTAAGTTTTTTATGTTCGATTTCTTCTTTAAAACATTTATAACACCTCATTATTATATAATGGAGTGGAAGAAACTAATGTGCATTCCCAGTTGACCTAGGGCCTTAGAAAGGCAGTCTATGTATCGTAGTTTATACATGAATTGCAGTTCATGATGGTTAATAAATATAGACATTCACAATGAGCTTTCTATTGTACGAAGTTAGTGGACACATATTATTATTTATCTAATGAGGGATTACACAATGGGGATTCCATATGTGAATTATATGATCATTTCATCTTTATAAGCTCATGTTATAAAATCTAAATGTGGGAAACAAAGGATGGGAAAGTAAAAGTTGCATTACATGTGGATGCATAACTTATGTGCTCAAACAGAACATTGGATGTTTATTATAGGGGTTGTGCCTTATGAATGAATTCTATGTATGCTGGTTATAGAAGAAATCAGTGTCATCATATTTCTATTAAACATGTAATTTCACACTATAGAATCCCAAATATAAAGACTAGAAATTTCTATCAAGTTTGGAGATTCCTTCATGACATGGACTACCTGTCAATCTGTAATTCATTAATTGTTTCTCTAACATGTCCAAATTGTCTAATTGAATTCCCTATGTATGTCTATCTATCATTTATAAATGAAATTAAATAATCCATTTGACTATCATGAGGGATGAATTTTAATATTTATGGAATTTAAAAAATTTATTGAATGACCTAAACTGACTTGTCCAAAGAACATTGTGAGACTCAACGATCTATTCATGGAATCCATCACATGATCTCATTTGAAATTCTTAGTGGGTATCTCATGATCTAGCTTAATTTCATTGGTTTCATTGTGAATGATGGATGACATGCGTGGAGGGTGTCAGAAGAATTTTTCTGACATGTATGGAGGCTACTTCAAGTCCTTGGTGACTTGTCTGGGTGTCAATAATTAAAACTTGTTGACATATCTGGTTGATGGAAAAAACAAAACCTAGATTGTGTGGAGGATAACACAATATTCGGTGGACATGTACGAGTGACATCGTGATGCTCATCTAACATGTACTAGTTCTATATAATGAATTGGGAGACCTATCTGAAGGATATCTTAATTACTATATGGAATTCCTGAAGTGTTTCATGAGACTTGGGAAGCATTCCCGAGGGAGAAATGTTATTTTCTCTTACATGTTCATGGGACTTCACATGATCCTAATAGTATACTAAAGGAGTGTTGTGTGATCTGGGTGAAGTATCCTGACATTCTCTCATTACCTGGATAGTTATAGTTAAAAGCATTAGGATCAACCTATATGTTCTTTGTGTAAGTCTAATATCTGTTTAGTCTTTGTTATAGATTTTTATCACATATTTCATATATTTATTCAATGTTATCTTGTTTTGGTTTGAATAATATAGATTCTAAGTGGTATGTCCTTTCCAAAAACTATAAAATGGTCTTCATGTAATCTATGAGTGATCACACAATTTTTTAATTCATGGCACATGATCATCAAGGTTGTTCCCAAATATTACAATATGAAAAACAGTTCTGGTCATGAAATCATCCACTCTGAGAAATTTTCTCTCCTACTTGGGTAATAAGGTACATGATCTAATTTTTCATTTTATTTTTCTAGGATGGAGGAATTATAGGCCTCACCATCCAAATTATTCTCCACTTTTCAGGGAGCATATTTTTAAAATCCAAGCAGGAATCATTGGATGGTCTTGATATCGTCTGTTTAGTGAGATCTTGTTACAGTTAACTCCAGGGGAGTTTCATAATTGTTAGTTTCAATGATACCATCAATTCAATAGCACAATTTATTGAAATATATCCAATTAATGGGGTATTCCCTAATCATATTGGAATTATAAGGTACATTCAAATTACAAATATGACATGTGAAAGAGTCATTATGAGATCTGGATGCCTATTGAAGGGATTTAACAAGATCTATGTTGATATGTTTGGGATATTCCAAGAAAAATTGATGGTGTTGTAGGGGGTTTCACGAGATCATATCTTCATGTTAAAAAACTTTTTTTAGGTTTTCTGTAGCTCATTAGTGTTCCACATGAAGATTATCACAACAAAAGAATCCCACCTTTTCACTTATTATTTCCATGACTATTTTCCAAAGGCCAAGGGTATCAAGAGTTTTCTTTAGTGTTCATGAATTAAAACACTCCCCCATCAGTTATTTGTCACCTGAATAACAATGGGTCTTTTGGTAAAGTGTGATAATTATCATTGTCAAACCCTCCTTTTGGTATTATGACCCAAAGGGGGAGCGACAAATTTGAAGGACATGTTTGGAGCCCTTGGCTTGACTAGGATGAAATATCTACAAGCTCTATTATGAAAATTATGACTTGTTGATGGCTAAATGAATTGATTCATGAGATGCATCAGTTTGTCTCATTAGTTTTACAACTATGTGATGCTACATGATTTTTCAATATTATTTTATTGTATCTTCAACATGGTTATATTGTATCATGAGTATTATTGAGTGTATTCACTTAAAATCATTCTCTCCATTTGTGATGCATCGCGTGACCAAGAGAGGGTCATGTGGTGATGAGTGAGAATTATCATGGGAAAACCCTTCTACTTTTCTTTGTAGCTAAAGTGAAGAACAAGACGTCTTGGAAATATCTGAATCTCTTTATGTGGGGAGGGTGACATGTCAGTATGATCTTGGGTAGTGTGTTATAAATTTTTCCATAGCCTTGTAGTGTCCCATGAGCCATAGGTGTCATATATCATTATGAATACAATAATATAAGGCTACATCCTTTTTATTTTTTTCTCATATTTTCAAAATATATTTAGATGGATTGTCTTATTTCTGGTGATTAACATGTTATGTGACATCATATGAGTAAATTCACTATCTTTGTGTGATTTGAAAGTGTCTTGGATGCCGTTTGAAGAGATTAAGGACTTAACAAAGAGTCTGCATTGGATCTATAATAGGATATATGTTTCACATGCCCTATTCACATGACCTTCTTTGGGTCTCACAATAATTTTTATCTTGGAGTATTATGCAATTTGTGAGTTATATACACCTTTTATATTTTCTTTCAATGAATATATAACCCATATTGATGAATATTTTCCTTTTTCAATATTATAATTCTTATTTGGAAGGTATAAAGAAATTTCACTATAAGCAGTGACATCTTAAAGGAAAAGGGCTCTCCTTTGAGGATGGTAAATGCATACCTAAGGCTTTGGTGTTGTCTGAAACTAGTTTTTTTTGGGATATTATTGGTCTTCCAAGTTATATTTGGAATTTTATGGAATGCCCTATATATAGGGGAGTAGAGTTACTTTCATTCACCAAATACACAATTCTATGATTTCACTTTTCTTATCTCTTTCATATGACCCCATCACAAAACCTTATATTAAGAATGAATCACTAGATCCATTCACAGGATCTTCAAATGTGAACGTCTTGGAAAGACTTGTTTTTTCTAAGACAATTTTAAAATAAACGTTGAACTATATTTCAATATCTCAATGATCTTCATTCATAAGAATGCGGTACTATATTTGATGGATTCATAGGAATTTTTTTTCAATCATGTTATCATTTTTGATTTTTTGGATTTTCTTGGCCATGTCATGGTCTTGTGATTTCATGTATTCTTTGGGGTCACACTATTTCTTGATAATTTGTTGGTTTATGTGGTCCATGATCGATTTTTGATCCATGTGACTCTTTAATCCATTATGTGCTCATAAATCTATTTGGTGAATCACATGATGAGAATGAGGAAGACAAAATATTTTGTATTTCCATTAACAAGATTATATTTTATCGTCCTAACATATTCCATTTAATTTTGATCTAATGGATTCTGGATGTCATCATACATACTCTATAATGGATCATCAGAGTCACAAATTTTCATGAAACTGTAATTCTAATCCTCTATAGAGAATTATTTTTGAAAATGTGGCTTTGAAATTGCTTCTTCCTTTGGAACTCTAGAATTATTATTTATATCACTAGAATCCTATAAATGGGTTTTTCCAATAGCATGATATTGCCATCACCTTTAATAAATTCATAATTTCATCTTGATGGTTGTCAACATATATTGATAGTATTCATATGATAATTTTTTCAGATGGATGAATAGTTATAGAACAATCCAAGGGGATATCTTATATGTTGTAAAATTCTCCCATAGGTCATGATGTTAGTTATTTATCTCAATATCTCGTCTCCAATACCAATTTGAGTATATTTTTCTCTTTTTTTTAACACCTTTGTTTTTGGATGAGGCTAGAAATTGGATCTTTGACCTGGTGTATTTTTTTGGATGAAGGGTTGTTTCGATTTTGGGTTAGGGAGAGTATTTTAGAGTTTTCTAATTAGTTATAGGACATCCATAAATAATCATCTATATTGGTTTACCATTTCACCATTTATTTTTACTATAATATTATTTGAGATCATTGGATCCGTTGTTTCTTTCACACCATCTCCTTCCATTGGTCTCATGGTGATGTAGAAATTAGTCTTTGGGATATCTTTCAACATTGTGGGATACCGACACTCTAAAAAATTAATGATGAGTTCCACCCTACCATATTTATTAGGGACTTCCATTTCCATACTCTAGTATTATATATTGACATGATCAGGATTTTGAGATAAAATATAATAAGATCAAACTATAAACATTTATATATCTATTTATGATTGGATCAACACTCATAATCACAACAGAGCTTGGTAGGCTACTATACACCCCCGTCAGTTCCATTCCCTATTGGATTTGCTATTTTTGTTTCTTAATGGGTCCTTTTAAAATTGGTGTATTATAATTCAAGGGTATTTTGAGTGAATCAAAATATATATCCAATCCTATGGTTGGCTTGCTTCAAATCCATGTTTCAGGATGAGTGGATTTTCCCAAATAAAGAAGTATATTGTGGAATCCTCTCTAGTACGATGCTGATTGAAGCATGTCTAGAGGAGGGATAATGCCTTAATCTCAATATTCCGAATCATGGACACCTATAACAAATCATATGTCATATTAAGAAGGGAATCATCCATTAAAGGATTAGTGTACCATTTAGTTTTTATTTGATCGGATAGAGGGTAATTTTCACTAATAGGAATACTAAAATACTACAAGGATTCCTTGTAATTTAATTCATTATACATTTTTTAATATATCTATGATTGTTTCCAAGTTTTTAATCCCTTAATATGTTACTGATGTGTTGAGTTTATCTGATTGATTTTATTTTTCCCTTCATCCTACATTGACATGGCCAATTATAAATAATGGAGGTGGATGTATTAAAAAAAGTTTGTTTGAGATCACCCATTGAGATAAAATTATTGTAGCATTGATTGATTAGCTGATCATATGAGGCCCATATACAACTTATGGGTTTTCTCATGATTGTTTCACCCAATGTGTCTCCCCACTTCGTTCGGTCAACATGATGGGAGAGATACACCCTTGGAACATCCTCTAGTTTTTGATGGTGTTAGTTGATAAAAACAAAATTCTATGATAATTATATCATATAATGATGATAATTCAATTATTTATTATTATTATTGCTCAGATTTGGTAGAAAATAATCCTGGTGTTGTTTTATACCAAGAAGCCCGCAATGTGAAAAATCTATTTTCCTCACCAACACCTCTATTAGTATTTATTATTGATTTTATTAAAGACTTGTGTTAGACAATGAGTATGTACCCTCATCAAGTAAGTTACCATCTTGATATCCAGGTTGAATATTTTAATTAATTTAATCCTTCTTTTCATGAAGCTGATGATGAACATGTTGAGGGAACAATACACAAGGGTCCTACTGTTGTTTTCTTACTATTTCTGTATATTGTTCCACCTATTGATTCTCCCACTTCAAAAGCCATATAAACTCATGAACAATTCATATTTATCAAGAATATGATTCATTTATTGATTACTAAGACACCATTATAAATGTTTCATGTCCAATATGAATTCCATTGTGAAGTATCTAATGAATTGAGTTCATATGGTTCTGATCTCTAACTATAGTAAAAAATCATGAGAAAAATTATTCTAACATGAAAATATTAATTCTCTAATTAGATTTACTTTCATTATCTTTTGAATGATACTCCCCTTTCAAAATAATAAAGTAGACTTTAGAAGAATTGGTGTTCATTTCCCATTTTATAATTAATTTTCAAACCCATATAGATTATTAGATCATGTAGTTATTGAGATATGAAGAATTGATAGATCCCCAAAGGTATAATATTTCATTATCATCATCATCATCATTTGAAATCTCTAAAAAAATAATCTATGAGATGAATACATTAATCGAGTCACACAGTTTTATAGTAGAAGTTGAAGAGGATGTGCGAGTGGAAATATAGAATTTAACTAAATATTCTCTCCATACACTTAACAACATGGAAAGATCAGATGATCAAGTATTATTATAGTCAGATCATTTACATGTGTCATTTTTTTATGAAATTTTTTGGGGGATATTGATATTCATTGATTCCCCCATTCACATATTATAGATGAACAATTTTCCATAATTTTCAATGTTTTTTTTCATCTCGTCCTTTATTTAGGATTAGAATCTTATTTCATCAATACAATGTGTAGGAATCATAAAAATACCCATAAATTTCATAATATCATGTAAATAATAATTTATGGACATGGATTTTTTAATTCAAATATATTTTTCTCGTGAAATGCTCATGAATCCCCACCAACATGCGATATCTTCATTACTATGCTTGTTCCAGCTATCATGAATCCACCTGATTCATAAAAGGAAAATATTAGTTGAATATATGTCTTAAATGGAGTGTATCATAATTTTTACCTAAGCTGGTTGCGTTGGTGAGAGTATCTCGATTTTTTCAATGGTCATATAGTGGACCTCGCAAACATTAAATATTATCCATTTTTGAAGAATAAATTTTTGTTATGTTGTAGTTTAGGGTCTTTCATCTCATAACTACTATTATTATTGTTTTATTATCCTTTATATTATACCATCAATTATTTTTTTATTTTTATCTCATACCTTCCATTGTTTTGATTTAGGGCCTTTTAGATTATACCTACAGTTTCAATGATTTTGGGTCGTTTAGCTTGTACCTTTTGATATTGGCATGTTTAAATTTATGTTGTTTGTAAATGTATATGTAATACAGAATAAGGGTTATACATTACAGGGAAGCAAAAAATTACCCAAAAATAGGGATGATTTCTACTGTTGTGCTGTAAATACTCATGAGGAATAGATTTCCTTTCTTTAAAATAGTATATGCCTCTGATAGATAGGTAAAATACCATATGCATTGGTATAATTATAAAAATGGAACATATACTTTTCTCCAATGGACATTGATGATTAATGTGTATGATATTGGTTGAGGTAATAGTACTAGAGATGCAAGGTCTACCAAGGTAGTTATAATATGGGTTGTAAAAACCATAACCCAAAAATATTGAGTCAATGAATATGTTATATATGACACATGTTGAGAATGACTCCTAAAACCCTAATATTCAATGTTCCGCATGGTATTATAAGGTTTCATTATGATCGGATATTTTTTTCTATAAATATTACATTCCTTTTTTGGAATGGAAAACAACTTATGCATCGATAACATGGTCAATAATGATGATCTACACATAATTATAAGGTCTATGGATGGAATATGTTGACTCAAACATCAAGATAAATTAGTTGGGTACTGAATGAATGGTTTTCAAATAGGTGTTTTGATACCCTTTTAATGTTCTTGTGTTCAATTTTGATGCTTGATCTATATAACCTTTGGTTTCTAATCATGTTGTTTGGTCTATCAAATGGTTTAAGAATTGAGTGTCACTTCCATAATTTGTTAAATTTTACCAAAAATGGTGATGTAACATTGAGGAGGTTGACACAGCATAGATAATCTAGTTTTGGGATTATAAGTCAAAGTCCAATGTGCTTGGGTTAGGATGATTGTATGAAAATATCTTACATAGAATTGCCTACAAAACACAAAGGTTGTGAGTTCTTCTATGGTAACTCCATGGCATAAATGGATCATAATTCCATTTTTATAGAGTGGTGAATTTGGTTGATGACCATATGCACATATAATGGATATATAAGAATACATTAAAAGTATTACAATGATTATATTGATTTTGGGTAACATATTCCAAGTGTCGTTGAATTTTTATGGTGATCCTAGGTGGTCAAATCAAGATGTCTGATTTATGGAAAGTGTAATATCCAAGAATTTCTTGAGAACCCAAAAAAGTTATTTCTCCTCCTATTCAAAACATTATTCGGGCGAGGATATGTGGAAAATAATTAATCTAAAATTTTCTTGAATCAGTGGGTCCAGCAAGCAGAGCGTCATCTATTACATGTGCTACAAAGTAGGACCCATGAACATTTTTACATATATATTTGTGCCCTATTTTTTTACTAAACTATTGACATGTATAGTCTAGTTGGAAAGGTCTAACGTTTTATCATGACACCCTTTGTGGTTTTTCAACATGATAATATTTCTCTCTCCATTTTTAGAATTTTATGGTCTATGTATTTGGGCCATCAATGTCTTGAGTTTAAAGTAATACAACATTGTTCAAGGTGAATGTAAATTAGGGATGTGACACACATAGACCTAATATAAGTGGAACGCTACAAAATATCCCAATTAGGATACCCATGGTGAAGAGTAATCCAACATCATTATATGAAGGAATAAAGATTGTTGTATATAAAAACATGAGTTTCTTAGGTCATGAGAAATTATATAGGATAACCATATTATGGATGACCCAGAGCACTTAAAGGTGTTTCTTGTTTTCATAGTGATGTCAAGAACATAATTAGAATAATCCCTTAATGTATCATTTAGTATAACAACATAACCACATGTTCATTATCCACAAGAATACTTTAATTCTTAAACAAAGGATCCCTAGATGGTGAGTATCTTTAACAAGGGGCCATAGAGGGTTCACAGAAACATTAGGTACATAATACATGTAAATTGATTTATGGGTCCAGGTTTCTAATAGATATAGAGATCACCCCTTAATTTATTTGAAAATGTTAAGGCTCATATGGTCCTTTGATAAGGGATGAATTTTTTTGATGGTATTCAAATTTTAATGTCATGTAGTGCAAACATATTTTGCATTCAGTTTTAATTTAATTGGGAATGGAAATTCTCTCTTTAGATTATCTTCGTGTGTCAAGGATTTAATTTTTTTCTTATTGCTTGACTTCATGTTATAATGAAATAAGAATAACCATGAAAAAAATTCAAAATTCATTTTCTATGCATGAAATTCATGCATAGATCTTTCTCTTGTGTAAGACAAAATATCTTGTATCATTAAATCCGCATGCAGTTGAGGTGTATTTTTTCAATGGTTCTTTTTGAATGACACATAATTGTTGATCTGAAGGTCACTATGTATCTTGTGAGGACATGAATAAAGAAACACATAGTTATTGAATGGGAAATTCTTTACACCTATCCGACTCATACACAACGGGGGAGGCATTATTCTCGTTGATTTTTTTTGATGGGCCTATTATGGGAGATAACTATTTCACTATGATTAATGTAATTACACTCATCAATATACACATGATACATAACATGTTTTGATGTTTAAAATTATTAAGTACGAATGTGGACTCCCCCACATGAAAATGTAATATTTTTTATAGACTACATATATGATATTAGGGTGTCATAACGTATCCTCTAATGATATGAGTAATGACACATGTAGTTTTTGAATCAAATATCCCTTTATAGGTTTGACCTGTACTCATGAGGGGGTATCGTTCATGTTTATTTGTCAAGACGAGACTTGGGGAAAGAGATTTGGGGGTCACCTTGTATCCTATGTGGACATGAATCAAGTAATACATTGTTCTTGAATGAAGATGTGGTGGGTTTACAACACCTTCAATAGTTTTCCCCTTAGGTGAGGTCCATATAAATACGATTTTAATATCATGAATGAGATGTAAACCAAGAGGTTTAGCATCATGTGTCTAGGACTGATGATATACCTTTTATGATCACACATTTAGGATAATAATAACCTTATTGTGAGTTGATATTACATGATCATAGGGGGAAGACCTTTCTAAAATTCTCAAGATCATGTGATAAATGATTAGTGTGATAAAAAAGGAGTGGAAGTGGTTCCTCTCAATATTAAAAGTATATTATCAATAAAACAGGTAAAATTTTTATCCTTTTAGGGATGAACCATGATATATGATATATGAATCCTTAAAATCTCATCAATATTAGAATCAATCCATAAAAATACCTAGAAACCCATGCAATTTAATGTTGTTCAATGATTAAATCAACATTTTAGTTTAATGTCTTATAGAAAGGTTGTGTATCACATGGCATGAAATAAATTTATCACATTAGTGATCTATGTAGTTTAACATCATGCGGTGACGATTCCCTTGGTGTAGTTGGACATCGTGTGGAAGGGACATGAGACATTGTTCAATTATAACAATTTTATTCTAGGATGAGGGTCAATCATTGTTAAAGAGGATGACCCATTGGAGGATCTTTTTATTTTAACATCATGTGGGTGGGACGTTTTACAAACACTATAATTTCCTATATTCAAGAAATGAAATGTAGTTCAAAGTCATGGAACCGAGATATAAGGTGCTTGATTAAAGCTATGAAAATAATTTCCTAAGAAACCATAAATTGGTGGGGGTTACATGTTACTCGTCCATTGTAATGAGGATGATCCACGGGATATAACTTCAATATTATATAATATCCCTTCCTTTGTGGTTCTAGATTTAGAGGCTTCATCCCTTTAATCATTATGTTTATGTGGGGAAACAATAGTTCTCCCTAGAGGAATGAATGTGGTTTGACCTTTTTATTGAATCATTATGTGATCTTATTCTGATGGACTTAAAGATCTTGAAATCTATGGAACCATTCCACCTTTACAAACTAAAACTCATCCGACCACTAATGTGATTTCTCATTATCTGGTAGTTGTCCTCAAATGGATATTAAAATGAAGGTAGATTTTATTTTATTAGTATCACTACCTCATTCCCTTATACCAATGAATATGGAATTTCATGTGTAGTATAATACATGGTGGTATGGTATGACCACAGATCATGGGGATGATTATCCAGATAATAATTTCTTTCATTATTCACCATCTTCTATAGAATAATGGAAAAAGTCTTATTTGTGGATTCTATTTTGTCATTTTCTACTACATAATGGCGAGAATCATGATTGGAATCAATGTTGTATTCTTGGTAAAATTTTTATAACAACATGGAATAGAATTTGTTTTTTATCAATATTTTGTGGGGGAAATTGAACATGGTGATCTTATGTTTCGTTATGATGTTGATGAAATTCCTCTTCCCGACATCTTTGAGGGGTATTTTCTTAGCCCATTTGGAGAAGAAATCAAAAGTAATAATGAAGTAATTGAAATGATTAGTTGTGTCTTGGAGAAATGGACCCACAATATCCACTCCCAATATATTGAATGGAATGGAATATAGAATTTTATGTAGTAACTATGTTGTTTTTTATGAGAATTTCACGGATATGTAATGCATGAAATTTATTGGTATATATTATGTAGTTATGTGTCATGGTTTCTTATAATAACCATTCCTCCGGATTTAGTGTGAGAAGATGGTCTTGGAATGGTGAGTGACACAAGAACCATGTTATAAATCCTCTATAATGGTAGAAATATTTTTTTTATGTATATTAGGAGGATTTCAGCAATGCCCCTCTTGTAGAGGTATTGTTTCTCATTTGGGACATCCCAAAGAGTAATGTCAGCTACATTCCATCAATATTTTCTATTATAGATCACTCTGTTAGGAGGGCCTTGTTTGGGAGATAACTAGTGATGGGATCCATCTATCCATGGGTGGATACTATTTCATCATGATCTTAGGTAGTTTGGACCTGATTGATATCATCCATATCACAGATGATAGTCGATGAAACAATTCAACACTGTGTGACTTAGAGGATTTCTTCCTCCTGATTGAGGCCAACTATGACTATGTATAAATTATCCAATCCAATATCAAGAGAATTATAAAATATGTAATAATTATGAAATGTGGGATCAAAATGGATCTCATACATTATTCAACTAACCTGGAATGTGAGACGGGCCATTTTATTATTTTTTATGGCATATTCTCTGTGGATTTTCTTTATCACAAGATATAAATCACCTTTTATATAATGCTAGGCTATCTACTGTTGTATGGATTATTCAATGGTAGTTATATGGACTAGTGGTTCTGCCACATTATTTTTGGATCCTTCAGATAGTGACCATATGTTGGTAAAAACTCCTTTCTTCAGAAATACAAATAGAATCCCTATGTGTCTGGATTATGTATTTTATTTTTTATTCTTTGGTTGATAGGACTTCAGAAGGTGTCATAAGAAAACAACTACCATGTCAATGAAGTTTCAAAGGTGTATAAAGACCCCTAATCCGGATATTTAGTGTCAAATGATGTGACTTTTGGAGTGGGATGTTCCGTGAGGAAATCATCCTGGGAGTTTCCTTTCATTGAATTTTATGACAGGAACTAAATGTTATATTGTTGTAGATTGACGGCCCATTTGGTCAATATCCCAATCAGTATGAGAAAGCCAATAATTTACTTGTGTGATTCAACAAGAGAGACCAAGTGGAGTTAATGGTGTTGTCGGTAATGCCTCAGCTTCTACACTACAAAGCTAAGTGTGAGGAAATTATTCTCTACATCACAGTATCATGTATCAGTATATATAATTTTTTATATGAGGACGTAAAGACTATTATCACTCTCCAAATCGTTCGTTTAAGTGATGAGGGAATCCATTGGGAATTCCGGGGAGTTTGCATATATTATGAGTGGACTTCCCTCTATCAGCGACATCATGACTGGTGGCTGTAGTAGGTACTGTTTGAGAGTCTAAAAGGCTTCCGTGCAATCATTATGTCACTTATAGGTGATTCCCATAATCATTAGACTTTTTAATAGGATATATCTTTTGGTTATGGGGTAAACGAAACATAGAATGTTGAAAATGTGACCATGGATAACTATCCATTCTATGATATTTCATGGGGATGCATTGCTAGAATAGAACTAGGACATTCTGAGTTTACCTCAATACCATGGAGGTGAATCAAAAATACAAGGAAATTCGATAATGTGACCCTGTAATATAATTTTAAAAACTTTATCTTCCAAATGTGATATCACGTCTTCTTGAGAACTATTTGGAAATCTATTATGTGATCACATCACTCATGGAATTTGACAACCAGGTCATTGAAATAACATTCATTTATTATTCCCATAAATAACATAATGATATGATTCATGGATCAGTGATACATAAAACATAGATTCAGTAATAAAAAGTACATCACATGATAGGAACATATCCCATGGGTTTCCTGGATGATAGTGTCTTCTTCATCGTCAGGGGTTATATTTATCTGATCGTACCCCAAAAACCCATCCAGCAAAGAATCTTCATGGACACCAGTGGTTTCATTGATCAACAGTTCTTTGATCAGTAATGAAAATTCATCCTCTATTTAATGATTATTATGACCTCTAAGAATGATGAAGACCCTAACCTATTCATTAATTTTAATGATGGGGACGTTATTGGCAATCCATTTTGTGTATTTTACTTCATGGAAAAAGTTTTCTTTGAACAATTTTTCAACTCCTACCTCTACATTGGTGGCATGAGAGTGGTATATCCTCCTAGATACCTACATGAAGCCTAGACCGTGGTCGGATAAGTTAATATAGTGCATAGCCAAATCTGTATACAGTCCATGCATTTCATTATATTTCCATGTGAACATATATTGATGTGTCCATTGAAATGTTATGTATAGATCTTAATCCTCATGATTCATGGATGAACTAATCCATGTACTACGTTGGTTTTCTACAGTTCTTTAACTTAACTACCCAATTTCATCAATGGTGGTGGAGACACCTTCCTTGAATGTTGATGGGGTGTTCCTAAATTCAATCACATCATCTTTGACCTCGGATTCTATAAAGGAGTTTTTTGATGAAGATAGTAATCTACGGTAATTTCTATCCTTATCGAGGTGAGAGTTTCCAAGATAAAATACATCGTCATTTGGTATTACCCATATTTTTGCAGAGAGATTCAAAAGCAGGTTTTCTTTAATAATGTAAGTGAAGACAGATGAGTGTTGAGTATAATTTAATAGTTCTATAACATAATAATGGTTAACAAGGATCACATAGTCACTGTAGAGAATACACAATGGATTTTTAGTGGTGGTTCCAATGTTATTGGGGGATGAATCCTATATAACATAAACCATAATAGGTTTTTTTCATTCCACATTTTCGAAAACATTCATCAACATAAGTTTCCTCACAATTCATGAAGGTAGAATTATCTCCATGTAGTATGTGACATACCATCAATTGTTTATATAATACACTTATTTAATGATGAAGGAACCACCATGTGGATATGGAGCTAGTGCTTACTGTGTATAACATGGTATCTAGTTTCTTCATGGATAATCATCAACTGAGTGTCCTATATGAGATCTACAAATTGATATTTCATCTTGAAAATCCTATGGGGTCTCTTATAACACATGGAGTAACCTTGAATGGTTATCCATGTGGGAGATAAATAACACTAATTATATCTAAAAAATATGATGGTTTCAATCAGGATGATGTTCTTCCCTGATCTAATTTAAATATATGCCCTTTAGATGTTGACATTTTCATGTCTACCTGAATTAACTCTTCCTAATTGTAATCAATAAAAGAGATATAGAAATGGAACTATATTGGAATGGTATCCACTTAATAGTTCTTGGATGTAGTTATTTATTTGATAAACTCATGTGGGCTCTGGAGGGCTTCAACGAGTGCCTTCCTATGTTATCTGGAATGGTGAAGATCCTCTTGGGTTGAGATCTAGGTGGTGGAAATCATTATATTTTTCATAATGTCTTACACGTGCGTATGAGTTCAAAAAACCAAATTTGAGGTATATCCTAAATGCATCTCTCATGAAATGAGGTATATGAGATAAATAAGCATGGTGATTGTGTGGATGTAATAAAAGAATCATCTACAAGTGGTGTGTGTCATTCTATCCTTCCATGTTTTCTTGGATGATTAGATGATAACCCCTATAATAGGAGGTCACATAAGATGAAAAGTATAAGATGCGTACTAGAGGGGTCTAGGACACTTGAATGTTTCTATTGGGATTGCTGGAATTCTTTCTCGTGAGTCCCAACTACATATATGTCCTCTATAGGGACATAAACGAAATTTTAGGTTTGACCATACCTGTTTGGTCCATGGTATCCTCGGTTCCTTATCTTATGGTATCATTCCCCTCAATTTCATGCATGAAATAATACTAGCAGCCATATTCATTATCAGAGAAGGTGAATTCCAGTCATATCACATTGACGAAAAGATATATCATCACTCCCTCCATGGATGGTTCTATTTTTTTTGGTGTTATACCCATGTTTCAAAAGATGCCTCGAAGAAATCTGAAATAGCCTTTGTAATGTCTTATATTTTCAGTGTATTACTTTTAAATATTATATTGAATTATTTCAAGACTAGGATTTCTGTCATCATGCAATTCCAAAGCTCGGAGTGCCTGAAATAAATGTTTGAAATAAATTAAACATTTAAATAGATTGCATGAGAAATTTTCCTAAAAAAGTGGAAAATCATTTCAATGGGTTCCTGAATCATAATTTTGAGGGCACCATTGCGTTCAGAGCATCGACTTTATATTAGAAGGGACCTAACATTGACCGGTGCATGTCGACTGAAAAAGATAGCATTCATGCATTTTGAAGGAAACATTTTAGAAGAAATAAAATTAATTAATAATTTATTTTAAATAATTTCCATAATGCTAATGTTTATTTTCATTATATAATAACGAGCACAAGGCTAGGCTCATAACCCTGGAGATTTCCCCAAGAATCCTTTGGCACTTTGGAGAGGATCCAACCTTGGAGGATTTTGATGCACATCGATGAATGAATACATGTGAATCTTTGCACATAAAAATCGAATCTCGACCGATTACCGATATTCCTTTTTGTCAAAGATCAAGGGAGGGATTTGTTATTTTTATATAAATTCATCCATGTTCTTGGATTAAATGGTGAACGTGGACGAACCCATGAACAGGTTGATCCGAATATTCATATGTTCTTACGGGAGTTGTTTTATTGGGTTGATATCAGGGAATTAATCCTTGTTATATTACTATTTGATTCTACTCCATTTGATCCTACTAACGTGAGTGGATCAACACCGTTATGAATGATGTCGGGGATTCGTTCCTTGATTTTTCCAATGAATTTATTTTCCCGCATTCATTTTTTATTGTGTTCATTGCATTCTTTAGGGGGTGATGAATAATGGATCGTTGCAGATTCGTTTTGGGATGCAACGCTCCCAAATAGGAGATCAGACCTTGTGGAAACCTAGAGGTGGAGCGACAGAGATAGTGGTGGATGAATCGACACGGTTCATGAATGATTGTTCATTGACCTTAAATCTCACAGATTATCAAAACATGTTTTCATGGACGACCAGAGACCCAAAACTCACAGAATCAACAAAGGGATGTGCAGTTAACCAAAACCTTGGAGTTTCATTGTGAAAAAGAAACAAGATCGATGATCAGAGCATCGCCGAGGTGTAGCGAAGCCAGTTCACGATTCTGAAAAATTATAGAATCTTGGACGCGTAATTCCAAAGAAAATGCCATGTGGTATCGATGGAAGCAATAAGGGTTTTAGGGGTCAGATAGTTATCACATGGTGTGTGACCCTAATCACAGAACATGTTGGTCCTTCCCCAAATCACAACATGTATTTTAGGAAGTACACAGACACTATATGGACTACAAGGCTTCAGTACATGACATGTTGACCCTACACGACATGGAAGAGGTGACTACATAGAACTTAGCATGTATCTTGTGTTATACCTGGACACAGGATGGAGTACACGACCATGTACTCCACCACACGACCAAAGCAGGCTGGCTACATAGGTTACCCCGTGTATCGGCTACACTGGGTGGCACACACAGGATAATGTTATGTACGGGCACACGACCGCATACAAGGAGCCGACCCCAGTTACTTGGACACAACATGTGATTTTTACTACATGTTGTGTACGAACATTCCAACATGACCAGCCTAGTGACACGGGCCGTAGTACACAGGAAGTACCCGGGTTCAAAAGGCATGGCATGTAACACTTCAACACATCATGTACTTTTCAGTACATGGCTTTATCTTCTTGTCCATCATATCATGGACATGTTTTTCTTGGGTTAATGCCGCTTTTTCCCCATCCCCTAAAGGTCATGTATTTTTTCCTACTACAGGATTATGAATCATTTAGCATGGATTTACGAAATAGATTCTGGTATCCTTCTGATTGGCCCATAACAATATCCTCTATCCATTTAAGACCCTAGGTGGAGTCAGGTATCGACGTGACCACTTCTATAGGGTGCTGATCTTGTACCTAGATGGTGAATTATAGATGAGTCGTGGTATATTCCATGTCCCTGGAAGTGATCCTAATCTATGTGTCGTGATCATTCCCACTCAGGAGTGTGTTCTCCCAGAATGAGTGTATCTATCTCTTGTGGCCTTTCCTGACAGACAGTACTTCGCAGACGAATGTACTCAATGTTTTCAGACTCGTGGAGTGAGTTCTCCCGGATGGGTGCTTCATGGAATTTTTGAACAGAATCCCTAGCGATGGAATGCTATTCCATGACATGTCCCAAGACAACAGGTTTGGTTATTGAGTATATTTGGTTCATGTTCTTTTATTACATTTTCAATAAACCTATATTGTGTAGAGATGACTGTAACATTAATTTGCGTATTTCTTTGTGGTTTTTGGGGCCATCTATTGAGTATTTCTACACTCGGCCCAGCATGGGATTTTGTAGCATTTGTCGTGTCTTGTGCAGACAAGCATCCTTTTGACAGATTCCAATTTAGACCTGGATAGGACCGAGATTTCTTAGGTCCCTATAGGCCGAGGTTATCATATGACTATGAGAAGCAGTCCTAGTACCACATTGTGTTTTGATGTTGGACATTGTATTTTTCATACTCTTGTTTTTTTTTGGTTTTCTAGTATTCTGGCCTTGTTTACATTCAATATTTTACATTCTATTATACTCTATTGGTTGGGTATAGTTTTATGCATGAATTCTGTTCCCTAGTAGTTTTTACATTCCAGAATTGGTGGCTTGGAGATGTGTCCATGTGTACCAGTACATAGGCAATTCCTCCCATGTTAGTAATATGCCTACATGGTGCTATCCACCTTCTCCTGGAATATTGGAAGCGAGCTAGTGTAGTTGAGGTGTGGGCCCCACTGGTGTAAAGACCCGCAAATTTCAAGGAAATTTTTTTTTTCTTAATTTTCTTTGGAATTTTACAAGAGCGCAGCTTCAGACGGCACCTGATTCCGAGGCCCGGTGTGCCCGGAATCAATTTCCGAAGTTTGGCTCGGGTACGTTCAGTGAACAGACGAGCGGGTTTTTCTATCTTTTGAACCGGTGCCCGGAATCGAATTCTGAGGGCACCGATGAAATCACAGCGCCGGTATTTGCTTAGAAATGCCTCTTCCGGAGTTGCGTTTGCTCAACCGTGATTTTTAAAATTTTGGGCTTTAAGTCGGAAATAAAATAAAGGTTGTGCGACAACTTTATTTTATTTCACTTAAGCCGCTTGGAAGTCACTTGGAAGCCACTTGAACTGAGTTAAAGCGGATAGGGTGCTATCCGGAAATACCCTACCCCTTGGTAGGATATTTGTGAGGTGGGGCCCGCACGAGCCCCGCCGTTTCTTCCGCTAAGTAACGCACCCGCGAAAACCCGTCAAAGTAACTGAAAAGTCAACTGACGCGTTTTCTTAAATTCTTAACAGACCATTTAATTGGGTGGTTTATTTCGTGAATTAAATGGGCTGTTTCATTCGTTGAATTAATTCAACGAATTTAATGGGTCGTTACTTACGCATTTGCGTTCGTTGGCGATTTAATAAAATAGACCAACGTGTCTATTTTGGAGGATTACTCTTTATTCTCTGGGCCTCCACCCTCTCCGCGAAGAACGCGAAGAACGCCGGAACCAAAATTCGACGACGCACACCGTGATCCGCGACGTCGACAAACTTTTTCCGCGACCTTCTTCTTCTTCTTCGGCGCTTCTTCTTCCGCGGTGAACCTACGATCGGCGGTTAAAGGTGAGAATCGAATCTTCTAAATTCTCCCTTTTTATAATTCGATATCAACGGATTTAAATTAATTAAATCCGTTTGATATTGATCCGGAGATCGTCGGCGCGACTCCTTCCCGCGGTGCGACGAGCGTCTCTTCCGCGACGATCACCAAATCCGAGACGACCTCTCGTCCGATGACGACGACAAGGTAGGGATTCAATTCTTGATGATTCATTCCCGTGATTTTATTTCTTTTTGAATAAAGAACCGGCATGAATATTTTCAATTAATTAAAATTGAATTAACGTTTAAAAGAAAAAGAAGTGAACAATTTTTATCTTGATTAAAAATTGTTGTAGCCCCTTTCTCCCGTTGTTTATGACTAACGCGGAGGGTGCGGGTCTAACGAACAAGACCCGACAACCCTCCACCGATCCTTTTCGTGTGCGGTCTTGGCAAGCGACGATGAACCGTGTGGTAAGGGCGATCCGTTGATCCCGCAGTGAAGATCGGCCCCCGGGTGGAGCAACGGCGCAGACGAGAGAGGAATCGGGCCACCGGAGCAACTCCGGCGGCCCGCAGAAGGCGGCGGCGGCGCGGGTCACCGGCGACCGGAGGCGGCGGCGCCCGGCGCACCGCCGGAGGATCCGCCGCGGCGGCGTCGAACCGCCGGACCGCGTCGGCGGTCCGGCCACCCAAAACGCGGCCCGCGCGGGCCGCGTTCCACCTAAGCCGCGGGTCAAACCCGCGGCGCCCCTTGTCCGCTCGGCCGAGGTCGAGCCGGCCGGTTCGGTCGGCCGGGCCGCGCCCAGCCCGGACCGGACCCGGCCCAACCGGGCCGGGCTGGGCCGGGTCGCCCCGGGCCCAGAACCCCCGTTTTCGGGCCATCTCCGGTCTTTTGCCCATATCATGGGCCTAGGACCTCCGATTGACGAACCGTCAGCGGCTACGCGATCCTTGGATCGATACGGTCGTTTCGGTATATTACACTCAAGGTTTTGGAAGACTTTGGGTTCAGCCGGGTTGGTTCGTACACGAAACCAACCGGGCCCTCGGAGCGGAAACGCTCATAACTTGAGCTACAGACGTCCGATCGACGTACCGTCAGCTGTGGTAGTTTCCTCTAAGTGAGACGGGACTTTTTGAATACTCCACCCGAGGATCGAACACAGGCGGAGTACGGTCGGGTTGGTTTTTCCCTAAAAACCAATCGGGCCCCTGGGACGAAAATGCCAATAACTCTCAGACCGGGCGTCCGATTGACGCGCCGTCTGTTGGGTTGAGATCCTGTTGTCGATACGGAACTTTTGGATACATCAACTTCGGACTACGTGTCAGTTGATGTATCAGCCTCTCGGCTCGTGGATCGGACCCTCCTAAACGAGCTCGCTGTGTGCGGGAACCCTAGTGCTGGCTGTGACTTCGACGACAGAGCAGAGATCCTCCGTGGACTGCGACGACGACAGAGCAGAGATCCTTCGTGGACTGCGGCGACGACTGTGCGGAGATCCTCAGTGGACTGCGTCGACTACTGCACTCAGCGATCCTACGTGGATCAGTGCTACCGATCCTGTGTGGGCCCGATCCTGTGTGGGTCCTTACTACCGGTTCTGTGTGAGCCACTACCTACAGGTTCTGTGTGAGCCCGATCCTGTGTGGTTCTTTTGCGGGGGTTAGTACCTATCGATCCTTAGTGGGTCCGACGACTTAGATGGATCAGTGATCATCTTTGACGTCATCTGAAAAAGTATACCTGGTTGAGCTGAATCTTATGTTACTCTCCTTTGTGGAATGTGTTGAACTATCCTATGTGGATTTACTGTTTACTCTCCTTTGTGGATTTGAGTCTTGCTTTCCTGTGTGGATTGAGTTGTTCTTGAGCTCGTGAGCAGAGCTAGAATTGGGGACTTAGGTATATGTATGGGCATATACCTAAGTCGAGTCAGATGTTACTTCGTGATTGCACCTTCCATTTGTGCTATATCCTTTGTGGATTTCGGGAGACCTTCGGGGGTCTCGGGGTCCTTACTGAGTAGCTTATACTCACCCCTGCACGGGCTATGCCCGCACCTTGTTGTGTTGGATGCAGACGACAGACAGCGCTGATCACGGTTGGGGCGTGGAGCAGGACGATACCTAGAGGTGGACCACTGGGCGGGACGTGCTCGGAGCGGACGTGGGACCCGAGGAGCCTGGAGGCTATCTGTACCCACCCTTCAGGTGGGATTGCCACTGGACGACACGAGGCCGCCGTCTTTTCTTCAGTTGTTGTTCTTTACCTTTTCAGTTGTACTTTCAGTTGGGCTTGTATTCCGCCCCCCTTTACTTTCCTGCACTTGGTAGTTTCATTCCGCTTGCTGACTCTGTGGTGGTTGTTACTTATAAAGGCAATGCCTTCCCTGTTTACCGGGATTTTACGCCTTGGTGCTAGTCGCCAGCCCCTGGCCTATGGAAGGCGGGCATGGGGTAGTCACGGCACGGGCCCCGAGGTCGGGTCGTGATAAATTGGTATCAGAGGTGGTCGGTTCTACCGCAGACTCTGATCGTCTTTTCTTTCTATATGAAGCAATAGTGTTTAGTGTATTGAGTGTGGTTATCAGTTCAGGGAGCCCAGTGTTGCTGCGGCGGCCGACGTATCCGTACACCAGGACCCTGACTCCTGATTTTCGACTTAATGCATGAAAACATTGATTGCGTGTGTGTTCCAAGTTTTCTTTGTGATTACTTGTGTCAGCTCACTGGGTATACTGATCTGCTTCATGAAAGTCTCATGTTTTCCATGTGATTACTTGTGCCAGCTCACCAGGTATACTGTTCTGACTTTGGTGCTCTTGTTCTCCTTTTCAGGATGGCCCCGCGACGACAGCCAGCTAGGGTTCCGAGTGTAGGGCGCGACGGCAGCCCACCGAGCGACGAGGCCTCGGTGAAGGGCCCTTTGCCAGCAATGGCACCGGTGGTAGCTTTACCCGCCGAGCCACCGATGCTACCAGTACCAGACGCTGACGATGCACGTCGCCTCAGGGCACTGCATGAGTTTCAGAGCCAGCGACCGCCCAGGTTTCGCGGTGAGGCGGACCCCCAGGCCGCCGAGGACTGGCTAGAGGCGGTGGTACGGATCTTTAGGCTAGTGAGGACACCAGCGGATCTCATGGTGATTCTCGCGGCAAGACTCCTGCAGGAGGCGACAGGACGACGGTGGAGCTTGATGCTCCAGGTTCACGATGAGGCATCCTTGCTCTGGACGGACTTCGAGAGCCTCTTCCGCTCTGAGTTCGTCCCGGCCACCCTCCGAGCGGTGCGCATCCAGGAGCTTCTCCAGCTGCGCCAGGGCAGCATGACGGTCGCTCAGTACGCGATGAGGTTCACTGACCTATCTCGCTACTCGACCGACATGGTACAGGACCCCTTCTTCTGGGCCCGGACCTTCGAGCAGGGCTTGCGACAGGAGATTCGGGTGTCGCTGATCTCCCTCAGCATTCTGACCCAGGCGGGAGTACTGGAGCGAGCCCTCCTGATCGAGAGCTTCCTGGCAGAGCCTTCTTCAGCGGCGAGACCTAGCGCAGGGTGGCAGGTAGCTGAGTCTTCGGTAGCAGGTAGCCGACGGATGACTCTCGGGTCCAGGCAGACCAGACCCCCACGCAGACGGCCTCAGGACACCGGCTCAGCAGTGAGGGGCACACAGCGGAGTGCCAGCCTTCCGAGAGGCAGGCTGTGCTACTCCTGCGGCGGGCAGGGTCACATGGCTCGTGACTGCCCAACTCACCGATCAGAGGAGCAGCAGACGGTGGAGAGGCCACCCAGGCAGAGGCAGAGGGTCGACCGTGGCGGTCCGCAGGGAGGAGGCGGACGAGGCAGAGGAGCTGGCCGAGCAGCGGGTGGTGGGCGACGCTTCCAGGCTCTACCCCCACCACCACCAGGAGGGCCACCTCGACCACAGGGAGCTGGTGGGCAGGGACAGGCCCAGCTCCAGGCAGTGGAGGCCTACGACCCCGACATGACAGAGATGATTCGAGGTACGATCTGTGTCTATTCCACCCTTGCTGCAGTTCTTATAGAGACAGGAGCGAGTCACTCTTTCATAGCCTCTGCCCTTGTTCGGAGCTCGGAGATTCCGACTGAGCCGTTGGCTCGATCCTTACGGCTAGAGACTCCTACGGGAGCAGACTCGACGATTACGCACTGGTGCCGGCAGTGTGAGCTTACTCTAGGAGGCGAGAGCTTCATCTGGGATCTCCTTGTAGCGGCGTCGAGGCCTTACGACGTCATCTTGGGCATGGATTGGCTATCCACGGTTCATGCCCAGATCGACTGTTTTAGGCGCAAGGTGCGATGTGTTCGCACCGACGGGAGCAGGTTTACCTTCACCGGCGATAAGGGAACCTTTGTAGCACAGGATGGACTTCCGCGGAGGAGAGTGCAGCCCATCTCTCATCAGTTGGCTAGCCTCATCCTAGGAGCAGTGGACGTGCGGAGTCCAGTTTTTCCTGCAGTGGTGGACCAGTACGTGGATATCTTTCCCGACGACGTTACAGGGCTACCTCCTCATAGAGAGGTAGACTTTTACATCGACTTGTACCCCGGGAAAACCCCGATATCTACTCCAGCATACCGGATGGGCCCCGACGAGCTTCGAGAGCTGCGGGTACAGTTGGAGGACTTGCAGAGAAAGGGGTTTATCCGAACCAGGGTTTCACCCTGGGCTTCCCCGATATTGTTCGCCAAGAAGGCGGAAGGGAGCTTGCGACTGTGTGTCGATTATCGTCGCCTGAACCAGGTGACAGTAAGGAACAAGTATCCGCTGCCACGGATTGATGACCTCTTCGATCAGCTCAAGGGAGCGCGGTGGTTCTCAAAGATAGACCTCCGGTCAGGCTATCATCAGCTTAGAGTTCGAGACGAGGACGTGCACAAGACGGCCTTCAGGTGTCGGTATGGCCATTATGAGTTCTTGGTTATGTCGTTCGGCGTAACCAATTCTCCAGCAGTGTTCATGAGCCTCATGAACAGGATCTTCCATCCATACCTCGACCGATTTGTCGTGGTCTTCATTGACGACATTTTGGTATACTCGACGACTGAGGAGGAGCATGCCTACCACCTGCGAGTTGTGCTAGACACACTCCGGGAGCACCAGCTTTATGGCAAGCTATCAAAATGCCAGTTCTGGTTATGTGAGGTCCATTTCTTGGGGCACGTCATCTCTGAGGCGGGAGTTGCAGTGGATCCCGTGAAGATCGAGGCAGTGCTAGCTTGGGAGCCACCCAGGAGCGTGACGGAGGTGCGGAGCTTCTTGGGCCTAGCCGGATACTATCGGAGATTTGTGCCGGACTTCTCCAGAGTTTCGACACTACTTTCATCCTTGACAAAGAAGGGGAAACCCTTTGTGTGGTCAGATAGATGTCAGCAGAGCTTCCAGGAGCTGAGATAGAAATTGACCAGCGCACCTATCTTGAGGTTGCCTGAGGAGGGAGTTGGATACGTATTTTACTGCGACGCATCAGGGACTAGACTCGGGTGCGTCCTGATGCAGGAGCGGGCCCTGATCACCTACGGATCACGTCAGTCGAGGCCGCATGAGCAGAACTACGCCACTCATGACTTGGAGTTAGCAGCAGTGGTCTTCGCTCTGAAGACTTGGCGGCACTATCTGATGGGCGAGCGCTTCATAGTCTTTTCTGACCACCAGAGTCTCAGGTACATCTTCTCTCAGAAGGACCTGAACCTGAGACATCGGAGATGGCTTGAGTTCCTCCAGGACTATGACTTTGAGATAGTATATACTCCTGGGAAGGGGAACGTGGTAGCCGATGCCCTCAGCAGGAGGACAGGAATTCAACTACTTGAGGAGGCGACAGAGCAGCTAGCCTCCTTACAGATATCCTTCGTGGATAGAGACGGACCAGCCTTTCTTCAGTCTCTCACAGTCTCTCCTCCACTTCTACAGCGGGTCAGAGAGGCTCAGCATGGGGACGCTGACTGTGAGACCCGGCGTGCACTGATATCCTCAGGTCAGGCGCCTGATGGCTTCTCCCTTGGAGCAGAGCACGACATCCTTTTCATAGGACGTACCTTCGTACCATTCGCTTTACGAGAGGAGGTGCTGAGAGAGTTTCACACTTCTCCCTTGGCGGTGCATCCCGGAGTGGCGAAGATGTACCAGGATCTCAGACGACAGCACTGGTGGCCGGGAATGAAGAAAGCTGTGGCAGAGTTCGTTTCACGATGCCTCACCTGCCAGCAGGTGAAGGCAGAGCATCAGGTACCAGCAGGCTTGGTACAGCCCTTGGAGGTCCCGGAGTGGATGTGGGACGGCATATCTATGGACTTCGTGACTGGACTTCCACGCACTTCCAGAGGTCACGACTCCATTTGGGTGATTGTCGACCGACTCACCAAGTCGGCACACTTCTTACCCATCAGAGAGCAGGGCTCAGTGGAGAGCTTGGGACGTCTTTACGTCCAGGAGATCGTACGGCTTCGCGGTGTGCCATCGTCTATCGTCTCCAATCGAGATGCTCGTTTCACTTCCCGGCTTTGGAAGGGGTTGCAGGAGGCGTTCGGGACGCGGCTCCATCTGAGCACAGCCTTCCACCCTCAGACGGATGGTCAGACTGAGAGGACCATACAGACACTCGAGGACATGCTCCGTGCATGTGCTCTCGACTTTGGTCGCAGCTGGGAGGACCACCTACCCTTGGTGGAGTTCGCGTACAACAACAGATACCACTCCACCATCGGGATGGCACCATACGAGGCGTTGTACGACAGACCCTGCAGATCACCGTTGTGCTGGACAGACCCTGTGGAGTCAGCACTCGTGGGACCAGAGATGGTCCGAGCCACGACAGAGAAGGTCCAGATCATCCAGGAGAGGATGAGGATAGCTCAGAGCCGGTAGAAGTCATATGCTGACAGGAGGCGGAGGCCACTAGAGTTCGAGGATGGCGACCACGTCTTTTTTCGTGTCTCACCTCGACGTGGTTTACGGAGATTTGGCCGAGGCGACAAGTTGTCTCCACGCTTCATCGGGCCTTTCCAGGTCCTCAGCAGGATAGGAGAGGTGGCTTATCGCCTGGCTCTACCACCTCAGTTGCACCGGGTGCACGACGTCTTCCACGTGTCTCAGATGAGGAGATACGTGCACGACCCGATGCACATCATCGACTTTGGGGAGCTGGACGTGGACGATGGGGAGACTTTTGCGGAGGTCCCAGTGGAGATCGAGGATCGATAGGAGCGGGTCCTACGTGGGCGGTCGATTCCTCTTGTGCGCGTCAGATGGTAGCACGGGAACCTCCAGGAGAGCACTTGGGAGCGGGAGGCTCAGATGTGTGCTCAGTACCCCCATTTGTTCCCCTAGTTTTTGATGTATCTTTACGGGGACGTAAAGCCCTAAGGTGGGAGTAATGTAAAGACCCGCAAATTTCAAGGAAATTTTTTTTTCTTAATTTTATTTGGAATTTTACAAGAGCGCAGCTTCAGACGGCACCTGATTCCGAGGCCCGGTGTGCCCGAAATCAATTTATGAAGTTTGGCTCAGGTACGTTCAGTGAACGGACGAGCGGGTTTTTCTATCATTTGAACCGGTTCCCGAATCAAATTCTGAGGGCACCGATGAAATCACAGCGCCGGTATTTGCTTAGAAACGCCTCTTCCGGAGTTGCGTTTGCTCAACCGTGGTTTTTAAAATTTTGGGCTTTAAGTCGGAAATAAAATAAAGGTTGTGCGACAACTTTATTTTATTTCACTTAAGCCGCTTAGAAGTCACTCGGAAGCCACTTGAACTGAGTTAATGCGGATAGGGTGCTATCCGGAAATACCCTACCCCTTGGTAGGATATTTGTCAGGTGGGGCCCGCACGAGCCCCGCCGTTTCTTCCGCTAAGTAACGCACCCACGAAAACCCGTCAAAGTAACTGAAAAGTCAACCGACGCGTTTTCTTAAATTCTTAACAGACCATTTAATTGGGCGGTTTATTTCGTGAATTAAATGGGTTGTTTCATTCGTTGAATTAATTCAACGAATTTAATGGGTCGTTACTTACGCATTTGCGTTCGTTGGCGATTTAATAAAATAGACCAACATGTCTATTTTAGAGGATTACTCATTATTCTCTGGGCCTCCACCCTCCCCGCGAAGAATGCGAAGAACGCGAAGAACGCCGGAACCAAAATTCGACGACGCACACCGTGATCCGCGACGTCGACAAACTTTTTCCGCGACCTTCTTCTTCTTCTTCGGCGCTTCTTCTTCCGCGGCGAACCTACGATCGGCGGTTAAAGGTGAGAATCGAATCTTCTAAATTCTCCCTTTTTATAATTCGATATCAACGGATTTAAATTAATTAAATCCGCTTGATCTTGATCCGGAGATCGTCGGCGCGACTCCTTCCCACGGTGCGACGAGCGTCTCTTCCGCGACGATCACCAAATCCACGACGACCTCTCGTCCGACGACGACGACAAGGTAGGGATTTAATTCTTGATGATTCATTCCCGTGTTATTATTTCTTTTTGAATAAAGAACCGGCATGAATATTTTCAATTAATTAAAATTGAATTGCCGTTTAAAAGAAAAAGAAGTGAACAATTTTTATCTTGATTAAAAATTGTTGTAGCCCCTTTCTCCCGTTGTTTATGACTAACGCGGAGGGTGCGGGTCTAACGAACAAGACCCGACAACCCTCCGCCGATCCTTTTCGTGTGCGGTCTTGGCAAGCGATGATGAACCGTGCGGCAAGGGCGATCTGTTGATCCCGCAGTGAAGATCGGCCCCCCGGGTGGAGCAACGGCGCAAACGGGAGAGGAATCGGGCCACCGGAGCAACTCCGGCGGCCCACGGAAGGCGGCGGCGGCGGCGAACCGCCGGACCGCTTCCGCGGTCCGGCCACCCAACACGTGGCCCGCGTGGGCCGCGTTCCACCTAAGCCGCGGGTCAAACCCGCGGCGCCCCTTGGCCTCTCGGCCGAGGTCGAGTCGTCCGGTCCGGTCAGCCGGGCCGGGCCGGGTCGCCCCGGGCCCAGAACCCCCGTTTTTGGGCCCTCTCCGGTCTTTTGCCCATATCGTGGGCCTAGGACCTCCGATTGACGAACCGTCAGCGGCTACGCGATCCTTGGATCGATACGGTCGTTTTGGTATATTACACTCAAGGTTTTGGAAGACTTTGGGTTCGGCCGGGTTGGTTCGTACACGAAACCAACCGGGCCCTCGGAGCGGAAACGCTCATAACTTGAGCTACGGACGTCCGATCGACGTACCGTCAGCTGTGGTAGTTTCCTCTAAGTGAGACGGAACTTTTGGCATACTCCGCCCAAGGATCGAACACAGGCGGAGTATGGTCAGGTTGGTTTTGCCCTAAAAACCAACCGGGCCCCTGGGACGAAAATGCCAATAACTCTCAGACCGGGCGTCCGATTGACGAGCCGTCTGTTGTGTTGAGATCCTGTTGTCGATACGGAACTTTTGGATACATCAACTTCGGACTACGTGTCATTTGATGTATCAGCCTCTCGGCTCGTGGAGCGGACCCTCCTAAACGAGCTCATTGTGTGCGAGAACCCTAGTGCTGGCTTTGACTTCGACGACAGAGCAGAGATCCTCCGTGGACTGCGACAACGACAGAGCAGAGATCCTTCATGGACTGCGGCGACGACTGTGCGGAGATCCTCAGTGGACTGCGTCGACTACTGCACTCAGCGATCCTACGTGGATCAGTGCTACCGATCCTGTGTGGGCCCGATCCTGTGTGGGTCCTTACTACCGGTTCTGTGTGAGCCACTGCCTACAGGTTCTGTGTGAGCCCGATCCTGTGTGGGTCTTTTGCGGGGGTTAGTACCTATCGATCCATCGTGGGTCCGACGACTTAGATGGATCAATGATCATCTTTGACGTCATCTGAAAAAGTATACCTGGTTGAGCTGAATCTTATGTTACTCTCCTTTGTGGAATGTGTTGAACTATCCTATGTGGATTTACTGTTTACTCTCCTTTGTGGATTTGAGTCTTGCTTTCCTGTGTGGATTGAGTTGTTCTTGAGCTCGTGAGCAGAGCTAGAATTGGGGACTTAGGTATATGTATGGGCATATACCTAAGTCGAGTCAGATGTTACTTCGTGATTGCACCTTCCTTTTGTGCTATATCCTTTGTGGATTTCGGGAGACCTTCGGGGGTCTCGGGGTCCTTACTGAGTAGCTTATACTCACCCCTGCACGGGCTATGCCCGCACCTTGTTGTGTTGGATGCAGACGACGGACAACGCTGATCACGGTTGGGGCGTGGAGCAGGACGGTACCTGGAGGTGGACCACTGGGCGGGACGTGCTCGGAGCGGACGTGGGACCCGAGGAGCCTGGAGGCAATCTGTACCCACCCTTCAGGTGGGATTGCCCGTGGACGACACCAGGCCGCCGTCTTTTCTTCAGTTGTTGTTCTATACCTTTTCCGTTGTACTTTCAGTTGGGCTTGTATTCCGGCCCCCTTTACTTTTCTGCTCTTGGTAGTTTCTTTCCGCTTGCTGACTCTGTGGTGGTTGTTACTTATAAAGGCAATGCCTTTCCTGTTTACCGAGATTTTACGCCTTGGTGCTAGTCGCCAGCCCCTGGCCTATGGAAGGCGGGCATGGGGTAGTCACGGAACGGGCCCCGAGGTCGGGTCGTGACAACTGGGATGGGTTGTGACAGAGTGGTATTAGAGTTGGTCGGTTATACCTTAGGACCATGAGTTTGTGAGGTTGGTTTGGGGAAACAATGTTAAGTGTTTTGAGCTCAGATTTCAGGCCAGAGGCTCTAGTTTTGTTGCGGGTGGCTGATGTATCCATACACCAGGACTCTGATAACCATCATTTCGACTAGGTACATGAAAACAGTATTTGTAGGGAAATAAAATATGGGTACATGCATCATATAGGGATGAGTTGTTTTTCCCATGTCCCTTGTGTTAACAATCCAGATATACTCATTGAACATGGCACATATTGTTTCTTAACAAGATACCTCAATGATGCATATCTGCTAGGACTCAGCAGCGTGATCACGAGGATGACCACCTCAGTGACGAGGCTTCAATCCGGGGATCATTTACCTTGGCATTACCACAGGTTGGTGCACCTACTATACCACAACCAGTGGAGTGTCCCGTGGTACCTACATTACTGACCAACGAGAAGCTCAGGCTGAGCATGCTCCATGAGTACCAAAGACAGATATCCCTCAGGTTTCGAGGTTATTTTCACCCTCAGGTGGCTGAGGAATGGATTATGGTGGTGACCAGAGTCTTTCGTCTCGTGAGGACACCAGAAGACCGGATGGTGATCATATGAGCAAGCCTTCATCAGGGTTTGATAGGACAATGGTGGAGTCTGACCACACTGTCTCATGATGAAGAGACTCTTTCATGGATAGAGTTTGAGAGACTCTTTAGGGAGGATTTTTCTATAGTTACGCTGAGAGAAGTATGTATCAAGAAGCTTCTTCATCTCCAGTTGGGTAGTTTGACGGTAGCTGAATATTCATCGAGGATTACCAACCTCGCCAGGTACTCGATGGATTTGGTTAGGGGTCAGTACGTCTGAGTTCGGACCATCGAATGAGGTCTATGATATTACATCTGAGCTAGAGTTGTTCCCCTACACATTTTGACTTTTTTGAAAATGATTGAGCAAGCCATGATGATCAATAGATTCTTGGAAATGTAGAGGCATAGAGTGAGGAAGGAAGACCCTCCAGGCGGCAGATGTGGAATAGGAGCTGGGAGAGATGCATGTGGTGGATGATTCTTCGATTTATTCCACCAACACCCCCATGAGGTCCACACCAGGCTCAGGGATTAGGGGGATATGAGCGGGGGCTGCTGCATGCGGTCAGGCTGTATGACCCAAGGAATCTAGGGATGATCCGAGGTACGATCTGTTTCATCTCTACCTTAGCTTCTGTGCTTATAGGCATAGGTTCCAGTCAATCCTTCATCACCACATGTCTTGTGTAAATCCTTGAGATTCTAGTACTACTGTAGAATCGATCCTTACACTTGGAGACACCTATGGGAGGAGACTCAATGATCACACACCTTTGCAGAAAGTGTGATCTTACCCTTGGAGGTGATAGTATTGGTTTGAACCTCTTGGTTCTTTCATCGAGGCCTTATGAAGAAATTCTTGTTATGTATTAGTTATCATTGGTCCCTTCCCAGATTGACTATTTTAGGCGATGAGTGTGGTGTGTCCATAGTGATGGGACAAAGTTTTTCTTTGGATAGAGAAAATGAGACCCAGGCAGCACAGAACATGCTCATTCATAGGAGGGTGAAACCGATAACTCATGATTTTTCTAGCCTTACCCTTAGATCAGTAGATTTTTTGAGCTCCCAATTCCCATAAGTTGTGTTGGAGTTCGAGGGAGTCTTTCCTGAAGATGTTCCAGGACTACCCCCACACAGTAAATCAACTTCTGCATTGTCATACACTGTAGGATGACAATGATTTCCTCATCAGTATATTGGATGGCTCTCGTAGAGATTCGTGAGATGATGGTGCATTTGGAGGATTTGTCGAGAAAGGGTTTCGTAAGACCCATCATTTCACCCTGGGAGGGCCCAGTCTTGTTTTCCAAGAAGGTATGTTGTAGTTTGTGGCTGTTTTTGGATTATCAGCTCCTGAACCAGGTGACAGTGAAGAATAATTAGCCACTACCTAGGATCGTCGGCCTCTTCAAATAGTTGAGAGGGGAATAGTGGTTGTTAATGTTTCACCTCTGATCTGGTTATCACCCGTTACGAGTGTGGGAAGAGGATATACTAATGATGGAATTCAGATGCCGCTATGGTCACTATGTGTACTTGGTGATGCCTTTTGGCATGAAAAATGCCACTGTAGTGTTCATGGGACTGATGAACCAGATCTTCCAGCCGTACGCAGACAGGTTAGTAGTGGTCTTCATCAACAACATCCTTATGTACTCGGCGACAGAGGAGGAGCACGCATGACACCTCTGGAAGGTTCTAGATGTACTCAGAGAGCACCCACATTATGGGATGCTCTCAATGTGCCAGTTATGGATTCAAGAGGTCCACTTTTTGGGACATGTCATCTCAACAGAAGGTATAGCTATGAACCCATCCAAGGTGGAGACAGTGCAAACATGGGAGCCACCTCGGAGTGTGATGGAGGTGTGAAGCTTCTATGGGTTTGTAGGATATTACTGGAGATGAATTCCTGATTTCTTCTGAATAACTACACCAATGATATCCTAGAACAAGAAGGGAAAACCCTTCTTATAGAGTGAGAAGTGCCAGCATGCATTTGAGCTATTGAGGCAGAGATTGATGAGCACCCCGATATTTTGATTATTGGAGGATGGTTTCAAGTACAA
The DNA here is from genome assembly GCA_963277665.1 of Viscum album. Classification (NCBI taxonomy): domain Eukaryota; kingdom Viridiplantae; phylum Streptophyta; class Magnoliopsida; order Santalales; family Viscaceae; genus Viscum; species Viscum album. The sequence continues at coordinate 1,949,104,543 of OY728136.1, read as the reverse complement.
AGTTTTCTATGACGCATCGGGGGCATGACTTGGTAGTTTTCTTATGTATAGAATGGTAGTGATTTCTTATGGTTCACACCAACATAGGCCACATGAGAAGAACTATGTGAACCATGATATCGAATTAGATGTAGTGGTATTCGCGTTGAATATGTGGCGACACTACCTTATGGGTAAGCAGTTTATCATCTTCTCTAACCACAGGAGCCCCAAATACATCTTCCCACAGACAGATTTGGAAATGAGATAGAGACATTTTCTATAGTTCCTCCAATATTATGATTTTGATATAATCTATACTCTTTGGATAGGGAACATGGTGGTAGCTCCTCTTAGTAGAAGGTCGAGCATGCAGCTATTGAGTGAGGTGAAATAGCTGTTAGCCACATTGCATTTATCCTTCATGGACAACGAGGATCCAAATCACCTTTAGTTGATGGTTGTCTCCCCTCCACTCTTACAGCAAGTTTGGGAGGCACAACATGGGGATTTCAACTTTGGGTTTTTACATGCTCAGTTATCCACATGGAATGCTCTTGATTAATACTCGCATAGTGAGGATCACATACATCTTTTCAGAGACCGCATTATTGTACCGGTGGCACTACGGTTGGAGTTCGTGAGGGAGTTTTATACATCCCCTTTGGAAGTACATCCGGAAGTGGTGAAGATGTACTAGGATCCCCAATGGATATTCTGGTGGTCAGGCATAACGAAGTCAGTGGCATAGTTCATTTCTCGATGCCTTACATGCCAACAGTTGTAGGCTGAGCACCAGGTTCCAGCGGGATTAGCTCACCCATGGATGTTCCAGAGTACAGGTGGGATGGAATATCGATGGACATCATGATATGCTTACCAAAAATGTCTTAGGGGCATGATTCCATCAGGGTGATCACTGAACGACTCACCATTTCATCCCACATCCTAGCTATCAGGGTGCAGAGTTCTATAGAGACCATGGGAAGCCTCTATGTGTAGGAGACAGATCGGCTTCATCGAATCCTCTAGAAAATATATTCGATCAATAATCCTGCTTCCCATCCCGATTGTGGAAGTTAATGTAGTAATCCTTTGGGACTCATCTATGCTTGATCATAAAGATTCATCCGCAGACCGATGGTCAGATGGAAAGGACCATTCTGGTTCTAGAGAAAATATTACAGGCATCTTTCGTGGAATTAGTTCATAGTTGGGAGGACCACCTACCACTGGTGGAGTTTTTGTACAACAACAACTACCACACGACCATTGGTATGTCACCATTCAAGGATTTATATTTGAGACACATCTGGTCACCACTTTTCTTGACCGACCCCGGATAGTCAGTGCTCATGGGTCTAGATTTTGTGCTATCTACCACCAAGAAGGTGCAGATCATCCGAGATTGGACGAAGACCACACAGATCTGGCAGAAGTCTTATACAGACACACTACGGAGACCTCTGGAGTTTTAGGAGGGAGACCACATCTTTATTCGGGTCTCACCTTGAAAAGGGTAACAGAGATTTGGCTGGGGCGGTAAGCTATCTACAAGGTTCATCGAACTTTTCCAGATACTACGCATAGTTGGTGAGGTGGTGTACCGCCTTGCTCTACTAACACATTTTCATCAGGTACGTGATGTCTTCCACGTGTCAAAATTGAGGAGGCATGTGCATGACCCATCACACATCATCGACTGGGATGAGATGGACATCAAGGATGGAGTGACCTTTGCTGAGTACCCGGTGGAGATCGAGGATAGAAAGGAGATGATCCTTCGTGGGCCAACAATTACCTTTTTTTTCATCCGATGGCATCATAGGAATCTTCAGGAGAGTATGTGGGAGCATGAGGCTCAGATCCATGCCCAGTAACCACATAATTTTGAGTAGCCTTTGTTTTGGATTTTGGGGGACGCAATGCCCCAAGGTGGGGAGAATGTAATTTCATGGATTTTCATTGTATTATTTTTCAATATTATATGGAATTATTATGAGATCAGGCTTTCTGACTATGTGGATTCCGAGGCCCAGAGTGCTTGGAATAAGTGATTGAAATAAATCTATCTTTTTAATAGTTCATGTGAGTGGTTTTCGTGAAAAGGTTGATTATCATTTAAACAAATTCCCGAATCAATAATCTGAGGGCATTGTTGCATTCAGAGCAGCGTCGTTACCTTAGGCAAGGCCTAACATTGACCGGTGCGGTTCGACTGAAAAAGTTAGCTTTCGATCATTTTAAAGAGAAAATTTTAGAAGAAATAAAATAAATTTATAATTTATTTTAAAAAATTTCCATAATGCAGACGCATATTTTCTTCAAATAACAAGTAGCCCAGGGTTAGGCTCATACCCCTAGAGATTCCCCCTAGAATCCTCTAGCGCTCTGGATAGGAGCCATCCTTTGAAGATTTTGATGGACACTTATGAAAAACGATTCGTGGATCGTTGGAAAGTGAAATCGAATACATACTAGAAACTGATTTTCCTCTTCATTGACGATCAAGGTGGGGGTTTGTTATTTTGATTTTAAAATTTACCTGTTCTTAGATAAAATGATGAACGCCGACCAACACATGAAAAAGTTTATCCGAAGATTCATAGGGTTTTGCGGGAGGATTTTTATTGTGTCGATCTTGGGAAATTTATCCATTATAGATTATTGTTTTGATTCTGCTCCATTTGATCATACTAAAGGGAGTGGATCAACTCAGTGATGAATGAAGGCAGAGGTTCGTTCTTCGATTTTTCATTTGAATTTATTTTCCCTCTTTCTGTTTCAAGTAGGTTCGTCGCGTTCTTCATATAGCGACAAACAACAAATCATTGGGAATCCATTTTGCAACGCAACTATCCCAAATTGGAGATCTGACCTCATGGTGACCTAGAGGAGGTGTGACGTAAAAGGTGGTTGATGAATAGACACAGTTCATGAATAATCGTTTATCGATTGTTCTTCGCGCGGTTGATCAAAATGAGTTTTCATTGCCGATCAGAGGCCCCATACTCAAAGAATTGACTTTGTGATGTGTTGGTGAAAAAAACTCTAGAGTTCCCTTGCTATCAGATGGTCGTATCAAAGATCTAAGAATCACCGAGGTGCATCAAAGTAGGTTTTCTATTTTGAAAAAATCTATAACACACGACATATAATTCAAAAGAACATATAGTGTGGTATCTTTGATGGTGTATAGGGTTTAAGTGGTTAGACCAGTGTCACAAGGAATGTGACCTCGGTCACACGACATGTTGGACCTTCCCAGAAACTCAGCAGGTATTCTGAGAAGTAAAAAACACATGATGGACTACAAGGCTTCAGAAAAATGTGTATAGACCCTACACGGGATGGAAGAGGCGACTACATGGAACTCGTTGTGTATCTCGGGCGATGCCCAGACACGGGATAGAGTACACGACCATGTAATCCCCCACATGGACAGACCAGGATCTCTAGATGGGTTACCCCGTGTATCAGTTACACGGGTTGGTACACATGAGATAAAGATGTGTACGAGCACAAGACCATGCACACGGAGCCATACCTAGTTAATCGGACACAGAGTGTAATCTGTACTACATGCCATGCAATAACATTCCATCATAACCTGACTTGCGACATGGGCCGTAGTACACGGTCATTACCCGGGGTCAAAAGATACTTCATGTTACACTTCTACATGCCATGTACATTTCATTACATGGCTTGTTCTTATTATCCACCATATCAGTGACATGATTTATTTGGGATAATGAACCATTTTCTCATTACTCTGAAGGTTATGTATTGTTTTCTACTAAAATAGTATGATCCCTTCAGCAGTACTTTTTGAGATAGATTTAGTTATTCCTCCGAGAGGCCTAGAGAGAGATCCTTTATCCATTATTCACCCTAGGTGGAGTTAGATATCAACAAGACCAATTCCACAGGGCGCTGATACTCTACCTAGCAAGTGAATTCCAGATGTGTTGTGGAATACACAAACACCATAATAGTAAACCTCATCAGTGTATCATGATATTTCCCACTTAGTAGTTTGTTTACCCAGAATGGGTGTATCAATCTCTCGTGACCTTTCACAATAGACTATAATTTTTAGAAAAATGTCATCAGATTTGTCAGACTCATAGGGTTATTTCTCCCGGACGAGTGGTTCAGGGAATTTTCGAACTAAATACCTAAAGGGGTTATGCTATTGCTTGAATTGTCCCTAGACTACAGGTTTTGGTTTTGAGTATATCTGGATTGTTTTCTCCTCTTATATGAGTAGTAGATATATATATATTCTGTAGAGATGACTATAAAATTCCTTTTTTTATTGTTTTGTGGTCTTTGGGGTCCTCTACTGAGTATTTTTAAACTCACCCCTGCACGAGCTTGGCCCGCACATGTCGTGTTTTGTGTAGACAAGCTGCCTTTTGACATAGTCCTTGGCGGACCGGGATAAGACCAATCATTCTGAGTTCCCTATTTTCCTAGGTGATCCTATGACTAAGAGAAGTATTCCTAGTACCACTTTTTGTTTATCATATAGACTTTTTATATTTATGAATCTTTTTTTTGGTGGGCTTGTATTATGGCCCAGTTTACTTTCTGTACTTTACTTTCCATCATACTGTGTTGGTTAGGTTTGAATGTATGCATACATTTTGTTCCCTATTGATTTTTACATGTTAGCATGATGGACTTTGAGATCTGTTTGTGTGTACAGGTACATAGACAATACCTCCCATGTTATTAACATGCCTAATTAGTGCTAGTCACCAGCCCCTGGCCTATTAGAGGTGGGCATGAGGAGTCACGACACGAGCTGCATTGGGACGAGTCAAGACAGCCTGAGCTTATGTCAGAGAAAAATACAACTCTCCCTATTATGTTTCATCATGTATCTAATGGTCATGTCCATGTTTTGGACACATACATGATATCACCTCCCTTAGTGGAGAAACTATTTTAGGTCTGTAAATTTGTGCACTCATGATTGAATGATCTCAGTCATTGGTATTTTGAGTAATCCATTTGTTGATCTTATACAAACATATGAACATTTTTTTTTAAATAAACTTATTTTTATAACTATGTAATTGTTATCTCGGTCTTCATATCTTTTGAGTTATCTGACACAACCTATTTGGAATATACCATCTAATGAAGCAATTCATTGAAGATGAAGAAGTCCAAGATTTTATGGAATATCCTTCTATGGACCAAAAATTATTCTAGATGGTCATTAATGTTGACTCATTGTGATTCATGGACTTTGGTATCTTGAGAATTTTATTTTCCAAATATGTAATAAAATAACCAAAGACATAATCATTTTCAAATGAATGGAATTTATTCATTCATTCTTTAATTTCCCAGTGACCCATATTTCCATATACAACTATCTAAATGTTATTTTTTGGCTTTTGATGATATCTAAGAAGTGTTGGATGGTTTGTAACCTTCCTAGGTGGTTGAATGGTCACATCTACTGGTTTGAGTGTATCATCTACTACTTCTTCATTTCCAATACTTTTCCCTTATGCCGAAGTCATGATATTTGATTCAACTCTTGTTTGTTAAATGGAATATTCAAAACATTGATCCATTTCATTGTACTCATATAACCCACCTAAAAATTTCATTGGAGTCATACATGTCAACATCTCATCCATAATATTTTCAGCACACATTTCAAACAACTATTCCTATTAACGAGTGATTCATAGTGAAGAGGTTCAGTCCTTCTATTTAGCTGTGAAGTAAAACACCATATCATTTTCATATATCTTTATGCCTTCAGGCTGATGATAGTTATTTTTTCATAGTGACGAGAGTTAATGATAATGAATTCAAAATGAATGTATTACTATCCAACAACTCATCATATTAGATGTTTGGAATACCAAATAATGGATTCCCCGCCATAATATACAAAAAATAGCTCATCTTTGTTGCCTCTTATTGATGTTGAGGGACCATCATTGTTATATATTAGGATATGATGTTCCTAATTTTTTATTTAAGGTTTCACAAACCATAAAATTGAGTGAATGTAGTATTTAAAAATTTGGTGGAGGTAATGTTTCATCCTAACATTCATGATATGGATTATTCTCATGTTACATATGTATGTGTCACCCCTAAATGGAATCTATTTGAGTAGCCATGGACTGAATGAAAATGATCTTTTCGGGTGGTACTAATGTTAGAGTCTACTCTCATCTAACAGGAGTGGGTGAGGCTTAATGAGGTGGTCCTATATTTTTAAACCACTAATTCATGATATATGAGTAGACATAGTGGTTACCCTGGAATGGGAGAGGATTCCACTGTATTATATTGATTTTGGAATCATTTTCGACTTTATCGTTAATATAAAATAGATTCCTATATATATTTTGTGTCTAACACTTAGATGTAAATATTCTAGGATTATTGGCCCCATGATGAAGAAATTTTTCTCTGTCTCAAGACGATACCCAATGAAAATAATTCCGCATCATTATCAGATGATACCCAATGAGAATATTCTATCTGAGTAGCTCCACATTATGTTTTCTGAGATTATTTATCTCCTTCACATATTATGACTAATGTTCATTCATGGAATGAACAATGGATTTTCTTTATGGTAATTGGGATGTATCCACACATTTCGTTTTTTCATTCGAACAGATCAACTATAGAGGCTGAAAAACAATATTTGAAGCTTCTAGGTTTTGGATATTTCTCTCAATATATGTGCTTGTTTCCATGGTTGGTGCATCCAGATTAGCTTCCCATGTGGGTGGCTTTTTAATGTTTCAGCCCTTTACATCTCTGTCTTCTTCCAATTTAACTGTTGTGTTGATAATGGGAAAAATTTAAAAATGTTTATTAATAAATGGTGGATATACCATTACTTTGAACAAAATATGATAATTATTCACACCATTTATTAGGGTAATTATTCAATCCCTAGTCCATATTGGTGCATTTTGGCTTCTATCCTCAGTTGGGTTTGATTTCATTTTCTATATGCTCTGCCCATATTATTATGTTACTGATGGCCATTGGGGAGTTTTTTGTCATGATTGTTGAACGGGCCCCAAATAGAAGAGGTTTGTACTATGGTGGGAGGAACGGGTAGGGTGTCGACCATCAATTTTTACCAACCAATGTAGAGAACATTTGTTCCCACAATAGTAATGAGGATGATGAAATTTATCCCAACCTAGTGTGCGGGGAATTATTCCAGGCCACGATTTGAATTGATTGATATTTTTATATAGGATCTAGTGATTATATTTAGTGATTTGATGACCCTCATGATGGAAATTAAGATATAAATTTCATATGCCTAGTGGTTTGGGGTTGATCTAGAATCCCAATTTATTTCTATAGGACCTCATAGGATGATGAATCTAGTGATGGCAATTGTGATATAAATTCCCCTATCCTATTTGGATGGGGGGTTGTTTATAGCTACTAATGATAAATCAGGAATCCTCTCTAGAATTAATGATCAAAGGGATAGATAAGGTGATAGACATTATTCTAAATCATTCATCCATATTTCAATCTGAACGGTTGCTATTGCAGCTACTATAATGGCATGTTTAATTTGGCTCAGTTTTTCTAGTGTATAATTTGGGAGCAATGATGTCTGATTAAGTGATTCAATTTCTATAATATGTCATTGGGTTTATTTAAACCTTGTATTATGTGTATTAAATTAATTCTAATTTGTTTTTGGGGACTAGTTTATGTTATTTATGTATACTCTCCTCCTCTATTTTTGATGTATTAGTACCATTAAGTCTGTGTAATTTATTTTTAGTGACCAACGATTCTGAGTGTTACTCATTCCCCTAATTCCTCTAGAAGATGTAATATTACCCCATGTCATGTCTAAGAGGTTCTTCTATTCCATGGGTGTTGTGAAGTGTGATGCACCATACATTTAATATCCTTCAATACAGATGAAATATGTTTATTTGGAGATCAATTTTCGTAGAGTTATGATAAAATATTAGAATGTGTGTCATAGATTTGTGATCTTATTATATAGTTTTCGATACTAGTCCATGGGGATAGTATCCATTTCTAGAAAAAAACTGAGTATAGTGTTGGTAATAAGGTGGACATCATATCTTGGAAAAGGGGGGTTCTTACCCTTCATTCAATAATGATAATCCCATATATTATGGTGTTTATATGGAATTCAATACTTTTCAATCCCATCTAGGATATCAATGTTGGAAGTAGAAAATGTCCATAACATGGTGGGGAGGTTGTTTATAAATAACTCCATACATATATCAATTTCAAATTATTCTTCATTAGTCGTACATGCCTTTATCTTGTTATACCACAAAAGATGCTTCATGGGGTTACCAGATGACTAGATTTGGGTGCTACTGATAGTTAATGGGGAAACATATAATGATAAACATATGTTTTTTTACGTATCTATAAAAATTTATTAGTATTTTGAAAATAATATCTATATAGAGATATATGGGAGAGGGGACGGTTTCCTTGTCTATCATAGATATCACCATGGTGAGATTGACCATGGAGGATGTTAGTAGTATAATCCGTATGATTATTCACCAAAATAACATGAAGAGTACTATCATGATAACTATAGTCCTATGATTCATTTTAAGTGATTAATAACCATTGTATGGTAAATTATGTGTATAAAACAACTATAAGACCACTGGAAATGAGCATATGATGAATATGAATGTCATTATTCCTTGGGGTTGGAATATGAAGGTATTCATTTTTGAATTATTTAGGGATACGATCTTTCATTATGACAGATCCCAATTCATATTACTAATTGTATGGTCCATTGATAGTACGATCCCACTAATGAAATTATTTTAGATTAAACAAATGTGATTATTTTTTTATTTATATGAATATGAGACTATCCAGAGGCATGTTCCATTATCACATGATTATCCTTGGTTAGAACATGAGTAATAGACTATTCATGACCCATTGAAATAATAAGTTAGTATTTTATGATTGTAATATGAGCATGACTCAATTAATGGGCCTCTCTAACATGATTATCCACGGTTGTATTAGGAATATGATCCTCTTCAAAATATGATTTCCCGTCCAGAATATGCCCATTGACCTCCGAAATTAATGAAGGGATATGGGCCCCTCTAGTATTTTGAGAGAATGATTTTGCTGAAGTTGTTCATCAAAGGTGGAGAAGAATGAAAATACCATTCATGATATATTTTAATAAGCAAGGAAGATTCACTGATATGAACATGATACAAGAAAATGTAATATAACAATCTGACATGGTGAGACCCAACAAAAAAAGTGACATGAGCCCGATCATTGGCCTATGTAGTATATTGATGATCCTATATCATTGGAATATGAGCATATCCCAAGTCATGCACCTCTCTTTATTTATGAGAACAAGTTAAAATATGGCCATAATTCCAATCCCGGGCATTGAAAAACTGCCTCTAGAATTTTTTAATAGGAATGTACCCCTATCCCGAGGAATGTACTACTCTAACCTAGTGAGACACTATTGGAATGGGTATATGAGAATGGTCTAGTGCCTCATCCATAATTTGAATATTCCAATAATCCACATAGATGGAATCAATAATGTTCTCTTTCTATGGAAGACACACATGTTCATAATGATCATATTGTTGAAATTCATGGGAAGTTGGGATATAAATATGCACCAGTCCATGTATCAATTCCAATGGTGGAATATGTCGGCATAGTTCTTTAGCTATTGCTATGATGTAAAGTAAATTTACCAAAGTGTACACCATGATATAAGCCAAAAAAATTTTAATATCCATTATATGATGGAATACATATTCTATTGAAGTAAGGATTTGATCCCAAGTCATTCTTCATTGTGCTAAAGGAATATGTTGATGGACTTCAAGCACATAGGTAGGGATATGTGCCTCCATTGTTCCTATAATCGGAATATGCCTTCATACATGTTATGATTGAGGATTAATATAAGGATTCTCTGTGGAAACTACTCAAATATGTTGGTGTGCTTCTTCAGTAGATGTGGGGATACGATCCCACTCTAAGATATCAAATGACTTCTACACCCAATGTGTCTTACTTGTTTCTCATGAATGGGTGTCAAAGGATGTAGTGTTTTGGGGGGTATGTTTAGTAGGTGACTCAAGGGTTCTAGTTTTATAGAATTGTCATTGGTGATTAATAGAAGACCACCTCAATGAACATAGAACCAATATGGTGTCCTAATTCACTATATATACCACCTTCATTAAATATTTTTTTGGTGATTTTAACACTCTGTGGATAATTTCTTGATGCATTTGGCTATGGTGACAAGTCCCAACAAAATATACACCAAATTCATTATATAAGGAGGAATAATTAGTTTTAGTGCTTGTATCCCCTTATGGATATCCCCAATGGTTGTAATAATACCATTTTTATGGTACTCATTGAACATTTTAGTTTCTACCCATTGATGAAGATGTCAGGTGGGAGTATTCATTCCATGGCATGCAGGGGTTGTAATTGAATCTGAATTTCTTGAATAGTCAATAGATGAAGGTATATTGGATCATGATTTTTTTTGAAAGTACATGATATGTTGTCATAGAGACAACATGGAACAATTTCACTGATCAATGCATCATCATATGCATTATGTGTGATAAATCAGACTTGCATTGGAAACAAAATTTCCTTTTTATTCTTTATCAAACCATTCTGCTAAAATGGTCTGGTCAAGCATGGATGAAATTATTATATAATAACCTTTTAGAGAGAGGATCATCCAATAAGGTCATGAAAGGTTTTCTATTTTTTTAATAGATTATGAAAACAAAATACCCTGATGTATTATTCAACGATGATCATACTATTTGTGACATTCACACTAGATACACTATTTTTTGGTGAAGATTACGCAAAAAAATTCCTAACATATGGTCAACAGATCATTATGTTATTTGAGATATTCACATCAGTTTAACCATTTATATTTGTGTAGATCATGCAAAAAAAATATCGATGAATTATCAATCAATCATTGTCTTATTTGATAGATTTACAATGGGTTCACTTGTTTTGTTTGTACATATTATGCAATAAAAAACTTCTTGATGTATTATTAACTGGTCATCATACTATTTGAGAGGGACATAGTGGGTTAAATATTGTTTTGGAATAGTTTATGAAAAAAATTATTGAAAAATGATCAACTAATCATTCTGTTATTTGAGTGATTCATGCAAGGTTCACCTTTTATGTTTGAATCAATTATGAGAACCAAATTTCTTGACACACGATCAGTCAATAATTCTTTTATTTGAGAGATTAAAATTAGTTTCTTCATTTTTATATTGATTATGAAAAAACTTCCCAACACATGGTCATCTGATGATTCAATTATTTGATAGATTCATATAGGGTTATATTTTGTGTTTTCATAGATCGTTTAGAAAATGGTCTAACACATGATCAACTAAACATTCTATTAATTATTTGGTTCACGTCATGTTGATAATTTTTGATTCATCAGAAATGACAGAAAAAAATCATTTCGGTTTGGCCTGATAGGTACGTGACAAGGTTTCAATTTCATGCCTTAATATTCACATAAGGTCACTAATTTTTGTTCTTAATAGAAACTCTCAACATCTCTCACACCCATAAATGGGTACATGTATTCTTTCCAAATACAATTTGTCAGTTGGGTTGAAAGACTGGATGGTTCATAGAATCTAACATTTGTCGGTAAGATTGGTGGTCGAGCTAATCGTTACCTTTTGGGGGAATTATTTTCCTTCGATGAGACTCTATTATTGAATAAATATGTTTTCCTAAATATCTTCATAATATTGACAAATTATTGATTTTCACAACAAGATTTCTAGAAGATAATCATTTCTCCATTTTGTATATGGAATAGGGTTTTCCAACAAAATGACTATAGGTTTATCATCTATCTGATTCAGATATAGAAATGTTTTCCCCACAAAATGTCCTTTTGTTATGTCAATTTTATAAAAAAATGAGTTTATATTAGAAAATACATCTGTATTTATCTGATTATTATCATCCAATTCCCATAATGGGGGGATATTTATATGTTGGGGTTGTATGAATGGGATCTTTGGAATTTTCATCCACACCAGTAGTTGTTTAATTTGGAAAGGATGGGATAGAGACACAATGTGGGGTCCCATGAATACTTTTAATAGAAGGAATAAAATCCCATAGTGTTGGTTGAACCTTTTTTTAACTTCTGGAAGAAAACAAATTTGTGTGGGTACTTATCCACTGTTTATTTGAGCACTAGAGTTAATGAGATTTTTACATATCTTTATTTTGATATGAATTAAATTTACCATAGTTCTATTAAAACCTTAGGATGGGCCCCAAGGTGTATGTCATTATATAGAGTGATTCATATAATTCCACTCATCTGGGAGTACACATTAATGATTTCCTGGCTAGTGTAGATTTAAAATGTGATTTATATGACAATTCCAACTATCTATGCCCACTTGATTCTTGCTCACTTTGAGAAATAAGGGATGGTATGTTTTTAGTCACACAATAAAAACATGAGTTTTTATGAATTATAACTTTTATCTAAATTAAATTTCATTGATATATTACATTTCACACTACACTATGTAATTATTTATTTATACAAAATATTTTTCTATATGAAAAATATATCTTTTCATTTAGAAATATAAAGACAAATTATGTCTTTTGTTATGCACAACAATGAGTTCCTTATATTGGTTGTGCTACATGCAAGGCCGAGTTTTATTGGAAAAAAACATTAATATTTATTATGGTAGTTATCACAATTTCATTATATTGGGGTAATAAATAGTATTAACTAAATTATAAAATGATTTTTGGTTACTAATTAATTATAAATAATGATAAAAACTAATTCAAAATAAAGGAAGTGTTTTTATGAAAAAATGTATTTATTTTTTAAAATAAATTTTATTACGTTAAATTAAATTAAGAAAATATAAGTAATGATATTAATTAAATATTAATGTTATATATACTAAAAATTCATTTTAAAAGCATAAAATAAGAACAAATCCATTTCTAAGCATAAAATTTGAATTCCTCTAAAAGGATTTTCCCCACCATTCAATGTAAGACTTCTTTTAAAACTATATTTTTATACTTTTTTAATTTTTTTTTGAAAAAATAAATTAATTTATAGAAAAATTAACATCAAAATTTATCTTAGGTTGATATTTTTGTATTTTTATAACAAAATTAATTTTATTTGTTAATAGTGGATGAATACTACATTTCAATAGAAAACTGACATTTTACCATTATAAAATGTATTGATAAATTATATTTTAGAATTTTTTTGAAAGACACAAATAGTTACAATATAAATAAATTAATACAAATAATTTTATTGGAATATTTTTCATGTGAAATTTGAATATAAAATAATTTTCATTTTTTGAAAATTTTCACATTAAAAACACACCTTCTCACCCTATCTGTGGGAATAGTCCATAGAACAAATTACATAGCTTAATATTTGAACATTCCTTCCATGGGGGTGACTTGATCAGATGCTCACCCCTATATTTGGCTCGTTACCCTATCCACCTAATGAATCCCACACCCTTTCAACATTTGACACAACCGCAAGGTCCTGCAAAGACTCGGTCTTATGGGATCCCCCACTTCATCTAAAGTCAATCCCTAAAAGAACGAAATTAATATAGGATTCGGGAACCAGTATGTCCTCAACATAATCATAAGCTTATACTACCACCATAATTATAGTTGATGAAGCATCATTTAATGTATCCACAATCTAAGTATCAAACCATATTTATAGATTATGTATCAATCATTCAAAGGCTATACTCACCTTCAGGTCTAACAGATACTGTTGTACATCCTTCTAAATGATGACCTCACTTGATACACTAAGAAACATATGTTTGGAAAGAACCCTCACTGGTAAGATAGTTTCTAAAGGATGACCATTGACCATTTGTCTAACTTTCATCACATATTAGTGCCTAATTCATCTATAAGGGATGCCAATCAAATCTAGCTCCTTCAAACCAACACCGGAAGTAGGAAACCCATGTTCCAGTCCCACATCTAGATTTCTCATACCACCATTCCTACACATGATCATATCATGCCCAAATTTCTTATTGGAATAAAAAAAATCAACCAATGATTCAACGAAAACTAGTTTCCTATAATATAATTCCATTACAATCACAATACAAAAAAAATTGGAAGGCAGTCTAGACATGTCAACATAAACAAAGACTATTGGATAAATTGGGTGACAAACAACCTGAGTTCTACAATTTGAGTACAAGTAACGTCCCACCTGATTCCATAAAATATAGATAATTTAAGAGTTTTTAAAATGGACTGGTAGACCAATTAATCTAACCCAAATAGCCATAGTAGGGGAGTCACAATTCATATGAAAATCATAACTCCACTTAAGTAGATTTAATCACAATCCATTTAAGATGCCAAGGGTAGTGGACAATGCTTGAATCACATCATTTGGAAATATTTTAAAATAAAAAATCAACATTATTTTCCATCTAAGATGGAATCATAGGGTGTTACTTATTAATTACGTGGAATATTATCCAATGATACAATTCATATTTTATCACATAATTATTAATGTTTTTATGGAATGATTTTTATGAATCCCATTACATTTCAATGAGATATTTTATGATTCAATATTTTTAAAATCCATTTATTTTCAATATTTTTGACCGGATGAATGATTTATGTTATTTCTGAACATAAATGTATGATTTCATTTTTTTTATTTTTGAGACCTATATCCCCCTCAAATTCTTTGGGTATGGTTCGATAACACATGAGGTATATAGGTAATGTGTGAACCAAATTTCATGGTCACAATTTGATACAAGGACTTGGATTTCATGGCCATGATTTTATAGATGGAATTTTTTTATATGAACCCATGTTCATGAAAGGTATTTATTTCATATAATAAAATTAATAAGAAAAAATATTTCTATTTATAAATTATCACAATGTAAATAGTTTTTCTGGATTCTACAATTTCTGGTCTAATGTCAATTTTTTGATCTCATGGATTATGTTCTACATTTCCCTTATAATTAATTTCTTATGAACAATCAATATTTCTGTCGTAACTCATGTATAATATCATTGACATTAATGGTTTGATATCCAATTTTTATATATTCTCCTATAATTATGTTATGGTTATGTATTTCCCATGCTTACCCTTACTGGGCATCTGAGCCCACCATTTCTTAAGATTCATTTTGAGGGGTAAAGAAAAATGTAGTTAAGCAATAATACTAAAGGGTTAGATATTTATGGGGTATTTTTTATATCTTTCCCCAAATTATAATAATGTGTTCCTAATTTCTATATGAATTATACTAGTACAGTCATTTGGGATGTGTTTCTGCAATGCGAGGAATATTAAACAAAAATGATATTATTTCCATGTATGAAATACCTGTCCTATTATAGTTGGTAACATAGGAATTTTTTAGTTAAATAATGGAAACTAGGATGATAAATCCTGAGTAAAAACCAAAACAAAATATCTATGTAACAGTCTTAGATTTTTGGTAAATATCTTGAGTTACCTAAGTTATTTAAAAGGTACTATTGACTGAAATTTTATAAAAAATTCCCCTTACTATGAGGACTCCACTATGATTAGTGATAATCTCATTTTTTTTGGATTTAGTTGATGGATGTAACCTTATAGGAAAATTTTTATGTTTTGTGTGTAAAAAATTTTTCTATTGAGTACTCAAATAGAAGAATGGATGGAGTGAATTTTTTTTCTTGATTATTCCTAAAGAATTTTCACAAAACATGATACAAATTTATACCTTAACAAACTCTCTGAATCACCAATGGATATATGTAAATAGTTTACAAAGAGCTCAGATAGTTTATACCATGGGGGGAATAAATTTTATTTTCCTATTTTTCGATAATGTGGGAATAAATACCCAAGTGAATGTCATAGAATAACATGATGATGTTTTGGTTGTGGAAAATTTGGACATAAAGCAAGTAAATAAATATTAAAAAAATTAATATTGATGTTAATAAAATGAATGGTAATAATGTTCTCTCAATTTTATTATCAATGGATGTAAGTTTTAAATTTCTAAAATGTGAAATTTTTAAAATAGATGTCCTGTGTGAAAATATCATGATGAAAATTATAGACTTTGTACAAGTAATGGTTAATATTTATTATTATGTTGTGTCTATAGATGACTGACTAATAATTATATTTTTATCATTATCCAAAACCATATAACCAAACAAACAATAAATCACAATTCATGGTGCAAAAATGATGAATTCCAAGGGATTATCCTTTATCAAATTTCAAAAAATAATCTTTTAAGGACCCATCCTCATAGTAAAGATTAGTATTTTTACCTGGGGCTATTCATGTACTAACACATATGAAGAATATTTCCCATCCCACCACGTGTTGTTGTCATGAATCCCTTTTATTATAAACAATATACATTTTCAAACCAATATATAAATCCCAAGGATCTAATTCAATCCCATGATGGAACCCATATGTATAGCTGAAACTATTTGAGTTTTCTTATTCTAAATGTCTTTTAGACTGCAGAGAATAATTATTATAACCAATTATATAGTATCCACTTCAATAGAGGTAAATGTCTCATAAAATAGTTAAATCCCATAAACACTAATCCATTTCAATCTCTCACCAATCTGACTCCCCTAAAATACCCTACTAAAAAGGATTCATCAACAATAATATTTAGTCTACTACTAGAGGTTTTCCACATAATTTATCTTCCTTGAAATCATTTTGTGGAGGAAAAAATATCCCAACTTCTTGTTATTAATTTAAATATAAAATAAGTGTAGTTTCTATCATCAATAAGATCATAAGGATCTTCCTCCATCAAATTCACCTGGACAAGAAAAAAAAATTGTACGAACATATTTCCAACACATTAAACATTCTGAACCTCCTATAATGTCCAATATATAGCAATAATAATAAGCGCACAAATCATTGTTGGAACCCCATGTGTACCATAACTGTGAAAAATGGATTTCTCTATCTAGTACCCACTAACATGAATTATATAACTATACTGGAGGATATTACATATCCTAGTCCCCCATTATTCCTTAGAAAATAAATGATATGTTAATTCATGATAAAGTGAATGATAAAATAAGTATCTAGATTCTAAGAGCATACCATTCTTATGCACATTCTCCTCCTTTGTCTGGGCTTCATTTCCCAATACCCAAATTAAAAAAAATCATTTTCCTTTGATTCTCTATGCATTATAAATTTGGGTCCCAAATATATGCTAAATTTCAATCATACTTCACCTTCAAATATTCCCAACCCATGATGTCCCCAGATGAGGAACATGTTGATAGAACAATGTTTGGATATTTAGACAAAAAAAATATTATCATAAATCCTCCTCTAGCATTTATTTATAATTATGGGTGATGATCAATTTTTTCCAAGATGCATGATTTTTATACATTTACTTCAGGGATGATCCTACAGATGAAAAGTTAAAGGAAAAATGTGTATAGATTAGTAAATACAATTAGATTGATGTGGGATAAAGGATCTTGTTATGTCATGAAATTAAAATATATAATTATCTAAATTTTGAAATATATAAATACTATTCTGAACTAGTTTTTCATTATTTATCTAACTGAGTATGTTGAATGGTATTGATGAACTAGAATATTAATTTAATTGATAGGATATATTTTATGGAAAATGAATGATAAATGGATGTTTTTCATTAATTTTTTTCTGTTGATGAAGAAATTGTGTCTAGTTTGTATAATGATATGTTGGATAATAATAAATTAAATTAGATTTTATAAAATACCATTGAAATAGATTAATGATTTTTTGATAATGTGGTTTGTTCTATAATGGATATTGATTACAACTATTTCTATATAAGTAATATATACAATAATGTATTTTTAAGGAGTAAGTATGAATAGATATTTTCAATAAGATTAAATCGTTATTCAGGTTATTACCATGTTTTGAGAGAATATGTGATTAACTAATTCACATCTTTGGTATGTTACAATCATGAAATACTTTATGATATATGGTGGATAATAATTAAACTCATTTTTAGAAATTTCGTGACATTTTTTTGAATATTTATTATTATAAATATATTTTTCAATGTTTGTAATGGTGACCATTTAAGAAATCATATACATTGATCATTGGATAAGGTTTTATTGATTAATGTTTTACTTACATATATTGAGAATTATATGAATTTGATTATTTTTGCTAATTTTTTTTCTCATTATAACTAAACATAGAAGGAATAAATTTTCATGCCATTATGGATAATATGGTCCACTAGTTATAGAGGTATTAGAGTATTAAATTCATTTCATGGAATAAAAAATGATGCATAGATTGATCAAGGTGGGAACACAAAGAGATATTATTCTTATTAGAAGAATTTGAGTAAGTATTTGTTTCTAAAAGATTTTGAAATAAAATGTTATATTATTATTATCATGTATGATTATATCAATTAAAATTTTCAATGCTATTTGGTTTATGGTTTTGTGGACATCAACCTTCTAATGACCATATTCTTTATCATTTTCTATCAGAACATGATAGTTGGAATTCTCTTCCATGTCAATGTATTGACATTGCAGTAATGATCCCCTAATTGAAATCATAGTTATGTGGTGATCATATCCTTTCATATTAAGTGTTTTTAAGAGGGAATTTTATATAACCATTTTGTGATGTGGTATTACCACAACAAAATTATCTATAATCCTCCATGGATTTTCAATATCAAATTTCAAATTGCAAATATGAGATTTTCCTTTTGTAATTCTATATACATTTGGAATGGTGTCTTATCTATTGGTGATTACCCTAAACCTCTATCAATTACAATAATTTTCCATGAATAAATCATGGGGAAGTAAATACATGATCCTTTAAATTTACAAAAATCATAGGTTATACCGTTGTGCCATGATATTTTTATTACAAAAATTATCAGTGATTCTAGATCAGATAGAGACAATTTTATTAAACAGGACCACTAACATGTGAATATTTTTGTGGTGAAAAAACCATTTTAATGAATAAATGTAATAAAATGAGTATATTAAGAGGCATAATTATCCCTATTTTTTGTATTATAATGATGAATTTCATGGGAGAAATTCATTTTAAAAGAGTATATTGTAACACTCTGTGTTTTATTGAATATTTTCTTCACATAAATTAAAATTAATTTTTGTATCTTCGTGAAAATTAATACTAGAATATATTTATTTATAAATAATATTTCTCTATATAAAATATATATTTTCACTTGGGGACTATGTAATTGTAACTTTTCCTTCTATTACAAAAAATAACCACTCTATTCGATAGCGTATGTTAAATGCAAGGCTTGGTTTTATAAGGAAACAATATAATATTTATTATGATATATATAATATTTTCTTTGGAAAGGAAGTAATTAATAAGACTAACAAAATTATGAAATTGATTATGGGGTTACTAATTAGTTATAAATGATGATATAAACAAATTAAAAAAAGGATGTGTTTCTCTTAAAAACTATATTTATTCACACAAAAGATTTTTTTTCATAATA
Organism: Viscum album; assembly: GCA_963277665.1. Lineage (NCBI taxonomy): Eukaryota > Viridiplantae > Streptophyta > Magnoliopsida > Santalales > Viscaceae > Viscum > Viscum album. The sequence continues at coordinate 1,949,084,822 of OY728136.1, read as the reverse complement.
AATTAAATTAATCATTATTACTGAATTATAATAGTTAAATTTATATTTTATATATTAAATTAATGGTTTATAATTTCATCTAATAATTTTTAATTTCACAAAATAAGAAGAAATTCATTTTTAAGACCAAAAAGCACTGTTTTATTAAATGGATGTTTTTCAACATTTTAATTGAAGTATTTTTTTAAAACAACTATTTTTCAATTTTTTAAATTTTATTTGATAATATGAAATATATTTTTTGAAATAATTATTTAGAAATTATCAAAGGGTGAGATTTTGATATTGGTTTAGGAAGAATATTATTTGATAAAGAGTGAAAAGATAAAAAATTTGAACCGAAAAAATAACTTTTCATATAAAGATTATATAATGATAAATTATATTTTGATTTGTTTTGAAAGTCATGATAGTTAACTATTAATGAAATTAAATCAAATTTGTTGATTTTATTTTTTTTCCTAATTAAATATGGACATATAATCATATCATGGTTTTAAAATATTCACATTTAAAACCTACCTTCATACACCATTTGTAGTGTTAAATTAAAATTATTTTTATCCACTTATGTGCTTTGAATTTTGAAAAATAGAATCTATATTTTGAATATAAATGTTAGATTTTACTACATATTACAATTTCAATTTTTTCTAATATGAATAGTATCATTGATAATATTTGTTACCATGGTAAAGGGTAACTTAGGTAATTTGGGTTAAACATAATCTTATAAATACTATAAAAAGACCATATCAATTGAAAATAAAATTTATATTATGAATTTAATTGGACTATAAAACCACAAATTTTCTAAATTATATTATTTCATTGAAACATTTCAATGAAATTAATTTAGATAATATATAAATCATAGAGATTTAAAAAATTCCAAATTCATACTTTAAATATTTATAGTATTTTTAATATCAGAAAAATAAAAGATATGCAAGATATTAATTATTATTAGGATCGAAAAAAAATTTATACAACATTGTATTCTATTTATAATTTTTATAAAAGAAATAGTTATCATAAAAAATTATTTATTGATGATGCATTAACTAATCAATTATTGAAAACATAAATTTTGTCATATAAAAAATTAAAAGAAATTTAATTTTAATTAATTTAGTTGATCCAATAATTTTATAGTCCAATGTGAAATATTATGGGTGTATTAAATTATTTTTTATGTTATCTTATGGTATTGATATTCATAATATCAATGTGATGAATAGTTTCAAAATTGACACTAATGATATTTATTGAAAATAATATATTAATTTATTATTTTAAAATAGAATAAATTATAATGAAAATTGGATAAATTTTAGTTGAAAACATCATACATTAACTATTTATGGACCAATTTAGACATTATAATAATATATTACAACCATTTAGGATTGAAAAAATATTTAACCATAATTAAAATTCATATTGATTAACTATGTGTTAATCAAAATTATTACGGTCAAAATAACACCCAAAAATTTCAAAAATATATTGGTTGATGATATTACATCCTTACCATATCATTTAATTGAATCCATTATATTTTGGACAAATTATGTTTTATATTTAATTTATTACAAATTAATCTTTTGATAAATTTTAAGAGTTCTTCTCTACTCTCATATAAAAGTGTAAGTATACTTCTCTTTTATTAATAATTGAAATCCCCATTGAATCATAAAAACCTTGAATATATATTCTATAATCTTTTATCTCTTCATCTTAATATCATTATTTTGAACAAATCCAACCATTGAAGTGCTTTGTAAAAAACTAAAGGATATACCCGAAGAAATGGTAGCATTCATCAATGAATGTTTTTGTTTTATTTCATACATAAACCCAATAAATTATTCATATTTAATGTTTATATAATATCATAAGTAAAATTAATATACATATATTTTTTGTGTTATTTTTATTACATACAAATTCACATTCATCCACAAAATGGGATATATAATTATCATACATGTGTACAATGGAATACCGACTTGCACACTGATGTCCATCATTCTCCTATTACCAATTTTAATGGTTGGTAATAATTATTTATTTAAATTCCATATATAATATATATTACTTTTATAATTTCTCTATGATACTATAATTTTTATATCACATAACCCTTCATGATTTAATTTTTATGGGAATACGATATCACCATTCATGTGTACGACAGGATACTGCCTAGTGATTTGATGTTATACATTCCCACATTAATAATAATGAATTAAAGAAGATTTTATTAAAAATATTTGATATATATTATATAATTATGATTCTATAATTACTATATGTAATATACTTTTCTTTCATTAATCTGAAAAGAAAATAAAATCAGTGTAAATTCATACGTACCACTAACCATCATCATGAATGTTGTATTTTATTTTATATTTTTAACTTATATAAATAAATATAAATATTTATATAATGACTATATAAGATATTTTTATAATTTTTATAATTATTTATATTGTTAAATCACAATCTACCTAACTGGATCAAGAATAACATTTCAAAACATGTGTTGGAAACAAAGTGGAAATTACTTGAAAACTAACTTTAACTTGGAAATGTTACCATGATTTTAATATAAAGTCTTAATTAAATCATAAATTGTATTATATATATGATTATGGTTATGTGTTAGGTGTATAAAAAATATATAGTTTTTATAAGAGGGATTTTAACATGTATTAATGAATTCAAGACTTACGGTAAAGGTTTTTTATCACACATTTATTTATGCTGTACATGTGACTTATACAATAATTTATCATTTTATGTAGATTTTATAATCATTTTTAATTTATATTATGATCATTATCCTTATGCTTATGGGTATTTAAATAAACATTTGATTATATATATTTCATGAGGATTATGGTTCATATCATACCAAATGGGTAATGTAATTTTTTCTCTATTTTTTTCATTGAGAATGATGTTATGTTATGAACCAATATTATATTACAAGGTGTATATACTTCCCTTTTATGCATTATTATCATTAATATCCTTATTTTAATGATATTATATGTTTCTTTTAATGTTTTTCTCTCTTCGTCCAAAAATTATTCTCAATAAATAAACTTGTTTTTTGAAAAATGATTCGATGAATATTTTCATGTGATCTTATATGATTATTAAAAAATATTTCAAATAGGTTTTAAAATGTATTCATATAATTCATTAAAAAAATTTAATGTTATTTTAAATTAAAATGTACTGAAAGTATTTTGTTATTTAAAACTCATTTTTAAAAGATGAATGTATATTTTCCTCACGAAATGTTTTAAAAAAATATTTCAAAAATATTTTAAATATAATATGACACTTATTGTTGTTACTCTTGTCTTACTAAGAATATGATCCAAGGATAACAATAATATTTTTTCACTGGATGGATTATGTAATGAATTTCTGATTTATAATAATTACGATACTTTTCAACGAGATATGTTATGATGAAATCTTTATAAAAACAATTTCATTGATATTTTATAATTCTATGAATGATTTATGATTTTATGGATAATATATGCATGATTTAATTATGTGGTGGGTTGTGTCTATATCTCCAACCAATTCATTTGGTATGGATGGATAACTCGTGATGTATATATGTAATGTGTGAACCATTTTCCATGTTCACTATTATATGAGTGGACCATGTTTTCATGGTGCTAATGTTGTGTGTGGACCTTGTTTTCATGTCCATATTTATATGAAAATGCATGATTTCATGTTCTTAACATAATGAGTGAACTCTTTCCTATAGATAAATGTTCACAAAGTTTCTAGTTTTCATGTGTGCCCCAATTTCACATCTTATGCTGGTGTTATGATCCCATGGAATATGGTATTTTATTAACTTATGATTCATGTGTTTTTAATTATCTATAATTTTTTCATGAATCAAATATAAAATTTATTACAATGAGTGTATGATCTCAAAATTTTATGATTATTTTCTTAAACACTTATTTTATGCTTATGTATATCCAATTATTACCCTTACGAGTCATCTAAGGTCACTCATTCCTATCTTTACATTCCATGGGTTATGAATAATGGTTTTATGTAGGAAGAAATCATGGGAATAAATTTATCATATATCTCGAAGATAATTCTCCAAATTAGATGTATGTGTTAAAACCTACCAAAGGAATTTAACTATTTTGATACTCATGTATATCCTTTTTTAATGAAATTAATTATTATCAAAAAATATTTATTATCCATGTCTGAAAATAATGTGATATTGTATAGACTATATATGGATGTAGAACTAGAGCACTTGGATAACCCTTTGGATGATTATTATAGAGCTAGATCCTTAGGAATAAATCCTAGTTATCTTGTTTATAGTAGGAATTAGAGTAATCATAGTTCATTTCAGATCTCAGTCCACTGATGGATGACATATAATGATAATCCCAAGAAAATATAAGGTCCCAATGGTTGAAATGTTGGTGGAACAGTGGAACATACATTAATGAGCATTCCTATTTGATCTTGGGGTATTGTAAGGAATCCTAGGTATTCATGTTGTGTTAGGAATCCAAATTCTAATAGTTCCCAAAATCAAGGCATAAAAACTAAGTTTACTATTGTATGGAGGCTGTTGAAAAATAATATAATCCCATTTATCAGAACAAACACACTGAGGATACCTTGTGGGAAATATATGATCATTGTAGCATCCTACTAACACATGATCTCTTCTATTTGAGGGAAACAATGGGTGAAAAATGATCAACCTCACTACATATAGATGCGAGAGTTATGTTTTGGGATTTATCTTTTAATGGTTATTATGGTGCTATGGATTTAAGATGATACCCTAGATATCATGGTCATATAAGGAATTGGAGTCACCATAGTTCAATTAAAATGTGTCTTACACACAAAGGTTTCCTTAATATAAGGGATATACAATGCTATGATGTCTTATGATTCTATACTTAGTATTCATTCTTATATTCTTAGAATGTATTTATTTTTTACATGAACTATCATAATTTTCTATTTTTTTTGTTAGATTATTTTGGGCTAACATATCAAAATTAAATAAATGGATCCAGTTGACTTGTATGAGGTATATCACATAAACTTATGGGAATTATGGAATTATAACACATGACCTAGGATAACATGTTCACAGGACATCACAAGACATGGATAAATGATCCTAGATTCTATCACAAGAACAAAAAGTACATGGCTAGAGGGTGTCACATGATTAAGTAGACTTACCATGGTGCAAATATAAACACATTGTTAGATTATTGGATGGTATTTCGAGAGCCATTGTGACATTTATGGAGGGTTACAAAATCCCTTAATGAACTATTAGGGTGTCATCATGAATTCCAACAATAATGTATAGAGGACATAAAAAAATTTATGGATGGTTTGAAGAATGTCGCAAGGGCCAGTTTACATTTACTAGTGGTATTTCAAGACTCTTCTGAAAAAAATATTGTGTTACTATGATATGGTGACATGTCTAAATTAAATATAAAGGTCTCAATGGTGAGTTGGAAGGGTTTCATGAGACTCAAGTGGCTAGGCTGGGTGGTCCATGTGACCAGCTCTGACATGTCCATTGGAGATATATTGATAGAAATAGTACACCATAGTAGCATCACTTGATCTGGTACATGTGTCATTCTATTATTTCATGACCTTGGTGGTTTATTTTATATTCTATAGGGTCAATGCAGACGTTATTTTAATAATTATCCCATCATTTTAGTTTTGGTTCCATCCTTTTATCACATATTCGATAGATTGGTTTAGTGTTATCTTATATAATTATCATGTGATTCTGCAGCTATGTAGGTTTTCCTTTCCATAACCTATCTGAATTATTTCAAAAGATATATGTGTGATCTCAAAAATTTCTTATTCATGTCACATGATTGCCGAGGTTTTTTCACATTAATCATTTGATTGAAACCCATTCTGATCATGGGATGATCCACTATGTGAAATCTACTCTACTCGTTGGGTGTGATAGTGTAAGGATCCAAGGATTCATTTTTTTCAGGTCAGGGTGGGAGATTTGAAGGCATTTCCACACATATTATTATATTATTTTAATAGTGAATATTGTGAAAATAAATGCTGGATTCGTCAGATTTATTTGATGTCATAAATTTAGTGAGATTTTATAATAGGTTATTTTGGGGGAGTGTCTTTATATTTTTCCACAATGAGACCTTCCCATAAATGCCTTATTTTTTGGATTCTGTCCAAATAACTTTGTCTTTCCTAATCATAAGGGAATTCCAAGGGACATTCACACTGTAAAGACAATATCATTAATGGAATTCATGAGAAATGGGTTCCTATTTAGAGGATTTCACATGATCAAAGGTGACATGTCTATATTATTCTATAAGGCAGAGATATATTTATTGGGGCCCATTGAAAGATGATTCATTAATACCAAAAGGTTTTTGTGATGTTTTTAGAGTTCAAAATCATGTTTCATGATTTTTATGACCAGATTACGATCCTACCTATTGTCTTCTTCACTTTTTTTGTTTATATGTTTTGGGGGTCTCATGAGTTTTATAGAGTGTTGTTAAATAAAAAACAATCCTCATTGATGATGCATCATGTGACTAACATGGGTTAACATGCTGAAATGTTTTCATTGTCAGTAAAAAACCCACATTATTACCTTTGGAAAGAAATACAGAGCTTCGAATTTGTTAGAAAAGCATAAAGATTTTCCAATGGTGAGGGTGGAAAGTTCGTGATCACTTTAATGACAATGAATACATGTCTTTATGGGGTTGAGGATTCACTTAATCTGAATGGCTGAGTTGAATGAGTTGTACAACCATAATAGGCTCCCTCGTTTTCAAATTTTATTTAATTTATTAAATTATAATAGCTTGGGGTGTCTCAATTTTTCCTGAGTTTTGTAATGGAATTTAATTCTTCCCATCAGTGAAGTGTCATGTGAACAATAAATGGAATTATGGTGATGGGAGATAATTATCATGGAAAAAATTTTCTGTTTTTAGTTGGAGACAAAGTGGATGCACATGACCTTCTAGACTTGTTTTAGTCCCTTCACATTTAGAGGGTGGCATATTTGTGGGCTCTTATGTAGGGAGGTGGACATTTTGACATATGATTGAGGAGTCGCGTGAACCCTGTGGGGTGTATCACATGATTTTGATGACTAAAATAGTCTTCTACCATTTGGACATTTTCCCTCTTATTTTCCTATCATTTTTAGATGTATTATTCTATATCTATCGATTGAAAAATCACAAGACTCTATTGTCCTAATCTGGAATCCTCTTCGTTAAAGTAGAATGACTAGGATTCCTTTTTAAGAGATCAAGGTCTTTTAATAGGGGTTGTGACTATATGGCCCCAGCCATAAACATTACTTAATATTGACATTATTCAATAATTTGACTTTATTTCAAATTTAAGATCTTTTTAGGTTTTGATCTTTTGTGAATTAGGATGTAAGTAATAAATAAAGAAATATGTGTTAAAAATTATACACATCAACTCCCTACCAATTTCATAATAAAAAAATTTAAAAATAAATAAGGTTTAATTTCAAGTTTAATCTTCATTACTTTTCCATGATCCCATACATGACTCTATTATTCAATAAATCTTATGAAAAACGGTTCAACACCTGGGATGAGAATATGAATATAAGTAAGGGATACAAAAATAAGGAAAAAAGTTATTATTTTGAAAACATGTAAACCATGAATACTATACCATAATGTAATACTTATCACATTTATGAATTAGTAAATACATTTAACTAAATATAACTCATTGATTTCCCGTTATTTTAATAAAAATATTAAAAAAACCATAGTACTCAAATATATCAAATAATGGTAACTTGAGAAATAATATTACTTAAATTGAATAACCATATGGTTGACTTCCACACACATGACTATTAAAAATGCTGTATACATATGGATGAATTCCATAAATAATGTTTTGGAGATTTTAATGAAACCACCCATCAATGGTTTATCACAAAACCACCTATATTTATTTTATCACATAACTAGAAGTATTTGGTTTATCACGTAACCACCCGTCAAATGTCCATGTATCATTATATTATAATAACACAAAAAAGATTAAAATTATCAACATTTCACAGATAAAATTTCATTTTCAATAATAAGAAATTTTTTCAACATAATGATGTAGTCATTCCAATTTTAAAACCATTTCTAATACCAAAAAAACAAAAAATGAGTATAACGTATTTATTTTCTTTTTGGAAAACATTAATGATTCTACGGTAATCTATGTATCAAATAATAGTTGTAATGGCAGAGAAGTCATTGTCACTACGTACGTGAAAAAAATTCCACTTGTTATTTTTTAATTAATTTATATTGATTCATAACCTTTAAAATAATCACAAAATTTCATTTATAATAATTTTATATCCATATAAATAAATATATTAATTAATATCATGAATAACATATTTGATAATTAAATTTTTAAATGTTCTAGGAGTCCCATACAATTTTGAACATTCAATCACAATATCTATGAATTAATCCATTCTTGAAAACATTAATTAACATTATTATTGATTAATTATGGATATGAAATGTCATATTTGTTTTATATACGAATAATAAAAGAAAAATGGTGTGTATTATAATGAAATGACTCAATGAAAGAATATTGAGATGAATTCCTTTAGAAAAATACTTTTATTAATAAAATAGTTCAATTAAGTGTTTTCATTATAAATACACAAAAATAAATTAGAAAAACATATTCCATTTTCAAATATAATTTTACACATATGAGTTTAATGACATAATCATGAACCATAAGATTAACCAAAAGAATAAAAAGTGGGTTTAGAAATTACCTTACATTAAGTTCAATACATGATGTATGTTCCTTGTTCTTTCAAAATAATAAAACTATTTTAAATTATAAATTATTTAGATCCATTTAATGATCATTATTACTTTTATTCTATTAATTACCATTTTATCATAATTAGTTAATGGTTTTAGTTTATGTCGAAAGTTTAATCGATATATAGTACTTCAATCGAAAATGAACAAGGTTTTTCGTCACTAGTCTATGGGGTCTCAAGTACTTAATATCTAGAATAAAAAACTAAATATCATTATCTTTTAAATTAATTATATATCTCTTAATAATAATCATTAATGATAATCTAAAATCAATGTTCTTGGAGATGGTAGGTCGTGCGTACGCATGAACACTATTTTCGCTATTCATGTGGTATTGAAAGAATGAAATTAAAAGAAATGTATATAAATATATACAAAATAATTAAATAATAATAAAAAAATACTTTTATATCCTTTATGATTACTAAAATAATCTTTAATACATTCTATATCTTTTGTTCATGAATAACATCATTTTAAGGAAGCAGTAATCCAGACGTCCCCAAATAAGGTTATCGTATAACCACAATATGGAAAGCATGATTAAATGTTTACTATAACAATTAAATTAATATAAATACGTTATAATATACACATTAAAATATTATTTTAAATTAAATATTTGTTATACCATCAATGAAGGTTGTAATAGAAAAAGAATGAAAACATTAATCACAGTAGTGATTAGCCGACATAACATGGGCACCAATTTATTTCACTGAATTATAGGTGGTGGGAAATAAAATTGAAATGTGATATTCAATTAGAAACATGACACTAAAGTATTTACATTATTATGGACTAATCATTCATATATTCATAAAGGGGGCGAGGGTAATGTTGAAAAGGAAAATAAATTAAGAGAGGTAGTTTGAGTAAATTACCTCTTGAATATCCCCTCCTTGAAAGACTCTTGAAAACATTGGATTTGATCTTTTGGTGAATCCAGAAGTAGTTGGAGGTGGGAAATGTTTTTATTAGTGGTTTGGGTAGATATGTTATGATATAAAATTATTTTTTTGTTGGAATGGTAAGGTGTTTGTTGTTATTTATACTTTAGGAGAGGTGAATCAAAGTGATTAACTGATTTATTCTTTTATTAATAAAAGCTAACCATATGGAAGAGTAATTAAATTCCACGACATTTAATTGTAATTAACGTTTTATATTATCTATATGGATGATACACACCTCAATCACCATTTAAATGTATTATTTTTTAGGTATGTTAAACTTTTAACTTTAACCCTTTCCAAAAGTTTATATTTACTACGGTAAATAATTTTTTCACCCCAGTTATTTTATATATACAAAACATATATTTACTTTAAAACTGAATTTTTACTATATTACTGAAAATATGGAATCTATTTTACATAATTTAATTCACATAATTTGGAAAAAAATACTTAAAAATAATTCTACAAAATAAACTAAAAAACATGTTTTTAACGAGAAATGTTCAATATTTTAAACTTTTTTATATCTAATATAAATTTTAAATTTATTAGAATTTAAAAACTGGATTAAAGGAACAAATAATTATCGAAATATAGTTTAAAACCTATTAAAATATCTTCTAAAAATAGAAATAAATTGGATGTAATATATTTTTGAATTAAAACATAGTATTTTCAGTATTCATTAGAATATGAATTTTATCATAAAAATAGCAAAAGCATATCCAAAATAAATTAATACATCCATATTACAAAGAAAAAGTTTATTTTTGAAAATATAAATTATTTATGTTTCAATACTATATTTTTAATGGGTTCCCCATAAAATGGATGCAAACGTGTATTTTGTTAAATATACTTCTTCTATCCCAAAAATAGAATTTATTCTTATATAATTTCTAGAAAACAAATAAGATGAATTTTAAATATTATATATAATATATGACAGATATATTTCACTAATAATTAACATAATTAGAGTTTTTTTATAATCTAACTAATTTTTATTTAAATAGTTATTTCTAAGAACACATCATTTATATTCAATTGGTTTTTTAAATTCATAAATCATTATTTAACAAAAAAAATTTTATATAATCACTTATAAACAGTATTTTCATAATATAGTTAGTCATTTTCATTCCCATTATTCTAATGGATATGTGAAAACTCTGGTATTAAATAATAAAATTATGTTGTTCATTTAAGATAAATGTGGTGTATAATATATGTTATCAAACATAGTATTTCCTTTAAAAAACACAAGAGGTAACACCCCCCATATTTTGTAATTTCATACTCTCAATTTGAATTTTGGGTTGAAAACTATGCCATGGATTTTAAAAATTCCATAATTGTAATCCCACATTAGAAAAAGGATTGACTAAATTTAAACTAAAAAAGAATGAAACGGATGTACAAAGTTCAGCTGAGATAATAGATACTAGGGTTCCGGGATGGAAAACAATGATATAGAAGAGAAAAGTAATGAACAATTCGTAGGGACAATAACTGAAAACATTTTTTTTTGGAAAAAGGTGACAATCACAATACTAAAAATTTGTTATGGCTTAAACCTTTATTGACACCATATTTGGAAAAGTAAACATAAAATGTTTTTTTAAGATACTTTTTCAAAATGACGTGGAATAAATTTATATCGTTGACTAAGAGCATAAATAAATTAATTAATTGTTTGGTAGGTTTTAATACTTTAATCAATTTCTACCACAAACTCTTATTTTCTTCATAATGATAATTATTCAAGAATAAATTTCTATTTTTACCCAAAAAACACTGGAATAAACATATAGAGAATCACATAATCCACAAAATATTAACAATATATTCATCATTTCCTGAAGCAATTACCATAACAAAAAAATTAGGATAAGATCAAAAAATTTCCCTATAATAATTATCCATTGTTTTGTGAAAGACTACTTTTATTCTCCAAAATCTGAAGTAATACCCACTGTTTAATGTAGAATATTTGATAAATAATTGTCCTCAAAATTTATAAAAATAATACAAACTAAATATGAAACCTAAAAAAAGTGAGGATATTATAACATTTTCGTCCAAGATAAATTTTGACATTTATCTCTAAATAAAATCAATCACTCTTAATGTCTCATAGAAAAATAGTAATTTCCAAAAATAACTAGAATCACTAAAACTTTATAATAGAAAAATAGAATCTTATAAAATAAAATTAAACCATTATAACTATAATAAAATCCCATTGTACTTTATTTCCTTCTACATATAGGGTTCTAAAAAATGAACTTCTTCTAAAATATTAATTATAATATAATTCCCTAAATAATTATCTAATTCAAAAAATATCCATTTGAAATAACATAAGCTCTTGAATTCCAATTCTTTTTTTCAATCAACTTATTTAACTAAAAATAAAAAGTCATGCCAACTAGGGAATCCATGTAGATAATTTGAAGGCGATTCACCTTTACTGTCCTTTGGTTATGTGTTAGATTCTCGCAACCTTTCGAGATGCGACACGTTTTCACCCATCAAGAGGGTTTTCCTTTTTCGAAAAATATATTATTCTGATAAAAATCCTAAATTAATATAAAAATATAAAAACTTAACATAACATAATTTAATGTCAATATTTATATCATGTAATTAATTTTTAATCTCAGAATATAATATCCCTTGATTACCTCAAAATGAAATATCATATAAATTATAAAGGTTATTTATACATTTAAAATTATGTCAAAAATAGAAAAAATAATTATTAATCAAATAAAATATTCTCATAAAAAATATTAGGGTTACATATACTAGAAAAATTTGTCCAATGTAATCCCATCATTAAATGAGAATTAATACTTTTAAGTATTTTATCATCTATATACCTAACATAACTCTCTAATCCCTTATATGTATAATTCTTATTCAATAAGCATTATTCATGTTCAACAAACAACATTTTTTCATTTTATATCACAATAAATAATCCCTACAATCAAAAACATGATTCATGCCTTATGATTATATATCACCAAAGCATTTGTCATGAAATAATCCATACCCTTCATATGACATTTTCAATTTCATCATATTTATTTGGAATGTAATAATGTATTGAAATATGTATATTTTTATGGTCCTCCTAATACCATTCAGGAGTAGTCTTTGTAAGACATCCATTTTTATAATGAACAGACTCTCCACATTAATATATTTCAATTGATAACCTGAAAAGAACTTTATTCACTTTCCTAGAGTCCATTTGACACGTCCTCTTTCCTTAACAGGTTAATTCTCTATTACATTCATTTAAACTTTTATAACACCTTCCCATCCATTTAAAACATTTTCTTATGTGTTTTCATCCACATAATTAACACACAATTTGATGAATATTATTAACATTATGATAATTATTACCTAAACTTGCACAATGATTCATTTCTCTCATATATTATGCATTAAAAAATTAGTAATTTCAAGATGTTAATCATTACTCATGATATTTTTTCTGAATAACCAAGAGAGTTATCATTGTATATGTAATTTAATTGGTTGATTATTCATAGAACCACCATATTTCCCTTCACATCAATTTTACTTTTGTGCCTTCTAGATCTAGGAATTTACTAAAACAAAAATGGATAGTGTGATTTCATCGATAAAATCATTTTATACTATCTTTTGGAGAATATAAACACTTAAATATACGTATTCATTATATATCAAACACATTCAAATTATCTAAAACCATTAAGACTCATTATATTATGAAAATAATTTTAGTTAGATAGATCATTTTACTTATGCATAAATATCATCCTAACCTCTAAAGATTCCTAAACCTTTCTCAAATATATCATATAAGAACACAACCTTAAGAATTACTTAATTAAGAGGTATGTTAATAACTAGAATTTATTTCACATTGAGGATATTTTAAATTTTATATATTTAGAGTATTATGACATAAATCATGTATAACAACTGAAATATTACAAAGTAGACAATCCTAATCATTAACCATTTTTTTCATAAAACAAAAAAAAAAATTTATAGAAATTTGATTTTGATTACATGTTTGAACATCATTAAATTTCTTTGATCATAACCCGGACTATATTCTTTTTTAAATCCGATGGAAAACATTTGAAAACATGGTATTATATTAAAAATCTCATTAAGGGAAAAAGATATGAAATATGTTAAGTCTTGAGAACACATATAAACAATGATTTCATTATCATAACATAATACTTTTCAACTTTAAGATTTTGTAAATAATTATTACTGAATATAATCTCATTGAATACACTTTTTTGTTACCAAATATTACAACAAAACCCATAGAATACACATATAACTAACTAATTTTTCTTGGGAAATAATTATACCTAATTGAAATTACCATACGATAAACATCCACACATATCACTTTTACAAATGGAATAGTCATACGACTAATTTCCATACCCAATGTGTTGGGGGTTTTAACATAAAAACAGATCCTTGGTTTATCACAAAAACAACCCATATTTATTTTATTCTCTAACCAACCATTTATGGTTTATCATGTAACCACCCATAAAATGTCCTAGTACCATTATATAATAATTACATATATATGATTACAATTATAAATATTTCACTCAAAAAATTCTTTTACAATCACAAAAACTAATTTAAAGATATTAATATATAAAATACAATTTAAAAACAATTTTCAATCCCAAAAAATCCAAAAATGTGACAAGGTATTTTGATTCATTTTAATATACATTATGTAATATATAGGAATACATGTATAAAATAATGGTTACAATGGCAGAGATTTCATTGTTTCCACATAGGATTAAAAAACATCCCTTTTGTCATATTGTAAAGAAAGTAAAATCATTCATATAAAAATATTCCTTTTGGAATCCATTAAAATATATACATTAAATTTCATGTATAATCATTTTATATCCATATAAATAAATATTGGAATTAATATCATGATGAAATTATTTTATAATTATATGTTTAAATTTTCACGGAGTCTCACAATACTTCAAAATTTTAAATCATAATCTAATATAATTAATACATTTACCAAAACAATAGTTAAAAATATTATAGATATGATATTTTTATTAAATTTCATATTGGCTGTAAGTAAACCTAATAAATGAATACATTTTCTTATTATCATGAAATTCCTCAATAAATGAAGATTGAGATGAAGTCTCTTACCAAGATCATTTTATTAATAAAATAGTTAGATTTTTGTACATGATATATCCAAATAAAAAAAGTTGAAAAAATTAATATATAAAAAATACATTTTACACATAAGAGTTGAATTATATTTTCACGAAGTAGAAGTTTAACCCAAAGAATGGATGTTTGGTTAAAAAATTCCCTAACCTTGAGTTTGATGTATCGCGTTTTTCCCTATTATTTGTTAATAATAAAAATTGGATAATTGAAAATTGAATCAGAAAAATTTATTTTTTTACAATTACTTTTATATCATTAATTACCATGTTATAGTAATTATTTAGTTATTTGAGCTCAAGTCGGATGTTTTGCCAATATTATATACTCAAGTCATAAATGAACATTGTTTTATGTCATTGGTACATAGGATAATAATTCCTTAATATACATAATAAAAAAATGATATAAACATCACATAAATTAAATATATATACATCTATAATAATTATTGAAGATAAACTAAATCACTATTCATGGAGATGGTAGGCTGTACATACGCATGAATGTTATTTTTGTTATTCCTGTCATATTAAAAGTAATAAAATTAATTGACAAGTACCTAAATATAAATAATATAAATAAAGATTAAATAATATTTATTTTATATCTTATATTTTTAATAAATCAATATTTAATAAATTATATATGATTTTTGTAAAATCACATCATTATGTAAAGGTGGTAGTCCACATGTCTGCAAATGAGGTTTTTGTTTATCACCAATAGAGAAACCATGAATTTCGGTTTTATATAACATTTAATGAATAGTAAATAGGTTATAATAAATATAACATAATATTATTTGACAATATGAATAGTTTTAAGACCAGCCATGAAGACAGAAATGGAAAAATAATCAAACACATTGTTAATGGAGGTGATTCACCACCTAAACACGGTTAATTTTCTTTATTTCATTGAATAAAAGGATGTGAGAATTTAAATTGACATTTGATATTCAATTTTAAAAAAATTATAATATATAAATGATTATGGAATAACTATGTATTTATGGATGATAGAGGTGAAGATAAATTAGAAAAATAAAAGAAATTAAGAGAGGTACTATGAGAAAATTACCTCTTCAATATCCCCTCCCTGAATGACCCTTGGGGACATATGATTTTTTATTTTTTGTGATAATATTAGAACATTAAAGTGGGGTGTGTGATTAGGATCGGTTTGGGTAGAGATTTAAGGAACTACAAGGAATTTTGTTAAAAAAATCAGAGGTGAGGGTTGTTATATATACTAGTGGAGAGGTTGGTTAAATTGATTAACATAATTATTATTTTATAATAAATGTAAACTATATACTGGTGGATTTAAATTACATGAATTTTCATGTAATTAATGTTTTATAGTCTCATTTGGGTCGATACAAACTTCAAACAAACATTAAATGTTGTAGTTTTTATGTATATTATACTTTTAACTTATTAAAAAATATCTTATCAAACATTCACATTTAAAATGGTAAACAATTTTTATTGTAGGAAAATTTATTATATCAAGAAATTAAATTGTTATTAAAACATAATTTAAACGTTTTCATTCCATATATGGAGACAATTTTACAAAATTAAAATCACAAAATTGGGAAAATCATATTTGAAAATAATTCTATATACAAAACTAAAAATGGGTTTTTAATGTGAAATGATAAGATTATTAAATTTTTTTATCTAACATAAATTAAAAATTTATTCCAATGAATTAATATTTTTTAAATTATTTTTCTTATCTATATATAATTTATAAACTATTAAAATGATATGATAACAAGGGAAATAAATTATTCAAAAAAGTATTTTGAATTAAAAGACATCATTTATTCACTATTCATTAAGTATTAAATTTAAAATAAAAATAACCAAAAATTATAAAAAATTGATTTTTTTTTATGTACTTATTCATTAAAAGATGTTTATTTTTTCAAATATAACTTATTAATTTTTCATAAACTGGATTGTTAATTGATTTTCACTCAAAATCTAGAAAACAGTTTTTTTAATACTTCTTTTATCAAAAAGATGATTATTTTCATATACAATGTCTATAAAACATATAAGATAAATTTTAAACATCACATTGAACATATTATATATATTTTTCTTTAATTAAATCTACATTGGGTAATTTTTTTAAAAAAATACTTATTTTCATATAAATTGTTTTTAAAAAACACATCTGTTATTTAATTGGTTTTTATTTATTTTACTAATTAAATTTGTACGAAATGATTGATTATATAAAAATGTGTAAACTATATTTTTATAATATAGTTAATTCTTCTAATTACATATTTTTTAATGGCTATTTTATAATTATTATGTTATGTCATATAATTTAGTTGTTTAATTAAGCCAATTGTTGTGTATCAGTAATGTTATCAGTCATAATGTTTCCTTCAAATATGCATGGGATGTTACACTGATGGATTATTCATAGGTTATAAAATGCACATGTATCCTTCATGTGACCATTTTTAGGTCTCTCAATTTAGTATCTCTTTGAAGATTATGTGATCTGTGAGTTTATGCCACCATTTCTTCGTTTCTTTTGTGGGAAAACAATACACATATTAAGGTACTTCATCATTCTTATATTTTATGATTCTCTTTGAGAATGTGTCAAACAATATAACGACATAAAATTAAATGAATACAATTTATAATAAAAAATAAATTATTAGACATAACACATAATTAATTATCAATCCATTCTAGATAAAATTAATTTACAGGATTTAATGTGCTTTAAAAATATTCTTTTCGAATTCTACTAAAATAAATCTAAAAAATTTGTTAATTAAATTTATTATGATAAAGACAAAAAGAAAACATAAATTTATTTTTTCGAGAAGATATTTTATACCTTCAAATGGATTTATTTTCATTTCTTAATTATTGATTACTAATTAATTCATTATTAATTTTTTCCAAAAAAATGTTTATAAGATTAATTATATGAATTAATTTACAAATAATATTAATTTACCGTTAAATATAACATACATGATAAATTTTTTTCTAAATATAATATTTAAAAAAATTAAATTAGGATCAATAGTATTTTGTTAGTTTAATATATCTTATATTAATAATAATATTTCCCTTAAATACCATAAAACGTGATTCATTGATTAATTTATATTAATTATTCCCAAATTTTCAATGTTTCATTTAAATAAAACCATTGAATAATTCAAATTTTACAAATAGAAATATTTCATCAAATTTCAAGTAGATTCAATTAATATAAAACATTTCATCATTCCATTATTGTACATGTTAATGTAATTTAAAATAGTTATTTTTCATAATGAAATACCACATTCTATGGTTTTTTCTTATGTTGAGTGAAAACTGAATTACTGTCGGGTTAATTTGGTAATTTTATCATCTAAATTTGATATTTAAATAATATGTTAAATACATAATATAAAATGTATAGAGTAATAATAAATTTATTATCATATTACAAAGTATTAAGAATATTATAATTTAGGATACCTTACTTATATGAGATAGTGTTTTATTTAATTTTTCTTATAGTTAGTATGGACAACCAAAATATGAACATACCATAATTAAGGGATATTATTATTATGAATGCTATTTCTTTTATAATAATATCATTAATATAGAATAATAATTATACTTACTATATTTATGTTTGTGAAAATGATTTTATGTGGTTTTTTATAAATAATTAAATTTTAATGAAAAATGGAAAAGGTTACATCAAGGAAGTAGTCATTCTAACAATGCTTAATTATCATTTAAATTTCCAAAATAATGGGTGGGAATGATAGTGGATTATAATTTGTATCCTAATTTACATAATTATATTATATAATTTGAATTTATTATTCAATTCCACCCTTATAACCAATTAATATTGGAAGTTGATAAAAAATGATGATGACCATTTTTGGAGAATGTAGTCCACCCAAATTTATGATTGATGTTCATTTTTAAAGGTGATTTTAATATGAGGAAATATGCTTACATATGTTGAGCAAGAGATATAGTTCAGTAAATAAAAATCATTGAAGGGAATCTTTGGTTGGTTTTAATTTATAATTCTATATGTATGTGTTTATTTTATATGGAATAATTTTTCCAATTTTATAAGTATAGAAAAGAATTCATTTTTAAAGCCCATTATATTTCTTCAACTCAATGACACTGTAAAATTTTTGTTTCATTAAAAATCGAAAATAATGTAATGTAGGGTTATATAATGTCAGTAAATCTTCTTCTAATTTTCTTTAAATAGATTAATTATATATATTTTCATTTATTTGTATATTTTTTACTTTTACCCATTTTAATTTTTAACATGGTAATGAATTTTCACCATAAAAATATATTATTTAATAAAAATATTTAATTACCCCTCACACAAAATTAGGGTGTAATAAAAATAAAACTTTTACCCACATAATCTTATTAAATTTATACTTATGAAAAAATTCAGTTTTAAATAATGTAATTTATTTTGTTAAAATAATTTAGAGAAATAAGATATTTTAACAATTATATTTTTTTTATGTTATATAGAATTGATCACATTTTAAAGAGTGATAATATATTTTTTTAATATTTTTAAACATCACAAAAATTTAATTATACGAAATATATAAATTTTATTTGTTAGATAAAAATTACCCTACACTAGATAAATAATTCATTTAAAATATCATGTTAACAATTCTCCTGTTTATAAAGTGTATTCTTAATTATCATAATTTTATGAAAAAAATAAATATTTTACTTCATTAATAATATGGCAAAAATTATCTAAAATATGATATCCAATTTTTTATATTTAATTTCTAAAATTCTTAGAAATATATATTTAATATTAGGAATCAAAATAAAATTATACTAAAATATTACATTTGTTTGAAAACATTAAACAATGTTTCTATAAATAGAACATTTTATTTTTAAATGATTCATTATCATTATAAATATTTAACTTCTATCAAAATGTATTGAAAAAAATTTATGTTGTTCTTGTATTATGAAAATGCCAAAAAATTAAACGGTTTTTAAAAAATCTGTAATTTTCAATGTTCTCATAAAAATTAATTATTTTCACAAAAACTATCAATATATCATAGTATAATGTTTTTACATTAATTGGTAAAATGATATTTATTTTAAAAAATTCACATTATTTTATCAATAAATATAACTTTTATAGAAATACATTATATATATATACTAAAATTCTACAGAAAACTGGAATTTTATAAATAAGTTATTCTAAATTATAATTTTTAATGAATTTATATTTGACAACTGAATTTTATCTATAGTCGGTATTATTCCCATTATAATTTTATTATCTAATATGTAATTGTATTTTTCCCCTCTATAGATAATGTTATTAAACATAGTGTTAATATAGAAAAATATATTCAAAAATTATGATGTGTAAAAAGAGTGCATCATTTAGGATTACATATAATAAGTGGACCATTCATCTGAATGACTCATAGATTTGAAAATGGAGGTAAATTTACTGAAATACTTTGCATTGGTGGACATGGTACCTATATAAAATATTTTTCTCTAATGATATATAATATTGGGTTATACATGGTTACCATAACATTCTATGATATATGATCATCATTATCAACAGAATTCATGACTTAGTAAATATTGACTTTTTTTATTGGTGGAGGATAACTAGTTGGGGTGTCTTCTTGGATTCCAAAATTCTATTGCCAAAATAAAACATGATTTAAATGGATAACCCCAGTGTGAATACCCATGTATTGTATCTCAAGAGGCCATGGGGTGTTCTATGTGAATGGGACTCATAAGTTGGATGGTAAGGGATATAGTGTCTTGGTATGGTATTTTTTCTAACCATTTATAAACAATTAATGGATTTGATTTGATACAGAACATATATGGATATCTTATATGATGTGTAATAAGAAATTTCTATGACCCCTAGTTTTGGACACCGAAGACGTGATACTTAGTTTTTAGTGAAGTTAATGGGTTCTCAATATAACGTAATCAGTTCATGTGTTCCCATTTATGATTACATAGTGAGTAAATAAGGGTTATAATACTGAATCGAGGTGGAGGAGACATAATGCATCTTACAAAATTTCATTTTCAAAGAAATAGTGAGGTGGAGTTTATTTTTGTGGAATCTAAGTACATGGTAGGTAATAATTTTGGTAGACATGGAACAAACTCGTTATGGTAGATAGGGAACCCCTATGTTTAATTTTGTTCATTTGGAATCACCTCATAAAAAGGTTGATTGATTATGGTCTCAGTGGTTTTGGAGGAAGTGTTATCACATGTAATGACTATAATCAGTGAATAAAATATATATAATTCATATAAATACTTTTATGATTATAATATACTCAAAAATTATTTTATAAGGAATAAAATTTCTGAGTGAATTCATCAAGTTCTCAAATGTTTTAGGTGATTTAATTTTCTCATATTAGACGATTAGGGTTCTTATATAGCTAATAATAATTACCTATATAGATGAACCTTGATGACCATTTACAAAATTCCATTACATAAAGAAATCCTTGGCATGCACTTCAATGTATATAAAGCATGTTTTAACATGGGTAGATTGAGAACTAGTTCCTGATATATTAAACAAAAACAATAATCATTATGGTTTCATGGAGAATAATCCTCCTATAAGGGACTAGGCTCTAAGGACATGTTTCAAGTTGTATTCTACCCAATTTAAAAAATATTTTTCAATTTGAGAGATTATTAATATTTTATCTCTAATAACATTTACTCACAATAGATATCCATGAATACTGAGCTATAAATAAAATTACACAAAACAAATTGATTAATTATTTAGATCCTATAATACCAAAATCCACCATCTATTTCATGTTCCTTCCTTCTTTGTTTGAATTATCCTTCATGAAAAAAATCCTAATCTATTTATAATGATATAGTACACTAAATATCTATTTTATTGTACATTATGTGTTTTAGAATGAATAATTTTTTATAATATGGATCATGGTATGTTTTAGACAATATGAATGATTTAAATTTGAGGAATTTGGGATGTATTTATTATATGAGGTAAATAGTGTTTTATTTTATGGAATTACAATTTCAATAACTCAAACCCTCTCTGTAATATGAAATTTCCAATATCCCTCACATTATTATAGGTGGTATGATCTTATATAAAATTTGTGTTCTACAATAGTGTTGTTACTGCTATAATCACGGAATGTGACATGATCCTTAGTAAATAGTTTTCCACCATCAATGCAAATAATAATAATAATTTCTTCACATTGTTTATTTTGAATGAATAAATCATGTTACTTTTATGATTTGTCTTCGATCAACATTTATTTATTTATGGTCTTTTTCTTATTTGTTAAATAGGGTATAGTCTTCCCATGTTATATATTTTTACTCAATACTAGTCAGTATCCTTAGATGTATGGGGAGGCACTCCAGAGGTCCTGAAGAAAAAAAACAAGGGTCACTGACATGTGGAACCAAGTTCCATACATAACAAAGTGGAATCAAAGGAGTTTTTTATTTTTATTCCTTTTGTATTAAAATTTTGGTGGTTATATGTGATATTAGGATGTTTTGGGTATTGGTCATGAGCTCGTTCATGGGATCTGATGACCCATGTTCAGGGGTAGAACCATGTACACATGATGTGATGGAGGTTATTGATTTATTCTATTATAGTTTAATATTATTTCAATATTAGTGATGCAGTTTTTGTGTACTGTTAATAATTTGTTTCATGTTTTTTCAATTTTATGAAAAAATTAAATGTGGTTTTTTTTATAATGAATCATTTTATGCACTCAAGACAAATTTTAATATGCATTACATTTGGAACACCTGAAACATTAGGTTTTGTGATGAATTGTTTAAATGAAGAAAATTATTTTCTAGATTCTGTAATTTAAAAAGAATGGTTACTAATTTGAAATTGTAAAATTGAAATGATGTAAAATATTGTTAATTAAATTGATAAAATAGTTTTCTAATGAAAATTTTGAATTATGAAAAATTGTATTATATGTGAACCATGACCAACATGAGGTATGGTTTAGGGTAGTGATAGGGCCCTAATTTTGACCTTGAGATAGAATATGGGGTAATGAGTTGTAATGGAGGTATTGAATCACTCTTGTAATAGTGTGTTACTTTTTTGTTATGTTTTATAATATGTGTTTTTGTAATTATAGTGATATTTCATTATAATGAAACTTCTTGATAGGATAACCTGAGGAAATGGTTGGAAATATGCCTCTAGTAATTGAACCACATGCATCGATAGTTTCTAGGGAGGAAGATGGAGGAAGTTCAATTAAGTCATTTATCATTTTATGTGGTTCTTATATTGAGAATGAGTTCCTATTGTGTAAATTATTTTCAAATGTACATGGGAGTTCCAACTGAAACACCCTCAGACATTTACAGGATTTGGTGGACTTAAGGATTCATATTACAAGGTTGAGTCTATCCAGATGATCTTTTTACACCTAGAAACTCTTATTGAGAATAGTGTAAAACTGGATTCATATAGGTTACTCGGTCAATAAAAGCAATAGTTGGAAAATTAGTATTAATATGTATAACTAGATAATCTGGAGTGGAATGTATTTTAGGAAACGTTTGTTGATAAATTTTTACTTGATATTCTCAGGATTGAGAGGGAAGTAGATTTCATGAGGCTAACCCTAGGGACAATGTCTATTTTAGACTATGATGGTCTCTTTATAAAATTTTAATTATTTTTTCTAGAATTAGTAGGACACGAGGTGAATATATTGTAACATTTTAAGGATGAGATTTAATGTAAAATTACGTCATAGGATAACATCTTTCTGATGACCAAGTTTTCAGTTGTGATGAATCAGACTTCCATACCTGAGGGGAACCTGGATGTGGCTTCCAACAAAAGAAATGTGATTTTTTTTCTGGTTGACCATGATGTACAAATTTTGAGATTATGAAGTTCAAATTTAAAAATTTATTCCCTAGTTATTGAAATAATAGTGGTCAAGGGGTAGGATCAGTCACTTAGAACATTACATGATTATCCAACCTCCAGTGTGTTACTATGGGACACATTCAAAGGTAATGTTACCAACCATCAGTAGATAGTTGATCTTGTATAAGGATGGGATATCTATAGTGGATCATTATTAACTCCTGACTAAGGGGGAATGAAAGAGGATATTTGGATAATTAGAGTGTTGGATGAGGAATTAAAACCCATATCAAAAGGTTTGTTATATTTCTATGGGTCGTGGAGTTAGAGGTAGTGGATGAAGAACTTTTCAGTAAGAGAACACATATCATTAGAGTGGTGTATCATAAGATACTCGTACAATAAAATACTAAAGATAGGAAGGGCAGTTTCATGGAGTTTCATCTAAACATTTTTATAGCTATGAAGGCCCATCACAAATCATATGTACTACTATTTAAGAATATATGCTTTCTATTTCATAATTTTTTTTCTAGTGGCCATATTTATTTTATATCTTAAAAACATGAAATTTTTTTTGTCTGGAAGTGGATTTTGTGAGAGGGATTATGGTGATAATACACTATTGGGTGTATGGTTGAGAGACATCATTTTGTTCCAGGTGTATTCTATCGAGTTTTGGTAGTATCATTTTCCATGGATTCTCCTAAATTCATTATATTTGACACTTTTGTTGGGTATTGTTTGTGGACTTGTTAGTATCATACCTATCCGACATAGATTTTTTCAAGAAGACAGTGACTTTTATAATTACCAATGATAACAAATAAGGTCATCATGAAGAGTCAGATATCTAGGTAGGTCGTGTATGTCTAGTTCATGAGAAACAAGAGGATATCACAACCATGGTTTCTAGTCTATTTCCAGATGATGGGTTTTTGAAAATATATGAATTTCTTCAAATATTGGACTAGTTATATTATGGGTTTCCTGATTATTTACCTAGGATTTCACAATAGAGGGAAGATGTGTTTATGATTGATCTCATTCTTTAAGATTGCCATATTATATGACACTATATAAAAAAAACTAACAGAAATTTATTAGATTAGGATTCACCATTAAGAGAATATGGATAAATGATATTTTCATCCATGAACATCTCCTTGTGGTTCTCTAAGCATTTTTTATAGAATTATTATGGTACATTGAGTTTTTCTTTTGACTAATGGATGTTGAATTGGATGATATTGAACAACTGATATACTATTCTATATATTGATGATCTCATTTAAAAGTAGATAAGTCATTATATTCTCTCCATAATTATCTTGAGGTTAGGTTATCATCAGTTGATACTTCAACATTCTAATATACAACAGAAAAATTTCAGAATAATGTATGGTATTTATGAGATTATCTTAAAGTAGATCAGGTATAAGAACTCCTTAAAGTGTTTATATAATTTTTTATGAAAATATTCAACCTGTAACTAGAATAATGTATGGTTTTTTGTGGAAGAAATATTGGAATTCCTTATGACACAGTGAGACCATTCACTAAATCTTGACACCAATTGCAATACACTAATAAATAATACATTACACACTAAGATATCTATGTCTCAATTATATATCAATCACGTACATTTTTTGGTCAGATCATCTTAGTGGAAGGTGTGTACGTATACCTAGAGAAGGTGCATGTTATTGATTTGTGGGAGAAAACAATAATTTTATTCATATCCATAGCATTATTCATTTAGTGGGTTATTATCAATGGATAATACTGTGATTTTAAAACTTTGAATAACCTATATCAGTCTTGAATAAAATGTAATAATGTTTTAATTTTCTAATATTGTGATAATTCATTCCATGAGTTGAAGAAGTTCATTGATTATTATTTTATCTTGATCCTACCCAAGGAAGTTGAGGATTAAAATGTTTCATGGGATGCATTTGGGATAGGACATTGAGAAATGATGATAATAGGGGATCAATGTGGGGTGTATAGTTCATATTAGTTTAGGAAACATGACAAGTACTACCCTGCACATAACCTCTGGTTAACTGTTGTTTTTTATTCAATGAATATTAATATGCATTGTCTGTTGGTAAATAATTTTAATGTGAATACAAATAACAATAGTTTAAAGTATATATTTAAAAAATGGGATTTGAATCTTCATGAAAAAAATTGGGATGAGTATATAAAGTATTATTATTTTTTGAGGGACTATACACATGGTAAGGTTAATAGTGTTGGTCACAATTTTACTAGGAATTGTTAGAATCAGGTAGATCAAATTTATAGTTCTAAGTGAATGATAATGGATTGGATGGATGATATAAATATGGTTTTCAAGTTATTTTGGTCATATTTTTCCCTCGTATCTGCATTAGTTGAGTCTAATCTTTAGAGGTGGATTAGAGAGAGATAATATCAGGATAATTAGTGATTTCCATGAAGGAAATCCTTGAAGGTGGTAAGACACGTTATGATTGGGATATTATTGAGGATGAGATAATCCATTTTATGAATTTTTTGATGTAACGATGTGTATGTGATAGGTGATGTAGTGATAATTTCATGAATTGATGTGGTTGGTGTGACGGGGATTGTCCAAAATGTACCGTGAACTATGTTGATAGTACTAGTGGCCAGGTGTGGAAAAAGAAGAATTCTAGGTATGTAACATGATGCTACACCATTCAATAAGATAATGGAAATCATGAATAACATGGTTGTCTTCTATGACTATTTACTATTCCATAATTGATGTTCTATAAAGACAATATAGTTCATGTGTCAATTTGTGGAGGATGCCTCAGAAGGGTGATATTTTTTGGGGGATTTTGGATCAAATTTTGAATCTTGCACATTTTTTTCCTATATATGATACTTTGTTCATGAATCATTTGGGAAAAATATACATTTGAGATATATATTTTCTACATGGGGGTTCCACATAGTACCATATCAGACCCTGACTCACATTTCACTATATGTTTCTAGACATCCATATAGAAAACACTTTGTACAAAGGTATTACTTAGTATATCATTACACCCATAGACATATGTGAATTTGGAACATACTATATATGTTTGGGAAGATATAATACATTGTTGTGATATTGAATTTGAATGGTCATGGTAGAATCACCTAGAACACATTTAGTTATGTTATAAAAACTGTATTTTGGTGACTATTCATATGATGAAATATGCAGAACTTTGTAGTAGGAAATTTTGATCAACAGAATGAGAGATGGAGGTAGGTGAGTTAGATATGTTGGGATATATTTCCATAAAGGAGATGTAGAATCAGGTCTAGTCAATTCAGAAATGTATGGTTATAGCTCGACGTAGACAAATGTTGTTTGTTGATAGACATAGATGAAGCCTTGAGGTTACAGTCGGAGATCCTGTGTTCCTTCGGGTGTATCTTATATTGGTCCACATTAAGATTACAAGAATGGTCAAGTATGTGCCAATGTTTGTCAGACCTTTTGAGGTTGTGGATAGATTAAGTCTAATGGGATACCAATTGGCTCTTCAACAGATGTATAGTTCTTTGGATTATTTCTTTCATGTGTCCTAACAATAGCAGTATCCACCCTATCCTACTCATTTCATCAATCTGGATAATTTTTATCTTATATCGATGTGTCCTTTATGAATAATATAACACTTATTGTAGATAACAATGAGTTGGAGATGCTAGGAAATACTCGATCGATAGTTCAAAAATTGCGAAGAGATAATTGTATGCAGGAGGTAACAAGGGTAGAGAATCAGGTTTGTGGGATAAATTACTAGATCATTTTATCTCAGAATCATAATGGCTCTTGGGAGTATAGCTTGAGGACAAGCTGTTATAAGGTAGGGAGATTGTAAGATCCTAACATTTTATAGAGATTCCTAGTTCTCACTTTTATGTAATATTTTAACTTTTTATGATCATACAATTATATGGTTTTACATTGGGTATACATTGAGTGAAACATGATACATTTCGCTATTTTTTAGAAGAGTTTTAGGTTGTTCACGGTTGGCAAATGATTTTCCCAAAACAAGTGCTCACTCCCTAGAAACCAATGTGTTTCCAAATAGAGGTAAATCACATGATTGGTTTATGGTTTTTCAAACTATGCACTCTCTTATTATATATTTTACACCCCTAATAATCGTTTCATAGTTACGTTACACAATTTGGAAACGAGAACGCCCTCAACCTAAGAAAAAATGAGTGTGATTTTTTATCCACCCATTTTTTTAAATAATTTCCAAAACCCTCTAGTATTAACCTCCATTCATAACTAATCATCCTTGCACCTTTTTTATCTGATTTAAAGAGATAATAAACAGATTATTAGGCCTCTCTAAACTCATTCTTGATTTATAATTGTTCTATCTAATATATCTGCACCTCTTAGGGAATGTAATCTCTTACTGTATTGTTTCCCATCAC
Source organism: Viscum album (assembly GCA_963277665.1). Lineage (NCBI taxonomy): Eukaryota > Viridiplantae > Streptophyta > Magnoliopsida > Santalales > Viscaceae > Viscum > Viscum album. Next base: position 1,949,056,138 of record OY728136.1, on the reverse strand, counting down.
TTTCGTCTCACTTTTAGGATGATGATTGATTTTTTTATTCACCATTGTTATTGGATTTATATCAAGGTTTTGTTCTATAATGATCTATTTGATTTAGTTTATAGTATTTGGTTCTATATCTCATTCTTCATTGTGATCTTGATCTTTCAATTTCAATTTTGGGAAATATTATTTTGAAAACATCCATCAATGTAATTATTGTATGTGGTAAATTTATCCATTAAAAAATTCATGATTTAAATTAAAAATATGTTATTGTAATATTTCTGAAGAAATTATAGAAATTTATCATTTATTTAGATTAGATTTATAGGTAATTGATTAATTATTGTATATTCTAATAGACTGATTAAGGGGGTTATGAAATTGGTCAAATGATTGGAATTTTGAATTGGTTAATAAATTTGATGTTGAATTGTTTTGTAAATGGGAATTAAGGTATGGTTGGATAAACCTTAAATGTTTAAGGGATTGTATTATTAAATACGTATAAAAGGTTTAAGGATGATTTTTCATATTCTTCCATGAGAATTAAACTTATTTACCATGCATTTGAAAAATGTAAAAAGGTATACATTAATGATAATGTTTGATTATATAGTTAATGATTCTCAACATTTTTGTATATGAAATATTGATATATGTGATATTTTGATTAAGTGATATATATTTTTTGTAAATGTTATGATACCTCAAAATAACACTTGTGATTGACTTATATAGGTTTTTCAGAAATGAAATGACCCATCCAAATCCCATATATGAAAAAAGTGTGTTTTGAGTCCTAGACTGATTCGTTAAATAACCTTGGGGAGATAGACATGATGTTATAGGCCCAAAATTTAGGCATTAGACTATGGTTCCAGTAGACATCATATGAATTGAAATTAAATTGATAATAGAATCCCATTTTAAAATGAATTTTGATTCCCTATGTGATTTTCTTTATACCCTTTCATTCGGTGAAGCAAGTATTTATGGTTCAACATTCATCATGAATCCATGTAATATGTGTGATTAATTAACGAATAATGATATGTGATAACTATTTATATTATTTTGATTTATTCTATAAACAAATTCATACATGGTTTTAAATTTATTAGTATTTTTGATCCCATTTTTGTGGCCTATTAAGTTTTACTCACACCCAACACGGGGTTCCTAATCATTACCTAGATAGACTTCATGTTTGTTGGAAATGAAAATGGAAAGAACTAGATTTTAGATGGGAGAGCTGGGATGAATCATGGATGAGGGAACAAAACATGGTATCAATACCTTCTAAGGGAGTTGTAAGTGAATATTTATTTTTTTATTTTATTGATACACTTCACAATTATAAGGAATGAAATATCTACTATTTTGATTTGGATATTTTATTCTAGTTTTAGTCATCATGTGACACTGGTATTCTACTAGTTATGGTTATAATCATTTGGTTATTGTTTATTTTTTTATCTTTTTTGATACTTTTATATGGAGTTTATATTATCCTTGTGTTATATACTGTACCCTCACTACGAGTTGGTAGCCTCTAGCATATATGGAGGTGATCCTAATATCATGTAGTGAACCAGATCAGGGCACCATCTTGTGGCACTAGGGTTGGGACATTAAATAATACATTATGGGGTACCAATATATTTTGTATATGATCATATCCAAGGATTACCTCTTCGATCTGGATAACCCTTCCAAAATAATTGGATAATGATATGTGTTTCATTACTGATTATCACTATTATATAGATAGTCAATATGAAAGAACTATTCAATCTCTTAAGGATATAAAAAAATCATGTTCAGTGGATTTCAAAAGATGTTGGGATTAGTACCTTATCAAGGTTAAGTGACCACACAAATAGAGTTTCAATTATAGAATTCAAATTGATACTTATAAGGCTCTGTATAGGATGAGGTTTTGTTCTTTAACATGTTGTTATGATATTAAAATGTGAAAGATTTAGGAAGTCGATATTTTCTATTTTATTATATATATGGTTACAAACATTATTCTTTATATTAAATCTAGAAAATTTCTATTGAAAATGGATGATGACAATAACTGAAAAGACCTAGATTCGGTACACATAGATAATGTATTCTGTCATATATATTCATAGAAGAGATTTATGATGTTTTGGAATAATGTAATTCTTAGTGCAAGATATATTGGCCCCTTTTAGATCCTTGATCTCATCAGTGTAGTATCGTATCATATTTCACTACCACATAACCTATCTCAAGTATATAATATGGTCGATTAATCCCAATTGTGGAAATACACATATGATCCCCCACATGTACTGAATCCAAAGGTGTTATCATTGTATAATGAACATTCATATGAGGAGTATAGGGAATGTCACACCACGACCATGGACACAAGTTATTTTATTCTTTTATTGGTCTCGCGTCATTTCGATGAGGTTTAGCTGGGTCCATGTTTGATCTTTTCCTATGTTTTATATTTTTGGTGGGTCATGGGCCGGTGCGCTGTCACTGCAATGCTAGAGGAAACCATACATTCAGTCCTGGAGAATGTGTGATTGAGTGATTATTATCAATATCCAAAATGAAATGAAACAAACATTTCATTTTAAATACCATTTAGTTTATACTAGTATTATTTGGTTGTTATTAATATTATCATCTTATTTTTACTAATAATAATATTATTATTTTTATTGAGAAATAATTTTATTTTAATTATAGAGTTGTTATTATTATTATCATTATGTGTAGGTTATTATTATTATTATTATTATTATTTCTATCATTGTATAATAATAACAATAATAATAATAATAATAATAATAATAATTATTATTATGTTTTTATTATAATAACTATTTATATAATAATAATAATAATAATAATAATAACCTAAACCCTAGACTACTCGGCACCTCCCCTTTCCCCCCTTACTGGTCATAGGCCGCACCCCCTCTTCCATGTCGCTCTCTCCCATCACCGCGCCGCTCCCCTCTCCTCCCGACCTCCACCTTTCTGCTCCCCTTTCTCCATCTCTAGTCCGCTGAGCGACAGCCCCCTACCACAGCTTTTCCATTCCCTTCCATATCCGACCTGTGCTCACACAACGCCCCTCGCCCTCCTCCTTTTCCCAGTGTCGATACAGCCCTCCGCCGCACTAGGACCTCGCTACACATTCATGCGGAACTTCCTCTCCCCACGCCCTAGCCCCATGCCCCCTTTGGCTCGCTCAGCCCCATATTCCTTTTCAGCCGGCACAAGGCTGCCACAGCGCCCTCTCGCATCCCCAGACGGCCTCTTCGACCTTCCCAGCCCCTGTGTGCCCTATTTTTTCTGGCATCCTGAACCCCTCCCTACATGCGCTGTTATCAGCAAACCAGAATCCTTCTCCAACGATCTTCCAACACAAACCGAAAACCACATACAATAGCCCTCCTCCGGTGCATTTCATTATTTTTGTTTTTTATTCAATTTCAGTAAACTTTGACATATCAGTTTGTGTTTCATGCTTTTGGCACAATGTATAGAGTACGCGATTGACCTATAGTGACCCATTAGTCCATGGTCCAGCATCCGTCGCCAAAGGCGAGGCAGATGGACTCTCTTTTCTATGCCGCCAATGTTTCCGGTATGGTTATCAGACCAAAAATTTTGTTTCGCATCATCCAATATAGGGTCTTTTGTTTATAAGTGTCGTAGATACCTCTTTAGTCGTGTGTGGGTTCTAGTTGCGTTGAAAATTGGGTGTCTGGAATTGTTGTTGGGTGTTGGGATAAATTCCAAGTGCGCAAACACGTTTTTTACCAGTTAAATATATATATATATATATATATATATATATATATATATACGCCTTCTTTGTGCGTGTTCCATCATGGCATGGGGAACACATGCATCAGTTTAAATATTTATATGTATATATATTGAAGTGTGTGTGCATGTGCAAGAGAGGTGATTCTTGTGTTAGAAAGTATCGACTAGACATCCATGAGGTAGGAAAATCCATGCATTTACTTTCCATTTCGTTTCCTTGATGCTTGAGGATTAATATATTTATGGATTTGTTTCTAATGTGAACTATTGCTGTGCCACTTGATATTAGTTTATAAGTTGTTGAGTTAGTTTATTAAATTATATAAAGGTTGCATGTCATGTTTTAATGTGGTGTTTGTGTACGGTTGGTCTTAAAAGAGGATTTTGTGTGCATTTTCTGTGTAAAAGCCTTGCGAAACTTCTTGAATTTGTTATATAAAATATTTTCATGGTTTATTAAATTTTTAATGGAATGAGATACATGTTTGGGATAGTTTTTGTGTGTGTTTGGTTTAAAAAGATTTTTTTAGTGTTTTGGTATAACACCTTGGGGTATTTCAAGAAATTTTTTTATAAATTTTCAATTATTGATGAATAATTTGGGTGCTGCGAATTTGGTTTTAATGATGTGTTTAGCCACAAATGATTTTAAATGTAGTTTTCAACATGTCGTGCTCTTTGTTCTGGTTTTTCACTCTAGCGTTTTCTTGAAATGGCATGCTGGCTCTTTAAAAAGATTAGTATGTTATGTTGGTCCTGGTGTGGTTTTTTTTAAAAACATTTCGGATTTTTAATTTTGTTTAATAACTAATGTTGATGACACGAGTTGTGTTTTGAAAACATGTCGAGCTTGTTCTTTTGCGCTATTTGTTCATTTGATTTGTTTTAAGTCAGTGGATATGTGTTTTTAGTTGTTGTGTGTTTGTTGCAGTGCATTGGTGGGGTAACCCTGCAATACTGCGATCGTCAGCTTGCGCATGCTTGTGCACCAGTGCGAGGCATCTCGCGTCATCGTAATTGAACTACAAGTTGAACTAGGTTCCCATTGAACTGCTTTTTAAAGTTTATGTTACATTATCTCCTGCAGTTTTTGCATACTATTTGTTCAGAATAAATATTTTATTAATATTAATAATTTTGAGATAATTTAATAAAATTAATTTTTAAATGATTATTTGGTGTAAAAAGAGCCGTTTATTTAATACGGGACACTTGAAATATTTTCTTGATCAAAGGAAACCCAGTAGTGAAAGAATGCCAGTTTTGATTTTAAACATAATTAATGAAATTTGAATTATAGATCTATTTTTAATGATAAATGATATCTTATGAAGATTGAATAAGCATTTTGGTTCTTATTAAAGTGGTGATTGTGAAATGTATTTATTGCCCATTTTTCAATTTATGGAAAATGATGAAAATGTTTTGATAGAAACCCTCCATGGATAACTCTTCCTCCTTGGTTGCAATTGATTGTTTGGGAGGAAGTTCTTTGAGGATCCCATGTACTTGGGTAGTTTAAAGGCAATAAGTTGTTCCATGGTGTAGCATGGGGTGATTCTTGTTGTGATTTATATGTATATATATGATTGGATGCTTGGTTGGCGTCGGTTGGCTCACCCCCTATTCAATCACTTGAGATAGGGGAATCTGAAATATTGAGAGAATATTATTAGAATGAGTGATGCACTGGTAGGTTATGGTACTGACAAGTGGCCCATAGTAGGTGGATATATTGGATTTATTACTATGTGATTTTCCGTCTTCTTACCTGAGAAAGGATGGTCGAGCGTATTGGGAGTTTTGATTTCATCATGAGTAACATGTCAACGAGGATGATTTCTCATGTATTGGTGTCTTCTGGTTTATTCATGATCTCCTAGATTCACCCATGTCTATTGGATTTCAATTACTTTCTATGATGAATATCGATCTTGTATATATTTTCTTTTAATTTCCCCGACTATGTAACTACTGTAGCATTTTTATGTGTAGTGTTTTTACTAGAAAGTAATGTGTTGTTTTTAAGTGGGTTATGACAAATCTTTTCAACGAAATGAGTTTTATACTTTTTTGCAAAGTGAAAATGTAAACATCAGTTCCCCTTTGAAAAATTCTAATGTCTCTCTAAAATAATTACTTGGGTTTTTGGGAAATGAATAGGGAAAATGACTCGTTCATTGTTTTTGAATAACATGTAGAAAACCTTACTTTTATAAATTCTATTTTAAACTTGAAATGATTTTCCTTTTAATTTAAAGGTAGTGAATTTGGAAAAGATATCAGGCTAGCCTACTGAGTTTTAATACTCACGCCTATAGTTCTTTTCTGTTTTTAGTTTTTTCACCAGATACAGCTTGGGTGCATTCACCACGAGTGACGTTTGGTCGTGAGTTGGACAGTGACCCGAGAGGTCACATGATGATAGTGGTTATCTCTTTCAGTTAGTTTTATTTTCTTTTGTTCTTGTTTAGTTACATTATTAAATTTATTTATTTTTCTCTTATCTATTTTATTTAAACTGCTTTATTTATTTATTTATATTGGGATAAATCATTCCCACATCCTCTGTTGATGCCCTGGAGCTTGTCGCCAGACTGGGTGGACCAGGAATGCCTCTCATGCCAGGTCGCAGGCCGACTCAGGTGACCGGTTTAGGTTCGACCTGGGTTGGTTCATGAAAAAATGGTTTCAAATGTGGTCGGCTCTTAGCGGACCTCGCTTTTCAGAGCTGGACCTTGATATATGGGGTGTCTGGTAGAAGGAGATTCATATTGTCGAGGCTCAGGTGGTATGTCACTGGTCGGTGCCTGATCACCACTGCACACAACGATATTTGAGTTACGAGGGGTAGTCTGGGATTTTACTCTTTTTTCATTGGTTGCATTGGATTGACGGATGGTAATGGGGGCGAATCGGTTCATGTTGCATCCTGACATGGGGTGGTGACCCATGTGAAGTCCAAGTCCCCGGTTTAAGGTCCTCTTAGTGTTATTTCTTACTTGGGGAATGGATCACCCCCATGTCGTCGGGTTAGGCACAGACACTAGTTACATTTTCCGATGGTTTATAGTTGGTTTTAGTTTTTGTTGGACTCAGTCGATGTGAGAGTGTGTTCAAAATGAAATTGAGTTCGAAATGAAAAAGGTGTTTCTTCCAAATGGTTTTTGAAATTGGTAATGTGGGGTTTTTTAGAGAGAAAGTGTATTGGTTCAGAAAAACTAGGTATGTTTTTGGGTTTGGTAAGGTAAATAAGTGTTTGATCCTTGGCACTCCTTATGGAGTGTCACACGTGCGTGGGAAAGTACGGAATGTGCGTGGGGGAACCTTTTTTCAAATGATGTGAGTGATATTGAATGGACTCACATGGGATGGTTCATAAGGTGTCATAATTGAGTTTTAAAAAATATTAAATAAATAATTGTTTCTAAAAAGAGTTTTTTTCTTGTATTTGTATATGTGTGGCTTACGGGCCTGTTTCCCTTATCTTATGTTATTGATTTGATTGAGTTTTGGCATGATGCAGGTTTAGATGGTGTTTTTTCTATTTTTATAAGTTTGCCTCCTAGAAAGCCTCTAAAGGTTGTTAATGATTTTTGCCCAGTTCCCAGTTCTTTTTGTGTGTTTCCTGCTTGTCGAGGTAATCAATGTCTGTTAGAGGCCATTGTGTTGTTTAAAATGATAGTGTGTCTTCGGGTTGTTGGGAACTCCTTTGGTAGTTAAGGTTCATATCATCCCATAGTAATTTTAGGGTTCAGTTCTGGACGAGTAAAGGTGGGATGACTCATCATTGTTAGAGTCTCGGGTGTAGTTGGTGGGAGTCGTCTCTTGTGAAGATTCCCCGTCTGGCGATGATATCCATCTGTACTGACTCCCAGTATATTGGAGCGTTCTCTCGCCTACCAATAATCTTGACGGTTCAGGAATTCTAAGCCTCCTTGTTGCATCCTGCTTTAGTCTTCCTACCGTGCGACTATTCGGGCCACTAGGGAGAGTTCTGGAAGAAACGTCGCTCATGAGAAAGGATTTGGGGACTGGAGGACGAAAATTCCTGACTGTGAGGAAGAAGATGCTTCATTTATCAGGGCCCCATCCACAGGTATCAGGGAGAAGCTCACGTACAGTCATGGGTTTCCGAGGGTGTGTGGAACCTCGGACTGAATAATGTATTCATCTTTGGGATGGAAATATCTGAAATTTCCTTATTATATTCTCATAGCTATCTTAATGTTATTCTTTTTGTGGTGGCGTGATGATCGCATTCTCCCACAATCCTAGTGGTATTATATTCTTTTAGAGTGGTTTTAAAATTGTTCGGTCTCTTTAAATGGTGTGGGCTGTGAATGAATGGACATGTTCCGATTTTGTGTTGGTCTCAGCTGTGTTTTTTAGGGGGAGGTTCATTTGTGAAATTGATGGGAGGTGTTTAGTAAATTATTCATCCTTATGATTCTGGGATACTTCATTGGAATTTTTTTGACAGAGGCTTGGGTGTATTATTTGGTCCATGTTGGAAAAATTAATGAGTTTATTTTGGGAGTTCCCACATTTACCCCCCTTGGGAGTTAGTGTGTTCAAGTTTCAAGGGATTCCATGTTTGTGAATTGTTGTGGTGGGGAGAACCCTCCCCTGATCTCCCCTCAACTTCGGGCAATTATTGTTCATTAGTTGGTCGTTTGTGACAAGTGTTGGTAATGGTCACCCCGATTCTCTTGGTTTCTTCTGGTTTGGTTTGGTCGTGGACTCAAGTTGTGTCAACTGTTGGCTTGAAGACTTTCTTGGTGAAGAAAGTGTCTGTGGTGGAGATAATTGTCCCACACCGACCATGGAAATCAGTTATTTTATTCATTTATTGGTCTCACATCGTTTGGATGAGTTTTTTTTGTCCATGTTTGAACTTTTCCAATTGTTTTACATATTTGGTAGGTCTCGGGCCGGTGAATAGTCATCGCACCAGTAGAGGCGACCATACGTTCGGTCCTGGAGACAGCATGGTTGACCGATTATTATCAATATCCAAAATGAAATGAAACAAATATTTCATTTTAAATACCATTTAGTTTATATTATTACTACTTGGTTATTATTGATATTATTGATATTATCATCTTTTTTTACTATTATTATTATTATTATTATTATTGAGAATGAATTTTATTGTAATTCAAGTGTTGTTATTATTAGTATCATTATGTGTAGATTATTATTATTATTATTATTAGTTCTATCATTTCATTGTTATTATAATAATAATAATAAATAATAATATTATTATTTTTTGTATTATTACTACTATTGAGATTATAATAAAAATACAGAAACCCTGGACTACCTGACACCCCCCTTTCCCCCCTTTCTGCCTGCGAACCACACCCCCCCTTCCACATCACTCTCTCCCTTTGTTGTTCCGCTCCTCTCTCCTTCCGACCTATGACTTTCGACTCCCCTTTCCCCCTCTCTCGTACACCATGAGACATGCCCCTATCCCAACTTTTCCCTTCCATCCTGTCGTTGATCCGCGCTCACACAACGCCCCTCGCCCCCCACCTTTTCCCAGCACCACTATGGCCCTCCGTCATGCCAGGCCCTCACTCCGCACTTCTGCAGGTCTGCCCTACCCACCGCCCTCACCTCACGTCCCCTCTAGCTCGCTCAGCACCCCTTCTACCTGTCCATCCAGCGCACAGCCGCCTCAGCGCCCTCCTGCATCCCTAGATGGCCTCTCTGGCCTTCCCAGCCCCTGCACGCCATATTTTTTTGGTGGCTTGAACCCCTCCCTACATGCGCTGTTACCGGAAAGCCAGAACCCTTATCTGACGATCTTTTGACACAAACTGAAAACCCCATCCAGCAGCCCTCCTCTGGTGCATTACTTTATTTTCGGTTTTTTCTTCAATTTCACTAAACTTTGACATCTCGGTTTGTGTTTCGTGCTTTTTGGAAAATTTCTAGATTATGCGATTGAGGTATCGAGACTCGTTGGTCCATCGTCCAGCATCTACCGCCAAAGGCGATGTGGATTGATTCTCTTCCCTTTGATTCTGATATTTCTGGTACGGTTAATGCACCTACTATTTTGTTTCGTGCCATCCAATTCAGGGACATTTGTTTATGCGGGTCCGGGAAACCTCTTTGGTCGTGTGTTGGTTCTAGTTGGGCCGAAATTATGGTTTTGGAAATTGTTGCAGGGCATTGGGATCAGTTGCAGGTGTGTGCATGCATTTTTTTCCAAGGTCATAATATATATATATATATATATACACCTTCTGAGTGCGTGTTACCTCATGGATAGGGGTACACGTTCATCAGTTTAAAGATGTATATGTAAATATATGGACGTTCATGCACACATGCAAGAGAGGTGTTCCTTGAGTTAGAATGTTTCGACTGGACTTCCTTGAGGTAGGAAAATCCATGCATTTACTTTCCATTTCTTGTCCTTGATTCTTGAGGTTGAATATATTTTTGGATGTGTTTCTCATGTGAAATCTTGTTGTGCCACTTCATATTATTTTATAAGTTGTGATGTTTGATTATTAAATTATATAAAGGATGCGAGTCATGTTTTATTATGGTGTTTGAGTATGGTTGATTTTAAAAGAGGATTTTGGGTATGTTTTTGGTGTAAAATATTTGCGGAACTTCTTGAATTTGTTTTATAAAATATTTTAATGGTTTATTAATTTTTGTATGGAATGAGAAACATGTTTGTCATAGGTTTTGTGCGTGTTTGGTTTAAAAAGACGATTTGAGTGTTTTGGTATTACACGTTTTGGTATTTCATGAATTTGTTTTATAAATTATCAATGATTTGTTGAATAATTTGTTTGACGTGAAATAGGTTTTTAAAATGTATTTAGGCGCACGTGCTTTTAAATGTAGTTTTCAACGTGTCATGCTATTTTTTCTAGTTTTTCACTCTAGTGTTTTGTTGAAAATAAATTTTGGCTCTTTAAAATGATTAGTATGTAATGCTGGTGTTGGTGTTGTTTTTGTAAACACTTTGTGGATTTTTAAATTGGTTTAATAAGTAATGTTGATGGCCAGAGTTATGTTTTGAAAACTTGTCGAGCGAGTTATTTTGTGCTCTTTGTTCATTTGGATTGTTTTCTTTCAGTGGTTATGTGTTTTTAGTTGTTGTGTGTTTGTTGCAGCGCATTGGCGTGGTAATCCCGCGATACTGCGATCGTCGGCTTACACATGCTTGTGTGCCAGTGCAAGGTGTGTCGTGTCGTCGTAATCGAACTGCATGTTGAAGGAGATTCCCATTGCAATTCTTTTTAAAATTTAAGTAACATTATTTCCCGTTTCTTTGCGCACACTATTTTCTCAGATTAAATAGTTTATTAATATTAATAAATGTGAAATAATATAAGACAATTAATTTTTAAATGATTATTGGGTGTAAAAAGAGCCGTTTATTTTATACGGGACACTTGAAATATTTTATTGATGAACGGACACCCAGTAGTGAAATAATTCCAGTTTGAAATTGAAACATAATTCCAAGAATTTCAATTATAGTTATGGTTTTAATGATAAATTATTTCTTATAAAGCATGAACAATCATTTTCATTCTTTTTAAAGTTGTGATTGTGAAATGTATTTAACGCCCGTTTGGCACTTTATGGAAAACGATGAAAATGTTTTGATAATAAACCTCATAGGATAACTGTCTTTCCTGGGTTGCAATTGATTGTTTGGGAGGCCGTTCTTAGAGGCTCCCAGGTACTTGGGTAGTTTAAGGGCAAGAGGCTGTCCCATGGAGTGGCTCGGCGTGATTCCTGTTGTGCTTTATATATATATATATATTTGGATGCTCGATTGGCATCAGTTGGCTCACCCCTTTTTCAAGCACTTGAGGCATGGGAATCTGGAATATTGATAGAATATTCTATGAATGATTTCTACACTGGTAGTTTATGGTATTGAACAGTGGCCCATAGTAGGTTGATATATTGGGTTTATTACTATGGGATTTTCCCTTGTCCTGCTTGAGAAATGATGGTCGAGTGTATTGGGCGTTTTGATTTCATCGTGAGTGACATGTCAATAAGGATGATTTCTCATGTATTGGTGTCTTCTAGATTATTCTTGTTCTCCTAGGTTCACCCATGTCTGTTGGATTTAAATTACTTGATGAGATTAATATGGTTCTCGTATATATTTTCTTTTTATTTCCCCCACTGTGTAACTACTGTAGTGTTTTCATGTGTAGTGTTTTGACTAGAATGTGACGGTCGGTTTTAAAGTGGGTTATGAATAATGTTTTCAAAGAAAGTAGTTTTATTCATTTTGTAGAAATTTAAAATTTAAACATCACTTACCCTATGAAAAATGATAATGTCTCACAAAATTAATTAATTGGGTCTGTGAGAAAAGAATCGGGGAAATGACTCGTACTTTTTTTTAGTAACATGTAGAAACCCTTACATTTATAAATTGTAGTTCAAACATTATATGATGTTCCTTTTATTATAAAGGTAGTACATTAGGAATAGATTTTGGGGTAGCCTACTGAGTTTTAATACTCATGCCTATAGATATTTTTTATTTTTAGTGTTTCTGCAGGCTACAGCTTGGGTGTGTTCGCCTCGGGCGACATTTGGTCGGGAGTTGGAGAGTGACCCATGAGGTCACCGAGAGATAGTGGTTGTCTCTTTCAGTTAGTTTTATTTTTTTTGTACTTTTTTATTTAATTTACTCTATTTATTTAATTTTTCTGAAATTTATAATTTCATCTACTCTATATAATTATTTATTTTGGCTGAAATCATTCTCACATCCTCTGTTGATGCCCTGGACTTGTCACTAGTCTGGGAGGATTGAGAACGCCTCTCGGGCCATTTCACGGGGCGGCTCGGGTGACCAGTTTTGAGTCGAACCAGGTTGGTTCGTGACAGGGGTGATGATCATTGATCATAGAGAATGTTTTCTACAAAATAAGACAACTCACGACATCAAAGTGTTATAGATGAACCAAAATAATTAGAATGTGCCATGAGAACTTGAAGAGTTCATGAAACAAAAGTACCCTCATTTATTTTAATGCATGAAAAAAATCAAGCATGTCATTTTTGAAGGGGGAATGGATGTGACAACATGATATTTTATAAATGGAATTTTAATTTAAATGAATAAACTACTTGTTATGTAATGTATTTTTAGAAAACACATGCACTGATATGGCAATTTTATACAATTATAATATATAAATTGTTATATTTAAATATCCATTAAGAATATTAATGATTTATAATATAGTCATTTTATAGATATAATTATTACTAGTATATATTATGGGTTTCAAATAATGAAATCAGAAAATATCTATTTAGTAATGACAATGAATTGTCGAAAAATACCATACAATTCCCATTTACTAGAGATATCAAGGTAGATGGATTCAATGGGAATATCCCTTCAACAAGCCAATCCAAATATCAAGAAACTAAATATTGAGAAAAATAATTTAGGGGAGAAGATCAAGATTAATGATATCAGGACCCAATCATTGTTCTTTGAAACATTCCAAGAAAGATCCATCATCATGAACCATACCATATGGGCATATTCTAGTTTTTAATGTGTTAAGAATCTATAACAAAGTAATAATAATTTATATATTTTATTTCATAATGGAATAGTAATTATACTTAAATTTTTTAGTACTAAATAATAAATGAGTAATAATAAGTTTATAAAAAAATATTTTCATATCAAAAATTAAAAATTTAATTCTTGGAAAATATATAATCTCTGGTAAGACACTACAAAAATAATATCAATAACTAATTTAAATAAATGTTGTTTCGAAAAAAATAATTTATTAAAAAATATTTCTTTTAATGGAAATGATAATTTAATTTTATGATGTCTAATGATTTATTATAATGTCAAAAAAATATTTTAATGTTATAAAAATTATTATTTTAATTTAAATAAGGAATTACCTTAAATTTTAAGATTCTAATAATCAAGAAATTATTTTGATAAAATATAAATTTTTTATTAAACAAACACATTGAAATTATCAAATAGTAATTTCTTCTTACTTTTTTGAGATAGCCAAATGTTTTGGTATAATGTTGATATCATATAAATATTTGGTTTTTATTATGACATCATAATAGACAAAAGTTGTGGTTATAAATTCTCTATGGAGTTTCTAGGAATAAAATCATGTATAACTTTTAACACATTATTTTTTAATATTATTTTATTAATTTAATAATCAATTAATAAATTATATAAAATTTATATTATTTTTTGTGATTTTAATTTATATAATTTATGTACATGAATCACTTCAACATCACCAATAGTATTATTTTAATAAGTACAAATAATTTAACTATAAACTATTGAAAATAAACCATTTTAGGTGTGTCCATAAGAAAAATTATTTGAAGCTCTTATTGTTATTATTATATCATTGTGAGTCTAAAACCAAAGTTTTGAAATTAATAAATAATTGCCCTCAATTTTTCAATATATACACACAAATAATCGAAATCAATTTCCATAAAAAATAAATGATCATTAAAATCCAATCCCAAAACCTCTCTAAATAACATACAAATAGTTTTTGATCCCTTAATAATCTCATCTTCTTCATTTTGACTCTCCCTATAATAATAAGGGATCATCCCCTAATTTTATTTCATGTTATTTTTTTAATAAGAATTTTTATTTCAAACATATCACGACGTAATGAATTATTACACATCCCTTTCAAATACTTTTTATATAAAAATAAAATTTTATTTAATTTCATTCTCATTAAACCCTTCCATTATTCATTATTAACATATATTTTGGAAATTATCAAGTGATGTTCTCATAAAAATGATTTATATAGTGAAAACCCATCATCATTTTCACTAAATGTTGTCCAGATAGATGTATATACAGTTAATTTATTGGTAAATTCCATTAATTAAATACTATTCTCTATAACTATGGGATTTTGGGTGACTGAATTATTTATTATTTTCTATGACCTTTTTCGCACAATAATTCATTTACATAATATGAATTTGATGGGTGAGCGTAAAATTATATAGTACACCAATGAAATGAATAATAATTTTATCTAATGACATATCTTGTATGGTTAGTGGGGGATTATCCAAATAATGCTATCTTGTTATTTCATGGAAGTTATAATTGAACTATTGTTATGATTTCATGTATAATGATTTTTGACATCCACAGATCACAATAATGAATTAATTTTATATCATTTATTGAAGTTGTTGTTTATTATTCTCAATCTTTTTAGGTCTCCTTGATATGAATATTGACTAACATGTACTAAATTAAACATTTTATTATTTGATTCCTTCCTTAATTGGAATTATATTTACCCATTTTATTATTTAAATATCAATGTTACCCCATGTATATTTATAACAGAAATGCAATTTTAATATCATGTCAATGTTTTTTTAAATAAGGTCATTATATATTAAGATGATGTTAATTTTTAAAAAATATCAGTCCAATCATATAAAAAGGGACATTTGATTATCTAGGATTATATTATATGATTTATTGTGTTATAAATCTTGAACTATGATGTATTATAATAAATGGATTCTCATAATCCCAACCATGGGAGTTCCCATTTTTCATTATTTATAAACATAATTTATAACCTCTAAATTTTATTCTATATAGATTAATGAATTTAATGACAATATACGAATCCGTATCAATTCCAGATAATCTACCAACTGAGGCTTACCCAAAATGTCTCTTTCAAAATTCCTCAAAAAAAAAATAGTTCTAATATATTATCACAATCAAAATTAATTACTTAAATTTTTTTAGAATTAATTTTTTTAATATCCCTCTCTAAAATTATAGGTTTGTTAATAAAATAAATAAAACATTCAAATTATAAATTTCAAAAAAATAATAGTAATATTTAGTCATCCACCATATGAGTTGGGTATTCAATTTCATGGAACCATTGGTTGAAAAATATGTATGCCTAACTTATTATATAGTATTCATGAAAATGTATTTCATTACAAATTAGAATGAAAATTCAAGGAATAAATTATTATTAATGATGATAATAATTATTAAATTATCCCAAATATTACAAACTTTAGAGATTATTTATATTTGATATCTCAGAAAAAAATTCTATCAAACAAGGTAAAGAAAACTAATATTTTTGTAAAGTGAGAATAGTAAGTGACAAAAACAATGACATAATTGTATAATAAATAATAATAATAATACCAAAAATATATATATACTAAATAATTATTCTTTCAATAAGAAAAAAATCCATTTTCAAGTTTTATGAATTGAAAAATATTTGTTAAGGGCTTTCTTACTATAACAAGATTCATGAATTGATTATCATATTCCAAACATGAATACCCTCTACAATGATGATGAGAATGTTATTATGAATTATAAATTGATACGATTCCATATATAAATAACATGAGTGCTAATTATTTATGTTAAAAAATGAAAACCAATGTATATATTTTATAGTGATAAAATAAAATTTACAAAAAAAAATCTCCAGTACATGCAGTTCAGGTTGTTCGGAAATTATCCATGTCAAATACAAATAATGAATTAATAGATTAGAAATCCATAATATTTAAAATTATATATGTTTCATCCTTATGATATTTAATATTGAGACATATATTGGAGTAATTAAAAATATTTTATAGACTACAAATTACAATTATCTTCTAGGATAAATATTATAGTTTTTTTAAAGTTACAATGCTCTAAATTACAATGAATACATCATGAATTTCCCTAATTACACAATGAAAAGGAATTTTTATATAACATATGGACCCAATATCCACACATTGGTTCCTCTATCCTGTCAGTCACATGAACACATGTGAAAATACCCATACTCAAGAGTGTTCCAACTAGATACAAGGGTATAATTTTTATCACGGGGATATTATACCCTCTTTATCAGAGAAAGAAAATAATGGAAAAGAATAAACCATATAATATTCCCATATACCCATAACTATAATAGTACCAATATAACATGATGAACAAGGGAGGAAATAAAATACCAAAACTGAATAGTAAATATTTTTTAAAATTAGCTTTCAAGTGTAAACACCCAAACCCAAAAGTAAATACTCTAAAAAAATCCTAATTTGGTCTCAAACCTCATATGGTTATATCATCCAAAATATATCCCAACTCAACCATATAATACAATGATATTTCTAATATACAATGATATAATCATGAAATCTATTTGGTTACTGATTGGGTAGACCAATTTGGGTCTAATTAAAACATAGTAGGCCACCCACAACGACGTCTAAAAGAATAACAATTCAATAAAATTGAATGAAGTTGAAAAAATATATAAGTGTGATGCTTATGTAAATTTTTATCACATTATCAATTTTACTTTATATTACCACATAATTTATCAGGTACCCAAGGACACCTGAACCACAATAGCAACTATGGCCCATGTTAGATGATGGACCATATCATGTAAATCGTTCGCAATCATTATATCACATGGGAATTCATTATAAATTTTAATATATTTCATTTAAAATCTAGTTTAGAACATATTCTAATGGAAACTAATGGGTATGTAACATAATGTATATGACCCTGTGGGTTTTTGGAGCTTTAGTCCCTTTCCCTCAACCCATAGTTATTTAGAGCTTCCATTGATGTCCCATACATTAATGCTTTTGTGCATTCTATTGTCACTCTTTGGGTATTTGGAGCACCACTTAGTGTCACACACTCAAATATAAATCTATTTCACTTGGTTGTTTTGTGAAATTATAGTGTCCCACACTCATATATAAATCAAATTCACATGGGTATTTAGAGCACCTGTCTATGTTTGTAAGTGTATATCAAACAATAACATATATCACAATATCACATGTATTGCAATAATACATGTTTCACAATATCACATCATTCAAGATTATTCATAATTAATCTTTATTCCACTATTCCCTATCACGATCATCCTTTAATTAATTAAATGATTAATAATCCACGTCTATTAATGAATTTAACAAATAATTAATCTCATCAATTTCATTAATTAACTCAATAATTATTTAATCGCACACATTCCAATAATTAATTCAACAATTAAATTTTTCAAAAAAATAATCTAAATATGACATAATTATTTCAACAATTAATTAATAACTATATATCATTAAATAAATTAATAATTAATCATGTCATACTCTTCAAATTATTCAGAAATTAATTGATCACATTAATATTATTAATTAATTCGACAATTAATTTTTAAAGTCATTCCAATGAATTAACTTATCAATTTACAGGTAAGATCATGTTCATTATTCAATTAAATAATTAATTAATCACATTAAACCCCTTCAACTAATTTACCAATTAATTATTCACGTTAATTTCAATAATTAAGAGAAAAAATAATTAATCACATTGAATACCTTTAATTAATTCAACAATTAATTATTGACATCAATTCCATTAATCAATTCCACATTTAATTAATAACATTCAATCCCTTCAACTAATTCACCAATTAACTATTCTTGTCAACTCCATTAATTAATTTCGTAATTAATTAATCACATTTAGTAACTTTAAATAATTCAATAATTAATTATTTACATCAGTTCCATTAATTAATTCCATAATTAATTAATCACATTAAATCCCTTCAAATAATTCACCAATTAATTATTCATGTCAATTAAATTATTATTTTAATTATTAATTAAGAACATTTAATTGCATAAATTAATTAAAAAATTATATATAAATGTTACATATACAAATTAATTCCAAAATTAATCACATTCAATCCGTTCAATAAATTCACCAATTCATTAATAATCTCAATAAATTTTTATAATCACCATGATCCCTAGTAATTAAATATACAATTAATTATATTCAAGTTAATAATCCTATTACCTCAATAATTAATTCCATAATTACTTATCTCAATTAAAATAACACAAATTCAATATTCCAATAATTTGGTGAATAATTAATAATTATTCGTCCAGAATCACTTAATTAATTAATTCATCAAATTTAATTATTTAAAATATGAAGACCAATTGTTGAACGAACCCTAGAAAATATAAAATTATATTCATGTAATTGAAATCTTGAATATGGGATTTTAAACATGGACCCCCTACACTTGGATTGAAGATAAATTATCCCCAATGTAAATCCCAAAATTGAGTAGAACAATGATGAAGAATGAGATCTTGATTCAATTCATTTTTCCGTGATTCAACAATCTGGATCTTACAAGCCCTAATCAAGATCTAGATCCAATATTAGATAAAAGTCCCTCTTTTATCCTGAAAGAGGTGTAACAGAGAGGGAGAGAAAGTGATATAATCGGTGGGAAACCACATACCTATGGATGTGTATATATAAAATCAACTAATTGATTCCCCAAGAACCTAGTATTGAATGTCTAGGAATTTGTCCAAGAGCCTCCGAAATCATGAAAGATATGTATTAGTCAGATAGGGTTAATTTAGGTTTAAAAATGGCTTTCTCATGAAATTTAAAACTAGTTTTATTATTTATTTTATTCTCATGCATTGTTTTCTAGGAAGAAGAACACATTTTCCCCTAACTGTGTAAATTATTTGGGAACTTATTCTGAGGGTGTGGACAATTTCTCTTTATAGGGTGCGTGGTTTCAAAATTAATTTTGTATCCATGTGAATCCCCTCTCTTTGGTTTCACACAGTTTTTTCTCTGGGGCGTATGATTTTTACAAATTCGGTGCCAGCCATGAAAAGGCCCTCTTCCTTCCAAAATATAAAAATTTCAAACAAACACACCCCAATGTATAACCCGATCAAGGTATGGTCATTCAAATCAAAATGAATACCTATAAAATAGCCTCATAAATCTCTAGAAATGGTCTGGATCATAAAATATAACTTCCTTATAATGGCTCATCATTAAGATGTACTCCCAAAAAACTCTATTATTTTGATCAAAAAATATCGGGCTACTGAGACCACATATCCTCTTACCTCTATAAATTTTCCTCATATGAATTCCACTTTTATCCACAACACATAAACTATTGGTGTGGTTTTTCCAATAAATATTTCTCCCTATTATCCATTAAATTCATTGGGTTCTCCTCAAATAATCCCTCTATCTCAAGCTAAACATTGATAACATACCCGACGTGTTTCCAAACTCACCATTCCCAACAACCACAAGAACACCATCCAATATTTGAACTCATATGTTCCATCAAAACCACCAAGAAATGAAATACATCTACCACCTCCAATTCCACATAGAATTTCCCTATGTAATTTTATCATGAATCATAATGTTTTCTCATTGTATTTCTAATTCTAGCTACTCAAACAGAGGTATGGATCCGAGAACCTACTATGGACACTTCACTCCCCACCATTGGAGCTTCATTAAGACATATTTTTAATGAAACTAAACCACGAATGACAATGCTGTAGACTTATCCCAAACAATAAGACATATATTTTCCCTTCTAACCATTAATAGGGAAACTAATCATCATCAAATGCTAATGATTCATATCATCTAAGCACAAATACATTTATATTCATTGACCTATGCCTATCCAGAAAACAATAACTATAGAAATTCAATGGCATACCTCCCACCATCTATCGTCACATATAACTCTTCGTAACTACAACCACAACAAGACCCCATATCCATAAAAAACATATTAAATTACTAATTGTAAATACAGAGCATTTCCACTGTACGTAGAACTATGTAATGTTAGTGTAAATGATCATCACTAATAAGAAATATGTTAATAAGTGGTTATTGAAAACCAAAATAACATCTACATCACTAATGATAGTTCCCACTACAGAAAACCTAAAGGTGACAACATATCTTTTCCATAACCCTGAGATCATTGTCACAATTGAGGTCCTATAATTACCCATACCAATCACACACCTTATTCATTATTAACATGGTTTAACATAATGTAATTATTGACATATATCATTACGAACCCATTTATTCACATCATTGATCATTTTACCATTCTATATTTTATATTAGGAACTTTATAATTTCATTTTAATATTAAATGAAAAAATTTAATGTTAAAAATCATACCCTCAATTTTATTTTATATGGGTTCCTAAAATGACACATCTGACAATAATCAAGAGTTCCTAGAATGATGCAAGATTAATCACCCCTCGTACCTTACTGGTCTACTAGAAAAATCCAAAAATACATATGAGAAAAATCACATCACAAAATAAGTTATTCACACAATGTGAAATAACATTCAAATGAAACATTAAATACAAATAACTATAATACCACCCCAGATACATATCTTTCACCATAATAAATGGGTAATTTACACCTATACACAAGCTATTAAACAAGGTCCAACTCATTTGATAATCCTATATACATTTCTCAAATATTAATAAAATATAATAGAAAATAAACCACCTCTAAAACAACTTTATGATGTCCTGCCCAGGTTCAACACATCGATGGCCAAATCCGGTTAGTCAAATGTCTTCAAGAACACCTCCTCTTATGCTATAGGCTTACAAAGAGAAGAAATGGTCTAATTTAAATCATTGAGCGATAATACCATATTTATCACAGTAATAAATAAGATAAAAAAGAAGAAATAAAAATATAATATCATATAAACATAACTAAAATAGTACCGATATCACAAGATGACTATATTTTGTATTACAACACCAAAAAAATAAATATTACATTTAATGTATGTTTCATGTGTCAACATGAAATCAAAAAATTAATGACTCTAAAAATACCCAATATGATACTGAAACATATCTGGTTTCCTCATCCATTCCCTATCCCAACACATTCATATAACACTAAGAATTTCCCTTATATTATCCCACAATAATTATCCTATTAGGGTACTAAACATGTAGCCCAATTAGGGTGTGAGTACAACTCAGAATTTTCCACAAACAATGTCTAAAACAATATATAGTCAATAAAAATGAATGAATTTGTTTAAATAAATGATTATAATCCCTTTGTAAACTGTTATAAAATTTTCAATTATTTCATATCTAACTACATAATCCTATGGGTTACCATGGACACCAGAACATCCATAACTACTTCAGCCCATGTCAGAGTCTGAAACGTGTCACGTAAATAGTTCATGATCATTATATCACACAGAATTTCATTATCCATTTTAATTTATTTCATATAACATCCATTTTGAACTATAATCCAATGACACCTTAATGCCATAGAACATCATGTGTAGCACCCTATGGGTATTTATAGAATCATTCCCTTTCTTACACCCCATGGTTATTTGTAGCATCATTCCATATACCATAAAATTATGATTTCATACATACCTTTAGAACACTAATGGTATTTAGTGTATCATTATGTGTCCCATTATCGTTTATCAATAAATTTTACAAGGGTATTTGGAGCATCAGTCTATGACCTGCACTAGTATATCTGTCGTTTTCAAAATGGGTATTTGGATAATCATTCTTTTTCCAATACTAGCATATCCAATAACAAAATATATCATCATATCGCATGTAACAAAACATCACATGTTTCATAATATCTCATCATTCCATATTATTCAACATGAATCCACTTATCACCTTTCAATTTCACGAACTTCTTTTAATTAATTCATGAATTAATTAATTCATATCCATTAATTAATTCAAAAATTAATTAATTATATCAAATTCAATAATTAAATCTATAATAAATAAATCACACCCATTAAAATGGGTATGTCCTTTCTTTCTTTTCCATAAAAAAAATATTTCACCCAAGGAAAAATAAAGAGTGGATGAGTGGGTTTCGACTCAAATATCTCGTGTTTCTAGAATGTCACATCCTCTATGAAGCTATGAACTCAATCAAGGTAGATGCAGAATCCATGCTTAGTGGTCTTGATTATTTCAAATCAAAGGGAATCTCTTTGAAAAATGTGGAAACCTATTTAAAGGTCATCTAGAAATCGTTGAATGGTATCACCCCTATTCCTTAGGCCACTACTTATCATATTCGTAGATGAAAATCCCCCCTTCCATTAGGCATCTATAGTTTTCACACATGAAGGGAAGGAGATCATTTGGCAGATATTCTTGCCTCTAAGGATTCATTTGAGGTACATATGATGTTATTTTATAGTTTCGGTTCTCTTATTCCAAGAGTTTTTGATATTTACATTGATAATTATATTGACCTTCATTTTTATACCCCTTATATTCCTTTCTATTTTGTCCCACTTATTTAATTAAATAATATTTATTATGGGTTCAAAAAAATAAATCACCTCAATTCCATAATTATTTCATTAATTAGTTCTTAAAAAACCACAATCTCTAATTTCCTTATTTATTTAATAATTTATTTAATCACATATATATAGTTATTTAATTCAAATATTAATTAATCATGTACTTAATTAATTCAGCAATTAATTTCTCACACCATTTTTATTACTTATTTAAACAATTATTTTGATCAATTAACACCCTTTAATTAATTTACCAATTAATTTATCACATAAATATCATTAATTAATTAATAAATTGATTAATGATAATAAATCACTTAATTTAATTCACAAATTAACTAGTCAATTAAATTTCATTAATTAATTAATCACTTCCAATGCCTTAAATTAATTGAACAATTATTTGTTCATGAGATCTCCATTAATTAATTCCACTATTAATAAATCGTATTAAATCACATCAATTAATTCATAAATTAATAGTTCACATCAATTCAAAAATTTAATTCCATATTTAATTAATCAAATTCAATCACTTCTATTAATTTATATATTAATTGTTCACATCATTTAAATTATTTAATTCCAGAATTAATTATTCACATTAAATCCCATCAATTAATTTACTAATGAACAGTTCATGTAATATCCCACGTAAGTAATTAAGAATATATATTATTTTATCTATGTCTATTAATGAATTAGATAGTTTTTTAGAGGCTTAAATGAGAATAAATCCAATCATAACCATGTAATACACTTATATTTTTAAAAGATTGTTTTACTGCCTTTTGATGGAAAAACATTTTTAAATCAAACGTTTGACAATTTTATAAGCACTATTTGTCGAAATATACTTATTCTTTATTATTGGGATATTGAAATTTACTTTGGGTAAATTTTTGGTATTTTTCCGATAAAGTTCATTTTTTAATTAATATTGAAAAATGTTGTATTTTAATTCAAAACCTCTTTTTAATCTAATTTATTTATATGATTAGATTATCTTTTGAATTGGTTTTAAAGTTCAATTATAATATATTTTTACCATTTAATTCAATAGTGGTCATTGGAATTAATTTAACTTTGAAATTGGACTTAAACTAGTGTCAATCTTTTGATACTTATTGTTTCATAAAAACATTTTATATGCTCTGACAACGGGAATTGATAATTAAAATAATCAATGTAACTTATATGTTTTGAATTTTTTAAAATAGACATAATTTTTGAATTCGTAATATCAAATATATCTTAGGGTGATGTTTTGGTATTTTTCTGAAAAACTTCAATTATTGATGAATAGTGAAACCACTAAGTGGCACTTAAAAACAGATTTTTCGTTTAAATGAAATTTTACCACCTCTATGTTTTAAATTTAAAAAATCTTACATACATGGTTTTCATTAAAATTAAAATTTTGTTTAATGGTATTAAAATAATTTTTTGGTGAATAGTAACTTTTACGTTTATTAATCACGATTAGAGCTAATTAGTGCAATTTAAGGCAAAAATGATATTATAATAAAATGAAAATACCTAGACACATGTCCTACCCATATTGGATGTGTCATGGCCAACCAATACAATCCATGGGTCAACTTGGTGACCCCATGGAGCCACTTTGGAAGGAAAATGACATTAATATCTTTTTATTTAATGTTAAAGTAAAAATGTCACAAACTTGTGTTATTTTACTAAAACAATTTTTACTTGGGTTTATACAAGTAAAATTTTTGACTATAAATTATCGTTGGAAATATAATAAAATTTCCTACATCATGATAGTTTTTTTTTATAATTTGTAGTCATTATATAATTTAATTTATATATGACATAATGATGATGCAGCGATTACCTCATTATTTAATGATTTAAATAAAATGAAAATAAAATGTAAAATATAAGACCTACACTTGTCAAAAACCTATTGTATTGTTTTATTTCGAACCCTTATCACCTTACCCTCTAAATTTATAATTATGGGACCTTTTGTATCCGAAAATCATTTTATAAAAAAGTATCTTTTCTTAACTTTCCAAGAGTTCCCCTCCTCTCCTCTTATAAAAGGCCCACACCTATACCACCTTACCCACACATCCAATGCCTTTGGCTCGGCCAAACCCTACCCATTTTGTCTCTAAAAATCCCTATCTATCTCTTAGAAGCCTCACTTTGGGCAGAAGTCTTCCCAAGGAAGCCTTTGATCTCAAATAAAAAAGAGTTACCCGATTTAAAGGTAGTGTCTTCTCTTGTGTTCCTATGTTTTATTTTGCATCTCCGACCCCATAAAATCTTTTTATTAATTTATTTTGTAAGAAAACCAGTATCTTCCATATACTAGGATGTCTAAATAAGAAGGATTCGGGCTACACTTACACACACCTACATCTAATGGTTAAAAAACATATTGTTTCCTTGGATGACAAATTTCTGCCTCACGAAATAATGATTGTTCAATATTCTTTTATCACATTTAAAGGTGGCCATTAAGATGACACTATATTTATATATGATATACAATATTTTTATGTTCTACTTAAGCTTCTGTAATTTTCATTTATGACATACCTTTATGGTTTCCATTATGGGTAATTGTGATATCATCATTTTAGGAAGTGCGGACTACCGCCCCCTCAAAGTGACTGGATTCGTTAGTGTCATTTTTGGGACGTATAAAGGATGTAATTAATGATTTTATATACGATATTATACTGGAATTATAATATACATTTATATCATTATTATTCCATCCCATAAAATATGAAATATAAATGAAAGTAGCGTTCAGGCGTACGTACGGCTTACCGTCTCCATGAACGGTGCATTTCATTTATTACCTATAAAAATTATGTAATATTATAAATGCATGTATATATAGGATATATATGATAAATATGATATCTACATCATGATTAGAACTCTGGATATAATGGATAAATGAACAACTTGTAATTATAAAGTGTTTATTTTTTTGACTCAAGTACCAATGATTGTTAAAACGACCGTCATTAACTTAAATAATTACATAGTGTTCATGACATGGTAATAAATGATATAAAAGGAATAATGAAATTGAAAAAGGTTCTTAAGAAAGTATAAATTAACTCATGTTTATTATTTAGGAGGTTTAAGAACGATCGACTGAAGTCGGACCCGAGGTATGGGACTTCGTCTCAATCTCCTTTCATTGAGGCATATTTTGTTTTATACACTACTTTCTTGTATATGGTGTATAAACCCCATTGAAATTTATGTTTTTTAAAAAGGAATATTTTTATACGAAGCCTTTATTATACAACAAAAGGGAATGTTTTTTTTCGTACGTATGCGGCGACAACGACTTCTCCGCCGCCGTGACCATTATTTGAGTTTCAGCGTCCTCTACAAGCCATACCTTTTTTAGAAGAAAAATAAATACCATGTTTTTCTTTTCATTTATTTTGGAATTGAAAATGGTTTTGATAACGTTTTTATTATATCAATGTGTTATTGATATCTTGTGATTGAAATGTGAAAATGTTATGTTTCATTTATGCATGTTTTATGTGATACAATTATGTTATGGTTCTGGGGAATTGTTTTTGAAGACAGGTGGTTCCATGATAAACTAAGGGTGGGTGAGACCGATATAGATCTCCAATGCATTGGGTAACGTGAAGCAGTTAAACGTTGAGGTTTCTCCGATGAGATTTAGGGAATGTACTGTGATTGGTATTCCAAATGTAACCAAGAGGGTTACTCCCTATGTAAGAATGTTATTAATGCCTCAAGTTACCATTATGTCTTATGATTTCTATGATTTATTCATTATTTAATGAGGTCTGTTAAAGGGCTTATGTTTTATGAGTAATGTATGATTTCATTGATTCTTATGTATACATGTACTCATGATTCTGTTCCATATTTTTATATCCCTTACTGAGCTTTTTATGCTCATCCAATGTTTTTGAAATTTTTTTCACAAGTCAAGGGAAAGGTACATGATATGATGATAGTGTCAAGGAAATTTCAAGAAAGAATCCATGTTTTATTTTAAATATGTTTCCATTGATGGGAAAAAATGAATACTATATTTTATTGTAACCAATTTGTTTAAATGTGGGATGTAATGTAGGTTTTACGATCTTATTCTCTAAAACTCTAAACCTGAAAAGATCCTCAAGGTGTATTCTTTTAATAACTCGAGATTAAGTAAGGTTTAAGGCCGGGGCCTTATAGTTGGTATCGGAGGTCGGTTTAGATAACTTTAGGAGTTAGAATTTTATTAAATGATTATCCAAAAATATTTTTTTATGGTCAAATTGAAATGATATAGCATTTGAATATTACCACGTTGCTTCATTTATGACATGTTTGTTCAGAATGGTTTTCCGTAGAGGGCACAGGGAAGCAGTGCTAGGAAGGCATACAGAAGGAAATAACCTTCCGAATCAGCATCTTGAGATGGTCGGAATTGGAACTGAACAGTTTGTTGCAGTAATGGTGCAGTTGGCTCAAGCGATAAATGGTGGTGGTATCCATGCACGAGATCATCCAGATCAACCACAGAGAAGCATGTTAGTGGTGGAACATTTAATGTGGCAACATCCCCCATCATTTAGAGGATCATCTGACCCTGTGCTAGCTGAATGTTGGATTAAAGCACTGGAGAAGATTTTCAATGTCATGGGGTATTCAGACAACAAAAAGTTTAGTCTTTCAATTTACCATTTGGAGGGTGAAGTAGATCAGTGGTGGTCGATGGTTAAAAATATCAGGGTCATTGATGAGATTGATTCTATCGACTGGGATGAATTCAAAGTTATATTTCATGAGATGTATTTTCCTAAGGCTGTTCGAATTAGGATGGAAAAACAATTCCTGGAATTGAGGCAAGAGGAAGACTCAGTGGCTGCCGATGAAGAAAGGTTCACTCGATTGGCAAGGTATGCTCCAAATTCTATCCGAGACCTTGATAGTAAAATCAATCATTTTTACTCAGGATTAAAGCCCAAATATCGAAGGTCTTTAGCATCTTGTGAGTTCAAAAGTTATAAAAAGTTTTTCGATGTGCTGAGAAGGTGGAAATGGAGTTTTCCGATTAACAAGTGTTCTATACCAACCAGCCTAAGAAGAGACCGAGGTGGTAGGAGAAAGGAAAGAATTCTTCAAAAAGGTCTAACGGTAAGAAAACTAATTTTCCAGTTTGTGATAAATGTGGTAAAAGGCATGCTGGGGAATGTCTTTTGAATTATGGAAAGTGCTACTGATGCGGTAAGATGGGACATAAGGCTCGTGATTGCACTGAAAAAGATCAGGGTGAAGGTAAGACAAAATTTTATTTACAGTTAGTGAAATGTTTTAAGTGCAATGAGATGGGTCACTATACAAATGAGTGTCCGACAAAGAGCTAGAGTGATGGGAAGCAGTTAGACTACAAGCAGAAAGGGGTGGTGAAATCCTTTTCAACTACTTAATTATACGTCGGGCCATCAAATGATGTTGTATCAGGTAATTTGTTTGTTTTTTCATATTATGCCAGTGTGTTGATTGATTCGGGGTCTACACATTCATTAATCTCTAAAAACATTTCTAGTAAAATGGGAATACCATCTCAAGAAATGACTCCTGAACATGTGGTAAAAACACCTGGCGGAAATGTTGAGGCAAAAAGAATTTATAATAATCTTCCTATCCTTATCTGTGGTAAGAACCTACTTGCGAACCTTATTGTTTTACCTCTAGTAGAGTTTGATGTTATCCTGGGTATAGATTGGATCTCTATTTACCATGCTAAGATTGACTGCAGAGCTAAAGAAGTTTCTTTTCAGAAAGACTTTCAGTTTGTGAAAAAGAATTAACCCTTACTGTTGATAACATATCAAGAGGCCAAGAAACTTGTAAAATATTGAAATGAATGTTACCTTACACATATCGTTGAAAACAAGGGAACTGTTCAAATTAATGATGTTCCAATGGTAAATGAGTATCCTGATGTTTTTCCTGATGAGTTTCCTGGAATAATACCAGATCGGGAAGTTGAATTTACTATTGACTTAGTTCCTGATGCTAAGACCATTTTAAAAATCCCTTATCGAATGGCTCAAACTGAACATTTAGAGTTGAAGGAGAAATTGAAAGATTTATTAGAGAAAGGTTTTATTCGACCTAGCACATCACCATGGGGTTCTCCTATATTATTTGTTAAAAAGAAAGATGGTTCTATGAGACTTTGCATTTATTATGGAGCCTTGAATAACATCATTGTTGAGAACAAATATCCTTTTCCTCATATTGATGATTTGTTTGATCATCTCCAGGGAGCTCAGTATTTTTCAATTATTGACCTGAGATCGAGGTACCATCAGTTAAAGATAAAGGAATCAGATGTTCCAAAGACCGTGTTTCCTTCAAGATATAGACATTATTAATTTGTAGTAATGCCTTTTGGGATATCCAATGCACCTGCTAATTCATGGACTTAATGAATAGAATTTTCCGTGCATTCTTGGATAAGTTTGTGGTTTTTTCATTGATGATATGTTGGTGTTTTCTAAAAGTAAAAAGGAGCATGAAATACATTTAAGGGTTATTTTGAAAACATTAAAATAAAATATATTTTATGGGAAATTCACCAAGTGAGAGTTTTGGTTGAAACAAATTTCTTTCCTTGGACACATTGTTTATAAAGATTGGATAACTGTTGGTCCTGCAAGAAAAAAGGTTGTTGAAGACAGGCCAAGACCCCCAAATGAAATAAATATTCATAGTTTCCTTGGTTTGGTAGGATATTACAGAAGGTTTGTTAGAAATTTATCACGGTTATCTAGTACAATGATTAAGCTAACTCGAATGGGTGTTATGTTTATCTGGACAAAAGAATGTGATGATTGTTTTCTGGAATTGAAAATAAGATTGGTGAATGCTCTAGTTTTGGCACTCTCTTCCAGGAATGGGGAGTTTGTTATCTACAGTGATGCTTCTTTAAAAGAACTTGGTTGCGTCTAAATGCAGAATGATCAGGTAATTTCTTATGGTTCACGTCAGTTGAAAACTCATGAGGTAAATTATCCTAAAAATTATTTGGAATTAGCTGCTGTTGTTTTCTCTTTAAAAATTTGGAGGCATCATTTGTATGGAGTAAAGTGTGAAATATATACCAATCACAAAAGTTTAAAGTATTTATTCACTCAGAAATAATTGAACATGAGACAAAGGAGATGGCTAGAATTAATCAAGGATTACGACTGTACAATTCATTACCATCCGTGAAAAGCAAATAATGTGGCTGATGCTTTGAGTAAAAAAATAAATTCTTCATTAACAATGTTGTGTTTGGAACGTGATCCTTTGGTTAAGGATTTGATGAACTTTGGAATAGATGTTTTTGGTTCAGGATGTCCATCTGTTTTGTTTCAGGTATCAGTGAAATATTCTCTATCAGACAGAATCAAGAAAGCACAGAAGCAAGACAGTGAGTTTCAGAAAAAGGTAGAGCTGGTTAAGAAGAGTAAGTTGCCTGAATTCATCATTGATAATAATTTTGTTTTGAGATTTGGGAAGATATTTTGTGTGCCTTGTGATTCATAGTTTAAGAGAGAGTTGTTATGTGAAGCTCATAGTTCTCTGTTTTCAGTTCATCCTAGCAGTACTAATATGTAGAGATATCTGCGGGAGTATTACTGGTGGGATGGAATGAAAATGGATATTGCTGGTTTTATAGTGATGTGTTTTACTTGTGAACATGTTAAAGTATAGCGATAGTTAACAAAAGAGATGCTTGAGCCGTTACCATTACCATAGTGGAAATGGGAAAATATATTCATGGACTTCGTTGTGGGATTGCCAAAGACACCTCGAGGTAATAATGCAATCTGGGTTATTGTTTATCGCTTGACTAAATCAGCTCATTTCCTTGCTATATGAGATACTTTTTCCCTATATCAACTTTCCTGTTTGTATCTTAAAGAGATAGTCAGGTTGCATGGAGTTCCCCTCTCCATTGTATCTGATCGTGATCCCAGGTTTACTTCCAACTTTTGGAAATGCCTTTAGAAGTCGTTGGGTACTGAATAAAATTTTAGTACAACTTTTAATCCTCAATTAGATGGGTAGTCAGAACGAATAATTCAGATATTGGAAGATACGCTACTTGCTTGTTCGTTGGATTATCAGGGAAGTTGGGACCATTATCTTTCATTGGTTGAGTTTTCATATAATAATAGTTTTTATTCCATTATACAAATGGCACCATTTGAGGTGTTATATGGGAAGAGGTGTCGAACTCCAGCTTTCTGGGTTGAAGTGGGTGAAAGGAAGTTGATGGGACTAGAATTGGTAGATGAGTTGGCAGGAAAAGATCATCTGATACAGAAACACATGAGAACAGCTCAGAGCAGGCAGAAGAGTTAAGCGGACACCAGGAGGAAGGATCACTCTTTTGAGGTAGGTGATCATATTTTTCTCAAAGTCACATCTCAGAAAAGTGTGATGCGATTTGGAAAGAAAGGGAAGCTTAGTCAAAGGTTCATTGGACCATATGAAATTCTGGAGAGAGTTGGATCAGTTGCATACTGAGTGGATTTACCTTCTAGTTTATCTCAAGTACACAATGTTTTTCATGTTTCGATGTTGAGAAAGTATATGCTAGATCCATCTCATGTTTTGAGTCCAGAGGTAGTTCAGCTAGAAGAGAACCTATCTTATGAAGAACAACCGGTCAAGATTCTTGACCACATGGAGAAAGTGTTACGGAATAAGGTGATTCATCAGGTAAAGGTTTTCTGGAAAAACCACATGATTGAAGCGGCAACTTGGGAATCTGAAAATGAAATGAGGGCTAAATACCCCCACTTATTCGATAAGTAAATAAATTGTGGGGAACCCAATTTTCTAAAGGGTGGAATGATGTAACATCCCAAGTCAGTAATGAATAATATATTTTTTTATCTATGCCTATTAATGAATTAGATAGTGTTTTAGAGGATTAAAATGAGAATAAATCCAATCTTAAGCATGGAATTCACTAATATTTTTAAAAGATTGGTTTACTACCTTTTGATGGAAACCCATTTTTTAATCAAACTTTTGACAATATTATAATCTCTATTTGTCGAAATAATCTTATTCATTTTGATTGGGACATTGAAATTTACATTGGGTATATTTTCTGTATTTTTCCGATAAAGATCATTTTTTAAATGAATAGTGAAAA
The DNA here is from genome assembly GCA_963277665.1 of Viscum album. Classification (NCBI taxonomy): domain Eukaryota; kingdom Viridiplantae; phylum Streptophyta; class Magnoliopsida; order Santalales; family Viscaceae; genus Viscum; species Viscum album. The sequence continues at coordinate 1,949,023,792 of OY728136.1, read as the reverse complement.
ATGTTGTATTTTAATTCAAAACCTCTTTTTAATCTAATTTATTTATATGATTAGATTATCCTTATAATTGGTTTTAAAGTTAAATTAGAATATATATTTACCGGTAAATCCAATAGTAGTCTTTGGAATTAATTTCACTAGGAATTTGGACTTAAACTAGTTTCAATCTTTTGATACATAATGTTTCATAAAAACACGCTATTTCCTCTGACATCGGGAATTAATTATTAAATTAATTAATGTAACATATATGTTTTGAATTTTGTAAAATAGACATCATTTTTGAATTTGGAATATGAAATATAGCTTTGGGCGATGTTTTGGTATTTTTCTGAAAAACTTCATTTTTTGATAACTAGTGAAACCACTTAGTGGCACATAAAAACTGATTTTTCGTTTAAATGAAATTTTACCACCTCTGTGTTATGAATTTCAAAAATCCTACATACATGTTTGTCATTAATAAGTAAAATTTGGTTTAAGGGTATTAAAATAATTTTTTTGTGAATAGTAACTTTAATGTTTATTAATCGCGATTAGAGGTAATTAGTGTAATTTAAGGCAAAAATGATATTATAATAAAATGAAAATAGCTAGACACATTTCCTACCCTTATTGGATGTTTCATGCACGACCGAAAAAATCCATGGGTCAACTTGGGGACCCCATAGAGCCACATTGGATTGAAAATGACATTAATATGTTTTTATTTAATGTTAAAGTAAAAATGTCACAATCATGAGTTATTTTACTAAAACAATTTTTACATGGTTTTATACAAGTTACAGTTTTGACTATAAATAGTCAATGGAAAGATAAAAAAATTTCATAAATCATTATATTTTTTTATAATTTTTAGATGTTAAATAAATTAAATTATTCATGACATAATGATGATGCAGTGATTACGTCATTATTTAACGATTTAAATAAAATGAAAATATAATGTAAAATATAAGACCTACACGTCTCAAAAATCTATTGGATGGGTGTATTTAGAACCCTTATCACCTTATCCTAGAAATTTATAATTTTGGGACCTTTTTTATTCGAAAATTATTTTATAACAAATTATAATTTCATAACTTTCCAAGAGTTCCCCTCCTCTCCTCTTATAAAAGACACCCAACTCTACCACCTTACCCACACATCCAAAGCCATTGGCTCGGCCAACCACTGCCCATTTTTTCTCTCCACATCCCTCTCTAACTCCTAGAATCCTCATTTTGGGTAGAAGTCTTCCCAAGGAAGCCTTTGATCTCAAATCAAAAAGAGTTATGTTTTATTTTGCTTCTCCAACCCCCTAAACTCTTTTTATTCATTTATTTTGTAACAAAACCAGTATCTTACATATAATAGGATGTTTTTATAAGAAGTATTAGAGCTACAGTTACACACACTTACATTTACTGGTTAAAGAACATACTGTTTCCTTGGATGGCGAATTTCTGCCTCCGAAATAATGATTGTTCAATATTCATTTAACGCCTTCAAAGGTGGCCATTAAGATGACACTATATTTATATATGATATATAATATGTTTATTTTTTTACTTAAGCTTCTGTATTAATAATTTATGGCATACCTTTATGGTTTCCATTATTGGTAAACACGATATATTCATTTTAGGAAGTGCGGACTACCACCCCCTCAAAGTGATTTGATTCGTTAATGCTATAAGTGGGACGTATACTAGATATAATTAATGATTTTATATATGATATTATACTAGAATTATAATATACCTTTATATCATTATTATTCCATTCCATAAAATATGAAATAGAAATGAAAGTAGCATTAATGCGTATGTACGGCTTACCATCTCCATGAACGGTGCATTCCATTTCTTACCTCTAAACGTTATGTAATTTTATAAATGCATGTATATACTGGATATATATGATATATATGATATCTAAATCATGATTATAACTCTGGATAAAATCGATACATGAACAATGTTTAATTATAAAGTGTTTATTTTTTTTGGACTTAAGTACCAATGATCGTTAAAACGAACGTTATTAACTTAAATAATTACATAGTGTTCATGACATGGTAATAAGTGATATAAAAGGAATAATTAAATTGAGAAAGGTTCATAATAAAGTAGAAATTAGCTCAAGTTTATTATTCAGTAGGTTAATGAATGATTGAGTCAAGTCGGACCTGAGGTATGGGACTTCGTGTCAATCTCCTTTCATTGAGGCATGTTTTGTTTTATACACAACATTTTTTATCTGGTGTATAAACCCCTTTTACTTTTACGTTTATTCAAAAGGAATCTTTTTATACGAATCCATTACTAAATGAAAAAAGGAAATGTTTTTTTGTCGTACGTATGTGGCGACAATGACTTCTCCGCCGACGTGACCATTATTTGAGTTTTAGCGTCCTCTACAAGCCATACCATTTTTAAAAGAAAAATAAATACCATGTTTTGATTTTCATTTATTTTGGTATTGAAAATGGTTTTGATAAAGTTTTTATTATATTAATGTGTTATTGATATCTTGTGATTGAAATGTGGAAATTTTATGTTTCTTTTATGCATGTTTTCTGTGATACGATTATGTTATGGTTCTTGGGCATTGTTTATGAAGACGAGTGGTTCCATGATAAACTAAGGGAGGGTGAGCCCGATATAGCTCTCCAATGCATTGGGTAATGGGAAGGGGTTAAACATTGAGGTTTCACCGAAGACATTTATGGAATATACTGTGATGGGTATACCAAACGTAACCAAGAGGGTTACTCTCTACGTAAGAATGTTATGAATGCCTCAAGTTACCTTTATATCTTATGATTTCTATGATTTATTAATGATTTGATGAGTAATGTTAAAGGGATTATGTTTTATGAGTAATGTATGATTTCATTGATTCTTATGTATACATGTAATCATGTTTCCATTCCAAATTTTTATATCCCTTACTGAGGTTATTATGCTCATCCCATGTTTTTGAAATGTTTTTCACAGGTCACGGGAAAAGTACATGATATGATGATAGTGTCAAAGAATTGTCAAGAAAGAATCCATGTTTTATTTTAAATATGTTTCCGTTGATGGGGAAAAAATTAATACTATCTTTTATTGTAAACATTTCGTTTAAATGTGGGATGTAATGCATGTTTTATGATATAATTCTCTAAAAATCTAAACCTGAAAAGATCCTCTAGGTTTATTCTTGTAATAACTCGAGATTAAGTAAGGTTTAAGGTTGGGACCTTATAGTTCAGGTCAATTCCATTAATTACTGAGACAATTAATTAATCACATTAAATCCCTTCAATTGATTCACCAATTATTTAATTATATTTTACAATTTCCCTGATCTCCATGATCTCCGTTTATTAATTCAATAATAAATTTAATTCAAATCAACAATAATAATATAAAAATATTAAATTCAATAAATAATTATCTTAATTCAAATATAATGAATTCAATTTAACAGTTATTATGTCAATAGTTTATTATTCATGGTTCATAGTCCCTTAATTAATTAATCCCCCTAATATTAATTTATCTAATTTTGAAATCGAATTACAAAATAAAACCAATAAATTATACAATTACATACAAATAATTGAAATCATGACTATGGTGTTCGAATCACATACCTCATACCTCATGATTGATGATAAATTCTCACCATTGAAAATACTCAATTTTTATTTTAAAATAAACAACAATGTGTCTTGATTCAATTAATAGATCTATGGTTTGACAACAAAAGATCTAAAAAATGTAGTTGTAGATCTTGATCAAATAGTAGATAAAAAATGCTTCATTTTTTCTATTATGTGGGGCAGGTGATAGATAGAGAGATATCTAATCTATAAGAAACCATTTACTATTGGAGGTGAAAATATTCTATCTACCATCATATTAACTAATACTGGATGCAGTGAATCCACATAATCAATTAGATATCCCCAAAAATCATTAAATGTATGATCAGGTCATGTGGGTTTTAATTATGGGATTAAATGGGGTCTTCAAAAAATTTAATAATAATTTTTGGATTATTTTAATTCTCATTCACGGTTTTTCGGACAAGGGGCACACGATTTCCCCTAATTATGCACCGTAATCATGTGTATCACTTAGGGGTTCACATTTTGTTCAAATAGGAAGTACAATTTGACGAAATGTGCACCGTCTGTTTGAATCCCTAATATTTGAATTTTCACGGTTTGATGGGTTGGGGTGCACGGGATGGGAATACCATACTCCAACGATACACATGCCCTCTTCCCTATAAAATTTACAATTTTCAACCAAATGAATCACAGTTTACAACCCAAATAAGTTATTCTCAAACAAATAAAAAATTAACAATTGTAAATGATTCTGTGATGTTTCCATTATAGGTCATCATCATACAATTTAATTACTTAATGTCCACTGTGTATTTTGGGTAAACATTATCCTTTTAATTTTATTGTAATAAATGAACTCATTATGATATTTTTATAGCACAATAATGAATCATAGTTTTTATACATTAATATTAACATTCAAGATAACTAATAAAGAGATGTAGTACTAGAGTAATAAAACACCATAAATATTAAAAATTATGTTCTCACTGAATATAGAAACAACTTTGATACATATTTCCTGACCATGATAATTTCATATATAAATAAAATTTCTCCCTCAATCAGTATAAATGTTTAATATGATCGATGAATTTTAATATATGTGTAGATAAAAAAAATTATTAATATGAAAAAGGATTTGGCTGTTGGTTCTCATCACTTTATTCTAAACATTTATATATATTACTAACCCCTGAAATTTTTTTATTTAAATAAATAATTAAGCATCCATGTTATCTATTATGTTATTTTTTAAATATGGAAAATTCCTGAGAAATAAATACCTTCGTTATTCTGAAATATAAATTCTTCCATTAGAATAATATGATTATTTTGTGTGATCTTGTGTAAAAGATTTAAAAATAGGTTGCAATTTATTCAAAAAATATAACTAATAATATTTTTTCTTTATGGTAAAACAATAATATACTCTATATGATACATTAGAATTTTATTTTTTCAATGATTTTTAACAAATTATGCCTTAACCAGATATTGTTTGATGGAATATTCAGTTATATTTCAATTTTTTATTCATGTTATGGAGCATTATTTTTATTTTAAATAATCAAAAAATATATAAAAATATTTATAATTTTCTTCAAATTTTATTTTATAAATATAATGATTTTTTATAAATATATATAATGGTGTATTACAAAATTTTCTTTAATTTGTTTTAGAATTACCTAAATTAACAATATTTTAATTAAACTATTCAATTATTTTATATTCAAATTCATCATCATTATATAAATTATATGAATATAAATACATAAAAAATAGGTGTTCATTAAACATTATCATTAATAATAAATATTCCTTGGATATTTTGTTTAATAAAATCTATAAATATTTTTGTAATCATCACTGTTAAAGGTATCATTGGAATATGTGTCATTAGAAACACTTTGGGTCTCATCACCATTTTATTAAATCATTCTATCATGTTGACTCATCCTTCTAATGTATTTATACTTCAAAATAAAATATATAAAATATTTTTACCAATAAACATTTTTATTTGATTATATTAGTTTTCTTTTATTGATAGCATTTTAAATCATGAGAATATTTTAAACCTTATATTATTTTGGACAAATTATACCTATTTATATATTACATTATTAGTTTTAATCCCAAAATTTCACTTATATATTATTCATCACATCTTTATTTTATGTATGAAAAATAAAATCAATATAGATTATCATCACTTTGCAAATAAATGATATTTAAAATATTTTATTGTGTAATAATACTAGTTATTGATGAAACCACCATTAAAATTTCCATATCCACTATCATAGGGTCTATTTTACGAAAATTACTCTATTTAATGGAAATTTTAATAATCCCATCACGAATCAAGTCCTTAGGATGGTTTTTATCCTCGACATAAATTCCCTTCCACTTGTATATGATAATAACGAAGTCAATGATTAACATGAGTAAATTTTTTAATTAATATAATAGTATTTTAGAGATTATATTTTATTAAAAAACATAAATAATTCATATATCTAGATAACATGATCACTGTGTGTTAAAGACATAATATATAAATTTACCAAAACCGGTCTCTTATTGTATCTTAAATGATATACATTTTAAATTGTGTAACCTTCACCTTCTCATATATTCTATTCTTATTTCCCATTAATATATATTAACATATCTATTTATTTTCATTGAACATAATAATGTGCTTGAAATATTCCATTTTAACTAAAACTATACCTTCTCATTATAAGATATATTAAGAATATCAATCCCCAAATTATTATACACACAATTAATCATTTCAGACATAATAAATTATTTTCTTTTAAACTATTTATTTTCTCCCATCTACCTAAAATTCAAAATCACCACCATCAAAAAATTGGTTACAAATTAATATTCATATTATCTATATTTTTGAGATGATTATTATCTAAAATAATGAACATTATTCACTTTATATTTTAATATATGAAACATATATATACGGGATATATTAAAAAAAATTAATTGAAAACTGATAGCTTCAAGTTGGGGATGATTTGATGAATTAATTTTTTTAACAAAATACATTAATAAGATTAAAAATTTTACGGACTGATGAATTCATTTAAATAAATATAATGAAAATAATATAATAGATACTAATTAGAAAAAATTTAATAGTTTATATTGAATATTCAATTTCAAATAGAGCAATACAATGATGTAGAAAAAAAATTCAAGATATATATTTAGAAGACAATCATATTCAATATTAATATATATATCACTATAACATTGAGAGTGTATGAAACTATAAATTATTTAAATATTGTTTTGAGTTTTGAAACATATTTAAAATTAAAATGTAATAAACATTATTATATAATTTGTATACATTTTCCCATCCTAATAATGACTTTTAATATAATAATTTTGTAATGGAGAAAAAATCAATGATATTGTAGTTGAGAATATAATATGAATTCATATGTATCATAATGTTAATAATAAAAGAAATTATCTCTATAGATTCCTTATGTATGAAGATAAATAATTAAGTCATTATCCCATAAAATAATTGATCAATAGTCATAAAATGTAAATGAATTAAAATAAGAATGATAAAATTTTAAAATGAAATATCATAAATAGTGGAACATGTTTTTAAACTCAATGATAAAATAAATGAATTGAAATTAGCAACTAAATATCAGAGTTTATGATCTATAATGAACCATCCGTAGTTGACTGGAAAAACCACCCTTGTTGGTCCAATACTGGGTGATGCACAATATAAAGAAAGAAAAATGTTTCTTATAAATCCTAAAAAAATGAATACCAACAAGGTACATAGAGGATGAAAGTGAAACAATACATGAGAAATAAAAAACCAATCCATGATAAATAATCAAGAAAATTAAAATATAAAAAGCTATAAATCTTCCCCATGTAACCCCTAATAACTTGAAAACCATCCATCTATAAAAGAGACAATTAACTAGAGAAATTAGCACACTACCCAATGAACTTCTCATTACGTAATTCCTATAAAAATATCTACAAAAATCTATAGGAAAAGTAGGTTGTGAGCACAAATCCGTGTAAGATACTGTCAATGAATATATAAATTTTCTTGTATCATTATTTCATTTTATCTACATTTAGAAAAACTATTTTATAAACAATATTCCTAAAATAATCATTTTTGAAATACACTACAGTGATTTTTCATAAATCCTACCTGATTAACCAAATTATGTTATATATCAACTATGAAAGAAAACAAGTAATCATAAGCATCCCAACCATTGATAGAATATAATATAAGAATGTTATAAAATAATCAAGAAATATTCCATCATGTAATAAACTAATTAAAAACGAAAAATTACACAATTTGGGCTCTAGCCTATGGGTATACATGATATACATGAAATATAATCCTGAATCTAGGACAGAGGTGGATCCAACCAATATAACTGCCAATGGAATGACACGATGTAGTGACATAAAACCTATTGTGGAATTATACACACCAAGAGTGACATGTCTATTCCCCATTCACCCATGGATACCCAATGTGATATTTTCATAAGAATCCATTTTAATAAAGTTCTCAAAAATTAATAAAACATTTTCACAACAAACCCTTTCACATTATGGAGAAGAAGGCCCCTTTTTAATACTATGATTACCCTTAACTGAATCTATTAAAATACATGGAGTGGAAAAATATTTTTTAAATTAATATCCATTTAAATGAAGGTATCTCTTTGAAGAATTACATTATTTAATGAAATAATTCTTTTTTATTCAATAACCTAAAGGAATTGACAATAACATATATAAGTTAAATAATTAAAACCATGTATAGGGATTAATGAATCATGAAGGGATAAAACCAAGTATTCTTCATCATTAAAGAATGGAAACATGTTGATAGGCATCCAAAATAAATTTCATCAGTGAAAACATTGATTTAATGATAGAGAACATAAAATAATCACCATTTTTTCCAAAAATGCAACAAATGTCGCTCCTGCAACCAATGGAATTGAAGAAGAAGAAATATAGCTTACTAGATATACAGTGGAACCATGTTGGATGTCAAAAATTGAACAAGGTGGTATATAAGAGGGGAAATAACCCCACCCCCCTATATAAATTTATCATAGGGATTGAGATGGAGGTATGCTAGTCGAATGAAGATAGAATCAGGTATATAGTCTGATAAAAGATACTTGAAATAAGTATTTATAGAATAAAAAAAATTATTTTGTAAATATCACATTACCCATATATAATTAAAAACAAGTTACCATGAGTTATATTTACCCTGATATATTGTTTCCGGTCATGAAATAGGATCTTATGATGTAATTGGAACATAAAGTGTAAAAGAATATTTTTCATCTTGAATGAATAATGTTTTACAAAATACATTATGGATTGTTCCTAGTTTCATATTCAAGGAATAAAATCTATATTTAGGGTTAAAAATGGTCTGAAAATGTAGTACCAAACATTAGTTTCAAAAAAACCAAAATAACTCCAAACCAAAGAAAAAATCTCTTGAAGAATAAAAATAAATAAATTTTTTACACGGGATGATACACTTATTCATACCATACAATTTCTCTACCATAATAAATTAATCAAGATATCGGACATGAAAAAATAGAATTCCACACTGGCCTAATCTATATTTCCCGCTTCCACATTTCGCAGTTATCTCATCCGCACTTATACAGTACATGGACTAATGGAACTATTTTACTATGGATTACCTTTTCATAGTGATACATAATATTAATAGGTCTCCCAATTAAAGTGTTTCTAAGATAAATATAATCATCCTCCCACTCAATGATAGTGAAATGATCTGAGTGTTACATCCCCATATGGTAAACATGAAAACATCATGGATTATAATCCCACAAGACTGTACATCCAACTGATCCACTATCATTCCTATAATATCTATAATATCAAATTGGACAATAACCCTCAGTTTTAACATACCATCCCTACCCAACTAATGATTTTCTAAGCATTTTGAAACTAATAAAGACATTATCACAAACCATAAACACTCAAGGATGATTTCGATAGTCTATAATGGATTTTGGAAAACTATATGTCATGTTCAGAATCATCCATATCAACTGCACCCTTTATGTAATTTCTTGAATAAGAATCATCCAAACCAAGGAACTCATTCTTAAATCTTCCTAGGAAAATATAGTCTATAAGGTAACCAATAAAACACCAAAAAATAGTACAACATAATTGAGGTAGTAAATGGTTTGTATTTGAAAGCTCGAACTATATGAAGACTCATTTCCCCATAATAAAAATAAATCTTTATAAACACCAAGACCATATCCTAAAGGGCCTAAAAATATCAATAAGTTTATCATCTCATCTTGATATGATATTTCTTTCCCAATTATAAATGAGAACACATAACTTCTTGAAAACCCTTCCAAAATTTTGATGTGAATAGTGGGGCCCTATCAAATACAATTACAGAAAGAACCTCGTGATGTTTCATTGTCTCCCATACATATATGTACCCAAGACATTGTATCTTTTTATCTCCATGATAGGGAGAAAATTATATGATATTTTTATTTAATCAATGATCACCCAAATAAAATCCATAACACTAGGAGTTCACGGAAATCAAATTAATAAAACTATTGTTTTCTCACCATATTTCTATATAGGAATTGGTAAGGTTTGTAACAACCCAACAAGTCTCTGGTGCTCTACCTTAATTCTATTGAAATTAATGCACAATTAAACACAATATGAAATTTATCATCTCATACATGGACATTAATCCTAATGTCTCGTATCATGATAAATCTTTCTAGTCCTACGCTATTTGAAACAACATTAACTATGTCCATTATATATCAATTAATTTTTTAGATAAATTAATATGATAAACATTATATTTAAACATAAATCACAACTATCAGATTGAGGAAACTAACATGAGGTATTCCCACCTTTTAAGATTTCACTAAATCACATTCACCTGATGTAATGTACATATTTGACCTGAAACCACTCATTAAATGATGAGTCATATTTTTTCAAAGATAATAATAGATTCCTATAATCTAACTCCACCACAAAAATCATATTAGAAAAAAAAAACTCATCAGATACCCACATCTACTCATTCACTCATTGAAAATGTCTGTTATTTTTTCTCAATTGTAATGACCCATATTTTTATAAATGTAATTCTCATTTTTATAATTATGTGATTTTGTATAAATCACAAAAATATCATAGAAAACCTAAAAATATATTATACTCATGAATGATGAATGATTCATTAGTAAAATTATAAAGAAAAAATAATTAAAATATTACAATGGGATAACAAATAGAAAATAATATAATAAGAAATTAATAATTTGGATCTCCAAGATTAACTTGAATGAACACATCCATGAACAAAATTATAGAAATAAAACATATTGTTAAAAGTAAAATATTCATTTTGAAGATAAAATTATATGTTAATATAACATTAATATAAAATATAAGTGAATGAAGAATGAATGAAATATGATGTATTTATGGAAATTAAGAAATATATACAATTGTATTAGTAAAGTAATAATTGGAATATGAATGTGTAAATTAGTAATATTAATATGATCATTATTAAATTAACCTCTCCTATGAAGGTATACGTAAAATTTAGGCATGGTATTTATTTAAATATGATATATTTATATCTTGGTGTATGTAAGTAAATGATTTAAAATTGTTTAATTACGTGTATGTAATTTTATAAAACATTGAGGTCTTTTTAAAATTGTATAATTCATATAATGACTTAAAATAAAATTTATATTAATCAAAGAGATTCATAAATTATTATTATGCAGTTTTATAATTATAACGTAAATTTACAAGACCTTAATTAATATTTTAACTATTAATAAAAGTATATTATAATATTAGAGTTATTTTTTACATAAATGATGAATTAATATTAAAAAAAATTTATTATATTTCAAAATTTAACATAAAAATGAATTTCATTTTTAAAATCTTCATGCCAGAATCATATTGGGGTAATTTGTTACTTTTTATAAAATAGTGGAATTTTTGGTGAATAGTCATATGGTAATTTAACAGATTTATAATTTTAAGCCAAATACAAATATTTTTGATCCATGGATTATGTAAGAACCCATTAAATTTAAATAAAATGTACGAGTTACTTTTTATAGTCACAATAATAAACACTATTGATATTATTGAGAAAAATTCATAAACTAATGAATATAATGATGAAAACACCCCTCTCATCCGTTTATAAATACCAACCCATACTGGAAATTCTCCTAAAAATATACATTCTTTATATATTACCAATATTATGACCACTTACTCTCCCAATATTCTTACCTATGTCTAGGTCCTTCAAGTTTCACCAAAATTTCAATTCTTATAAACTTAACAAGGTTCTCAAGGACTAGTTATTCAAAAGGTAATATCCGCCTTTTTTATTTAATTTTTTTATTTATTGTACATTATCTTTACCCATATCAAAAGTCATATGATAACTACAGTATCATATATAAATAGTGTAATTATTTTATTTATGGAATAATGATCATCAAATATCATCTCCTCTTCATTTATTCTAAAAATTATAACATCATTCCTGATGTGTTGATTCACCTCCCTTGTGAATGATGAGATTTCATTTTCCATTATTAGCCTCAAGTATTGTAATTAAAAAAATATAATTGTTAAAATAGATTGTGAAATTTATATTATGACTTTTATCATGTCCTTGAACTAAGATATATAGATAATCTAATGTTACAAATAAAATAAGTTCATAAGGATCTAAACACCGTCAAAATAAACTAAAGGTTTATTATTAATTTTTTATTTGAAAAATCATTCTCAGATCTGAAAAAATAATATATGTTGGAATTTATATTTATGGTAGTTTATTAATTCCATTTCATTAAATTTCTCTATTTTTTCTACCATTTGTCAAGAACTCCCATAATTATTCTCAAGGGAACTAACCATAAAACCATGAAAAAAATGCTTACTGAATAATGAAATTAAAAATTGTAACTCTTCAAAATATCCATAAATGAACATAATGAAATTATAATTAATTAAATATTTGGGGATATGGTTATTGATTAAGAAATTAATGGATCTAATTAGATTATCCATGAAATTGTGTGTATGTTTAAAACATTTCTCGACATAAGGTAAGTGATTTATTTGTACCTCAATTTTCCTTACGGGTTAAACATTATCTCTCAATACCCAACTATATTTTATTCATTATTTTATATAATAATTCTAAATTCTATTTACATTTTCCTCAAATATATATACAGATCAATTTACCCTCTTTTGATGGGTAAATACAAGGATATCTCCTCAATCCCACTTGATTGACAAGATTGATCAATTGGATGTTATCCTTTTATTAACCATATACAATTAATATCCATAATATATTTTAAGAAACCAATATATATTTAATGTTACTCATTTTATAATGAAAATCTATTTTAGTTTTTTTTGGTAATCAGTTTTTCCTTCATCATCTTTAATGGATTATTATTCTTTTCCCTAAAACATCTCCTAAGTTTTACATTTATAATGTTGTTCAACCACTATTTTTCATGATTTTACCTCAGTTATACACATAATTCATCAAATGCTCTTATCATTCCTTTATTGAATGTACAATAATGATTTAAATTATTTATTTTATGGATATGAAATTTATATGCCTCTTGGTTATGCTTTATGACATGATTACGATACACATTTCTTTCCATAGGTAACTCTTATGATTATATGTTATGTTTGATGCATCATGTGTAACACATATTCATGAACATGTTATGATGAGTGCACCTAGATATCTATTTAATTCATTTGGTAATCATTAGTCACATGAGATTCCATGAATCATATTAGGGAGTACACATAATCCATTATCTAACATTTCACACCATGTGATATATTCTTGGTTGTTATCCTAAACTCATGTTTTTTTCATGATATTTTATGTTTCCATACTTCAATGGTTTTATTATCATATTCATCCATGTTATTTTTTCTATTCTTCTATTGGATTATTCATGTTTCTTGTCTTTTAGGTTACCTAGATATACCTTCTAGCTCATGTGTTATGATTTATTCCCATGTGTATTATTTTACTGGGGTTTTTAACTCACGCCATTTGTCTATGTATTCCCAATGTTGGAAGACTAATATATTGAACCTAAATGGAATTTAGATGCTCATAATGAAATATTAGTAACAAATTTTTTTATAGTTCCTTGTTTTCAATTTTATTCTCTTATTCTTATAAATACACTAAAAAATACAATCCTTGGATTTTATTTGATGGATAAATCGGCTTAAAATAATGTAATAATATGTGTAAAAAGATAGGGACAATATATTTGGTTTCATTTTATGGTCAATTTTTTTTGGTTATTAGGACCATTAAACTTTAGTATGAACCATATGGATAATTCTATCATGATGGATAGACGATATTGAAATTTAGGGAATCTCAATTTAAGAAACATTTCTTATATATGTTTATCCTTCTCTGTTCAAATTTTATTTTTTATATAATTTTTAGCTCACTATTCAATATGACCTTAAGAATAGTTTAATTTTTCCACTTATTTAATGTTGAGAAATATGATAATCTATTCCATCAATCAAAATGATAGGCAGTGTGATGGATTCCCTAATGAGATGCCAAATCTGATGGGAATGGGAGCTTAGAACTTCATAACATTTCCCAGTCAATGGCCTAATGTTATTAATAATAAAACGAAACATGTATAAAAATTCATTATCCTAAGAAAGTTAATGTTTCTGTTCGATCATTTATGAAAAAGGCCTCCTATATTTAGTTGATCATCTGATTACTTTATCATGGAACAACATATTAACTCCCGTGATAAAATATTATCTATTCATAAATTCTCAAAATAAGGTAACTTAATTCTCATGGTTTATTGTATTGATGGGAAAGTTAATTCGTAGTGGAAACTAATTTAAAACAAAAGATTAAAGGAGGATGTTAAATCCATTGATTGGGAAGGAATCACAAAAATATTTTAAAAGTAATAACATTCCCAATTTCATTATCATAAGATGGTAAGGGATTTACTTAGACAGAAGAAAACGGTTGATGTTCCTATCAGAGTGTGTGATGAAAACATTACTAGTCCTTCATGATACACATTTGGGTTTTTTATGATCACTAAAAGTAAGTTGGATCACTTATTTAGAGGATTTATTCCATGTCTCTGAAAATACTTGGTGATTCAACACTTTGAGAGCTATGAAGTGATTGTACATTATTAACTTAAATTTGAAATAGAGATAGAAAATTCTTAATATTCTTGTGGGACTAGATAAAAGATATGTATAATAGATTTGTCTTCATAAGGTTGAACATAAAATTTTATAGAGGAATGAAAACACAGTATTCAAATTGTAAAAAGTGTGTTAAGAAGCATTCTAGAAACTGCCTAAGAGGAATCATAAGGTTAATAATGTTTAGAAAATAAGGTCTCCAAGCTAATCCATTTCATAACAAAATCATTAATCTAATTAATGAGGAAGTGTAAATTAAGGCCCAGTAGAACACTATATCAGTTTTGTAGTGGTTCAGCTATTAAAAATCATTGTAATTATGTGTTCCAATTCCATAAGACAAGTGTTATAGAATGAAATCAACAAGAAAAACCTCCAAGGTTGAATGGAATTGAATATTATATAACTAATACTCAGTTATATCCTTTAAATGATGTGGTGATAGGTATTATACTTAATCATTAATGAGTTGATATCCTACTATTTGAATATGTTTTTATGATTTCTTTCATATATTGAATGTTATGTAGAACTACTAAAACAACATATCAAAAAATAAAGGTTTGGTTATCTGTTAAAATATATAATGGGTAAATTATTACTTCCAAAACATATAATTCCTCATTGGATAATGATTTTGGATAATCCTCTAAGGAAATATCATCTTACATTGGTGGATATTGATGTTATATTGGTCATGTGTTTTCATTGTTTATATAAATACAACATCAATTATTGGGAAATGGATATCACTATTCACATCCTAAAGAATCCTCAAACTCTAAAAAAGTGTAAGGAGGATGATGAATCTCCTTAAATATTATAATCTCAATTGTGGATATTATTTCTTTATAATAAACTCTAATGTTTTAGTCATATGAGAATATTTTTCTTGATGATATACCCATTGGGAGGGACAACAATAATTTTTTCCATAAAAAAACATTTTGATCATCATCTTGACTTAGAGATCGAGTTATCAATTGGTCGTATAGATAGATCTTGACCTATTTTAATGACTCTTTAATGGATGGCCACCATTAAGATGGAGGAAATGTGAGATTCATTACCAGAGATTTATAGACATGGTATTGATACACCTAGGTGGGTTACCATGAGGTGTGTTTCTCCTCCTCGTGAAGAAGAAGGAGGATTAATGCACCTCTAAATTGATTATAATGAACTTAAAATGTCATGATAATGAACTAGTATCCCCGTCCATGGATAGATGACTTGTTTGATTAGTTTGTGGGGAGAAGTATATCAATATGATAGTCTTTCAGTCGGGATATAACCAATTAAAGGTAAGGAAAGAATATATTCTTAACACTAACGTTTGAATGAGGTATGGATATAATGAGTTCATAGTTATTCACCATGGACCCACTAATTCTCCTACAAAATTCATGTACATAATGAATTTATTATTTTGATATTATAATGAAAAAATAGATATAGTCTCTATATAGGGAATTTGAAAATACTCTAAGAGAGTGGAGGAACATTAGGGGCATTTGAATATTTCTCTAATAACATTGTGAAGGGGAAATATTTTTAAAAGTTTGCTAAATGTGATTTCTTAATGATGGATATATCATTCATTCAGTATGTTATCACTAATAAAGGAATATATGTGGGCCCTTCTAATTCAAAGGAAATCAAATAGTGTTCCAGGAAAACATATTTAGTAGATATCCATTAATTTTATAGTCATGATGTGAATTAATAATTATTTGTGGATAAATTATCAAGAATATCCTTACCACTAACCAAGATGATTCTGAAGGGTGTAATATTTTTCTATACCATTGAATGTGTATACTTATTTGAAGAGTGTAAATTATGTTTTTCGTCATTTTCATACATAAACATACATTAATTGGGGAACAATTTGATGTATAAAGTCATGCATAGAAGTAAGGATTAGTTTTTTACTGAATAATAATGATAAATTGATAGCCTATGTCTACGGGTGGATGAATGATACTAAAAAGAAGTCCCACACAGGAGTATGAGTTGGAGGGTATGATTTTTTCATTGAAAATATGGATGCATTACCAATATTTGGAGAAATATGAGATATATAATGGTCAAATGGGGCCTAAAAAATATAATCATACAAAAAGAACATAATAAAATCCAACTATAATTGTTAGATATAAACAATGATTATGGCATTATAATCTACTACCATCTTAGTAAATAAATTAGGTTAGTGTATTATCTAATTAAATGTGATCTTGCATATTTTTTAATTGTGGGAATTGATGAAGATCTAATATTATTAGTCATGAAATGGATAGACATGGTAATAATTAAGGATGGAAAATCATTAATACATTCTCAAATGACTCCTTAACTATTTCTCTTGTAGATGATAAACTATTATCAAATATATTATATGGAAATTCTTAAGATTTCAAAAGCATAATAAAATAAAATAAATCACTTATGTTCAATATTTATTAGGAAGGGGTTGAGATATTTTGGTCATGATTATATGTACCATTAAATCTAGAGGAAAATAAATATATTTTTCATGACTAACATAGATCAAAATTATCTATTCACCCAGGCTTTTCAAATATTTATTGAGAACATTGAGAGCGCTATTGGTTGTATAATATGAAGTTGAAAATCATCAATTTTACATCAATGATCATGGTATGGATGAAAGTAATGTCTGAAAGAAAAAAAAAATCTAAGGGGATGATGCAAAAATTTCCCATAACTATATAGAAGTGGGGAAACAGTTCCATGGCCTATATCCCCATATATATGATGATATCCAAATGAAATAATTCTATATCAGTTTTTTGTGGATCATCCTACAAAGAAAAGTCATATTATTACCCTTCCATAGGACTACTCCATCAACATAACTTCATGGGAAAAATTATAGAATTGGAGTGGATATATAGAGTACCATTATCGATTATATATGATATTTATATGTTATTTACCTACATGCTCTAGAAAATTATCCAACAATATTTTAATATTGAGTAAGACTTTATTATGATGTATCATTGTCAAACTGATGGATAATCATAGCTGACTATTACGACACTATAACTCATGTTGAGGGAATGTTATATTGACTCAAAAGGTGAATGGGATCAATATGTTACAATTGTAAAATTCCATTAGAATAATAGTTACACTAAATATTCCAAATAGAACCATATGGATTCATTTGTAAAAAAAATTGCAGAATCTCAGCATGCTAGGATTGGTTCAGTGAACCTCAGATTTTTAGGACCTGAAATGGTTCATAAATAGTACGAAAGTTAAAAACCATTCATCCACGCATCAATTAATCCCAATATGGAGAGATGATCTGTGTAGATAATCATCAAATAGACTTTTAGATTGTTTCTAGTGAAAAATTATTCCTCGACATATCTCCATGGAATAGGACAATGAGATATGGGAAGATAGAAAATCTAATTCATAGGTACATCAAACACTTTATTACTCTTAATAGTTTTTGAGAAATGAAATATCAAATACTAATTCCTCCAACCATGACTCTAAATTCATAGGTGGTACATAAATAATATTATTTCTCTTAAAAGGAGATGTTGTTAAAGATCATGGATTGTAGAGACAATGTTTGATGAAATAGGACTACACATTAGGTCAATGTACTTTGAAGGAACCATAAAATATGAAGTGGAAAACGGAAACTTGAGAAGTGATGTAGATCAAATACCCTCACATATTTTCACCTAGGTTTTTAAAATGATGATTTTAGGGGGAAGTTTCATAAGTTGGGAAGAATGTAAGGACATATAATTTTATCACATGAAATATCATTCATGTAATTATATAATATATTATAAATAAAATACATCACATAGTGAAACCAATAAGTTATTATTATAATAAATGAATAATGATGATTTTTTTATCAAATTAACAGACAAAAATTTCAAATATTATCATTGTACAAAAAATAAAAAACATATAATAATAATTGTATAATATGGATATGCTTTATCAACTACAACGACTACACCCATAACCAATTCTATAGAAATAAATCATAATGTTAACAATAAAATAATCTTTTTAACAAGAAATTATATATATACCCTTAATATAAAATATAATTGAATTTATAATCAATTAAATAAGTTTTATTTATAAAAATTAATGAATCTATATCATTGGAATAATAACCTGACTATTGGAATAGTAATGGGACTATTAGTAATAGTAATATGGTCGTTAGAATGGTAACCTCACCTATAAAGGAAGAATTAATATATATCCATCTTATAAATAAAAATATTATATATTTATATGACCATATAAGTAAATAAATGTTTTAAAATTGATAAATTAAGTGATGGTGTTTTTATAAAAAATAAAATATTTTTATAATTTTATAATAAATCTAATCATTTATAAGATTATTTGGATTCATTAAAGTTATTCCTAAATTAATTTTATTCAATATTTTAATTTTATCAAAAACATAAGAGTCCATAAATAATTTATAAAAGGGTTATAAAATATATTATAATATTAAAATCGATATTTTTAACATAAATGATAATATAATTTTAAATATCATTTCATCAAATAGAAAAAACTAATTCATAAAAATGAGTTCATTTTTAATATCTCATAAGTGGAAAATGGTTGGGGTAAATATTTGGGATTTTTCTCAAATAGCTGAATTGTTTGGTGAATATTAAAACATTGTAATTTATGATATTTAACATTTTAAGAAAAATACATGAATTTTTGAGTCATGGCTAATATAATCAGCCATTATTTAAAATACACATGATCTAGTCATTTTATATAGTCATAATAATCAATACTATTAGTATTCATGAGAAACAAAAATAATCTAATGAATATAATTATCAAAATAACCCCCTTAAACCCTTATAAATGTATCCCCTTATCCTTAGGAAATATTAGCTTTGGGGACTAAAAATATTCTACCCAATTACTCTCTTGAGCCTCTCTACTATATCCTTCTATTTATGGTATCACTAAAAACCCAATTGTATGATACATAATGTGGTTCTCCATGATACAATATTCTAGAGGTAAAATACTCCATCTTTCTCATTTATGTTCTTTATTTCTTCTAGTTTATTATAAAACCTAATCAAAACTAAAATGATATCTATAGGTTCATATACATACTATAATATTACTGTGATGATGAAATTTCATTAATCAAATATCTTCTCTTATCCTTCTATTATAAAAATAAATACATCGTATCTGATGTGTCGATTGACCACCTTCGTGGAAGAAGAGTTTTTTTATTCCATTAATGACTTCAAGGGTGGTCCTAAAACCATTATAATGTTCCAAAAATTTAAAATTTATATTTTAACTTGTATTTTTTTATATAAAAAATATATATACATAATATTAAATAATAATAAAAAAACTACTTCAAGTTTATCCAAAATCCATCAAAATAAACTTAACACTTATCATTATCATTTTATTCAAATTAATCATTCTTATGTATTAAAAAAATTATATCATAACATTAAAAATTATGTATTTTTATCAATACCATTTCATTCCACCTATGTATTTCTTATTCCGTTGAACATTTACTCATATATTTATACTCAAGGGAACTGGCCATAAAAACATTAAACAAACGCTATTAGAGGAATGAAATTATATATCATAACTCATCAAAATGGGTATAAATGAACATAATAAAATTATAATATATAAAATGTATGTTAATAACATTTTTATTTTGTTGTTAATGCATCCATTTTCATTATATAGTACATTAAGTTCATGTTTAGAACACATTCATACCAACGGTATGGGATCTCTCTGAACCTCCATTTTTCCCTTTGGGTTATGCTTTATCTCTATTTACCATAAATGTATTTTATTTATTATTCTTAAATAATTATTCTATATTTTATGTATATGTTCCAAAAATTATTTATCCATATCAATTAAACATTTTTTGTATGGGTAAATACATGTTTTAAAAGCTTCCCTTACCAATTCCTCTTGTTATGAAATCCCTATTAAAGATAACTTCTCGTTTTCTTACCCATTTACAAGTAAACTCCATAATATACATTCATCCAACAATATTTTCCACAAATACATCATTTCATCCTAAAAAACAATATTTTTTGATTTTTTGTCTTATTCCATCAACAATTTTTACGTCATATTAAAATACTCTTTATTCTTCCCTCTAAAACCGCACAGAACTAGCAAATTTCTATTTTTATCATACCAAACAATTTTCAGATTTCAACTCTGTTATAAATCATTATTCATGATGTACACGAATTATTTTCTAATTAATTCAAAAGAATTATTTAAATTCAATATTTTATGGATTTAATTGTTATATTCTTGTTGGTTATGCTTTATGACATGATTATAATACCAATTTCTTTACATGGGTGACCCTTGAGTTAATCACTTATGTTTGATTTTTCAAGTGGCACACATTTTTGAGAACACATTATGATAGGTGATCCTATATAGAATAATAATAAATTGTGTATTTTTTTAATCTCATGAGATGATATGTATGTGATTTTTGAGAAATCTATCTCATTATGGAACTTTGTACACCAAGTGATTTAATCATTGAAGTTAAAATTGAATCATGTTTGTTTCATGTTATATATTACTAATAAATTACTATGTTTCCATGATAATAAGATTCTATGTTATCTATTATTTTCTTCCATATGATTACTCATGTTATATTACATTTATGTTATTATATTATGACTTCAAACTCATGTGTTATTTTTTATTCCCATGTGTAATCCCTTACCATGAATATTAGTTCATTCTATTTGGATATGTATTCCAAAGGATTTCCTTTGATTATATATAAGGTAAAAGGAAGTTAGAAGCTGAATATATAATATTAATAAAGATTTGTTATATTTTAGTTATATTTTTTTGAGTTTGATGTACTTATTCATAAAAAGACACTAGACATTATGATCCATTATTTTAATTTAAGGACTAATTATTATTAAAATCATGTAATAATTTGGTTAAAAGGATGGGGTGGATATATCAATGAATTGATGACCTCATTCCAATTCTAGATAGTATATTCAACAATAAAATCAAATGTCTAGAGAAATTCATCCTAGCATATATTCCACAAGACCAAATACCTCTAGGTTAAAATAAATATCATGATTTGTTCAACAAAATATACCAAAAAACTCTCCCCGTAAAGATAGTTATTCCATGATTTGAATGAATGCATAAATTATTCCCACTCAACATCATTGTTACTATATTTCGTATTTTGATTGTGTAATTTGATAGATCCATCGGCCAAATAATATTTCCCCTACATCATGACAAACCCAAAACCAGTGTCAAAAAATGGAATAGAATTTCATTTCCCAAGAACAGTTAGCAATTAATAAAAATTAGTGGTTAACATAACCTCACCATATATTACATAATTTATTTTTTTATATTTTTCATTCTATGAAAATTTTACTACATTATGGGTTATGGTATTCACCATAAATTTAATATTGTAAAAATCTTGAATTAACTACCTATAATAACCATCCAACCCTATCAACTATTGATCTGAAACAAATTTCAGGACTTATCCAATGAAATAATTTAATGTGTCATTTTAGGATCCACTATGTATTCCCACTCATATATAACAAACCCCAAAAGTTTCAGTTATTGAATCCAAAACTCATATACTTAAATCATTTGATACAAATGATGTTCACTAAATGTTCTATGGATGATAACCAAATGATCCATGTTCCCCTTATTTAACATAGATTACACCAAAATATCATCCACAAAACAAATACCAGACGAACTAATAAATTATTTGGTTCATCAACCCCATAAATACAACATTGTAACTTAAGAGACAGAACTGCATAACTAGAAACTCAAAATTCCCAAAACATCTCTTAAACACTATCTTATCAATATCTTTAACTTGGACTCCCAACTTTTGGTACCCAGACGAAATATTAATATTTTTAAACCAATTATCCCCTATTAGTTTATCAAATAAAAAATAAATCATATAATATTGATAATTATTCATATTCATAAACTAGTTTAAATTTATATTAGAAATAATATTTTTAAGTCCTCGATCTTATTTATTAGAAAATATGATAGGAAATTCCCATGGTTACCTTTTAGGATGAATAAAATAACTAATAATATAGGCCCAAAACCATAACAATATATTCCTAGAAAATAGTTGGTTCCATTTTATTGGATGGAATATAATTGGGAATTTTATCTGGTAGAAGGATAAGTGTTGATATTGAATTCAATATGTGGTGGTAATCAAGAAATGTAATCTAGAAGGACATATGGGTATGCACACACAACCACAAGCAGTGGACTTCCAAAACAAGGATCAAAAAGTTTATGAATAACTCTAACAACTGATATGAAGTCACCCTTGTATAAGAAAAAATAGGTCCCACCCTCCAGGATCTACAATCCCACTAACATTGGACGAAAACATTGATTTCATCTGGAAATAAATAATATACAATTAGTTGGTATGATAATATATCTAATCCTTAATGTTTATCCTATAATCACTTCTAATAATCAGGTGGAGAATATCAATAAAAAGCTCTATGAATTCCCACTAGACCAATGTTTTAGTTATCATCACCCAGCATGGGAGACACTACAAGAAAAGTTCCATACTCTTTCCCAATGTTGTGGAAAGATACCAACATAATAGAATAATATATGAATTAAGGCCCAAAATTTCAACTATCTTTGATGTTTTAAAATAAATAGTAGCTCCTGTATCAAACAAATCTAGTAAGAAAAAATATAAAATTTCTACCATACCTCTAATAGTGGAAGGACCTATTTTAAATTATTCTTGTGTATAATCTATCATATAAATCCATATATTCACTTCACACATTTCATCTTTCATGGATAAGTGAACTACCCCATTTTCCAATTGATAAAACACAAAACCCTTGAATTAATCTGTATGAACCTATAAACCCTTTGTGAGATTGGATCATGTCAAAACTCTTTACGGAATCCTTTTACAGAAATGAATAATATATATAGATTTTATTTAATGATGAAATTTCGTTGGAACATCTTTAAAATTATTCATGTTGAGGAAAAGAATTTATCATTGATAGTATACAACCTACCTTTTCTTGATGAAGCCCCTAAAAAAGTACTAAATAAAACTAGATACAATTAATAATGTTTTCCTAGTCATAAGATACACCATAGTGTAAAACAAAACAAATAAATGATCCAACCAAATATATTTTCCCAACTATATCTACCACCATAAAATCTACCATATTTATTTACAAAAAAATGTTTGTAATAAACATGATTATCATCATTTAATGGATATCATCCCTCAATCCCAACTCAATACTATGATCCATTAGGGATTAATTGGTGGATAAATCAAATTATGAACAAACCAACTCATCAAAATGGTTTTACAACTCTTGATGTATATGATCCCCATGCTATATGGACAAAAAATACTACATATATTCTATAGGAAAAATCTTATGATAAAAAAATGGCTGATGATTTTCTTCAATGAAGCAAAAGTCAGATTACCATGTATCTTGTCTTGCATAATTAATTCCCACCATCTCTGCCCTAGTCCCTCAAGAATATATGTTAAAAACCCAACCTTAGTGTGATTATAAGTTTTTATGAATCTAAGGATCCTCTCAATCCAAACATGCAATTATTTTTTTTCCAGGGGTCCTTTATTACCATAAAAGATAGGATCATTTTTCTTAGTAAATTATATGTCATATTCCATTTCTCATCTCATGTTCGAGACACCAACTTGACGAAGAGAAAAAATAGTGTATATTTTACCTTCAACTAAACAGTGTTCCTCTAGAGTATCTACATGTAGAACATATCATACATCTTACTCTCTCAGATTTGTATATACTCATATAATAAGTACAATATATATAAAATATGATAATGGAAATTCATTTTAAGAAAATATTCCAAAATCATAAATCAAACATCCAAATATCCATATCAATTCATTAAAAAAGAAGAGTTTAATGAAAATATGATTTATAAAAATAAAATGAAACACCTTAACAAAGTAATATGTCTATTTAAATAAAACCCAAATTTAACTTATTCAAGTAAATACAACCACCATGTCACGATATTAGAAAAAAATGGGACAATCCACAGTAACATGGATTCAGACATGGAAGTGAGCTTGCAAGTGATCGTCCCACACATGGTATGTGTATAATTATATTCCTCACACCAATATACCAACAGAACTAAACCAACCCTATTTTTGTAATATAATAATATGAAGGTAATTACATTTTATTATAATTTATAATAAACCAACCAAGATCTACAAAATATTCCATCTAAGGTGGGCAACCACTTGGTTATGTACATCAAGAATAAAGCAATATGTATCATCTAAAACATGAATAATGAAAAAATAATTTACATTTTTTAAGGATGTGAAAGAAAATACATGATATATAAAAATCTTGTAGAAACCTGCTAAAAAAAGAGAATAAATAAATCTAAACACATTTTCATGTGACAATCCTACTATGAAGGCAATAAACAATAAGACAAACTAGTACAACAAATTAATCCCATCCATTTACCGGAATTATACTAAAAAATATATAAAACCACTTAAATGAAAAAAGTTGTGCGTGATCAATGATCATAGTATAATACCACCATTGAATCTATAAATGTTCTAACATGATTAATTGATTACCTTTTTATTGGAAAAAATACACTTTTAAATGAATTTTCATAAATTAAATCATTTTCTAAATAATTCATTTGTTTTTTCATAAAATAATACCATATTCACCAAATCTAGGAATATTTCATGGGAGATAGAAAAATTGTATACATAGAAAAACCATCCATGGTTATACCATTATATAATCATGCGATAATATAGTCAAGAAATGTATAATCATGTGACAACCTATTCCTAAATGAAAAAATAACATCATTTTGTCTCTAACATGTGTATATACATGATCATAATGAAATAAAATCATCAATCTAGGCCTAATTTAGTTAAAAAAATATGTCCTCCGGTGGAATCATAGAAACTAATGTTACATGAAACTGAATGTTGTATTACATACACAAATTGTAAAAGGTGTATTCTCATTGCACCCAATTTCAACTATTGTGCATAGTTTTTCAAACCCCATTACAAAACCAATCTCAATTTTCAAAAAAAAAATTCACATTTATTACTATGGTATTATGGTATTGAAAACCGTTTTAAACCAAAACCACCTTTCACATTATTTAACAAAATACTTATATTGGAAAAATCCTTTTTTAAAAGAAACCCTTTAAAACATGAATCTGTTCTAACAATTCTATTCCAAAATCATATCATGTGTTTTAATTGAATAGTGGAAACTAATTGAGAATAATATATTGAAATTAAAACATAACCCCTTTTATATAGAATCCTACCTCAAGAACCATGGAAACATGCATGTTTAAAAATTGAGATTGTAAACAAGAGGATCGGCCACAAAAAGGAATGAAATGAGAGAACATTTTGAATGATCAAAATGAATCAAAAAAAATTTATAATATATTCTACACATGAACCCTACTATGTTATGACAAATGGTAGTGATTAATAATAATGTAATCTTACAAGAAATAATTGGTGATCCTTTCCTGAGATCGAATACTTAATGAGGAGATTTGGAAGATGGAAAGTGATCCCCAATTCTACTAATGTAATCCTAGGGTTCAAGAGGGAGGAATACATGTACAATAGGAATGGAATCAGTAATTTATCATGATTAATGATTTAAGGATGATGGATATATAATGTAAACATGACATCTATGGCCTAAATATCCCATAACTCATTTAATCTAGAAAAAAAGTTCCCCATGTTTTATTTTCTGCAAATAGTATATTTTTTGGCAGGAAATAGGGTGGTGTAAATGGAATTTATATTGTAACAGAATATTTTATGGTTAGAAAAAAATATCATGTTTTGAACCATTTCACTTCGTGTTCCCTTCATCATATTTACTTCATAAACTCAACATTTAAATTATATAATGCTCCTATAGGTTTCAACCGTCTCCTGTTCTGTAAAACACTACGAATAACTCTGAACCCATGAAATAAGCTCATAACAATAAATGTGACATATATTTTGATGTACCATACTACAGGATCAAAAAAATTAATTTCAAATTCCTTGGTATAATTTCGTTATGTTCACTATTTAGAATTTTATATCAACATCCTCCTAAGTGTTTCATTCATGTGTTTTAAAATTATATCATTGGATATAATTCACTAATGTAATTTTTTTAATCATGAGGTAGGGGTAGCTTTTATATGTTCCAAAATGATGAAGATTTGAATAGTATACTATTATGTAATATATAAATATTTATAAAGATAATTTCTAAATAATAGAGCATAAACAGACTTCATGTAAACATAATAAAAATAAAATAAAGTAATGTGACTTATAAAAATGAGTAATATGAAGATATAATTTTAAAAAATGACTCAAAACACTCCAAAGTTTTATAATCAGAAAAATTAGTATGAATAATATTTTAATTGACTAAATTTTTTTTTCATGTAGTTAAAAATTTTAATTCACTTAAATTATCTCATATATTATAGTAAAATTGAAAAAATAATTATCCCCCCACATTGAATGGAAATATCACTATTATATGTTATACATAATTGTGATTATAAAAATGAAATATATATATTATTACTATTAAGAAAATATGTGGAAAAATTTATTATATTGATTTATTAATATTATGAAATTATAGATGAATTTGAATATTTTTTCACATGGATTCATAGGACAATTTATCTAACATCTGATATTCATTCAGTTCCTCATAAATATATTTGTGAAACATAATCATAATCTTTTTTTCAACATTATTATTAAATATTTATTTATGATGTATGAATACTTCATGATTAAATATCACCTTATATTTCAAAAATGGGGAAATAATTTTCATATTTTGGATGTTCTGAAAGACATTATCTTTGACATTAAACTTATAAACATCAGTATTAATTATTATGTAATGGATTTATTTATGACATTCATGGATTCTAATGTCTTTTTTATATTCTATTATGATACATACATGATTATTTATGTTATTATTAATATATTCTTGACATCTAAATACTTCTCACATATGTAAATGAATGGAGTTTGAAACACTCATATACTTGATTAGATGATTCAGAATATTTATCGGAATATTCCAATGGATATTTTCACCTTCTGTATAATGTTATACAAATCAATTTATATTTTTTCATATTTACATAAAATATGTTTTAATTTTTATTAAATATATATATATATATATATATATCAACTTACATATTATAATTTGATGAAGTATTTGAATAATTTTTTGAACTAAATACATTATATTCTCATTCTAAGGACCATGTCTAGATTCATTGGGTTTAATTATTTTAATAAAATTTAGATAAAAAATTGATTTCATATAATTTAAATTTTATGAATCATATAGGTAGTTATCATGATTATGATAATGATGATGATTAAAAATATAATTGCAAAATATTATATGATATATGTTTAACATCATTAGATTTTTCATTTAACATTTTTTAAAGAACAATAATTATTACACCAATCCAGAGTCAAAGGGCAAATATAATTAATAGATGATAGATTTTTCACTACATTGACAATTCTATTTCTTTTACATGATGATTTTGGTGAAAACAATATTATTTATAAGTTTTTTGTTATCCTCAATAAAATATTATTATATATGGAAAAAAATTATATATTACATTAAATACTTTCAAAATTATAAAATATTTATTCCTTGATTTTTAGAGATATATTTGTTTATAATCTTAATATTTTTCATAGAGTCAAATTATTAATTATAATAAAAAATTCTTCTTTACCATCAATGAATTTCCTTTTGAATGTCATCTATCTAAAATTTATCATATATTAAAGCATATAATCGAGTTTAATATCCCTAAATCCATTTTATAATAGTTTTAGTAAATGATACATTTATACCCCATAATTATTTTATTTTACTATTTAAATTAAATGATTCCATTTTTCTTTACACATCTATTTATAATAAACGGTTAACAAGTTTCTTATCAATTTATTTTTAATAAATCATCCTTTCTTAAACACAATTTCTCTTATATACTACTAATTAAATTTTTTATTTACAATTATTACTTTCAGGAAAAATAATAATTAAAAAATCTCAGTTCTAAATAGAAATAGAATAGTTGATTATTCTGAATGGACCACTTTTTTTTATCATGATTCATATCATCATCTTATAAATTAACAAATAATTCAACCTAACTTCTTATTTGATTATGTATCTATAATGTACATCCTTAATTTAATTGATTATCCTTCCCCATATTAGTATTTATAAAATCCTACTTTTACTATTAATGATTTGGTTACTATTATTTTTAATAAAAAATAATAGAAGAAGTTTTGCCACAAACAATATAAAACATAAATCCTCAATATAGTTTGACAAAAAATAAATGATAGTTAATATATTCCTACAATATAAAAATAATATATATATATATATATTTATGATTTTTAATATTATTTTCACCATTACTCTGAGGAATAATATTTTCAATCTGCCAAATAAAAATTTGAAGTTACACTAAATGATGTTTCATTATGTAATATTTATACATTTATAGAAAAGTGTAATGGAAACATAATAATTTTTCAATGATTTAGATCATTTTATAATTTTTGATTATATTTACATAGAGTCTATCTGTTGAATCTCTCTATACACATCATTATATTTTCTGGTGACCCAATCAAACCATGAACTCCAATTATAAACTAGACACCTTTTATCCTATAATAATTTTATATTTGAATATTTAATTAAAATTCTTAACTATAATAGTTTACTATGTATTGATCGTAAAACATGGTAAATTGATGAAAAAATATTTTTCATTTTTATATTCCCAATAATAATATTTTCATAAATATAATTTTAGTTTCTATTAATAGGCCTTCCAAAAGTGATCTATTATGATTCTGTATTTCATGGATTGTTAGACAAAAAAATATAAATAGATTAAATAATTGGAAAATTAAATGTATTGGAGGTATTTGTGGAATTTTTGAAATATGGTGTATTCAAGAAAATATAATTATATTTTTTGATTTTTGGAATTCATCTAAATGTAGAACCTATTATAGAATTTAGAGATGTTCACCAATTATATCTAAATTATTATTGAATATGGTTCATTTTTTAGTAATAAAATATATGATTCATTATTTCTCAAATCGTAAAATAAAAATTTTTATATTATAATATATAAAAATAATAATATTTCATGAATTTTAGTTTACTAAATAATTTAATATTAAATGTAAATATATATAGGATAAAAATTAAAAGTAAAATGATTTATGATTCAGAAATATCAATAAATATTATGTTCTATAAAAAATTTAAATTTTTTAATATTTTAATATCAATGTCTATAAACATTATTCTGAGTTGGTTATATTCATATTAAATTGTAATTTAATACCTATATCAGTAACATGAAATTGTAGGTTTTCACTTTTTTTTAAAATAATTTTAAAAAAATTAAATTTTTACATAGGAATTTTTGTTTAAAAAATAGTTTTGGTCCATGTTTAATTCAATTCATATGGAGTGTATCCACACTTATCGATATATAAAATTTCTACAAAATAATATTCCTCAGACTTTAATCATTTGTTTTTTACAACGTTGAGTATAAAAAATATAATATGATTATATAGTAAAATTCATAACTATTCAATTATATAACACTCAAAATAGTGTCTGGAATCAATTTTTTACTTTATTTTATAATTTCTATAAAAAATTAAATCCACCTTTGTGAATGGTTAACATTAGGATCCACTCAAACTAGATCCCAATCGCATGATTAAAATATTAATGTAAAAAAATAGGAACCTGAGATATTTTTATAAGGTTCATATAAATATATGGGATAATGTAATTTGTATGTTTGAGTATAATATTAGAGGCAGATATGTCATTAGTATCAATATATATTACTTAATAAGGGACAATATAATCCATAAACACTGTTAAACCATCAAACAATAATAGATAACTCTTTAATTATTTCCTGTAATACATGTCACTAGTATACAACCATAGATAAAAATAGATAAAATAATATTATAACATCCCATATTATGATAGAATAAATAACTGTCATTTTTATTTTTATAGTTTTATTCATCATAATAATATTAAGAAATTTTCAAATCAAAAATGAAATAGTAATGAAATTAAACTTTTCTCAAAAAGTTTCAGTTAAAAAATTCATTTATAATTTTAAAATTTTAATTATAAAAAATTAATTTAATTTTTGAGCTTATAATTTCAAAATTTACTTAAGTAAGTTTTTTTATTTTTTAAAAGAATATTTATTTTTCATTAAATAGTAAAAAATATCAATTACTCTAAAAAAATATTTTCTATTCACATTGTAATGTAAATTTAAAGTCTCAATATATATTGAATATGATTTTAAGTGAAATAATTTTTATTTATTAATATTTAATCCACTCTGTTACATTAAAATCATCATTATATTAGATATAATTATAAGTTAGTTTGTTGGTTTAAAAATAAATTTTGATAAAATTTATTTTAATGATCATATTGATATTAATTTTTAATTAATTAAATTAATACATTTTGATAAATTTTTCATCTTAAATTTACCTAATTTATATCATTAAATTATAATTAATAACAAACAATTATTTTTATTAATTGTAGAGTCAACATTTAATCATCTAATTGCTTGAAAATATACTACTGGAAAACCTTCACATTCATCGCATCTAGGTGTTTTTTTAAATTATTATTTCCACTTTTAAAAATATAATTTGTAAAAATGGAATACATAATTGGAATTATCAAATTATCAATTTTTTACTATGTTGAACTTTTTTTTCACCATAATGAATAGTTAAATCAGAACACAATCATTACTATGTTAAGGTAAAATTAGTTTACCAAGTGTTCAATTAAAAATATATGGGTTAAATTTACCTAAGAACTCATCTAATTTATCATTTCGGGTCTCATTTAGATTTTATCATGTCTAAGTCTCTATAATACGTAATTTTGTGCCTTGTTTTCATGTGAAAAAAGGGGTTACACCTATTTATTTTTAAAAAATACGAGCATTCCAATATCATCACATATAAAAGGAAACACCCTCTCCTCTATTCTTACAACCATAAAATTTTATTGGTTTGGTCCATACCTAACCAAATAATAACACCCCACAATGATAAATGGTTAAAACACTTAATTATATGACTCAAGTCAACAAGGTGCATCTTTCTTTATAGGATCCTTCCATATTAGAACACTATAGTTTTTCATGATTTTCCTGCTATAGTGATCTTGGTGGGTGGACTTCGGGTATGTTTATAATAGTGCGTGTGATCGAAAAATAGAAAATAGGAAAGAACATGTGTTGTAATATGGAATTTGTCTTTTGTCAAATTACCCATCCACACATGTGGATGGTCCCTATAGAGTAGAACACATGTTTTTCGGTAAACTGATAGTAACTAGAGAGCCCGAACTTGACACCCATATAAATGTAGGGTGTCTGATCAATTATATAAGGCCCTAGACTTAAACCTTACATAATCTTGAGTTATCACAAGATTACATGTTGATGATCTTTTCAGGTTTAGATTTTTAGAGAATTAGATCTTGAAACTTGCATTACATTCCACCTTTAAACAAAGTGGTTACATAAAAGACAGGATTCATTCTTCCCAACATCGGAAACATATTTAAAATAAAACTCGGATTCTTTCTTGACAAAACCTTGAATCTATAATCTTATCATGTACCTTTCTCGTGACCTGTGAAAAACATTTCAAAAACTTGGGATGAGCATAAAAATCTCAGTAAGGGTTATAAAAAAAATGGAATGGAAACATGAGTTCATCTATACATAAGAATGAAATCATACTTTACCCACTAAACATAGGCACTTTAACATACCTCATCAAACCATGAATAAATCATATAAATCATAAGACATAAAGGTAACTTGAGGCATTCATAACATTATTACATAGGGAGTAACCCTCTTGGTTACGTTTGGAATACCCATCACAGTATATTCCCTAAATCTCTTCGGAGAAACGTTAACGTTTCACTCCTTCGCGTTACCCAATGCATTGGAGAGCTATATCGGGCTCACCCGCCCTTAGTTTATCACGGAACCACCCATTTTCATAACAATTCCCAAGAACCATAACATAAACGTATCATATAAAACATGCATAAAGGTAACAAAACATTTCCACATTTCAATCACAATATAACATTTTAGTATTTTGAAATAATGAATCCATACAAAAAGAAACCATTTCCAAAACCATTTAAAACATTTAATAAGGTGGATTTTGAATCAAAGTGTCCCATACAACCTTGAAGCTTTTAAAATTTTACACCATTAATATCCATATAAATAAATCTTTAAAACAATTTTGAAAACATGGATATTAATAAGAACAAGTCATTAAAACATTTAAAGCGATATTTTGGTCAAAGGGTTTTTACCAAATTTAGAGACACTTGAATATAATAATTGAGGAATAACATTGAATCAGAACGTTATAATATCATGAGAATAACTGGATTCATGATATAATATTCAAAAGGATATTATATATACCATATAAGAGTGAATTGGTGCATAACAACAATGAAGTCTCAATAGGGATGTAAAATGTGATGAAATCCCTTATAAAGAAGGTATCCTTAAATTAAGGAAGAATCAATCTCAAAATTATGTGTGAAAAATATAAATACACCCAATATAATTGGATATTAAGTGTAAAACAATAAAAGGTCATTCACACATATTCAAAGTATGACATAATTAATAACTACATGTTGAATCCAAAGAAATCGAAATTGGGTTAAAAAGTTCCCTTGGTAAAATTCGACAGCATAACGGCATCACTTCAAAAATTCAGAAAATGAGTTGATGAGAGATAAAAATGGAATCTCATCACTTGTACATATAATTTATATCAACCATGATATATAATAACATATCCCAACATAATAGTATGTGAATTAAAAGACATAACAAACAAAGTCTTTTAAAATGAGGAGGGTGAAAGGTTCCCTTACCGACTTGGGTAACTTTCGAAAAGTACACCCCATTGAAGAAGTGTCATACAATGAATATATAAATTCCCATAAATGGAATTATATTAAAAAATTAGTGTAATAATGGGATGTACATAAACCACTCAATGGAAATTTTGGAAAATGTAGCATAAATCTCACGGGTATAAAAGTGAGATGAAAAATCCCTTACGAAAAATCGGCAGCCTAACGACGCCACTTAAAACGTCCAAAAAATGGATTGATGAGAGAGAATACGGTCTCTCATCATATGAACATAAAAATTACAGTAAGAGTAATATAAAATAAAATTCCAACAACAAGAAATATGAGCTTTAAAAGGAATGACATAAAAGAGTGTTCTTAAAAAAAGAGAGGAGTAGGATCCCTTACCTCGGGTCCGACTTGACTCGATCGTTCTTTAATCTCCTGAATAATAAACGTGAGTTAATTTCTACTTCCTTAAGAACCTTTTTCAAGTTCATTATTCCTTTTATATCACTTATTACCATGTCATTAACATTATATAATCATTTAAGTTAATTATATATGTTTTGCCGATATTTGGTTCTTAAGTCGAAAGTGGACTTCTTACAATTACATGTTGTTCGGGTGGCCAAATGATTATTATATCCAGAATTTTTTTCATGATTTAGATATCATATATTTCATATACATCCAGTACATTCATGCATTTATAACATTACATAATCATTTAGAGGTAAGAAATGAAATGCACCGTTCATGGAGATGGTAAGTCGTACGTACACATGAACGCTACTTTCATTTCTATTTCATATTTTATAGAATGGAATAATAATTATATAAAGGTATATTATAATTCCAGTATAATATAATATATAATATCATAGTTCCATCCTTTATACGTCCCACATATGGTATTTAACGAATCAAAACACTTTGAGGGGGTGGTAGTCTGCACTTCCTTAAATGAAGATATCGCGTTTACCCATAATGGAAACCATAAAGGTATGCCCAAAAATGAAAAATACAGAAGCTAAAGTTAAAAAATAAACATATTATATATCATATATAAATATAGTGACATCATAATGGCCACCATTGAAGGTGTTAAATGAGTATTGAACAATCATCATTTTGGAAGGCAGAATTTCGCCATCCACGGAAACCGTATGTTCTTTAACCATTTGATGTAGTTGTGTGAGAGTGTAGCTAGAATAAATCTTATAACAAAATCCTAGTATATTTAATATACTGGTTTTGTTACAAAAGAAGTAAATAATAAGAGTTTAGGGGGTTGGAGAAGCAAAATAAAACAAATGAACATGAGAGAATGAATTACCTTTAAAAGTGTAACTCCTTTTGATTTGATCCTAAATGATTCCTTTGAAAGGATTATTCCCAAAGGGAATCCTCTAGGATGAGGAGAGGGATGTGTAGAGAGTAAATGGGCAGGGGTTTGCCGAGACAATGGCTTGAGGAGTGTGTGAAATGAGGTAGAGGTGGGGGTCTTTTATAAGAGGAGTGGAGGGGCAATTTTGGAAAGTAAGAAATATTACTTTATTTGAAAATGTGTTTCGGTTTTAAAAGGTCCCACATTGAAATAATTCGTGTATACGGTGATATTGGTTTGAAATACACCCATCCAATAAGTTTTTGACATGTGTAGGTCATATAGTTTACATTATCTTCTCATTTTATTTAAGTCGTCAGATAATGATGTCATCGCTGCATCATTATGATGTCATAAATTATTTAATTTATATAATGTCTAAAAATTATAAAAAATTTACTATGATGTAGAAACTCTTTTTATATTTCCAATGACTATTTATAATAAAATATCTGACTTGTATAACCCCACTTAAAAATTGTTTTAGTAAAACATATCATGTTTGTGTCATTTTTACTTTTACCTTAAATAAAAAGTTATTTATGTCATTTCCCAACCAAAGTGGCTCCATGGGGTCCCCAAGTTGACCCATGGATTTTCATGGTCGTCCATTACACATCCAATGAGGTTAGGACATGTTTCAAGTTCATTTAATATTATTAAAACATTATTTTTACCTTAAACTACACTAATTACCTCTAATCGCGATTAAAAACATAATAAATTACTATTCACCAAAAAAATTATTTTTATCCCATTGAACCACATTTTACTTCTTAATGAAAAACATGTATGTCAGATTTTTGAAATTCAAAACACAAAGATGGCAAAATTCATTTAAACGGGAAAATCAGTTTTTATATGTACCACTTAGTGGTGTCACTATTCATCAAAAATTGATTTTTTTCAGAAAAATCCCAAAAATTCACCATAAGCTATATTTGATATTCCGAATTCAAAAATGAAGTCTATTTTAAAAAATTCAAAACATATAAGTCAGATTAATTAATTTAATAATTAATTCCCGCTGTCATTACAAATAGCGTGTTTTTATGAAACAATAAGTATCAAAAGATTGACACTAGTTTAAGTCCGATTTCAAAGTGAAATTAATTCCAAAGACCACTATTGGATTTAATGGTAAAAATATTTTCTAATTTCAATTTAAAACCAATTCAAATGATAATCTGATCATATAAATAAATTAGATTAAATAGTGGTTTTGAATTAAAACACAACATTTTACACTATTAAAAAAAATGAACTTTATCGGAAAGATGCCAAAAATTTACACAAAGTAAATTTTGATGTCCCGATTCTTAATAAGAGTTTTATTTGGTCCAAAATAATGTTTAAGAGTGAACAAAACTATATTTAATGATGGTTCAACATCAAAAGGTGATAAGTGAACCTTTAGTGAAAACTAGGGAATATAAGCCTAAAATTGAATTCCTTCCATATTTTAAGCCTCTATCCTTTATTGGATAAATGTAAAAACATTTAAAAACATATATAATCATATTTTAGTTATTTCTATCCATTCACGCCATAAAATGGATACATGTTAACTACCATTTATAATATTATTATTTTATTATTAGAGTGCAACGTATGATTCCCAAGAAACTCGTTGTTGCGTGTTGGGTACGCCATCGAGCATAGCGTCCCCTTTAAAGTAATATTAATATTTTATTCACAAATATGGATAAATAAGAAAATGTCATATTCTTTATTTACCTGGGGTGTTACAAATTAGCAGGACCCAATTGTAACAATCTGTATCATGGGAGAAACTCAGCCATAAGTGTGGTGCACTACCTGGAATGGGATGTAGGGACCAAAATGAGGACATTATTCTCTAAAAGAAGGGTTAATTTTACACTAATGAATTATAAAAAGTTATAGGACTAAATTATATGATCGAATTCAAGACAGTTTACCAATATTATTGGGATCCCAACTTATTAAAAACCCATAGTTATGTTTCAATGGCATGGGATTGTGTTTAAAATGGGTGAAAATTTGTAAAGATTTCCTAGGTGTGTGGATGTGATGAAAAATCACACTGGAAAGAACATGTGATTTCTTATGTCAAAATTCATTACTATGATTACCCGTTTAAGAAAATGGGTGGGCCCTAGGGAGTGGACTATTCATCTATGGGGTAATTGGTCATATATGGTAGGATAAGACCCGATGATCATGTTTAGTTGGGGTCTCAGTGCTTTCAATATGGCCCTATTATTGAACAAACCACTTCCAAACAACCTTCCCCTCATCCAATAAGTATTCATTTCTTCATAAATCAAATTTAACATGAATTATGGTATAATCCAATTGACATGGA
This sequence comes from Viscum album, assembly GCA_963277665.1. Lineage (NCBI taxonomy): Eukaryota > Viridiplantae > Streptophyta > Magnoliopsida > Santalales > Viscaceae > Viscum > Viscum album. The sequence continues at coordinate 1,948,985,741 of OY728136.1, read as the reverse complement.
ATGAGAATATATAAAATTAATAACTATGATATTTTGTTATTTTTTATATCACCTTAAAATGTTCTTAATTATAATTATATAATGTAACATTTATCACTCATATATAGATATTTTATTAGGTTAATTCCATTCCCTATATTTATCTTCACTACCATCTTATGGTTGTGTATGGCCATAGATATATTTTATGTATATATTATTTATAAAATTACTTTCCCAATTTAGTCATTAAATAATATATATATTTTTAATATTTATTCTGTAAGGGGATATTATAATGTCGCTTTTGTGTATGGTGGACTACAGTGTCACGTAGCGATGTTATTCGTTTTTCATTATTGTATTATATAGAAGTTAATAAAGAAAAGTTAATTTCTATAATTGATATATATGAAATTATTATTATATTTAATAAATATTTATAATTATAAAAATATATTATAGAATTCTTTTATTACATTTTCAATCACATTAAAATTATAAAGTAGTTCATGTAAGAGTGGAATACAACATTCTAGAAGTAATGGGACTCTCTTCTCATAACCATACCACATGGATGGAAAATATAAGTATATGTAATATAATTACTCCATCATTTCACTTAACAAATTAGAGAGCTAGAGTGTTATGGTTTTCTTATCATCGGGTCAAGTGATACATTACTCAATGATATTGATGAACGTTTAAAATACAAAGATGTATTAGAATTAAAATATAATTCTAAATAAAAATAAACAATGTATTCTGAGGTATATACTATGTACCAAAATCATATTTTTATTTTTCTTATCCCTCTAATTAATTAAAAAAACCTTGGGTGAGAATGGGTATTAAAGAAAAAGTTAGACATGGATGGTAATGTTAATACCTATAATGCACAACATGTGGTGATGGGTTTTAAGAAACAATAACGAATATAATACAATGATGTCTTCTCACATGTAGTGGTGATAAAATCAAAAGATTATTTCTGGTAATAGAAACCTTCCATGCTTATGATATTTTGAAAATTGAATTCAAAACAATTTTTTTAATCTGATTTTGGTTGAATAATTCAATATGTCTCAAAACAAAAGTTTTTTATGTAAAAAAATTTCTATAGCATTGGAAATATATAGGGATTCATTGATGGGTTGAGGAATGTATCACAATAATGGATTTTAAATTTTTATGTGTCCATAGGATTATTTGGTTTCATCGATAATGAATGTGATCCATGTTTCTATAAATAGTTTTATGGGAATTCAATCTCCCTCTTCATATTATATATAGATGATATATTAATCATGAGAAACTAATTGCATTTCTAAAATTCAATTAAGATGTGTTAAATGAATTTATCCCCATGAAAGACCTAGGTTATGCAGCCAACATTCAATGGATCATGAACTATTGGGATAGATTGAAGATGCTTCATAGAGTGACTTAATGTACAAATATTGGAAATTTACTCAATAGGTGCAGTATTGAATAATCAAAGATACGTTTGTTTCCATTTCCATGTGGTATAATTCTCTGAAAAAAAAATTCCACAAATATGGGAAGAGATTGGATGGATAAGTTGAAATAATTAGGCATTGATAATCATATATATAATGTACTTCATGTTTTGTATTATAATTGATGTTGAATTAACATTAATAATGAATGGAAGATAAAAATATAACCTGGTTGAGATTCAATAGGAATCTATAAAAAATATATTGATTTACTTGAGACATAAAAAGGATATATTCCTAGTATATATAGTATATGAGGAACTAGTCGTTATAGGATACACATATTCAAATTTCCATATAGATCATGTTGATCAGGAATCATAGACACTCTCTGACTTTTTCACAAATGGTACTGAAGTGAGATTGGGAAGCTGAAAGAAACTTGTAGTCACTTATTCTATATTATAATCCAATTATATGTAATCCTATGATTCAATGAATAATTATTTATAGATACATTTCATTTTCGTTGACATTAGTGATGTTCTAAACAGTTTATACCCTATTCTATATTATTTTAATAATTTTTTGACACTGATTATTTCCATGTTACCTAGGTTACACTATATGGAAAATAATATACTATGAAATTGTCACATCAATAAATATTTTACCTAAAGATTTTATGTCACAATTATAATAGCTTCTACAATGTATAATGAGATATGCCCCTGAATAAATCCATATCTCAATTGAAACTTGATTCTCATGTGAGCTCTAGTGGAATAAAAAATGTCAGTATTTTGATCTACTATAAGTTGTAGTATTGAATGTTTGTACCCTAAAACCATCATATTTATGTACTTTTATTAAAATTACATATATAATTTTATATATACATATGAATGTCTTACATTAATAGTTTGGTTATTTCTACTTCCATTATATTAATGGTTATTTCTATAGATTATTTTTCGTATCAAAATGATATAGAAGTTCCCAGACTATAACAAGAACCTCAAGATACTATGACATTAATATTAAAAAAATATTCTATTTCTTAGATAGATCATACAGATTTGTCATATTTGATTTATGATAGACATATGTTCGCTAATCATAATCATTGAGACTTCTTCTCAAGCATTTCACACATTGTGGCCAATATTATGCAAGATCATGAGGACTAACCCATCAATATGAACACCACATTTTATGAGTTTCATGGATTGTTTATATAATCTAACATTTTTATCGGTCTCCTGGAATGATATCATTATCAATGTGTTTCATTTCATCAAATAAATTCCTGTAAGGAAAAACCATGACATTAATGTAATATAACTGTAGCTTTCAGTGGGTGTATCTTTCGAGGCATGGTATTGGATGAATGGTCAACATAGAATTTTATAATTTTCAGTTGATGAAGTGATATCTGATACCAAATTGATCCAGACATTAGTACCTTCATTAAATCATTTTCCATGATAGTTGAACATAATTCCATCCCGTTATATCAAATAGAATAGAAAATAAAAAATTGATAAAGAGAGATGTTTTTTCAATATAATTTATGATATATTATAGTACAAAGAGTCTATATTGTATATTGAGTGTTCATATGATTATTTTTTAATCAATTATGTAATACCCCAAGATTACATAGTATGCTTCTCTATGAATAATACAGTAGCTTGCGTTATACGCAAATTTAAATTCTAGCACACCATGACTAATCAAACTATCCATTTAAAAAGTAGTTATGAATAGTAATTACCACTTTTTGAAATTTCATAAACATTATATTTCAATATGAAGTTCATTTTTTTATTCAGAGTATCAAAATTAGCCGAGGGTGAATTTGTGGTATTTTTCTAAAAATATTAATTTTTTTGGGAATAGTGAAATACACTACATTATTGTTTAATACAATCTTTTTTTATATAATTAATTTAAATATAAATTTATTTTTAAATTAAAATAGATACATAAAACCCAAATTAGTTCAATTTTATGCACTAGATTCATATTATAATAATATTAGACATATAAAATTTTATTTTACTTTTTATCGCCTTTTACCAACCTTTTACAGACATATTCAAATTTGCATAAAACATAATTTTATCACTTCAGTGAATTAAATTACGAACATTTGTGTGACAAAGTTAGAATTTGTTGGTAAAGTTTTGTTCAAAAGGATGAAGATAATTTACAATGAATATTATCTTTTGAATTTTATTAATATTGTTAAAATTTAATAGGTAAATTAAAGGTACAAATTTTATTATAATTACCCTAACACGTTTCCTATTTCTATTAGATTAGTGTTTTTCGAACAAAATCATCCTTCAGAAAAAAATGATACTTTTTATCAACATAGATTAGATTAATACATTTATTGTATTTTATTTAAAGAAGAGTTTAACGTTCTAAATTCAAATGTTAATAACTCATACATTTTTAATATAGGGTTATATATAATATAATTAGAATATAAATATTCAATAGAAATCTAAAATTATTTCCAACAACATAGTATTTTATTTATAATTTTTAGTCATTAAGTAATTAAATTCATTGATGTCATAATGATGATGGAGTAATTACTATATTAATAAAAGATAAAAATAATTGATATTATAAATGATAAAATAAATTTAAATTGAAAATAATGATTCCATCCATTAATTTTATAGGAGAATATGATATTCTTGTATCAATTCAATGTATTCTATTCTATAAAATCATATTTTTATGACTATCACAAAAACCAAATATTAAATAGTGTCAAAATTTATAAAAATAAGTTTTTAAAACAAATATTGTTTCATTAAATTATATAACAGTCCTTATAAGATATGGTTCATCCAAAGAAAATAAATAATGTTATATATGTCATTAATGAAAAACATGAAGTTTTCTTGGGATTTAATATTATGTTTATTAACCATATATTGTACAAATAAAAGATGACATGGTAATAGTTAAACTATTTAGCAATGGGATAATTCTAAATGTTAAGATAAATATTGTAGCCTAATTTTTTTTAAAACCTATTGGTTGAGAGTATTTCTACCCAACACCACCTTAACCTAGATATAAAACAATTTGGATCTATAATACACTGAAATGTTTTTTATAATAAAAAAATATTTTGGTATTTTTCTAAAGTACCCCTCACATCTCTTATAAAAGGGTACTTCACCTTCTCTCCAATTTAGACATTCAAAGACAATTGGATCAGCCTATAACTAGTAAAATAAACTCAAAACTACTCTATTAGCATCCTATAGTCCTTATATTGATCATAAAATTAACCTAAGGTGCACTATTCTTCCAATCAAAAGGAAACACCCGAAGAATAGGAAATTACTTCATCACCACATTCAATGTTCTTTTCTTTTTCAACTTCCTCACCACATTCAATGTTATTTTATTGTTCCACTTCTTCTTTATTTTCATACCAAAATAATAACTATATTACCTTCTATATATTGAGATGTTATTATAAATATTGTACAGCCATATTCATTATTCCATCCATCCTATGAATGAAAAATTCACCATATGCACATACACACGGCTTATCGTCTCCACGTCGTGGTGTAGTATGTTATTCAACACTTCATTATTTGTATGGGTATAATAATGATTATACTTGATTTAAATACTAAATATAACATTTTAGTCATTATATAAATATAATATACCATAAAATTAAATTTGGTTTCACCATCAATAGAACAATATTGCCCCTCGTACGTATAACTTACCGTCTCCACGATGTGATGAGATTTTGTTCCCCATCATAACCATTTAGGAATAAATTTCATTTTATAATCAAAAATAATGTTTCATAAACTTAATATAATTCTGATTATGAATCAAAAAAATCCAACCCATAACAAACATGACTTCAGTAAAAAACCAAATAAAGGAAAATGAGTTAGATAACAATCGAAACAACTATACTACGAAAAAGATATTAATAATGCAACATTAGAGGATCATATCTGATATCATATTCTCATAAGGGTGTCTTTTATAATGTAATAAAAATGATATATCCATTCTACAAGAGTTTAATTTACCCTAATCTATAGAAAAGTACATGGTATGGGGTTTTCATTACACTTTTTATTCTCTTGAGATTCATTCTATATTTAAAACTATTTAATCTTTTTCACTGTATGTGCTCCCCATAATTGTATTCTTTGGGAAATATAATATAATTTATGGTTATTTACATCTTCAATAAATGGTCCTTCTTTCAGGTGGTGTATGTTTCTTATGTTAACAATTTGTTAAGGTAATTTCTAATTTGAATTTTCACTCGTTGGGTTTCATGCATTCCTTATTGATTATTTTACTCCATGATTAGGTGTTAAAGAAATATTTTTTTATTTATATAGTAACATACAATCTTATTTTTGTTGATATACTTTTTATACACATAATAATTTCATTGATAAATTCTCAAGTCTTTGATATTAACTTGATAAGGGTAATCTTAACTCAATTTCCATACATTGAGTTAAACGTCCAAGTCATTGGTTTTGTTTTTACAAGATTATATGTGACTATCCTCTGATTGATTTACACTTAATGTACAATAATATTGAGTGTATTTATATTTATCACACATAATTATGTCATTTATTAATCCATAATTTAAGTATATGATCTTTATAAGGGTTTTCGTCTCAATTTACATTATATTGAGACTTCTTTAATGTTATGTGCCAATTCACTTTCATATGGTCTATATACTGTCGTTTGAAATATTATATAATGAATACTTTTATTCTCATGATATTATAAATTTTTTCATAATGTTATTCCTCAATTATCTATATTCAAGCATCTCTCATTTGGTTATGAACTCATTAACTAAAACAACTTTTTAAATGTTTTTAATATATATTCTTTTAAATATTTCTCATTAATTTCCATGTTTCAAAATTGGTTTCAAGGATTTATTTATACATACATTAATGATATAAAATAATGTTCCATTAAATATATTCAATGTGGTATTGGACACATTGATTCAGAAATCTATTTTAAATGACTTCATTGATAAATAGTGCAACTTTTAAATGTTTTCAAGAAAAAGGGATAATTCTCTCAAATAGTTTTACTGTTTATTTTCATCTAGGTCAATATACTTCATTTTATTTTATTAAATTTTATTTATTATTTTAAAATCTTTTATATTGTATTTAATGGGATATGTTAGACTGTGGTTGTGGTATTATTATACAATTCATGGTCTGTGGTTAATGTATTGACATTTTTTATTCTAGTTCTATTATGAATGTTTAGATTGTGTTTCTCTATTTTAATATGAGGAATGAATTGGATATAGTAATTGATGTATGAGACCCACAATAACCCCTCGATGCATCTGTAGGTCTCATGATAAAAACTCAAGTCTTGGCCCAAGTCCTTGACTCAATATATACTTCAAGTCTTATCACGAGGCCTAAAATTTTTGGTTAAGATGTATGATATTATGCATTATATCATTATGAAATTATATATTGATATTACATGTGATAATTAGAATAGTATAATATCCATGTAAATAAGTAAATGAAATTGTTTTATTACTCTTTGACATATTATTCTGATGTTTATGTTTAAAAGTCTTATATCTTAGTCTTATACATTTCGTTAAATGTGAATACTTATTTATGATAGTTAATATAGTATTGATATTGTTAATGAACATCTGAGATCACCCCATTCATATGTGTTATTTTTCCCAAGATGTGAAGAATTACATTACAGATGAACTACAGGGATAAGCAATGTTATATGAGTGTCTTCAAAAGAGACACAAAGTTTTTTTAATTTGAAAATGTAATGTGAAAAAATATGTATTTCTCTAGTAAATCAAGGCTACTAACATGACCGGTCTTTTAGGTAATGATCTCTTATGATCATGCCAAAGTAATGTAATATTGCATTGACTTTGGGTAACTGGGGTCAGGGCCTTAAAGTTGGTATCATAGGATGTTTCATACAAACCATTGGAACTATATTTAGAAAAACTATTGTTATAAAACATTACCATAAGATATAATTTGAGTACTCTTATATAATAAATTCCTAAAATTTTGGAAATTTATAGATTTTGTGAGTCTTCCATGAAATACACCCTTGTATGGACACTAAAAGTGGATGTGGTTCCAGTATAAATGTATATAGAAATGAAAACTATGACAAAGAGTTTTTTTCTTTACCTATTGAATCCTGGTGCATTATTATGGGCCTTACCGTGCACCTAGTTTGACACTCCTAGGGGATATTCATAGGATAATTCACATTTTTGTTACAAATTTATTTGAATTATTTTAATGTAATATGAGAATAAAAAACCTTGGATAATCATAAGGTGTTTTATATTGAAAATAAAGTGTCATGATATTATCTAAATGATTTTATGACTATTGTTACACACAATAGGATTTATGGTTTTAGTCGATGGTTGGATTCCATAGAAGTCATAGTAACATTGAACATGATTTAATAGGTGGTAACCATGGTGGAAACGAGAAACTAAATGAAATGTTTATAAGATTAAATAATATCATGTTCATGAAGAATCATTTTTTCAAAAATATGTTAAAAAAAATACAAGTTAAAAACCTCCCGAACTCAACAATGAAGAGAAATGAAGAAAATTACAAGAGCTCCTGCAGTGGATTCCATGGAGAAAGAAAATCCAAATTCTCAAAATGTATGAAATGTGGAAGGAGACACCCAGGAATGTGTCACAATAGAAAAAATAAATTCATTATTTGTTTGAAAGATGTACATAAAGTAAAAAATTTTCATGAAAAAATGAAGAGTACTATAGAAGAAAATAAAAATGATCCTAATAAGGAATTTACCATCATTTTCTTTAATTATAGGGGACCTGGGAATTACCTGAGTCAATTCCCTGTAATATAGGATATCCTCTATGTGAAGGAAGATCCTATGTGGATATAAATGGATGGAAAGATGCTTAAATGTATTAATTCTCAATTTTTATGCGATTACATTGAATAAATTTTCTCTTTTATTTTTAATCATTAAGTTTGTCATCTAAAAATGTTATTTGATGAATAATTATCTTTTCTTTTGTGGATATAGTTAGAATGAACCATTTGTGTATATATTATCATTGAATTTGAAGAAATTAGAGGTTATTACTTTTTGGATAAAAATGTGAGGGATGGGATAACATTTCTTGTTAAATAATTTTATAGATCAATAATATGTTGATTATGTTAACCTATGATTTACCAAATGTATATCCTTATTATAGGAAAATGATTTTGGGATTAAGTGATAAATTTTATTTGTCAAGATTATCGCACTTTTTCGAAAAATATATGCCTAAAGAAGATAGAATACCATGGGATTTTATTTGAGGATTAATGATGGATTTTTATTTTGGAAGAATCTATGTTTTTGTTGTGTACATAAAGTGACTGAGGATATTTATAGAAATAATTAACCTAAAATATGATAATTATCGATTAGGTTAACTAATTTTTATTATGTGAAATTAATAGTAGTTGATGTTATTTGGAGTTAAATGATAAGATTTATCATTGAAGAAAATGTGATCAAATCCTTATAATTTTTTTCTTTCTAAGTTTGTTTGGATTTTGTTTAAATAATTTTAAGGAATTTTTTTTAATGGACGTTGATGAACTATAAGGCCCCAGCCTTAAACCATACTTAATCTTGAGTTATTACAAGATTACTCATTGAGGATATTTTCAGGTTTAGTGTTTTAGAGAATTAGATCATGAAACTTGCATTACATTCCACATTTAAACAAAGTGGTTACATAAAAGACAGTATTCATTCTTCCCATTAACGGAAACATATTTAAAATAAAACATGGATTCATTCTTGACACATCCTTGACATTATCATCACATCATGTACCCTTCCCTTGACCTGTAAAAAACATTTCAAAAACATGGGATGATCATAAAAAGCTCAATAAGGGATATAACGATATGGAAAGGAAACATGAGTACATGTATACATAAGAATGAAATCATACTTTACCCACAAAACATAGGGATATCAAATCATGAATAAATCATAGAAATCATAAGACACAAAAGGTAACTTGAGGCATTCATAACATTCTTACGTAGGGAGTAACCATCTTGGTTACGTTTTGGAATACCCATCACAGTATATTCCCTAAATCTCTTCGGAGAAACCTCAATGTTTCACTCCTTCGCGTTACCCAATGCATTGGAGAGCTATATCGGGGTCACCCGCCCTTAGTTTATCACAGAAGCACCCGTTTTCATAACAATGCCCAAGAACCATAACATAAATGAATCACATAAAACATGCATAATGGAAACATAACATTTCCACATTTCAATCACAATATAACATTTTAGTATATTGAAATAATGAATCCATTAAAAAAGAAACCATTTCCAAAACAATTTAAAACATTTAATAAAGAGATTTTTGAATCAAAGTGTCCCATACCACCATGAAGCTTAAAATTTTAAACCATTAATATCCATATAAATAAATCCGTAAAACCATTTTGAAATCATGTATATTAATAAGAACAAATAATTAAAACATTTAAAACGATATTTTGGTTAAAGGGGTTTTACCAAAATTAGAGACACTTGAATACAATAATTGAGGAATAACATTTAGTCAGAACTTTATAATATCATGAAAATAAATGTATTCATGCTATAATACTCCAAAGGATAGTATATACACCATATAAGAGTGAATTGGTTCATAACAACAATGAACCCTGCATAGAAATGTCAAATGTGATGAAATCCCTTATAGAGAAGGTATCCTTAAATTAAGGACAAATCAATCTCAAAAATATGTGTGACAAATATAAGTACACCCAATATAAGTGGATATTAAGTGTAAAACAGTAAAAGTTCATTCACACATATTCAATGGATGAAATATTCAATGACTACATGTTGAACCCAAAGAAATCGAAATTGGGTTAAAAAGTTCCCTTGACAGCCTAACGGCATCACATCAAAATGAGTTGATGAGAGATAAAAAGTGTATCTCATCACTTGGACATAAAATTTACATCAATAAGGATATATTAGAAGATATCCCAACACGACAATATGTAATATAAAAGACCCAACAAAAGAAGTCTTTTAAAAAATAGGAGGGTGAAAGGTTCCCTTATCACCTTGGGTATCTTTCAAAACATACACCCCATGAAAGAAGAACAATAGATCATTGATGTAAATACTCATAAACGAAATTATATTACACAAAGAGTATAATAATGGGAAATACATACACCACTCAATGGAATTTGTGGCAAATGTAGCATAAATCTCACGGGAATAAAAGTGAGATGAAAAAAATCCCCTACGAAAACTCGGCAGCCTAACAGCGCCACATAAAACTTTCAAAAATGGATTGATGAGATCAAATAGGGTATCTCACCACATTAAAAAAAATGTACAGAAAGAGTAATATGGAATAAAATCCCTCATCATAAAAAATAGTAGCTTAAAAGAGGTGACATAAAGGGGAGTACTTAAAAAGAAAGAGAGAGGTTAGATCTCTTACGAAAATTCGGCAGCCTAATGGCGCCACTCAAAACTTCCAAAATTGATTGATGAGAGAGAATAGGGTCTCTCATCACATGAACATAAAAATTACAGTATGTGTAATATAATATAACATCCCAATAACAAGAAAGATGAGATTTAGAGGGAATGACATAAAAGAGTGTACTTAAAAAGAAAGAGAGGAGTAAGATCCCTTACCTCGGGTCCGACTTGACTCGATCGTTCTTTAATCTCCTGAATAATAAAATTGAGTTAATTTCTACTTGATTAAGAGACTTTTTCAAGCATATTATTCCTTTAATATCACTTATTTCCATGTTGTAAACATTATGTAATCATTAATTTAATAATCATTGTTTTGTCGATATTTGGTTCTTAAGTCGAAAGTGGACTTCTTACAATTACATGTTGTTCGTGTGGTCAAAGGTTCTATATATCCAGAATGACATTCCTGATTTTGATATCATATATATAATATATATCCAGAATATACATGTATTTATAATATTACATAATCATTTAGAGGTAAGAAATGAAATGCACCGTTCAAAGAGACGGTAAGCCGTACGTACGCATGAACACTACTTTCATTTCTTTGTCATATTAATGGAATTAAAACTAAATGAGAGGTATGTATATTTTAATTACAGAGTTATATTCATCATTTAGATGTATCATTCATCATATATATCCATTATATACATGTACTTATAATAGTACGTTACATTTGGGGATAAGAAATGAAATGCACCGTTCATGGAGACGGTAAGCCGTACGTACGCATGAACGCTACTTACATTTATATCTCATAATTTAATGGAAAGAAATAATATTGATATATAGTTATATAATAATTCCAGTATAACATCATATATAATAACATTAAATCCATCCTTTATACATCCCACGTATGGCATTAACGAATCACATCACTTTGAGGGGGCGGTAGTCCGCACTTCCTAAAATGAAGATATCGCATATACCCATAATGGAAGCAATAAAGGTAAGACAAAAATGAAAAATAAAGAATCATAAGTAAAACATAAACATATTATATATCATATATAAAAATAGTGACATCATAATGGCCACCTTTGAATGTGTTAAATGAGTATTGAACAATCATCGTTTTGGGAGGCAGAATTTCACCATCCACGGAAACTGTATGTTCTTTAACCATTTTATGTAGTTGTGTGATAGTGTAGCTCGAATAAATCTTATAACAACATCCTAGTATATTTAAGATACTGTTTTTGTAACAAAAGAAGTAAATAAAAAGAGTTTATGGGGTTGGAGAAGCAAAATAAAACAAATGAACATGAGGGAATGAATTACCTTTAAAAGTGTAACTCTTTTTGATTTGAGCCTAAAGGCTTCCTTTGAAAGGATTCTGCCCAAAGGGAATCCTCTAGGATGAGGAGAGGGATGTGGAGAGAGTAAATGGGAAGGTTTTGGCCGATCCAAAGGCTTGAGGAGTGTGTGATATGAGGTAGAGGTGGGGGCCTTTTATAAGAGGAGAGGAGGGGCACTTTTGGAAATTAAGAAATATTACTTTATTTGAAAATGAGTTTCGGTTTTAAAAAGTCCCACATTGATATAATTAATGGATAAGGTGATAAGGGTTCGAAATACACCCATCCAATATGTTTTGGACATGTGTAGTTCATATATTTTACATTATCTTTCCATTTTATTTAAATCGTCCAATAATGATGTCATCACTGCATCATTATTATGTCATAAATAATTTAATTTATTTAATGTCTAAAAATTAAAAAAAAATACTATTATGTAGGAAGTATTTTTATCTTTCCAATGAATATTTATAATCAAAAATATGACTTGTATAACCCCACATAAAAATTGTTTTAGTAAAACATATCATGTTTGTGTCATTTTTACTTTTACATTAAATAAAAAGTTATTTATGTCATTTCCCAACCAATATGGATCCATGGGGTCCCCAAGTTGACCCATGGCTTTTCATGATCGGACATCACACATCCAATGAGGGTAGGACATGTGTCATGTTCATTTCATATTATTAAAACATTATTTTTACCTTAAACTACACTAATTACCTCTTATCACGATTAAAAACTTAATAAGTTACTATTCACCAAAAATTATTTTTATCCCATTGAACCACATTTTACTTCTTAATGGAAACCATTTATGTCGGATTTTTGAAATTCAAAACACAAAGATGGAAAAATTTCATTTAAACGGAAAAATCAGTTTTTATAAGTACCACTTAGTGGTGTCACTATTCATCAATAATTGATGTTTTTCAGAAAAATCCAAAAAATTCAACCTAAGATATATTTGATAATCCAAATTCAAAAATGAAGTCTATTTTACAAAATTCAAAACATATAAGTTACATTAATTAATTTAATAATTAATTCCCGCTGTCAGAGCAAATAGCGTGTTTTTTTGAAATAATAAGTATCAAAAGATTGACACTAGTTTAAGTCCGATTTCAAAGTGAAATTAATTTCAACGACCACTATTGGATTTAATGGAAAAAATATTTTCTAATTTAACTTTAAAACCAATTCAAAATATAATATAAATATATAGATAAATTAGATTAAAAAGAGGTTTTGAATTAAAATACAACATTTTACAGTATTCATTAAATAAAATGAACTTTATCGGAAAAATTCCAAAAATTTACACAAAGTAAATTTTGATGTCCCGATTATAAATAAGAGTTTATTTGGTCCAAAAGAATGTATAAGAGTGATCCAAACTATTTTTAATGATAGTTCGCCATCAAAAGGCGATAATTGAACCTTTAGTGAAAATTAGGGTATAAAAGCCTAAAATTGAATTCTTTCCGTATTTTATGCCTTTATATTTTATTGGATAAATTTAAAAACATTTAAAAACATATATAATCATATTTTAGTTATTTATATCCATTCCTGCCAATACAACGGCTACATGTTAACTACTATTTAAAATAATATTATTTTATTATTAGAGTGCAACGTAAGATTTCCAAGAAACTTGTTGTTGCGTGTTGGGTACGCCATCGAGAATAGAATCCCCTTTAAAGTCATATTAATATTTTATTCACAAATATGGATAAAAATAGAAATTTCATATTCTTTATTCACCTAGGGTGTTACATCCTTCCCCCCTTTTGGGAATTGTGTCCTCGCAATTTTAAAATTGGGCTCGGAAACATCATTGAAAATCAAACCTCGAAACAAGAGTCGGTAAAACAATCACTTTAAAATAAAGAAAGATAAGTATAGAGGTCACCCGTGTTAACCCATACTAGGATTCCGTGTAGGAAAACATGGACATGGAAGAAAAAGAAAAGGTTCATGTTCTGATAGAGAGTGATAGAAAACATGTTTAGAAGAAAGTTAACAATAAGAAAATCACAAACATGTGATGGGTTAAACGGTGTTGGGTTCCCCAGTAGGAAAAGTTAATAAAAAACATTTTTTTTATGTTACTTTTTATTGAGGCATTTAATCACAAGGAAACATAATCACTTATCATGTTGACTTTCAACTTTTACTAGATTCCTTAATCAAACTCATATTTTTTCTAAAAGACGAGTATTTAGGGAGACTTGTTCGCATTAAGAGTACTATAATAAACTTCTAGAGAATCACCTAATCCAAAAAAGAGAACTATATACATCCCATTTCTTTAGGCTTTAACCAAAACCATAACCAAAAATGTTAGTATAAGGTCAGATAATCTAGAAAAGGATAACCCATTAAAAAGAAAATCCATGCTTAATCTCCAAAATTTGTCCAAAAAAACCAAAAGATCAACGAGAACCACTCTATAATAAATTTGTGCATAAAATAATTCAATGTAAAGCAATATATGATTGAAACCAAAATATTTGAAGGATTTATTCACATAGTCTTCCAAGTTAAATCATAACATTTATCTCCAAACAACATCAGTTTCTCCTAAAGTCTCGTATTTAAAATTAATTAACCTAATCACATATCCTCTATGATAGGTTAATCATTTTCATAAATAACCCAAAATCAACTTACTCTTAATTAATAAAATCATAGAACTAAAAAGAATCAGTCAAACTAACCAGGGACTTCACATAGTCCAGTGGTAGGCGATAAATGCCAGTCACACTTTGGTTGTGGGTTCGATTCCCACAGCTTTTTCCGACGCGACGGGTTGGCACACGGTCTGCGTGTTGTCCTTTTTCCAAAACTATATAATTCTTAAATCATTCCCCAAAAAGGGATAAAATCATCAAGAATAACCACAATATAATTTAACCTCAATTTTATCTCATGCCTTTCACTTCAATCATAACATATAGTAACCCATAATTACCTCAAAAGTAAGGATCATATAAACCCTAATGGTTACCTTTTTAATTATTACCTGAACTTCGACATCGATTGGTAATCTCGTACATGATGCATTATAGAACATACCAAGGATCATGTGGTTGATCATGACTCCTTGATAGTTGGTTTAGAACAACCACAAGTTTCCTCATTGAATCCCCCATCTCATCTAGTATCTTAATCAGAGAACCGGCACAGTTTCCTTCAAACCCATTGTCACTTTGGTGCCTTCTAGATCCAGCCATTTACTAAAACCAAAAAGGTCAATGTGAGTATATAAACATAACCATCATGTACTAATGAGGATGATAAACAATAAGATATACTTACTCATTCACTTTATCTAAAACTAGGACTCTTTTTGAAGTCCTAACCATTATGGTAATGTCACATATGCTTAGAGAATACCCTAACCTCTAAAGTTATCTAAACCAACCTTTGATACCAACTATAAGGCCCCAGCCTTAAACCTTACTTAATATTGAGTTATTACAAGATTACTCATTGAGGATCTTTTCAGGTTTAGAGTTTTAGAGAATTAGATCATGAAACTTGCATTACATTCCACATTTAAACAAAGTGGTTACATAAAAGACAGTATTCATTCTTCCCATTAACGGAAACATATTTAAAATAAAACATGGATTCATTCTTGACACATCCTTGACATTATCATCACATCATGTACCCTTCCCTTAACATGTGAAAAACATTTCAAAAACATGGGATGAGCATAAAAAGCTCAATAAGGGATATAACGATATGGAAAGGAAACATGAGTACATGTATACATAAGAATGAAATCATTCTTTACCCACAAAACATAGGGATATCAAATCATGAATAAATCATAGAAATCATAAGACACAAAAGGTAACTTGAGGCATTCATAACATTCTTACGTTGGGAGTAACCCTCTTGGTTACGTTTTGGAATTCCCATCACAGTATATTCCCTAAATATCTTCGGAGAAACCTCAATGTTTCACTCCTTCGCGTTACCCAATGCATTGAAGAGCAATATCGGGCTCACCCGCCCTTAGTTTATCACGGAACCACCCATTTTCATAACAATGCCCAAGAACCATAACATAAATTTATCACATAAAACATGCATAAAGGAAACATAACATTTCCACATTTCAATCACAATATAACATTTTAGTATATTTAAATAATGAATCCATTCAAAAAGAAACCATTTCCAAAACAATTTAAAACATTTAATAAAGAGATTTTTGAATCAAAGTGTCTCATACCACGTTTAAGATTAAAATTTTAAACCATTAATATCCATATAAATAAATCCTTAAAACCATTTTGAAAACATGTATATTAATAAGAACAAATAATTTAAACATTTAAAACGATATTTTGGTTAAAGGGGTTTTACCAAAATTAGAGACACTTGAATACAATAATTGAGGAATAACATTTAGTCAGAAATTTATAATATCATGAGAATAAATGGATTCATGATATAATACTCCAAAGGACAGTATATACACCATATAAGACTGAATTGGTTCATAACAACAATGAACCCTGAATAGAATTGTCAAATTTGATGAAATCCCTTATAGAGAAGGTATCCTTAAATTAAGGACAAATAAATCTCAAAAATATGTGTGACAAATATAAATACACCCAATATAAGTGGATATTAAGTGTAAAACAGTAAAAGGTCATTCAAACATATTCAATGGATTACATATTCATTGACTACATGTTGAACCCAAAGAAATCGAAATTGGGTTAAAAAGTTCCCTTGACAGCCTAACGACATCACATCAAAATGAGTTGATGAGAGATAAAAAGTGTATCTCATCACTTGGACATAAAATTTACATCAATAAGGATATATGAGAACATATCCCAACATAACAATATGTAAATTAAATGACCCAACAAAAGAAGTCTTTTAAAAAAGAGGAGGGTGAAAGGTTCCCTTACCGACTTGGGTATCTTTCAAAACATACACCCCATGAAAGAAGGACAGTAGATCATTGATGTAAATACTCATAAACGAAATTATACTACACAAAGAGTAGAATAATGGGTAGTACATACACCACTCAATGGAATTTGTGGCAAATGTATCATAAATCTCACGGGAATAAAAGTGTGATGAAAAAAATCCCTTACGAAAACTCGGCAGCCTAACGGCTCCACATTAAACATTCAAAAATGGATTGATGAGATCAAATAGGGTATCTCACCACATTAAAACAAAATGTACAGAAATAGGAATATGAAATAAAATCCCCCATAATAACAAATATGAGGTTAAAGAGGTGAAATAAAGGGGAGTACTTAAAAAGAAAGAGAGAGGTTAGATCTCTTACGAAAATTCGGCAGCCTAACGGCGCCACTCAAAACTTCCAAAATGGATTGATGAGAGAGAATAGGGTCTCTCATCACATGAACATAAAAATTACAGTATTTTTAATATAAAATAACATCCCAATAACAAGAAAGATGAGCTTTATAGAGAATGACATAAAAGAGTGTACTTAAAAAGAAAGAGAGGAGTAAGATCCCTTACCTCGGGTCCGACTTGACTCGATTGTTCTTTAATCTCATGAATAATAAAGTTGAGTTAATTTCTACTTGATTAAAATCCTTTTTCAAGCATATTATTCCTTTAATATCACTAATTTCCATGTTATAAACATTATGTAATCATTAAGTTAATAATCATTGTTTTGTCGATATTTGGTTCTTAAGTCGAAATTGGACTTATTACAATTACATGTTGTTCGTATGGTCAAAGGTTCTATATATCCATAATGGCATTTCTGATTTGGATATCATATATATAATATATATCCAGAATATACATGTATTTATAATATTACATAATCATTTAGAGGTAAGAAATGAAATGCACCGTTCATGGAGACGGTAAGTCGTATGTACGCATGAACTCTACTTTCATTTCTTTGTCATATTAATGGAATTAAAACTAAATGAAATGTATTTATATTTTAATTACATAATTATATTAATCATTTATATGTATCATTAATCATATATATCCATTATATACATGTACTTATAATAGTACATTAAATTTGAGGATAAGAAATGAAATGCACCGTTCATGGAGACGGTAAGCCGTACGTACGCATGAACGCTACTTACATTTCTATCTCATAATTTAATGGAAAGAAATAATATTTATATAGAGGTATATAATAATTCCAGTATAACATCATATATAATAACATTAAATCCATCCTTTATACGTCCCACATATGGCATTAACGAATCACATCACTTTGAGGGGGCGGTAGTCCGCATTTCCTAAAATGAAGATATCGCGTATACCCATAATGGAAGCCATAAAGGTAAGACACAAATGAAAAATACAGAAGCATAAGTAAAACATAAACATATTATATATCATATATAAAAATAGTGACATCATAATGTCCACCTTTGAAGGTGTTAAATGAGTATTGAACAATCATCGTTTCGGGAGACAGAATTTCACCATCCACAGAAACTGTATGTTCTTTAACCATTTGATGTAGTTTTGTGAGAGTTTATCTCGAATAAATATTATAAAAACATCCTAGTATATTTAATATACTGGTTTTGTTACAAAATAAGTAAATAAAAAGAGTTTAGGGGGTTGGAGAAGCAAAATAAAACAAATGAACATGAGGGAATAAATTACCTTTAAAAGTGTAACTCCTTTTGATTTGAGCCTAAAGGCTTCCTTTGAAAGGCTTATTCCCAAAGTAAATCCTATAGGATGAGGATAGAGATGTGGAGAGAGTAAATGGGCAGGGGTTGGCTGAGCGAAATGCTTGAGGAGTGTGTGAAATGAGGTAGAGGTGGGGGCCTTTTGTAAGAGGAGAGGAGGGGCACTTTTGGAATGTAAGAAATATTACATTATTTGAAAATGTGTTTCGGTTTTAAAAGGTCCCACATTGATATAATTAATGTATAAGGTGATAAGGGTTCGATATACACCCATACAATAAGTTTTGGACATGTGTAGTTCATAGATTTTACATTATCTTTCCATTTTATTTAAATCGTCCAATAATGATGTCATCGCTGCATCATTATTATTTTATAAATAATTTAATTTATATAATGTCTAAAAATTATAAAAAAAATACTATGATGTATGAAATCTTTTTATATTTCCAATGAATATTTATAATCAAACATATGACTTGTATAACCCCACTTAAAAATTGTTTTAGTAAAACATATCATGTTTGTGTCATTTTTACTTTTACATTAAATAAAAAGTTATTTATGTCATTTCCCAACCAAAGTGGATCCATGGGGTCCCCAAGTTGAACCATGGATTTTCTTGGTCGGCCATGACACAACCAATGTGTTTAGGACATGTTTCAAGTTCATTTCATATTATTAAAACATTATTTTTACCTTAAACTACACTAATTACCTCTAATCGCGATTAAAAACTTAATAAGTTACTATTCACCAAAAAATTATTTTTATCCAATTGAACCACATTTTACTTCTTAATGAAAACCATTTATGTCTGATTTTTGAAATTCAAAACACAAAGATGGCAAAATTTCATTTAAACGGAAAAATCAGTTTTTATAAGTACCACTTAGTGGTGTCACTATTCATCAAAAATTGATGTGTTTCAGAAAAATCCCAAAAATTCACCCTAAGCTATATTTGATAATCCAAATTCAAAAATGAAGTCTATTTTACAAAATTCAAAACATATAAGTCAAATTAATTAATTTAATAATTAATTCCCGCTGTCAGAGTAAATAGCGTGTTTTTATGAAACAATAAGTATCAAAAGATTGACACTGGTTTAAGTCTGATTTCAATGTGAAATTAATTCCAACGACCACTAATGGATTTAATGGTGAAAATATTTTCTAATTTAACTTTAAAACCAATTAAAAATATAATATAATCATATTAATAAATTAGATTAAAAAGAGGTTTTGAATTAAAATACAACATTTTACACTATTAATTAAAAAAATGAACTTCATCTGAAAAATTCCAAAAATTTACACAAAGTAAACTTTGATGTCCCGATTATAAAGAAGAGTTTTATTTGGTCCAAAAGAATGTATAAGAGTGATCCAAACTATTTTTAATGACAGTTCGCCATCAAAAGGTGATAAGTGAACCTTTAGTGAAAATTAGTGTGTAAAAGCCTAAAATTGAATTCTTTCCGTATTTTATGCCTTTATCTTTTATTTGATAAATGTAAAAACATTTAAAAACATATATAATTATATATTAGTTATTTATATCTATTCCCGCCAATACAACGGCTACATGTTAACTACCATTTAAAATAATATTATTTTATTATTAGAGTGCAACGTAAGATTCCCAAGAAACTTGTTGTTGCGTGTTGGGTACACCATCGAGAATAGAGTCCCCTTTAAAGTCATATTAATATTTTATTCACAAATATGGATAAAAATAAAAATGCCATATTCATTATTCACCTGGGGTGTTAATGAACTTTTGGTATTGTTTTTTTAATTTTGAAAATTAAAATTAGTATTTCCTTCTATAAAGGATTATACATTTTGGGTATCAGCTGATCCTATACTAACCATTATGGTTTTGGTTGATATCAAAATACAAATGAAATAGAAATATAATTATTTGTGGATCAGGTGATTCTCTATCAGTTGATTCTAGCACTTTAGGTGTGGCCAAGTCATCTTGAGTACTCATTGTTTGGATAAATGTTGAGTTATTGGTAGAACATTATTAATGGAATAAAATATACTTGAAAAGTAATTATAAATTCTTATGTTCTTAGTAAATACCATAAATAAATTCCTCAGCATTATGAAAAGGAACAAAAAAAGGAAATGTGTTTGTTTACTTTTCCTACTGGAAAATCAAAGACCGTTTAACCCATTACAAGTTTATGGTTTTCCTGTAGTTAACATTATCTTGATCATGTTTTCAATTACTCTGTAACAACACAAGATGGTTTTTTTCTCTTCCATATACATTTTGTCATACATTGAACCCTAATATGGGTAATCTTAGGTGACCTTTGTACTTATATTTCTTTCATTTGAAGTGATAGTTTTGTTCTTGTTATTTCCGATTTGGGATTTTAATAATGTAGATTTGAAAAGTTAATCCCCTAGTTTTTTATTCAAAGTTTAAATTTTGATGACAAAATTATTTAAAAGAGGGTACAATTTAACATTCCAATCTTCCAAAATACACATCTTTTTGGATAATTCAATATCTTATTTTATAAAGAATTTCAAGTTCTAGCACACCACGACTAATCAAACTAGTCATTTAAAAAAGTAGTTATGAATAGTAATACATACTATATAAAATTTTATAATATTTTTTAATCATAATGAACATAATTTTTGGATTTGGAATATCAGAAGTTCCTTAGGGTGAATTTTTTGTATTTTTAAGAAAACATTAACTTTTTTATGAATAGTGAAAAACAGTAAGTCATTGTTTAAATATGAATTGTTATTTAAATAATTATTTTATTTTTATTTTTATTTTTTATTAAAAATAGACACATAATACCTATATTTTTCTAATTTAATTCATTGGATTCATTTTATAAAAATATTAGATATATCAAAGTTTATGTTACTTTTTAGTTTCCTTTACCCACCTAATACGCACAATTGAAAATTTGTAAAAAATATAATTTGAATGCTTTTGTTAATTGAATTTAAAGATTCCAAGAGACAACTAGTATATTATAAAGAAAAATGTTGTTCAATAGGATTAAAATAGTCATTGTTGAATAGAAAATTTTGAATTTTATTTACCACAAATAAAAGTAAATAGGATAATTAATGGTAAAAATGATATTATAATTATCCTAACACCTATCCTAATTCTATTGGATAAGTTTTTTTCTACCAAAATATACCTTAGAAAAAAAATATGATTCAGTTTTATCCACATGGATTAGATTTGGACATTTTTTATATTTTATTTAAATAATTATTAAAAGTGTTAAATTCGCATATTAAAAAAAATTTAATATAGGGTTATAAATAAGATTAATTCGACTATAAATATTTATTATAAATCTAAAAATACATCCTACATAATAGTATTTTATTTATAATGTTTAGAAATTAAATAATTGAACTTATTTATGACACAATGATGATGCAGTAGTTACATTATTAAGGAAAGATTAAAATAATTGATATTATAAATATTAATTTAAATTTAAAATGAATCTTATGATAAAATAACTAAATTATATAGGTGAATATTAAGTTTTAAGATAAATTCAATAAATTTTGTTCAAAGAAACCAGATTTTTATGACTTTCACAAAAACCAAATAATAAATAGTGTCAAAATTGACCTAAATGACTTTTTAAAACAAATATATTTCAATAAATTATATAATATTCTTAAAGATATAAGGTTCTTCAAAATGAATTAAATAATGTTATATATTTCATTAATGAACAACATGAGGTTCTATTGTAATTATATAGTATTTTTTCTCATACAGTGTAAGAATACTAAAATACATGGTAAGAGTTATTATATTTAACTATGGGTTAAATCTATACTATAAGGCTAATATGGTGACATAAACTTGTCTAAAACCAATTTATTGAGAGAATTTTGACTGATAACCACTTTATCTTCGAAATAAATTCATTTTGAGGTCATAGAAAGGGAAAAGTGTTTTATAATAAAATAGCATTTCCATCTTTTCCAAAAGCCCCCTCACCACTCTTATAAAAAGGTAATCCCACTTCTCTATAATTCACACATCCAAAGCCATTTGGAACGGCCAAAACCTGATCAAATATCCTCTAAACTACCCTATATTATACATAGAGGCTATAATTTTATCGTAAATCATTCCTAAGGATCCCTTTTTATCAAATCTAATGTAAACACCCGATGAAGAGGTAATAATTTCATCACTACATTCAATGTTCTTTTTTCTTCCACTTCCTCTTTCTTTGTAGTTTCCATACAAAAATAAAAAATACCATACCTTATAAATATTTTAACACTATATTCATTATTCAATCCATCCTATCACTTAAAAAGTCACCATACACATGTACATATGGCTTATCGTCTCCACATCATGGTGTAATATTTTATTTAACACTTCATTATTTGGATGGATATAATTATTAATAAAATTAATTTCAATAATAAATATAACATGTTAATGATTCTATATATATAATATACCATAAAATTGAAAATTATTTCAGCCTCAATAGAATGATATTATCACTTTTACATAAGGCTTACCATTTACACAACACGATGTGATCTCATTCCCCATCGTAAGCATTCAAGAATACATTTCATTTAATTATTAAGAATAATGTGTAAAGAACTAAATAAAAATATGAATATTAATCTAAGACATACTATCCATAACAAACATGTCTTACTTTACGAAACATATAAAGGAAAATGAATCAGTTAACACACGAAACAACGATACTACCAAAATATTATTAACCAAGAAATATTATTGGATCATAGATGATATCATATTTATTTATGTGGTTATTTTATTAGGTAATAAAGATAATTTAACCATTATACAGTAGCTTATTGTAACCTAAACTATAGAAATGTACATGTTAAGGGGTTTTCATCTCACTTTTATTCTCGTGAGATTCATGCTATATTTAATAATATTTCATTCTGTGCAGTGTATATACTACCAATGATTGTTTTCTTTGTGTAATATAAAATATGTTATGGTAATTTACATCTCAATTGTATCATCATTATTTAATGTGTTTTATGTTTTTTGTGTTACAGAATCGGTATGGTAATTTCAAATTTGAATTTCAACTCATTGGGTTTTACGCATACATTATTGATTATTTTACTCCATGATTATGTGTAAAATCAATATTTATTTATTTATATATTAATTTCAGCTCCCATATATGAGGATAAATATTTCATACACATAATCACTCCATTGATAAATTCTAATGTCATTGATATGAACATGATAAGGGTAATCATTACTCAATTTCCATTTATTGAGTTAATCATCCAAGTCATTGGTTTTTCTTTTTCATGAATATGTGTGAATATACTCTAATTGATTTATACTAAATGTAAAAACATTTTGAGTGTTTTTATATTTTTCACATGTAATTATGTCATTTATTATTCATTAATCTAATGATACAACCATTATTGGGGATTTCATTCTATTTTTCATTCCATTGAGACTACTTTTATGGTTATGCACCAATTCACTTTTATATGATGTATATAATGTCCTTTGACATATTTTATATTGTTTCCATTTATTCTCATTATAGTTTATATATTTGATTAATTTTATTCCTTAATTATTTGTATTCAAGAGTCTCTATTTTGGTTAGGATCTCTTTAACTAAATTATTGTATTAAACATTTCAAAATTATATTCTTATAAATATTTCTCATTAATGATATGTTTCAAAAATGGGTTTAAGGATCTATTTATATGAAAATATTTGTTTTAAAATTTAAATTCCTTCAATATTTGTCAAAGTTTAATGGGACACTTTGATTCAAAAATATAATTTCAATGTCAACTTTGATAAATAGCGCGACTTTAAAATGTTTTATAGAAATTGTAGATATTTATCTCCAATAGTTTTATAGATTATTTTCATCTATTTCAATATATTTCATTGTATTTTTTAGGTTGATTTTTTATTGTACAATATCCCATATTGTTTTGAATGAGTCATATTTTATTGTGTATGTGATATTTTTATACCGTTCACGGTTATTGGTTAATGTATTGAAAATTTTTATGCTAGTTCTAATAAAAAAATTTAGATTATGTTTAAACATTTCCATATGAGGAATGAATTGTACATAGTTTGTGATGGGTGGGGCCTGATTTAGTCCCTCGATGCATTAGTAGGTATCATGAGACAAACTAATTACTTGGAACAAGTACTTGACCATATTTCTATTTAGAGTCTTGGTACAAGGCCTTGAATATGTTGTTAAGATGTATAGAATTTTTCATTCAATCATTATGAAATTAGCAATGGACATTACATGTGATTATTATAATAGTATAATATCCATGTTATTAAGTAAATAGAATTGTTTTATTTATCTTTTCCATATTATTCTCAATTTATTGTTTATAAGGCTTTTGTTTTATTCTTATACATTGCCTTAAATGTGTTTGCTTATTTATGATAGATTCTACTATATTTATTATCCGTACTGAGCATATGATCTAACCCCTTTCTTATATTTTATCATTCCTATGATATGAATAAGTATATCATGAATGACCTTTATGGTTAGGCTAAGTGATATGATTTTTTAAATTTGATACACAATGGTTTTCTGTTCATTTCATAATGTAACTCGAAACTTATTTATTTTCTAGAAATAACAAGGCTACTAAAGTGATCGTCTATTCAGGACATGATCTCTTTTGATCATTCCAATGTTATGTAATATTTCACTGACTCAGGGTAACTGGGGTCCAGGCATTAATGTTGGTATCAGAGGATGTTTAGTACAAACCTTGAGAACTAGATTGAGAAACAATATTATTATATAACATTACCCTATGATATAATTTGAGGATTATTATAGAATAACTTCTTAGAAATTTGGTAATGTAGTAATTTCATGAGTTTTCCAAGAAACATATACATTCCATGACACTCCATGTGGATGTTGTTCTGCCAAAAATGTACCTAGGAATAGAAACTTTGACAAGGAGTTCTGGTCCATATTCGAGGTATCTTGGTACACGACAATAGGAATTACTGCTCATCTAGTTTGACACTCACTGGGTATATTCTTAGGATAATTCCCATTTTACTTACAAAATGATTTCAATAATTTTAATGTAAGATGGGAATAAATAACCATGGTTTATCCTAATTTGTTTTAGATTAAAAATAAGCTGTCATGATAAATTCTAAAAGATTTTATCAATATTGTTACTCACACTATGATTTCTGATTTTTTTCAATGGATGGATTAAAATGAATTCATAGTAAAATTGAACATGATGTACAAGGTGGACACGATGGTTAAAATGACCAATAATATAGATTGTTGATAGGAATAAAAGATATCAGGTTCATGCCAAATCAATTTTCCAAAAATATGAACTACGACATATACATTAACCATATTCCAAATTCTATGACGAAGTGAATGTCGGAGAATGATAAGAGCTCCAACAGTGGATCCTATGGGGAAATTAAAGCCCAATTCCAAACATTCAGGAAATGTGGAAGGAGAAACCCATGAAATTGTCTCAATTAAAGAATTAAATTCTTCATGGGATGGAAAGGATGACATAATGTAAAGAATTACTTTGGAAACATGAAGAGTATTGTCGTAGAAAATAAAAATGATCATAATAATCCATTTATAGTCATTTTCCATAAATATAGGTGTACTGGACATTACCCAAGTAAATTACCTATTCAATAAGATAACCTCTTTGTTAAAATAGAACTGATGTAGAAATAAATAGAATGCGAATTTTTTAAAAGTATTAATTATATTTGCTGATGAGATTAAATTGGAATAATTTTCTCTTCGACATTTAATCCCGATGATTGTGTTGTAAAATTGTTATTTGAAGAAGAAATATCTTTTATTTTGTGGATTTTGTTTCAAATAACAATTTGTGTTTATAAAATTGTTGAATTTTATGGATTTAAAGGTTATTATATTTTGGATAAAAATGTGTGGTATGAGATAGTATTTGTGATTAAAATATGTTATGTTTATATTTTATGAATTTATATCATTTTTTAGGATTTGTATAAAATTATTTAGTTTTTTAAAAAGTACAACATGAAGGCCATTGGACAATGCATAAAGTAGGAAAAATATAATGGATTTGAACCCACACCCAATGTGCAACTGGTATTTGTTGTCTACCACTTTACTATGTTATATATTTAGTTATTATGAGAAATTATGTTTAGTTAAATAATTTTATTGATCAAGAATATTTTGATTTTGGTAACTTATTATATATCATATGGATATCCTTATTATAAGAAAATGTGTTGGTGATCATGTGATAAATAGTATTTAAGAATAGGTTCTATCATTTTGGAACACTATATACCTAACAAAAATAGAATACTATGTGATTTCATTTGAGGATTAATGGCCGGATTTTATTATCAATGAATCTATATTTTTCTTTGGGACTGATAGTGATTTATGTTATTTATTGAAATGATTACACTATCATAGAGAATATGTGATTAGGTTAATTACATTTAATTATGTGACTATAATATTATTCAATGTTATTTGGAGATAAATTTTAAGATTTATAATGGAAGACTATGTGATCAAATACTTATAACTTTCTGTTTTCAACGTTATTTTGGGTTATTTTGAAGAATTATGAGGGCAATTTTTTATTGAATTGTATTTGTTGAATGTTGAGTATTGTTTTTTTAATGTTGGAAATTAAAACTAGTATTTCATTCTATAATGGAATATAAATTTTGGGGATCATCTGATCTTGTACTAACCCTTTTGGTTTTCATTATTATTTAATGAAAATGGAAAGATACAATTCATATTTTGTGAATTATGTGATTCTCTAGAAGTTGATTATATATCATTATGTGTTACCAAGTTATATTGAATACTCATCGTTTGGAGAAAAGATGATTTAGTGGAAGAAATTTATTAAAGGATGAAAATCTATTCGAAAAGTAATTGTGTCACTTTTTTCTCTTAGTCAATATAGTAAATAAATTCATTAACATTATGAAAATGGACTTAAAATAGAATTTCTATTCATTTACTCTTCCTACTGGGCATTCAAAGACCATTTAACCCATCACATGTTTGTGGATTTCTGGTTGTTTACATTCTCTTGATCATTTTTTCTATCACTCTTCATCAAAAAATGATGATTTGTTTTCTCTTACATATCCATTTTTATTACATGGAACCCTAATATTGGTTATCTTGGATGACTATTGTATTTCACTTTCTTTCTTTTGAAGTAATAGTTTTGTTGATTTTTTTTCTGATGTAAGATTTCAAAAAAGATGATTTGAAATTTCAAACCCCGTGTTTCAAATTCTGAGATTAATTTGGGAGGGAAAATGTATTTAATGTAGGGGAGTACATAACAACCAAAGCTTCTACAATACACTTCTCATTGAATAATTCAATAGCTTGCATTATATGGATCATCAAGTTCAAGCACACCACGACCAATCAAACTAGCCATTTAAAAAGTAGTTAAAAATAGTAATACATGAATTTTTAAAATTTATACATTTTGTCTTCCAATATGTACTTTGTTTTTTATTCAAAATATCAAAATTAGCTTAGGGTGATTTTTGGTATTTTTCTGAAAACGTAAAAAAATTTATAAATATTGAAAAATACTGCATTATTGTTTAAAAAAGACTTTCTATATAAATAATTATTTTTTTTAAAATTTATTTAAACGTCAAAAAGAAACATAATACCAATATTTGTTAAATTTAAGTCATTTGATCCATTTGATAATAATATTAGATATATAAAATTTTATTTTACTTTTTACGGGCTTTTACCCACTTTATAGGCACATTTACAAATTTGCATAAAATGTAATATTACTACTTCTAGGAATTGAATTTCAAAAATCCAAGAGACACATTTGACATCAGTAAGTAAAATTTGGTTCAATGTGATGAAAATAAATTTTGTTTGTGAATTTTAGCATTTGAATTTTATATACACGGTTAAAAGTAAATCGGGTAATTATTGGTAAAAATGATATTATAATTATCCTAACACCTAGCCTAATTATATTGGATAAGTGTTTTTGAACCAAAATAAAACATAGGACAAAAATATGATCCTTTTTATACACTTATATTATAATATAAAATTAATATAATTTTATTTAAAGAATAGTTAAAGTTGTTAAATTAAAATATAAATAACTAAAACAATTTTAATATAGGGTTATAAATAAGATAAATTCGACTGTAAATATTAATTTGAAAGCTATAGATATTTCCTATGTCAAATTATTTTATTTATATTTTTTACACATTGAATAATAATATTTATTAATTACACAATGATGATGCAGTAATTATATTATTAATAAATTATTAAAATAATTGATATTATTAATTTTAAAACAATTAAAATTGAATCTTATGATTAAATCCGCGAATTTTCATTGTGGATATGAAATTATAGGATTAATTAAATGTTTTTTTCGAAGAAATCATATTTTTATGACATTTTCAAAAACCAAATATTAAATGGTCTCAAAATTTACATAATTGATTTTTTTAAATAAATACTATTTTATTAAGTTATATATTTGTCCTAAAAATATAAAATTCATAAAAAGAAATTTAATAATATTATATATGTAATTAATGTACAATTTTAGGTTATCTAGGAATTCTTTAGAGATTTTTATAACCATAAAGTCAAAGAATACAAGAAGTCATGGTATGAGTTAAACAATTTAACAAAGCGTTAAATCTAAAAGAGAAGGTTAATATAGTGAAATAATGTTTTATAAAATCTATTTAATGAAATTATTTTGACCCATCCCCACCTTATCCTGAAAATAAATTCATTTGGAGATATTATAAACAGAAAATTATTTTATAATAAAATAACATTTCAACCATTTCCTATAGTTCCCCTCTCCTCTCTTATAAAATGGTACTTCCCCTTATCTCCAAAAAAAACCTCCAAAGCCATTTGGATCGGCCAAAAACTTCTCAAATATTTTCACAACAATGAAATATTCATCATAGAGTCATTTATTTGATCAGAAATAAACCCTATAGAGCCATTTTGTTCAAATCTAAAGGAAAACCCCGAAGAAGAGGTAATTATTTCATCACTACTTTATAGTTCTTTTCTTCTTCCACTTCATCATTCATTGTTGTTTAGTTAAAAAAATACTATATCCCTTATCTTCCACATATTTTTATGTTATTATAAATATGGCACAACCATATTCAATATTCTATCCATCTTATGAATGACAATGTCACCATATGTGCATATGTACAGATTACCGTCTCCACGTTGTGGTGTAGTTTGTTATTCAACACATCATCATTTGGATGGGTATAATAATGAGTATAATTGATGTGAATAATAATTATAACATTATAATTATTATGTATATATAATATTACGTCCAATTATATATGATTTCACCATAAATAGAATGATATTGTCTCTCGTACATACAACATACAGTTTCAACGATGTGATGAGATCTTGTTCCCCATCTAAACAATTCAAGAATAATATTCATTTAATGAATAAAAATAATGTATAAATAACATAATACCACTATGGATATGAATAAAATACATCCTATCCATAACAAACATGGATTACATAGGAAAAAATATAAAGGAAAATGAATCAGTTAACACCTGATTCAATTATTCTAGTAAAATGTTATTAACAATGAAATATTATAGGATCATATTTGATAACCAATTTATATATGCGGTTCTTTTATAATGTAATAACAGTAATTTAAAAATTATAAATGAGGTTAATGTACCCTCAACTAAGGAAAATTACAAGGTTAGGGGGTTTTATCTCACTTTTTATTCTCATTAGATTCATTCTATATTAACGACAATTTTCTTTTAGGTGTTGTATGTTCATCCCATGATTGGATTTTTGTACAATATACATTAATTTATGTGTATTTATATCATCATTGTATGATCCTTCTATCATGCATTGTATGTTTCATATGTTACCAAATCTGTAAGGGAGTTTCAAATTTGAATTTCCACTCATTGGGTATAACACATACTTCATTGATTATTTTACTCTAATATTATGTGTGAAATAACTATTTATTTATTTATGTATTAATTTCCAATCCCTTTTTAGGATATATACTTTTTGATACACATAATCAATCCATTGATAAATTCTCAAGTCATTAATATGAATGTGATAAGGGTAATCTTAACTCAATTTCCCTTCATTGAGTTAAACATCCAAGTCATTATTTTTGTTTTAACAAGATTATTTTTCTGTGTCCTCTGATTGATTTACACTGAATATACAATCATATTGAGTGTATTTATAATTTTCATCTATAATTATATCCTTGATTAATTCTTAATCTAATGATACGATCTTTATAAGTGATTTCACCACAATTTACATTCCATTGATATTTCTTTATTTTTATATGCCAATTGACTTTTATATGGTGAATATAATATCCTTTGACATATTATATCATGAATCCATTTCTCATGATATTTTAATGTTTTTTAATGTTATTCCTCAATTATTTGTATTCAAGTGTCTCTCATTTGGTAAGGAATTATTTAACTAAAATATCGTTTATGTATTTTAAAGATTTATTCTTCAAAATATTTCTCATTAATGTCAACGTGTTAAAAATGGTTTTAAGGATTTATTTATATGGACATGAATTGCTTAAAATTAAAATTACATTAATGTGCTTCAAAGTGGTATAGGACACATTGACTCAAAAAACTATTTTAAATGATTTCTTGGATAAATAGTGCAACTTTTCAATGTTTTCATGAAATATGGGATATTTCATTCAAATATTTTTACTAATAATTTTCATCTATGTCAATATCCATTATTTACTTTATTGAGGTCGATTTATTAAAATAAAATCATCAATATTGTATGAAATAATATATGTTTGAATTTGGAAGTGCTATTTTTATACCATTTATGGTTTATGGTTTATGTATTGATATTTCGTAAGCTAGTTTCGAAACATATGTTTTGACTTTATTTCACTATTTTCATATGAGAAATGCATTGTAAATAGTACATGATGAGTGGGAATACTATAACCCCTCGATGCATCAGTAGATCTCATGAGTCAAACTTGTGTCGGGGTATAAGGCCTTAAAAAATTTATATTTAGAGTTTTGGCACGGGGGCTTGACATTGGGGTTAAGATGTTCAGAATCATTTGTTCCAACATTATAAAATTAGATATTGAAATAACGTGTGATAATTCGACTAGTATAATATCCATGTGAATATCTAAATAGAATTTTTTTATTTATCTTGACCAAAATATGGTGACATTTATGTTTAAAAAGATTATGTTTTAGTCTTATACATTCCCTTAAATGTACATTATTATTTATAATAGATTCTACTATATTTTTATCCTTACTGAGCTTTTGATATCACCCCTTTCTTATGTTTTATATTTCCCAGGATGCGAAGATGTGTATCATCAATGACCATCAGGTAAGGGATTTGAGAAATTAGTGTTTTCAGAGGAGACGCAATATTAATTCATTTTATAATGTAACATGAAACTTCTGAAGTTATCTAGTACTTCCAAGGCTACTATGCAGATCGATATTTAAGGACATGATCTATTATGATCATGAAAAATGTTATGTAATAATGCATCGGCTCTATATTTATAAGGCCCCAGCCATAAACCTTACTTAATCTTGAGTTATTACAAGATTACAATTGAGGATCTTTTCGGGTTTAGAGTTTTAGAGAATTAGAACATAAAACCTTCATTACATTCCACAGATAAACAAAGTGATTACATAAAGATAGTATTCTTCATTCCCATCAATGGAATCATATTTAAAATAAAACATGGATTCTTTATTGACACTTCCTTGAAACTATCATCATATAATGTACCCTTCCCTTGACCTGTGAAAAACATTTCAAACAATCTTGGGATAAGCATAAAAAACTCAGTAAGGGATATAAAAATATGGAAAGGAAACATGGGTACATATATACATAAAAATGAAATCATACTTTACCAATAAAACATAAGAACTTTAACATACCTCATCAAATCTTGAATAAATCATAGAAATCATAAGACATAAAGGTAACTTGAGGCATTCATAACATTCTTACGTAGGGAGTAACCCTCTTGGTTACGTTTGGAATACCCATCATAGTATATTCCCTAAATCTCTTCGGAGAAACCTTAACGTTTCACTCCTTCACGTTACCCAATGTCGGGGTCACCCGCCCTTAGTTTATCACGAAACCACCAGTCTTCATAATAATGCCCAAGAACCTCAACATAATCGTATCACATAAAACATGCATAAAGTAAACTTAATATTTTCACCTTTCAATAACAAGATATAAATACATCACATTGATATAAAAACATTATGAAAACCATTATCAATACCAAAATAAAAGAAAAGTAAGACATGGTATTTATTTTTCTTTTAAAAAAAGGTATGGCTTGTAGAGGAAGCTGAAACTCAAATAACGGTCACGACTGTGGAGAAGTCGTTGTCGCAGCATACGTACGACAAAAACATTTCCTTTTGTCATTTAGTAAATGCTTCGTATAAAAAATATTCCTTTTGAATAAACTTAAAAGTCAAAGGGGTTTATACACCATATAAAAGAAAGTTGTGTATAAAACAAAATATTCCTCAATAAAAGGAGATTGAGACGAAGTCCCATACCTCGGGTCCGACTTGACTCGGTCGTTCTTTAATGTCCTGAATAATAAACTTGATTTAATTTATACTTTCTTAAGAACATTTTTCAAGTTCATTATTCCTTTTATATCACTTATTACCATGTCATGAACACTATGTAATTATTTACTTTAATAACGGTCATTTTAACGATCATTGGTACTTGAGTCAAAAATATACCCTTTATAATTACAAGTTGATCATGTATCAATTATATCCATAATGGTATTCATGATGTAGATATCATATATTTCATATATATTCAGTACATGAATTCATTTATTATATTACATAATCATTTAGAGGTATGAAATGAAATGCACCGTTCATGGAGAGATGGTAAGCCGTACGTACGCACGCACACTACTTTTATTTCTATTTCATATTTTATTGAATGGAATCATAATGATATAAAGGTATATTATAATTCCAGTATAATACCATATATTATATCATAGTTCCATCCTTTATATGTCCCACATATGGTATTTAACGAATCAAATCACTTTGATGGGGCTGTAGTCCGCACTTCCATAAATGAAGATATCGCGTTTACCCATAATGGAAACCATAATGGTATTCCCAAAAAGAAAAATACAGAATAATAAGGAAAACATAAACATATTATATATCATATATAAATATATTGACATCTTAATGTCCACCTTTGAAGGAGTTAATAGAATGTTGAACAATCATCGTTTCGGGAGGCATAAATTCTCCATCCACGGACACAGTATGTTCGTTAACCATTAGATGCAGGTGTGTGTAAGTTTAGCTAGAATAATTCTTATAGAAACATCCTAGTATATTTAATATACTTTATTTGTTATAAAAGAAAAGAATAAAAAAAGTTTATGGGGTTGGAGAAGAAAAATAAAACAAAAGGACTCAAAAGAAGACATTACCTTAAAATCGGGTAACTCCCTTTGGTTTGAGCTCAAAGGCTTCCTTGGGAAGACTTATGCCCAAAGTGAGGATTCAAGGAGTAATATTGGGAAGTTTGGAGACAAAATGGGTAGGGGTTGGACGAGCCAAAGGCTTTGGGAGTGTGGGTAATGAGGTAGAGGTGGGGGCCTTTTATAAGAGGAGAGGAGGGGCACTCTTGGAAAGTACTGATAAGTTACTTTATTTTAAAATGATTTTCTGATTGAAAAGGTCCCTCATTGATATAATTCGATGGTAAGGTGATAAGGTTTCTAAATCCACTCATCCAATTGGTTTTTTCCATGTGTAGGTCTTGGATTTTACATTATCTTTCCATTTTATTTAAATCGTTAAATAATGAGGTCATCACTGCATCATCATGATGTCATAAAAAATTTAATTTATTTAATGTCTAAAAATAATAAAAAAACTACTATGATTTATTAAATCTTATTATCTTTCTAATGAATATTTATAGTCAAACATCTGACTTGTATAACTCCATGTAAAAATTGTTTTAGTAAAATAACTCATGTTTGTGTCATTTTTACTTTAACATTAAATAAAAAGTTATTTATGTAATTTCCGAACCAAAGTTGCTCCATGGGGTCCCCAAGTTTACCCATGGACTTTCCTGGTCTTCCATGACACATCCAATAAGGATAGGACATGTGTCTAGGTAATCTCATATTATTAAAACATTATTTTTACCTTAAACTACACTAATTACCACTAATCACGATTAAGAACTTAAAAGATACTATTCACCAAAAAATTATTTTAATCTCATTGAACCACATTTAACTTATTAATTACAACCATTTATGTCAGATTTTTGAAAATAAAATCACATAAGTGGGAATGTTTCATTTAAATGAAAAATCAGTCTCTTTAACTGCCACTTAGTGGTTTCACTATTCATAAAAAATTGAAGTTTTTCAGAAAAATACCAAAACTTCACCCTAAGCTATATTTAATATTCTGAATTCAAAAATGATGTATATTTTAAAAAATTCAAATCATATAAGTTACATTAATTAATTTAATAAATAATTCCCGCTGTCATGATAAATAGCATGTTTTTATGAAACAATACGTATCAAAAGATTGACACTAGTTTAAGTCCAATTTCAAAGTGAAATTGATTCCAACGACCACCATTGGATTAAATGGTAAAAATATATTCTAATTTAACTTTAAAACCAATTCAAAATATAATCTAATAATATAAATAAATTAGACTAAAAAGCAGTTTTGATGTAAAATGCAGAATTTTTCACTATTCATTAAAAAATGAACATTGTCAGAAAAATACCAAATATTCACACAAAGTAAATTTTGATGTCCCAATCATAAAGAATAAGTTTATTTGACAAAAATAGCTTATAAAATTGTCAAAAAAGTGATTTAAAAATGGTTTTCCATCATATGACATAAAGGTAACTTGAGGCATTCATAACAATCTTTCGTAGGGAGTAACCCTCTTGGTTACGTTTGGAATACCCATCACAATATATTCCCTAAATCTCTTCATAGAAACCTTAACTTTTCACTCCTTCACGTTACCCAATGCATTGGAGAGCTATATCAGGCTCACCCACCATTCGTTTATCACGGAACCACCCGTCTTCATAATAATGCCCAAGAACCTCAACTTAATCGTATCACATAAAACATGCATAAAGGAAACATAACATTTCCACCTTTCAATCACAAGATATCAATAAAACACATTGATATAAAAACATTATTAAAACAATTTTCAATACCAAAATAAAAGAAAAGTAAAACATGGTATTTATTTTTCTTTTAAAAAAAAGGTATGGCTTGTAGAGGAAGCCGAAACTCAAATAACGGTCACGACGGTGGAGAAGTCATTGCCGTCGCATACGTATGACAAAAACATTCCCTTTTTTCGTTTAGTAAACGCTTTTTATAAAAAATATTCCTTTTGAATAAACATAAAAGTCAAAGATGTTTATACACCATATAAAATAAGTTTGTGTATAAAACAAAATATTCCTCAATGAAAGGAGATTGAGGCGAAGTCCCATACCTCGGGTCCGACTTGACTTGGACGTTCTTTAATGTCCTGAATAATAAACTTGAGTTAATTTCTACTTTATTAAGAACCTTTTTCAAGTTCATTATTCCTTTTATATCACTTATTACCATGTCATGAACACTATGTAATTATTTAAGTTAATAACGGTCATTTTAACGATCATTGGTACTTGAGTCAAAAATAAACCCTTTATAATTACAAGTTTCCCATGTATCCATTATATCCAGATTGGTATTCATGATGTAGATATCAGATATGTCATATATATCTAGTACATGAATGCATTAATAATATTACATAATCATTTAGAGGTAAGAAATGAGATGCACCGTTAATGGATACGGTAAGACGTACGTACGCATGAACGCTACTTTTATTTATATTTCATATTTTATAGAATGGAATCATAATTATATAAAGGTATATTATAATTCCAGTATAATACCATATATAATATCATAGTTCCATCCTTCATACGTCCCACATATGGTATTTAAGAAATCAAATCACTTTGAGGGGGCGGTAGTCCGCACTTCCTTAAATGAAGATATCGCGTTTACCCATAATGGAAACCATAAAGGTATGCCCAAAATGAAAAATACATAAGCTTAAGGAAAACATAAACATATTATATATCATTTATAAATATAGTGAAATCTTAATGTCCACCTTTGAAGGTGTTTAAAGAATTTTGAACAATCATCGTTTCGGGAGGCATAAATTCGCCATCCACAGAAACAGTATGTTCGTTAACCATTAGATGTAGGTCTGTGTAAGTGTAGCTCGAATAATTCTCATAAAAACATCCTTGTATATTGAATATACTGTAGTTGTTACAAAATGAAAGAATAAAAAGTGTTTATGGGGTTGGAGAAGCAAAATAAAACAAAAGGTCTCAAAAAAGACATTACCTTAAAATCGGGTAACTCCCTTTGGTTTGAGCTCAAAGACTTCCTTGGGAAGACTTCTGCCCAAAGTGAGGATTCAAGGAGTAAGAGAGGTAAGTTGAGAGATAAAATGGGCAGGGGTTGGTCGAGACAAAGGCTTTGGGAGTGTGGTTAATGAGGTAGAGGTGGGGGCCTTTTATAAGAGGAGAGGAGGGGCACTCTTGGAATGTAAAGATAAGTTACTTTATTTTAAAATGAGTTTCTGATTGAAAAGGTCCCACATTGATATAACTCTAGGATAAGGTGATAAGGTTTCGAAATACTCTCATCCAACTGGTTTTGTCCATGTGTAGGTCTTGGATTTTATATTATCTTTCCATTTTATTTAAATCAATAAATAATGAGGTCATCGCTGCATCATCATGATGTCATAAATACATAAATTTATTTAATGTCTAAAAATTATAAAAAAATACTATAATGTAGGAAATAATTTTATCTTTCTAATGAATATTTATAGTCAAAAATATGACTTGTATAACCCCATGTAACAATTGTTTTAGTAAAATAACTCATGTTTGTGTCATTTTTACTTTAACATTAAATAAAAAGTTATTTATGTCATTTCCCAACCAAAGTGGCTCAATGGGGTCCCCAAGTTGACCCCTGGCTTATCTTGGTCGTCCATGACACATATAATAAGGGTAGGACATGTTTCTAGGTCATATCATATTATTAAAACCTTATTTTTACCTTAAACTACACTAATTACCACTAATCGCGATTAAGAACTTAAAAGTTACTATTCACCAAAAAATTATTTTAATCTTATTGAACCAAATTTTACTTCTTAATGACAACCATGTATGTCGGATTTTTGAAAATCAAATCACATAAGTGGCAAAGATTCATTTAAATGAAAAATCAGTCTCTTTAACTACCACTGAGTGGTTTCACTATTCATCAAAAATTGAAGTTTTTCAGAAAAATACCAAAACGTAAACCTAAGATATATTTGATATTCTGAATTAAAAAATGATTCATATTTTAAAAAATTCAAATCATATAAGTTACATTAATTAATTTAATAAATAATTCCCGTTGTCATGATAAATAGAGTGTTTTTATGAAACAATAAGTATCGAAAGATTGACACTAGTTTAAGTCCAATTTCAAAGTGAAATTGATTCCAACGACCACCATTGGATTAAATGGTAAAAATATATTCTAATTTCACATTAAAACCAATTTAAAATATAATCTAATCATATAAATAAATTAGATTAAAAAGAAGTTTTGATGTAAAATGCAG
Source organism: Viscum album (assembly GCA_963277665.1). NCBI lineage: Eukaryota > Viridiplantae > Streptophyta > Magnoliopsida > Santalales > Viscaceae > Viscum > Viscum album. Next base: position 1,948,946,656 of record OY728136.1, on the reverse strand, counting down.
TATTTTTCTCTATTCATTAAAAAATGAACATTGTCAGAAAAATAACAAAAATTTACACAAAGTAAATTTTGATATCCCAATCATAAAGAATAAGTTTATTTTGACAAACATAGCTTATAAAATTGTCAAAAGATAGATTTAAAAATGGTTTGCCATCAAAAGACAGTAAAACAATCTTTAAAAAAAATATTAGTGTATTCCATGCTTAAGATTGTATTTATTTTCATTTTAATCCTCTAAAACACTATCTAATTAATTAATAGACATAGATAAAAATATATATTATTCATTACTTACATGGGATGTTACATCCTTCCCCCCTTTAGAAAATTGCGTCCCCGTAATTTATTTACTTATCGAATAAATGGTGGTACTTATCCCTCATTGCATTTTCAGATTCCCATGTTGCCTCTTCCATCATGTGGTTTTTCCACAAAACCTTTACCTGATTAATAACCTTATTTTGTAACACTTGCTCCATGTGGTCAAGAATCTGGACCGGTTGTTCTTCATATGATAGGTTATCTTCCAGCTAAACTACCTCTGGACTCAAATCATGAGATGGATCTGAAATATACTTTCTCAACATCGAAATGTGAAAAACATTGTGTACCTGAGATAAACTCGGAGGTATAGCCACCCAGTATGCAACTTATCCGACTCTCTCCAGAATTTCATATGGTCCAATGAACCTTGGACTCAGCTTTCCTTTCTTACCAAATCTTATAACACTTTTCCAAGGAGAAACCTTGAGAAAAACATGATCACATACCTCAAAAGAGAGATCCTTCCTCCTGTTGTCTGCATAACTCTTCTGCCTACTCTGAGCTGTTTTCATGTGTTTCTGAATCAGATGAACTTTTTCTTCCATCTCTCTTACCAATTCTGGTCCCATCAACTTCCTTTCACCCACTTCATCCCAGAAAGCTGTAGTTCAACACCGATTCCCATATAATTATTGAAATGGTGCCATCTGTATACTGGAATGAAAACTGTTATTATATGAAAATTCAACCAAAGAAATATGTTGGTCCCAACTTACCTGATAATCCATCGAACAAGCTCGTAGAATATCCTCCAAAGTATGAATTGTTCGTTCTGACTGCCCATCTGATTGAGGATGAAAAGATGTACTAAAACATAATTCAGTACCCAACAACTTCTGAAGGCCTTTCCAAAAGTTAGAAGTGAACCTGGGATCACGGTCAGATACAATGGATAGGGTAAATCCATGTAACCTGACTATCTCTTTAAGATACAAACGGGAAAGTTGATCTAGGGAAAAAGTATCTCGTATAGCAAGGAGATGACCAGATTTGGTCAAGCGATCAACAATAACCCAGATTGCATTATTACCTCGAGATGTCTTCGGTAATCCCACAACAAAGTCCATGGATATATTCTCCCATTTCCACTCTCGCACTGGTAAAGGCTGAAGCATCCATTTTGGTAACTTCCGCTCTGCTTTAACCTGCTGACAAGTCATACAATTCACAGTAATATCAGCAATATCTCTTTTCATTCCATCCCACCAGTAATACTCCCACAGATCTCTGTACATCTTAGTACTGCCAGGTTGAACTGAAAACGGAGAACTATGAGCTTCACATAACAACTCTCTCTTCAACAGTGAATCACAAGGCATACACAATCTCTTCCCAAATCTCAAAACACAATCACTATCAATGTTGAATTCAGGCAACTTACCTTTCTGAACCAGCTCTACCTTTTTCTGTAACTCACTGTCTTGCTTCTGTGCTTTCTTGATTTTATCTGATAGAGATGATCTCACTGATACCTGAAACAAAACAGAAGAACTTCCTGCACCAACAACTTCTATGCCAAATTTCATCAAATCCTTAACCAAAGTATCACGTTCCAAACACAACAATGCTAATGAATCATTAATTTTTCGACTCAAAGCATCATCCACTTTATTAGCTTTTCCCGGATGGTAATGAATTGTTCAATCATAATCCTTGATTAATTCTAGCCATCTCCTTTGTCTCATTTTCAATTCTTTCTGAGTGAATGTATACTTTAAACTTTTGTGATTGGTATATATTTCACACCTTACTCCATACAAATGATGCCTCTAGATTTTTAAAGCAAAACAACAGCAGCTAATTCTAAATCATGTGTAGGGTATTTTAGCTCATGAGTTTTCAACTATCGTGAAGCATAATAAATTACCTGATCATTCTTCATTAGGACACAACCAAGTCCTTTCAATGAAGCATCACTGTATCTAACAAACTCACCATTCCTGGTAGGTAGTTCCAAAACTAGAGCATTCACCAATCTTCATTTCAAATCCGGAAAACAACCATCACATTCTTTTGTCCAGATAATCTTAACTCCCTTCAAAGTTAGCTTAGTCATTGGACTAGATAACCGTGAAAAATTTCTAACAAACCATCGGTAATAGCCTGCCAAACCAAGGAAGCTATGAATCTCAGTAACATTTGTGGGTCTTGGCCAGTCTTCCACAACTTTTGTTTTTGCAGGATCAATATTTATCCCATCTTTAAAAACAGTATGACCAAGGGAAGAAATTTTTTGCAACCAAAACTCACACTTGATGAATTTTCCATACAGTTTTGTTTCTTTTAATGTTTTCAAGATAACCCTTAAATGTCTTTCATGCTCCTCTTTACTTTTAGAAAACACCAAAATATCATCAATGAAAACCACCACAAACTTATCTAAGAACTCATGGAAAATTCTATTCATTAAGTCCATTAATACAGCAGGTGCATTGGTTATCCCAAAAGGTATTACTACAAATTCATAATGTCCATATCTTGTACGGAACACGGTCTTCAAAACATCTGATTCCTTTACCTTTAGCTGATAGTACCCCGATCTCAAGTCAACATTTGAAAAATAATGAGCTCCCTGGAGCTGATCAAACAAATCATCGATATGAGGAAAATGATATTTGTTCATAATAGTGATATTATTCAAGGCTCTATAATCAATGTAAAGTCTCATTGAACCATCTTTCTTTTTAACAAACAAGCCAGGAGAACCCCATGGTGATGTGCTAGGTCTAGTGAAAACTTTCTCCAATAAATATTTCAATTTCTCCTTCAACTCTAAAAGTTCAATTTGAGCCATTCGATAAGGGGGTTTTAAAATTGGCTTAGCATCAGGAACTAAGTCAATAGTAAACTCATCTTCCCGATCTGGTATTATTTCAGGAAACTCATCAGGAAAAACATCAGGATACTCATTTACCACTAGTACATCATTAATCTGAACAGTTCCTTTATTTTCAACGATGTGTGCAAGATAACATTCATTTCCATCTTTTACATGTTTCTCGGCCTCTTGATATGTTATCAAAAGCAAGGGTTCATTCTTGTACACAAACTGAAAGTCTTTCTGAAAAGAAACTTCTTTAGCTCTATAATCAATCTTAGCATGGTAAATAGAGAGCCAATCCATACCCAGTATAACATCAAACTCTACTAGTGGTAGAACAATAAGGTTTACAAGTAGGTTCTTTCCACAGATAAAGATATGAAGATTCATATAAATTATTTTTGCCTCAATATTTTCCCCAGGTGTTTTTACCAAAATTATAGGAGTCATTTCTTGAGATGGTATTCCCATTTTACTAGAAAAGGTTTCAGAGATGATAGAATGTGTAGACCCCGAATCAAACAACACACTGACATAATCTGAAAAAACAAACAAAGTACCTAATATAACTTCATTTGACGGCCCGACATCTGCTGAAATAGTTCCAAAGTATTTCACCACCCCTTTCTGCTTGTAGTCTAACTGCTTCCCATCACTCAAGCTCTTTTTCGGACACTCGTTTGCATAGTGACCCATCTCATTTCACTTATAACATTTCCCTAACTGTAAATAGAATTTCGTCTTACCTTCACCTTGATCCTTTTCAGTGAAATCACGAGCCTTATGTCCCATCTTACCACATCGGTAGAACTTTCCAGAATTCCGAAGACATTCCCCATCATTCCTTTTTCCACATTTATCACAAACTGGAAACTTAGTTTTCTTACCATCAGAATTTTTTGAATAATTCTTTCCTTTATCCTGCCACCTTGGTCTCTTCTTCTGTTGGTTGTTATAGAATACTTGATCATCGACAAACTCCATTTCCACCTTCTCAGCACATCGAACAAGCTTTTCATAACTTTTAATCTCACGAAAAGCTAATACCCTTCGATATTTTGGCTTTAATCCTGAGTAAAAACAATTTATTTTACTATCATGGTCTTGAATAAAATTTGGAGCATACCTTTCCAATCGAGTGAACCTTTCTTCATAGGTAGCCACTGAGTCATTCTCTTGCCTCAATTACAAGAATTGTTTTTCCATCCTAAGTCGAATAGCCTTAGGAAAATACTTATCAAGAAACATACCATTGGATTCATCCTAGTCGAGAGCATCAATCTCATCAGCGTCCCTGATATTTTTAACCATCAACCAACATTGATCTGCTTCACCCTCCAAACGATAAATAGCAAGACTAACCTTTTGATTTTCTGAACACCCCATGACATCAAAAATCTTCTCCAGTGATTTAATCCACCCTTCAGCTAGCACAGGGTTAGATGATCCTCTAAATGATGGGGGATGTTGCCTCATGATATGTTCCACCACTGACATGTTCCTCTGCGGTTGATCTGGCTGATCTCGTGTATGGATACCACCGCCATTTATCGCATGAGTCAACTGGGCCATTACTACAACAAACTATTCAGTTCCAATTCCGACCATCTCAGGATGCTGATTCTGAAGCTTATTTCCTTCTGCATGCCTTCCTAGCAATGCTTCCCTGTTTCCTCTATGGAAAACCATTCTGAACAAACATGTCTTAGATGAAGCAACATGGTAATCTTCAAATACTATATCACTTCAATTTGACCATAAAAAAATATTTTTGGATAATCATTTAATAGAATTTGAACTCCTAAAGTTATCTAAACCGACCTCTATACCAACTATAAAGCCCTAGACATTAACCTTACTTAATATTGAGTTATTACAAGATTACACATTGAGGATCTTTTCGGATTTAGAGTTTTAGAGAATTGGAAAATAAAACATGCATTACATTCCACATATAAAAAAAGTGGTTACATAAAGATAGTATTATTCTTTCCCATCAATGGAAACATATTTAAAATAAAACATGGATTCTTTCTTGACACTTCCTTGAAACTATCATCATATCATGTACCTTTCCTTTGACCAGTGATAAACATTTCAAAAAAACATGGGATGATCATAAAAAGCTCAGTAAGGGATATAGAAATATGGAAAGGAAACATGGGTACATATATACATAAGATTGAAATCATACATTACCCATAAAACATAAGGACATTAAAATACCTTATCAAATCATGAATAAATCACAAAAATCATAAGACATAAAGGTAACGTGAGGCATTCATAACATTCTTACATAGGGAGAAACCCTCTTGGTTATGTTTGGAATACCCATCACAGTATATACCCTAAATCTCTCCGGAGAACCCTTAATGTTTAACTCCTTCGCGTTACCCAATGCATTGGAGAGCTATATCGGGCTCACCCACCCTTAGTTTATCACGGAACCACCCGTCTTCATAATAATGCCCAAGAACCTCAACATAATCGTATCACATAAAACATGCATAAAGGAAACATAACATTTCCACCTTTCAATCATAAGATATCAATACAACACATTGATATAAAAACATTATGAAAACCATTTTCAATACAAAAATAAAAGAAAAGTAAAACATGGTATTTATTTTTCTTTTAAAAAAAGCTATGGCTTGTAGAGGAAGCCGAAACTCAAATAACGGTCACGGCGGCGGAGAAGTCGTTGTCGCCACATACGTACGACAAAAACATTCCCTTTTGTCGTTTAGTAAACGATTCATATAAAAAAGATTCCTTTTGAATAAACGTAAAAGTCAAAGGGGTTTATACACCTTATAAAAGAAGGTTGTGTATAAAACAAAATATGCCTCAATGAAAGGAGATTGAGATAAAGTCACATACCTCGGGTCCGACTTGACTCGGTCGTTCTTTAATTTCCTGAATAATAAACTTGAATTAATTTCTACTAGCTTAAGAACATTTTTCAGGTTCATTGTTCCTTTTATATCACTTATTACCATGTCATTAACACTATGTAATTAATTAAGTTAATAACGGTCATTTTAACGATCATTGGTATTTGAGTAAAAAATAAACCCTTTATAATTACAATTTTCTCATGTATCCATTATATCCAGAATGGTATTCATGATATAGATATCATATATGTCATATATATCCAGTACATGCATGCATTTATAATATTACATAATCATTTAGAGGTAAGAAATGAAATGCACCGTTCATGGAGACGGTAAGCCGTATGTACGCATGAACGCTACTTTTATTTCTATTTCATATTTTATAGAATGGAATCATAATGATATAAAGTTATATTATTATTCCAATATAATAACATATATAATATCATAGTTCCATCCTTTATATGTCCCACATATGGTATTTAACTAATCAAATCACTTTGAGGGGGCGGTAGTCCGCACTTCCTTAAATGAAGATATCGCGTTTACCCATAATGGAAACCATAAAGGTATGCCCAAAATGAAAAATACAGAAGCTTAAGGAAAACATAAACGTATTATATATCATATAAAAATATAGTGACATCTTATTTTCCACCTTTTAAGGTGTTAAATGAATGTTGAACAATCATCGTTTCGGGAGGCATAAATTCACCATCCACGGAAACAGTATGTTCGTTAACTATTAGATGTAGGTGTGTATATGTTTTGATCTAATCATTATTATAACAACATCCTTGTATATTTAAGATACTTTATTTGTTACAAAATAAAATAATAAAAAGTGTTTAGGGGGTTGGAGAAGAAAATTAAAACAAAAGGACTCAAAAGAAGACATTACCTTAAAATCGGGTAACTCCCTTTTGTTTGAGCTCAAAGGCTTCCTTGGGAAGACTTATGCCCAAAGTGAGGCTTCAAGGAGTAAGAGAGGAAAGTTTAGAGACAAAATGGGCAGGGGTTGGCCGAGCCAAAGGCTTTGGGAGTGTGGGTGATGACGTAGAGGTGGGGCCTTTTATAAGAAGAGAGGAGGGGCACTCTTGGAAAGTAAAGAGAAGTTACTTTATTTTAAAATGAGTTTCATATTCAAAAGTTCCAAAATTAATATACATCGATTATATGGTTATAAGGGTTCGATATCCATTGATTCAATTGGTTTTGGCCATGTTTAGGTCTTGTATTATACATTATCTTTCCATTTTATTTAAATCGTTAAATAATGAGGTCATCGTTTCATCATCATGATGTCATAAATAATTTAATTTATATACTGTCTAAAAATTATAAACAAAATACTATGATGTATGAAATCCTTTTAGATTTATAATGAATATTTATAGTCAAAAATAGGACTTGTATAACCCCATGTAAAAATTGTTTTAGTAAAATAACTCATGTTTGTGTCATTTTTACTTTAACATTAAATAAAAAGTAATTTATGTCATTTCCCAACCAATGTGGCTCCATGGGGTCCACAAGTTTACCCATGGCTTGTCATCGTCGGCCATGACACATCCAATAAGGGTAGGACATGTGTCTAGGATATCTCATATTATTAAAACATTATTTTTACCATAAACTACACTAATTACCAGTAATCGCGATTAAGAACATAAAAGTTACTAATCACCAAAAAATTATTTTAATCTCATTGAACCACATTTTAATTCTTAATTAAAACCATGTATGTCAGATTTTGGAATATCAAATCACATAAGTTGAAATGTTTCATTTAAACGAAAAATCATTCTCTTTAACTACAACTTAGTGGTTTCACTATTCATCAAAATTTGAAGTTTTTCAGAAAAATACCAAAACATCACCCTAAGATATATTTGATATTATGAATTCAGAAAATGATGTATATTTTAAAAAATTAAAATCATAGAAGTTACATTAATTAATTTAATAAATAATTCCCGCTGTCATGAAAAATAGCGTGTTTTTATGAAATAATAAGTATCAAAAGATTGACACTAGTTGAAGCCCAATTTCAAAGTGAAATTGATTCCAACGACCACCATTGTATTAAATGGTAAAAATATATTCTTATTTAACTTTAAAACCAATTCAAAATATAATCTAATAATATAAATAAATTATATTAAAAATCAGTTTTGATGTAAAATGCAGTATTTTTCACTATTCATTAAAAAATGAACATTGTCAGAAAAATACCAAAAATTCACACAATGTAAATTTTGATGTGCCAATCATAAATAATAAGTTTAATTTGACAAACATAGCTTATAAAATTGTAAAAATATATATTTAAAAATGGTTTTCCATCAAAAGACAGAAAAACAATCTTTTAAAAAATATTAGTGTATTCCATGCGTATGATTGTATTTATTTTCATTTTAATCCTCTAAAACACTATCTAATTAATTAATATACATAGATAAAAATATCTATTATTCATTACTTACGTGGGATGTTACAATATTACTAGGGTCGGGGCATTGTAGTTGGTATCAATGAATGTTTTGTACAATCCTTGGGAACTAGATTTAAAATAACTCGGATTAGAGAAAATAACACTAAGATAGACTCTGTGGATTATTATAAAAGAACTTCCTTGAATTTTGGTAATGTGGATATTTTGTGAGTTTTCCAAGAAATACATACATGTCTGGATACTACAAGTGGTAATGGTTCTGGAACAAGTGTAGCTAGATGTGAAAACTCCATCACGGAGTTTCTGGCTTGACCTGGTGTATCCTCGTACATGAAAACCAGCAATACTGTGCACCTGGATTGAAAATCATTGTTTATTTGATCATGATAATTCACATTTTCATTACACACCGATTTGAAGGATTTCACTGTATAATGAGAATAAAAACCCATGGTTAATTCTAATATGTTTTAGATTAAAAATAATCTTTGATGATATTCTCAAAATGATATTATGAATATTGTTACTCAAACTAAGATTTCTGGTTTTAGTCAATGGATGGATTCCAAGGAAGTCATATTAACCTTTAACATGATGTACAAGGTTGTGTCAGTGGTGGAAATGAGAAAAAAAATTAAATATTTATTGGATTAAAAGATATCGTGTTCTTGTCGAATTATTATTCCAAAAATATGATCAACATCAAATACAATAACAAACTCTCAAACTGAACAAATAAGTGAAATGTAGAGAATGATAAGAGCTCGAGTAGTTGATTCCTTGGAGGAATGAACGATCAATTCCCAACTTGCATGAAATTTGGAAGTAGTCACCCCGGAGAGTGCCAAAAATGGAATAAAAAATGGTTTATTTGTGGGAATGAAGGACATAAAGTAACGGATTACGAAAAATCACTTAAGATTACAATGGATGAAAATAAAAATGATCTTAAGAATCCATTTATAGCCATTTTCTATAAATTTAGAGGACCTAGGCATTACCCGAGTCAATAACCTATTCTATAGGATAACCTCTATTTTAGGAAGAACCTATTTGGAAATAAATGGATGAAAAAATGTTTAAATTTATTAATTCTCTTTGTTGATGGGATTACATTGGATGTCTTTTCTCTTGTAATTGTAATCCTAATTTTATTATGTAGACATGTTTTTCAAAAATAATTATCTTTTCTTTTGTGGATATAGTTATAATGAACCATTAATGATTATATGATCCTTGAATTGGAAGTAATTTTATGTTATTACTTTTTCAAAAAAAATGAAAGGTTTGAGGGAATATTGGTAGTTAAAATATGTTATGGTAATTTTTGAGGAATTTATATCATTTATTTGAAATTTTATAAAACTATATAGATTTTAAAAATTAATAACATGTAGTCCATGTGATAACTTGTTGTGTCAAACAAAGCTGTGAGGATTGAACCCTCCACCAAAGTGCGACTGAGATTTATCTCATACCATTGGACTACGTGATGTCCCTAGTTAGTATAACTAATTATTTTTAGTTAAATTATTTTATCCATCAATGTTAATTTTATTTTTAGAACTTATTATTTATCAAATGGGTATCCTTAGTATATGAAAATGATTTGGCGATTAGGTGAAAAATTTTATTTTGAATGGCATTTATAGTTTTCGGAACAAAATATTACTTAAGAAAGTAGAATACCTTGGGATTTAATTTGAGAAGTAATGGTGAATTTTATTTTTTTAAGAATATATGTTTTTTTGTGTACTTATATAAATTTAGGTTATTTTGGGAAATGATTAACCTATCATAGAGAATATGTGATTGGGATAATTACTTTTATGTGTGTGACTTTAAAAGTAGTCTATGTTATTTTGATATAAATGTTAATATTTAACATTGAATACTATGTGATAAAATCCTTCTCAATTTTGGATTTCAAAGTTAATTTGGATTATTTCGAAGAATTTTAAGGAAAATTGATTATAGAATGGTCTTGGTTGAACTTTGGGTGTAGTTTGTTTCATTTTGTAAATTAAAATTAGTATTTATTTCTATAATTGATAACTCATTTTAGAGAACATATGATCTTGTACAAACAATTTGGGTTTTTGTTAATATCTATAGTCATGAAAAATATAAGGTTCATATTTTTTGGATTAGGTGATTCTCTAGAAGTTGATTCTAGAACTTCAGGTGTGACCAAATCATCTTGAATACTCGTCGTTTGGATAAAATATGAGTTAGTGGTAGAAATTTATTAATGGATTAAACTCTACTTGAAAAGTATGTATATATCCTTATGTTCATAGTCAATCTCATAAGTATATTTCTCAACATTATGAAAAGGAATATAAATAAATAACATTGTCTGTTTAATCTTCTTATAGGGAAATCAATGATTATTTAACCCATCACAAGTATATGTTTTTTTATTAGTTCTATATCTTGTAATCATGTTTTCTATCACTTCACATCAAATCATGATGGGGTTTTTTTGCATCAATATACTATTTTTATTACGTGGACCCCAAATATGGGTTATCTTGAGTGACCTTTTTACTTCTCTTTCTTTCTTTTGAAGTTATTGTTTTATTTACTTTTTCCCTATGTGGGATTTCAAAAAAGTTGTTTTGAAATGTCAAATCACTATCTTTTGATTTCGAGAATTATTTTTTGGGATTAAATTATTTTAGGAGGGTTAAATTTAACACCCCAGGCATCAATAGTATGATTCTCTTTGAATAAAACAATTGCTTGCGTTTTACACCAATTCGTGTTCTAGAACACCACGACAAATCAAACTGGCCGTTTAAGAAGTAGGTATGTAGAGTAATACCTTACTTTTGAAATTTTATAATACTTTTTTTCAAAATTAACATCATATTTGTATTCAAAATACTAAAATTAGCTTTGGGTAAAAATCTGATTTTTTTAAAAAATTCCATTTTTATGAATATTACAAAACACTACGTTGTTGTTTAAAAATGAATATTTATTTAAATAATTATTTTTAAATTTAAAGTTATGTTAATGTAAAAATAGATATATAATACATGTATTAGTCAAATTTATTTCATTGGAGTAATTTTATAATTATGTTATATATAAAAACATTTATTGAACTTTTTGCCATATTTTACCCACATTCTATGCAGATTTTCATATTTTCAAAAAACGTAATTTTACTACATATATGAATTGAATTTCAAAAATCACAGACACACCGTTGACATTAGTTTGAATTTTTTTCAATATAATGAAAATAGTTATTGGTGAATAGTATCTATTGAAATTTATTTACAACTGTTTAAAGTTAATAGGGTACATAAATGTAGAAATGATATTATAATTAACCTTGCACCTATCGTAATTATATTGGATATGTTTTTTTCGCCCAAATAAACCTTATGACAAATATATGATCTTTTTTTGATCTATGTGGATTAGATTATGAAATTTATTATAGTTTTTTTATAAAAGACTGAAAAAAATTAAATTCCAATTTTAATTGTTAAAATATATTTAATATACGGTGATAAATAAGATAAATTATACTATAAATATTCAATAGAAATCTAAGAAGATTGCCTATGTCACAATATATTATTTATAATTTTTTGACATTAAAAAAATAAATTTATTTTTGACATAACGATAATGAAGTAATTACATTATTAAGGAAAGATTAATATATTTTATATTATAAATATTAACATAAAAGTAAATATAATATTTTGATTCCATCCACAAATTTTCTAGGTGAATAAGAAATGTTTGTATTAATAAAATGTGTTTTTTAGAATATATTATATTGTTTTGAATTTCACAAAAACCTAATATTAAAAAGTATCAAAATTGACATAAATGAGTTTTTAAAAGCTATAATATTTTATTAAATTATATAGTATTCTAAAAAATATAAGGATCCACAAAGTTAATTAAATAATGTTATATATGTCATTAATGAGCCACTGCAGGTTCTCTTTGATTTTTATAGTATTTTTATTAACCATATATTGTATGAATAAAATAAGTCTTGGTAAAAGTTAAACTATTTAACTTGAGAATAAATCTAAAAGATAAGGTTAATATAGTGACCTAAAATAGTATAAATCCTATTGGATGAATAGATTCATAATCATACCCACATTATTCACGAAATAAATTAATTTGGAGGTATTAGAAACAGAAAATGATTTTATAGTAAAATAATATTTCAAGCATTTCATAAAGTGCACCTCCCCTCTTTAATAAAAGGGTATGTACACTTCTCTCAAATTCACACCTCCAGTGCCATTTGGCTCGGAATAACATTTCTACAATAACATCCCTACTACCATTTATTCATCATATATGCCTTACATTTATCTCATTGCCACCCTACGGATCCCATTTGTTCAAATCAAAAGGAAACACCCGAAAAAGGTAATTATTTCATCACCACTTTCAATGTTATTTCTACTTCCACTTACACATTAATTATTGTTGACATACTTAAATAAGAACTCCATTAACGTTTAAAAAATGTGATGTTATTATTAATATGGTAAAACAATATTCATTATTTTATATATCCTATGAATGAAAATGTCACCATATACGCATACGCACGACTTACGATCTCCACGTCGTGATGTAGTTTGTTATAGAACAGATAATTATTTTTAATGGTATAATAATGAATATTTTCTATTTTAATAATAAATATAACATTTTAATTATTATCTTTATATAATATACTATCCAATTACATATGGTTTCACCTTCAATAAAATTATATTTTCGCTCGTACATATGGATTATTGTCTCCATGAAGAGAAGAGATTTCATTAAACATCATTAACAATCAAGAATAATTTTCATTTGATCATTAAACATAATGTATTAAAACATAATATAATTCCAGTTATAAATCAAATACATCATATCCATAACAAACATGACTTATGTAACAAAACATATAAAGGAAAATGTTTTAGTTAACACCTAAAACAATGATACTACTAAAATATTATTAATAAAGAAATATTAGAGGATCATATTTGATATCATATTAATGTATTCGGTTCATTTATAATATAATAATAATTAGTTAACCATTATACAAGAGGCTAATGTACACTTAATAAGGAAAATTACAAGGTAAGGTATTTTCACCTCACTTTTTATTCCTATGTGATTCATGCTATATTTATAACTATTTCTTTATGTGTGGTGTATGTAATTCCCATTATTGTATTATTTTTTTAATATAAATTAATTTATCAGTATTTACATCTTCTTTTTATGATCTGTACTTTATTTGGTGTATGTTTCGTATGTTACTGAATCATAACAGAATTTCAAATTTTAACTTCAACTCATTGGGGTTTACGCATACTTAATTTATTATTTTACTCCACGATTATATGTAAAATCACTATTTATTTATTTATATAGTAATTATAACTCCCATTTATATATACATTCCTTTGATATACATAATCACTCTATTTATAAATTCAAATTACATTGATATGATCCTGATAAGGGTAATCTTAAATCAATTTTCATTCACTAACTTAAATATCCATGTCACTGGTTTTTTTTTAATGAATCTGTGTGAATGTTATCTGATTGATATACATATAATATAAAATCATATTTAGTGTATTTATATTTTTCATAGTTAATTATGTCATTGATTAATTTTTAATCTAAGGATACATTCTTTATAAGAGATTTCGTCGGAATTTACATTCCATTGAGAATTCTTTGTGGTAATGTGCCAATTCACATTTATATGTTGTATGTACTATCCTTTGACATATTATATCACTAATATCATTATTCTCATGATATTTTAATGTTTTTAATTTTAGTTCTCATTTATTTGTATTCAAGGGTATCTCTTTTGGTTAGGAACTCTTTAACTAAAATATCATTTTAAATGTTTTAAATATTTATTCTTCTAACTATTTCTCATTAATATCCATGTTTTAAAAATGTTTTTAAGGATTTTTTATATGGTTATGACTGTATTAAAATAGAAATTCTATTAAATTTTTTGAAAGTGATACGGTAAACATTGATTCAAAAATCTATTTGAAATGACTTCATTGAAAAGTTGTGTGACTTTTAAATGTTTTCAAAGAAAAATTAGATATTTATCTCATATATTTTTACAATTATTTTTATCAAATTCAATATCCTTCACTGTATTTTGTTGAGGATGATTTTATATAATATACTTTTCTATATTGTATTTAATTAGTTATGATTTACTACGGATGTGTTATTTTATATCATTCATGGTTTGTGGTTAATGTATTAAAATTTTGTATTCTAGTTTTAAAAATGATTAGATTGTGTTTCACACTATTCATATTAGGAATACATTGGACTTATTAGGTGATGTTGGGGACCCTTTATAGCCCCTCGATAAATCGAAAGGTCTAATGATAGAAACTAGTGTCTTATAACAGGGCCTTGACGAAATTTATGTTTAATGTTTTGGGACTAGTGCTTTACATTGTGGTTAAAATATCTAGAATTATTCATTCCATTATTAGGATATTACCTATTGATATTAAATGTGATTATTCGACTAGTAGAATATCTATTTGAATATGTAAATGGAATTGTTTTATTTATCTTTTCTATAGTATGCTGATGTTTTTTTTCAAATATTGTGTTGTAGTTTTAAATGTTGCCTTAAATTTTTATGCTTATTTATGATAGATTCCGCTATATTGTTATCCTTAGAAAGCTTCTGGGCTCACCCCTTTCTTATGTTTTATCATTCCTATGTTGTTAAGAAATATATTATGAATTCCCTCCATGGATAGGATATGAAATATGAGTGTGTTCAATGAAGACACAATGTTTTTTCATTTCATAATGTAACGTGAATCTTATGTATATTTCAAGTACTTCCAAGGCTACAAAACAGATCGGTCTTTTGGGACATGATATCTTCAGATTGTGCCAATGTTATTTAATAATGCATCAACTCTGGGTAACTAAGGTCAGGATGCTATAGTTGGGATCAGATGATGTTTACAAGAAATCACGGGAATGAGATTTAGAAAAAATATGAGTAGATAAAATTACTCAAAAATAGAATCTGATGATTATTATAGAAGAACGTCCTACAATTTTTGTAATGTAGATATTTGGTGAGTTTTCCAGATAATATATCTCTATCTAGATACTACAAGTGGATGTTGTTCTAGGACTGGTTTACCTAGGAGTGAAAACTCTGTCAAAGAGTTTCAGACTTGACTTGAGGTATCTTGGGACACGATAATTTGCCTTAATATGCACCAAGTTTGACACTCCTGGGGATATTAATAGGATAATTCACATTTTATTTACAAACCAATTTGAAAGACTTTACTAGAAGATAAGAATAAATAACCTTGGTTATTCATGAGGTGTTTAAGATTTAAAATAAGGTTTCAAGATATTATTTAAAATATTTATGGCTATTGTTACTCACACTATTATTTCTAATTTTAGTCAATTTCTAGATTCCTAGGGTGTCATCGAAACATTTAACATTTTGTAAAAGTTGGGAATGGTGGTTGAAATGAGCAATAAAATAGAATGAATATAGGCCTAAAAGATATTGTGTTTATGACGAATCAGTTTTATGAAAATATGATGAAAATAATATACATTAACAAACTCCCAAACTCAAAAAAGGAGAGATAGAAAGATACTGATAGGAGATCCAGTATTGGATACCATGGAGAAATGAATGATCAATTCCCAACATGCAGGAAATGTAAGAGGAGACACCATGGAATGTACCTCAATTTTACAAAGGAAAGATTTATGTGTGGGAAGGAAGGACATAATGTAAGGAATTATTGAATAAAGATAAAGATTTATATGCAATAAAATAAAAATGATCCTAAGATTTCATTTACAGTCATTTGCCATAAATTTTGGGGTCTTATGCATTACCCGAGTCAATTCCCTACTTTTGTAGAATATCCTCTATGTTATGGAATAAACTATGTGGAAATAAGTGGATGATGAAATGTTTAATTGTATTAATGCTCTTTTGTGATGAGATAACATTGAAATACTTTCCTCTTGTTTGTGTAATCCTGAAGTTTTTTTGGGGTAAATGTTATTTGATGAAGAATTAACTTTTCTCTTTTGGATATAGTTATAAAAAAAAATTTGGGTATATATGATCCTTGAATTCTAGGAAATTACATGTTATTATATTTTGGATTAAAATGTGAGGTATGAGAAAACATTTTTAGTTGAAATATGCTATTGTTATTTTAGAGGAATTTTTGAATTTTTTTTGAATGGTATAACATTATATAGTTTTTTAAAAGGGAAAACATGTAGACCTTGTGACAACCCATTGCATCAAAAAATTCTACTGGAATTGAAATCACAACCAAAGTGTGGATGGAATATATCGACTACAACATGGCTATGTGAAGTCCCTCGTTATTACAAATAATTATTTTTAGTAAAATGATTTTATTGATGAAGAATATGTTGATTTTGGGAACTTATTATTTATCAAATGGATATCCTTAGTATAGAAAAAAGATATGATGGTTAAGTGATAAATTTTATTTTAGATGACGTCCACTCTTTTGAGAAAACAATATGCCTAAGAAAAATATTATAATATAGGATTTCATTTGAGGAGTAAAGATGGATTTTTATTTTGTAAGAATCTTGGTTTTTTTATTGGGGACTTATAGTGATTCAAATTAATTAAGGAAATTATTTTCCTATCATAGATAATTTTTGATTTTGTTAATTTCTTTTTAGTATAAGACTTCAAGAGTAGTCGATGTTATTTGGAGATAAATGTTAAAGAAATATCATGGATGACTATGTGATAAAATCTTTCATAAATTTGGGGTTCATAGTTAGTTGGTATTATTTTAATGAATTTTAATGATAATTGTTTATTGAATGGTCTTTATTAATCTTTGGTTATTATTTATTTAACATAAGAAATTAAAATTAGTATTTCATTCTAAAAATGGCTATCCATTTTGGGGATCATCTGATCTTGTAGTAACCATTTTTTTGGATAATCTCTATAGATAATCAAAATATATAGTAAATCATTTTTTGGATTATGTGATTCTCTATAAGATGGTTTTAGTGCTTCAGTTGTGACCATGTCATCTTCAATACTCAAAGTTTTTATAAATGATTAGTTTGTGGTAGAAATTTATTAATGGATTAAACTATACTTGATAAGTAAGTATATATCTTTATGTTATTAGTCAATATAATAAATAAATTCCTCAACATTTTGAAAATTAACTTAAAAAATTTACTTTTGTTTACTCTTCCTACTAGGCTATCAAAGACCAGTTAACCCATCACATGTTTATAGTTTTCTGGTAGTTATCATTATACTGATCATATGTTCTATCACATTCCATCAGAACATGATGTTTTGATTTCTCTTCCATACACAGGTTTTTCTATATGGAACCCTAATATTGGTTACATCAGCTGACCCTTGTAATTCTCTTTCATTATTTTGAAGAGATAGTTTTGTTGACTTTTATTCTATTTTGGGATTTCAACAAAGAGGATTTGAAATTTCAACCCCCTAGTTTTTTATTCTATTTTTAAATTTTTTGGAAACAATTATTTGAAAAGGGGTAGAATTTAACTCTATAAGCTTCCACAATACACTTTTCATGGAATAATACAATAGCTTGTGTTATAAAAAACATTGAGTTCTATCCCACCAAGGCCAATCAAACTATCCATTTAAAAAAGAAGTAATGAATAATAATATTGAATTTTTGAATATTTATAATTTTTATTTTTCAAAATGAATATCATTTTTGATTCAGAATATCAACATTAACTTATATTGACTTTTTTTATTTTTCTAAAAACATTAAATTTTTGATTAATAGTGAACAACACTGCATTTATATTTAAAACATACTTTTTATTTAAATAATTTTATTTAATTTCAATTTATTTAAAAGTAAAAATAGATTCATTATACCTATATTAGTCCAATTTAATTAATTAGTGTCATTTTATAATAAGATTATATATATAACATTTTATTGAACATTTTACTATCTTTTAACAACCTTTTAGGCACATTTTCAAATTTACATAAAATGTAATTTTACCTCTTATGTGAATAGAATTTTAAAAATCCAAGAGGCATTTTTTACATCAATAAGTACAATTTTTTTCAATATGATGAAAATAATTTTGGGAGAATAGTAACTTTTGAATTTAATTTACCACGATTAAAATTAAATTGTTTAATTAAAGGTAAAAATTATATGATAATTACCATAACACATATCCTAATTCTATAGGATAATTGTTTATAGAAAAAAATCAACCTTGAGATAAAAATATGATCATTTTCGATCTACATGGATTAGATTAGGATATCTATTCTATTTTATTTAAAGAAGTGTTAAATGTGTTAAATTCAAATTTCAACAACTAAAACATTTTTTATATAAGGCTATAAATAAGATAAATTTGACTATTTATATTCATTATAAATATAAAAAAATTTCATAAATTATATTTTTTTATTTATAATTTTTAGACATTAAATAATTAAATTTATTTATGGCATAGTGATGATATAGTAATTACATTATTAATGAATGAATAAAACAACTGATATTATAAATATTAAAATAAATTTAATTTGAAAAATTTGAATACTTCCATGAATTTTTTATTGGAATATGAAATATTAGGACATCAACCATGCAATTTGTTTCGAATAAATCATATTATTAATACTTTCACAAAAACAAAATATTAAATAGTGTCAAAATTGACTTAAATGAGTTCAAAAAATTACGCTTTTATTAAATTATACTATAGTCTTAAAAATCTATGGTTTCTCCAAAGGACTTATATAATATTATATATGTCATTAATGAACCACTTGGGGTTCTCTTGTAATTTTATAGTAATTTTATTAACCATATAGTGTAATAATTCAAGAAGACCCGATAAGAGTTAATCAATTTAACTAAGCATTAAATGAAATTGATAAGGTTAATATAGTGACCTAAACATCACTAAAAACATTTTTATAGGATTTCGACCCATACCCACCTTATAATCAAAATAAATCTATTGGGAGCTATTAGAAAATAAAAAATATTTTAAAGACCTGTAAATTTCATGGAAATTTTTATTTAAAATACTTTGGAGTTTTATGAGTCTGTGGCTTCTGAAGGAACATGATTCTGAGGCCCGGTGTGCCCGGAATCAATTTTATAAATTTAGCTTAGGTACGTTTAGTGAACGAATGAGAGGGTTTTTCTAACTTTTGAACCAGTGCTCGGAATTAAATTCGGAGGGCACCAATGAACTCGCTTCACCATTAATTACTTAAGGGGATACTTATCGTATTTGTGTTCGCTTTGTGGATAAGATAATTTTGGAGGTTTATTTATTAGGTAAAAAAAAAATTCGGGACAATTTTTGTTTTATTAGGAGGTTATTCCCTCCCATGGGTAGTTAAGGGTGGGGCCCATAGCCACTGAACTACCCATGTGTATATGATAGAGAGGTGGGGCCCACATGATCTCCACCATTTAATTTCCTCTAATATCATTAAAAACCCATATTTAAGTTGGAAAACCCCCCATTTAATTTCCAACATGTTTAATTGAAGGGGACCTTCCCTATCCCTTCCATATTTTTTTGTCAACGCGTTATTAAATGTGGTGATTTAATTCTGGGAGTTTCATTTCGTGTGTAATTAAATAATAGGCGGATCCTATTATTTAATTTTGGGGAGAGATTTGTTGTGCTAATGGAAAATTGAGGGAGGGATCTTGAGCTTTTGGAAGAACGTCGGTCTTTGATGAAGAATGACGAATAATGTCGGTTACTCGATGATCGACGACACGCCACCAATTCTCTTCTCCGCGACAATGGAAGAGACGCCGCTTCCTCCATAGAGCACTCCGACATCACCTACGATCCCTTTCCCCGCGACGCCATCTACCGCGACACTAACGTTTTACATCATTTGTTGAGGTAGAGGAAAATTTGTATATTCTTTCTTTTATGAGAATTATACCCTCGTTCTTGGTGATTAAATTTTTGGGGGATGTTTGCACCTCTAACGCGGTGGGTGCGGGTTAACGGACATGCCCGAACCCACCTATATTTTGTTAATCATGCGTGGAATACATGGAGATGACGAAGAGGAACCGAAATGGCAATTGGATTCCTTCGCAGTGGTGTATGGGTCCTGAGGAGACTGCAGGCGTAGACGGGAGCAAAATCGGACACCAAAATGACTCTGGTGGACCGCAGAAGTCCCCGTTGGCGCTGCAGCGTCGGTGGCCGGTGGCGACAGTGGGAGGCGGAGGCCGGCCGCCTGGATTCCACGGCGCCCTGGCTCGCAGCTTGCGGAAGCCCGCCGCGACTTTATCCGCGATGGTGAGGGCAGGATCTCGTGGCCGCGTGGGATCCAGGGGTGACGCGGTGCCAGGCCCCTTGTCCACGGAACAGATGCCCCCCCCCCCCCCCCCCCCGTGGCCGGCTGGCCGAGCCAGCATACCCGCTGACCGGGCCGGGGTGGGTCACGCAGACTGCGCCGCGCCGGCCAGGCCGAGCCGCTCCCAGCCGGGCCAGGCTGCACCCTAACGGGCCGGACCCGGGACGAGTCGCCCCGGTTCAGGCTGACCCGGGGGGGTGGGTCATGTCACTACCCGAACCTATCCAGGATCGAGCCACAACTTCCCAAAGCCCACCTCCATAGGACAGGGGATAGAGACAAGCGCTGAAGGCTAAACAACTTGGGGAGGCCTTTTCCTGAGTACTTGTACACAGACACACGCACCACACTCAATGAAAAAGTGCAGAGTAAAGGAAAATACAAGTAAAGGAAAAGGGAAACTGCTATAAGTAAACTAAAAAGTGCATCGACCTCTAACAGTATTAAAGAAGTGCTGAATGTAACTGAAAAATAAAAGGGAAAAAACACGCGCCCAACCATAAAAGTTCCACAACCCGACAATAGGTAAATAAAAGGAAAAACAGCTAGAAGGGTCCCCCACCTGGAACCCGACTCTGACCACCGCACACGGTCCAAGCTCCAAAGCTCCTAAGCTCCTCTGAAGTCATGACCAACATGTCCATCTTCGGCAAGGGCACACCAAGTGTGGGTAAAGCCCAAGTAGGGCTGAGTATAAAAATACTCAGTAGGATTCCCCGAAAGCTCGAAGGAGCAACATAATTGGTACCGAAGGGTGAGCAGTAGAGAGAACATGGAAAAGTAATGGAGTACAACCGAAATTGAAGTAAAGAGTAAAGCTCAACCCAATAAGAGGTAGGATGTAGAATCGTCCAAACACAAGGAGCTGGAAACGCTGAGAAGATGAACTTCTCGTCGTGTCATTGCTACCTGTACCAGGAGAGTAGACTCATCTAACCACGAGAAGTTAGACATGAAAAGAACATGACATACCCCACTCTTTTTCACATCTCTTGGAGGGAGAGTAACCAAGCCCCTGAAGTGGGTACTCTAACAAGGTATATACATATATATATTCTCAACAAGAAGCCCGAACAAGCTCGTAAGGGGATCTCCATCCCATAGCTCTGGCCAAGAAAGTGAGTCGCCAAAAGTCGCAGATGTAACCACCAACAATGCCCAGCATCCCGCACGTCTGCCCCGAACTACAAGTCTAGGGGCTAAATCCACTGCATATCGACAATATCTGTTTTAGGCGGCACTTACTCCCCCGCATGGTTTTAGGTCACGTCACAAGGACGTGTCTCGATGGGGGAAATTTCCCCTCATACATTAGAGATCTGGGGAAAGTCAAACCACACCTCGAATCTATCACCCAGTCGAGAGAACACCTCAAAGCCAAGGTCGTTCCATCACTAACCCATACAACAAATGGTCCTGCTCCGGTAATCACTAAGGAAGCCACAGACTACTGTAGTAGAAAGGACTGAGTCTGGAATGTCAATGGGTGTCCCACTGCCCAACCCTGCTGGAGGGTAATTCATAATATGATATCGGGTGACCCACTGCCCAGCCCTACTAGAGGGTAAACCCTAACAAGATATCACTTGACCCACTACCCAACCCTGCTATAGGGTAAACCCTAATAAGATATCGGGTGACCCACTTCCCAGCCCTGCTGGAGGGTAAACCCTAACACATCATCAGGTGACCCACTGCCCAGACCTGCTAGAGGGTAGACCTAGAATAAGTCGACAGGCGACCCACTGCCCAGCCTTGCTGGGGGGTAAACCTGGAACTAGACGACGAGCGACCCACTGCCCAGCCCTGCCGGAGGGTAGACCCTAAGAGGTTGTCGAGTGACCCACTTCCCAGTATCTGGGGGAGGGTAGACCCTAAGAGGTCGTCGGGTGACCCACTGCCCAGTCACTGGTGGAGGGTAGACCCTAAGAGTGTCGGGTGACCCACTGCCTAGCCTCTGTTGGAGGGTAGACCCTAAGAGTGTCGGGAGAACCACTTTTCAGTCTCTGCTGGAGGGTAGACCCTAAGAGTGTCGGGTGACCCACTGCCCAGTCTCTTCTAGAGGTTAAACACTAGAAGTCAGTGAGCAACCTACTGCCCAGTCCCTACTAGAGGGTAAACCCGAAGAAGTCGATAAGTGACCCAAAACTGCTCTGTCCATCTCCACTAGAGGGTACAACACTGGCCAACCGAACATGGAGTGGGTATCATGCAACCACCCGACTCCAGATCAAAACTAGGGGAAACCACTCAACCCTTATGATCTAAACCATCTAGAATAGTGCCAAGGAAAAAAACACAACCCCAATGGTCAGCAATCGAGAACCGAGGGACCCTCTACGTTGCGAGATGTCAAAATTACGCAAAGCAGAACACGACACACACATGGGGGCCACACGACATGTGGTCCCATGTCAACCCCAATCGAACCCACATACGTTCTCATGTACAAACAACCACATGTACCTCCAAGTGTTCCCGTATACTCCCAGAGTATACCACATTCCATCCCAAAGGCTATCGTGCCCACAGAACCCAACGTCAACGCGAAGGCGTAACGTATCAACACCAACCTACCACCTCAACGGGTGAGGCTCAACCAACAATATCTCATTAAGCATAACTTCAGTCACACGAGAGTGCATGTGATCACACTCCAAGGGTTCTCTGCAGACACCGTCGGAAGAACCACCACCGGGGCACCTTGACATTTCCACATTTAACAAGATCACGTAAGAGGCTTTGCCCGCCTGAATAGATTACACCATTGTAATCCTCACAAAAAAACACGTGAGGTCGACTACATACTCGCCTCTAATGGATATCCGACAGAAAAGTCACCAACATCGCCTCACGGCCGAACGACGTCCCGTGATCCTGAGCCTCGGCCTCGAAAATAGTCGGCTGAATCGCACCATTGAGATCCCCTTGGGAAAACATGTCAAAAAGGGTGCTCAGTTGAGCACAACGGTTATCCGGAGAAAATGATGCATTTCGGCGCACCGCACACGAGTGGTGCTACGTGGGACCTACATCCCGATCCCGAAACACAGCGAACAGATCATACCGTTGCGATCCTCTCGAAAAACAGTAAAGCTGGACTATTCACCTGTCCAAAATGGTCTCCCGGTGATAGAGATGGAAAATTACCGTCGACGCCCAAAAAGCCGTCATGGGCCCTGCACCATCGTGCCGAATTAGAGCGGGTGGATTGCACCATTTAAATCCCCTCAGAAAAACATCTATAATCGACTGCTCGCACGCCCCGAATGGATGCCCGATGAGAAAGTCGCTAAACGATGCTCGCAGCTCAAAAGACGGCCCTTGGGGCCACTCCTCAACTCTAGCTTCAACCCAAAACCACCCTGGAAAGCTTTGCCCTAGCCCCAGGGTCCCAATGACGCTGACGACGCTCAAAACGGGCATCAGAGGCATCTGCGCCGTCCAAATCAAGTTCCTCCAGAAAAATGACAAAACCCATAATGATGAGTTTCACCTCCGTGGCCCCTCGTTTCGGAAATTAAAAATTCTCAAAACCATCTAAAAAAGTCTGTCTCATCGATATGGTTCCACTACCACAGACGGTACACAAAATGGATGCTCGTAACAGAAAATAAGGGTGTCCGAAAACTGAGGGGCAAGGCCCCTTGGGCTGGACCGGCCTGGGCCGGCCGGTCCGCCCGGTCCTGGCCGGCCCGCAGCACAGGCCCGCGGCTCAGCCGCATGGCCTGGCGCCGACTGGTCTCGCGCAGACCGACCCTCGCTGGGTTGGTCATTGCGCCGCGTGACGACCCACGAGACGCGGGTCGTGCCCCCCGTTGGGGTCGCGCGCCGCGACCCCGTTGATCCCCTGCACCGGGTGAGTTCGGCCTCCCGCCTGGAGCCGCCGCCACCTGAAGACCCCACTGATACTGCCCTCACATCGAGAACCCATGCCGGACCACCGCTTCTTAAACACACCTGGTCGCCGCGCAACGCTGCTCGCGCTCGCCCCCCCCCCCCAAAAAAAATTCGCGACAAACATCGGAAAACGATCACGAATGCCTCCCTCTCATGGAGGGAGAGTAACAAAGACCAAGATGTTGGTACTGAAAAAAGTCATATACGTATATATATGCTCAACAAGAATCCCAAACAAGCTCGTAAGGGGATCTCCATCCCGTATCTCAGCCCAAGAAAGGGAGTCGCCATCAGTCACATAAGTAACCACCATCATTGCCCAGCATCACGCACGTCTCCCCCAAACTACATGTCAAGGGACTCAAACCACCGCACCTTAACACTATCTTCTTTAGGTGGCACTGACTCACCCACACCGTTTTAGGTCATGGAAAAATGACGCATCTCTGTAGGGGAAAGATCCCCTTGTACTTGTGAGTTCTAGGGAGTTTCAAACCACACCTCAAATCTATCCTCCAGTCGAGAGAACACCTCAAATCCAAGGTCGTTCCATCACTGACCCGTACAACCCAGGGTCCTGCTCCGATAATCACGGAGGAAGCCACCGACTAGCCTAAAAGAAAGGATTGTGTTTGGAATGTCAACGGGTGTCCCACTGCCCAGCCCTGCTGGAGGATAATTCATAATATGATATAGGGTGACCCACTGCCTAACCCCACTGGAGGGTAAACCCTAACAAGATATTGGGTGAACCACTACCCAGCCCTGTTGGAGGGTAAACCCTAATAAGATATCGGGTGACCCACTGCCCAGCCCTGCTGGAGGGTAAACCCTAATACATCATTAGGTGACCCACTGCCCATCCCTACTGGAGAGTAGACCTGGAATAAGTCAACAGGTGACCCACTACCCAGCCTTGCTGGAGGGTACACCCGGAACTAGATGACGGGAGACCCAATGCCCAGCCCTGCCGGAGGGTAGACCCTAAGAGGTCGTCAAGTGACCCCCATCCCAGTCTCTGCTAGAGGGTAGACCCTAATAGGACGTAGGGTGACCCACTACCCAGTCTCTGCTCGAGGGTAGACCATAAGAGTGTCGGGTGACCCACTGCCCAGTCTCTGCTCGAGGGTAGACCCTAAGAGTGTCGGGTGACCATTGCCATGTCTCTACTGGAGGGTAGACCCTAAGTGTGTCAGGTAACCCACTTCCCAGTCTCTACTGAAGGGTAAACCCTAGAAGTCAGTGAGCAACCTACCGCCCATTCCCTACTAGAGGGTAAACCCAAATATGTCGATAAGTGACCCAAAACTGCTCTGGCCATCTCCACTGGAGGGTACAACACTGGCCAACTGATAACGGAGTGGGTATCGTGCAACCACCTGACACCGGAACAAAACTAGGGGAAACCAATCAACCCTGATGATCTAAACCATCGAGCACAGAGTCAGGGGAAAACCCTCAACCCCAATGGTCAACAATCGAGAACCGAGGGATCCTCTCCATCGCGATAGGTCAATAGTATGAAAAGAAGAACACGACACACACATGGGGACCAAACAATGTGTGGACCCAAGTCAACCCCAAACAAACGCACAAAAATTCTCAGGTAAAAACAACCACATGTACTTCCAAGCGTTCCCGTATTCTCCAAGAGTATACAACATTCCATCCCAATGGATATCATGCCCATGACACCAAACGTCAACGCGAAGGCGTAACGTATCAACTCCAACCTGCCACCTCAACGGCTAAGGCATAGCCAACCACATCTCATTAAGCATAAATTCACTCACACGATAGTGCTTGCAATCACACACCAAGGGTTCTCTACAAACACAGTTGGAAGAACCACCAACGGGGCACCTTCACATTTCCACATTTAACAAGATCGTGTAAGAGGCTCCACCGTCCTGAACAGATTACACTGTTTTAATCCTCGCGGAAAAACACGCGAGATCGACTACTTTATCTCCTCCAATGGATATCTTACGAAAAAGTCACCAACACCGCCTCATGCCTGAACGGTGTCCCACGATCCCAAGCCTCAGCAAAGAAAACTGTCGGGCACATCGCACCATTGCGATCTCCATGGAAAAACATGTCAAAAAGACTGATCACTTGAGCACAACAGATATCAGGAGAAAAAGATGCATTTCAGTGCACCACACATGAGCAGTGCTATGTGGGACCCGCATACCAGTTCCCAAACACATCGAACAGATCATACCGTTGCGATCCTCTTGAAAAAGCATACAAGGTGGACTATTCACTTGTCCAAAACGGTTGTCTGGTGATAGAGATGGAAAATCATCGTCGACGCCCAAACAGCCCTCGTGGGCCCCGCACCAACGTGCCTAATTAGAGCAGGTGGATTGCACCATTTCAATCCCCTTGAAAAAACATCCAGAATCGACTGCTCGCACGCCCCGAACGGACACCCGATGAGAAAGTCGCTAAACGATGCTCGCAGCTCAAAAGACGGCTCGTGGGGCCCACATCTCAACTCTGGATGCAATGCCCGAAACCACCCTGGATTGCATCGCCCCGTTTCCAGGTTCCCAACGCCTCTGACGGTGCTCAAAACGAGCCTCAGAGGCATCCGTGCCGTCCAAATCAAGTTCCCCCGGAAAAACGACAAAACACATAAAGACATGTTGCACCTCTAAGGCCCCTCATTTCGGAAATTAAAAATTCCCGACACCATTTCAAAAAGTCCGTCTCATCAATACGGTTCCACTTCCGTAGACGTCACTCAAAACGGACACCCGTAATGGAAAATACGAGCATCTGAAAACTGAGGGGCAAGGCCCAATGGGCTGGACGGGGCTGGGCCAGCCGGTCTGCCCTGTCCTGGCCGGCCCGCGCCGGCCGGCCTGGCTCACAGCACTGGCCCGCGGCTCAGCCGCGTGGCCCGGTGCCACACGGTCCAGCATAGACCGACTCTCACGGGGTCAGTTGTCGCGCCGCGTGACGACCCGCGCGACCAGGGTCATGCTCCCCCTCTGGGGGCGCGCACCGCGACCCCGTTGATCCCCTACGCCCGTCGAGCTCGGCCTCCCGCCTAAAGCCACCGCCACCTGAATACCCCGCCGACGCCGCCCACATGCCGAGAACCCACACCGAACCGCCTCCTCTCGAACACACCCGGCCTCCGCGCTCCGCCGCTCGCGCTTGCTGGACTCCACCAATTCCCCCAAATTTCGGCGAACGATTGCGAATGCCTCCGAACTCTGATTTCAAATCTGAAGAAAGTGTCAGAAATAGCATAAAATCTACTTTGAATTCATGGGCTTTTTTCGATAATTCTTCTGAGGTTTGATAAAAAAATTTGAGCTCAAAATATGTGCGGGAAAAGGAAATGAAAATGTCAAATCGTACCTCGATGGGATTCGCCCGAAGCATCGCCGCAACCCGTCAGAGATGCCTCGCTGAAGCTGCCACGCCGAAGATGTGGAACAGAGGAGGAGAGGTTGAGGGTGATAGGGCTTTTCCAGGGGGTGAACAAGGGAGGGGGGAGGGGAGAATGTGTTTAAATAAAATTAAAATTAATTTTAGATTAATTTAAACCCATAAATTAACCCGCATATTAAACCTTCAACAGAGTCGAGGTTAAGCCTCCCCTAGGACAAAAACAACCTCCCGATCACAACGGCGGTCTCATAATTTTAATCTGAGACCCCATTAAAAATTTATTAAACTTAGCGCCAAAGGCCTCCAAATTACGAAAACGCCCCTAGGGCCATTTTTTACAAACGGGTCACGCCCGGAAAACTTACAACCCACCTAGGGTAAAAAGCACGTTACGAACTCAACGGTGCCCTTGGTTTACCAATCCGAACCACCGTTTAAGAGATAATTGAGATTAACCATTAAACGCATAAATTAATTATTTAATTTATCCTTTTAACATTCCGGAAGCGAGCGAGGGGTCCAAACGTCCTACACCGACAAGTTTAATGTCGTTCCTAGAGTAAACACCCCATTCTGGACCCATCCATGAATTCAGATTTATGATCTAAAGTACCGTTTAGGAGTTATCCCATTTATTTGGCGTTTCCAGTGTGAACGCACTAAAATCTTAATTCTAGCCACTCCGGGGCTCGGAATCGCATGCCGTCTGAAGGCGCTGCTCTGGAATAATTTCATGAATATTAAAAAGTCCTTTTTAGCCAAAAACAGGGTTCTTACAGGCTGGGTTGGACTGGGCCCAGACCCCCACTTCGGAATGTTTTCGGTCTATTTACCATAACATGAGCTACGAACCTCCAATCGATGCACCATCATTTTCATAGTATTCCTTGGACCGAGACAGTCATTTTGGTATATTACACTCTAGGGTTGGGAATATTTTGGGTACGGCTGGGTTGGTTCGAACCCAAAACCAATCGGTCCCTTGGAGCAGAAACACTTATAACATAAGGACCAGACGTCCGTTTGACGTGCCATCAACTGAGTTGAATTCGTCTTGATGAGACGCTTCTTCGGGATTACTCCTCTTGAGGTATGGGCGCAACTGGAGTATGGTTAGGCTGGTTTTATCTTAAAAACCAACTGGTCCCCTAGGATGGAAAAACCAATAACTCTCTAACCGGGCGTCCGATTGACACACCATATGTCACGTTGGATTTCGTTTTACGAGACGGAACTTTGGGATATATCAACTTTGGACTTCATGACAGTTGATGTATCGACTCTCTTGCTCGAGGAGTGGACCCTCCCAGAATCAAGCATGCTGTGAGCGGGAACCCTAGAGCTGCCTGCGACTGCAACGATGATGACTGCACATGGATCCTCGGTGGGTTATGCAGCGACGAATCCTCTGTGGGTTTGACAATGATGACTGCTGTTCTTGTATCCTACGTGGGTCCAGAAGTATTTGACCTCTGTACTTGTATCCTGAGTGGGTCTGGCAGATCAGCTGGTTACTTATCATATGTGGGTCTGATAGCTTAGCTGGTCTTGTATCCTATGTGGGTCTGATAGCTTAGATGAGTCAGTGGCTACATCTGATCATATCTATTGCCTTACGAAGTGTATACCTGTGCGAGCTGAGTCTTTATTTCAATCATCATCATCGATGTGATTGTCTTGCATTACTGTGTGGAATGGGTTTTGTTTTCTTGTGTGGACTAGATTGTGCTTGGGCTTGATAGTAGGAGGCAAACTGTAACTGATGACTTAGGTATATGTATGGGCATATACCTAAGTAGTGTTGTTTGATACTTCATAATTGTATCATTCCTTTGTGGTTTATCCTTCATGGATTATGAGAGTCCTTCGGTGGTCACGGGTTCCCGACTGGGTATCGTATACACACCCATGCATGGGCTATGCCTTCGCAACGTTGTGTTGGATTCAGATGACAAACATCACTGATCAAGGTGGAGGAATGTGGGGCTGGACGGTACACGGAGGTGGAACACTTGGCAGGACGTACATGGAGCGGACGACCGGACCCGAGGAGATGAGAAGATTATCTGTACCCACCCTTCAGGTGGGATTTCCGGAGGATGACTCGATGTTGATGTTTTACTTACTGCTATTGTACATTTCTTTATATTGTACTATACATTTAGTTAGGTTTGTATACTGGAACATTTACTTTTCAGCACTTACCTTGTACCCAGTTTTACTTAGTGCATACTTCACTTGATTAGTATAATGTGTTTTTTTTACTTTATAAAAGCCAATGTCTTCCCATTTTATCAGGATTTACGCCTTTGGTGCTTGTCTCCAGCCCTTGGCCTATGCAAGGCGGGCTTGGGGTAGTCACATAATGGGCACCGAGGACGGGTCGTGACAAATTGGAAACAGAGGAGTCGGTTCTACCGCATAACTCAGGACTCTGATCATACCTTTCTGTGAAGCAATAGTGTTAATAGTATTGAGTGTGGTTTTTAGTCCAGGTAGTCCAATGTTGGTGCGGCGGCCGACGTATCCCTACACAAGGACCCTGACCATTGTTTTCTGACTCAGTGCACGGAGACATTGATTGCATGTGTGTTTCCTTTCAAAAGTTTTCTTTTTGATTACTTTGTGTTAGCTCACCAAATATACTGTTTGACTGTGGCGCACCAGTTTCTTTTCAGGATGGCCCCACGAAGGCAGCCAGCTAGGGTTCCTAGTTATTTGCGAGGCGGCAGCCCACCGAGCGATGAGGCCTTAGTGTAGGGCCCCATTACAGTAGAGGCACCAACAGTACCACTACCCTCTAAGCCACTGATGCTACCATCCCCAGTGGCGGAGAGTTAATGTATCCTGAGCGCGTTGCATGAGTTTCAGAGACAGAGGCCGCCCAGGTTCCGTGGAGAGACGAATCATCATGCAGTCGAGGATTGGATGGGGGCCATCCTCAGAGTCTTCATACTGGTAGGGAAAACGAAAGATCATATGGTGATCTATTCCTCGATTCTTCTTCACGCAACAGTAGGTAGATGGTTGAGCCCGATACACCAGGTGCAAGATGAGGCATCTCTACTTTGGACGGACTTCGAGAGCCTCTTTCGCTCAGAGTTTCTTCCATACACCCTCCGTGTGGTGCGCCTCCAGGAGTTACTACACTACGGCCAGGTAGCATGTCAGTAGCCCTGTACTCGGTGAGATTTACCGACCTCTCGTGATACTCCAAGGACATGGTTCGGGACCCATTCTTCTGGGACCAGACCTTTGAGCAGGGAATGAGACACGATATTAGATCTTCGATGATTCCCCTCAGCATCCCTATGCAGGCGGGGTTGCTGGAGAGAGCCCTGTTAGTGCATAGCTTTCTCGTTGAGCAGCCATCAGCAATGAGACCCACCGCAGGACGGAACAGAGTGGAGTATTCTACAGCCGGCAGTCGATAGACGATGTAGGGGTCCTAGCAGACCAGGCTGACAGGTGGGCGACCTCAGGATACAGGTTCGGTTGTGCAGGGCACACGGCACATAACCATCTTTACGAGGAGTAGACAGTGTTATGCATGCGGCGGGCAGGGCCACATGGTTCGTGATTGCTTGACCCACCATGAAGATGAGCAGCAGACAGTGGAGGGACCTCCCAGGCAGAGGTAGATGTTTGGCTGTGGCGGTCCACAGGTATCAGACGGATGAGGTCGAGCAGCAGGCCGGGGAGTGGGTGGTGGACGACGCATCGAGGCTCTACCACCACCACCCAAATGAGGTCCACACTGACCATAGGGAGCTGGTGGGGAGAGGCAGGCTCTGCTCCAGGCAGTAGACGCTTACGACCATGGCGCACCCGAGATGATTCGAGGTACTATCTGTGTCTACTCCACCCTTTCTGTAGTTCTTATAGACACATGTGCAAGTCATTAATTTATTTCCACTGCCATTGTTAGGATCTCGGAGATTCCGAATGAGCCATTGGCTCAATCCTTATAGCTAGAGACTCTTAAGGGAGAGGACTCGGCGATTACACACTGGTGCTGGCAGTGTGAGATTACTCTTTGAGGCGAGAGCATCGGCTTTGATCTTGTTGTAGCGGCATCGAGGCCTTACGACGTCATCTTGAGTATGGACTGGTTATCTATAGTCCATGCTCAGATTGACTGTATTAGGTGCAAGGTGCGTTGTATCCTCAAGGATGGGACTAGGTTCACCTTCACCAGCGATAAGGGAACCTTCACCGCATAGGATCGACTTACACAGAGGAGAGGGAAACCGATCACACACCAGTTAGCTAGTATCATCCTCGGAGTAGTTGACGTGAAAAGTCTGAGTTTTCCTATTGTGGTAGATCGGTATGCGGATTTTTTTCCTGATGATGTTCCAGGACTACCTCCTCCCAGGGAGGTATATTCTTATATAGACCTATACCCCAGGACATCGGCGATATCTACTTCAGCAAATCGGATGGCTCCCGCTGCGCTTCATGAGCTGCGGGTACAGGTGGAGGACATACAGGGGAAAGGTATCATTTGACTCAGTGTTTCACCATGGGCTTCTCTGATTATATTCACCAAGAAGACGGATGGGAGCTTGTGATTGTGTGTTGGCTACCATCACCTGAACCAGGTGACTGTGAGGAACAAGTATCCGCTTCTAAGGATTTACGACCTATTTGATCAGTTCAAAGGGGGACAATGGTTCTCAAAGATAGAACACAGGATGGGCTATCATCCGCTCTGTGTTTGGGATGAGGATGTGCCGAAAATGAACTTCAGGTGTCATTATGTCCACTATGAGATCTTTTTCATGACCTTCGGTGTGACTAATGCTCCAACAGTGTTGATGAGTCTAATGAACCAGATATTCCATCCATACCTCTATTGGTTAGTCGTAGTCATCATTGAAGACATACTGATTTACTCGACCACTGAGGAGGATCACGCCTACCACTTACGGGTTGTACTGGATACACTACGAGAGAACCATCTTTATGGAAAGCTCCCAAAGTGCCAGTTCTAGCATCGAGAGGTTCACTTCTTGCAGAACATCATTTCAGAGGTGGGATCTGTAGATGATCCCGCGATGGTCAAGGAGGTACATTCTTGGGAGCCACCCAAGAGGATGATGGAGGTGCGGAATTTCCTAGGACTGGATGAGTACTATCAGAGATTTTTTCCAGACTTTTCTAGAGTTGCATCACTTCTTACAGATTTTATAAAGAAGGGGAAACCCTTCATGTGGTGAGACAAATGTTAGAATAGCTTTCAGGAGGTGAGGCAGATATTGACCAGTGTTCCCATCTTGAGGCTGCTGGAGGAGGGCGTAGGGAATGTAGTTTACTGTGATGCATCAGGAACTGGACTCGGGTGTTTCCTGATGCAGAAGAGAGCGGTGATCGCTTACGGTTCACGGTAGTTGTGGCAGCATGAGAAAAACTATGGTTCCTATGACATGGAGTTAGCACCAGTGGTCTTCGCCCTGAAGATGTGGCGACACTATCTGATTGGAGAGCACTTTACAGTATACTCTGACCACCAGAGTCTCATGTACATTTTCTCACGGAAGGACCTGAACCTTAGACAGCAGCGATGGCTCGAGTTCCTCCAGGATTATGACTTTGAGATTGTTTATACTCCAGGGAAGGGGAATGTTGTGGATGATGCTATCAGCTTGAGATCGAGCATTCAACTACATGAAGAGGTGAGGGAGCAGTTAGTAGCTTTGCAGATATCCTTCATGGATAGAGATGGGGTAACCTATCTACAGTCCATCACAGTCACTCCTCCACTACTTCAGCGAGTCGGAGAGGCACAACATGGAGACGTCGACTGTGAGGCACGACGTGCTCAGATATCCTCAGGGCTAGCACCCGATGGATTTTCTGAAGGTGGGGAGCACATCATCCTCTTCAAGGGACGTACCATGGTACCATTTCCACTACAGGTTGAGGTGATGAGGGAGTTCCACACTTCCCCTCTAGCAGTACATCCCGGGGTAGCGAAGATGTACTAGGACCTCAGACGATTATACTGGTGGCCAGGAATGAAGAAGGTTGTGGTAGAGTTCGTTTCTCTAGGCCTCACTTGTCATCAAGTGAAGGCAGAGCACCAGGAACCTGCAGGTATGGTATAGCCCTTAGTGGTCCCGGAGTGGAAGTGGGAAGAGATATCCATCAATTTTGTGACAAGGCTTCCACGTACTTCAAGAGGATATGAAACCATCTGGGTGATCGTGGCCCGACTCAACAAGTCGTCCCACTTCCTACTGATAAGAGAGAATGTCTCAGTAGAAATCTTCGGACGCCTCTACATGCAAGAGATCATATGGCTTCATGGTGTTCCATCGTCTATCATGTCCGATTGAGACGCTCTCTTTACATCCTGGCTTTGAAATGGGTTGCAGAAGGATTTTGGGAAGTTGCTACGCCTGAGCACTGCCTTTCACCCTCAGACGGATGGCCAGATAGAGAGGACCATTCAGACACTCGAGGACATGCTCCATGCATGTGCCATTGAATTTGGTCACAACTGGGAGGATCATGTACCATTGGTGGAGTTTTATTACAACATCAACTACCACTCCACCATTGGGATGGAACCTTACAAGGAACTATACAGCAGACCATGCAGATCACCTCTGTGCTGGACTGACCTGAGGGAGTCAGCACTTGTAGAACCAGAGATAGTTCGGTCTACGATGGAGAAGGTGCAGATCATCCAGGAGCGGATGAGGATTGCATATAGTAGGCAGAAGTTAGATGCTGATAGGAGGCACATACCACTGAAGTTTGAGGATGGCAACCACATTTTCTTACAGGTCTCACCTCGATGTGGATTACAGAGATTTGGTTGGGGTGGTATGTTATCTCCGCGCTTCATCAGACCATTTCAGGTCCTCAGCAGGATAGGTGAGGTAGCTTACCACCTGACCCTTCCACCTAAGTTGCAATGGATGCATGACGTCTTCCACATATCTCAGCTGAGGAGATATAAGCATGACCCGATGCATATTGTCGACCACGGGGAGCTAGACATCGATGACGGGGCGATTTTTGCAGAGGTCCCAGTGGAGATCGAGGATCGACAGGAGCGGGTCCTTTGTGGTCGGTATATTTCTCTTGTGTGAATTTTTAGCAACATGGTAACCTCCAGGAGAGCACATGGGAGCGGGAGGCTCTGATGCGTGCTCTGTACCCTCATTTTTTCCCCTAGTCTATGTTGTAGCTTTACGGGGATGTAAATTCTAGAGGTGGGAGTGATGTAAAGACCCGTAAATTTCAAGGAATCTTTTTTAAAATACTTTGGAATTTTACGAGTCTGTGGTTTCTGACGACACTTGATTTCGAGGGCCGGTGTTCCCGGAATCAATTTCAAAATTTTATCTCAGGTACGTTCCCTGAACGAATGAGCGGGTTTTTCTATCTTTTGAATTGGTGATCGGAATTAAAAATTTAGGGCACCAATGAACTCGCAGTGCCGTTAAATTCTTATGGGGACACTTACCATAGTTTCATTCGCTTAGAGGAGAAGATAATTTTGGGGGTTTATTTATGAGGGAAAAAAATTGTTGGATCAATTTTTATTTTATCAGGAGGTTATTCCCTCCAATGGGAAGTTAAGGGTGGGGCCCACAGCCACCTAACTACCCATGTGTGGATGTTACAGACGGAGGGCCCAAATGAGCCCCACCATTTAATTTCTTCTAACCTCATTAACAATCCTTCTTTAAGTTGGAAAACCCCCCATTTAATTGCCAACGTGTTTAATTAATGGGGACCTTCCCTCTCTCTTCCATAATTGTTTTCCAACACGTTTTTAAATGTGGTGATTTAATTCTGGGAGTTTCTTTGTGTGTGTAATTAAAAAATAGGAGGAGCCTATTATTTAATTTTAGGGAGAGATTTATTGTTCGAAAGGAAGATCGTGGGAGAGCTCTTGAGCTTTTGGAAGAACGTCGGTCTCTGATGAAGAATGACGAAGAACGCCAGTCTCTGACAAAGAATGAGGAAGAACGCTGGTTCCTCGAAGATCGATGATGCACCTCCAATTCTCTTCTCCTTGAATAAGGAGGAGACTCCGCTTCCTCATTGGCACACTCTGACGTCGCCTACGATCCCTTTCCCCGTGACGCCATCTACCAAGATGCCAATGTTAGACATCATTTGTTTAGGTATGGGAAAATTCATATATTATTTCATTTATGAGAAATATTCCCTCATGGTTGGTGATCAAATTGTTGGGTGACATTTTCACTTTTAACGCGGTTGGTGTGGGTTAATGAACAAGCCCTAACCCACCACTATTTTTTTCCTGATGCACGAAATAATTGGAGATGATGAAGCAGGACCAAAATGGAAATTGGAGGCCTTTGCAGTGATGTACAGGTCCCGAGGTGACCACATGTGCAAATAGGAGAAAAATCAGACCAATGGAATGACTCCGGGGCCCCGCAGAAGTTCCCGGCAGCACGGGTCGCCAGGGCGACAGCACCGGCAGCTGGCACCGGCCAGCCGCCAGGAGGCGGCGGCGCCCTGGCACACTACCAGTAGAAGTCGCGTCGGTGAGGGTAGTATCCTGAGCCCACGCGGGATCAAGGGGAGACGCGGCGCCAGGCGCCACATCTGCGGAACAAAGGGGGCCCCCGTCCCACCCCCACCCCCCCTCCCCCCCGCTCGGCTCGCTGGCCGAGCAACCGTACCGCCGGCCGGGCCGGGGCTGGTCACACAGACTGGGCCACGCCATAACTGGCCAGACCCGGACCCGGTTCGGGTCGACCCGCTTCGGGCCGACCCAAGGGGGGTTGGGCTAGGTCGGACCGGGCCAAGACCCCCACATTGGACCGTTTTCGTCATTTTCCCATAACATGATCTACAAACCTACGATCGACACACTGTCAGTTGCGTAGAAATCCATGGACAGAGATGGTCGTTTCGGTATATTACAATAGAGGATTCGACAAATTTTTTTGTATGGCCGGGTTGGTTCGAACCCGAAATCAACAAGGCTCTTGGAGCAGATACGCTTATAACATAAAGACCAGACATTCGTTTGATGTGTCGTCAAATGTGTTGAATTAATCATAATGATAGGGTCATGTTTGCTTACTCATCTTGAGGTTTGGACATAGCTGGAGTACGGTCGGGTTGGTACTCTCAGACTAGGCGTCTGATTGACTCACCGTCTATCGCGTTGTGTTTCTTTTGATGAGACAAAACTTTGGGATACATCAACTCTGGAATTCAAGATATTGGATGTATCAACTCTCTTTCTCGAGGAGCAGACCCTCCCGGAATCGATCATGTTATGTGCGAAAACCCTAGAGCTGGTTGCGATTACAATAATGATGACTGCCCTTGGATCCTCCATGTGTTTGGCAACGACGAGACTGTACTGGGATCCTCTTGGGGTTCAATGGTGATGACAACTATTCATGTATCCTATGTGGGTCTGGCAGTATTTGACCTCTATACTTGTATCCTGAGTGGGTCCGATAGAGTATATGGTCTTTTATCCTACGTGGGTCTGACAGCTTAACTTGTCTTGCATCCTATGTGGGTCCGACAGCTTAGATGAATCAGTGGCTATATCTGGTCATCTCTATCGCCTTACAAAGTTTATACATATTTGAGATGATTCTTGATTTCAATCATTATCATCGATGTGATTTTCTTGCTTTCATGTGTGGACTAAGTTGTGTTTTCCAGTGAGGATTGAATGGTTCTTAGGCTTGAGAGTTGGAGATGAACTGTAACTAATGACTTAGGTATATGTATGGGCATATACCTATGTAGAGTTGTTTGATACATCGTGATGGTATATTTCCTTTGTGGTTTATCCTTCGTCGATTCTGAGAGACCTTCGGGGGTCTCGGGGTCCCTACTGAGTATCGTATACTCACCCCTGCACGGGCTATACCCACACTACATTGTGTTGGATGCAATGACAGACAACACTGATCGAGGTGGAGGCATGTGGAGCTGGACGATAATCAGAGATGGACTTCTTGGCAGGACGTACACGGAGCGGACGACCAGACCCGAGGAGCTGAGGAGACTATCTGTACACACCCTTCATGTGGGATTTCCGGAGGACACCTCGGTGTTGCTATTTTACTTACTTCTGTTGTACTTTCCTTCTAGTTGTATAGTACTTTCAGTTCGGTTTGTATACTAGCCCATTTACTTTTCATCATTTAAATTGTACCTAGTTTTACTTATTTCTTACTTCACATTCGAACTCTGTTGTGTTTTTGTTTTCTTTATAAAAGGGAATGCCTTCACCTTTTATCTGGATTTTCGCCTTTGGTGCTAGTTTCCAGCCTATGTCCAATGGAAGGCGAGCTTGGGGTAGTCATGGAATGGGACCCGAAGACATGTGGTGACAATGATTTTATAATAAAATAATATTTCTTGATTTTCCTAAAGATCCCCTCACCTCTCTAATAAAAGGGTACTTCTCCTTCTCTCAAATTCACACCTCCAAATACAATTGGAATGGTTATACCCGGCTCAAATATCCTCCAAACTACACTCTTGTATACCTATATTCCTTACATTAATCATAACGACAAACTAGAGATCCCTTTATCTCAAATCAAATGAAAACACCTGAAGAATAAGTAATTATTTCATCACCACTTTCAATGTTTGTATCTTCTTATACTACCTCTTTCATTGTTTTTTCAATACTAAAATAATAAATATAGTCCCTTATACATAATATAATGTTATTATAAATATTTTATGACCATATTCATTATTCTATCCATCATATGATTGAAAATGTCACCATGCACGCGTACGTATGGCCTACCGTCTCCACGTCATGGTGTAGTTTGATATTCAACACTTCAATATTTAGATGGGTATAATAAAGAGTATATTTTATGTGAATAGTAAATATAACATGATAATTATTCATTATATATAATATAACATCCAATTAAATATTATTTCACCTATAATAGTATGATATTTTTGCTCGTACGTATGACTTAAAATATCCACTACATGATAAGATTTAGTTTCCCATCACAACCAATCATAAATAATATTCATTTGATTATTAAAAATTGTTTTTAAAGAAGTTAATATCATTCTTTATATGAATTAAATACATTATAGCAATAACAAAAATGTCTAATATAAGAAAATATATAAATGAAAATGAAAAAATTAATGATTCAACTATTATATTATTATCAATAAAATATTAGTGGATCATATTTGATAACATTTTTATAAATGTGGTTCATTTATAATGTAAAATAAATTATCTAAACATTATACTAGAGGTTAATGTACCCTCAACAAATTAAAATTACAAGGTAAGTGATTCTCATATCACTTTTTATTCCCATGAGGTTCATGATATATTTAAAACTATTTCCTTTTCTGTTGTGTATGTACTGCCCATGATTGTATTCTTTTTGTAATATATTTTAATTTATGGGTATTTAAATCATAATTTTATGATCCTTCGTTCATGCGGGGTATGTTTCATATGTTATCAAATTGGAACGGGAAATTAAAATTTCAATTTCCACTCATTGGGTTTTACACATACTTCATTGATTATTTTACTCCAAGATATTGTGTGAAATCACTATTTATTTATTTATGTAGAAATTTCCACTCCCCATTGTGTGTATATACTATTTATACACATAATCAATCCATTTATGAATTCTAAATTCATTTATATGAACTTCATAAAGGTAAAATTAACTCAATTTCCATTCACTGAGTTAAACAACCAAGTCCTTGGTATTGCTTTTACAAGAATTTTTGTGAATGTACTCTGATTTATTTACACTGAAAATACAATCATATTGCGTGTCTTTATATTTATCACAAATAATTATGTCAATGATTAATCATTAATCAAAGGATACTGTCTTTATAAGTGATTTTGTGTCAATTTATATTCCATTGAGGAATCTTTGTTATTATGTTCCAATTCAATTTTATATGGAATATATAATGTCCATGGAAATAATATATCTTGCATTACTTCATTATCGTGATATTATAATGTTTTAATTAATTTTATTCTTCAATTATTGGTATTCTAGAGTCTCTCATTTGGTTTAGATCTCATTAACTAAATAATGTTTTTAATGGTTTAATGATTTATTCTTCTAATTATTTCACATTAATGTCCATGTTTTAAAAATTATATTAATGATTTATTTATATGGAAATTAATTTTTTACAACATAAATTCCTTTAATTTTTTTTAATTTGTATGAGACACATTGATTCAGAAATATATTTTAAACGACTTCGTTGATAAATAGTGCGACTTTTAATTGTTTTCAAGAAAAAGGGGATACATTTCTCAAATAGTTTTACTGATTATTTTCATCTATGTGAGTATCCATCATTTTATTTTATTGAGGTTGATTTTGTTTAATATAATATTTCATATTGTATTGAATGAGTAATTTTTGATTGTGGATGTTCTATTTTTATACCATTAATTGTTTGTGGTTAACATATTGACATTACTTATGATAGTTTCAATAAAAATATTAAGATTATGATTCACCTTTTTCATATGGGTAATGAGTTGGACATGGTATGTGATGGGTAGGTCCTGCTATACCCCCTCGCTACATCAGTAGGTCTCATGAGAAAAACTATTGTCTTGGGAAAAGGGCATGACAAAATTTATATTCAGCATCTTGGAACAAGTCCTTGACATAGTGGTTAAGATGCATGGAATAATGTATTCCATCATTTTGAAATTAGTTATTGATATTAAATGTGATAAGTCGACTATTAGAATATCCATATGAATAAGTAAATGAAATTGGTTTAATTATCAATGCCATATTAAGCTAATGTTTATGTTTAAATGTATTTTTTTTTAGTCTTAAACATTTCCTTAAATGATTATACTTATTTATGATAGTTTCTATTATAATGTTATCCTTACTGAGCATCAAAGATCACCACTTTCTTATCTTTTATCATTTCTAAGATTCGAATAAGTACATTATGATTGACATGAAGTGATATGTTATGATATATGAGTGTGTTCAATGGTGACACAATGTTTTTTTGAATTCATAATTTAACATGAAACATATGTAGGTTTCTAGTAATTCCATGGAAACTAAACCGATCAATCATTTGGATATGATATCTTGTGATCATACCAATGTTATGTAACAATGCACCGACACAGCATAACTGGTGTCATGAAGTTATATTTAAGTAATCATTATATCATTATGATCTTTTTTGGGTTTCTACACTCTATTCCTAGAATATTAATAATATTCACTATTATCGTGATAATGGACAAGAGGGTCAAATAAGACAGAATCTTGAAGATTCCTACTTAATCTAGTGATTATGTGGATTTGATTTGGTGGCCCCACCATTGGGTCAGAGTGTTGTCCATGTATTAGCAATCACCAATAAATAAATATATAAATTAATATATTAGAATATAATAATTTATTAGAAATTTATATATTATATGTATCTATAAGATAATATGTAAATACATGGAATAATATTATATGATATAATAATATCATAATATTCATGAATAATTTAATATTAGTGGAAATTACATATCATGTAAATCAATTATTTTTATCAAATTATATATTTAATCTATATTAAATGTTGGTGATATAATAGATATATTTTTTTATATAGATTTTCAATAATATATATTTATTTATCTCTCATTTAGTGGATGTTAAATTTATAGGGGCTAGGAAAACCTATTTGTGTTTTATTAATGTCCACTATATTAGTCTACCTGTTCTCATTTCCATTTTATTTTCCATTATAAAGGATTGAGAGTTACTCTTTATTCCAATATCATAGTGAGATAATTTATTAATCCAAGTGTGAGTCCCAACCATGCCTTCATATGTGGAAGTCACGAGATTGGGGCAATCATAATTATGTTAATGTAATCCTAAAATCTCTATGCTAGTGACCATATTTCATTGAATGGTGTAAATTTTAATTAAGAAATCATTTGTGGATGGTAAATATGGATTTTAATTAGAATTCTTCTTGCAATAGTCACCATTAATAATCTCTATTTAAATGCACATCAAATTTATTAAGGAAATAGATTTTATTAATTTCCTTCCATGATAGTTTATATGAGATCCTTGTACCTCTTCCTAGGATCATATTGACATAAATAACAAATATTTGTCCCCTCATTGTGGGTATAATTAAAAACATGATCGCAAGGGCTTTTGATGTATTCCGTTGTGCCTTCATTCAAGTGGCACCATTTTCCCTTGATGTACATTTTTTCTCCTGCCTAAATTCTACATAGGAAACTCCAAAAAATATTTTTCATGATCGAACTAACATCCCAACAATCTATAATATGAATATTATTCTATATTCCTCCAAAATTGATAAATATGGGACACATCATGCATGCATTAAAGATATGGTGGATGGTCTAATAGATACACCACTACCCCCAACAAGTTTGGTGATCATGAATGGTCCAATAAAATATTGTTCATGTTTCCCTTAATTAAAGAATATTCATATCATATATTCTAAATTTGGTCACATACAACATTTAGTAGTCTCCATCAACATAATAATTAACATTACCCTCTCTGGCAGGACTTACACTATACTATTAAAAAAATAGTTCCTCACCCACCCATCCCGAAAAGCAGTGAGTGGCACAAATTCCACAGCGTGTCTCAAAATGTGTCATTTGTGCAGATACAAATAATTTATTTTCCTAATACTAATCCAAAAATTCTGGTTGCTCATCCATATTTCCAATTATTTCTATGATGATGTAATAAATCATAACCTCTAATATGTGAATCTTCCACACATACATTCCATGTTTATGATGTTGTAATGCTCTGCTCACTATCGACTATGTCCCTATGGATTTATATAATCCTTTCCCAAACATTGATTTTATACTTATATCTCGATGATATATGATTCTCAAGGAAACAATGTGAACAATTATTATGAAGATAAATATATTTCTCTATTATTCCACTGTGGATTTCTCCCAGACCTGTAACAATTGAGAAACCCCTATCAGATTATTAATATTTACAAATATACGGTCATGACTTCTATGGGTCCTAGGTAACCCCATCAATATGGAAATTCTTTTTTCCTACCCAATTAATAGGTGAATTATATTATTCTTGAATAAAAAACTTTTACACTACTGTAAAACCTTTACACTTTGCTAGGTATGAAATCATTAATGATTCAGAGAGATTTCTACCAAAGTAGAGGTATGTAAGTACTTCATCGACTACTCTATAATATAGTAAAAGACAAATATTATCCCATGACTGAGTGTGAAAACATCATCACCACATAACATATAGTTAGATTGTGAAATAGAGGATAAATTTTATATTAAGACAAAACCATTTCCAACATGGTGGTATAAATGAAACAGAGAACATCAGTATTGCAAATGGTGGTAGATTATGTAGATGTGATCAAAATAAAATATAATGTTGTAGATGGTATCTCTCCCCCATCCTCTAGAGACTATTCTATGGAGTAAATATGACCAAAATATTCTCTATGATCCTATCCCTGAGATTCACGACCTGTTTGAATCATTATATGATTATACTACATAGGAACCTAGTTAAATCCCTAGTTGAATGATTGATTCTATCTTTCACCCCTATTGAAACTCAAAAAGAATGATCTAGTGAAAAAATTATACAAATATCCTATTATTATTTATTTTTTACATTGTTTTTTGAGTGTATCTATAACATGATATAGAGTATGAATATTCCATAGTTGATGTAATGTGTAAAACCTCATAAAGGGGTTGAACATTATAGACTAAGAATTACCTATAGGATGCAACTCTATTTCACGACCATGCTCCTCTATTTTCAATCACTTTAACAGATACTCATTTAAATGGTACGTTTAAAAAATGAATGTTTACTTAATGGAAAATGAATCCCAATCACTCATTCCTCCTCTTTAATGTTTTAGTTGGTCAAGTCCTTCTGTAGAACATAAAGGTATAATGTTTGGATGAATCTATATATTTATTATTACAATTTCAGGATAATTTGTAGTCATACACTTCCTTGACATATGATCCTAATTCACAACCATATGAGGTGATAAAATAATAATCTTATTATATAGTTTTGAGTAGGTGGGCATTGTCTTGAAACATTGTTGTTTCTCCTGGAACTCATTTTCAAGTTAAAGGTACAGTTTATTTAGATTACAAAACTTGAATAATAGTTAATTGATGGCCTCCCAAGTGGATCCCTCATGTTGAATAGTTTTTTTATAACTCTAAACTAATTCCCTGTAGATCCCTCTTCTGCGAAAATTTCCCTCTTAAACATCGTATCTATCTATGTCTCAATGAGGTCTAAGAATCCCTAAATAATATCCATCTTTTCCTCACAAACATTCCATCCATTGATTCCTTAAATATATTGATGGAGTTGGGGATAAAAATACTTGTCACAATAGACCATGTTCTATAGTGTAATGGATCCCATCTTGAGTGGGCCTAAAACGTATACCACTATGGT
The DNA here is from genome assembly GCA_963277665.1 of Viscum album. Taxonomy (NCBI): domain Eukaryota; kingdom Viridiplantae; phylum Streptophyta; class Magnoliopsida; order Santalales; family Viscaceae; genus Viscum; species Viscum album. The sequence goes on along the minus strand of OY728136.1, from coordinate 1,948,901,815 downwards.
AGGCAGGGAAATGATTTCAAAATCACCCTCAAACATAGCTGGTGATCACAGAGAACGTCTTCAAGGAAAAAAATCTAATAACATGAAAGAAAAGTCTGAAATTATGGAGATATTGTGTAGTTTATGGGATCACATATGTTTCTTCTAGGATTCTACCCACAACCCATGTCCCATGCTCTATTCATTCTCTCGGTCAATGCATGTTTATCATAAATATAATGTATATACTAACACCTCAACATAATCAGCTCAACTAATTAATTTGAACAAAATGGTATATTATATAAGGATGAATCGATAAAAACTAATTATTACAATTATATGAATTTAAGGAAAGAACAAATATAAATAAAACAAAAGGTATATAAATTTCTGTTCATCCTATATGCTTAAGCATGATGCATGAATAGAACTAAAAACTATTAACTGTAGACAAAACTATCTTGTCTATAATTACCTGATGGTCTATTGCCCATGTGTTTTTCACAAACAAGGAAACACCTTTGATATCATATCATGACAGAAATTATAAATAAAAAATATATTAATTAATTATAATAACATGTGGAAATAATAATATTTCATACCGAGAATAAAAAAATATATAATAACCATTCAATGTGGTATTAAAAAATAAAGTTAATGTGTAGTAGACAAATAAATTAATTCTGGAGTCCCTATAGTCCATACTAGACTTCCCTAACCACATGTTCTACTTATCATCCATAAACAAAGGGAATCTTTTCCTAACTTAAATCACTATACATGAAGTATTCATGCTCATTAGGTTTCCTAGGTACAATTTTAATTATAAAACCCAATAGGCAATAAAAAATTAAACCTCCAAAAAATATAACATGTCTGAAATTTATAGAAAATGATAGAAATAAAAGTGTAAAAATACTATCAAAAATATAATCACATACCAATGGTTCATTCACTTACTAAACATACCCAATCTTATGGTCATACCTGCTTCAGAACCATGTTGTGATAATAGAAAGATATGTCAGAAGTATCAAAAAACTAGCGAGTGATCTTGTAAACTATTATATCATCATCCTCATGGATTTATGATTACATGATACTATTCATACCTATTTATAATGTAAAAAAACTACTAATGAACCAATTTCCATCATCTGTGCTACTCTTAAATCAACTAGTCATTGATTATACATTCCACAAATTAACTAGGAATTGATTGTGCAATTGGAAAATCAAATAGATATCAAGAAAATAGATAAATGGATTACAAGATTCAATATCATACAAAAATGGTTTTCAATGGTATCATCATATCTCCACCATATTAATATGTTCATAGTCTCCATCCTTATGAATAATGATCACTAACCCTCTATGGGATAATCATCATATGAAAGTCCACCTGTATCAAATACCAATACAAATCACCAAGGAATGGTGACACACATTACATGGTATAGAATTGATGTAATTCATAGCATATCCACATGAGAATATTATCTCAATTAATAACAAAAAATGGCCATAATAAAACATGGATTATAGATACACTATCAAATCTCATGGAATCATATATCCTAAACTAGTCTCATGGAGCATACAGAGACTCACATGTCAGAAAAACTAATAATTTCCATAAAGCATTCCAAAATAAGAATTATAAAATAGAAATAAAGATTATACGAGATCCCAAAATGAATGGAACATCATACATTAACATTGTCGATGTTTTTACTAATTTTTATCATGGAATCATCACTAAAACCACATCTAGGTGTTCATCGTGTCAAAAAAATTCCATTAATTAATAAAACTAATTATAACAAATCTTTTCATAAATTATATATAATATCACATTTGGTAATAGTTTCCCCTCCTGTATAATTTCCAAATTAAAATGTTTTCAAACACACGTGGTATAAATTTCCTTATCAATGAATAATAACATAACTATATTTGATATTACATTATCATTGTATTACAATATTAATGTGATAGTAATATATTATTATTCATGATAACTCTAGGTCATTATGATCTCAATAATTTTGTATCAAATTTATGAAAAAAAATTTATATTAACATAAAAAATCCCATAAAATTAATACCTACAAATGTATCGATGTAAAATGTATTCCTAAAACTAGATGTGGGAGATAGGGAAATTTAGAAACTTTAAAAAACAAAGAATTGATCATACTATTCAAGTAGGGATTCCAAAAATTATAACACAAGAAATTAAAATTATTTTATACTCCAAGTGTCATTGAAAATTGAAGACCTAAAGGGTTTTGGTATTTTATAAATTTATTCTATATAAATGTTCTTCGAATTAAAATACATCAATAAATTATCTGGATTTGTTTGGGGTTCTATGTGATTTTCAAAGGAAGGTTTTATAATTTCATCCATAAATTTTTGTTATGATATTTAAAATATTCAATTATTTAATTATATTGATATTTGGAAATTGATATATTCCAATACAGGTTATAGGATTCTTCTATGAATGTGGAAGAGTGATATCCAAAAAATATGCTAGAATATTTTACCCTATCATATTGAGTGCACATAATGTAATATTAAATTTGGTCACCATTATGAAGTGGAATATACCCTTATGAAGCATTTATAAAAATGGTTTGACCTTACACATATGCTGGATAACCTTATGCAGTGATTATTTACCCTTGCATCTTTTATAGATAACCTTATGCAATGCCGGGATTCATATATGTACTGTTTATATTACCATAATTAATCAATATTATGAAAGAGAGTTCCCTTAATAAAATACCCTTAAAGAATATGGTACTTAAATAGAAGCCTTGGGATAACCTAATCATAAAATCCTGAGTATTTTAAATGGAAAACAATATTCGATTTAGTATTCAAAAGAAATACTAAACCCAAATAACCATGATTATTTAAATAGGATCTTTATATCCTATCCAATAAATTAATGGTTTGATTATGGTTGACTAATTTACTAAATAGAAAAAAATATTCTAATTAATTTATAAATCCTTATGATATAGGACCTCTAATTTTAATAGAAATTTATTTTTAAAAAATATGTTTTCTTCTAAAATAAATTTATTGCTTATTGTGAAAAAATATAATTATTGGTTTGAAATATTATAAATTTTATTTTATAAAATTAATAACATTTTTAATATCATTTTATTTATTTTAACATAAAATATTTTTTATGTTTTTTTGAAAATATTTATTTTTCCACAAATAGTAAAAAATACAATTTTCTGGTAAAACTATCATGTATTTTTATAAAATTAAATACAATAAAATTACCACTATTAATGAAATTTTATTTAGAAATAATATAAGTATTTTAGGATAAAATTTTATCCAATTAATTAAATTTAAATAATCTTCCTAGAATATTTTAATATACATATATTTTTAGTTTCTAAAAAAGAATTTTTCTAAAAAAAAATTAAAAAACATAATGTTTCTCCTTTTAACTATTTAAAATAACCCATTTTTATGATTTATTTAAATTAAGTTTATATATTATATGTATTTATATATATAAAAAATTAATTTATTTATGATAAATTTTCATATAGTTATAATATTATAATCTAATGATTGGAAATACAGTTTTTGAAAAATCAATCTTTCAACACGTTGGCAGGTTTAATGTCAAATTAAATTTTACCAATGACATGAATTTAGTTCTATAAAATGGTTTCCATACTGTTAATCATAACAATTTTTGTTATATATGATCATTTTTTCAAATTTTATATTAAATATAGAAAAAAAATAGTTTTTGTGCTTAAATAATTAAAATATCATGAGTGAGTAACCATAGAGGTAAATGGGTTATTTTTTTAACAAATCATTTAAAATGTAGAAATGTGGCAGAAACCTATCTCTATTCCACTCAATTATTTATCTATTTTGGATTCATTAGGAATAATGATGACTTCTTATTATTTAATAGTTATGAGTATTTAGAGGAATACATCTCCTCGAATCATATAAAATAAAACCCCCTCTCCTCACCATTATTCACATCCAGAACCCATCATCTAATCCACTTATTAACAAACTCCCTCCCTTAATTTAATCCCAAATTCCTATAATCCTTTTTTTGATACAAAATACAGTATAGTAATAATTTATCTATAATTCTATTTAAGTTGTTTGAAGAATAGGTAATGTTTTTAACCGATCTTCTTTGTTTTCTTTATTCTTCCACATCATTAAAAAATTACCCAAGAGTAATCAAGTAATAAAATCAGTATGTTAAATATAATATGGTATTATAATATTAATTACATACAGATTATCAATCTTCACTTCCATAAAATGTGAAATGAAACCATGGATCAAGTGTAAGATGGAATATCGCATCGTGGACTGATGTAATACGTTTTCCTTCAACGAATCTAATGAGAGATTATGATTATTGATTTAATATATTTATACATTATTACTAATAGTTTTATAATTATATGATATTAATATGTCAAATTATTTATTTCCAAACAATCCAGTAGAAATGATAATGTCGTTCTAGGGTTCTGTGAAATACCACCTTGTGAAGCAATGTCATTCTTTTTTTAATTCAACACCAGATGAATGATATATGTAGTTTAATTATATAAATAATATTATATTAATAATATAATTATCTTTATATAATGTTAATGTTACATTTAAGTTATTTCCACCTTGATTTTCATAAAATTTAATCATTACTCATGCGTGTGGATGGCTTACTGTCTCCTTGGTTTTAAGGTAGATTTTTTTCCTAATCATGAATCACTTTTGATTTTAAATGTATTATTGTTTTATGAAAACATTAATTTTTTTGGATTATTATTTTATATATTATAAATTAATAATCTATTTGACCATATTGAAATTTTCTATTGTTATATTTGACACATGATGCGACCATTGTCGATACATTTTATTAGATCCTAAAAAGAAGTAGTTTATTATCAGATGAAAATATATAAAATTGAAGATATAATAATATAAAAATTGATTCAAAATAATGTAAAAAATAACTTAATTATATAATTCTGGATGATAAAGAACACATGTGACGAATTTGGCCCAAAATAAGGTATCTCTCTAAACCACCCTTTCACTGGGTTATGACAATTCTCACTCAGACTCAAATTATCTCCCTTTAATGTTATGGTATAAAAATACATTATGTATATATTTTTCTCACATGTATACCATGGTTATTATCAATTCCATTAATTAGGCCATACATTCCTTATGTTCATTTCTCAAAATCCTTTATTTTAATGTTTCCTTTGGTTATGATATGATACATTATTATGAAAGCCATTTTACATCCACATGTAATTATTTTGTTATACATTAAGATTTAATTTAGTTATGATGCACACATAGATCAAGAACATGTTATTATAGATCATACCTGATATCACTCTAATTAATTCGGTAATATAATAGTCTCATGATACATTATGGATGATATTAGGATATAAACATAATCAATTATGGGATATTCCCACAAATTGATATGTTCTATGTAGTTATCCTTGACTCATGATTAGGAAATGTTATGTTTTGTTGAAAAATATTTGTTGAGACTAAATTTACCATACATGTATGTGGTCTTTGTAGTACAAGTAGGGGTCGAATTCACAGGGACCGAATAATAAACCGAGAGACACTATGATTTTGGAATGATTTGGCTGTGGAGTGGCTAACTATTTGGATTGATTTGATTTTAATAACTACTGATTTAAACTAAAGAAAATAAATTAAAATATACAATCACTTAGTCTAAAACAACTAATGGAGATGAGTTAATCCTAAGTTGTTACTAGGGTTAGATTGGATGCATTTATTTTCTTATAACATTCATTTCACTACTTCAAGATTTATCAAAAAATTGATATAATTCGTCAACATAATTTAGCAATTTAATCCCTAAACCATTCCAAGTCTAATCGCCAATGAAATTAGAGGATCAATTTAATGATCACTCCAAGGAATTGGATCGTACTGGCACTTGAAATGTGTCATTGTTAAAGATGGTGAAGTTAAAGAAGAAAATAATCATCAAATAGAAATCTTAAATTAATAAAGTGATTACATAATTTTAGATCATAAAATAACATTCAATATGTTCCATGAAACTCTCTAGGACCAAACCATAAGGTTTTAGTCCTCAATTTATACTATTCAATAAATGGAAGCGGGAAGTCGACGTAAAGAAGCAGGATTGGAGAAGCAAAATAAAAAAATGAAACGATCACTCCACTGTTGTATGAATAAATTCACAAGTGATGGTGTGGAAAAGATAACACCATGGGGAAATGGTATCAATGTGAAAATTATAAGAACATATAAATAGTATAAGATTATCTTTTATTGAAAACTATGGTGATTCAATCAACTTACATGAAAAAGAAGAACGTTACAAAGGAAACTTGGCATAACAACAATACAATAAAAGTAAAGCACCAAGGATCCCTAAATCCTCCTCCACTACTGACATAAATATGAAAAAATGAATCCTTTTTCGCACCCCCAACATCCCATGTGCCATTATTTAATTTTTTGTGGGAAGGGGGGTGGAACATTACTGTAGAGATACTTTTCCACTTCTTGACCCGAAGTTGCAGCCTGGTTGCATCCACCGGAAAGACGTGCCTAACAGACCTTCTATAAGGCCGAATTTGAGTGGTCCCTAGAATATTTAAATCAAGCCCCGGATGTCCCCTAACATCTTGGAATTTTTCAGCCCAAAATAATAATCCGTTCGAGAGATATGATATAAATAGTGGGCTGTTATTTTGGGCCACAGAATCTGGCCCAGAATTAAATCTTCATCTTGAGCCACCTTAATTATCACCATTTAGGACGAATTAGCCCATTCACCAACAGGATTATTTGTTTCTATATATTTCTTCTAGACCTCCTTGAATTTTGGGATTAATTGGGCCGGTATTGTGGGCCCCACATTCCCATAAGTGGGATGATATCCTATCTTCCTTCTCCAGAATTGTTTCCTTTAATCGCCAAATATCCCCATCATCATTTTTGAATCCTCCATTGATCCCTGAATGAAAAATGTTTATATTTATTTTTATATCCATTTCCCAAAATAACAAATTATAATATGGATAATTAAATTCTTTTAAACCATATGAATCATTGAGCCTAAATTGGTGCATATTAGGCATGATGTGCACAAATAATGAGAATGGATGTTCAAAATTAAAATCCACTAACTCAGGCCCATAAGATCAAAAATGAACATTTAATACCATTAAAATGTAATCAAAATATGTGTTTTTTGGGCTAATCACAACCCCAACATGAGTTTTTTCTAGTCCCGAGAAAAATGTATCTCACAAAAATGAAATTCGAATGACCATTTCCATAACCATTTTAATACACATTTCTCACCCAAAGATATCATACCAAAAAATTATGAAATCCATCAATATAATTTAAAATAAGCTATTTCCAAAGGCATATCTTAAGCCCAAGCCCATTCATCAATTCAAATTCATCGCCATATTTCATCCAAATTCAATTAAGCATGATGAAGTGTTGGGCATCACAATAGACAGGGGGTTCATTTTCATTCGAGGGAGAAAAGGTGGAAGCGCTAGGAGAAATCAAATTCTAATAATAAGATGAGTACTCATTTTTTTATTTGATTTGTTTTTTCTTGGATTTGTTTTTTCAATTTTTCCATGGTAATTAAAATTGAACTCAATCGAGTCAACCCATGTAGGAAGAATTTGCTAATGACTCCAAGGATCAATGACCTTAGGGCACCAAGTGAAGCTCACATACTCGGACATCATCTATAGTTAACTCAAGCAAAATAAAATTCATATTAACACAAGTAGAGATAAAATGACCAACTCTAGGCAAGAAAACTATGGATTCATGATCCCCAACTGCTGAAAGCCACACATTAGGTCAATTCATTGCTCTACATGCAATTGATTTTTCTGAATACTCATATTAAAATTAAAACAATCGCCAATCCTATGCTATTTTTTATGGGTCCCCAAGAAGTCAAACAAAAATCCCACAATCTAGAGGAAGTGCATTGTTTTTTTTTCAAATAATTGGATGAAAACATAAACGGTCAAAAATCACATTGGAAAACCGCACTTTCCAATATCTATGCACATGACCATAATCATGCATTAAAATCAGAATGAAGTCATGAAAAATTATTTGATATCCAATTTCAGAGTTTGGAATGTGTGTTATCATGTTCATGGTTAATGACATTTTTACTTCCACACATTTTCATCTCACCCCAACTTAGAATAACAATGTCCCCTATGTTTAAAGAATTGAAACATAGAAGGGGTAGGATAGAAGTTCAACGAAGACATTGAAAATGAAAATTATGGAATGAAGTCACCTGGTGGTTGATGTTGAAAATGCATTCCCTTGTTTCCCTTCAGTTATGGTTTGTTTCCCAATGGCTTGGACGATTGTGACCAGCTTTTCCAAATGACCTATGAGATGCCTTTAATTTTTTTTAATATAATTTTTTTTTTGTATTTTTTTAAACTAAAAAAACATAAAAATAACATAAACTGATGATACATTGTCATCTATTAAATTTCATGTCAGGTATTATTCAGGGATCACAACGCGTGACATAGATAAATATGTTGCTCCCCTTTTATACCCATCCTTACTCATAAAATAAGAACATGTCAAAAATCAATTTTTTATAAATACCTACAAAAACATAAAATAAAATAAAATAAACTGATGATACATTGTCTTCTTTTTATATTCTGGTAAGGTATTACTCAAGGATCACACCGCCTGACACGGATGAATACGGTGCTCCCCTTTCATACCCATCCTTACTCATAAAATACGAATATGTCAACAATCTATATTTTTTAATAAAAATAACAAAATGAAGAAGGCAAAAGATGATTCACAATGATTAGAAACATGAAAACCAAGGGTTGCCTCCCGAGCAACGCTTAATTTAACGTCTTTATCTCGACTTGAACGCCCCATCTTAGCCAATTCCAACATTAAAATTTTTAATGAACTCATCTTTATCCACTTCAACGTGATTGAGAATGTGTATCCCTTGTGGTTGGAAAGAAGATTTTTAATTTGATTCATGAAAAATTATATTTTCTAAAATTAATGAGAAAATCCAAGGAATATCAGAAATTGTTGGCCTTTCTTCTTCTGTAGTCATTCCTAATAAATCAAAGATCAATATCCCTTTTGGGTTTCATGAGTTTAATGAAGCAAACCCCCAAGATCATTACTAACAAAATTATAGTGTACTCGAGTGGGGATGGAAGGAAAATGAATTTGAGATCGGTTTGGATAGGACATTTAGACACAGGTTGAGAATTTGAATCCAACTCAGTTACATTTTCAAAATTTCTTTAAAAAATTGTTGCATTTTGAACAGAAGATTCAACCAAAAAATTGGAAATAATAGTATTAGTAATGTTCATGGACTCAATGTTTTTCATTTCTATTAGTGGTTCAGTGATTGGTGTTTTGGAAAAATCATCAACATAGTTGCACTTAGGAGACTCAATCCAAGGTGTCAAATTCCCCTCTTGTGAATAAATGAAATAAATTTCTTCCTGACATAAAGACCCTTAAAAAATTTCATTATTCACTTCCTCTACCCCAAATCGAAAGGTCAGTTCTTCAATTAATTCATGAGAGGTTTGTGGGAAACTAGACACTCCACATAAGGTTTTGGAAGGTACAATTGGTGTAGGGATGAGTTCCTTAGAAGTATTAATGAATTGTAGTTCTAATCTCAAAGACGATACATCAGAACTGGTTATATAAATTTGATTAAACAATTTTTCAAGAAATTATTGAGGAACAGATAGGATGGGATGTATAACATTACAGACTTCACTAAGATTAGACTCTTCAATCATCCTTGAGAGGGCAGGAAATTGGTCATTTAAGTATTCATTATCCAATTGATTATATGTCTCATCAGGCGTGGGGTAATTAATCAAGGGTTGGTCAAAGAAATTTTCTAATTTAGGGCTTCCCAATATTAATTTTCCATTTCATTCCAGCATGTGTTTGTGACATTATAATTTGGAATATTTTCCATTGGAGAAGATAGAATGTTGGATTCTAGATTCTCAAGACACACACAAACAGAAAGGGGTAATGATAAGAGATATGGGGGTGAGAATAGAGAACGTGGGGTGAGAAAAGGATGATGTGTGTCAAGGTACATTCATGGGTCCCCAGAAATGGTGCCAAAATTTGGTTGCGCCCAAATTTACCCTAGAGGTATGCAGTCATTGTAGTACAGGTAGGGGTTGAATCCACAAGGAATAAAGAAGAAACCGAGAGACACTCTGATTTTAGAATGATTTGTTTGTGGAGTGGCCAACTATTTGGATTGATTTTATTTTAATAACTTCTGATTTAATCTAAAGAAAATAAATTAAAACATACAATTACTTAGTCTAAAACAATTAATGGATGCATTTATTTTCTTATAACATTCGTTTCACTAATTCAAGATTTATCCAAAAGAATGATATAATTTCTCAGTATAATTCACCAATTTAATCCCTACAACATTAAAAGTCTAATAACCAATGCACTTATAGGATCAATTTAATGATCAATCCAAGGAATTGGATCGTACTGGCACTTGAAATGTGTCATTGTTAAAGTTGGCGTAGATGAAGATGAAAATAATCATTAAATGGAAATATTAAATTAATGAAATGATTACAGAATTTTATATCATAAAATGACATCCAATCTGCCCCATGAAACTCCCTAGGGCCATACCATAAGGGTTTATCCCTCCATTTATGCTATTAAATAAATGGAATCATGAAGTCGACTTAAAGAAGCTGGATTGGAGAAGAAATATAAAACAATGAAACGATCACTCCATCGTTGTGTGAATAAATTCACAGGTGCTGGTGTAAACACGATCACACCTTGGGTAAACGTTATCAATGAGAAAAGGAGAAGAAAATTAAAATATCGGAATAAGAACTTTTATTGAAAACTATAGTGATTCAAACAACTTACTCGCAAAAGAAGAACGTTGCAAAGGCTATTTGGCTTAACAACATTACAATGAAAACAAAGCACCAAGGATCCCTAAATCCTCCACCACTACTGCCTTAAATAAAAATAAATTAAGCCTTGGTCGAGCCCCCAACATCCCATATTACTTTAATTAATTGTGTTGGGGAATGGAGGGTGGAACATTAGTGTTGAGAGACTTTTCCACTTCTTGCCCTGAAGTTGCAGCCATCTTGCATCCACCGGAAAGATGAACCTAATGGACATTCAATAAAGCCTAATTTCAGTGGTCCCTAGAAAACATAAATGAAACCCCCGATGTCCCCTAACATCCTGTAAATTTTCATCCAAGAATAATAATCCGTTAGAGAGATATGATATAAATAGTGGGCTCTTTATCTGGGCCGCGTAATCGGGCCCAGAATTAAATCTTCATCTTGGGCCTCCTTAATCCCCACCATTAAGGACGAATTAGAACATTCACCAGTAGGATTATTTATTCCTCTATATTTCTTATACCCTCCCATGAATTTTGGGCTTCATTGGGCCGGTATTGGGGGACTCACAATCCCATCAATGGGATGATATCTAATCTTCATTCTCCAGAATTGATTCCTTTCATCGCCAAATATCCCCATCATCCTTTATGAATCCTCCATTGATCCCTGAATGAAAAATGTTCATATTTTTTTTATATCCCTTTCCAAAAATATAAAATTAAAATATGGATAATTACATTCATTGAAATCAGATGAAACATTGGGCCAAAATTGGTGCATATTAGGCATGAAGTGCACAAATGATGAGAATGGATGTTCAAAATTAAAATCCACTAACTCATGCCCATAAGATCAAAAATGAACATTTAATACCCTTAATATTTAATCAATGTATGTGTTTTTATTGGCTAATAAAATATCTTATATTACCATTATATTATGTTACCATGTTATTTATGTTATTATTTCCTATGTTTAGTCATGAACATTCTCTTTTAAATATCATGTTATAACTTTTACTAAGATGTTATGTTTATTTACCATGTTTATTCCATTTCTGGGATTTTCAGATCATCAATTTATTTATGTATTCCCTATATTATTCTATATAGTTTTAATAAATAAAATGGATTTACAATCTCATTATAGGGAATATATTTATTATTTAATGTTTAAATTTCATTTTTTGTATAATGAATCTAGTTTTCCAAATAAATTTGTCCATTAGGATCCCTTTGTTACATTTATAGATATTTATGATTAAAAATCATCCAATAAAATTTATAAAATTTACTCTCTCACTACAGTTTTTATAACAGAGAATTACTCATTAAAATTTGGAAACATGGATGGGATAAAAATAGTGATAACCCAATGTATAATCCTATGGATAATTTTATGTAATATAAATTATCCTATAATATTGGTGATGGATTGAGTTGGTGGTTTATAATAAATTAACACCCTATATAGATACCATAAGTGGATTTTGATGTTTCATAATTTTGCTTATGGTTAATATCTCTAAAATGGAATATTTATATGGACACATTTATTACCTAGTCCATAAAAACATGCATTGTTTTTCACCTTGTTTGACACTCTTGGTCATTAGGATTTAAAAACTAAAAAACCGTTAAAAATAATTATGAAGGACATGAAAAAAAAATTATGTAATAAACATAATAGAGATATTAATAAGTATATCATTGATTCTAATAGAATTAATTGTATATTATGACCTAAAAATGAAAAATAACTTATTCCTCATAGGTTTACAGGTTACCCTTTTATGATTTTTAGTTAATGTATTTTAATCTTATATTAATTATTTTTGTTAATGGTTGTAAATATGAGAAAATGTTACAATAGCCAAGATGATAGTCCATGTTCCTATTTTCCCGAATATATACATTATATTATAGGAGAGAGGTATGATATATTCGTGGACGTACTGACTCACCAAGTTAATCTTATGAATAATAACATGAATATTGTCAAATTGTATACTCCTCCTAGTAAATATGAATTTTTAGTCATGAAATTTATGTTAAAAATCCTCTTATTTTTATTAGATATTATTTTCCATCATCATTTTATAATAGATTAAATCCATTTAGTATATATAATTTGTTCGCTAATTCTCAGAGAAAATATATAATTTTTTATTGTTTATCACATTAAGGGAGAAGTCGATTTGCAGTGGCCACTAATCATGAATAAAATTTGAAATGTGATATTGATTCCATGGAAAGGGAATAATTTCATAAAATATTTTATCATGAAATATTTTCCTTAAACACTCCATCTAAAAATTAATATATAGTTATTTGGTCTAAATTTAATGTAATATGATTCTATCATGATTTGTGAGGAAAACCACATAAGGCATGCATGGTACACCTACAACATTGTCATCCACACCAAAAGAAAGGTTGACACTTATTTTGTGAGTTAAATCTGATTCCATGAAATTAATTGTCTATTTAGGACATTGAAAACAATGAATACATTTAGTCCCACAATATAGAGACGAATATTTCAGACTCCTAGTGGTCTCATACATCCAGACACACAAAAATTTAAAATGAAGTTTTCTTCAAGATTATTTGTAGATAAATCCCTTTGGGGAATTGAAAACCCAACACCCCACTTGTCAAAAGTGAGGGAAGACACATCACGTAAACTATCTATCACAAATCAGGTGACACATTAAATGTGTAAAGGTGGGGAATTACTATAATATGTGATGGAGGTTAATGAATAAACCCACTAATGTGGATTAATAAAATATTGTTCCAACCCACACTCATCATGCAGTGTAGTATTACAATTGTGAGGAATATAGTGATTATGCAACAAATTCCATAATCCAATGGGATTTTACAAAGAATATATGATATCAACCTATATGTCCAATATAGAATGGATGAGAATATTATATCACATCAGATTCAGTGGATCCAAAACATGGTATGGTGATAGGTTTGATAGTTATTAATTCAATGATATTGAACGAACTATTTTATTAAAATTCAAAACATTATTTTATATATTTATAAATTATTGGAACTATAAAAAAGCCCCTCAAAATGGGGGTTGATCTATCTTTGAGGTAACACAACACAGAGATTGTTTCTTCTTAATTATATAACTCCTTGTTGGTCATTATTTGTGGAAGTAGTCTTCCAATAAATATCATATTACTTCCCTTCAGGGAGTTTTATTCTATTTCGGGAATGGATTGTATATCCTTTTACATAGAATAAATAAACATTTGAGAGAGGGATATCACTCTCCACATCTAATATCACCCTCTTGTATTAAATAAGTGTTTGGAGGAGTAAGGTTATACCATGGAAACATTTATTTATGAATGGATATTACAAAATTTTGAGTAAGTATATCTATCACAAATTATTAAAACAATGGAGATAACCATTCATGGAGACATTCCATGTCATGTTGGATTATAATGATATATTCCCTTAAGAGATTCATAGTATTCATCCTGATATAGATGTTGAATTCCCAATAAAACATATTATTGGATCTCTATACATATTCAATAATCTTTAATGAATATTCACAATTGAGTTAGAAGATATGAATTAGTTGTTATAAGAGAATCTAGAAAAGGTTTTTATATAACCTTGTACTTAACAGTGGGGTGTGCAAGTCCTATTTATCAAGAATAAGGATGGGTCAAAGAACGTCAATATTTATTATCACATAATCAAAAATATCATATCATAGAAAAATAACTCCATTCCAATGGATTGATGAATTTTTTGATCAACTATGCATATCCCAGAAAATAACTATAGAGGACCTTTGATTAGGATTCCACTAACTAAGGGTGATGAAATTGGACATTGCAAAAAAATCATTTCGAATAATTAATGGACACTATGATTACATAATGATTCATTTTGTACTGACTAATAATCAAGGAATATATATTAAAATAATGAATATAGACTTTATATATTACCTAAAATGGTTTGTGGTGGTCTTTAAAGATGATATTTTGATTTACTCAAAATGAATGGATAGTGATGAAGATCATTTGAATATTATACTAAGGGATATGAGAAAGTGGAATCTAAATTAAATTTACTATAAATGTCAGTTCATGATAAAAAAGGCACCATTCTTGGTTAATATTATTACTATGAAAGGAATTTATTAATACCCTTATAAGACAAAGGAAACTAATAACTAGACTAGACCAGTATATATAATGAGGATCCTTTTTTTATTATTTTATCTTGGTATTATTTATGATTTGTGAACATATCATGCTTGTAATTCCCTCTAACAAAGGGAAAAAAATGGGAATAATTTTTTTTTGAACTAGTGAATGAAAAGAGAGATTTCAATAGTTAAAAAAGAGGTGTATAACCTCACAATCCTTCACACCTACCTCATGTGAGGAAATTATTGTGGAATATTTTAATTTTCCAATTATGGTTTTGGGTTGTGTATTATTTCATAATCATAATGTGTTCAAATAAACCTCAATGTAGTTAATGTATTATGAGTAGATATATCCCACGAATGATATAGAGTTGGTTGTAGTGATTGTTGAATTAAAGATCTGGAACCATTATCTCCAT
This sequence comes from Viscum album, assembly GCA_963277665.1. NCBI lineage: Eukaryota > Viridiplantae > Streptophyta > Magnoliopsida > Santalales > Viscaceae > Viscum > Viscum album. The sequence continues at coordinate 1,948,886,142 of OY728136.1, read as the reverse complement.
GGGGAGAAGTATGAAACATATACGGATCACTAGATCCCCAAATATATATTCAACTAAAAACAGCTTAACACATGGTAGTGAAGATAGTTTGAGCATATCAAGGACACCAACTACTCAATTCTTTAATATCATATTTCTAAATAAAAATTGGTACATCCACTAAATTGAATGTATCTAAATTATTTTTGAATGATGATAATTGAGAAAAGTCTAATATTCATAGATTTTCAACGAATTTATATTGGAATAGTAAAAGGATCATATACATACATTGTATAAAAATACATGGACCATCCATTCTTGAGAAGATCAGGGAGGCTAAGAGAAATTATGTGGTTATATAGAAATGAAATTTAAATACTCTAGACATTGAAATATATAAATATGGAGTTATAAGGTTTATAAATTAGAAAATATTCCCATCAAAACCTGACCTGAAGAGGAATCTTCTAGATGATACACATTTCTCATAATTCTCTATTCATCTTTGAGGAACTAATATCTATATACACCTATAGAAACACTTTGTAGGATAATGTGAAGAAAAATATTGCTAATTTATATCTTGATACATGGTATAAAAAAAATCAAGGATGAAATACATATGTATATGGGTTTAATAAACCTTTTCACAAACCACTATGTAAATGGGAATACATAACCATGGTTTTTATTATAGGATTCCATGATACACTTGAAAAAAATAATACCATCTTGGTGGTAGTCGATTTTATTAGAAACTCAGAACATTTATTTCTAACATGGAAGATTTATCTCTTGACTGAATATTAATGTTATACATAAGGTCTATTGTAATATTTAATGGAGTGCCACAAACTATTGTGTCTAATCCAGATATTATGTTTACTTTATGGTTTTGAATAAGCCTTCATCAAGAATTGGATATAGAACTCAGTCTCAGTAATACTTATCTCCAAAAAATGGATGGTTAGAATGAGAGAACCATCTAAAAACTACAGTATAAACTGATATATTATTAAATATCATTCAAGGTTGTTTGGATCAACAAATTCTCCCATAGATACTATTCTAGCATTCAAATAGGTCCATTAGAAAATCTATGTGGGAAGTAGTTTCAAACTCCAACATGCTGGGATGAATATGTAGAGAATAATCTAATCATACATAACCTTTTTAGGAGAAGATAAATATGTTTCAAAAAATTCAAATTCATATGAAATCCACACAAACATGATATAAATGTTATGAAAAAAATCATATAAGATTCATGGAGTGTGAGGTTATTGAAAAGGTGTTCCTACATATGTCACCATGGAAGAAATTCATGTTGTTTTAGAAGAAGATAATGATTATTAATAAATACAATTTCATAATTGATATCATTGATCATGTTAGAGGATTATCTAATTAAATTTCACTAACAAATAACATATCTCAAGTACATGGAGTATTTCATGTATCCCAATTGAGTGAGCATGTACCATACCCCATCACATGTATTGAATGATTGGATGGATCCATTAAATAATGACCTTTCCTATAAAGACAATCCCATGATTATAACAGATAGTAGTGAAATTTTTCATCTATATAAGACATCCCTCACAGTAAATGTTTTTTTGAAGAAACAACATGTTTTTTGATGAATCATTATCATCGGTAATTTTGATGAAGAATATGTACCCTTAACTATTTGGACATTAGAATGTAATATTTATTTTATATGGTGATATTTCATAATGGGGGGAGAATACAACACTCTGGTTTTTTGATGGTGATAAATATGTTCGATCATGTATGCGACACATAACACTGAAACAAAAAGATCCATTATTATTTAAATACAACTTTTATAACCTAGAAATTAAATTGGAATGTATAAATAGGATTCCCTATAATATAATTTATATATAAATGTTCTAGAAAAATCATCAATTTTTTGTAAATAACCTCCCAATTATTGATAAATATATTTTATATAGAAAAATCCACTTCAAAAATAATTTTTATTTATTTTTGTGAGAAATAATTACAAAAATAATTAAATTTTAAAAACACTATTTTATAAAATGTATATAATTTTTCAAATAAAATCCTAAATATTAACTTAGATTGAAATTTTGGGAATTTTTGTAAAATATGGTTTTTATGGAATAGCGAAAAATATATGTTTTGGTAAAACTATTAATTATTTTTAATAAATTAAGTAATTTGAATATCACATTATCTATTAAAATTTATTTAAATTTATCATAAGTATTATTTAGTTAAATTTTATCAAATTAATATCATTTAAATAAAAATTATACTGAATTTTAATATAAGACAATTTTTTCTCTAAAGCAATTATTTTTGAAATCTATTTTGAAGTGCAATTTTTTTTCAATTTTAACTAATTAAAATAAAAATTAATTATAAATAAAAGATATTATATTAATATTATATGTATTAATGGTTTCATAATTTTTTAATTATTGATACATGTCATGTATATATTTTAAGGTCATGTTAAAATTAAAAAATGCATTTCCTTAAGAATTATTCTTCTGACACATCTAAGTGTTAATTTATAAATTATATTATAACTATATTCTTTTTGAATTCTAAATAAAGGTTCTCATATTTATAATAATAATAAATTAAAATATATAAGAATGTAAAATTATTTTTTGGACATAATTAAACATAAGAATAGAAAAAGAAAATATTTTTATTTTAAAAAAATAAGTTTGTATAACTGAGTAACCTCTGAGGCATAGTAGAAAACATGTTAAAAACATGTTTATTCATAATTATATATGTTTTTATAATCCATATATCTCATATAATTTTTTATTATTCAATTAATGGGGCACATGGTGTGATATTCAATTAACATTATTTAATAGTTTGAGTATTTACAAAAATACCTCTCATCCTTCCTTATAAATGTGCACCCGATCTCCTCTCCTTTCCACACATCAAACCCCATTGGTTTAGAAAATAACTACCAAAAAACCATCCTTAATTCTCCCTCCATGTCATTTAATCCCTTTTTATCATATATAAAATAAGGTAAGAATTCAGATATAATCCTAGAGAGGTGGACCGAAGAAGAAGTAATGATCTTTACCGAGAATCATTGTTTTATTTATTCAATCACCTCCTAATAATGTTACCAAAGAATGGTGATTTAAAAAAATAAGTATCTTCCATATTATATGATTTTATTTTGTTTTTTTAATTCCCTATATCCATATCTACATTCATTAAATCGGGAAAACCATTGATCATGTGTACAATGGACTACCACCTCAAGAACAGATGTAATTAGTTTCTAATCATTGCATGTGATGGATACTAAAAATGATGGATTACATTTTTATATATGATATTAATTAAATATTAATCATTATTTATAATTCCTATATTATATAATTTCATACATTACCATCCATTGAATATGATAAAATCATTCATCTTTTTGATGGACTATCACTTCGCAAAGCGAGGTGGTCAGTTTTACTATTACTTTTAAATATGAATGCTAAATGAAAGTGTATTTAAAGAAATATTATATTTTTTATAATATGATTATATTTATATAAATATACAATAAATCTTATCTTATTTATATTGTTATTATTGGAAAATGGAAACGTTACTCATGAATATCTACGACTAACCATTTCTATAATTATATTGAATTCAATATTTCATAACCATCCTTCATGAATGATTTTAAAAGTAAAATTGATGTATCAAAATGAAAATTATGTTATCATTATTGTATTAGAGATTTTGAATTATTAATATCAATGACCTTATTCATATTGGAAACATGAGTGAAACATCTTTGAGACATCCATATTGAACATAAATGAATATGTAATTGTATTTTACATGATTATATATATAATGAAAGGAATAATAAATATGAAAAAATATTGATCATGTAACTAATTAACATATATTAGTTATTTAGGGAGATAAATAATGCATGTGGGGAATCAGGCACGAGGTAAGGGATCACTCTAAATAACCCTTTCCTTAGAGTTTTCACCATTCTCTCTCTAACAATTTATCACTCCATATTTATTTCGAATAGATATATATTCTATAAATATTTATCTCAAATTTATAGCTATATTATTCTCCCTTCATTTGATTTGTTAATATTTTCCTTTTTTTATTTTTCAAATGCCTTCATTATGAATTTTCCATGGATTATGATATGAGAAAATATTATTAAACACATTTTATTTCAGTGGTAAATTATTATTTTATAACTTATTATTCAATTCATTTATGTAGAAAACATAGGTCATGAACATGTTAGGAGGGTGGGACCATAAATCATTCCAATGAATTGGGTAATAATATAGTCTAATAAGATGTATTGTATGGGATTAGGGAGTAATCCTAGCCCATTGGTGAATTTTTTTTAATATGTCATATTATCTAGGAAGTCAGCCTTTAATATGTTTATGTCACATTATATAGTACTTCCATATTTTCATAATTACCTCGATCATCTAATACCATTTTACTTGTAGTATGATTCCATTTTATTACACATGTGCCTTCTCTTTATGATTTCATGTTATTCCTTTAAATCACATGTTATGTATCTTTTTCATGTTTAATCCCTTAATTCCATTTTTATGTATTCCCTCAATAATCAAATTCATTTTTAGTAACTCAAGTGGACATAGTATATAATTATTGAGAATATATTGAATATTTCATATTTTAACTTCATTTTATTTATTATGAGCCTATATTCTGTATACTATATTCAATTACGATCCTAGTGTGGTATAAATGTATATTTATGTCTAAAAACATGCAAGAATATGTGTAAAAGGATTAGGTAACTATTTTAATTTATTGGATATAAAATCTAGTTTCCTAATTTAAAATACATTTTTACCCATACGTTGAAGCTATTTACCCATCAATGGCTTAGACATCACTCTAATCCTTACACAACCATTATATAAAGGGTGTTTCCCTCACATAGTGTCTCTAAAACACACTTTACACATATTTAACTACATAAAATCATTTATATGGGTAATTTTTATTATAAAATATCTTTTTCACATAAAAATAAAAATATATTTTAACTCAAATATGGATTAGTAAATAACTTAAAAATTAGAATATTGAAATACTATACCTACAACATCACCTTTGTGTTTTGATTCATGGTGATAGAAATGTAGGGATTGAAATGGAAAAATAGGTATATTACGATCATAAATTGGTTAGGTATGACAGTTTTCATGATAGAATATTTAAATTGATGCATGTATAACAGTGGAAAAAATACTTTATGAGATGATAAGATGTTGAAATTGATTTTTTTCATGTAATAAATTTTTGTGAAGTTTGTAAAAGGATTTTTGTAATGGTTTTAACAGTTTCTTTTTTATATTTATCCAATTTAATTATTCATTAAGTAAAAAATATATTTAAAATTAAAAAATGTTCTTTAATGTTTTGTTTATATATATTTTAATAAAATAGGGGTTTTGTATAAATTGTAAATGATGATTGAATAATGGTGTGTGGATTCCCCAATAGTTAAATTGATATTATTGTTTTTTTAATGGACTCAATAAAAATGATGGCCTTATCCATGTATTGTATTTAATAGTAAATTAATTATATTTTAATTGACTATATAATATTTTTAAACAAAATTGTTGGTTTATATTATTTTAAAAAGTGTTCAAAGACATGTGTTTTGTGATATCTGAAATGGAATAGAATTTAAGGCCATGTTATGTTCCAAAAGGACCATTATGAACATATTAAATGATGGAATGCTTTATGTTCCAAAATGATGCTCTAGGATCTGGTAGTGTAAATTACAATTCTGGTTATAAACTTATGTTCTAGGAAAATTTATAGTATACTATATATATTAGGGAAAGGCTAACCCTCTAGGATGTAATTGTGTTATATAAGGTTTATGGGTAGACTAATTAATTGTTTACTGAGAGTGTCTTATGTAGTTTATAATATTAGAAACCCAATATTTTAGATAATATATATATATATCATCATATTGTTTGTGTCTTATATGACTATATTTGGTTGACGTATGTTCGTTTAGTTCTAGTTTCACTTTTAGTATCTAGGGAAACATTTAATTAATAAATAATTCTAAAAATAAATATTTTATATATTTTTTATTGAACAATTATATATTTGGATACAAATATATCTAGAAATTTTATTTATTTTGTACCCATTCATGTTATCATATTGAGTTTTACTCACATACTTATCTAGTATCCAAGGAAATTTGCTGCCTAGACCAATATCTCAAGTGTCATAGGTACTGGTTGGGTTACAGTCCAATATGATTTTGATGATCGATATAAGTATCTCGAGAGGGATTTGAGAATGGGTTTGGTGAAAGGGTTATATATATGGTTAATCCTCTAATTAATTTATTTTTTTCATTTATACTATCATTAAATGTTTCTATAACTAGCCACATGGGAGGCTTATTGTATATATGAAATGGTAGTCTAGGCCTTTACTACATTTCCAATGATGGTTGGTTGTGTATATATTTATCAACTTCCTCATTTAGTTTATTTTGTAATGTTTAATAATTTTTTATTCATCTATTACTTCAAATATTAATACGTGTTTCATTGTATCCACATGGTGCCTCCCTAGACCCTCTATACATGTTAGCATCCTCAAACATACGAGGTATAACACCTTAACTATTCTGGGAAACCAGTTATGTTATAGTTCATATAGTGAACCATGGTAGGTTCGTGAATTTGGTCATTAAAAATTTAATGGGTATTTTTCAACTACATTTAGTCTATGTCTTTCTCCTATTCAATTTTCTTTTTCAGAGAATCATGTATAACATTTTAATAATGAAATTTTATTTACATAGTACAAACATGTTTTTTCATGATCAAATATATTCTTTTGTATCTCTTCCAAATACATATTGTTTATTATTTATCCTTATAACCTCATTCATATAGGCTAACTTTAGGATTCATTTATACATAAGATTATTATTATTTTGCTGTGTAATTTTAATTTTCAAAAAGGACATTCTTGTTCATTAAGGATTAAATAGTGGCCATGAATCTTATTAATTTTTCAGGTAATTCCTATTTCATACCATGTTTATTAAATTATCTATTTTAAATGAAAATATCGACACCACCATCATATCACTATATAAAAAGTGAGGTTTTATTCTCGTGTTTATACAGGGAACATATTTGTTGAATGTTACAAATTTTTAATTTTTTAGAAATGGATAAAACCTGACCATTATAATAAAATAATCATACTTCCATAATAATGTATTACATTTTCCACATAGAATGTTTTTTAAAAACTATCCTACACAATTAGAGGATTTACCAGATAAACACCACTTGAATAAATGAACAGCTTGATTAAAATATATTTTTTAATAAAATAAATTGGAAGTTTCATTGCATGTATTACACCACAAGGTATGATATCAATATAGATAAATATAATCTATATGATTTTAATAATCTATATTACTTATACGAAATCAAGAATTTATATACTTTAAAATTTTATTTAATTTTTTTCACACAACTATTAATTAATAATTTTTTGAATCCACATAAAAATATCATGTTTTCTCTAAAATATTGTTATTTATTAATTAATCCAATGAAGAAAATAATTGATGATAACTTCATCCTTTTTGAAATTTAAAATCACTTTAGTATGTTTTTTTTATAACAAATAATATTATCAGTAATGAAAAATTCCAACCACTTCTACCAATTGACCAATACTAAGGGTAAAATACTTATTCTCTCATATAAATGGAGGTATGTTTTCTCAAATTATCATATAATATAATAATGTTGAATAATATTGATGATATTAAAATTTATAAAAAAAATATATTTTGAGATAACCCAAATAAATCAGAACAAAAATTTGATAATTTGGTTTAGAACAGTTGCATTATTGATATACATGACTATTACAGTAAAATTTTTATTACCAATCTCATGGGATGCCATGTCATCATAATTATTTTATAAATTTATATAATGTATTATTAAATTGTATAAAGGGAAAAATCATTGTAATTCTGATTAATTTATTAAAATTATGATTCTAAAAAAACAAGAATTGTTAGACTGAATTTGGTATCCATTTTAAACTAATTCACTATGGTAGGATTACACAGTTGACTACATAATACATATATACGAATAAATAATTTGATCTATTATTCTAAAATGAAATGATTATTTTGACCTTTTACTATCTATATAATATGGATAAATGAGTGTCATCAAAAATATAAATCATGTATTTTATGGAAATTTAGTTTCCATAGAAATTTTGATTTGGAAATTGAAACATATTTATAAAAATGAATTTTAAAAGAAATTATGTTTGTAAAATATTATTCAAAAATATTATTTTTTACATATTTCTATGTCCAAGATAGTTATTTATAAATTTTATAACAATTATTATGATGATAATTTATATTTCAATAATTTTATACTCTAGATCTATATCACTTATCTATATATACTCATTACAAAATAGATTTATGATATATTAATTCTGTATATAGTGTTATAATTTGAATTATGTATTTGAAAAATAATCTTCATCTGATATTTATTCTTTTTAATGATTTTAAACACACAGGTAAATATAAAACATTTTTTACACCATATATACACCCCTTTTTTATAATAGTAAATTTTTCTAAAATTTTTTCTCATATGAAATAGAATAATTTAACTTTAAAATGTTATTTTATTTGTTTCATATAATATAAAATATTATTTAATAAAAAAAATTTTTATTAAAAATTATAGAATGAAAATTTTCATTTTTGGTAAATTAGTTAATAGTATTGATATTTTGTAGATGATGGTTTGTTTAAGCGTTTTTAGTATGTTTGAATAGTTTTTTTGTTTATTTAATTGATTCTCATATATGGTAGCCTAAAAAAACTTATTGTGGTGATAAATGAATACATTCTTGTATAATAAGATTGTGGGTTTCCTAATCCCATATGAGATCACATTACATATTTTAAGACCCTCTTAAATATTTATAACATATTAATTGCATTATTATAAGAAAATATAATTGATACTCTTGTGTGAATGTGATTTATTGAAAAAATTAATTTACAACAAAATTTTATGTTTGATAAGTTCTCAATATTTTCCCCACTGATTAATTATGTTGTTGTTTAAATCCAAATAACTCCACACAAAATAAATTAACACCATCAGGGAAAGGGGGTGGTTTTTTCTGTTTTATATTAGGCCTATTAGAGGGGATTCAATCATATCCATAATAATAAAAATAAAAACCACATAGCTAATTCCGATTTTTTTTTGGAAATTCATACCATTAATGGTATTTTATATGTATGGATGTGGGATCCTTAATAATTATTTTAAAAAATGTTTTCACATTTATTGCCATGTGTTTATTTATTGTTCAATGAAATATTGTATGGAGTGAAGATGTGTAGGGACCCAGGCATGACATAAATGTACATTAAATTTATTTTATAGAATACCTAATATGTGACACATGTAGATTCCCAATGAATGTATTTGTTTAGTGCCTTCAGAAAATTGGGACATCATCTTCTAACATGGTGAATGATATTCTTAATCTACCATAATGATATTCCCATTTTGTATTCCTACGTAAAACCATTATTTATATACAAGGGAATATAAAACATAGAATGAGTGTTATTGGATTCTTATTATGGGTAAACATTGTGAGCATAAAAAAAACCATAAATATTTGAATTTAAAATCATGAACCTAATGTTTAAACATAAAAATCATCAGCAATGACATAAATCATGGTTATACGTAAATCATGGATATTAATGGAATATTAAACATGATAGAATAGCTTTGGAAAAAATATATAATTATGGAAAAAAGAACATATTAGGATTTCAATTATAGACTAGGTATTTCATCCAAGACCATCATCATGGAAAAAGTCCATTACTGAACTAGGTTTACATTCCATTACATCCATGTATTACAAAAAAAGATTTACCTTCCATACCTTTCATGTCTATTTCCTGAGATATAAATCATTACCCAATTCATAGAAAGGACTTATAGGTCCTTCCCATCTCATATTTAAACCATTATTATGTGTTCCACAAAACATAAATCATTCATCATAGAATAACCCATGTAATGAAAATATATTATTGAACATCATCCCATCATAACCTAATCCAAAAAGGATAAATGGACTTCATTAAAACAATTCCACTATTATAATAATCTAATAATTTTAGAAATTGGGATACAATCATATCCCTATGTTATCTTAGATGGAAAATAAATTTGATAAAACACTAGAAATTAATTCTTGATTAAAATATCATTTCTTCTCCAAAAATGTTTTCTTTTCTCAAAATATGGAGAATTTTTAAAATAAATGAATTTATTTGAAAATAAAAATATAATATATCAGAACAATGTTCATGTAAATATGTCTTTATGAGGATGTAAAAACTCATTCATGTAGTATTATTAAAAAAACATTATCCTCTTACTTTTGCCGAAAATGCTCAAAGTACCATGTATGCTAAACAAATGAATGATTCCTTCCATTCCACATAGTAAATGTCTAGGGGTAAAAATGACTTTAAATATACATATATTAATATTAAACAATTTATGAAAACATATTTATAAAAAATTGACACATATGATAAATATATCCATAGTGAAAACATAAGAATAAACAATGTCCAATAAAAAAGATATTGTAAAAGTTATCTATTATCTTAGGTCCAATTTCTTCTATACGTGTTTGAAACTCTTATTTAGCGGGTTAAAACATATTATTAACTTGTAATAAAACCATAATTATATTTATTATATCAAATATGATTCAATTACTTATTTCTATTAACCATTAATTTTTTAATTCCATGTTAATGAAACGTTTTGGGTAATAATTATTATATTTACCATAAATATTTAGAGTTTTTATTAATTAAATTATTACATGTATTGAAGTGCATTGTGTTGCATTTGTTGTCAATGAGGCATGAAGTTGTCTTGGAATGAATGGATGTCATGAATCGTCAAGATGTGAATGTCAAAGGATGTGATGGTGATGGTGGTGAAGGAGAATGGCCATGGTACTTAGAGGAATGTCACTTAGGAGATTCACTAAGTGGCATTGGAGAATATGGTTGAAACATTCTCCATGAAAATCAGAAGATTGATGAGCTGATCTTTAAGTTCATAGAACTTGTATCATGATGATACAATGTCACAACATTGTTTGAAGACCATGCATTGTAGTGAAAATGCATGAGGAGTTGAAAGGAGTTCCATCCACAACTACTAAGTGGATGATGTGCATTAATGAAGTCCATGTACTAACTCTTAGTACATGTGAATCAGAAGAAGATCCAACTTGATCTCTGATTAGATCAATGAAGATTCATTGAAGATTTATATGTGATTCATGAGATTCAGTTAAAGAAGTCCCTCCTAAGTATTGAACACATATGGAAGAGGAGATGAAGAAGATAATTGATGATGAACCGTTTGGAATTCCATTCCTAAGTAATGAATATACGTTGAAGATAATGGAGGAATTTCAAATGAAGAAGAAGAGAGGAAGAAGGCTTGGAGTGGCTTGGAATTTGGCTTATACTCATGGAGGACTTTTTTTTTGACAAAGTCTTATTCTATACTTTGCCAAAAAAATATGGCCAGCCCATGAGCACCTTGTGGGTTCAACCCCAAGGCTCATGTGGGCCTAAGGCGCCACACCCAAGGGGGAACCCGTGGGGCGAGCTCAGGGCGGTAGGGGCGCACCCGCAGACACCACAGAGGCGCTGGGGCACGCCCGGAGGAGCGCAGTCTGCATAGTGGGCGCCAATGGCGCGCCCGAGGTGCATAGTGGGCGCAAGAGCGCGCCCGCGGAGGCAAGAGTGGGCGCAGAGCGCGCCCGCAGGGAGAACACGGTGCGGGGCGGCACCGTGGAGGGAGAGAATTCAATTTAGCTGAGGAAGGGAGCGGCATGTTAATAAGCCGCGAGAAAACCGGGCGAGGATTCGATGTGGGACGCGCAAAATATCCCAGGAGCAAATCTCCGCCGTCCGTCCCATCGCGCGCTTGATCTGCGCCGCACGATCCATCCGCGGCGCCGTGATCTAATCCAGGCCGCCTGATGTATCTCAAACGCCTGATCCGACGGCCGAGAGCTCGTCTCCTTCCTCGAGCTCAAGCCGAAGCCACCCGCGAGCAGCCGCTGAACCAGAGCCTCCCCGACGACCTATTTCGAGTTCCCGGCCACCATTTTCGAAACTGAGACCTCCATTCGACTCGTCTGGCCACACTGAACACAACCATGCACAAAAATAGACTTGCATACGACAAATGAGAAAATTTGATGAAAGCCGAGGCAAACGGAGTTGCCGAGGCCATGAGGTGTTCATGTTTTGCATGGGATGGGCCAAACAGAGGCCATGCATGCGGTTTCATGTGCATGCACGAGGAGGAAAGAAAAATGAGTGAACCCGCGTGAAACAGATGAAGAAACGAGATTTGAAAAAATCTTTAAAGATCCGAAGATCTCGGGAGTTTGAGATTTATTGCACGCGGATGATTCGGGCATCTCTCTGCCTATAAAAGAAGAGCCAGAGGCTCTCATTTTGCTTGCTGATGTTCTTGTTGAAGATGTGTGTCCCGCGAAGCCTCTGCCTCGCGAAGTAGAAGCCCCGCGCAAGTTATTTGCGCGGCTGTTGTCCCGGTGCCACCCGAGGCCCGAAGGAGTCCCCTGTGCGCCTCACTTGCGCATCAGGAAGAGCTCTCTCTGCCCGCACACTTGCGCGGCAGGAGTAGCTTGCGCGCCCAAGGTGTCCTCACACCTGTGGCTTGCGCGACCCGCGGCCAGTGCACACTTGCACACCCTTGTGGTAGTGGCACTTGCGCACCCGAGCCTCCTTGCACTCAAGAGCTTGAGGACTTGCGCGATAGTGGGAAAGAAGAGGAGGGTTGCACCCCCTGCGTGCCTCCTTGAGTTTGGGTGAAGGGTATCTACATCCTACGGGTTAAGTGAGTGCAACAAGACAAAGACACCATACAGTTGTGTGTGTGCAAAGTGGACAAGAACACCTACGGGCCAAGTGTGTGCCAAGTGGAGAAGAGGACCCGAGGCATAGCCTTGTGTGTGCAAAGTGAAGACTCTACGGCTTGTGTGTGCAAAATTAACAAAGAGGCCGTAGCCTTGGGTGTGTGCAAGAAATGAAGTGTGGGCCACAACAAAGAAGAACTCATTCAAGTGTGTGTGCAAAGTGAAGAATTTGTGTGTGCTTAACAAGTGAAGGCCGAACCTTAGTGTGTGCCTAAGTGGTGTGTACACACTAAGAAGGAGAAGAATAAGGTCACCCACACTAAAGTAGAACACACTTTAAGTGTGTAAACACATTGAACAAAAAGGTGTGAAGTTCAAGTGAGAAGGTGTGTGCTATTATTGAATACACCCTTTGAGGGTTTACTGCACCTAGAAGAAGAACAGGAAAGTGCATGCATGCATGCATGCACGTGCACACGTAAAACAAGTCAAATCTGCTTGTGTGCATTTGAGAAGTTAAAGTGAAGTGAGACTGAGCCAGACTGAAGTTAAAGAGATTGGTTGTCTGAGTTTTCAGTAGATTGAGAAGACCCTGACCATCACAAGTGATCAGAGGTACAGAGCAAGGCCAGCAGTCTTTATCCCAGACTGCTGAAGATACTTGAAGAGCTGAACAAGAAGAAGAGCTACTCGTGTGACTCGAGCAGCCAGGAGAAGACCCCTGTGAGACTCAGGGTGGAGGAAGTCTTCAGTGGGATTCTGGAGCAGGCCAATGGGACTCTAGTAACACTTTGGGACGCAGTATAAAGACCCTCCTGTGGGACTCAGGAGAGATACAGTGGGACTCTGTATCGACCATTGTAATTCTAACAAGTTATAATGGGAGAATCCATGCTGGAAGAGCATGGCAAGGATGTAGGCCTTTGGTGCCGAACCTTGTAAATCCTTGTGTCCAGTGCCTTTACATTTACTGCATCATTCGTGGAAAGGTGAGAGATACAAGAAGAGTGGATCGAGGCTTTAACCAGCCATAGAGGTTTAATTGATAAAGAATCAATTAGTAAAAAGCTTTAAGGAATCACTGATTCACCCCCTCCCCCTCTCAGTGATTCACACTGATCTGGGCACTTCAATTGGTATCAAAGGGGAGGTTACCTCTAAAATATCCAAGAGAGTCTTTATGGAGTGCAGATTTGAGGAAATGAGTGACCAGCCTCAAATGGAGATATCTGCCAAGACTCAGAAAAATAGAAAGAAGAAACAGGCAAAGAAGATGAGGAAGAAGGTTGTTGCAATCAGAGAAACTCCTTCTATGGAAAGAAATGTGAATGTCACATCATATGAAAATTCCTTTTATCATTCTTCTGATGAAGCCTGCTCTAGCTGTGATGAAGATGGAAGAAACAATGATCTTCTAAATGCAATTAAATATCTTCAGAAGAGAGTCCCCAAGGAAGTTGCAATGTGTATAGCTACAGGCCTCCTTGATCTTCAAGAAGAAAAATTACAGCTAGAAGATGAAGCCAATTCTCTGGAAGTCCAATTGGCTAAAAGGGTTGGCATAACCAACACTCTCAGAAAGCTGGTAAATGCCAAAGATGAAACAGTATCTCTTTGCAATGAAAGATATGAAGACACTGCTGAAGAATTGCAGAGAAGCCTTTCTGAGAAAGAATTATTTAAAGTAATAATCAAAGATGTTTTCCATGCACTGGAAAAGAGGCACAAAGTGTCAATGAATGTCAGAGATGCTCAACTCGAAGACAAAGTAAAGATAGTGAAGGAGCTGGACAATTCATTGCAAGAATTGAAGAAGGTGCATGAAGACCAGATGAAACAACTGGTGGAGAATTGGGAAGGAAGGCTAAGAACTGTTGAGGATGAGAAGAACTCCCTTAACATGAAATTCTTAGAACTAGAGGTGATATTGACAAATCAGCAATCACCCAAAGCCAAAGCCTCCCAGTCAACTGGAAGAAGACATGTTGCTACTCAAGTATGCCTTGAGCAGGATGATTCTAAGAGAAAGACATCCTCTAATAAAAGTGCAACATCTTCTAGAAAGAAGGTACCATCCATACCATCTTGTACTGATGTTTCTAATTGTGTTTCCACAAAAAGTGCAGGATGGAAGAATAATTCCAAACCAATATGGATGAAGACAGTAAAGAAGCAGAGCTCTCCTGAAACAGCACAACAGGTCAAGAAAAGTACCCTACAATCAGAAGGACTGAAGAGGTCAAGATTCGTGGGACAATGCTGGTCTTGTAACAAGTATGGGCATTGTGCAAAGGATTGTTGGTACAATCCACTGAATGCCAAAGCACAGAGGAAGCCCATGCCAAGGGGGAGCAAGGCAGAAGGAAATAAGCAACATCCACAGGTCCAGAGACATCTGTTTACTGCAAATAGATTTGGATTACTTGACAACATCTGGGATGATTGCAAAAGTGGTCAAATAGATACATGTCAATCTCCAACTGTATCCAGAGCTCAAAAGAAGAAAAGATCACAGAACCTGGCTAAGAGAGATTCCTTGGGAAGCAAGAAGAAAGTAGAAAATGCTCCCAAGAAGTGTTTTAGAAATGAATAGAAGTCCTTGGAGTCTGAGTCCAAGAAGGGTGATGCATCCAGAAGGACCACCAAGAAATGATTCTACTGTGGAAAGAAGGGGCATATAATGGATCTTTGTAAAGAAGCCATGAAATTCAATAGAGGCAGACTGGACTCAAACAGACAATCAATCCAGAAGAAGAAGAAGGGATTGATTGAAAACAAGTTGCCCAAGAAAGATAGCTTGACAGCATCAAAAGAACCATGTGGAATATCCAGAACTGAGGCCACACTTCCAAGTGACTTACTAGTCATATGGCCAAATCAGTTGCAACTAGCCAAAGATCTACAGAGAGCTGAAGATGAAGTTCTGGCAATTGCTAAGGCAAAAGGGAAGAAGAAAATTTCACATGAAGATGTATTGAGATCCACACCAGCACAATCATCAATGAAGATCAAATGTGCAAGTGTGAAGACTGGTGAAAATGAGACATCTCGGTTGAGAGAATCTTCTCAACCTTGTTGTTCACATTGATGAACCAAGGAGGTTCCATATTATTCCCTTATTCTCTTGGTATATACATGTTCTAACATTGCAGGGAATTGAAGATGATGATCATTTCTCAGCTGGAGAATGGTTTGGACAAAATGGAGTGCACCCCTTGAGGGGGAGCCAATCTGAAGAAGATGGGATTCTTAGATTAATACCATCTTGAGAAAAGTGAAGGTATTCCAATCATACTTTCATCCCTTGTTTCTTAATTGTATTCATCATGACAATTAAGGGGGAGTATTGATTGAAGACAAATGAATGAAAGGGGGAGCTTTATCTTTGCACTGAACTTTCTAATGAGTTTTGTGAAGTATGTGCAGGATTTAGAAATTCATTATTATATCTGAAAAATTTCAAACCCCTAAGCATGATTTCACATGTACAGTGAATGTTGGACAACATTGAGTTCCTTGGTTACATCACTCTTGTTTTCTACACCGGGTTAGCCCAAGTAGACATAGAGTTGATCTACTAAAGGTTCCTTGCTCAAGAGAACATGTGACATCATCCCTCTCTTAGTAATTTTGAAGAAAATGCTTTTAAAAGGGAGGAAGATATTTTTGAAAGTGAACCACACCACACCTTTGCATTTGATTGACAATAAGGGGGAGAAAATATTGGCACACATATTGACCCATTCATATGTGCTGAAGGAGTGTATTGACAACAAATACAAAGGGGGAGATTGAAGTGCATTGTGTTGCATTTGTTGTCAATGAGGCATGAAGTTGTCTTGGAATGAATGGATGTCATGAATCGTCAAGATGTGAATGTCAAAGGATGTGATGGTGATGGTGGTGAAGGAGAATGGCCATGGTACTTAGAGGAATGTCACTTAGGAGATTCACTAAGTGGCATTGGAGAATATGGTTGAAACATTCTCCATGAAAATCAGACGATTGATGAGCTGATCTTTAAGTTCATAGAACTTGTATCATGATGATACAATGTCACAACATTGTTTGAAGACCATGCATTGTAGTGACAATGCATGAGGAGTTGAAAGGAGTTCCATCGACAACTACTAAGTGGATGATGTGCATTAATGAAGTCCATGTACTAACTCTTAGTACATGTGAATCAGAAGAAGATCCAACTTGATCTCTGATTAGATCAATGAAGATTCATTGAAGATTTATATGTGATTCATGAGATTCAGTTAAAGAAGTCCCTCCTAAGTATTGAACACATATGGAAGAAGAGATGAAGAAGATAATTGATGATGAACCGTTTGGAATTCCATTCCTAAGTAATGAATATACGTTGAAGATAATGGAGGAATTTCAAATGAAGAAGAAGAGAGGAAGAAGGCTTGGAGTGGCTTGGCATTTGGCTTATACTCATGGAGGACTTTGTTTTTGACAAAGTCTTATTCTATACTTTGCCAAAAAATATGGCCAGCCCGTGAGCACCTTGTGGGTTCAACCCCAAGGCTCATGTGGGCCTAAGGCGCCACGCCCAAGGGGGAACCCGTGGGGCGAGCTCAGGGCGGCAGGGGCGCACCCGCAGACACCACAGAGGCGCTGGGGCACGCCCGGAGGAGCGCAGTGTGCATAGTGGGCGCCAATGGCGTGCCCGAGGTGCATAGTGGGCGCAAGAGCGCGCCCGCGGAGGCAAGAGTGGGCGCAGAGCGCGCCCGCAGGGAGAACACGGTGCGGGGCGGCACCGTGGAGGGAGAGAATTCAATTGAGCTGAGGAAGGGAGCGGCATGTTAATAAGCCGCGAGAAAACTGGGCGAGGATTCGATGTGGGACGCGCAAAAAATCCCGGGAGCAAATCTCCGCCGTCCGTCCCATCGCGCGCTCGATCTGCGCCGCACGATCCATCCGCGGCGCCGTGATCTAATCCAGGCCGCCCGATGTATCTCAAACGCCTGATCCGACGGCCGAGAGCTCGTCTCCTTCCTCGAGCTCGAGCCGAAGCCACCCGCGAGCAGCCGCTGAACCAGAGCCTCCCCGACGACCTATTTCGAGTTCCCGGCCACCATTTTCGAAACCGAGACCTCCATTCGACTCGTCTGGCCACACTGAACACAACCATGCACAAAAATAGACTTGCATACGACAAATGAGAAAATTTGATGAAAGCCGAGGCAAACGGAGTTGCCGAGGCCATGAGGTGTTCATGTTTTACATGGGATGGGCCAAACAGAGGCCATGCATGCGGTTTCATGTGCATGCACGAGGAGGAAAGAAAAATGAGTGAACCCGCGTGAAACAGATGAAGAAACGAGATTTGAAAAAATCTTTAAAGATCTGAAGATCTCGGGAGTTTGAGATTTATTGCACGCGGATGATTCGGGCATCTCTCTACCTATAAAAGAAGAGCCAGAGGCTCTCATTTTGCTTGCTGAAGTTCTTGTTGAAGATGTGTGTCCCGCGAAGCCTCTGCCTCGCGAAGTAGAAGCCCCGCGCAAGTTATTTGCGTGGCTGTTGTCCCGGTGCCACCCGAGGCCCGAAGGAGTCCCCTGTGCGCCTCACTTGCGCATCAGGAAGAGCTCTCTCTGCCCGCACACTTGCGCGGCAGGAGTAGCTTGCGCGCCCAAGGTGTCCTCACACCTGTGGCTTGCGCGACCCGCGGCCAGTGCACACTTGCACGCCCTTGTGGCAGTGGCACTTGCGCACCCGAGCCTCCTTGCACTCAAGTGCTTGAGGACTTGCGCGATAGTGGGAAAGAAGAGGAGGGTTGCACCCCTTGCGTGCCTCCTTGAGTTTGGGTGAAGGGTATCTACATCCTACGGGTTAAGTGAGTGCAACAAGACAAAGACACCCTACAGTTGTGTGTGTGCAAAGTGGACAAGAACACCTACGGGCCAAGTGTGTGCCAAGTGGAGAAGAGGACCCGAGGCATAGCCTTGTGTGTGCAAAGTGAAGACTCTATGGCTTGTGTGTGCAAAATTAACAAAGAGGCCGTAGCCTTGGGTGTGTGCAAGAAATGAAGTGTAGGCCACAACAAAGAAGAACTCATTCAAGTGTGTGTGCAATGTGAAGAATTTGTGTGTGCTTAACAAGTGAAGGCTGAACCTTAGTGTGTGCCTAAGTGGTGTGTACACACTAAGAAGGAGAAGAAGAAGGTCACCCACACTAAAGTAGAACACACTTTAAGTGTGTAAACACATTGAACAAAAAGGTGTGAAGATCAAGTGAGAAGGTGTGTGCTATTATTGAATACACCCTTTGAGGGTTTACTGCACCTAGAAGAAGAACAGGAAAGTGCATGCATGCATGCATGCACCTGCACACGTAAAACAAGTCAAATCTGCTTGTGTGCATTTGAGAAGTTGAAGTGAAGTGAGACTGAGCCAGACTGAAGTTAAAGAGATTGGTTGTCTGAGTTTTCAGTAGATTGAGAAGACCCTGATCATCACAAGTGATCAGAGGTACAGATCAAGGCCAGCAGTCTTTATCCCAGATTGCTGAAGATACTTGAAGAGCTGAACAAGAAGAAGAGATACTCGTGTGACTCGAGCAGCCAGGAGAAGACCTCTGTGAGACTCAGGGTGGAGGAAGTCTTCAGTGGGATTCTGGAGCAGGCCAGTGGGACTCTGGTAACATTGTGGGACGCAGTATAAAGACCCTCCTGTGGGACTCAGGAGAGATACAGTGGGACTCTGTATCGACCATTGTAATTCTAACAAGTTATAATGGGAGAATCCATGCTGGAAGAGCATGGAAAGGATGTAGGCCTTTGGTGCCGAACCTTGTAAATCCTTGTGTCCAGTGCCTTTACATTTACTGAATCATTCGTGGAAAGGTGAGAGATACAAGAAGAGTGGATCGAGGCTTTAACCAGCCATAGAGGTTTAATTGATAAAGAATCAATTAGTAAAAAGCTTTAAGGGATCACTGATTCACCCCCTCCCCCTCTCAGTGATTCACACTGATCTGGGCACTTCATATATCAAGATTTAATTACATAAAAAAGGTAAACATGATTTATATATCCTATATATTCATTATATAAATATATATATAAATATATATATAATTGATCTATAAATGTAATGGAATGCACCGTTCATGAAGACGGTTGGTTGTACGTTCGCATGAATGTTGTTTTCGTTTCTATATTAAATTGAATGGAAGTATGAAAATGAAATATATATATATATATATAAGCACACATAAATCCATTAGAATTAATATGTCATATATTTCATGATTATTTATTATATATAAGTTATAATAACTCTTGAATGATTGACATGTAGAATGAATCTCATCGCTTCGTGGAACGAGTAAGTCTTACTTACACACGAGCAACGATATCGTTCCCATTGTTGTTGAACAATATTGAATTGTATGATTTATAATATCTCATAATTATTAAAATATTATAATAATCATATATAGTTATTATTTCGACCACTATACCCATCCATGTAAGGTAGAGTTGAAAAATAGATTACACCACGGTGTGGAGACGGTAATACGTACATACACACACGCAGTGATTTCATTTTTCATAAGATGGATAAAATGTGATATAGTGTTGTTTCATATTTATAATAATATATCATCATATGAGTGATAATTATGTTATTAATTTATAATGAAACGACTAATGAAGATGATGTATAATATTATTTAAATTTGAAATATTCGATAGAGGAGATTACCTCTTCCTCGACATGCCTTATTTAAATTTCCTAATAGTTTAAAATAGTTGGTATTATGAGAAGACTAGAACCTCTATAATATAACTAAGAATGTTTATAAGAGAAATGAATATGGTGAGGATGGGCCTGAATTCTCAATATCGAGTGAAGATAAGTGGGTGGAGGTTCTGTTTTTATACAAGAGAATAGAGGCACTTTATAAAAGTCCCAAAATATTAATTTTTTATAACTTCAATTATTACAGAAAATATTCAAATACTTACTTAATTATAATATGAAATGATTTTTGTTCGCATAAGCATCATCTAATAATTTATTTAAATGTTTTTAATATTTTTTAATACTTATCTTATTGGATTTACCGTTATTTTACCCTATTAAATCTTGCCGTGATATCATGTCACAAACACATTTTGGGTTACTATAATTACCATATGCTCTATAAAGGCCACAAAAATGTAGTTATGATTTATTTTGAATTATATTAATCATTTGGTTGAATCATAAATTTTTAGGAATTTAATATCATTTAATAAACTATTTTATGTTTTAAGTTATGAATTGTGTCAATTTTGGACACTATTCATACATGAATTTCTTAAAAAATTCATAACAACCTGATTAATATGAAAATATAACATTTAATCAAATATAATATGTTAATATAATCCAAAAAAGTTGTGGATAAAATCCAAATAACCACATAACATTTGATTAAATATTTATAAACTCATTTATTTGAATCCATCATTAATGAGGTAATCAATACATCACAATTTTTTCATAAATACGTATATTTATCTATTGTATAAAAATTTTAAATTATAAAACATGATTAATAAATTGTTTTTAGAATTAAAATAACCATTTATATAGATAGATATCAGTTATTTAACCCTATATTAAAATCTATTTAGTAAAAGATATTTGTTTAGGTTATAATTATCTTTACTTGATTGAAATTCTTATAAAATGTCATTTTCAGATTATACTTAATCCATGGGGTCCCAAAATAGACCCAATGATGCCCATGGTCGGAAATATTTCATCCAATAATATTAAGACATTTTTAGGGTATTTTAATTGTAATTTAATATTATTTTTTCCCTTATTTAACAGATTTACCCATTAATAAGGGAAAATAAAATTTTTACTGAAGTTACACTTCATAATGTATAAAAATTAAAGGTAAATATTTATAAAATTTATACCTATTGATTCCATATATGGAATAATTTTTTTAAAATTAAAACCATATATGGTTCAGTAATTTATTTTAAATCTATTCATGTTGTGAAAACCAAAAAGCATGTTTTTAAGACGCAATAACTATCAAAAGATTAAAATCTCTTTATGCCCAATTATAAAGTTATATTACACTAAATGAACAACATAAAATTGAATGAATATAATATAATCTAATGATAATTTAAACACAAATTAAAATTACAATCTAACTATATAAAAAAATTAAATTTAAAATATGTTTTTAATTAAAATACAGCATTTTCACTATTCATTAAAAAATATGAATTTCATCAGAAAAATACCAAAATTTCATCAAAATTAAATTTATATGATACTCTTATAATTAATAAATTGATTTTTTCAAATAGAACCTATAAATGTGATAAAAACTATATTTAAAATGGGTGCTCTATCAAAAGGCAGTAAAACTGCATTTTTAAAAATATACATCTTTTCGTGGAAACAATTATTTTGTTCTCATATCATGTTGTAGAAAATTTTTAAGATTAATTCTAATGTTATATAAAATTAAAAATTTGGTTAATACTATTCATAATTTCTATTTTACAGCCTATTATATAATAAAATTGTAGTAATATTTCATTATTTAGTGAAACTTAGTATCACGTACAACGCAATCTATCGAGGAAGGTCTCCCTTCTCTGTAACACAATTCATGATAGTGTTTTATATAGTATATTATTCCTTTGGTGTGGTGTATAACATAATCTAGACATAGTTAATTTTTATATCGAAAAAAACCTATACTCAGTACTGAGTTCTATCAAAATAACTTCAAATTGTGTGCAACACAACAGAAGAATATTGTTGCATATACTGCAAGCTAATATGTTGTTGCATATAGTGCAACAAAATCACGGTGTATTATAAATCCTACGACTTCAATGAAATTAAAAGGAATCTATCACATAAAATCTTGATGTGTTACCTTCTACCCCTAGAAATGAATTTTTCCCTCGAAATTTAGCAGTGTTATAAATGTTTTTCTACTTGAATTTTTCATTCATATAGACCACCATCTTAAAAAATAATACTAAATATTAATTTTAAAATGAAAAGTTAGAAACAAAACAGTAACCCAAATTAACTCATCCCTGGGTTTCCACATAGGAAAATATATGTGGGAAGTGAAAACATGTATACAGAAGAGGAATCCATTGAACATGTTCAGATGGATAGTGATATATAATAAGACATGATGAAAGTTAACTACCAAGAAGCTAAAAATCTGCGATGATTTAAGGGACAATCTGATTCATCGAATAAGAAATTACTATGATAAAAAAAATTTTTGTTTTCAACATCAATTTCTTAATAATGAAGAATATGAGAATAAATATTTTCTTCATTTATGTACAATCTCATCTATGGTTGAACCTTGAAAAATTTATACTTCATCTCTAATATAATGAAATGATGATGAATTTTTCATTCATAATGTGTCATAAGAGCAGGCTATAGAATGATAGGTCATTCCACCTATCTCAATAAAAAGGTAAGCACATGTGATAAAATATGCATAAGTCCACCTATAGTGAGATATTAAATTATTCTAACAAAAGTAAAATGTAAAATAACATATACTATCCATAAATGGATAACATTATAATCCATTGAAAAACAGAAAATATAAAACATTAGAAAGAAGTCAACTATATCGACATATTATTAGTCTCACATATCTCATTGGGATTCTCATAGGTGTCACAATCCAAACATGTTAATACATTAATCATTTATTCTCCTTAAAAAATGATAATAACAAGAATTACTTGTGAAGCATAGTAAAAGAATGCATTCTGTCTAAATTAACTATTTTTGCACACCAAAAATACCATGATATCACTTTTTTCTATTATTAGTCACAAGGACATTAATACTATTAAACATATAATTATCACATGATCCCTTCATTATGTGTGTATCATGTTCCATCCGAAAATATTTCAATCACTTTTCATGGATACCATTACTATATAATTATTTAAAACAAAAATAATCAAATACATCGATATTCTGATATTCAATAATACTGTAATTGAGTTTCCACAACACTACGTTGGAATCCCATTACAAAAAAATGAAATCATTCCACCAATTTTTGGTAATTCAAAACATAAACAATAGATATTTAATGTGACTACCCTTATCTTTTTCTTTAATAAGTTGTTGAAGTCGGTCATCATTAACCATTGGATTAGGGCATTGGTTAGCATAATGCCCCATTTCCTTGCACTTGTAGCAGTGAAGTGTTGGTGGAGCGTTTTCTGTAGTCCTTTCTATATTCACGTCATTAGAAACATTTTTCCCTTTACATTTGAATTCAACTTCTCAATGACCTACTTTTCAACACTTGAAATAATTTCTAATCCCTTTAAGACATTATCCACCAAGCATTTTTCCAAACATTGAGCATATGTTATTATTTATATTTTTTACACTAGTGTTTTGATAATCTCCCTTGAACTTTATCTTCTATTTCTTATCAAAACTGTGAGATGGATATGTAACAGGAACTTCTAGTTCTACCTTAATATCATATTGCACTATCTCTTCAATGATATTGAACTCTCTTATAGCTATTTCCCTTAAAAAATGGTTTTGATCTACTGACCAATCCACCAGCATTAAATTCATGTTGGATGATAAAGCCAAAATCATACCATTCAAACCTTGAATAATTTTCCTTGTATGCACCAACAGATTCATCAACCAATTTATTAATCTCCAAGAACTCCTTTTCCATTAGTTTTAGAAGAATATGTGAAATTAATTTATGAAAAAATATTCTTTAAACTCATCCCATTCATGGGATTCAATTTCATGTTGGCACATTATATTCTTAATTAGATTCCACCACTGGTTTTATTTACCATCTAGAAGGTAAAATTCAAAAATGAATTTTTTTCTTATTCTAAACAGTGAATTATGGAAAATATCTTTTCAGTGGTATTGATCCATTTTCTAGGAGAACATGAATGAGAATATCCACAAAATGAATGTGGAAGTTGCCTCATGAAGGACTCAAAAGAATATTTTCACTTCTTTGTTCATTAAGAAGTGCAAAATGATTCATAGCTTGTGTAAGTATAGATATATGATTTTTCACTCCATTTCATATAACATTAGTTTGGTTAGATGTAAAATCATTGCATTTCCCATTTCATTTATCATTAACATTGTTCCTTAGGGTTCTATTTGTTTTCTAAAACCAAAAAATAATATTTTGATAATTTGAAATCATTCTAGGAAAACAACAAAGACAAGGGGGATTACGTTCGACATTTAACATAATGGTTTTAATCGTAGGTTACTCATTATCATTACTGTAATTATAAGACTGTAAAATATACTTATACATAACCTTAGTTACATCCCTATACATACCTTAGAAATATCTCTAAGGTTCTCATAAAATATTTTTCATTCTAGTTTCAATAGTTTTACTAGAACATCACTCTAAAAAATCTGTGGAGACCAAAAATTGATGTATATGGAAAATACATTTATATTTTGGAATATTTAATAATGAATGAAATAGACCCCCAAGGACCATATTAGTTTAGTGTCTTTGGAAACTCAGAACATTATCCTCTAACAAGGTGAAAAATCTTCAACATCTTCAAAAAATAACTTCCCATTTTGATTTACTATCTCAAAAAATTCTTTAAATATTGGGGGAAATAAAAAATATAATGATTTAGCTCAAATTCCCTATAATGGTTATATTGGGGAACATAAAACAAATGCTAAACATTTTAATGCAAGACTTGATCATAATGTTTATACATCAAAATCGTGAGCAATTACATAAATCATTACAGTATGTGAGTCGTAGATCATAAAAGAACATTAAACATGGAATAATATAATTGTAATAAAACATATCATTGTAGAGAACTAATAATCACATATTATGAGTTCCATTGTAGTCAAGGTATTTCTTCCACTAAAATCCTTGTAGACAAAGTCTATTACTAAATTAGGTTTACATTTCGTTCCATCCCTATATTACTAAACCATATTTACCTATCGTTTCAGTCATGTTTGTCTCATGAAATATAATTCATTACCAAATAAATTTTTGGGAGATATTGGTCCTAATAATATCATAATGGAACCATTTTTATATATGACACAACAACATAAATAATTTATCATATTATAACCCATGTAATAAAATGGGATTCTAAAACATCTGGCCATCATAAAATAATCCATATTAGAAAAATGGACTTCATAAAAATAATTCCATAATATATATAATAATGTAATATTAATAATTTTGATTGAAACATAACCCTATGTCATATTAGATGAAAAATAATATTGATAAAACATTTAAAATTTAATCTTGATGAAAATTTCGTTTCTTCTTCAAAAACATTTTCATTTCTCCAAACATCATGAAATTTAAAAACAAAATAATTTAAATGAAAATACAATTTTAAAAGTGTATAGTAGGCTTAATTGAAATAAGGAGTTATGAAGATGTAAAAAACTAATTCATGCTGTATAATTTAAAAAATCATTCTCCACGTACTTTTTTCCTGAAAAGTCAAAAGTATCTCGTATGATAAACAAATGAATTATTACTTTCATATAACATAGTAAATGTAAAAGGGGGTAAAATGAATTTAAATTTAATTAAAATAATATTAAAAAATTTCTGAAATCTTTTTTAGAAAACATATACATGGATGATAATTATTTCCCAAATAAAAACATACAAATAATCTATCTTGGATAAAAACAGCATTGATAATCTCATCCCTTAAATTAGGTCTAATTTATTTTGTAACTATAAGAAACATTTTTATATTGAGTTTAAACATATTATTATATTTTAAAAAACCAAAAAATATTTATTATATAATATATGATTCACTTATGACATTATAATACCTTTTTATTTGACAAATCCACCTTAAAGCAGTGTTTTAGATAATAATCGTTTTATTTATCATACATTATTAGACTTGATTTTCTTGATATTATTACCAAGATCATGATTTTAATACTTTTTGAATTTAAATAACGATATATATATATATATATATAATTCATCAATATATATAACAGATCGATTAATGGAATTGAATACACTGTTCACGGTGACGATAGGTCGTATGTATGCATGAACAACATTTTTGTTTCCTTATTTAAATGAAAGGAAGTAAATAAATGACATATATATATACATAAATACAGAAGTATTAATAATTCATATAATTCATGATTATTTATTATATATATTTTATAATCATTTTTTAATGGTTAACACAGAGAATGAATCTTATTGCGTCATAGAGACTGTAAGTCATGCGTACACCTGAGTGGATATATTGATCCCAAAGTTGTTGAATGGTATTTAAGTGGATGGTGTAGAATATCTCATAATTATTATTATGTTATAAAAATCATATATAGTTATTAATTACACCATTATACCCATCCATGTATGGTGGTGGTAAAAAATAGATTACACCACGGCGTGGATATGGGAATCTGTAAAAACACACTCATGGTGATATTGTTTTTTCATAGGATGAATAGAAGATGAAATATCGTTGTTTTATATTTATAATAACATATCATTATATTATTTAAACTTATGTTATTACTTTATAATGAAACCTCTAAATAAGAGGAAGTAGAATAAGAAATAAATTTCAATGAATAGGTAGAAGAGATTACCTCTTCCTCGATGTGCCTCCTTTAAATTTTCTATTCGGGAACAAGAGTTTGCCTTTTAAGAATCCAAACCACTATAGAATGTTACTTTTTATTTTTAAAAGAGATATGGATAAGGTTTGGAGGTTCTTTAAGGCTCAAAATAAAGTGAATTGGAGATGGAGGGCGTGCCCTTTTTTTAAGAAATGAGATGTGGACTTTAAGAAAGTCCCCAAATATAATTATATTATAAATTTAATTTTGATGTAAAATGGTCCGAAAA
The DNA here is from genome assembly GCA_963277665.1 of Viscum album. Classification (NCBI taxonomy): domain Eukaryota; kingdom Viridiplantae; phylum Streptophyta; class Magnoliopsida; order Santalales; family Viscaceae; genus Viscum; species Viscum album. Next base: position 1,948,858,074 of record OY728136.1, on the reverse strand, counting down.
ATATTTAATTATAATATAAAATGGAATTGGTTCACTTGACCATCATACAATAACTTTATGACCAGTTTGTAATATTTTTTATCCTTATCTTTTTGGTTTTACACATATTTTACCATTTTTATTCTTACTGTGATATAATGTTTTTACACATTGTGGGTTAATGTTATTACCATATCATGTTAAATAACCCCAAAAAGTTATTTATCAAATATTTGGACTTATATTAACAATTTTATATAATATTAGATTTTTATAAATTTAATATCATTTAATAAACTGTTTTATGTCATCTTTTATAAATTGTGTTAATTTTGGGGATTATTCCTACACGACTTTTTAAAAATTCAAAACAACATGTTCCCTTATGAAATTAAGAATTAAATCAAATATAGTATATAAATATCATCCATATAATTCTCGGATGAAATATAAATAACAAAAATACATTTTCCATAATTTTTATTAAATAATTTATTTGAATCATTCATTAATTTTGTAATCACTACTTCAGAATTTTGTATTAAATAAATATATTCATCCAATGTATAAAAATTATGAATAAAATAAAATATTGTATAAAATATTTTTATATTATAAATTAAAATTTATATTCATAGTGATCAGTTATATAACCCTATATTATAATCGATTTATTAAAATATATATTTTTAGGTTATAATTATCTTTACATTAAATTAATTCTTATAAAATGTAATTTTAACATCCACATAAATTCAAGGGGTACCAAAATCTACCCAAGGATTACCTTGGTTGGAAATATCTCATCCAATAATATTATGACATGTTTTAGGGTAGTTTAATATTATTATAATATTATTTTGATACCATAATATACAAGATTTACCATTTAAACATGGTAAATAAAATAATTTCTGAAATCACTAATCAAAATGTCTAAAAAATAAAATGTACCTATTTACACAATTTTTTCCTCTAGATTAACTATATATAATCCATATTTAAAATTTCAATACATATTTTTGTATTAATTAATATATAATTAATTTCTGTCATCAAAACCAAAATGCGGGTTTTTAATAAGTAATAACTATTAAAATATTGACATCTGTTTATGTATAATTTCAAAGTGAAATTAGTTAAAATGAATATAATTGGATTAAATGATAAAAATATAAACAAATTATACATTAAAATGAATTAAAAATTCAATAACACTATGTAAATAAATTAGATTAAAAATCAGTTTGGATTTAAAATAGAGTATTTTTCACTATTAATAAAAATAATATTTCCATCAGAGAAATGCCAAAATTTCATCCAATGTAAATTTTGATGTTTTTATTCTAAATAAAAAATATATTTGGACGAATTAAGAATATAAAATTGACAAAAACAAGATTTATAATCGGTGTGCTTTCAATAGGCATTAAAACTGCATTTTTTTAAAAAAATTACTGTTCATTATGAAAAATGATTCTGTTCTCATTTATGGTTTTAGAAAATGTGTAATATGAGTGATAATGTAATATAAAATTCACATTTTGGTTAATACTATTCAAAATGACTAGTTTATATCCTATTACAAATAATATCTTAATAATATATAGTTGTTTAGTGAAACTCGGTATCACCTAAAACGCATGCTATCGAGGAAGGTCACTCTTGCGTGCAACACAGTCCAATACAATGTTTCATGTAATGAAAGAATCCTTTGGTTTTGAGTATAACATAATCCAAACATAGTTTATTTTTACATTGAACTAAATCTATACTTAGTGATAAGTTTTATCAAAATAAAATGAAATTGTGTTCAATACAAGAGAACAATGTAGTTGGGTATACAGAATGAAAATACAGTGTATCATATAGCTCAAGATAATATTGGTATAGCATACAACACAATACATTAAATAAATTAAAAATAATCTATGACATAAAATCTCGGGGTGTTACAGGTTGACTACTAGGTGGAATCTACCATGTAATGGTCTTCTTTGATGAACCATCATGAACAACCAATATTAATATGAGAATAAACTACGTTTTGGGTTTATTTATGTTTATATTCAAACAATAATGAACAAGAATATTAAGGCTGGAATGATTGAAATAATATGATTAATAAAGGGTAAAATATGTGGATTACACTAGATAAATGGCTCATTTACAACAGTAGATAGTTGGGAATACATAAGATGGTAGATAGGATTCACTAAAACCCATTAGATGATATAAAATTTCTATAATGTGGTCATGATGTGGAATATGTTTATAAGAATTCATATAAGTATAGATAATCATTATTAGTGGCATAGATGATTTAACATTTTTTGATAACCCAAATACTATGGTACATATTCATTGGAAGGTCTAATTATTAAAGGAATGCATGATTGAATTTCTTAATGTATGTGTGTACCATGTCTCAAACATACAAACATGTTCCCAAAGAGGAATCCAAATAAATGGGTTAATTATAAGTGTTTTACTTTGTTGGAAGTCTTCATATAGTATCTTCCATAACATTAGGGATAATTTATTACATATAACATTGATAGGTGACTAGCATATATAAGGAACTAAAATATAGTCCTAGAGGAAATAAATTTATCCATATTTAGTTACCATGGGAACCATTAAAAATAATACATAAAATAATAATTAAAAAATGGGGGTATCCACGGAAAAATAATTTATTAGGAGATACTATTTCTAATTGGGTAACACCAACATTAACATAAAAAATTTCTCATATGTTTGGGTGTTATTTTTATATATGGGGTCTGTATGTGGCAAAAAATTATTACATCTAAAAACAAGTTATTATATATGTAGTGGGATTCCTCTATGAAAGATTACTATAGTGTCTTATTTTAAGTGTTTAGGATGTTTAGATGATGAATATTAAATGTGGATGAGATATGATAGGGAAACATTTTTTCTATGATTTTCATGCTCAATGTGATATTGAATTATAGTATTCAAATGGGATCTCGGTTTCAATTACTATTTTTGAATGATTGATAAATAAATAATTTTAATTTTTTACATTCATAGAATAATAAATCCCAATCATTATTCAATGAAGACTGGGAGGTGAATTTATCGGAAAACTCTCATTGATAGTGAATGAAATAACATTTTATTATTTAAAATACACACAAAAAACTTAATTATCATCTTCCAAGTGTAATAAATTAATGCATTATATATGATGAACATGAATGAAAGGTTATAAAACATTTAAATTATACAATATTTCATATAACCAAGGATTCATGAGGCATCATTTCATCTTTTTATTAGTCCCACAAACTAAACCCAATCAATAATCACCCCATGTAGGCATAAAGGATATATTCATATTTGACCATAAAAAGTTAGGAACAATAAACTAATTATATTACTGTGTACTTTATTTATGTCCAACAACTTTCATTTATGGGGAAATGATAATCTTTGAATCATTTTCCTCTAGTATCTTTCCTTTTATCATCTACAATGAATACGTCACATTTTCAAAAGAAAAAAAAATCATCTATAGAAATTTGTCTATTTAGGAAAAAGAGATTAAATATTATTGAACTATTAGAAAAAACATTTATATTTTCCTTCATTCCAGATATTGTGTAATAGAAAGGTACACTTTACAATCATATATAGAGAATGAGGGGGGGATAAGAGAAACCAAAAAACTATTAGATTCAATGATATCATTTCACATAAGTTGTTATTTTATTTGATGAATATTCTATAAACTGAGGATATAGAGGCGTGGATACACAAGAAAGACCGAATCAGAGCCTGAGGCTTCAAATAAAGCAAAATTACCCCTTTGTAATTCATCTAGATAATGGATATGAAAATTTCTCAACTTGATGAACATATCATGGAGGTTCCAGACACCCTGGTTAGTATTATTTAGTGGAAATTTTATAGAATGACTAACTACAAAAATCATAGTCTGTTGTTTAATAAATTTGTGACCTCTTTCAGCACTTCATGTTGCTTTTTTTGTGAACAATGGTTTCCCATGTTCTAGTAAAGTGTATTCATAAAAAATTATATTTGGAGTGGTGGGAGTGAAGAATCTTCTATAAAAAAAATTATATAAGAATAATGTGGGTCTTCCAATGAAATGGTACCCCTAAAATTTGAACATCACTCAAACCTTTAATATTCATAACCCTTTATCACCTAAATAATTTTTTATAAAACACCCCAGAAATTTTTGATGATAATTTTTATATTCTAAAATATACTTTTTATCATTCATTAATTTCAGAACATTTTTCATTCAAAAATTAGACTAATTTATTGGTACCCATTTAGTTTTAAAAATGGTTTTATAATATTTTATTCCTTCATCAATCTCAGGTTTTGTTTATATAGACAAAAACATCAAATCTGTCCAATTACATCTTGTTCCAATTAATAAAATCCATCTCATAGATTAAGAAATTTTTTTGGTGATAGATGCACCCATTCCCTTATCATATCACCGATATTAATCATTTTTGATTTCATGACACTCTAACCATTCATAGGACATTTTTAGAAAAAGTATTATCTCCATACAAAACATTAATTATGAAGAGGGATATATTTACTAGTATAGTTTATTTAAAAACTATTTTGTAATGTGCTGGTATATATTATTAATTTTTTTAAACCATATATAAATTATTTGTAAAAAAATTAGTGTTTCTCATTAAAACAACAAATGTATTTTTTTAAAAAAATCATACTCACAACCATAACCTCTCAAACCCCTGTTGTCCTCAAATACCATCGCTACATACCATTATGACACTATCATCCTCAGCCTCCCCATCACCACTTCTGGAAGAAGGATTAATTCTAATATACCTTCCTAGAACTCACCATCAACATTTCTCGTCATTTGACCGCAATCAACATTCCCTATAGTGCTTCTGATTGTTGGAAGCCTCTCATCCTCCCCCTTGATGTCACTCGATATCGGACTATCTTCCCTATATACCCTCAATACAGGATCCCTCTCTCTAGTTCCCACCATTCCTCTATCACTCCATACCCACACCATGATATTGGATATGATTTCTCATATTCATTACACCCCGATAATATTTAGTAAATTTAATGATATATTTTATTGATGAATTGTGAAAAATGTAAGGATTATAATTTTAGAAACTATCATTCTACGTCAATGATTGTATTTTAGTAGTTTTGTGAAGTATTTTTTTATGGGTAGTTTGGGATGGATTAGTGGGGTTCATTGTTTATCTAGTTTAATATAGGTAACGTCATCCAAATCAGGATAGTTATTTCAATGATTTCAAAAAAAAGTGATCTTTTATAATGTTTGAATTTTTTATGTGGTCTTAATGATGTCAAAAATCTGTTTAAAAAGTTGAGAAATGTTTTCAAATGAAATAACTGATAATAATTATATATGATTTTTTTTGGAAATGAACTTGAAATTGAATGTTATAAAAAATCTTAGTTGTGTAAATTGAAATAAAATTAATTAAATTTATGTTAATATTATTATAAGAAACTATAATAATTTTCCCTGATTGAATTATATCTCTAATGGTATTTGGTTATATTATTCTAGTGTATTTATCAAAATAAATAAATAGTTTATAAAATTAATATTTGGGATTAAATTGTATGTATGAAAATGAAATATATATTTATTTCATTTTTATTGGTTATATAATATTTCAGTAAAAAATTTTAAATTAAATTTCACGTGAATGGATAAATTATGTGTTTAAATATTTTTATCCTACTTTTAAAAAATTTAATTATATAAATTTTTTAAAATTAAATGTATATATATATATATATATATATATTAATATAATTATATTCTTTATTTTATAGTGTAGTAAATTGATTACAAATTGAATATTTTTTTAGTTTTTTTATAAAGGATGAGGCCTCAAGATTGTACCCACCCTATATCAAAGAGTTCTCATACTCCCGCTACACTACAATGAACAATTCATCACATGCCTTGAAAACTTATTTCATACCATGCCATATTATCCAAATATTCTAACATCCATATGTATAACATCTAATAATGATACCAATAATTAAACAAGACACCTATTATGGATATGTCATGTAATTATTCCAATAGTAAGTTACCATCAGGAAGTTATTGGAGAGATGTATCCATAAGTTTTTTATTCATAGTGATGGTATTATTTTCATAAATATTAAAACTATATATATATATATAAATTTTATATTTTTGAAAATAATATTGGAAGGGATAGTAATATAAATATTCAATATTATTACAATTTTAGTGACATAATGGTTTTAGTTCCTTTCAATGAATATAGGGTACATAATCATGATACATCATGTTTTTTTGGGATGTTTATAGGGTATTTGGAATGTGATGGAAAATATATACCAATTGATTATATAATTTCAATACACATTCTGTTATCCTAGAAAAATGATTTTGTAGTTCTTATATTGAGTTACTATAATTATGATTTATTCAAATATGATTAAATTAAACATTGCTACTTAATGCGTTAATAATTTAATGCATTTAATAAATTAATTTCAAGATTATTTTGCATTTTTATGTTCCTGATTCTATTTCTCATCCATTAACATTAAGAAATCTGGTAAAAAATGGAATCAATTCATGTTGTAATTATGGTATAAATTAAATGTCATGTCTCTTTCTTTTTCGTATATTTGTGAGAAGTTATATATAATATTTCTGCAAGACCAATGTAAAACAACTATTGTCTATATTCATTATGTATTTATTAATGAATTTTAATAAATATAAATACATAATTTATATATTTTTAACCCGAAATAAATTATTATTGATATAATTTTTCAACATCACATTTTTTTATTAAATTATTTTAATTATGAGAATATACAAATTCATCACACTATTTGATCAATTAATGTAACAAATAAATGACCTGGAAAGGACTCATTAATTATATTATAAGGGATATCGACAAAACATCATGTAATTTATATTTTCTTGTTATTACTCATGTATTGTTTTGAAACACATTAAGAAAGTAGGTGATTATTTTGAGGGAGTTAATTGTGGTTTGATGTTTACATAAAAAATTATAGATGTTATGTTTACAAACCTACAAAATAAGACGAAAATATTAATTATTATTGGTATTAATAAATTACATATATAAAAATATTACATTTTTTCTTCAAAATAAAATAATTAGGGTTCTCCAACCTTGAGATGTTATATTTAGTATTCTCAGATGATTTCATGTCTTGAGTTCATGGAAATTTCATTCATGTTATGTCATGGGGATGGATTGTGGTCCATATCAATCGATGGTGTTTGATAGGGTATATATATCTTCTTCTATGATGATTGATGGACAAAGAATTATAGGTTTTCATATTCCAAGTGCACAAAAAGAAGTTGATGCATTAAAAAATAAAATTACAGATCATGAATCACATATTAATAAGAATAAAGATCATATCTCACCATTTTATAGTGTTTTGAAATTTATGCTTAATAATTTTGTTGGATATATTCTATGATAAATATCAACACTCATCAGTGGTTCTTTGGTGGTCAATTTCATAAATTTACACCTATACTCTTCATTTTTGTGGTAATGTTTTTAGTAAATTATCCATGTCAAATGTCATTAGTTATTGTTTAGCATATCCCACATATATAGTTTTTCATATCATTGATTAATACACAATATAATCTTTGTAAAATTCAGATAACTTGAAATATTGATTCAACTTGTGAAAATTCATTTCTAAATCATAAAATATATAAGGAATTTATAAGTTATGTTACTAGGGAATATTAGGAGAAAAGATATGTTTCATTATAGGATTATATATGTGGGTTTTCAAAAGATGATCAAGGACTAAATTTTCCACAAGTGATGATGTTTTATTTTGTCTTGCAGCATTCTGGATATCCAGTAAGGGGGTTTATATGTCATATATTATGTTTCATATTCTGTAGATCATATTCATTTTAATCCATAGTTTCATGGTAATTAATGTCTCTATGATAATTGTTTTGACATGAAGATTTAATATGTGATTTATTTTATGATGAAACTCGTTAATTTACATAACTATGTAGAGGTTTTTTAAAATAAACAATTCTGACTAATGATGTCGAATGATTCTATAACAATACTATTTAACATCTATAACCTTGTGGGAAAATGTTTTATTAATTATTCATCATTTGAAATGAACGATCTGAAAAAATAATCATTGGGGATTTATTTATGTTTTTATATGTAAATTACTCAAAAGTATGTTATCTATGTTGTGGAATGAATCAAGTAAAGGAAATTCCCACAATTTAACATAAAACTATCATTTGATTAAAAATAATGGTCACCAAAATTGGTTTTTTGATATTTTATACTAATAAAATACTAATAAATGATAATTCATGATGCAGTTATCACAAATAATAGTGGATGAACATAATTAGTTTTGTTTAAAAACACAAGTAATAATAGTTGGGGAACAAAAATTAGAAAAAACTCTATATCAAAGGATCAAATATGTAATATTTCTTTAAAAAATAAATTTTTTGAGTCTTAGGTTAAAGTATGACCATCAATATTTTTAGGTATTATTATTATTTCATATATAATGAATTATATATTATATAAAAGGGGCCCAAAAATAACGTTTATATATCCAATTGTAGTAAACTTATTGGGGTTTGTAATTTAATTTGTGACTTGTTCTATTTGAAATGAAACCCCGTTTGAAAATTGGATTCAGAAAGTGTTTAAATGGGAATAATTATGAATTATGATAATATATTTAGATATCTCACATAAATTTATATCCATTGAGATGAAAACACATAACATTATCATCTTAATTGATTCAATTTTTAGAAACAACTATAATGAAAATATTATTATTATTATTTTATCTTTAATTTTTAATAAGAATTTATTCGTACATTCCACGATGATTGTGATTCTAGAATATGTTAGAATTTTCCAATTATCTACAATATTAGTTCTAACTCATGTAAGATGTTTAGACCAGTTTTTAAATCATCATAGTTAATTTATTATTATTAAATTTTATAGTTTAATAAATATAATATATTTTCTTTCCTTATTATTTTTTTAATTCACACTAAAAAGACACTAAAAATTTTCAATTTACCTTTTTCCTAAAACGTGAATAAAATAACCCTCAAATGGAATCGAAGAGATGTATTAAAAATAAATGGGGTATAATTAGATAACATTCATTTAAATAGTTTCATTTGAATATTTATTATGGTATGATAAATTAAATTATTATTTTCAAATAATTATAATATAACATCCCATAACATTGGCATTAAGTGTTATGGGGGAGTTACTAGTTCCTAGGATACATCCCCAAAAAACCAACTAATGGGGATAAATTCTAAGGGATTCATAAAAATATGTAATTTTTTTTCCTTTTGAATGATTAATATTTTTTAAAAAATTAAAATTAAAAATCTAATCCCTTATATTATTCATGTGAAAAATGGTTTTAAAAATAAAAAAATTTCATTTATTAATATTTTAATGTTACAATTAAATTTTTATTACTTATCTAGTGTACATTATTTAATTACAAAACCTATATTTCAGATGAACTATTGGCCATCTATTATATCTTATTTATTTTGTTTTTGTTAAAATTATATTGAAACATTTAAATTCTTGGGATAATTTTACATTGAATTTAGTTTAAAAATATGGATTCTTTGTATCATGGTTCTGATTGTTACCTAAACTATATAAAAATTTTACGTATAATTTTTACTTTGAATGTTATTTGATTGAATGGTGAAAATGTTAATAAATCTACATTCTATACTCAATAAGAGTTTTTGACGATATGCAATATTTTTTATGAATTTAATTGTTAATTTAAAATATGTGCAATGAATTGGATAGGTAGGGATATGTGGTTCTTAGTTATAGACAACCCCCGATACATCGACATGTCTAATGAGAAGAACCATTTGGACAGACTTATTTAATGAGTTTTTTTGGAATACATAACCATCAATTAAACTGTCATGGTTATTATTATTTAAAAAATATATATAATCATCTATAAGATAATTATATTCAATATTACACATTTACTTTAAATAGAATTCATTTTTTTACCCATTATATTTTTTTCATTGATATTATCCTTAGAGGAATTTCATTCATTGATTATCGATTAAATAGATCTGGTTTTAAATTTTTAACATTTTCCTGTTGAGTATAAATTATTTAATCATTATATATTCTTCTATATATAACCCTTACTGAGCATTTTATATCATCCTAATTTCATTTCCATTATCAATGATATTAATAATAATTCATAGAATATGTTCAGGGTTTCTGAATATTTTTTATGACTGTGTTTTGTATATTATCATTTATAAAATAATGTGAAAATATGGTTTGTATTTAGTTTACCAATACTAATAAATTGCTTAGTCCTTTAGAATTTAATCTATTTTATATTCTTCATATGTAACATAGTAACCACCATTATTTGGTTATTGAGGTTTTAGTATTTGAATAATTTATAAGAAAAACTTTTTGGTATCTAAGAATAGTATATTCATAACCTAGTCCTTACATAACATTACACATGTTAAATCAATAAGGTAATCATGACTTGTTAAATCCCTCCGTGTTTCCTACCTCTTCAACAATCATTACCCAATGCATTGGAGAATTTTATTACGATAACATATTCATATAATATTTATCAGGTTCTCCCATCATAAAAGTTATATTAGTTTCATCTGTTCATATAGGTTGAAATCATAATATCACATTTATATTAGTTGTATGTCGATCACCAATTCATATTTGGTATATTATTCTCACCCATATTCATCAATAAATTATATGTACCATTTATCACTAAAACATTTTCAATCATCCATTTTTTCATCAATATATTAATAATATTCATTCCATAAATAAATGAGGTACCCATGGAAAAGAAATGGGTCACACAAAAATATATTTGAGACAATGGAAACCCATATTGATGAAGAATATGGATTATTTCATTACAACATAAATTATATTCATCTTATGTAAAATAATAGACTGTTTTAATTAAATAATAAAAATATCATAAAAAGAACCGTAAGAATATTGATGAATATACAATATCAACTACGAAATTAAGTTATTATAAATAATTTTTTTAACATATTCAAAAAAAAAAATTTAAAAAATAAAATGGAAACCTTTAATGGAATCTTGCAAACATTGAGTGAAAATGATGGTATGAAACTGTGTCTTTGTAATAATCATTAGAATATAAAAAATTCACACCTTCGGTAAAAAGTACCTTCTCATAATATTAGAATAATAATTTTTACCTATTTAAAAAACTACTCATATCTAAAAAGGAGTGATTTTTTACATAATAGGAAAACATTTAATAACATTTATATATTAAAAAAAATTATTTATGGTCGATACACGATAAATAAATTTAGCTTTCCATAATAACATTTCAGGATAATTTTGAGTTACAAAAGATAGAAAACATACATAAACATAAATATTACCAGATCATTAATAGGAAATGAATTGATAAATGGGATTATTAAATATGGTATATATAATTAACATTATGAAAATTCAATGGAAAACTATCATTTTTGGAAATGGACTAAAACACAAAACCCTTACTGCTTTGGTAAATTCGGAGTCGAATGTCCCATGAAGGATTAACTTCAAATGAAACATTAAATATCATGAACATTATGATATTAATGACATAAAATTTTAAATATTATTTCTGTATAGTAAATAAAAGAATATATTTTCATGACCTTAATGCATATCCAAAAGAAAGATAATTTGATATGAATAACTACCACACCCCGACCTTTTAAATTGTTTAATTTTATTATTACATTGCTTCAGTTTTCCTCATCAAGGTGAGGGTTTATTGCATGTTTAATTTATTTTATATTTTATGTTTTTGTGGGTTTCAGATAGATGTACGGGCTTCACATTTTTTATGTTTACCATGCGGTCAGCCCGGATGCCCCTACGTTGACCCATTAAATAAAATAATAAATATTTTCTATAATGAAACAATCTTATTGTTTAAGATATAATAATAATAACATTGTTGGGTAAAAAAAACTATGTTTTAAATAACTTTTTTAATTATATTATTATCATTAAAATGGTTATAAATATAATTATGATTTAGTTATTACTAATTTTGTTATTATTTAAAAAAATTAATAAATTTATGATTATCATTATGATTATTTTTAATATTATTGTTATTCTTATCATTATGAAATTAATGGCATTATTATTAGAATTTTTTTTCTACAATTAATTTAAATATTGTCATTAATATTTTGTTATTATTATTGTTATTTAAATTTTTAAAACTATTATCATTATTATTATAATTATAATAAATATTATTATTATGATAATCATCATTTTTTATATGTTATTGTTATTAATATTATTTTTATGGGTTCTATTAATTCCCCTTTTTTATCAATCACACTCACACCACTAACCCTATAAACTCCCCATGCACACCCCACACCCCTTCTCTCATGCCTCCTCTTTATTATTTTATCTTATGCTCTCCCTCTCTTCATTCCACCCTGTTTCCACCATTAATTAATTGTTTTTTATTCTCACTCCCCAATCACTCCCCCCTTTATTTTTCCAATCACCCACCAACCTCTCTCTACTCACCCATCTCCCCCAAATTATCCATCACGCATCTCCCATTCTCTCACATTTATTTCTTTTATTATTTCTTATCCCTCTCTCCAATCAAGCTTCTCCCATCCCTCTTTTATCCTCCATGTCTATCCCCTATTTTTATCCATCATTCCACCCCCAACATCTTCCTTCCTATCACTAATTTTTTTATTTTTTTATTTAATTATCTAATATCACTTTCTAAGAACCACCCTCTCTCCCATTTATCCCCTATTTCTTTTTAACAAATCATGCTCACCCCTCTCCCTAAAACACATCGTTCTCATCTCTCTATTTTTTTGCTCATGTGGCCCTCTTACCCTTACCCTCGAAAGATTTCCTCCTCCCCTCTAGCTCTCTTTCTGATAGCTGATCCCCCCTCAGGTGATTTCGTCCAGTGCATTCTCTTCCTATATTATTCTCTCCAAACTAAATTTCTCAGGGTTTCATATTTGATTTCTAGTTTTCAGAAAGAAAATGTTAGGGTTAATGTGTATCTCATGTTTCCTTTGGAATTTGGGTTTGAGTTTTTCCATGGAGCATTGTTCTTCCTCCAGTTGAAGTTTTATTCCAATCGCACGAGGTTTCAGTTGGAGTTTTGATGATTTTCATTCCTAAATATTTTCCTTTAATACATTCCATTTTAACTAAATTTATACCCTATTTTTTAGCTCTATGACACACTTGTTTAAATTATTATATAAATTTGGAATTTATTTGATTTTTTAAAAAAAACATTCAATGTGATTTATAGTTAATTGAATTGTTTTATTATACCTAGTAATCTTGTTTGAATTTCTTATGTTTCATTAAGAAACAAAATGATCCCTTATGAAATGGATCATCGTTATTATGATGCAACAACATTTTTTATTAATGAATTTTGTTTGTTTGTATTATGGCTTGGTTATTTTGTCCAAACAATTTTGTAAGGGTTTAATGGATTTAATGTTTTAGTTGTTGTTCCATTAAAATGATGTTAGTATGTGGCGACTTTAGGGGAAAGTCATTAAAATATTTCTGTTGTGTGTCTGATTTCAAAAGGTCATTTTGGGTGTGTATGGATTGATGTTGGTATATATTTATTTAATGGTTAAAATGTGTTGTAAAGTGATTAATATATTGTTTTTTATTGAATTATGTTGTTTAAATATGGTAGTTGTCCAGTTATGGTTTTAAGGTTATTGGTGTCTCCTTGGAAGATTATATTTCATACTGGATTGTAGTTTTAAAATAACTTTAGACCTCTTGAGTAGTTTCTAAAAATTAATTTATATAAGGTTTATATGTTTCTTCATGTGTTTTGGAAATCATGGGTTTTAATGTGTTCATTATGGTTTGGACATTCATTTTGAAACTTGTTTTGGTGTGGGATGAAAAATGGTAAAATTATGTTCGATAATTGTGAAGTGTATGAATGTGTGTTTAGAACTTAAGGGACAATTTAGATTTGTAAATTTATGTGTAGTGTTTGAAAGATATTTTAAATAAATGTGAGTTCCCAGTTGGAAACATTAAACTTTTTTTTTGAAATGTTGTAATGATTATATGTTATAGTATCTCGATTGGCACTTCGTTAATGATAAATCAATGAATATGTAAATGGGGAAATCATGTCTAGTGTAACCCTTTTTGGGTGAATTTATAGGAAGCATCCCTGTTTGGGGTAGGAATGTATGATGAGATTCTTCATATGTGTGAGGGCCTCTTATTTAGATGGTATTACAATAACCAATATGGTTTCCTAGGATTTTTATTAATTATCTAGTGAAATTTTCTCACCATCCCTGATTAGACTGGTTAGTGCCCAAAGTAGATTGAGAGGATAGGTTGGATTTACCTCTGATTTTTTCATGAGGGCGATCATTGGGTTATAGTCTCTGGGGTTTCTCTATACACTTGCAGGTGGTTCCGAACCGAGTGCGTCCAAGGGTTGTCTCGGGATGTTCAAGATCGCCCATGGTTACATATTATATTGCTTGTTTATTTTCTGGAACCCTGGTTTATTTTCAGCTTGAATTATAAACCTATCTCCCTTTTTCACATCCCTGATATCACTTTTTTTGATATATTTAATGAATGATAAATTGTTTTTGAAATAATATATGGAATGAGTTGGTTGTCATAATGGTAATGAAATTTTATTTTTATTAAACGGTAAAACCTTATTTTCATAATTGTATTTCCAATATTTTGTCATCAGATAACTATGGGTAAAGAAATAGTAGGATTTATTGGTTTACTTTTGGCATCCTTAATGAGAATTTTTCTGCTCTTGCCTATCCTTTACCATTTTATTTTTAGGTTCAATTGTTGTTCATGATTTTCCATAATGGTTTCTTGTGTGAGAGAATATTTGGGCATGTGGTTGGAGGTGACCAAAGGGTGTCACAGAGATCATTTTATCTTGTTCTTGGTCCTGGTTTTTTTATTTTAGTGGTACATTGTATTTGGATCGGTTCCTTGTTTATTTATGATTATGATGACATTTTTCTATAGGCTCTATTTGTTCTATTTATTTATCTGCTCACGGTTTTATCTTGTGGGCATAAATCATTCCATCTTTTATACATTGATGCCTAGAACTGGTTTCTATCCAAGGGGGATCTAGAAAAACCCTCAAGACATGTCGCGGAATGACACGGGTGACCAGTTGAGGGTCGACCCGGGTTGGTTTGTGGAAAAAAACCTTATAACGATTATTTTGTTGAATTGATATTTAATCTATGTATTTATTGTGTGTAATGATTTTAATTCCAAAATCAATAATTATATGTATTTGGAAAATAATTTTGTTATCAATTCTCTCATAATCATGGAATAAAAATGAAAATTACTTATATGTATATCCTTATTAATAGAAATTGATTTGATAAAATTATAATATGGACACTATGAGAATGGGAAAGAACACATTTCACAGGCTGTTTCTCTTTCAAATTGATTTAAAATATCTTTATGGTCATCTATCTTCTTACATAGTGGGGTAAGGTTCATCTGTGTTAGGGTTGGCTGGATCTTCTCTATTGGAGGGTGACTATGATCATTTTGGTTTTGATTCAGGTGCTATGGTTTGGTCTCATCTTCCCTCATTCAAAGATGTTATTTGTTATCAATTGGTTTTTAATAAGGGGTTATATTATCTCTCTCGATGGTCAATTTGTAATCAGTTTCTTCATTAGAATGTGTCTATCTATTTTTTTCTATTTCTTCTTCCTCCATAATTGAACCTCTCATTTACTGATATAAACACTGGACTCAACGTTCAGATTTGAAAATCCTCCCCTATATTTTTTTAAATCTTTGTAGAGCCCTAGGGATTTGACCTTTCAGCAATGATGTGTGTAATGATTTGGAAATAATTCTGTATTATACTAGCTTTGGAAAATGATTATGAAAACCCTTTTTTTATGGTTCCAAGTTGGTTGGTCGGTGTATGTTCTTTATTTTCATCTGTTCTATGGTGGTGCATTTAGTACACAACCTCTATAAATTGGCCTTCTGGATATCCCTTCAAGAAATTCCAACCCTTATAGATTGTTTTGTTATGTAATATGTTTCTTAACTATATGGGTTCTTTATTTTGTGCTAGTGAGAGCACATTTTCCTTTGAGGGAACATTCAATGCTAAGATTTGGGTTGATACGGACATTCCCCATCCTCTCCCTAAGTAGATCCTTCTTTATGTAGTTGGTTTAGTGGACTGGACTCAAGGGGTATTCTATCCCTATTCACCATGAGGTTTCACCCTCTATCAGCAGCAAGCCTACATGCTTTCTATTTTCCTCATACGTAATATGAAATGTAGTGATGAGCCTTGGGCTAGGACTCAGTGGAATGTGAATTCCCTTTGCCCTCAGGTGGATGAATCCTCTTCTGTTTTCCATGGGAGAGACATTATTCACTGTGATTTTCCTAGCCCTTCTTCAGTTATGTCACCTAATTATGATAATTATGATTATAATGATGGTCGAACATTGTTACTGGGGCATTCATTCTTGGATATTGTTCTTTATAATGTTACTGGCATGGAGGTCTATCCTTCCACTCATACTGGTCTTATCCTCTCTAACTCACTTCCACTAGAGTAAATGTTACATGGTTTATTTCATCTTAGGAGCTAATTGACCATTCCCATTATCGTTCACTTGATATCTCGTGGGGTGGGGGGGTGGGGGGGTTCTTCTTCTCTGGTGGATACTAGTCCTTATGTGGCTATTGGAGAGTCTTCTAAAGGCATGTGTGTGTCTTCTTATCAGGTTAAATTATTAGAGTTTCCTCTAGTATGTCATGTACAAGATTCTTTTTATGTAAAATTCCAAGAGGGTGAATAAAAAAGGGTGAGTTCATCCATTCATAGATTCACTTCTAGATGGAAAGTTTGATTCTTCTTTAGGGGTCTCCCTATATCCAGAGTAGATTAGGTTGGTGAAAGCTCTTATATCTCTGAATGGAAAGTATCTATCAACTGTGGTTTCTCCATAGTCCCTGAATGTGATTTTAACTAGATCTTAAACTGAACTAAAAGCTCATTTATAAAATTATGGGGTTCATCATGCTCATGGGACTAAGGATAAATCCAGAGAGAACCTTTCTCAATGATATCAGTTCTCATTTTAAATTCATGTGGCCTTGGTGCATCAGTTAAAATTGATAGTAACGAAAATAAAATTTTTTGTGTCTATATATCTCAAGCAGTAGTATTGGAGATAAAACAAAACACATTGAATATTGAAGACTTTTAATGTATATTTAAGGGCATGAATTATCATCATTATAAAACTCAAAATCATTAGTTCTACATATTTTAGAAATATAATATATTGATGGACTTAATAGAGGTGTCCTATAAATTCATCAAAGATGAAATTGTGAATGGATCATTTGATGACTTTTTCTCTTTTGTGTATACAAAATAAGACGCTCAGTTATGAGATGAGCCTTCATGCGATCTTAGCACATTCTATAATGGAACCTCCCCATGTTTCATGTTGGAGGTATTTCAATATTATTGATGTTTATATGGATAAAAATGGGGTGGGATACTTCCCCAAGAAGTTAGATAAAAAATTTATACTTTTCAAATAGCGATGCAGACTTATAAACATAGGGTATGTAGGGGATCCATTCTCCTAGTTTAATAATAAGTGTGATAAAAGTGTATGTTTGATTCCTCTAGATTGATTTCCTTATAACCAACAAGCTATTGTATCTTATCATGATTTGAAGGTTTCTCATATTCCTCATAACCTTTGTAATCACTCCCACTTTTTCAATGAAATTTTTTCTTGAAGAGAACTCAGTGAAATTTAAATTCTCACAGCCTTGTATAGAGGACATTGGATTACCATGTTTGGTGGAGGAGTTGTCAAAAAATATCATATATGATTACGCTTGGATAAGGTTGTACAATAATCATAGGCGTCTATGATCCAACATCCATGTGTGTTTGAGGATCACCCTTCCAACATGGAGGACCATGTTCATATCTGTAAGGAGATTTATAAGATTTAAATTAATTTGATGAATAACTGGATTGAGCCCCTTTTTGAGGATATTTATAATAGGAAGATGTATTATTATGAGATAGTTCCTAAACATTTGTGTATTTCAAGTGAAACAATTCAAATTAAATTGTTACATGTGGGGCATTGAAATTTGGGATTCTTTCATGCCCGCATCAATGAAAAATGGATCAAAAATAGACTGAACACCATAATGAAGGATATATCATATTATAATTACCCATATGTGGTTGGAAACATTTCTACGGAATTTATCTTGAAACAACAGTTAGGGCTCCACCTGAACATGCAAAGTGGTTCCTCAGTGGGATTGAGGACCTCTTTGAGTACATTGTTTAGGTGGCCTCAAGGGAAATTAATGAATATTTATAATGGGTCACTAATGGGGTGTATATTCATTTTGTGGTGTGGTTTCTCAATCCGGAGAATTCTACATGAAGAGATGTGTTCCCTGAATCTTATTATAGATGTTTTTGGGTTCTAGTGAATGTAGTGTTAATCCAACCTGTGCATGATTTTTTCATCGGAGGATGTTTATAATGTGTGGATTATAATACTAATATTGATATGGTTCCGAAAATTAATGACCCTTATTCTCTAAGTCCATACATGACAATATTACTATGTAATTCCTCATATAAATTGTTGCCATTCATTGTAAAAAAGAGTATTTTTAAATACCTACCTGAGTGGATCTCTGAAGAGAATCATGGATTCATTAACGACGGCAGATTCAAGGACCCATTGAGTTTTATCAAGAGATACATGAAGATATCAATAAAAAATACTTTAGATCAAATATTTCTATTAAAATTGACATGAACAATTGTTTCGAACAAGTGGAGTGGAATTTTATTATTAATGTTCTGTCCCATATGGGCATGTCTACGTGGGTGACAAATTAATTATTTCACTACATTATGTTTACATGGAATTCTATATAATTTTTGGGATAGAAATCTGTTTTATTTAACTCTATCCATGGTCAAAGGTAAGTTGAAATTATATATCTGACTCCTTTTATTTTCGCATAACATCGTGTCATTAGTTCTCTCAACAGAGGCATTGCGATATGTAACATGTTACCTTATAATTCTAGGATCCACTATTTTTTTATATCTCACATATTCTTTTTCAATGAAATTATATTGATTTTTAATGAATGTAATTGGTCAATTTTGGGGATACAATGTCATTCTATACAGATTCAGAAAGTGGAGTGGGTATGTGGTCATCAAAAAGAAAACTGTTGTTTTTATTTCAAGAAGATGTTCAAAAAGGAGGATTTGGGTATTGGAAATCATCATGGGTTATAAAAATGGAATGTTTTCCATGAAAAATCTAGGAGATCTAATATCAACTAGTAAGGTATGTGTGTAACATTATGACAAGATGGTTTAGAAAATTATAGGAACAATTATGAATTTGAAACAGAAATTCATGTCCTCGGGTGGGAGATTAACTCTGATTAATAGTGTTTTGTATTGGATACCTATAAACATAATATCAAATATTTAAGGTACCAATATGGGTTATTAGTATATTATAGAGTAACGGGGTGACTTTTCAGTGGGACACACATTCAGATGGGAAGAATAATTGGAATGCCTATGAGTGATTTTCTAGACTATTTTATGAAGGTTTTATTAATGTTATAAACATGAATGATGTAATACAGGGTCTCCAGGTTATGATATCATTCGAATACATTGAATGGATGACTAGATGAGGAATTTTCAGGAAAGTTTGGTATTGGTCCATCTTGGATCATCCTAAGGGTAGTCCATATGCGATATGGATTCTGGTCCAGCCACTCATTCTGGTGATGATAGTCCATTCCAGATAGATAGTTGGCAAGGGAGAGATCAGAATTTGGCATCACAAATGAGTAGGCTTATGTATGGAATTAACTTTCTGTATAGTTCTATAAATCATCAATATAAAATCCAATTTTTATCTAGGATTCGTGGAATCCATGCTAGACATGGATCGACATATTGTATTTTATAGAATTTTGATGAATTTTAAACCTGATAGATGTATTTTTATAGGATCAAACTCAGGGGACTTTTCTGTTATGGACTTTGGGATTGTCCAAAGGGACACATGGGGTAGTTATTGATGGGATAAAACTCTTGGGATCTAACATATCCAACCAAAAATAAATTGTTTTATTTGGAGTTCTTGGTATAATGATTGACAACCCCATTCATTAATTCAAACTAAATCATGATTTATTACGTAAACATAACTTGTTACAACATAGAAGCCCAAGAGGTATAGATTATTTGGCACTTATGATCCATACATAACAACATAAAACATGAAATACCACATCTTAATTGAATACATCCTTTACATGACCACTATATTCCCTCATACTTAGCATTACATGGGATAACCTGAGGACATGAATAAGAAAAGGGTGAGCTATAAAGACTTGTAAAGGAATAAACATGGAATAAATGGAGAATAAAATACATATTAGATAGTAGTAATATCAATGGATGCCAATAGAAACATGAATATAATGGAATGATAAATCATGATAATCATAACATGGAAATGGGGAAATAACACTTAACATGGAATTAGCATGAGCCAAGGATCAGTGCACATGGAGCATGAGTAAACCGTTACTTCATGTGAATCATGAGTAAACCCTAGATTAACATTAATTATCATGAGTCAACACCCATTTCAAATTACATATCATGGTAATATACTTTTCCCAATGCATTGGATCGCTATCAGGGTGCACCCTTTCATAAACATTTCATTTCATGTATAAGTGTGCCACCTAGATCATAAAACATGGAATCAATCATCATCATTTATTCCATGATAAAGGGATTTTTAATACATTCTTGAAGATTTATTATCAACATGAAAATTTTCATAAAGGTGAATACCATTGATGGGTAAATTGGAACTGTACTCACTACACAATGACATGGGCTTGGAAAATTGGAGTGCAATTTCGGCTGCATAACGACCTGAAATAAGAACTCATAATAATATGGATGAGAAAATAAAGGTTTCTAATAATATTTACATGAAATGGACAGTAATAGGGTCATATATATTAATGTTCCAACAAATTTAATGGAATTTAGATGCAAAATATAAAATAATTACTTGGATGTAAAAGAGTGGAGAGAAATCCCACACGAAAATTCAACATTGTAACAGGTGTAAATGGAAGACATTAATGAGAGATAATGGGGTATCCCATAATCAAAACATAAATATGGCCTTATGGGGGAGGTGTGAAATCATACCCCAACATTTTTAATTGAAAACATAAGGGCATGACAACTTAAAAAAATTGGAATAAAATGTGAAAGGAAGATATCCTTTACTTGGAAGTAAAATCCCCAAGGCTAGATAGAGGCTTCTGAGAGGCTTCATGGGATCTTGGTGAACGATGGGAGGATTATAGAGAGATGAGGGCCGAGTTTGGATGAAAACTAAAGTATTTTAGTTTAGAAGATGTGGGAGATTGGCTGGGATTATGTAGGGACAAAGAGGTAATTCTTTATTATTTAGGTTTGGGAAAACTCACATTAAATTTCTCAAAACCACCACCTAGACCATGGTTTTTCCCATGGTTTTTTCCAAATGGGATTGGAAATAAATATTTTATAAGGAATGTGGCTGAACACCTCAAAATAATTGGGTGGCATATGTGGAAGTGAGTCACACTCTCTGGGAAAACAATTTAAAAAGACAAAATGTTTTATAAGCCTTGAATGGTCATCCAATGCTTTGTAAAATAAATAAAACAATCCTAAAATAACATTATTTTAATTTTGAAACATATATTGGACGAAACTAATGTTTATAGTATTTTATTACATCACTATTGGGTCACTATGATGTCATAAACACACTATATATTTAAACGGTATTTATTTTCTCCCAAAAAATTCATATGTCTCAGAAAATTATGAAAAATTTACCATTGGATAATTTAAAAAACATGATTAAAAAATAATATTCATTTTATCTAAATAATTTTCTAGATTTGGGAATTATTACTTTTAAAATAAAAATTGATATTTATTGAATTTTCATGGGTTTTGACAAAAACAGCTTTCAAACCTTAAAAAAATTACAATTGCATTCCTAAAATTATATGATAATTTATATATAATAAAAATTAATATAATAAAAATAATAATATTTTATTAAAAAATTATTTTATTTAAAAATCCATTAATTCATCAAAATATATTTCTTAGTTCTATATAAACTAAAAATACAATTTCTTTTAAATTTATTTATAAATTAACAATAATAAAATGAATGCACATTATTTATAAAAAAAATATGCACAAAATAATAGTGATAAGTTAGTGTTACATAACCACTTATAACACCCACATATTACCAAAGGGTAAGGTGTACAATGTTGGCAGACTCTTGGGGTGGCTTGGATAACATTTCTCGGGTGTTAATCTCAATTTACATCCACTAATCTCGTAGTCGGTTCCTCTATAGCTTAACGTGTTCAAGCTCATCTTGGTCTTGGTCAAGAGTGAAACCCAATGATGCCATCTCCTTTCCATGCTCTGAAAAATAGGCTTCATACGGATCATGTCTAATCGATGAGGCCATTTCTTCCTTTGTTTGAGTAAATTAGATTTTTAAAAAGCCCTATATTTATACTAATCAGGTGATCAGTGTTCAATGGCTATATTATCAGCGGTCAAAAATCATGATGGTATTTTAAAACTGAAAAAACATAAAACCAATGACATTTACATTTATATAAACAATTTACACAAATAGTCATTTAATCAGATCAAGGGGAATTAATAAATGTTTATGTCATTTCAACCTTCCCCCCTTATGAAATTTTTCCCTAAAAATCACTTTTCACACGGAAAAATAGATATGGGTAACTCTTCTACATCACTTCCTCTTATTCCCACGTCTCTTATTCAAACATGTGGTTTCACCACAACACATTGAAGAGGTTCATAATCTTATTTTGTAGAAATATTTCTCTACAATCTAAGATCACCAATAGTTACATCTCATAAAAAAGATCATCCTATAATTATACTACCATTGAAGAGGGTACATGTGTAGTGTCTGGTATATACATTCTTAAGAGGGATACATGAACTAAATCATATACTTTGGCCATGGTAGGTGAATTTCTAGTCGATAGGCCACAACCCCCACACGATCAAGAGACTCCAAGGGGCCAATGTACCTAGGACATAAATACCATTTCTATCCAAACATCATGAACTTATTCCATGGAGATATTTGTTGAAATACCATGTCTCCAACATTAATCTCAAGGTATAATTGACAGATATATTCATAAGTTTTATGTTGAATCGGGGATACCATGATATGCTGCTGAATGGATTTCACCTTCTCCTCCATTTCTTCAAATATTTCTAGTCCTAAGAGCTTATACTCATAGACTTCATCCAAACAAGCCAGTGTTCTCCACATCATCCCATACAAGGATTCATAATGTTCCATTTAGATGCGTGAGTGGAAACTGTTATTTTAGGAGAATTCAACTAGAGGAATTTATTGATCATATCCTTCATTAAAGTACATTGAGCATACCCTCAACATATCCTCAACTGGTTGGATTGTTTGCTCAGATTGGCCATCAGTTTAAGGATGATAAGATGTACTCATGTTCATCTCAGTATCCAAATCATGTTGAAAACTCTTCCAAAATCTATAGGTGAATCATGGATGTCGATCAGATACAATAGATAGTGGTAATCCATGTAGCGTTACAACATCCGTGACATATATCTGTTCCAGTTGATCTAATGAGAAATCCTCCCAAATTGAAATTTAGTGTGATGAATTTGTAAGAAGACCCAAAATAAACAAAATTTAATTGTTCCCTTTTGATGTCATTAGACGTTCAGTGACAATGTCCATGGAAATGTTCTCCCATTTCCATGCTGGCATGGGAAATGGTTTCATCATCCCCTTAGACTTCTTTTCTCTGCCATCTCATGATAACAAACTAGGAAATTTTATGTATACTCATCGATCTTTTTCTTGATATTATCCAACCAATAATGATCTCATATATCACGATACATCTTTTTGATTCTAGGGTGAATAGTAAAATTTGAACTTTGGGCATCATCCAAAAGTTCCTTTTTCAACTCTAAACATGATTGAACACATAGTATTTTCCCAAATCTGAAAATTTCATCTTCATTAAAATTTAACTCTAAGGATTTCTCTCTTCTGATAGCATCCACTTTATTCTTAATTCCCACATAAACCCTTTGATCATAATTTAAACATTCCAAAAGTGAAGGTTGAGAAAATCATATGATTATTTTCACTTCTTTATGATTCCCATGTCCATGTTCATCAAATATTATATGATTGGATCCTTTTCAATTCTCCTCATTGATAAAATCACTGGGTCCTTTCAACTTAGATCATCTTCCACCATTTTCACTTTCCCAGGATGGTAATTTATTGATAATTCATAGACTTTGATCAGCTCTAACCATCATCATCGGTGCATGTTAAACACTTTCTCTGTAATTATATACTTGATGATTTCGTAGTCCGTATATATTTCACACTTTTCCCCAAAGAGATAATGGTGCAAAATTTTTATGGTGAAGAACACCACAGCCAACTCCAGATAACGTGTTGGATAATTCCTCTCATGAACATTCAATTTCCTTGAAGCCTAGGCAATTAATTTTTCAATTTTCATCAACAAACATCCTAGGCCCTTCATCGAATTATCACTGAATACCCAAAAATGTTCTCTACTTGTGGGTAAACTGAGCATGGGTGTAGTGATAAGCCTATTTTTAAACTCCTTGAAGCTTTCTTTGAATTCATCACCCAAGCAATATTTACTCCCTTCAATGTAAACTTGGAAAGGGTGTTGGACAATTGTGAGAAATTTATCAAAAATCATTGATAATATCCAGCTAACCCCAAGAAGCTACGGATATCCATTACCAATGTTTTCCTCAGCCATCCCTCTATAGCAGTTATCTTGGAGGGATCCCCAAATATACCATTTCTTGGGATGATAGGGACCATGAATGAGACCTCCATCAACTAGTAGTCACAGTTGTTGTACTTTTCATAGTGAATCTCCAATTGAATGGTCTCTAGTACAGTTCTTAGATGCTCCTCATGATCCTCCTTGGTTTTGCAGTATATGAGAATATCATCTACAAATAAAAAAAAATTTGTTGTGGTAATATATAATGACTATGTTCATCATGTCGATGAATATTGATGGAGAATTAGTGAGTCTGAAATGCATTACTATGAATTCATAGTACCCATATATTGTACGAAAAGTATCCTTGTGGATATCGTACTTTTTCACCCATACATGATAATATCACGACAAAAAATCCACATAGAAGAAGTATTGTTCCCCACACAAATGATTCAACAAGTCATCAATTCATTGGAGAGGATACATTTTCTTTTTTGTGATTTTGTTAAGATCACAATAATTGATGCATAGGTGCATTGACCCATCCTTTGGGACGAGAGGACTAGTGCACCCTTTGGTGAAGCACATGGGTATATAAACCCTTTATCTAGATTCTCATGTTGTTTTATCAGCTCCTCAAGCTCCACAATAGCCATTCTATATGAATTCTTTGGTATTGGAAGCTTCCCAAGTATAAGGTAAATTGAGAAATCAACATCGCTTCTAGGAGGAATACAAGGAAATTCATTAAGAAAAACTTCAGCAAATTCCTTCACAATAGGCATGTCTTCAAGGATGGTTTCCTCCATAGACTCAATCACCTGAGCTAGATATATGTTCTCATAGGGTAATAATATCGACACTAGAGATTATAGAGCTAATGAAGATTCATATTCCTTCTTGCACTTGTAGAGAATCGAGGGTCTATTCTCTACATAGAGAGTGATTTCCTCTCACATCAATTTATATTGGCTTTATATAGGGTAGGCCAATCTGTGCCATGAATTGCCTCAAATTCCACCAGAGGGAGTATGATGAAGTTATTCGGGATGTTAAATCCACATATTATGATAGGGGTGGAGTTATATTCCTGTGAAGCAATTATTTCTTCATTTTCCGTACTCACCAACATCTTCACTTCTATTATTTGTTGTGGTGATTAGATTGTTCTACAAAACATTCATGATATAAAAGAATGTGTTGAACCAGAATCAAAAAGTATGTTCGCTATTCTGGAATGAATAACTCGCATACATATCACCACATCATTTTTAAGGATCAATTTTTCCATTGTGATAGAAAAAGCACGACTTTGAAGCATTGGAGGTTGTTGGTTGCCTCCTAAAACCCATGTCATAGGGCACTGGTTTACAAGATGCACATTTCCATTGTAGTTGAAACAATGAAAAATGTGTTGAGAGTCGAACGGAGTGCTCCTATTCTCTATCACAACCACAACTACTTCTTTCCCACAATTAATAGCTAGTTTTCCTTCTCTACCAGACCTAAAACATTTCCTCATCCTCTTCAGGAAATTTTTATGGTTATTTATTCCGCGCCATTAACAAGTGGGGTGCTGGAACTTCTTAGGACTATTGTATTTATCCATCGAACATCTATCATTGAATTCTACCTTTTATTATCCCCATGATACCCCTGAGATTCATCGATCTCCATTTCGACCTTGAGGTAACATCAGACAATTTTCTGATAGCTGTCGAAGTAACGGATTGCGAGCACTTTCTACAGGCTAGGTTTCATCCCATCAAAGAAGTGGTCAACCTTTCATTCAGGGGTAATGGAAAATCCGGACGCCCTCATGCATGTATTGTGAATTCTTCCTCATACGCTCTGATAGATTCGTCATATCTATTCATGAGTGCAAGGAAGTCCCTTTCAATCTTATGTCAGAGGGTGCGTGGAAAATATTTATCGAAAAACAGCTTTTAGAATTTTGTCTATTCCAACACCTCGATCTTCTAATAAAGCTTCATATTTTTTTTTCAATTTCCACCATTGATTGGATTCACACTCCATATAATAAGCAACTAGAAGAACCATCTCTGGTATATATCATTGAAGGATAGAGAAGATCATTTTAATGGAGTTGATCCATAGTTCGACGATTGAGGGATCAGATGATCAATTAAAAGATGGAGGCCTTTGTCTCATTAAAATCTCGATTGCGATTTGTTCCCTCTTGGGGGGGGGGGGGGTTGAATGTTCCTCCTGAACCATGTTTCTATTCAAATATTTATTAAACTGAGTGAGAATCATAAAAAGATCATGATTACCACTCCCATCAGATTCAGCATCTCATTAGCACATTCATCACATTGATCTTCACATTAGTTGTTAGCTCGAGTCCACCTATTACCAGCCATTGTCTTGAATAAAAGTAAATATTGGGGTAAAACATAAAGGGTAATCAAAGGAAAATACTGATGACATATAAATAACATTTATTTCCTTAACTTATGAATCTATTGGATTCAGATCTACGTTCTAACATTTATTCCTAGGGGAATATTTTTTTAATTCCCTTTATAATGGTTCAGAGTAATCTTGTGAATTTTCCAATATGTATCCCTCAGGAGTGTCATAACCAATAGTGTAGAAATGCCCTTTTTCGTGTACCATGATATCGCGGGTAATGAATGAAACTCCTTGTTGGGTTTTTCACCCCTATGTACATATGGGCCAGTGCCAGCTCAAACTACTTGTATCCATACATGGATGTATTTACCTAATAGACCACTTTCTTTATAACCACCTATAATTAAGTATGTATTTATTATACCTAATCTTTCATCCAATCCTTCACCAGGGATTTCTAATCCTACTCCAAAAAATAACTAACCTTGTCATCTGATACCAACTATGAAAACCCTATTGTTTATTACAAACTAAATCATGATTTGTTACGTAAACTTCACTTGTTACAACAATGGATATCGAGAGTTCTAGTGGATTTGGGGCATAGAATAATTACATAACAACTTAAAACATGAAATACAACATCTTTATGGAAAACTTATTTTACATTCCCACTAAATTCTTTCATACCTAACATTGAATGGGTTAACCTAAGGACATGTATAAGAAAAGGGTGGGCTATAAATCCAGTAAGGGAATACAAATTGAATAAAATGAGGAATAAAATACATGTTAGATAATAGGAATATGAATGGATGAAAATATAAACTTGTACATAATGGAATGATAAATAATGACAATCGTGACATGGAAATTTGGCAACAACACTTATCATGGAATTATCATGGGACAAGGCTCATAGCACATTTAGCAATAGTAAACCCTCATTGCACATGATTCCTCGGTAAAACCTCATTACAAAAGATTTATCATGACTAAAAACCCATTTCATATGACGTATCATGATTCTATACATTTCCCAATGCATTGGAGCGCTATCAAGGCACACCCTTTCTTAAACGTTTCATTCCATGCATAAGTGTGCCACATGAATCATACAACATGGAATCAATCATCATCATTTATTCCATGATAAAGGGGCATGGAATACATACCTGAATGTTTATAATCAATATGTAAATGTGAAGAAAGCTGAATATCCTTGATAATGAAATGGGAAAGGTATTCACAACAAAATGACATTGGCATGGAAAATCGTACTGCAATTTCGGCAGCATAAAGGCATAAAATAAGAACTCATAAAAAACATGATGGGAGAGAAAGGTATGTATTATTATATTTTCAAGAAATGGAATGTTAGTGGGTCATATAGATTCATGTAACAACATATTTAATGTAATTTAGATGCATAATACAAAATAATTACTTGGATGTAAAAGAGTAGAGAGAAATACCTCATGAAATATTAGCATGGTAACAAGCGAACATGAGAGGAATTAATGAGATAGAAAGGGGTCCCCCATCATCAAAACATAAATATGGTAGTATTGGGGAGGTGGTAAATCATACCCCAACATTTCTAATTGAAAAAAGGGCATAACAATTTAAATTAAATTTGACAAAAAATTAGAAAAACAGAAATCCCTTACTTGGAAGTGTGATCCCCAAGGCTAGGGAGAGGCATGAGAGAGGATTCTTGGGATCTTGGAGCACCATGGAAGTATTCTATAGAGTGAAAGGAATAGGTTGGATGAACAACATGGTCTTTGAGTGTTGCTGAAGTTCGAGCTTCGGTGGGTTTATATAGAAAACTTGAGAGAATTCATTATTATTTAGGTTTGGAACACCTCACATTAAATTAATCAAGACCACAAACCCGCCCACGGTTTTTGGAAAGGTCTTTCCAAATGAGAGTGGAAAACTATAATTTTTAAGTCCATTTGACTAAAATATTAAAATAACAGGGTGGCTTATGAGGAGATGAGTCACTCTCTCGAGGAAAACAATTTAAGAGGACAAAATGTTTTATAAGCCTTCAATGGTCCACCAAAGCATGTTATAATAAACAAAAAAACCCAATTTTACATTATTTTTATGTTAAAACATAATATTGGACAAAAAAATGTTAATAGTATTTTATTACAACACTATTAGGTCATTATGATGTCATAAAACACATTATATATTTAAACGATATTAAATGTTAACCCCAAAATTCGACTATCTCAGGAAATTATGATAAATTCACAATTGGATAATTTTGACATTCAAATTCCAAAAATAATATTCATTTTATCAAACTAATTTTCTAAATTTGTGAATTTTTACTTTTAATATAAAAACATACATTTATCAAAAATTAAATGGTTTTGACAAAAATAGCTTTCAAACCTTAATAAATATTAAAATTGCATTCAAAAAATTATTCGATAATTTATAAATAATAAAAAATAATTTAATAATAATATTATTATTTTATTTAATAAAAATTAATTCAAAATCCATTAATTCATTAAAATTAATTTTTTAGTTCAATATTAACTAAAAATACTATTTGTGTTTTAAAAAACTATATACAATGAAACAATAATTAAATGAAGGAACATTATTTATACAATAATAATGCACATAATAATAGTGCTAATGTCTTGTTACATAAACACTTATAACTCCTGCATAAGACCGAAGGGTTAGGTCTACAATGGTGAAAGACTCTTGGGGTGGCTTTGATAACATCGCTCGGGTGGTAATCTCTATTAAATTCTACTTCTCCCGTAGTCATTTATGCTTAATATTAACATGTGCAATCTCAGATTGTGATTGGTCAAGAGTGAGTACCAATGATGCGACCACCTTTACGAGCTCCAACAATAGGTATTCGTATTGAGCAAGTCTACAAGATTAGGCTATTGCTTCCTTTATCTGAGTAAATTAGATTTATTAAATCCATATATTTATACTAATCAGGTGATCACTGTTCAACGACTTTATTAGCAATAGTAAAAAATCGTGATGGTATTTTAAAATCCAAAATCATAAAAAAAATGAAGTTTACATTTATATAAACAACTTATAAAATTAGAAATTTAATCTGATCATGAGGAATTAATGAAATTTTGGGTCGTTACATAATGAACTTTCCAATGAGGATAATATTAATTTGTTTGGTATTCACCATTCCTTAAGGTAATTTTGTTTAAAGGAGTTTTAAGTATAATGTGATAAGAACATATTTTTTTGAAATTGATTGGGTTAGGACCATCTAGATAGATTTTTGTCACATATATGGATGGAATCCTCATGTGGAAGATAGCTCCACATTTATTAACTGCTGGTTCTAGGGGGAATGATACAGTAGGACCAGAGAAATCATCCAGGGTTATCCTCCTTGTGTATGGATGCTTGTAAATTTTTAAAGAGAGAAGTTATGTTCAGCATAAAGATATCACTTTAAGACTTACTCATAATATATTTAAACATAGAGATGTCCTACACTGATTAGTTTTACATTACAATGATTGTGGTATTGATCCTTCTATTAAGTCCCTCATGTTTTGTTATAGCACTCCAATTGAGTCTAATATCAGATAATGAAGTTGAATCTAATGATTTCTCCATCAAGGGGAACAAAAATTGAACACTGATAGATCATGTAAGTTTATTGTGGTGAGGAAGGGTAATCTGGGACCCATAAGGATATATGAATCTGTCATTCAATGCATATCTTGGTAGTGGTGACTCCTTCATTGCGGGGGTTATTCCTGTTCTCACTGTCCTTTTTTATTCTCTAATTGAAATATTCATCTAGCATCTATTAAAATTGACTCATTAACGTTTCATAATTCTCTATTTGTCCTAGGTTCTCCTCCATGGTCTACTGAGTATACTATTAAATTATAAAAATTACTTCTTCAAAAAAACAATGGCGTGGTCCATTTTTTGGCTTGAATAAAACATTATTACTAAATTTTTGGAATCTATGGTGAGGTAGGGCGAACAACCCTTTTGTCTTTTTGACCTTGGATCATTTAATCTAGAGTGAGTGAATCTAGTTCATGCAGATGATTTGGGACTTCAATACTTTCAGACCCCCGAATCCCTCTACTTTTATCAATTTTTTCATCTTCCTTTTTCTATATTACCAGTGTACTTAATTAATATTTTCAAAGTATTATAAAATTTATTTTTTTCTGGAATTTTAAAAATCTCTTACCAATTTGGACACATTCCAATCACAACCTCTTCAATGATGTACCATAAATTATATATTATGATGCCATAAAGCCTGAATGATTAATGGTATAAAATCTATAATAGAATTATATACAATATTTAAAATACTTTTTTTGTGTGGTATTAAAACATCCCTCAATGAATGAAAATTGTGACAAAATCCATTACTTCTTGTCCATAAATGTTATAAATATCCTCTAACACCTGTATAATAAACATATTTCAATTATCTAATTTATAAGGACCCTTTTATAGGAAAAATTTCTTATCCACTTACAGTTATTATTTTTTATTAAATATTTAATTACCTAATTCCTTATGTCCATATTTGGTGTTTTGAGGATGTTTTTCATGTTATTTCAAAATGGATTTGGCATGTTTACAATTAAAAAATGGGAAAATTTTAGAATTATATCCAAAATAAAAATTCAGAAGTAATTTTACTTTTTATACATAAATCGTAATATTAAAACCATATGTTAATTATGGTAATGAAAAATGTAATATGTAACAATATTTGAGATGGTCGATTGTACGTAAGCATAAGTAACATTTAAAATTTTCAATGAACATCATGAAAAATAAGATATGTATTTTTTTAATTAGAGGATTATTATTATATCATAAATATAATTTATTTTTATTAAATACAATTATATATAGTTTTCATGTGATTTTATTTGTAAAATGAATGACATCACTTTGTAGAGGTTGAAATCCACACATAATCATGAACGACATTATCAGTTTTTAATGGATGGAATGGTTAGAAAATATATTAAATAATATATTTATATTATTATTATAATTTTATTGAAGATAATATATATATACATATATATATATATTAAAACTATCATTATAATCATTCTTGAGATGAGTTTATGGGAATACAATGTCATCGTTTCATGGAGAGGTATTATGCCGTACAGATGAAAGTAATATTAATTTTTAATTTTATGGAAGTGAATATTGCTATAGTATAATAAAAATGTGTAATATCTCATAATATGTATGATGTTGATTATATTATTTTAATATGGTTTAGGTGTATTTTAGTGAGGTTAAATAAAAATAAAACAATAAAATTCGGTGAAAATCTATAAGTCTTCTTCTGACCACCATCTTTTCATTTCATTTAAGGCCCTCAATGAATGGTATTGTATCCAAAATAATATATCAATAACATGGTATGGATGTTAGGTAAGTATTTATAAGTTCATGGTTTAAAAAAATGGATCCTGATGTGTCTACTGAAAAAGAGAGTGGGTGAGATATTATAATTGAGGGAAGAGGCATATTTATAACTTTATGAAATTAAATTATAAAAAAACATACATTTTAAAATTTATCAAAATTTATAAAATTGAAATATATGATAATTATGTGTCTAAATAAAATAAAACAAAAAAATAGACAATTTTTTATCATGACTTTACCCTACCCTCTTTGTTTTAACCCAGCTAACCCTTTTGGAAATTACTGCAATATTAATGTTTTATTTATATAAATGGATAGAAAATGTTACTATAAAGGGGGAAAATGGCCCATAATTGGAACAATGTGGATATATAAAACCATATACCATACACATGTATTATGATTTCAATTTAATGAATTTAAATCATTTAATATACTATTTATTGTTATAAAATAAATTTTTTCCCTTTTATAAAATATTGTAATATAATATGAGTCAATAATATAGAAAACAGTTCAAAAAAATACATTTATCCAAATAAAATAATTAAATGGTCTTAATTTAACAAATAATAAATTTTAGATATGTTTAGATATCATTATCAACACTATCATTTAGTTTAACTACATGGAAAACAAAAATATATGTAAAATTGTAATGACGTTTACAGTATTAATGTGGAATATTTTAACATAAAAGCTGTCAAAGTGCTCATAAATGTTAAATATATATTATTTTTTATCATTTATATTCATTTTGTACATATTTATAGTTTTTTTGTATTTTTATATAATTTGATGAATCATTATTTGACATAAAATACTATTGTTGTCATTTTAAGAACTATTCTCATAAATTTACCTAAAAACACAAATGAAAGACATTTAATTTGAATCTAAACATTTAATACAAATATAACCTTATTTATTTATCATAATTTTTTCCACTCTAAAAAACAGAAAAATATTACTTTTATACTTTTAAAAACTAATTACATGATTTGGTTTTATTTCACAACCACTAAGTTAGCTTTCTGTATAAATTTAAGGTAATTCTTTCACCACTGAATATTAATAATAAATTAACATACTAAAAAACTAATTTACTAAAATAAAACCATTTATATTAATAAATTTTTTATAACTACCCAATTTTGTTTTTTGAAAACGTTACTCATACATTATTTTCACTTTTCCAGCCTAACGCGTGCATTGATGACTAATTTGGTTATGAAATTTTCTATTTAAGTATAAAATTAGATTATATCCAAAAAATAGTCAATAATTATATATATTTAATATATAATTATATAAAATACTTATTACTTTTAAAATATTATATCTATGACCAGAAATATTACTTTTCTTATGTTGTATGATCATCGCATCGACATTAGAAATTATTTTCATTATTATCATGAATGAAATTATAATGTATATAATTTATTATTTAATTAATTATAATTAATATATATTATCATACATCATACATCATATTTTATTTATGTTTTATAATTTTTTTTATCAAATTTATCTTTTAGCGATGTCAAAAATGATAATGCATTAAATAGAAAATGTACTAATAATATTAACCCAAAATATTAAATCTTCAAAAAAATTTATGAAATTGATAAATTAGAAATTATAAAATTAATAAGTTTTTCTATTTAATCAATAATAATTCCTATAACTGACATAAATTACTATTAATATAAATGTATAAAATACAATGGGAACAATATATCAGAAAATACCTTTTTATGTCCAACGAATGGTCATATATCAATTTCATGTCTATGGGTAATTCATATGCAATTAATTAGATATAATTTAATTTTGTAATAAAATATTAGAATTAAGATAAAATTCAATGTTTTGTGGTACTTTTCAATGAAAATAACATTTTTATAAACAATCAGCATTCATATCTATTCACATAAAATTAAATGTTTTCTAAAAAATAACAAAATTTTACCCCATTATAATTTTGATATGATAATTACCAAAATGATATAATATTTATCAAATAAATGTTCAAAAATTTCCATAAAGTAAATAAATTATCTGTTATAAATAGTAATAAATTTTTTTTAACGAATTTGTGTTTTCGAAAATAATGTGACTATATTGAAAATAGGGTGATTGTTTATTAAAACTTTACTAATAAATTCGTATTGAGTATTGACATTATTTTTTTATAATTCATTTAATATTATTCCTACCATCCATTCTAAAAACTATTTTATAACATTCATATTTTAATAATAAAACTTCATTGTTATTTTAAGCTTGGGGTTGGGTGTTTTATACACTATTGAGCACAGTGTCCTTTTAGAATCATTTGATATTAGAATAACCCCCCCCCCAAAAAAAATTTCCTGAAAATTTGAACGTGATCATGGATGAAATTAATTTGATAATTCAAAATACATATGTTGAAAACAGATATCTATAAAATGGTTAATAAAAATTATTCTTGAAAATAGGGAAATGTAAATAATATGTTTGTATATAATAACATAGAATTAGGTTTTCAAATTGTAGAACATTAGTGTCATGTGAACATGTGGATATGGATGAAAAATAAATGACAATAAAATAATGGAGAGTGATAATGAACATTGATCAAAACAATTTTAATGATAATGAGAATGTTAATGAACATAAAATTGTAAATCACCGTGTTGTGTAAAAGACCATTGATACTTAAAAATTGAATGTTATAGGAAACCATTTTTTTTGAGATAATTTTTCTATATTTAATTAATTTATTTAACTTATATATAATTAAATTAAGCAAATATACTAACATGAAATGTGTAATTTAATCATTCAATTAATATCCACCAAATTAATATATTTTTTTCCAAATGATCAATATTAGTGGTGAATTATTAATGAATGAGGAATTGAAATAATCTTCTAATGGATTTCATAATCCAAAACATATTAAAAAACAACTAATCCTATATTTTTTCCAAATGGCCCGAAGTACTTCATTATTATTGTTTTCTGAAAACACCCATTTCAAGGGATGAGGGGGAACCCTTACATGGACCGTAGTCTCAGAGATTACTTTTCCCATAGGCTTTGGATATTACATGACCCGAAAGTCTTAAGGAATTAAACCAGACTATCTACAAGGAACTTCCCCTCCCCAGCATCTGCATCAAGATAGCTTCTCTCCAACTTTGCATGGTCGACTAGCTAGGATTCTCTTTTAAGAA
The DNA here is from genome assembly GCA_963277665.1 of Viscum album. NCBI lineage: Eukaryota > Viridiplantae > Streptophyta > Magnoliopsida > Santalales > Viscaceae > Viscum > Viscum album. Next base: position 1,948,821,758 of record OY728136.1, on the reverse strand, counting down.
CTGGCTAGTACCAATGGCATAGTCATACCCTCTCATTCTGACCAATACATTTGGATCTGCTCTGGTGAGTTCACCTGTGCCGAATCTTCTTCTAGGGTTTCTCCTTTTTTGTAGAGTATGTCTGGGAAAATATCATGTGGCCCGAAGGCCTTGAAGTGTCCTGAAGGCCTTAAAGGTAGCCCAAAAGCCCTACTGACCTGAAGTCATGGGTGGCCTGAATGCTGTAAGGACTCCAAACCCAAACCGGTGGCTTTAGGTGATTAGTTCCAATGGCTACAGTACCGAACAGTACCTGCTATAGTAACTGATGTAGTGCGTGCTACAGTACACACAATATACAGTTCTACTATAGTTCACGTACAATGTACAGTTCTAGTACATTACCGTCCAATGAACATTTCTGTTACAGTACCTTCTATAGTTTTAGTGCCCTAACCCCAATTACCCAGAGTCGGTGAATTATTTCATAACATGGGCATGATCACAAAAAATAATGTATCGAAAGAAATACTAGGTTAGTAGAATTTTAAGTACTAGATACATTTCTAAGGTTTACATTACATTTTAAAATGGAAAACAACAATAACATTGTTTCCCTAGACAACCCAAATATCCCATAGACTATTCATAGAGGTCAGTCATAATATAAATCATCGTATCCTAAGAAAAATGAAGCATAGAAAGGGGTGAGCTCAGATTCTCAATAAGGATAACAATATAGCGGGAACATTCATAAATAAGCATAAACATTTTATGAAATGTATAAAACATAAACAAAACGATTTCAACACAAACATCATAATAATATGGAAAATATAAATAAAAATTAAACCATTTACATACTCACATGTATATTCTATTAGTCGAATAATCACATGAAATATCAATAGCCACTTTTATAATTATGGAATGCATAATTCCATACTTTCATAACCACATAGTCAAGGCCTTGTGCCAAGAATGCAAATAAGAATTTTTCAAGGCCTTCTGCCAAGACACCAGTTTGTCTCATCGGACCTACCAATGCATTGGGGAGTGATAGCAGGATCAACCCATTACATACTAAGTTAAATTAATTACTCATATGATATGTTTGAAACATAACATAAAAATTAGTATTAAAACTAGTATACAAAATGTCAATATTTTATCAACAAACCATGAATGGTATAAAAATACCACATCCACAGTCAAACATAACTCATTAAATATAATATAGAAGATTTTATTGTACTAGATTAACCTCAATCAAGAATAATCAAGGATATTGACATAGATTAAAATAATCATCAAAACTAGTTGAGAGAAATATCCCCCTTTTTCTTGAAATCATTAAAAATTCACACTATATTTCAAAATGAGTTTTAAAAATATAATTTTGAATCAATGTATCCAATACCAATTTGAATAATTTAAAAGGAATTTTAATTTTAAAACATTAATTTTCCATATAAATAAATCCTTAAAACGATTTTTAAAACATGGGAATTAATGAGAAATATTTAGAAGAATAAAATTTTAAAACATTTAAAATGATATATTATTTAGAGTTATTAACCTAATGAGAGATGATTGAATACAAATAATTGATGTAATAATAACTTTATAATATCTTGAGAATAAAGGATTTCATGATATAATATGTCAAAGGGCAGTATATACCCCATATAAAATTGAATTGGTGCTTAACAACAAAGAAACCTAAAAGGAATATAAATTGAGATGAAAAACATTATAAAGATATTATACTTTGGTAAATGATAAATCAATGACATAATTATGTGGAAAAAATATAAAAACACTAAATATTATTGGATATTCAGTCTCAATCAATCATAGGACATTCACACATATTCTTGTAAAAACAACACCAATGAGTTGGATGTTTGAATCAATTAATGGAAATTGAGTTAAGATCATGTTTCTATCAATGAATTGAGAAATTATCAATGGAGGGATTGTGTGTATCAAATATATATCGACACAAAGGGTAGTGGAAATTACTAAATAAATAATAAATAGTTATTCCAGACATAATCTTGGAGTAAAATAATCAATGAAGTATGTGTAAATCCCACTGAGTGGAAATTGAAATTTGAAATTCCCTTAAACATTTGGAAACTTATGAAACATAAACCCATGAAAGAAGGATCATAAAATGAAGATATAAATACCCATAAATTAAATTATATTACCCCATTAATAAAATAATGGACAATACATACACCACACAAAATTAAATAGTGTCTAATATAGCATGAATCTTATGGGAATAAAAAGTGAAATGAAAAACCCTTACTTCGTTGTAACCAATCGAGTCATATGACCAAAATTTTATAACCACCAAATGAATCACATAATTCTAGGAATATAAATCTAATCATAATAATAAATATCAAATGGCGGTACAGAATACACCACATCCAATAAATAAGTGGCGAATAATGAAAATCTCACAAAATTAAAAGTGAGATAAGAATATAATATAATATTCCAATAGAACCTCAATTGATTAAATGATTTCATATATAATATTATTTAATACCTTTGGTTGATCCTTATATTTTTAGTAATATAATATAAATTAATAATATAATATTGTTTTAAAAACTCTTTTATGTAAATTTTTACACTATTTTTTATTTTGTTGTTGATAAATTAATAACTGCATTATTACTTAAAAAAATTAATTTAACCAACCCAAACATGTCATATTAACGTAGAAAATTTTTCAATTTTATAAAAATTCTAAAATTACATTTATTTGGATATTTATAATATCAGTTATTTTAATCATCCATTAATATGGTAATTTCTAATTCATCATTGTGTCATTAATAAATTTAATTATTTAATTTCTAAAAATTATAAATTAATTACCATTATGTAGGAATTATTTTTATATTTCTAATTAATTTTTATAGCATAATTTATATTGTGTGTAACCCTATATTAAAAATGGTTTAATAATTAATCATTTTATTTAACTATTTTATCTCTTCTTTAAATAAAAATAATAATAAATGTCCTAATATAATCCATGTGGACCTGAAGGATCATATTTTATTTCTAAGGTTGTTTTTGTTTGAATTAAACTAATCCAATAGAATTAGGACATGTTTTTGGATAAATATATAATCATTTTTACCCTTAAATACCCTGTTTACTCTTAACCATGGTAAATAAAAATAAAAGGGTAAGAGTCACAAAAAAATATTTTCATCTTATTGATCAAAATTTTTCATACTGATATCAACCGTTTCTCTAAGATTTTTGAAAATACAATCATATAAGAGGTAAAATATTTTTTTATGTGAATTTTCAGATGCTCCTAAGAGGTGGGTAAAAGACAGTAACAAGTTCAATAAAATTTTCAAAATCTAATTATATTATAAAACGACACTAATGAATTAAATTTAACTTATATATGTATTATAAATATATTTTTAATTAATATAAAATTAAATAAAATAAATAATTATTTAAATAAAAAGTCTGTTTTAAACTATAATGCAATGTTTTTAACTATTCAACAAAAATTTAATGTTATCGAAATGATACAAAAAATTTAAACTAAGCTAATTTTGATATTCTCAATTCAAAATTGAATTATATTTTACCAAATTCAAAAAAAATATGAGTTTCATTAATTAATTTATAATTAATTCTTGTTGTCAAAACCGAAAAGAGGGTTTTAATGAAGTAAAAACTATCAAATTATTGACATGTGTTTATATAAAATTTAAATTTGAAATTACTTATAATCACCTACATTGTATTAAATTATAAAAATTAATCTTCTTATACTTACAAACCATTCAAATGCCTAATTTAACACTATAAATTATTACTATTAAAAATGTTGTTTTCAATTAAAATTTAGTATTTTTCAGTATTCATCTAAATATAAAAGTTATTAGAAAAGTAACAAAAATTTATCCAAAATAAATTTTTGTGTCCGAATTATAAAAAAGTATTTAAAAAATGATTTTTTCTTATATAATGTGTTGGAACCACATAATATGCATTCTGAAATTATATAGAGTATATAAAATAAATAATTCAGTTAATAATATTCATAACTGCTTATGAATGGCTAGTCTGGTATGTTGTGGTGAGCTTCACCTCGGTGTTGCATATAGTGCAAGCTATTGAATTAATATATTGAAAAAAACTAATTTTGAAATCGTGGGGTGTTAAATGCTTCAACCATTTTGAAATTGTGTCCTCTTAATTTTAAAATTGGGCATGTGATCTTTATTGAATGTCCCACATCAGAAAAAGAGTCAATAAAACTATCTCTTTAAAAGAAAGAAATATAAGGACAAAGGACACCTGAGATAACCCACAATAGGATTCCATGTAAAAATAAATGGATATGGAAGATAAAAAAAGTTTCATGTTCTAGTGTAGAGTTATAAAATACATGATTAGGAGAGAGTTAAAAACCAGAAAACCACTAACGTATTATGATATAAATGTTCATTATTTTCCTAGTAGCAAAAGTAAATGGATAATGTTTTTTTGTTTTTAGTTCCTTCTATAAATTTGAGGAATTTATTTATGATATTGACTAAGAACATAAATAGATATAGTTACTTTTTATGAAGAGTTTCATCCTTTATTAAATTTCTTCCACTAACTCATCATTTCATTCAAAAGATGTGTATTCAAGATGAGTTGGTCACACTTGAAGTCCTGGGATCAACTTATAAGGAATCACATATTCCACAAATGATAAACTATATATATTTACCTTGTCTTTAGAGATTATCCAAAACCAAAATGGTTAGTAGAGGATTAGATGATCCCCAAAAAGGATAATCCTTTTGAGAAAGAAATACATACCTTAATTTCTAAAATTATACCAATAATACCGAAAGTTTTATAAATATAATTCAATAAACAATTTTCCTTAAAATCCATCAATATAATACAAAATAATATTGAAACCCAAAACGTAGATGAATTTGATTATGCCGGCTTCCATGTTAAATTGTATTTAAAAATAACATCGACTACTCTTAAAGTCACATACTCAAAATTAATTAACCTAATCACGTATTATCTATGATAGGTTAATCATTCCCATAAATAACCCAAATCACTATAAATGCATGATAATAACATAGATAAAAATCCATGAATACTCTTCAAATTAAATCCCACAAGATTCTATTTTCTTTATGCATATAGTGTTCCCAATAGAGCGAACATAATCCAAAATAACATTTATCACTTAATCCCAAAATCAATTTCCTATTCTTAGGATATCCAATTGATAAGATATAAGATCGAAAATCAACATATAATTGATTGATAATATCATTTAACTACGATGAATTAGTCACAGTAACCCGGAAATTCACCTAGTCCAGTGGTATGCGATTTATCCCAATCTCACAATGGTTTTGGGTTCGATTCCGGTATGTTTGTCCAATGAAATGGGTTGTCACACAGTCTAAGTGTTGTCTATTTTCAAAAACTAAATTTTATATCATTCCCAAAATTAGATAAATTCCTAAAAATAACTATAACTTAATTTCATCACAAATGTTATCTCATACATCGAATTTTCATCCTAATATTTAATAACATGTAATTGCCTCAAATTCAAGGATCATATAAACCCAAATGATTATTTATAACTATAGAATCAATATAAAACACAATTATTCAGAAAATAAAATTTTCAAATAATAAACTGCAGGATCACACATTTGAGAAAAGTCTTCCAAACCAATCACTTCAACAAATAACACGAATAATTTTAATCATTTCTCCATCCACTTATTTCCAAATAGGTTCTTCTTTGACCAATGGGTTATCCAATAGAATAGGGAATTCACTTAAGTAATTCCCAGGTCCCCTATATTTATGTAAAATAACTGTAAATGGATTCTTGGGATATTTTTTATATTCTTCTATGTACTATTCAATTTTCCTTGACAATTCATTACATAATGTCTTTATTTCCCACAGATATATAATTTCTTTCTTCTATCAAAATACTTCCCTTGGTGTCCCCTTCAACATTTCCTGCATTATGAATATTGAGCTTTTTTTTCTATGGTCTCCACTGTTAGAGCTCTTATCTCTCACCATCTTTCTCTTCTTTGTTGAGTCCGAGAGATGGTTAATATATATGTTCTTGATCATATTTTTGGATGACTGATATGAAATGAACATGATTTTTTTAAAACTATCAACATTCTATTCTGTTTCTCATTTCCTTCTTCATGCCCAACTTGTATATCAAGTTCAATGATACTATGACTTCCTTGGAATCCAGCCATTGACAAACACAAGAAAGCATAGTGTGTGTCATAAAATCATTTAGAGAATATCATAACACCTTATTTTCAATCTAAAATAGCTTGGGATTAATAGAGGTTATTCATTCTCTTCTTTTGTTAAAATCCTTCCAATCTTTATGTAATTAAAATGCGAATTATCCTACGAATATCAATCGAGAGTGTTGTAACAAAGAGTTTAGAAATTTCTGTTTTCATGCACCAGTTCTCATTTGATTCTAGATCAATGTAGTGTTTTTGAGTTTTACCCATAGATACATCTATAACAGATCCACCTCTACCTAACCAAATCTAGATATTGATATATTGTTGGGAAAACACCCAAAATATCCACAATACCAAAATTCTATGAAGTTCTTCTATAATAATCCTCAAATTCTATCTTAGGGATATCTGCTCTAATCAAAATTTATATAAATTTATTTTCCAAGGTTTGTACTAAACTTCCTATGATACCTACTGTAACAACCCAACCCCAATTACCTAGAGTGGGAGTATTATTATATAACATTGGCATAATCACAAAATATTATGTCCCAAAAGACTGATTAGTTTAGTAGACATGGATGAATTAGATACATTCATATATTTTACATTACATCATAAAACGGAAAACTAAAATATCACTGGTTCCCTAAAAAACACTGAGATCACATAAGATATCCCTATAGGTTAGTCATAATATAATTTTTCATATCTTGGGAATAATAAAACATAGAAAGGGGTGAGCTCAGATGCTCAGTGAGGATAACAATATAGCGGAAACTTTCATAAATAAGAATAAACATTTAAGGCAAGGTATAAAACTAAAACTAAAGCCTTTTCAACATAAAATTCATCATAATATGGAAAATATAAATAAAAAAAAATTACATTTACTGAATCAAATTTATATTCTACAAATTGAATAATCACATTAAATATCAATAGCCACATTCATTATGATATAATGAATAATGTCATACTTTCATAACCACATAGTAAAGGCCATATGCCAATACTACAAATAAAATTTTGTCAATGACTTGTGACAAGACACTAGTTTTTCTCATGAGACCTACCGATGCATCGAGGAGCTATAGTGGCTCCACACATCACATACTATGTCTAATGCATTCATCATATGAAAATTTTTAAACATAACATAAAAATTCGGATTTAAACTATCATAAAAAATGTCAATACTTTATCCACAAACCATGAATGATATAAAATAAAACATCCATTTTCAAACATAACTCATTAAATACCATATAGAAGATTGTATTTTAAAATATTATCCTCAATCGAGAATAATGAAGGATATTGACATAGATGAAAATAATAATGAAAACTATTTGAGAGAAATATCCCCCTTTTCTTGAAACTATTTAAAAGTCACACTTTTTTTCAAGAAGAGGTTTAAAAATATATTTTTGAATCAAAGTTTCCCATACCACTTTGAAACATTTAAATTTAATTTTAATTTTAAAACAGTAATATCCATATAAATATATACTTAAAACAATTTTTAATACATGGAAATTAATGAAAAAGAGTTATAAGAATATATTTATAAAAAATTTAAACTGATATTTTAGTTAGAGTTCTTAACCAAATGAGATAAATTTGAATAAAAATAATTGTTGTAATAAAAAAAATATAATATCTTGAGAATAATGTATTTCATGATATACTATGTCAAATGAAAGAATATACGCCATATAAAAGTGAATTTGTGTATAACCACAATGAACTCTCAATGGAATGTAAATTGAGAAGAAATCACTTATAAACATTATATCCTTAGGTAAAGGATAAAAAAATGACAAAATTATGTTTGAATAATATAAATACACTCAATATGATTGAATATTCAGTGTAAATCAATCATAGGACATCCAATCATATTCTTGTAAAAACAACACCAATGACTTGGATGATTAACTCATTGAATGGAAATTGAGTAATGTTCTAATTTTATATCAATGACTTGAGATATTATAAATGGAGTGATTATTTGTATAAATCATATATCCACACAAACAGGAGTGGAAATTACAACATAAATAATAAATAGTTATTCCACACATAATCTTGGAGTAAAATAATTAATGAAGTATGCGTAGAGCCCGCTAAGTGGAAAATGAAATTTGAAATTACCTTAACGATTTGGTAACTTGTGAAACATAAAACCCATGAATGAAGGATCATACAATGAAGATTTATATAAAAATAAAATAATTATATTAAACCATTAATAAAATCATGGAAAATACATATGCCACAAAAAAGAATATAGTGGCCAATATAGCATGAATCTCATAGGAATAAAAAGTGAGATGAAAAACCCTTACATCATCGTAATCAATCTATTCGTATGACAAAAAGTTAATAAACACCAAATGAATAAAAAAATACCATGAATTTAAATATAATAATGATAATATATATCAAATGTATATACACAATACACCACATCCAATAAATAATATCCGAATATTGGAAATCCCAATGAATTAAAAGGTAGATAAGAATCAACTTAACTAGTACTTTTCCATGTTCTAGTGTAGGTTAAACTCTGGTATAATGATGAAATAATGATTATTATATTATAAAATAATCATATACATTAATATGATATCATATATGATCTTTCAATATTTTCTTTGTTAATAATATTTTATCATTATCGTCGTTTCGGGTGTTAACAGATTCCTTTTCCTTTATAATCATGGTTACATATGTAATTTTTTTTATTGATAGGACGTATATTATTCATATTAAGAATGTAATTATGTTTTTAAATATTATTTTTAATCATCTAATGAAATTAATTCTTGAATGGATACAAAGGAGAATGATTCTTATCGCGTTCGCGGAGATGGTATTCCGTACGTACAAACGAGTGACAATATCATTCTTTTGATATTACAATAATGTATAATTGGATGATATATCATATATAAATATTCATTATCATGTTATATTTATTATTTACATAAATTACACATCATTATTATACCCATTAATATAATAATGTATTGAATAACAACTACAACACGACGTGGAGACAGTAAGTCGTATGTATGCACATATGGTGACATGTCATTCAAAGGACGGATAAAATAATGAATATGGTTTTACCATATTTATAATAACATAACAGTATATAGAAGACACTCGAGTTATTATTTTATAATGGAAACAAAAAATAAAGTGGAATTGGAAAAAGAAAGTAACTTGAAAGAGTTGATGAAATATTTACCTCTACTTCGGGTTTTTTATTGGGATTTGATCAAAAGGGAACCTTTGGTTGGATTTCTAACTAAATTAAGGATTCTAGGATGAAGTTAGAATAGTTGAGAAGATATTTGGGGAGGTTTTTGCTTATCCAAATTGCTTTGAAGTTGTGAATTTGAAATAAGGGAATCTGCCATTTTTTATGAGGGTTGAGGGGAACCTTAGGAAATGATTGAAATATTATTTTATAATAAAATTGTTTTTGGTTTATAATGGCTCCAAAATAATTTATATAAATTATAAGGTGGGGATGGGTCAAAAACCTCTAAACCAATAGGTTTTATATAGGTTTGGGTAACTGTATTAACCTTTTCTTTAATATTTAACTCTTAGTTAAATAGTTTGACATTTACAATGTATCATTGTATTTTTATATTATATAGTTAAAATAAATACTATAATCATTCATGAAAACATAATGTGATTCATTAATGATATATATAATATTATTTATGACCATTGGTCAAACAATATATTTTTAGAAATATAATATCAATTAATAATATAGTATTTTTAAAAAAACTCTTTTATGTCAATTTTGAAACTATTTTTTAATTTTTTTTTCCTAAATTTATAAAAAAACTATTACTTCGAAAAAAATTAATTTAACCAAACCTAACATGTCATGTTAACCTAAACAATTAGTTAAATTCATAAAAATTCTACAATTAAATTTATTTCGATATATATAATATCATTTATTTTAATCATTCATTAATATGGTAACTACTAAATCATCATTGTGTCATAAATAAATTTAATTTTTTTATGTCTAAAAATTATAAAACAAATACCATTATCTAGGAATTATTTTTATATTTCTAATGAATTTTTATAGTCTAATTTATGTTCTCTGTAACCCTCTAATTAAAATGGTTTAGTTAATGACCTTGAAATTTAACTCTTTCAACTGTTCTTTAAATAAAATATTAATAAATGTTATAATCTAATCCAAGTGGATCTAAAAGATCAAAATTTAATCCTATGGTTGTTTTTGGTGGAATTACACTTATCCAATAGAATAAATACATGTGTTGGGGAAATTATGATATCATTTTTACCCTCAATTACCCAGTTTAATTTTAACCGTGGTAAATAATATTAAAAAAGCTACAATTCACCAAAAATTATTTTAATCATATTGAAAAAAAATTTTATTACTAATATCAATAGTTTCTCTTTGATTTTAGAAATTTCAATCATAGGAGTGGTGAAATTATTTTTTATGTAAATTTGAAAATGCTCATTGGATGTGGTTAAAAAACTGTAAAAAGTTCAATCCTATTTTATACATTTAATTTTATTATAAAATGACTCCAATGAAATCCAATAAACATATATAGGTATTATAAATATATTTTGGCTAAAAATAAATTTAAATAAAATAAATATTTATTTAAATAAAAAGTTGGTTTTAAACTATAACCCAGTGATTTTCAATATTTATCAAAACTTTAATGTTTTCAGAAAAATACAAAAAAATACCATAATATATTTTTGATATTCCAAATTCAAAAATTAATTGTATTTTATCAAATTAAAAACATAAGAGTTTCATTAGTGAATTTAAAATTATTTCTCATTGTCAAAATAGAAAAGTGGGTTTTGTAATATTAAAAATTATCAAAAGATTGACATGTGTTTTTTTCATATTTAAATGTAAAATTACTTATAATAACCTACATTGTATTAAATGATAAAAATATAAAATAACTATTTTACAAACCATTTTAATACATTATATAACAATATAAATTATTTCGATCAAAAAAGAAGTTTTCAATTAAAATTTAGTATTTTTTAGTATTCATCAAGTTATAAAAGTAATTAGAAAAGTACCAAAAATTTATCCAAAATCATTTTTTATGTACCGATTCTAAATAAAAAATTAATTTCATTAAATTGATTATATCAAACTGTAAAATATTGGTTTCAAAAAGTGTTTTCCATTAAAAGGTGGTAAAATTTATTTTTTTGAAAAATACTTCTTTTATATGAAAAAAATGTATTTTCTCTAATATTATGTACAAAAACACATTAAATGGATTTTAAAATTATGTGGACTATATAAAATTCCAAATTCAGTTGATACTATTTTTAACAGCTCCTGAACGGAATGTTTGGTAAGACGTGGTGCGCTAGAACATGGTGACGCGTATAACACAAGCTATAGAAATAATTTAATGAAAATAACTGACTATGAAATCTTGGGATGTTACAATAGTACCGAGAACAGTACTACTACAGTACCCTAGAAATATTCCTCTACCTAGTTTTGAACCTCGGTCTCGTTGATGCACTTAAGGATACCTCACCAACTGGGCTGAGGATCATGTGTTATTTATTCTATGTTTACTAATCCAAAATCAAAACTGTTATTACAAGATATGATAAAATCTAAGATTTATAATCATTTATATGAAGAAATAATAAATCAATCACATAATATTTTATAATAACCCAAATGTTAATGATAGATCATTATATAAATAAGTACCCTTATATGATCTGTAACCTCATCGTTAAGATATATCATAACCTCAAGGTTATCTCATACCTTTTTTATTACATCACTAAAAATATAATAGTATTGTACTAAAATAATAAATTTTGATAGACCTAAGAGTGTCATATAACTGAATCAATGTAAATCTCCCAAAAAAATTAATCACCACGATAAAAATCTATAAAATCTTATAATATTGTGAACATCCCAAAAATATCATGAATCAAATTAATAAACTAACTGGAAATAGTATCCTTAAATGTCTCTAATAATATAACTTTATTATTGAATCACTTTTCAAAAATCAATATTATCTATATAAAACTCTCCGAAGGAAAATAATTAACAAAAAACCGTATAAAAATACTATGATTTATTAAGAACTTAATATATTATTCAACCTAAACCTAATAATATTTTAAAATCTCCTCAAAATACCTTCACTTAAATCCTCAAAAATTATGTATATACCAATGATATTATAATCAAACATATTTTTTGGAACCCATGGTATTATAAAAAAATCATAATATAAATTAAAAAAACATCATAATATTCAAAGATATATAACCCCTACTCTTATACAATATATTACAACCTCAAACTCTTACATCTGTATCTGATGCTAAAACACCATCTTTTCATTTTTTATTCGATAAAAAAACATGACATGATTTCATACATATGAATCATATAAAATCAAATGTAATATAAGATCACTTAAATACGCATATTCCTTATATTTTTGTAGTTTGGAATTTTTTTAGATTGGGAAACTCAAGAGGTGGTGAATTGAGTTTCAAATAAAATTTCTGTTTAGAACAAAAAATTTAAAAAATATATCCCCTCATTTAATTAACTTTCCTAGTTTATCAAAATAGCTGAAATATATATATTTTATCTTTCAGATATTTTCGTATATGTGGGATTTATTATCAATTAAAATTACTTATATTTACTTTCTATTTTCTAATTATGTTTATTAATCAAAAACATTATGTAAACACAATTTAAGATTAACTATTATTGTATAATTTGGTTTAACTGCTTTATAAAACAACCACAAGTCATATTTACAGAATAAAAAAAACTAAAGGAAAGTAAATAAGTTAAAAAAATATCACATAGTGCAATTTAACATGTGTTTTGATCTCAGGTGGAAGATTAAACCACTCTACATTTTAATCGCCTACTATAAATAGTTTATTATAAGTAAAATTGATCCACAACCTCGATCGTATTTGAAAAAAAAAATCCAAAAGTTGAATAGGGATAACACCTTGTCAAAATATAAACATGGGAAAAAAATTATATGTCACAAATTTCCTCCTCCATTTTTTTCATGGGAATATAGATTAATAGATATGAAATGAAGTTCCATTAACTCTCTTGTTTTGTATAGGAGAGTGCGTACAAATAAATAGAGTAAAACAACACAAATCGCAAATTTAATGCACAAATAGATAGTGTAGGATATTATATATGATAAAATATTTTTCATACCAATATTATCATCAAATTTTTTTCAATATTCTCTAATTTTTTTTTGAAATTGATTCAACTTATATTGCATTGGAATTTTAGAATAATAGAGGATCAGAAGATCTTTTAAATTAGTCCACTATATTGTAGAGGTTCCCATGTATGTTCTTATTTTATTTAGTATGTGAAATTCCACCAAATCCCTTTCACATATATTTCTTATTTTAGGGATATTCTAAATATATATATATCATTCCCTGAGATCCAATTCCCCTTTATAATATAGTAATAAAATAACATAGATTCTCGTCTTCCGTGAAAAAAAATTAGAAAGACTCACTTTATCTCTAATTTTTATATAGAGTGGTTTAAGACTAATCATTCTTAAGTACATGTTGTCATATCCAACATAAAAATATTCAACCTAATTTTTTGGAAAACTAAAAGTCTCCATTATAACAAAATAGCTATTTAGTCACGTTACAAAATCTACATAGTTGATTGGTATGTATGTGATTTTGTAGAGGTATATCATGTTCTTGATTTACTCAGGCATCTATTTTTTCATATCTAATTTCATCAATATAGGTTATTTCCATAGAGTATATTTACATTGTGTATCTAAATGATCACATGGTATTTTGGTGGTAGTTCTCTAGTGGTTGAATCTATGATGAGATGATATTTTGATGGTATCAACATTGGGGTAGTTTGAGTTATTATTACTTAAAGGTAGCCTGATATAGTGGCAGATCATTCATATGGTAGAAACATTCAACCTTATTAGTAAATGAATCTTTTAATTTATTTTAGAACACGCTGATGGTAGGAGAATTCAACAGTAGCCCCATTTGTGTAGTTGGGGTTTGGCTTAGTGGTATGCACCCCATAATACTACATGAAAAATGTGGGTTCAAAAACCCATTAGGCACAAGTGTACTATTGCGGTATAGTAGTGGTATTGTAGCAGCAGTGGGTAAAATAGATCGATGTGTACTGTAGCAGCGGCATGGCACTGCAGCAGTGGCAGTACTGTGCGGGTATTGTAGCATGTGGGTTACTATTCACAGAATGGGAATTGGGCAAAAAATTTGGGTCTAAAATGATATGTAATGTTCTACAAGCTCACTGGGCCTTCAGGTGATGTAATCGGTCTCCATATACCCAGTTACCAGAGGTATTTTATTTTCATTATTAATATAATGAGACTTAAACTCCAACAACAAAAAACTAGTAGCACCATTTGATAGATTTGGTAGAAAAGAGAAAAAGTAAGTATGATGGTAAAAGTTCTTGACGGTAGCTCCATCAATCTAATGATAGATCAATACTATGCTATATTTTCAAAAAATTTCCAAAATATTAATTACTAGAATTAATCAATAACAATTTTTTAAACATAAAAAAACATGATTTTTGTTCATTATATTAATGTGGTTTTCAAGAATATTTTAATTTTTTATGATCACTAATCGTTGTATTTAAAAAAATATATAAATATTTAACATATAAATGACTAAAGTAGATTAATATTTTTCATATAATTATATATATATATGTGACATATATAAAAATAAAGATATACACTTTGTTTATACAATTACAGATATTATATAGCCTTAAATCAATAAGTCCCCATTTTGGATAATTAGAAATGTAAAAAAATTAAGGAGATAGCCATCAAATAATTAAAGATTGAATTAAAATAGTGGTGTTACATTAATAATTAATAGGTACATAGAATATAAAATACATAATGAATAAAATGTATTCCATATCCAATCCAAATATAAATTTGAAAGACCATCCCTCTTGTCAAGAGTGGAAGGATAAACTATCTCTTTTACTTTTTATTTTGTTGGGGGAACAAAAAAAGTCAAGTTGAACTAGAGTTGCCAGTGGCTGAAAAATTATTCCAGAAGATTTAAATGGACTAATATGTAATGAATATTATGTAAGAATTATGATAAAGGGGAAAAATGAATATAAGTATACTATCGGTATATAGATATATTTACAGATTGATCAATTTATGTTAATGGCTATCTGAAGTTCTATTGGGGTTATCTCTATTGTCACAGTAGTATACAAAAAAATGTCTCATAAACCCTACAAATCATGAAATCACACATCCACCAAGCTCTATTTATTTGTAGAAATCATCCTTCCTTCCAATAATAACTTTAGAATAAGTTATAAAGTCTTTATCTAGGTTACAACTTACTTGAACACCCCAGTCATTGGAAGCATTCTTTGGTTCTTATCCAATAAAATAAAATGATTATTCAAATGATTATATGTATAAATTCTTGAGTGATAATAATTTATATCCCTAGTTATATTTTCTATGTCACTCCTAGACTCAATTAATAATTCTCTAACAATATTATAAATATTCTCACCAAATGATTATATCTAACGAAGATCTTCTTCTTGAGAAGATGTATAAGCACACATTGAAGCATGTATCTCCTCTGCAGTAGTGGTTATGATCAAATTACCATTAACTCAGGAAAACATGTGAGGATGAACTATATATGTAGAGCCACTAACTATAGTGATATACTCTAATCACTCTAAAATAGATAACTACCTCTCAACAAATAATCTTCTCATTTGATGGATGAAATATATAAATTATTCCATCTCATCAGTTATACTCCTCATCTCAATTTCTAGTTATTATATATAAATCAACATATTAGGTTCTATTTGAGTAATGAATAATGAAAATAACCATTGGGTATCATCCTCATTATGTTTGGTCTCTTGATGGCGTGCAGATCAGAGCATCCCTCTTGTGTATGACAATACAAATTTCCGAAAAGAATCAATATCATATTTAGTTACATAAATAAAAGATAGATGGAATAAAGAAGATGGAATGCAATCCTATCTTTATGTGGTATTTTGTATTCCTAGTTTCTAGTTTCCACACCATAGTTACCTGAAGAAATAATCCCAAAATAATCGACCTGTTATATCTCCAAAATCAATGATAACTTTAGATCTTTCTCAAAAATAGAGAAGGAAGATCTACCTTGCTTAGGTGGAATTCTGTAAAAATCATTACTTGAATCATATTATATATTAGAGATAGGATTTTTTATTCCTAGAAACCGTGAACTATTATATCTCTACCACTTATATGGTGCCTCATATCATTTTTTTGAATCAATCAGTTTAGACCTATGAATAGATTTTTGGATAGATAAGCTATGATGAGTAGAACTAGGTCATACTTCTCTAACATAAAAATTCAATTTATATTTAATCTAAAAATAGAAATATTGTTTTTATAATCTTCATCTTCATCATTAGATCCATAAAAATCTTTAGAAACCACTTTTGATGTACTAATGGACAATTACTAAAACTGAGGTTCCATTGAAATTTCTATTTCATCAAATTCATTACTTTAATTTATATTTTCTTCTATGTTAGGATGATAAAGATGAGTGATGGTTGATCCATAAGATACATTGGTACTCTTAAAAATATCATGATCACTTCCATATTCTTCTAAAATATGTGAAGACTCCATTTTAATATCCACATGTTCCATTCTAACAGTATCCTCAACTTCCACATCTAAGGAATACACCCCCAATTCATTTGTCTCTAAGACAAGTTCGTCCACATATCTTGGTATAGTGGGGTGATCAAAAGGTTTAAATTTTCAATTGATATTATCATTATTTTCCACTCATTCCACAACCGATCATTATATTATACCTTTGTAATTTTATCGGTTTCTCGGATCGTGAAAAAACTGCCAAAACTAGTTATCTACTCTTCCTCATCAGTTACTAGACCATTGGCTTCTAACAAGAAAAACCCCATTTTAGGATAGGTCACAAAGTTTTACCTAAGAGAGGTTTCACAAATTTCCATCATGTATGCTAGTATATATCTAATTTAGGTAATGTTACCCTCTATTTTCATACGGAATATGAAAAATATATCTTGATATCTCATAATGATAATGTAGGCTTCCTGGGAAAAAGCATATTGTAGATTAATTTAAACAACATATGGATTTCCAAATCAAAATCCATTACATCTATTCATCCCATAGCACCATTCCAAATTTGATCTAGAAAGACATCCTCCATTATAAATCCGTTTTTCAAATTGTAAAATATTCTTAATAGTCTTCATAAATACTTTGGCATGGAATGTTCATGTTTTTTTCTTTAATTTGATGAAAAAATATTATTTCGTCCATTTATATCAGGTAAAATCACATATTTTTTTTCAATAAAATCGTAATCTACAAAAAAATAACATGTGAACAAAACTATAATATAATGATCATTTATCCATCAAAATCATTTGATATATCCTTCATCCAGGATCAATTTTAACACAAGACGCTTTCTTGAGACAAACCGTTCAGGATTTATTTCCATTTGAGTAATGAAATCATATTGTGTATGATTTAGATTCATTATATATTTTTAATTACTATATTATACTATTATTTTCATTTAGGATCACAACTCATCAAGTGAAACTGATAGATGTTTTATACACATATATTTTTGAAATATTTGATGGTTAAAGGTAAAACTCACTTAAAATCAAGAGATAATGGGAGAAGAAAAATGGTTTCAACAGAGGATGTAACAAGAATGAGATCCTTATATTTGAATTTAAGTAAATATAAAATATCAGGATTTCAAAATTTGAAAAATATTATATATAGATATATATAAGAAAAATTTGACAAAAATATTAATTTTAATTCAATGTAACTATTGGTTTGAAAATTTAATGGATGAAAATGGGATGGTAGGTCCCAATGGTAGAGATTATAGTATACAAAAATACATGATACTAACAATAAAATAATAATGGTATATTTCATAGGGTTGTATACAATGGTAGAATAGATATGATAGTTTAGATAATACTACACAACTCATTGTATCATAGTTAATGGAATCACACGAAGATTGTAAACTTTCCCCAGTGGTACAAATGTAGATAAATTTGTACGAAATGTAACATAACATTAAAAAAATATTAAACATGTATTATAAGTCCATATTCAAGTTTGATAATTATTATTCTCTAAAAATTCATGATTGTGGTGAATATATCATCAATAAGAGGCTCAATGCTTATGAATTCAATAGTTGTATCACCTATTGGAAAATAATTTCTCTGAAAGTGATTTCTTTATAAATATGATTCATTCTTGAATGAAAAACTAGTTTATAAGAAATATAAATAGAAAAGTTATTATAAAAATGTGTAAGTACATTTAAAATTAATATACATTCTATAATAAAGTGTTTTTCATTGAAAAAATCTATACAAAACAACTACTATCAACGATGAACTATGCTTGAGTAGAAGGAGTGGTTTTGGAATTTTGTTTCTTATAAAACCATGAAACTAGAGACTTTCCCAAAAAGGGACATGTTCTAGTGGCTTTTTATCTCTCTTAAAACTAAAAAAATCTCCACATGAATAATATAGTAACTCAAATTCATTTCCTATGGTAAAAAGTAGTCCCATTTTTTTGTATTCATGATTTATTTTAAAAAAATTACATTATGTAAGTACATATCTTCTGGATTTAGATGAATACAGACACACATATGCGAACTAAAAATTAAATTAGGCTGCATAGCAGTTAAATATATTTTTCTTCCAATCATACAACTAAATGTGGATTGATCAAATGATTTTTGAGCTTCATAAATATCCAACTTGTATCTAGTCAGCATAAGAGTATCATTATCATTATTACTTTCCGTGAAAAAAATTAAAATGAATTTAGGTCATATTATTTATTTAATATAATTCCATAATTATTTTGAAAAATTATATAAAAAATAAGAAATCTATTTTTACATATAAATATCATGAAAAAATTATTTTTCACTATTTTATTAAATATAGTACACAAAGAATTTCATAATGATCAAGAAATAATACCATCAACCTATATTTTTAATATAAAAAATCGTTTTAAAATTATTTAAATAAATTAATTTAGGGTCAGCTATTCCTTTTGAAAACCCTTTAGAAATTAAAAAACATAACATCATGTCATACAACAATCATGTATTTGTCTTAAACCATATAATGAATTTTCTAATTAAAAATAGTATTTTGAATGTGAGGGTTTTGAAATTCAAGAGGTTGTTCCATTAACCAATCCTCAGTAATAAAACCATTGAATAATGAAATCTTGAAATACATTTTATTCAATTGGAAATTTAAATGTGATTATTGGGAATGAAGCATAATGATATATTTAGGTATAGTTATTGATGAAAAGGTTTCCACATTATTAGTACCTTATTTATAACTATTTCATTATAAAACCAATCTATCATTGTTTAGTAATATTGTAGAAAAATCATCAACCATGTTTCTAAAAAACCATTATGTGTGAATTGTTAGGTACTCGTTTAGAATTTTATTTAGTTCCCAGGATATATTTCTTTCAAAAAAAATTAACTATTATTTCAATTACATTTTCTCTGATTCATCATTAATTTCATTGGTGTTGTTATTAGGTTAATGTTGTGAAAATGAATATCGATGTCCAACCTGCTTTTTAAGAGAATCTTTGTAACTCCCTGACCCCAGTTACCTAGAGTCAGTGCATTATTACACAACATTGGCATGATCACAAGAATGATCAAATCTCGAAAGGTCGATTGGTTTAGTAGCCTTGGAATAACTAGATTTATTAATAATGTTTTACATTACATCATAAAGTGAAAAACTACTACAACAACATAATGTCTCCATAGTCCACACTATTATCCGATCATAATATCCCTGAAGGTCATTCATAACTTACTTTTTCACATCCTAGGAAAAATAAAACCTAGAAAAGGGGTGAGCTCAAATGCCCAGTATGGATAACAATATAGCGGAAACTTTCAAAAATAAGCATAAATATTTAAGGCAATGTATAATCAAAACAAAAGCCTTTTAAACATGATCTTCAACATATTATGGAAAATGTAAAATGAAATAATGCCATTTAATTATTTACATGGATATTCCACTAATCGAATAATCACATGCAATATCAATAACCACTTTCATAATGATGGAATGCATAATTCCAGACTATCATAACCACATAGCCACGACCTCGTGCCAAAACTACAAATAAGATTTTGCCATGGCCTTGTGCCAAGGCACTAGTTTGTCTCATGAGACCTACTGATGCATCGAGGAGCTATAGCGGAATCCACCCATCACATATTAAGTCCAATGCATTCCCATATGAAAAGGATTGAACATAACATAAACATTCGTATTAAAACTAGCATACGAAATGTCAATACTTTCACCATAAACTATGAATGGTATAAAAATAGCACATCCACAGAAAAACATATCACAAAACCTTCAATACAATACAGAAGTTTTTTATCATAATAAATGAACTTCAAATAAGCGTAAAATCCATCAATTGATGTTGACATAGATGAAATAAAAACTATTTGAGAGAAATATCTCTTTTTTTGAAATCATTTAAAAGTCACACATTTATAAAGGAAGTAATTAAAAAGAGATTTTTGAATCAAAGTGTCCCATACCACTTTGAAACTTTTGAAAGGAATTAACATTTTAAAAACATTCATGTCCATATAAATAAATCCTAAAAAACCATTTTTATGACATGGACATTAATTAAAAAGATTTAGAATGATAAATCATTAAAACATTTAAAATTATGATTTTGATAAAGAGTTCCTTTCCGAAATTCTAAAAATATTCATTTTGAAGTCATTTAAAAGTCACATAATTATAAAATAAAACATTTTCTTTGATAATCTTCTTATAATATTGTAAGGGAATCTTTGACAATTTTATAACGACGGTAAATAGCCGCACCCGCCGTATAAGGTAAAAAAACATTCTTACGTTAATTTTGTCGAAAAGGTTAAAAAGAACCTTGTTTGGAAAACGACAGAAAGATTCCTTTATAATCCTCTTATAAAAATTCAAACAAGGGTATAAATGAATTTTACCCATATTCTGGTAAATAGTAAAAATGTTTTGAAATTCAATTTTAAGAAACATGGATGTGTATGATAGAGAGATCCCAGTAGATTATTACGTATAAACAACCTCGGATAATGAAG
Organism: Viscum album; assembly: GCA_963277665.1. Classification (NCBI taxonomy): domain Eukaryota; kingdom Viridiplantae; phylum Streptophyta; class Magnoliopsida; order Santalales; family Viscaceae; genus Viscum; species Viscum album. The sequence continues at coordinate 1,948,800,048 of OY728136.1, read as the reverse complement.
AGATTGTGAAATAAACCTTACCATGGACTTTTCCTTGGTTGTGGTAGGTTAACCTCCTGTATAATGGTGAAATAATTGTTATTAAATTTTTCAATAATCATATACATTAATATGATATCATATATGATCTTTTAACATTGCTTTGTTAATAATATCTTAGAATTATCGTCGTTTCTGGTGTGAACTTACTCGTTTTATTTTATATGTTTTGTTACATAAGCCATGTTTGTAATGGATAGGTTTTATCTCATTCATATCCAGAATGATATCTAGTCCTTAGATACTATTATTATTCATCAAATAAGAATTATACTTTAATAGATATGATGGAGAATTAATCTCATCGTGTTCGTGGAGACGGTAGTCCGTACGTACGCACGAGCGATAATATCATTCTTTTGATATTAAAAAAATATATAATTGGATGGTATATCATATATACAGAATCCTTATAATATTATATTTATTATTTACATGAGTTACACATCATTATTATACCCATCCAAATAATAATTTATTGAATAACAATTACACCACGACGTGGAGACGGTAAGACGTACGTACGCACGTATGGTGACATGTAATTCAAAGGATGGATAGAATACTGATTATGGTTGTACCATATTTATAATAAAATCACAGTATATATATTATACTGAAGTTATTATTTTACAATTTTAAAAACAAAGGAAGAAAAAGTGGAAGATGAAAGGAACTTGGAAAAAGGTAGTGAAATCATTACCTCTTCTTCGGGGTCTTTCTTTTGATTTGATCAAAATGGCTCCTTAGGATAGATTTCTGATCAAAAAATGCATCTAATATGTACGGATAGATGTTGGGAGAGTATTTTGGCAGAGTTTGGCTGAACCAAAAGGCTTTGAAGGTGTGAATAAATGAGATGGAGGAGTGCCCTTTTATAAGAGGGGTGAGGGGCACCTTTGGAAAAGCTAGAAATATTAATTTATAATAAATTAATATTTGGTTTCTAATGGCTACAAAGTTGATTATTTAAATGTTAAGGTGGGTATGGGTCGAAAACAACTCAACCAATATAATTTAGACTGGTCTAGGACATTATATTAACCATATCTTTAAGTATTAACTCTCAGTTACTTAGTTTCACTTTTACAATGTCTCTTTGTATATTTATATGATATGGTTAATAAACATACTATATACATCCAAAATACCCCCCAAGTGGTCCATTAATGATACAAATATCATGATATAAGTCTCTTTTCCGAACCATAGATTTTTAGTAATTTAATATCAATTAATAATATAATATTTGTTTTAAAAACTCTTTTATGTCAATTTTGACACTATTCAATAGTTGATTTTTGTGAAACTCATAACAGAATGATAACTTCGAAAAAATTTAATTTAATCATTCCGAACATGTCATATTAACTTATAAAATTAGTTTAATTCATAAAAGGTCTCAAATTATATTTATTTGTGTATTTATAATATCAATTATTTTAATTTTTCACTATTATGGTAATTACTGCATCATCATTGTGTCATAAATAAATTAAATTATTTAATGTCTAAAAATTATATATAAAATATCATTATGTAGTAAATATTTTTCTATTTCTAATGAATATTTATAGTCGAAAATAAAACATATATAACCCGATGTAACAATTGTTTTGCTAAAAGATATATGCCTGTGTCATTTTTTTTATTCATTTTAACTTAATTAAAATTAAGTGTCTCTATCACCTACAAGTGGCTCCATGGGATCCCAAAATCGAAAAAAGATGCCTATGGTCGAACATGTATCAACCAATAAGGTTAGGACACGTTTTAGGGTAATTTAGTATTATTATAATATTATTTTTGAAACCTTATTTCCCGGATTTACCCTTAACCAAGGTAAATAAAATATTTACCGCAGTAATTATTCAAAATGTCTAAAAATAAAAGTTACTTATTCACACAATATGAACATCCTGATTCCAAATATGGAATCCATTTTTCCAAATTCAAAACACAGAAGTGGAAGAAATTAATTTTAAAATAATTCCCACTGTAAAAACAAAATGAATGTTTTTAAGGTATAATAACTATCAAAAGATTGATACTTGTTTATGTTCGGTTTAATTGTGAAATTATGTCCAATGACCAACATTGTATTTAATGGTAAAAATATATTCTAAATATACTTTAAAACCACTCAAATTCATAATTTATCACTATTAAATATTTTGATTAAAAAAGTTGTTTTTAATTAAAATTTAGAAATTTTCACTATTCATCAAAATATTAAAGTTATCCAAAAAAGTACCAAAATATCACCTTAGGCTATATTCGATATTCAGAATCCAAAAATGAAGTCCATTTTGAGAGATAAAATTTCAAAAAGAAGGTATTACTATTCACAATGGCTAGTTTGATCGGTTGTGGTCTGCGTTAAAACTCGAAGTTACGTACAACACACGCTACGGTATTATTCAAAGGAAAGCTTAACATGAAAGCTTGGGATGTTTCACATTAAATTTTTGACGTCCCCATTGAGTCAAAAAGTTTGAAATATTATATTTAAAAGGATTCAGTATTAAAAGTTGGTAAAAGTGCAATACTGAAAATGAATTTGTTCTTACATTATGTCTATGAAACTGATAATATGGATTCTAAAATTATAAGGATTATATAAAGTTTAAAATTTAGTTAATACTATTCATAACCTCTTTTGAACGGCTTGTTTGGGAAGTCATGGTGCACTTGAACCCAATGTTGCGTGTAATGCCAGTTATTAAATTATTTTGAAGAAATAAGACACTATGAAATCTTGGGTGTTAAATTCTACCCTCCTTCAATAAATTGAGTCCTCGCAATTTGAAATTGTTCTTCGAAAATAAATGGTTGAAAATAGAAAATATATTTGTGGTAAATCCCACATCGAAAATTGAGTTACTAAAATTTAGTCTTAATATGAGGAAAAGAGAAATGAAAGGTTCACCACCAAATTATAATCTCGATTAGGAGAACATTGGTGGCAATTAAATACATATAATTGGAGGAAAAACGTAAATATTTATAGGTAGTGATTGAGTTCATCAATCACAAACAAGTGTAAAATTGAGGTCCTTAAATTCATCAATCTATGATAATTTGAAATACCATCGGTTCAACAAAACATAGGGTATTAGGATAACACTTTTTTGATGTTTCAAAATATCTTAGTTGAAATCCCACATCGAAAAATGAATTAATGAGACCTCTATTTAAAATAAAGAGTGGAAAGTATGAAGATTACCGAAAATAACACATACTAGGGTTCTATGTATGAAAATATGGATATGGAATAGAAATCTAACCATCAATTATCTGATGGAGAGTGGTAGAGAACATGTCTATGAAAAGGCCAACTATCCCAAAGCCATAAATTAGTGATGATCTAAGGTACCATCTAGGAAAACATTTTTGTTCAAAGTTCCTTTTCATAATGTTGAGAAATTTATTTATGAGATTGGTTAAGATCATGATGATATATACTTACATTATATTTAGAGTTTTATCCATTAATAAATTTCTACCACAAATTCATCTTTCAATCTAAAAAATAATAGAAAAAAAAATCTATTTATACTATTCGTACAGGGTTCCAAAATAAATGAATTTATAATTCATCTACGAGATCTTTTAAAAAAACTAGATTTTTTAATCCAGGACATATCGTGGGCCAGTGGTAGCTGATACACCCTTGTCGCCCTTCGGTTGCAGGTTCAAGTCTTACGGCCTTGCCGGTCGCGAAAGGTTGCCGCCTGACCTCCAGGTTGTCCTTTTATGGCAATCCGAATTTTATCTCAAACTAGAATTTATCAAAAATACTTTTGTCCAAACTCATAGTCCAACATTTATAAGGAAGGTAAACCTAATGAAGATTCTTTTTACCTCGTAATAGCATATTAATACCTTCATCATGTATCCTTTTAAAACACTGAAACATCCTGAATTACCATAATCCTTATTGATTACATTCATGCTCCCTTATTCCATATAGAATGATGGATATACATCATCAATTCAAAAATGTTTTAAACCCCAAAAATGATTTAATATACAAATCATTAATCAACTTCAAGGTAGTCAAGAATATCCAATATACTTATCCAAATCAATCATGTATTATTCTAAAATCACTACCTCGGTATTAGAACCATATTATGGTTTATCTTTCTCTCAACCATATATTTTCCAAAAATTTAACCTGCTATTGAGTCACTTTTCTTTGTTCCACACAATCCCAAGTTCTTAATGAAATAGTACTACAGTAAAATCCTTATATACTCCATAATTATTATAACAAGTACATTATTGATACAACACTCAAATTACATAATCAACATAAGAACTCTAATCATTACTCTTCATCTGTGGTAGTATCATTACTTGATTATTATCCAATAGCATCATTTGCGGCATAATCTGATGACTGGGACATAGGTTCGCGTAGTGTTCAAACTCCTTGCAAATGAAGCATTGAACATTTGAAACCATTTTCTTACCCTTGCAGTCACGTACTTTGTGACCTTTCCCCCCACACTTATAACAAACTCCCATTCCATTCAGGCAAGTTCCAGGGTGTTTCTTTCCATAGTTATATCATATGTAAAAATTCTTCTTTGCACTCTTCCCTTTATCCATCTTTATCTCTTCCATCCTTTTCTTCTCTTGTTTCCATTAAAATCCACATGACTCAGTAAACTCTTTACATATCTTATCAACACATGATATTATTTCTTCATATGATGATAATACATGTGAGACTATTTCTATTATAAATTCTAGCTTAAGACAATGAAAGATATGATCCTTCCTTCTATTTGGATCATGTGCATTTATGGAGTTATCATTCCTTCTACTAGGAGCCATTTCTCAACAATGGTATACACTATATTAGTTTATGAATAAAAATACCTAATCCCAAACTTGTAAAACACATATCATAAATTAAATAGGTTATGGATATAATCCATAATCATAAAAATGTCTCCTTTGAGGAAGTATATACTCATAAACCCTTCGTAATGGTTTGTAATGAATATGAGAATTATCTTAAGCATATCCCCCGGGAGTGTCGTAACCAAGAGTGCAGCAAGGCCCGTTGTTGTGCACCATTTCCCGTTCGAGTCTAGCTCAAAGTGGTGTTTTTGGGTTTTACCCCTACGTACATCAGTGCCAGAGCAGCCTCTACCTCCTCGTATCCAGACAGGGATGTATTTCTCAGAAAACTCACAAAAGCTCTACAATACCAAAATTCTAGGAAGTTCTTCTATACTAATCCTCAATGTCCATCTAAATCTATGTGCTCTAATCATAGTTTATCTAAATCTAGCTTCCAAGGTTTGTACTAAACATCCTCTGATACCAATTGTAACGCCCCGACCCCAGTTACCTAGAGTCGGTGCATTATTACATAACATTGGCATGATCACAAGAAAGATCAAATCTCGAAAGCCCGATTGGTTTAGTATCCTTGTAAATACTAGATATATTCATAATGTTTTACATTATATCATAAAATGAAAAACTACTACAACAACATAATGTCTCCATAGTCCACACTATTATCCCCTCATAATATTCCTACACGTCATTCATAACGTACTTCATCACATCCTGGGAAAAATAAAACATAGAAGAGGGGTGAGCTCAAATGTCCAGTAAGGATAACAATATAGCGGAAACTTTTAAAAATAATCATAAACATTTAAGGCAATGTATGACCAAAACAAAAGCCTTTTAATCTTGAACTTCAACATATTATGGAAAAAGTAAAATGAAATAATTCCATTTACTTATTCACATGGATATTCTACTAATCGAATAATCACATTCAATATCAATAACCAGTTTCATAATGATGGAATGCATAATTCCAGACTATCATAACCACATAGCCAAGGCCTCGTGCCAAGACTACAAATAATATTTTGCCAAGGGCTTGTGCCAAGACACTAGTTTGTCTCATGAGACCTACTGATGCATCGAGGAGCTATAGCAGGATCCACCCGTCACATATTAAGTACAATGAATTACCATATGGAAAGGTTTAAACATAACATAAACATTCATATTAAAATTAGCATACGAAATTTCAATACTTTCACCATAAACTATGAATGGTATAAAAATAGAACCTCCACAGTCAAACATATCACAAAACCTTCAATATAATATAGAAGTATTGTATCATAATAAATCGACTTCAAATAAGCGTAAAATACATCAATGGATGTTGACATAGATGAAATCAAAACTATTTGAGAGAAATATCTCTTTTTTTGAAATCATTTAAAAGTCACACATTTATAAAGGAAGTAATTAAAAAGAAATTTTTGAATCAAAGTGTCCCATACCACTTTGAAACTTTTGAAAGGAATTAACATTTTCAAAACATTCATGTCCATATAAATAAATCCTTAAAAACCATTTTGAAGACATGGACATTAATTAAAAATATTTAGAATGATAAATCTTTAAAACATTTAAAATTTTGATTTTGATAAAGAGTACCTTTTCAAAATTCTAAAAATATTCATTTTGAATTCATTTAAAAGTCACATAATTATAAAATAAAACATTTTCTTTGAAAATATTTTTATAATCTTTAAAGGGAGGGTTTGACAATTTTATAACAGCAGTAAATAACAGCAGCCGCCGTATAAGGTAAAAAAAACATTCTTACCTTAATTTTGTCGAAATGGTTAAAAAGAACCTTGTTTGGAAAACGACAGAAGGATTCCTTTATAAAACCCTTATAAAAAGTAAAACAAGGGTATAAATGACTTTAAACCATATTCTGGTAAATAGTAAAAATGTTTTGAAATTAATTTTTAAGAAACATGGATGTGGATGATAGAGAGATCCCAGTAGATTATTACGTATAAACAACCTCGGATAATGAAGATATTGTGAAATAACCCTTACCTTGAACATTTCCTTGGTTTGGGTCCGTTAAACTCCTGTATAATGGTGAAATAATTTTTTTTAAATTATTCAATAATAATATACATTAATATGATATCATATATGATCTTTTAACATTGCTTTGTTAATAATATCATAGAATTATCATCATTTCTGGTGTTAACTTTCTCGTTTTATTTTATATGTTTTGATACATAAGCCATGTTTGTAATGGATAGGTTTTATCTCATTCATATACATATTTATATCAAGTCCTTAGATACTATTAGTAATAATCAAATTATAATTATACTTGAATGGATACGATGGAGAATAAATCTTATCGCATTCGTGGAGACGGTAGTCCGTACGTATGCACGACTGAAAATATCATTATTTTAATATTAAAATAATATATAATTCGATGGTATATCATATATACAGAATCATTATCATATTATATTTATTATTTACATGAGTTACACATCATTATTATACTTATCCAAATAATAATTTATTGAATAACAATTACACCACGACGTGGAGACGGTAAGCCGTACGTACGCACTTATGGTGACATGTTATTCAAAGGATGGATAAAATACTGATTATGGTTGTACCATATTTATAATAAAATCACAGTATATATATTATATTGGAGTTATTATTTTACAATGGTAACAACAAAGGAATAAGAAGTGGAAGAAGAAAGGAACATGGAAAATGGTGGTGAAATCATTACCTCTTCTTCGAGTTCTTCCTTTTGATTTGATCAAAATGGCTCCTTAGGTTGGCTTTATGATCAAACAAAGGCCTCTTGTTTGTAGTGATGGATGTTGGGAGAGTAATTTTGCAGAGTTTGGACGAATCAAAAGGCTTTGAAGGTGTGAAGAAATGATATGGAGGAGTTCCTTTTTATAAGAGGGGTGAGGGGCACCTTTGGAAAAGCTAGAAATATTAATTTATAATAATTTCATATTCGGTTTCTAATGGCTCCAAAGTTTATTATTTAAATCTTAAGGTGGGGATGGGTCAAAAACATCTCAACCAATAGAATTTATACAGGTTTGGGTCATTATATTAAACTTATCTTTATGTATTAACGCTTAGTTTATTAGTTTCACTTTTACAATGTCTCTTGGTATATTTATATAATATTGTTAATAAACATACTATAAACATCCAAGCGACCCCCAAGTGGTCCATTAATGATACACCTATCATGATATAAGTATCTTTGCCGATACATATATTTTTATGAAATTTAATATCAATTAATAATATAATATTTGTTTTAAAAACTCTTTTATGTCAATTTTGACACTATTCAATAGTTGATTTCTGTGAAACTCATAACAGAATGATTACTTCGAAAAAATTTAATTAAATCATTCCTAACATGTCATATTAACTTATAAAATTAGTTTAATTCATAAAAAGTCTCAAATTCTATTTATTTGTGTATTTATAGTATCAATTATTTTAATTTTCCACTATTATGGTAATTACTACACCATCATTGTGTCATAAATAAATTAAATTATTTAATGTCAAAAAATTATAAATAAAATATCATTATGTATTATATATTTTTTGATTTCTAATGAATATTTATAGTATAAAATAAAACATATATAACCAGATGTAACAATTGTTTTGTTAAAAGATATATGCACGTGTCATTTTTGTATTCATTTTAACTTAATTAAAATAAAGTGTCTATATCACCTACATGTGGCTCCATGGGGTCCCAAAATAGACAAAAAGATGCCTATGATCGAACATGTATCAACCAATAAGGTTGGGAGATGTTTTAGGGTAATTTAGTATTATTATAATATTATATTTTAACCCTTATTTACCGGATTTACCCTTAACCATGATAAATAAAATATTTACCGCAGTAATTATTCAAAATTTATAAAAATAAAAGTTACCTATTCAAACAATATGAACACCCTGATTCCAAATATGGAATCCATTTTTCTAAATTCAAAACACAGAAGTGGCTGAAATTAATTTAAAAATAATTTCCGATGTTAAAACAAAAAGCGTGTTTTTAAGATATAATAACTATCAAAAGATTGATATTTGTTTATGTTCGGTTTAATTGTTAAATTGTGTCAATGACCAACATTTTATTTAATGGTAAAAATATATTCTAAATGTACTTTAAAACAACTCAAATTCATAATTTATCACTATTAATTATTTTGATTGAAAAAGTTGTTTTTAATTAAAATTTAGAAATTTTCACTATTCATCAAAATATTAAAGGTATCCAAATAAGTAGCAAAATTTCACCTTAGGCTAAATTCGATATTCCAAATCCAAAAATGAAGTCCATTTTGAGAGATAAAATTTCAAAAAGTAGGTATTACTATTCATAACGGCTAGTTTGATCGGTTGTGGTGTGTGTTAAAACTCGAAGTTATGTACAACACACGCTACGGTATTATTCAAAGGAAAGCGTACCGTGGAAGCTTGGAATGTTTCATTTTAAACTTTTTATGTCCTCATTTAGTCAAAAAGTTTGAAATATTGTATTTCAAAAGGGTTCACTATTAAAAGTTGGTAAAAGTGCAATACTGAAAATGAATTTGTTCTTACATTATGTCTAAGAAACTGATAATATGGATTCTAAAATTATAAGGATTATATACAGTTTAAAATTTAGTTAATACTATTCATAACCTCTTTTGAACGGCTTGTTTGGTAAGTCATGGTGTGCTTGAACCCAATGTTGCGCGTAGTGCCAGTAATTAAATTATTTTGAAGAAATAACACACTATGAAATCTTGGGTTGTTACAAGATTCTTTTGTGTTATTTTATCGTGGACTCCATATAATGTATCCAAGCGATTATATTTATGTGTCCTAACAATTATATGGATAGAATTAGTAGACACTTTGGAAAAATTTTCTGAATGTTTGATAATATTTTCACTACGCATGGAATTTATTTATAATCCTGAAAGGCCATACACTATGTGTTATAAATAATTTTTAGGATCAATTGGTTTTGAATAATATATTTTTATATGTATATATTTTACCAAAACCTTAGTCCTTTCATTAAAAACATATACTAGATTTATAATAACCATGGAAAATTCCTTTATCACTATTTGATAAAAAGATATTCATATTCTCATTTATGTTGAGTATAAATTCATTATATCCAATAATTCTAATGTAATTAAAATTAATTTTTATATAATTAACGAATTTATAATGGTTCTTATTTATTAGTGGTATAATTAAAACTATTTTAACTATATAAAAGGTTGTATTCACATATCCTACCCAAAAATAAGGTGCTAAATTATATACATTAAGGAAGGCTGGTGAAATTCTTGTAAGGATTAAATTTATTCTCTATACTACATTATTTATGTGATTTCGGAGGAGTATAATATTTATGATTATTTGCATTCTGTATACATAATTATTCAAATTAAATATTTTCAAACTCACAGACATGATCACATTTTATGGTAATAGTTTTGTGCCTACTAATATTTTCTAAATATTTATCATCTTTTGAAAAATGTGAATGTTATTCACTTTTATTTTCAAGGAAAAACACCCATGTATATCCAGAATAATCCTCCACTATAACATAAGAATAATTATTTCTAACTAAACGTGAATATCCAAATGGTTTATAAAATTCAATTGGAACAAACTCTAGAGAATGAATAGTTGAAACACATATCATTAGTTTGAAAGATATATTAGTTTTCATTCCATTTTGATAGGGAATAAAAAATTTATCCATTGGGAATTCTAGTTTAGGTATACACAGAACATAAGCATTCCTAGTAATATTTCCATGTGAGTTTATATTACAATTACTTAGTCATATATTCTAAATCCAAAATTATTTTTGAAATGAACATAAAAAAGAAACATTTTTATAAAATAATAAATCTATATCCACATCATAAACATTATCATTTTACATAGAGGGAAAAAACTAAATTATTTTTCATCAAAAAAAATGCAATAATTATTTTCAAACATAACATTAAACCCATCATAACTCAGTTTTAAAAGTATATGAAAATTATATTTTGAACCATCTATTAATAAAACAATATAAATTAAAACTACATTAGTGTTATTGATTCCACAAAGTCTAATTATATTCACCTTTGAATTTTCACCAAAGGTAAAAATTCCAACATCAAAATCAATTATGTCCTTAAAGATTGTGTAGTCCCTAGACATATGTCTGAAACATACATTTTATAGATACCATTAATTCTTAATGGAACTTTTCTAGAATGTACCCTATAAAAATATTTATAATGAAAATTAATTTGGTACAATGATTTTATTCGGTATAATTTTATTGATCGTATATTTAGGAATCCACAGTAGGTTAAATAGATTCCGATAAATCATCCTATAAATTTTAAAAACAATAAACTTATTAGATCTATTGAATAAAGAAAACTATCTGAATTAGAAGAATTGAAGAAGGTAAATTTTGATTGAAAAAATCCTTCCCTATTAAGGTTTGTATCCAATTCTAATGGTTTATATAGGTTATGTATGTGTTCCAGGAATCTGGCATAAAAATTTCATTCCATTTTTAACCTCTATACATTATTGTATAATTAATAATTTGATAATTTTACCTCAATTTATTTCTAGGAAGTCGAAATTTATTATCCTTGTATATTGTACGAATAGTTTTAAAGTGGAACGATATAGCTAGATGCTTCATTAATAAAATATTGATATATTATTTCGCTAAATGTTTCTTCTAGGATGTTTCATTATTTATATAGTTCATCATATTAAATATTTTATTCAAAATTATAGTTTAGATAATAAATGAAAATACATAAAAGAGATATAGAAGAAATATTACGTAACTTAGATAAATTTTTCATGAAACACATATTGTCTCTATCATGTTTGTCTTCTCTGATGGAATTAGAATCAATTGAACTATCCATTGAGTCATCCCATATTTCTTTCACAGAATTTTTATATCTATTTTTTTCACTATCAATTTTAATATAATTTATCTTTGGAATGTTTGATTTAACGTGTCCTTTTCTCTGGCACTCATAGAAGAATACATAATTTATAAAAACAATGTTTCCAAAATATTTTCTCTAATTTCACATATCATTGTTAACTTTGTAATGGGGTTTCATTAAGAACATATTACTATAGATTTTTTTGAAATATCATTCCAAACAAGACATCAATTCATTTCATTTTTATTATTCTTTATCACTATAACTTTCATCTTTGATCTTTTTTTTCTTTGAGTCGGATATCATAAAATTTACTGATCTTATATATAGTTCATATTATTCTTATTTGTTTACTTTGAGTTCTTTATCTTAGATAATAATCATATTAATATGTTCATTCACTTCTATCTTACTTATATTAAATTATTCTATTTTTTAAAATAATATTCCACTCGAACTATATGGTAAGAATCTTAATATGTGCATCACATGGTCCATGCCAACAATTGGACACCTAAGAGAATGAATATTTATTACAATATTATTTAACCTATGATAAATATTAGAAATTGGTTCATCATGTTTCATCTTGAATGCAACATATTTAATAGTGTATTTATTTTAATTCATTTCATTAATATTGTAAGCTCTATCATGAGGAACAAAAAGTGTAACCAAAATTAAAAAATTGGTTTTTCATGAATATATCTTGATATATTCATTATTATGTAATTCAAAATATAAGTACTTCCTATATTTATAGTTATTATCATAAGTTTCTTTATTAGGATTACCTTATGTTGCTCTCATACATTTAGGCAGGTCATACTTATCTTAAATGTCACTCCATTTTTCAAAGACCACTCTCTCAGAATGAATATGCATTATAATCTACATATGAAATTTTTTTATTCCATTTAATGAATAGGACCAATGTTATAATATCACTATTTTATCTTTTTATCAATTGAGAATAAAATTTATAAATGGAAAAATATTAAGATCTTTTAATGGAAATAGTTCTCATTTCAATGATATTTGAAATCCTTCTAATACTAAATTTTAGATAGAGTGGGAAACTCAATAGAGGGTGAATTTAGTTTCCAAAAATATTTTAGTTAAACATATTAATTTAAAATATAACTCACTAAATTTAATAAACATGAATAGTTAATAAAAACAATATAAATATATAAATTTTATATTCCAAATTATTTTTCAAATATGGGATTAAGGATTAGTAATAATATATTCTAATTACAATTTTTTTTTAAATTATATTACTTAATAAAAAAATTTATATAAATGAAAATTAATATTAACTATCATAGTATAATTTTTTTAAAAAGATAAATAAAACTACAACCAGATTTATTTCAAGAAGAAAATATGTTATTAGAAGTAAACAAGTTGTAGAAAATATCGAATAGTGGAATATGATAGGGTGTTTAGTCTCAATATGATAATTATTCCCATCCATAAGGAAATAACCTCTTACCATGGTTTTTATTATAAAACAAAATAATTGAAACCCTGAATTAGGTTGTAAAGAAAAAATTTAATAATATTTTCTAGGAATAGAGCATTATCCACACTTATATAAGGGATTAAACATTTATAGGTCTCACATGAAATCACCCATAATATTCCCGGGGAATAAAGGTGAATAGTGTTTAAAAATAGTATCGATATCTCTCCAAATTTTTATATGAAATAGCTTGTATAGATAATCCAAGAAAAATAATACACATTTCAATAGTATGCATAACCAGAAAGAGTTTTTTATTAAAGATGAGAAAAAGTTATGTCCCTCAATCAGATCAGCATTGATTATTCAAGAGTCTATAAAATTTTCAAATAAATGTTTTAAATGATATTTCACTTGATTTTTAGTAAAATATATCATCGCAAGATTTTATGAATGTGTCCTTGTTATAGAATAAATACATGTGTGTATTTCATTATATTTCAGAATGGGAAATTTCACTTAATCCTTTTATATATATTGTGAAAAAAGGGGACTCTTATGAATATATATAATTCAATGATATACATGTATATGATGTAACATAATAATTAAATAATATATTGTTGAGTCAAATGTTATCTTTTGACTTCTTTCTTTTGTTTTGGAAATCACAAATGTCTTGTCAATCATATCGTACTGACTCTGTCAATCGTACCGTACTAACTATGTCAGTCGTACCATACTGACTCTGTCAATCGTACCGTACTGACTATGTCAATCGTATCATACTAACTCTATCAAATGTATTGCACTGACTCTGTTATTCATATGTTCATTACTTGTTTTGGTACATAGACAAAGACACTTGTTTCATATTAATCGTACCATTGCTTATCATCAATATATATCATGTTTTAACCAATATGATGTCGTTGAGCTAGTTACAAACTAATCAAAACGATGTTGTGCTTTCTGTTTCAATATGACCGTTATGATGCCATGTGTCCAAGTCCCTCCGAGTATTTCGGAGAAATATGACCGTTGGAGGAGTTGTGACCGTTGGAACCCGAGGCCTATAAATAGGAGGTCATTTGAAGCGGAAACAATGAACGAAGAGAACGAATGAGACCGTTTGGAACAACTGTGATACTTTTCTTCAATCAAGATTCTAGAGAGAGATTCTGTGAATTCTCTCATCTGCTTTGTGCGTCCGATCATCATATCCATGGATTTCAAGCAATTGAAAGGCAGAGGTGCCAATTACCTACAAAATCGAGGGCTACTGGGGATAGGCAGACAGATGTGCCGATCATCGTATCGAGGGCTGCCGAGGATAGGCAGGCAGACGTGCCGATCATCGTATCGTGGGCTGCCAGGGATAGGCAGATAGACGTGCCGATCATCGTATCAAGGGCTCACCCAGGTGTTGGTGAGAAAGACCTTTTATCCTTGTTGAAAGGATAACCCTTCTCTTTGGGTTAAAATAATTGTAACTCTTTTACATTTCCGTTGTTACTTGTATTAGAAAGGAATTTGTATTGTTTCCTTTCTTCTTTACATATTCAATTGTAATTGTTTCAATTACAATCATTCTATTACATATTGTATTGATTGATTCTATACGCATTAAGGTAGAATCATTCATCTTTGTATTACTCTGACTATTGTGTTCATCTTGAATACAATTGTTTTACTTTACATTAGTATTACAATACATCATACCTTTTTATATTCAATACTATTGTGGTTAATTGAATTTGTATTATTTTAAGATCATTTAAACTAATCTCTTATTTCATAAAACTCAAAGGTTTTTAAACCTACAATTCACCCCCCTCTTGTATTGTTCCATCTAATAGACATACATATCTATATATTCGATCCAACAATTGGTACCAGAGGAGGTTTTCCATTGATTTGTATTACTAGCTTTATTTATTTCATATTATTATCGTAAATACTTAACACACTAACGTGTGGAGTAGAAAAGTTTTTGTTGAATTAGATGGAAGGAGTGAATATTGGGTCAATTGACAATATGAATCCTTCTAGACCACCAATAATTGATGGGAATGACTATGAGTATTGGAGATATCGTATGAAGACTTTTTTTATCAATACTGCTGTAGACAATATTATTATGCTTACTGGAGGTTACAAAATTCCTGACAAAGAAGTTAGTACTTTCACCAACCAAGAGAAGCAAGAATATAAACTGAATTACAAGGTACGCAATACTTTATTATGCTCTATGACCAGAAATATATACAATCAGATATCTTAATGTGAAGTAGCTAATTTTATTTGGAAGAAATTGGAAGTCAATCATTTTGGAACGTCCAAGGTTATAGAAACAAGGAGAGCAATGCTTCGAGCAGAGTATCATGGATTTGTTTTTCTATATGGAGAGCCAGTATGTAAAGTGAAACAAAGTTTTATGATGATAGTCAACAGTTTACAATCCATGGGTGAAAAAGGTCTTGATGATGAAGCTCTTGTTGATAATATTATAGATATAATACCAAATTAATGAGAGTCAAAAAGAACAGCTATTGATGAAAATAGAAAATTATCCCAGATTACTCTTGATGAACTCTTTGGAACTCTTCTACAGCACGAGACAAGAATGAAGAGAGATTCTGATTTCAACAAGAAGAAGAATGGAAATGGAAGCGTAGCCTTTTCATCTAAAGCTAAAACTCTTGAAAGGATAACAAGATCTAAATCCAAGAAAGTTTTCGTATCTGATTCAAGTGATTGTAATCTTTCGGATAATGAGTTATCCAATCTTGCTTGAAGGATGAACAAGATTGTGGGATATAAAGACTTACAATATAGATTAAAAAAGAATGATTAGAAGGATAGGAAAGATTCCGAGGTAACTTGTTTTGAATGTAAGAAAGAAACACATATAAGACCTGATTTTCCTTTATTGAAAAGGAATGATAGAAATGAGAAACACTATGAAAGAAACAAGAAAAGGTTTTATAAGACAAAGAAAGTCTTGAAAGAAAACGATACATGGAGTGCAAGTGGTAGTGATTCCTCAGATGATTCTTCAGAATATGAGACATCAGGACAAAGGAATATCGGACTCCAAGCCAGATTACCAATTGAATATCATTGTCTCATGGATAAGGTATATAATGCTGAAGCTATTACAAATGTCTCAATAATTGAAAATTTTACTGATAACAGATATTATGAATCTTCAAATGATGAATCTTCATCATCAGATATGATACATTACCTTATTTTGAAGAAGCCTCTAGATTGGATAAATTACTTGAAAATGAAAATTCTATACTCAAGAAGAGGCTTGAGAAAGAAAATTCTAGAATTTCAATCTTGACAAAAGAAATATCAGATCTTTCTAAAGATCTTGATGTGAAAACATCTGATTTTGAAATTATTTTAAAAACCCTTGAGAAAGTAAAATCTGATAAGGATAAACATTCTAAAGATCTTGAAACTGTAATTTCAAAGAAAAATATTTTAGAGCCAAACTCTAGTTCAAATTTAAATGTTTTGGAAAATAAGAATTTGTTTTTAATACTAATGTCAGAAATTTCTTTCTTGAAAAAATGTTTGTCAAACTTTACTCATGGAAAGGAAAACTTTGACAAGATGTATTCTCAAATTAGACCATTGAGAAATCATTCTGGTCTTGGTTATACTCATTCCAAACTGGTTTTTAGTAATAACTATTTTGTTCCTCAAAAAACCAATTTTTGTTCTAAGTGTCACTGTGGTGGACACTGGTGAAGGGATTGTTCTCTTAACAAAACTCAATCATTAGGATTTCATAAATCTAATTTTGCAAAACAAATGTCGATTCCTAAAATTCCTTTATCTAACCTTTTTGGATCCAAACATGTTTGGATTCCGAAAAACGAATTGTTTCTTTTTCAGGAAAATGAGAAGTGTACCAATAAGAATATTTGGTACATGGATAGTGGTTGTTCTCAACATATGACTGGAAACAAATATCTCTTTGAAAAGGTTATCAAAACAAAAGGTGGAAAAGTTACCTTCGAAGATAATGACCAAGGAATGATTGTTGGTATATGTAATATTGTTTTTCTTGGAAAAGTTCTTATCTCAAATGTTTTTTTGTTAAAGGTCTTAGGCACAATCTCATCAGCATAATCCAATTATGTGATGAAGGTTATCTTCTGAATTTTAGAAATGATAAATGTCTTGTTCACAATTCCAAGGATGAGTTCATTCTATCTGCCCATAGACAAGAGAATGTTTACACTATTAACTTAGAAGACCTTAGGAGCCAAAACATACCCTGCTTAAGTGCAATAGAAGACCAATCGTGGCTATGGCTTAGAAGACTAGGACACTGTAATCTGAGAAACCTTAGTAAACTCTCAAAGAAAAGACTTGTAAAGGGGCTATCGGACCTTAGATATGATTCATCAAAATTCTGTTATCCTTGTTAATTTGGCAAGAAACATAAAACTAGCTTTAAATCAATTAATGAAGTTTCAACTTATAATGCAGTATTGCTAGTGCATATGGATCTTTTTGGTCCTTCACAATCTGGAATCATTGGAGGAAAATACAATGTATTTGTTTTAGTTGATGACTTTACTAGATTTACATGGGTCTATTTTCTCACAAAGAAATCTGATGCTTTTTCCTATTTCAAAACTTTTAGAGCCCAAGTTGAAAATGAGAAAAACCTTGCATTGATAACTATTCATAGTGATCATGGTGGTGAATTTCAAAACTCAGGCATTGAAAATTTTTTTAGTAAGAAAGGTATTACACACATTTTCTTAGCTGCAAGAACTCCTCAGTAAAATCATGTTGTTGAAAGAAGAAATCGTATTCTTCAGGAAATGACTCGAACCATGTTGAGTGAATACTCGATTGCTAAGCACTTTTGGGTAGAAGCTATTAGTACTTCCTGTTATACTATAAATCGTGTTTAAACTAGACCATTTATTAATAAAACCCCTTATGAGTTATGGACTGGCCGAAAACCTAAAGTTTCATACTTCATAGTTTTTGGATGCAAAGTATTCATTCTGAATACAAAAGATAATCAACACAAATTTTCACCAAAATCTGATGAAGGAATCTTTCTAGGCTATTCTACAACATATATGGCCTATAGAGTTTTCAATAAAAAAAACTTGTATTGTTGAAGAAACAGTACATGTAAAATCCGATGAAACTGATCCTTTTGTTTTCAACCAACCCAATCCTACATCCTCAGATGTGTTTTCTAAAAATGATTATCAACCATTATTAGATCACTCTATTGAAGAAAATGTTCAAGAAAGTATTCCTGAAACATTTACCACAGAATATTTTCAATCATAGGTTGATGAACAGGTTTTACAAAACCCAAATCAATTGTTTCTTAGAAATCATACCAGTGATAACATCATTGGTGATGTAAATCAACCTGTAAGGACCAGAAATTCCTTAAGAAATGAAATAGAACATATTGATTTTCTATCCCAATTTGAACCTAAAAGACCAAGTGAGGCCTTAGGTGATGATTATTGGATAAAAGCAATGCAAGATTAACTAAATGAATTTGAAAGGAATCATGTCTAGACTTTAGTTGATAGACCTAATGAAACAACTGTAATTGGTGTAAAATGGGTTTCCAGAAACAAATGTGATGAAAATGGAATCATTGTAAGAAATAAAGCAAGACATGTTGCTAAACTCTATAATCAACAAGAGGTAATAGACTATGAAGAAACATATTCTCCTTTATCTATACTTGAATCTATTCGTATTCTATTAGCCTTCGCAGCATATTTCAATTTCAACCTATTTCAAATGGATGTCAAATGTGCTTTTCTAAATGGTTTTGTTCAAGAAGAAGTTTTTGTTGAACAACCTCCTGGTTTTTAGGACCCAAAACATCTTGATCATGTTTTCAAACTTACCAAGGCTCTATATGGTCTTAAGCAAGCCCCTAGAGCATGGTATGATAGACTTACATGAATTATTTTACAAAACAATTATAAAAAAGGTACAGTAGATCCAACCTTTTTATAAAAATGGAAAACAAAAATGTTTTGATTGTTCAAATATATGATGATGACATCATATTTGGATCATCTCAAAAATCCTTAACTGATTATTTTGCAAATTTAATGAAATATGAGTTTGAAATGAGTATGATGGGTGAGTTAACATTCTTTTTAGGTTTTCAATGTTCTCAAAAACCAGAAGGAACATATATATCTCAACATAAGTATATTAAAGAATTACTCAAAAAGTATGGATTTGACAAAACTAAAAGTATTAGCACTCCAATTGGTACCTCAAATACACTTGATCTTGATGAAACTGGGAAACCAGTAGATCAAACAATCTTTAGAGGTATGATAGGATGTTTTCTATACTTAACAGCTAGTCGACCAAACTTGATGTTTTCTGTATGCTTATGCACAAGATACCAATCTAATCCAAAAGAGTCTCATTTAAAAGTCGTAAAGAGAATATTTTAGCATTTAAAAGGCACTATGGAATTAGGTCTTTTTTACTCTTCGGGGAATGATTTTTTTTAAAAAAGTTCTTCAGATGCTAACTTTGGTGGTTGTAGAATGGATAGAAAAATTACATCTGGAACATGTCATTTCTTAAGAGATTATCTGGTTTCTTGGTCCTGCATGAAACAACACTCAGGAGCACTATCCACTGCGGAAGCTGAATATGTAGCAGCTGGAAGTTGTTGTTCTCAAGTTTTGTGGATGCAACACACACTCACTGACAATGGATTGAGTTTCTCTAAAACTCAAATTCATTGTGATAATACAAGTGCCATAGCTCTTAGTAAGAACCCATCAAATCACTCTCATGCAAAACACATAGATGTAAGGAATCACTTTCTTAGGTATCACACACAAAAAGGAGATATTGTTTTACAATTTATCGGAACACAAGAACAACTTGATGACATTTTTACAAAACCATTATCTTTCGATAGGTTTGAGTTTATAAAACAGAAGCTACGAATGATTACATTAAAATAATCATTCATATCTACTTAATGTTTTACAAATCTCCTTACAGTAAATAACTCCTTTAGAAAGGGGGAGAACATCTCTTACTATGTTTTGTTTGTTTCATTTTATCATATGATCTTTAATTTTTTATTCTCCGGGTATGTGTTTTTACCTTTCTGGTTATCGTATTAACAGTTTTATTGTATCGACCGATGATGGTAATGATTTTCTTTTCCATTGTATCGACCAATGATGGTAATGATTTTATTTCCCATCGTATCGATAGATGATGGCAATTATTTTCTTTTCCATTGTATCGACCGATCATGGTAATGAATTTCTTTTCCATCATATCGTCCAATCATGGTAATGAATATCTTTTCCTTCGTATAGACTAATTATGGTAACGATTGTTTTTCCCATCGACTTGTCAGATTATGGTAACAAGTTTCTTTTAAATTGTACTATCCGATGATTGTAACAAATTTCTTTTCCATCGTACTAACTGATGATGGTAATGATATTTTTTTCCATCATCATGTCGTTTAATACTTCTAGTTTTATTTTATTTCGTATAGTTGTGTATTCTTTAATCCTAAAACCAACAACTACCTTACGTTCTCCGGCAGGTACTTTCCATTTTTTTTAAATATTTTTTCTATTTGTCTTAATCCTAACCATTGATCTATTTAAATTTAATATTGACCGTAGAAGATCAAAGGTCACCCTTTTTCGACCGTAGAAGATCAACGGTCACCCCTTTTTAGCCTATAAATAGCCCCCCCCTCCCCAAACCCACATTGGTTTTTTAGGTTTTGAGGTGAAACTCTACTCCACCGGTTTTTAAATCATCGTACGTTCTATCATCGTCATCATCTTTATGTCTCAATCCTCTGCTAACACTCCTGCCGGAATGTCTTCAAATACTTTTACAGAGAAAGACTTTAACAGAGAAAGGTTAGTCTCTCGGGAATTTTTTGATTCGTATGATTCCACAATCAGAAGAATCATTCTCTTTCAAGGATGGGAACACTTGTGTGTTGAAAAACCTGTTTCTCAAGATCTGGTTATCTTTGATGAAGATTGTCAGTTTTATAAAACCGTATCTTTCGACAAATATATGACTATCAATTTTGCTGTGTACGATAGAAAGCTATCCATGTTTGTGAAACAGGCTGCACATTTTCTGAATGTCCCAATAGAAAGAGATTCTTTCTGTCCGTCCCATAAACTACCAGAGGAAGTTGGTACGTTTAATAGAGAAAGTGCTGAAAAATCTATGTTTTTTGTTAATGAAGAAAAGAGAAAATTGAATCATCATTCAACGGACAATCGGTTTGTCACTTTGTGGATGAAAGGTTTTCTTATTCCAAGGAAAGGGGATAGAGAAACTCTGAAAGTTTCTGATAGTTTTATGCTTGACTATCTTGTGAATAAGAGAAAAGTAAATCTCATGGGGTATGTTTTTGAAACCATTAAGAATGTCAAGATAGGAGGGACTAAGTCCCAAATGATTATGTATCCAGCCATCCTTACGAAGTTCATTCCTGAAAGTATGAAGTTTTGTAACATTCCTTTGAATGGAATTTCCATAGATTTGAAGCCCTCTTGGATTAGAAAACGTAAAATGAAGAAGTTGAATGTTTGTTTTGATCAGAATTCAAAAATCTTTGTCAGATATGTAGAAGGTGAATTGGTTCAGAATCAATCGGCACCTATGCCAGCCAAAGACATTCAATCCACTGGTGTTACTCAATAGTCTGATCCGCAAACCAGTTCAAAGACTAAGAAGAAGCCAAGGTATAGTGAGGAGGTTGTAGTCAAATGGATAAAGGATAAGGAATAGAGAAAGGAAGGTGATCCAAAGTTCTGGCTTGACCCGGCTGAGGCTTTTGCAGAAAGAATAAGGGTAGAAGAAACCCTTAAGGATGAAAAGAAAAAGAAAACTGTTTTGAAAAGAAAGGCTCATGAATTTGATATCTGTAAAGTTTTGAAAATGGTTGAGGATGCTAGTGCTCAACTGATGGAAGAAGTGCACCAAGAGCCCATCGTACAGAGCCTCACAGATAAAGGAAAACAAAAACACGTGATGGAAGAGATAGAAGAAGTGGAAGAATAGGAAGGAGATTTTCTTTTAGAAATTCTTCAAAGTTCGAAGAAGAGTAGAGAAGAATCAGTTCAAAAGCTGAGTGAAGGTGTTGAACAAACCCCTCATGCTGATCAAGCACGAACACCGGATAGATCTTCTCCTCAAGAAAATAATGGTTCTCAATCCTCTCACACTGATAAAGTTGTTGTCATTAGTGACAGAGTGGAAGAAGAATGTAAGCATAATGAAAAAGCAAAATGAAAACAGCCAGTTGTTGACTCAAGACGATCATATAAACTAGCATCACACGATGAAGATACTGATTCAGAACATTCTATATCTCTCAAGAAGAGTGATTACATTGTTCATGTTTTATGAAGGGCTGATAAGACCATTGCTTATTTCCCGAGGCTGGAAGGGAAGATTGATTTTATTACTAACAATCAAAAGAAGAATATTGGCTCTGTAAAAGAATTGAGGAAGAAAGTTTTGTCAGTTGAAGCCGATTTGAAAGTTCTTTCAGAATGTTCGGTTGCTCATAAAAAGGCCTGTAATAAGATGACCAGGTGGTCGTACAAAAAATAGAGCTCAATCAATGATAATGAGATATCAATTGATGATATAAGATGGTTATCAAATGAACTTGCAATTTCTTTCAATAATCTTGACAGAGAAATAGTTGATAGGTTGAATCTCTTGTCTTCTCAAAGAGGCGATGTTCCTTCAGTAAAAGACTTGCAAGAAATAATGAACGCTTTTCAATCAGAATTCTCGAGGGTTTAATCTTTCAAGGATGAAATGGTTTTGTTGAAGAATCAAAATTTTGTGTTATCCAAAGATAACATGAATCTGCAAAACAGAATTGATACCCTTGAAGAAGTAATCAGAGTCCAGGAGGAGACTATCAGGAATCAAGATCTGATTTTTGCAGATCAACAAGAGCTTCTCAGAACTCAGGGGGAATCTATTTCTGAAGACAAGAAAGAAATAAAAAAGATGAAAGTTGTTCTTCATGAGATCATAAAGAAGTAGAAGGAAAGGGAAAACAAATGACTTGTATTCTTTCTCCTTTGAAATCATTCTTTGATTTGTAATAACTTTTATGATACTTTTCCTTTATCCATCATCTTCTTTTTATTTTCTAAATCCTTCAGAAAATTCAAGATTACCCCTTTCTTTTTGTAAATCACAAAGGGGGAGAATGTTTACAACGGGGAGAATGTTTTATAAAGGGGGAGAATGCTTTACAACACTCTTAAGGAAAATCTACGAATACAATCCTTATGAAATTCCATACCTAAGGGGGAGTTAGTTGTATTCAAATTCATATTCAGAAGAGTTTCCAATAACTCTGGGGGAGATAAGTTTTTATTGTTATATTTTCTTTATGTGTTGTGCTTTCCAAAAAGGGGGAGATTGTTGATTCAAACGTTATCTTTTGACTTCTTTATTTTGTTTTTGAAATCACAAATGTCTTGTCACTCGTATCGTACTGACTCTGTCAATCGTACCATACTGACTCTGTCAGTCGTACCGTACTGACTCTATCAATCGTACCGTACTGACTATGTCAATTGTATTATACTGACTCTATGAAATGTATTGCACTGACTCTGTTATTCATATGTTCATTACTTGTTTTGGTACATAGACAAAAACACTTTTTTCATATGAATCGTACCATGGCTTATCATCAATATATATCATGTTTTAACCAATAAGATGTCGTTGAGTTAGTTACAAACTAATCAAAACGATGTCGTGCTTTCTGTTTCAATATGACCGTGATGATGCCAGGTGTCCAAGTCCCTCCGAGTTTTTCAGAGAAATATGGTCGTTGGAGAAGTTGTGACCATTGGAACCTGAGGCCTATAAATAGGAGGTCATATGAAGCTGAAACAACGAACAAAGAGAACGAATTAGACCGTGTGGAACAACTGTGAAACTTTTCTTCAATCATGATTCTAGAGAGAGATGATGTGAATTATCTCATCTGCTTTGTGCGTCCGATCATCGTATCGAGGGCTTTCAAGAAATTGAAAGAAAGAGGTGTCGATTACCTACAAAATCGAGGGCTGCCGGGGATAGGCTGACAGACGTGCCGATCATCGTATCGAGGGCTACCGAGGATAGGCTGACAGACGTGTCGATCATCGTATCGAGGGCTTCCAGGGATAGGCCAACAGACGTGCCGATCATCGTATCGAGGGCTCACCCAGGTGTTGGTGAGACAGACCTTTTATCCTAGGTGAGAGGATAACCCTTCTCTTTGGGTTAAAAGAATTGTAACTCTTTTACATTTCCGTTGTTACTTGTATTAGAAAGGAATTTGTATTGTTTCCTTTCTTCTTTAAATATTCAATTGTAATTGTTTCAATTACAATAATTCTATTGCATATTGAATTGATTGATTCTATACACTTTAAGGTAGAATAATTCATCTTTGTATTACTCTGACTATTGTTCATCATGAATACAATTGTTTTACTTTACATTAGTATTACAATACATTATACCTTTTTATATTCAATACAATTGTGGGTGTTTGAATTTGTATTAGTTTAAGATCATTTAAACTAATATCTTAGTTGCTAAAACTCAACGGTTTTTAAACCTACAATTCACCCCCTCTTGTATTGTTCCATCTAATAGACATACATATCAATATATTCGATCCAACATATATATCCTCATACTGAGTGGAAAATGATAAAGACATAATTTTTCTTTAACGCATTCATGGTGTGGTTTTAGAATGACCATTAATAAATGTAATTGATTTTTCCCAACAATAAATTCATCAAACAATCTATTTTAGAATTAAAATGATCCATGGGAAATACAATTTCAATTGGTCATGTAGTCAAATACATGTAGATTATTGGTATGTTTGGGATTTTTATAGGAATACCATTTGTCAATTCCTTCATGTAATTGATTTCAATATAAGATATTTCATTGATATAGATGATTTCTACATTGTTGATTTTCACATCGTAGATGAATTTTCATTTAGGATATTGTAGATATATATATCTAGTGGTAGTGTATTTGAGTTATTTATGTTATGATATTAGTAATGTTGTTGGTGTAGTATTAGACCAGCTTGATAGTAGAATGATCTAGTAGTAGATCATCCTGGCGGTAAAACCATTCAACTATATCATTAGATGTAGAATTCCCATAATAGTATAATATTATTATGGAATGGATTTCTTAGGTATAACTATTTTATAGTATTGGAAGGTAATGTACAAAAGAACCATCTGATGGTAGTAGTGATTGGTGGTAGCTATGTTGTAATAATGGTAGATCAATACATAGCCCAATTTTCATAATTTCTCATGAATATGATTTATTATCATATAACATTAATAGTTTTATAAACATTAAAACCTGATTTTCAATCATTAAAATAAGAAGGTTCATAATATAGAGAATTAGAAAAAAAACATTTTCATGAAATATTTGATACATAAACAACTAGTTCATAAAAATTAATATCATCTCATATGGAAACCATATTTGGAATAACATACATAAAATGTTTCATTAAAACAATGTGAAATGAAAAAAATAAGGGTGATATAAAACTCTCAGTTAGTGTAAACATATTTAATATAAATTAAATGTAATTAGTGATCACAATATGGGAACAAGGGTACAATGTTTCAATCAATGTACATATTTATGAAATAATAGAATCCATACCCATTAAAACATGGATCTTAAAACAAGTGACATATAATAAATATGTATTAATGGAAGGATTCATGTTAAATAATAATCATTGGAATGTATATCAAAATTGATGAATGTAAACATTAAAACAAATATAATGTATAATTAAAACATGTTGGTATCATGGAACATTATAAACATAATATGTTTCATAAAAAATAGGGCCTTATTAAATCTAGAGGACAAAACCTTTGGATAACACTATAATTTATATCACATAATAAAATAAACATTACTTAATTATTGAGAGGGGTATGTTAGTATCACATGCTCATATAATCTATATCTGGATAACGCACCTTATAACCAGTATAAAGCACATCTATTCATATATGTTTTTTCATGCTCCCCCATTCATTTAAGCTATATTAGGATTACGAATTATTATACGTTGTATCAAACTCACCCTTTACTATAAATAATGATTATGCACCATTTATGATAAAAATATTGTGATTCTTTCATTTTCATCATAAATCTTCTAATAACATATTGCATTCATTTATAACATGATTTTATCTTAAAAAATATATTGGTTTCATGAAATTATCAAAATACATGTATTTTTAATGTCTTTAATGGTCTTTAAATTGTCAATAGGTTTTATCCATAAGTATTTTAGGTAGTAAGTAATTTTGAAATAGGTTTTTGGGGTTTTAAAGGGTTTTAGGGAATATTCATTGGTTTTTTATGGTGTAAAATGAGTATGTAAGGGCTTGAAAAAAATAATTAACCTTTCAATAAAAAATATACCGACAAACTAATATGTAAAATTAATTTTTTAAATATAAAGTTAATATATATACCATAACAAGATCATTATAAACATTATTTATTGAAATACCCTTTAGACTTACAAAATAAATTTTCAGAACTAATTTTTTTGAAAAATTAATTTAAAAAAAATTTATTGAAAGGTCCTATGGAAGAAATGTAATGGAATATTCAAATTAATTTATTGGTCATGAAACCATAAAATTATATTCATTCGTAAATCATTAATGCTAATATTATTTTCACACCTTGACTAAATGTCCATTTTATAAAAAATAAAGGTAATATATATTTTGAATAGTCTTTTAAAAATTAAAAAATTTGAAAAAAATTAATTTAATAATAATTTAATAATAATGATAAAAAATTTAAAATTATTTATAAAAATTGATATGAATGAAAATTTTTTAGTATCCAAATGATTAAAAATAAAAATTTTTTATCGTAAATATATTTTTTGTGGTATTTTGAGTAACAAGATATAATATATTTACGCAAACCTAACATTTCTAGAAAATTATAGTGGTGAATAAAATATTAATGCCTTTATAATATAATTATCACATATTTTCCTTGATGGAATGTAAATAACAAAACATTCTTAATAATATTTGATGGAATCATAAACCACGTACAACATTGGTTTCATTCGAATTGAATTCCCCTTGAAAGAGTAAAATTAAATTAAACATTAAATATTATGAACATAATTATATTCATGATATAAATTTTAAAAGGATCAGTATATAAACAACATAAAATAATATTGGTGCATAACATAATATTATTTCCCCAATAAATGATATTTATGACGAATAACCCTTATAAGGATCATATAATTGAATTTAGAATTAATCAAGTAAGTGTGTATGTGTAATATTTTAAATCAACCAAAAACATTTGTTAATTTATAATAAACTAATTTGTAGTTAAATTAACAAATAAAAATGTCATAACAAAGTCAATAATGTACAATTTTATCCCCAAGGAATTGATAGTGATTTATGAAACCACTTTAAACTTTGGAAAATAACCTATCAAAAACCCTTTGATTAAGTAACATGAATAATTAGATAAAATAAGATTATTGAAAAATATTTCATTATAAAAAAAGTAATAAATAATAATATTAATTATATAAATGAAATAATGTGTTCATCATTAAAATAATCGTTAATGAAAGAAACTTGAGACGAAATTAATTTCCACATGTCCAAACATGTTATGTGTGTCCGATAACACATAAATAATAAAAAATTGGAATTATATATTTCTTTAGATACATTTAGATGTTTAATAACTATTAAATAGTAAATTTATTTATTTTTATGAAATATTAAATTTCTTAATCAATTATGTCCATGTTAAGTGTTTTGATGAAATTTGATTCAATGTTTGAAAATGTCTTGGTTGTGTTCGTAGTGGTCAAAGGGGTATTTTTTATATCATCTCAAAAATAATAATCATGACATTATTAACATATTTATCCCTAAATTATACTACAAAATTGTAAATATCCGGAAATTTCAAGGAAATTTTTTTTCTTAATTTTTTTGGAATTTTACGAGTGTGTGAATTCTGACGGCACTTGATTCCGTAACCTAGTGTGCCCAGAATCAATTTCCAATGTTTAGCTCGGGTATATTCAGTGAATGAAAAATGAGTTTTTCTATCGTTTGAACTGGTGCTCGGAATTGAAATCTGAGGGCACCGTTGAACTTCCAGCGCGAATATTTTCTTATGAAGACTTTCACCTCGATGGAAGATGATCAGGTATGAAAGTTAGTTTTGGGGGTTTTACGTGGGTTAATAAAATAAAATAAGTGAACAATTTATTTTATTTTTTTAAATAGGTGTTGTGCATATAAAGTGGTTAGAAGATACACTAGAGAGTTTGTGGTGGGGCCACCACAACCAAACCTCCCATGAGAGGTTATGGTGGTGGGGCCCATCGAGATCCAACCTCCCATGTGAGGTTGATTGTGGTGGAAACCACACGACGCCTCCCATTAATGGGTGGGGAATCATAATTCCTTGACTCCCTCCCATTTATGAGGGAGAGCCTCTAGGTTTAAATCCCCCTCTTAATTGAGGAGGATAAAACCTCCTTTTTTAATGAGGGGAACACCCAAGCATTAACCACCACCCTTTTCCTTGTTGTTGTTAATTAATGGTTGGGCCTTCCAGGAAATATTATCCCTTTGAAGGATATTATTTTGTGGGGACCACCTGGGCCAATAACCCCATTTTTGACTTCATCCCCTTTTTAATGTGCCACCACAATGGACTATTTGGGTGGATCCCTCTGTCATAAATCCTCGATTTATGACTTGCAGGCCAACGACAAACCCTCCCACTCCTATATAAAGGAGGCTAGGGGAAGGAGTTCTAGAAGGCTTCTTCAAGCGGCGGAACACTAGCAGAAAAGCACACTGCCCAGCACATGGAAGGTTTTCCTCTTCCTCCAAAAAAGAATGAAGAACGAAGAACACTGATGCCACCCTCAACTCCTTTCTTCCTGACATTGATGGAACGACTCCTGTATTCCGCAACTCACCATCGTTTAACACCATTTTATAAGGTAGGGGTTGTTATTTTCATGTTTTAATACCGTTCATCATTGTTCTTCAATTCTTGAGTTTCGTTTGGACGCATGAAACCATGTTGACAAGGAAGGGCTCAGACCGCACGAACACGGTCCGACCCTTCCCCTCTCATTTCTTGATTGTGGACGATGGAGGCGGACTTTGAAGAACTGGCCGGCGTCGGGCAGACCACGAGTAGATCGTCAGCGCATGATTGTCGAGTCACCACAAAGGTGCGGCACCATCAGGCCGCGCAGAGTAGACCCACACCATAGCCAGAACGGGCCGCTGTGCCCTCCCACCGCGCCAGAGCTACAGGAGCCACAACCGGGGCGGGACACGATGGAGGGGTGCGGCGCCGTCGCACCGAGCCGGAGCTACAGGGGCCGCGTCCTGGGCAGGCCGCCGCGGTAGGGCACAGCGCCGTCCCGCCGCGCCGGTTGAACAAAGTCGCAGCCAAAGGTCGTGGCGGATTTGGAGGGGCAGCTGGCTACGCCGGCCACTGGTGCCACCAAGAGGCGGGACCGATGGGGTCCCGTTGTTATCCAAGGGCTGGCCTTTTCAAAGAAATTGGGTGGTTTAACCCCCAGGTTAGCAGCTAGGGCGGGCCACACAGGGCACCGCCACCCCGACTTATCGGCTTGTCATGTGGCCAACCGCATGGTCCATGCGGGCCGATCCACGCCGCCATCACCGGGCTAGGCCGGGCTGAGCCTCACCCTTCCAGGCCAGACCCGTTTTGGGCCGACCCAGTGGGTATTGGGCCGGGTCGGACCGGGCCCTGACCACCTATTTTCGAACCGTTTTCAGTTAAACAGACATATCATGAGCTACAGACCTCTGATTGATGCGCCATCAGTTGTGTAGGATTCCTTGGATCGAGACAATAGTTTCGGTAGATTAAATATAAGGATTATGTGAAGTTTTGGAATGGCTGGGTTGGGTCAAACTCAAAACCAATCGGGCCCTCGGAGCGGTGACACTTAAAACATAAGCTTCGGACGTCCGATTGACGTGCCATTGACTTTATTGGATTCTTATTGATGAGACATTTTTTTTGGCATACTTAACCTGAGGTTTGGACAGAGTTGGAATATGGCCGGGTTGAATTGTACCTGAAATCCAACCGGGCCCCTTGAACGAAAATGCATATAACTCATAGAACTGGGGTCTGATTGACGCACCGTCTGTTGAGTTGAGACCCCTATGACATGGTAGTCCTTTGTGATAATTCTATGTGATATGTTGTGAAACTTGTAAGTAACAACCAGTAGCTCGTGGAGCAGACCCTCACGGAGACTAGGGTATGATGTGCGGAGACCGAGTAGCTCTAGACCTGACGACTTCTTGACCGGTTCGACTCGTAGTGATTCGGTTAGCCCTGGGGACAGAGCGCCCGGTATTTGGCTAAAGACCCATGGAGGAAGGAGCGTCTGGTAGTTGGTAGCAGACCGTCGGTACCCGACAGGAGTACCTCTGTAGGCTATTAGAGAGAGTACCCGATATTTGGCTACAAACCCTCAGCGGAAAGAGCACCCGGTATTTGGTAGCATACCCACGGTACTCAACTGGAGGAGTACCTCAGCAGTCTAAGGTTAGTGAGTAGCGCCTCAGAGTCATGACAGGGCCGCTGTACTCGACAGAGAAGGATTTTCAACAGTAGTTGTGGTTTTGATAATGAAAATCCTGGTTTTAGCTGAGTCAATGACCTTTGTTTATACCTCGTGATTCATATGGGATACTTGATAACTTAGGTATATGTATGGCCATATACCAAAGTAAAGGTTATCTGTTGAAATCATTCTTTGTGGTTTATCCTTGTTGGATTTAGTGAGACCTTGAGGGTCTCAGGGTCCCTACTGAGTATCATTATTCTCACCTCAGCACGGGCTATGCCCACACCTTTTTGTGTTGGTTGTAGACGACAGAAAACACTAATTGTGGTTGAGTCTTGTAGAGTTGGACAGTACCCGGAGGTGGACTTCTCGACGAGATAGTACCCGGAGGTGGAATTCACAACGAGACGGTACACGGAGTTGAGAGATGGACGTGGAGAGCTGATGTGGCCATAAGTACCTACCCTTCAGGTAGGAACTCCAGAGGACGACCCCGGAGCAGCTTCACACCATCTTGATGTTTTGTCTATACCTTATACTTTACTGTTGGGCTTGTATTTATGGCCCCTTTACTTTCCAGCACATCTTTTTTTATATAGTGTTTACTTAATGTTTTCTTCCACTTGTACTCTGGTTGTGTGTGTTTATGTTTAATAATGGCAATTCCTTCCCTTATTATCGGGATTTACACCTTTTGTGGTAGTCACCATCTCATGGCCTATGGATGGAGGTCTTGGGGTAGTCACGACATGAGCCCGAGTACGAGTCGTGAAAAATTGGTATCAGAGTAGTCGGTTCTACCGCAGAACATAGAACTCTGATATTTTCATTCTACGAAGAAATATTGTTAAGGGAGCTGAGTGTGGTTTTCAGTTTAGGGAGTCTAGTGTTGGTGTGGGTTGCCGAAGTATCAACACACCAGGACCTTGACTTATGATTTCCGACTCAGTGCACAAAAACACTGATTGCATGTGTGTTTTCAAAAAATTTCCTTTAAGACACCTCAACACCACGTCAGCTTACCAGGTGTATTCTTTTTTACTGTGTCGCATCTGTTTCTTTCAGGATGCTTCCCTGCGGACGACTAGCTAGATCCATGAGAGTTGTACGTACTGACAGCCTGCCGAGTGACGAGGCCTCAGTGCAGGGCCCTCTCCCATTTGAGGCACCAGCGGAGGCTCCAGTGCTACTACAACCCATTGGGGCACCGATTCCATCAGCCCCAGCAGCAGGCGATGCACGCTTCTTGAGTGCGCTGCATGAGTTCCAGCGCCATAAGCCACCTTGGTTCCGGTGAGAGACAGACCCACAGGCGGCTGGGGATTGGATGGAGGTTGTGGTGAGTGTCTTTAGGCTAGTAGGTACACCAGCGAACATTATAGTGATTCTTCCTACCAGCCTCCTTTATGAAGTAGCAGGCAGATGGTGGAGACTGATGCTCCAAATGCATGACGAGGTGTCACTTATATGGGTAGACATCGAGAGCCTGTTCCGGGTGGAGTTTGTACCATCCACCTTTTGAGCGGTGCAGATACATGAGATACTTCATCTACAACAGGGTATCATAAGTGTATCTCAGTACTCAACAAGGTTCACAGACCTCTCGCGCTACTCTACAGATATGGTACGAGAACCATTGTTCAGGTCCCAGAACTTCAAGCAGGGGCTCAGGTGGGAGATTAGAGCTTCAGTTGTTTCAGACAACATTCCGACATAGAAGGGAGTTTTGGAGCGAGCCCTTCTATTGGATAGTTTCCTTACTAAGAAGTCTCCAGTAGCGAGACCCAACACTAGTCGACATGCATCAGAGACATCTACAGCTGCATGTAGACAGACGACACATGGGTCCAAGAGGACCAGACCCACCGGTGGCTGACTGCACGACTCAGGTTCAGTTGTGCGGGGCAACCAGAGTGGAGTTAGAGCCAGTAATGCCAAGAGCTGGCAATGTTACTCCTGCGGAAGACTTGGTCAAATGGAACATGACTATCTGACCCACCGTATAGGCGAACAACAGATTGTTGAAGAACCACCCGGGAAGGGGTAGTGGTTCGGTCGAGGCAGACCGCAAGGAGTAGGAGTCAGAGGTAGTGGAGCTGGCCGTGCAGATGGAGGTGGACGACTCTTTGATGTGTTTCCACCACCACCACCCGGAGGTCCACCCCGACCGCAAAGAGCAGATGGAAAGTGGAGAGCACAACTTTAGGTAGATGAAACATACGACTATGGAGCTTCAGAAGTAGGTGGACATGAGCGGGACTAGTTCCAGGCATGGAGGCCTTTGTTCTTGGTGATTCTAGTTTCTGGGTTGTTGTTGTTGTGTTTTCTTTGTGTCTTTTACTTGAGATTCATTAATAGAAGACACTTATCATTGTGTTGTTTACTTTCATATCCTTTTTTATGGTTGATACTAAGAGGTTCTGATTAAAACTGTTGAATTGACCCTTTCTTGAGAGAATCCTACTGGAGGATACCATGTAACCACACAATGAGGCCGATAGTATAACTCAACCCCTGGAATCTAGTGTAACAGTTGGATATCTTGGTAGTAGCATCGAGGCCTTACGACGTCATCCATGACATAAATTTTACCATTCATGTCATGATTGACTGTATTAGGCAAAGAACATGGTTCATCGAGGGGATTAGACCAGTTTTCCCTTTTCGGAAGAGGCGGAATCTCAGCAGCTCTTGAAGAATATAGACAAAGAAGGGTGGTGATGAGATCTTACAATTGGCTAGTCTCACCCATTGTTCGTTGAGTGAATGGTTTAAGGATCTCTCCAACTCAATAGTCTCAGGTGTATCTTCTCCTTGAAGGACATTAACCTGAGACATCAGTTATGGATTTAATTCCTTTGGGACTATGACTTCGAGGTAGTTTATACTCATGGGGAGGGAAACGTTGTAGAAGATGCTCTTAGTTTGAGATCTGGCATTCAGATGTTCAGAGTGGCAAGACAGAAGCTGACCACATTTCAGATATCCTTTCTGGATAGTGATGGAGTCAGCATGTGTAGAACTAGAGATGATTCAGGCTACAGTGGAGAAGGTGCAGATCATCCAGGAGTGGATTAAGACTGCACAGTGCAGAAAGAAGTCCTATGCTGATAGGAGACGAGACCACTTGAGTTTGAGGGTGGAGACCACTTCTTCGTTCGGGTCTCACCTCAATGGGTTCTATGGAGTTTTGGTAGGGGAAGCAAGTTATCTTCGATTTTTATCTAGCCTTCCACCTCAGATGATTAGGGTGCATGCCATCATCCACATATCTTAGCTGATGAGATGTGTGCCTGACCTATCCGTCATCATCGGCCATGGGGAGCTGGACATCGATGACGAGGCGACCATCATGGGGTTCGAGTAGAGGTTGAGGATCAAAAAGAGTGGGTCCTATGAGGATGGTTGACACCTCTTGTGTGCTTTTGTATGAAGAACGAGAACCTCAAGGAGAGCACATTGGAGTCAGAGTCTAAGATGCTTCCTCGATACCTCCTTTAGTTTACCAAGTATTTGTTGTAGCTTTACGGGGATGTAAATCCCTATGGTGGGAGTAATGTATATACTAGTAATTTTCAAGGAATTTTGTTTCTTAATTTCTTTGGATTTTAAGAGTCTGTGGCTTCTGACAGAACTTGATTCTAAGGCCCGGTGTTCCCGGAATCAATTTACGATATTTATCTCGAGTACGTTCAGTAAACGAACGAGCGAGTTTCCCTATATTTTGAATCGGTGCTCAAAATCAAAATCCAAGGGAACCATTGAACTCGCAATGTGGGTTTTCGCTAAAGAAGACATTCACCTCGATGACAGATGATCGGGTATAAAAGTTAGTTTTTGGGGTTTTACGTGGCTTAATAAAATAAAATAAGTGAACAATTTATTTTAATTTGTTAAACACATACCGTGAAGATAAAGTGTTTAGAAGCTCCACTTGGGAGTTGTTGGTGGGACCTCCACATCCTATCCACCATTGAAAGGTTATGGTGGTGGGTCCTACCGAGATCCATCCTCACATGTGAGGTTGATTGTCGTGGAAACAACACGAGGCCTCCCATTAATGGGAGGGAAATCATAACTCCTTAACTCCCTCTCATTTATGAGGTAGAGCCTCTAGGATTAAATCCCCCACCTAATTGAGGAGGATGAAACCTCTTTTTTTAATGAGGGGACCACCCAAGCGTCAACCACCCCCCTTTTCCTTTTTGTGTTTAATTAATGGGGGGCCCGCCATGAAATATCCTCCCTTTGAATGATATTCTTCTATGGGGACCACATGGGCCAATAACCCCCTTTTTTAACTTCCTCCCCATTTTAATGTTCCACCACAGTGGATTAATTAGGTATAACCCTCTTTCATAAATCCTCCATTTATGACATGCGTGCCAACGATGAACCGTCCAAATCCAATATAAAAAAGGCTAGGGGAAGGAGTTCTAGATGGCTTCTTCAAGCGGTGGAACGCTAGCAGCGAAGCATGGCGCCTAGCACTTGGAGAGTTTTCCTCTTCCTCCAACGAAGAATGAAGAACGAAGAATGCTGACACCACCATCTGCTCCTTTTATACCGACGTTGACAGAACGACGCCTGTCTTCTGAAACTCGCCGTCGTTTAACCCCATTTTCTGAGGTAGGGGTTGTTATGTTCATGTTTTAGAACCGTTCATCATCGTTCTACAATTATTGAGTTTCATTTGGCCGCATGATACCATCTTTATGAGGAAGGGTTTGGACCGCATGAACAAGGTCTGACCCTTCCCCTCTCGTTTGTTGATTGTGGACGATGGAGGCAGACTGTGATGAACCGGCCGACCTTGGGCGACCATTATCGGATCATCAGCGCATGATTTCCTGGTCACTTCAAAGGCGCAACACCGTCGTGCAGTGCGGAGTAGAACAAGACCGCTGCCGGAACAGGCCACGATGGGGGGGCGCTGTGCCGTCGCGCCGCACTGGAGCTACAGGAGCCGCAGCCGAGGTGGGCCACGATGGAGGGGCGTGGCACCGATGCGACTCACCGGAGCAATAGGGGCCACGGCCTGGGCGGGCTGTGGCGGTAGGGCGTGGTGCCTGTTGAACAATGCCATGGCCTAAGGCAACGGTAGACCTAGAGGGGCAGTGGACTATGTCGGTCGCCGCCGCCACCAAGAGGTGGGACCCAAGGGGGTCCCGCTGTTACCCAAGGGCCAGCCATCAACTCCGGCCGTTTCGAAGAAACCAGAGGGT
This sequence comes from Viscum album, assembly GCA_963277665.1. Classification (NCBI taxonomy): domain Eukaryota; kingdom Viridiplantae; phylum Streptophyta; class Magnoliopsida; order Santalales; family Viscaceae; genus Viscum; species Viscum album. Next base: position 1,948,763,646 of record OY728136.1, on the reverse strand, counting down.
TTAACCCCCCCCCCCCCCCCCCCCGGGATAAGCGGCTCCGGTGGGCCTCACTGGTTGCCACCACCCCGCCTGGTTGGCCTGCCACGCGGCCAACCGCATGGGCCATGCGGGCTGGGCCGCGCCACCCGGGAGGGGCTGTCAAGTGCCAGGTGGGGTCGAGCCTCGCCATACCAGGCCGGACCCAGACCCAGGTAGGTTCGGCTCGGTTCGGGCTGACCCATGGGGTGTTGGGCCTTGTCAGACCGGGCCTAAACCCCCTATATTCGGACCGTTTTCGGTTAAATAGACATATCATGAACTAGGAACCTCCGATCGATGCACCGTCAATTGCGTATGATTCCTTTGACCGAGAAAATCGTTTCAGTATATTACATTCAATGTTTTAGTGATGTTTGTGTATGGCCAGGTTGGTTCAAACTCGAAACTAACTGGGCCCTCGGAGCAGAAACGCTTAAAACATGAGCTCCAGACGTCCGATTGACGTGTCATCGACTTTATTGGATTCATCTTGATGAGACTGTTCTTTTGGAATACTTATCCTATGTTTTGGATTCTGATGGAGTATGGACAGGTTGGATTGTACCCGAAATCCAACCGGGCCCCTCGAATGGAAATGCTAATAACTCACAGACTGGGGGTCCAATTGATGCGCCATCTATTGAGTTGAGACCCTTATGACGAGGAGGTCCATTTTGATACTTCTACATGAGACTTAGTGACACTTGAGAGTGACGACCAGTAGCTCATGGAGCAGACCCTCCTGGATACGTGCGTACGGAGTGCGGAGACCGAGTAGTTGTAGACCTGACGCCTTCTTGACTGATTCGACTCGTAGTGATTCGGTAAACCTAGTGGACGGAGGACCCGGTATTTGGAGGAAGACCCACAGAGGAAGGAGCACTTGGTAGTTGGCAGCAGACCCATGGTACTCGACAGGGGGAGTACCTCTGAAGGCTATTAGGGATAGTGCCCGGTATTTTGCGGCAGACCCTCTACGGACGGAGCACCCGGTATTTGGCAGCAGACCCGCGGTACACGATAGGAGGAGAACCTCAGCAGTCTATGGATAGTGAGTAGTGCCTTGGAGTCCTGACATGGCCACTGTACTCGACAGAGGAGGAGTTTCTCCAGTAGTTGTGGTTTATATAATGTAAATCCTAGTTTGAGCTGAGTCAATGACCTTTGTGTTTACCTCATGATTGAGATAGTTTAGTCGATAACATAGTTATATGTATTGGATTATTCATAAGTAATGGTTATATGTTGTGATCTTTCTTGGTGGTTTATCCTTGTTGGATTTAGTGAGAACATGAGGGTCTCGGGGTCCCTACTATGTATCGTTATACTCACCCCAGCACGGGCTATGCCCTCACCCTGTTGTGTTGGATGCAGACGACAGACATCACTGATTGTGGTTGAGGCTTGTAGAGTTAGACGATACCCAAAGGTGGTCTTCCCGACGAGACGATACTCGATGGTGGAATTCACGATGAGACGGTACCCAGAGGTGATAGACAGATGTGGAGAGATGAGGCGGCCATTTGTACCTACCCTTCAGGTAGGAACTCCGTAGGAAGATCTAGGTGCAGCTTGACACCATCCAGTTGTTTTGTCTGTACCTTGTACTTTACTGTTTGGCATGTATTTATGGCCACTTTACATTCCAGCACATCTTTTGTTATATAGTGTTTACTTAATGTTTTCTTCCACTTGTACTCTGGTTGTGTGTGTTTATGTTTCAGAAAGGCAATGCCTTCCCTTATTATAGGGATTTACGCCTTTGGTGTTAGTCGTCAGCCCCTAGCCCATGGAAGGCGGGGTTAGGGAAGTCATGGCACCGGCCCGAGGCTTGTTCATGACAAAAGACTTAAAATATATTATTTTTATAAAAAAATTTCTATGTTACAATCATATATATTTTAGGTAGTATATATTAAAATGTAAAAATTCAATTTTTCATTAAGCTGATTAAAAGAAGGTAAGTATTATTTTATTTATAAAAATTATTAAAATATAATATATATCATATTATTTATTTATATAATATTATATATTTATCCATGACATCTGGTTATGAAAAACACATCATGTCGCTTCATGGTGGTGGTAATCCACATGCATGCAAGAAAAAAATTATATTTCTTCAAGTTATGGATTAGTTATAAAATAGAGGATAAATTTTATTATATAATGATAATTATGTATTTAATTTCATATAATGATCTATAATTATAACCATCATTGAGAGTTGTTTATGGTAAAATATATATATTCATTCGTGAGTTCGTAGTCCTCTGTACACCAGAATAACAGATTCAGTTTCCATTTGATATAAGTGGAGATTTATATTTTTATTAAATTATAATAATAAAATATAAGTAAATTTTCGATACAATTAATATTATTTAATCATTGTTAAAGATTATTTGATGTTTTTTAATGAATAAATAAAACTAAAGCATTTGATTAAAATCTATAATACTTTTTCAAACAACCTCACTTTCAATACAACATATCCACTCTAAGGTTAGTAGTCTCTTAATAAATAGATCAATCGAATGTGAGGAGATATGTTATGATGTGTTGTGGTAAGTAATTATCTAATAAAACAGATGTGAAGAGGATTAGATAGTGGGTTTTCTTTTATAATTGAGGGAGGGGTCATTTTTTGAAATAATTAAAGTATTAAATTTATATAAATTAATTTTCATGTTAAAATGGTTCAAAGTATATATAAATTGAATATAGTTTAAAGATGATTATGAATTGTCCCATAACTTAAAAATTTAAAAATTTTATATTCTGTTTTTACCCTTATCTATTTGTTTAAACCATAGATAACCCATTTGACAAATTCTGTGATATCAATATTTTTTTACACATTATGGATAAAAAAGTTACTTCATCAAAAGACCATTTAATGGAAGGTGGATGATATTTTAAACATATAAAAATAAATTTTACAATTATAATTTTTATATGAATTTTAAATCATTTAATTGTATATTGGTTATTATAAAATAGTATTTATGTAATTTGATGATATATTTTAAATTAATATGTGCCTACTCCTGTAAAGTGGTTAAAAAAATAAATTTATTCAAACATAAGAAGGATGTTATCTTAATATAATTATAAAAAAAAATTTGTTAGGTTTTTATAGATATTAAAAAATTATCATCTTTTTTGACTCCATGCTTCTTCAATTTTTACCTTACCCATGGTTTTGACCTTATCAATATTACTGTGCTTTAAATTTACCAACAACTCATAAAACTATCATAAATTGAAACATTTCGAAATGTTTAACCATTTTAAAAAAAATTATTATTTAAAATTATTAATTAATTTTAAATAATTTAATGAAATTTTATTTAACATTAAATATAATTAATGTCTTTTGAAGAACAATTCTCAAAATTTTCCTACGATAAAAAAATATAAATAATATTATAATATTATTCTTTAAAATAACTATAATATGTTATATTTATGTTAATAATTCATTGTACTCTTTAACTAAGCTAACAATATATTTTGTATTGTTTTTTAAATCATTTAACTGATTTCCATACTATTTTCACAAGCACTGAGTCATTATTGTGTATAAATATAATGTAATTATTTCATAAAAAAGTTAAAAAAATAATTTTAAATATAAATTAGAATAGTAAACCAAAAACTTTTATATGAATTAAATATATATATTTAGCCTAATCTATGTATGGATGACATGTTTAATATGTAATTTTGACTTTTATAACCTTGCGCAAGATTCATAAACGAATTTATATTTTTCAGTTGTTATGTAACTGTATTATTCAAATGTATCCATCATAATAATTAATAAAATGTCATAATTATTATCCAATTATATCAAATACTTTTTCATGATAAAATTTTTTATTTAGAAATCTAAAGCCTTCATTTCCATTATTATGAAAGCACTACATCAAGGTTGAAAAATATTACACTATTTAAGATTAAATGGAAACTAATTTGAATGTTTTGATTTATTTTTTTAAGATATTTTTATTTTATTATAATATATTATTTTTTTAATTAATATTAATAAAATTTAATAACATATATCTGTATTTTCATATCATTAATGATATTTTATTTTAATAAATAATTAAATTTTTATTCTTCATCAAAAAAATATCTTCTTATATAAAATGCATCGATATTAATACGAGGATAAATTTTAATTGATAAATCCAAAAAATAAATTTAATTTTATCTAATTAATTTTCTGTAATTTAACTAAATAACTTTTAATATATATGCATATATCACAATAAGAAACAATTTATGAAAACACATTTTTAAACCAAAACATGATCATATATCAAAATATCGTATAAGGGTAATTCGAATTTAATTATTAATATTATAGATAATTATAGAATAACTCTGTTAATTGGTTTCCTAATAAAATAAAAAATTATAATGTTCAGTGAATATAATTTGTGGTTTTAAAAAAATCTTTATTTAATTCAATATTCACTAAAAATATATTTCTTTATAAACATTTAAAAATACAACCCTAAGGTAACTAGTATATACTGATAAATAAATGAAATACTTAATTTCAAATAAATTCTTTAATTATGTAAAAAATTAAATATATAATCCTCTTATAAAAATTAATAAAAGTCATTTTTGATGGGAACAAATTTTTGTAACATAAAATAATATTGTTAAAAATTGTGTAATTATTTTCAATGAATTTATTTATATATTTCTATTGACTGGTAATTTTAAATTTATTTCATAATTTGTATAATATGATTCAAAGGCTCTATAATAATGTCTAGTTTTTATAGTTCACATTTAAATAATTATATTTCATAGTTTGTTTAGGATCGATGTTACGTGTTGTATACACTGTTGAACATAGTTTTATTTAAAAAAAATGATATTTATTTGTGGAACTCCGTACGATATATCTTCCCCAGAAGTGTAATCTAGATTTTAATTCCATTTAATTTTATTATTCACTTCCTTATAAAATATTATGTTTAATATCAGGCATAACACATAATGAAAAACTAAAATGAAAATGTTATACATTAAAATAAAATTATTTCATTTTTCATTATATTTTTCTGTTACATTATGGGTAACATATACAAGTATCCACTTTTGAAAATAATGTACAAAGAATAATTTATAGGATCAATTATAATGATTCTTATTTATGAGGCTGAACTATGTGAGCAGGGAATGAAGGTAACATCATTAGGGGTTTCCCTGGATAAATCCCTAGATGGGCCCCCAAAATTTCTGTAATAGATATATTTTATGAGTTTTTATTTCATGTTCATTGATATTATATAGAGATCCAAGAAATTTTAAGCACCACAGACGGCTAGTATCAAAGAATACCTTATTCTTAGGTTCCATGGGGAGATCATGAGAGGTTACATAAGTATAAATTCTAACGATATAATCATGTAATTATCAATGTATGAATTTTTTTTTTATTTTTAAGACTTTATTTGTAAGTTAATTTCAAAAATTTGATAACCATAATTTTAAAAAATTAACGTCATTTTTTATTTATAATAATAATATAATAATATGTTTATAATTTTTATATTTCAAAATTACTTAGTTTGTAGGTGAATAATGAAAATAAAATTTTTAACAATAATATATTAATTATGCCATTAGTAATATATAAAGAATAATTATTAGCATATAAAACATTTTCATTGATCTATTATGAATTTAGTGAATATAATTAAGAGTTTTAAAAAATATCACGAATTTATAATGGTTTTGTTTAACAATTTTTATTACAAAGAATAATATATTATTATAAATACTATATTTTTTCAATTATTTTAATGAAATATTATCATGATTCAATATAGATTGGGATATATTTAATAGAAAATGAACCAATTTTTTGAAAGAAAAATCAACTAATTTCATTCAAATAAATAACATAGATAATTTTAATCTAATATTTTTTACGCATAAATATATAAAATTTATAGATATTGTTTTCAAAAATAATATCCAAAAATATTACAGCTAATTTTTTCCAATTGTTGAATTTTTATTTGATAAAATGGTTTCAATATATAAAATGGGGATTTAAAAAATTTGAAAAAATGTGTTTTTATTAGAAAAACATGTTATAAAGGATACTAAATTAGTTACCATAGTAAATTTTACCTATGGATAAAACAGTATAATCAATTATAAAAGAGGAAAAAACTTGTAAAAATGTAAACAAATGAGTGTTTTATTTGGGGATTGACCAAAACGTGTTATATTTCTATTATAATCTCATTTGGATACCATATTAGATGTGAAAATTGTGTTAAATTTATATTAAGTCGTTATATTTATAAATATTTAATTCAATTAAATAATAAAAGAGACATTACACAACCCCAATTAATGAATTACTGAAATAACATCTCTTCATGATGTATCAATCTGTTCACATCACATATATCACACTGAAATTTTTTCCCATTGATCAATGTAAAATAGTTGAATCCTATATTTCAAATAGGCACTCAAAGAGACAGAATAAACGCTCGAACGATGTATTAATAACCCTATAATATTTTTCCATAACTAACTAAATACTCCAACCCTATTAAACCTAATAAATAAATATAAAACAAGTGTAATTTAAATAATGATATGATATAATTCTTATGGAAAAAAATTTAAATTCCTTCCACTATAATTCATTATAAAAATGTGAAATCAATTTATGCTTCTGTTTGGAGTAGAAGCCCCATGAAGGGAAGGGTTTTAATTTTCATAATCACCATGAAATAAAAATAAAAAAGGTTATTTAATGAATAAATATGTTATTTAAATAAAATGTAATATTCTAAAAAGAAAAATATTATATTATGTTCTTCCTGTTCCATAAAAAACAAATATACAATCTTTGTGCATGTTAGGATAACAACCTCTATATAAAAAAGTGATCCATTTTTTTACCACCTAATATATATTTTTCTAAAATATATTTTATGAGAAAATATGATATTAGGGTTTGATATATTTATTTGGATATTTTTTATAATGTTTTAAAAAAATTAAAATGATCATCGTAATGTAATCTATTGATATCACTAAATTAAACAAAAGAAAGATCATCGAGGATTTCATTCTCATGAACTATGAAAATAGATTCATTCCCAAGAAAATTGTTGGATCAAAATAATTTAAAAACCATTATTTCACTATATTTAATAATCATTTAATGATTATTCTAGTATCAATGAATTGATCTTGATTAAAACATTATATAAAATTTATGATGGAATGAAAAATACTGGCAACCAACAATGAAAATTATTCATAACTAAGTAAAGCATATAGAAGGATTGATTTTAATTAATGATTTTAAAAATAAAATATAAGAACTAGGTTTGAAAAAATATATTTATATGGTTATTTATTATATATGATATTAAATCACGGTGTCTTATATTAGTAATTATGGTAACTGTTTTTTAACATAAATTTTAATCCAGGACTTTTGGTTGGTCTTTTTTAACATTATTATTATAATATATTTATTTTAATATTTATTATTGAATTATTTTTATTTTCATCTATATTTTCATTATATTTACATTTATATCTAACAAAACATTTTTTAGATGTTAGATGCATCATGTATTATGATGTCCATAATGAATTTTATTGTCTCACTTTTTTCCATTGAGACATTCCATATTCAACACATTTTTCATTTTTTATTTATATATATTAATCCACGAATATATGTTATCATAATATTTATTATTTAAATGGATTTATTAAACCATGTAATGTTATCTTTTCATTCGTTTTAGAATAATTTGGTATCAATGATTAAAATTATATTAATATCTCAAAACATCTTCTTTGATCTGTAATGTTTAATCATGAAACTATATTTCCCTATTAGGGTTCTTCCAGCATAAAATTTTAAGACATTGTATTTATAATTCCTCTATGATAAAAAATTAATATTTAATTCAATGTTTCATCCATAATTACTTTCATTCTTATCTATATGTACTTTTGATGAGAATAATTTTCATCCTATTAATGTAATATATTCTTCAACCATATTCATATTCATTATTCTCTAAATTATACTGTATTATTATGTTAAAAAATATGATTTCATCCATATGATTTTCCAATTTACTTTTACCTATTGTAAAATGGATTATTTATCACACTTTTTATGATCTACGTGTGAAATAAATGTATTTTAAAATACTAATATTGTTTTACTTCATTGTTTATTTTTTATCTTCCATTATATGTTTCAATGATAAAATAGTGATTTCTTTTGAATGATTCATTATTGATAAATATTTATGAATAGTTTATTTATAAATATTAAAATTTACATTAATAAAATAAAATTTTCAAAATGACTCATAACATCATATTTTATTACAATGTTAAGAACATTTTGAGAAAACATCCTATGGTCCCCCATCAATTTTGCACTTTAATTTTTTTGGATTTATTTACCTTCACATTATTTTCATTTAATAATGCAAACAATAATTTTTATCAAATAAACTATTTCAATGATTGAATGTTATGTATCATATAATTACATTCCTGAGATAAATTAATATTATAACGTCTAAAAATTTCTTGAAACAAATTTTTTGTCCATGTTTTCCTTATGATGTGATGAATGATGATTTTCCAGTGGAATCCTTATGTGTGGATAATTGAAAGGTATGGTCCTATAACACTTGTCAACGTACTAAGTGTGTTTTTATTTATCATTAGATAGTTTATCATGGTCCTTCTTAAATTTCCCCAAAATGTAATGGTGCAATCCTTCTTGTAATTTTTTACAATCTAATGGGTGGTCATTCTTGGTTATTCAAACAATTTAACGAATCATTATTTTTTTGTGACATTGTTTTGTTATTCACAATTTATATGATATTCCATATTCCTATATCATATTATTATTATTATTATAAATCTTACATGTCTATTTTTACTTTTTTATTGACTCATATTAGGTGATATATTTTTTGATATTACATATTCATCGGTTACACATGATAGAAAACATATATTTTCTCACATTAGTTTTTTGGATTGGATATTTACCTCTTTCAAACGTTTCCTAATATTCTTATTACCTTACCAATGATGAATATTGATAAGTAACCCCCTTAATGAAAATTTTATCTCACACAATTTTATGTTTTCCCTTTTCTATGTTATAAATATGATTATAAATTTTATAAATTACTGAAATAATTCAAGTGTCATGAAAATTACGGAGAAATAATTATGTTATATTAAAATATATTAATTATAAAGTTATTTCTCAAAGACACAATATCATTGTTTCTAGGGACCTTGATATTATTTTGTAGCTGTAATTTTATTTAGAAAAATAATTTAAAAAATATATTTTCTCTTTTGTCGTCATATTTTGTATCAGTGAAGTGATTGTACTTTTTTGGATTATGGTTAAATAAAATTAGTAAATATCATATGGATAACTCTATGTATATCATAACATCCTGAAATAATTATGAAGTAGTGACTCTTTTTTTTCTAAAAAATATCACCCGTGTACAAATACCACACATTGATAATTGTTCTAAAAGTAACATACATAGAGGTAGTATAAATTGAATAGTCTTAATGGTTATTCAATGAATCATCACTCTGTGCATGATTAAGAGTCTTAACATCACACCTGTATTGACATTACAATGCAATATTCTTTGGTATATCACATTCTCTTTATAAGTCACAATGAATGCATTATTATGTTGATCAATTAAGTTAATAAATATGATATAATACAATATAAATAAAACTAAATTGGACTTATATTGATTTAGGTTTAACATAATGATAACATGATGTCTTCAAATTGAAATATGTTAAAATATTGATTTTTATATGATATTTTATAATAATCATATAATGATGTTAATTTATAATCTCTCATCATGATCCCTTTTTATTTTAGTAGTGTTTAGTATATGGAGAAACTGATAAAATGGAGGGTTACGTGGGTGATCTAATTCTTATCCCAACTATAATCCAAATGTAATAGGATCTATAATTATAAATATTATTTTTAGGATTAATCCAATATAAAAAATTATGATTAATAATTTGAAAATAATATATCTTCCAAACACACCAGTGAATTTGTGGATTGAATCTCAATGAATACTAGGTGATTAATATGATGAATTAATAAAGAATACATATCCATGTTTTTTAAATTATTTCACGATGAAGCCCTTAGGAATTACTCAAAGGAACTATCATATTTTATTTAGTAAAGGTGGGAATCATGAAACAATATTTCTTTAAAAAGGAATAACTTTTCAAACCCAATAATGGGAAATAATATTTATCCTAAAATATAATTTATAGTTCTATGTCAAAAATTTAAAGAATATCATCATTATTGATTCCAATTTACTTATACTAGTATACTAATGATGAGGATTACCAATAACATCCATGCACAAATAAACAACGATGAACATGTGTGATGACAACCTATAATATAGACTATAATAATTAAGTGATACACATGCTCCATCCCCGAGATATAGATTTATTTTTTGATTTTTATTTTAGGAACCTCAAAATATATTATAATTTTACTATAAGAAATAAATTATCACCCTAGTGATTTGATTATAAAATAAAACTTGTTGTGGTTTTATTAATGTTTACCAAGATTAAATTAATCAAATTTGATTAATTTAATCCGTATTAATTTATTTCATCAGGAATTTTATTAATTTTTTTAAATTGTTAATAAATATGTATATATTGGATCAAGATAAATTACTAAAATTTGGAAAATAAATTTTATATTTTATACTATCCTATGATCATATTTCACCATCAATTTGATGATAAACACTGTAGGAAAACTAATTCTAATATAAGAGTCATAGAACCAATTCATGAGGTGAATTTTTCCTGATATATTAATACTAAATTTGGTTTATATGTCTTCAAAGAGGAAAATAATATGTTTCCAATTCTTACCTCAGATAGTGTGGTAGATATATTATATCAAATTATATTCTAATTTTGGTCTATCAGAAATATACACATAGTTATTTTCATTTTTATGTGAAAATTTCAATTATGATGGTGAAATTAAATTAATGGTGGATAATATAATAACTATATATATGATTTTTAGTTTTTCATTTCATAAATTAATTTTTTAATAAAACTCTTCCAATGAAAATCAGAACTCAAATAAATTGATAATATTATTTTTTAGATCAGTTTTTATATATTTTTCTGAAATGTTTTATTTTTAATGAATATTGAAAAATACAGTTGATAGCAATCTACCAACACATATGAATTTTACAATATATAATTACTACATAAAATTATATAAAACATTATATCTGATTAATCATGAATTTATGGAATAAAATAAAGTATTTTAAAATTTTATTATAGATATATATAAATTATTCTTATCATTTTGGATCTTATGAAATATTTTATTCTAATTAAAAATTAGTTTTGTCCTTCCATTTTAACTAAATAATCAAATTGAAATACTAGGATTGGAATTGATTTTTATGATTCATACATCTTATATTTAGAAAATCAAACCAACTAATTATATAAAATTATAAATACTAAGAAAATATCATAGTAAATATTTTTATTCTTAAACATTTTTTTTCTAAAAATGGGGTTTGAAGGTAATGTGCACTAAAATTAGTCATAATTTTTCTATCCCTATGTTTTTTAATAAATCTATTTCAAAATTAGATATTATAATGTATAAATTATCAGATTAGGATTTTTCCATTTACAAATTCAAAAAAATCTGCTACCGATATTGAAAATGTTATTACCATGGTAAGGGTAAAATAATAAAAATAAAAGTTAACCATGGAAAAAATATCTAAAAATTATTATAAAAAAGATAAAATTGAATTTTTTTGGGTTTGGGTGACAAAAAATTAAGTCTTTTCCATTATTTTCTACTTTTTATTCGACATTCCTTGTTGAACATGTGTTTCTTTAATATTAAGAAGTTGATTTTACAAATAAGTTATTCCATCCATTATAAAAGTTTCCTTAACCTACACATTAAAGGATAATATAAAATTATATTTTTTCATGATCATATACTATTTACCATATTCCTCTTAAAAATTTGAATAGAATTCATGCATATGTGTAGAATACCATCTCCATGAAGATATTTATTTTTTCATAAAATAATAGAATAAAAACTTATAAAACGAATTATTAATGAATTAATATGTATTTTATAATAAGTTTTTGGTTATGAAATAATAAATTATTCACTGCCATTCGGTTGTTCTATGAAAAATGAATGTTTATTATGAGTGTACATGTAGACTACCACTACCTTGGAGTTAATTGTTACTTTTTATTTACCACCATACATAGATGTTCATAAAATATTTTTTATTCATATATATGATAAAATGATCAATATATTTCATTATTATAATTCCAAAATGATAACATAAAAAATAATGGTAATTATAATTAAAATGTTTGAAATTTTTAAATTACCCAAAAATTATCATCAAGGTATCTATTCCCGTGAATATTTTCTAATATATTTTGTAAAATTAAAATTAGATTGAAATAATAATTGAAAAATAAATTCATAAATAAATTTTATATTTTTTTGACTGATAATTTTTTTTTCAATGAATGGGGTTTAACATCACAATTATAAAATAATTTTCTAATAAATTTAAAATTCTAACAATTTTAAACGAAAATAAATGATATCTAACTAGAAAATTCATATGGGGTAATTATAAATAAGTATTTTAAAAGATAATAGATTTTTAATGTGGTTCAACAATAATTTAAAATATTTTTTATATTTATTATAGAGGATTATAAATCACATTCATCAAATTTGAGGATTAAGATAATGTTTTTTTGTTGCCATGAAATTCATTTTTTGACTTGTGTTGTACATATTTATCATTTTTCTTATAATTGTACATGTTATTGATAACACTAATTTTTATAAATATGTTTATGCATTGTTATTTTAGTTTCCAAATGATACTAATTAATTTAATATAATATTTTTTTTTGATATCAGTGTTTTTTGATTTCAAATACACGATTAAAATTTTAAAAAATATGAAAGAAGACTTGAGAATTAATGAAGAAAAAGATATTTTATTCCCTCAATGATGAAATGAAAAGCAAAGCTTCATGTCATCTGATTTTTCGGATGATCGTGAAGAACTTCTTGAGGCACAAAACTGAATACGTAGGAAAAAATAGAGGATAAAATGGTGAATAATTTAGATACACATCATGTAAATATTAAATTAAATGAAAATTAATGCACATTACATGTCTTGTAAACCATTAAATGATGGTAAATTTCATAATAATATCCAAAAAATAATTATTCCAACGTATAATACTATGGGATTTCATTTATTTGATTTCTAGATACTCTCATTTCAAGTGGTCTTTGGATTGGGAAATCCATTGGGAAAACAATATATCCTCTAAAGGGGGATTCATTCATATATAAAGGGACCCCATTCATTTAAAAGGTATACTACAAGTAGGCTTCCATAGGGTTCTTTTATACAATTTATAGGTGATTTATTCTATTTTTCTTTTACTTTTATTCGTCATCTTAAAAGTATTGAAGAATGCTATTTAGTTTAATTTCAATATCATTCGTCCCTTAATTATGTTCTCATAATTTCATTGTCAGTCATTTTCCAATGTATTTGGGAATAATCAACGTTGGTGATCACCCATTGATTATTGGATAAAACCCATAGGGAAGACCATAATCGGCTAAAAGGGGTGCGTACCATCACAATTTTATTTTCTATTTCTCAGAAAAATTATTTTATATGATAGTATCACATTGGGAATTTACATGTACATTATTTTTCATTTAGTCATTGACCATATGATTAAAATAATAAATGATCCCCAAAATTATTGAGATAATTTAATCATAAACATTTAATGTAATTACTCTTTTAGTTTTGGAAATCTAATCAAAATTCAATTTTGCAATTTTGATTCATCATAAAATAATGAATTAGGAATATAGGGTAATTTTATAGGGAATGATCTTTTCATCTGTAGATGAAAATTTATAGATGTGATGCTATAGAATAAGATTATTTTTAAATAATTTATAAATAGATTAATTTAGCGAAGCATCCATTAGAAACTAATTTACCTCCCCTGTGTTTCTCTATTTTAATTCATATATTTTAATTAGAGTCATTAGTTTAATAAAATAAAAACTAATCATGGAATGAAATAACTATTAGTTAATAATTTACATTGCAACGTTCCCCATTGTTGGTGGGTTCAACCCTGCACTTCTAAGATATTAATCCTTTTTATTTAGTACAATTTAGGTTAATATAAATTTTTAATTCAATCTATATCGATTGGAATTAAATATTCACTTGATCATGTCATATTATTGCACCATTTCCATACAGAAGAATAGAATTCCAAATAACTCGAGATTTATTAATTTAGTCAATATATATTCTTATACCATTTCTTTTTACAACATATAGTCTAAGTATTAATTTTTACGTAATTTTTTATAATTACATTTATTTATCAATATTTGGTTCCTGGTAATTATTGGGGTTGTGTAGGATTAAATAGACGTCATATCATACCTTGGTCACTCCATCATTAGAATATATTGAGTATCTAATGTATCTAACTACATAAGAAGAGTTGAATTGGGAAGGGTGGGAAAAATAGAATGGTGGTCTGTCAGATTCATATTCACCTGAGTATGATGATTTCCAACCACCATAGTGAAAAAACCATACTATTAGTTCAATAGAGGAGCTCCCAACTTTAAAAGATACCTATGCTATTACATGGTTTATTAGTATACCCATGATTAATCCTATGTTCAACAAACTCAATATTGGCATCACGAATAATGTCTAATAGGATTTATCTCTCAATGAATTGATGTGATGTAGAAGAGGATGACCTATAATGAGGATGAACTCATTGATATTGTTTAATTTATTACTCACCTTACCCAAATCATGTTGAATTTTTATTCTATTGTTAGTATCATTCTAATACTTTCTAATCTATATACAGGATTCTTTGAAGATGATAAATATCAGAAAGTGGAGTAATTATAAGAAGTTCAAATAAAATAACCTAACGTGAAAAATATTCAAAAAGACCATTCCTTCCAATAGCTTTAGGATACTAATTGAGATTATAGAATATCCACATTAATCATTTAGGTCATTCTAGTGTTGGATAAGTGGTTGGATAATCATGAAGCCCAACTTAGTGGACAATAATATTTAATAACTCACTATTCAAAAGTTATTTAAAATTTAAATTCTTTTGTGAATAATCTACCCTAAAATTCTAATTCATGGATCTAGTGTTATAAAAAATATGATGAGGAAGTGATGATTGGGGATGTTCTATCTATTAAAGAAAAAAAATGGAGAAAAAAAATGGGGATATCAGTTTTCATTCTTAGACCATGATGAGAACTTTAAATGTGATGAACCTATAGATTTAAGAGATGTATCAAAACCTTTGGAATTCATTCTATGAATGAATGTAATCTAAAACAAACAAGGTAATACCTTCTATAAATTAAATAAAAATAGGAAATAAATAGAGGGAAATTTTTAGGATGTAATTTTGAGGAGGAACCAGATAATGGGGTTAATGTTGTTTAATCCATAGAGATATTGAAAAAATTGAAATAGAATAGGACACTAACCAAACCTAAACCAACTAGATTTACATTCTTGAGACATAAGAAGAATAAGATTACCTATTTTAATTTTAGTAGTAAGTGAATAAAACATAGGGTCCAAATGATGAAGCCATTCAGGATTTTGAACCACTAGAATTATATGAAGAAGTTGTTTTGTGGTGGAGCAATCAAATTGAAAAATCTTATCCGATTTCGATTACAATTTTTTCTATTACACTTTCTATCAAATTTCATCCCACCACTAGTCTTCGTGAACCAATGGAGGATGACGCCAAATACAAGTCTACATTTACATTAAAGACATATGTTGGAAAATATGTGGCAGTTAGCTTTATATAATGTTTCAATTAGTATACAGTGGTAAAAGGTCAAGATGAACGACAACAACAAAAGAATATACTTGGAGGAATCCTGAATTTTAATATTTCTTTCTTGGAAATATATTTATTTTATCAGTTTAAATAAATCATCCCATGGTTTGAATTTTTATCTTCTCGATTCAGATATTTTAAATTTTAAATGGAATTCACTTTAAATTATAATTATTTTCATTTAGGAACCTAGAAGGAAGAATAAAGTTGTTATTTAAGTGTTTTAATTAGTAAAATTACACATCATTTGTTCAATACACGACTTATAATCATAGTTCACATTTTGAACCAAGACAAAAAAAGCATGGCAGACTCAGTCATAAGAATCAATGGAAGGAGAGTAATCTTTTTAAATATTTGTATTTTTACATCCCTAGTTTTTGTTTCCCACGTTATTTGAAATTTAATTATTGAATTGAATTGTTTCATGAATTGGATTGAATTAGATTCACCCAAAGGATGCTTTATTTTTTTTGTAATCACTTATCATGGATACAACAACACTGAAAAAATTTCATACATATTAGAAAATATTATATATAATGCTCATAAATTAAATATATATAAATATGAAAAATCTAAAAGGTACATGATTAATTTAACATGGAATTTATTGAAAATAATTACATATATGATTGTTTTTCTTGATGTTGATTCTTGGACGTATTCATTGAGTAGAATGATTATTGATTTTCAAGCCATGACTGAGTTGACTTGTCTATTTTTCCCATTCTTTCAAGGATTTTGGATCAAATATATCAATTTTTTCAGATCATATTTCATTAATGAAATTAGGGTCATGTAAAAATACATGAACATGAATTAGTATGTTATTAAAGCAATGAATAAACAAATTAAAATTTTAAATTATTGAGGCATCTTATTGATGATTTAATTTATCATGAGACTTTCCTTCCCATTGAAACTCTCTTATCTCATAGAATAAATAGGTGAAATTGATATGATTGAGCCATTGTACAAGATATTATTTCATATCATACCCATCTATTTGTATTTTTCATGATTTTCAATTTCATTAGTGTGGAGGATATTTTTTTAATAGTTGATATGAGATATTGTTCTTAATAAGAGATTGTGGGGTGTTTTCATGGGTTTTTGGGGATGTTTGGTATTTACATTCATTATATTAATTTTAATATCACTATTTTTGTTAAAAAATGAATTGACTAAAAAATAACAAAATAATATGAACAAATTTGTTTTTTCACATGTATGAAAAAAACTACCATTTGTAAAAATGATTATCTAACAATAATATGTTGTAATATGGTGGAAATGATACTTCCCCTTCATATTCTTCTGAAAAATAATTATTATAATTAATAAATAAAAAATGTGTCTGGGGAGAAAAAATTCACCATTTTCCAGATCAATGATTTTTATCATATATGGTTAGGTGGTGGATTTGAGGTTTATTCAAATTATGACTTTCAAAAACAAGATAAAAAAGGAATAACATGAAAGAGAATTATATTTTTCATTATAATTACATTTTTTAGCCTTCCTTGTATTCTTTTAGGGGTATGTGATTTGAAATGACATTTTAGTGGGTAGAATTTCCATTATGATTTTCTTTTGAAAATCATGTATTATACATTTTTTTAGCCACATGCTTAATAATTAATTTTCCTTTATCATTTATACTACCTAACCTCAACCATATAGTCATTTTATCTTCATTTCAAAGCCATTATGATTAATTGTTATAATTTTTACACGTTTTAGATTGTTGATTCAAAGCAGGCCTATGTTTATGAGCATGAACATGTGGTATGAGAATATTTCCATTAAATTTTTACCTTGAGTGATGATTTAAAAATCTAATAGTGAGGAAAATCAAAAATGGATAGGGTGTTGATGAAAATTTTATATCTATGACTGAAGATGGGAAAATTTCATGAATTTTACATTATATATAATGATTTATATTTGAATTATATATTTGGTATATGTTTTGTTTATTTATAACTTGTTTTTTTAGCATCATATTTTGAAAATTTCCTTGTTAATGGATAGAAAATTGTTGTTATTATTTTCATGTTTTTGATGAAACACACCATGTAAATATTACACATTGTGAAAAGTCTCTAACATTTTAAATCATTTAAAACCTAAAACGACGTGAATTATTCCACGATAATCCATAAAATTTTGATTCCATCATATATTCTAATTGGATTTCATATCCTTGACCACTTAAAATTCCCATTAAATATTTTCATTGTCTCAGGGAAACACATATGACAACTATTTGGCCTATAAAACTAGTATTTTTGAAAATAGAAAAGTCCTTCGTTCCTTGATGGAAGGGTGACCACTAAGAGGATGTCATAGAGTTTTATCCTTTAATTTAATGGTTTTTATCGTTCTTATTTTACTTTTTTTCAACATTTTAATGACCCGACATGAATAGACACCCGAAAAATGTAAAACGGGTCAGGTGTTACTAAATTAGGAGCTCCTCCTCGAATGCCGAAGGATGTAGACTAGCAGCGACTATCTTATAGGTATAGTGGGGAGTCTATACCCACTCAGAGGATAATGATGGTATTGGTCTGAGTATAATAATAAAGATGCAGTGGAATAAACGACTCAACAGAGTCAAACAAGACCCGTAGAGCAGAAGCTCAATCAGTATTGATAAAAAGAGAGAAAAATAAATATAAACAATGGAACCATAAAGTAAACACAACAACATGATAATCAATTGTAACTAAAACAGAACAAAAAACATGAATCCAAGGCAGGTTATACATATTCATATGTAAAAGGGCGCTAATGGATAACTAATTGTGGCTACAAAATAGGTAAGCACGCTGAAACATGATAGAAAGCAAGAAATAATAAAATCCGGCTATGTATGAACTCAAGGTCCATACAATCTCCATGAAATATCTAATGCAGTCCAGCTCTCGATGATGACCTCATTCCTGCATATAAATACCTAAATTCTACACACGTCCCGATGGGCCTGTGTGGGGTGTGACACTAATCTCAGTAGGATACCGCCCAATGGTGTGTACCTAATATAAGTGTTTGAATAGGCGTGTGTGACTAATATTAGTAGGACACCACCCAATGCTACATACCTAATATAAGTGTTTGAAGATGAATGTTTTTGTAAGGAAAACTATTAATAGTATGATACACATATCCAAACACAAACTCCAATTGTTCTCAGCAGCCCCCATTGAGTGTCACCTACTTCGGCCTATATCGGAATCTATTTCATGTATCCCAGTACCATCTACCCCCTGAAACTGCGTGTGTTAAGTGCCGATATCCCAAAGGAATGTCCAAAAAATAGTAACATGAAGGAGCATTGATGCCTGTCATCAAATAAGTAATCATAGGGGTAATGATGTCTTCTCTGAAATAAAGTAATAGGAGGGACAGTAATGTCTACCCTCAAATATTTTATATGGAGGGACAACGATGTCTTCCCTCAAATAACGGAGATCCTCTTCCGCCAACCCAATAGCCTCAATTTTATCCCTTGAATGATCCACACCTTCAACATGGAATCCTACGAGAAGAACCACCAAACCAAATGTACTGAAATTGTAACTAATGGGGGCCTCTCAGCACACGAGTGGTCAAAACCACCTCATCACAGAGTGTCTCTGAGTGCATACTTCCCAAAGATCCGGGTGAGTGGTTAATACCAAAGTAACTTCTGAAGCCACATCTTCTCTATCATATCGTTCCCCTGCGACCATGCCACTCATGTCTGATGGCCTTCCCATCCATGTGACATGGGCCATGTCCAACCTGGTAGTCACACTACCTCAAGCTAACGTCCATGATGCCCATTCACATTGTCCAAACCACTCAATAAATCCTGGGTCATGCACAACTTGTGATCACTATCACTCAAGAAGATCCAGGCCACAACCAACATAACCGTAAGGGTTCAAACATATGAAATTCAGTAATTACCTATATAATCAAAATAATTACTTCTGAACAAGAAAAAACAAGCAATATAGATGAAATTCATTAACCAATTGTAGTACCATACCATCTATGAGAAGCTTATAACAATTCATATCGAGGTTTAATAAGCTAAACTCAATAGTTTAAAGTAATATAATTCAATTATAACCACATTGGCATCCCCTTGGAAAAAATGCATGATAAGAAATGACCCCTCGCCCAGACCTTCTCAAGAAAAATACTTAACATGGAATACTCAAAGTCATCCCATATATTAAATAAAAAAATAAATATGTAAAAGAAGGTAAAACAAGGTCATGCTCAAAATACCCAAAAATTTGACAAAGGTCGTGCCTCCCTAATGTTTGTGAAAACACAAAAAACGGTATGCACCACCTACCTAAGACTCATAGATGAAGGAACATCTAATATATAGCTCCACTTAGATGCCTGTATTTTTAGATCTACATTTCTATCAAATCCTGGAAATTCCACATTATGGAAACAATGATTCGTGAGTTAGAGGATCAGGAACAGAATATATTGAATTGGTCTAGCCTCCCTATTGCGATCCTACAACCACCGATTGATTGAATAACGGACTCCCAGAACAGAATCGTAGGAAAGGGACTCTCTTCAGGTTTTCAGAGTGGAACTGCTACAATGTTGAGGATAAATAAGGACTTTTATGAAATAATACACGACACACATTCATTTAAGACAATAAAAATAAAAGTATATGGCGCGTATTTAAGGACTAGACACCATGTAATGAACTTGTCCATACTCCGACTTAAGTGGAGTAACCACACAACATTGATGTGCCACATGGGTTAACCCACAGCTTGAACCTAGCCGGTACGAAAAAATGGACCAACACGGCCTGTCGAGTAACACTACCTACCCTGTAGTAGAAAATTCATACACGGTAAACACATGGCATGTACTCCGCGAGCACACATCTAGTACTATATTAACACATAAATGGTTTTTACTTTAGAGTACATAGCGTGTAGTCTATAATTCCCCATAATATCCTAGATTTTCTGAGTTTTCTCCAAAATAAGTTAAAAAATTCCAACTAGGTCGAGATTCTTTCCCATTCTAAAAACTCATGTTCTTACAATCTTCCAACCGTAACATAGCTCATCCCCAAGATATCAAATGAAACTCAATGATATCATAGAATATACCACCCTAGATTATGTAAACCTGACTCCCCTAGTCACAATGGTTGTAGCTAAATTACTCAAGGGGCTCTCCACCTCTGTAATTGGCTAACTCGGTCACAACCTGACAAAACCCAAAACATGAAAGGTTTCTCAAAACTATTTTCCAGATACATGGTTATCTCATGGAACATCGTATCCCTTGTCGCACATTGGTGATCCTGAATCGTTTCTGACACCCAAACGTATCCTACACCGCATTGGTGTCTTCCTCCACGAGGTTCTGCATCCCATGGATACTATAAATAAAACATTATGCCATGCACTTTTGTTAACACATATCCTCTTTTCCCTGATTCCCAAGGCACCTCATGTAACCTGAATCCTCGAGGCCCCAATGCCCATGGAAACTCAAGTAACACGCATCCTTGATTTCCCTGATGCAACTCATCTCATAAATAAATATAAATATATCACACAACTTATATGGTGCCAATCCCACTGACCAACATCTAGTCATTCCACATAGGTCATGTGCATCACATGCACTAAAAACGGATAAGCCACTATAGATCACGAAAAATAAAAAAAACATGGAAATCATGAACAACCCCATGGTGTAACTCTAACTATCATCAGCTCACCAGCTTTCTTAGCCTCTAAAAGCTCCACATCATGCACCTGGACTGAAATACAGCAACCTGATGCCTGACCTCCCTGCGGTGCTGCTCCATGCACCATCCAATGACCCCTCATTTGGGTCCCACTATCTCTGTAACATCCTCCACATGTAGCTAAATCTCGACTACCCTCTCCTGGTGCCAAACCTGAACTAACTCTATAAACCACCATTTCTCCTGGTCCCTTCTTGTAGGTTGTCTGAGAAGTCTTCCTGTAGAACCTCTCAAGAATCCCAACCTGTCCACATGTCTGACACTCCTTTGGAGGCCTATCACACTGAGTCCAAATATGTCTAGGCTATCCACATTGAAATCAAATTAGTGAAGGACTACTATGTGGTGGTCTAGTTGAGTCCTTGGCTTGATTTCCCTATTGGAACTCATCCATTCCTCGCTTCCTGCTGTCTGAACCATCACAAAAAACTGTACCCAGGCCAACCAAGGGCCTATCCCTATGGTTTCTCTCTACTATAAGTGTTGGATTCACCACCTCTGAGAATGAACCCATCCTAAAGATATTCAACTAGTTTTTAATGTTGTGTAATAATCCATCCTCAAAGGGCCTCACCCTCACCGTGTCATCGCTTACCATACCAGGTGAAAAGTGAGACAACTCAGTGAAAGCAGTTTCATAATCCATGTAAAACATGTCTTCCAATTGAATTCTTAAGAGATCCTGAGCTCTCTCGGACCATAGTGTCCCTAAGTATAAGTTCTCAAAGAAAATTTCCTCAATGTACTTAAATTTAAGGCCTTCGTGCCTACGAGCCTAAACATTAACATCCCACCAATTTTGTTCCGGTCCTCAAAACATATATGTCTCGAGCTTGACCCTCCACCCTAGAGGTGTCTCATGATGCTAAAAATCATTTGCATGCTCTATAGCTTGTCCTCAATCATCTTTGGACCACCCTCAACCTGAAAAATAGGTGGGGGTGCAATTGGAACTCCCGAGTCAGATATTACATAGATGGATTTTTCCTCTATGTACCTTTGTCGATCCCATGTAGGAAACGTACCCGACTAGACAAGAGCTGCTCATCGAGCCACGACCCGAGTGATGCTAAACCCTACTGTTGTCCTGGCTGCACTGGATCCTAGACTTGTTCTTGTCCCTAAGCCTATACCTACAGCTCATGATCTTCTTGCACAAGGTCCTAAACCGGATCCTGCTCTTGCGACACTATACCGTCTCCCACCTAACACTCCATCGATCCTTATAAGTGGAACCCGGTGAATACCATAAATGGTCAGGCATCCCATATATATATATATAACAATATATATTCAATACAGATAAGGAAATTAGTAAAGAGGTAGCCTATAAGAACTACACTTACTCTCCCATATCACAACATATTCCCTTGACATCTCGGCCCCATGGCCTCCTAACACTACCTCAATAGATCCAAGTATCAAATGTAACTGAGGGTATTCCCATCTTGACAACATCATTTCCCAAACCAATGACCGAGTAGCCAAATCCTGATGATCAAAATTACCTCAACCATGGTACATTCATGCTCATACAAGAGCCAGTCCCAAATATCATACCATATGGAATTCTAGAAATATATTGAGCATGGAATAACACATTGCAATAAACAAGTAATTTTATATGGAATTTCACCTATTCACATTTCAAAAGAATAAAAAGCATAGAAATTGATATTATTAACATGGTATTATGAAATAACAAGGAATACTTGCAGTTATGAAATTAAAATACCCTAAAATGTGCCCATAAAAATGAAAACAATCACGCCTTCGCATAAATGGAAAATTTCCAATTCTCATTTACCACACCGGGTAAATGATTACATATCACAATCAATAACATCAAAAAACATGTGATCCACCAAGGGTTAAATCTTATAAACTATAATCTGAGTAAAAAAAACATCATTTCCCACCCAAGGTAACTTGGTCCATCCTTCATACATGGGGATGCAGGCACCCGAGCATAAGTTATAATCCCAGTTCCAGTAACAACCTATCTCCAGTATACTTTATCACAAATTGTAAAATAGTATATACAAAATGATTATTCTCAATCTCATTAGTTGTCAGAAAAACACTACTACTAAATCCTTGTCATGAACTCTTATGATACCACTTTGTAATGACCCAGTCCAGAACAACCACCCGAACAGTGCAAAATTGGTTAGGTGTTACTACCTTAGGTGCACCTCCCTAAATGCCAAACGATGTCGACTAGTAGTGAGGGTCTTATAGGTATAGTGTGAAGGCTATACCTTCTCAGAAGAAAATGATGGTACTGATGTTAGTAAATTAATAAAGAATCAGAAGAATAAATAAATTAGCATAATCGAACCGGACCTATGGATAGGAAAGACAATAAGTATCGATAAATAACAGAAATAATAAATATAAACAATAGTAGAAGAAAGTAAACACAACACCATGATGATCACTTATAACAAAAACTAATAAATAAACATGCATCCAAGGAAGATCATATATATCCTTATATAAAAGGGTGCCAATTTGTAAACAATTTTAGATACAAAATAAGTAAGCATACTGATACAGGACAAAAATAAAAAAAAATTAACTCAAGCTAGGAAATTCCAAAAGGCCCATACCATCTCCCTGCAATAACTAATGCAGTCTTGCTCTTGAAGCTGACTTCATACCTACATCTAAATCCCGAATGTTTGCACACATCCCGAATGGCCTGTGTAGAGTGTGAGATTAGTCTATTTTGGAAACCACCCAACGGTGCATACCTTATATAAGTGTTTTTACAAGAGTTTGAGACAAATCTCAGAAGGATACCACCAAAAAGTGCATACCTGATATAAGTGTTTTAACTTGAATGAATTTATAAGGAAAATATTATATAGTACGATGCACATAATCAAACAAAAACATTACTGGAGCTCAGTAGCAACCATGGATTGTCACCTGCTTCAACCAACACTGGAATCTCTGTCATGTTACCCGATATCATGTTCAACCTGAAATCACGTGTCTCAAGTGACGACGTCCCAAAGTCACACCCAAGAGATAGTATCCCGAAGGAACAACAACACCTATCCTCAAATAAGTATCCTATGAGACAACAATGCCCTCCCATAAAATAATGTAAAAGGAGGGACAACGATCCCTACCCTGAAATAACGTAACCGTAGGGACATCGACGTCTACTCTAAAATAATGGCGAGCCTCTACCCCTAACCCAATAGCCTCAATTTTATCATCTGAAGGATCCTCACATTCCATGTGGATTCCTATGGAAACCACCCCCAAAATAGAAGTACCTAAACATAAACTAATGGGGCCTCTACCAACACAAGTGGTCAAAACCACCTCATCACAGAGTCTCTCTATGTACACACAACTCCATGTTCTGGGTGAGTAGTAATCGCAAACGTGAGTTCCCAAGATACAACTTCTCTAACACCTTGTGCCCTTATGACCAGGCCGATCATGTCTGATGGCCTTTCCATCCATGTAACATGGACTATGCCTAATCGAACAATCACACTACCTCAAGACAACTTCCATGATTCCAAATCCCATTTTCAGAACTACCCAATGTAACCTGGGTCAATCCCAACCTATGATCCACATCACTCAAGAATATTTGGTCCACTCCCAACACAACCGTAAGGGTTCCAGCCTAAGAAATTCAACAATTACATATATAATCAAAATAATCACTTCTAAACAGACAAAATAAACTAAAAAGAAGAAATGAACTATCCATTTTTTGTCTCATACAAGCACTAAGAAGCCTTTCACAATTTATATCAATGATTATTAAACTAAACTCAATGTCTTAAAATAATATAAATCAATTATTAACAATTTGGAATACCCCGACCAAAATGCCCGATGAGAAAGGACCTCTATCCAATCCCAACTCAAGCAAAACAAGTAACATGGCATACTCAAAGGCATTTCATAAGTCAAATAAAGAATTAAACTTGTAATAGAAGGTAAAAAAGGTTCATGCTCAAAATACCCAATAACATAAGAAAGGTCGCACCAGCCCAAAATCCTTTGAAAACACAAAAAGAGGTATGAACCACCTACCTAAGACTTGTAGATGTAGGCATGTATGATATCGAGCTGCAATTCTAATCTAATCTTCGTAGATCTACGTTTCCATAAAATCTTGAAAATTCCACTCAGATAGAATGTGAGACACATGAGGTAAAGGAACATGAACGGAACAAGGTTCATGGTTTTATCCTCGGTATTGAGATACTGCAGCCACCGGTGAATTGAAAAATGGACACTAGATGAAGAATCTAGTGATAGGGAAAATCTTTGGGTATTCAGAGTGAAAATGTTACGAATTCATTGAAGAAGAAGGTCTTTTACAAGATAATATGTGACTCTTATCCATTTATGAAAATAAAAATTATAGTACATCGGGGGTATTTCAAGAATACACGCCATGTAGTGGCCTTGTCTTTACTCCAACATAAGCAGGATAGCCACACGTTCAGGACATGCAACATGGGTTGACACACAACTTGAACCCATCTGATATGTAGGAAGAAATATACATGATATGTCGAGTAACACTACATGCTGTGTAGTAGGAAATTCCTACACATTCATCACACGGTATTTACATGGCAAGGACTTGCTATGTACACACCTAACCCATACACGGTGTGTAATTTAGAGTAAAAGATGTGTAGTCTAGAAATTTCTTCCTATATTTTCCGAATTTTCCTAGAAATAAGACAAAATTTCATATAGGGTCTTGATTTTTACCCGTTCTAAAAACTCGGGTTCTTATAATCATATTCCATGTAATGTTGAATGTTTTTTAGTTTAATTCCAATATGGTTACTTTCATTATTTTTTCCCCTTAATTTTTTCTTAATCTCATCTACATTTATTTGGGTTTAATAGACATTGGTGATCACCTAAAGATGGTTGGATAACCCCCTTAGGGTAGATAGGAATTAGTTAAAGGGGGTGTGTACCATCGCAGTTTTATTTACCATTTCTCATAAAAATTATTATATGTGTCAAAATCATGTAGTGAATGTATGTCTACTATTTTGTTTATTTATTTATTGAACATATGAATTCAATAATGAATGAACCCTCACATGATTGAGATAATTTATTCATAACAATTGAATATAATTATGCTTGTACTATTGGAAATATGAACTTTATGCGCGTTAACTATTATGATTCAACTAAACATGATGAATTAGGATTATAGTGTAGTTTGATACGGAGTGTACATGAAAGGTTAAAGTTATTAATTTTGAAATACCACACAAGGAAACATATTATCCTCCCTTCAATTTTGTTTTTTATTTAATTTATTTTAATTTTCTTCATTAGTTTAAAAATTGTAAACTATAATTAAAGAGACCTAACATTTAGTTATGATTTTTCTTTTCTACATTCCCCACTCTCTGTTGGTTTCACATAGTACTTCTACTATACTTTGAATTTGTATTTAGTACAATTTTGGTTAATATAAATTTATAATGTGATTTATGCCCAGTGGAATTAATGGATCATTAAGAAACATCAAATTTTGGAACCGTTGTTGGGGATCGATCCCAGGACACCTGCATGACAGGTGGGAATACACACCACCACACTCTTTCAAACTTTCCATGGTCTATAATAAATTATCTGGGTTATAGTTCATTCTAGAACGTTGAATACTAGTCTTCTAGATAGTGCTATTTGTTCTATACATGATCAAATAGTGACCTATTCTTAATTTTCAGCCTAAACCTTAAGACCATACCATGTTATAATTATGTCCATCATTTTTACTGAAAATCGAAATTGATCTTGTTCCTTTCATTATCATTGATACTAAAACCTGTTCTCTTAAAATTTTTATTTTTTGAAAACTCAACCATCATTAGAAGACTGCTACCCCAAAGGGCTCTAATATTAGTTCCCACCATCCAATCAAAATCATCATGGTACTAACCCGTTACTATCAATATAGTATGTCTATGTTCCAATTGTAGTGTGGGAAATAATAAATCTAATCTAATCATAGACTGTATGAATTAAATAATAATAAAATTTAATGTTCTCCGATGTGAAGTATAATTAATGTGTTCTATGTTCATATTAGATTATTTGTTTAGAAAACTACACATTATACTCAGACGTAATATAGTCATAGTACATGGTTGGTACCATTAGGGTCTTTGATTAGTAGGTTGGAACGAAGCTCAAAAGCATTTGTGGTATGATTCCTCTCAATATGGAAGAGTTTTAGAAATAGACTAAATCTAAGAGAACTATTTTTATGAAAAGTGAAACGAAAGGGTTTGGGATAAATTTATAGGTTTAGTTGAAGGAATCATCTTAATTATAACATGGAATGGTATTATTATTTAAGTTTCAAAGCAAGTGGTGGGGACAAGTTGATCTTGGTCATATCAATAAGCTCAATCTAGGAAGAATTTATTCCTTTTTCAATATATAATTACAAACCAGAATCATTAAAAATAGATCCCATGTGAGAGAAAGTGGCATAATAAAATGGTCAGGGCATATTCTACTTCAATCAGGACATGTTTGTTCATTTAAACATCCCATGGTATATGATTTTTAAGAGAATCAGACAACAATATTTTTTTACACTGATTAATAATCATTATGGATTAAAAATAGATTATTGATGATTAATTGGATTAATACTCCCCAACACGATATTTCAACCCTAATTAGTTTAGAAAGTCATGGTAGAATAGATAACACATAGATAAAGAATTGAAATCAGGATTAACATGCCAACACGAATTGGTATAAAACAATTGAAAAATAAGGAATTAATTATATTGTCTTATTAGTAAAAATATATTATGAAAAATAACTAAAAATATACAATCAATCAAAATTTTAATTATTTACATACCAGCAATAAGAAAAAGAAAAAGCGCAACATGAATTTGATGATGATTTACAAGAAAATAAAAAAATGTGGATAACACGGTCTTGATGAAGTTATAAATGAATGAATAATGCTGTAAAATTGATCTAGGAAGCTCGATTAATCATAAAAAAATAAAAGGAAATAATAAAAATTGATTTAAAGGATAAAGGGTAGAAGAAGAATCGAGATAAAAGATTTCAAATGAGTAAAATATAAAACGTTCATCATTATCTTTTTCCACAATTCACCAACAGTAGGTCAATATATGTATATTAAATGATTTTTATTCGGGTTTCAGATCATGCATTTTTTATCTGATTTTTCCTTAATGACATTAGAATCTGTTCGAATCTCGTATGAATCTCATTTGGAGATTTGTATCATTAAATCCTTTCACAATGGGTATGTGGTATTCACAATACATAGCTTCCACCATGCCTTATCTTGAAAGAAGTAATTTATTTCAAAGTTTGAATGATGTGTAATGTTGAATCACATTATTTATTAGCATCATGACTAGAAATTATTCCTAAATTTTCTTCACGACATGCATCATGTTGTGATAATCTACTACTTATTGTGTACGGATGTTTCATGATTTGTAATAGCCAATTTTAGTTCCTTTCTAATTTTTCCCTTTTAAACCTTGAAATAATATTGGATATAATAAAAAAATACCATGTTCATTATTTATTAAATCATTGAAAATACTTTATAAAATAACTATAAAATGTATATGCTATTTCATCTTTTCAAATTCAACCACACAGGAAGAATTACTTTTCCTCATGCAAAATTTTCTCAACATGGATTTTAAAAAATTAAGAAATTCATAAAATATGAAACATTCCTTACATCTAGGTAAATAAAACTAAGTGTAAGAAGAAATTTCAGTTTCAAGAATCATCCCTGCATAAAAAAGTAGTCATGGCTAATAGCCAAATTCATTAAAAATATTGTTAATCTTTTAATTACAATTCTTTTACTGTTAATTGAACTATATAATGATTTGAAATTTACCTCATAATTAATTTTCTCTCATCCCTCAGGGTAAAATAAAATTAACTTTATGCGCACATCCTATGTAAATTCTCCTAACCATATCCCTACATTTAATCTATCATCTTCACTTCATAATGAAAAATCCAAAAATCAATCATGGGGGATTCATTAATTAGGTTTTAATATCTATGAGATTGTGGGAATGTTGGTAAATAGTAAAAACATGCTCAAAAAGGAGGTTGAGATCTAAATAATAATGCATGAATTTTATGAAAATATTAATGAAATGCCTCCACCATAACTAATAATGCCCATGATCCTAGTAACTCAATTTGAATCCATGTATACATATCAGGTATGTGAAAAAGGTATCACGTTCCAATATTTCACTTTTTTTATTTATATTTTTCAAAATTCATGTCTTGGTCAAATCTCATATCCATCCTTTAACCACATAGGATCCTTACGAGGATTTCTCAGACACTGAAATGTGATGTTTGGCCTTCCTAATACAGAAGACAAATCATTTTTATTCC
The DNA here is from genome assembly GCA_963277665.1 of Viscum album. Taxonomy (NCBI): domain Eukaryota; kingdom Viridiplantae; phylum Streptophyta; class Magnoliopsida; order Santalales; family Viscaceae; genus Viscum; species Viscum album. Next base: position 1,948,733,222 of record OY728136.1, on the reverse strand, counting down.
TTTCAATTTTTTATGAGGAACAAAATATATGTGAAATAACTCAAAGTATACAAGGATCAAAATCAAATGTGATAGTGATAAATAAAAAATAACTTTATAATAGAATCATCTTGTGTCAGCTGGATGAAAATTACCAACACACATGTTCAATGTAATTTCATGTGTTATACAAAGAATAGAGTGGGATGGAAAAATTATCGTAGATTAGTTTCATAAAATAATTTTTTTTATGGTAACTATGGTGTTAATGAAGAAAATTTGTAATGTGGGTATTAGAAAAAATTATATCAATATATATTTCCGCTATCATTTTAAATTTATAATTGTTCAATAATAGAATCAGTAAGATCTCAATGAATTTTATGATAGGTTTACATAACCCAGGAGTCACTTATGAAATATGAATATAAAATAATATTCAATTTTTGGCTCACAATACTAATAGGAATGGGAGTAAATTAAGAAAACTAGAAATTACTACATGTATAAAACATAGTAATAATTCAATTAAATTTAATTTTAGAAATATTGTATTTTGAATTAAATTAATAAACTAAACAATCATTATATGAATTTAAACAATATAAATCATGGATTTCTATGAAAATATGAAATAACATTTCCTTTTATTTAAATGTATATAATGAATTTCGGGATTAAATCATCATTTTGAATGAAAAATGTATGCTAGATAAATGAGAATAGGAAAAAATTCAGGTGTATGAAAAGTGAATCTCAAGAAAAAACCCCCCGAACATAGAATAATACAATTTCTGCACTTTATAGGAATTTATTGTACGATGATTATATCATATACAACCCAAATTAATAAAATGTAAATTTGAAAAATGAAGTGCTGTAGAATTGGGAGCTCCCTGTATAGAGTTGTATTCCATGGGTAATGTTGATTTCTCTTGAATTTTTGGAATTAAGATACCTTTAAAATGTGTCAAAAAATTAAATCATGTAGACAATAAAAAAAATTCTTTATGTTTTAATATTTATGTAAGATTTAAAATAGGAAGGAACACAGAGTGAATAATAATAAACGAAATATGATAAATATTCAGAAATGTGTGTTCAATAATGATAAAAGTGACACATTACTAAAAAACTATATGGTGACCATAAAGAAAAAAACATAACTACAAAGTACATGAAAAAAGATAAAATATTGGTTGTCATCCATAAATTTCTAATAAATGAAATTCTTAGGTAGCTGGATGGATAAATTATCAAGCAGAATCATCTATTGGATCAATGTTTAATCACTCGTTTGTAGCTACTCATTGTAGTTTACTCTTGTTCTCAGGGATTTTTTTTAGAATTTATCACAATGAGATTTTAGAAATCATGGATCAGATATGGAAGGAAATGTATCTAAGCTCGGGGTGGTGCCTATTTTTCAACAATCTCAAGGGATAAATCATGGAGATGGAAGTTGACCTCGACAAGGTTAGGAATCACTCTTTGAATAAGGAAATATAGTGGCATAGGTTCTTTATAACCCATATAGTAAACAACAGAGCTATAAATAGATGCCATAAAAGTGTATAACAATGATAAATAAACCAAGATAAGTGGGAAAAAATCAGTATCCCATATACATAAATCATAATTATACAATCATGAGGGGAAAGAGTAGTAATTAAAAAATGTTTTTTGCCTAGTATCACACAAAAACCAGAGTTGGAGATTAGAGAATACTAGGGGGAAAAATAGCAGTATTGAAATCATTGACAGTCTACTATTGAATATAGTGTTGTTGCAACATTCATGTCTCTTCAATGGTTGTGATAACGGAAGGGGGCAGGTGGGTAGGTACGAATGATGGTGTCATGGTGCTAGAAGCTATCTGATTATTGGGTGGTCGGGATGTACTAATCTATAGTGTTGATTTGGGTCTAGTAGTGGGATCAAGTAAGGGGATCATAGTGGATGAGGTTTTCATTGGTCCAATACCCATCCAATACAACTCTTCTTGTTATTCATGCTAGAAAGAAGGGCTTGTGAGCACTGATGGTTCATCGGTCTGAATGGAGTATGGGGTAGGAGTGGAAGATGTGGATAGACCATCAAAGGCATGTGAGAGAGAGGAAGGGGTAACAAACTGGGAGAACATTGTGAAAGTGATAAAGAGGTGTTGAGAGATCCAACACTTATTCTCCATGATTTAGAGTTTCATGGCCCAGAGATCAACTAGATAAGATGCTGTTGGTGGAGAATTATGGTAGGTGGTTCTAGAGGGTGGAAAATTAATAATAGGGGATAGAGGTGATGTGGTGGGTAGATCAGGTGCATGGTCTGTTACATCATCTCATAAGTCCTCATATGCATCCCTTATAACTACTAGTTCCCATGAGTAGATTTCTGCATCCCTGATAAATAGCTAAACCTTGTTCATTAAAAGGTCATCAAATTATTTCATTGGTCTGATTTAGGAGTGTGAAATAGAGGAATAAATGAATAGTCGATGATGATCCAAGTGTTTAATACATGATCCCCCAATCATTATTCCCTATTTCCACTCATTATCGTCTCTGTAATGTAATATGAACTACTATTCCATGTTGATAGAAGGGCCGACCATGGGTCATGTGATAATGATGTAATCTATCTAACATACACTGTCATGGTACTCATCTCGGGTGAACCAGGAATGTTTCATGGATCTATTCTAGATACAGAGAGTTGAGCCTCAGGTATAGAGGATTTGGTATTCCTTGGATAATTCATAATTTGAACATCTTGGTTAATCATTCGCCAAATCCACTTTGAACTGTACATAGAGGGATCATGCTGTAGAGTAGGGAATACCTGTGATGCGAAAAAATCCACATTATGAATCCCAAGGCCCCTGTGGAATTCTTTAGTTATTATATCATGATTACTTCTACCTAGTGAGACATAATATTTTTCAACCTTGTCCTCAAATGTGACTAAGAACTCCAAAAAATAGTTTCCAGCATGTCTCCTAGTGTTTCTTAATCATGGATAAGTTATGTAGGCACTCTGGGTGATGGATATCCTCATGGGTGATATGAATGAAGGAATTTACATCCATGTCAATTATTTTGTCTATCGTTAATGGTTTCTTCTACAATTGGTTAGGTTGCACATTTTATTTTGGTTTGAAAAAATGGAAAATAGGGTGAAGATTAAGGTGGTCTTCAACATAGGACTCAATAAAGGTAGATTGGGTCTTCTTCAGAGATGTAGGTTCCTCAGAGGCTAGGGGATATGTGGGGGTGGGGTGCAGGAGATGTAGTACCTCATGGTTTCTTCACTGGAGGCGGTTCATCCCGCTCAGACATGGAATCTATTGCATAGATAATGGCCATGTTTTTTTCCTTCAAAGGAGTAGGTTAGAGTAATATATGGTTAATATAAATTCAAATGGAGGGAGGGGAGTTGGGTTTTCGATTGAGAGGTAGGAACGAGAGGGGTCAATTGAGAGGGAGTATAGGGTGGAATTTTGGCTGAGAAGGAGGTGAGTGCGGTGGGTCGGCTGGGAGAGAGGGTATCAGCTACCGGGTGGGATGATGTTGGGTAATTAACCCTAGGATGCTGACATATTTTTTAAAAATTTTATCATGGTAATATGCTATGTTTAATTAGGTTTCAAGTCAATTATTTTTAATTTTTATGAAATTTCTAGTCATGAAAATACACGTAGTGAGTTATGGTTACATGACATGTAATGTGATCATCCTTCATAGAAATAGAACATACCCTTGTACTTTTCTCCCAGAATTATTTAGGGTGTCGTAAAAATTACTATAACATAATCTAGACTAAGGGATCCTATCATGGGTTACTTAATAATTATCTCTTTATTTAACATCGATATCTTGACACATTGAGGCTTGGATGAATTTCAGGCTGATGAAACAACCTTTATAGATGTATTGTGGATATATATTTAATCATAGACCATTGATATCAAATTTTGGTTCACATTATATAATAATTTCAATGGTCCCATATTAGAATACTTGAATAACTACAAATCATATTGACCATCAAAATTTTATCTTCCTTGGGAACAATTTTATTATCAATTATAAAAAAGTAACTTATTTCTAGGAAAAAGTATTCTCCATACAATATTTTCGTCATGCCATTCAATATCTTTTTATTTATAGATCATTGAATTTTTATTAGACTATTTTTTATTTCTTCCAAATCAAATAATGGAAGGATATGAAAATATTTAACATTTTGATAATCTAAATTTTCCTTCTTATTTTCCCAATACGAGCAATATACTAATTCAACTAGAAGATGAAAAGGTCTTCCATAAATGAATTTGAATAGTGTGGTTCTACTGGGTGTTTTGTATGTAGTGTAGTCTGAAGACAGTGAACCACATAAATTTAGACTACAATAAATTCGACTTATGTTCATTTTCATTTCCTATATTTTTTTGATTTACCTATTTTTCACATTAACTCCCTGTTTGTTTTCTATTGTTGGAGAGTTCCTATGTTATATCGGATTCCATATTGTTCTAGAACTCCAGTAATATATTGATTAGTAATATTTCTTTCCCAGTCAATAATTAGTAATATATGATATCCAAATCCTGAAAACATGTTTTTAAGATGTTCATGTACACTTTATCTATGTCATGTATTGTAGCATGGTATTCTACCAATTTGAAGGTACATTATTCACCAAAAACGATATAGGAATTTTCATTTAGATTGGTAAATTGTCCAATGAAATCTATTCCTCGTACATTGATGATTTCAACATCCATGATTGCGATTTGTGGAATTTTTTTCTTTTTCCAATGCATCAAAATTCATTAGAACCTATCACAAATTTGAAAATAACCCCATACATTGTGGTGTACTGTGGGAAAATAAAGTAAGAATAATATGATCTTTTTTACTATTATTTTTGGTCCATTATTTCATTTATTTAGCGACACATGAAATGTTTATAACATGTTTTGGTTTTCATATTTTGGAATACTACGTCCCCAAAAACCATCAGTTTAGAGCTTAAAGAAGATTATTTTATCAGATTAATAGTTTGATTATTTAAAAAAATATTCTTCATTATTAGTAAGAGATATCATTGTGTGAAAATACTAGAGAAAGATATTTTAAAATATTTAAAAACCACAATTTTACCCTTATGCTGAAACGAATTTCATCAGGAAAGATGACTTTATTGTGATATCATCATCTTCCTTTATGAGTTGCAATGGAAGTTGGGACAGATGATCAAAATACACCTTTTCTATGTTTCATGAATTTGTTATGAAAATTTCAAACACTTGGAGAAATATGATCCACCTTATCCGTCTTATCTTGACATTATTTTTATTCCACAAATATCTTACGGTAGGATGATCAATGTGTCAATTTAACTGAGACAAAACTAGAAATGAACTAAATTTCTAGAATGTATAAAATAATAATTATAGCTTTTTAGTTTTCTAGTTGACATGACCTTCATTATTCTTATGACTGGAATAGTAAATATGAAATAATATGTGACCAACTCATTGTTCTAAAATTGCACCAATAGTGATGTCGTTGGCATCACACATCAATTGAAAGTACTTTTACCAATCTAGTGAATGATAAGTGGAGAAGCTATAAAGATATTATTGAATGAAATAAATTATTGTTTAAATTATTAAGTGAATTAAAATGGAGTTTCCTTTGATTACATGTGCATCAGATGGCGGGTAACTTTTAAAATGTCTTTTATGAATTAGTGATAGAATTTAGCATGGAATATAAAGCTCCATATTCTTTTAACTGTTGAAGGAAAATGTAAATATTTAATCACATTTATCTTCGCAAGATCAACTTCCGTGCCATTCATAAAATATTTATGTATATGGACATCCCCTCCATGGACTATAAAGTGAAATTTTTCATTATATATAATCTGACACATCTCTTCATAGCATTCCAGGACTAGCTCAATATTATAGAAGAAAACATAAAAGGATCTTCCACAAAAAAAAATTAATCCCTAAAAATTTCAATGAATTCCTCCACCATATCACGGAAAATATATTTCATGCATATTTTAAATGTTTCTGGTGAGTTACACTTACTGATAAATGTTTTCCGGTAGGCGCAGATGACAAATGGAAAGATAAATGTTTTCTTGATTACTCTTCGGGGTTGAATTTAATATGATATTATCTAGAAAATCATTCTACAAAATAGTATAAGAATTTCTTAGGAATCTCTCTATCATTTGATTCATAAACTATAAGGGGAAATGGTAATTCAATGTTTCCACATTTACATTTATGTAGTCTATTAGTACTCTTCATACAATGATAGTGTATGTTTAGATTAGTTCATCATTATAATAATCATTTACTATGATACCACCATTCCTATTAACTACATGCAATTTCTTCACCCACTCCCATTTAGTGATGGAAAATATTATTGCAGCATCTAGAAGTATCAGTACTTATTTTTTAACAACATATTTCATAAGTTTTGTGAGTCTCCTAGATGGTGAGTGTTTTTGTTTTACGCCTTCCTCAAATATAATTTTATGTGTTCCTAATGAATGTTTGACTAATTATATTTCATCCACTCACCAGGTGATCAAAATATTATTCATTTCTAACACATCAACCAATTTTTCCTTTTATGACTCAGTCAACCCAATGTTACTGATAAATGGTAATTCATTAGCAATTTATTGAAATGAATACAAGCATATACTCATGAGGAGTTTCAGATCCTGTATTTGTGGTCGAATGACTATGTAAATAAAGGGTGGAATGTTTTCCCTTTTATGATGTTAAATGTAGTTTACTTCTTCAATTTCAAATTCTTTATTTCTCATCATAGTTTATATCGTCACCCTATTCTTCTATGTTTAATTATCCATCTCATTGTTTAGTGGAAGAGTTATCTTGGAACTTAAAAAATCATCTATTTTTTTCCTTCCATTGCTCCATAAAACATAACTTGTTATTCACCCACTCTGAATATAATTCTTCCTTGATTCACTTCAATTTGTGCATTTCTAGTGGCTAAAAATGTCCAGCCAACGATTATTGGAATGTTCCCATCTTCTTTCATATCCAAAATAATAAATTTTTCCAAAAAAATGAACATTCCAAAATTAGTTGGACATCCTCATGAATTACACAATGATATTTTATGGATCAGTTGACCAATGGGAGTTCTACTCTATTGGGTTTTATTTCTTTGTGACCCATCTTCTGGATTACCCTCATTGGCATTAGGTTGACGATGGATCCTAAATCACAAAAATCTATTCCTATGGTATATAATCCTATTGTGAATGGTATTGGAAAACTATATGGGTCTCTCATTTTGTGTCTTATTTTCTACTAAACATAATTAATGATTTACTCATTTGGTGATATGTCTCTATGGTCATTAATTTCCCTTTTGTTTTAAAAGATATCTATGAGTATTTTTCTCATAGGTGTACATTTGATCAATTACCTCCTAAAATGGAATGTCTATATGAATTTGGTTGACCATTTAAAAAAATTCTATTTCCATTCGATTATTCCTTACATTTCTATTTTTGGTAAAGGAATTGGTGATTTATAGGGTGGTGGAGAAACATAAACTTTCACTTTTGGCTTCTTAGGTGATTGGATTTTTGTGGTTGGTGGTATAACTCGAGGTGTTACATTACTGGTCTCATCAACCTCTTCCTCTATGACGGGTTTATACTTCATGGTTTCATCAGTTTTTCTTTTATCTCATCATCAGGGATTCTGAAAATCTAGTTATTTTTCACTCCTCAGAGCCACTGCATTTTCCTCTTCCCTTTGACATATATTTGTATTTCTAGCATGGGTTCCTAGTAATATATCTAACAAGGTCGTAGAGATCTGACCTATTTGATGCTCAAGGGTTCAAAGAGTGTCTCCATATTTCTTCACTTCTATTTAATGGGTTCCCATCCTATGATCTACCATCTTTACAAATGATGATAGTAGATTTTATATTTTTTTTGAAGTGTTACATCTTGTTTGTGAGTTCTTGTCAGAGATAGAAATTTTTTTGTTGTTCCATTATAAGAATGGGTTGTTTTTTGGCTTGTATATGTGGTTGGGAACATAATTAATTGGTGGATATCCTAGAGGTTTGTGATTTATCAAAGGTTGTTGACCACTTAATTATTGTAAATGCACATAATTATTCTGTTATTTTTATGGCATAGGTCTCTGTTAAAAATATTTCTTTGACTATTGGAAGTTTTGGTTTTATTTATTATAACTAAAACTATGAAAATATTTATTTTTTTATTCATTAACAATTGCCACACAATATTTATATATATTTGTTCCACTACACATTTCTCATAAAAGAACTTCCATTACAGAAGTAAGGGGGTTTGTCGGAGCAATCTGCCAAAAGGATTCATGATTTGTGGTCAAGGCTTTACTTTTTCATCTAGTTGGGTATTGTATTCAACATTGTGAATACTAAAATATGGTGGCCCAAAATCACTCTTCCACACGATATCATTATTGGAGACTTCGTCTAGTAGTTATCCTCTTACATGTGACATCTTAAACATCAATCCTTCATCAGTTGTGGAATCAAAAACTGTGCGACAAGCTAACTGGATTCCTTGATATAATTTCTAGAGTGGGATAAACATGTTCAATCCATGATGTAGAAACTTACATGTGAGTTCTTTAAAATTAACTCATGCTTCCCAATCTGACTCTCCATATTCTTGAGAATAATTTGATATGTCGTTCTGTTAATTACTTTTGAATATTGGTTGAAGGTACATGTCAACAAATTTCATGGATAAATCATCCCAATTCCTAATGGACTTGGTTGTCTTTACCTTTTAAAAAAATCCTTGTATTGGCCACGTAGTGAGAATGTATATAATTTGAGCCCTTGTCATCGTAAAAAACACCCTGGTTTTGAAAGGTATCACATACTTCTAGGATGATTGAAATGATTTCATGTGGATCATTGAATTGAATCACAAGGAACTTGTCACTGTTCCCAATCATATGACTGAGTCCACATTTCATGTAAAATGTATGTTCATTGATATAATGGCACCCGATACATGGAGTATCACCATGGATTGTTGGAAATCCATAATCTACGATGTTGCATTCTTGATGTCTAGGATACTCTCTATGATCTAATAGTTTCATTTTGGGTGTTGTGGGTTGTATCGGAAATGTAGAACCGTTGTGGTCTACCTTTTGTTAAAGACGACATGCTGAGATATACATATCGATTTTGGGGTCAATAGAATTTTTTTTCAAGGATCCTTGAATGAGATAGAACAAATTGGGACCGACATTCAAACCCAATAGTATATGAATAAAAATATATTATGAACCCTTTATTGAAGGTACATTCATTAGCCTCAAAATCATATAAGCCTCAATGAGTCAATATCGTGATGTTACAAGATGATCCGACTATAAGGAAAGACATGATAGGTAACATTAGGCTAGAGTGTGTCAAAATAATCCTTAGGACCAGATAGAGAATTCTATTTTTACTGGACTAAGGGATAGATTAACTAAGAGTAGAAAGATCAAATTAAACTTCATATAACCATAACTAATGATGTATATTTTCAGAACTAGAGTTTTTTAAAATCCTAGATACAAAGTGTGAATCCCAATTACACATCACGTGTTTCCAAAATATTTATTTAAAAAATACATTGTTAACCTATGGATAAAAACCCAAAACTCCCTCAATCTCAGAAGCTAACCCACTCTGTCTCCTCCCACTCGGCCAAACAATCCCATATCCCCCCTTTCATCCAAAAACCTGCCTCCCTCTTTATATTGTTCCTCATCCTAACCATACCTACCTCTGACTTATTATTTTTAGGAAACTCCAAAAGACTATTATCCTTGCACCTATAGAATTTACATCTCACAGTGATGATCCACCTCAAGGGATGCAACCATGAGGTATTGCACAACACGTACCCCAAAAACACCCAGTAGTTTCCCCATCTTGTTCCACTACATCAAATGAGAATCCTACAACTCAAGAAAAAACCCTATAAACCTTCAGTGAGTCATATGATGATGAAAAACCTCATCTAAAACATATTATCTACTTTTTAGACCCAAAGAACCATGTGGAAATCCACCACATACTAACAAAACCAATGAGGACAAAAAACCATCTACAAGGATTTCCTCGCTCACCGTTATATTATAGAGGATTTCCCACATCACCTCGATCAACTACATAGATCAACAATCATTTAGGTAAATAAAGAGACACATAGGGAGTTATTTTTGGAGTTTCTCACAAAATTGGATCCGACATTTGATTACCTTTTCTTTGTACTTGTCATATGACCTCATTATATTTACTTTGATGAATTTGGCATTTTCATTAAGATCTACCATGAGGGGTTTTCGGCATCCCAGGAAATCCCTATACTGCTGCTTGAGCCCATCATGTCTGATTCAAAGAGGCTCTGGGAGTTTATTACCCAATATGAACCAATTGATCAGGATCATTTTATTACCAAATCCACCCATTTTTGAGACCCAACACTCTGTATAATATATATTTCCCTGAAACATTCTTGGTACAACCATGTTGAGTCCCATGGTAGTGTCAATCAGATGGATGTTTTTATACCCATAACATTCATATGTGGAACTTCATCTATGATGGTGTCCCTAATGTCATTCTATTAAAAATCCCATAGACAAATTATGTGATAAATGTTTACGTGAGGTTCCTTTGTCCCACACCTAGCCCATCATCTAAGTGTTTTATCTCCGCCATTCCACTCAACTCACTTGATATGACGAAATCTATTGATACTAATTGTTGCACAATATTAATCTCTTTACCAGGGATGGAGGCCTCTACTGTTGGGAACCAGGGGTAGTTGAGGATCTTAAAGAGGCCCCCGAAGATCATGCAGTAGGCTATATTCCCACTCCAACAATGATATCTGGTTGTGATATTTTGATGTATTCATTCATGAATCCTTATTTGTTCATAAATTTCATCATTTTAAAGGCCTGTATATTTTTTAATGGGTATATGTACTTAGTATAAGGCATCTTCTGTTATTGACATGTCTTATCGATGTTAGTCACCAGCCCATGGCATATTGGAGGCCGGCTTGTGGAGTCATGAGACGGGCCCCATTGGGAGGGTTCGTGCCATATATATTGTTATATTAATAGAAATAATATTTTTTTTTGATATAATTATCAATTAGGAATGCTAAATTAACACTAACCACATTTTCATCATGATTCTTGATTAATTGAAAGGTTACACAAAAGTTTGTTAGAACAATGATCTCTATGAATGAAATGATGTTCATTTTTAATAACCATTAATCATAGATTATTTAAAATGTATTATTTATTTATAAAATTGGTAGTAATATCATTATTAATATTCTGTATATGATGGTACATTGTTCCATCATACCATGATCAGCACACTGAAGTAGTTTTGGGGTTATGAACTAAATGTCCTCAAAACACCAAATGTGAAATTAAATGAATAAGTAATTAATTAAATTATTAAAAAAATAAAATAAATTCTTCAATGATAATGGTAAAAGCATTTAAAATTTTATTATGTAATTAATAATTTTTATCTTTGTATTGTACAGGAATTAATGGACATAATTGGAATGTCTTGACTTGAGTTAAGAGATTTTATCTATATTTCCTTTATTTGAGGCATAATTGAATGTTATGTATCTAAAATCTCATATATGATGTATATACTATCACTTTTACATGTTATATCGTGGATAATTCATACATCCTGGTATTTTATGCAATAATTCTAATAATTTAATTCCCTGATATTTGACTTAAAAGTTACCAAGTTGCAAGATATTCTTAAATAAATTTAAATTCATTAGGTCTTAACCCTTATTAATTTCCATTGTTATTCCATGAGTATGTATGAATTGAAATATATATATATATATTAATTATTTTTACTCGTTTTATGTGTATTTACTAATGTGAACAAAATAACATCACTGATTAATTATCACTTCAAATCTAATGATATGTGTATGGTGTTTCTTTATCTCAATATCATTTTACAGAGACGTGATTCATGTCATTTGCCTCGATTTCCTTGTCTGATGTAATTAATTCCAAAATCATTAATTTTTTATCATTAATTCAAGTAATTAATGGGATTTATAGTTCCACATAATGTTCCTTCTTATAATATATTTTTGAATGATAAAAACCGAAAATCACTCCTTACATTCTCATTTATTTTCATTATTGTTCTTGTTATATGTTCCTTTAGAGGGAATCATTTGCCCATATTTTTTTGAACCATATATATTTTCATCCCCTCTAGATGTGATTTTTTTAAATATTTAATTTATATTACAACACATATTAATTTAAATATTGATATCTTTTAGGTGATACTGATCTAGTATAATATTTTAGATCTTGAATCTTTCTATTCTATATCTATATTTTCGAAAATATTTTTAGGAATGTTATTTTCCAAAAAGAATATATTTTTGTAAGTTATCTAACATGATTTTTTTCTTATTTTAAATTTTTGTAAAATTTTTTTCTAATAGATCACGTTATTACTATGATTACAATATATTTAAATGAATGTTTATCTTTAACGTTTACATCATGAAAAAATTTTCCCACCACCATAAACAATATTTCAATTAATATTTTATTATTTATTTCAAATATTTTTTTCATGGAATTATTTTCAAAATATTTTTTTATTTTGTATTGATTTTTATTTTAGAAAGAGTATTTTAAGTAACAATGTTTTTAATTAAAACATAATGGTATTTATATATTTAAAAATCATCATTCCTTAATGTTATTATACTTCACTAGGGATATGTTGGAATAATAACATAATTATTATTTATCTATAAGGATTAGTATTATTTCAATGATCTTTTAATGAAATGCATTTTTTTATTGGTAAATCAAGATTTGAATGAACAATGGTTATTATTATATTGAAAAGTGAATGCTTCTAATGAGATTGATTTTTAAAAGGTTGGGGTAGAAGAAACATTTATTATTTAAAGCAAAGATAGATTTCAAACATGGTATAGGGAGAACCATTACATTTCTTGAAGGCCCATGGCCATGTGTTATGAATAAAATTCCAAAGAGACCATTTTTGGCTGAAAGGTTCCATCGGAAAATAGTACTTCTACGGTACCTGGGCTGCCACAGTACCACCACTACTACAGTTCCTATTATAGTGCCTTTTCCACTATAGTTCCACCACTGATATAGTTCCTCCACTACTTTAGTAGTGCAATAGTGACATGCAATATCACTGTTACAGTGATTCGAGAAATTAATTCTTTCCCAGATTCAATCTTGGGTCTTTTTGTTGTTAAATAAGAGCTTTAACCACTTGGGTATATTCTCATTGTAATTATAATTAGTTAGTTCATTCAATGATAGTTAAACATATGTATGGATGATTTATGGATTGTTCCATTGTAATCCAGGGGTGGGTGGTTCCATTATCAACAAAAGATTTATTATTATGTTATAAACCAATGAAGAATGGGTATATTATATCCCTCCAATGAATTGGGTAATGGGACGAAGGTAATTGGATGGAAGTTGTTCTTATGGGATTACAGAGTTATGTTAAACCTAAGATACTTCCATCCATCCAATGGCCCGTAGGCCTTCATTTTTTATTAATTTTTGATAATCCAACTTTCAATGGGTGAGGTACTTTTTAGATGATTCATTATTATACTATTATATATAGCTCCTAAAAGAAATGGAAATTATCTAGTTATGTAAATCAATGATGATTTTTGGATTTTAGTAGTTACCAAAATGTTTACTTGTATCCTACATTTATGTTCCTCTATTTCTTTTTATCATGTATTTTCTTCACATTGACCATGATTTTTGAAATATATGACAATTTTGTTATGTTAAATCATTATTACATAACTCGTGTTTTATAATACTAGTTTTTGATGTCTAGTAATTCTGTTATGATATGATATTTAATTTTCATTGTGCCATAATACTAATACTCTTATATTATGCTCACTAACTCACTGTAAATTATATTTTTGACTACTTAATGGGACATACAAAATGAGAGATACATCCAGGTGGTTCAATGTATTGAAGCCCCAAAGCACCGTCAATAACAAAGTTGATTCCTCCAGAAGTTAAGGATCCTAAATTGTGGTATAATGAAACATTTTGCTTGGGGAAGCCAGGGATGCAACAAAATCTTAAACTTTATTTCCCCCATGCCATGTGTGGAAGATCCACATATTGGTGCCCATGATCTTCCTGCACATATGGAAATGATAAGCTATGAGACAATGAATATGTCCACATTCAAAAAAATCATTATAGATTATCAAATAATATTTCTACTCCATCCTCAATTTGATTTTCCTTTGATCACATATCTCTATTCTTATGACCATCGCCCTAGCCTCGGCCTGAAGGGCGTCCCATCTTCCATAAAAGGATAAAAATGCCACCACAACGGAAAACCTCTAGTCCCATATAACCCCATAACCTCTCATCTCCCCCAAGAGGGATCCATATTTGTTGAGTTTGATCCTATCACATAAGGGATACCAACGTACTGAATCACACATTTATGTCCTCCCCTCCAGAGTGACCATGCCATATAGAAGTGGTCTTACCAACAAGGAACCATGGAAATCTGTATATAATCTTACAAAATCCAGTAATGTATTCATCATTTTAATGATGATTTTCACTAGGGTTTCAGAGTAATTATTATAATGTGTGTCATTTATCACATTCCATATTTTCCAGAAAGCCTTCATGAGTATTATTTCAATGACTTTCATCTCTAGATCATGCTTTCCAGTACCAGAAAACCGTTGATCTAGAACATCCTCTTGCCTCCCACCTGTTCCTTACCACCTTAATAACTACCAGTGAGCTTTCCTGCTCTATCGAGCCCAATCGCTATTGATGAAGAGATTCTCTACTATTTCTTATTGAGGATTGATTCACCACTAGCAACTGGACTCCATGTTTACACCCATGCATGGATTTTTGTCATCAACTGGAATGGCATTATTTCTGGATATCAAGAGAATAAAGTTACACATTCTTGGAGATACCCTTTCACCACAATGTATCCCCCCAAAATATCAAAATCTTAGGGGGATTCCTAGTGCTTTAATATACATAGATGGAAAAATCACCCGACTGGGTGCCCATGAATATGAGACAGTTTGGATCCTCATTTATAATGACCTCCTTGAAGGAAGTCTGTTGATCATCATTTATAATGGTGAAGATTAAATCAGGGTCACACTTCCTTCCTTGAAGAATATATCTAGTACTGGACATCTTAGAAACCATAGGATCCCTCCCCCAAATCCTACCTCTAGAAATTCACATCAACTCTACCCAGCATCCATCACACATGAGAATGATGGCCCTTGAGTATGGTTAAATAAAATTCTATATGCTCAGTGTTCTATATATCTACACTACCATACCCAGACCATATTTATACAGCAAGAGCTAACCCAATAGATTTCGGCCCTCTAACTCCTCCCATGAAAGATTGGTATTCATCCCTTGCACTGTTAAAGAAGCACTCCTCATATTTATACCAACATCAGATATAGGTCTTCCTAAGAGCTTCCCCGATGCCCAGTGATGGTTTCTATCAATCTGACTATCCCATATTAAGTATACTATCATCATTTCCATTTTTCCAATCAAATTTTTAGGAATCTTCACGGTTGACATGAGTTTCATAGTTATAGATACTAGAACACTATTTAATCGAGAATTGTGCCCCCCCAAAGAATAAGAACCTATTTTTCCAGTTGAGGATATTCCAGATAATGTTTCCCATGATATTGTCAAAGTTTTGAACATGGTGGGAACATGGGTCCACTGGGGGTCCATGATACTACATGGTAAATGAGCCTCTCCTCCTATTCAAATTGTAATACAGGGATCCATCACTCATGGTCGAGAGGTCCTTATCAGTATAAAATATACTTTTCACCCTTTTCACCACATGACCTATCCATTTTTACTATTCCCCTAATAGAAAATTCAACAAATCCACTGATATCCTACATCCATTTATACATAAAATTGCATCATCTGTAATCATCAAGTGAGATATTCCCTTCTAGGAATGCCTATCTCAGTAAGAAATGACTCTCCCCTTGCACATGCTTCCCTTTATAATGTATCATAGAAAATTTTTAGATAATATATATAGGGTTGGAGATAGGGGTCCCCCTATAATAACCATATACCTACCCTGAAGAAGCTGAATTGTTTACCCATAAATTATGTGGAGATCCATGTAGATATAAGGATGAGGAATATGAGACATCTAGTCCAGTTAGTGAAACCGAAGCTTGTCGACACATTTAGAATGAATCCACGTTCAATTTTGTTGGAGGAATTACTCTTGTCAAGTAAGATTACTAGGTTATTCCCAAAATTCTTATATTTTATCCCACTAATATTTTCATGAAACACTCCGATTGCACCTTGAATTGACCACCCTTTAATAAAACCATGTTGCAATGTTGACAACTAAGCATTTATGTCACCCCTATCCTTTTGTTGAGTATTATCTCCAATACCATATAAAGAATGTTCCACATTCTTATCATCATTTACTAATCAACGAGATGGGGGTTTCTCACATTCAGTATAATTACAACCTTGGTCAAACTAGCTATACATGGAGGATAAACACCATAAAATAATTCATACACCGCTCATACTAGGTCCCCTATGATTATATCCCACACAACCCTATAAAATGTAATAGGGATCCCATCAGGCCTTGGAGCGCTGTTAGGGTTCAAAATAAAGATCACCTCTCTTTCATCTTCCTATTACAGATGACACATCAACCACTCGTCATTCTCTTCAACTGCACTACTATGAATGTCCTCAATGACCTCAAAATCCATAGTTTTGTAGTTTTCTTCCATGATGGAGTTTGGACCTCCCAGTTAATCATTGAGAATGGCATTCGATATTCTTCATACTCCATCCATGTCATTGGTATATTAATCATATTCTTTGATAATATGGGTCATGTGGGTACGATTCCTATCTCTAATGAACGAATGGAAAAACAAGTGCCCCCCCCCACGAGGCCACATAACACTTTCTCTCACTATCAGCATAATTTATTAACTTAAAATGAAGATCTGAAAAAAGGCCATTCTTAGCCCGGAGATGTCACGACCCCGTCCCCCAGGGAACATGCTAGGACTACCCCATGGCTACCTTCTATAAGCCAGGGTATGGAAACATGCACCAGAAAGGCGTATCCCTAAAACGGGAAGGCATTTCCTTTTAACCAGAACAGACACACATTCCAATATCACAACAAGAAGAAACCATGAAGTAATATATTGTAGTAAAAGTGTGTTGAATGTAATAAGGTCATAATATACGACCATCTAGAATGTACAAGTAAAACTGAAAAGTACAAATACAACTGAAAGAGAGAAATTGCTCCAAGATCGTCCACTAGGTATACTACCTTAAGGATAGGTACAACTCATGGTCTGTAGTCCTTGCGTCATGTCATGCCGAATAGTCTACCTCTGAGTATCATCATGTCCTTGGGCCCTCATCCTCGATCAATGTTGTCTATCGTATGCACAATACCCAATAATTTGTGTGCGTAGCCCATGCAGGGGTGAGTATGACAATACTCCATAGGGACCCCAAGACCTCATAGATCTCCTACTGTTCTATAAAATAAATACCAAAAAGTAATACCTCAATATCATAGCATTATGTAGTATACATCAAGACTATTTGGGTATACGAACATAAATATACCAAGGTTTTCAAGTCTTACACCTCTCATACATTAGTGAAGAATACCCCAAAGGTAACACCATGAATACAACACCACAATGGTGAATGTTCCACACATGTAACACCATGATGATAGAAGTACCACACATGTAACACCATAATGATAGAAGTACCATACAGGTAACACCACAAATATAGAAGTACCACATAGGTAACACCACAAAGGTAAAAGACCCATCACACTCAATGTATAACTTATGTATAGATGTAAAGATTATCAAGGGAATGTTAGATAATCATATTCAGTTATGTAGCACTACTTCTTACCCACATAGTATTGGTCGGTAACTAACCCCCGATGACCCAAATAGGATCTGGACCACACAGTATCGATATGTGAACTCCCAGACAGAATCAATGTGCGTTGACCCACACAGGATCTGAGAGAAGCTGAACCACACAATATCGATAGATGCTGACCCACACAAGATAGATAGATACTGACCCACACCAGATCATTGTTCTTTTTGTATGTTACATCCTACCACATGTTTCCTCACACCCTGGGCACTTGAGTTCCATAGAATCTTCCCTTGAGATATCGGTCATACCTTGACCACCACAAAGATCTACAAAGGTGCAACCCAATGTACCTCAATATCATAAGGGTTCCAACGTGATAGATGGTGCTTCAATAGGACACCCGATCTGTGAGTTATAAGTGTCTTCGTTATGAGGGCCTGGTTGGATACATGATCGATCAAACCCAACCATAATAAAACTCTCCCGAAAACTGGTGAGGTGTATACCAAAAGGACCTTCTTGATACAAGGATCCTAGTGCGGACCGCTAGCTGGCACGGCCCACTAGAGTAGGCTCCGCTCGGGCCGGCATGGGAGCGGAGCGCCCCCCCCCCCTTTGGAAAATTTACTAGAAGAACCTAAGGGTGTTACTATGACCTACATGACCTAATGTGAGTCTTTCCACCATGACTGAGGAGCTGTATCCCACATCCACCGCTGGTGCGCTTATCGCACCGCCCTCCTCATCTTTGGCCGACCGTTGTGACAGACAGCTCCTATGATAGCCAAAACTAACTTCTTGCTGCTGGTTCCATTGGTAGTGCGGGTGCACCGCCTCCTCCCTCGCATATGGACAATTCTTGTCACTTCCATGGTCTCCAAAGGTATCGGTCTACGATACTGAAATACTGGTGGTCTTTCAAAGAGAACACATGGTGGTAAGCAACATTGTGAAGGTTTTGGTTCGTTTTATTTAGTTCTGTACCATCAACATTAGCTCAGAAATGTGAGGGATGATTAAATGATTCAAAAACTACTGAATTAAAACCTAAAGTAAACCCTACCTCAAGAATGATGGAGAAATTCACAATGTTGAGGATGTGGGTTGGTTTTCGTCATTCCAAAATCAAGCCTCCAATGACATCCCTCGATCTTTGATCTTTAGTTCGTGGTATCGAGGATGCTCTCCATCTCTCTTCGGAGCCGGCTTTATCTTCCAAGGGTTTGGAGTCTCGGTACTTTGTCAGCACATCATTTCCTGATGTATTTGTGCTGATGCCTACCCCCAAGCTCTATACAAGTAGGAGAATGGGTGGGTAAGTAATGATGTTGGAAATAGATCGGGATCATTAATTAGAAACCTTCTTTATTCTCCAACGACGTAGTTACTTAATATTGAATATTCAAGTCATTTATTGGATTGAAAAATTGCTTCTCCCATGTTCCCACTTGTCCTTTAGAAGAAAATAATGAAAATAAAATAAGAATGTTATTTTTTTTTCATTTAAATGTCCTTAAACAAAACATTTTCTCCAGAACTACTGTGGTCAATGTGAAGCCTCCTTAAAGGGAATCTCAGTGTTGTGGATTCTATGGGGCCCTCGAATTTTTAATCTGAGCTCTAGTTCAAACGTTATAAAATTTCTATCGCGCGTTTAATAAATGTACCATTAAAATGATCAAAAATTCATTCCAAGAACAATGGGCCTCAGAATCACGTGCCATCAAAATTTTCTGAATCGTAATAATTAAATATAATTTAAAAAAAATTACATAGATAATTCTGGTCTATACATTCTCCCCAACTTAGGAAATTTCTTCCCCAAAAGACACAACATAAACTAAGGGAAACAAATGGGGTACTGAGCATGAGTCTAATCCACTTTCTCCCAAGTGCTCTCTTGGAGGTTTTTGTGATACCAACGAATGTGCACTAGATGTATCGACCACCCATGAAAAACATTCTCTTTCCGATCCTCAATCTCTACTGGAACCTCCATAAATTCCACCCCATCATTAAATTCTAGCATGCCATGGTCGATAACGTGAGATAGGTCATGCACTAATCACCTAAACTGGTATACGTTGAAGACCTCATGTACCCTCTTCAACTGTAGTGGGTGTGAAAATCACAATGAAACCTTTCCAATCCTCGGAATTTTTATAATTTTTCTGACAAACCAGAATGATAACATGTCACCTCAACAAAATCTCCATACTCCCTATTGATTAGAGACCCACAATATTAGGTGTTCTCCCTCCTCGAAATCAAAATCATTCTATCTCCTATCAGGATAGGACTTCTGACTGCTCTATGAAGTCTTCATCCACTCATGGATGATCTGTACCTTCTCAGTGGTAGCACATACCGACTCTGGACCCATAAGTGGTGACTCATCTAGGTGTGTCTAGCATAGAGGTGATCTGTAAGTTCAACTGTATATGGCCTTGAATGATTCCATATCGATGGTGGAGTGAAAATATTGTTGTATGAGAACTCTAAAAAAATAATATTATCCTCCCAGATGTAGAAAATATCTTGGATTCATGCACAAATAATTTCCTATAGCTTATAAATGGTCTGTTCCATCTGATGATCCGTTTGAGGATGAAAGGTAGTGCTCAAACATAGCTGAGTCTCGAATGCCTCATGTAATCCCTTCCACAATCTCTATGTAAAATGTGCATCACGGTCGGAGACAATGATCAATGATGCCACATGGAGTCGCATAATATTTTCTACATAGAGGCGTCCCAAGCACACTACAGATCCATGCTCTCATATTGGTTGAATGTGGGCCAACATGGTGACTCAGTCAATGATCAAACAGATGGAATCATGTATCCTTGATTTATGTGGAAGCCCTGTCACAAAGTCCATGGAGATCTCATCACACTCCCACAATAGTACCTCTAGTGATTGTGTTAAGCCTTCTAGAACATGAGGCTAAACCTTTACTTACTGACAAGTGAGGCATCGAGAAACAATCACTTCCTATACCATCAGCATCCTTCTCCACTAGTGATGACGTCAAATGTCCAGGTACATATTGTCCATAGCTGTATGTACCACCAGAGGGGACATATGGATCTCCATCAACACCTTCACTCATAGCACTGCTGGTACCAAGGTACTTCCTCTGAAGAGGATGGAGTGATCCCCACCCTCAAAAAATCATTCAAGTGCCTACCCTGAGAATATATGAGCACGTTGAACCATGTAGTCAAGGTCCCCATGTTTTGCCTCTTGGAGTTTCTAATGGTGTGGGGGAGTGACTGTCATTAACTAGAGGTAACGTACTCTATCTATATCCACGAAGGATATCTACAACACGTATAGTTTCTCTATCACCTCACTCAGCTACTACAGAGCAGACCTCTTGCTAAGTGCATCTTCTACCACGTTCCACTTCCCAGAATTATAGAGAATCTCAATGTCAAAGTCCTGGATGAGCTCCAACCAACACCGCTATGTCATTTTCAGGTCCTTCTGAGAGAAGATATAACATAGAATCTTGTGATCATAGTATACTCTAAAACATTCATCGATCTAGTAATGTCACCACATATTTATAAAAAATACCACTAATGCTAACTCGAGGTTGTGGGTGGCATAGTTCTTCCCATGATGTCTCCACTGTTGTGAACCATTAGAGATCCCTGGTCACTCCTACATCAGGACACATCCATATCTGGTCCCTGATTCATTGCATTAGGCAAAATATCCAACACCCACTTATGGTAGCCTCAAGAAGGGGGCACTCATCACTCTCTGCCTCACCTCATGTAAACTCTGCTGGCATCTCCCCATCCATACAATATGATGTCACTTTTTCATAAATACTGAAAAGGGTTTAGCAACTATAGAAAATTAAATAATGAATATCCAATAGTATCCAGCCAATCCTAGGAAATTCCACACCTCATTCAGACTTCGGGGTCGCACCCATGCAAGTAAACCTCTATCTTCGATGGATACAATGCAACTCCAACCTCTGATATGACGTGTCCTAGAAACTAGAACACTCGTATCCAGAATTGGAACTTTGAGAGATTACCCTAAATATAGTTCTCGCAATGTGTATCCAAAAATATCTGTATATGATAGTCATTCTCCTCCTCCAGCATTTAGTAAATCATGATTTCATCGAGGAAGACCACCACAAAGCGATCGAGGTACGGAAAGAAGATCTTTTTCATGAGTCCCATGAACACTTCTTGGGTGTTGGACATGTTGAAATACATATCCACGAACTTATAGTGGACATAACGATATATAAAGGCCGTCTTATGCACATCCTCATCTCAAACCCTAAGATGATGATATCCAGATTTGTGGTCTATCTTCGAAAACCAATGAGCTCCCTTTAGCTGATCGAAAGGATAATCAATACATGGAAGTGGATACATGTTCTTCATGGTGACCTATCTCAAGTGCCAATAGTCCCAACAGAGTATTAAACTGCCATATTCCTGCTGGGTGAACAAAATTATGGCTTCCCATGGAGAAACGTTGGGACTTATGAACCCATTTCTCTGTAAGTCCCCCAACTATACCCTTAACTCATGAAGCTCTATTGGATCCATATGATATTATGGTGTAGTTATCAGTGCCTTACTTAGGTACATGTTGATAATAAAGTCTACCACTCAACATTGAGGTAGTCCTGGAACATCATCATGAATGAAAATAGCTTACTATTCCACCACTATAGGATAGGTCAAACTCTCAACATCTGCTGCTTTGAGGTCAAGGCTGGCTAAATGAATTGTGTTTTAATGCTCCCGACACTGGGTAAATCCATGATATGCAGCAAAGATTCCCTTATCATTTGTAAATGAAAACCATGTCCTATCCTCGTGGACACACCACACATTTCACATAATACAGTCAATCTAAGCATGGACATGGGATAAATAGTCCACATCCAAGATGTCATCGTAGGGCCATGATGTTGTCACTAGAAGATCGGATCCAAATCTCTTTCCACCTAGAGTAATGTCACACTGCCGGAACTAGTGTGTAATCATTAATTCTTCTCTCGTAGGAGTATCTACCTGTAAGGATTGAACCAATGACTCCACCATAATTCTTGAGCTCTGAACGAGGGTTGTGGTAATAAACGTGTGACTAGAACCTGTGTCCTTATGTACTGCTACTAGGGTGGAGTAGAAACAGATCATAACTCAAATAATGTCTGGAGAACCATGGTAATAGGATTTAGTTTTTTTTATGTGATATCATCCAGGTACACTCACTTCCCGTGGTCGAGGTGGACCTCTTGGAGGTGGTGGCAGTGAAAACTCAAATCGTCTCCCACCACCTACTGCATGGCTAGCTCCTCTGCCACGTCCGCCTACTACCTGTGGACCTCCCCGATTGAATATCTAACTCTACCTCAGTGGTCCCTTGACTGTCTACTGGTTGTACATATAGCATGTCGAGCAGCAGTGAGCCATGTGACCCAGCCCACCGTACGAGTAGCGATGCCTTCTCCCTAGCTGTTATCCTCTGTCATGTGATCCTCGCACCACATACCTTGTATCCTGAGGTTCTCCACTAGATATCCTGGACAACTTGGGCCCCTACTTCATATATATACTTCTTACCACATATGACTCTAATACCTGACGTCCGGTGGTGGCTCTCGTTGTCGATTCCTGCTAAGCTTGGAAACTCTCCACCAATAGTGCTCTCTCTAACACCACAGCCTACATCAGAATGCTGAGCAATATCATTGATGCTATGATCTCCCATCGGATACCCTTCTCAAAGTTCTGAGCCCTGATGAATGGGTCTTGAACCATGTCAGTGGATTAGATGGAGATATCAGTGAACCTCAACGAGTACTAGGCCACATTCATGGTGCCCTGCTGTATGTGCAGTAGCACCGGTATACACACTGAGCATAGAGTCGCTGGGATGATCTCAGCCCCGAAAAGTCTCATGATGTTTTCCCATATGAGGGTCACCTTGTTGTGTATATGGAGCAACATGCTCCACTATATTCGTTCTACTACTGGAAAAAGGTTGGATACTAGGATCAAAATAAGGTTAGCTGGTGTCCCAACAAGGCATAAAACTCTGACTATAGCCTCCAGCCAGTACTTTTTCCCCTGCAAGTCTATCTCACCTTGGAACCTCAGAGGCCACTACCACTGGAACTCGTGCTACACACTCATTCAGCGTTCACCCTCTACTGGTGGGGATGTGGACAACTACTTCCCATTTGTTAGTGATGCTACCAGTAGACCACCCGAAGGTGCTAATGCTGTAAGAGGGCCCTACACCGAGGCCTCACCGCTCGGTGGGCTTTCATAGCATACTCTCCTAAAAATCCTTGCTGGATGATTATGTGGTGGAATCCTAAAACAAGACAGGTGTTCCACAGTCAATATGTTATACCATGTCATTTGACTGAAAGAGAACACAAAAAATCCTTTTTTAAACACATGTAATCAGTGTTTTCATGTACAATGACGGAAATCAATAGTTAGGGTCCTAGTGTATGGATATTCCATACCCTGTACCGACATTTGATTCCCCAAAATGAAAACCACACTCATAACGCATAACATTATTGCCACATAGAATAGATCTGAGTCCATGTTCTTTGATAAAACCAACTCCTCTAATACCACTTTGTCACAACCCATCACTAGGGGATTGTGCCGTGACAACCCCACCCCACCAACCATTGGCCAGGGGTTGGTGACTAGACCTGGAAAGGCTTATCCATAAAAATGGACGGTATTCCCTTTTTTCCTGAACAGACACACAATCCAAGAACACAATTTGATGCAACCACAAAGTAATCTATTGTAGTAAAAGTGTGTTGAATGTAAAGGGGTTGGAATAAAGGCCCAACAGAAAAGTAAAAGTACATAAAAAATACAAATACAACTGAAAAGGGGAAAAACAAATCCTGGATCATCCACCAAGTATCCTACCTCAAGGGTTGGTATAGATCATGATCAATAGTCTCTGCATATCGCCATGCCAGATAAGCCACCTCCGAGTACTGCCCAATCCTGGCTCCCTCTACCTCGATCAATGCTATCTGTCGTCTAAACAAGAAAAAACAAGGTTCCGGAATAGAACAAGTTGGGGTGAGTATAATGATACTTATTAGGAATCCTAATACCCCATAGGTATCATAGAGTTCTTCAAAAGCAATATAACAAATCTCGACCACAATCTCAAAGCACGAAAAAAGGACATCAACTCTGCCTAGGTATATTCCAATACATATACAAATGTTATCCAGAAATACACATCTCATAAATGAGTTAATAATACCATAATTTTAAAACAATGAAGGTTGAATTACCACATAGGTAACACCACAACGTCAACACCATGAAGGTAGAAGTACCTCCTAGGTAAGGCCACGAAGATTGATATACTGTAGAGGTAATACCACAATGATAGAATAACCACACAGGTAACACCCTAACGATTGAAGTACCACATAGGTAACACCACAAAGGTAAAAACTCAACTCACACTAGGAATAACATAATTACAAAAGTACAAGTGATTAGTTGAAAGATAGATCATCTTGTTCTGTTATATAGCACTTCCTCTGACCCACACATGATTAATAGGTAACTCAACCCTACTATCCCACACAGGATAAGACCCACACAAGATCTGTATGTGTTGACCCACATAAGATCATTGAGCTCTGACTAACACAAAATCTAATTAAATCAGACACACACAGAATCGATAGATGCTGACCCACACAAGATCTATATATGCTGACCCACACATGATCAATGTTCTTTCTTTTTATTACATCCTTCCACATCATTCCTCGCACCTGGTGCACAAGAGTTTAGCATAATCTACCCCTAGAGATATTGGAAATTCCTAAACCACCTTTATGATCTACAATGTAGTAACCAATTAGACCACAATTTCGTAAGGATTTGAACACGATAAAAAGTGCGTCAATCAGACGCCGAGTTTGTGAGTTAAAAGATATTTTTTTCTGAGGGCCCTGTTGGATTCATGTTTGATCCATCCTGGACATAGACCAAAAATCTCCAAAACTCATGTGTTTTATAACAAAATTACCTTCTCGATCAAAAGATCATAGAACTCTAGATGGTTTTTCAAATGGATGTCCAGTTCCATGTAATGGCACTTTTAGTGTTTCTGGGTCCAGTTGGGCCTGGGTCCAGTCCAACCCAGCGGAGCTGGGGATCTTCAACCTAGGCCCACTAGGCCGAGGTCTGTCCCATCCCTCAATGGGGCGTACCACTGGGTCGAGGTCCATCATGTCCCTCAATGGTCCATCCCCCCATCTGGAAACCAAAACGGCAGCACCTAAGGGAACTACCTAGTCCTGATGGACCCGCGACATGCATCCATCGGTGGTGCGTTGATCGTGCCGACCTCCCCATCCATGGTCAGCTAGTGTGTCATCCCCCTCCTTTGACTGCCGCTGCTGATGAGTCATAGTCGGTTCCTCCAGTGGTGCGGGTTCACCGCCTCCTCCCTCACGGTTGGCCAGTGCTGCCGATCGCCTCGGTCCCCTCCGAAAATGATATCAGATACCATTGCACTGACGGTGTTCCATGGAGAACACATGGGGTAAACAAGGTTTCCGATGATTCGATATGTTTTGATTAGGCATGCACCTTCCATGTTAGCTCAAAAATGCAAGGGATGATTAATGGATTCAAAAAATCATGTATTAAAACTAATAGTAAACCCTACCCATAGAATGATAGAGAAAATCTTGCCGTTGAGGAAGTGGGTAGATGTTCTCTATCCCTAAAACTAACCTCCAAAGACATCTCTTGATAATCGATCATCGGTTTGGGGTTTCGTTGTAACCGATCCCTACTCTTCTGAGAAATCTCTGTCCTCCATGGGTTTGGCATCTCGACACATTGTCAGCATTTCATTTCATGGTGAAACAATGCTGATGCCTCCCCCCAAAATCCATATAAATAAAATAGGGGGATGCTATTTAGTAATGTTTGAAATTAATGGGGTCTCATTAATTAGAAACCTTCCTAATTCCCCCAAAAATTTTGTTACTTAATAATGATGGGTCAAGACATTTATTTTCGTGACACACCGTTGGTCCCACGTTTCCTCTTGTCTATTGGAGGAATAGAAAGAAACCAATATAACAATGTTATTTTATTTATTTATTTTAAAATTCCCCAAAACATATCTTTTTCTCCAGACATACTGCGGTAAAAGAGTTGCCTCCCTTAAGGGAATATCAACACTTCAAATTCAATGGTGCCCTTGAATTTTTTATATGAGCACCGATTTGAATGTTATAAAATGATGGTCATGGTTTTACTGAACATAGCTTAAAAATGATTAGAAACTCATTTCGGGAAAAACGACCTTAGAATAACGCATCGTCAATTTTTTAAGACTCGTAATAATTATATATAATTTAAAAAAATTCATGGAAAATCAAGGTCATTACAAGAGATCATTAAATAGGGAATCATCCCAGCTTTGTTCCAGCTTGTTATCCAAGAACTCCACTTCCTTAATAATCATGAGTAGTTCCAGATCATGTGTTTGAATAGTTATTCTCCATCAATAATATGGTTTTTTCACCCTCCTTAATTTTTTTGGAACATTATGCATGGGTTACATGAGTGCAACCAGTTTCATTCATCCATGAACACTTCATTGAGACATGGATCATCCATCCATAATCATGAGAACTGGGTCTGATGGAATCTCGGAGTACTGAAGCTTAAAAAATATTCAATAGATAGTGGTCAGATAAGCATAAAAAGAGGTGGGATACGTTAGCATCCAGGACTAGAGAAAGAGAGGCCTCTTTTATCATGCATCGATAGATCCAGAACCATGTTTTAATCCCTCCACATTGGTTGTCACACATTGTGAAATGATCTCTCTCATAGTCGACCACCATCAGACTAGTTCTAACCAAAAACGCAATAAAATCCTGGCTTTCAGTTTATGGAAAGGCTCTTACCCATTGATTCTCTTCTTGAGAAGCTACTATGTTGAAGTCACTACCAATAATCAAGGGACTGTTATCACCAATAATGCCTTCATGATCTCTCCAAATAACCTCTCTCTCATGAGTAGAACACATTGCATAAATAAAATAGAAAGAGAACTATTGAGATCATACCAATATTTTATCCTTCCGGAAAAAACCAAATATGGGAGTTGGGAGGGTTCCTGTTCCAGAAACCACCAACATTGAGTATTTGTGAGAACTAATCTATTAAAAATGATGCTATCTTGGGTTAAAGAACTGTAACTACGGAAACAGAGTGGCTTACAAATTCATTAATAAGAAAGTGTTATTTTCCCTCACCCAAGAACTCAGGCATTCCATATCAATACATTTATCATTAAGACGTAGGTTTGTAGATTTTTCCCAATAATCCTTACCCTTGTCTTGTAGAGATGATTGTGGGGGAACTAAAAACATAGATTTGGACTTAGAGAGGGTGGACATGTCACTCTTCCAAGTCTTTTGGATGGATCCCGATGTGTGGCTCCCACATTACCAATCCCTGGGAGTATCCTCAAAAGAACCTAACATGAACCCATCCATCTCAATCCATACTAGAGACACAGGGGCCAAGACTGATGATGTTAACAGCGCATAAAAACTAGGATCTCATAAAGGGGATGTCAGAAGTGACTCCAATGGAAATAGAGGAGACGAACTTTGCATAGGAGAATCAGGGGAAAAGGATGAGTAGAATATCATACCTCCAGTTACATGCGATGAGGAAGGCACCTAGACCATCTACAACATTGATGAATGGTGAAAATAAACACATGGTATGGGGAGAAAAGGGGAATTTATGACTCTTCAGACCCCATGTCCATCGGTAGAATCTCAGAGATGTTGATGCGGGATGTGACCCGCGGATCCCGTAGAGATTTCCTGAACAGACTACTACAGAACTTCCCATGTAGGGGTGGGCCCACTAAACAACCATCCTCTCATTGGATGAAACAAACTAGATCCCCACTGTAAGAAGTGATATCTAGGAAACAGAGGAATGAAGCCTCTAAAGCATGAGCAATGCAATTGAAGACAACCCCTTTTCCCTAATCAATGATCTTGGCCCACATCGAGGAGGTGTTTCGACCATAAGGGCATGAAAGCTCATCAACCTTTCACTAGACCTTTGGGAAATACTTAAAATAGTTACCCGGAATTTTATAGGTTGAGAAGAAGCGAGGATATGCGGAGTAGAATGAGGACTCAAGCCATCCATTCCTCCCCTCTATCATGAGCATGATCTGATCTGAGAACAGATGAGAAATAAACATTTCGACATTGATCTGAGTGAATGACGACCCCTATAGACGACTCATCTGAACATCCACACATAGGTACAACCCCAAAGAAATCCCCAATCTCCTTTAGGAATGATTATTACATTAGGGGAAGAAGAAGACCAGGGATAGAGATCAAGACTACTATGAGAAATAACTACCTCCCTGAGTAAGTTTCCATTGACCACTAGGAGAGCAAGAAGAACCCACTCCCAACCATTGAGGGGCCCTTCTCCATGCATGTACAACATCCAACTTGGAGGCCAGGACGATGCACACCACCTTTCAATAAATGATAGACACTATGGTTGGAGAGTGAGGCCCCAATGCTTGGTGCAGTCCAAGAATAGCAATAGTGGAGGTCTATTACCTCCAAAGCATGATACTAGGGTCCACTAGAGATTTTTCGCTGACACTTTAAAATATGTCACCAAAACTGCAAATACGGAGCCACCATTTTCTGAGAAAAATTTCCCTAGAATCCGTCGATGACTCCAATTCCTTGAAAAGAAAATCTACTTATAGGGGACACAAAAGTACATTCTTGAATGAGATTTGGGGGGAATGAAGCGATCCACCATCGGCTCCCAAAAAACCTCGATCATCCTGAACAAACCCAAAAGATGTCTGAGGAACTGCAGGAACATGAGCAACATGTGGGAGCATGGCGTTTGAATCCATACCATTATGAATTATGCTCACTGATGGAATTGAATTATTAGTAGTTATGTTTACATATTCTGAGTGTTGAGATAACAATACTTTGGTTTCTTTTTTTTCTATGTGGTGAATAATGGTTTTATATATGTCAATATATGTGATTAAATTGTGAGATATGGTGTTATTTTTTATGGACAACATGTTCACCAATCCATTTTTTTACATGAGATTTTCCAAATTCTCTAAAAAAACAAACACAAAAGATCAGTTGGTATGTAAGTGATCCAATATTTACATTTTATGTTATATTTTTTTAATGGTTGAAATTGGGTCACATTTAATGATTTAAAAACCAACAATTTAATGAATGTGATTATAGAAAAAAATAAATGTGATAATGTTGAGGGAAGTTATAGTTTCTATCAGAGTACGATTTAGATAATTTTGGAGATTATGATTCCATCATAAGGGGTTGTCTTAATAGTAATGTATACCATCATGATTTTATTATTTTAACTTCTATAATTAATTCAAATTAATATACAGCGATTTATATTTTTTAATTGAATGTGTTTTAATGTGATTATTTACATTATGGGAGTTGTTTGGTTGTGTTGTGGTATATAAAATCCTTATGTTTCAAATGAATTATTATTTGATGAAAAAATAATTTACATCTTATAGAAATTTTTTTAAGGTTATTGATATACATTATTCATAATATGATATTTATTGTTGTGTTGGTTATGGGTTTTTACAATTTTGGAACATATGATATTGCTATCCATAGTATTGAAAGATGATTTGATTACAATGTGAGTAATTATATTTTTGAATAATTTTATTATTTTTCGATACATTATAATACATTATAGGAATAAAGGATGAATTTTATTATTGATGAATATATTATTTCAATTTGGTGTTATATAAATTCAATTAAATTATGGAAATGATTAGAATATATTAGAGATTATGTAACTATGACATATAAATTTTCGGACGAGGAATTAATATTTTCTGATGTTACTTGGAGATAAATATTAAACTATAAAATAAAGAATAAGTGAATGATTATTCTCTTTTTTGGGATTCAGTATTAGAAAAGAATATTTTTTTAATAATTTTATGGTTGTCGTTTGTTGAATGATTTATGATAAACTTTGTGTACTATTGTGCATGCATTAAAGATTAATGATGTATTTCATCATATTATGGTTTATTTATTATGATAATTTTCTAACCTTATGATAAACCTTATTGTTTTTATAATTTTATAAAAAAATAAGAAATATCATGTTATTATCTTTGGGATTATGTGATATGTTAAATGTTGATTTTAGTTCCTTATGAAGTAAATCATCATTAATACTCATCCTTTTTAGAAAAATATGTTATATTGGTTGAAATTTATTAAAGGATAAATTTTTATTTATCATGTACATATCGTTATGATTTTAATCTATATGGTATATGAATTGTGATGATTTTGGAAAAGTATCTTGTAAAAAAAATGTTATCATATTACATTTTTTTTATAAATCAATGGTCTATTTAGATCTGTTTGGTTTACTGTTTTTTGGTCATTATCATTAACGTGATTATTAAACTTCTTATGATCAATGGTCTATGCAAATCCTAATCACTATTTGTGTGTAAAAGTTTTCCTACATATCCATATTTTCACATCCCCCATATTTTTTCCACCTTATAAACGTCGTTTGTGTTATTTTGGATTACCTTATTATTTCCCTTTCCCTCTTTTCAGGATGAAGTTTTATTGACATATTTTAGATTGAGGGATTTCAATAAATTTATTTTTATATGTAAATCCCCTAACTAATAAGATTGAAAACAAATTGTGAGAATTCAATTTCTTAATTGGGGGGAGAATATAACATGATGATATTTTTTCCAAAAAAACATTGTTTGATAGCATATACGACACCCAACACAGAAAAAAATGATCCATGAAATATTTTTATTTAAATATGAATTTTAAATCATTTCCATTAAATTGGAGGGTTTTGAATTGGATTATATGATTTAAGAAATTTATATTATTTGTGTAATCAATATAAATGTATTCATAAATTCTTAGTAAATAATTACACTATTTAATGTACTGTTATTTTATTCATCAAAAATATGTTTTCTTCACAAAATCATTTCATTTCATTTCGTGAGAAAATATTATAATTACATTATGTAACTTTTATATAATTTATTTGATATATAATGTGAAATTTATTTAAATAATCATATCCAAATTAGTTTATGATGAAATTTTGAGATTTTTATGGAATGTTATAATTTTAAA
Source organism: Viscum album (assembly GCA_963277665.1). NCBI lineage: Eukaryota > Viridiplantae > Streptophyta > Magnoliopsida > Santalales > Viscaceae > Viscum > Viscum album. The sequence continues at coordinate 1,948,700,793 of OY728136.1, read as the reverse complement.
TGAACCATATAAAAATACTAATTTTTTTGAAGTGATTACAAAGTCATATTATAATATATATTTGTTTTAATTCTTAATTATTCCATTTTTATTAAAAAAATCCAATAAAAGTCAATGTAATGAATTTTATACATAAATTGGCTATGATAAAACATTTATACATAAAGGCTTTTTTTTAGAAAATTCCACTTTTCATTATGTATTACTATAATTATTTAAAATAATTTTCACCCACTTTAGTAAATTTAAAACTAAATAATTTATTATGAAATTGAAATTTGGAATAAATTTTTTAAAAAAGTAGTACACTTTTTTATTCATTATTAATGGTAACTATATAAAATATTTTTCACCGCAATAAAGGTAAATCATGTAATTAAGGTAAAAAAATTAAATGATAATGAATAAAAATGTACCATAAGACAATATATTATCCTATTAGATGAGATTATTTCATTCATGAAAATTAATATCTCATATATACTGCCACATGGTTCCATATTATTGTTATTTTGAGTAATATAATATTTTAGTAAAAGATAAAGATAAAATTAAACTTTTTTCTTTTCATAAATAAATTATTTTGACTGGGGAAAACATATGACTGGTCATGGATATTAATTTTAAATAAATAATATTTTCTATTATAAAACTACTTTAATTAAAAAATTTAGTAATGAAATAATTTTCATAAATTCAATTGAAAGATTGTCACAATATTTATACAAGTAATAGAAAAATTAAATGAACAGTATTAAAATAATTAAAAGTAATATAAATTTAATGATAATTATTATCCATTAATTTTTTAGATATATATAAAATATTATTTATTTTTGAATGATTTATATTCATATTCCACTATTTTCATGTTGTATACAAGTCAAATTAAATGATAAGTACCAAAAATTTCAGCAATGGTATTTTATAATAAATACATGGTTTTAAATGCTTTAAAATTTATAGAATAATATAATTTTAAAATATATTATCATATGATTAAAATTAATAAAATAGTTTCATTTATTTCTTAATTGTTATTTTATATTAAATATTATGACCCACATAGAGTAATTGACGTGTTATCCTAGAAAATGACTAAACAACTTATTGCTGGTTAAAATAGAGAGATAGGGTTAAAACCCTAAAATAATATTGTCAATATTTAATTGGATAACATCATTTCCAAACATCTACAACCTATATTAAAATTATATTTATTTTATTATTTTTTATATCTTTATTAAATTAATTTAATTTAATATTTTCTGAAAGTCTAAAACTGCCCCTTTCCTACCTTGTACTTGGGAATATCATCTCCTCTTTTATTATATTTCAAAAAAAAATTGAATAATAAATTATTTACCCAACTAAATTCATTAATTCTATTAACACGTACAATAATATTTTATTTTTATTATAAATACTTCTCAGGAAGGTTTTTGGTGTAAACCCAAAGAGGTTGTTTAAATAAGATGAACCATTCTATACCGATCTTTTCATTTTTAATAATTCATATACAATAAAATTTATTCAATAAATTATATATAATAACATATTTATCTTCAATATACATAGATATCATTATTTAAATTTAATAACATACATCTACCTCCTCTTCATTTTGATGGGAAATGAAACCATTATTCAATGGTATGAAGGGCTACCCTTCGTGATCTAAGGAAATTCATTTTCCATCCTCACCTCTCACAGATTTTTCTAATGATGTATTTAATGTATATACATGATATTAATTAAATATTTATTATTATGTAGAATTAATATATCATATATTTTATTTTCATTTCCATTCATTGAATTTTGATAGTGTCATTTGTGCATACAAGCGGATTACCACATCCACAAAGTGATGAGACTCAATTTTCATTACCGCACAATGAGAATGATATATATAAATTTATATAATGAAATAATATTATATTTATGATATAATAAAAATAATTTTCAATTAAATGACACTTTACTTCTTTCCATCATTATAGTTGAAAATTGAGAATGTTACTAATTAGTACATATGACCTACTATCATCGTGATTATAACATATTTATTTTCATAGATATCAATAATTATTGGTTTGAAAATAATAATTGATTTATAAAAATTATAATTATGTTGTTATAATAATTTTAGTGATTATGTAACAATATCGCTACTAACCACGATTAACACACTGAATAATGTTTTTTATTATAAACCGAACATCCTAAAAACAACCGATGTAAACATATGTGAATAAGAAATTAAATATATAATTTAAAATAAATTAATAAAAAGATTAAATAATAAAGTGTTAAACATGAAATTTTTTTAGAGGAATAAATATAGTTTATTGGAGTTTATTATATATTATAAAACTATCAAAAATTGATCGTAAGGGCTCAAGGTAAGGGATTTCATCTTCATTTCATTTAATGGAAGAATATTTGAATTTTATGTTCCTAACATCATTTATATGATGAATATAATACCCCATTTAAATTTTATATCAATAATCATTCATAAATATGGTATTTTATGTTTAAATTTAAATTATTTCATCAATGTGGATTTGACGTGAATATTCTATGTGAACGGTGGTTTAACCCAATTTCTATTCACTCGATTATAAATAATCTTCAATGTCACAATTATTACATGAATATGCACTAATTAATATGTAAGTTTTTTTATTCTATATTAACAATTGTAATTAATATATTTACATATATGATCATAATAACTTCATATATTAATTATCAGTTCAAAATTTATGATCTTTACATGGTTTTTTTTCTCAATCCCACTTTCTTGAGATATGTTTCTGGTAATGCATCATTATTTCCTTTTATGGTGTACATATTTTCCAATTATTTAATATAGACATATTAAGTTAGGTAATCCATGGGATTTATAGATCCATAAAATATTATTTCAATTAATTAATTGTCTTATTAAATGATACTAATGATGTAGGGGATTTATGTAATAATTTATTTTCACATAGTTATTATTCATGTTCATGGTTATTATGTTTTTTTAGTAGGTATCATAACATAAACCATGATATAAAACTATAAAAAAACCTCCTCCAATATTCATATAAAAATATTAGAATATGTGTGTGCTCATTATGTGACTGCTAGTAGGAGTCTCCATGTATAGAGGTCGAGACAATAGATAAAATAGAATCAATGGTCTCAAACTAGGGATGTATCATGAAATTAATGGATAGTTCTTTTGTATTTAAAAAATATAGATAATTTTTAAAATAATATTATCATACCTCAATTCATCTTTGGTGACATAGGGTCATAGGCCTTAACTTGATGCATCTTTTCTAATATCAGACGACCAGCTCCCTAAGCCCGGAGTAGACCACCTAAGGTGGTGGTGGAATGAATTCAAACAATATGCCACATCCACTGGATCTCCCTGATCCCATTCCATGTTATCCATAATATAGAACTCCCTTGTCCCAAAAATACATTTTCCTAGGTATCATATCCAAAATATATTAGTCATCTATATGGTCGGTCGAAAAAAAATCACACTAACCATGAACATAAAAAGAGTATAAATGTTTATCCCAAAGATAACTATAACCATCCTATAAGCCCTAATTCCTGATACATTTCTATTTTTATAACCCCCTGAAATGAATCTAATAACTTTATCTATATAATCTAACATTATCTAGTCACTTTTGAAGCTTCATATCAAGTGTTCCCAATGGTGGCACCAGTCATCGATGTATTCTTCGCCCGTAATCTCTATACTACGATAGCTCGCAACAAAACCCTAGCATAGGTAGGAATGCATAGATTTATCACAAAAACAAAGATGTATATTCATAGTCCTAAGACAATGGTTTGATCCTATGGGAACTGAATATGTACCATATCAATCGTGTATCATGAGAAGTTTCAGAACCACATTGATTACTCAGCCATAGTTGGGATTCACTGTGGAATCTGTAAAATCACGGGGATGTGAAATACCAATTATATAGTGGAGAAGCCCTTATTTAAAAAATATATAAAACATTTTCCATGAATTATTATTCATTTTATATAAAACTTTCACTATCGCCACTATGTATTAGTAGAACCATGAATAGATATCATTGTCAGGACCACCATCTAGAATGAAGGTGTCCTAACAATATGAAAGGCTCACATAACTTACTCAGGATAATCCTCAAATTAATAGGGGAATAGATCACCCAATAACCCTAGGGTTCAAAAACATTGAAACATAGGAAGCGTGTTCAGCTGTAGTGCCGCATATACTAGTATTTCTAGAACTATCAATTGCTTAACGGGAGGAGGTACGACTAGAATCCCACAGAGAGAAATAACCTCATAAATAGGTCCTTATATTATTGCTTCATCCCAATAGAGATCATACACTAAATATATTCGGTAAATCCTAGTTGAAAATCATCATAGAGGAATCCAGATATAGAATATATGTACCATGTTTAGTGAATATCGCAAGGGATCTAATACAAGAAGGACAGGGAAACCACCTATCATTACTAAATGTTGCATATCAAAATGGTTTCCCAACTACCAATTCCTACATAATTTGAATTTAAATGTTTTTGAATTTAGTGTCCTGTTGAGTGGATATGTCATAATATGCACTAACAATAGAGTTTCTATCATTAAATACAAACATGAAACACTTTATCATTATTTCCACAATTCCTAATCCAAACCTCACTGCTAGGAAAAAAATTAAAAAATGTTCCAAGGATAAAAAACCATGTATGATAGCACTCAATCACAACCCGACCAATTATGGTCCACCTATACTATGGTAAAATGAGTAAAAACCGTCAACCCCCCTCTAATATTACATGGTTTCATGACTATCATTGAGTAGCAATATTGAGAACATGGGATGCCTTTTCATAAAGTATATGTACACTCATACAGATCTCCAAACCAAACAATGCTGAAAGGAAAGTCAATGTTAAGACATATAACATCATACATCTAAATCCCAAAATAAGATTCTTGCAATAATATAGTAAATAATAATGGTTTTAAATAAAATCCAATTAAAATTGTAAGGTTCACTAACAACATTTAATGAACTAACTACAGTGAAATGTGACTCGTGGTACCACCCATTGTCTTTTTCTGACAATATATTATCCACATCCTCTTGGTCCACTAATATCTTGTTTTAAGGGTATGTTGTCTAAATATAACATGAAATGATTTAAAAAATACAATATCTTTGTGAGTATAATAGTACCTTGTTGTAACCCCAGAAATAACAAAACATAAGCATCAAGATATTGGGTGTCTCAATATAGGTGTATATCAATCACAATATGATAAACCCAACAAAAATCCAGATATACTTATGATAGAAACAAATACTTAAGGTAATATCATAATCATTCTTTCATATTATGACTATCCCTGAGAGAAACTAGAATCACTCACTTGAGTGAACTAATACTATGATTTGGATATAATTGATGGTGGCCATCTGGGTTTTCATGCCCAATGGGTCTCACCATGAGGATATATGCACTAGAATATAGAAGGGGTTAAAACACCGATGGGGGATTACACCTAGGTCCATTTGGTACACTAAATGACCGATCTATAATAACCATATTAAATAGGGAATAAGACCCCATGTATATTTGAAAATCAAATTCGGAGAACCCTTTTTAGGGACGATTACAATAAAGGATTCCACCCCAGTCCACATAAGGGGACTCTGATAACCCTATCCGAGACTAATACCATATAAGGGATCAAAATAAAATTTCCATAATGTTACTAAACATTACACCATCATTGGTATGGAATGAAGGAATGAACCCTGGGGAAGATGGACCTCATTACTGATAAAAGGTTCTTCAAACAATCTTAGATGATGTGCATAGCTTGTTCTAGGGGGTTCATGGCATGTATTTCCCCTTTGAGGTATATTTGTGTCTTTCTATATCAATGGGAATTCACCTTTATATATACATTGGGAACCCAATGAATTTATATTTTTAGAGGTATTCCTGTTCATGATTGTGTAGAACTAACCTTACCTATGTACATTAGGTCGTGTATGTTTAATCTTGTGGTGCCCATACCCATGTACCCCAAGAGTACACCAAAGAGAACCATCATCTGGTGTCATGGAATGTGACTGATATCACACAACATGTAATCCATTAATTTTTAAAAAATTCTATATCTATATCTAGGAATCCAAATTTCATGTGTTGTTATGAGTACATTCCATGTAATATGGGAATTTTACGTATTTTCCTATTATTTAATGCTTCTTCACTCATTTCTCAAACCATCGATCAAAACGCTAATCATGCATGTAAATTCAATATCTAGGATGAATATATTCTACACTACTAGTGTCTAGATTCATGTTTAATGAAACACTTATAAATTTACTCACATCATTCCATATCGATGCCACATAAAAAAATCCACAATGAGAACCACTTATCTAGCATTGATGCTCCTTTAATCACATATATTCATCATCAAACCACAAAAAACATCCTTGATCATACACCACACCCACCGTATCGATCCATTTAACTAAATAAAACTCACACCATCATAAAATATTGTGTATCCATAAAACCGAAGTCCAATGAAACCAATGATGAAAAACATGTGAAGAAAGAGGGTAAAGAGATGCATAACATACAAGATATGAATGAAGCTCAACAATGTTCGGGTTTCCCTTGATTTTTTTTCATTAGAATGAAGAATTAATAACCAATTAATAATCACTTAAATAAATAATTATTCATCCATCATTGTGAAATTAAATTCATGTTAGTGTAATTTATACGCATTGAATATAGTATAATAAAACAAGATGAATCCAAAAAACACAAACATCCTACCTCGGTTTGAATCTATCATTGAAAAGTAATGGTTGTGCATCAATTTCCATGGTGAGGCCCAAAACCTATGTTTTTCAAGTTATCCATTATCATGATGCCAATCAATTTCCATTCAATAAGATATTCACCAGTGGCTCCTCTCAAAATCCCCAGGTAATGTTTATAATCCTTTTATTTTATTACAACCATATATTTATAGAGGAATATAGGGTTCTACATCAAAATTTCATTAAATAAATATAATTACTAATTCATTTATTTATTAACATCAATGAAAACCTTTTATGAAATTTTTTATCTTATTAAGTATTATATCGCACATAGGGAATATCCTACATCCCATACTCAACAACGATATCTAATTTCCAATCCTTGACTCTGTTTTGGATTTATTATTATATTTTTTTAATACTACATGTGCTTGATATTTGTAAATTTAATATTATTATAATACCAATACAGAGCAAACCTGGGCTCAGAATCACACACTTCCTTAGCACTTGGCACTGAAAATATTAAAATATATATTTTAAATGGATAAATTGAATATTTTGGATGGTTATAAAATTAGGTTATGTTTATCGATATAAAACATAGAAATTTAAATTCTATTTTCACTTCCAAATCAGGGAGTTTAGGTCTAGGTTTTTTATGGATGGTGCTTAAATAACTAGGTTGAATTTTGAGTTTGTACTGATAATAATCAATTTATATCTTAATATATAGTTTCCTACTGAAAAAATAGTATGATTTATTGATTAAAACTGAGAAATGATAAATTAAAAAAATTACAGGTTTAAAATTCATGCATGTGTCCAAGATTAGTGAGTTATATATATTGATCATTCCAATAGAAATAGGAGTATATATATATATATATATTGATAAATGGGGTATTTTTGGTACACTTAAGTCCGGATAATTAGTTAAATGTTTTTTAATATTTGAAATATCAATTGTTGATATGCATTTAAAAAATTTATCAGTATACGCCTTGATATTTTTTAGAAGAAAAAATTTATTTAAAAATTATGTTCCCCTAATAAAAGAGAAAGATCATACCCGATGTGGGATATGAAAATTTAGAATAAAATAATAAAATAAGTAGTAAGGTTAAGTGAATTTCATTGTTTTAAAAAAATTTGATGAGAATGCCCTAAATATAAATCATTTAAAAAATATAATAATATTATATGTATTTCTAGAAAATGAGAAATCTTATATTTTTCAACACTTTTTCGATTAGATAGACTTTGTGTGAATATAATGAAATTATAAAAATAATTCTTACAAAAATTAGACTCTTATGTTGGGCTAACCATGTCATATGGGATATACTACCAAGAATAATTCAAATAAATAATGGATATACCAGATATCATAATTTTATATTCATGTGATAAGGGATACACAAAATATAGATTTAAATATTATGGTTTGGAAAAATATATTAAAAGTATTTATGGTGATGAACTAATGAAAATGATTCATTCAGATAACAATTGATCAATAAGGACATTGCGAAGAGAATGAGAATTTCTTAACGGAACATTTTCATGTGCTTTTAAATTTTTTAGGCTGTGATATAGTTTTCATTTTTTGTAATTACATTGTATTATCCAATGGGGTGGACATTATGTATGATCTAATGTCCATTTCATTATGGATTGAACTATGAATATCTCTTACTGGTTATCATTTGTTTCTGTATGGAAAAAATAAGTCTCCATGGATGAATGAGAGTAAAAAAATGTTCTTGTCAAATAAAAGTACTACCCAATAATAATGAACATATAGGTTTTTGAATGCATGTAAGAATTTAACATCATGCCCATTAAACATATTTTATTAAATATATTATCAATCCACCTTAGTTTGGTGATTTTATAATACATTATTGAGTGACATTAATTTGATATCAATTATGAATAATTCCACAGTCTTATACACAATTGAATATTGTACCACTTTTGTTGAATATATGTTATAATCTGATAAAAACAAAAAAGAATCAAACATATTATTAGACCTAAACAACTTATCCATATGCACCAATTGTAAAATAATATTTCACTGAGTATAATAAAAAGTTTTTATAGATTAATTTTCCACTTCATGAGAGTTGTATGAATGGAAGTAAAAGATAAATGATGAAAATATCCTTAACTAAAATTCCCAATGGTTAGTTATATTATTTATTAATGTTATTTTTAAAATTTAAAATATAATTACTATTTTCACTTTTTTAAATTTGTCATATACTTTTTGATAGATATCATTAATGAAAAACCCTCCACCCATTTAGGGATGAATTTTTTAGAATATCCATATTGTAGAAATATTATATGAACCCATGATATCTATTCCATATATATTGAACATCACTTAGTATTAAGTATTGTTTAATAATTTCATGGGTACATGGATGATGTTTAAATATATCTCTAATTTGTGAAACATCATTCTAAATTCCCTAAAATAATGAATTATAGAGGTCAGGAAATTCCAAATTCTTTTGTTTTTCAATAATAACCTAGTCCCTATTTTATGTTCATATCAACATCTTGTATATTATTTCATTATTAAAATAATGGTTGAGTCCTCATCTATGTATCTCTGAATGACCCCATCCAAGTGACATTTGTGATGTAATTTTTATGAATTGTATTATAAAAATAATAACGTTCACTTAATGTGAATGAATCCATTCCTTTTTTACTAGTGTTTCCTAGGGGATCCCTATAATGATTATAGTACACATAGGGAGATATATTTTCAGTTACATAATCTTTTTTGAATGTTATGCACTTATCAATAGTAATATATTTTTCATCCAAAATTATTTATTAAATAAATCTATCAATAAATTGAAAACATACTATATAATGTTCAATTTCATTGATCATATAAACTCATTTTTTGATCTGTAATATTTTTTCATTATTGGCCACATAAACCACTTGTGGAATCTAAGAATATGGAATGGGAAACTATTCTAATTCTAAATAAAATTATGACATCAATTTTACGGTGTATTAAAGAAGTGATATCAATTCCACTTTTTAATTAGATAACTCTATATTAATTTTTTTAATATCATATTCTTATTAAGCATTGACTTTATGTTTTGAATCAATTATATATATATATATATAACTATAATCAAGTCACAAGTGTTTGATATTCTATCACTTATTTCATATATCCATCTGATTATATAATATATGAATATAAAAATGAAAATACATGATTTATAAACATTACCACCAATATATCTTCATTATGTTTTTGATTTTATATCATTTCCTATTTGGGTTTTTTGAAGTACCATAGAATAATTATTTAGATGTCTAAAGGTATCATGAATCGAAAATACATCCTTATGATGAAGATATGGGTAAAAAAGTGAATCCTCGGATGAAGGGTGTACTCCAAGAAAATATTTAAAAATATCTTTGGTCACCTTTGGGGAAAAAAAGTAAATTTAAAATTGTTATAGATTTAATATCTCAACTAATTCACGTCACGTAAAAATAGGATTATAATAGATACAAGTGAATGATTCTATATGGGAGACCACGTGTAGCACAAAGTGTTTCATGTAGTACTTTATATTTAGAATTATAATGATTATTTCATGGAATATTTTTTATTCATTATTGTATTGTAAAAACCTTTGAATTTATAAAATAACTTTTATCATCTAAATTTAATTTCATCAATAGATTGTATTACTCGCAACACTGAGTTTTAAGGATCCGTAATATGGTATAACAGTATAACAGAGTTAATAAATTTGTGGGTATGAATATGAATATCTAAATTATCAAAAACATTTAGTGTAGATATTTATAAATATATTCATTAACATCAAATTTATCGAAAATGAAAATAAAGAATCTATTCAAAATAAAAAACTATGTCCTGAAAATGAATTTTATGTAGAAAATATGTTTTTATCTTAACAAAATATATTTGGTGATATTGGTGAATCATTTTAATGAAACTTATATATTTCATTCAGTAAAAGTTTTAATCAATCATATAACATTTTTATCGGAATGGGATAATGAAAAGATCATTTTTAGGATAACAAATTTTTTTTCCTGAAAATAACAATTTTCATGTTTGTGGGATTTATTTTTTGTCCTAATGAATAAAAAAATAATAAAAATTTATTATTGTGGTTAATGCTAAAATGGGATTACCAGAGTGGGTTAAACCAAAATAGGAGTGTATTTTTTCAAATAAACTTGTCTAAATCCACTTTTGTGGACATATTTTACCCCATCATATCCCACTATAATAAATATTTCTATTTTATAGAATTTTCCTTCTATATGACTTCATAATTTTGTATTATTTTATTGTATTTATATATAGGTCCCCTCCCAACATATAAAAGGACAACTCCTATCATTTTTAAAATGTTTATCAAGAAGATTTTGGTTTAGCCAATACATTCCCATATAACATCTTAACATATCACCCTAATTACTATATACGGTGGTTTGATTATATAATTATACTAAACAAAATTAGGTATAAACATAAAGAGATATCTAAATAATGAGTGTAGTTTTTATCCATTTGATTTTGTTATTGTTATTCTTATTCCTTAATTTAATATTTTTCAAAAAGTTTTAAATATTAACACCTGTATACATCATATACTATAATGTTACTATTTAAATTTCATGAGTTATATCAATCCCATCTTATATTAAATGGAAGAAAACCCCTTCATCATTTCTATGGTGGACTACCACCTTAAACTAATTAAATTCCTTTTCCATTATTTCCACTCAAGGTTAGTTATAATTATTTTTTAAGGTATGTTTAAAAAATTTAAGAAATAATAATACATAAATAATTATAATATCACATATTACTTATTTTGTTAAAATCCATTGAAAAATGGTAATGTAACTTTTTTTAACACCCACTCTATATTAATGGAGACACTATGATTGATTGCATAGAAGATACACCATGTTGATTTTTATCAAAAACTTTATTTTATTACTTAAATGTTATCATTATAAACTACCAATTTGAATGGATGGAATGAACATTATTAAATAAATTAGGAAAATATGGTTAACATATATAATATAATGAATTATTTGGGGGATAATTATTTATAAATGAATATAAGGCCCTTTTCATATAAAAGGAAATATTTTTCTAAAAAACTATTTAAATGATTACAATTGTTTTTTGTGCCAATTAAAAAAAATCAATAAATTTTTTATTATATTAATTAAATATATATATATATCATATTAAATATAATATTTAACATTCATACTATTTATTTCTAGAGATGATATTAAAACCAACCCAATTTTAAACATAAACGATATATTTTAAAAAATGATAGTTTTACCACCATTTGATGGAGAAGTTGTTTTAAATATTGTATTTGATTCATTTATAAATTTAATTTAAAAAATAATCAAATTCTTCTAAATTTGGTTATAAAAATATACTTTGACTTAATATTTTGTATTTTTCTTGTATGTTTCATATTTTTAGAAATTTTGAAAAATAAATAATTTTAATTGAAAATATATTTTTGATCATAATATTTTATAGTGTATAATTATTTTTTAATGTTTTTAAAGTATAAATAGATCAGTTCAAAATCATTTAATATAATTTCTGTCATTGGAATCAATTTCACATTGAATATGGATATAAAAACATTTGTAACATATGAACATTTTTACATTAATAAAATGATTTCTCATTCCATTAATTAAAAAACTATTAAATTAATTTTATCCAATTCTGTGTTCAGAATTTTGAAAAAAAGATTCCATATTTGTAATCAAAATTTAAAAATTTCTTAAATATCCACCTTTTTTGGATAATATGAATAGTACCTTTGGTAATTATATTGTTACAGTTTATGGTAAATTGAGTAATTAAGTGTAAAATAATGAATATATCTATTAAAAATTTACCCTAATAATAGTAAAAAACTGAATAATTTATTATAAAAAATCATCCATGAGAAAATTTTATGGCCTCTTGGAGCCACATGGATGAATTTAATCCTTTAATAGAATTGTTTAGAATGTTAAATATGTCAAACTAATGTTTTTAATAATTATTAAATTTTTAATTTGTTTTCATTTGGAAGATATATTAGACTATAAATATTAATTTTATAGATAAAATTTAAAATTTAATAATGATAATTTAGTTTTAATTTATAGGGAAGAAATAATAAATTTAAGGGCATTAACAATGATAATGTACTAATTGTTTAATTAATGGACATATCAAATAAATTTTATTAAAAATATTATAATCAATATAATTTGAAATAATTAATTCCATCCATTAAATTTATATATTTATTTTACATTTTAATGATGATTTAATATTATTGGTTCTAATATATCATTTTGTTATGATATTTTTAAAAAGTCAAGTAATGAATAGTGTTAAAATTGACGTTAATGATATTTTAAAATAAGTAATAATTTTTTAATTGATTTAAAATTAAAAAAATATTATAATTTAGAAAAATTATTGGGATATGGATTAAAATTTTATAAAATGTCCATTTATGGTCTTTTTCCATTTTATAGTAACTATACTAACCCTTAATGAGTAAAACTGTGTGTTGTGATAGTAAGAGATAAAAGTATTCAATAATGGTAAAAGATAAAATATAAGGGTAATAATTTCATTTAAACATGTCTAAAAAATATTTATTATGAATATGTAAACCCATACTAATATTATATTGGAATAAAATCACATTGGATCCATTTGAAATAGGAAATTAATAACTTTTAATTTGATATTTTTAGGGTTTCCAAAAGATCCCTCACCTCAATTATAAAAGGGTCCTCCTATATAAAAGTTGATTTATTATTATGCACACTTTTAATGTGTTTTCACATTATAAAGTAATAAAAACAACATAATATATATGATTATATGTTATTATGATTATGGGAAACCCATATTCCACCTTTTATCCATCATAAGAAAAATGAAAACACTCCTCGTGCGTACGTACGGCTTACCGTCTCCACATCATGGTAAAATCTATTTTTAATCACCACATTAGATGGATGTATAAAATGATGAAAATAATGGATATATATGATAATTAAATTATATAGATTTTTGAATAATTAATATATCATAAAATTCATTACCCTTTTACCATTAATGGAATGATATCGTCGCTCATGCGTACGTACAACCTACCATCTCCACTACATGATGAAATTCATTGTACATGTTATCCATCAAATAATGATTTCATGAATGCATATAATGAGGAAATTTTATATCAATTACCCTAATATCCTGATAGAGATGTTGAATATTTATCCTATGAAAAAAACTGAGAATAAAATTTCCAAAAATTGTATTGGAAAGGAAGCATTTAACACCAAAAACAAGGATAATAACAAAATATTATCAATAAATGGGTGATAAAAAATAATAATATCATATATAATATCATAAATATGAATAATTTTCGATATAAGTTGATATGATTCAAAATATGATTACACATAAGGTTAAATCATTCTCAACTAGTGGAAGAGTAATGTAATGGACTTCGTCTCAATCTATATTCATTCAGGAATAGTTTGATATTATACATCCAACTTCTATTATGAGGATTATATACAACCCATTTTAATTATCATGAAATTTATTTATTTATTATCATGTTATCTAATGTTTTTTTGAAATTATATTCTTTCTTGGGGATTACGATTTAAATGGTCAAATTTTTATGGGACACATTGAATGTTTAATGATTCAATTATCAAATAATTTTCTCTATATCAATATTATTGAATATTATTTTACACATTTATTTATATTTATAAAACTATATTATAATGTACAAAATTATGCCTATTTGTAATTTCATCCAATTTTTTCAGATGTAATATTTTTATATGTTTTATATGGAATGTTTTGAAAAAAGATTATTATTTTTTCTATTCTTAATTTATAGGACGACAACGACATTACCACCACAATGGATGTTATTTTATTTATAACATCCATTGATTGGTTAAATATTCTCATAACTAAAAAAACAAATTCCCTTATTTTTGTGATATTCGGTATTGAGAATGGTTAATTTTAAAAGAAAATGGTACTTTTATCTGAATGTACTATTCATATGGGTTCAATAAGGGGTTTTAATCAATTATTTTTCCGTGATTTTATTATATTCTTCCATCTATGTCAACACGTTTTGTTGAATCCTATGAGTAATTGTCATCTATATCTTATTATATCATCATCGATATTTTATTTAATGGTTAATGATCAATTTTACTATAGATGTACTATTTTGATACAATTCACTAAATTGCTGAGAATAGTTTGAGATTATATTTTATGATTGGTGAATGTGATTTATATTAAATATGTATATATTATTATTGTTTCACCCCATTCATATGATGAATTCATTAGAATTAGTATGTGATGTTAAGGTCCTACTATATCCCCTCTTTTACTCAGTAGGTCTCATTAGACGAATAATATTTTGATTTTACCAAGGCCTTACCCATTTATTTTCAGATGTTTTGGCTATGGCCTCAGTGGTATATTTCAGATATCCAAACATATATATTCCATCATATTGAGATTAGTTATTAATTTCAATGAAATTTTTCAGTTTTTATAATTATCAGGGATAATTTTCCTAGCTCATTTTATTCTTTTTAGGTAATTATTTTATCAGCTTTTATACCAGTCATATTACGCTCAACTAATTAATTAATAGGAATATGTTTTAGTTATTTACCTACAAATAATTGTTATTTCATAGCTTCCACTATATATATAATCATGTTGAGCATATGAACTCACCTATTTCTTATGTTTTATTTTTCTAAGGAAGCCAAGATAAATATTATGATTCACATAAAGGGATAAGGTAGGGAAAAAATGATGTTCTTAAAATAATCATTATGTTGAATTTTATAATTAAAATTGTAATTTATTTTTCATGAATGTTTCTTTTTTTCAAAAAATACTACATTGTATGATCATTTCAAAAGAGATTCCTTATATCTTATGCCAATGTAATAATGCAACCACTGACTCTGGGAAACTGGTGATAGGGTATCTATTGTTTTTATCAGAGGAATTTTAGTAGAAAATGTGGTAACTGGATTTTTAAAAATATATATTAGAGAATGAAAAACTATAACGTTATTTGGATGTATATCAAAATAAAATAATAATAGATTTGTTGTACAAAAATTTGAAATGTAGGTTATTTGATTCACTATTTTTGAGATTATGTTATATGATTCATAATGTTATGATCTAGTCTGGTGAATTCCATTTTGTGGAAATGGCACCCACCAGTGGGAATGGAAGATACATCAATTCACACAATATAAAGACGAAAAATGAGAATCTCTTCAATTAGTTTAATCCCATATTTTGATGTTAACTAATATCTCAAAATTTATAATTATACGAAGATATAGTTTCATTAAATAAGGTGAAAAAGAATGAATTCTATACGTATTATGTATTCAGAGGGAACAACGATAAAAAGAATATATTATGAAAAAAATATTGATAAAGGAAATAATAGAAGGAAGAATTTTCTCATATGTCATAATTTTGGATTGAAATAACATAGTTCTTATGTAAATGAATTTTAGTTTTCAAAAGGTATAGAGATAATTGAAACTATTATTGTGACTGAAAGGGTATGAAAAAAGGATACCAATGAAAAATTCTTCAACTATGGGAAGATGAGGAAATATAAAATTAAAAATCTCTAGAATCATTGGAATATACCACAAAATTGGCTAATAGATCACGGTTACTCTTAAGAAAATACCACAGATGAAGAGGAATGATTAATATTCCAATGTTTGGTTATATTAATAATGTTGTAAAATTATTTTATTCAATGATTTTCTAGTTATAATAATCATGAGATATATATGGATTGTACTACAACAAATAAATTTTTTAATGATTTTGAAGCAAAAATGTTTTAATTTTGGGTTTTAAGGTAATCAAATATTTGGTTTCTAGAAATAAGAGCAACAATACGTCATTTAATGAATCTAATCATAAGATATAATTATAAAATTTAGGGAAATTTATGGATTTTGAATGTGGATAAATCTATTTTGGGGATCCTTACGGTAACTACATATAGAACGAATTAAATATAACATGTTATATTGTTGATTTTTGTTAAAATATTGTTTATCAAATTGGGTACCATGAGCTAATCATTTTTTGTCTGTAAAAATTTCAATTGTAAACAAATAATAATGGATCATATGATTCATAAAATTTCATCAGGAATAAAAAATTAATTTTGAACATTGATTTATAGTTGTAAGGGATTAATTGAAAATTGGTTGAATTGCTTCCAAATGATGATATTATTCTTATGACCTATAAATTACTCATGTAATTTCATATATATAAAAGAAAATAATCCATAAACCCTAGGAGTATAATTTTGTAAAAAATGCAATCTGTTTACTTTTATTTACGAGAAACCAATGGTATTTTTAAAAATAAAAAATTTATTGTTTTCTAATTGTTAATTTTCTCAAGAACAATTTATCTATCACTCTCTATCATTAAATTACAGTTATTTTTCACTTCTATTTGCTTGTGTTTCCATTATGGAAGATTATTATGTGTTATCTCAAGTGACCTTCAATATTCTATTTCGTTAATTTAAAGTGGACGTTTCATTAATCCTTTTTCCCATGTGGGATTTCCAAAATGATAATTTTATAATTCTAAACCATATTTTTTTATATCGATTTTAAATCACAACGATTCAATTTAATAATGTGGGTAAAATTTATCATATCAAATTTTAAAAAGGAAACACTATGTTCAATTTCATACATGATACGCCAAATTGATCTAAACGAAAGACTTTTTCTAAAAAAACTAGTTAAATGCGCACATGTGTGTTTTATACCAATAAAATAAAAACATTACACTTTTTGGATTATATTAATTAATTATATACATAATAGGTTAAATATATTTTTTATCATGAATCTAATGTGTTTCTTAGATATTATATTAGAAAAAAAATCAAATTTTATGCATAAAAGATGAATTTTTATAAAAATAATGTTTTTTCGCATATTTATGGAAAATTTGATTTAAATCTAATTTTTGATAGTTTAATAAAAAATATATAAAAAATATAAATCTTTTTTGGAATAGTGATATTAAAATTTTCATCTATATTATATTTTTAATTTTCATGATATGATTCATATATTGATGATTAATTAAAAATACTGACTTTTAAATGGAAATAACTTTAACATCACAAAAATTTATACTGTTAAAATTTATTTTTATTGGTTTAATATAATACTTAAATAAATTTTATATAATTTAATTAAATTTAGGCCATTATAATAAAATTCACATTGAATTTGGATATATAATCATTTCAAACATTTAAACATTTTCACTTTAATAACAAGTCTTCTTTTTTAATCAAAAGGTTTAATTTTAAATTCATTTTAACTGATTATTTTTTTTACTTTTTCAAAATTTATTTTATATTTTTAATCATAAGGTAAACATTTATTAAATATTTCCTATTGATTTTTTAAAAATGTGAAAAAGAACATTGTTAATTTTTATTAACACTGTTACCAGTAATCAGAACATTAAGGGTAAAAATAATATTATAAATTTTCGAAAATTACATAAATTTGACATAATTTAAACATATGAGTAAATTTATAACAAAATCATCATTGGAATTATTTTCTGTCTTCTTCGAGCACCATGGAAGTCTTTAATCCACTTATAGTTTTTATATAGAATGTCAAATATGTCATAATCTTATTTTAATTATGTAATAAATTTTAATATGTGGTTGTTCAGAATATATATTCAAATATAAATATTAATTTGAAAATTAAATTTTTTATATTAATTATGATAAATTTTTAATATTTTAACATAAAAAATAATTAAATTATATTTTCTCACAATGATGACGAATTAATTGTTTAATAAATGGAAATATTAAACAAATGTTAACAAAAATTTCAAAATGATTTTAATTTGATATAATTAAGGTCATATGATAATTTCCATTATTTATTTGAAATTTTATTTATGATTCAAAATAGTTTTATAGAATATATTATATTGCTATTATATATTTAGAATTCCATGTAATGAATAGTGTAAAAATTTACATTAATGATTTTTTAAAATAAATAACATATTATTAAATGACATTAAATTCCTAAAAATATATAATTTAGAAATCTAATTTGTATAATGATTAAATTGATATAAGTTTTATAAATGTGGTTCTTTTTTTTCATTTTATCTTAACTACATTAACCCTTGTAGAGTAAAAACAAATGTTGTCCTAGTAAGAGTTAAAAGGATTACGTTTGTCATAAATCTTAATGATAAGTTTTATAATGTCGCATAAAATTGTACAAATTTTTTTTAGATTATTTATGCTCATAATATTCTTATATTATAAATAACTAAAATTGGATACATTTGAAATTGAAAAATAATTTATAATAATTCAATATTTTTGGAGTTTCCAAAAGTGTACCTCACCTCAATTATAAAAGAAAAGGTACTCACTCAATTTTTTAAAACATATTTAGGCTTATTTATTATGAAAACCATAAAAATTTATCTAAAAAAAATTTATACATGTTATGTATATAATTTTCTTCCCAAAAGACCAACCCCATATCACATAAAAAGATATCCAAAGAAGTATGCCAAAGAAAATGTAATCGATTTTACCAACTTATTGAATATCATCTCTTCTTATGAATCCTATTCGTGTGTTATTTCAATTATAATGAAATTAAAAATTAAAATATTTATTATTATATGTTATTATGGTTATGGGACAACCATATTACATCTTTTATCCATTCTACGGAAAATGAAAATACAGCACATGTGTACGTATTGATTACCATCTCAACATTGTGGTGTAATATATTTCTCATCGCCAATTTACATGAATTGATATAATGATGTAAATAATGGACACATATGATAATTACTTGTTACTAATTCCATAAAATTAATATTCCATACAATTACTTACCCTTTCACTATTAATGGAACAATATCCTCGTTCATGTGTATGTATGACCTACCGTCTCCACGACATGATGTGATTCATATTCTATGATCACCATTAAATAATAATTATAAGAATGTATATAATGAATTTATATGATATATATGACCTTAATATCATTATATATATGTTATACTTTTATCTTTAGAGAATGGACTTGGACATACATGAAAAAACATGCATCTGAAAATGAAGAAATTAACACCAGAACAAGGGTAATAACAAAATATTAAAAAAAATATTTGTGATAAAATAATATAATAAGATATTATATGATATTTTAAATATGAATAAGGATTTGATATAGGTTAATAACATGATAATGCAATTATACATTAATTTAATGAATTAGTTATGAAAGGAAATGTAAGTTAAATGAATTTTCCTCAATCTTATTTCATTGAGGAATAGTTTGTTGTTTTCCACCCACCTTCTTTTATAACAGATATATAAATCCCCTTTGACTTATAATGTCATTAATCATGTTAATTTTTTCCAATTGTTATTCTTTCGTCGGGCTTATGTTTTAAATTTTTAATTAGTTATAGGACACTTTGAATGTATAGAGATTTCATTATATAATATTTTTCTCTATATAAATATTCTTTAATTTCATTTTAAACATTTATTGATATGTATATGTAATATTAAAATCAAAATTTAATTTATTTGTTTAATTTAATAATTTTTTTTTAATATGAATATTTTAATGTGTTTTGTGGGATTTTTTTGACAAATGACTAATGGAATGTTCTATTCCTAATGTACATGATGACAAATATTTTACCACCACCAGGAATATTATTTAATTTCCAGCTTACATTTCATTATTACATATTTAATTAAATTAAAAACCCACCTCGATTATTTTTGGGATTTTTGGTATTGAAAATGGATACTATTCAAATAGAATGATTTTTATACGAAATAGTTTTTCATATGGGATTAATATGTGTTTTCCACCCATTAAATTTTCACTGATTTTATTATAGTATTATCATCTATGTCAATGCATATTTTTTAATATGTCTATTAATTAAGGATGATCACATATTTTATCATCGACCATGTTTTATTGAATGGGTTATGAATCATTTCAATTTGGAAGTTTAATTTTTATACCATTCCCCATATTACACAGAATGGTATTTGATTATGTTTTCTAAATAGGGAATGCAGTTATATTATATATATATATGTAGTTATTGTTTCACCCCATAAATAATTGGAATTCATTATACATATTAAGTGAATTGAAGGTCTTTTTATAGCCCCTTGATGCATCGGTATGACTCATGAGGAAAACTAGATTATGTTTTAGAAAAGGCCTCATCCATTTTCATCAAATTTAATTGATGGGGCCTCGAAATTATATTTCATATGTCCATCATTTTGAGATTTGTAATTAATATACCTGTTTTTATTCAGTTAGTATAATTTCCCTGCATAAGTTTTTTAGATTATGTGATTGATAATGTAGCATTATTTTATCATCTTTAATACCTTCCATATTATGCTCAAGTTATTGATTAATTTTCATATGTTTTAGTTATTTTCCATTACATAATTTCTAAAAATTATATTCTACTCTATATATAAATTTATTGGTCATATAATCTCACCAAATTCTTATAATTTTCGTTTCTCATTACACTAAGATGTTTAATTTGATTAACATGGTGGTTTACGTTAAGAGAATAATTTTGTTCATAAAATAATCATTATATTGTTTTTTATAATTTCAAATATAATTTATGATTCATGTTTGTACATAGTTTTCCAAAACTACTAAATTTTTTGGAACTCAGTCAATTGATTACATAAATGTTATTCAAATTCAATAACGTGATCACTTCCTCAGGTAAATTGGGGGTGGGTCTATAGATTATTAGCACATGTAGACTACCTCCATCACAAAGTAGTACATTAATATTTTCATGCCATTTGGACATGGATGGTAATAATGATATATTAAATGATTATAAAAGATACCAATAATATAATTTTTTAATGTGAATTATTATATACCTTTCATTCATTCCAACTTTAAATAAAATGGAAACATATTTCTTCCGTACTTACGACCTACCATCTCCATTAATGGTGTATATCATTATTCAATCTCTAATATTAATGGATAAATATAAATATGTATATATTTAATATAAATGATAATTTTATTATTACTAACATTATGTATTTTTTTTGGAAACATAATCAAATTATTAATACCAAAATATCCAAAAAAACATACACGAAAAATAAAATATTTATCACCATGAATATGATTTTAATAATGAATTCTTAATACATATTTTATAAATGGATATTATTAAATAATATATGGTATAATATATATTATTATAGTTTTCTAATTAGTTTATAATAAAATAAAATTTATTATATGTCATATTTGAATGTATGGGGACAAATTTTGGATATGAGGTAAGATGTTTTCATCCCATTTTTATTTCATTATGGTATATTCCTTATTAAATTATGTTTAATTTTAATGGTTTATATACTATCCATGAATATATTTTATAATTACTAAATTGATATATTATGTGGATATTTATATCCATATATGGTTTCCCCTATCATGAGGTTATTAATTGAATGAAATCCAATTGGTAAGGGTTTAATGTTATAATCACATTGTTTATCACGATTGTTTGTAGTTAGGATGTAATGATATATCTCTAAAGAAATGCATGTTCATTCTTAGTGAGTAGTAATTTCTGTAGGAATGTATTTCCTATTTATTCTACTCTCATTAATGACCAAATATTCAAAAATAATATCTTTA
Organism: Viscum album; assembly: GCA_963277665.1. NCBI lineage: Eukaryota > Viridiplantae > Streptophyta > Magnoliopsida > Santalales > Viscaceae > Viscum > Viscum album. The sequence continues at coordinate 1,948,677,932 of OY728136.1, read as the reverse complement.
TGTAAAATCAAATCTATTTCTACAAACAAATTAAAATTATTTCACTTCCATGTCCATGTTTTATGAATATTATATTAAATAATATATTTATTATCCCCCAATAAAGTTTCAAATTAATTTTTACTAACGATTGAACATAAAAAAATAAAAGGGTTCTTATTTTCATTTTTTGAGTGAGGTTTTTTTATATTATTATCGAATATATGAAAGGAATTGTTTTTAACATGAATGAAAAGAACATAATTTTCCAATATAATTACCACATAATTATTTAATGATTACAATACAAGGTTACAAGATTCATTTGAAACAATATATATTAATTCATATTTTAGAATTTTTATATTTTAAATAATTTATTCCAATGATGAAAATACATTTCCCTCAAGAACTTTTTTAATGATATTTTAATGTTTTATATTCATTCAAAATAATAACCCTTTATACCCCTTATGTTCAACTAGGGATATTATTCTTTTATACTATTTTTATTTCTTCAGTACATTGTTTATGATTATGATAACATTATTTTTTTGAAACATATTCATTGAATAAATGTTTATGAGTCCCATTTTATTTTATGGAGTATTGATGTGATGATGTTATTGTGATTTTATAGGACTCAAATGTATGATATTTATTATCTGATATGTGGTCCCATTATTATATAGTCCTCCAATGCATTGGATAAATATTTTTATCTCATGAGATAAATAGGATAGGAATGGCGTGAAAAATTTTCTCAATAATGAACTCTTCATAATATAATAGAGATTTTGGAGTCAAAATTAATTACAATAATGGATTGGGGGAGTCAACCCAATCCTATGTGATAGCCTAGGTAGTGATACTTTACTACTATAGAAATGAGATTATCTATATATGTGTATACAAAAATCTTTGTCGTATACCAATTATATTACATCATGGATTATGCTCTATGATTATTTTTTGAATCATGTAATATAAGCATAAAATATTTATTTATTATCATATTATATTGATATATGATACTCAAGGTATTATTTTTAAATTTTACTCTCATATTCTCATACCCATATACTCATATTTTTTTAGATATATCCCTTTTTCCCATACTGATCCTCTAGAAGGACACCTTCTTTTTTCCCATTTCCATGGATTTTAAAAAAGGGTTTCTTTTATAATAAGTTTAATAAGCGTTTTTTTTGAATAATTATATAGAAATTGATGTATTTCACTATATAAATTTTTTTATGTATCGATGTATCCAAATATACTAGACATATAGGATTATATCATAAATTATTGTGTTAGGAATTGAATGCTCAATAATAAAATGTAATATATATATATAAAAAGAGTAGGTCCATATAGTTGGTATGGGAAACTGGTTTAGATAATATTTAGAATCTAGAAGGATAAAAATTTAGTGATAAACCTATGTATATGTCAATATAAAAATAAATTTCTTATATATTTTAGGAAGGAAAGGGAATGTGGTTTCTATAAAATTATATACCATATAGGATTATAAAATTTGATATAGATCTTTAATAGTTATTCATATTGTTAATAAATATTAAAATGATGCATTGGTAATTGACTGAATCGTCACACTGGAAAATAACATTAGGCCTTTCTTACCACTTTGTTTGACTCCCCTAATGTATATGTTTTGAAATGTCATAGAATCTTTATAAACCATAATGAATTATTTAAATAAAATATGACCCTTAATGAACTAATATAAACCAAAATTTTATATATTGAAAATAATTTTATATTATTGAGTCGTCCTATAAATTATTTTTCAACAATATGTGGATTCCCAATATTATTATTATTTGTTAATTTATAATTTTTCTTTTCAACTGATGGATGGAAACCTTAGTAATCATGTAAATGTTGAATTCAGTAGATAATTAATTGATTTTCCTCCTAGGAAACCAAATGTGGGGGGAGATATATTGAAATCATTCATTATTATGTTCACACAAATTTATCAATCTATGATTCACAGTGAACATCAAAATGATAAAATTAGAGAACAATGTTATATTGATTAATTCATGTGTAAAATTCCAATATTATTAATGGTTTCATTAATTCAATAGTTGATAAAAAATTCACCAGTAAACATGAAAATTTATTTCCAGTTATCTATTGTTTGGAGCATGAATACGTGATTTTAGTTTTCTACCATTTGGATGGATAAGTGGACCAATGGCCAACTCTTATGAAATTAACTCCTTAGAGTGTATAGAGTTTAAGAGATTATTTTTCAAAAAGTAATTTCCATATATTCTTTGTAATTAATTGGAGAAGTAATTTAATGTGTTAAATATAAAGGATGAATAAAATATGAGTACCTATAAGGAAAATGTTATAAGATTTTTAATGTAGAGTTATGGTATTATTATGGAAACCTAAAATTTAGGTTGATCAATTCATTAATGGATTAAAACGAATTATTCAAAGGGAACTAGAAATGATTGAATTTATTATTAATGGAGATATTTTTTGATATTCTAATATGGTGGAAATTGAAATTATTATTACCCATCAGTCTCACGAATTTGATAAAAAAATGAATGATGGAATTCAAAGAAAACCCAAAAAAATTAATTGAATGAAGAAGAAAATTTTCCATTATATTCTATGTGCGGTAAGAACCATTGTACAAATATCATTAAGTGGACTATCAAATGTTTTATGTGTGGATAGGTAGATCATCGAGTATTTAATTTTGAAATGATGGGATGATGATAGCTAATGACATGAATAGAGATAAAGTAGCATATAATGCACCATCCCTCACTTTAGTGTTTCAAATAAAAATAGTATTTTATTTTTTATAACAAGTGCTCTAATTTCATGGTAACTAAATATGATCATCATCAAAAACCTCTTAAGATGATAAATAGTGTCAAATATAATGTGTTCACAATTTATGATGTGGGCTGAAATAGTGACATGGTGAATAGTACACCAATAATTCACTCTAGAACATATAATTAATTAATTGACTATATATCTACCCACTAATTTATATCATAATAATTCCAATCGGTATCAAAATATAATCCCAAAAGTTATATTTTGAACACGTTTTGAAAATATCTAATTGTACAATGATCACATCTAAATTTTACGATTTTTTCAGGTTTATGTTTTTGGTAATGTGCTACATTTAGATTTATTTATTCTCCCACTAGATGAATTTGATATATTCAGAGGAAAGGAATGGATTTATCTAAATAAATCACATACTAATTAGAAATAATGGGAAGTGAAATCTAATATTCCAAACCAACATATGATCTTATATCAGTTTGAAAAAAATCAACTTCTTAAGGAAATAACATAAATATTATATGTCATTATTTCTATTTAAAATTGTAGTTCATATCAATTGGTTTCGTAAAATATTATCATAAAACATATTTCTATTATATGGCTGTTTGTACGTAATTTTTGAAGCATTACCTAGACTTCCACCTATTCATTATTTTGTATTCTCAATGATACTCATACCGGGTGATATGCCTATTTCAAAGACTCAAAATTATAATTTCATTGATTCAATGGGAGTAATTATCAGAGAAAATACTGGAGAATATATAATATAATTTATTCATCTAAATAAGTCACCTTGATAAGAACATGTGGTTATATTAAAGAATAAATATATATTAATGTGGCAATATATTGATTACAAGAGTTGAAAAAGAATACAATCAATATAAAATGTTTCTTCTACTGTGTATTGATGATTTGTTTGACCAACTATGTGGAGAAAAATACTTCTCAATAACTAGGATTCATTATGCATATCATAATTTTAGGGTAATGAAGTAGTATATACCAAATACATCATTTTATACAAGGTATGAACACTACAGATATAGTGTGATTCTATTCCATCATAGTAATACCCCAATAAATGTAAGGGATTTAACTAACATAGATATTATAGATTATATTTGTTATTCTATAGTATTATCTCTGTGTGAAATTATTTTAAATTTAATGGTAATGAAATAGACGAGTGTTACTAGAGAATTATATTGAAGTCCCTAAGGAAATATAATTTGTATGAAAAGTATACCAAGTGTCATTTTTGCTACAATATGATTCATTATTCATTCATATAATATCAATATTGGGTGAATCAGTTGATCCATCAAAGATGGAAGTTATTTAAAAATTTCCTTTGCCAACCAATGTGACTGATACACAATGTATTCTTAGTTGTACTAAATATTATCAATGATTTATGGAGAATTTATTATAAAAATATATTCCACTAATAGAGCTGATATTTTCAATATATTTTAACTAAATTTCAACGATTTAATCCTCACCAATGTGTCATTACATGTTAAGTTGCATCATTTATGAAATATTGTTGTATTTTGAGCTAAATTGTGAAAATGCCTTAATTCTAGATATTAAGAAGTTTTTGACTTTTCTGAGTATTTGGTCATATCTTTTTAAATACTTATCCAATTTGAAAATTTCTTTTTTTAGGAACCCCTGGAATGTTTTCTTCATATATTTCAACAGGATCAAGATCTAAATCATCCATCTAAGGGTCCAAATAAATCATTCGTTGTGAAGAGTTTGTATGTTCGGATGTGTGGATCCCACCTCAATAAATGGTGCATAAATTTGGCTACATGTTTCCACTATCATTAATTCTAACTGGGAGTGCACGAGGAATCCATGGAGAGCATTCAGGATTAATTTCAATGTCATACACGATAATTAGGACACATTATGATCGAGTCAAAAAAGTGGGGGAGGAAAGGTCTCCTCGGGCACAGAAAGAGTCGTGGAGTAATTAATTTATAACATTTTCACCACATATTAAAAGAGGCTGATATTTTGTGGACCGGTAGAGAACGTATTTTTAAACAACTCTTTAGAAGGAACCAGAGGTTGATTCGGCCAGGAGGTGTTCTAAACAGAAGCATATTTTGGGCGGACAGAATCTGGACAGAAGATTTTCCAGCCCTCCTCCCCTATTCTCCCTATCTCTTCATTCATTTCAAAGTGGGGTTGTATTTGTGGAGACAATGATGAAGATGGTGTACACTATTTCTGGAATGGAGGTTATGTGGGATGATAATGTGATGTGAGGCTAAACAACAAGTGGTTGCGGACGACGACAACTGACAGACACTCCCTTCCGAGTTTTGATCTTCATGTGTAATCTCTATTGCATCTCCTTTGAATTTATATTTCTTGAATGACAACGGTTGTTTTCTTTCTTGAATATATTTTCAACATTTTTTTTCTAGATGGTTTCCCAATCTATAAATTAAAATAGTTGATTTCACTATTTAAATTTCTACAGTGAGGTCTTGCCGTTGAGTATAGTGATTTCGGTTAAGTTTGGTTATTTGAAGGTCTTCAAATAATTAGATCAATTCTATAGGAGGGGAAACAATCATATTGAGGTCTTAATATGATATATTTTCCAAATAAGGTGTTTATCCATAGATATTTTGGTAGGCATTGAGAGATTCATTAGAGATATAATTTGAAACAAGGAAGAGGGGAGTGTACGGGAGGTTAAAGCATGTCTGTAACCACTATCTTGATTCTGGTTTGAAACCCATTTTATTTCCAATAAATTTTCTAGATCATTCTACAGTTTTAATTCTCTTTAGTTTTTATTTATTTTTTATTCTTGAGTCTTTAATCAAATCCCCAATTTTCTATTTCATGTGAAAACAAACCAACCAAAAAAGTGGCAGTTTTGCAACTCAAATTGCAACTTTCTCAAGAGACAATCCAGAGACTGCTATATTGCATTGTTTTTTGGGGAAAAAATTAATTTATTGAGGATTTAATGACAAATAATCCTCACATCATCAACCAACCTAGTTAACTCAGGAGGGATCCATGCTAATTTGGATAAATTATTGTGATGAAAATTTTAAGGAACTGTGTAGAGGATTATTTATAACACCAATTATTACGTAACTCAATAGCGTAAAATTGTTTATACTCTATAGTGATGAATAGAAGAACGTACTAGGATAAATTCAAATGTAGAATTACATGGTTTTAGTTTACTACTCACTAAATTTTTTGGATCATATGTAAAATTATCCAACTCGTGATTTAATGTTAAATACAGTGATTTTTTAATAAATATAGGTAGGAATTATCCTTAAAGAGAAATTTTTTACCTATTTTTGGATCATAAATGTTTAAATCATATATTAAAATATAAATATATGAATATGATCATGAGAATATAGGTTGGGATTGATTGATGATTACGAATTATTACTACTTTACTTCCTTATGAATGTTAGAAAGGTGGTTGATACTTTTAATCCAAAGGATAGTGTGTGTTTATCCATAACGATGATAAAAAAAGATCAAATACATATAAATATTAAATGGATGGATCATGATATATTTATGAATGGATAAAAATATTATATTTATCAAATAGGTATTCAAATATATATTCTAATGAATATTAATGTGTCTCAAAAAAAATATGTAGAAACACATAGGAAGGTTAGTAATGTTTTTGAGAATAACAATGATAGTGATGTAATGATAAAGATCATGAAGCATGTATTTATTTCATACATAGAGGATTTAAAATGGATCTATTGTATGAGGATTTTACTTTTTTATTATATTTTTATCCTGGAGGTACAAGGATGTAAATATATATATAAGAATATTTTTGGTTGGAGAAAACGAAGAGGCATAATTCTGAGTATTAATCTCGATGATTTCTAGGTGATCATGTTATGTCTTTGAGATATATATCAAAGGGGATTTTACAAGAATTACACATAAATGTATGGAAATGGAAAAACATTACTATGGATTTGTTTTTTGAACTCACAAAAAAATATATTGTTTATAATACTATTAGGGTTCTATTTGATCACCTTAGATAGTCATCAAACATCATTTCCATAAGTGAATCCATCTCTCTAGATCGTATTTCTAAGATATACATTAAGAAAGTTGTAAGGATTTGTGGAGTACCCCAATATATTGTATATTACAAGGATCCAAGGATTACATTGTAGTTTTTATAAAGTCTACAACAAGATCATGGAAGAGAGTTGAGTTTTAATACATATTTTCTTCCATAAATTTATATTAAATAGAGTATAACCATTAAAAACCTAGAGAATATGTTGATATTTTGGTACATTGATTTAACATATGGTTAAGAACAAATAATTCTTCTAGTAAAATTTTCATATAATAATATATCTCACATAACAATTCAGATATATAAGTATCAATAAAAATATATCATTAATTTTTTAAATATAATTTGTTGTGAAGAAGTAGGAGATATAAATTTAGTAGGACCTAAGATAGCTGAGTAAATAGAATAAAAATACATAGCCATTTAATAGAAAATGAGGTAAGCATAGAGTCAACGTAAATTTTAGATAGAAAATAACTTTCATGATATAAAATTAATTTTGGAGAAATTTTTTTTTTCAACATTTTTCATAGGATAAGTTTATGAGACTTTTAAATAAGGAGATGATGAGCCCTAGTTATATTTTTCCATTCGAAATTCTTGATCATGTAGGGATTTTTTTATCTTGTAGACCATCCACCAAGACTCTCTCAAGTCCTTAATTTGTTCTATTTACCTCTCCTCAGGGAATACATAAGTTAACCATTAAATTTAATAATATAATCATTCCCACCATTTAATAAATACTCCCTTATTAAGAAGAACTGGTGGATACTCCAGATCATAGAGATTATGTACCATGGAATAAAACCTTCCACATGGTTAATTTTTTTTCTAAAATCACCAATTTGAGGAATCCAAATGGGAACTGAATGATATTCTAAATTAGAAAAATACTTATATGTTTATATCAAAGTAATATAATTTCAATGGAATAAATTCTAATAATGTTGGTGAAATCTAACACCCTGATATTTTATGAAATATATTTTTTTCAAATAAATTTAACTTCATTGATTGATAGTATTTCACACAACATTGAGTTATAATGAACTATAATATTGTATTATATTATAACAAAGTAATTAAATTATTGGGTATGAATTAGACTATGTAAATTATGAAAATTTCATGGTTTATATATTTATAAATAATTTCATTAGTTATCAATTGATTAAAATGTTAAATGAAAAAATATTTTGAAGTAAAAGTGAATTTTTTGTTTGAAAAAATATTCTATTCTCAAAAAGATTTTTATCATAAAATAAATAAATTATTCACTATCAATGATTGATTTTAATGAAATTTATATATTATATTATATAAAAATTTTATCATTTATCAAGTATTTTTCTAGTCACTGGATAATAATAAGATATTTTTTTATGTTTGAAGACTGTATTTTTTTAAAATGTTATATTATCATGTTTTAGTACTTATTTTAAAACTAAATTGTTACCACATTTATAAAAATTATATTAAAAATGTAAATAAATTTTTGAAATAAACATCCATAAATGACGTTCTATAAAATTTTTCTTATTGTTTTGAAAAGATTATTATTTCAATGAATAGGGAATAAAAATTATTTTTATCAAAAAGTATATTTTCAATTAAAGAATTTATAAACATATTTTTTCATTTAATGTGGTTTTAAAATAAACACTAGTAAAATTATATTATTAGTTATCAAATATACTTCAATGTAATAGATTTTTTTATTCAATTTTTTAATAAAAATTCTTTGTTCATCTGAATACATTTTCATTGAAAAAATGATTTCATCTTATTTAAATGTATAATTTTGAATTAAAATTCTCTACTTAGATAAACTAATTTTTAAATGGAATTACATATTTTGAATAGTAATAACTATTAGTATATAATATGGTAATTTGAAATTTTTTTAATGAATTCACAAAATAGTAAAAACTAATTTTCACGGTTAATGTTAAAATGAGATTACCTGGGGTTAAACAAAAATATGACGATATGTTTTCCTATTAGATGTGTACAAACCCAATTTTTTCAAAACTATTATTCCTTATATTTTCTTACATTAAAATATATACCCATTTGATTGAATTTTTATATTTAATGAATATATAATTTTGTATTATTTTATGAAATTTTAAAATATATTCCATCTCCCATTTATAAAAGAACATCTCCTTTCCACTACTCTTCCAATATCAAGAGATTTTTATCCACCAATTATTTAAAATATGTGTTCCTTAAATCAATTCCAATTACCTAGATTAGCTATATTTATCTTAAAAATATCCTAGTATATCTTCAAGTATAAACATAAAGAGGTTCTCTAAAGAAGTGGCATAGTTCATAACCACGCATTTTCAATTTATTTCTTCTTCTACATCATTATAATATTATTAAACCATTATAATTTAATTAGAAAATATAATAAATTTACTGATAATTTATTATGTTAATTTAAATACCAATATCCTTATCCTCCTCCACAATATGGGAAACGAAACAATTGATCGGTTTTACGGCGGACTACTACCTCGTGAACCAATGTAACTAATTTTCAATCACTGCCTCTCATATATGAATATAATATTGTATTTAATGTAGGTACATGTAATAGACCGGGTTTTTGCAGGACCATTACTTAGTAAAAATATGATGTTTTGTGTTCTAGGTAGTCTGTGAAAGTTATCAATACTTCTCGGTGAAGTATGACCCATAACGGTAGGCCTACCGGTAGCCTTAACCTAAAGGTAGAAGGCCTACTGGTAGCTCGGCCTACCGATAGTTCAGCCTACGGGTAGCTCGGTCTACCGGTAGCTGCAGCCTACTGGTATCTCGGCATACTAGTAGCTCGGTTTACCGATAGTTGCCGCCTACAAGTAGCTCGGCCTACCGGTAGCTCGGCCTATCGGTAGCTCATTCTACCGGTAGCCGCAGCCTACCGGTAGCTCGTCCTACCAGTAGCTCAGCCTACTAGTATCTCGGTCTACTAGTAGCTGCAGCCTACCAGTAGCTCGGCTAACCGGTGTACCTAGCCTAACCCCCACAGGTATTCCTGTAGCGCCTCCTTTGGCGCAAATTGGATTTTAAACCGTGTTTTGACCCCGTTTAACCCAATTTAAAGCCCATTAACGCCCATGAAAGGCGTTTAATTATTTGCGTGATGAGTGTGTGTTGGTTTAAACAACCCCCAAAGGTGAGGACACTTTAATGACGTGTGGGGCAGCGTGGTCAACCCACGACCCCTCTCCTTATGCGGTTTCTCATCTTTATCTCCGTATCTCAACCATCATCGCCCCTCATAACCAAGGGGTTCTCACTGGGTTTCTTTTTCTCGGCCACCCTGCAATCAATTCGTCCACAAGGTCCACAGGTCCCAACCCTGCAATTTTCTTCGCACGTGAAGAGAAGCTTCGATCATTGAACAATTAGTTAGGGGTTTCACCTTTGTCTCTCCTTTATGTGTATCTTGCGGGGTGGGCCTGATTTTGTTTTCGTAGAGTTGGATGAAACAAATTTTAATGAATATAATAGAAGGATCCTAAAGAATGAAGGGGGAGGGGTTTGATCGATGATGCTACATAGTTTTATGATCTCCCGTGATTAATTATTTGTGAATTGTACGGGATTATTCCTACTGAAAATCATTTTCGTTGGTGGTCTTTCTCTGTGCACTAATGAACCCTTACCTCTGATGATGTTTAAATGGATTTTATTGTGGTTTTGAACCCTTCTTTGTAAAGTAATTTGGTTAGTTATGTACATTCGGCTAATAAATTGAAAGCACCAGGATCAATCCTTTCTGTGATAATCCCGGTTAAAGCACATCGAAGATGAAATCATGGAGTGGGTTAAACTTTTAAATCTGAAAATACCGGCATGGGCCGACTTTGTGTTGGTGGAAGTGGTTTGGTTGTATTATTCACGCGCCAATTGATGGGTGATGTGGGTTGGGATGGGAACCCCTGTTGTTATGGATTCGCTGGTAATGAATTTGAGGTCGTGTGGTTAGATGTTTATATCACGAATTGGGTTGGGATCCTCTGTTGTTGAGAAAACATTGTCTCATGGATCCTGGGGACATGGGGCTATACATTGGGATTTTCTATGGTTCCAGTACTTCGAGGGATATCACTTATCACTTTTTTGTTTGTGTGACTTTATAAGAGATCCGGGTGTGAATGTTTATGTTCATGTTGGGTGTATTCTTTCCTTGACTTGTTATTATGCTTACTAGTTTCCCAAGTAGGTGCAAAAACTTATTTAAACATAATTACTAAACATGAAAACAAGGATGAGACAAATGAGTTTTGGTTTTGCATGTGTTGTGACTTGGAGATGGGTGATGATTGTGTTCTTTAAGCTGGAAGAATGAAAACCTAGATATGGGTGAGTTCTTGTTATCTATACATACTTGAAGTTTTAGTGTCTCTTATTCGCACCCCACCCAAGTTGAGCACTCAGTGCCGAACGCCCCCATTTCATGTGTGAGGCTGTATTTCCCAACACTTCTATTAGTGGCTGGTTATTAGCTCCTTTCTGCTCCTTTTCTCACATAGCCCAAGTATCTTCGGGCAGGATTTGATGGCCTGAAGTCCTTATTAACCAAAAATTTTCAGGCAGTGTAGTGTGGTGGTTGGCCCAGGTGTGTGCGGGCAGGTGGTTTCCCAAGTGTCTTCGGAATGAGGCCCTGGTGTCTTCGGGCATGGTAGTGGATCTTTTAGCCCCGGTGTCTTAGGCATGGCAGTGGTTGTTCTGGCCTAGGTGTTTGAAGGTGTGGTTACATGAGACAGTTGTGTACTAGGTGTTTGTGGGTAGGGTTTGGCAGTGGGATTGCGTGAGGATATGGACCAGGTGTGTGCGGGCGAGGTGTGGCAGTGGGACAACGGTGAGAATTACGGGATTGGTTCGATGTGTATGATGTCCTCAATAACCAGTGGGAAAGTGGCGTGGGGTACCCAAACATCGATGTGATTTATTTATACAATAATTTCTTTCTTTATTTGGTGAGTGTGTCCGGTTAGTGGGATGGATGAACTCCTTGATAGTGTTGGTTGTCTTCTTGTCACATCACTTTAGTACATCTCCCCACTTGTGCACGAGAGCGTTAGGTTTTTCCCAACTGAGTATACTTCTATTCTCACCCTACGTTAATAAAACTGCCTTCAGGTTTCCAGGAGGACTTCAGGGATCGCGTGAGACCATACTAGCACTGGACGTTTGGGAAAGTTGCTCGTTGCTTTTATTTTCTTTGTATACTTTTATCCTTTGGTGTTTTGTGACTTGTATCTTTACCTTTAAACAGGCTTATGGGAATGGTTTATCATTAGTCATTTTGGAACATTCAGTTTGGTGTTGTGGGATTTACTATCTTATCTCCTGATCCTATTAATATAAAAAGGGTAGTGCCTTCCATTTATTGTGTGAAATTATACCATTGCAGCTGGTCCCCACTCCAGGACCTATTGAGGGTGGGTTTCGAGGGTCATTATCTCTCCTTCAACTTAAAGAAGGAAGGGCCTAGAAATCTACTGACCTTTTCGTCCTTTTGGTGAAGGCAGGTCATGACACAATGGTATCCAAGGGCATGGTTGAGAGATAGGATGGAGTTTGGAGTTAGGAACAGTGAGGATTGCATGGGATGGTAGGGAAATGGTGTTGGGTGACCTTGTGCATGAATTAGGCATGGGAAGACTGGCTAGGACATGGGATTTTAGGGTCCCTTGATCTGATGCTACGACACAGGACATACCGAACGACCAAGTGAGGACATGTTGATTGCATGGTAGATACCCTAGGAAAGGTACATGCATCATAATAACTTGTATTCTTGTGTTTCTGGGTGTATTGAGGATTCAAAATTAAATAAATAAGACAAAGAAAATGTAAGAACAATATTCTGCACTACTTGGGCTTATGCATACCATGTTTACCTTGAAGTTATGGAACCTGGGAGGTGACCACATGTGGTGCGGGCGATTGAGTCCTAGGAGAATACAGTGGCCGATCGGCAGAGAGCTGATCGAGAAGAGTAGGAGGACCAGTGGAAGAAGATGCTTCATTCCTTATAGCGACAGACCCTCGACAAATATGAGGGCAACACCTCTGAAAAAAAGACCGAGAGTTGGTTAGAGGAGCTGGGGATATCCTTTGGCTTAATTCGGGCCCCGACCGAGTACTGGGTCCCTCTGGATGTCAGTCAAATGTGGGGAGCGGCACGTCCATGGTGGACTCATTGCCTGGGGGAGAAGAGAGAGGCTGAGGTGGCAAGGGTTGATTTCAAGAATGAGATCCGGGGGGAATTCCTCTCTTCCACGATGAAGGTGGAAAAGAGGTATGAGCTACTCTCCCTCCAGCAAGGGAGTATTTCAGTAAGGGAGCTGGGAATCATGTTCAAGGACCTCCTACGTTTCTCTCCAGACCTCTTTCCAGATGACGAGTCTCAGGAAAGACGTTTACAGGAGGCGTTCTGACCCTCCCTCCAGTACGCTGTTACCCCATTCACCCTGCCGACATACTTGGTGGTCCAGAAGAAACCTGAAGTGGTGGAGAGGATGCACATGCTTAGAGGAGTTTCACGAGAGGGGATCCTTCTAGGATCATTGAAGGGGAAGGATTTCAGTAGTAGACCACCAGCATCAGGACCCTCTCGGTTACGACCAACAGGGAGCAGGACACAGTAGTTCTAGTTCTGGTCCTTCGATCCTCTCCATTTCCCTTCGGGCCCAGGACCAAGGTGTTTTCTCGGTGGGATCCATTGACATATCCAGAATCAGTTCTCGGACCGAGTAAAGTTTGGCTGTGGAGGAATGCCCAGCACCCGCCCCAGCAGCCGCTTCCAGCTAAGCCCTTCCAGCAACATCAACAGTTTCAGCGAGCTCCCACTCCTCCGCGACCATAAGTTACAGGAGGAGTCTAACCTCAGGGCGCTCCTCAGGAACCTCAACCAGGGCATGCTCGGGGAGGTAGCCAATAGCCGAGAGGCAGAGGAGCTAGGCATGGGCAGTTGCACGCCACAAAGGCATCCGTTCTAGCAGGACCGGAGGTCATTCGAGGTACGATCAGTTTGTTTAGAACCCTTTCTTATGCCTTGTCTGATACCAGATCTTCTCACTCCTTTTTTTCACCCACTATATCCAATGAATTGGGTCTAGATTCCAAGAAACTTCTAGTTCCCCTAGTGCTGAGCACACTAGTCAGAGGTCGAACCGAGTTGTTATATGTTTTTTGTGGATGCAGACTGATTATAGGTCCACATTAGTCAGTCATGGATCTACTACTACTACTACAGATACATCCATACAATGTCATTCAATGCATCAACTGGCTATTCCTTGTGTGTTCCGTCATCGACTTCTTCTGAGTAAGGGTTGTGTTCTCATACAAGGGTGGCTGGTGTGTTACTTTCACTAGCAAGTGGAGCAGTTAGAAGGGCATCAGGCGAGAGGAACTCCTCCTCTCCTTATTAGCCGAGCTGCCAGTAGAGTTAGTAGATGATATGATGGTAGAGGTTCCAGGAATCGTCAGCGGGTTTATGGACATCTTTCCTGAGGAGGTAACGACTCTACCCCCTCGACGTGATATCAAGCTTGGGATAGACTTGCATCCTGGTGCTCATCCGATTTCGATGGATCCTTACCAGATGGAACCTTCGGAGCAACGGGAGTAGCTGATTCAGATTGATGATCTTATGGAGAGGGGTTATTTTAGACTAAGTGTGTCATCGTGGGGTGATACAGTCTTGTTCTCAAGGAAGGCATATGGTGGTCTCAGGTTGTGCATAGACTACAGAAGGCTGAACCAGGTAACGATTAATAATCGCTACCCTCTTCCAAGGATAGATGATCTTTTTGACCAGTTTAATGGGGAAGGGTGGTTCTCGAAGATCGACCGGCGGTCTAGATATCACCAGTTGAGAGAGAAAGAAGGTGACATCCTAAAGATTGCATTCAGGTGCAGATATGTGAACTTCGAGTTCATAGTCATGCCTTTCGGTGTTACGAATTCCCCAGCTATGTTCATGAGCCTTATGAACTCCATCTTATGGGAGTACCTAGATCGGTTCGTAGTTGTGTTCATCGACGACATCCTGATCAATTCAAGATCATAGGAGGACCACGCAGAGCACCTGAGGATAGTTATGGAGGTCCTCCAAAAGCATCGGCTCTATGGGAAGTTGTCAAAATGCTTGTTCTGGATGCGAGAAGTTCACTTCCATGGTCCCGTAGTGTCCGAGGAGGGGGTATCAGTGGACCCATTTAAGGTTGAGGTGGTTGTTTCTTGGGCAGCACCCATGATTTTGGCAAAGGTTAATAGATTCCTCGGGCTGGCAGGTTACTATCGGAGGTTCGTACCTAACTTCTCCCGAGTTGCAGCCCCTTTGACAGCCTTGTCCTAGAAGGACCAATTTTTTATGTGGAGTGAGCAGTGTGAGGCAGCCTTCAGCTATCTAAAGGAAAAAATTTTAGTGCCCCAATACTAAGACTACTAGAAGATGGGGCGGCATACGAGATCTTCTGTGATGCTTCGGGGAAAGGCCCCGGATGTGTGTTGATGCAGCGACAAGGGGTGATCTCTTATGGGTCTATGCAGCTACGCTCTCATTAGCGTAATTATGCCACCCACGACCTGGAGCTTGCAGCTGTCATTTTTGTGCTAATGTTATAGCAGAATTACCTCATCGGAGAACACTTTGTGGTCCTCATGGATTACAAAATCTTGAGGTATATCTTTTCCCAGTGGGACCTAAACATGCGGCATCGAATGTGGGTGGAGTTTCTCCAGGATAATGACTTCGAGATTTACTACACCTCAGGGAAAGGTAATATAGTGGCCGATTCCTTGAGTATGAAGTCACAAATGGATGTGGTGCGAGACTCAGCAGACACTAGGACGGTGATGGAGGAGTTGGATGCCGTTCACCTGGATACGAGGATGGATAGTGGTAGAGGTTTCCTGTATCATATGATAGTACAGTCTTATCTATTCTGTTAGGAGGAGGAGTCTCAGTGGGGGGACTCAGAGTTCAATGTAATGCATGACCGGGTTAACCAGGGCAATTATCCGGAAGGGTGGATGGAGGATGGTCAGAACCGAATGATTTTCCGAGAAAAGTTTGTTCCAGAGGTGATGTCTGGCCAAGTTCATAGTGAGTTCCAGAAATCAACCCTAGCAGTACACCCAGGAGTTTGAAAATGTACTAGGGTCTGAAGAGATAGTTTTGGTGGCCTGGAGTAAAGCGGGTGGTGGCAGAGTTCGTCGCCATGTGGCTAGTGTGTCAGCAGGTAAAGGCTGAACACCGTGTTCTAGGTGTTTTGTTCCAACCCTTATATTTCCCCGAGTGGAATAGGGATGACATCTCGATTGATTTCATCATGGGAATACCCATGTTTCAAGGGGGACACGATGCCACCTGGGGAGTAGTGGACCGGTTGAATAAATCAGCTCACATTTTGGCGATTAAGGAGTCGAGTGAAGTGGATTCTTTGGAAAGAAGATACGTGGATGAGGTGGTGCGGTTTCATGGAGTTCTGAGGACCATAGTCTCAGATAAGGATGAACGGTTTACCTCATGATTATGGAGAGGATTGCAGCATGCCTTTGGCACCCAGCTATGTCTTAGCACTGCTTTCCATCCCCAGACAGATGGATAGACAGACGCACCATCCAGATCATGGAGGATATGTTGCGGTCATGTGTTCTGGACTCAGGAGGATCGTGGGTGTGACACTTACCGTTGATTGAGTTCTCTTACAATAATATCTATCACTCTACCATTGGTTTGGCCCCGTTTGAAGCCTTTTACGGGAGGTCGTTCCACTCACTTGTGTGCTGGACCAATGTCGGAAAGGTGGGCATCCCTGGCCCGGAGGTGGTGCAGAGCACGAAGGAGGAGGTTCAGCATATACGGGAAGGGATAAAGGAGACCCAGCACCAAAAAATGTCATATGCTGATACCAGGAGAATGCCCTGGGAGTTTGAGGTTGGAGACCACGTGTTCTTGAAGGTCTCCCCTCAGCGTGGACTACGGAGGATCGGAAAGGGGAGTAAGTTTTCTCCCAGGTTCATCGGACCATTCGAGGTGTTGTGAAGGGTCAGGGAAGGGGCTTACCAGCTAGCATTACCACCTTCGCTATTGAGAATACTTGACATCTTCCAAGTGTGCCAGCTCTATCATTATGTTCACGACGATTCACACATCCTAGGATGGGTGGTGCTAGTTATCGAGGACGACGTGACCTTTGTGGAAAGACCAGTGATGGTCGAGGATCGTGAGGAGAAGGTGATTCGTGGGAGAACCATTCCCTTGGTTTGTGTGTTATGGAGACATGGTGGGCTTGAGGATAGTACGTGGGAGAGGGAAGAACATATGAATTCCCAGTACCCAGAGTTGTTTTGTGTTTTATAGTTTTCTATTTATACTCATTGTGGTGGATCATTTTACCTTATTGGAAATGAAATATGTGGGTTTCCTTCCCTATGAATGTGTGTGAATTGTCTTGGCTATGGGGATGGTAGGACCCGACCCCTAATAGAGACGCAATAAGGTGGATGCGATTAAACTCGGGTGGGCGAGTCAGTGCCATCCAAAGCGGATAGTATCTTGACATGGGGGAAGAGACTCCCCAACACGCATGACTGGGCAGTTTGACATGGTATGTTTCTTTATTCTTTAGAGGGAGGTGTTTTTAGTTAACAATGAGGTTCACTCTTGAGAGGTATCTTTTGAGGTGGTTGTTTGGACCCTCTCTTTCCTTATGGGGTGTTTTGATTCTTGGGGATGAGAATAGTTTCAGAGGTATCTGATGAAATGGCATGGGTTCTTGGAGGTCCATTACTTAGTGAAAATATGATGTTGGGTGTTCTGGGTGGTCTGGGATAGTTATCGAGACTTCTCGGTGATGTTTGACCCCTAATGGTAGGCCTACCGGTAGCCTTAGCCTACCGGTAGAAGGCCTACCGGTAGCTCATCCTATAGGTAGCTCAGCCTACCGGTAGCCACAGCCTACCGGTAGCTCAGTCTACATGTAGCTCGGTCTACCGG
The DNA here is from genome assembly GCA_963277665.1 of Viscum album. Classification (NCBI taxonomy): domain Eukaryota; kingdom Viridiplantae; phylum Streptophyta; class Magnoliopsida; order Santalales; family Viscaceae; genus Viscum; species Viscum album. Next base: position 1,948,659,933 of record OY728136.1, on the reverse strand, counting down.
TAGCTGCTGCCAACTGGTACCTCGTCCTACCGGAAGCTCGGTCTACCTGTAGCCGCAACCTACCCGTAGGTCGCCCTACTAGTAGCTCGGCCTAACCGAAGCTCGATCTACCGGTAGATCGGCCTGCCAGTAGCTCGGCCTACCGGTAGCTCAGTCTACCATTAGCCGCAGTGTACCGGAAGCTCTACCTCTCAATAGCGCAGCCTTTCGATAGCTCGGTCTACTGGAAGCCAGAGCCTACGGGTAGCTCGGCTAACCGGTGGACCTAGCCTAACCCCCACGGGTTTTCCAGTAGCACCTCCTTTGGCGCAAATTGGGGTTTAAACACTTTTTTGACCCCTATTAACCCATTTTAAAGCCCATTAACGCCCATTAAAGGCGTTTAATCAAGTGTGTGATGATTGTGGGTTTGTTTAAACCTCCCCCAAAGGCGAGGACCCTTTAATGACGTGTGGGGCCGCGTGGTCAACTCACGACCCCGCTTATTACGCGGTTTCGCATCCTTATCTTTGTATCTCAAACATCATCGGCCCTTATAGCCAAAGGGTTCTCCATGGGTTTCTTTTTCTCGGCCACCCTATAATCGATTCGTCCTCGAGTTCCAGAGATCACACCCCTGCAATTTTTATCGGACGTGAAGAGAAGATTCGATCTTTGATCAATCAGGAAGGGGTTTCACCTTTGTATCTCCTTTATTTGTATCTTGTAGGGTGGTCATGGTTTTGTTTCCATATAATTCAATGAACCAAATAGTAATAAAGATAATAAATGGATCCTAAAGAATGAATGGGCAGGGGTTTGATCGATGAGGTTTCTTTGTTTCATGATCTCCCAGGATTAATGACTTCTAAATTGTGCGGGCTTACGCCTACTAAAAATCACGGTCGTTGGTGGTCTTTCTCTATGAAGAAATGAACCCTTAGCTCTGGTGATGTTTAAATGGATTGTATTATGGTTGTCAACCCTGTTGTGTAAAGGAATTTGGTTAATTATGTACATCCGATTAATAAATTGAATGCACCATGATCAATCCTCTCTGTGATAGCCCCGGTTAAAGCACAGCGAAGTTGAAATCATGGAGTGTGTTAACTCTTTTAAATATGAAAATACCGGCATGGCCCTGCTTTGTGTTGGTGGAAGTGGTTTGGTTGTATTATTCACAGGCCGATTGCTAGTTGATGTGGGTGGGAATGGGATCCCCTGTGGTTATGTTTTCATTGGTTATGAATTTGAGGTCATGTGGTTACATGCCTATATCACGAATTGGGGTGGGATCCTCTATTGTTTTGAAACCGTTTGCTCCTGGATCCTAGGGACATGGGGCTGTACCATGGGATTTTCTTCGGTTCCAGAACTTCGAGGGATCTCACTTATCCATTTTTTGTTGTTGTGACTTTATAAGAGACCCGAGTGTCAATGTTTATGTTGTTATTGGGTGTATTCTTTCATTTACTTGTGCTTATTCTTACTAGTTGACCAAGTAGGTGCAAAAACGTATTTAAACATTATTACTGAACATGAAAACTAGGATGCGAAAAATGGGTTTTGGTTTGGTGTGAGTTGTGACTTGGACTTGGGTGCTGATTGTGTTCTTTAGGCCGGCTAAAGAAAACCCGAGATTTGGGAGAGTGCTTGTTATGTATAAATACTTTTAGTTTTTGTGTTTCTTATTCGTGCCCCACCCAAGTTGAGCAGTTAGTGCCGAATTCTTCCATATCATGGGGGAGGGTGTTTTTTCCAACACTTCTATTAGTGGATGGTTATTACCTCCTTTCTTCTCCCTTTCCCGGATAGCCCAAGTATCTTTGGGGAGGCTGTGATGGCCTGAAGTCCATTATTATCCCATGAATCTTCGGGCTGGGTGGAGTGGTGGTTGGCCCAAGTGTGTGCGGGCAGGTGGTTTCCCATGTGTCTTCGAGATGAGGCCCGGGTGTCTTCGGGCGTGGCAGTGGATCTTCTATCCCAAGTGTCTTCTGGCATGGCAGTGGTTGTTCTGGCATAGGTGTTTGCAGGCGTGGTTACGTGATATAGTTGTGTCCCCGGTGTTTGCGGGCAGGGTTTGGTAGTGGGAATGCATGAAGATATGGCCCAACAATGTGCGGGGGGGGGGGGGGTGGGTGGGTGGGAGTGGGACTTCAGTGAGAATGGCGGGATTGGTTCGATGCGTAAGAAGTATTCAATAACCAGTGGGAAAGTGGCGCGAGGTACCCAAACATCGATGATATTTATTTATACATTACATGCTTGAGTTATTTGGTGAGTGTGGCCGGTTAGTGGGACGGATGAACTCCTTGATAGTGTTGGTTTTCTACTTCTCACGGGACATTCGTACGTCTCCCCACTTGTGCATGAGATCTTTAGGTTTTTCCCTACTGAGTATACTTGTTTGCTCACCCTACGTTTATAAAACTGCTTTTAGGTTTTAAGGAGGAATTTGGGGATCACGCGGGACCATACTAGCACAGGACCTTTGGGAAAGTTGCTCGTTTCTTTTCATTTCTTGGTATTCTTTTTACATTCGGGGTTTTGCGACCTCTATCTTTACCTTTGAACATGCATATGGGAATGATTCATCTTTAGTCATTTTTTCACTTTCAGTTTGGTGTGTTGTGGGATTTACTATCTTATCTCCCGTTACTATTAAAAGAAAAAGGTTAATTCCTTATATTTATTGTGTGATCTTATACCCATGGTGTTGGTCGCCACTCTGGGACCTATTGAGGGCGGGTTTTGGGGGTCATTTTCTCTCCTTCAACTTAAAAAAGGAAGGGCATGGAAATCTGCAGACCATTCCCTCCATCTGGTGAAGGTGGGTCGTGACAGTATACTATATTTATGAAATTACAATTCTTGTTGAATTTTAATATCACATCTAAATTATTTAGCATTAAATCCATTTAAAAACCATTACATCACTCATGTGTATGTCTTAACTACCACCTTCACAAAGAAATGCAATAAGATTTTTTTTATTTTTCAATTACGGTAACAAAGATTTATTTAGAGAATACATATGATATATATTATATAAAAATTAATCATTAAATTTTAATTATGATATTTATTTTTTTATTTGAATTCGTTGAAGAAAAAAGACATTTATGCATACCTATGGCATAACATCTCCATGAACTGTGTAATTCATTTTTGATCTCAATCATTTATAGATAAATCTAAATATTAGAATAGTGAATATATATTATATTTATATAAATTTTAAAATTATTTATATTATTGACCATAATCATAGAATATGAACCAAAAATAGAAACCCAGAATATACTATAACAAAATAGTTGTCAACCCGAAAATTAATTTTAAAAAAGAATTATATATGAATGAGTGGTAAAAGGATATATATAAATCATTTACAAATATATGATGTATATGATTCTTATTATTTCATAGATGTTCAATAAATCAATATTTATTATAGAATAGGTTCGAACATGTACATTGAAATTTGAGACTTGAGGTAATATATTTTCATCTCACATTTAATAATATAAGATGTAGGGCTTATTCACTAGTAGCTTATTTTATGTGGTGTATATACTACCAATGAATGTGGTTAATTAGATTTCACATAATATTTTTTGGATATTCATATCCATATTTTCTTCCCTGATTTTTTATGTTTTCATTTTTTATATAACAAATTAGTATGGGTTTTATGTCACAGTATCATAGTTTATTAGGATTATTTATGGTTATGATGTAGTGATATATCACTCAAGAAACTCATGAAAATTATTATACTCTAGTTATTTCATGAGAATACAGATTTTAATTTGATTTCATTTTCATTAAGAACTATTGAAATTGATATAATTTTTTAATTTAATAATTAATTTATTTGTAATATTGATAAAAAATATTTATTTAATGCCCATGTTTAAAAAAATGATTCCATGATTGTTTTTACTATTCACCAAAAAATGTTTAATGATATTTTTATATAGTCACCCTATGATATTACAAAAAATATTACGTCATTATACGAATAATTAAACATCAAATATAAACCAAGGATCATCATGTTGAGTATCATTTGAAGAGTAATTATTTAATTTGATATCATAGAATAAAAATAAATAATTTTTTTAATTAATCTCAATAATAAACTCCAAAATTAATTTGAGATCTTACATCTACGTAGTATAACATGGGTAACACGTGATCATATGTATGAGATAAAAATCCAAATAAGGGAATAATCATTGGAATAATGAAAAGAACATGGGTTAGAAGGCACAATAGAATGGAATAAAAAGGCATGGAACATGAATAGACATATGGAATCCTAACATATATAAAATGGGATAATGTAAAAATGGAATGAAAAATAATTTGGAAGAAACATTAAATATGATATAAACATGAGTCAGGGATAACTTCCAAATCTATATCACGTGGAGGACAATGTCCCATAAAGGGGTATGGTTACTCTGTATCCCAATATGTTTTATCATGATACAAAACATTACAAATGAATTGGAGATATATATGGGAACACCCATCATAACATGATCATTCAAATGTGTTCGATAGGTTGATTAAAATTTATGTGATAAAGATAATGGATACCCTAGGAAACGAATGGGAATCATAATCATGTCATAAAAAATAAAAAAGGAAATATCAAAATGCTGTCCTTAAATGAATGGATTTAAATCATATATAGACATTAATAAGTAAAAATATTCATATATAAAGACACATTCTGACCATTTTAATTAATAACTTATAAAATTTAATTTAATGTACTTTAGAATTGAGTTTTTTTAGTGCTTTTAATGGTAAATATAAATGTATATTTAATGGAGAAAAATAATAATTTTCTGAATAAAACCAAATATGATCAAATATAGTATTTCATGACATAAATTTGGTTTTTAGAAACATATTGGTGACATAAAATATATTATGAAGCATAAATGAAAATTGGTAAGATGTTGGGATGTTCCCTTTAACCGGGCGGCCAATCATATGGAATGTAAAAGGGAATTGTATAAAACATGTATTTCCACAAAAAATAATGAAAAAGTAAGATAGGTATATATATTTTCTACATATAGATATTATTTTATTGTATTATGTAATAAATATTTTAAATTACATTAGTATTAAGAGAGCGAATGCATAACTCGAACGAATAATTTGGGTTTGGAAGGAATATTTTTCCTTTTGTCCATGTTATTTCTATACTTGAACTTAATATACAATATAATAAAATTAGAATCATTAATTAATTAATTAATTAATAGCATATTATATATATATTTGATTTATTATAATATTATTATGGACATTTATGGTAATTTCTATTTGTTATATTTTCTAATTTTGCAGTTCGAGGGGAATTTGTTTCCTGATTTTATGATCTGTTATCTTGAGATTAATTATGGATGTTCAAATAAATTTGATGAAAAACAACATACATGTAATGATATGGTAGTAATATAATTCCATATTTTTAAAATGGTTTCGTATATAATTTTTCTAGACATTAAAATGATTCATTAGATAAGATGTTAATGGAAATGATTAGTTTATTTTTATTTATATAATCATCACAATTTAGAATATATATCAGTTATAGAACATGAAAAATGATATTATGTACATTTTAAAATCATTATTAATCCTTATAATGGTTTTATTACCATCTATAATGGTGATAATAAAAAATAAGAACTCATCTTCCATGAAGGTGGTGCATAGACACATCACATATGATGTTTTCATTTAATGCATAAAAGGAGAAAAGAACAGTAATGATGATTGAAATTCAATTAAAACACTAAAATTATAGAATATATTTTATTATATAGATATTATAATGTTTATTATTGATTAAACTAGGGGACAATAATAAATAAAAGAAATTAAAATAGAAAGAATGCAGATTTTTTCTCATGAATGTCATCTCCTTGAGATCCTCATTATTGATGTTGTGTTTGGTGTTTTAGAGAGACCAGAAATAACAAGACATGGGTAAGAAGCATGGGATTAAAATTTAATATATTATAATGAAATACTAAATGTTAATTGTTTTTGGGATAATAGATTGTGAGGGGTGGTATTTATAATGGAAGGAGAGTGGTGTTTTTGATTATTTTAATATTTTTTATTATTTTTTATCAATACTATTAATAGTGTTGATTCATATAAAAAAGTAAAATAAGTGGTTCCAAAAATTTCAAAACAATAGTTTTTTACCTCAAACATACATTATCTATTACTCAATAATTCATGTATTTTTTAAATAGCATAAATTATCAAATTTCACTATTCACAAAAAATTATACACTTCGAGAAAAATCCATGAAAAATCACATGAAGAATTTGTAAATGAGTGGATTTTAAAAATATACAACATCTTATAAAAATATTTTTCTAGATGTGATAAATAATATTTTTAATTAAAAATATCATTTATTCCAAAAAAAAAATATAGATTTTAATGATATAATAGATTTAATAACACGTTGAAAAATAAATTAAGGTCTCATAAAATCATCTTATAATTATAAAGAAAAAATATAAATTTAGAAAATTAATTTACAAAAATATTTTTTTCTTTTAAATAATTATTTTATTTATAAAATTAATAATACATATTCTATACGTACAAAATAATAATACTTTATTTATCATTTTGTAAAATTTGTGTATATATATAATGATATAATTATATCATATTTTCATTTATAAGATTCCTGATTTTTTTTTTCTTTCATATTTGACATTACTATTGTATTGGTTTTATTACTATTCTCAATAATAATATTACTATTATAACTGTAATGTTACAATTCCATTGATATACAATCATTAATTTCAATAAATACCACTTCAACTAATATAATTTTATGATAATAATTTCTTATATATTATGTATGAGTTTTTTAATATATAAAAAAACTATAAGAATGTGAATTTTATTGATATGATTCTAGGACATTTCATTCATCCAACCTTACAAAATTCCACCCTTGATTTTATATACAAATTAACCAGAAAATAGGAGAGGGTAATTATCCTTCATCACTTCCTGAGATTCCCATGTTTCCTCTTAGCACTTATGGTCCAACCATAGTAATTTGACCAGGTGTGTAATCTTGTTGAATAAAACATTTTCTCTATAGTCCAATATCTTCATTGGTTTCCCCTTAAAAGAGAGATTATTTTCCAACTATACAACCTCAAAATCTACTACATTTGAGGGATCTAGTTTGGATATCATTATATAGGGTGCGTTGAATACATCAGGAACATGAGACATGGTTTGTGGAAGTGTTATTCGATTAGCTAGAGCTCTCACATGATGAATAATATTGAAGGGGTAGATATACCATGAACATAAAATTCCTCTATTAAAAAATATCATGATCATCATTAATGGAGATATGTTGAAGAATACCATGAATCATACCGTAAACTCATGGTCATGTCGGTGATTATTTTCATAGATCTTATACTGACTTTCAACTGAATTAATGTGGTTTTAATAGTTTTTTCCATTTCTACCTTTCAGATACCATTTCAAGTCCAATTAGCATATGTTCAACTATTACATCCCAAAATGTTGGTTTTCTACATCATTTACCATAATGGGATTCATAAAGATCATTTTTGATGCATGAGTTGAAACTAATGTTTTATGAGAACATTACAAGAGGAAAATGTTTATTCCATCCTACATTGAAGTCCATAGAACATTTTCTAAAAATTTATTCTTGTGACTACATAGTCTAATCGGACTGGCCATCAGTTTGAGGATAATATGCCATATTGAAGTTCAACATAATGTTTAGATCATGTTGGATACTTTTCATGAACATCAAGGAAAATATCATATCTCGATCAGATATAATAAAAAAATTACTCTACCCAGCCTCACCACATATTTGACTTGTTTCCATGCAATTGGATCGAGTGAGAATTCCTCTTTAGTTGGGTTAAAGTTAGATGTTTTGGTATGATGATCCTTAATGACCCATATAATATTATCATATATGGATTTCTTCTGGTTTCAAGTAACAAAGTCCATAGTGATTTTCCCCATTTCTATTTTGGAATATGTGTTGGTTGCATCATCTCCTTATAATTTTTTACATTAAGTTATCACTTGCTTACATTATAGGAACTTTTTTAATATTCAATTATCTCAATCGTTGTATTTTCCCACAAATTTTACTCATGGAGATCTTGATAAAACATGGGATCCATGGATGTATAAAGAAGGATGAGTTATGTACTTCATTCAGAAGATCATTATTTATCTCAACATTGGAAGTTAGATTTTTTATGACCAAAATCATACAACGCCTTCCTCATCAATCTTGAAATTTGAATATTTCTCATTTCTGCTAACCCCACAATTTTTGTAATTTCTGTATAATTTCTTAGAGAATTATTCATTTTTTCCATAAGGGGTGGTTGATAAATCATTTTAAAAAGGATTAATGATGTTACATATTTAAAAATTACAAAACCTATCATATATGGGTCTATGAAGATTATATAATTAGCAATTATCATCGTTGATAATGTTCAATGAACCATTCTACATAGAGCATCCCTCACATTATTTTTATTACAAAGATGTTAGTGGGATGAGCATTTATAATTTTTTAGGATCATTAACCATCTTCATTGGTGCATTTTAATATCATTCTAGGTGAATATATATTTGAGGTTCTTATGATTACTATATATCATGAAATTTTTCTCATATAGAAAATTCCACAATATTTTCAACATGAAGATAATATTCACCAACTCCAGATCAACTGTTGGATATTTTTTTCCAAGAACATTCATCTTCCTTGAAGAATTGTCTATAACATTGTCAGTTTTCATTAGTAAATAGCATAATCCCTTATTTGAATAATGGGTTTTTACCACAACAATTTCTCTAAATTTTTTTTATTTTCAGTATTGTTGCAATTATATGCCTCTTTTTCAACTCTTTAAATCAATAATCGCATACAAAAGTCTAGAAAAAACATACTCCATTTTGAGTCATCTTTTTTAATGGGTTTGAAAATATGAAGATGTTATCAAAAAATCATCTATAATACTATGGTAGTCCAAGGAAACTACATATTTCCATTATAGATGTTTTCATGGTCCACACATTGATTATCTTATCCTTAGAGGGGTCCACAAATATTATTTACTAGTGATAACATGTCTTAAGAAATATACATAATACATTTAGATCTCACATTTTATATAAATTTTATATATTTTATTACTTTGTAATATATTTAGAACAATATTCAAATAATCTTCCTATTCCCCTTTGATTTTTCATTTATCATAAAATCATTCATAAAAACTACACCAACTTTTTATAGGAAATCTACAATGAATATATACCTTAATTATAGGAAATTTTCTAGTGAATTAGTGAGTCTCAATTGAATCACTATGAAATTATAGTTTCATTACCTCGTTCGAAAGGATGGATTGGGACTATATTTCATCATCACCTTAAATTGGTGATATCTGGACCGACGGTCCACCATAGAGAAATACATGGCCCCAAATAGCTAATCGAACAATTCATATATACATGTTAAGGGATACATATTAATTACCCTAACTTTTGGAGCTGATGATAATCATTGTAGGGACACATTTATCCACCATTCATCTTGATAAAAATGATTGGAACACCCCACGGTGAAGAACTCGGTCATAATTAACCGTTGTCTATATAATATTTTAACTCATTATTCTATTCTACCCACACAATGGTGGCCATTCCATAAGGCATATTCGATATGGAAATCAATCCAGGATTATGTTCTATGGAGAACTCAACCTTTTGGTCAGGATATTGACTTGGAAATTCACCAGATAACACATTATTGTAGTTCCTCACAATGGGAATGTATTTGATCATGATCGTATCCATTGTATCAACCATTTTAAAAAGATATGATTTCTCATAAGGAAATATTATCCAAAAATGAGAGATTAATTCTTTACTAGATTCATCATCTTCCTAACAAAAGTACACAATTGGGAGATGCCTCTATATGTAAAGAGTGATATCCTTATTCTGATCAATGATGTTTTATTTTTATAATTATAGAAAATCCATGCCCAATATAGAATCAAAATCCACTCAAGCATAAAAGATGATATTTTTTGGGATGTTAAGTCCACAAAAATTAAATACATAATAGTATGTACTTTGGATATAATAAATTCCCCATTATCTACTCTAAAAAATAACTCAACCAACATATTATTAGGTCGTGTTTCAATAGATCCACTAAACAAACAAGATATGAAATATTTCATAGATCAGTAATCAAATAGAATATTATATAATATTTATTGGATATCTATCATACCTATCACTACATAATTGGTAGTATACACCACTATAGAATGATATTATATACCCTTCCTTGTTTCCTTGTAGGATTTTTTTGTCGATTGCCTCAAACAAACAATGGCAGAGGGAATTGGATCACAAAATTCTAAATTTCGTTGAATGTTGAAAAACTATAGAACATGTTGAGTGTTAATATAAACATTCACTTATTCTTCCATACTTCTGGTATTCTTCATATCACATTGGTAATAATTATCCTTATTTACCACTCTTCATCATTTGAAGCATCTCCTATTTCCCTGTAGAATGTTCCCAAGATTCTTTTTCCCAAACATTTGAAATGTGGGGTATTATGATTTCATTCCATCATTGGATTTATCTATGGATCCTATGATATTAATCCATATTTAAACCTTTTTATATTATATCCCATTAGACAAATATGAGTCTCAAATCTCCATCACAACCTTAAGAACATAGTTGAAAACATTTTGGAAGATATCAATGTCTCAAATCACCAACAGTTTTTGTAGACCTATCTTTAGATCGCTATATATGTGATCCACATTTCCATCTATGTTCATGAAAAATAAAGAGGTGTATTTGGAAATCCTTGTAAATTATTCCTCGTATTCCCCAATAGACTCATCTTCATTTTTTGGTCAAATAAACACCCTTTCCATATTAAAAAGAAGAGTTCAGGGAAAATATTTATTGAAAAAAATAATGAATTACTCCAAATCAAAAAAGATAGATTTCTAATAAAAATTTCACATCATTTTAGTACATGTGGAATAATAATATTTTATAAATGGAGTTAGACCATTGTTCTATGACAATGTGATCAGATGATCCAATAAATATAAGAGTCCATTGTCACATTAAGCATTTGACCGCAAATTTATCATTCTTAATAGATTTAGGTAATTCCATATGAGTCATGTTATTATTCAAAACATTATCTAGTAGATACAATACCATGATTATGTTTTGATATTTTATTCCAATAATATTGTGTATTTCATTACTTCCATCGTCACTTTTCCTATCACATGGATTATTAGAACATGTTCTCATATTTCCCTAAGTTCACATAGAAATGAAAAAACAATTAGGGGGAATGTATACATAAATAATAAGAATATAAAAATTAATAATTGAACATAAAGTAAAAACTTTAAAATGAAATATATATCCAATCATGTCATTCTCTATGTTTCAATCATGTTTATCCATGGAAATAGAATTATCCCTAGGGTTCCAACTAAAGGTTTTTGTCCTAATATTCAAAAATAACAATATTGTCCTATCATACTAACTATTGAGACACTATACTTTTATAAATATTAATACATGATATTAAACTTAAATAACCATCAAATACAAAATAGGGACAATAAATTTGTATGTAATTGAAATATTCGGTTTGTAATTAGAAATCATGAAAAAAATTAAAAAATATTTTACTTATTTTTCATATTAAGATCCTAACATCATTTGATATATAACATAATTATTAGATAACCTATGGAATAAATGAAAAAAATTTATGATATAATGAGAAGATTAAGTGATGAAACAGAGGAATTAATCTAAACACATTGGTTTGAAGGCAGAAGACGATGACATAAAAATACATGCCACATGAATAAACATATTTTTATCATGACTAGATGAGAATGGGTTCATTTAATCATTGAATAATAGTGATGTGGTAGAAATATATAAAATGAAGAATTCATGAAATAAGGTTAACTACCATGAATATATCACACGGTGGAAAAGGTCCCACAATTGAATTTGGGTTACTACCAATCCCTACATTACATAACATGAGAAGAAAAATTTACAATTCGTTGGAGTGTTATTTGGGTGAACCCATCAGGATATGTTCCATCATATTGGTATATTAATAATAATAATCAAATATAAGGTATAAACATAAGTATTTCCCAGAAAATTGAATTGGTATTGTATTCATGTCACAAAGCAAAAGCAATGGAATATCATAATGGTGTAAATACGAGAATAAATTCAAGTCCTAAAAGATAATTAATAAGGTAATAAATTAATAGATATTGATAAATTATTCCAAACTAAAGTGTAAACATGTAAATATATTTTTTATTAATCTTTATAAATTATCCACTTTGATGCGGTTTAATGGAAAATATAAAATAATATTTTTTAAGAAGAAAAAAGAATAATTGTTTTCATAAAACCAAAAATGTACAAATATAGTTTTACATGATAATTTTTTTTTAAAAAGAGTGGAATCCTAAAATATATTATGTATTTTACATGAAATTGGGTAATAAATTGGGCTGTTCTCTTTAATTGGTCTTACTTATCATGTAGAATATAGAATGAAACCTTATAAAAAATGTATTACCCTATAAAATAAAGAATAATTTAACTACGTATATAATTTTTGAACAAAAATATTTTTATTAGGTGTACATATGAATAATTATGAAATATATTTCGTTATATAGACATAAATCAGAATTTGAATGAAGAAATAGGGGTTTAAAGAGAATCACATACCTTGCATCTGACTAAGTTCTGTACTTGCACATTATGTTGTGGATAATAATATTTTTTCCATTAATATTTTGATTAATAATCTATTATACATATATTTAATTTATTTTTTATTTTTTGGGTTCATTTATGATTATTTATATGAGTTTTTTAATTTATTTTTTTCATTCTTGGAGCATTTGTTTCATGATATTATGATTGGTTCCCTTGAGTTTAATTATGGGCTTTATTGTCCAGTTTAAGAAAAAAACTAGAAGTGGAATGATATTTTATTGATATAATTCAATATTTTCAACTTTTTTGATTTATATTTTTTTTAAAAATGATAACAATACATTCGATAAAATGTTAATGAAAAATGATTTATTTATTTTTGAGGTTTTTGGATCAAAATGAAATTGTTTTTTACTAATTAATATTATTCTTTTATTTTAGTTCCAAAACATGGAACAAGTTATAATATACAACATATAATCTTTTTTAACCATTTAAATATTTTTGTGACCTTCCATGAAGACGGTAATGGAAAATGAAAAATCATCATCCATGAAGGTAGTGAATTGATACATCACATATGATGATTATATTTTTAGAAAAAAAAGTAGAAGATAATTGGATTGATGATGGGTATTCCATAATAAAAATAAAATTACAATATATATATTTTTTAATAGTTAAACTCTATTTCTAATATAGGATTTAAGGGAAGGATATGAAATGAATGAAATTAAAGGAGAAAGATTGAGGATTTTTCCTCATCAATGTCTTCTCCTTGAGAACCTCCTTTAAGAACATGGGTTCATAATTTTGGTGAGACTATAAAGACCATGAAAAGGAGAATATATCGTGAGATGAATTTATTAGTATTGAAACAATATCTAATGATTTTAATATGGTAGGAGAATAAGTGGTGATAGGTGGTATTTATAGCCGATAGAGAGGAGTTTTTATGATAATTTTATTCATTTATTTATTATTTTGGCTCAATACTATTAATTTTGATGATTGATGTGACTACCTATAGTAGATGGTTTTGGATATCATGATCCAATGTTTGATTACCTCATCTATACATCAGTCATGACTCAATAATTCACGAACATATTAAATACTATAAATAACCCTATTTCAGTCTTCAAAAAAATTCAAATATTTTATAATAAAACCAAAAATTCACCCAACCAATTTTTAAGTGGGTAGATTTTATAAATAGGTTCTATTTAAAAAAATAATTTATTAGATATGAGAAATTTAATTTTTATTTAAAATCTCTATTTAATCGAAAAATAGCCATTTTGATATTATAACTGAATTTACAATGCTTTATAAAATGAATTATGGTCCCATAAAATTATATTATAATTACATTTAAAAATATTAATTTATTAATCTACCTGAGAAAAATATTTTTCCTTTTAATTAATTATATTAATTATTAAATTATAAATAAATATTTATAACTTATAAAATAATAACACTTAATTTATTCATTTTAAAACATTAATTTACATATATCATATTATATTTATATCATATTTCGATTTATAAGATTCATGAATTTCAGATTAATTATCATTAGTGATGTTGCAATTTTATTGGTCATATTACTATTCCTAATGGTCATATTTCTATTAAAACTCTCTGGTTATTATTCCATCAGTATAATTTATATAATTTATATAAGTGCAACTTATATCATCTTTAATTTATAATAATAAGTTTTTCTATGTTATATATGTGTTTTATACTATATAGCAATACATTAGGAAGAGAAAATAAATTTATAAGATTCTAGGTCACTACATTTTACCTATTTTTAAATTTTTTACAAAATGTTTTCAAAGGAATCTTATTTTAATTTTTTGAAATGATGATTTTTTGACATTATTTTAACAAATATGAATGAAATATTTTTTTGATGTGTATGACTATAATATAATTATATATCATCATAACTACTGAATAATATGAATGATAGATTAAAATAATACAAAATGTTTTTAAAATAATTTTTTTTCTTAATATTTTAGAAAGTTAAACATTTTTTATGATTGATTTTAATATGAATATTACATTTTTATCAATAACATTTTTATTGATATTTTAATTGTATTTCTATTTTTCAAAATAAAAAACCATTAATTCTAACTTTGATATAATGGGGACATGATCTAGTGATAACATTCTTTTTATATCTATAGATGGTTTATGATTATGTAAAAAAATATTTGGAAATTCATTTCATTTCGATGGTTAACAATATAATGAAATGATCTTTAATCCCATTTCATTTTAATGTGTTATTATATGATGATGGTTTTATGATCTCGATGAATATATATATATATATATGATTCTAATCATGTGATAGGTGGGCCTAGAATTATATATCCCTCTAATGCATTGGGTAAAGATTCATATCTCATGTGATAAAAAGGAATAGAATGGGGAGATATCCAAGATCTGTAAGGGAATATATCCACTATGATAGTCTTGAGAGTAAACCTGGACTATAATGGTGGCTTGTGGAATGAACCCAATGCACTATCATAGATTCTGTAGTTAGACTTGACTATCACGGAAATAATTTTTCATTCTTTTGTGTACACAAAAAATATCCTTTGTATTATTCTTATGATAGTCTCTAATGTCTTATATTCTTTGATCTCTTTATTAATCTTGTCTCGTTTCAGGAAATTATTTTTTACATGAAATACTATTATGATCTATGAAACTCATGGTATAGTTTTCATATGAAATTTTCATGTTCTCATACCCATGTGATCATATTATATTGATATCTCCCTTATTCGGCAGTGTTATTCATCTGAGCTCTCCATTTCTAATATTTCCTTTCACAAGATTTTGAATAGTGGTTTTATGTATGAATTTACAATGAAAGGGTTCTAGTTAGGAAGAACATTGTATGATATGATGTAGTTTACATATGAAATTTTTTAGACATATCCAAGATTCCATTCATACTATACCCATATGATTTTGGAATGGATTATTTTTTTATTAATGGATTATTTACCTAATATGGTGTAATATTTATGTATGAAATGTTTTGATATCTAAATGTATCAACTCTCAACCTCCATTATTAATCGAATAAGATGGTAGAAATTGTTTTCCTATCATGTGTAAATTTTCAATGATAAAATGAATCCTTATTTTGATTCAATTGATTCCACAAAAAATGATATTTCTATTTCCATCAATGGATAACATTAAAATGATTTGATGTGAAATTTAATTATTTAGGATATCATATTCACTCATTAAATTATTACACAAAAAATACATATTTTTTTTTGCTTTTATAGGGTATGTAACAACTGAAAAAGCTTACAATTAATGACCTCATATAACTTAGGAGAAATTTGTGTATCCATTCATCCTAGAGATCACATGGATGAATAATGTCTAACATATACTTAGTTTTCATGGGATAAAATTCATTTTTTCTAATGAAGGATGATAATATGAATAAGCATTCTATATTTTAAATAAAAAAACACAAATCAATTGGTTAAACGTAAAATTTGGTAACCAAAATTTAATGAACATAACATTGAATTCGATGAACTAACATTAATAATCGAATCTTTTGACAACAATTTCATTTATGTATCATTCTATGATATATTTAGGGGACACATAAAAAGGAAATTTATTACCATATTATAAGAGGAACATGAATTTTTCATGTCCAAAAACCAATACTCAACAATATTATAGATATTTGGGATCCCTAAATGTAGTTACATGTTCATATTATTAAGAAATTTTAATTTTATTATACCAGAGTACCCATCCATTTAAAGTTTTTCATATAAAATACGCTAATAGAAAATAAATCTATATCCATTGTTTGGATATTCATTTCTCTTATTGACATAAAAATATGGTAATCTTTATATCTATGTTTTCCACCATGGTTTTTAATCATGGCTATTACTAGTGAAATTTAAATCTATTTCCATGGAGTAAAACTATGGAAATAGGTATACACACATTTTCTACAACATGGAAATAATGTAGTAGCCATTGTTTCAATCCATGGCTATTTGTTATGACATGAAAAACCCTTTCCATGGTTATAAACCATGACTATAGGTTTGACCACACCAATTATGAATCCATATTATGTAACAATGGCTATATCTATTTCTCATAATTAAAAAAATCTGAATAAAGTTTCAATTAAATACCTAACGATAATTCACTATATAAACCAATCTAATGTACTAAAATCCCTACCCTACAAGAATAACTCAAAGATTATATCTTAAAAAAGAATAAAAAACAACATTGATACAATATAAATTGAAATAAAATATAATACAATATATATCTCAAGAATTCAAACCTTGTAGATTATAATAGAATACAAAACCTACAATATAAACATTTATTAATCAAAGTACACTATATATCAAAATAATTCAAACTCTCTCTCAATTTAAAAATTTAGAAATTAAAATTTCAATATCAATATCAGCATAATGAAAAAACTATATTATAAAATTCTATGTATAAAAAAAACAAAAATTTACAAATAAAATATATGTGAAAATCAATATCACCCAAAAAATCATTTACCTCATTATATTATACTGAAACCCCAACATCATCATCGTTATGGGAATCTACATCCTTATCAGCATATACACCTGAATCTGTGGTAGGAGAAGAAGAATCATCATAATCAAAAGGTAAATAAGTTTTAAAGCATTTAATTAATAAAAACATACCAATTTAATACATTTTCAAGGTTATTAATATATTTAATATAACATAATTTCATTTACATGATCTATTATTGAAAAACATATTTGATGTAAATTATTTTTAAATTAAACTATTATTCCCCCATTCATTAGCTTAGGAAGTTGTATAAAGAAATTTTTCATATGAATTTTTTCTGACATATGTAATCCTAACATGTCTATAATAAAATTAATTAGTAATAGATTTATAATATTTTATCGTAAGGATTAAAAATATATATACATAAAACAAAATATTTATTGATAATATTGAATAGAAAAATATATATATTGAGAACATAGTGTGGGTGTGGATTGTGTTTTGAAATAATTCTTGTTGTAGTTTAATGACAAGATTATATAGCATGGGAACTAACCAATATGTGAAATATTTTGATCACTACTATACAATGGTTCCTCTATTTTGATTTTTGATGATATTCAATACCATTAAGGTATTTTCACATTGAAGGATTCTATGAATTATGGATTTATGTTGTGATGTGTTGAATTCAAGTCAAATTAATTTAAATTATTTTTATAATTGAAGGGTGATGTTTGAAAATTTATTGAATGGATATCTCCTTAATAGGATGGGGTAATCTTGTATATGATGGTGGTATGTCTGAACACTATAGTTTCTCATTTTATCACAATAAATTATGATTAATGATCTATTGAATGAGGAATATGAGAAACAAAAAATATTTTTTTTTCATTTATAAAAATCATAATGAGTCTATTAAATTAAGAACAAAAAAAATCCATATATTCTAAAGGAAAAAATTTCAATAATGATTAATAGTTTATTTTAATTACAAATTGTATTCATAATTGTCAGTATAATCAATGATTATATGTATATATGTTAATGAATTTTTTTAATAGTGTAATTAATGAGTTTAAAAAATTAAATTTATTAATATTATTCAATGTTAAATGAATCATTTTTAATAAGATATCAATAATTATTAAGGGTTCATATAAATATATATATATCAAATTTAATATTAATAACATAGTTTACTTGTTAATGATGTTATATATAATTTGTGAAGTAAATGAACACACTACAAAACTCAGGTGAATACCACACAAGGTTCTATCTAGTTTAGATAACTATACTAATGATCTATAACACTCCAATATTTTAGAATAATGTTCCCATAAAGACATAGTGCTGGTGAAAAATAAAATATACCATAAAAATAATAATAATAATTATTTCAATAAAAAAATATATATGGAAATATGATTAGAAATAAAAATAATACCTAGAAATAATTAAAATATATCATAAAGTCCATTAGATGCCCTTAAATTTCATAAATGAACACAATTAATTATGACTTCTTATTTAAGGCTTAACAGTGGTTAATATATTTTAATCTAAAATTTATATTGATATTAAATTTGTTTTTATGTATAAAATTTATTGTTCATGGAAAAATTTGAAACCAGATGTCTTGTACATGATATAGAACAAAAATTTAAGAATGATTTGTTTGTAAGTCAGTCTAATTAAATAATTTTAAATAATTTGTTACCTGAAAAAAAAATCATTATTTTAGAGGCAAAATTTCATATAAACCACACAACTAATATGTTGAACAAAATACATGATATTTTTACTCTATGATCAATCTCCATTAATTTCACTCATAATATAGAAAGATTAAAAATACAAATAAAATATAAAAATTTGGAGTAACTTTGTGTGATATAAGAATTTAGAATTCTTATTATATAAGCGATATTTTAAAATCATGGACTATTCCGCCGAAAATTTGTATATAAAGGATGATATTAAGTTAATTATATTTCGAAATATTTCTTATATATTATAGGAATTTTTTATGTACATAAATACATTTAATTACATTATCCATTCCAATAGATGAACTCTCAAAAATTATTTTAGTTGTAAAATTTTTAATAGGATGATTATATGAAAGCCCAATATGGATTGAATGATTTAAAACACAATAAAACAAAAAATAAAGCGATATATAATTGAACAAATAATTAAAATTAAACTGACCATGTACAATATACATAATAATAGAAATCAATTAGAATAATTTAAACATGTGTTTAAACATATAATATATTTTTATTTGTAATACCTCTATTTAATGATGATACATATATGTTTGGGACACAAATAAATTCTCATATAATTAATTATGTGTTGGGTAATACCCATTATATCATGATGATTTAGAAAAAAATGATTGATCTCCTTATCTATTCAATACATGGATTTTTATAAAAAATGAAAGGAAAAATATAATGTATAAGATGGATTGATATACCATTAATATTGGTATCATTATGACAAATATAATACAAAAAATTTCATTATGAATATTACATATTGCACAATTTTATTTCTGAGAAGATGAAATAAATAATTCAAATAAAAATATAAATTCATCTCAGTCATGTAATTTGATATTCATTGGGAGTTTAATACAAATTTTCATTACTTGTTATCAGAAATACCAGGTTAAAATTATTTTTAAATGAAAAATTTGGTATCTATGATATATTTTATATTTATATAAGAAATTTAATTGAAATCATAATGGAAATATGAATAAATTGGTTCTTATGCGATGAACTAAAAACTAAAAAGACATGTTATTAAAGATAAAAACAATGTAAAAAATGAAGTGGATGATAAAGTCATTATGAATATGATAAAAGTAACCATAAATATTGAACATAACTAAACCATTATGGTGAAAAATATTGTAAATACACATTTTCAAGATAACCCCTAACATCCTTTACATTATTTATTGGATTCCTATTGTAATAAAAAAAATTACACCACATGTCTTTATATAAATAAGATAAATTATAATAGACTATACGAGATAATCATTGGAATAATTTAAGATATATTATGTATATATCATTCATTTCCCAAAATAATATATATATATATATATATAATGGTTTCATGTTACAATACACATATTAAACATGTATTTTTGGAAAACAAAATCGTAAAAATGAATTTTGATAAATTTTACATATGAAAATTATATTTATAAATGAATAATGACAAATGAATAGTAAATTTCGAGCATATACTTATGATGAAATTAATTTTCAAGAGCAATGATATGTTAACTAATATGCATGATCGATATGAATATTGAAATACTATATATGTGTATAATTGTACTGATTAATTTTTTCAAATGAATAAAATATTTATTCAATAATTCAAAAAAATTGCAAAAAATTTATGTTTATAAAATTGGTGGATCAATCAAATTTGAAATAGTGGATATCAATCAGAAACACTAAAAAAATTTCCTATATTCTCCGGACGTCCCATTATTTTTATGTTAGAATTTTTATTGAATCCCAACACGGGTTCTTGGATGTCATTCCCTAAATTTAATCCGTAAATTTTAGTGGTTTATTATTAATTTCCCTAAATTAATAATGTTGTAACCAATTAATATGACCTGATGCTTGGAATTTATAGTAAAAAAACTGTGATATTTTTTAATAATGGAACATTCAAGGATGTGGTTTTGAATTAGAAGGATGATAAAATCTATCCTAATAGGTTTCATATACATTAATTGTTAGATGGTAGTTGTGATGATTATTTATTTATTTTATTAATGAGTTTCAAAATTAAATATAATTCCCTGTTAGCAGGAAAAAAATCACCAAAATAATGGCTAACCCATGTTTCTCTGCCCCTTCATGATCAAAAAATAACATGAACATAGAATTGAGATTATAGTAGTAGATCATTTAGATATAAATACAATAAAAATATTGTTGAATAAAATTGTTATGCATCAAAAACTTTATTATTCTAAATATATTATATTTAGTTAACATAGTTACATTCATAGTATGTGGTGATATATTAGATTTCGTATCAAAAATTAAATAGGGAAATGGGAATTTAATATTTTAAAAAATCAAGAGAAAAAATTATTTAATCAAGGAATTATGAAGGGAGGGTGGAATAATCGCATAAAATTTAGAGATTTACATAACAACCCTTATTGAAAACCATTTATTTAACTTATTATGTATGATTAATATTTTGAAAAAAAATTATTGTATTTTAATTTTATAAAAGTAGTTACATTTTGTAATTGTATTTTTATCTAGTATAACCAAACAAGTTTAAAACTGGTTATATTATTTGCCACTAATATAATGAGTTTTAATGAAGATGAAAATCTGGTATATTATTCTTTTAATACGAGATCTTGGACTTATATTTTATAAGAATAAATTTTTCAAAATAAATTTTCAATAATAAAACCTGAATAATTAACATAGAATTACTATCATAAGTAATATAAGCTTTATTCATGATGCTTTTTCAAATAAACAATAAATTTAATATATACATAAATATATAGTGAGAAGAATTTTTGAATCATGTCTTGTTGTTATAACTTGTTGAAAATTAACTATATAACATATAACATATCATTAGTGGTATTAAAAATTATAATCCGTTATTTTTCTAAATAACACTTCAACATAAATTTCAATAAGAAGCCTATTAACTATGTTTTAGATCAAAAGTTATTTATATATTAAAAAAATATCTAGAATATATTATTACAAGTAGTTTTCAATAAATTATGTAAAACATAAAGAAGTGTTATATGATTTTTCAAAAAGTATTTTCCAACATAACCTTATCTTCTTTATCCCTACATGGAATTATTGTATTAATAAAATTCAATATATTGATATCCCAAACTATTTTGATCAACTCAAAATAGGAGTTCCTCAAACAAATGCATCAAAAAATCATCATCCTAAAATTATGGAAAATGATTCTATGAAGTTTGAACTTTTTATAAGTGTAATTTTATACAATACATATAAATTTAAGTTCCACCAAATCACAGCATGTCATAAAATAGACTAGTAAGAATATGAGTACAAATAAGGTGAAATATTATATTTATTTTTATATCAAATAATTAATTATTTTAAATTAATTATTTGATATTTCACTATGTATTGTTGATTTTTTTGGGAATGATTATTAAAAAATTTCAAAAAAGAAAATGCATAAAAAATAAAATTTACCTATTACATGTCGTGAAACCTCATTGCACGATGTGTAGTACAATTTCAAAACATGAAAAAATTCATGAAGAAATAAATCCAGAATTAATTAAAACTATCAGAGTAGGATTCATTACATGTCAGGAATCTAAAATACACATCCGTAAATATTTGAAAAACATTCCCTCACTGAAGACAATGCTTAAAAGATGGCACACATAATGAGTCTCAAATACACGACGTGAATGGATTCATATCTCCATATATTTGGTGAGATAGATGTGAGATATATGTACAGTAAAAATATGAAGAGGAATGAACAGATCAGAATTACATGATGTTAATCGCAATTACATATCCTGTAATATTTCTCCTATATATACAACAGCATGGAAGCATATTTGTAGAGTCTCATAGGTTCCTAGAAGTCAATTTTTATTCTTTTAATTTCCCTTTTTCTCCCTTATACTCCCTCCACCCAAAACTCAAAACTTTATAGACCCATTTCATTTCAATGATTTAATACAAGAAATGTGAGTTTTTTTCGAAATCATCTTCATTCAATTATTCATCATCGCCTCTATTCATCATTGTTCCGAGTACAAATCACCAACAATCCAGTGTTGCAATGATTTCCATTCCTATACCAAGTATGTAGTTTATGGATTTGTGAAATTTGAGATCTATATTTCTTGAGTTGAGTTTACTTTTAATCAAATATGGATAATCTAGATAATTTAATGTTCATTAATCATTTAATATTCTCTTCTTTATGCATGTTATGTATGATTTCAATTATTCATTTATCAGTAATCAATCCTACCATGAGAGGATAAACAACATAGGGTAGGGATTGATAGTAGGGTCATTTGATCTTAATTAATCATTAATTCACAACTTGGATACCTTAATGGTTTTTAATAATGAGAAATAATCTCTTTCAATCTAATTCAATTGTACATTCCTCACCACGATACATTTGACTGAAGGTCCTTATCCAAGATAATTATGTTTAGGCTATAAAATGTAGACTAAGACACATTATTCCTTAGATGCTAATATTAATGAATCTAGGTCAACATTATCTCCATATCAATGAATAGTTACCTCTTAGATAAAACAAGTTGATTTGACTATATTAATCTAGTGACTTCTTCTTTCTTTTAAAGATAATCCTTAGTAACCTACCAAGTTATAATTAAGATCATATTTTCTACAAAACCCAAAAAATTGATCATAGTTCCTTCATTATTTCTGATATCAAATCACAATTCCATAGATATTGCTTTCCCAAACCAAATATACTCATGATAGCTCCAACTCTAAAGGTTTCAAAGCCACAGGTTACCATTTCTTGCCATTTAATAATGGGATCGACCTCGGCCTATAACAATACTATGTCTCAATAGAATGTGAAGTTTGGAAAATAGATAAATATAATATTAACATAGCCCTCATAAATTAAAGGATTCATAAAGGAGAATCAAATGTTGGATTCGTTACCGGGTATTTGGGAAGTTCTTCTAATAGACATCCCTTTTGGCAAAGACTTGGGATTGCCTTTCGCTCACCCTATTTCTCTTCTTTTCTTTCAAGAAGTCACTTCATCCCTACACTAGAAAAATAGTACAAGCATTAGGTCCCTTGGCATTGGTCAAGGAGCCATGGAGTCAAATATCAATTGTCTTTATATATCAGGATCCAATGGAACCTCTCTGCATTACTCCAATAAAACATGGCTGACCAGAACAATCTAGCTGGACTCAACCTACCTAACCCTCTATAAATGAACAAGATAATTTAGGTATAGTTCCTGGTGTGACAAGAACAATATATTATGAATTATAGATTCCATCAACCCATGGTGTTGCACAATGCATCACGCATCCTCATATTTAAGACCATACCTTTTATATAAAAACTGGACTCATTCAATTGATATAGAACCTGGGATAGTTCAGTGGAAATCAGTGTGAATATCCTCAAGAGAACACCTCTAACATTCTATAAGAATACAATATCTCTCACTAACAGAGAAGTATCATTACTTTTCATCAAGCTTCATTTATTTCCATTCTATTTGTGAGATATAGACAAGGATTGGATTCAGAGTCAATCATTCAAGTCAATAAAGACATGAGATGATCTAGCCAATATGTTTCAAGACAAATACTTCCCTCCAATCCGGACATGGAAACTACAAAGAAAAACATAAAAAAATTTATATTGAATGATAGTATACATGGTAAGATTATGAAAGAATTAATGATCTAATGGGGTGGTTCATGAACTATGGACTAAACATGTGGATCAATATCCATATATTCTACCACGGTCTCCAACATGCCTCTATCATAGTCGTCGATGCTGAAGCTGATGGTGGACTGATGTTCAAAACACATAATGATGAAAGATGAATTTTAGATGAATTATTTCTCAACTCTAGACTTTGGAAGAGTCATCATGGAACACCATAGCATGGAATCCACATTTTTTATGAGAATTGCAAACTATCATTTCATGTGAAGTGCTCACAATGAAGATAGAATCATTCATGGTACCCGTTACACCACCCCATAATACTCATACAAATGTTATACAATTATGTGAAATGTGTGGTGGCTTATACTTATTCCATTACTATATGGAAGGATTTGAATAAAAACCTCGATATTCTACCTACATCAATTAAAATCCGAACAATCCACCATTCCAACCGAAACAAAAATACTATTAGAAGATGTCATCTCATCAACCATGTCAAAATCATTAGTGGTATTATTAATAGAGAAGTGTTTGAGAATCATTTCATAACCAAGGTATACCAGGTTACCAAGCCATGAAACCTATGTTATAACCTCAAAAACAATAACAACAATAAAATTTTCGTCAGAGATCACATCAGCAGCTTCACCATGCTAAAATGAGTCCTGAGTAGCAAACTAATCCTCTCTATAATATCATAGAGAACCTATGGGATACAATTTTTCAAAAATTATACAAGTGAATGACATAAAATTATATGTTGATGGAGAATCAATTAGTTTTTTTTTCTGCAATTACAATTTTCATATGGGTTAAATCTCAAAGGCTATACCAAATTGATGACTAGTTACTCTACCTGGTAATACAAAGACAACACCAAGGGATGAATATAAGGATGTAGTTCTACAAAGTGAAAAAAATATTTCTAACAAATAGGTGAAATAGTTAACAGAATAACATTTGTACCCTCGAAAAACTCTTTAGTTGAAGTAGAAGAATTTGATAAGACCACCCACGTGATACCCTGAGATGCATCATGATCCACTAACACCCAAATAGCTATGAAACCAAAAGAACCATACTATTTTCTCCACAATCGTAAAACCCACCACTATTTTTTCTAGACAGAGGAAGACATGTTATAAAGGATACATAGTACAAAAAATTGTTGGAGATGTTCATGAAATTCTAAATACACATACCCTTTGTATTAGAAATTTCTCATATTTCAACTTATAATGAATTCTTAATGGAAATACATTTAAATAAAAAAAAATGATAATGGTGTTATCTCACTTTACAAAGAATGATATATTATTTTCCAAAATAAAATACCAACAATATGAGATTCCTTGGAATCTTTTCAACTTTATATTCTATTAGAGGGTTTATATTCGGAAGTGCTATTTGCGATCTCATAGAAAGTATCAACCTCAGGAAAATGAGAATATTTCACAATTTTTGAATTCAATAACTCAAAAATAAATTTAGTAGAACTATAATTGGTAGCCCGATCAATAAATTACCACAGATGAATTATTTAAGATTTTTTAGTCATGGTCAGAAAGATCATCTTTCATACAGTCTTAGTAGTTTTAGACATTGAAGAAGAAGGCGATGTCCCCATTATTTTAGAAGACAATAAATTTCCATAAGAATGGAACTAATAGATGTGAACCAAGGGTGTCTAATATTTTGAGTCATAGAAGAGCATGTACTTCAACCTCATAAAATCTTCTAAATAATATGATAAGGCCACAGATTGAAAATTCAAAACAATTACACATGAAATAAATAAATACATTTCCATAGAGTAATATATTAAGGATCACTCACTGATGAATAAGAAGACTTTTATTTTGTGGAGATTATCATAAATGAACCTGTCACAAGGGAAACATTCCCACATTTCATCCCATCAATCATTTTACCAAGAACACTATAGTTGAAGCCTCTACCTAGAACTTTTATGTATTCGTACATATGAGTTTCAAACAATCTAATAGTAATAATTAACTTTGAAATATCTCAATAATAAGAGTTAAACCAACATTATGCCTCCAAAAGTCACATGTAGTTAATTTCCTAGGGAGTTTCTAACGTTAATGGGGATATTGGTACTATGTGAAAACACATAATTATACTTAAGGAAGATTCAAAACACAAACATCATCCTCAAATACATATCCCCCAACCAATAAAAGATTTTTTTAAGAATAAAGTACTAAAACATATAGATGATAGAATAATCTTTTAAATTTATTATAAGTAGTGGGGGAGCCTACTATAATTTGTTCCTAATAAAGGAGGGATTATAGTAGAAAAAACTAATGAAAACGAAGTGATATCAACAAAAGCTTAACGTATAATTTCCTTTTTCCATTTATGGATCAAATTTTGGATATATTTTCAGGACATGAAATCTTCTGTTTCCTGGACAGATATTATGTATACAATCATATTGAATTATACCCAACCAATTACCCCAAAAAAACATTCATAAGTACATTCATTACTTTCTCGTAGAGGTGCTTGTCATTTGGGATGTGAAATTATCCAACTACATTTCAGTTTTTCTTGATTCCTTGAATCCAAGATACAGCGGATTAATTCTTGTAAATATTCATGGATGATTTCAATAGTTATATAATGTCTTTAAATGTCTACTTATGTAATATGGAGATAGTCTCGGTACGCTATAAAAAAATGCTAGGTTTTGAATTGGAATAAATTTCATTTTATGGTTTAAGGAGTCGTATTCTTCAGACATAAAATTTCAAAATGGGCAATATATTTCGATCAATTAAACATAATGGTCATTAAATATTTACTCTAAATAACAATAGTTAATTGTATAATAATATTTCGTTGACATAATATATTCTACAAGAGATTTCTAAAGGACTCTAAAAATTATTATTGTCCATTGACAAACCAATTGTTAAAGGATGTTAAAGCTTAATTCAAATATAAATGTTCGTAGGAATTCAATACATTGAAGAAAATATTAATAGAATGTAACGCCCCGACCCCAGCTACCCAGATTCGGTGCATTACTTCGTAACATTGGCATGATCACAAAAGATCAAGTCTTGAAAGACCGATTAGTTTAGTAGCCTTGGAAACACTAGATACATTCATAAATCTTACATTACATCTTAAAGTGAAAAACTAATAACAAAGTCTTCATAGTCCACACTCATATCCTCTTCTGACTATCTCTGCAGGTCATTCATAAAATACTTCTTCACATCCTGGAAAATATTAAAACATTGAAAGGGGTGAGCTCAGATGCTCAGTAAGGATAACAATATTGCGGAAGCTTTCATAAATAAACATTAACATTTAAGGAAATGTATAACTAAAACAAAAGCCTTTTTTAAACTTGAACTTCAGCATAATATGGAAAAAATAAAATTAAATAATGCCATTTACTTACTGACATGGATATTCTACTAGTCGAATAATCACATGAAATATCAATAACCACTTTCATAATGAGGGAATGCATAATGCCAGACATTCTGAAACATTTTGTCAAGGCCTTGGCCAAGACGTCTAAAAGGATTAAGGCCTCGGCCAAAACCATAAATCAAATTGGGAAAGGGCCTCAGCCAATTCCACGTCTAGTTGTCTCAGGAGACCTACCGATGCATCGAGGAGCTATAGCGGGCTCCACCCGTCACTTATTAAGTCCAATACATTCCTCATATGAATAGGTTTAAACATATCATAAACCATAACATAATCATATCACATAAAACACGCATAAAGGAAACATAACATTTCCACATTTCAATCACAAGATATCAATACAACACATTGATATAATAAAAACACTTTCAAAACCATTTTCAATACCAAAATAAAAGAAAGTTAAAACATTGTATTTATTTTTCATTAAAAAAATGATGGCTTGTAGAGGAAGCCGAAACTCAAATAATGGTCACGGCGGAGGGGAAGTCGTTGTTGCCGCATAAGTACGGAAAGAAAAACATTCCCTTTTGTCGTTTAGAAAAACGCTTCGTATAAAAAAGATTTCTTTTGAATAAACGTAAAAGTCAAAGGGGTTTATACACCGTATAAAAGAAAGTTGTGTATAAATCCAAATATGCCTCAATGAAAGGAGATTGAGACGAAGTCCTTACAAGATCATTTTTAAAATAAAATAGATCTATTATGTGTATTCACTATAGGTACACATAAAGAAATAAAAAATACAAAATAGGACATAATAATATCATGACATAATTTGAAAGAAAAGATTAACCCAAAGAATGGAAGTTGGGTTAAGAAATTCCCTAACCTCGTGTCTGACTTGACTCAACCGTTCTTTAACCTCCTGAATAATAAACTAGTGTAAATATATACCTTATTAAGAACCATTTTCAATTTCATTATCCTTTTTATATCACTTATTACAATTATATGAACATTATGTATTTTTTAAGCTAATAACGGTCGTTTTGTCGATTTTTGGTACTTGAGTCAACAATAAACTTCTTATAATTACAATTTGTTCATGTGGTAGAATATCCATTATCTCCAGAATTATATTCATGATTTAGATGTCATATATATCATATATATCCAGTATATACATTCATTTATAATATTACGTAACATTTAGAGGTAAGAAATGAAATGCACCGTTCATGGAGATGGTAAGTCGTACGTACGCATGAACGCTACTTTCATTTCTATTTCGTATTTAATGGAATAAAATCATAATGATATAAAGGTAAAATATAGTTCCATTATAATATCATATATAATATCATTTACTCCATCCTTTATACATCCCACATATGGCATTAACGATTCACATCACTTTGAGGGGGCGGTAGTCCGCACTTCCTAAAATGAAATTATCGCGTTTACCCATAATGGAAATCATAAAGTATGCCATAAATGAGAAATACAGAAGAATAAGGAAAACCTAAACATAATATATATATCATATATGAAAATAGTGTCATCAAAATGGCCACCATTATAGGTGTTAAAAGAATTTGAACAATCATCGTTTCGTGAGGCAGTATTTCGCCACCCACAGAAACAGTATGTTCTTTAACCATTAGACGAATGTGTGTGTAAGTTTAAACCAAATCCATATCATAACAACATCCTAGTATATTTTAGATACTGTTGTTGTTACAAAATAAAGGAATGAAAAGATTTTAAGGGGTTGGAGAATCAAAATGAAACAAAACAACATTAGAGAAGACATTACCTTAAAAATAGGGTAGATCTTTTTGATTTGAGCCAAAGGCTTCCTTGGGAAGAATTATGCCCAATGTGAGGCTTCTTGGAGTAAGGGAGGGATGTTGGGAGAGTATTGGGGCAGAGGTTGGCCGAACCAAATGGCTTGAAGGTGTGAATAAGGTGGGAGTGGTGGGGGCCTTTTATAAGTGGAGAGGAGGGGCTCTTTTGGAAAGATTGAAATGTTACATTATTATACAATGAATTTTCGGATTCTAAAGGTCTCAAACTTATATAATTAGTGGATAAGGTGATAAGAGTTCGAAATATCCTCATCCAATAGGCTTTGGATAAGTGTATGCATTGATTTTGCATTACCTTCTCATTTTATTTAAATCGTTAAATAATGAGGTCATCGCTGCATCATAATGATGTCATAAATAATTTAATTTATATAATGTCTAAAAATTATAAAAAAAATACTATGATGTAGGAAATCTTTTTATATTTCTAATGAATATTTATAGTCAAAATTTGTACATGTTTAACCGCACATAATAACTGTTTTAGTAAAACAACTAATGATTGTGTCAATTTAATTTTAACATTAAATAAATATATATTAATGTCATTTTCCAAGTAATGTGGCTCCATGGGGTCCCCAAGTTGACCCATGGGTTGTCTTGGTCGGCCATGACTCATCCAATAGGAGTAGGACATGTTTCATGCTCATCCCATATTATTAAAACATTATTTGTACCTTAAACTACACTAATTACCTCTAATCGCGATTAAGAACTTAAAAGTTACTATTCACCAAAAATTTATTTTAATCTCATTGAACCACATTTTACTTCTTAATGACAACCATTTATGTCGGATTTTTGAAAATCAAATCACTGAAGTGGTAATATTTCATTTAAAAAAAAATCATTTATTTAACTACCACTTAGTGGTTTCACTATTCATCATAAATTGAAGTTTTTCAGAACAAAGCCAAAATTTCACCCTAAGCTATAATTGATATTCCGAATTCAAAAATGATGTCTATTTTACAAAATTCCAAACATATAAGTTTCATTAATTAATTTTATAATTAATTCCCGCTGTCACAACAAATAGCGTGTTTTTAAGAAACAATTTATATCAAAAGATTGGCAATTGTTTATGTCCAATTTCAATGTTAAATTAATTCTAATGACCACCATTGGATAAAATGGTAAAAATATATTCTAATTATACTTTAAACCCACTAAATAGTATAATTTATCACTATAAATTATTTTGATTAAAAAAGTAGTTTTTAAGTATTTTTCACTATTCATAAAAAATTGGAAGTTCTCAGAAAATTACAAGAAATTCAACTTTGGATAATTTCAATATTACGAATACAAAAATGAAGTCCATTTTGAAATATAAAATTTCTATAATTTTAAAAAGTGGTTATTACTATTCATAACGGCTACTTTGATTAGTCGCGGTGTTTTAGAACTCGAAGTTGCGTACAATGCAATCTATTGCATTATTGAATGAGAAGCGTATCGTGGAAGCTCGGGGTGTTACATTCTCCCCTCATTCAATAAATTGCGTCCTCGCAATTAGAATTTTTCTTTGAAAATAAAATTTTGAAAAGAGAAAATACCTTTGAGGAAAACCCCCATCAGAAATATGATTAATAAAATTTAGCCTTAATAAGAGAGAAGGGGAAATGAAAAAGTCACCACCCAATTATGATCTCGATTAGGAGAAAATTGGTGGAAATTAACGAAATATAATTGGAGGGAAAACGTAAATATTTGTAGGGAGTGATTGAGGTCATCAATCACAATCAACTGTCAAATTGAGGGCCTCAAAGCCTTCAATCTATGTTGATTTAAAATATCATCAGTTCAACAAGACATAAGGTATTAGGATAACAAATTTTTTTTTGTTTTAATATCCCTTTACTAAAGTTTAAGAATTAATTTATTCATTGAATAAGAGATAGTTATATATATATATTTATGCTTGACATTTTGAGTTTCAACCTTCAACTTATCTTTCACTCAAAAAGATAATAGAACTCAAAAATATTATACTTAAACTAATTGTATAAGGTTCCAAATGTTAACACATACCATTTAGATTAGTAAAATTATTTTGTATTAACCAGGGACTTCCTGTAGGCTAGTGGTTGGAAATAAAGGCCTGTCGCACTATGATTGTGGGTTCGATTCCTGCAGCTTTGTCTGACGCGACGGGTTATGCCCCACCCTACAAGTTGTCCTTTTCCTAAAACTATAGTATTATAATATTCAAAAATAATCTTCATAAATTTTTAACCTTAAACAATACTATCCAAAGATCAACTTAATCCACTCCAACCTTTATAGTTATCCAAAATACCTCTGTCCAGACTTTCTCTAAAAGGTCTCTTAATTCCAAAATCAATTTATTAGATTCCACAAATAAAGTAAAGTTTCTCTTATTGTCACATACTAAAAATATAAAAACCATACTGAAATCAACAAGTATTGAAGTACAATCCTTATATATATATATCTCATTATTCTAATAACCTGAATATAATCC
This sequence comes from Viscum album, assembly GCA_963277665.1. Taxonomy (NCBI): domain Eukaryota; kingdom Viridiplantae; phylum Streptophyta; class Magnoliopsida; order Santalales; family Viscaceae; genus Viscum; species Viscum album. The sequence goes on along the minus strand of OY728136.1, from coordinate 1,948,627,143 downwards.
ATGAGTCCAAAAGCACCATTACATTAGTTATTCTGCTTCAATTGTAGTAACAGCATAAGATTGTCCTTGATCCCTTGGCCTTTTCTGAGGTATGTTTCCTTGACGCTTAGGACATTCATTTGCATAATGACCCATTTCCCTACAATTGTAGCATTCAACATTGATAGCCTCTTTCTTTCGCTTGCAATCACGAGCCTGGTGACCCTTTTCTCCACATTTATAACAAACTCTCATTCCTTTTAGGCAAGTACCAGGGTGATTCTTCCCACAATTATCACATAATGGAAAATCATTCTTTCACTTTTTCCCTTTATATGTCTCTTGTTCCACCGTTCTCTTCTTCTCTTGCATTACTTTGTTGTCATAAGACTTAGAGAATTCATTTTCCGTCTTGATAGCACATGAGACAATATCTTCGTATGATGAGAGGGATTGTGATACTAAAGCTCTACGGAGAAATGGTTTTAACCCATCAAAGAAACGATCAATCTTACTCCTTGGGTTACATATATAATCGGCAGCATGCCTCGCTAACTTTGTGAAGTTAGCCTCATACTTTGCGACATTATCATCCTCCTTCTGCCTCAGACTCATAAATTGCCCTTCCATATCTGCTCGATGGTCACGAGGAAAGTATTTTTCTATGAAAAGCTCTTTGAACTCCTGCCATTCTATGTTTGTTAATTCATCATCTTCCTTTGTGTTTTGAATTAGTGACCACCACTGATCGGCATCTCTTGTGAGGCGGTAAACTGCCATGACAACCTTCTCCCTTTCACTACTCCCCAAGGCATGGAATATTTTCTCTAAGGAATTTATCCATTGCTCATCTACTATAAGATTTGTACTCCCATTGAAGGTTGGTGGTTGTTGCCTCATGAAACGGTCTATCATTGATCCACCACGTTGCGGATCAGGGTGCTCCATACGAGTAAGGTTATTATTCATAACCTGTGTGAGTTGTCCTAGTACGGTGAGAAGATGATCAGCACCAGTTTTATCACTAGCTCCACCATAATTATCTTGAGCAGGAGGGAAATCCCTACACGGAGTGCGTGCATTGATACAGTTTCCATTCCTTCCACTAGGCGCCATTTCTAAATAATGGCATAAACTAGATTAGTTCATTAATCAAAATACACAATTCCATACTTGTAAAACACTTAACATAAATTGAACTAATTATGGATATAATCCATAATTATAAGAATGTTTTCTTTGAGGAAGTATATACTCATAACCCTTCATAGTGGTTTGTAATGAAAATGAGAATTATCCTAAGCATATCCCCCGGGAGTGTCGTAACCAAGAGTGCATCAAGGCCCATTGTTGTGCCCCAGTTCCCGTTCGAGTCTAGCTCAAAGCGGTGTTTTCGGGTTTCACCCCTAGGAACATCTGTGCCAGAGCCGCCTCTACCTGCTCGTATCCAGACAGGGATGTATTGCTGGGAAAACTCACAAAATCTCTACAATACCAAAATTCTAGGAAGTTCTTCTATACTGATCCTCAAAGATCATCTTAGGTCTACGTGCTCTAATCAGAGTTTATCTAAATCTAGTTTCCAAGGTTTGTACTAAACTTCCTCTGATACCAACTATAACGCCCCGACACCAGCTACCCAGAGTCAGTGCATTACTTCGTAACATTGGCATGATCACAAAAGATCAAGTCTCGAAAGACCGATTAGTTTCGTAGCCTTGGAAACACTAGATACATTCATAAATCTTACATTACATAATAAAGTTAAAAACTAATAACAAAGTCTTCATATTCCACACTCATATCCTCTTCTGACTATCCCTGCAGGTCATTCATAAAATACTTCTTCACATCCTGGAAAATATTAAAACATTAAAAAGGGGTGAGCTCAGACGCTCAGTAAGGATAACAATATTGCGGAAGCTTTCATAAATAAACATTAACATTTAAGGCAATGTATAACGAAAAAAAAGCCTTTTCTAAACTTGAATATCATCATAATATGGAAAAAATAAAATTAAATAATTCCATTTACTTACTCACATGGATATTCTACTAGTCGAATAATCACATGCAATATCAATAACCACTTTCATAATGAGGGAATGCATAATGCCAGACATTCTGAAACATTTTGTCAAGGCCTTGGCCAAGACGTCTAAAATGATTAATTCCTCGGCCAAAACCATAAATCAAATTGGGAAAGGGCCTCTTCCAATTCCACATCTAGTTGTCTCAGGAGACCTACTGATGCATCGAGGAGCTATAGCGGGCTCCACCTGTCATTTATTAAGTCCAATACATTCCTCATATGAATTGGTTTTAACATATCATAAACCATAACATAATCGTATCACATAAAACATGCATAACGGCAACATAAAATTTCCACATTTCAATCACAAGATATCAATACAACACATTGATATAATAAAAACACTTTCAAAACCATTTTCAATACCAAAATAAAAGAAAGTTAAAACATTGTATTTATTTTTCATTAAAAAATTGATGGCTTGCAGAGGAAGCCGAAACTCAAATAATGGTCACGGCAGAGGAGAAGTCGTTGTCGCTGCATAAGTACATAATGAAAAACATTCCCTTTTGTCGTTTATCAAAACGCTTCATATAAAAAAGATTCCTTTTGAATAAACGTAAAAGTCAAAGGGGTTTATACACCGTATAAAAAGAAAGTTGTGTATAAATCCAAATATGCCTCAATGAAAGGAGATTGAGACGAAGTCCTTAAAAGATAATTTTTAAAATAAAATAGATCTATTATGTGTATTCACTATAGGTACACATAAAGAAAGTAAAAATACAAAATAGGACATAATAATATCATGACATAATTTGAAAGTAAAAGATTAACCCAAAGAATGGAAGTTGGGTTAAGAAATTCCCTTACCTCGTGTCTGACTTGACTCCACCGTTCTTTAACCTCCTGAATAATAAACTAGTGTTAATACAAACCTTATTAAGAACCATTTTCAATTTAATTATCCTTTTTATATCACGTATTACAATTATATGAACATTATGTAATTATTTAAGTTAATAACGGTCGTTTTGTCGATTTTTGGTACTTGAGTCAACAATAAACTTCTTATAATTACAAGTTGTTCATGTGGTAGAATATCCATTATCTCCAGAATTATATTCATGATTTATATGTCATATATATCATATATATCCAGTATATACATTCATTTATAATATTACGTAACATTTAGAGGTAAGAAATGAAATGCACCGTTCATGAAGACGGTAATGCCGTACGTACGCATGAACACTACTTTCATTTCTATTTCATATTTAATGGAATGAAATAATAATGATATAAATATATAATATAGTTCCAGTATAATATAATATATAATATCATTTACTCCAACCTTTATGCATCCCACATATGGCATTAACGATTCACATCACTTTGAGGGGGCGGTAGTCCGCACTTCCTAAAATGACATTATCGCGTTTACCCATAATGGAAGTCATAAAGTATGCCATAAATGAGAAATAAAGAAGCATAAGTAAAACATAAACATAATATATATATCATATATGAAAATAGTGTCATCAAAATGGCCACCATTATAGGTGTTAAAAGAATTTGAACAATCATCGTTTCGTGAGGCAGTATTTCGCCACCCACAGAAACAGTATGTTCTTTAACCATTAGACGAATGTGTGTATAAGTGTAAACCAAATACATACCCTAAAAACATCCTAGTATATTTTAGATACTGGTTTTGTTACAAAATAAAGGAATGAAAAGTGTTTAAGGGGTTGGAGAAACAAAATGAAACAAAACAACATTAGAGAAGACATTACCTTAAAAATACGGTAGATCTTTTTGATTTGAGCCAAAGGCTTACTTGGGAATAATTCTTCCCAATGTGAGGCTTCTAGGAGTAAGGGAGGGATGTTGGGAGAGTATTTGGGAAGAGTTTGGCAGAGCCAAATGGCTTTAATGTGTGAATAAGGTGGGAGTGGTGGGGGCCTTTTATAAGTGGAGAGGAGGGGCTCTTTTGGAAAGATTGAAATGTTACATTATTATACAATGCTTTTTCGGGTTCTAACAGTCCCACACTTATCTAATTAGTGGATAAGGTGATAAGGGTTAGAAATATCCTCATACAATAGGCTTTGGACAAGTGTAAGCCTTGGATTTTGCATTATCTTCTCATTTTATTTAAATCGTTAAATAATGAGGTCATCGCTGCATCATAATGATGTCATAATTAATTTAAGTTATTTAATGTCTAAAAATTATAAAAAAAATACTATGATGTAGGAAATCTTTTTATATTTCTAATGAATATTTATAGTCAAAATTTGGACTTGTGTAACCCCACTTAAAAACTGTTTTAGTAAAACAACTCATGTTTGTGTCAATTTAATTTTAACATTAAATAAATATATATTAAAGTCATTTTCCAAGTAAAGTGGCTCCATGGGGTCCACAAGTTGACCCATGGGTTTTCTTGGTCGGCCATGACTCATAAAATAGGATTAGGACAAGTTTCATTCTCATCTCATATTATTAAAACATTATTTGTACCTTTAACTACACTAATTACCTCTAATCGCGATTAAGAACTTAAAAGTTACTATTCACCAAAAATTTATTTTAATCTCATTGAACCACATTTTACTTCTTAATGACAACCATGTATGTCGGATTTTTGAAAATCAAACCACAGAAGTGGTAATATTTCATTTAAACAAAAAATCAGTTATTTAACTACCACTTAGTGGTTTCACTATTCATCAAAAATTGAAGTTTTTCAGAACAAAGCAAAAATTTCACCCTAAGCTATAATTGATATTCAGAATTCAAAAATGATGTCTATTTTACAAAATTACAAACATATAAGTTGCATTAATTAATTTTATAATTAATTCTCGCTGTCACAACAAATAGCGTGTTTTTAAGAAACAATTTATACCAAAAGATTGGCAATTTGTTTATGTCCAATTTCAATGTTAAATTAATTCTAATGACCACCATTGGATAAAATGGTAAAAATATATTCTAATTATACTTTAAAACCACTAAATAGTATAATTTATCACTATAAATTATTTTGATTAAAAAAGTTGTTTTTAAGTATTTTTCACCATTCATAAAAAATTGGAAGTTCTCAGAAAATTACAAGAAATTCATCTTTGGATAATTTCAATATTACGAATACAAAAATGAAGTCCATTTTGAAATATAAAATTTCTATAATTTTAAAAAGTGGTTATTACTATTCATAACAGCTACTTTGATTAGCCGCGGTGTTTTAGAACTCGAAGTTGCGTACAATGCAAGCTATTGCATTATTGAATGAGAAGTGTATCGTGGAAGCTCGGGGTGTTACATAGAAGAAACTATAATTATTTCAGTTAATTGGAAAAAAGAATTTGATGAGATTTGTGATTCTAATGACATTTCAATATCTACTATTTTAAGAAAATGATTTGGTCAAATATTCTTTCATATCTAATATTCCATCCACACATTGAACTAATCTCATGAAAACTACAGAACTACAGAGATATAACTCGTAGATTTTATGTATGATTTTGAAAATATATGTTTTTATTTGGCTATGTCCAAGTGATTGTATACACTAAGCATTTTTTCCTCAGGTTTTTAAGGAATAATAAGTATTCTAATAAAAGGATTATAAGAAAGATCCTTATTCTATATGAATTTTATATTTTCATCAATAATACAAAATGAATGGAAAATTTGATCGTTGATCATCTATCGAGACTTCATCTACCACTCTTCAAGTATTACGATGATACTAACATCGATATCGAATTTCCGGATGAAATATTTTTTAGAAATAACCTAGAACCATAATTTTGTGCTGTTTCTAATTATCACATGATGGGATTTTTACGACAATACATCTTCTATCAACAAACTAGAATATTAAAATCCAAATTGAAACATTACTACTATGATAAACCATTCATATTCAAGCATTGCATTGATGGATTTTTTGGAAATTTCATTCCTGATAATTAATACCCAAATGTGTAGTATCGATATAATGATGTAGATGAAGAAATACCATAGGGGGATGAATTTTAATTTTTTAAAAAATCATTTTTATCTTTAAGGAAAAATATGTTTAACAATGTTAAATAATGTAAATTCACAAGACCACTTTTAGTTATGTAAAAAAAACATGCTAGGTTTTGGAAATATGATTTTGGAAAAGAAACATAAAGAAATATTACATGGAAAATATTCCACCATAAATCATATTGAATATTACTTATCAGAGTATATAAAAATAATAATAAATTATAAGAAGATTAATCTTAATTCTTTTATCAAAATACAGTGGAAATAAACATGGAACAAAACAAGTTACAGTTATGAAATCCTTTGACCCAAAGAGTACGGTATCCAAAAAACATGGATAAAGTTCCTTCAATTTTTTACATTCAATAAATATTGTCTTATGCACAACAGGGTTCTCCCTAGATTAGAATATAAGAATATATCATGCTATCCCTGCTTGAATTTGATCATTAATATAAGGCCCTAGCCTTAAACCTTACTTAATCTTGAGTTATTATACGATTACACAATGAGGATCTTTTCAAGTTTAGAGTTTTAGAGAATTAGAAAATGAAACATGCATTACATTCCACATTTAAACAAAGTGGTTACATAAATGACAGTATTCATTCTTCCCATCAACGGAAACATAATGAAAATAAAACATGGATTCTTTCTTGACACATCCTTGACACTATCATCACATCTTGTACCTTTCCCTTGACCTGTGAAAAACATTTCAGAAACTTGGGATGAGCATAAAAAGCTCAGTAATGGTTATAAAATTGTGGAAAGGAAACATGAGTTCATATATACATAAGAATGAAATCATACATTACCCATAAAACATAGGCACATTAACATAAATAATAAAACCATGAATAAATCAATGAAATCATAAGACATAAAGGTAACTTGAGGCATTCATAACATTCTTATGTAGGAAGTAACCCTATTGGTTACATTTGGAATACCCATCACAGTATATTCCCTAAATCTCTTCGGATAAACCTTAACGTTTCACTCCTTCACGTTACCCAATGCATTGGAGAGATATATCGGGATCACACGCCCTTAGTATATCACGGAACCACCCGTCTTCATAATAATTCCCAAGAACCTCAACATAATGGTATCACATAAAACGTGCATAAAGGAAAGATAACATTTCCACCATTCAATCACAAGATATCAATACAACACATTGATATAAAAACATTATGAAAACCATTTCCAATACCAAAATAATGAAAATTAAAACACGGTATTTATTATTATTTTATAAAGCTATGGCTTCTAGAGGAAGCTGAAACTCAAATAATGGTTACGACGGCAGAGAAGTCATTGTCGCCACATAAGTATGACAAAAACATTCCCTTTTGACATTTAGTAAAAAAATTCGTATAAAAAGATTCCATTTGGATAAATGTAAAAGTAAAAGGGGTTTATACACCGTATAAGTGAAGGTTGTGTATAAAACAAAATATGCCTCAATGAAAGGAGATTGAGACGAAGTCCCATACGAAGGCGGTATCCTTGGAATAAGGATAAATTAGTTACATAACTATGTGTGACAAACGAATACATGAAATATAAGTGGGTATTAAGTGTAAAACAATCAGAGGACATTCAAACATAATCATATAACGACATATTCAAGGTGTACAAGTTTATCCTGAAGAATCAAAATTGGGTTAAGAAGTTCCCTTGCAATAATTAGACAGCCTAACGACGTCACATCAAAATTCAGAAAAAGAGTTGATGAGAGATAAAAAGGCTATCTCATCACTTGGACATAAAATTCACATCAATATGGATATTGAAGAACATATCCCAAATAATATTATGTTTATTAAAAGACATAACAAAATAAGTCTTTTAAAAAGAGGAGGGTGAAAGGTTCCCTTACCGACATGGGTATCCTTCGAAACATACGCCCCGTGAATGAAGGAAAATAAAACATTGATGTAAATACTCATAAATGAAAGTATATTACACAATGAGTAAAATAATAGGCAGTACTTACACCACTGAATATAAATTCTGGCAAATGTAGCATAAATCTCACGGGAATAAAAGTGAGATGAAAAATCCCTTACGAAACCATGGCAGCCTAACGGCGCCACATAAAACATACAAAAAATGGATTGATGAGATCAAATATGGTATCTCATCATATTAACATAATTTTTATAGAAAGAGTAATATAAAAGAACATCCCCCAACATTACAAAGAGAAGCTTAAAAGAAGTTCCATAATGGAGAGTACTTAAAAAAAGCATAGATCTCTTATGAAAATTCGGAAGCCTAATGGCGCCACTCAAAACATCCAAAATGTATTGATGAGAGAGAATATGGTCTCACATCATATGAACATAAAAATTACAGTAATATTAATATAAAATAACATTCCGATAACAAAGAATATGAGATTTAAAAGGAATGACATAAAAGAGCGTACTTCAAAATAGAGGAGTTGGATCCCTTACCTCAAGTCCAACTTGTCTTGTTCGTTTCTTTATATTCCTGAATATTAAACTTTGGTCAATTAATAATTGCCTAAGTACCTCCTTTAGAGATTATTATTCAGTTCATATCACATATTATAATGTTATAATATTTGTTTAATAATGTTAGTTCATATCAGACGTTTTTGCCGATGTTTGGTACATGAGTCAAAAATGAACTTGTTTGAAAAAAGATTGCCCATGTAGTTATAAGTAAATAATTTACAGAATAGTATTAATGATTAAAATATCATATATATCCAATAAATATTCATGACATACTATTCCATATAATTTGGAGATAAAAATCGAAAAGCACCGTTCATGGAGACGGTAGGCCGTACGTACGCATGAACGCCACTTTCATTTTTTTGTCGTATTAATGGAATTGAAACAAAATGAGAGAGATATATATATGTTATAATTCCATAATTATATCCATAACTTTGATTTAATATGTTACATATATATCTATTATATATATGAACTTATAATATTACAGAACATTTTGAGATAAGAAATGAAATGTACCGTTCATGGAGACGGTAAGCCGTACGTAAGAATGAACGCTACTTCCATTTCTATTCCATATTTAATAGAATTAAAACATAATGATACATAGTAGTATTTTAATTCCAGTACGGTATCATATAATATATAATTAAATATATCCTTTATATGTACCACATATGGTATTAACGAATCAAATCACTTTGAGGGGGCGGTAGTCCACACTTCCTTAAATGAAGATATCGCGTTTATCCATAATGGGAACCATAAAGGTATGCCCAAAATGAAAAATAAATAAGAATAAGAAAAACTTAAAAATATTATATATCATATATAAGTATAGTTTCATCTTAATGTCCACCTTTGAAGGTGTTAGAAGAATGTTGAACAATCATCGTTTCGGGAGGCAGAAATTTGCCATCCATAGAAATAGTATGTTCTTTAACCATTAGATGTAGGTGTGTGAATGTGTAGCTCGATTACTTCTTATAAAAACATCCTAGTATATTTATGATACTGGAGTTGTTACAAAAGAAATGATTAAAAAGAGTTTAGGGGGTTGGAGAAACAAAATAAAACAAAAGGACTCAAGTGAATACATTACCTTAAAATCGGGTAACTCCCTTTGGTTTGAGCTCAAAGGCTTCCTTGGGAAGACTTCTGCCAAAAGTGAGGCTTCAAGGAGTAATAGAGGGAAGTGGAGTGACAAAATGGGCCGAGGTTGGCCGAGCCAAAGGCTTTGGGAGTGTGGTTAAGGAGGTAGAGGTTGGGTCTTTTATAAGAGGAGAAGAGGGGCACTCTTGGTAAGTAAGCAAAATTTTACTTTATTTGAAAATGGTATTCAGATTTAATAGGTCCCACATTGATTTTTTTCAAGGATAAGGTGATAAGGGTTAGAAATCCACTCATCCAATAGGTTTTGGACATGTGTAGGTCTTAGATTTTACATTATCTTTCCATTTTATTTAAATCGTTAAATAATGCGGTCATCGCTGCAGCATCATGATGTCATATATAATTTAATTTATTTAATGTCTAAAAATTATAAAACAAATACTATGATGTATGAAATATTTTTATATTTACAATCAATATTTATAGTCAAAATCGGATTTGTATAACCCCATGTAAAAATTGTTTTATTAAAACTTTTCATGTTTGTCTCATTTTTACTTTAACTTTAAATAAAATGATATTAATGTCATTTTCCAACCAAAGTGGCTTCATGGGGCCCCCAAGTTGACCCATGGGTTGTATTAATCGGCCATGACACGTCAAATGAGGTTAGGACATGTTTCATGTTCATTTCATATTATTAAAACTTTATTTTTACCTTAAACTACACTAATTACCTCTAATCGTGATTAAAAACATAATAAGTTACTATTCACCAAAAAATAATTTTTTTCCCATTGAACCACATTTTACATATTAATGACAACCATGTATGTCTGATTTTTGAAATTCAAAACACAAAGTTGACCAAATTTCATTTAAATGGAAAAATCAGTTTTTATAAGTACCACATAGTGGTTTCACTATTCATCAAAAATTGAAGTTTTTCAGAAAAATCCCAAAATATCACCCTAAGCAACATTTGATATTACGAATTCAAAAAATATGTCTATTTTACAAAATTCAAAACATATAAGTCACATTAATTAATTTAATAATTAATTCCCGCTGTCAGAGCAAATAGCGTGTTTTTATGAAACAATAAGTATCAAAAGATTGACACTAGTTTAAGTCTGTTTTTAAAGTGAAATTAATTCCAACGTCCACTGTTGGATTTAATGGTAAAAATATATTCTATTTTCACTTTAAACCCAATTCAAAATATAATCTAACAATATAAATAAATTATATTAAAAATATGTTTTGAATTAAAATACAACATTTTACACTATTCATTAAAAAAATGAACTTTATCAGAAAGATACCAAAAATTTACACAAAGTAAATTCTGATGTCCCAATTCTTAAGAAGAGTTTTATTTGGTCCAAAAGGATGTATAAGATTGAAAAAAACTATATTTAATGAGGGTTCTCCATCAAAAGGCGATAAGTGAACCTTTATTGAAAACTAGGGCATATACGCCTAAAATTGAATTCTTTCCGTATTTTATGCCATTATCTTTTATTGGATAAATTAAAAAACATTTAAAAACATATATAATCATATTTTAGTTATTTCTATACATTCCCGCCAATACAACGACTACATGTTAACTACCATTTAAAATATTATTAATTTATTAATAGAGTGCAACGTAAGATTCCCAAGAAACTCGTTGTTGCGTGTTGGGTACGCCATCGAGCATAGCGTCCCCTTTAAAGTCATATTAATATATTATTCACAAATATAGATAAATATAAAAATGTTGTATTCTTTATTTACCTGGGGTGTTACATCCTTCCCCCATTTTGGGAATTGCTTCCTCGCTATTTTTAAAATTGATCTTCGAAACATCTTTGAAAGTCCCACATCGGAACAAGAGTCGGTAAAACAATCACTTTAAAATAAAGGAAGATAAGTAAAAAGGTCACCTGAGTTAACCCATACTAGGATTACATGTAGAAAAATATGGACATGGAGGATAAAAAAAAGGGTCATGTTCTGATGGAGAGTGATAGAAAACATGTTTAGGAGAAACTTAACCACAAGAAAATCACAAACTTGTGATGGGTTAAACGGTATTCGATTCCCCAGTAGGAAAAGTTAATAGTCAACATTTATGATTTAAGTTACTTTTTATTGAGGAATTTATTCATAAGGAAACATAATCACTTATCATGTTGACTTTCAACTTTTACTAGATTTCTTAATTAAACTCATATTTTTTTTCCAAAATACGAGTATTTAGAGAGACTTGTTCGCATTAAGAGTACTATAATCAACTTCTAGAGAATCACCTAATCCACAAAAGATAACTATATAATTCCCATTTCTTTATACATTAACCAAAACCAAAACCAAAAATGGTTAGTACAAGATTAGAAAATCCAGAAAAGGATAACCCTTTATAAAAAGAAAATCTATTCTTAATCTCCAAAATTTCTCCAACAAACCCAAAGTTCAACGAGGGCCATTCGATAAAAAATCTGTCCTTAAAATCCTTCAAAGTAAACCAAACTAAATTGAAACCCAAATATTTGAAAGATTTAGTCACATTGTTTTCCAATTTAAATCGTACCATTTATCTCCAAACAACATCAGTTGCTCCAAAAGTCTCGTATTGAAAAGTAATTAACCTAATCAAATATTCTCCATGATAGATTAGTCATTTTCATAAATAACCCAAAATCAACTTACTCTATATAGAAATAGTCAAACTAACCAGGGACTTCACATAGTCCAATGGTAGGCGATAAATACCAGTCGCACTTTGGTTGTAGGTTCGATTCCCGCAGCTTTGTCCGACGCGACGGGTTGTCCAATGGTCTGTGTGTTGTCCTTTTTCCAAAACTATATAATTATCAATTCATTCCCCAAAAAGGTATAAAATCATCAAAAATAACCATAACATAATTTAACCTCAATTTTATCTCATGCCTTTCACTTCAATCATAACATATATTAACCCATAATTACCTCAAAAGTAAAGAACATATAAACCCAAATAATTCTTTATAACTATGTCCACAAAAGAAAAGATAACTATTCCTTGAATAAAATTTTCCAATATTAAACATCATGGTTACACATAATATAAAAATTCTTATAATGTTACCCCATCATCAAAAGAGACTTAATACTCTTAAGAATTTCACCATAACTCTTGAGTCCCTTATATGTTGACATCATACTCATTAAACATTCTTCATGATCCATTAACCATTCCTTTCCAACTTATTCGGAAATACCACATTCCTATAAACAAAATCATGAATCATATCCTAAGATTCCAAAATAGGAAAACAATAGTCATGAAATAATACATACCTTTGATTGGTCATTGTCAGTTTCTTCATCCTCAATCTGAATGGCATTCGGTATTGGTAAAAGAACATTTGTACGCTCTTGGTGACCCCATTCACGAAACTTCTTCATAGAAAATTTGTTTTCATAATGACCATTCACACCAAATTTAGAACACTCAATTGATCCCTAAGAAATAACTTCTTTCCCATTCCTCGAGTCATGTATATGCTTCCTTTTTCCGTGGTAGGTTCTTGTTTTATGACCTTCATTTCCACATCTATAGCATATTTCTGTCCCTTTGAAAAATTTTCCTAGGTGTTTCTTTCCACATCTTTTACACATAGGTTTTTGAACACACTTAACTTTATGATTATTACATGTACTTCCGTAGGGATTTGTTTCTCGCATATATGATGCCTTAGAGAAATCACCAAGGTTTAGGTGGTCAATCATGACTCCAGATAGTTGGTTGAGGATAATCGCAAGAGTTCTTATTACAGCTCCCATATCATTCAGTTGCTTGCTCAAAAAACTGTCACAGTTACCTTCACATCCACTGTTACTCTGGTGCCTGCTAGATCCATCCATTTACTAAAACCAAAATTTTAGTGTGAGTATATCAAAAAAAACATCATGTACTAATGAGGAAGATAAACACAAAGATATACTTACTCATTCACTTTATCTAAAACTAGGACTCTTTCTGAAATCATAACCATTATGGAAATGCCACTTATGCTTAAAGAATACCCTAACCTGTAAAGTTATCTAAACCGACCTTTGATACCAACTATAAGGCCCCAGCCTTAAACCTTACTTAATCTTGAGTTATTACAAGATTACACATTGAGGATCTTTTCAGGTTTAGAGTTTTAGAGAATTAGATCATGAAACATACATTACATTCCACATTTATACTAAGTGGTTACATAAACGACTGTATTTATTCTTCCCATCAACGGAAACATAATGAACATAAAACATGGATTCTTTTTTGACTAATCCTTGACACTATCATCACATCTTGTACCATTCCCTTGACTTGTGAAAAACATTTCAAAAACTTGGGATGAGCATAAAAAAGCTCAGTAACGGTTAAAAAAATGTGGAAAGGAAACATGAGTTCATATATACATAAGAATTAAATCATACTTTACCCATAAAACATAGGCACTTTAAAATAAATCATCAAACCATGAATAAATCATAGAAATCATAAGACATAAAGGTAACTTGAGGCATTCATAATAGTCTTACGTAGGGAGTAACCCTCTTGGTTACGTTTGGAATACCCATCACAGTATATTCCCTATATCTCTTCAGAGAAAACTTAATGTTTCACTCCTTCACGTTACCCAATGAATTGGAGAGCTATATCGGGCTCACCCGACCTTAGTCTATCACAGAACCACCAGTCTTCATAATAATTCCCAACAACCTCAACATAATCGTATCACATTAAACATGCATAAAGGAATCATAACATTTCCACCTTTTAATCACATGATATCAATAAAACACATTGATATAAAAACATTATGAAAACCATTTCCAATACCAAAATAAAGAAAAGTAAAACACAATATTTATTTTTTTATTTTTTTTTAAAATAGGTATGGCTTGTAGAGGAAGCTGAAACTCAAATAATGGTTACGACGACAGAGAAGTCGTTGTCGCCTCATACGTACGACAAAAACATTCCCTTTTGTCGTTTAGTAAAACAGTTCGTATAAAAAGAATACTTTTGGATAAACGTAAAAGTCAAAGGGGTTTATACACCATATAAGTGAAGGTTGTGTATAAAACAAAATATGCCTCAATGAATGGAGATTGAGACGAAGTCCCATACAAAGAAGGTATCCTTGGATTATGGATAAATCAGTTACATAACTATGTGTGAAAAACGAATACATGAAATATAAGTGGGTATTATGTGTAAAACAATCATAGGAAATTCACACATAATCATAGAATGACATATTCAAGCTGTACAAGTTTATCCCGAAGAATCAAAATTGGGTTAAGAAGTTCCTTTGCAATAATTAGACAGCCTAACGACGTCACTTCAAAATTCAGAAAAAGAGTTGATGAGAGATAAAAAGGGTATCGCATCACATGGACATAAAATTCACCTCAATAAGGATATATAAGAACATATCCCAAAATAATATTATTTGAATTTAAAGACATAACAAAATAAGTCTTTTAAAAAGAGGAGGGTGAAAGGTTCCCTTACCGAAATGGGTATCCTTAGAAACATACGCCCCGTAAAAGAAATACAAGACAACATTAATGTAAATACTAATAAATGAAAGTATATTACAAAATGACTACAATAATAGGCAGTACATACACCTCTCAATGGTAATTGTGTCAAATGTAGCATAAATCTCACGGGAATAAAAGTTAGATGAAAAATCCCTTACGGAAACTCAGCAGCCTACCGGCACCACATAAAACTTAAAAAAATGGATTGATGAGATCAAATATGGTATTTCATCATATTAAAATAATGTTTATAGAATGATTAATATAAAAGAACATCCCCTAACATTACAAAGCGATTCTTAAAAGAAGTTCCATAAAGGAGAGTACTTAAAAAAAGCTTAGATCTCTTACGAAAATTCGGCAGCCTAACAGCGCCACTCAAAACATCCAAAATGTATTGATGAGAGATAATAGGGTCTCTCATCATATTAAAATAAAAATTACATTAATATTAATATAAAATAACATTTCGATAACAAGGAAGATGAGCTTTAAAAGGAATGACATAAAAGAGCGTACTTAAAAATAGAGGAGTAGGATCCCTTACCTCAAGTCCAACTTGTCTTGTTCGTTTCTTTATATTCTTGAATAATAAACTTTGGACAATTAATAATTGCATAAGTACCTCCTTTGGAGATTATTATTCAGTTCATATCACATATTATAATGTTATAATATTTTTTTAATAATGTTAGTTCATATCAGACGTTTTTGCCAATGTTTGGTACATGAGTCAAAAATGAACTTGTTTGAAAAAAGATTGCCCATGTAGTTATAAGTAAATAATTTACAGAATAGTATTAATGATTAAAATATCATATATATCCAGTAAATATTAATTTCATACTATTCAATATAATTTGGAGATAAAAATCGAAAATCACCGTTCATGGAGACGGTAGGCCGTACGTACGCATGAACGCTATTTTCATTTTTTTTTGTCGTATTAATGGAATTAAATAAAAATGAGAGAGATATATATATGTTATAATTCCAGAATGATATCCATAACTTTGATTTAATATGTTACATATATATCTATTATATATATGTACTTATAATATTACAGAACATTTTGAGATAAGAAATGAAATGTACCGTTCATGGAGACAGTAAGCCGTACGTACGAATGAACGCTACTTCCATTTCTATTCCATATTTAATAGAATTAAAACATAATGATACATAATAGTATTTTAATTCCAGTATGGTATCATATATAATATCATTAAATATATGATTTATACGTACCGCATATGGTATTAACGAATCAAATCACTTTGAGGGGGCGATAGTCCGCTTTTCCTTAAATGAAGATATCGTGTTTACCAATAATGGAAACCATAACGGTATGCCCAAAATGAAAAATACAAAAGCTTAAAAAAACATAAACATATTATATATCATATATATATATATATTGTCATCTTAATGGCCACCTTTGAAGTTGTTAGAAGTACGTTGAACAATCATCGTTTCGGGAGGCATAAATTCTCCATCCACAGAAACAGTATGTTCTTTAACCATTAGATGTAGGTGTGTGAAAGTGTAGCTCGAATCCTTCTTATAACAACATCCTAGTATATTGATAATACTGGAGTTGTTACAAAAGAAATTAATAAAAAGAGTTTATGGGGTTGGAGAAGCATAATAAAACAAAAGGACTCAAGTGAAGACATGACCTTAAAATCGGGTAACTCCCTTTGGTTTGAGCTCAAAGGCTTCCTTGGGAAGACTTATGCCCAAAGTGAGGCCTCAATGAGTAAGAGAGGGAAGTTTAGAGTCAAAATGGGCAGAGTTTTGCCGAGCCAAAAGCATTGGGTTGTTGGGTAAGGAGGTAGAGGTGGGGGCCTTTTATAAGAGGAGACGAGGGGAACTCTTGGAAAGTAAGCAAATGTTACTTTATTTGAAAATGGTATTCGGATTTAAGAGGTCCAACATTGATGTTTTTAGAGGATAAGGTGATAAGGGTTCTAAATCCACTCATACAATAGGTTTTGTAAATGTGTAGGTCTTAGATGTTATATTATCCTTCCATTTTATTTAAATCGTTAAATAATGAGGTCATCACTGCATCATCATGGTGTCATAAATAATTTTATTTATTTAATGTCTAAAAATTATAAAAAAACTACTATGATGTAGGAAAACTTTTTATCTTTCCAATTAATATTTATAGTCAAAACTATTATTTGTATAACCCCATGTAAAAATTGTTTTAGTATAACATTTCATGTTTGTCTCATTTGTACTTTAACTTTAAATAAAAAGATATTAATGTCATTTTCCTACCAATGTGGCTTCATGGGATCCCCAAGTTGACCCATGGGTTTCCTTGGTCGTCCATGACACATCCAATGAGTTTAGGACATGTGTCAAGTTCATTTCATATTATTAAATCATTTGTTTTACCTTAAACTACACTAATTACCTCTAATCGTGATTAAAAACTTAATAAGTTACTATTCACCAAAAAATTATTTTTATCCCATTTAACCAAATTTTAATTATTAATGACAAAAATGTATGTCAGATTTTTAAAATTGAAAAAACCAAGATGGAAAAATTTCATTTAAATGGAAAAATCATTTTTTATAAGTACCACTTAGTGGTTTCACTATTCATCAAAAATTGAAGTTTTTCAGAAAAATCCAAAAAATTCACCCTAAGCTATATTTGATATTCCAAATTCAAAAATGAAGTCAATTTTAAAAAATTCAAAACATATAAGTCACATTAATTGATTTAATAATTAATTCCCGCTATCAGAGAAAATAGCGTGTTTTTATGAAACAATAATTATCAAAAAATTGACACTAGTTTAAGTCTGTTTTTAAAGTGAAATTAATTCCAATGACCACTATTGGATTTAATGGTAAAAATATATTCTATTTTCACTTTAACCTAATTCAAAAGATAATCTAATCATATAAATAAATTATATTAAATAGAGGTATTGAATTAAAATACAACATTTTACACTATTCATTAAAAAAATGAACATTATCAGAAAGATACCAAAAATTTACACAAAGTAAATTCTGATGTCCCAATTCTTAAGAAGAGTTTTATTTGGTCCAAAATGATGTATAAGAGTGAAAAAAACTATATTTAATGATGGTTCTCCATCAAAAGGCGATAAGTGAACTTTTTGTGAAAACTAGGGAATATACGCCTAAAATTGAATTCTTTCCGTAATTTATGCCTTTATCTTTTATTGGATAAATGTAAAAACATTTAAAAACATATATAATCATATTTTAGTTATTTATATCCATTCCCACCAATACAATAGCTACATGTTAAATAACATTTAAAATAATATTATTTTATTATTAGAGTGCAACGTAAGATTCCCAAGAAACTCGTTGTTGCGTGTTGGGTATGCCATCGAGCATAGTGTCCCCTTTAAAGTGATATTAATATTTTATTCACAAATATGGATAAATATAAAAATGTTATATTCTTTATTTACCTGGGGTGTTACAATTAAAGTTGTCGAAACCTATGTCTTCCTATCCCTGAAAGCCTTAGAACATTAAGTAAGTCTGAACCCTTATATTCATATCACGGGAAGCCCTCATCCGCATTGAAAGATGATCTTAGTCACATGAAAATATCTGAAAAAAATGTTCCTAATCACACAATGAATGATAGACTCACTCTATAAATTACTTCACTGATATAATACCTAGAGAAATAGACCAGTATTGAACTTCTTAAATAAGATCCTATTTATAGGAACTTTTCCAACGGTGGGCTCCCTACTGCTACAGTTATATATTTAATGTAATATCATACGGATCTATAAAACATTCAATTAAACAATGTGAAGTTAGAAATAGATTATACAACATCATTTTATAATAAATGTCTGGAAAACTAAATTTACATAACAAAATCTATGTTACAATGACTATGAAAAAAAAAGTAATTTTTTGTGTGAATTCTGTGGAATTCTGATACTAAATACAAGATAATTTATAGTCTGAATTTCCATGATTTTAGAATCTTAATTTCATAGAATTCAGAGTCTGAATTTCAGAGAATCTAGATTCTAAATTTTCAGGAATTTCGAGTTCAAATTTTATATAATCTGAAGTCTAAATTTCATATAATTTAGAGTCCTAATTTTAGATAATTCCGGGTATTAATTTCAGATATTTCTGAGTTTCAATTTCAACTATTTTTTACTATGAATTTCAGAGAATTCAAATCCTAAATTTCAGAGAATTTGGAATAATAATTTCAAAGAATTCAAAACCTAAATTTTAGAGAATTCAGAGTCTAAATATATTTCATTTTGGAACCATAATTTCAAAGAATTTGCAGTTAAGAAAATATAATAATCTATATCTAAGTATTTATATTATTCCGAGGTTTTAGATTTGAAAAAAAAATTCCTTCGTAAAAAATGAATTAGAATTTTAGCGAGTATAAAATGTACAATGAAATCATAGATAAACATAAAAATTTATTTAGGGAATGATAATTTTCCCTATGAAAATAATACATAGGGAAGAGATAATTGGCCTTATGATATAGTATTTGTGATTTTAAAAACACAAGAGAAATAAAAATTTTATAAGGAAACCTGATTGACCCAAAAATATCACCCTTTTTTGAAAGTACAAACAACCTTATAAAAAAGAATGTGGGGACATAGAATGTTACTTTATGAACATAAAAAAAATCTAATCATTAATTAGTTATAAATCATGATCAATAAAACAAACTCCTCTTAGGTTTTAAAATCCTTAAGGTTCGTATTCTTGTCTTATTTAATGATTTTTTTCTTTTTCTTGCATAAGGAAATATTATTTGAAAAAAATCCAGTTAGATAGACTCCACCTTACTTAGGGAATGATCTTCATTACTTAGTATTCTTTTTATCTTTAATTTCTTCGCATTTGTGATTTTAAAAAATAAATTGTGATAATGGAAAAAATATGGTGCCAGAAATATTAGGACTATAAAAAAACACCTGATGAACAACCAAATTTTTTATTATGATTGGAAAAAGTGGTACAAGAAATGTAATACAAAAATATATTGGATTTATGGAAAAAATTAACCCTGTTTTTTTACTTCAGAATTAGATTGTTGAAAATGGTCTTTATCTTTTTATGCTCCTTATGATCTTCTTAAATACATTTGAGTAGTTCATTGTGATCATCATTTTTCTTCTCGAAAACAATTATCTTTTATTCATGAGCCTTAATAATATCATCTTAAGACTTTAAAAGTTATTATTGCTTATTGAGATTTTCTTCGAACACAAATCTAAGATCTATTTCACTATTTAGATTCAAAGCAATTTATTTAAGTTTATCATTCAGATCCTAGAATTCCTGCTTCCAAATTGATAGTTCTAAATTGATCTTTTCATCAAAACTCGTAGTAATTTTATTTGATCTTAACATCTTTAGTTTCTGAAGAATCATTCACATTATCTTAAAATACATCCATGATTCTTAGCTCTTCAATTATCTTCATGGACCATATAGTAATTTCCATGAACGACCACTTATGGGCACCATTCTCGATGTAGAAAGATTTAAAATCAACCTCATGAATGAACAATTTTTCCATAAGCATGGAAATAGAATATGATTTCTGAATAAAATAATTCTGAATAATCTGTCATCTCGGGTAAATAGTCAGAATCATAGGGAATGTATCAACCAATTTCATTAGGGACTGATCTACAATATAATGTCCCTTAGAATAAGATTTTGAATCATATTCTATTGTTTGTGAGGATTCTCTGTCTAACTGAAAAACCTTTCTTTTAGATGATCCACCATCATCGTTCTTCAACACCTAGTCCTTCTTAGGTGTATCATCTAACACTTGTTTTCCTTTATCATCTCTCAGAATGATCTCAGCAGCTTTTGGAATATCATGTTCACTATCTGATAATTGATTTATCTTATATTCCAAACACTTTTCCTTCTTAGAATATGCCACCAGTTCCCCTATATGAATAAAACCACAGTTGATCTTCTCTTCTTTTAATGGGTTTTTTACTTCTTCCTAAGGTTCATCACATTTTCCCAGGGAAAAATGTTTATAAGAATTGGGTCGGGATATCTGGATTGATATTTTCTCATACGGACTCTTTTCATCCTGATATTCTTATAATTGGTTTATCATATCATTTGTATCATCACATCCTTCCTCTTATTCCCCTTCCCCTTCATCTTCTTATATAATATCATCTACTTCATTAGGTTCTGGAATGACTACTTTCTTTCCAGGAGTTAGTAGAAGTTATTCTTCAAAAATAATTCCACTACATGGATCAACACAGAAGAATTATCAATTTCTTTGAGAATAGATTGAACAATATCATCTTCTGGCATTTTCTTCTTTTTCGTCTTCTCGTTTTCATGCTTCTCAAAATCCTCAATAACCATAATATTTAGTGATTTTTCCTCAGTAATATTCATTAAAATTCTAGTATCTCCTTCATTCCTATTCTTCTTATCTTTTCTCCATTTAGCAACATCATTATTTAGATAGATTTTTTTCTTCACTAATTTTTGGGGTACTGCCTCGGTTTCCTGAACTGCTGGAGTTTTCTCCTTGTCTTCTAGTCCTTTCTATTTTCTGTTTCTCTGAGATTTCTTGGAAGTCTGAGCTACATTAGGTTACTTGGATAATGATTCTATTTCACTTTTAGATAAGTCATAAAACACTATGGACTTGTTTATAAAGCCAACCATTAACTGTTTGACTAAATAATCACTCAATAACCTAACCTAAAAATGTCATGCCTATGAACTGAATGGTATTATGAATGAATGTAGAAAAATGACTATGATCATGTATATAATAACTAGAAACAAAATAATACGAGGTTTCAGAGTCACACTTTTGATATTCGTAATTGTAAGAAAGATATAATTCACCAGATTAATCATCATGCGGTTCACCAGAAAATCCAGAATGTAGATATCACTCTTCATCAATTTATCCTTATCATCTTTTCTTGTAATGTGAAATCACTAAACCCATAATTCTATGATCCTGAGTTTTGTGGATAGATTTATTTTATTTTTTTCTTTTACATATAATTATCTATGGAACTCCATAGCCATATCCTTATCAAAACATCCTGATATATCTGGTAGATTGTGGGAGCAGAATTCAGCTTCCCGTTTATATAAAACTCATATAATACATGCAACCAATCTAAAGGAAATGTACCATGTCTTTCCATAACACTTGAAATAAAACATGTATTTCCCATATTGAAATAACATACTTTAATATTAAATTCTACCAGTAACTCTGGGTAAAACAAATCCTAATGATTTGGTTTGGATACACAAAAAATCTTCCATCCATTCAACTTCATATTACTCGAAATGATAGAATCATGCTTAGTGAAAAACATCAGATCTACTAACCTTTCTCAGTAGATCTGTAATTCCGAAATTTATTTAACCAACATCATTTTCTTCTGCTGATATGATTCTAATGACATTTAGATTTATGAAAAAAAATAAATACAAAACAAACCATATATAGAGAGGTAGAGCTTCGACATACAGGGGCATGGAAATCGATGTGGGACAACCATTAGGGGGTACCTTTATATATGTGTTTCAAGCGACAAATCAACTTCCCAGATTAATCCAATGGTTGAAACAAGGGAACTTTTATGTAACAGTTAAGATGAAAGTCGAAAATACTTTAGGTTGGTTTCGATTTTTTGAGGTTCATAAGGTAAAAATGTGGATTTAAGGATAAGTAAATCTGAAAAATTTTCATAAACCAAGAGGAAAATAATGACAAGTAAATTATGATTATGTCAATTTATATATGGAAACATACCTTACGAATTGCTAGAAAAATTATCATCAATAATGAAAATTCTTCTTGAAGAACCTTAAATTCCAAAAAAAAAATACTTAAGAAGGAAAACATTGGATTCATAATTTTTGGGTTCCAAAAAAAATTGACAATGAATGAAAATTGAGTATGAAAAATGTTGACTAAAAAAATTAGATTACAAAAAATTTTGATTACAAAAAAATTTTAATATGAAAAATTTTCATTTGGAAATATTTTGATTACCAAGAAAATATATAACCCATGGAAAAAAGTTGCATAATGTAAAGAGATAGGTTTAAACAAAAATATAATATAGAATATTACATTATAGTTATCATTAAAAACTTCAATATAATATATTCAAATCTATGAGATGGTATAGATTTTGTAAAAATATCAATTATATTTTCTTTCCTTCTGATAAATTGAAGAATTATATCTCTTTATTGTGTGTGATCCCAATGAAAGTGACTCCTAATATCAATGGTGTTTTTCACAAGAATGATGTGTAAGGTTTTTTCTTATGGAAACAGAACTAGTATTATGACACAATATCTGTGTTTTGGTAAAACTCAAGCCATATTCTGTGAAGTCTGTGTTGCATCCACCACACTTGATCACAACAACATCCTTCTGCTACATATTCAGTTTCAGTAGTGGAAAGTTCTACTGAGTGTTTCATTTTACATGACCAAAAAAATAATGAATCTCCATTGAAATGACATGTTCTAGATGTACATTTTATTTACACTCTAGAACCAAAAATATCCACATCCCAAAAACATTTTAAAACAAAATCATTTCCTTAAGTATAAATGAGTCCTAAATCATTGGTTCACTATAAATAGAAAAAAATCGTTTCGCTGCTTTTCAATTTGAATCCTTAGAAATGGATTTATATCTTTCTCATATGAATATTGAAAACATTAAATATTTATTACTATCTTTCATGTATATTAAACATCATATCATACCTTTAAATGATGTTTGATATACTGGTTTTCTAGCATCATCAAGATCAAGAAAATTTGAGGTATCGATTGGAGTACTTATACTCTTAGTGCAGTTATATCCATATTTTAATGAGGATCATTAAAATAATTATGTTGAGATATATATTATCCTTCTGGTTTTTCATAAATTTTAAAATCTAGGGAAAATATTTACTCACACATCATACTAATTTCAAACTCAAGTTTCATTAGATTTGCAAATTGAATTAGTTAACGAATGATGAGTTGAACCAAACATAATATAATAAACATAAATTTGAACAATAATAACATTTTCCTAATAATTCTTTATAAAATAGTTTGGATAAGCATTTTTCTTAAAATAATTGTTTTGTAGAAAAAATCATGTAAGTATATCATACTGGGCTCTATGAAATTGTTTATGTCCATATATAGATTTGGTACATTTGAATACAAGTTCTGGATGTTTTGGTTCTTCAATACTATGAGGTTGTTCAATAAAAACATCTTCTTTAAAATTAAATTTTTGGAAACCAAAATTTACATCCATTTGAAAAAGACTAAAATTATAGAATGCTGCAAATCAAGAATAATATGATTAGATTCTATTCTAGCTACTGAAGCATAGGTTTTTTCATATTCTATTACTTATTATTGATTATAGCCCCTAACATCTATTAAATATTTAATTCTCAATATGATTCTATTTTTATCATGCTTATTTTTTGAAGACCCATTTTACACCAATAACAGATGTTTACTTTGGTCTTTCAACCAAGGGCCCGACATTTTCCCTTTCAAAATATTTTAACTCATCTTGCAAGTCAATAATCGAATAATCATCCCCTAAAACTTCATCAGTGATTTTCTGTTCTAATTTGTAATGGAATGCTAGATATTCTAATTAATTTCATATGGAACTTTTTGTCTTTACTAGTTGATTTATATCGTCAATGAAAATTAAAAAATGAAATTAAATTCCACAAAACCAAATAATTGAATTAAATTTTTTTGATAAATGGGGAATATATATCATGTTACAATTTTCAAATTCACAAGAAAAGTCCTACATTCTTGTTAGCATTGAATATTTCTTCAAATGGATAGAAGTTGTAGCCACATCACATGACATAAAAAATGTGTTCAAAAATTTCCTAAAAAAATTATGTTCACAAAATTTGGATTTCTTAGATTACTCATTATTGATCAAGTAAAACATTTTAGCAACAAGTAGATTAAATGATTTTTGGAAAAAAATGGAATCATCTATAACATAGGAACTCCCTACCACCCATAAACAATTGGGAAAGATTAATTATTGAATAGTGAGATAAAAAAAATCATGGAAAATACTGTGATCATAAGTTAAAGTGACTGGAATATGAAACTCGATAATGCATTATAGTCACACTGATCTATCTTCAAAACACCCATTGGTACCTCACCATTCTAATTGGTTTATGGGAAGTCATTTCATCTCCCATTTAAACTAGTAAATTGTTCTTACATGATAGTTATGAAATTAAATATGGATTCTCAAACGGCTGGATAATGATGGATTCTAATGATGGATGAATTGGTAGAAATTAGAAATGATTATTTTCAAAATTCTAATGTCTATAAAAGAATGAACTAAAATATAAAATGATCAAATCACTACTCAACATTCATCATTCCAGGAAACAAGTTCCTCTTATTTAATTCCATTTTGAAATTATTCCCTGGGAATCAGAAATCAACATAGTATATCCCATTCAAATTCATTCATGGTTTCCCTATGTTTCCATTAAAAACCCGAGATAGGGAGAATCACCTTTCAGTGTTAATAGTCAAAGGATCAAAAACATTCATGAACCCTTCCATGATTGATGTTTCATTTGTATTAATTTCATCTAAGATGAAATCAAGTCAAGCTCTCGACATTAATTGAATTTTTAAATGGGAGGAAACCCATGGTAGGTCATATTAGATTATATTATATAACAATAGCCTTATAAAGTTGTAGGATAGCCCAAGAGCTCCATGATAGGTTTTGAACAAAAAACTGAGCTACAATATTCAATTACACATTATGTAACCGTTCTGCATGACATTTTCATTTTCAAACCAAAAATTAAACAAACCATAAATACATAATTTCAAACATTTTTTCATGTCATGTAATGGATAATTCCAATTTTTTTTTGAAAAAATGAGTTGTGAAGCCCCCCTCCACCGACAATCCACCTTTCTCTCGTGTAGTTGCATCCACCCTCACTACCCTTGTAACTTCTGACCACTTCACCACTCCAAACCGTCCCTTTACATCTTCCTAAAATCTCCCCCTCATCAATATCCCTCCCCTTATCCCTCTCAGAGGTGACCCCCCCTACACAACTAGCATCCCCTCCTCCAACACTTGTCGAGCGACCCACCTACCATGCTATGTCGGCCACCCAACCCCAACAAACCACATACTCCTTCAAAGATTACACACTAAACCACCCAATTATATACTCCCCTATACCTTACTTATAGTATGGTACAACCATTAACTTTTTATTTTTCATCTTAACATGATGAGAATACCCCATAAAAATGGTCGTGAGGCACCACACCTCACGCACCATCAGCACACCCCACTACTGTCCGTACCAAATCTGTTATTAAAGATGAATAATAGTATAGCTATGATGAATCGCATATTGTCTAAAACTACTATATTCATCAAATTCTATGCATATAAACCTCTAATCGTAATGTTAACCTCAACCATACATGGGAAAAGTCCATGAGAACAATCAAGACCCTTGACATGGCCATTCTTTCCCACCTAAACATCAGTAATGAAATCTTAGAGCTCCTTGACATAATCTATTTATCCTATATTATTGAGGTTCATGGTAAAACATATAGGGATCTATTTATGGTGTCCCTTTCATCATTTTAGGGAATTTTAGAAATCATGTATTTCCATCTAGTTTGCTGACCGTATGAGCTCTCATTTTATGAATTATTCATTGATTTAAGTATTTACATGGAGGAGATCGTTATATAAAAGGTATTTCTGAAACATCATATTTAGAAATTCCAGTCTTATTTGATTAACCTTTCATTGATTATTTTACAAGATTCCAAGCCATTACATGACTTTTGGATCACCAAATCCACCCTGTTTTGTGGCCCAGCACTAGGATACTCCACAGAGTCCTAACCCATGCATGGTTTTTCCCGGTAGTGTCCCATGGGAGTGTGAGCTATGTCTATTCCTTTATTTTGTTAGAAGGAATGGGTGGCATAGCCGCATAATGGCTACTCAGTTGTCATACTACTAACAGAATCAATCAAATTAGATTATATGTACATTGATGGTTGGTTCATTCACCAACCACCTTGCTAGAAGTCTCATAGTTTTTTATGTTGTTCTTCCCCTCACATTTATTGGAACTCTGTAGGCCTTTTATTTTAGGATGTTGAAATCAACGAAACTATTGGGGAGGGATGATGACACTTAGCACTGGGAATGAAGCATGCCTGAGGTGGCCGTTGTTGCACCATATGCACCAGAAGTGGACCAAGCTCCTCCATTGGACCCTACACCTACTCTTCCCACCACTTCACCTTATGTTGCTCTAACCCATATCCCTAGCTCTACCAATACTGAATCCACTATTTATCCCCCACCTATCTGACCCCTCATATCTCTGGTGCTTAATATTATGCATCATGGAAAACAGACAATGGATATCTACCCATATTCCCCTCCCCTTCACTAAGCTTCCAAATTTCACCAACCCTCCAACCCCACTTTTTTCCGCAAACACTCATCCATTATGATTACATAAAATCCCATCCTCTTCGACCACACCCGCACCACCCACATCCCACACTAAACGACACTCAAATATCACGGACCTTGATACACATCATGAGTACCTTGTAGAGCATGCCCAATGGGGAAAGGGGTTGTCCCTTACCACCTTTATTGTGGTGCACCATTTCGATCTTGAATCTGGACTCATAGACCCACTTTTTATAGGAATCTATAAACCACTTACACCAGCCCATCTGTCCGACTGTATCACTCCACCCTCAATATATAATCCACCCGCCCCATTTTCTGCCATGGCCTCCAATCCTACTAGACACCTACCACCACCACCCGATCAATAGTGGCAATTGGAAGAGATTTTGGATTCTATCGACTTACTATAGTTGGCCTCATTAGATTTTTTTACTTTTAATTATAGGGAAGGCTATTTTTTATTTATAGTATATGTATTCATAAATTTTTTACTTCTACACTTATTTATATATATAAGATGAAATTTTTTCCCCACATACATGGTATAATTTTCATATCATTCATATTTTCAGTAGCCATTTCTAGCTTCTCTACTTCATATATGGTAATTGAGGGACTTGAACTGTCATTTATTCTTGTTTAGAGTGTGACTCATCACATTATTGATATCAAATGCTATCTTCATGATCGTTCAGTAGAGACTCATTCTCAACAAAAATAGTCACGATCAAAGATACCCTTCCTTCAACATCTAATTCATGGTCAAAGTTCTCATGAAGTCATAAATTCTATTGAAAAGCCCTATGATCTGGAAGACAATGGCATAAGTAGTTGTACAAACCTAAGGATAAAGTATTTTTATCGACCACTTTTCCAGTTGCATTAATCCATTTTTATGGCTAATAATGATATTTTATATCACCTTATGGGAGGAAACTCATTGTTTATCAATTTTCATGTCTAATTCCTGATTGTAGTTCTTTGGTCTCTTTTTTTCATGTGTCATTTTAGCTGTATTTTATAACCCTTATTACACTTAAATAAAACTGGGTTTCAATTGAATATTATTTCCTAATAATATTTCTTCAGTGATACCTAGGATATTTAAACCTATAAAAACATTCATTGAGATCTTATTAAGGCTATGAAAGAACGAATACAATTTTAAAAAGATTATGTTGATATTTTTTGAGATTATTTTTCCTGATACACACCCTAAATATTCCTCTAATTAATCATATAGTGTTCAGGAATGACCTTATAGTATGTACTTATTCCATGGTGATTATGCCTTCCTACCCTGCTCTTGGTATAATAAATTACTTTACATTGAACAAGTGTGGTGGAGGAATTATGTCATCACATGAAGATTCTACTATAGATGTGTATATTCATCTCATCATACTATTAGGTTGAGATCAATTTATACGTTGTATAATTTCACATCTATTATATCATTTTCAAAATACAATAGAAAAATCAAATTTTATATACGTTGTTTAATAGGAAGTTCAAAAATAACCATTTCTAGACTGATGAATCCCTTGAACAATTATATTCATTTAAGGGATGTATGTGATATATGGCCTAAACATGAATTTTGAAAAATAAAAATGAAAAAGAAAACGGAACATCAAACACCTATTTCACTTAGTTGACATATACATTGATCCAACATGAGCTATTAGGACCACAACCTTTGTTTGTTATGGAAAATATAATTTACTACAATTTTCATGACATTAATTCATTGTACTTAAGAGCCTACTGTATTTTTTGAGAATTTTTTCTTCTATTTGCCTACCTAAACATAGCCTCAGAGAAATTGGAGCCAAATTGGTGATTCCCTCAAGACTAATTTTGTATTTTTCATTACAATTAGTGGATGATATAACCAATGTAATCCTATGGTTAGTAGCATTTTCTCAAGGCATGATAATAAATCTAGATTCGTTTCACCCAAAATTATGTGAGAAAAATAATTATGAGGTAAATTGAAAATTGGAATATAATTCAAGGATTAGTTGAAGGATTATAATTCAATGATTATTAATTATATCAAAGAACTATGATATAGGGAAAGACTGATTTTCTATAGAAGAATTATTCTGTAGGAAGACCTTTTTTACATTCATTTATATTTATTTTTCATAGATATAATGAAGGGTTTTTAAATTAATAATTTCTTTCCAATATGAAATCCATGTGACATAATTGTTTTAGGACAACCACAGTTCAAGTGTGAGAGAATTTGATAATCTAAAATATTATATACATATTGTTGTCATTTGATTAAGTATTTTAAATTATTAATTCGATAATACACTTGATATATGTTAATATTTAAGGAATTATACTTCCAATGTTGCAAATAATAAAATGTATAAACGGAGAAAATACACTAGTACACATCAATAATCCTCATTAAATTATGTGTAGATCAATTTCACATCATGCTACAAGTGGTGAATAATTTCATGATAACGTGTGTCAATGTTGACTTGGTTTCATGAATAATGGGGATATAATTAATGAGATAATTTCCTTCATGTATAGGGATGAATTATGAGATGAACATAAAACAATACTATTTATTGAAATTGAATTTTTTTTTATTATTTAATGATAATTTTGTGTAATTAAAATGATTGATTTACAATAAAACAATGATGATGCATAATTAGTTTTCTGTATATATGGTATATCAAACATTTAAAATATAAATTTTATGTGGATAGGACCTACTGTAATGAATTTTGATACCAACAATTGAAAAAATAACCAAAAAGTAGTTGATTGACTAGTCTCTTTACATAAATATTTTATGTAATGGGGAAATCATATAGTATCATAAAATCAAAACTATGGATATCCTGAAATTATAGGAAAAAATAATGATTTTTTTTCATAATTAATTAAAATAATAATAATTAGATGAATAATATTATCAGTTTTTATAAGAATATTTTTACAATATGAATCGTTAAAAATTGAAATGTAAAAAACAATCTATACTAAATTTTTTCATAAGTTGTTTGTTGTTTTGATACAATATTAGGTCAAACCATATGATATGGTTTTACTGAATTATCATTGGGACACACCCAATCTATAATGTGATTTTTTTGTCTTATTCACATAAGAGTAGAGATCACCAACTCAAATATAAAATTTATTCCAGATAATATAAAATAAAGGTAATGATAAAATTAAAAAGAATAAATGAATTAAAATTTTAATAATATTAATTCCTATCTAAATATATTGTTTTAGAAATAAGTAAAGTCCAATAAAAATTATTTTATGTGATACTTTCTGATTATTTTTTTATAAAAAATTACCATATCTGAGGAAACAATGTTGAGTATATCTAGAATAAGGGAATTTAAAACAAATTAACAGAAATAAAGGTTACTTGAAATTATATTTCATTGTGTCCCTATAATTCCCAAACGTCAAAATTTTAAAAGTTATTTTTAAATTAATCAAAAAGGTACATTGAGGAGGCATAATCTAGATAAAGTATCAAAACATCTAAAATTAGTCCAATTGAATATTAAAATACAAACCCTTTCAAATTTTTATTATTAGGGCCTCAGTTGAGATTTCATTTACAGATTCACCTAAATATCATTGATTAAATTGAAATAATATAAATTAAAATATACAATCTTCTAATTTGTAACACCCAAGTATTTCATAGTACACTATCTCATTTCATTATATCAATAGCATGTGGTACACACAACACCGAGTTCGAGTGCACCATGATTTAAAAAAATAGTTGTTAAAAAAGTGGTTATGAATAGTATTAACCAAATTTTTAATTTTATATATATCCTATAAAATAATATAATTCATCTTTGGTGTTTCATATACATAATATAATAACAAAATAAATTTATCAGATAAAAAGAGTATTTTTCAAAAAAAAAACAATTTTTCCTCCTATTAAAGGAGGAAAATTTTTAAATCCATTATTTACACCATTATAAATTCAATTTTGTCAAATTAAATTCTTCTTTATAAGCGGGATATAAAAATTTAGTTTGGAAAAATTTCTGGTACTTTTCTAATAACTTTCACATTTTGATGAATAGTGAAAAACCAAATTTAAATTGAAAAAAACTTTTTTAATAGAAAAAATTTATAGTGTTAGATTATGAATTTTTGGGGTTTTAAATTATAATTATATTATATTTTTATCATCTAATACAATGTAGTCATTATAATTAATTTTATATTTAAATTTGACATAAACGCATGTTAATCTTTTGATAGTATTTACTTTTTAAAAAACCCACTTTTTGGTTTTGACAACGGTAATTAATTTTAAATTTATAAATTCTATATATATGTTTTTAATTTGTTAAATTAGATAACATTTTTTAAATTAAAATTTCAATATTATCATTGGGTGAATCTTTGGTATTTTTGTGAAAACTTGCAATTTTTTATGAATAATGAAAATCATTACGTTGTTGTATAAAACCAACTTTTATTTAAATAATTATTATTGTTAATTTAAATTTATTTTAAATTAAAAAAATAATACATAAAACCTATATTATTCCAATTTAATTCATTTATTCATTTTATAATAATTTTTTATATATTAAATTTTATTGAACCTTTTAACGTCTTTTACCCACTTCTAGGCCAATTTTCAAATTTTCATGAAATGTAATTTTACCACTTCTGTAAATTGATTTTAAAAAATATAAGAGACATTATTGACATAATTAAGTAAAATATTGTTCAATAAGTTGAAAATAATTTTTTTAATAGTAACTTTGGAATTTTTTTACCACGGTTATAAGTAAATAAGGTGATTAAAAGTAAAAATAATATTATAATTACCCAAACACATGCCCTAATTATATTAGATAAGTTTATATAGACAAAAATCAACCTTAGAAATAATATTTGATACATTTTTTCATCCACATGTATTAGATTAGAAAATTTATTATTATTTTATTTAACGAAGTGTAAAAAGTTTTAAATTCAAATATTTATAACTAAAAAATTTATTAGATAGGGTTAAACATATGATAATTTGGACTGTAAATATTCATTGGAAAGATAAAAAGATTTCCTACATCATGTTATTTTATTTATAATCTTTAGACAATATATATTTAAATTTAAATATGACATAATGATGATACAATAATTACCTTGTTAATGAATGATTAAAATAATTGATATTATAAATAACAAAATAAATGTAAATGTAAACTTTTGATGAATTCCAAAAATTAAATAGGTTAATATGACATTTTAGGGTTTATTTATTATATTTTTTACAATGAAATACAGTTTTTTTACTTTCATAAAAATAAAATACGAAATAGTGTCAAAATTATCATAAATGAGTTTTAAAAAAATTCTATATTATTAAATTATATTATGTTTCAAAAAATTACAGGTTCTAAAAAATGACTTATATAAGGATATATATTTCATCAATTAACATCTTGATGTTCTCTTAGAATTGTATATTATGTATATTAATCATTTAATATAAAAATAACAGAGGACATGGTAAAAGTTATACTATTTAACTAAAAGATAAATCTAAATGATAAGGTTAATATGGTGACCAAAACATGTCTAAAACCCATTGGATTAGAGTTTTCGACCCATTCAGACCTTATCTTAAAAATAAGTCCTTTTGGATCCAATATATACTGAATATTATTTTATAATAATATAATATTTGAAGATTTTCCTAAAGTACCCCTCACCTCTCTTATAAAAGGGTACTTTCTCTTATCTTAATTTCACACCTCTAATGAAATTTGGATCGAAAAAATCCTACTCAAATATCATACAAACTATCCTAAATTTATCCTTGAGGTCTTAATTTTATCCAAAATAAAACATATTGTGCCTTTTTGAACAAATCAAAAGAAATCACCCAAATAAGAGGTAATAATTTCATCACCTCTTTCAATGTTATTTTCTTCTTCCACTTCTTCATTTTTTGTTATTTACAAAATTAAATAATAACTCTAGTACCTTATACATAATGAGATGTTATTTTAAACCAGTATTAATTATTCTATGCATCTTATGAATGAAAAAGTCACCATACATGCGTACGTACGGTTTACCGGATTCACGTCGTGGTGTAGTTTTTTATTAAAAACTACGTTATTTTAATGGATATAATAATGAGTATTATATATTTAAATGATGTATATAACATGGTAATTATATTTTATATATAATATACCATCCAATTGAACACATTTTTACCATCGATAGAATGATTTTTCCGCTC
Source organism: Viscum album (assembly GCA_963277665.1). NCBI lineage: Eukaryota > Viridiplantae > Streptophyta > Magnoliopsida > Santalales > Viscaceae > Viscum > Viscum album. Next base: position 1,948,592,996 of record OY728136.1, on the reverse strand, counting down.
GTGCATACGTACGACATACCGTCTCCACGACGCGATAAGATTCATCTTCAAAGATCACCATTGATGAATCATTATATATATATATATATATATATATTTTATTTATGAGATATATGAAATAATATTTCTACTTTAATAATATATATTTATGTAAATAAATATATATTGTTTACATACTTCTATAAAATACAATAAGAAAACATAAACAATGTTGAAGCGTACACCCATACAACCATCTCCAAGAACAGTGTAACCATTTTATTAATATATCTATTATATTTATTTATATTCTTAATATATATGATATAGATATCATGTTTCAAATTATGGATGTATTTTAATAATAATCAATGTGATATGATCTAGAATAACAAAATAAAAGACGTATGATAAAGAATGTGATTATTACCCAAAATGTTTCATTAAAATTATTATTGAATAGGCAGTATAAATTCATAAATGAATAATATATGATATCATAAATATTATGATAGTTCTGGTAAAGATTAATAACATACAATGGTAATTAATGGGGAGGATAAACGTACCCATGGATAATTGATAGTACTAGGTAAGGGTAAATTACTCAATCTCATTAATTTATGAGATTGTTTATGTGTTAGATTTTAATGGGAAATATTTATTATACATGTACTTGTTTAATAAGAGTTTTAAAAGGATTCTTTGTAAAGGTCTCTTTAACTGAAACATCATTTTAAATGGTTTAAATATTTATTCTTTTGAATCATTCTCTTTAATGTCCATGTTCTCAAACTAGTTTTAATGATTTATTTATATGGATATAAATATTTTATAATGTTAATGATTTTCAATGTTTTATTGTGGAATGGGACAGTTTTATTAAAAAATGTATTGTAAATGTCTTCCCCTCTAAATTTTTTCCCTTTTAAATGATTTAATTAAAAAGGGATATTTCTCTCAAAGTGTTTTAATGATAATTTTCTACTATGTCAACATCCATTACTAGATATTATTCATTAATGAGGTTTATTTATAGTAATACAATGATCTATATTGTGTTGAATAAATTTGGATATGTTTTACTATGGATGTTCTATTTTAATTCCGTTCATGGTTTATGGTTGAATTGTTTACTTTTCGTGTGCTAGTTTTAATACGAATGTATATGTTATAATTCGAACTTTTCAAATGTGGAATGAATTGGACAAAGTATGTGATGTGTTGGGCTCCCTATAGCCCCTCTATTCATTAGTAGGTCTCTTTAGAAAAATTTACGTCTTGGAAGAAGGCCTTGAAGAAAAATTATTTGTATTTTTGGCATGAGGCCTTGACTACGTGGTTATGATGTCCATCATTACGAATTCCTTCGTTATGAAATTAGTTTTTACATGGAATTATATGACTAGTTGAATATCCATTTCTATGTGTATATGGTAATGTTTGATTTTTTTTATCCATGTTATGTTAATGTTTATTTTTAAAAGGATATTCCTTTTATTACACGTGTTTCCTTAAACATTTGTAGCTTCTGCATAATTATTTACCATTACTGAGCATTTGAGTACACCCCTTTACTTATGTTTTATTTTCCCAAGATTACATGAATTATATTATGATTAATATTAAGGATTTCACTGAAGGAATAATGGATTTCTCAAAGGAATATTTATGTTGTTTTTTATGTTATAATGTTTAATGTAACATTCATTTCAGTAATCTAATTTTTGAGACAACTAAAATGATTGTTCCATAAGGAATTGATTCCTTGTAATCAGACCAATGTTGTAAAATAATGCACTGACTCGAAGTAACTGGGGTCTGGCCGTTACAATTTTTATCGAAGGAATTTTAGAAACAACCATAAAAATGTATTTAGATAAAATCTGATTATTAATCATTACCCTAAGATAGACATTTAAGATTAGTATATAAGAACATCATAAAATATTGGTAATATAGAGATTTTTTGTTTTTTAGAATAAATACATCCTTATCTGGATACGAGTAGGTAGAGGCGGCTCTAGTACAGATGTAACTAGGTAAAAAACCTGATGAAATAGCTTTGAGATAGACTAGAACATTAACTGGTGGATTACAATGGGCCTTGATGCACTCTTGGCAATTATACTCCCATGGGGTATGCATAGGATAATTCACATTTTTTTATCAACCATTATGAATAATTTGTGAGTAAATATGTCAGAAAAGAAACCATTTTTGGGATTATGGGACTATATGTGTGAAAATATTCAATTAATGTTTACATTTTTTTAGTTTTTTTAATATACATTATAATATGATCTAACCATGGGTATTTTTTCATTTAGAAATGGCTTGTAGTAGAAGGAATGAGAACTCTAGCAATATGCGTGATCCAAAGAGTATGTGGGATCATATCTTTCATGGTATGAAGCCAAAATTTACAATGGAAATAGCTGCCCACGTATTCTCATCATATAAAGAAATGGTGTCATGTGTTAATAAGATAAGTAAATAATTCATTGAATAATATGTATTTAATGGGAATCCAATGAGGAAGAGGATGCTAGAGAGAAATATGGATTAAGGGAATACATGGAAGAAGAATATTCCCATATGTGATAACTGTGGAAAGAATCACCCGGGGAAGTGTTTGAAGGGAATGAAGGTTTTTTATAATTATAGAGATAAAGGAACCCATGTTTGTGATTGAAAGGATAAGAAAATCGTTTCATATATATAATTTTTCATCTACAAGGAGTTGGGACACTACGGGAATCAATGTCCAAATCATCAGTGTATATCCCAATTGATGCTATTGGATAATAATCATGTTTTGATACTACAGAAGTTGAAGATGAATAATTATTGTTCTTTTATTTTTATTAATTAATTTTTTCATTTGTGTGTTGTATCTACGATGTACAAGATATATAAATTATGGAAATAAATAAGGATTCTATTATAGTATTATTTTATTAAGGAATTGTTATTATATGGTACTAAGAAAACTGATTCAACACCTAGTTATACTTTTTAAAAATATATGGTTGAAGAAAAGATAAAACTTATTATTGTCTGAATGTTGAGGTTGTGATTTTTGGAATAATAAATGGTTGATTTGGATATATTATATTGGATATTCTTGAATACCTTGGAACAAATTAATGGGTTTTTTATTCCTTTATTGTCAGAGTGTTCATATTTTTTGGATATAAAGAATATATCAAGTATTGTATAAGAAATACAGGAGCTTGAATTTAATAAATAAGGCATTTGGTAATATCGTGGGTTACCGTGTTATAACAGAATACATGATGAAGGTACTCACATGTTATTATGTGGAAAGAATAGATCTTAATTATGTTATTCTGACCATCCTAATAAATTTTTTGACTCTGAGTTTCGACACAAGTATTTTGGATAAGTCTAAAGATATGAATGGATTAATATGGAAATTGGAAACTTTTATTTGAGGTTAAAATAGTTATTAATATTATTTATTGATTTTTTTATAAAAATTACAACCCGGATTTTAGGTGACGACATGTCGTGTCCGTTAATACCACGAGACTAGAACTCGGAATAGATGTGTGACAATGGTGCATCACTTACAGCGGGACAATGTGATGTCTTAGTTTTTATAATATATATTTTTTAAATTGTTTGACAGATGAATTTTAAATTCATTATTTTCAAACCCTATATGATTAGGATAAATATAATTGCATATAATTCTATTTTCATTTGGAGTGAAATATGAGTTTGTTGTATAAGTTTGGTAAAAGCTGGAACTCCATGTGGAATGAATTTTTTCACATATTCTATGAAGAAATTAATTCATAAACTTTAGGGAAGGGATATTAAATGTAATTATTTGATATCCTAATACCTTATGGTTTTTTAACTGGTTATATTTAAATCATTATAGATTTATTGCATTGAGGCCCTCAATATCCAATTTATTGTTCATTTTCTTTTGATTGATGACTTCCATCACTCCATATAAATATTTACGTTTTCACTCAAATTATGTATCTCAAATTTCCACTAATGTTTTTCTATTCGAGATCATAAATTTTTGGTGAATTTTTCATATCTCTTTCCCTCTTATTAAGACTAAATTGTATTAACCCTATTTCTGATGTGGATTTTCCACAATGTAATTATCTATTTTTAACAAAAAAATTTTGAAGAAAAATTTAAAATTATGAGGATGAAATTTATTATAGAATTATAGAATGTAACCCCCGAGGATTTCATTGTACACAATGTTATTAAAGTAAATCAATACCCTGCGTTACACACAACACATAGTTTGAGCACACAACAATTTACCAAACTAGTCATTCAAAATGCGGTTATGTATAGTATTATCAAAATTTTGAATTTGATATACATCCGATATAATTTTTACGTTCACCTTTTGTGTTTCATAGACATAATTTAAGGACAAATATTTTTGGTAATTTTATGATAACTTTCAAATTTTTATGAATAGTGAAAAATACAAAATTTTAATTGAAAACAAGTTTTTTAATCAAAATAATGTAGAGTGTTAAATTATGAATTTTAGTGGTATTAATTAATAAAGTGATTTATTATTAATCTTTAAATATAAAGTAGTCCATTATAAGTAATTTCACATTTAAATTGTGTACATAAATCCATGACAATCTTTTGATAGTATTTACTTTTTTAAACCCGTATTCTGGTTTTGACAAAGAAATTAAATTTCAAATTTATTAATTAAACTTATATGTTTTGAATCTAGTATAATAGAATTCATTTTTTAATTAAAAATATCAAAAATAGTGTGGGGTGAATTTTTGGTATTTTTCTGAAAACTTTCAATTTTTTATAAATAGTGAAAACACTGCGTTTTTGTTTAAACCCGACATTTATTTAAATAATTATTATTTTTAAATATATTTAAATGATAAAATCGATACATAATATCTATATTATTATAATTTAACTCATTGGATTAATTATATAATATGTTTTGATATATAAAATTTTATTGAACTTTTTAACGTCTTTTACCCACCTTCTAGAAAAAATTTCAAATTTGCATAACATGTAATTTTAAAGCATATGTGAATTTATTTTCAATATTTTTATAGATATTATTGATATAAGTATGAAATATTTATTTCAATAAGATAAAAATTACTTTTTTTTGTATAGTTTCATTGGAATTTTTACCGCGGTTAAAATAAAATAGGGTGATTAATGTTAAAAATGAAATTAGAATTACCCTAACACATGTACTAATTCTATTGGATCAGTGTATTTTGATAAAAATAAACCATAATAATAAAAAATTATCTTTATTTATCAATGTGGATTATATTAGAACATTTATTATTATTTTATTTAACGAAGAGTTCAATGTGTTAAATTCTAATTTTTATAACTAAAATATTTATAACATAGGGTTAAACATAAGATAATTTTGTTTATAAATATTAATTAAAAAGAAAAAAAATTTAATAAACATAGTAATTTATTTATAATTTTTAGACATTAAATAGTATAATTTATTTATGACACAATAATGATACATTAATTACCTTATATATAATATATTGTAATAGTTGATATTAAAAATATCAAAATAAATATATGCTTAGGATTTTTGTGAATTCCAAGAATTTTTTAGTTTAATATGACATGTTATATTTTATTTAATGTATTTTTTACAATACAATGTATTTTTTTTTACATTCACAAAAACTAAATACTAAATAGTGTCAAAATTTAAATAAATGTGTTTTTAAAACAAATTCTATATTATTAAATAATATAATATTTCCAAAAACATATGTTTCAGAAAAATGTCATATAAAATGTTTTATATTTCGTTAATAAACAACATTATTTTCTCTTGTCATTTTATATTAGGTTTATTAATCATGTTATATAAATATACAAGAAGTCATGGTAAAAGATAAAATATTTAACTAAAAGTTAAATCTATAAGATAAGGTTAATATGATGACATAAACTTGTCTAAATCCTATTGATAAATATTTTTCTACCCATCCTCAAATAATCCTAAAATTAAATTCATTTGGATCCATTAGAAACCAAAAACGAATATATAATAAAATAATATTCCATGCTTTTCATAAAGTGCCCCTCACCTCTCTTATGAAAGGGTACTTCCCCTTCACAAAATTATACAACTCCAAATCCATTTGGATCATCCAAAACCTTCTCAAATATCTTCCAAACATTCCTCACATCAACCTAAAAGTCATACATTGATCAGAAAGCCAACCTATGGAGACCTTTTTATCAAATCAAAAGGAAGAACCCGAAGAAGAGGTATAATTTCATCCCATCTTTCAATATTCATTTCTTCTTATACTTCCAAATTTTTTTATTTCAATACTAAAATAATAAATCCAGTAACCTATATAGACTGAGATGTTATTATATATTTTATAAAACCATATTCATTATTCTATCAATCCAATTAATGACAAATTCACCATACATGCATATGCATGACTTACCGTCTCCACGTTGTGTTGTAGATTTTTATTCAACTCTATATTATTTTAATGGGTATAATAATTAGTAAAATTTATTAAAATAATGAATATAACATGGTAATTATTTTTTATATTTAATATTTCATCTAATTAAAAACTATTTTACCATCGATAAATGATATTACCGCTCGTGTGTACGTATGAATTTCCGTCTCCACGACTCGATGAGATCCATCTTCGACGATCACCATTTAAATATATATATATATATATATATATATTAATTTTGAGATATATTAAATAATATTGATACATTAATAATATATATTATTGTAGATAAATATAATTTCTTTACTTACATCCGTACTATAAGATAAGAAAAGAGAAACAAAATTCAAGCGTACGTACAGACTACAGTCTCCAGGAAAAGTGTTTCCATTTCATAAATATAACTATTATAAATATCTATATTCTTAATTTATATGATATATAAATCATGATTTACAATATAGAAGTATTTTAATCATAATCTAATGGATACGATCATGAATTAAAAGTTAAAATATGTACGATAAAGAAAGTGAATATTACCTGACATGTTACATTAAAATTATTATTAAATGGGTTGTATAAAGTCATAAATGAAACATATATGATAACATAAATCTTAATATGGTTCTGTTATAATTTAATAACATAATATGGTCATTATATAAAATGCTAAATTTAATCTCGACTAAAGGATCGTACAAGGTAAGGGTTAGTTCGTCAATCTCATTATTATCTGAGATTTTTTATATGTTAATTTTTACTCGGACATATATAAAATCTATTTTAATTTTTCATCAATAATATTTAAAAAGGATTCCTTTTATGGGACTCTTCAACTAATACATCATTTTAAATGGATTAAATATTTATTCTTCTAAATCATCTCACTAATGTCCATGTTTTCAGAATTGTTTTAAGGATTTATTTATATGAACATGAATACTTTAAATTGATAATTAAATTAAATATTTTCAATTTTATGTGAGAAATTTTGATTCAAAAGTGTCTTTTAAATGTATTCCTTTATAAATTTTTGGAATTATAATCAATTTAATAAAAAATGATATTTATCTCTAAGAGTTTTACTGATCATTTAAACTATTTCAACATCATTTACTATATATTATTCATGATTGAGGAATTTTTATTATAATGAAATATTTATGTTGTATAAAATGAATTAGGATGTGTTTTGAAATGGATGTGTTGTTTTCATACCATTCATGGTTTATGGATTAAGTATTGACATTTTATATTCTAGTTTTAATACGATTTTTTATGTTATTTTTTCAAACGTGTCATATAAGTACTAACTTTGTCATACTATGTAATGGGTGGGGCCCTCTATAGACCCTCTATGCATAGGTTGGTCTCGTGAGACAAATTAGTGTCTTGGAAGAAGTCCTTGACAAAATTTTAATTTGAATTATTGGCATGAGGCCTTGACTATATGGTTATGATGTCCTTCATTATGCATTCCCTCGTAATGAATTCAATTATTATATGTGGTTATTCATCTATTAGAATATCCATGATCATGTTTATATGGTAATGTATGGTTTATGTTTTTCCACATTATTATCATGTATATATTTAAATGGATTTTGTTTTTATTATACATCGTGCCTTAAATGTTTATAGCTTATGCTAAGTTATTTACCCTTACATAGCATATGTGCTCACCCCTTTCTTATGTTTTATTATCCTATAATTCCAAAAAATGTATTGTCATTAATATGTAGGATAATACTATGGGAAAAATGGATTTATAAAAGTATTTTTTATGTTTTTTTCATTGTTGAAATTGTAATGTAATAGTCATGTCTATAATTTATTTTTTGAGACTGCTTAATTGATCGGTCAATCAGGACATGATTACTTGTATTCATTCCAATGTATTAAAATAATCTACCGACTCCACGTAAATGGGGTTGGGGCGTTACATAATTGTCCTTGAATAGTAAATGAATATTAATAAAATAATAATAGTTTCATTGTTTCCCAAATTGTATTGTCAATAAAATAATTTTAATTATTTATATCAACCATAAAACGACAAAAATATTCATATATACACCTTATAATTAAGACATATTCTTGATATGAATGAACCGATCAAAAATTAGAAGGAAATAAAATATTCATTATGATCAAAAGTTCTCAATTTAATATAGAAATTGAAAATTTTAAGACCCTTTAATCTCATCTAGTAACTTCTATTGGATATTTTTTATGAAATCCATCCATGAAAAATGACTGGAATATAAATATAACATAATCATAAAAAATTATTCGATGAATTCATAAATAATTATAAATAAAAAATTATTAATTATAATAATGTGAGAAACATATTATAGGATAAAAAATTTACAAAACATCATTCAAAATTATTCAAATATAAAAAACTATTTGTGTTTATATTTGATCCAAATAAACCCATTTATAATTATAAATTATGCTGAGAAGATAGAATCACATTATTCATTTCAACCCATAAAAAGGTTTTGATAAATTATGGTAAATTTTTTTATAGTAGAATACAGTTCAGGTTTTAATGATTGATGGTTGGATCTTGAAGTTCCCACTTGTAGAATGTCTCAGTTGTAGTACTCATGTGTGGCCCACTCAGAGAAGAAAATGGGTTTGTAAAATGCACTGAATAAATTAGAAACATGTATATAAGGGGATACATGATGAGTGGAATGTGTGAAAATTGTATGAGAGGGATCATGCTGGTTATGGATGAAACATTAATTGAGATACTAGGCCGGATTCACTGAGGGATAATGAGTACATGAAAAAGGGGACGGAGGAATGGATGATTATGTGATGAATGAAATGAGTGGGATTGCACAAAAAATGGAGGACTTGTATATGGAGAAACCAAATAGGATATTCTATGGGAGATGGGATCATTCAAGTCACTATAATCAAGGGAGACGAGTTTTGAGAGAGGTATAGTGCATGTGGGTGAGTGTGAGAAGAAATCCATAAGTGAGTTGGAAAATATTTAGATCCCTAAATCCAATAGCAGCTTTTCCCATGGGTATATGTAATCTAATGCCACAATCTACTTTACGTATGTCAATATGTCCATGGTTGTAGGCTATTTTTATAGTAGTTATATATGTTTCATCTATAAAAAATTCTATAATAAAGATAAATTATATATATTATGAGAGATTATTTTTTAAATCCGTTAAATTAATGTATACATAAAATCTCTTTTTCTTATTCATTATAAGCACAATGCTTGTAAGTAACCATTGGAATTGTACTTCCTGAATGATATTCTACAAGATTATTTTATCAACATAAGCTTCCAACCTGACAATATGTTTCAAACTCATGTTTTGATGCATATATGTAACTACAGTTGTTTGTGAAAAGGTTAAAATTAGGAATGTATAATTTATTTTCTAGATATATTCATATTATAATTCAATGTAAATACATCATGGTGGAATCCATTAAAGGATAAATATTTATAATTATCAGATAGGAATCTTGGATTATTATATTATGTTATGCCATGGTCTTCCACAATACATAAATGTTTAATATTGAACTCATCAATAGTGGTTAAGAATCCTTCCTCTCTAGAAACTGAAGCATCTAAATGTTCTTCAATCTCATCATTATCAATATTTGGGTTTCATTTTTGTACCAATGATTTAGTTATTTTTTAGAGACAAATTTAACTTTTTTTGGGACTAAAAATAATTATATACGGAAATATTTGGTCGATAGTGACTACTAACACTTAAATAATGTTTATGGTTCCCAATCCATAAATATCATTCATATAGATTATTCTCATTTTTTAAAAAATATCATGATATTTTGACTTAATATTAGTCAAGTATGAATTTCTGAAAGGAGACATAGATTTAACATTAATGAATATAGGAATCTTAAACATATTCCCCTCTATTTATGAAGGAAATCTGATGGTAGTATCTAATTACAAATTTTAAAACTATATTTTATGTTGGGGTTTTCTTCCTTTATCTTGAAAAATATTTTTATTACCTAAATTTGAGTTCATTTCTTCAATTTGGATGATAATATACTTAAAAAATGATTTCAAAATACTTAAGTGGTAGATGGTTGTTGTTTATTACCCATTATGAGAAATAATATATATTGATCATTCATTATATTTCTACTTACTTTTGGGAATTTAATATTAATAATTTACATAAATAACTTCATTACTTTAAAATGTTTAACTAACACAAAAAAGTAATCTAAAATTTACATTACTATTATATTTAAGGCATTTCTTCTTGGAAGTAGTCACTGCTGCATTGATATGAAACTGTGATCCATCAAAAAAAATAAGTAGTTTTTATAGGATGTAACAGCATTATATTATAGTCCCCAATGCATTTCATAACCTTGGTCATCCATTTGATCAATTGGAGGGGGTTTTATATCTCATCATAATGCCTGATTATTATGTAATAAGTGGATGGACCATCATATTGAGTACCTTGATTTTGAATATTTAAGGATATAATAAGATTAATTTCATAGATATTATCTACTAATACTTAATAGATGTTGAATTTATTGTATTTAATAGATATATACAATTGTTTTATATTCACTTTTATAGAATTATGTTTCTCATTTTATAGAGGAGAGATAATCTTGTAAAACTCATCTAGTTCATCATCAAAAAATATATTTTCATAGACATCCATATTTTTTTACCATTCATGGGGGCTTCATAGATCCTTAATAAGGGAATCTTGGAGTTCTATTGTGGGATGAAGTTTCTCAAGAATTTAATTTTCATAATGATGACTATGATATGCTTTAAAAACTTTATTTCAAATCCAATATTTAATTTTTCCATGTTTTTTTTCAACGAATTATGAGACAAATCTCATTGTGCTAATGATGCTCTTATTTCTAAATCGAAATGTAGTGGAATTTATATTCTTGATAGGTGTTCAACCATAATTATTATACAATTTGTTTTTATGAGTTTAATTCATATCGAATAATATTTCCTCTATTTTTATTGGTTCTAAATGAACCCCTCAGGATTTAAAGTTTACAAATTCATTATAATCGTCTTCGTCAATATATGGGTATTTTATATAGATTACATTAATATAAAAATACTTTAGTTCCTCAATATAGATAATGTTCATTTTTGGGGTCTGTTCTTATCCTCCCAATGATGGTAGAGGATGTTCTGAAGTGTATATCTTAGTAAACGTAATCATGTGGGTTCATAATATTGTGATATTATCCATTAATAATTATTTTTATTTATCACTTATGTATTTAGAAAATTATATATTATGACATTATTTTTAAATGGAATTATAGTTTTAAAAGGTTGATTCAGTCACCAACAAAATATTGTAACCGTACTATTCACTGAATTCTGTGTCATCTAGTAAAAAATATTATATGTATTAATTATTGGATGATCATGAAATTCATATTCTTCTTCCTCCAATTGAGTTTAATACTATAATGTTGCATGATTCTTACATTTTTTAAAAGTTACCAACCATTCCCTTGCAATCCATTATAGACTGACTTAGATGAAGAACTAATATTAGAGTTACTACCGAAATATTCTATGATAATAGCAATAGTTTGGATTATCCTATAGACCTAGGACATTATGATTTGTAATAAATATATGGGGAAATTAATTTTATAATGATTATTGATAAAATATTATATAATGTGTTTTTTTAAAATAGTTGAAACAGTTTTATTTCAATAATATTTAATTTGGAGACTCTATTTCCTAACAATTTTAATATATTTTCATTGGTGATTGGGAATTTTTTTTTCCAATTTGGTCATACCACATTAATATTGGATAATATAGTGGACAGTTTCATTCATTTTAATAGTTTTAGAGCTACATTGGTAGTTTCATCCTTCCTATATTTCCTCATTATATATGATTATGTAATGTTTTATTTTTTTTTCTTGTGGAATGGAATATTTCAATTTTCATTCATTAGAACTAACATAAGGAACACAATGGGGTGTTATTAAGGAATTATAATTCTTTCTTGGTAATCTAATATATTTTTTTAAATATATATAAGGAAATATTTCTGGTAGGATTTGTAGGTTATCGGAATATTCTTGACAGTTATACTAAGAAATAATTTATATAAATTATTCATATTCATTCACTTTGTTGTTACAGTGATCAATAATTAATTTCTTCCTCATTGTCATATAAAAATTCTATAAGGCGTAATGATGATGATTTTCAAAAATTACTCAAGGTCACTATTATATATTTCTATACTAAATAAATGCGATAACGTCAATATTTATTTAGATTCCTATGTTATTTTACCCATATTAATCTCTTAGATTTTCCAAAAATGATGGTTAGTGACATATGAAGTGTAGATGGATTTTTTTGGTCTATTATTCTATTAATTGCAAATATTTTTTATTTAAAAATTTTGTAAGGAGGATGATTTTAAACCACCCACTAATAGAATCAATTCATAACATGGGTAAAATGTTCATGACCATTATAAATAGATTATATTTTAACAACATGACACTATATAAATTTTATTTAAAATATTACTATTTATACTCATGTTTCATTGGGTTGGGTTTCGATATATATTGTTTATTCCCTATAAATATGGGGTGTCTCTTTTATGGTATGATATGATAACATGAAATGATTAGTGTTTGTTATTTCACGAGTGGATTAAAATTATCATATCCTTCAAATAATATTATCAAAATGATATTTTTATATAGTCTTAATTTGGAATGAAAACAAAATTTCACACTTTTATATCAGAAAATCATAACATGTTGATGTGTTTATGATGATGGATGTCTATAAATTCATATTAATGATCATGCCCAGGAGGTATATTGTTTAAAATTAGTTTATCATTTATCTTGTCGATTTTTTAATCTTTTCATCATAATATGAAATTCATTACTATGGTATTTAGATTCCAAAATTATATGGTTTGGGTTGGGATGTGAATTTGTAAAAACAATTTCCTTTATCATTTATATAGGCATACTTATTAGTCATAAGGAGAATGTTTAGAGGAGATCCAAAATCATTACATATGAATCTATATATGAAAACTTTAATCACAAACCAAAATGAAAATGATTTATTTATATACTCTTCCCCGTTATCATATTAATATTAATCATTATAATATCCTTCAACAAAAACTGGGTTTTTATTAATTATATTAACATTTTTGAATCCTCTTGTATGAATAAATCACATTCCACTTTAAAGAGATATGGATCCTCATCACCAAGGAAATAATATTAAAGGGGTAAGTAAAATCTTATTTCACTATTTTTAAAATTGGATTATTTCACATAGCAACCCCTATGAGGATTTAATACCACATTTTTGTTAAAATTTTTATATTTAAAAAGATATTACTCATGAAAAGTAATTATGGTTGATTTAACTCTAGATTCCATTGATTTTAATCCCTATGTAATCATTGAATCAATAATACCTAATAGAACAAACCACATGGGTTCCTCCAAGGTGTTTCTAGACATATCTAATACTTATATTTAAGTGATGGGAAAATATCCCTATCCCAATTGGCTGGGATACATTTTCATTGATGTATGGATAAAAAAATCCATTGGTACAACTTATGATTTCATGGGTGGTTTTGGGGTAAAAAACATAGCAATATGAGCTAGGAATATATCTATATTATTAAATTGGATAATACATCCCTCTTTACAATTTGAACTACTATTCTGGAATGATCTATATGTATTATCCTTGGTGTTGGGTTTACATCAGAAATCCCTATTACCATTGATGTATCCAAATTAAAATGTTTAAACAATAGAATGTCACCTTACCATTTCACCATTATATAATATTAGAAGATAAATCAATCAAATTTTATTTATATTTTTTTCATAATTTGTGGGCTCTTGATAATAAATGATTTTATTATATGATATTACAGTTGTAGTACCCTGAGATTTCAGATTATAATTTAATTTTAAATATAATGCCTTCAAAATCATGCTTCACACAAAACACTAGAATGAATCTAAAATTGTAACAATATATATCAATTAAAATATTGTCATAGTTTTGGTGGGTAAAAATATATTTAGCATAAATTATTAAAATTTTATAAATTAAAATAGGGTTCATTATTATTACTAAGGAACTGAAAATATTAAATTATTGTAGCAAAATAAATAAGAATACTAATGAATTCTTTAGAATGAAATACTGTAAAAAATTACAATTGTACACTTTTTTTAAGATAGTAATCATATTTTTGATAAAATAAATTATTATATAAATAGTATATTAAAAATAATTTGATTTTTAACTGATAGAAATAGGAATAAGAATTGTTAATAGTTTAATTATTTTTCTTATGAGAACAATATTCAATGTATTTTTTTTCAATAAAAAAATTCAAAATTTTTAGAATTTTAATCTGAAAAATTGAGCTTCAATTTTGGGCATTGAATTCAATAAATTAATCATAGTAATAGTTTTTTATATTTTTAAAAAGAACACCTATCTTCTAAATAGTAATTATTCATTTTGGACTAAATTTTTCTAACATCGTGGATTTTTTGTTTATTACATTTGAATATTATATGGATTAATTTTGTAACAAGACATTGTGAAAGCATAAGATTTTGAGGCCTTGTGAGCTATAAATTGAAATATAGAAATTAAAAATATTAATATCTCTTTCAATTAGATTTCACAAATAAATTATATTACCTCTTAAACATAGGCTCAAATAATAAATATGAGTCCTTTTTTCTCATCGTATCATGGGATTCACCATAGTCGTGACATAATCATTGTCGGTGTGGGAAATTTTGTTGGAAGTCATCTCACGAGTAAATAAAAAAAATATGTATATAATTATGTTGATATAGTGACCTATTTTAATCAACAAATATATTTATTTGTTGAGGTCTTATGGTTTTCCACATAACCCTGAGTAAATAGAGGAATGATGGAGGATATCATTATTAGTGAATGGAAATTGATCATATCATGATTGATGATCATAAATCCATCAGTGTTTTGGAATATGGGAAACGAAAAAAAATAAATGACTATTATTTTCAATAAATCAATCCAAACTATAGGTATTATGTTTGATTTTACTGATATCCCATTTCTTTTATAATATATTAATGTAGATAAAATCCAAGAACAAGAATTTTTACATGCATTGATGATTAATTTTATTATATTTGATTTTGTTGTTCATATTAATTATTCCACCATTATTTGTCTGATTTTATTAATACAAGACATAGATAAAGCTAAAAATAATAGGTTTGTTCCTAATTTTTTTGGTTTATATATTTTGGTAATTCCCCGACCCCAGTTACCTAGATTCAGTGCATTATTTTAATACATTGACATGATTACAAGGAATCAAGTCCTGAAAGACCGATCGGTTTAGCAGTCTTGGAAAATAGATTACACACATGAATGTCACATTACACATTATAACATACAAAACAACATAAATAATTCTTTTTGAACACCATTATTCCGTTTTCATAACCCTTCATATCAATAACAATATAGTTCTTGGAATCCTGGGAAAATAAAACATAGAAAGGGGTGAGCCCAAACACTCAGAAAGGGTAATAAATACAGCGGAAACTTTCAAAAATAAGTATAAACATTTAAGGCAATGCATAAAACTAAAAAAAAGCCTTTTACAAATGAAATTCAGCATAATATGGCAGAAATAAAATGAAATAATTCCATTTACTTATCCACATGGATATTCTACTAATTGAATAATCACATGAAACATCAATAAACACATTCATAATACTGGAATACATAATGCCAGATATCATAACCACGTAGCCAAGGCCTCGTGCTAAGACTAAAAATAATATTTTGTCAATGGATTGTTTCAAGAAACCAGTTTGTCTCATGAGACCTACCGATGCAATTTTTTTAGAAGATACTTATGTTTAAAATTTCAAAAATTTACTCCAGTGTTTTTCTGAAAACATTAAGCAAGCTTCTGAAAACTAAATTACTAATTCTGAGACAGCTCGAATAATTAAAGGCCATGTTGGGTCCACGCTCAATCCCTTCCTGTCTACCGCACTCGAGAGTTGGGATTTCTGAAAACATTTTTAAGCATTCGTTAAATACGTATACATTTTCACTGTATTTTCATATATTTGAGAGAAATATATCTTTTTTGAAATCATTTAAAAATCACATTATTATAAAATAAAACAGATAATTTTAAAATATTCTTATAATCTTTTAAGGGAAGCTTTAACGATTTTATAATGGTGGAAAATAGCCTCACTCGCTGTATAAGTTAAAAGAAGGCATTCTTACCTTAATTCTGTCGAAAAGGTTAAAAAAGACCTTGTTTGGAAAAAGACAGAAATATTCCTTTATAAAATTATTATAAAAAATCATACAAGGGTATAAATGAATTTATCATATATTCTATAAAATAGTAAGAATTTTTTGAAATACATTTTTAAGCAACATGGATGTGGATGATAAAGAGGTCCCAGTAGATAATTATGTATCAACAACCTCAGATAATGAAGAGATTGTGAAATAAACCGTTACCAATTTTGTAACATAAGAAACATACACCCCATGAAAGAAATATCATAAAATGAATATGTAAATAAACAAAAATTAATGTTTATTACATAAAGAATACAATTATGGGCAGTACATACACCGCCCAAAATGTAATAGTGGCAATATGGCATGAATCTCGCTGAAATAAGATGTGGGATGAAATCCCCTTACCTTGCACTTTCCTTTAGTCGATGGTATGTTTAGCCTCTTGTATGAAGACTAAAGTATGTTATTAAATTATAAAATAACCATATTAATATTTATGATATCATAAATTATTCATTTATGACTTTATTCTACCCATTTAATAATTATTTCCAAGTTATATTAATATTTCGGGTAATAACAGCATTCTTTATCGTACGTGTTTTAACTTGTTACTCTTGACTGTGTCACATAGATCACGATATAAATAATTCCAAAATAAAAAACTTGATTTATTTATCATATATATTTAGAATATAAAAATTTATAATAGACGTATATATGAAATGGAAAACACCGTTTATGAAGACAGTAGTTCGTACGTACGCATAAACGTTGTTTCCGTTTTCATATTGTATTGAACAGAAATAAGTGAATAAGATATATGTATGTGCATAAATACTTATATATATATATATTTATTTATATCTCTAGTAGATTTATCATGTCATATATTACATACTTATTAGTAATATATATTTTTATAATTGTCGATGAATGGTGAACTTGGAAATGAATCTCATCACGTCGTGAAGATGGTAATCCGTACGTACGCACGAGCGAAAATATCATTCTTTTGATATTAATATAATATATAATTGGATGGTATATAATATATACAGATTCCTTATCATGTTATATTTATAATTTACATTAAATACACATCATGTTTATACCCATACAAATAATAATGTATTGAATAACAATTACACCACGACATGGAGACGGTAAGCCGTACGTACAAACGTATGGTGACATGTCATTAAAAGGGTGGATAGAATAATGAATTTTGTCGTACCATAATTATAATAACATCACAATATATATAATATAATGGATTTATTATTTTATAATGGAAACGACAATGAAAAAAGAAGTGGAAGAATAAAGGAACTTGATTGAGGGTGGTGAAATCATTACCTCTTCTTCGGTTTCTTCCATTTCATTTTATCAAAAAGGCTCTTTAGGATGGCTTTATGATCAAAAAAAGGACTCTAGGTTGAAGGGAGGATAGTTGAGAGAGTATTTGGGCAGGGTTTTGCCAATCCAAATTGCTTAGAAGGTGTCAATTAGAGAGAAGGGGGAGATCCCTTTTATAAGAAGGGTGAGGGTCACATTAGGAAAATCTTAAAATATTATTTTATAATAAATTCATATTCAGTTTCTAATGGATCCAAAGTTGATTATTTAAAGTCTATGGTGGGGATAGGTCGAAAGAAACTCATCCAATATGTTTCAGACAAGGTTAGGTTACCATCTTAACCATATCATTTAGACTTAACTCTAAGTTAAATAATTTAACTTTTACCGTGTCTTGTTGTATTTTAACACTATATGGTTACTAAACATTCTATATACTGCCAATAGAACACCTATTGGTTCATTAATGTCATATATATTATTATATAAGTCTTTTGTCTGATCCTTAAATTTTTAGAACCATTATATCAATTAATGATATATTATTACTTTTAAAAACTATTTTATGTCAATTTTGACATTATTTGGTATTTTTTTAAATAATAAAAAAATGATTAATTCAAAAAAATTACATTGAATCAATATTAAAATTTCATATTCCCCTATACAATTCTTGGATATCATAAGAAATTTTAAATTATATTTATTTTTATATTTATAATACAATTTATATTATTCTTTCATGAATAAGGTAATTATTGCATCAACATTGTGTCATAAATAAATAAATTTATTTAATGTATAAAAATTATAAATAAAATACCATGATGTTGGAAATATATTTATATTTCTAATGAATATTTCTAATTGAATTTATATTATGTAAATTAGTATATTAAATTTTTTTTAGTTATTATACTTTGATTTTAACTCTTTTAACTCCTCTTCGAATTAAATAATAATAAATGTCCTAATCTAACCCAAGTGGACCTAAATGATAATATTTTATTCCTAGGGTGGTTTTTGGTCGAGATAAACTTGTACAATAGAATTAGGACATTTGTGATGGTAATATTATTATCATTTTTACCCTTAATTACCCTATTTACTTTTAACCGTGGTTAATAAAAGTAAAAAGTTACTATTCACCAAAAATTATTTTCATCTCATTGAACCACATTTTACTCCTTGATATTAACCATTTCTCTCAGATTTTTGAAATTAAGCTCACAGAATCGGTACAATTATGTTTTATGTGAATTTGCAAAAACTCCCAAGAGGTGGGTAAAAGACGTTGAAAAGTTCAATAAAATTTTTATATATCTAAAATTATTATAAACTCACTCCAATTAATTACATTGAACATATATAGGTATTATGTATATATTTTACCATTAAATAATTTAAATAATATAAATAATTATTTAAATAAAAATTCAGTTTTTAAGTATAACTAAGTGTTTTTCACTATTCATCAAAAATTAAATGTTTTCAGAAAAATACAAAAAAAAATTACCTAAGATAAATTTTATATTCAGAATTCAATAATGATGCATATTTTACCAAATTCAAAACCTAGAAGTTTCATTTATTAATTTAAAATTAATTTCCACTGTTAAAACAAAAAGCGTGTTTTTAAGAAACAATAACTATCAACAGATTGACACTTATTTATGTCCAGTTTAAATGTGAAATTATGTACAATGACCAACATTGGATTAAATTGTAAAAATATATTCTAAATATAATTTAAAACCACACAAATTTATAATTTATCACAATAAATTATTTCAATTAAAAAAGTTGTTTTTAATTAAAATTTAGTAATTTTCACTATTCATCAAAATATGAAAGTTATCCGAAAACTACCAAAAATTCACCGTAAGATAATTTCGATATTCGAAATCCAAAAATAAATTCCATTTTTAAAGATAAAATCTATAAAATTTAAAAAATGGGTATTGCAATTCATAACGGCTAGTTTGATTGGTTGTGGTGTGTATTAGAACTCGACGTTGCGTAAAACACACGCTACTATATTATTCAAAGAGAATCGTACCATGGATGTTTGGGGTGTTACATTATCCCCTCCTTAAATAAATTGCATCATTGCAATTTATGCTTGGTATTGGACACATGGGGTTGACATTTCAAAATATCTTAGTCGAAATCTAACATCGAAAAATGGAATAATGGGGCGTCTATTTAAAATAAAGAGCGGTAAGTATAAATGTTACCGAAAATAACACATACTCGTGTTCCATATAGGAAAATATGGATATGGAAGAGAAATATTATCATCAATATCTGATGGAAAGTGGTAGAGAACATGGCTATGAAAAGGCCAACAATCACAAAGCCATAAATTTGTGATGATCTAAGGTATCATCTAGGACAAAATTTTTGTTATAAGTTTTTTTATTAATGTTGAGGAATTTATTTATGAGATTGAATAAGATCATAAGGAGAGATACATACTTTATAATTAGAGTTTTATCCATTAATAAATTTCTACCACAAACTCATCTTTCACTCCATAAGATTTCAATAAAAAATCTATTTATCCTAATCGTATAGGGTTCCAAAAAATGAATTTATTATTCATTTATTAGAATATTTTAAAAAAAATTTTAAACAAACCAGTATATCATGTACTCCAATCGTAGATGATTCACCCTTGTCGCTTTTCGGTTGCGAGTTTAAGTCTCGCAGCCTTGTCGGACGCAACTAGTTGTCACTCGACCTCTAGGTTGTACTTTTATAAAAATCCAAAAATAACCTTAACAATAGAATCCAATTTTAAACTTAATCCATTCCAACCTTTTGAATTATAAAAAATACTTATATCCAAACTCTTAGTCCTATGATTATAAGGACGTTTAACATAATGAGGATCCTTTTTTCCAGGTAATAACATGTGAACACCTTCATCGTGTATTCCTTTACAACACCGCAACATCATGAATTATCAAAAGCAACCATATCTTATTCCAAAATCACCACCTCATTATCAAGACCATATTAAGTATTAACTTTCCTTCAACCATTTATTTTCCTAAAAGTGTAGCTTAGTATTAAGTCACATTTATTAGAACCATATAATCTCAAATCCCTAATAAAATAGTCTTGTAGTACAATCCTTATTTATCTCCATAATTCATGTAACCAATATACTTTTACACAACACTCAATGAAATAATTTGATAATAACAACATAATAACACTAGTCATTCCATTTTATCTGAGGTAGTATCATAACTTGATTATTAGCCAATAGTATCATTTGGTGCATACTCTGATGATTTGGACATTGGTTTGTATAGTGTCCCAACTCATTGCAGATGAAGCATTGTACATTTGAAAACTTTTTCTTACCTTTGCAATCACGTACATGGTGTCCTTTTTCTCCACACTTATAAAAAACTCACATTCCATTCAAGCATTTTCAAAGGTGATTCATTCCACATTTATCACATATTTTAACATCCTTCTTTCCCTTATTCCCTTTATCCATATTTCTTTATAACATCCTTTTCTTCTCTGGCTTACCTACAAAGCCATAGGACTCACAGAATTCATTACTTATCTTATTAACACATGATAATATTTCTTCATATGTTGATAATACGTGAGAGGTTATTTCCCTTCTAAATTCTGTCTTAAGACCATTAATGATATGATCCTTCTTACTCTTTTGGATCATATGTATTGTTATAGTTCTTATTCCTTCTACTGGGAAGCATTTCTAAACAATGGCATACACTAGGACAGTTTATGAATTGAAATTAATAATTCCAAACTTTAAAAATAACTAACATAAAATGAATAGTTTATGGATATAATCCATAAAAATGTTTTCTTTGAGTAAATATATACTCATAATCCCTTAATAATGCTTTGTAACGAAAATGAGAATTATCCTAAGCATAACCCCCAAGAGTGTCGTAACCATGAATGCAGCAAGGCCCGTTGTCGTGAACCAGCTCCCCATTGAGTCTAGTTCAACGGGGTGTCTTCAGGTTTTACCCCAAGGTACATCTATGCTAGATCCACCTCTACCTACTCGTATCCAGACATGGATGTATTGCTTGGAAAAATCAAAAAGTATCTACAATACCAAAATTCTAGGAAGTTATTCTATACTAATCCTCAAAGTCTATCTTAGGGCTATGTTCTTTAATCATATTTTATCTAAATATAGTTTCCAAAGTTATTGATACTCTTCCTCTTATACCAACTATAACAAGCCCCGACCCCATTTACCCAGAGTCGGTGCATTATTATAATACATTGGCATGATTACAAGGAATCATGTTCCGAAGGACCGATCGGTTTAGCAATCTTGGAAAATATATTACATAAATGAATGTTACATTACACTATATATCATACAAACAACATAAATAATCCTTTATGAACACCATTATTCCCTTGGCTTAACTCTGAATATCAATCTCAATACACTTCTTGGAATCCTTGTAAAATAAAACATAGAAAGGGGTGATCTCAAACACTCAGTAAGGGTAAGCAATACAGTGGAAACTATCAAAAATAAGCATAACATTTAAGGAAATGTATAAAAGTAAAAAAAAGCCTTTTAAACTTGAACTTCAGTATAATATGGCTGGAATAAAATGAAATAATTCCATTTACTTATTCAGAAGGATATTCGACTAATCGAATAATCACATGCAATATCAATAACCACTTTCATAATGATGAAATGCATAATTTCAGACTATCATAACCACGTAAATAATGCCTCGTGTCAAGATTACAATAATATTTTGTTAAGGCCTCGTGCCAAGAAACTAGTTTGTCTCATTAGACCCACTAATGCGATTTTTTTAGAAGATACTTGCGTTTAAAATTGCTAAATATACTCTAGTGTTTTTCTGAAAACATTATGCAAGCTTCTAAAAACAAAATAACTAATTCTGAGACTACTCGACTAATTACAGGCGATGATTGGTCCACTCCCAATCCATTCCAGTCTACCACACTCAAGATTTGGGTTTTCTGAAAACATTTTTAAGCTTGGGTTAAATACGTATACATTTGCACTGGATTTTCATATATTTGAGAGAAATAACTCTTTTTTGAAATCATTTAAAAATCACATAATTATAAAATAAAACATTTAATTTGAAAATATTCTTAGAAGCTTTTAAGGGATGTTTTTACGATTTTATAATGGCTGAAAATAGCCACACCATCCGTATAAGTTAAAAAAAGACATTCTTACCTTAATTCTGTCGAAAAGATTAAAAAGGACCCTGTTTGGAAAATGATGGAAAGATTCCTTTATAAACTTCTTATAAAAACTCAAAAAAAGGTAAAAATTAATTTAACCCATATTCTGTAAAATAGTAAGATTTTTTTGATATACATATTTAAGAAACATTGATGTGGATGGTAATGAGGTCCCAGTAGATAATTACTTATAAACAACCTCGAATAATTATGTGATTGTGAAATAAACCCTTACCAATTTGGTAACTTACGAAACATAAACCCCATGAAAGAGGTATCATACAATGAATATGTAAATAAACATAAATTTAAGTTAATTACATAATTAATACAATTATGCGCAGTACATAATCCATAAAAAAGGTAATAGTGGCAATATGGCATGAATCTCACGGAAATAAGCAGTGAGATGAAAACCCCTATCCTTGCACTTTCCTTTAGTCGAGGGTACATTTAGCCTCTTGTATGAAGACTGTATTATGTTATTAAATTATACTAGAACTATATTAATATTAATTATATCATAAATTATTCATTTATGACTTTATACTACCCATTTAATAATAATTTCCATGTTATATTAATATTTCGGGTAATAATCGCTTTCTTTATCGTACGTGTTTTAACTTGTTACTCTTGATTGTATAACTTAGATCATGATTTAAATACTTCAATAATATAAAAAATGATTTATTTATCATATATATTTATAATATAATAATTTATAAAAGACATATATATGAAATGGAAAACACCTTTTATGGAGACGGTAGTCCGTACGCATGCATAAAAGTTGTTTACGTTTTTATATAGTATTGAACGGAAGTAAGTGAATAAGATATAAGTAAATACAAAAATACTTATATATATAATTATATATATCTCCAGTAGCATTATTATATCATATATTACATACTTATTCGTAATATATATTTTTATAATCGTCGATGAATAGTGAACTTGGAAATGAATCTCATCGCGTCGTGGAGACGGTAATTTGTACGTACGCACGAGCAAAAATATAATTCTTTTGATATTAATATAATATATAATTGGATGGTATATAATATATACAGAATTATTATCATGTTATATTTATTATATACATTAAATACACATCATTATTATACCCATCCAAATAATAATGTATTGAATAACAATTACACCATGACGTGGAGACGGTAAGCCGTACGTACGCACGTATGGTGACATTTCATTCAATGGGTAGATAGAATAATGAATTTGGTTGTACCATAATTATAATAACATCATATTATTTATAATATTCTGGACTTATTATTTTAGAATGGAAACAACAAAGAAAAAGGAAGTGGAAGAAGAAAAGAACTTGAATGAGGGTGGTGAAATCATTACATCTTCTTCGGGTTCTTCCTTTTGATTTGATCAAAAGGGATCATTAGGATGGAATTATGATCAAACTAAGGCCTCTAGGTTGATGGGAGGATAGTTGACAGGGTATTTGGGCAGGGTTTGTATGATCCAAATGGATTATACTCTGTGAATTAGAGGGAAGGAGGAGTTCTCTTTTATAAGAGGGGAGAGGGGCACCTTATGAAAAACATAAAATATTAGTTTATAATAAATTCATATTTGGTTTCAAATGGCTCCAATTTTGATTATATAATTTGTAAAGTTGGTATAGGTGTAAAAATACTCAACTAATAGGTTTTAGACAAGATTAGGTTACCATTTTAACCTTATCATATAGATTTAACTTTAAGTTAAATAATTTAACTTTTACAGTGTCTTCTTGTATTCTTACACTATATAGTTAATAAACAAAATATATACTTCCAATAGAACCCCAATTGGTTCATTAATGTCATATATATTATTATATAAGTCTTTTGGTCGAACCATAGATTTTTAGGACCATTAAATCAATTAATAATATAATATTTTTTAAAAAAACTATTTTATGTTAATTTTGACAATATTTGGTATTTGTTTTTTGTTTAAATAATAAAAACATTATTAAATCAAAAAATTAATACATTGAATAAAAACTAAAATGTCATATTCCTCTATAAAATTCGTGAACTTCCTAAACACTTTGAAATTATATTTATTTTAATTTTTATAATACCATTTATTTGATTCTTTCATGAATAAGGTAATTACTTTATCATCATTATGTCATAAATAAATTTATTTATTTAATATCTAAAAATTATAAATAAAATACAATTATGGAGGAAATATTTTTATGTTTTTATTGAATATTTATAATATTATTTATTTTATGTAAAACCCTATATTAAAAATGATGTAGTTATTAAACATTGATTTTAACTCTTTTAACTCTTCTTAGAATTAAATAATAATAAATGTCCTAATGGAATGCAACTGGACCTAAATGATAATATTTTATTCTTAAGGTTGTTTTTGTTCGAGATAAACTTGTCCAATAGAATTAGAAAATGTGTTAGGGTAATATTAATAGCATTTTTACCCTTAATTACCCTATTTAATTTTAACCATGGTAAATAAAAGTAAAAAGTTACTATTCTACAAAAATTAATTTTATCTCATTGAAATACCTTTTACTCATTGATATTAATCATGTCTATCAGATTTTCGAAATTTATCTCAAAGATGCGGTAAAATTAAATTTTATGTGATTTTGCAAAAACTCTAGGAGGTGGATAAACGACTATGAAAAGATCAATAACATTTTTATATATCTAAAATTATTATAAATTGAATCCAATGAATTACATTTAACATATATAGGTTTTATTTATCTATTTTTAAATTATATAATATAAATCAAATAAATATTTATTTAAATAAAAATTGGTTTTAAACTATAACTCAGTGTTTTTCACTATTCATCAAAAATTATGAGTTTTCTAAAAAATACCAAAAATTTACCCTATGCTAATTTTGATATTCCAAATTCAATAATGAAGTCTATTTTACCAAATTAAAAACATAGAAGTTTGATTTATTAATTTTAAATTAATTTCCTCTGTCAAAACATAAAGCGTGTATTTAAGTAACAATGACTATCAAAAGATTGACACTTGTTAATGTCCGGTATAAATGTGAAATCATGTCCAATGACCAGCATTGGATTAAATTGTAAAAATATATTCTAAATATTATTTAAAACCACTAAAATACATAATTTATCACTATTAATTATTTAGATTAAAAAAAGATGTTTTTAATTAATATATAGTAATTTTCACTATTGATCATAATAAGAAAGTTATCAGAAAAGTACAAAAAATTCACCCTAAGATGATTTTGATAATCTGAATCCAAAAATGAAGTCCATTTTTAAATATAAAATGTATGAAATTTCAAAATGTCGGTATTACAATTCATAATGGCTAGTTTGATTGGTTGTGGTGTGTGTTAGAACTCGAGGTTGCGTACAACACACACTGCTGTATTATTCAAAGAGAAGCGTACCATGGAAGCTTCTGGTGTTACAATTTTCCCCATGATTCTTCACATATTCATAATGGGAAATTTCTTTTTCTTGTGATTCGATGAAATATCTGGTGTTTCATCATTGTGAAATTATTCTTCTATGTAATTGATCGATATTGTGGGTAATGATTATGATCAAGGATGTAATCATGGATATATGATGATGGATTATGATCAGAGGTGTATTGGAATTTATTGAGGGTTTCCATTCATCTTAGTTCTAATATATGGCTATAGATGGAATGTGTTGGTGTTTCCCAAGATAATTTGAAGCTTGAATACCATTGATCAACGATTGAAGGGGATGGCATGACTGAGATCTTTGATTCCTAGTTGAAATCAATGAGTTCATAGAATATGTGGGAATATAGAGAATAACCGATGGGTTCTACAAATTCTCTATGTTAAACTACATGTAATCGGAAGATACACTTAGTGTGGTACCATCTATGCGGCACTATTATTTTTGCAGAGAGAAAAATATCACATGTCGGTTGACATATGTCACAAACCATGTGAACCATTCTATAGGCTCTACATGTAGCTCGAAGAATTCATGGGAAGGGGTAGGTTGGGGTAAACAATAATGGTCACTGTACACTAGAAGAGATGTCTACTTGAACATGGTTAGGTGTATACGAGCATGGATAGTTGTATATGGGTTTGTACAAAGGCTTTAACAAAAGCATATAAGCACATGTAGATAACAATGGAATAATTCCATATGTAACTATACACATAAATTAAAAATAATGGAAATGAATTATATTTATAGGTTTACATTTCTTGTGGGATAGTGAGACATGAGTAGACAAAGGGTTGGATAAACACACATTGTACTCTCCAGTACATGCCATGTACCCCCCCCCCCCCGTGAGGAAATTTGAAGCCCTTTAATTTTTTATTTTTGACATATATCAGTTTAGTGAGTAACCTTGGTTCATAACCTCATGTGTACAGTGTGTAATTGAGCCCACAACTCTAGATTGTGATCCCCTCTTAAGGATGAGTCACAGATAGAGTTTGTGGATTCCCTCTATGAGACTAGAGTGTGATCCTCTATCATTCCTTCTATACCCTAGATAGAGTTTATGGAATATATGTGAAATACATGGGAAGTAAATTGATACCCCATTTTCAAATACATTCTAATTGGTTTTATGGTATTTTTTTCATTCAATCCCCTATTTATTAGATTTTTCCATATTGGGTATCTGGTATCCCAAAACAGTCCTTGGTGTGATACCTAGTATATGGATTATTATATTCGGAAACCAATTAGTTTTATTAGATGGTTCAAAATGATCATAACCTATTCTAGTATTGTCTCCAATTATGGTATTCTTAGTGGGGTGTGATATCTTAGAATGAGCAGTGTCTATAAGCTTTGAGGAGAATCATATCGCTGATAGTTTCATTGATAATTCCTGGAAGTGAATTTTCCTTCTCTAGTATATCAATGTTATTCCTTTGAATTATATATCCTTTTTATGAGATGTAACCTCTTTATTGTTGTGGTTATTTTTTTGGGGGTGCCTTAATGGGTATTTCTATACAGAACCCCATATGGACTCTTCCTGAATATGTCATGCCTTATGTAGATGATGTACCTTTTTGAAAAATTTCTATGATGATAGGGAGATGGTGGAGCATAGTTTGAGCTAGAATTACCAAGTTGTTCTCTAGGTGGTATCATTTCATAGTATTCCCCACCCTCTAAGCATTCTTTAATCTCCTTAGTTTTTGGTTGGGATTGAATTTTGAACCTTTATTGCTATCAGTACATTATTTTAATACATTGATTCTGGGATTATAGATATATGTATTAATTGGTTTCTATTTTTTTATATTTAAATTTTGTAAAGTCTTGGAGATTTTTATGGGGGTATAGCTATATTAGGATAATGCCTCCCATATGTTTTATATGAAAACTAATTGTAGTTCCCAAGCCGCTAACCTTTTTGTGACAATCATGGTGTAGTCATGTTACATGACACATTGGTTCGAGTAATTTTAGAGTGATGTCTATGTAAGAGGTTCAAGATTAGGAAAAGAGTTTATGATATTGGTTTTGGTTTTATGGAAATTGTGTAATGTGTTTTATGGCTGGCTTTCGTGCTGAGGACTTCAATGATGGTACAACAGCTAACGTATCCCAAAACTATGACTCTGATCAGATACAATTAAATTAGATACATATATACATTAGGTGTAGGAAAAACCATGGTACATGACTCACATAGGAATGGGTTATGGTATCCATTTCCTTTTTAATTAATCTCATTGGATATACTCTTGTCTTTGATACATCTTGTTTATTTTTTGGATCCCACCATGACGACAGTCGTTTGGTATTCAACTGCGTGATCATGGTGATGATTCACCAAGGAAAAATTCTTCATTAAAGATTAGTGTAATATATATATATATATATATACATGTAACTTTTTGTGGTTTACCAGATTTATTACTACCTTTTAAGAATTATTTAGACCAAACTGTATCGGATGATGATCATGCATGAAGAGTGAACTTTCAGACTACCAAAGATAGTAACTTCTCATGTTCTGACTTGAGATAGATGCCATGGTAGTTGAGGAAATTTATATAAGTAGCCGCTCAGGTTTCTTCCTTTAGATCATGCCTATTTATTAGATGGAATTCTATAAAATTATTATTCATTAAGGATTATTTAGATGATAATAGATTCTTCAGACTCAGTCACATGATGTGATTTCTCTCTACAAGATAGACATCATTCGCCTCCTAAGAGTGGATTTTTATCTAGACATGATTTGATTAGTTATTATTTATTATATTCTACATATATAGTAGGACAATATGATCATGGAATAGTATTATGTGAGGAAGACATATCTCTAATGGTACTCAATGTATTAGGTGTGAGATCCATTATTTATTGATCTGTCTGTTTAGTATGAATTATTTATAAATATAAAGGATTTAGTGATATCACTTTACATTCCCACATATTCTATAGTGCCTCAGTGGGTCTTGGTAGTAGATTCATTCCTATCAGAGAATACACTTAAAGTTATTGATGATAGTGGAAAACAAGGAGATGATTCCTCGATAGAATGGTTCATATGGAAGTTACATGGATCCAAGAATGTAACATGCCTCAATAGATGATCCCAATATAGAGGATTAGTAGTTTAGGGAACTTTTGTTGGATATAATCAGCCGATTGAGAGGTGTAGTTTCTCTTCTAATTGTTAGTGACGTCTTGCATGGGATTTTCAGACCCACTATACAACATATTGTTATTTGGTTAAGGGACATCCCATGAAGAGAAAGATGTATTATAATGAGTTTTGTAGGGTTACAGACCTGTAAGAGGGGTAGATAATGAATCATGAGGTGGTTAGAAGTTTTTCAAATTT
The DNA here is from genome assembly GCA_963277665.1 of Viscum album. NCBI lineage: Eukaryota > Viridiplantae > Streptophyta > Magnoliopsida > Santalales > Viscaceae > Viscum > Viscum album. The sequence goes on along the minus strand of OY728136.1, from coordinate 1,948,562,589 downwards.
CCACCACCACCCCTAGGTAGTCTAGAGTAGGCTTAGATAGTAGCTGGTTAGGTATAAGGCTAGTTTTAGTACATGGAGGCATAGGACCCCAAGAATTCATGGAAGATATGAGGTATAATCTGTGACTTTTCTACATCATTTGGAGTACTAATATATGAAAGTTTGATTCATTTGTTTCTTTCCACTTATCTCGTTGAAAAATAGAATTTTTTTGTTGATCCTTTTCCTTGACCCTTTCACACAGATACTCCAATATGAGATGGATCGGAGAAGGGTAAGCAAGACCAGATGCCTTAGGTAGTGGGGAAAAGTAAAACAAATAAACAACCAAAAATAAATAGTAAGAATCCAAAAAACACATACATCCCATTACATCATCCTTGGTGTCCTCCCTGACAACGACATGTATAAACTTATGCATCTCGACACCCAAGGCATCATTTTCTGCCACAACCAAAAGTCTCCATACCCCCACATATCAGAACAGCCATCCTGTCTCACATCACTACACAATCAGAAGGATAACTAACATCACATTAATTGGGCTCTTAGACCTTTAACAATCAATAGGGTAACTAAAAACACTCAAGGAATTATCAATCAATCAGTTCTTTAATCTATCATGAATTAACCGATTCATTATTCATATGTTCCAAATTCCGGAAACCTAATCACTAAGCTATCACAAATAATTATTCATTCATACTAAACCAATTTTATTAACACTAAATTAAGAAAAATAAGAACTATATTCATTTACATGCCTCATTATCCATATCCAAAAGATATCAATTAATTCTGATTTACGTTCTTTACCAATTTTCATAAAAAAAAACAGCTAAACAAAGGAAGAATGGATATCACACTATCTATAAATGATGGGGAAATAACATACGACTGATATAAATTTTTTTGTCTGGTTCAAATATTTATTATGTCAATTCAATTGTGGTCATGTGGGATAAAACTTTCTAACAATACAGTAGCACATAAATGAAAAGAGAAGCAACGGATCCCCTACCTGAAACAGTTGTTGACATTGTTTATCAACCCAACGGGTCACGATACCCCTCTCGCAACAACTGAATCCACCCGACGACGCCATGGTATGACATCACCAACTTAAACCCAAGAAAACCCAATTATAATCATGGAGATTACATGATATAACAATGGAAAGGAGATAAAGGAGAATATGAAATCCAAAAGAACGATGATAAAACATACATTATGTCGAAGATTGATCGATACCGCTTGATGGAATCAAGACAGAGACCAACCAATCTGAGAAGAAAACATTGATTGTGAAACTATTATGAGAAGGAATGGTATGTTCAATCGTCTCACACCGAAGAACAAAAAGGACGAACACGGGAGGAAGATAGCTTGTCCATTTTAAATATTTAACAGATCGATGGTTTAGGATACACTTAATTTCTCATTAAAATTGGATCGCATTAAACAATGTGGTTTGACCATGTAAAAACCTCAAGAATCTTATGAATAATTAATATAGGAGTTATGGCCTTTGAATTAGCATTAGAGTCCTTAAAACGATTCCTTAAATGCTTTTTACGCATAGGAAAATGCTAAAGGGGAAAACTGTAGGAAGCTGGAAACACTCTTCACCAATAGACACTGTTCATGATCCTCACCATAAGACACTATTCATGAACCTCACCATTAGACACTATTCATAAACCTCACCATTAGAAATTGTTCATGAACCTCACCATTATACATTATTCATGAACCTCACCAATAGACATTGTTCATGAACCTCACCATTAGACACGGTTCATGAACCTCACCATTAGACACTCTTCATGAACCTCACCAATAGACACTGTTTATGAACCTCACCATTAGACACTATTTATGAACCTCACCAATAGACATTGTTCATGAATCACATAGTTAAAACACTTTTCCTGATGGAAATATTGTCAGAATTGGAAATTTGGCATAGGTAAGAGAGGTTACTGATAGAACTCTTCACTGATGGAACTGTTCATAGAATTGGATATTTGGAAAAGCAAAGAGAGGTTACCATTAGAGGTTAATGATAGAAATATTAACTGATGGAATTATTCATATAAGGTTACCAATGACACTATTCACCAATGGTCACCGTGACACTGTTCACAGAAGGTTACCGATGACACTGTTCACCTAAGGTCACTGATGCAATATTCATAGAAGGTTACAACTGCACTGTTCACAATTGTCAACCATTGGAACTGTTCACCGAACTGAAAAATTGGAAAAGTGTTGGTGATAAGTCCTCCTGACCTCTCAGAACATCTCAAACATTATATTTTCAATGAGGAATATACTTGGAGAGGTTTGGGCCATTACATCAGATACCTCTCAAAAAATTATCATCATCAAGAATACAAAACTCACCTAAACGGAAAAAAGAAATGGTTTGAACAACCACCCATCGACATACCTATAAAAAGAGACCAAGACACAAAAGCAACAAAGGGAGCCATCTCATAAACATGAAAGGATAATATCCAAAAGGGAAACATCGATACATGAAAAGATTTATCCATCAAACAACTGTAGGTACTGAGCATGTGTCTGTGACTCACGTTTCTAGGTACTCTCCTCCATGACCCCATGTCGCCACAAGGCATGAACCGAGTGGATAGAATGCCCATGAAACACCTTCTCTTTACGGTCTTCGATCAACACATGTCACTCATCAAAGGATTCATCAGTATCAAAATCGATCTCACCCCAATCAATGACGTGATAGTTATCATGAAGTTAATGACAGAGTTGTGATCCATGGAAAATATCAAGTATCTTAATCTTCTATGAAAGAAGTGATACTCAATACACCACAGCTCCTACAAGAGATAACACCTCGAGAGGCCCAAACAACTAGGTAGAAATCTTACTCCCATGACCAAACCATCGCTGCCCAAGATGGGGAGTCACCTTCAGAAACACATGATCCCCATCATTAAAATCTAAGGGTCTCCATATTTGATCGACATATGATTTCAGATGATCTAGTGTCATCTTCTTCCTCTCACGAATCAACTGAAACATCTCTGTAGTATTCTACACTAGTTATGGTCCATGAATTTCTAACACTCTGACCCTAGTCCAGCACAACAGAGGATGGAAAGGACGACCAAATAAGGATTCAAACGGTTCCATACCGATTGTGGAGTGAAAACTATTATTGTAAGAGAACTTCACCAAGGGTAAGTGATTCATCCACAAGCCTCCAAAATCAAGAACACTAGAGCGTAACATGTCTTCAACGGTATGGATGGTTCGCTCTGTCTAACCGTCTATTTGAGGATGAAAAGCAGTGATAAGGAATAGTTGAGAACTGAAAGCAAGTAGCATACCTCTCCACATCCTGGAGGTAAAACAAGGATCACGATTAGAAATGATCGTCCTTGGGACTCCATGAAGTCTCACCACCTCCTCTAGGTACTGCCTCGATAAACCTCCCATTAAGCATGACTCCTTGATTTCTATGTTGTGGGCCGATTTTGTTAAACAATATACTACCACCCAAAGAGCATCATGTCCTCCCGGAGCTCGAGGTAAACAAGTAACCCAGCCCATTGAGATGTATTTACACTTCCACTGATGAATATCTAATGGTTGGAGTATACCACCAGGGACATGTTGTTGAACCTTAACCTTCTGGAGGAACAAACTTTGAGACACAAAATCCGCAACTAAACGATTCTTCCAAGAACACCAAAACTATCTCCTCAAGGATCAGTACATCATTGTCACAGTAGGATGCACAGCTAAAGGTGAACAATAAAACCCTTTGAGAACCATCTAACGCAATGTCAAGGGAACAAAAAGCCTTATGTGATATAACACTCAGTTTGGTACATCCTTCAATGAACAATCTGGGGCCTCACCATAAACAACTCAATCTCTCCACACCTCTACCTCAAGATCACACAACTTGAAATCTTCCACTTGCTTCACGATAGATGACTGAACCATCATCTTAAAAAGACAACATATTCCCACAGCTTCTCATATATCAATATGTAATATTGACAGTTCTTCCATTACTCTCCAGGAATCATAAGATTCATGCACAACATCACTACATTCCATTAGACTCACCACATTCGCTACAAAATTCCGTTTTCTAGTTGTATACGATATTTCAACGTCGTATTCCTGTAATAACTCCATCCACGGACACTGTCGTACGTTCAAGTCACGTTGGGAGAAAACATACCTCAAACTCGTATGATCGGTGGAAACCAAAAATTTCTCACCAATGAGGTAATTTCTCCACAAATTCAGATCCATCAAAACAACAACCAAATTAAGATCAAAGTTGTCATAGTTACATTCATGGGGACATAACTGCTGAGAACCATAAGAAACAAATGACCTCTGTTGCATGAGAACAAAGACTAACTGTAGATGCGATGTGTCACATAAAACATAAAACTGAACTCCCTCTGTTGGATGACAAATAACTGGAGCACTAACTAACTTCTCCTTTAGATACTGGAAAGTTGTCTGACACTGATCGATCAATATGAATTCTTGATCCTTCCTGGTCAAATCTATCAAAGGATTTGCAACTTGGGAGAAATTGGCTAAAAACATCATGTAGTAGCCTGTTAGACCAAGTAATCTTCGCACCCTGGACACTGCCTTGGCGGCTACCCAAGACACAAATGCTTCTATCTTCGATGAATCCACATCTACTCCTAGCTGGGACACAACATGCCCCATGAAATAGACTTCTCAATCCCAAAACTCACCCATCAACAACTTCCAAAATAGATAATGATGATGAAGAACAATCAATACAAAGTGTATATTCTCTTCATGCTCATCCTATGATGTGGAGTACACACGAATTTTGTCAATAAAAACCACTACGAACTTGTCTAGGAACTCAAATAACACATCATTCATTAATCCCATGAACACACCTGGGGCATTAATCACACCGAACGACATTAAAACGAACTCATAATGCCCATGAAGACAACAGAAAAAATTCTTCGAGATATCCTCATCATTTACACGCATTTGATGATATCATTACCGCAAGTCAATCTTTGAGAACCAACTTGCAACATTCAGTTGATCAAATAAATCATCAATTTGATGAATAGGATAGTGATTCTTTATTGTCACTTTGTTTATGAGATGATCATCGACAGACATCCACAAAATTCTATCGTCCTTCTTCACAAACAAAACAACAGCACCCCATGGTGACACAGTTGGACGAAAAAAACCATACTATAATAGACCATCATGATGTATACACATCTCTCATAACTCAGAATGGGTCATTCTATATGGATACATTGAGATATGGGATTCTCTTGGTTGTAGCTCAATCCCAAACATGATTTCTCGTTGAGGGGGTAATGCTACATCCTCTTCTAGAAAGATATCAGGGTAATCTTCTAAGAACATAGGAAATGACAACTGCTGAACCTTGGAATACCTTTGCATCATCTCAGCCATAATTGATAATAAATACCAATTTTCCTATGACCCATTTGAGGATCTCACTCACCAAAAAATACCACCATGTCTCAATCCACACCAATGAAAATGACCTTCTTCCTGAAGCAATCCAAGTTAGCCTGCACTAAATACAACCAATCCATGCCGAGGATGACATCATATGGTTTTATTCATAAACATAAGAAATATCCCCAAGAGTTGTGTTTCCCCATCACTAGCTCACAGTCTCTACATACTTTAAACAAGCCCTCTCGACCTCTAACTGGCGTAGTCAACACCAAGGTCAATGGAAGCCTCTCAACCTCATGTCCCAATGCATGGACAAGGGTAGGTGATATGAAGTATTCTGTCTCTCATGAATTAAACATGGCTACACCAAGGTAGAAAACAAGAAAAGGGTACCACGAACGATGTCTAACTCGCCATGAGTTGGCAATACTAGAGAATGAAGCTGACCAAGACTTCCTCCATGGCCTCTCTGACCCTAATGATGACCACAACCATAGCTGTTCTCTACACTATGAGGACGGGGAGCGTCATGGGGATGTCATATTCCTACCCCATTTACCCTCTAATGATCTAAACCTGGTGCTACCTGTTACTGCCGCCTCTCTTGGAACTGCCTCAATAGAATAACTTGGAGCGTAGCACCTCGTGTATGATGACTGCTTTAAATGGTTTTTCACTCCCACTTCTAATGTCCATGTCCACCACAAGAAAAACAAGCTCCAGATCACTTGGAATAGGCCTAAGAGCTGCTACCTCTAGAGAAAGGAGATGTGAAGGGATGGGACCTACCCCAGATAAATAGAAACTCTTCGGCCCTGAAAACCTAGAACGTTGGTCCACGACTCTACTTCTTGAAGAATCATGACTATTCCCCTCCTGTGATGAGACAGTCCTATCCAAAGTACACTCGACAAACTCTTCCCTCACCAGTAACCACAAGATATGTCTTCACCAAAAATAGGGTGACATGGCGCTGGATCTCTGGATGCAATGCCTCCTCAAAATTCCTATCCATGGCCTCTTTATCTGGTAACGGGTCCGAAGCATATCATAAAAGGTTCCCAAAATGGATTAAAAACTATCAAAAATTTTATCTCCCCTGTGGAAGGGTATGAAGCTCCTAGTGACTGGACGCCTTCAATGTCAATGATACTGGACTCTAAACTTGTCTCTGAATTCCTCCCATGAGATCACTAGCTCCTCATGATCCCTGAGGAATATGAACCACCACAACCCCCACTGATCTACACAGCATCGACACAACCAAGGACACTCAGTGCTTCTTCTAAGAATAGATAAAACTGAATCCTATCTCAACCTCCTCCATCCTGTCTTCTGTGAGTGTGTCTGAAACGAAGCCCTCAAACATAGGCAGCCTCTAGTGCTGAAGCTCTTAGAGTTTCTTCCTCCACGTGTCTTTGTCGTCAACTTCTTCCCTATGGTGATCTGTTGGAAGTTCCTGCTAGACATTTTCTACGCAAACCTGATGTGGATTCCGACCTGGATCCATACCTGTAAAATAACAATCCGTTATAGCTCCTAAACCTAGAATATAGAGGTCTCAATATTAATTAATTAATTGTTTTCATTTATTCATTTTAGGATAATCGGCCCCAAGGTCTACCAATTTAGACATTGGCACAAAGAAGAATGATGCTTGATCCATTCCTAGGACTCTACCCTGTAACAAATATCCCCCTGTTTAGTATCCTTTGTAATCTTAAAGGATTGTATATCATATCATAGGGGCTCTAAATGCCGATGTCGCAGCCGGTCTCTAGTGTTTACATTATTTGATAAACATGAATGCCATTTTGTCCCAACCAACCCATGCAAACTCAATTGTTCCTAACCTCAATCTCCATCCCATACCTCATCATGCCTCTAATACCACTTTTTTCACGACCCCCTCCCCACATAGAGTACCCCTCTTGGGCCGGAAATGGGATAAGTGAGATAATGACCCCTCGAGTCCCTCTTCCAGTAATCACCGTGTTTGCGACTTCCACTAAGGGTATTGGAGACACTCAAATGGTTGGTATTTCCCTCTAAGATAACACACATGGAAGAGAGAGATATGATAAACACAAAACAACTTCAACTCAACTAGTATGATAATATAAATCTCAAGTGCACATATGTAATTTCATTAAAAATTACTACAACTGGAAGGGGAAAACCACATCTACCCAAAAGATAGTAAAAATACCAGCAACAACAAGCCATGAAAACTCTTGAAACTATAAGCTGGTAAAAAATAGCCTGATCTCCAACCTGCTCCAAGTCACCTGAAAAACAGTTTATATATACATAGGGTGAGTATAACAGTATAATCAGTAGGATCCTCCCCAAACCCTCTCGTGCAAAATTAATGAAAGCATGCTAAATCACAGTGAACAAAAAAGTGAACCTATCTTGTCATCTAAACTGGTATACTGATTTCCCAATATAAACACAACTACTCTCACCAAGTAACACATACAAGAATATATCATATAATAATGAATATCAAGGCTACCCCACTACTACTTCCCCACTGGTTTGCCGCTCTTCCCCAACACCGCAAGTCCAGAGCATCTCTCTCAAAAAAGGCTTGCCCATAGACACCTGGGCGAAGCACCACAGCATGCACCTTGTGAAAAAACCACCACGTCCATGTAAGAAAAGTAACCAGTTAGTTTCTAGGATCCACCACAGCCCGCATAATGTGTATCGTGAATTGGGTATTATACCTCAAGCCATTACAACCCAAAAACCAAGTAAGGATCCTCAAGCCATCACAGCCTATACATGCTTCCCCTATAGTAGTCCATAGGACACTATATCCAGAATATATGTGTGTGAATAACCACAAGCCATTACATCTCTCTACACACATATATGGGAAAAACTAACCACAGTGCTTACCATCACAAGTATCTACCAATTGAAAAGAGAATGCCAAATGGGGTAGCCAACCATTCATCATCCCACCTGAATGATGTGGAAAACACCCCGAGGGCTCAGAATCCCCAGGTTGTTAGTTTCCAGTACTGGCAGTGTGGAGTACCATATAGAAAAAAAAATGTACAAAATATACTATATCTCACAACCACATTATCGGTATATCCTAGTATTAGACTCAACTGCAGCTAACGTCTCCTGGACTCCAGGATTCCACTTCTAAAACTAGTTATCCTAGAAGCACACTACCATTTAAAGTGTTTTAATACATTATTTCATTCCCTTTTTACCAGTTCCACTTTATGTTAGTTAATTCTTTAAACAGTAATTATCCATGAAAAAATGCACATTAAATTTCATTAGCATCACACCCAAAGTCCACTATCCCTTTCAAATTAAAACCGCATCATTATGTACCATCAAACACCAACCCCATGAGTTAACACCATTTATTAAATTATTCAATACATAATTACTTTCCCCCATTCCCAGGAATTCTAGAAAAACATTATATTCTACTAAACACAAGGGGGATCCACCCGGTGAGTAGATGTACTACCCATTGATTCCTTACTGCCTATAGCAAGTGCCTAGACCCATAATTCCTTGAGAAGCTAAAAAAAGAAAGAATGTGGCATACCCCGCACATCTTCGCCTATTTCAGAAGAAGGGTAAGCAAGACTAGCTTCCTTAGGTGGTGGGGAAATGTAAAACAAATAATCAACAAAAAAGAAATAGGAAGCATAAAACAAACACATCAATCCCATTACATCATCCATGGTGCATCCTGGAAACCCCCATGTATAAACTGATGCATCTTTCCACCTTATGCATCATTTTCTGTAACAACCAAAAGAATTCATGCCCCCACATAACACAATATCCAGAGAAGATAAAATCACATCATAAGCAACAGGAAAACAAACATAACCTCAATTGGGATCTTGGTCCTTTAACTATCTGGAAGGTAGCTTAGAACCCTTCAAGGAATTACCAAAAAATCATTTCATTAATCTATCTTGAATTAACCGATTCATTATTCAACATTTCGAAATTCAGGAAACCTAATTAGTATGCTATCATAAATAAGTAATCATGCTTACTACACCTATTTTATTAACATAAAATTAAAACAAGAAGAACAAGAATCATTTAAATGCATCTTTATCTATATCCAATAGTTATAAATTAATTTCAATTTTATGTTCTTTAACAATTTTCATCAAGACAAAACTGCTAAACGAAGCTAGAATGAATATCACACTATCTAGAAAACAAGGGGAAATATCATTAGCCCGATATCAATTTATTTATTTGTTTCAAATATTTACAATGTCAATTACACTATATTCTAGTGGGATAAAACATGATAACAATATAGTAGCACATAAAAGAAAAGAGAAGCAATGAATCCCCTACCTCAAACAGTTCTTGACATTCTTTATCTACCCAACGGGTCACGATCCTCCTCTTGCGACAACTGAATCCACCTGAGGATGCCATCATACGACTGCACCAACCGAAACCCAAGAAAACCACATTAGAAGCATGTAAAATATGTTCTATAATAATGGATCGGAGAAATAGGAGTATGTGAACCCCAAATTAATGACGATAAAACATACCTTATATTGAATATTGATCGATAAAACTTTGTGGAATCAAGATAGAGTGGAACCAATCTGAGGTAGAAAGATTGATTGTGCAAGTAATTGGAGAAGTAATGGGATGTTTGAGCATCTCACACCCACGAAAAAAGTGTAAGAACAAGGGAGGAAGATATCTTGTCCCTTTTGAATATTTAACGGAGTGAAAATTTAAGATACGATTAATTTCCCATTAAAAGTGGATCATATTAAACCACACAACATGACCAAGTAAAAACATCCCGATCCTTATAAATAATTAATATAGAATGTATGGTCTTTGAATCTGCCTTAGAGTACTTAAAATGAGGCCTAAATCCATTTTACGTCAAATGAAACCACTAAAGGGGAGAAACTGTAGGAAGATGGAAACACTATTAACTGATAGACACTATTCATGAACCTCAACATTAGACACTATTCCTAAACCTCACCATTATACACTTTTCATGAACCTCATAATTAGACACTGTTCATGAACCTCCCCTATAGACACTGTTCATGAACCTCACCATTAGACACTTTTCATGAACCTCACCATTAGACACTGTTCAGAAACCTCACCCTCAGATTCCTCTTAGATTTTCAACTGAGGGACTGAGTATGTTACCTACTGTTTAACATACCCTGATCTATTACTTTAGTTTTGGAATGATATTTTATTGAGTGTCACCTATGAACTCGTGCTGAACTTGAAATCCATTTTGATTTTGGAATTATTGTCAGGATGATCATTCAGACCACCCACAGTCTTTTGTTTATATGTTTTAAATTGTTATGTCAATGAAACAAATTTTTTCCAAATGTGCTTCTTGGTTAGTGGTTTTTGATCTTGACACGAGGTGTCTTTATTTCATTTTGGATACCCAGAAGTTTGTACCTGTGATCGATCTTCTGAGCCATGTTATTACATATATTTTCATCGTATACCAATACGTAGTACATAAGACATAGTTGATGAGACTATATATATATATAATGTGGCATATATTTTTTTGGGATGACCAAAGGTTCTTCCAAGTATCCGACTATTGGGACATTGAGTAGGAAGACCATGTGAGTTTCTATATTGGATTCCAAAGAACTGTGAGCGACTTTGAGTAAGAAGATCCCATGACCTTCCTTTTTAGATTCCAAGATACTGGGAGATCCTTTTGGTAGGAAGATAATGAGATATTATTTGATGTTTTTTAAGATATCGTGAAAGATATGGGAGCCAGATCCAGATGAGTGATCGTGACAGCTTCTCTGGTGATGGATTTCTATGGGATATATCCTGATCCTTCTAGCACATGATTCCAATGAGGCCATGAGATCTTCATTGATGTTTATAAAGAGACCATGAGTTCTCCGGAAGATGACCACAACATAAACCTTGTGTGTTTCATTGGGTGATGGATGTATGTGGGTTACATATCGGTATAGACATCCCTAGTATCATAGGTATATGACCTATTGTGTTTGTATGATCTTGTTCCATACCTATAGGGATTATCAAAACTACAATTTTCATAAATGCATATAGATTAAGTCCTAGAGGTCCAAAATTGAAATGTATTTACAGGATCAGGTAGATTTGAAATTGGATTAGTGACCAACAAGTATTCAAACATTCTCCCAAAAATCCTGCTTTTCCTGATTTAATGTTGGAATATGATATATTTATTTATATGATTGATCATCGATACACCGTATCATTTTTAGTGATTTGAGGTTAGTACGGGTGAACCCAAGTGTAGGACGAGTGTCCCCAAGTGGTTTCATAGCTTTCTTAGAGATATAATTCTGGTGTTTGTTGAAGCAGGTATATGTATATTTGGATTATGGACTAAGAGATTGACTTAATGCTAGAGAACTTGAGTGGAATGACTTCCAACACAATTACATTGAATAGGATGTCCATGTGATCAAGATTGGGGACCCATGGATCTACTGTAGAATAGTTTTCATGTTATTTTATTTAACATAGAAATTGATATTCATATTTATGTATATATGTATAGTGCAACAGCCCAAGATTTTATAAAAAAATATTCTTTTTAATTTTATTAATGTCTTGTGTTGTACGCTACACAAAAAGGAGCTTGCACAACACGCATTATTGACTTGCCTTGCATTACACACAATCGCGACCTTCCTCGATAGCGTGTGTAATATGCAATACTGAGTGTCACTAAACAACGATATGCTATTAAAATATTATTAAAACTAGCCGTTATGAATAGTAATAACCACTTTTTAAAATTCCGTAAATCTTATTTTCCAAAATGAACTTCATTCTTGGATTCGGAGTATCGAATTTAGCCTAAGGTGAAATTTTGAAACTTTTCGGATAACTTTCATATTCTGATGAATAGTGAAAATTACTAAATTATAATTAAAAACAACTTTTTTAATCAAAATAATTAATAGTGATAAATCATTAATTTGAGTGGTTTTAAAGTATATTTAGAATATATTTTTACAATTTAATACAATGTTGGTCATTGGATGTAATTTCACATTTAAACCAGACATAATCAAGTGTCAATCTTTTGATAGATATTGTTTCTTAAAAACACGCTATTTGTTTTAACAGCGGGATTTAATTATAAAATTAATTAATTCAATTTCTATGTTATGAATTTGGTAAAATAGACTTCATTTTTGAATTCGGAATAAGAAATATAGCTTAGGATGAAATTTTGGCTTTTTTCTGAAAACTTTCAATTTTTGATGAATAGTGAAACCACTAAGTGGTAGGTTAAAAACTAAATTTTGCATAAAACTTAATTTTACCGCTTCTGTGAATGGAATTTAGAAAATCCGACAGACACGGTTGATATCAGTATGTAAAATATGGTTCAATGAGATAAAAATAATTTTTTGGTGAATAGTAACTTTTTACTTTTTTTACCGCGATTAATAGTAAATAGGGTAACTAAGGGTAAATATGATATTACTATTACCCTAACACATGTCCTAATTCTATTTGATATGTGTAATTCGACCAAAAAAAATTTTCGGAATAAAATATGACCATTTAGGCCCACTTGGATTAGATTAGGACATTTATTATTATTTAATTCAAAGAAGAGTTAAAAGAGTTAAAATCAAAGTTTATTTACTAAAACATTTTTAATATAGAGTTATACATATGATAAATTCTCTTGAAAATATTCATTAGAAATCTAAAAAGATTTCCTACATGATGGTATTTTATTTATAATTTTTAGACATTAAATAAGTTAATTTATTTATGACACAATTATGATGCAGTTTTTATCTTATTTATGAAATTTTGACATAATTGATGTTATAAACACCAAAATAAATGTAATTTGAGACTTTTTATGAATTCCACTAATTTTATAGGTTACTATGATATATTATTGTTGATTTAATCAACTTGGTTAGAACATATAATTCTGTTATAACTTTCACAAAAATCATATATCAAATAGTGTCAAAATTGACAAAAAATAGTTTTTAAATCAAATATTATATTATTAATTGTTATTTTATTCCTAAAAATCTATGGTTCGGCCAAATAACTTAGACAAGGATATATTTATTAATAATATTCAATTTGGGGTTCGTTTGGCATGTTATAGTAAGTGTATTAACCATATAGTGAAAGAAAACAAAAAGACACGTTAAAAGTTAAATTATTTAACTTAGAGTTAAATCTAATTGATAAGGTTAAACTAATACCCTAAACTTGTCTAAATATTATTCGATGATAGGATTTCGACCCATCCCCACTTTAGCTTCGAAATAAGACCCTTTGGAACCATTATAAACCGATTTTGACTTTAATATAAAATAAAATTTTGAGATATTCCTAATGTGCCCCTCTCCTCCCTTATAAAAGGACACCTCCTCCCCCTCCTCCTCACACCAATTTGAGCACTCAAGCTCGGCCAACCCCTGCCAAAATCTCTTCTCCACTTCCCTAGCAACATCCTAGATGTTCTGGTCTTCCTCAAAGACCAATTTTAGTGCCCTAAGAGGAGGTCTCAAAGAGGCGCTTCAAAGAAGAGGTAATTATCGTTACCAATTCTTTCATCTTTATTTCTTCTTCCACTTCTTCTTCTTAGGTTGTTTCATTATGAAGTAATAACATCAGTATCACTCATATACTGATATGTTATTATAAGTATGAAACAACCCTATTTCACCATCTATCCATCCTACGGAAAAAGAAATCACCGCGCGTGCGTACGTACGGAATACCGTCTCCACGCCATGGTGTAATCTATTTTCCACCACCACCTTACAAGGATGGGTATAATAGTGTAAAGAATAACTATACATAGTTATTAAAACATCATATTGATTCTGATATATTGTATAATCCACTCCAATTCAATTCAATATTTATGGAAATGATATCATCGCTCGTGCGTACGTACGGACTACCGTCTCCACGACGCGATGAGATTCATTCTCCATGTTAACCATTTAAGAATGATTAAGAAGTATATATAAGAAATAATAATGAAATATATGACATTATAACGATACTGGATTTATGTATATATGTATGTCATCTACTTACTTCCATTCAAGACAATAAGGAAAGGAAAACAGCGTTCATGCGTACGTACGGACTACCGTCTCCATGAACGGTGTTTTTCATTTCATTTATCTATCTATTATATATATGTATATATATACTGAATATATATTATATATAAATCATATTTGATATTCTGGAAGTAATTAAATCATGATATAAGTAATAATAATTTCAAGAACAACAAGTCAAAACACCTATGATAAATGAAACGATTTTACCCAAAACGCTTCTTTAACATGGAATTTACAAAAGAACAGGTAATATAATGTCATAAGTGAACCATGTATGATATGATAACAATTAATATGATTCTGTAATAAGTCAATGACATAATTTAAATCATTATACAGGAGGTTCGGACACATAAAAGCAAATCGGACCTAAGGTAAGGGAAATATCACAATCTCATTTTTATCCGAGATTGTTTATTCGTAAGAATTTACTGGGATGTATTTTATCATCCACATCCATGTTTCATAAATATGTGATATTATTTCCATCCACCTACAATTGTTTAAATCCATTTTTACCCTTCGGTGAGTATTTAGTAATATGTATGAAAGGAATCTTTTGTCGTTTTTCGTACGAGGTACTTTTTTGACTTTTCCGACAAAAGTATGAAGAATGTTTTTTTAACATAAATGGAACGAACGGATTTTTACGGTTTTATAAAGCCTTATATTCATGAAGCTTATTCCAAAAGATTTCATGACTATTTTTAATAAAATCTCTTTCTTTTAAAATTGCATGATGTTTTGTGAAAAGAAATTGATTTTGAAGAAGAAAGGATATTTTCCTCAAGAATTCATTTCAAGTGTTTTATCAAAATTATTTTCCATCTAAGATAATGAAGGGTTCTGTTTCTATCCATATTTTTACATTTATTTGACTATGTTGTGATGGAATTATGTTTATGAATTCCTTTATCTTATATGAATGGTTTTATGATGTCATGTTGTTTAAGAATCCCATTTTTATTACATGGGTTATGAAATGATGTATGATTTATGATTTTGTGGCACACATAATAATGGTATCATTATGATATGGGTGGGACCTATATCTCCCTCCAATTCATTGGGTAAAGATTTTATATCTCATGAGATAGACATGGCTGAAATGGTAGGTTATACCGATTCAGTGAAACAGGACTGAAACGAGGGTTACTCGATTCAGAAAGGGACTTTGTCCACTAAGATAGTCTTGGCAATGAGTCTTGACTAACAAGAAATTATTATCTATGATTATGTGTGTATGCCACAAAGTTTCATGTTTTATGTTATTATTATTGGGATTTCATTTCACTACTATGATTTATCCCATGTTATTAAATTATGCTCTCTTTTGCAGGTTAAGATTTCCAAAAGTTATGTTCTTATGAATATGATGTGATTGATTTTTCTTTTGTTTACCCTTACTGAGCATTTGAGCTCACCCTTTTATGTTTTCTTTTCCCCAGGATATAAAGAAAGGTTTTAGGTATAAAAAAGGAAGATCTTTATGGGAGATGTTGAAGATCTTCCACCACGATTAGAAGATTACGTTCCGAGTTTCCAAAGACACTAAACTATTACGATCCTTGTGTGTGTGTGTTTTTTATGTACTAAGTATTCCGCAAAAGTAATGTAATGTCCTTGTACGTCAAGATACGGGTCTTTACAGTTGGTATCAGAGGAAAGGTTTAGTCAACCTTTGGAAACTAGGATGCGAAAACGTTAGTGAGATCCCTAGAGATATTTATAAGGTATGTCTAGGGATGCCCCTAAGGATAAGTATACGTATAGGATATAGTCCTAGAACTATGGTAACGATATTAGATTAAACCAAAGATGTTATATATTTAAGTTACTCCCCCTTTATTATGATTTGTTTTCCTCTCACACTATTCTTTTTGGGTTTTAGAAAATGGCTGGAAACAAGGTGATTCACGATAATGGAGGAAATGATGGACAATGGAATGATATTATTCATGAGCAAACAAATGAAATGGGATTTGGAAGTCCAAATATCATTATTATTCCGAATCAGCAATCTCATAATATGACCAATAAAGTAAAATTTGGTAAGTTTCCTAACTCGGCTAATAAGAGAAAGATGGAGTTTCATGATGATCATAGAGGAAAGAAAGTTCAATTTCCCCTATGTAAATCATGTGGGAAGAGGCATCAAGGAGAATGTTTCAAAGGAACTGGAAGATGCTTTGGGTGTGGAAAAGAAGGACACAAAGCCAGTAAGTGCAAATGAAAAAGGTTCAGTTAACACCAGGGATGAGGATAATGGTATTGCTACGACTTCAACAATGGTTAAATGTTTTAAATGTGGAATGTACGGGCATTATGCAAACCAATGCCCTAAGGGAAAGTCTCATGAAGATAATCAGTATGGTCGTATGGGAAGTATTTATGTGGATGATGATGAAGAGACTACCAATGATATGTGAGATGAAAGAATTGTTGAAGCTCGGTCAATGGTTTAAGAATGTAGTGGAATGATTACATGTTTATCATGTGTAATGTTGTATAAGTAGTCTCATGGTACTATGGAATAAAGAGACATGTAAGGATTGTTACATTGTTGTCTGATTAATGTTACCAGTATCGATGAAAGGTTATTCAGATATTTTTGGAATGTAGATGATATGCGCATAATGAAGGGATAAGGAGAAAATGAAATGTTTGACAGTATTCATGAGCTCATGATTGATATAAGGACTAAGTGATATCATGGTTTGGGTATATAGAATTTTGAGGATTTTGGTATGTGGAATGTGTTAACTTTTAACTGCATTCATGTTTTCATTAAGGTATTCAAGAGAATACACGATTAAGGACTTTGAATGTTTGGAATGTGACCAACAAAACATATCTTATGATATATGGGGATCGACGATGGTGTTAAATCTCTAGTAATCGTTTTCACTATATTATGAGAGTCGACTGCAGTATTATGGATAAGCCTAAAGATTGGAATGGATTACGTTGGACACAAGTTAGTATTGTTTGTTTGTTTTCGATATTATTGATGGGATGTTATAGTAATATAGTTTTGGAAAAAGGGACAACCTGCAGGACGGGCGACAGCCCATCGCTTCGAACAAGGCTGTGGGAATCGAAACCACAACTGAAGTGCGACTGGCCTTTATCGCCTACCACTGGCCTACAGGAAGTCCCTGTTTAGTAGAAACTAGTTTTATTTTATTAAGCAGTATGATATATGAAGTATAAGTCCATTTTAGGAACCATATATGATTAATCTCACTATAGATCGACTTATGCATATAATTTTGCTAACCTTTTGTTTGAGACAGATGGAATGACCCGTCATTCTATCACATGATCTGCTAACACTTCACGAATAACAAATTCAACTTCATTTATTTAAGAGATGAAGTGGAAATTGTTCAAGGCACGAACAACATTGAGATTGTACCAAAATAAAGTAAGTATTTATTCTAATTCAATTTTCAACTTTAGGGAAATGATCTTGAAAACCAAAAATGTTGTCCTAGTGATCTTATACCTGATGAATCAGATGGTACCTTATATCATCACAAATCTATGGATTTGTGATTACTGGCTTTTCCATAGCCATGTTCTCTACCACTCTCCATCAGAACATGATGGTTAGATTTCTCTTCCATATCCATATTTTCACCTATGTGGAAACCCAATGATTAGTTTATTTGGGTAACCGTTACGTTTCATACTTTTGTTTTTAAAGATTGGTTTTGATATTCCTTTTTACGATGTGGGTTTATATTAAAGAATCTTTCGAATAGTAAACCATTTATAACCCCGACGAATTTCGAGGGCGAAATTCATTTTAAGGGGGGTAGAATGTAACAGCCCAAGATTTTATAAAAAAATATTCTTTTTAATTTTATTAATGACTTGTGTTGTACGCTACACAAAAAGGAGCTTGCACAACACGCATCCTTGACTTGGCTTGCATTACACGCAATCGTGACCTTCCTCGATAGCGTGTGTAATACGCAATACTGAGTTTCACTAAAAAACGATATGCTATTAAAATATTATTAAAACTAGCTGTTATGAATAGTAATAACCACTTTTTAAAATTCCGTAAATCTTATTTTTCAAAATGAACTTCATTCTTGGATTCAGAGTATCGAATTTAGCCTAAGGTGAAATTTTGGTACTTTTCGGATAACTTTCATATTCTGATGAATAGTGAAAATTACTAAATTATAATTAAAAACAACATTTTTAGTCAAAATAATTAATAGTGATAAATCATTAATTTGAGTGGTTTTAAAGTATATTTAGAATATATTTTTACAATTTAATACAATGTTGGTCATTGGATGTAATTTCACATTTAAACCAGACATAATCAAGTGTCAATCTTTTGATAGATATTGTTTCTTAAAAACACGCTATTTGTTTTAACAGCGGGATTTAATTATAAAATTAATTAATTCAATTTCAATGTTTTGAATTTGGTAAAATAGACTTCATTTTTGAATTCGGAATATGAAATATATCTTAGGATGAAATTTTGGCTTTTTTTTGAAAACTTTCAATTTTTGATGAATAGTGAAACCACTAAGTGGTAGGTTAAAAACTGAATTTTGCATAAAACTTAATTTTACTGCTTCTGTGAATGGAATTTCGAAAATCCGACAGACACGGTTGATATCAGTAAGTAAAATATGGTTCAATGAGATAAAAATATTTTTTTGGTGAATAGTAACTTTTTACTTTTTTTACCGCGGTTAATAGTAAATAGGGTAACTAAGGATAAATATGATATTACTATTACCCTAACACATGTCCTAATTCTATTTGATAAGTGTAATTCGACCAAAAACAAACTTAGGAATAAAATATGACCATTTAGGCCCACTTGGATTAGATTAGGACATTTATTATTATTTAATTCAAAGAAGAGTTAAAAGAGTTAAAATCAAAGTTTATTTACTAAAACATTTTTAATATAGGGTTATACATATGATAAATTCGATTGAAAATATTCATTAGAAAGCTAAAACGATTTCCTACATGATGGTATTTTATTTATAATTTTTAGACATTATATAAGTTAATTTATTTATGACACAATTATGATGCAGTTTTTATCTTATTTATGAAATATTGACATAATTGATGTTATAAACACCAAAATAAATGTAATTTGAGACTTTTTATGAATTCCACTAATTTTCTAGGTTACTATGATATATTATTGTTGATTTAATCAACTTGTTTCGAACATATAATTCTGTTATGACTTTCACAAAAATCATATATCAAATAGTGTCAAAATTGACAAAAAATAGTTTTTAAATCAAATATTATATTATTAATTGTTATTTTATTCCTAAAAATCTAAGGTTCGGCCAAATGACTTAGATAAGGATATATTTATTAATAATATTCAATTTGGGGTTCGTTTGGCATGTTATAGTAAGTGTATTAACCATATAGTGAAAGAAAACAAAAAGACATGGTAAAAGTTAAATTATTTAACTTAGAGTTAAATCTAATTGATAAGGTTAAACTAATACCCTAAACATGTCTAAATCTTATTGGTTGATAGGATTTCTACCCATCCCCACTTTAGCTTCGAAATAAGATCCTTTTGAACCATTATAAACCGATTTTGACTTTAATATAAAATAAAATTTTGAGATATTCCTAAGGTTCCCCTCTCCTCCCTTGTAAAAGGACACCTCTTCCCCCTCCTCCTCACACCAATTTGAGCACTCAAGCTCGGACAACCCCTGAAAAAATCTCTTCTCCACTTCCCTAGCAACATCCTAGAGGTTCTGGTCTTCGTCAAAGACCAATTTTAGTGCCCTAAGAGGAGGTCTCAAAGAGGCGTTTCAAAGAAGAGGTAATTACCGTTACCAATTCTTTCATCTTTATTTCTTCTTCCACTTCTTCTTCTTAGGTTGTTTCATTATGAAGTAATAACATCAGTATCACTCATATACTGATATGTTATTATAAGTATGAAACAACCTTATTTCACCATCTATCCATCCTACGGAAAAAGAAATCACAGCGCGTGCGTACGTACGGAATACCGTCTCCACGCCGTGGTGTAATCTATTTTCCACCACCACCTTACAAGGATGGGTATAATGGTGTAAATAATAACTATACACAGTTATTACAACATCATATTGATTCTGATATATTGTATAATCCACTCCAATTCAATTCAATATTTATGGAAATGATATCATCGCTCGTGCGTACGTACGGACTACCGTCTCCACGACGCGATGAGATTCATTCTCCATGTTAACCATTTAAGAATGATTAAGAAGTATATATAAGAAATAATAATGAAATATATGACATTATAAAGATACTTGATTTATGTATATATGTATTTCATCTACTTACTTCCATTCAAGACAATAAGGAAAGGAAAACAGCGTTCATGCGTACGTACGGACTACCGTCTCCATGAACGGTGTTTTTCATTTCATTTATCTATCTATTATATATATGTATATATATACTGAATATATATGATATATAAATCATATTTGATATTATGGAAGTAATTAAATCATGATATAAGTAATAATAATTTCAAGAACAATAAGTCAAAACACCTATGATAAATGAAACGATTTTACCCAAAACGCTTCTTTAACATGGAATTTACAAAAGAACAGGTAATATAATGTCATAAGTGAACCATATATGATATGATAACAATGAATATGATTCTTTAATAAGTCAATGACATAATTTAAATCATTATACAGGATGTTCGGACACATACAAGCAAATCGGACCTAAGGTAAGGGAAATATCACAATCTCATTTTTATCCGAGATTGTTTATTCGTAAGTATTTACTGGGGTGTATTTTATCATCCACATCCATGTTTCATCAATCTGTGATATTATTTACATCCACCTACAATTGTATAAATCTATTTTAACCCTTCGGTGAGTTTTTAGTAATATGTATGAAAGGAATCTTTTGTCGTTTTTCGTAAGAGGTACTTTTTTGACTTTTCCGACAAAAGTATGAAGAATGTTTTTTTAACTTAAACGGCACGAACGGATTTTTACGCTTTTATAAAGCCTTATATTCATGAAGCTTATTCCAAAAGATTTCATAACTATTTTTAATAAAATCTCTTTCTTTTAAAATTGCATGATGTTTTGTGAAAAGAAATTGATTTTGAAGAAGAAAGGATATTTTCCTCAAGAATTCATTTCAAGTGTTTTATCAAAATTATTTTCTATCTAAGATAATGAAGGGTTCTATTTCTATCCATATTTTTACATTGATTTGACTATGTTGTGATGGAATTATGTTTATGAATTCCTTTATCTTATATGAATGGTTTTATGATTTCATGTTGTTTAAGAATCCCATTTTTATTACATGGGTTATGAAATGATGTATGATTTATGATTTTGTGGCACACATAAGAATGGTATAATTAAGAGATGGATGGGACCTATATCTCCCTCCAATGCATTGGGTAAATATTTTATATCTCATGAGATAGACATGGCTGAAATGGTAGGTTATACCGGTTCAGTGAAAGAAGACTGAAACGAGGGTTACTCGATTCAGAAAGGGACTTTGTCCACTAAGATAGTCATGGCAATGAGTCTTGACTAATAAGAAATGATTCTCTATGATTATGTGTGTATGCCAAAAAGTTTCATGTTTTAAGTTATTATTATTGGGATTTCATTTCACTACTATGATTTATCCCATGTTATGAAATTATGCTCTCTTTTGCAGGTTAAGATTTCCAAAAGTTATGTTCTTATGAATATGATGTGATTGATTTTTTTTTTGTTAACCCTTACTGAGCATTTGAGCTCACCCTTTTATTTTTTCTTTTCCCCAGGATATAAAGAAAGGTTTTAGGTATAAAAAAGTAAGATCTTTATGGGAGATGTTGAAGATCTTCCACCACGATTAGAAGATTACGTTCCGAGTTTCCAAAGACACTAAACTATTACGATCCTTGTGTGTGTGTTTTTGTTATGTACTAAGTATTCCGCAAAAGTAATGTAATGTCCATGTACGTCAAGATACGGGTCTTTACATATAGGTATAGGACTATATAGGTATACCCTTATATATATATATCAATATACATTGTGGTACCTACCTAGTTGTCTAGGATAAAAAACCCATGGTTCATTCTGCTTACTTCAATTTTAGTTATGCCTATAATAAGTTTGGAATTTTACCTTTACATACACTAATAGTATCACATTTATAAGATTCTAATCAGGGTGACCTACTAAGATTATTTATCACCCCTTCATCTGCACCACAATGTATGTGTAGACATTAAGTCTTCTTTTCAGGTTAAGAACAAGTTTAATGGTGGATATGGATGTGGCCAATGATTTCTTGATCAAGTAGATATGTTCATTTGGATCTTATGATCAATCTACTATATTTAAATAGTGTTTGGAGACAATGTAAATGGTATAACATGGAGTTTTTATTATAGCCATGCACTTTTACTTTTGTTTTAATTTTTTATACAATATTTTTATGGTAGGCCCAATGGATGATATTTGTTTTATTGTACGATAATTTTATTTGGGATTTTAATACATTTAATTTTATATTAAACCATGTTATATTTCACATTTTTACTATATCAGGGAACTGTATCTTTACTTCTTTATATGATACCTATCTTTTTTTCAGTAGTTTTCTTTCTATGATATGAGAGAATATTCTCTACACTATCACTCTATAGTTTCCTCACTAATATTCAGAATCCTTTGGTGTATGAGGAGTCACACTTGAGGCCTTGTATCCCACAGTCATGGAGAACCAGTTCCGTGACAACTGGGTGAGGATGTTACAAAAATAATAATTTAAAAATTCAAACAATAAATTTTAAAACAACATTCTGAATTTATAAAACATTTTTTTAACATTTTTTTATTTTAATGTAAATTTTTTTTTGCAAACTAAACAAATGATTAATCATTTCTTTTAATTGAATAATATTTTTTCAAAATTCATTATCTCCATAATTTCAAATTCATATAAAATTATTTTATTTTATAAAAAACTAATTGATATATTGAAAATAAAATACATTGATAAATATTTCCTACATATAAATTATAAGCATATAAATAAACATTTTCTAAAAATGGGTTTTTACATTTTACATGGACTGTTATTATATATTATTATTGATAAATATCTAAATTTCATAAGATAAAATAGATTTCATATTTTCGAATTCTAATTAAAAAAATTAAAAATTATTTTTTATTTTAGTCATAAGAAATTAATTACTTCAGTAAAAAAAATTAATGCTGTAAAATTTAGAATAGTAAAATGTTTAAACAATAGGGGTAAATGTCAAAACTAGTTATAAACAAGAAGATAATTAATTATTTTTCTGTTTGGAAACATAAATAAAATTTCCCCAAACAATTATTGTCCATATTAAATGATTTTTGAAATGTTAGTCATTGTATCTTTTTATTTTAAGATGAAATATTTACAAGAATATTAAATGGGAATTTCTCCTACCCCTTGAAGATTATTATAAATTAATGTTCATATAGAATCACTAAAATATTTACATATCCATGAATACTCTTCCACATATATTATAATTATTTAGTAATAAATTCTCATAATCCACCATTTTATAAGGATTATTCTTAGGGAAAACTCATGTTCTCAAAGTGAGTACTAAATGTTTGATAATGATGATTATATTATATCATTCTCATTTAAATATATTCATCCCAATAATATATTATTACATTATTATATATATGATACTAAATGTTTTTTATATTTTGTAAATATCACTTTATCACCATGAATTATTTCAATCAATAGAAACTGAAATATCATTTGTATGTTTGTGCAAACTATGAACTCTATTAAATTACATATTTCAGTCTTCATAAAATTTCATTATTATATAAAAATACCTTATAATATCATTCATATTCTATAAAATATCTAAATTATATCATTATATATATAAAAAATATTTAACTAATCCAATGGAGAAAAAAATCATAACCATACTTTTCCTATAATATTGGAATATTAATGTTCGGGTCGCCAAAAAACAAATAAAATATATAATGATATAAATTAATATTTTGGATGATTATGAGAATATAATTAATGATAATATATGATATAAATTAGTAAATAATTATTTATTTTTTCCCTAAAATGATAACCTTAATCTTAATGTCATTTAATATTATAGCAGTATTAGTTTATCAAAAATCACTAAAACATTATCATCACTGATTTCATCTTAAGCGATCATTACCAAAACACTCATAGAAAAAATAATAATATATAATTATAAATCCTAAATTAAAATACATTTTTTATCTCTAAACTATGATATTTTTGTGATAATTGAAGAAAAAAACCATTAATATGAAACATGATCACAACAATCGAAATTTCTCATACCTGATAATGAGAATTTATAGTAATAAAAAAATATATTTGTTGAGAAAGATAATAGATTACGTATAAAACAGTAAATGGATATAATTTTTTTTTTAAAATATGGTATTATGATAGTATTTTATTTACACATGATATTATATAACTTTAATGGAAGTTTGGAATTACAGAATTGGGTTTTTTGTGTTAAATTTTATTCATTAATAAATAATTCATATTTTGAAAAATGATATATTTAATTTGTTGTGATTTTACCCTAATGAATTTATTTTAAAAAATTCATGTAATTAATAGGTTTTAATGAATTTTATAATGTTAATCATTCAAATTGCATATTATTAGAAAGGTACCAATAGTGTTGAAGGGTTATTTGTATCTATTATCAATTCCCAGATATATGCTTGAACATTTCACTATAATATATTTATATAGTGTATTAAAAATATGATTTTATTACATTATTTTTAATATAATTCTTTTAATGATATTATAATTTCCACTTTATGATAAAAATTTTATGTGAATTATATTATTATATTACAACATGCATAAGGTTTTCTTCTATAATATAAATTTCAAATCAGGATTGTTTTTGAAAGGTAATACACATTTATAATTTCCAATCAGTTTATTTATGAAACCCCCACCCCCATTATTTTCATATCCACATTCTAATTTTTTTATTATGTAATGTTCTTTCCAATTAGATAAATGATCACTTAATATCATTTTCATTTTTACGATGTGATTTTTAATAAACATATTTTTCATATAATTCATTTCCTATATACATACCCTATTTTTATTTAAGTTGAATAATATTATTTAAAATAAATAAAACATTTATATTGATTATGGAAATGATATACATATCACTATACCCATTACTCTATATATTATTATTTTAAAGGATGATAATATATAACGTTAATCAATATATTGATTGTTGAAATATTAATAATATATATTCTTATTATTTCAATAAATATGTTTATTGATTAATATGAAATATTAGTTATATATTTTATATATAACTAATTCAATACTTTAATTAATTCATTAGGCTTAATTATTTAGGTGTTGGGCCCGAAATATCCTTTGGAAGAACCATTAGGTCTATTGTGGAAAACTATCCCTAGTATTCAGGGAAGGATTTTCCATTAATTTATATGTCTTGTCTATGATCTTGATAACACCTAGTTTTTTTATAAATGGCTTGTTTATAACATCCAAGCCCGACTCACTCTAACTATTATTTGAGGTGGTCTTCCACATGACATTACGCACGCCTGTATGTACACAAAATAATGCCAACTTGAAGTGATTTTCTAATGATGAACATGGTGATAAAATTCCATCATTATCCAAGTAATGAAAAATAAGAGAACATAATAATTAAAAACAAGATAAAATAAAAAATAAATCATAGTTTACAACATATCCTATTAAAAATAAAAAATCTATGTAAATTCCAAAAATCTAATTGAGTAAATATCCCATTTCATTATAATGTAATGTGACAAAGGAACCCCCACAAATAAAGTCACACGAATGATCATGGAAACATATGTCAACCCCAAACCAAATACAGTAAAATTTACATCATCCCAACTCCCAATTCAAAAATATAATATAGATAATATTCCCTTATCAATACCTACAAAATTATAATATATGTAGTTACGAACTTCATCCCTTACAGGGTGTGTGTAGAACACATTAGGACACCAAAAATATATTAAAAAATCATAAAAATATAATGAATAGTTTATGATGATTTATAACATACATAATAGATAGAAAAATAATACGAACATGGTTTATATACAAATAGTAATTTAATTATCTTCATTGACACTTGAGTTATAGTTGACACCTTATCCAATAATTCCTTCTTCATCCCATGCTTGTCATTGAATAATATAACACATGGGTTTAACACATTAAGTCAAAGAGGGATTTCATTTATAAAATAAAAGAAATTTTATATATCGAGTATCATTATTCCAAATTCATACATCATAACAATCCATTAGTATCAGTAGCATCTATCCATCATCCAAGACGTGCATAACTTCCATTGTTCCTAGAAAAGTAGTTCGACCAAACATAGAGTTGAGGATCCTCATTCCAATATCCCAAACCATAGAATTATTCATATTTACCATGTTTATCCATAATTGGAGTGTTTAATCATTATAACAACAATTTAGTTCCATTAAAACAGTAATTATTCACTATGGTGTAGCATACTCTACTAAAGTATTCAACAATTCCATTTAATTTTCTTATGTCACATCTGTTAAATAATATTTAAACCCATTTATCAATTTAAAAATGACCCTTTTAACTAATTACCATTTATTTATTTATCATTTCATGTACCATTAAATCTCTAAGATGAACCAAACACCCATCATACCATTCTAATAATCCAGGCAACCTATCTTGGGAGTTTAAACACGGGATCCCTTTATCACATCATATTGAAATCATTTTACCACACTGAATGGATTGTAATATTCCCACATGATATTACAACAATCCATGTAACTATTCATACAATTTTAAACATATAATATCTTTATTCTATCATTTAGAACACATTTTACAATTCTTAATGGATTGGAACAGCCCATGGTTGGGAATGGGCCATGTCTCATAGTCATCAGTGGACTCGAGAATATCCTTGAATGGTCTAAACATCAAATATAATCATAATATATTTATCATATAAATTAATCATAATTCACCTCATTAAAAATAAATTTAACATATCACATAAAAATTAAAATCATCAAGCCAATACGAAATAACAAGTAGACTACATACCCTCTTATCATATGTGAACACTCTCCCAACCATAGATTTTGATTTAAGCTAAACCAGATACTACACTAAATTAAAATAAATTCATATAAATATGGATCATGAGGATTATAATATATGGAATCACCTTGTTTCTAGTCATCCAAAATATAGGAGTAAACATACACATATACATAGCTGGGGCTTCGACTGGAAATAAATAGCACTTCAAATGTCATTGATCAAAAGAGATCCCCCCATGGTTGTGGAGGAAGTATTTTGTTCATACTATAGAGTATTGGGAATGAATTGAGTGGATCCTATGGGTGAGATGGTTATAAGGTAATTAAGAATAAATCATAAAATAGTCAATATTAATAATGTTTAGGGATTTTATTCTTGATCTTTCAAACCATAAACTAACCATTTGAGCTATGTTTTCCCGGGAGAACATTGATCACATAGTTTTTTAGGCCATATAAATGTTTTGTAAAAATGAGGAGAAGCCATGTGAATGGATTGAGACCCAATAGAAATGGTTTATATGTGGAACCACATGGTTTTCAGATAATTTATTCTCTTTGATCCAAGTCACGTGGTCAAGGGGAATGGTTATCACTATCTTTATACTAATCATACACCATTCACATTAAGTTCCATTTTCCATCAACTATATGTCTCAATCCCATGGGATTATTCGGTGTGATTTTTGACTCTGATAAATTTTATAACAAGAAATTATTCAAGAGTTAAACCAAAATTTATATATAATCATTCCTCATCCAATGGAAGGGATCATACAATACCCCTACCATATAAATGATTATCCACAAACAATACTCCCAATCATCACAAATAAATTAATATAAAATTGGCCATACACAAGGACTTCATATTTACTTATATATCTGATGATTCCTTATGTAAAACATCATGTTGTAACATCACTAATGTAAATGAAATGGGCTTACCCTGATTAATTTTCATAATTTTATCTAAAATACAAATCAGATGGTCCATAAAGGATGCATCAACCACGATCTCAACATCATCATCACCAATACATAAGTTGGTTTTGTGTGATACTATACAATTTATGATGCATGGAAAACATCATGCATAGAACTATACCACTATGTATGACCCAATCAATATCATAAAAAACCAATCCACTCCATAATCATGAACAACATTACCTACCTAGATGCCTGTAAACCCTGCAAGTAAATCCAATGGTGACCCAATCGTGTAAATACTCAATGTAATTTACAACCACCCATTATATACATAATTGGTTTATTTAATAGATCTCTTAATAATTATACCATATATGGTTCATATCCATATTATTCTGGGTCATCTAGACTTTCTATGATTTCTCCATTATGATACTCCACCACATTAGCTTAGACTATAAGTATTCAATCTGAAACCAAGGTTATTTTAAGATCTTACCATAGAATTCCAAATATGGTTCCATTTCAATAGTAAAACAGAAACTGTTGTTAGTGGATAACAAGATAATTTATTTGTGATTCTCCATTTTCCATGAAAATTTAATGCACCTACTCTAATCTTCTGCTCAAAAAAATAATATATTATGTTTTCATTTCCCAACCTTCAACATGTGGTAAAGTATACTCATAAACACCTCAATACCAATACCTTTATGAATCCATTAACATAATAATAAAATAAAACATAGATCAAGATCGAAGACAATAATTTCAGGAAACCCATGAAAAAATTATATCATTTAAATGTATCTGTCATGAAATTAATTGATGATGTGGGTCTTTCCAATTATTAATAAATGAGATAAAATTTTCAATAGATTCATAATTACCAATATTTTGTCATTATACCATGTAATACTTAGTAGACCAACTATGAAATTCATAGTAACATTATCCTAGTCCCATTCCATATTGGGAAATGACTACAATGACTAGAAAACAATGATGATTTTCATTCAACTTCTGATAAGTGTAGCATTGCATCAAAAAATAGTCCTTAATTTCAGGAAACAAATATTGTGTATGAAGATCAAGGTAAATTTTTTTCAAACCATAGTTCAATTACCAATTTGAATCCTGAATCTCTTTCATAAACTCCATTCACATATTTTTAGCATTCCTAAATGACCATGAACATGAATAGTCTAATCATTATTGATAGTCATGTTAATAGGTAGCTCCCCAATGTAAAATTTTTCTCCAAATTCCAGTAACTCTTGATTATCATACAACATCTTTTTGATTCATCAAATAAGATAATTTGAAATATAAAAAAATACAATATTTTAATTCTGACCCCTCTTAAACATGTATGTACAACTTTGTGAATAAAGCCATCATCATCCCCAAAAAACAAGACTAGTTAACTCCCTATGACAAAGAATTCTCACTCAAGTAATCAAAAATATTGTTTCGTTTCGTAGTCATGTATTCTAGATCAAGGTCGAAATATTTTCCATACTCATCTCATATCCAAATTCAATGATTTAGGTCATTGTATGAAAAAATATATTTAAGGCTATTATGGTATGTAGAAATAGTACAATTACAACATAGAATATAATTTAACTAATATTATTATTCAATAACTATAGTAAATAACTATTTATTATGTCTAATATTGTTACATACATTTATGATACATTATCATAATATGTGAACCTTGAATTGATCCCCCTATATCAACATAGTCTCGAGTCAAATCCTGGAAATAACACAATACAAAGTATACAACGTACCCAATTTTGAATAAGACCAAAATGATTTTTATCATCAAGTTTCTTTTTAGATAATTGAAAACATTCATGAATTATTCAAAACAGTCAATATTTATTCCCTTCCATGTCAGGCCTGAGTGTAGTGCTTCCATGTTAAAAAATGACTTTGATAAACCTTTAGTAGAGACAAACTAAACCCAAAAAAAAAATTATATCAAAATAAATGGATGCTTCCATGAAACAACCATTAACACCTTCTTGGGGTCCACTAACATACATTATTCTATTATTACGTGGCATATTAAACGAATCATGTTGATCCAGAACAAAATCTTAGATCGAATGGCTTATGGACTTTGAAATTGCAGTGTACACAAGATGATTTCAATATGTTTATCATGATAATCTCATTAATGGGAGTATAATAAGACATCATCAACAAATGAAACCCAAAAATGACCCATATTTAGGATATATATTCATTCCATTATGTCTATAAATATAAAACTAGAAATTGGAATCCCAAATGGAATCCTAATGAAGTTATATAAGTCATACCTTCTTATAAATGTAGTCATTTCTATATAAGAATTTATTAACCTAAAATCATGATACCCAGATGACAACTTAATATTGTAGAACACATAGACACCCTTCATATAGTCAAAAATAACATAAATTCCTAGAAGATGATATCATTTCATACATTAAATACTTCCCAACTTCTAGTAATCAAAACAATGACACAAATTTTTGTAAACCTTCATGGAAAAAGAAACCCAATATCTTCAAAGAGATGTAATATTATATGTGAACCTGTCAACCTCTAATTCCAGACTCTTTATCTTATGTTTTTAATTCATCATTGGTTCTATTATATTGGATGGAATAAAAATTGGTTCAGTTCTTGGAGTCATATAAATAGTAATATCAATTTCTATCTTATGTGGGAACCCTGGAAACTCTTTATAAAATCCATACTAAAACACATATATTATAAGAGAGAAGATATACGAATCCAATCCCTCATAAACTGTATTAATTTTTTTCACCATGCTCTTTGATCTCACCCAGTTGTTGAAGAACCAACCTAGTATGTCCTACTTTGATATCCCATTCCCCATAAGGAACATAGATGTCACCCTTGGGAGATGTGGAAGTCCCTCTCATATGGGAAAAAGAAATGTGTTGTTGATATGGAACCCAACATTCAATACCTATTATCATATAAAAAACAAACACATAAATCATGATCAAATCCCAAAAGAACTTCTATTCATTAACCTTGAAGGAATACACCCTTAAAAGATATATTTCCTTCGATCAAACCACCAATTGATTTTGGATCAATATAATCCTTAAATACAACTGCACTAGGAGACCAGGACCATTCATAGACAGAATATATATAAACTAATGTTAATAAAATGTATCAAATAAACATGTATATATCATAGAAGTTTTTTGAATCATAGATCTAATAGTTGAAAAACCATCCTACATACCAATGGGTGTAGACTAGACTACATGTCGCTAACATGTTCCCCAATATTGATCTCATGGCTATGTCCCTAGATATTTATTCCTCAACTATTATGAACATTCTTTTCCAAATGTACATTATCCCCCACCGAGTTAGTTGCATACAGTATCACTCCAACTTCCAAATAGATATTAGGTGGAACATCACATATCATTTCTCTACATCATCCCATGTCCTTTATCACTACCCATATATCGAGGGTTCCTATAGAATATCTATATTTTTTCAATCAACTGAAAACTAAAAACACCATTGGTGGTCAAGGACAGTAACAATGAATGTGAACCAACCTATAATACATAACGTATAATAATGATTCACTCACTTGAGAGGTTGATCCTCTCTCTAGGTTACATTTCCAGCTACCACTATGGTTAATGTTATCAAAATGATATTTTCTACTATATAAGGATGTATTTATAGATCACACATCTAATACTACTTATCCCCAATATGTAACACATTTCTGATCCACTATGAAATGGGTTCCTGATTTATTATCTCAATGAAAATCACTAATCTTAATATATTCAATAACAAATTGATCTAACATCTATATCTACCTGGAAAATGTTTATAAAAATCTAACTTTTGTAGTTCCAAAATAGGGTAAAAATGATTCATATTAGAAATATATATATTATAATATTTCACTAAGTTATTAATATTTTTAGAATGCATTAAATATTTTTCTATATCATATATTATATATTTTAGGAATAAATTAAAAAAAATCTCCAAAATTTCCATTCATGATAGTCCCTCTAGAATCTAATCATGGACATTAATATCCCAAGAGGGATTCACTGGTACTCATAATATATAATCATCCAGCTAAAACCTCTAATATTAAGTAATCTACAGGTAATTTAGATTCATTTTTATAGACTCAATACAGATCTATGTTGCCTCTTGTCCACCCTCTTCAATGAATTTCAGAGGATTATACAATTGAAATTCCTTATGACATTCAATCATACTAGAAACATCCAATACATGATATCTCCATAAATAGGGTGCAGTGATATAAATTAGTATTCAAATACTCTTCTTCCATATCTCCGAAAACCAAATCATGCTCTGATTCAACTACAAGAGGGGAAATCATATCAATGTACACATGTATCTATACTACTAATGGTATTCATAGTGGAAGCCCTCTATAATTCCAAACACACACAGTGGGGTACACATCATATAATTTATCATTGTTACAAATAGAAAGTTCAAAAACAGACATATAAAGATAAAATGCACAAACTATCATAATGGATATAATCAAAAAAACAATATTTATCTCAACCATCCATATCCAAGGTCACTGGCTAACTCAGGGTAAAACAAACATCCAATATACATACATTTCAATTGAAACAACTATAACCATTTTGAATAAAATCCATAGATTTAAAATATTTTATTACACTTTATTTAAAATTATTTATTTTTTACCATAAAAATATATAAATAAAATTCATTTTCCTCAATCCAACCATAAAATGATTTTTTCATGTGTTCCTAATATGATTCATGTCTCATAAGTAGAATTTGATTAAAATGATTCTTTCAAACACAAATAGAATTATACGCAAGATAATGAATATAATCTCAAAAAATTCAAAATAAACGTGTATTACCCAAGGTAAAATAACATCTTATTATTTATAATATGATAGCATTAAGAGTTAAAATTCCACCCTAAGAACATTGTTTTCCCCCGCACATTGGTAATATACACCTGTAAACAAGCTCGTGACTAGGGTCTGACACATAATAGTCTTCTTTCTACCATTCCCAAATAGTAAATTAGAAATAGAAACTCTCTAATACCTTATTATTACATCTATACCACAATCACTCTACCTAGTATCGATGACAAATTGAAACATGACTTCAAGCAGTCTACATCATACACCAGAGTCTTCTAACTAATAACGAATGTATAATGAGGAACATTTGGAAACTATAACATCATTATCATATTAATAATATAGGGTACATAATAATAATTCATTCCAAGAAAAAACAAACTATAACCAAATGGTAACCAAATATATTGTGTAAAATTCAAAAAAATTGTAAATTATCATAAACTAATAATGTAAACATTCAATTTTGAAATAATTAAATTTTCCTAAGGAAACCACAAAAATAATGTCATATTCAAAATCCCTAATAAGTTTCTCGTCATCATGAATGATACCCTCATCCATGTTACATTACAATAACAATATCTTTCATCTTTTATAGGGAATTTAAACTTATCTATACCATCAACCAAGAAATATTTTGTAGTACGTATGAAATCCTGATCAATGTTTGAGTATGAATTAGTAGGACATTACCAATGATATCTAATGAAATATATAATCTAATCAACAATGTATATAGTTTTTCATTATGGATATTAATAATTAAAAATAATAAGTAATGGATTTGTGAACAGTAAATAATTTTATTAACCTCAATATCCCTCGAGTTCTAGGTGACACTCGACCCAATCAAACCTACTTTTTCCCATTTCAGCCATATAAAAAATATACTATAGGTGTTATGTACATAAATTAAATGATGGAAATTCATTAATGAATTTAATTAAATTAATGTTATTATGCAATATGAAGTTAATTACGTACATAATTTCAAACCATTGGTTTATATAGACTAATTCCAATAACCAAGACAAGAATATCCTTACTTTTTCCTTGTATATCAGTCAATCCCATCTCAAATATGCAGAGCATTAGTAAAACATCCCAACCCATAACATTATTAAAATTTTAAAATATTCATCACCATTGAACTTTTATAGACATTACAATAATAATGGTCTTCTATTCCAACAGTCTTTTTTCACCACATCCTATAATTCTGAACAACTTTTAACTCAATTACACAATTCAACCATATCATCCATTATTTATTTATCACGTAAGATAAATATTCATTTAAAACATTTAACAATTTATACATTGACCATTTAACAATCAATTATTTATTTATTAAGTCTTATACTATTAAATCATTATATTGAACCAAATATTCCCTTCATGATGTGCTCTCAGTCTAAGAAACTATTCTATTCCACCTAAACATTTAAACCCTTTGTTAAATTACTTACATACCATTTTAAAATTATCAAGGTATTAGAACACACATCATTTCCCACAGGAGCGATCTTTTATTTATCATCTGAACTAAAAGTATTCTTGAATTTTATAGAACATTAATTAAAATCCCAAACAAATTTTTTATAATAAAAGAATTGAATAAACATTACATAAGAACAATGGAACAGATTAAATACACATGAAAAGCAACAAGAATATAGGAAATATCATTTATACCAACTTCCTTTTTCTAATAGATTCAAACCATCCCACACCTAATCTTTGATTCAGAAAAACTCGGTTGAAAACAAAAATAGACAAGAAATCCCATGAAAATATGATAATGTGACTTTGATGAAATGTAATCAACCAATTATGTATCATCCCAATAATAGGTGTAAATATGCTCAATAAATTTCAAAGGTATTCAAATAAAATTAAAAGGAATATCAAATGGAATATAATATAATGATAAAAAACATGGGAGATTAATGAAGATTTTTTTTCCTATTTAAGGTTATGGGAGTTAAATGAGTGGAAAGAAAGGGATATGGATATAATTCCCAGGGGTAAAAATCAGGACATTATAAAATTTATTATGTGTATTCTTTTAGATACATGGTTATCCAGACAATGTTATGACCTTCTAAAGATACTCTATACATGGAGAACTCAATTAACACTATTATATAGGCCACCAGAAGGTTTAAAAACACATTTATAATCCATTCGAATCGATTTGGACCCATCCTAAATGGTTTCCATTCCACCATGCATGATTTTCACAACCATGATTTTCTTTTAAGTATGTAATGTGGTCATGGGGAATGGTCCATGTGTTATTTATTGTATGTTCCATTTTCCTTCTATTCTAATTCTTAAACCCCTATGATTTCCCCTGAATCCATTCCTACTCTTGGAAATACATACATAAGAATTATAAAAGGAGTTATAGTAATATTTATATAGAAAAAAACTTTTCAAACTATTGGTATTGTTCATTAGTTGTATTTAATGAGATTGAACAAGGCCTTTAAAATTATACCATTATACAATCCACCACCACAAAATCACTTATTGTTGTACATGTTTATATTTATATTGATATCCATGTATTTTTTTCAGGATATTATTTTTAGTTATATATAATTATTTCATTTCCATTTATTTACAACTATATTATTAATGGATTTTTTATTCCATAATATCTTAATGTATAGAATTTCCCATACTATGTTACCCCTTATAATGATTATATTTAACTAGTTTATGAACAAAAGTATTACATATGATATGTATAAAATAATATCATGTTTATCGAATTGTGGGATATTTTATGACATGTTATTGTTGAACTAGATTACTATTTAGTAGAAAAAAATCATTAGATGAGAAATACACGGGTGTTGTTAGTTTATGATGTTTCCAAATATTACAAATATTGAACCATAAATATTCATGGGAATGTATGTAACAAAATATTTGTTATAAGTCTTTAAATTATGATATGGTCATGTATAGGGGATCACTGTTGGTTTTGTAGAAGGGTTTACATAAAATTATATGTTTTTATGATAGCTGTGGATACATTAAGGGTTTATAAGTTAAGGATGATCATAATTTCAATTGTATAGATATACTATTAGGTTAGTTAATGAATCATTTAATTTTATAGGGATTATGAGAAAAGAAATTTATAAAAAACAAAAGGAATTATTGTAGATTATCTATGTCAATATATGATAAAATCATAAAGATTGGGTAATTTAAATAATTCATGGTTCTCATAAAAATTAATTTGTTTTTTTGGATACTGTCATGTGGATGTTGTTGTTGCATTGTTTCACCTATCTGTGATCGCCATGAAAAAATATAAGTTGAGTATAAACTCAAAATTCATTATAGTCTATAATCTCTGGACCTAAATTAATATACGAAGCTAGAAACTCATGAGGGGTTATGCCTTGGTTAATTCACATTCCCTTATGAACCATTATGATTAGTATAAACACGTTTATGTTAGATAACCTAATATAAAATTAACATGGAAATCCATCGAGTTATTGGATAATATAAGTATATCATAGTTAACACTAAAGTATCATATATTTAAATGTAGGATTCATTATAGAAGGCATGATATGATAAATTTTTCTTATTAATATAATCTTTTTCTTTAACATTATGGGATATTTTCATAAATTTTTTTGGTTGAATATTTTTTGTGAATCATTATTGAAGTAACCCTAGCATAAAAATATTGAAATATTAAATCATTTTCTTAATATTCAATACATATAATAATTTCACATGCTCAATTACTTTTAGGTTTATTTTCATTTTATACATGACACATACATAACTTATTTTTTTTATAATATTAAACATGTCCTAAAAAAGATCCCATATTAGTACCCTCAAAGACATATCATACATAAAACCTTCTATTAAAACTCAAGGAATAAAATCGTAGGAATTGATGAGCTTAAAAGCCCAATGTGGGTAAAACTCGGATATATCACTCGTAAGCAGTCCTAATAAGATTGTAAATTTATTATAAAATAATCAACTTCAAGTTGTCAAAAAAATTATATATTCCCAAATATCTTATATCATTTACTTAAAAGACAATCATTTCCAAAATAATGATAAAAAAGCGTTCCTAAGTAATAAACATCATTTCAGAGTCATTACATAGGCATGTTTCATCATAATCATATAATTAAATTATATTTTGATCATAATATTCAAAAATCATGAAAAATTATAATCTTGTGGTAATATCTATAAGGGGCCATACTCATGTATCAAATATTGTACATAGCCTTTGAAAATTATGTCCATAGCTAATATTATAATCATAGCTGGAAGGAACCAAACAAAATAAAAAAAATGTAGACGTAAATATTAAAAATAACATCCATGATTATCATCATAAAAATAATATATATCTATTTGTCATTTCCCAATTCATTTTAGGGCCATAACATTCCCATAAATCAAATATTAATAATTCATTAAAATATATTCAATAATATCATGAAAGAATTTATAATTGTTTCATTTCTTAACCCAATGAATTGAAAACAAGGTTTTTCATTATTTCAACATCATAAATGATAATGTTCAATAGAATACAAGGGTGATGTCATTTGATCACATCCCCATTAGATAAATTGTTACATCAATGGATGTTTCTGTTGATGAATGTAATTTTAAAAAAACTCAAAAACTATTTTTTGAGGAAAATACACTTTTAAATTAAATTTAAAATATTTAAATTATATTAGGGAAAAAATTACCTTGAATTTCTATATGTAAAATTATAAGGAATAATCAACACAATGACTATTAATGATGTTGGGAAATATTGTTCATGAATTATATGTTAAAACTAATATGTTTTTTCACATAATTAGGAAAATGTAGCTCATTCGGAGAATGACAAGAATATTTTTTTAATACATTTTATATGATGTCTATTATGTGTATAAATTTCTATAATAAATCATTAGAGAACAACATAATATTTTCAGAAACGTTTCAGAGAAAATTTTTACAAGGAATGAAAATATTTTGAACCAAATAATATACAAAAAATAATATTTTAGATATCATTTTTCCAAATTTTATATTTAAGAAATATGTTATAACGAACGAAAAACATGAAAATTAAAAAAATATATAGAGGAAAATAAAATATATTTTTTTAGTGAAGAATAATTTTATAACATCTCATAATTTATATTCTACATAAACAATTTATAAATTTAATAAGATTACACAATAAATCTCTAAAATCAATTCTTGTTTGGATTCATTTGTATGCAGACATATTATATATAAATATAGAATTTTTATATTTTCATTAGAAAATAATATTCATTCATATAATACATATAAATTGATTTTTTAAAACTTATTTTTTTATGAATATTAACAATTATTTATTAAAATCACTAAACTCAGTGATAACTATTTTATATTTCATATTTATTTGGGTTCATAAATATAATCCCATATAAATTGACCATCGTTTGAAATTATACATAATCATAAACATTTATTATGTATCATATGTAATTATTATATGTACTTTTATAAAAATGTATATAATGGGGGGATAAAAAAATTTCTACATCACTTCCTGGTGATGGTAGTACATACGTACGCACATATGATATTTTAAATCATCAATATATAGAATAAATGAACATAATATAACTATTTTCCTTCCCAAAATCATATATTATATCATAAATTACTTATATAAAAATTCAATATATAATATACCACAAACACATAATGGATTAGTAAGAATAAAATACATTACTTTACCTTATGTGACATCCCCAAGAACCAAATGCTAATTATAAATTCCATGGGATTCCTAAATAGTTGTGGATGATTTATCCATAGAAATTTAAACAAAAAAATATAAAAATAAAAAAACCATTATATGTGGCTTGAATAAAATGTAATAAATTTCAATGACATACAAGGAAAAAATAATACAAACTACAACCAAACACCATACCAGAGTACAAAGCGGAAACTAAAAACCCACAAGACAACTTGATAACCATAGCCTCGAATAGAAACTCCCAACGAGCTCCATGTTACATATCACCAATTAATTATAAATATATCATGATATATCACAAAATAAATAGATTAAATTTCATTTATATGTGTCTTGATGTACTACGTCTACAATTTCAAAAAGGTTATCAAGTAGGGAATGAGTACAAATATCATAAGAATTTTCACAGCGACATTCCTACTCAATCCATTATGATAGAACATTTTAGAAATTTTATATAAATTTTTTTAAAATTTTTTATATTAATTACAATATAGTTTTCCAGCCAAAATATTTCCATGTAAAACAAAAAAACACATCCTTCAATCAATTTTAAAAAATAATTTGTTGAAACTCATTCCATTCCACACTTTTCCACACACATTCCCCGGTTATAGTTCTATACATAAGAAAAGCATCTAATCGACTAACCATGTCCTCACAAGGTAACCATATACCATGTTTACCAATTGAACCCACCACTTACATAGTTTCATGTAAATGAAAATTTATAAAATCCAAATATTTATGCCAAAAACAATGTCAAACCAATTATTCCAAATAATAAAGATAAAACAATAGTTTTATTAAAAAAATTAAATCAATTTTCCATACATCAAAAATATCAAACCATTATAAATTCATAATTTTAAAATTCTGTTTCAAATTTCCCTCCCCATATTACAAAAAATTTATATAATTCCACAAACCATCACTAAATACGTTTTCAACATAGTTTTCACATCATTTAAAAAAAACAACAACTTTAATAAATTTAAAATCAAGACATCGATATCTAATAATATTAGTCGAGAGTGAATACCCCAACCTCTTTACTTAGTGAATAACAAATAATAGAATAAAAAAAATCCAATTCATGGATTAGAACATTAAAAACCCAACATAGATCATGTTACCTATCACCCTAAAATCATATCTCAACATGATTGGAATCATAAAACATGAATATGTACCAAATGGATTAGATCTGTGAATCAAATAGTGGGTTGAAGAGGAAACCTAAAGAAACCCACCTAGAATGACAAAATACAAAAGAATCAAGCCTCCAAATTAATATGAGTAACTAAAATATCATAAATTAATCAAAGGGGAATGTTTATATAGCCTTGGGATGAAGGGAGAATTTTGTAAGTGTCAGATTAAGGAATAAGGGGTTAAGTGACTAAAAATTGATTCATCCACAATTTTCAAATATCTTTTTAACACTGCATGGTTAACTTCCATGGTAATTAATATTTTATGCTAATAATTAATTACACCCAACATCTATAAAATCACCACATAGTTGGATTGACTAATTATTCAAACCACATTCCCATCGTGCTATCACCCTTTTTTCACTTATAATAATTTCTCCATTGTTGTGGCATTGTTTGTCCCAACAGTGAACTTAAATGTTCCCTTACACAGATCCCTCTATTTCAATTGCTGAGTTTACAAGATGGTTATTCATTGTTTCTAATAATGATTATGAATCTATTCAACACTATAAAATCCTAAAAAACATTCCAAAACACATCCAGACATCCCAACATGTAAATCAAACACTTTATATAATTACAAAAAATAAATAAATGGTTACATACATTAAATTGGGAGTGAGAAACTCTCACAACCAGTTCCTTTTCCATCCCCATATTTTAGAATAACATCATTGTACATTAATATTCATATCCATTTATTGACAATTTCTATATCATGGTCGAAAATGTCATCTTAAATCTGAACATGATTCCATAAAACCCGAACTAGACAAATGATTATTTGCATACAATACATTCTCTATCATATCCAAAATCCATAATTTCACATGTGCGAATGTAGAATCTGTCACTATGTTATCATGATCTCATAGAGTCACATGGTTAGGATATTTTTATATTTTTTTCTATTTGGGATACATGAAAAACATTATGCACTGAAATGAACCATTGTTGTAAAGACAAAATATGCCACCTCACAAACCCTTTAATGTATCTCAAAACGAAATATGTATCAAGGAGATAAATTCTCAAAATTTACAAAATTATAAATCCAATTCAATGGAGAGAGTGTCAATAACACATTATCACTCACCTAAAATGACAAAATCCATCAACGATGATCCACAAATGATTTCTGACAACTCTAATTCATCTCCATTATCTTCCTTATAGAATTTATTTTATATGTTTCCCCTCACGTAAGAAGTGGTTCTACAAGTATAGTCTAACATATTAATAACCAAAAAAGTGAACAAATAAAAAATAAATATATAATACTTAAAATTTATTATTTTTTATCATGGACTAATAATTTATATTATACGTGAACTCTAGTAACAGTATCTGATCCTCCCACGATCCAATAGAATCTATAAAACAATCCTAAAGCATGTATTGTAACATTATAATCATTATTTGATATTTTCAATATATATTAGGATGATATGTAATACTTCTCATCAACTAAGTCCCACGGGATTACTCGAATTATTTCTAAAAATGAGTCATAATCCTTGGATCTCGGTATGATGCTATTGAGACTAGTACACCTTGCCTCTTAACTAGTTCTTGGATATAGATTTGTTACATGTCATTTACCATTTGTGATTCATGAATATAGTTGAAATGGTATAATATTTTTAGTGGATCCATTTTTAACAAAATGGAATTGTGCCTCTGAACCTTCCTTGGGAGACGTGTCACAATATCTATTATTATCTTGTCCCATTAGAAAAGAGAAATATCTGAATACTATAATATACTTATTGACAACTAGTTCCCTTCCATATCCTTCTATGAGGTGAGAAATTTCATAAAAAATATGTCAATTTTATTTTATTCTCACCCACCAAAATTGGGATTTGATATCCTTATAAATAGTTTGTATTATTGGATGAAAAAATCATTCTTAAATGGTTGTAAAAATGGGGATTTTGTTCATAAATGCTATTATTAGGACCATTAGATCTTTAAACCATAGAAATAAACTCCCATCCCACATTTATCTCTAAATGGTCTCCTCACAAATGATTTTTGGCTTCACAGAAAGTCATTCTGAATCCAATGTATGTGCCTCATTATGCTTGTAAAACGAATCTTGAAGAAGTGAAATAGAATAATGACTAAAACACTACCTCATTATTAACATTCCATGTGTATATCAAGTATCACCAAAATCAAATAAATTAATCTGAATCATTTTTTTCTAAAAATTTGACTATCTACATAGAATATCTTCCACTAAATTTCATTTACATGCTTTATACATTAATTCATTGCCCAAAATTTGAGGTACTCAATCTATCATCTTTGTCTCATGTTCAAATATAATTATGTTGAAATTGGGTTAAAACTCTTATAATACATAAATAATATAAATTTCTCACCAATGATGTAATGATATTATGTAATAAATTCACAGTCACCAATAAATAATTTCAAATCATGTGTTGGGTAGT
The DNA here is from genome assembly GCA_963277665.1 of Viscum album. Lineage (NCBI taxonomy): Eukaryota > Viridiplantae > Streptophyta > Magnoliopsida > Santalales > Viscaceae > Viscum > Viscum album. The sequence goes on along the minus strand of OY728136.1, from coordinate 1,948,519,255 downwards.
TCTTCTCATGAAACCTTAAATTCTCAGAGACATAATCAACAAAATGATGTCCTTGTATGAGAATGCATCGCAAAAATAATCCCGAGGCATCCAAATACACCACATTAACATGACATGGTTCTAGAAATATCATGATCAGGGTTGATGTAAGGTGAAAATTATGAACTTGAAAAGACTTCTCCATTTCATCATTCCATTTAAATAGAAAATCTTTCTAATTAATAACAGTCATTGATGTAGTTAGTCATGTAATCCAAGAAAAAATCATCAATTATAACTAGCTAGACCAAAGATATTGCATACCTCAGTGATATTATGTTGCAGTTTCAATGAGACTGCACTAATAATGATCCTACAAGATATCCAACACTATTTCCAAGTGTTTCTTATTCTCATACCTTATCCTTTAATACACTAATATGTCATCAAAAAGCACCATAATAAAATATTCCATAAACCTTCAAAATATTTGATACATCAATTCAGTAAATGTAACTAGAGCATTTAAAATACCAATAGGAATAAATGTATATGTTTAATGGATGTATCTATTCTTGAAGGATGTCTTTACAATATCATCATTCTTAAAAACCAATTGGTGACATCCTGATCACTTGTGAATATTTGGGAACCATTTAGATACCATAAATTTTTCCAAATGTTCATCATTGTGTGGATTAGGATACTGATTATTTATCATAATTTGGCAAAGATTTTCATAATCCACACACAACAGTGTATTTCAATCCATTTTTACATAATAATCAAGTTCTTCCCATTGAGACATACTCAGTTAAATGAACCGTTTTATCCAAATCATTAAGCTAGAATTTATATTCACTTATTTCCATTGGTGTCATAGAATAACAATTATATGATATAGGTCTTTTCCCTGGAATGTGATCAATAATAAAATACACATATCTGGTGGGTGGTACCCCTACGAAATTTTCGTTAAAAATATTTATATATGATCAACAAATAATAGACAACCACTATTATCAATATGATGGACTGATTCCATGTTCAATATTGTATACATGTATGATATAGTTTCAACTAATTGTTCAAAAAATAATACTACACCGTCTATTATATTGTAGAATCCGATAAAGAGATTATTGATACCATCATCTGTCATGATACGAAATCAATGTATAGAACAGTTTTTGTGGGATTTAAAAAATTCCAACCAATCAATTCATAGGATTATATCATAGAAGTAAATCTCAAAAATAGAAAAAACCCATATCATTTCATCACCATGGATTATTATTGAACATGATTTTCTCATAATTCTATGACAATATCCTTGACAAATAAGGGTTTGGAGTTTCAAAATAGAAGTGATCCTCTCCACATGAAAACCTAGATTATAAATAGAACAAGAAGAAATAAACAAATGGGATACAATTTTATCAAACAATGATTTCATAAGGTTTTAATAATTAGTAATCACACCCCTAACCATTTATAGTCTAGATTGATCTCTGATATTAAATTACTTAACTCCGTAAAATTGCATACATTATTCTTTCTAGTCTTTATTTCCCTATAGATGTTTCACTACAAGGGGAGCCATGTTATTCTGAGAGTTAGCTTGGATTTATCAGTTTTTCTGATGAGAGATGGTTGGATATACTCATCCCATAAAACAATAAGTCAATTGTAAACCATGAGATATTTCCCTAAAACCTGAACTTGGATCACTCTGATAATTACACTGAATATTTATCATATGGTTGAAATTGTGATATTCTCTAGGCGGTGTTATAAAATATTTATTATTGTGATCAAATTAACAACATTTAAAAAACCCTGTCTTTCTCTTGGGATAATGAGGAAGATTCTATGATCTAGTGGTTTGATTTTGAGTCAAACTACTATTTTAAATTTAGCTCCCCTCTTCATATTATTCCCAAAATAATATTTTCAACCATTTCCCATAGATATCAACATTATTCATACTCCCTTAACACCTAGGGTTACGCTTTTTCAATCTTTTCTGTATTCCCAATCTATGTTTAATTTGTTATACAATGTACAAAAACCATTGAGAAAATATCTCACCTCAACCCTGATTTTCAAATGTGTACCTTCAGGATTAACTTATAGTAACACGCATTATAAATGGAATAAATTCAAGAATTTAGTATCACACTCTGTCATTGTTATATTCTCTTGCTATCTATGGATAACATTGTTTTTTCATGAAATCTTGAACACTTGAGGGAATATTTTTTTTGTTGAACAACTCTTAAAAATCCCCACAATACATATCATGATCCAATTTAGCTAGAACTGATAAATCCAACCACTAGATGTTAGATTCTCTAATATGTACATTTCCAACATTACATTCAGCATCTAGTTTTCCTAGAAAATCAAATATCAGATTCATCTTATTCATAAAAATTAATATTTTTTCTATTTTGAAACAATTGAATATATAAGTGGATTCAATTTCTAAAAATAAAAATATTGATACAATTACCTTGGATCATCACATATGTTCCCTCTATCCATTGTGTGAAAATCCAAGAAAATACTATGAACCAGCTATTAGTTCACCTGTGGCTCAGGTAAAATCTCATTCTCATCAACTTCCTATAATTGGGTTTTCTACGACTACAATGTTTCATTCAAAAATAGAAAAACAAAACTCTTCTTTGTCTAAGTATCTAGTAACTGAACTCTTAAAAATGTGTATTTATAAAAACCGACATATACCACAAAGGATTTCAAAAATTCAATATTTTAACACATTCAACCAATTTTTTAAAATTCCACCCTGATCTCTGAAAATGAAATTATTTTCGTCAATATTCAGAAATCCACACTTATTCTTCAAATCATTAATTTTTATCAAAAAAAAATTATTCACTGTAAGAGGGATGTAATTTATATCAATTCATTACATTCTATAATCATTTTATACACCAATAAAAATGAGTTTATAACTATTAATAGTGTATGAAAACACCAACATTCATAACTATTTGGTAACATGAGGTTCATCTGAAATAGGTTATCTATGTAACGTAATGATATACATTTCATGATTTAATGATCCTACAACATTCATACATCAAAACTCATATAAAAAATCATATTGAATTTCGAATCCAAGGTCGAAAAAACATATACCATTTGTCTCAAAATTATAAATTAACTAACAAATACTGATACAAATTGTGACATCCCATACTCCACTCATTGGATTTAGAAGAGGAAGAAACATTACCTATCCTTAAGTGACTTCCCCAAGACACCAAATGTAATTAATAAATTATATAGGATTAATAAAAAGTTGGGGGATGATTTTATATTTCAAAATAATACTAAAAAACCTAGATAATTATATATAAAAACCCACTATATAATGCATGAATACAATGAAATACAACTAAATATAGTACCGACATACAGTAATACCAACTACATCCATAAACAATATCAATGAAAAATAATGAAAAACCAAAAAAAACAGTACCCAAAGGACCACAAATACATCTAGTAGAAACTCCCAATGAGCTCTAATCTCTAAAATAATCAATGCACTTAGTGTCATGATGATACACTAAAGAACATTTATAAATTTCTGTTACATGTTTCTCAATATAAAACATCAGCTAATTTAAAAAGGAGCCAATGTCGAGGGTGATTATAAAATTAAGTAGGAATTACCCAATTACTTCTCAACAACTGCTGCTATTATAGGACGTGTTAAGAAAATTATATAGAAAATTATATAATATAAATTTTAAATATATTATATCTAATCCAAAACAATTTTATAAAAAAATAATTTCTAGGGAAAACAACCAAACAAGTCCTTCTATACATTTAACAAACAATTATGAATAACCCATTCCATTCTACACATCCCCGTATGCATTATAAGATCAATGTTAAATAATCATGAGAATTATCTCATAGTTATATCAACTCATAAAAAGGTAACCATATACTGATTTCCCCAATGGAAAATGCCCCTTCCATAGTGTCATGGTAATAAAAATGAACACATACATACTATTTATGGAAAATACCATGTCAGACCAATTATTCCAAAACATTTCAATAAAAGAATAATTTAATTGAAAACATTTTACAACCAAATTTCCATGAATCAAAACGAAACAACCATTTTAAAATCATTTAACTGATTTCACTTTCCATAAATTACCAATTTATAGAATTCAACAAAAAACATTCACTAAAGAGGGTATACACAAACTTTTCAAATCAACTTCACAATTTAAAATAAGAAATTTAATCAATTTGATATTAATAATTTGATTTCTAATAAGTGGATTCGATAGATAAGACACCTACCCCACAATGTCAGTGAATGAATAATGGAAAAAAAACTCCCTAAACATGGATTAGATAATCAAAAATACACAATACATGTTGTTCCCTATCAACCAAAAAATCCACATCTAAAAAATATGGCATCACACAGAATAAATGTATCCCCAATATATTAGATAATTGAATTAAGGATATGGAAGAAGAAGAAATTTATGGAAACAAACTACGAATGATTACATTCCAAGGAATTTTTCCTATAACATATTATGATTCTTCGTTGGATCCTTCTATGATAGAAGGGGAAGGTTTCTATTGCCTTGGAAATAAAGAGAAAATTTTAGGGTCATATTTTGGGTAAAAATAGAGGTTATGGGTCTAAACTGAGTTAGATCAATAATTTTTGGATATTGTTTTTATCGGATCATGGTTTAGAAAACCATGTGAAAATTGTGTTTTTTTACACTTCCTCAAAAAACCTCTCAAATGGATGTCTCGAATGGTTAGATAACCCGTGTGCCAACTATGATGAACTGTTTAGCTCAATTTTACTTTGTATCTCCTGCATATTCTGCACTATTTGGCCTAATTGGGATCTGGATTGTACTACTACCCAGAGTCTAGTTTATCAATTTCATGTCATTGTGGATGGTGTTTTATGATTTCTAATAATCATTATCAAACCATTCACAACCAAAAAATCACCAAAAACATTCCAGAACTCATCTATACCACTCAACCCATAACCCGAAAACATTATATATTTAGAAAATCATAAATAAATGGTTTATTACATGAAATTGATGGGGGTTCCTAAGAATCCATCAAAATAATCAATCATTAAATATGGTGATCGAAAATGTATCATATCACTATGTTGAGGATTTATTACACACATATGTATGATATATACTTTCATTACACATTTGATATAAATGAGGTAAAAAATAGTTGTACCCTGATCTTGACAACATCATTGTATATGTATAATATTTTATTAATGATGTATATTATATATTGATTTTTTAGGATGTGGAAGATAAAATAAACATTGAAATAGTTAGGTAATTTAATTACCTATTATTTGAGAAACCTCCTTTTTTTTAAAACAAATGACTTTATAGGATGGTGTGTGGTGGATACAAGAGGATCTAGGATGTAGTGAATGAATATTTCAATGTATTAGGGTAGTTAGTAAATGATTTATTTGGCACAAAAATTATGAATAATGGAAGAGAGTGGATCCATCTTATTAAATGGGAACGAATACACTTTGTATTACATAAAATATTAAATTATATATATATATATATATATATTGTTCTTTTGAATATTAACCATGGAATCCCAAATATCAATATTATAATTTACAGTTCTGAAATAAACTCATAGAATCAACATTATTCAATTTTTGGAAACATTTTATTCATTATCTAATTGCTTAAAAACATTAAATCTATTTTAACATTATATTTAATAACATTAATTTTCTCCATTATTAAATAATTATATAAAAAAAGGTAAAATATAAGAAATTTGAAATTAGGATTATAAAAATTGAATACATTTTATCATAATAAATTTCTCCATGTTGAAGAAAGTATATTTAATATAAAAAAAATAAAATTATTGAAAAATAGTTATTTATAAAATACATGATTTAAGAGTAAAACAATTTCACATCGAAATCTAGTAAAATGATTTTTCACGTGATTTTTTGGGTTTTAACTAATAAAATTGTTTAAGGAACTTGGGATCAATGTAACAACTAATGAAAATATCCTAGTATACCATTAACTGAGAATACCTAAAAATAATTTTTAAGTTGAATAAAACATAACTTATCTTCAGAAAGTACAATATTATGTTCTAAAATGAAAATAATGTTTTACAATACAATAATTAACAAAAAAACTAATATCTGTTAAATAAATGATCTTACAATAGGATAAATTTGATTTTTAGTGAGATTTTAAAGCGCTACCCTAGAGTAAGAGCACAAAACACAATGAAAAAGTTTTCATGAAAATTTTATTTGTAATTGTAAAACTAGTTTTGTTTTTATTCCATTAATTGTGAAAAAATACAACTGTTAAAAAATTTATTTTTACATATAATATTTTAATTTTATTGAAATCATTGATAAAAATAGAGAAATTACATTTAGTAATTTAATAACCCATTGTGCATAAGAATAAAGTATTCTTCATAAACATATTATTTACCAAAAAATAATTTAATTTACATTTAATATATATTTATAAAAAATGAAATAATTTTATAGATGAGTAAAAACTGAAATATAATTACTTTATTTATTCATATTCATACTCATTAATAAAACAACTATGTTTTAACTATCAAATTGAATAATAATATTTCATTATTATATCATGTTTCTTTATAACATAGTGTTTCTTGTAAATATTTCTATCTTTAAATTAGTATTTATTTAAAGATACATATGAAGAAATATATTGCTGTTTAATTCAACAAAATTATAAGAAGTTGCAAATATAAAATTCATTACATTGATCTAAACAACTAATGATACTTTTTCATCATCACAAACTCAGTTTCCCAAATTGATTGTTTTAATTTATTATTTCACCTCAAATATATGTCTAGGTTAGTTGACATATTAAAAAATTAAATATATTTGATCTATAACATCTATTTGTTTTTCATCATAATAGATATCATTCTCTAATAGAAAAACTTATATGTTTAGTACCTGTGAAGAATAAGGTATGTACCTCTTCAGGGGAGATAAATAGAACACATAATGTACTTCATAGATATTTAGTGGAAGATCCAAATGTTAGGTAAACATCACTTATGGACAACATTTTTATAGGGTCTAATATGTATAGGCTAAGATTTTACTTCATTACAAATCTCATAACTTTTTTCTAGGGAGATATTTGTTTGGATACCTTGACACGAACTATAAATTATATACATCACTGATTATTTTCAATATAAAATTTCTATAAAATAATTTCCACAATTGTGTGATTTAAAATTTCTCTATCCTTCACTTCCATTTTCTTATCTTACATAAGTCCAAATAGTATATTTCTCTAAATTAATATTATCATGTTGAATTTTTATAAGTTCAACATTAGTGTTATTTATATTGATCCATCTAAATGATTGATTGAAAAGTATTTTTGTAGGAGAAATCATCTAGATAAATTAATTCAAAACAACCACCATTTAAATCCATTTAACATTATCTAAACCTAATATTTAGGGATTGTATTTTCTCTTATACTAAATATCTATATTTTGATGATAAGTAATGTTGAATATTGACTCTGTATTCAAATAGTTCTAAAAGCATCTCTAGAACATCTAGGAAATCCTCAACTCCTAATGAGACATAATGAAATGTATTACTCCATGGAACCTTATAACTTACTAAATACCTGTCCCGTAAATATAATCTTGGGAGAAATAATATTTTTTGGAAATTTAATGCAATTTATAGGTGATATACTATAACCCAAATAGTATTGTTCCCTTTTTATGATTTTGGGAGAACAAATATTAAATATGTGTTAATGTTTTTTCACTTCCTTTATAGTATGGATAATGGATATAACACCCCCTTACAATTACCACTCTTGTATAGACATTATAGATAACATATAATCAATATACATACTCTGAAATATCATTTTTCTTGTAATCCCTTAATATATTCACTTTCAAAAAACTATAAATATTTGAATTTCAATGTTTAAAAATCAATTTTCGTAAATTATATTTACTTAATATCTCAATAATCATGTTTGGTATTGATGGAACACATTTATGATTTACAAAACATATCATTACATTATAATCAGTTTTAAACATTAGAATATTTTTCACCTACTTCATTACTTCCATGTCTTCATTTTGGGCCCCTTTATTCATCACATTGATGTATGGTTAAAAATTAATCTAGAAAATATATGAATTTTACCATTAATTATAATTTAGGATAAATCTAATGTGAATCCATAAATATTGTATTTATTTTAATCCTTGTCAAATAATATCTAGCATATTTCATCCAACATGGAGCATCAACCACCTTATTCCCCTTCCCATGCTGGTAATGTATTGATTAGTCCTAAACATTAATCATTTTCGAACATTTGATTTGGAATGTGTTTAATACATTTTGTGTGAATATATATTTATAAATTTTATTATCCATATATATTTATCACATTTTCCTCCATAATGATAATGGCTCAATATTTTCAATATAAAATTTACTATCGGAAAATCCAAATCAGGAATATGGTGATTTGTCTCATGAAATTTGAATTATATTGATGTATTAGAATTCACCATTTCATTTTAGATGGATAATTATCCTAGACTATTCATTGATGCATCATTATAGATCACAAACCCATCTACACACTAGGGTAGTGTTATCATATGTTAACTAACATAAATTCATTCTGCTCCACAAAGTTTTTATCGCATTCATCTATCCATATTGACATAGTTCTCTTACAAGTCTGAATTATTAGTGGAATAGATATACGGGTTAAATTATTCACAAAGAATCATTAATAACATAACATCACAAGAAAAATATATATATCTGCAAATATTATTGGTTTGTTCAATTACTCAAATAATTTTTTTCATTGTAGGATATATTGATATACACTCTCTATATATTATATGACCCCTGAATGATATTTTATACATGAATTTACACTTGAAAAAATTGAAATAAAAATTATCCTACATTAATTTCATGTAAAAAATATTGGAATGATCTTCGGGATCTTCATTTCAGGTTGAATATATTTAAAATTCATTTATAATGAATAATAAAAATTTATTAAAGTAATTTATATGGATTATATTCATTAGATCCATAAATATAGTGGGGTAGTTGGGGATCTTAAATATAATTACTATAAAATTATAATCACTATACCTCATATAAAAGTCTATCTCTAATATATCATCATTCTTGAATGATTATTAATGATATACTGAATAAAGGTCAATCTATGAAAATTTATAATCACTATACAATTAATAAAACAAGTCCTTATGTACGAGGTAGATGATAATTATTTTTGAAATTGATCTTGTTCTGTTATTGATAATCAATTCAAATATTAATTGAACTGAATTTTTTCTTAACAAAATTATTAGGTGATCCCCATGGTCATTCACTAGGGAATATGAATTCCCTTTCCAGATTCTCCAAGGGTTTATTTTTTAAACCTATAACTTTATCTAGTCAATTCTAAATAGAGCTTTCAAAACATGCATATCACCATGAATGAGCTTTATTGATAAACAACTACATTATTTCGGGTATGATTTTTTTTTCAGAAAACATATTCTTATATTCCAAATGAGATGGCATAACTTCAATTTTGGGTTCAACCCAAAAAAATTAAGGTAAATATCCCTCATCGATTGTTTGTAAGACCCAAATAATGGAATTAATTCATATTTTTTGTTAGTTTACATCCATTCAACGTATAAAGTCATATGTATATTTAGAATATTAAATGGGACTTCCCTTAATCAAGAATTGTTATGGGATTTCCATAGAAAAATTTATCCCATGACCAAAAGCATATCAAATTTAATAAGAGGAAGAATAACTACATTTATTGGATGAAAGATATCCTAAACATATATCAATGAGAAGATATAGACATGATATGTGATCATCATTCCATTAGGGTCATTTACTTGAAAATCAACATCTAATAATTGAGGTGGGGATATGATATTATTAGAAAATTATTCATCTATACAGGATTGTGTAGTGTCAGAATAAAATAATACATTTTTTTAGAGTGGATGGTAATTGTACCTTTCAGCACATATTTCTCCATGGCCACATAAATTGGGATATAAAATTCTTTTTCTTTTATTGTTTTTATTATTAGATTATTAAGACCAACAATTATCATTATCCCATTGAATAAAGAATTTATTTTCATAATTGAAATTCTATTTTTAAAAGAAACATTAATATTAATGTGAACAATCCAACTCATAATATATTTCATTTTATAATATTTTCATCCCCAATTGATTATATCTCACTTGATGGAAAATCATTCCCCTATTAAATAATTTCCCTATTCTTTTTATACAATTTCATCAATGATTTCTACCACATTGTTGGCATTAGGTTGTAGAAAATTCGGTATTCCATGTTATTTCCATTTTATATTACATGAAGGTCCATTTTTATATTCTTACAACTATATTCAAAAGAATAATTCAATCCACCAATTTATATATATTCCATAAGAGAATATTTATTGACTTCATCATTGTTACCAATGATCCCACTCTCTAATGCTTATTGGAAACATGGTATCAAGTCCCAAAAGAATTTATCTATTTTCTATATGTTTATTATTATTCCTAAAGAATAAATTTAATATATTTTAATTTTTTTCATAGGTACTAATGTATTAATCATTATTTTTCATCATCACAAAAACACTCATCCTATCATAATATAAATATTTAAGTAAAATAATTATTCAGAAATACCCTCTTAGACTCCTCTTATTCCTTAGATCTAATTTCATTACTATTTTCTATTGATCTTGATAATATTCTACCATTGATCTATTTCACTTTCTATATGATATAATTCTATGAATATATTCTCATAGAATGATAACTATAAAATGGAAAATATCATTTCCATCACATTGATCTGTTACTCAAGAACTAGTGGATCAAAGGATAATCAAAAGGTTGGTTGAATTTTTTACCAATAACATTAAATATATTGCTTCTCTATATTTTTTGAGTTTTTAATCTCAACATAGTTCAAATTATTTTTTGAATATTGAGAGATTTTAGTGATCATATCAAAAATATATTTCATTCTAGATCCAAATAAATTTGGTTTAATATGTGGATGAACATTTTATTTCCCTTCACATTCATTATCATCACAATTATGTTTTTCTCAATCAAAGGAATAAAGCAGAAAAATGATAACATAAGTGTGGATAAATAATAAATATTTTAAGGAATATTATAAAACTCATTTTTGATATGTATTAAATTATGAAACCTTCTTTTAAACATATTACACCTTAGGTATAACCATTGTTATTCACGGTTTTTATCTATTCATATACAATATAACAGTTTACTAAGAAAATGTGAATTAACCCAAGAATATACCCCAAGAGTATAAATACATATGTGTGGTTTTTTCCCACTCATCATATACCATTTAAGAAATGTAAAAACCCAATAAACCACTTTCAAAGTGATTACCTATAGATGTATCAATACAACAACCATATCCATTTCCCAGTATCAAGTTATGTATTTCTTTCTCCTAAAGCCATATTTATTTTATAAACAATATATTGGGATGTAGTCTTATACATAGGATTATACTATGTGTTTTATCTAAAGGATTGTAATCTAATTTTAAAAAATTAACTAAACCGGTATCTAATAAAAACTGAATTGTTTCAAGTATAAAAAACATAAATATTTTATAAATATTGATTAATAATAAATAAAAATCAAAATTATACAAACCATATGACTGTAATGTTTTACTGAATTTTGAGACTAGATACATTATCAAAATATATTTCAAATGATATTCAATGTCTCACATAAATATATTCCTATTATTCCCCTTCAATACATATCATACATAGAATGTTCCATCAAAATCTAGAGAAGGATTAGATATGATTTTTTGATCATAGATGCTCAGTAAGGGTAACTATATTAGATATCATTCATAATAAAGTATACGATGAGAGTAAGGATATTATAACAAAATCATGTGAATTTTATCCAAATATATATTCATACATTGAAAATTATATATAATAAACACTAATATCAATTCATATCTTGAATCATGATTACAAGGGTTTCAAATTTGTAATTATCATTCGAGAGTCATAACATAGTCATGTGGCATCAAAAGAATAATAAATCATAATATTTTGAACGTATAAATTTAATATATTTACCAATCAGGGTCTGAAGATCATATCTAGAAGTGATCCTTCACATGAATCAAATTGTGAATAAATCCATTCATAGCCATTCCAATACAAAATATGGTAGTCGCAACTATATGTAATAATTATCAAACATAAAAATAATTAAATATGTATTTTAAATAAGGTAAAATCTTATCATCATCATATAATGATGTATATATATAAAATTACTTAAGGAATTGGTGGTATATAATGGAACCAATCATTACATAATCATAATTTATTCATATCTATTCCCTAATATCATGTAATCAATTATCATTTAGTCATTTGTAAAATAAAATAAATGATAACTATTTTTTATATATTTAATTATCATAATCAATAACTGTATATATATAAATATTTATGGTTCCATTATATCATCTCCCCAGTGATGTATAAGTAAATTTAATAGATATTTTCAATGATCAAAACACTATTACATGTTTATTATATTTTTTTTTGTAAAATACCCCTTCCAGTGTGAAATACCTTATTTAAACTCTAAATGTTTCTAGATAATTATGTAAAAAAATTAATTGAAACACAAAACATGTATTGGACCCATAAAATGAAAAATTATTCATTACAATGGTAAAATTAATTAATGTGGTGTAAATTAAATAAAATGATTATATTCACACATTTTTTCAAAAGTATCTAATTCAGAAAACAAAACGATTGTTGTTTTTAATACCGTATAATATTAATTAAAATAGGGTTAAAATATAATTTAATCAATTATTTGGTAATAGTTAAAAAATTCTTCAAATCATTTGAATGAATATTTAACACAAACAATCATGAAAATAAAAAGGATTATACCCTGAATCCCTCACCTCTAAACATGACAAACATTATACATGTTAAAGAAACCATTATAGTAAATATATAATTATTATAAATATATTATATAACCATATTTGAAAATATAATACTATATATTATATATATTTAACATATTATTTCTAGTTTATTTATAATAATATTAAAAAATAAATACTATTGAGTGATAACAGTTATGTTTCTTATGCATGTTTTGGAGCCAAATTTGTTGTATATATAACTTGATCAATGTTCCAATATATCATGAATATTAATAAAATATAAAACAAATCCCAGTATTTACACTTTATATCTTTTGATATAATTTTATGGTGAAAACAAATTACATCATATCAAAGAGACGGTAAACCACATGTACACATTAGTGATTTTTTCAATATTATATGCATATAATTAATGAAAACTATATAATAATTTACCTTTATTGTATAAATTTTTTTTAATAAAAAGTAAATGTAAGAGCTAAATCCATCATAATAACCATCCAATAAATATAGTGATAGAAAATGTACAATATTACTACATAGTGGTGGTAGTCCACAAGAACACAGGAGTGATGCAATTATTTCTCATTCGATTGAAATGTGGATAAAAATGGGTTCCCATAATCATAATAAAATCATAATATATTCATGATACATGAATCATCATTTTATTATTGATAAAATATATTTATACAAAGTGGACGAATAAATAAACCTTGAATGTGTTGGGTAAGATTATTACATCTACTTGGGAAGTCCCTCATTGTCATACACATTACACATTCATAGGTTGGTCTTGGGTGAACACTAGAAAATATGGGACGATGTAATGAAATATATAAATGTATTAGGGTGTGTGTCTTCAATGATAGATGGATCTAACATTTTTAATAATGGATGATATAATGATCCCTTTTATAAGTAACGAAATGTGTACAATATGAATTACATAATATGTTAATTAATAAATATAAAATATTCATACCAAGTTGAACCAATAAACCCAAAATTAGAAGTGAATATGTAATATTTTTTAAAGAAAAGCAATCCAATTTATTGTAGTCATGTTTTGGATACATTAAATACTTACGTCTTCTTTAAACCACTTTTAACCCATTTAATCCTTAAACATGATCACTATAACAGTTTACGACGAAAACTAAATTATATGACCAAAAATAACATGCTGATTTTAACCAAATTTTTATGTTCCAATTCAAATTTATGTATAAAATTTTTTAGAATAAATATCTATTGGGTTACAAAATAATAATTAATATAAAATCAGAAAATTCTTGAAAAGTAGAGTTCATGAAAATTTCTAAATTAATCATAAAAATCATTTTTCATTGAAATGTTGAAAATTGTTTCTACAAATATTATATTTTAATAAAATAAATATTTATGAATTTTTGATATTTTAAACATGATATACATAAATAATACCTTCCAACCATATAATTTAATGCAATGAACCTAAATTTCCATTAATTTTATTAAACAATACTAATAGTTAGAAAAGTCATGATGGGGTTACTAATGTAAAAAATGTTTTAAAGTAGATAGTTTATCTCCATGAACATATCATTGGTCATAAAACACTGACCAAATAGGATAATTAATACTATTAGAGTGATTTTAAATCTCTATCCCACAATGGTTGATATGTTTCACGAGTTATACCTAAATAAGGTGTCATATATTTACAATGTATACTATTGACAATTACCAAAACTTATTTTGACGATATAGGATGAGTGAAAAAAATTTAATGAATAAATAAAATATATTTTTCATATAAAAATTTCATCATTTTTGATTAATTTAATTAATTAAGAAAAAAAATCACCCATAAAGGACATATTTCTGGAAATCATCTCATTTACATTAAAATGGTTATATTTCATTTATAAAGATTTGATAAAAAATGGATTAATTTAACAAATCCAGAAAAACACCGTTTCAAAATTTTGTTAGTCCTATTCATACCCAAAAATCATACATTATTCAATAACTGTTACATTATGTAATAGTATATTTATAGTATATGAAGAATAATTTATTATCAATGATGCATATAATAAAATATTTCAATATAATTATATTTATTTATATATAAATATATTATAAATTCATAGGGTTTTAGAAGGATCATGATAATGAATTTATGAATGAAATCTCTCTTGAAACCTCTGTGTCATATCATCTAACTAAGGACAATTATTTTTCATAAATTAATGTGAATAATGAAAATCACGTAAATTTTGTATTAATATTTTAAAGTTGTTTTTACTATTGATACACAATATATTAAGGTAGACACCTCGTTTAAAATTTCTAGGCTATAATTTATTTAAAGATATAATGTCTCATCATGATATTTAAAATAATATATTTTTCATAATAATAATGTGTTTGATTTCAGGCTTCATGCACAACCCTCTACATAAATGAAACATAGATCATTATATTACTATTCAGAGGTGGTTGAAGAAATGGTCTATAAAATTATTGATAACATGATTATGAAACTCATAAAGAAATAAAAAAAGGTCATTATTAATACTATTGATTTCATAAAAATGAAATGATATAGGTAAATAATTAATAAGGATAATTTTTGAATAAAACTTTAACCGTTCTAAAATATTATTTTATTGAATATATTATAATATACTATGTCACAATGGGGCCCACTAGGGCTTGCCTGGATGGAGGTATGATGAGTGTGACACCCCAAGTTATCCTCTAATAGACTTTGGGATAGTGGCTACCAATATGTAGGCATGTCCCACTCAAATTATATTTCTTCTCCTTAGTTACATGTATAAAAACACACTTATCCAAAAAACCAACACATGACTTAATGAATAAATATAATTGATTCCATAATATATTAATACATCTATATCCTATAATCAGGGTATTAAATAAAGTGCAGGAAATCATAAAGGGACAAATACAATCCCACATAAAATATAAAACTGTTCACCCCACCATCTTATTGTTACTGGATTTCTTGGCTTCCCTTGACTACTAGCTTCAAATTAAATGTCAATGGTTATTATTATTCAGGTACATGAGGGGAGGTGGATTATTTCAAGATATTATTAGATCTATTGTACTTTCTATCACATCATATTTTTGGATAGGTGATTCACTCAGAGTGAAGGATCATGATTTTCTCTAAGGCCTTGATCTTTATAATTCCAAATACTTCGATTTAAATGTTTTTGAGACTGATTTTTTGGCCCTTCATGTTCTAATAGTTGGTTCCCTATATCGAACTGTACATTAATTTTCATTACCATATCATTTATATAGTTAGATATACATGATGTATTTTTACCATTGTAGTGTAGACACTTCTACATCCAAAATTAAATAGTAATTTTCATAGTTTAATTTTTGTATAAAAAGGTCATGGTAGATTCTACAAAATAATGAGAATCTCAAGATAGTATGAAATTAATCATAAATAAAGGTCGTATGTTCCTTACTCGTCTTACTAACTAGAAAAATTTTATGTTTGACTCTCTGGTGATGGGGGATCATAATCCTTGATACTTATTCTCATGATGTTTTCACATAGTGATCTCCAGTAGAGAGATCATGGGGAAACCCCTACCAATAATAACACTACATGTTGGAGGTATCATTGGTTTTTCCTATAAATGCACATGTGTAACACTCTCCTAACATGAGATCATTTCCAATTTGTGCCATTTGATCACATACATTTGTGAATGTAGAAAAACATGATGAAAATATTTGTATTATTTATTTTGTGTTTGGTGCATCATTAGTGCCATGAAATTGGTTGAAAGGTCATGAAATAATTGGTCGCTTCTAGGTTAAGAATGTTATATAACATTGGTCACATTGATTAGGATTTTATTACATTCAAAATACAATGACCATGGTAATTGAGTATACATCTATCTATTTAGATCAGAAAATAATTATGAAATAAAGGGTGACGACATGGATGTACATCCAGTATTATCAGATATACACATAAAAAAGTGATTATATTATTATGTGTGTATTCTTAGGTTGGTTTTCACTGATGTGATAATATTTATCTCATTAGGATCCTTGAGGGGTTGCAATATCATGCTTTTGGTTTGTGAATATTATTCAAAGCTACCAAGATAATTTCCTAGAGTGTCCCACCGAATATCATATTCTAGAATATACCATATTCAATTGAATAATAATTTTCGACAAAGGGGACCCCTCTACAATGTTCTGAGTTTTTTTCCAAAGAGATATGATCATTAAAGTAATAATTAAATGCATATTATTCAAGTTAATTTTGATTAAAATTTTATTTATTTATAATCTCTATAAACATGGTTTAATGTTAATAAATGAAAATATTAATTTAATGAATATAGGTTTAAAATATTGATGGTTTACTTAATATTTGTGTGTAGTACGAGCTGATTTAAGGAATCAATTAATATCATGTAATATAATTATTATATTACATGTAAGTGATAATAATAATAAATTATATTTACATCTATGTCTATTAGTTGTAATATCATTTGTATATAGTGTTAATTATTTGGGGGATAGGTGGAAATACCGGATAATTTTTTAAAGCTCTATAAATAGAGGAAGAGAGGCACATAGAAAGATCTATTCACGGTCATTATCTCTCTTCTTCAATCTCCCATTTTCTAGAGAGAGAGGCTCTCGATCCAAGGAATTTAGGTAGATCTCTCTATCTTTCATCCCATGTAAGGTGATGTGTAGATCACCATAGCATCAATGCCTTTGTCGAAACTTTACAATGCCACCTAGATTTTGATGATCTATGCTCCCATAGATTTTTTGGAATCACATGTGAATGATATGTAATAATTCAGCATCAGATTCTTCAACGAGTGGTTTCCAATGATGATCATACATCAAATGCATCATTAGATCTAAACAAGGAATTTTATGGTTATATTTTTTTTCTTATTCTTCATTATGTGATATCCTCAGCTAAAACCAGGATGAAATTTTCCAACGTCGATGACTTCATGTTTTTTACAAATGAAATTTATTAAAATCCTACTTTCATAGCATATTTTGAGTATTTTTTACCTTCAATTGGTATCATATGGATGCATGAAAAATTTAAGCGAATAAAATATTAAATTTTCATTAAGAATTCGTAGAGGGATAGGTTCTTGTTCCAACACCACTAGCAGAGATTAATTCCAATATCAGAGGGCCTTGTTATGACCATCCAATGTTTTAAATATGCATTGAAATCACTAGTTTTCATGTAATTATGAAGAAAATATAATTTTAATTTATATTTTATGACCTTTATTTAAGGTCATTAAAATTAAATCTGATTATTTTCATGTTTTCCTATGGCCAAAATTCTCATCAGAAATGTTTTTTTTTTCAAATGAGATAAAATAATAATATTTTATTATAATAATTATATTATTATTTTTTCAATACAATAATGGGAGTTTGTGTTAGTAATAATTCAATATTTTTTAAAACCTAACAAAATATCATTTTTGAGAAAAATATTATCCATGTAAGATAAAAGGACAAGCAAGTAGTGAATTTTTTTTCGTATGTGTTAAAAATAATAAAAAGTAACAAGAAGAAGACTCGCAGGCCTTCCCCATCAACCACGTGGTAGCCTCATTTGGCCACCCTTCCTATGTGACATCGTTGATATCCATCACAAGTGTTATAGAACCCTTGGATACCTGGTTGAGACCACATGGACTCTCTCCCTTCCCCCCGGAGCCAGTCCTCCTAGCATCTGTGTTGCTACACCGGACCACAAACACCTACCAAATAGCCTCACAAAACCACACCAATAAGATGGAATCTCTCACTCCACCCTAAAATCTACATCTAGTCACCATTATGCTACATCCCAACACCCATCAGCCAACCCTGTGGCTCCACCGCACCTAGCCGGCACCTCCTGAAAATCCTTCTTAAGCCTCATCCAGTCACCAGCACACACAATCCTAGCAACCTAATCGTGACTTCCAGATATCTTATATCTATCTGGTCTTGGATCCTCCCATATTAGATCATCCACTTAATGGCAGTGAGCTCATCCATTCGTTCACCTTTGTCCCGAAGTAGTGAAGATCATAGTCCCTAAGCCACTGTGGGGTTACGATTTCCAATTGTCCAACAATAGATCCCAACATACCCCTTTCCTGTCGACCACCTCTAGTGCATCCTCTTTATGGTCACCAATGATATGCAGAATTGGTGCACAAAGGCACCATCCTTTGTGGGAAGCATGCCCGGACCACTACATTCCCTATCCTCTAGTGGTCAGATCATGCGTTCTATGTCAGGTAACCTATGTGGTGTTCCCAATTTGATCCAGACAACCCTAAAATTTTAATTTGTGGGAAACCCATCCCAAAACGGGTCTGGGTGGACCTTAATGACCCTGACTGACCCTACATGGGTTGGGAATAGCTCGTAATGGGTATTGACAGGACTGGACCGATCCAAATAGGCTCTACCTGGTGTTTTATAATTCGGCTTAATTAAATACTATCTACAATTAAATAATTTGATTTATTAAATTTTGATTGTAATATAATTTAATTAAAAATAAATTTTTTGTATAAAAATTAATTTTATTAATTACGATGAATATTAATTTAATTATTCTTTTAAATTAAACTAATTGAATATACCTATTAGTGAATCATATTGACAGAAAATTAGAGTGATATTTTAATTAAATAAAATTTCATCAAAAATATTATAATGCAAGTTCAATTTTTTATTTTATCATTTTATTTGATATGTGAATATTAATTCAAACTAACTAGACATGAGTTCTGGATAGACCAATACATGTTTGGGTGTTTTTTTATTTTATTAATTTTTTCTATGGTTTTGTAATAATTAGTTTATTTTTATGAGGATATGCGAGTTGTTTAAGTCATTAAATGTATAGGTTCTTACAATACCATTATATGAGTTGAATTTTAACTCCTAATACATACTAACCAACATGATAGTATTGATGTATAATTACAAGATGAGGACAGAGGAATTTTGCTCCATGTTCTGGTGGTGCACCAAACAAAAGATTGATTCATTAGATAGAAGATGTTGCAATTCGAGTTGCTAGCAACTCGACTGAAAGTGTATACCCTAGGGTCTATGATGATCAAATTTTACTCAATGGATCAACCACATGAATCATCTAATGATCAGGGGTCATTTTATCGTGTGTTTTTTTTTTGTGTTGTTAACATTTTAACACATAGAATAATAAACATGAGTGGAAAAATAAAATGAACATGTGAGATGAAGGATTTTTTTATTTAATACATGGTAAGATGTGAGTTTGATCACATAAAACCAGCATAAAAATATAAAATTACTTACTCAGTCAAATTAAAATATAATAAAAACTCCATCAATGATATATTTAGTCATTACCACCTTGAATCATTCAAATTTGAGGAAAAACCCCAGCTGTTTGGGGTCCTTGCCATGCCATATCTGAGGGTTCCTCTTACTACTATTGAGTTATTTTGAGAGTTGTGGGTTGAAAGAACTAAATTGGTTGTAAGGATTTTCCATATATAACATAATATCATTTTATAGTAATGAGTTGATTAAATTAGGTTATGGTTTATGAAGCTGGGAATTCACTCTAGATATCAATGAATTGTGAGTTAATGTGGTCTGTTAGTCAAATTCCTCCCTTGAACCCTCAATGTAGTGGCATAGACACAGCATTAAAACTATCTGGGGATGTACAAAGATCATTTCAAAATGAAATATCAATCGATATGATATTATAATTCTTGTATATACGGTTCCTAGAATTCAATAAAATACCAGGAGAAAATAATTATTTAATTAATTAATATAAATGTCTAAAATGGTCATCCAAATAATAAGTAAAAATCTATTAAATTTATTTTTCTTGAAAAATGGAAATTTATATCAAAATAAAAGACAATGAAACTTAATGGTGAAATTAAATTTCCACATTGGCATGAGTATTCATTTTTATTTCATGTTATTTCATAAGATACTATGATATAAGAAACTCAAGGTTTTAACATCCCCAAACCTATTTAATTACCACCGGATGTGAGATTGTAAATTACTTATAGGAGACTTCGGTAAAACCCTTAAAATGGTTACTTCCGTACGATTTCAAAAAAATTAGATGTTATATTGGTCACTACATGAGGACATGAGTCATATGACCTTAGGTCTCATCTCCGAGAAGTATGTAATGGGAAAGATAAGCATAGATATGATTAAGGTGATGTTACTCCTAAATTTATAAATTGAATGAAGAATCATGTTATTTCAATGGATCCCTACCCATATCATTTTCACCTATTCACTCAAGTGTAATTATAGGTTAAATAAAGGATAGAAATGAGTAAACTCTTCATTACCTATTTAGGTACGGTTCTACAAGGATATAATAAAATAAAATATAGATCAATTTCAATTCTTAATGTGAAAATTTAGAAAGACTATGTGTAAAGGCTAATAGAATGTAATTTCAACCGGACATTCATAGTGTCTGATAAATAAAGACTAGTTAATAGGAGTTTATTTGTAATTAATTTTATGAAACAAATATATAGAAAATAAACACATTTAAATAGGCAATTATTATCATCTTTTTTATTTATATTAATCCTTGTAATGTTACAATATTATTTATAGGGTATTACACACGACATTCATTTTACATGTGTATTTAAAAGATTAATCCAAATAAGTATAGAACCATTATCAAAAGTCAAGTGTATTCTCTAAGAAGCTATGAAATGGTGATTCCTATGTGAGCTATGATAAGTACACAATTCCTTTATTTTAAATTCCATGATTCCAGTATTACTATAATTGACAATAACTGATATATTGACCTCATATGTATTTGGGCAGTAGAATTAATTGTTCAAAATTCATAAATTAATGTCTTTTTATATTTAATAATTAATCAATAGTTCATTAATACATGAATCATAGTCAACACCTAAGTAATGTAAAATGTACGACATTTATACCTAGTTTTGGCAAGATAATTCTTTTTCAAGTGAAACTAAAAGTGGATATCATTTATATAACTAGTTTGGTATTTAATCTCAGTAAAGAAGAAAACAATTGGTATTATCGATGACATTAGTTTTGACAAAGAAACCACTAAAAAAGTGTTATTTCTCAATGCTATTGGAATTAGTTCATCTAGAGATCATGAACAATTTCAATGTAAAGATATATGTAAAAATACTTATTCATTTTTCTTTAATTAATTAATGAATGTTAATGTGAATTATATTCCTGGTTAGAAGATATAAATAGCTTTGGATAGGCATTCCAAAGAATATATTGACCAATAAATAATTGATTGATATAATGTAAAATGGAGTGATTACAAAAAATACATTTCCATATATATAGCCCAACCTTGATGTTAATTATGGGGGTTGATGATGATATCTTTTATGTTAACATTTATCAACAAAATATAGCATGAAGAAATTCTCAAATGCACATTTTATACAACAACATATTGATGTTAGAAGTATCAATGTTTCCACATGGAGAAACTTCCTTTATATTTCAAAAAGTGCATTGAAAATAATGGTGGTATCCAAAAATAAAATGCCAACTAATATGAAAAACAGATATCATATGAGTTACAATATTTTGGAAATCCATTAAGACAAAAATCAAGACATTAGATGCAAAGTGTTTGTAGGGAAATAAATAAACTTTCATCATGTTCAAACGCATTATGCATACATTCTATTTTTGTTAATGGTTTCTTTGGATATTACATAAATACATAAGATAAAAATTTTGTATTCAAGTGTTTGATTGAATTTCAATTAGGGTGAATACCTGTTTAGATATAGTATGTGCAATATTGATTTTGATGTAGTAAATTCTAGAGATTCACATATAGTTTGAATAAGAACTAGTTCAACAAGTGCAAGTAGAACATATATGTTCTAGAGACACATACTATGTAGGAAGAATAAAACCATGGTGAATGTTTTTTTATTCATTGTGGCTCATGATATATTATTCATTTAGAGTAATTACTCCATCAAATAATAATTACATTGAAAATATATTAGATTGGAAAGACATATTTAAATTAAATAATGGATTTCATGTATCAATTTGTAAAATGAATTATAAATTTTGAATACTGTATTGTGTATTCAAAGGAAATTATACATGGATGGTACTTGTGTACTACCAATAAGGATCAAATGATTATACAATGTTTATATACCTAAAAATTATTATAGGTTTTATTGTCGAGATTATTTATTTTGATCATATTGTATTGAGAATTATATTTCATGGCCACCGATCATTGATGGTGTCTATGAGACTCAACCAGAAATGGATAGTCATGTCACAAAATGCTAATATAGGTTATCAGTTATTGAAATCCAATTAAGGATTGAATTATGAAATAGGATATGAAAATATGTATTTAAAGTAAATTTTTTCCATGTATCTTCCAGAGGTTAGTGGGGGAGACATAGTTTTACATGTAAAATATTTTTAGAAACATATGAAAACTAAATTTTGTTCTTCGTGATATAATATACCATGATGAAATAATGTAATATCAAATTAATTACTTAATGTGGAATCATATGTTCTCAGGAAGAGGGTCTACTGTGGTTGATCTAAAGCATTCATGGACATCTTTAATTGTACAAATAGTGACATGATATTTAAAAATACAAGATAGAACAATTAAAGAGTATAATTGTTTCCAATGTCCCATGATATATATCATACAAGGTGGAAATTTCCGAAATATGGGTGGAAAATAATGTGGGGAGCTAGAGACCATAAGCTTAAGAGATGGATCAATCACACATGCCATTATATATACAATAACTGATATTTCTAAAACACGCTTTATTGTATGAAAATATTAGTTATTTATAAGAGAACTATTAGATATTAGGTAAGAACAATCCAATTATACTTTAGTAAGTACAATGATGATGCTCCTAGTAAGTAGAGAAAAAAAGTCACTAGTTTGAAGGAGGACCAAATTATCCTTCTATTGGTTCATTTGATCATAGCATAGTTAGGATAAGTCTATGAGTGATATAACATAATATAATCATGTGGTATCCATAAGTATAGACACATTTACATTGTTTCTTCTGAGGCAGCAAGGAATTATTTATGAAATAAGTGTAATGATTTGAGCTAGTTCTTGGAATCATGCATAGAATGTGATGTACTATAATAATGTAAATTATGCTACTCTTACTAGCCAAGATGTAATGTTCTAATAGTGGATAAAGCTATGTACATGAGGATACCATCTCTTGAGATTTTTTACACAAGTAGATGAGGTCTCAAATAGTAGTATATCAATATTGAGAAAATATAGTAGAACCAACAGTTAATGTAGTTACATAGTTTAAAAATGATATTAATCATGTGATTGCTAACATGTAAGGTCAGCATGTTGGGTCTAGCGCAAGTGGGAGTGTTGTAATAGTGGTTTCCCATTACCCAGTTATGAAGTAATTTGGATTACCATATCAGTTATACAATTTTATATAAACGATATCTTATTACCATTATATGGTCTACATTTCTGTTCCTACTACTTAATGGTAATTTTAATAGGTTAATTTCAATATAAAAATGAAATTGAATATCCCATACTATAATGATAACCTTAAGATACTACAATATTAATCTTAAAAAATGGTCATGTGTTCTATATAAATCATACTAATTAGACAAAATAGATGTTTGATTATCAGGTTTTGGGGGATCATAATAATCATGTATTCTACTGAAGAACATCACAATTGGTCAACTCTAGTAGTGAGATCTAGAGAACAGACCCGTCAAAATGAAATACCACATGTTTTGGGTGTCATTTGATGTTTCTATCTATGGACATGTGTAATTTTATACAAACATGATATCATTGACAATTTGTTCCCTTTGATCATGTTGTTTGATGAAAGTCAAAAACCATGATGATAAAATTGTGGTGAGGTACATTGAGTTCAGTTTGTCAATGGTGGAATGACACTGAATTAATTGTCAAGAAATGATTTTTCATTTCTATTATTATGATGTTATATATATTGGGATACAATTAATAGAATGGTAGTACCTTCATAATACCATGGCCATGTAATTAAAGGGTAAATACATCTAGCTAGATCATCAATTAATAAGAAAAGAAAGAGTGATAACACCATTGTACATCCATATTTATGATATATTCAATGAAAAAATAGATTATATTACAAAATGTTTTTTCATAGGTAGATTGTTGTTGTTGTGAAAATACTTATCTATTTAGGGGCCCTGATTGGTTTCTAGATCCCACTCTTGGTATGTGAATAGTATTCACTACCATCAATATATGTTCCTAGAGGATTACACACAATAGTGTATTCAAGAATATACTATATCATGTTGAGAAGGAGTTTTAGACCTGGATGTCCCAACCACTAGGGTTTAGGATTTTTTCAATTATATTAGATCATAAAATTTATAAAAAAACAAATTACTGAATTTTATAATAACTGGAATAGAATTTATTTATTAAATTTATTTTTATGTTATAAGGTAAATAAATGAAAATATTATTTGAATTTATATTATTTTATTGTTTTCAAGGTTCATTTAAAAATTTTTGGAAGTATAATACGAGATAATGGATAAATTATTATCATGTAATATATTTATTATATTTTAGGTAATTGATAATAATAATAATAAAGTATATTTAGGGTTAATTATAGTAATCATAATATCCTTTGTATAAAGTGTTAATTATTCAGTGGTCTGTTGGAAAGACCGAATAATTTTCTAGAACTCTATAAATAATAGAAGAGAGGCACATGAAAGTAATTATTCATAGTATTTATATCTCTTATTATTTATCCCATGTTATAGAGAGAGGCACTGGATCTAATGAGTTCAGATTGAGATCCCTCTCTTTCACCACAAGTAAAGCGATGCATTGATTATAGGATCATCAAAGGAATCATCATTACTCAATGCTACCACATGGATTTGTATGGTTTGTGTTCCCATGGATTTATTTAAATATCATATGGATTATCTAGATGGATACAACTTTAAATACTTTTATTAGTGATTTCCAATGACAAGAAGACATTGAATACTGATTCTGATCAAAACTAAGTATTTGATGGTTTAAATTTTGTGATTAATCTTCTTCATGTGAGATCCTTGACTAAAAAAAGGTAGAATTTCACCGATGTCGTTGAGTTCAAGTAATTCGTCTGTGAAATTTTTTAAAATACCATATTTTGGGGCTTCCATTGTATGAATCGTACCTTCACATCATACATCTATTAAGAAATAGCTCTCCATACCATGGGATATTATTTAACAAATTCAATAATGATTTTAATTCATCACTGGTCAAGAGATGATCATACATATGTTGTATGAAGGTAATCAAGATTCTAATTAACTAGCTTCTAGAGCTACTCAGGTTCTCACTCTACACTAATTTAATAGATTGGGATCCCATATTAGTGATTTGTCTAATATTTTGTGAAATGATTTTTTGGACTCCATTTTTATATACAACTTTATCATGTTTTAAACATTTGTATTCAATACTATTTTTTGCTATCTTTCATGGATAAATTGTATTTTTTAATTGGTTGTAAAAATATGAACCATGGTTTTTTCATCTCACTAAGGTCTTCCTACTATTATTCCACTTAGGAATATACAAGTAGAACATTCACCTATATCCATGGTAAACAATTATGTATATAGATGAAAACATTTTTGATACAGCTTATAGCCAAGGTTTATCTAAAATTCGATCATATTAGAATGGATATAGGGAAACTGAGATTACAATATTTTTATGGGATGCAACCAAGGATTTGCACCATGTTTATAAGTCTAATTCCATAGTTACGAAACCCATGATAGATCCCTATTACCATTGGCTTTTCACCATGGAAATATCCATCATGATTGAGCACCATAAAAACATGTCTATAGAAATGGTTTTAAACTATTTCTATCAGTTTGTTTCCATGGTGGAAAATTGTGTGTATGTCCCCTTTAAACGATGGCTATAAAGATAAAATTATATTTCACTAGAAAAATTTGAACCCCAGAACTAACCAAATGGTATCAAGTTGAGAAATCACTAAACACTAGACAACATATGGTGTGTATGTATAGATATTGTTATATATGTCTTTAGAAACCATGGAAATAAGAAATAAACCATTGAAATATGGCTTCCCATGATCTTCCCATGGGAAATTGTTTCTTTCCCTTGCATTGGAAACTTATATCCAAGGTATACAAGAGATAAAACTATAGATAAGGAGTTGAATGTATGGTTTCTGAATACCATGTTCATATACCAAGCCAAACCACTTATGTCCAAGGTTTAATAAAATCATGGTAATAAATTGTACCTATATCCATGATTTAGATTAATATGTGGTTGCATTAGGGGCTTCAAAACTTATATCCTTTCGGAAAACTATGGCTACGAGCTTGGATGTAGTCTTATTTTCTAGTCAACATCCATTTAAAGGTTTTTCATCTTCCTAATACATGACATGTGTAGGTAGATCCCATGCATGGGTCAGTATTTAAATACATAGTAGGACACCATAAAATTATATTATATAATTCATCAAGAGATTAATAATCTCATCATCATAGTGATATATTAATCATGATATGAAACATAATAATAATATTAAATCCCACATATAACCAAGATTGAAACAAAGTCTCCCTGAGGTCACAACCATATATCTTTACAGAATATTCTACTTTTGGTTTCCAGGTAATGCTCATCTGGGAGAACTTAATCCATGATCCTGATAAAATGGATGGCACTCATCTTAAAATATTGGTTCATAGGTTTTTTCCATGATAACGTACAATTTTTGATTTATAATATATAAATGCAAATATTTTGTATCCCACATATGGTCTATATTGTATACCAGACCCTTCCTATAATAATCTTGTATTCAAGAAATTGTACAAATGTGTACATTTTTCATGGATATTCATTGAACCTAACCTTGATATATAGAATAAATGAAAGATGATAAAACCTTTGAATATATCATGCACTAATCCAATATAGGGGATCAAATCCTATGATAATTACATTATTCCTAACTATAAGCTAAAATGGATGAACTATGAGAGCACACCCAAGAGTAATAGGAACATAATGATGCGAACGAGGGCCTCAGACTTCCATGAAGAAAGTACACAACATGTAATGGATATGAACATGGTATATTATCTATCTTAGCATTACCTTTTCACGTCAGCCCATTATTGTTCACTATAGGGCTGTTGAGTGTATTATAGTTTTACCCGGGTACCTAGTCATGTCTGGGTACACATTCCTGCTCTGAGTATTGGGTAATGACCTCTGTACATTTCACATTCCCATGTATCTGGAAACTTTTGTTCACATGTTCCCCAAGGGTTCACCTCGATTAACTAGTATTTGGGTACATGGCATGTGGTGGGTACCACACAGTTTGTTATATTTTAATTTTTCCCAAACCTTATCCACCCGAACTAGGGTCCAACATGGAATGTGTTCTATTTATTATTAATTATGTAGGTGGTATTTTCCAAGAACCCACTAGGTCAACACATTTTATTTCTCATTCCAATTCAACATTTCAATCTCACCCAAAATCAAATAGTAATAGCTAATATGGGTTTGACCTATCTGTATTGTCAATTTTGGTTGGATTCATAAAACCCAATTATCTCAAGAATCATTCATCATCCCTTCATACTCTCACCACAAAATCAAAATGCATAGAACCGGTAATGATCCATTTTGGATCTATTATCATGTTTGATGCACCTATATCATGTGCTCAATCCATGACCCAAACCCATATAATCAATCTTTTTTTCCATGGAATGATTTCACAATGAATGAATAATGTGAATTTGTTGAACCATCCACCAAAGAAAGTTCACAAGATGAAGATTTGATGATCCATGGAAGAAATGAAAATCCTAATAATATGAAAACACCAAGGTCAATGTTCAGGTAATACTCAATCTATATATACTATTACAATTAATGAAGAATAATTGTCGAATTACATCAAATCATAAATTCTAGTAAGATAAATACATACCTGGATAACATGATAGACCCATGAATTATTCTATCATTAAGAACAACTACATTTCATCATGGGATCATATAAAAGAAAACACAAACAAAATAAGTCCCCACCACATGTCTTGATTGACCACAAATGACTATTGGTCACATTTTTAAATCATTTTCAAGATTCAATGATTCTTTTTCACGCACAGACCTCCAAGACAAGATATATTAAAGATCGTCTGATATATCTCATCTAATAGATCCTCTCGCAACACTGAGGATTGTGTTTATTACTATAGGTCCTTCTATAAAAAAAATTTATGGAGAAGTTTTTGGTTTCACAAAATCATAATAATTAAATTAATTAAACATTTTATTTCACTATTATTATGACCCTGATGGAATTCAATCCAAAAATCTGATTCATGTAATGTTTATGTCCCACCAAAGGGAAAATTATACTATTTTAAATTAATTGAAGTCTCATATTATTAATATTTGTATTTTTTGGATTTTATTTAATTATATTTAAAAAACTATCACAAGTGTGATAGAATATATTTAATACTTTAATCATATCAATATCGTCCATCAACGGCCCTCACAATATTATTCTAACTCATTTTCTTGGCCAAATATATTCCCTAAAATATTATAAATCATTAAAAAAACATTGTTATCACATTTTCCCCATCTCTTAGAATTTAATCATTAGAATAATTTAATCCTGGTCAAAATTTCAGGGTACTCATCTCGCACTAGGTTCCCCCACTCCCAGGTGCACTCTTGAATATTCAAGTGCTTCCACTGTACATGCACAAAGGAAGCTACACACCCATTAAGGATATTATACTTCTAATCATGGATATATGCCATATAATGTACAAAGTTATCCCCATAATAAATTTCTACATATCACTAGTTGATAACATTATGTGGTTCATGAACTTACTTCCTCAGTTGTGCCACATAGAATACATATTTCTCCTAGTCTAACAAGGTAAAGAGTAAAATGGCGTACAACACCTCACTAACCCTATGCAGTATCTATATTGGGATAATGGATCTCAGATATAACATTCCAACCCTTCCAAAAATCTAAAATCATTTCTAAGGTGAAACCATTATTAATACATGGTCCCCCTCATTGAAATCTGATGAACTATTTCATTATTCCATATAGAATTTATGAGAGCTCTGAATAGTTCACATTCACTTTTGAATGAGCTCCACCTTCTCCCTCTTCAGTCACACTTACTCTGGGCCCATGGGTACTGACACCCCTTGATCAGCCCAATGTAGTTTTGATCATAAGGGTCTCCAATATACTACCTAAAATGGTTTTATACCAATTTTGGATTCATAGATATTGTAGTATTCAAAAAACAACAACTGTATATGATCCTAACAACTACATAAAAAGTTAAACTTTAATACCCTAGAATTTCCTTCATAACATGATTTCTTTTCTCGGACTGTACATCAATATCGGGGTGAAACAACATTCTCAAACACAACTATGTTCCAAAATCCTCTTTAAAATCCTCTATAAAATCATTCCATGAAAGAAGCATCATTTCTTTAAATGATCATCATGGGAACACTGTGAATATGGGCTATCTCTTGCATCTAAATGAGTACCAACATCTCCAATGAACTATACTCATTTAATGATAGGAAGTGAAATAACATTGTGAGTTGGACTATGATCACAAAAATGGCATAATGTCTTCTTTAAAAATCATGGTATCCTAATCTTCAACTATATATAAACACCACACCACTTCTACTATGAAATCTCAGGGGTTGAACTAAATCTGTTTGGACCTGGTGCACATCCTTCCCTTACAGAAAATCTAGAAATTAATAGAGTAACTCTATGATACAATTTTTTATTTCTAGCCACTGGTAGAAACATCATTTCCCATGGTGCATTTTCACTACTCCTGGAAATACCTCTAGGAGGTATGTTTGAAACTCCATAAAAGTACCCTATTGAACCATCTTTGGGACCACCATCTGAATTTTGAAAAGGGTTACGTGCTCCCTACCTTTAGAAATTCTATCAAGAGCACATCTAGTGGAAATCATAAAATGAAAGTTCTAATAATTGTTATCTATGACTTGAGAATCCTAAACACACTTTATAAGTGCAAGCATAACAACCATTGATAAAAGGTATGCAACACCATCCTCATACACTAAGGAAAACAATAATGGGAAAAAATTCTATGAAGGAATGATCAACAATTTTTACAATATATCTTGTTAAAATAATCTACCACCACATTCAACGTCACTAGTGTATGGACTATCTCATAGTCATTGTACTACAAGAACACTATCCATTTACTATTCATCATGTTATGATCAATCTATGGAATGATATTATTGAGACTCTTCTTGTCAGAAGAGATGATGAATCACTCGCCCAAATGGTAAAATCACTTCATCATTAGGGATAATACCACTACTACAAGATCTTGTTCATGGTTTATGTAATTAAATTCATGGGGTCTTAGATACAGGGAACCATAGTTAATCATTACCTATATATGCATCATTACAAATCCATTTCTGGTCATAGAGGCTGTAGAGAACTCCACATACTCAACACCCTCCTATGGAAGTCTCAATATGGGGTGCTCATCAACCTCAGTCAAAATTCATGAAAAGTTTACCAGAACATCTCCATGTATATGAAAGGTTTCACATTCCGTGTTAAATTATTCATGGAGAATGATAACCTATAGAAACTGAGAAAAATATTCTAATAGTATCCTTTGACCCCAAGGAATCATCATACTTCAAGCACATATTTGGGTTTCTCCTAAGATAGTATTGCATAATCCTTTCCAAGGTCTACTAGTAATCCATTTTCAAATATGTCATGTCCATGAAAGTAAAATTTTGGAATCTATAAATTTCTCTCCAATAGAATCCCATAAATCTAGTTTTCTTAGTGTATAACTAGAACCATCCTCATGTGTTCCTTATAGTCTTCCTCTGAAGCTACGTATTCTAGGATGTCATCGATGATGACTACCCATAATATTTCATTAAATGGATGAATGATGCATTACATGTGTCCCATAATCACTATTACATTTTTCTAAATACCAAAATTCATCACCCATTACTAAATATGATCAAAGAAACATAGTAATTTCTTTATATATATATCCTCATCTCGAACTCGGAGTAGGATAAAACCTGATCCAAGGAAACTCTTTGAGAACCATCTCATGCCATTTAACTAGTTGAAGAGTTCATAAATCTTTTGTAGTAGATAAATTTTTGTATAGTAAAATTTAATATAAAATTATAACGAAAAGACAACCTTATCCTCACATCCACCTTATTAGTGAAAAAATCGGGGTTTCCTAAGGTGACCCAATAGTTCTAAAAAATACCTTCCTATGAAAAACCGCCAACAAAACCTTCATCCAATGAAGCACTGTGAACAAAATTTGATTTTATATAATATATATCATGATGTACATAGGTGAAAGTATATTTTTAAGACTACATGTTAGTGGTGAGGTAATCTTGGAACATCCTTAGTGAATCTGTTCTCAACCTCTAGCATAATTGTATAAAATTGGTAAACCATAACTTCTACCACTCTAAGGATCAATCTGGATAACTGATGAGTAATTAGTTTCACCGTATTTCATATGATTGTTTTATTTTATTCCAATTTTTCATTATAACCTATAATATGAAACCTCATCTTATCACTATATATATATATATATCAAATCATCTTCATGAAATATTCAATCTATTTATATAATTTGAATTGTCAGTCCATAACTATGATAATTCCTTAAATCCATATCTATATTACAAAAAGACCCCATGTTAATCTCTCTCCACCGTGAGTCATATACACTGTTGGAGGAAGTTTTTGATTCATTAATCTTCTCTGGTAGGAGTATCCAACTACAATTGTTTAGTGAAGGGCTCTATTGAAATCTCTAGAACTCAAAAAAAATATTTGTATAGGGTTTAATTTCTCACTACTCTGTTTATTAGTACTAATACTAACACAGTGAAGATATATTTGATACCTCTAATAATCCTAGGATCCAATTAGTCATATAACACCACATAGAAAATTTTTCCTCATCTAAGGAAACTATCTCCATTAGCCGATCTTTGAACACCTATGGGTGGTGGTGAAAACATATCAATCCATCTTTAACCTCATACAGATCTCAATGATTATTTACCATATCTTCCAAACTTTGAAACATCCCGCTCTAGCTATTAAATATTCCTCAGTGTCATATCATATTTATATCTACCATCTATATGGTGGGTCAGACAGTCCAATGTGATATTTTCACATCAAAAGCACAAGAAACACCTCCTCTCACTCAATTGAATCACTCAGTCTTGAGAAAACTAAACTATATACCCCACATCGAGGTACCGTCTTCTAATGTGTTTCATACAGACATATACATCATTATTTTATTATATACCTACTAGTGAGGACTCATCTCTTCTGATACCACTATCAACACCAACTATTAATGTATTCTCATACAGAAATCTCTCCACCACAAATGTTATCTTACACACACCAACATAGGTAGGATTAAAAGAAGATAAAACAACATCCGTTAGATATTTTTGTATGATTTGATAAAATGTCAATGATCTAGAGGTAAGATCTGGGTATATATCCACAATGTATAATAAGAGGTCGGAGAACCTTGATGAATACTCTACCATAGAACTTCCACCCTACCAATGATAAAGAATGTCCAGGATGAGCACTAATTCAGGAATGTCTAGATAAAACTACTCCTTAAAGATATTTTGTAAATCAATCATAGACAGGTTTGCCCAATAGTGTTTCTATGTCACGTAATACCACCATCTCCAAGTGGATACTTTAATAATACACACATATAGTACCACCATATTAGTTGAAGGTTCCCTCACAAGGTGTAAAATAATGTAACTACCTCAATCCTATCCTTGGATGTCTAGGGTTATCGACTACCTAGAGACCTGAGGGGTCAGTTCCACTAAAACTCATGGATATAATTCATAAAACTCATATATTCATCTTGTACATTAAGTTAATCATTCTACTCAATGATTGGAAGAAAAACTGGAAAACCACATGAAGTCAATGCCCCCAGTACATTCCCTTATATTGAATCCTCTCGGTTAATAAAATCATAATAACAATCTTATTGTGGAATACATATTATATTTAATCATATAGGAATCATAAAATAATCAATAAATACCTAGGTAAGATACAATATCTATAAAACATACTCAAAGGACCTGGAATCGATAAACCAATCCTATATGATGCATGTTGAAATTTTCTCCCTATTACTATTGACAATATTTACCATGTTAAGAATTAGGTTATCAAATTTTGGGTAAAAGGATATGTTGGATGCAACACCAATACTATATTCTCTAACTTGAGAGAAAAACTAAGAAAAGTATAAAAATATTTCCTTATTTCCCAAAACTATCCTCGCATTTAGATAATATCGGAAATACCCTCTGAATATGATTAATCATCTGATACTACAATATCAATAACCAACCCACCAATTCCAAATAAGATGATGGTAAGATAAGTGTGACACCACAATCTCACCTATAATAGGTCATGTGTTGGAAAGAATCACTTAGTGGGAATATCACACAAACATGAGAACATTTACCAAAGAAGCACACACACAACTCTAATAACATCTCACGATTTTATTAAATACAATCTTTCAACTAAATTTTAATTATTTAGTGGATTGTGTTATGTAAAATACATTGTTTATCTTGTTTCTCATGAAACACAATGTTTATCATGCATTTCTTGCAACATAGTGCTCATTTAATGCCTTATTTTACACACAAGCTAGGGTTTTATCTAACAGCAATATACTATTAATATTATTATGATAGTTATCACATATCCATTGGAATAGAGTGAATGAATGAGATTTAATAAATTATGAAATTAGAGTTTAAACATGTTTATAAAAAGAATTAATTGGTTACCTATTAAATAGAAAAGAAAATATAGACAAATTTAATATAAAGGATGTGTTTTTAAGAAAGAATTATTTTTATGACCAGAATTGAATTTCATCTTAATAATTTGAATTTAAAACTATTATTGAAATATCATAAGGAAATTTATATTTTATATATTCAATAAAATTATTTTAATTTCATCCAATGAGTTTCATAGGATGAAGATAAAAATAAATCCAATTTTAATCCTAAAAATTTAGTATATTTCTAAAATGTAGTTTCACCACCTTCTAGTGGTGCACTAGTTTTAAAACAAAATTTTGGAAATTTTATAATTATTATTTTAAAAAATAATCTTTATTTGAAATTTCAATATAAAAATTTACTTTGGGTGAATATTTTGTATTTTTATGAGAACTACCATATTTCGATGAATAGTGAAGGTCACTGTATTTTAATATAATATATTTATATAGTAAAATTATGTTTTAAATTATTTTTAAGTTATCATTATTTCTATTAAACAATAGTAAATCTAATATAGGGCATTATAATCAATTATAAATTCCAATTATTTTTAAAAACTTTTTGAACTACAGAACATCTTATATTAAAACCCCATTGTTTTGTCCCACATGTGTGATCAATATTAATTTTAAATTTTCTACATATGCGAATAAAATTTAGAAAATATTATTCCTTTGAAGCATAATAGTATATAATGACATGTAAATTAAACATAGTTTTTTAAAATAATATTAGTAAAATAAATTACAATTAATTGATGTGAGTAAGGTAAAAATATGTTTACTTAGTGGTTAAAATTTACTATTACTGGAAGAAATGACCTATAAACATGTGTAACTCTTCTTAGATATAAATATGTTGACCCATATGATCTTATTATCGATTTATTCTAGTTATTGGGTATTTTATTCAATGATATTGTCCCATATAATAAGTTATGAAATGAAAAAGTAAAAAATGATTTTTTCTACCCTTTATTTTGTATAAAGCTTTAGGGATAGGGAAAACCCATATAAGGTTTTTTATAAATATTATTTTGAAATATAAAAATAATTTGGTTATCCGAATGATTTATATTTAATTTTTATAGATGATATATCTACATTAAATGTTTATGAAATGAAAACACATTGATTATTTAGTTAATTATTAAATAAAATAAATGACTCTAAAAATATTAAAAGCCAGGTAAATAAAATTAAGTTTGGTGCTACATTATAATTTTAGATGAGTATATCATGATTGACAATTTTTAATATAATATATTTGAATAATATTATTTTTTGGATATTTTTAAATTTAATTAAATACATAATGTCAAAATTCAAAATAATGTAATTTTTTAATAAATAATATTTCATTAAATAATTAAAAATGACTAAAAATAATATAATATATAAAATAAATTTATAATTGATAATATTTTACATCAATTTTCCAACTAATATTTTTAAATGTACATAT
This sequence comes from Viscum album, assembly GCA_963277665.1. Taxonomy (NCBI): domain Eukaryota; kingdom Viridiplantae; phylum Streptophyta; class Magnoliopsida; order Santalales; family Viscaceae; genus Viscum; species Viscum album. Next base: position 1,948,482,404 of record OY728136.1, on the reverse strand, counting down.
TTTCCTCTAAATATTAAATACATTATTGGTGCTGTTGGGGTTGAAGTAGTATTTTTTGCGTGTTACATGAAGTTATGTCAAATTTAATTTCCAAAACAAAGGGAATGTTCATTTTTAAACTTTTAATTACTTTTTAAAATAATTGGTTATATATTTAATAATTAGAATCAAATTAATTTATTCGTAATGTACAAATTTAATATGTTATAAAAATAGTTACGTAAATAGAAAAATGAAAATGGAAGAAATTGGGAAACAGAAGAGTTATGTTATAAAATGTTTAAAAAAGAATTTATTCTTTATTGTGTGTGTTAATAAGAAAATATTATAGTCCACTTATTTATTTCTCAATTTTTAATAGCATTAGGTAAGGGAGTCCTCTACATACTGTGTACTATTTTTTATTTATAATAATACCACTACTCATCCTTTTTAAAAGTCCACTCACTCTCTCTCATTATTCAAACATTTCAAGAATTTTGTATCATCCAATATCAAATAATATACCAACATTCTCCTATAATACTATAATACTAAAATATGTAATAAATAATACTGATGATGTTCTTTGTTGTAAAAAAAGGAGTTACCTGAAGAAGATGTAACATTATTCCATGACTATTTGTATTTTATTTCATTATCCACTAATTCAATTCATATTATCCCATGATTATATAGTTTCTGTAGTATTATAAATATATTGATATTTTGTTATTTTATGGATAAAACAAACACATATACATGCTTCTAGTAAATGGGTTATGAAATTAACATTCATGTGTACGGCGGACTACCGCCTCACAAAACAATGTCATTCATTTTTCCTTAACCACCTCCAACGGTAGGGAATTATGATGTAAAAAATATTTTCATACGATATATATTATATTTATAAATTCCTAATACTTCTTTAATTATTATATAAAATATAACTTCATTATTTCTATTTTGTTGGAATATGATATCATCATTTATGGATGTGTGGAATACTGCTTCTTTAAAGCGATGTGATATATTCAAAATTTACCAAGAATTTTTTTAATGGATTTAATAAAAATATTTTTTATAAATGACACATATACAATATCAATGAAATTATTACCATTATATAAATTTAATATATCATTTACTTTATTTCATTTTTACAAACAAAAAAAAGTGATAACGTCGTTCATGGATGTTTAGACTACCCCCTCCTCGACGCAATGTAATTCATTTTACATCAATATATATATGTATATATTATTAAATAATATGTTGATTTATCTATAATTATATTTAAATAATGATAAATTTTAATATTCTTATGTCTGTAGTGATCATTTAAAAATTGTAATATTACTCATGTATATGTATGGTCTACCGTCTCCATGATTGAAATGTTGGTTCATTTTTCATAACCATATTTCCTGATTAATTTTAAAAGAGAAATTGATGTAAAAATATTATAATTATTTCACAGTTATTATGTTTTAATTTTTTTAAATAATGACCCCCTTGTTCATAGTAGACCATCAAAAGTAATTTTTGATATATAAATTAACAATGATAAAAACACTCGATGTAAACTTAATTATATGTATAGTTATACAATGATTTTTAATAAATGAAATAAATTTAATGATAAACATGAAAAGGGATCCGAGGAATGTAAATAATTAATATAATATTATTATAATGTAATATAAAGTCATACATGACTAGTTGTACTCAAGCTATGGGACTTCATCTCAATCACCTTTGATTACAACATTATTTTTGATGTTATACACCTACTTCCTTTTATGAGGTATATGTACAACCAATTTGATGTATAATATCATGAATTGTTTTTTCTCATTTTTTTAATGTTCTATTAAATTTTATTCATTCATGTGTATTATGATTCAAATCATTCACAGTGGTATGTGACACTTTGGAATGTTTAGTGATAGACATCCTCTAGAGCATTCTTAATTATCATTTACTGTTATTTCAATTCATGAAATTAAAAAACCAATGATTATAATTATACTCCACTAGGATTTTTCAATCTCATGCATTCCTAATTATATCTATGGAAGGATTAAAAATGTTTCAAATATATTGTTATGATATCCATTTTTTTTCAATTGGTGAACCTTGTTTTGAAGATTTCGTTAAATAACCTGTTTCTTTTCGACGGGAGAATCTTATTTCAAATAGATTGACATTAATCACGTTTCACTTCTATGGGTTTATCACCTTATTAATCAATAATAATTATTTTTCAGAGTTTTACAATGAAAATTTTTTAATCATGAAATTTTACTTGATCAATATATGAAATGGGTGAGCTTGAAAAAGCATACATGAAGGGTTGAGCCCCATTATATCTCAAGAATGAGACCAATATTGCTTCAATAAAGGGATGAGAACCACTATGGCCCATAAGAAATTGGTGAGACTGATATAACATTTAAAAATGGTTAATAACTATTATAGAACATTTGTGAGCCTAATATATATTATATGAATGGTTATCCCCAATATAGATCTTTAATGAATTGGGTAATGATAATATTGGAATTAGACCTTATGGTTATTCAAGTTAAAAGTGTTTTGAAATGGTTTTATTTATATAATTTTCTTTGTCACCAAAAGGAGTATTAATTGCATTATATGGTTTTTAATAAATTTATTTTAGAAAAATGTAATTTTTTTATGTGAAAAAGTTTTATTTTAGATAATAAAATTACATTGATGATAAAGGATATTGTTATATGATTTTTCATTTTTTTACTGAACAAAGAGTTTACATTCATTTTATATCCCTTAATAATATTTATTTGTCATCCCATATTTTTTAAATGTTCTCACAATGTGTAAGGATGGGTATGGTAAATAATGAATTCCTGTAGGATGGTATTGAGAATTTCCTTGAAAATAATTCATGTTTTATTTTATAGGTTTTATATAAGGGAAAAAATGGACACTGATCAAAAGTGTTAAATGCTTAAATAAAAAACAGTATAAAGTAATTATATAAGGTTGGGTCGTTATATTTAATATCATAATAATGGTTTAGACAACATTATAAGTTGGTATAGTGTTAAAATCAAGCCCTTGTAAGATTTTAAATTATATTTTAGTTGAAATTATGTTTCATTTTAATATCACAATTTTTATTAATCTAAAATATGTCAATTTAGATTGATTTTCCATAGAGGAAACGTGAAATATATCTTGGGAGATAATCAATAGGACAATTTCCATCTTAATCAGTATCCTAATATGGATAAAATAATAACCTATCAGTTTTTTAGTGATGGATGAGCTGAAAAATGTAATAAATGGTGGTGGTATCCATGCTACAGTGGAATTAGATCTACAAATAGGAAACATGTGAATATTATAGAATATGCTGAGGAATCATCCCCTGTCATTTAATGGATCATCTAACCTAGTTGTATCTGAAGTATAGATCAATTCATCATAAAACACATTTGAGGTCATGGGATGTTTGCAATGTCAAAATTTAACCCATTCCATAATTTTTTTTGAAGGTGAAGCTAATGAATAAGTGTTATTGATTTATAATACTGTAGATAAATATGATATTGAATCCCCGTAATGGGAGACATTAAAATATCATTTCCATGATAAATATTGTACCATTTTTTCATCTTTTGATGCATAAACATTTCCTAAAATTTAGGAAAAGATATAAGAATTCATTATCCACATTAAAATAAATCTTTACCAGATTGATAAGATATGTTCTGTATTTTATTCATTACATTGAATGTGATATTAAAAGATTTTACACATGATTGAAACCAATTCTATGAAGATATTTTTAATCCCAAGAATTTAAAATTTATGTTAATAGTTTTCATTGTGATGATAATGTTGAGATAGAGTTTTTGATTGTTTTGTTCCATCATATGAAAAGTCTATGAAATGGTAAATGTGGAAGGAAATAAAGATGCATCCAACTAATAATTATAGAGGATAGAACAATACTTGTTCTAATTAGAGTGATATTAATTTTGGGGATTTCAAGTCAAGATCATGAAAGTGTTACTAGGTGGTAGGTTTGGTAAATTGATTTTTGACTATAAATAAAATATTCTAGAATAATTAAATAAAGATATATTAGATATTTAGTAAATAAAAATATTATATAGCATTAAATTTTTCATAAATTATGTTAACATTTTTTTTAGAGAGACAAACTAATGGTTGATATCATCCTGATCAGGAGAAAAATGTTGGTGTGAAATCATTTTCTACTTCTTCAGTAGATGTTGGGATATCTAGTGAAGTGGTGATAACTCCGGGATCTCAATATCTTCATAAGGATTATCATAATACCAATGTATGAGGAAGCCATATTTTATTTTTTAAATAAATGAAATACATTGGAAAAAAGTTATTGAGTTTTTATATATGTCTTATGTATATGATTAAAATATATTTAATAAATAATAATATTACTTGTGCAGACATAAATTTAATAGTAATGGTTATCCATTGGGTTATATATCAATGTAATGATTTGGTTTTATTATGGTGTATTAATATTTAACATTATAGATTTTTGAATTGTCTAATCACATGAATGATTGAGTTACATTACAATGTTCTTGACCTTTTTTTTTGGTTAGAATATAATGATAGGAGGAATATTTTGTTATGATTTTGAGGATTATGTGATCTATTAAAAATACCATCAAGATCTGTATGCATTTAATTTCAGCTTGGATACTCATTTTTTGGATGATGAGATGATTCTGTGGTAGAAATTTATTAATTTAAGAAACTATATTGATCAAGTAAGTATATTTCTATATGATCATTGTATAGATGCAGATGGAATACATCAACTCTATGAAAAAGATTTTGTAATAAAATTGTATCCATTTTTCATATTTTTTGACGATATCAATGAAAATTTCCACACCTATTTTTCTTGTGGTTTTTCTTCATTTACTTCTACTTAAACATGTTATCTATAACCCTCTATTAGTACAAGGAAATTTATTTGTCCTTAAAAAACCTTCTTTTATTTTTCCATCAATTTTCCTCTTATATAGAAGGCCAGTTATGTGGATCTTCAGGTGATTATTATGTTTCCCACTATTCATTTATCGAGGATTTTGTATGAAGACTTTTTATGATGTGTTTTTCAATGAAAGAATTATAGAGATGTAAATCATTTGATTAAAAAGATAAATTTGTGAGGAATAAATTCATTTTAAGGTGGGTATGATGTAACATCCCAATGTCTTCTAAAATATATTATTTAAAATTGTTATAAATTATTTATTAGATATTTTAACAAATAATTCATTGTTTTTCTTGAATCACACACAACAAGATGTTTATTATTCATTGCATGAAACATTTAGTTCCTCGGATGAATTTTGTTACACAAAACCCCGAATCTTATCAGACAAAATATATTATTAATACTATTATGATAATTATCAACTAATAATTAGAATAATGATGAGAAAATAGATTAACTCAATTTTAATACTATTTTTTATAAATTTTTTTTAAAAATTAAATGGTTCATAATTAAATATTTTTAAAAATGAATAACAAATGAATAAAAATGATTTTATTTATGAACTACTATTTCTATGAACAAAATGTAATTTTTACTTCATGAATTTAATTAATCACTATTATAGAAAAATAATAATGAAATTTATATTTTATAATTTCAACAATATGTTTTTAAATACATCCAATATGTTTTATAGTCCTTAGATAATATTAAATCAAATATTATGAAGAATATGTTATATTTATCTAAAATATAGTTTTACCAACTTTAAATGTATATCATTTACAAAAATAAATTTTTAAAATTTTATAAATTTTATTTTAAAAAATATCTTTTTTGAAAGAGTAGTATAAAAAATTACTTTGGGAAAATTTTTGTTATTTTTTGAGAACATTCATACATTCATGAATAGTAAAGGGAATCAAATTTTAATTGAAAACTTCATTTTTATCTAATTTATTTTTATAGTTAAATAATATTTAAATTTATTTTAATTGAAAACTGCATTTTCATGCTTTAAAACATTTACATTAAAAACTAATTTTTTTCTTCCATTAATAAGATCATTTTTAATTTAAATTATTCCACTTGTATGAATAAAATTCTAAAAAATTGATTCAATTTTTTGAATCATAAAAACATATATATTCTATTATTTAAAAAAACTACCAAAAAAATTAGTTATTGAAATTGAAAATTTTTCTAGTGATTAAGGTAAAATGATTTTACTTAGTGGCTAATCTTTAATCTTAATGGTCCAAATGACCTTTAAAAATTTATAACACCCATTATATTGAAATATATACACCCTTATTAACTCTTTCAATAGACATGTGTGGTTTTGAATACTATTCAATTAATGTGATCCATTAATATGTTTTGAAATGAAAAAGTCAAAAAATGTACCTTTCATCATTTTATTTTTAATAATGATTTTGGGAGAGAGAAAAAACCCATACAAGTTATATTTATAAATATTATTTTAAAGATAAATTAACTTTTTATCATAATAAATTATATATATTTTGTATATATTATATAACTATATAAAATATTTAAGAAACACAAGCACATGGAATATTTGGTTAATAATTAAAAGGAATAAATAATACAAAAAATATGAAAAGTAATGTAAATATAACGAATCATTGTGTTACATTTTTTTAGGAGAATATATAATTTAACATAGATTTCAACTTAATATATTTTAATTAAAATATTTTATCTATAATTTTAATATTTAATAAAATATAAAATGTCGAAATTGACATTATTTTTATTTAATAATAAATTTAATTTTATTAAATGATTTTAAATTAATAAAAATAATATATTATGTAAATATATATTTAAATTTAAAATATGGTATATTAATTGACCAATTTATCTTTTATAATTAATATATTGACCACTGTATAATGAAAACATCGTTTCCATAATTAGGGTTAAATTATTATTTATGCACATTACGTGCAGTTATATTAAATGTAATTTCAAATAAACATTATATTTTTACTTTATATTTTTGATTTAATTTTTAAAATTTGACTTCATAAATTTTATTATAATTTAATATTTATTTTAATATTAGTGGATTAATTAAAAATATAGAAAAGTAGTTATCTAACTGAAAAAAATTAAAAATAAATAAAAAACATTGGAGTTAAAGAATAAAATTTTTAAAAATGAATTTTATTTGGATTTTGGATCATCCATACATCCATAAAACATAATTATTTCTCATTTTGGAATCACATGAGGTAATGGATACCTCCAAATAGTGTTTAAATTTGTTTATTCGCAATAATATTACTCCTCTGCTATAAAAAGGGACTCATTGTCTCTCATTCTACACACATATAATGAATTTTGGATCACCAAAAACCTAACCAAATAAGTTCCAAACATACCAAATCCCATACTATAATACTTATTTTGGGAATAAATCAAATCAATAATGTTCTTTGCTGAAAACCGAAACGATTTACCTGAAAAATATGTAACATTCATCAATGTCAACATTTGTTTTATTAATTTCTCCACCCCTTTAGTTATTATTATTCAATGATTATTTGATAAACTTAGTAACATAAATATTATGTAATGTTGTTTTTTTATAGTTTATAACTACCCCTACACACACACTTCAATCAAATGGGTTTGAAAATCTATATACGTGTGTATGGCGGACTAACGCCTCGTGAAATGATATTGTAGGTTTTAACATTACCACCGATTATGGTTGGGAATAATGATAAAAAAAATATTTTTAAATGATATATGTGGAATATAAAATTCATTCTTACATTTGAAAATATTATATAAAACATTAATTCATTCTGTCCATTTTGTGGGAATACGAAAACATCATTTCTCGAAGTGGTGAATACAACCTCCTTATAGTGATGTCATACATTTACAATTTACATGGAATGTAATAATGATTGGTTTAATAAAAATATGAGATTTAAATATAATATATAATTTAATAATTTCATAATTACCATTATGTAATTATAATATATCATTTTATTTATTATCATTTTAGATCTTAAAAAGCGATACTGTTGTTCGTGGGCATGTGGACTACCAACTCCTCAATGCGATATTATTTCTTTTACAACATAATAATTAAACATATAAATATATATGATTAAATTATATGGTTATTATTATATCATTATAACACTTGAAAGATGAATTTTGTTAACCTTTATTCCATAATGATAACTGAAAAAGGGAACGTTTCTCATGCGTACGTGTGGCCTACCATCTCCATCATCGTGACATTGGTTCATTTTTATAACTATATGTCATGACTAGTTTAATAAGTATATTTAATGTATAGATTTGATAATTATTATATTTAAAGTGCATTGTGTTGCATTTGTTGTCAATGAGGCATGAAGTTGTCTTGGAATGAATGGATGTCAAGGAGTCAAGATGTGAATGTCAAAGGATGTGATGGTGATGGTGATGAAGGAGAATGGCCATGGTAAACAGATGCATGTCACTTAGGAGATTCACTAAGTAACATCGGAGAATATGGTTGAAACATTCTCCATGGACATCAGACGATTGTTGAACTGATCTTTAAAGTTCCAAGAACTTGTATCAACTGGATACAATGTCACAACAAGCTTTAGAAGACCATGCATTGTATTGACAATGCATGAGGAGATGAGAAGAAGATCCATCCACAACTTCTAAGTGGGTGAAGTGGTTTAATGAAGTCCATGCACTAACACTTAGTGCATGTGAATCTGAAGAAGTCCCAATTTGATCTCTGATTAGATCAACGAAGACATTGAAGATTATAAGTGATTCAGGAGCTCGATTGATGAAGAAGAACCTTCAAGAATTCCCATTCCTAAGTGATAAATAAATGTTGAAGATAATGGAGGAATTTCAAATGAAGAAGAAGAGAGGAAGAAGGAGAAATGATAAAGATAGGCATGTGGCATTTGGCAATTGGCATATTTTATATGGAGGAGAAACTGGACAAAGTATTATTCAAGACTTAGCCAAAAAATATGGCCAGCCCGTGAGCACCTTGTGGGTTCAACCCCAAGGCTCATGTGGGCCTAAGGCGCCACGCCCAAGGGGGAACCCGTGGGGCGAGCTCAGGGCGGCAGGGGCGCACCCGCAGACACCACAGAGGCGCTGGGGCACGCCCGGAGGAGCGCAGGGGGCCGTGTGTAAGCCCCCGAGGGCACGCGGTGGTGAAACCCGCGCGCCGGAGGAGCATAGGGGGCGCTAGGAGCGCGCCCGCAGAAGCAAAGAGTGGGCGCAGAGCGCGCCCGCAGGGAGAACACGGTGCGGGGCGGCACCGTGAGGGAGGAAGTTCAACTGAGCATATGGCGGCAGCGGCGGGGTAATAAACTGCGGAAAATCCGCGGAAGGTTTCGATGTGGGACGCGCATTTTTCCCCGGGAGCGCATCCTGGCCGTCCGAGCGATCTCGCGGCAGATCACGGCCGCCCGATGCATCGCGCCGCTCGCGATCTAATCCAGGCCGTCCAAGGTTAATCGATCGCCTGATCCGACGGCTAAGAGACCGTCCTCTTCCTCGAGCTCGAACGAAGACCACCCGCGAGCAGCCGCTGAACCAGAGCCTCCCCGAAGACAAAACATGAGCTCCCGGCTACCATTTCCGAATCCGAAGGCACCCTCGTGCTCGTCTGGACAAACCGAACCCATCCATGCACAAAAAGAGACTTGCATGCAACAAACGAGGAATTTTGGTCGAGGCCGAGGCAAGCAAAGCTGCCGAAGGCCGTGGGGTGTTTATGCGTGCATGTTATGGATCAGAAGAAGGCCGTGCATGCGTTCTAAGTCGCATGCACATAGAGTAAATTAAAGAGGAAGATCCCGCGTGAAACAGAGGAAAGAAAATAAAGATTTGGAAAGTTTTTAAAGATCCGAAGATCTCGGTGATTCATGATTTCCCACGCGGATGAACCGAGGCTCTCCTCTGCCTATATAAATGAGGCCAAGCCCTTGAGAAGCTGGCTGCTGTTTTCATTGAAGATCTGTTGATCCGCGTGTGCCTCTGCCTCGCGAAGAAGAAGACACCGCGCAAAACATTGCGCGGCTGTTGTCCCGAAGCCACCCGAGGCTTTGAAGTGTTCCCTGCGCGCCTACTCCCTTGCGCGACAGGAAGAACCCGAGGCTGCTTCCTTGCGCGCCCGAGGTTGTCACCCTCTCTGCCCGCACCCTTGCGCGGCAAGAGGAAGACCTCGCGGGTGTTGCACTTGCGCGCCCCGCGGGTAGGATGTCTTGCGCGCCCCTGTGTCGTGCACCTTGCGCGCCCTAGAGGCCTTGAGCACTTGCATGCTGCCTTGTGCACCAAGTGTGCCTTGCGCTTTGAAGAAGTGGAAGTGGCCGCACACCTTGCGCGCCCTCCCTTGAGTTTGAGTTCGGGTGTGTGCAAGTAAAGGCCGTAGCCTTGGGTGTGTGTGAAACAAGAAGACCACACTATTTGTGTGTGTGCAAAGTGGACAAGATCACCTACGGGCCAAGTGTGTGCCAAGTGGAGAAGAAGGCCCTACGGCCGTGTGTGCTTAACAAAACAAGAAAAGGCAGTAGCCTTGTGTGTGTGCAAGAAGGGAAGGAAAGGCCTTTGTGCCTTTGTGTGCAAAAAGAACAACAAGTGGTCGTAGCCCTTGAGTGTGTGCCAAATTGAGGAACACATCTTGTGTGTGATAAGTACCCTAAGGGCAGTGGGTGTGAGCAAGACAAGGCCATACTTTGTGTGTGCATTTGAAGAAGAAGGTCGTAGCCCTTGTGCGTGAAAAATGAAGAACCAAGTGTGTGCATAAGTGAAGTGCACACTTTGAAGAAGATTAAAAGAACAAGGAAGTGAGTGTGCTAAACAAGTGAAGGCCAAGTCTAAAGTGTGTTCAAAGTGAAACAAGTGTGTGCAAAAAGACAACAAGGCCGAACCTTAGTGTGTGTGCAAAAGAATGTGTGTACACACTAAGAAGAAGAGAAGACATCCACACTAAAGTAGAACACACTCTAAGTGTGTAAGCAAATTGAATTAAGTGTGTGAAAATTGTGAAGAAGGTGTGTGCTATAGTTGACTACACCCTTTGTGGGTTTATTGCACCAAGAGGAGAAGAAGGGAAGTTCATGCTTGCATGCATGCACATGCACACGTGAACAAGTCTGAATCAGCTTGTGTGCAATTTGAGTTGTCCAAGACTAGGAGGTTCTTGAAGAATTGAGAAGGCCATGCAATCATTGCATGAAGAGACAGAGATGCCATGCACTCAGTGCATGAAGTTGTTTTGAACTGAGACTGAACCAGACTAAAGTTAAAAATATCATTTGTCTGAGTATTCAGTAATTGAAGAGAGGCCAGGTCATCCTGAGAAGAAGGAGATAAATCCTGAGCAAGACGAGAAGACCTGTTCACCACAAGTGATCAGAAGAAGAGCAAGGCCAGCAGCCTTTATCCCAGGCTGTTGAGGATACTTGAAGAACTTAAAGTGAAGAAGAGCTACTCGTGTGACTCGAGGAGCCAGGAGAAGACCCTGTGGGACTCAGGGAGAAGAAGTCTTCAGTGGGATTCTGGAGCAGGCCAGTGGGACTCTGGTAACACTGTGTGAAGCAGTATAAAGACCCTCCTGTGGGACTCAGGAGAGATACGGTGGGAAGCTGTATCGACCATTGTAATACTAACAGATTATAATGGGAGAATCCATGCTGGGAGAGCATGGCAAGGATGTAGGCCTTTGGTGCCGAACCTTGTAAATCCTTGTGTCCTGTGCCTTTTCATTACTGCATTATCCGGGAAAGGTTGAGAGATACAAGAAGAGTGGATCGAGGCTTTAACCAGCCATAGAGGTTTAATTGATAAAGAATCAATTAGTAAAAAGTTTTAAGGGATCACTGATTCACCCCCTCCCCCTCTCAGTGATTCACACTGATCTGGGCACTTCAATTGGTATCAGAGGGAGGTTACCTCTAAAAGATCCAAGGGAGTCTTTATGGAGTGCAGATTTGAGGAAATGAGTGACCAGCCTCAAATGGAGATATCTGCCAAGACTCAGAAAAATTGAAAGAAGAAACAGGCAAAGAAGATGAGGAAGAAGGTTGTAGCAATCAGAGAAACTCCTTCTATGGAAGGAAATGTGAATGTCACATCAGATGACAATTCCTTTTATCATTCTTCTGATGAAGCCTGCTCTAGCTGTGATGAAGATGGAAGAAACAATGATCTTCTAAATGCAATCAAATATCTTCAGAAGAGAGTCCCCAAGAAAGTTGCAATGTGTATAGCTACAGGCCTCCTTGATCTTCAAGAAGAAAAATTACAGCTAGTAGATGAAGCCAATTCTCTGGAAGATCAGCTGGCTAAAAGGGTTGGCATAACCAACACTCTTAGAAAGCTGGTAAATGCCAAAGATGAAACAGTATCTCTTTGCAATTAAAGATATGAAGACACTACTGAAAAATTGCAAAGAAGTCTTTCTGAGAAAGAATTCTTTAAAGTAATGGTCAAAGAAGTTTTCCATGCACTGGAAAAGAGGCACAAAGTGTCAATGGTTGTCAAAGATTCTCAACTAGAAGACAAAGTCAAAAGGGTGAAGGAGCTGGACAACTCATTGCTTGAAATGAAAAAGGTGCATGAAGTCCAGATAAAGCAGCTGGAAGAGAAATGGGAAGGAAGGCTAAGAACTATTGAGGATGAGAAGAACTCCCTCAATATGAAATGCTTAGAACTAGAGGTGATATTGAAAAATCAGCAATCACCCAAAGCTGAATCCTCCCAGTCAGCTGAAAGAAGAAATGTTGCTACTCAAGTGAACCTTGAGCAGGATGATTCTAAGAGAAAGAAATCCTCTAATAAAAGTGCAACATATTCTAGAAAGAAGTTACCATCCATACCATCTTGTACTCATACTTCTAAAAGTGTTTCTACTAAAAGTGCAGGATGGAAGAATGAATCCAAACAAGTATGGATGAAGACAGTAAAGAAAGAGAGCTCTCCTGAAACAGCACAACAGGTCAAGAAAAGTACCCTACAATCAGAAGGACTGAAAAGGTCAAGATTCGTGGGACAATGCTGGTGTTGTAACAAGTATGGGCATTGTGCAAAGGATTGTTGGTACAATCCACTGAATGCCAAAGCACAGAGGAATCCCATGCCAAGGGGGAGCAAGCCAGAAGAAAAGAAGCAGCATCCACAGGTCCAGAGACATCTGTTTACTGCAAATAGATTTGGATTACTTGACAACATCTGGGATGATTGCAAAAGTGGTCAAAAAGATACATGTCAATCTCCAACTGTATCCAGAGCTCAAAAGAAGAAAAGATCACAGAACCTGGCTCAAAAAGATTCTTTGGGAAGCAAGAAGAAAGTAGAAAATGCTCCCATGAAGTGCTTGAGAAATAAAGAGAAGTCCTTGGAGTCTGAGTCCAAGAAGGGTGATGCATCCAGTAGGACCACCAAGAAATGCTTCTACTGTGGAAAGAAAGGGCATATCATGGATCTTTGTAAAGAAGCCATGAAATTCAATAGAGGCAGACTGAACTCAAACAGACAATCAATCCAGAAGAAGCAAAAGGGATTGATTGAAAACAAGTTGCCTAAGAAAGGTAGCATGACAACATCTAAGGAACCATGTGAAACTCCCAGAACTGGGGCCACTCTTCCAAATGATATACTTGTCATATGGCCACATCGGTTGCAACTTTCCAAAGATCTCCAGAGAGCTGAAGATGAAGTTCTGGCAATTTCTAAGGCAAAAAGGAAGAAAAAGATTTCACATGAAGATGGGTTGAGAACCACACCAGCACAATCATCAATGAAGATCAAATGTGCAAGTGTGAAGAATGGTGAAAATGGGACATCTCGGTTGAGAGAATCTTCTCAACCTTGTTGTTCACATTGATGAACCAAGGAGGTTCCATCTTATTCCCTAATCACTTGTATTTACATGTGCTGACATTGTAGGGAATTGAAGATGATGATCATTCTCAGCTGAAGGATGGTTTGGACAGAATAGAGTGCACCCCTTGAGGGGGAGCAAATCTGAAGAAGATGATGTTCTGAGATTAATATCATCTTGAGAAAAGTGAAGGTATTCCAATCATACTTTCATCCCTTGATTCTTAATTGCATTCATCATGACAATTAAGGGGGAGTATTAATTGAAGACAAATGGTTGAACGAGGGAGCTTTATCTTTGCACCTGAACTTTCTAATGAGTTTTGTGAAGTTGTGCAGGATTTAGAAAATTCATTGTTATATCTGAAAAATTTCAAACCCCTAAGCATGATCTCACATGTGTAGAGAATTATGGACAGCTTTGAATTCCTTGGTTACATCACTCTTGTTTTCTACACCGGGTTAGCCCAAGTAGACTTAGAGCTGATTTACTAAAGGTTCTTTGCTAAAGAGAACATGTGACATCATCCCTCTCCTAGTGTTTTTCAAGAAGATAATTTTCAATGGGAGGAAGATATTTTTTAAAGTGAACCACACCACACCTTTGCATTTGATTGCCAATAAGGGGGAGAAAATATTGGCACACATATTTACCCATTCATATGTGCTGAAGGAGTGTATTGACAACAAATACAAAGGGGGAGATTGAAGTGCATTGTGTTGCATTTGTTGTCAATGAGGCATGAAGTTGTCTTGGAATGAATGGATGTCAAGGAGTCAAGATGTGAATGTCAAAGAATGTGATGGTGATGGTGATGAAGGAGAATGGCCATGGTACACAGATGCATGTCACTTAGGAGATTCACTAAGTAACATCGGAGAATATGGTTGAAACATTCTCCATGGACATCAGACGATTGTTGAACTGATCTTTAAAGTTCCAAGAACTTGTATCAACTGGATACAATGTCACAAAAAGCTTTAGAAGACCATGCATTGTATTGACAATTCATGAGGAGATGAGAAGAAGATCCATCCACAACTTTTAAGTGGGTGAAGTGGTTTAATGAAGTCCATGCACTAACACTTAGTGCATGTGAATCTGAAGAAGTCCCAATTTGATCTCTGATTAGATCAACGAAGACATTGAAGATTATAAGTGATTCAGGAGATCGATTGATGAAGAAGAACCTTCAAGAATTCCCATTCCTAAGTGATAAATAAATGTTGAAGATAATGGAGGAATTTCAAATGAAGAAGAAGAGAGGAAGAAGGAGAAATGATAAAGATAGGCATGTGGCATTTGGCAATTGGCATATTTTATATGGAGGAGAAACTGGACAAAGTCTTATTCAAGACTTAGCCAAAAAATATGGCCAGCCCGTGAGCACCTTGTGGGTTCAACCCCAAGGCTCATGTGGGCCTAAGGCGCCACGCCCAAGGGGGAACCCGTGGGGCGAGCTCAGGGCGGCAGGGGCGCACCCGCAGACACCACAGAGGCGCTGGGGCACGCCCGGAGGAGCGCAGGGGGCCGTGTGTAAGCCCCCGAGGGCACGCGGTGGTGAAACCCGCGCGCCGGAGGAGCATAGTGGGCGCTAGGAGCGCGCCCGCAGGAGCAAAGAGTGGGCGCAGAGCGCGCCCGCAGGGAGAACACGGTGCGGGGCGGCACCGTGAGGGAGGAAGTTCAACTGAGCATATGGCGGCAACGACAGGGTAATAAACCGCGGAAAATCCGCGGAAGGTTTCGATGTGGGACGCGCATTTTTCCCCGGGAGCGCATCCTGGCCGTCCGAGCGATCTTGCGGCAGATCACGGCCGCCCGATGCATCGCGCCGCTCGCGATCTAATCCAGGCCGTCCAAGGTTAATCGATCGCCTGATCCGACGGCTAAGAGACCGTCCTCTTCCTCGAGCTCGAACGAAGACCACCCGCGAGCAGCCGCTGAACCAGAGCCTCCCCGAAGACATAACTTGAGCTCCCGGCCACCATTTCCGAATCCGAAGGCACCCTCGTGCTCGTCTGGACAAACCGAACTCATCCATGCACAAAAAGAGACTTGCATGCAACAAACGAGGAATTTCAGTCGAGGCCGAGGCAAGCAAAGTAGCCGAAGGCCGTGGGGTGTTTATGCGTGCATGTTATGGATCAGAAGAAGGCCGTGCATGCGTTCTAAGTCGCATGAACGTAGAGGAAATTAAAGAGTAATATCCCGCGTGAAACAGAGGAAAGAAAATAATGATTTGGAAAGTTTTTAAAGATCCGAAGATCTCGGTGATTCAAGATTTCCCACGCGGATGAACCGAGGCTCTCCTCTGCCTATATAAATGAGTCCGAGCCCTCGAGAAGCTGGCTGATGTTTTCATTGAAGATCTGTTGATCCGCGTGTGCCTCTGCCTCGCGAAGAAGAAGACATCGCGCAAAACATTGCGCGACTGTTGTTCTGAAGCCACCCAAGGCTTTGAAGTGTTCCCTGCGCGCCTACTCCCTTGCGCGACAGGAAGAACCCGAGGCCGCTTCCTTGCGCGCCCGAGGTTGTCACCCTCTCTGCTCGCACCCTTGCACGGCAAGAGGATGACCTCGCGGGTGTTGCACTTGCGCGCCCCGCGGGTAGGAGGTCTTGCGCGCCCCTGTGTCGTGCACCTTGCGCGCCCTAGAGGCCTTGAGCACTTGCATGCTGCCTTGTGCACCAAGTGTGCCTTGTGCTTTGAAGAAGTGGAAGTGGCCGCACACCTTGCGCGCCCTCCCTTGAGTTTGAGTTCGGGTGTGTGCACGTAAAGGCCGTAGCCTTGGGTGTGTGTGAAACAAGAAGACCACACTATTTGTGTGTGTGCAAAGTGGACAAGATCACCTACGGGCCAAGTGTGTGCCAAGTGGAGAAGAAGGCCCTACGGCCGTGTGTGCTTAACAAAACAAGAAAATGCAGTAGCCTTGTGTGTGTGCAAGAAGGGAAGGAAAGGCCTTTGTGCCTTTGTGTGCAAAAAGAACAACAAGTGGCCGTAGCCCTTGAGTGTGTGCCAAATTGAGGAACACATCTTGTGTGTGCTAAGTACCCTAAGGGCAGTGGGTGTGAGCAAGACAAGCCATACTTTGTGTGTGCATTTGAAGAAGAAGGTCGTAGCCCTTGTGCGTGAAAAATGAAGAACCAAGTGTGTGCATAAGTGAAGTGCACACTTTGAAGAAGATTAAAAGAACAAGGAAGTGAGTGTGCTAAACAAGTGAAGGCCAAGTCTAAAGTGTGTGCAAAGTGAAACAAGTGTGTGCAAAAAGACAACAAGGCTGAACCTTAGTGTGTGTGCAAAAGAAAGTGTGTACACACTAAGAAGAAGAGAAGACATCCACACTAAAGTAGAACACACTCTAAGTGTGTAAGCAAATTGAATTAAGTGTGTGAAGATTGTGAAGAAGGTGTGTGCTATAGTTGACTACACCCTTTGTGGGTTTATTGCACCAAGAGGAGAAGAAGGGATGTGCATGCTTGCATGCATGCACATGCACACGTGAACAAGTCTGAATCAGCTTGTGTGCAATTTGAGTTGTCCAAGACTAGGAGGTTCTTGAAGAATTGAGAAGGCCATGCAATCATTGCATGAAGAGACAGAGATGCCATGCACTCAGTGCATGAAGTTGTTTTGAACTGAGACTGGACCAGAATAAAGTTAAAAATATCATTTGTCTGAGTATTCAGTAATTGAAGAGAGGCCAGGTCATCCTGAGAAGAAGGAGATAAATCCTGAGCAAGACGAGAAGACCTGTTCACCACAAGTGATCAGAAGAAGAGCAAGGCCAGCAGCCTTTATCCCAGGCTGTTGAGGATACTTGAAGAACTTAAAGTGAAGAAGAGATACTCGTGTGACTCGAGGAGCCAGGAGAAGACCATGTGGGACTCAGGGAGAAGAAGTCTTCAGTGGGATTCTGGAGCAGGCCAGTGGGACTCTGGTAACACTGTGTGAAGCAGTATAAAGACCCTCCTGTGGGACTCAGGAGAGATACGGTGGGAAGCTGTATCGACCATTGTAATACTAACAGATTATAATGGGAGAATCCATGCTGGGAGAGCATGGCAAGGATGTAGGCCTTTGGTGCCGAACCTTGTAAATCCTTGTGTCCTGTGCCTTTTCATTACTGCATTATCCGGGAAAGGTTGAGAGATACAAAAAGAGTGGATCGAGGCTTTAACCAGCCATAGAGGTTTAATTGATAAAGAATCAATTAGTAAAAAGTTTTAAGGGATCACTGATTCACCCCCTCCCCCTCTCAGTGATTCACACTGATCTGGGCACTTCAATATTATTCTTCTTCTTCAGATGTTTTAATAATTACCTATTTGACCTTATCTGACCTACTAAAGTCATTTGGGAAACATTAACTTAATAGGGTCAAAACCCTGGATGTAAACGTTTTTGTTTATTTATTATTATAAAAAAATTTAATAAGTGAAATAAAATTAATTATAAAATTGAAAAATGTTCTAAATAAATAAATTAATTAAAATATTTCTTCTATTTAGGAATATAAAATCATGTGTGACTAGTTATACTCTAGGTATGGAACTTCAACTCAATCTATTTTAATTGAGGTGTTTTTTTTAATTTTATAAACACTCATTCATTAAGGAGGTGTATATAATACCCCTATAACCTATAATATAATGAATTTAATATTTCTCATGATATTTAATTATTTTAAAAACTTAACTCTTACATGGGTCTTGTGAATCAAATTCTCCAAAATCGTATGGGACACTTTGGAATGTGTAATCATTTTCATCCGATACAATATTATTAATGATATTTTAATGTTATTTCCATTTATCAACATCAAAAACCTTTATTTTCTTATACTACATTAGGTATATTTTGTATATATTTCTTCACCATTTTTTTTATATGTATTAATATTGTTTCAATGATATTTTAATGGAAGTCATTTATTTTTCCATGGGTGAACTGTGTTTCGAAGTGATTGCTATGGAATCAATATATTTTCCATATTTTAATCATGTTTCAAATATATTAACATTAAAAACATTTATTTTCAATTTCTTTATTGAGTAATAAATTATTAATTATTGTTTCTATGTGTTTTATGATGTAATATTTTTATTCAAGAAATTGTACAAGATAATTATATGAAATGTGTAAGCCTAATATATCTTATAGAAAGGGTTGAGACCCATTATAACTCATAGGTGACCATGATACTTATATGATGGGTCGATTCCGGTTATATCTTCTGAAAATTGGGTGATCCCTATATTGATTATACTAGGTGTTTACCCCCATTATATCTCACGGGTAAGCTCGATATAGCTTATACGAAGGGTGATCCCTATTATATATCTCTAATTTATTGGGTAATGATCATGTTGGAATTTTTCATTTTATTTATTCCAATTAAATTATTTTTACAGGTTTTTAAATATATAATTTTTTAATTCAACTAAAATGTTTTAATTTCTTTATATGGGTTTGAATGATTTTCCATAAATTTGATGAAAAAATTAAATGTTACATGATTTTTCATATTTTTACCAAATAAACTATTTGATATATTTTTATATAATTTACTGATATTTTTTTCTCATACCATATTTTTAAATTGATTTAACTAGGTTTAAGGATGGTTAATGGAATGAAAGAATAAAATTTTGAAGACTTTTAGATTTTCTATGAAAATAATTCATGATTTATTTTAAAATTTTTATATTATTGGAAAATAGATATTGATTATAAGTGACCAAATTTTATTTTATTATTATTTTATTATTATTTAGTGATTAATTATCTAAATCTATAAACCATAAAATATCATGACATTTAATGACATTAAATTCTTAACTAAATCAAAATATTATGTATTATTTTAAGGATGATTCCTTAAATCTTCAATCCAAAAAAATCTATGTTGATAGATAATACTAAAAAGACACCAAAATTCCTGAATACATTTATATCCAATAATTATTTTATGTTAGAAATTTATAAAATGAAAAAAGGAATAAATATAAAGCCATAAAAACTAGAAATTGTTCTAATATATAAAGAATGTATGTGACTATTGTCAACTGAAACACCAGGTAAACACATAGTCTATATAGATCACTATTCAATACCAGCTCTTTATCATCAAAAAAATCTATTGAATGGTTTTTCAATTTTATAAGACATAATATGTGTGGGAAGATAACATGAAGAGGATACTATAATAATACCAAGTAGAACACCCTAATATCAAGAAAACAAACCATCCAGAGAGTAGTTAACTTAAGAACATTAGGATATTTCAAACGGGATATGAGACATAAAAATAATATGATATCCCATATATTCTAAAGATAAATATCAATCCTCGAAGAGGATACAACCTTACGTTCATCCATATGATTTTCCTTGAGGATTCAAGGTATCACATGCCCACGAAAACTCCATCCATGATCCTGATAAAACCAATTGAAATCATCTTAGATGTTATGAACATTATAAATATTCATGATGATGTACTCAATAGGACTCAGAATATCATGATTTATAGTTAAGAAACCACACCTAGGGCCTTTGATGTTCACATGACCTTACCTAGAATAACCTGAAATGTAGGGCATCATATTCCCATGTATGTTGGTCATGATGATTACTCATTCCTATGAGGAGAGAAGGTAAAATGATCGATGATTACACCCTAGGACAGAAATAGGGATTTCTAATCAATTTGGAAGACTATCCCATAGATGTGATAACATTCTCTTCTACAGATTTGATGGCTCATTGTACCCTCATGGGGACACACCAAGGGAAAACTCTGGAGATAAATATGTATATTATGAAAAGAAAATGTGTATCATAATTCCCTATAAAATGTACACAGCTTGTATTTTAGGTACACAGTAAGCTGTATTTACCCCAGGTATGATTATTTACATTGGCCAATTCCCGTGTACTTTTGTTCGTGACTATATATTAAGGTTGTGCCCATGTACATGGTCATGTTTGGTATTCTTTCCATGTCCTAATACTGAGCTATTCACATGTATTCTAGCTACAATCATGTACATAGTCGTGTACATGCTCGGTCACTCCAAGGGTATACAATTACTCGATATGAATAAGACACATGAAATTTGGTGGGTACCACAATACATGTGATTATTTTATTTTCACTAAACCCCAAGTGTCAGAGAAAGGGTCCCACATAGTGTGTGATCATCAAAATACACACCATGAAATTTTGATCTTCCAAGATCCCACTGGTTCATCGTGTCCTTATAATCATGGAACTACATTTTTGTTAATTTTCCAACAAATCCATCGATAATAATGGTTTTTGGATTGATTGAATCAGTCTAATGTTAGTGGCCATATTTTGATCATCTTTTATATTTAACAATCTTCTGACATGGACTCACGCTGCTTCCATAACACTGAACCATTAACCCCTGATCCCAATCATCCATTATTATTAATAAACCATGATCTTATCAACTATCCCAATCACAAACCGATGTTATTGATTTATTCTCTAATGAATGATTATGAAAAAACAATTATTTGTTATTGATCAAACTATTGGCCATAAATAATAGTGGTGATGAACTTGAAAATAAAGGTAGAATAAATGAAAATAATAAAAAAGGAGGAATGAATCATGACCAATTTTTAGGCTAGACTCAATCCATTACCATTATAATTATGAATTAATAATAATAATAAAATAAAATTATTTCCCATATTATAGGATAATAATTCCATACACTCATAACATGATTGAGCAATGGGTTACCCTATTAGTAGGATTTGTTAATGTCCACCGTGGGATAATTTAACTAGGAAATAAACCCACTAGAAAATCCATACCTTCTGTAATGATCAATCACTGATGAATATTGGTCACATTTCGTTGTCGATGTTGAGATCCAAAGAATCATTTAGTCACACTGATCACCTAGCCATGATCCATTGATGATTGTCTAGGAAGACTCCTCTAAAAACAATTATACCAAACCCTAGGGTTATACTACTATCCAAAGGGCATTCCATATGTGTACCATTATATATTATCTTAGGTTTTTTCGGTAAATAAAAAAATAAATATACACCATAATTTATTTAACATTTATTCTTCCAATGATGGTACTTAATCCAAACGCTCGATGCACGCAATGTTTATATCGTGCCTCGGATAAACCATACATTATAGATTTACTGACAAACATGTGTTTTTTATCTAAGTTAATGTCTATGACATATTCGATTATTTATAAAAAAATTCAAGCAAAGCATAATAAAATTAATATATTTATAATAACTATACCAATCCTCCCATATTCTTGATATCATATGATAACATAGATCCTTGGTCCAAAAATATTCATTAAAATATTCAAAAAAATTGCAAGGAAATAATATATTAATAAAATAATAAATATATTATTGATAAAATATATTTTCAATATGATATAAATTTAAAAAATAATTTTTTTATTATTTTATAGGGTATAAAAAATTTTAATTAAAATTTTCAAAAATTATTTTCCATTATAAGAAATTTTTATAATATTTATATGTTCTTATGTAAAAATTATATTTTTAAAATTTAGAATTAAAATATGAAATATATATATAACGTATTAAATTATTCATTTATAAATTATATTTGGATTAATATTTTATTTTTTACCAAATAATTATTTTTTATTGAATACTAAACCATAGAATTTATATGGAAACCATATGGTTAATGACTCTTTGGAGATGTTTTTTTTAATAAATACATTAATTAAATATTAATTTAATGATAAATTAATTATTTATGGAGAAAAAATATGTATTCTTAAATAATATGAAGAAATTATAAAAACTATGTTTAATATATTATGTATTTTACTAATATTTTCTAATAAAAGATACCGTTTTTGGTATTTTTATTTAAATAAATATTATCATTTTAAAATTTAGTTTTAAATTCATTTTAAATCCATATTAATTTTATAAATTTTATAATAAATTAATTTATTTCATTAAAATAAAATACATTTATAATTTATCATACAAATAAATTTTTAGATGAAAATTACACATTTAAAAAATTTGTATATAATTGTAAAATTTGATATTGTTCAAATTGGTTTTTCGAACCCATAAAAAAATTAATCTACTAAATTTAATTTAATATTAAATATAATTATCCATATTAATATAATATTTTTTTTATGAAAATTTAACAAATCACTTACATAGACACTTGATACCTTAATTAAAGCAATAAAGGGAAAATGAGTTAACTAATGGGGTAAATGTCCTATCATGTTAATATTTACTCTAACGGAGGGTTTGAGGTGTGTATAATCCAAAAAATAATACCCCACTAATTTACTATCCATTATATAGTATTCTTGAAAGGTGAATCATGGTCTCTCTTTATAATAAGTTGAAATATTTTACGGAATACCATTCTCCCAACTTAAAAATGTAGATTTCCACCTCCACATGATGACCATTCAAAAAAAATCTCTCTTTAAAATGTGACCTCATTCCTTCTCCAATAAACATAATTCACTTCATTTATCATGATTTCATAACTATGTATCATAATCTCTCCATTTACAAGGATTCCTCCTAGGGAAAACACTAGTTATCAGTGTAAGTACTAAATTTTAACTTTTGATGATTATTTTTTATATTTATATTTAAAATAATCATTTATAATATAATATTATTACTATTGAATTTATTTAATTCAAATTTTCATTCTATTTTATTAATTACCATTTACCACATTTCCAACTTTTCATTATGAAAAATTAAAAACTCATTCATGAATTCATATGGATTACCGCCTCCACAAAGTAAGGTATTTCATTTTCCTTCTGGTTTGAATATTATTTACTAAAATATCCTAAAATAAGATTAAATCCTTAATAATATCTAAATAATTAATCTTAATATTATTTGATAATGATTTTATAAACAAATATACCACTTTTAGAATCATACTCATCCATTAATCATTATAAGTTCTTGTTTTTCTCAGTCAAACCCCCACTTGAAATATCATTTAAAATTATATCATGGATGAATATAATAACTTAGTTAATGATAATATATGATTCTAATAATTAAAAATTAATTTATTAATTTTTTATAATGGAAAAATTAATATTAAACTCATTAATTATGACACAAAAGTATATTCATTAGAAATTACATAAACATGCTCATAGTCAATTTCATATTTACAGATCATTATAAAAACAACCATTGATTGAAATTTTAAAATTATACATAACTATAAATAAAAAATTATCTTACATTTTAGTATCTAATAATTAAGAAGGTTGGGATAATAATTAATAATAACACCTAAATTAAATAACCATTTCAAAATGATCAAGACTACTCACAACAATTATTTAAAATTATTATAAACAAAAAAATTACATTTATAGAATAATTAAAAAATATTTTCATATAAGTTTATTTATATTAATAATTTTCATAAATTTTCAATTAATATAGTTATTTTTAATATAGTAGATTGAAGTGATTTACTGGATTTCAAGAAATAAAGTAATGGATTCTTTGTCTGAAATTTAATTTCATCAGATATAATTATTTTTTTCATTATGATATAATTAATATGGTGAGTTGAAAGCCTAATGAATTTCTTATACCATATTCATGTAATTTATGTAATTTAATATCTATAAAATAATTTTTATTAAAATTTCACTAATTTAAAAAATATCCTTGTCATAATGTTTACTTTTGTTTATTTCTAATTCAGTGAGATTGGTTAGATATTGATAAAAAAAATTTTATAGGGTGTATTCACAACCCTATTTCCATCAGTTATTATTAAATAATTTCATTTTATTATATTTTTATATTAATTTCATATACAAACTCTTACACTTATTTGAAACATAAATTATATTCACCTTGAGGGTTTCTAATTTATTAATAATTTCAAAACAAGACTTTTTAGGAAAGATAATACATTTTGGATATTTAAATGTTATTTATTTCAAAAAAACCTAAAATTTTTATTATAATGTATATATTTTTCATATATTATGAAATTTTTTCATCTATCAATGAAATGATTCATCATTTTATTTTACAAGACTAATCACTGAATGATTATAAAAATATTTTTTATTCTCATGTTTAATCTATGAACACTCTATATTTCATTCAATTAATTGAATTTTGTTAACATTGATTCCATTTGTTAATTTATTTTGGAAACTATTATCTTAATGTTATACCTCAAATACAATATGCTATTATTTGGGGCGATCACTAAAAATAAATATATAACATTTATTGATTAGAAAATTACTGAAAATATAGATACATATTATTCAAATACAGATTATATTTATTTCTATGTAATATTTTTATATATTAATATCTTTTTCATTACTTCATATGATGAATTAATTGTAATTAGTTACTTATGATTAGTGCTCGTAATTTTCAAATGACTCATTAGTGGGTCATGTGGAAAATATATTCCTATTTTATTAGTGTATCTATAACCATTAATTTAGTTATCATGGTTTCATTCTTTATAAAAAATAGATGTGTGGTCAAAAGTCATTCAAGGTATGTAATGCTTTAACATAAGGGATTGAAAACCCAGGCATTGCATATTATATTACCATGAAAGTAATTATTATTTCCCATGTAATAATTTATATTATTATCCATGAATTTTATTCATGATCTTCTGATCATTTTTGTAAAATTATTTTATTATCATTTATTTAATTCATTATAATTCATGTGTCATTTATTCTATAATAACTTTTGGTATAAGAATTACATTACTGGGTATTTGATCTCGCCTATCATAAGTTTCCATTTATTCATATTATTAATAAACTTATTTCACATGACATGTCTATAATAATATCATATTTTGTTAATTTGTATGTGGTGTTGAAGATATATTATAGAATAAATTATTTATTATTTAGTCAGAAAAAATTATTTTGTATGATAAAAATATGATCATTGTTTTTTTACTATTTTTCTAAATTATAAAAATCAATACTATTAAATCCCATGATAATGTAAGTAATTCAATATATTTTATGATTTATTTAATTATGCGATGTCCATGTTTAGGGAATCAAAACATAAATTTTAAAATCTAATATTTGGAGAAAAAAATAAGTGTTATGATATTATAATACACATTTTTTTGGGACTCTACTAACCAAGAGGTAAATTAAAATATAATGTTCCATATAAACCCAAATTATTAATGTGTGATTAGGGATACAAATCATTATTTATTATACAAAATATATTGAAGTCATACAGGATGTTTATTTAAAGGTGATCATTTTATCGAATGATTTAGCATTCCAAGATACAAAAATCAAGACTGAATCAATGTAGGGAATCATTCATCCAATACAAAGAGATGATTATAACACACCATATATGATAGGCCATTACCTACGAAATTATCGAATGTTTTTTAATGATTATATAAGGATGTGGGATACAATCAATATTTAGAACTGAAATGGCATTCTATTAAATAATTATAGGGTATAAAGTGAAAAATATTGTATCTTTTCCTATCCCCCCATCCCCATGATGATTGACCCTTTCATATATTACATGATGAATTATACGAAATTTTCCAATTAAAAAACAATCTACATTTTCTATCAATTGATAACTATTCTTAATGTCATATACCACATCAGGGATTAAATGATATTGTGAGGGAACTTTCAATTACAATTTTATGAAATCACAGATTATTTTATATGATTCACTTCATGATTATAAGGGATAATATGTTGTAGTAATCAATGATTGTATATTTTACTATTGGTAAGATCGAAATATTTGGATTCCTTTTAAATGGTGAGTACTGATAGTTTTAATAATCTAGGTGATACATTTAAAGTCTTTTTTATGATCATAACTAAGTGTAGAAAAAATGGTAATTATTACATGATCAAAAAATATTTTGAAACAATGTGTCATTTTTTTGCATTTTAAGTTGTTGTTTATAATATATATTTAACTATTTGGACCAATTATAAAGATAGTACATTGTAAAATGCATTAAAAATGTATATCAGTTGAATAATAGTTTTTATATTGATCAAATAATATTTTGAAGAAATGATTATTTTCTTGGAAGATCTAAAAACATGTCAATAAATTGCTGGTCGTGCTTTTTTCTTATTCCAAATCATATTGTTAAAAATGGATTTATTATGGTCGAAATGGTGATTGTTGTGTTTAACCAAATTATATGATATTCATTTTTCAATAATGGAATGAAGTCAACATGTGAGAATATAGTTTATTTTGCAAGAATATAAATAATTCTAATAATGATGAATGAAAATCATAAGGTTCACCTAGATTATAAAAAGGATGATCATAATGATAATCAGTGTTCTTATGGTTCATTATAAGGCTTAGCTTATCTTTTAATTTTTTATCATGTTTTGGAATGTTTAAAACCTATCATTAAATGCTTCATTATTATCTTCAGTAAATGTTATAATGATTATTCCAACAAAAAATAGTATTTATTAGGGAATCCATATGGTTTTTGGAATTTTAAATGGATAATTAAATTTTTGAAATCTATCAGTATGGTGGAAGTTCCAGTGGAACATCATAATGTTCAATATCTTAATATTTATCAATATAAGATTATACAAAACATTAGGAAATTATTTTATTAAGAATAAAACATTACTAATAAATTTTTAAAATATATGAAAAGAATATTAGATGATTTTTATTATATTATAAATTATTAAAAAATAATATGTTGTGATATAATCATTATATAAGGTACTGGTTTTTGTGTGTGTCAATAAATGAAGAGAATTTTTTGTTGATCCTTGAATAAAAGAATGAAAATGATAACAAGAATTTTAATACAATGAAGTAGATATTGAATTAGTATTATGATGATATATTATATTTAATATATGATGATATATTTTTAATGTATTAATCCATGAAAACCATTTACATAAATCCATAGTGATTAAGTGATAAAATTATTAATCCCAATATACTATTAATACAATTTGTAAAAATAAATAATGGATCAAAAAATATTTTAATTAATTGATTATCATGATTAATGAGGATGATTTTGTGAATCATAAATAATTGAAAAAAAATTATTAATTTTTGTTTTAGTATCGAGGAAATAAAATTATCTTATAAAAAGATAACCAATTCATATAACAAAGAATTGAACTGACATGACTGAGAGATTTCTTTTAAACCTATATTATAACATTTCATCCATGTTTAAAAAAATTTATGATATCTATTATTTATTCTCAATGTTTTATATAATGAAAAACGACATACAGGATAAGGAGAGAGAGATGTAACAATTATTATTCAGTATATCTATACGTTAGTGGAAGAGAGAGTATTCATATTAATATTGAATAACTTGTTTCATAGATAAGAATAAGTATGAGGTTGGGCATAGAATAAATATATTATTTATATCATGTTTTACTTAGTAAATAAGGATTTATAGAAGGATGTGTATCAATTATAAAACGTGAAGTCAATGAATTTAAAAGGTAATATTAATGTTATGAAATATCCCCATCATATGGATGTTTTATAGATGTCATTATTCTAGGAATACAAAAATATAACGATCACATTAGGTTTTTTTATAATATCTTGTGTGAAGATGATGGGGTATAATAGATATGGATATTGATAATGTTTCGATATAATATTGATGATTCTCAAAAGTAATGACGCATAGTTGATCATAGAGAAATCAACATTTTAATAAATTATTGTTGTTCTTCCTAGAGTAGTGTGTGAAGAAGAAGAGAAAAAAGTGCTCCTTGGGTGAAGAGTGACTGAACCAATAAAAATAGTTATAATGTGCCTTAAGGAGTAATAATAACTGACCTGGTACTTATTGAACATAGTTCATATAGGATTCTAGGACTATGACATATCTTTAATGTGTTCTCCATGGACATGTCACATTGGGGTATGTCGTATAAAAATCCCCATGTCAATGAGATTTTTTTTGTTATCCATTAATTATTAAATTATTATGTGAGTAATATGAACCATTTGATAGGTTGAACATACTTCCTAGTAATATGTTAATGATATCTTAAAAGGTAAATATTTACTAATTTGAATGAAATAATGTTATGTTTTTTCACACTATGATTCACACCCACCCATGGTGCATCCTATTACAATATTTTCCATTATATCGATATGGATATTTTATGATGTTGTTCCTCAAAGACTATAATTTTCATTCATCATTTCATATAATTTTTTTAGAATCCTTCATTATTTGATGTAACTAATTTCATTTTTTATTATAAAATGATTATATTGTTTTTAAAAGATTGTGGTGATGATATTTTTTAATGTGTCAATTTGATAATAACTTAAAGAAACCCAGTGAATGATTTCATGATTCTACAATAAAAAAAATTAACAACAAAGTTATTTTCAGAGGAATATATCTAATTACCATTAAATTTTCATATTTTTATGATAAATATATAATTTTTTGAAATATTTATTAAAATCTAGTGGTAATAATAAAAGATATATAGACATTCTTAAGAGAATATTGAAAAAATATTATTAATAAAATATTATGTTCCTCTAGGAATAAAATTTCATTATGTCTATTGGAAGGAGGATAAAAAATATAAAAAAGGATTATCATGAAAACAAGTAATTAACTAGAGCTTATAAGCTCTAATTAAATTTATATACTGAATTTTATATATATTTTTCATGTTCCATGCAGATTAAAAAATTATATAGTAACCATTAGAGGATATCGATGTGGTGTGAGTTATGATTATATTGAAATCACCTAAAATTTGTAATCTAAAGGATTTCCGTGAACTAACCCATAAATATTCCAATCCTTAAAAGAAAATATAGATTAATGGGATATCATTCCTTAAAAATAGAATGATATTTTTAATTACCAATTCATAGACAAGAATATATATGATAAGTTGAAGTGGCCTTGTTTTTTAGATAATACATATGGGTTCCAACATAATTGTATGATGTGTTATATTTTAGAAAAGATCCAACTTATTTGGGAATAAATTGAACAATAAAAATGTGTTGAGATTATTTGTTAACACATTAAATAAACAACATCATTAGAGGAGATAATATTGTGGTAAATCAAGGTCAGGGATGAAATATAGGGAAAAAATTAGTAGATAATGTTGGTAAGATCCTAGATCTTGAATAAATGATCAGATCATTAATGGTGAATGTAACGATATAGTTTCCCACTAGAGAAGCAAAAACATGTGAAATAATTAGAATCACCAAACAATTATTTTGAACAAATTTATATTTCATGAAAAATATTAAAAAAATACTCTTGATGAAATATATTATTAAATTTATACATCTATACAAAAGTGTGTTATTCCATGAATATATTTCTAAAATTCCAAGGAAGGGCTAGTGTAAGAAAACATACTCTATTATGATGTCATCCTTTAGGATAACACATGAGGTATTTTACTATGGTAGATGTTTTACATTTTCTAAATTATATCATATGTACTGAAATCAATGCATTTGGGGAATAAATAAAGTTATAACAAATTTCACCATTATTATAATAAAGAAATTAATGATATGAAAAAAATAATTTGAAATAGAAAATTTATCCTCTAATTTATAAAAAAACCATAGATATTGGTGAAATGATCACTATGATCATATGATGGTTCACATGTAATGGTCATTATTAATGGAAAGGAATATAATATCTAAAATTATGAATAAATAAGTTGATATTCTACCAATGATAATGTAATATTTTTACCAAAGGAATGTGTCAACAATTATAATTATTTTTGTGATGATCATTATGGAATTTGAAGAGGATAAAAATAAGGGAATCTTAAGTGCTTTCGTTGATATCACTATAGTCCATAAATATAACAAAATTCGAGATATTCCTTCATGTAGTATGATGTGAGATGAAGGATACATGAAAGGTGTATCCATGGAAGAAGCATGTATAAGTGGATTAATCCCACAATCAATATGGATCCCAATACAAAGAATATGAATAAACTAAGTCATCCATTCAGAGTGAAATATGTATCAGTAGTATTGAAATAATACTTGTTAACATGACAAAGAAAAAGATTAGAAAGAATGGGTTTTCTCAAAGAGAATAAAAACACTCTATTAATTGGGGATATCAAAGAAAAAACATTTCCGTCAATATAAAAATGTTTTTAACATTTTTATAAATTTTATAGATTTATGGTGGATATATGATCTATGGGTAGAGGGTAATAAAATAAAAAAATTGATTGATCTAAAATAATATTCTTACAACACATTTGGTCAGAGATATTAGACATCAATTTTGGTAATAAGACTACAAATTTCATGATATTTTGAATCTCACATAAGAAATTTTATCAACAAATGATGATAATTTTTTATTCTAAATGTTAAACCGCATGATGTTGATCTTAATCAAAAGTGGTACTATTTGGAATTCCTCATCTGGTATAACATGGGGTATAAATATAAATCATATGATCAACAAGTGGTATAGAACTATATATTTATTGTAATATTTCTGCGGAAATGTATCATTTCACAAATAATTGGATATTTTATAAACATTCTTCTTCCAGGTGTTGAGATCATTCAATCATATATATAAGGTAACATGGTAGTGAACCTTTATTCTCTCATTGATGATCAATTAGAGTGGATAATCATTTATTGGAGAATTGGTTCTCTTCCATCAGATTGTATTAGCATTTTCTATGGTTATTCACTAAATCCTATTCATGTTCATCCCCAGACATTATTTATTTATTTTTTACCGAATAATTAAAATTTCAATTGTTAGATAGTTTCAATATAATAAAAAATTATATCATTAATTCATTTTATAGGATAAAAATTTCTTATAAAAAGGAAACAAATATATAGATGATCTGATATGAAGACTATCTCAGATCTTGTGCTAAGAAATTGTGTATTCAATGTGGATTTAGTGATTTACACTCAAAGGTTGTTAAGCATGATATGAAAAAAATGAATCCCTTTGAGTAAATGTGGAACAAAAGAAACAAGTGGTATTTGATTTTCTAAAATGTGTTATATTTCAGGCACATAGTATTTTATTAAATTTTTATATGTATTTTTTATTATGAATACATTCATAGTATGAGTTGAAACTATTAAAAATAATGTTGTGTGTACTTTTGAGTGTGAGTCAGTTGAGGAATCATATAACAGTATTCATGGGTATAGTGATAAAAAATCTTAATTTAAACACTTGATTTCAAATAAAAAGTGTGAATAACATATAATTATTCAATATAATATATATTATTTAATCAATATTTCATACTAATTATCCTAAAATCCCATGAACAGAAGTTTTATTGTATCTTCAGTTTCCTCAACATAAAATTTTTATTTTATAACCTCAGTGAAATTGTTTTCATTATTCCATATTAGACTCACTTCTTGAATTATCATATTTCATACTAATATTAATAGCCTAGGGAATATAAACCTAATAAAATAGTATGTAATACCCAATGATTTTATAATATATTTCTCTATAAAAATATTATAAGTGTTTGATAACATACTTAACCTGAAACTCTATGATTAAAATGTAAGATTATATATTGCAGCATAAACAATAAATTTGAGGCAAGTAAAAAATATATGAGAAATATCTATAAAAGTTTTATTTGTTATAAATATATAGATTAATTCACAATATATAGTTACCAAATTTTCAATAAATTAAATATAATCTTCAAATATATTTTTTTTTTCAAAAATGGTTTTTATTTTTTTTTCATCAACATTATAATTAATTTCTAATAAATTTAAAAGTTTTATTTAGAGAAATAAATATCAGTTCTGACATCAGTGTGAATGTTATCTTAGGCTGAATTGTTTAGAAGTATTCCTAATTTTTTTTATTTTAATATGAGTATTAAAATTATAATTTTTTTGTAATACTGTCATTTCTAATAATTAAACCAATAAATTTAACTGTCTCATTATATTTTCCATTTTATAATAATGAAACATATTATTTACATTAATTAATTACATAGACATCAAAATTATTCCATATTTTGTTATGTGTTAATTTTTTGGTCTTAAAAACACATTTATATAAAAGAATGTTCATTGTGTTTAGGATTTACAATAAAATTAATTTTATACACTTAAAAAATTTAATGATGATTTTTTTCATATCTTTAATTATAGGGTTTAAATTTGGTAAATAGGCCCTTATAATTTTGGGTAATTATATATAGTAATCTTTGTAAATCTTCTACTACTCTCTAATGGTAGAAATGTATTCACACAATGTAGCCATTCATTGAAATATATTTAACACATTGAATTTTCCAACTTTATGACTCTCCTTTTTCCAAATCCATCCTACATATGAACAATTTAAAATTTATTATAAAATTTTCATTATTTAAAAAAAGGATAAATGAAAAATGTCATTATCTTGAATTTGAGTTATCATATATGGTTTATATGGATGAGAAAAAATTACTAATGATTCTTTATGGTTATTTTAGTGACCTGTTAATTTAATGTTTTTTTTAATTTTAGTAGTGTAATTACCTAAAATTCGTAAGCAATATTGACCGAATGTAAGAGAAAATGGTGGAAAGTCTAGAAAATTATTTAAAAAACATTAAAATAAATATTATTGGATTAGTTATGTTGTCCAAAAAATATGATGTTCAATAATAATTTATAATAGATGTTATGATATTTTATATATTAAATATAGTGCTATCTTGAGAAAAAATGAAGTCGCATGGGGGAGCGGCAAGGGGGATCCCTAGCACTGATGATCCTGAGTCGAGTGCGATGAAGGATGACAATTCCTTGCCTATTAATGACTCGTCGACTGGTAAATAATTTGATTTTTTTAGCCATAAGAAAATGTTTTGGTTGCCTGTGAAGCAAGCCTTGGAGACTTCCAAATCTACAGCGCCTGCTGTGAGTAAATTTAAGGATGTTGTGAAATCCCCTAGTATGTTCCCTAAATTCTATTGTCCACCTCATGGGGAGATCATCATGAAGGGACGTATTTCCCATATCATTGCGCATCAAACGTTTGTGGAGGAATGAGTCAACCTTTTCCAATTCTTGATCATTGATCGGGGTCATCTTCTTAATAGAGGACCACTATGGAAATTTGATGATATTTGTAAAATAATCCTGCTGATTTGGGGGTTTGATTATTGGAGGATGATATCCATGGGTCGTGGCTATTTTAATATACTTTTCTCTTTCAAGGAATCAAAGCGACGAGCCTTCAGCTTTGGGTCATTTTCTTTGAATCCGGCTATACTTCGAATTCAGGAATATGATAGGAATTTTGATCCTGAGAATTTCACGGAAACACACACACAAGTCTGGATCTGCATTTGAAGTTTAAACTCACTTTATTGGCATCATAGGATTATATGGGATATTTTCACCTCCGTTGGAAATCCCATTCGAATGGATATGAAATATGATCGTCCTATGTTTGGTCATTTTGTGAGGTTGCTGGTAGAAGTGGACATGGCGTCGACACTAGTTGAGTAGGTTGTTTTAACTACCAGAGATGATCGATTTAATTTCGAAATTCAATATGAGAAGCATCCAAAGATTATTCTCTCTTGTCTCTTCTTTAGTCACAAGGAGTTTGAATGTAATAGGAACAAGTTGTGTAGTATTTTCAAGTTGAAAGGCCATTCTGATAATCTATGTAGGAAGGGCAGGGCAAAGGCTCAACCAACTAATCCTATTATTGTGCCAATTCCACCTACTTTTTTGAAGGTCTCTAATAGAGAGCCTTCCTTCGGATCAGTACCTTCTCTTCATGGAATAGGGAATGATACACATGATGAGAACATTTCAGTTCAGGAGGCTGATCATGCTCTTGTTATTGAAACATTAGATCAGGGTGCAGTGCAAGTATAACACGTTCTTAAAGGCTTATTGAAGGTTACTCATGCTGATCATATTTCAGAACAGGAGGATGAGAATTCTCTTGTTAATATGACTTTAGATCAGGGTTCAGTGAAAATTCATCATGTGACCTCTGTCTCTCAGGCTTTGGTTTATGATGAGGATGCTACTTTGATGGCAGTGCTAGGAAAATTAGTGGCCACTAGTTCAGGTTTTTTGGATTAATCTCTAGAATCTGCTTAGTGTAATGGTGCTGGGTCTTCTTAGGTTCCCATGTAGGTGCAGATTCATGGGAAGACTATAATTTCTCCTCCTTATGAGCATGTTTTGCAGGCCTCTATGCTAGGGAAGACTGCACTTTCTGATCATCCTACGAGAGTACACTATAAGAGGCTGTGTTGGTTGCTACTGAACTGGATGCATCATATGATTTGGTTACTCAAACAGATTTGGCCATGGAGTCTGGTGAGTTTTCTGGACATCAAATGGTTGTGTGACTGATTACTAAATCTATGCAAGAACAGGTGCATGATATGGCTGAGTACACTGGGAAGAATCCAGCTCCCCAGTCCAGTGATAAAGAGAAAAGAAGCGATGAAGATGAAAATGATATATTCTCTCAGGTTCCTTTATCAATGGTTGTGAGGAAATCTGTGGTGCTAATTACTCATGATTCAATTGGTTCAGTGAATAAATTCACTCCTTTATATGGTGTATTTTGGTCTGATGATAATGAGGACCCTGATTGTGGTGAGAAACCTCAATTGCAAGGTTCATCTCTTATTACCTGCTCATTATCCCCAAAAGGAAGTGAGTGAAAACATAAAAAGAAAGAGATGCAGGTTAATCCAGTTAATATGAAATGGGATGGAGGGCCTCTCAGTAGGTCCAAATCCTCTCTCTCATGAAGACTCTCTTATGGAATTTCTAGGGGCTTGGGAATTATCCCATGGTCACAACCCTGATGCATTTTATTGTGACAAAAAAACTGATCCTCATTAGATTTGTTGAGCATTTTATTTCTTTCTATAAATGGAATCCACTCAGATGGTCAAACATCGGGTACTCCATAGTTTCTCATAATGATGTTCATAAGTCATCACAGTCTTTTTGGGTTTTGAAGCATGATAGTGTGTCCTTGGTATCCTCATATTATAATTAGTAGTCAGTTACTCTCTCGGATGATATATATGTATATGGTATGTCCATTACTTTTGTTTATTCATTAAATCAATGTACTGGGAGACGTTCTTTGTGGTCTTATTTGGAAAACAATGCTCTTTGAATGAGACAAATTTGGGTCATTATTGGTGAATTTAATTCGGTGCTTCGGCCTGAGGACAAGACATGATGTTTCTTTAATAGGTTGGCTGCTAGTGAATTCTCTACCGGCATTGATGTTTGTAATCTGATTGAGGTCCCAATCATGGGGGATGATTTTTCAAGGAGAAGATAGACATTTAATGGTTTACATGCCAGCATGATTGACATGTGTTTTTGTAATATGAATGAGGGTTCCCGGGAATTTTCTTTTTCTAGAATAACTATTACAAGGGTTAACTCTGATCAAAATCCTCTTTTGATGGATTAAATATTTCATAGTTTTAGATCATATTCATTACCCATTAGGTTTAATAATGATTGGGTATCTATCCAAGGTTACAGAAAAGTTGTTAGTGAAGCTCGGAAAACCAGTTTTATTGGAAGTCCATTCCATATTATGGTTATGAAGTGAAAGGCTATGAAGGCAAAGCATAAAGGGTGGAGTAAGAAATCTTTATCATGTCTGAATAATGATATTCAAAGCACCAAGGACAATATTATGAATTTTCAATGGCTTAATGATAGCCAGGATGTTATATCTATGGAAGAGTTTCATACTCCTTATAAATTTAATAAGCTATTGGATTTAAAAGAAATTCTTTCTAAGACTCAACATAATGTCAGCTGGTTGAAATATGGGGATATAAATACAGTACTTTTTCATTTCTTGCACAGGGAAAAGTAGGTGATACATGTTATGAATTCCCTCATGGTTTATGGATTTCATTTCAACTCTAAAACTGGTATTTCTGATGAAAATTGTACTTAATTTGAAAGGATGTACACTATTTCAGGGTATGATAACAACCATAACATGTTCACGAATATTTCTCCTTTGGTGGAGGTCTCCCATAATGATATGTTCACTAGTATTCCTTCAGAGAAGGATATCAGGAAGGCAGTGTTTTCTATGAATGATGATCGTGTAGCAGGGCAAGATGGGTTCTCAAACATATTTTTTTATCGATTATTGGGTTATTATCCATACAGAGTTTGTTAATGCAGTTAGAGATTTCTTTTATCATTTTTATTTCCCATTTTGTGCCAATGATAGTTTCATTGCTCATATTCCAAAGAAGAAGAATGCTCTTGATATTTTGGGTTTCAGGACTGTGGCCATATGGAATACTATTCCAAATGTTATCAGTAAGGTCCTTGTGAACAGATTGGGAAGTATTGTTAAGGAGTTTATATCCACAAATCAATTTGGGTTTGTGCCAGGGAGGAATATTCCAAACCGTTTGTATACGGAATTAGAATGTGTTAATGTTATAAGGAATAAGGTGAGTTATGGGAATATGGATCTAAAAGTTGACATCTCAATGGACTTTGATACGATGAAATGTAGTTTCATTTTTGCAGTGTTAAGAACGCATGGCTTTTCTAATGGATTCATCATGTTGATTGGAAGCATTATTCAGAGTTCTATGCATTATGTTCTTATTAATGGCTCTCCTAGAGGTTTCTTTAAATGTTCTAGGGGGTGAGACAAGGAGATCCATTATCCGACCTTCTGTTTTCTATTACTGAGGAATATTTGGGAACATGTCTTTCATATCTTGTGCATGCTGGATTGTACCAGCAGATCACAGCTGGCAGAGGTCTTTTTCCTACTTCACATTTTTTTATGCGGATGATATTCTATTGTTTGGTAAGGTTGATAGGGTAACTAGTCGATTTATTACAGTATATTTTGAGCATTATGATCTTGTTTCAATTCATGTTATCAATTAGGAGAAATCCTCTATGTTTATTGGGGAAGGTGTTATTGATTCAAAGAAGAGCAATGTTGCTCACACGCTTTGGGTGTGTATAGGGTCT
The DNA here is from genome assembly GCA_963277665.1 of Viscum album. Lineage (NCBI taxonomy): Eukaryota > Viridiplantae > Streptophyta > Magnoliopsida > Santalales > Viscaceae > Viscum > Viscum album. The sequence continues at coordinate 1,948,444,301 of OY728136.1, read as the reverse complement.
CTACCATTCAACTATCAAGGGGATCCCCTTTTTTGGGGTGCTATAAAAAGGTGTCATCTTGAAAATATATATTTCAAAATTATCCATCAAATGATTACCTAGAATGTTTAATCTTTGTCTCAGGAAGCACGAGTCTGTCTTGTTAATTCTGTGATCACCACCATCTGTGTCTATGTTTTTTCCTTATACAGATGACCTAGAACACTTCTTAAAGATTTGAAAATGATTATTCGGAATTTTATTTGGACTGGTTCAATTCATGAAATGAAGATTGTTACCATTGCATGGAGTGACTACTTCGGGCCTGTTGATATGGGTGGAATGGGGCTTAAGAACCTTAAGTGTTTTAATGAATATCTCATTAAAAACATTACTTGGTCACTTCTATCCTCCAATGACTTTTCTTTGGAGTTTCTGTGTAATATATTTGGATCCAAGATGGTGAATGGGTACTCTATTTATCTCACTACTTTGATATGGACCTCAATTAATCATGATTATTGTAGTCTCTTACGCTCCTCTAAAGGGGTGATTTCTCGAAACTCCTCATTGAACTGATGGAATAATATTTGGTTATCATGTGCCATTGCTGAGGATTTGGTGATCCCTTCTTCTTTGAAGGATATTTGTATTACTGAATTTCATAATAATAGCATGGCTCAAGGGCCACTTTCTGATTATTTGAATGTTGAGGTGGATTTTTATCATTACTTTGCAATGGATACATTGATCTAGTTGCCCAGGCTTACTGGAAACATCATCACTAAGGAGGATTATAGTTCAATCTGTTCTGAGCCTTGTATGGTTCCTTCTTGGATGCTTATGTTCCACTCTACATTTATTCCACCGGCTCAATATCTTCTTATTTGGATGATTTGGAAGTGCAGACTTCCTCTGCAGTGCATTATATAGCGAGATGGATTTTATCTTGCACCAGTTTGATTTCGTTATCTTGGTGCAAACAAAAATGTTGATCATCATTTCATATATTGATGCTCTTCATCTGGTCTATGGAATTATTTTCAGTGTATTTTTGGATACCACCTCAATCTGGAGAGTTATGGAAGGTTGATGTACTCTAATTACCTGTCTTATTGAAGCTCTCGGGTGAAACCCCTACTCTTTTCTGCAGTTTCAATGACGGTTTCTTTTATTTAGAGGGATCTAAATGATCTTGTATTTGAGAAAAAAAGTACACTGATTTCTGTTGGCATTCGGGAGCTCCATATTGGTCTTCTTGCCACTGCACGGGCTCGAATTGTTGTTATGAAGAATGATGTTTCAGATTTGGTTATTTTGAGAAGTCTTGGTGTTTTTGGAAGGTGTTAGAATCTGATTATGATGAATTATATCTAGTGGATCCCTCCAATTTTTCTATGTCATAATGTTTATGTAGATGGTACGACTTCATGTGCACTGGGACCATCGGGCTGCGGTGGTGTCTTTCAAACCTTTAGGGGATTTATTAAAGGTTGTTTCTTTCAATTTTTAGGGAATGGATTTCCAATTGAGGCAGAGTTATGGGATATGATTAAGGCTATTCATTACACTTGTTTTCAGGGTTGGATGCACTTATGGATGGAATCTGATTCCTCTTTGACGGTTGATATTCTTAGGATTCATTCAAAGAATATCCCTTCGAGGATACTTTCTGTCTGGGATGACTGTATAAAGATTGCAGAGAAGATTTTTTTAGTTTTCACTCATGTTTATAGAGAGGAAAATTTGGATTATGATCCTTAATCAAGGCGTTTGATTGAGGGGGTTTTCTCATTATGGTCCTTTTTTACACCAACCTTTTGTCGTGGTTCTGTTGATGCTGATGCGCGTGGTGATGTATACAGACGTCTTTGTTAATACCATGTTTCTCATCATTTGACGTCTTTACATTTTTATTAAAAAAATTTCTAGGATAAGGTTTGCCTACTCTCGAGTCTTCTAATTATAGTGATATCTTCATGAATATAATAAAAAATTACATATATAGTCTTAAAAATGAATTTAATGATATATTATGTTACATAATATTTTTGGAAATGATTTAGATAGAAATATTGAAATAGAATAAGGTGAATGGGAAATTAATAAATTGTTCTCCTTAGTACATTCGTGAACCACCTTTCATCTTAATGTACTATTATGGAACGTAAATGATAAAAACATTATTACGATGGTAAACATAAAAAAGAATTATGAAATGGGGTAAATGAGATGATAATTTTTAAAATGACACAAAAACATTTCAAAATTTTATTATATGATTATATATCAAATTTATACTCTTTTTATTATAAATAGATTTTATTTGGATCAAAATACCTGAGAAGTATATGTTTTATATTTATGTATTTTATGTAATTCCATATATGCAATCTCTAGAATAATTAATGGGTAACTAATCGAATCATTTAATAAAATGATTGAGCCTTATAGATCATCCATGACCAAATATAATACCTTCCATGGTGGAATACCTTTTTTTTCTCAAATATATTAATAGCATATCATCATCATATAAATTAATAATGTTTTATCGAAAAAAGTATCTTTGTGAAGTAGTAATTGTTTAACTGGCCACATTCAATGTTTATTTTTCATTTTACATGTAATAAATCTTGTGTATCCTTTAAAACATGATGAATGAAATATTATAATTTTATGTTATTATGAATATGTGGCATAAATTTTCATCTTTTTCAATCAAATGATAAATAAATGTATCACTAATACATATGTATAGACTATAGCCTCCACGAAGCAGGAGGATTCAATATCCTTCATCATATTCCAATGTGGGTTATTATGATGGGTTGAAAAATTATATATTGTTTTTAAAACCTAATTATTCCATTATAATTATATTCTATGTTCTACCGTCTTACCTTGTCAGTTTTTTTAAATATGTTAATGTCACTCATGTGTATGAATTGACTACCATCTCCACAAAGTGATGTGGTCTGATTTTCCTCACAACTTTATATAAACGGTCATAAATGTGTATATAATGTTACTTATGATACTTATTACATGATTAATTTTGGGGATATACAGGAACCATTATTAATATATGTGGACTAAAACTGATGAAAATAAAAATTGATAAAAAATGATACTATAATCACCTAGAAAATTGAATTTAATAAAAAAATTATTCTTAAATGGCTGATAATATGTTATAAATAAATATTATATAGTCATAAATGTATTGATATAGTTGTTTAATACATTAAGACTAGATATTTAATTACCATATTGGAGTTTTGAACATGTATAATGCAATATGGGATGTGAGGTATGGGTTTATCATCTTAAATTGTCTTCATCGTGACATATTGAATGTAATGTACCTGCCTTATATTATAATTCTTATATTCAACAACATTGAAATGTAGTATCACAAATCATTCTTACATTATTATATTTAATATTATAATTCATGTTATTTCATCCAAGGGGTTATGATTCAAAAGTTACCAAAGAATTAAGCAATTTATCTTGCATTGACATTTTGTTTCAAGATTGTCTATGATAAATTTATATATAGGGTAATTATAATGATACATTCTTTTAAACCCATTTTATTTTTATAATTTTTTATTTCTATAATTTTTATGTGTTAGATTTCTTTTCTTCCCACTATTACGTAATATGAATTAGAAATTTTTTTAATGAATAGTTGATCATACTTCATATTCTACCATCAAACATTTTCATCCACATTATTGCTCCAAAAAAGTGATTTTTCAAATTTATACCTATACATTAAATGTTTATTAATTAAATGTTATCTATTTTAAATTATATTTAAATGTGTTTAAATGTAATAATTTTAAATAAATATGTTATAAAAAATATTACTCATTATAAAATTTTGAAATGATTTTTATCTTTTAACGTATGTAGTATGATTGGATTTTCACTCATATTGGGGCTATAATTTTCATTGAAGAATCATTTTTATGTTCTAGGTGTTTTTTTTCAAAAATTTCTTTCCTTAAAATTCTTGGAATTTTTAGAATAAATATATCAAAATGAAATGTTAATTTATAATGTTTAAAAAAAAGAATTTAATATTATTTTAGTGATTTTTTCATCTATATCATCCTCTAATATGTATTATTACGCTATAATAGATATATGATCTTTTGATTCCATCTATATATATCACTGACTAATGATGATGATAAACAAAGGATGAATATATGAAATCCATTTCTACAACATTGTTTAGATATGTTATAATAAATTTTTTAGGAAAATAGTTTCATTTTAACATGTTATGATGTGCTGAAATAATGGAATTTTTATAAAACCCATTTTATTTTATATATAACGAATGTTTTTTGATCTAGGGTTACAAAAAATAATGTTTTCATTTTTTGAAGGGTGGGTAAGAAATAATATATCTCTCCAATACATATGATAAAAAATGATATCTCATGATACAAAAAGGGTTAGAATAGTGAGTAGAAGTAATTTAGTAAGGGTTACTTCCCACTAATATTCTATTAATATAAAACATTGAATACAAAAACTATAGAACTAGGAGTTACCCAGTCTGCTACGATATCCTTAGAGGTGAGAAATCAGTATGTAAATTATTTTATATGATTATGCGTATGAAAAAATTATTTAATTTATCATTATTATATATTCATAGGGATAATTATTTATTAACAATGATTCCTTACTATTTTTTATTATTTTATTTCATAAAATAACCCCTAGGATTTTATTTATGATTTATAATATTTTACATATTGGTTATGAATATATTATGTTGGGATTAGATTCTTATACCCTTATTCATATCCTCACTTATGATAATTGATTTAAACCTCATGTGTTTACACATACAAAGAATATATGATCACACTTTTGTTTACTTTCCCCATTTCATAAAGAATGGGTTTTATGTAGGTTTTGTCTAATAGGTGACCAATGTGAAAAGAAAACTGTGCGATATTTTGAGGATTTTTTATCAAATAATATGATTGTTTACATATTAAAAAATGGGACCTGAACATTATGGTTTTATGGACTATATTGTTACAATATGTATTGAATATTATTTTAAAATGATGTAATATTTATACATGAAATGACTGGGTCCCCTTAAAATGAACTTAAACACTCAATATGGGGAAGGCACTACTACTATTCATTAGAAGATAGATCATATTAATAGGATAAATCAAAATAATATGAAAAATAACTTATTAAAACGAACATTAAACAATAATAGTTTCTCATAAATCTTGATAGGAGTACATGTAAGCTCAAATGAACGTATATATACCACATGAAAAAGGGTATAGAATGTCTTGATAATTAAAATTATCCATGGAAGTATAAAATATTAATTTAACACATTAATTTTTCATTTCAAAATGAATAAAAAATATTAAAAAAGTAGAATATGAATTTTTGTGTGATTCTTGTAACATATTGGGCTTATTATGACATCCAATCAACGTTCATGGGATTATTCTATAGGCGATGAATACTCTTGTTCTTATGCCAATACCTTTGTACCTTCATGAACCTGGGGTTTAACCAATGTACCCACTTGGGATTAGGCCACTACTTGTGTACCATCATATTCATAGGATAATGACTTGTGTACCCTCTGGGGCATAGGCTAATACCTTCATATATTAATTTATATCATGAGATAATAAACCTAAACTAATACATTAGAGGTAGATATAGGCTCCCACACATTAAAAAATAATTATCCTCACATAAGTGAGCAACATGTAATCATTATTTCATCATATCATTATGAACATGTGGAATTATAATGGGTTTTGTAATATTTCTAAGTGGTATTTCATAAAAACAACTTCAATAATTAGATTTATTAAAACCCAAATTCCAAAACCAAAAAGAAGTATTTAATAAAGGAATTTAAAAAGGGATTCTTAAAATATAAATCCAAATGATATATATATATATATAATTAAGACAATAATATAAATAATATAATATAAGATTATTTATAAAATCATTTAAATTTTTCATAAGATAAGATGATACATTTCACATTAAAAAGTAATTTTTTAGAGATCATTTATGTGAAAATAATCCATTTTCAAAATAAAAAATTAGAACAAATATCAATAATGATTCATTGTAAAGAAATAATTGTTTCAAAATGTTTTTTTGATTACATTTTTTGTAACATTTAATTTTAAAATGATTCATCAATAAGAAAGCCTTGTAAATTTCATTAATTTTATCAGAAATAAATTTAGAGTTGAAGCTAAAACATTTAATTAAGAATGAATCTAAAAAATTAATTTAACGTTTGAAATATCATTTTTGATAAGACACATAATAAAATATGTATTAAATAATAACTCTAAAAAATGTTATTGGAGAATAAAAATGTAACATGAGTAAACAAATATTTTTTCATGACCCGACCCATCGAGACCCAAACATCGACTACCCCATGCCCACCTCCAATAATACAAGGGATGGTAAGAGTGTTGCATATTCATATGACACACATGGGTGGTATTAACCCATTATACCTATACACGCACACACACATATATAATCCCATACAATAATCAAATGAAAAACAACTGACATAAATTCATGCATACATATATGATCAAATAATCCGAGTACAGCCAAACATACTCAAAAAAATAGGGAAAAAATTGATTCTCATCAAAAACTATAGAGAGTAAAACCTACATCAAGTTTGATAGCTATGATATAATGAAACTACTCATAAAACAACTAAGTATGTCAATCTCACAATATGCTCCACTCACTCCTTATTCTCCCATAACACTGTCTAATGGGTCATAATTTTCAAAAGACATGACACATCCAGAAAACTCTCATGTAGGGGTGAGTAAAACAATACCTAGTTGTACACCTCAAATAAACTAATCATTTTTCATCAAGAATATTCATCTCATAAAAATGATATAAAAACTAGCACATATAAATAAATCCAAGATATACTCAAGAATGACAATGTTCCTCAAGGTAATCACAACCAAACTATCACTCATTAGAACTCCTCAATGAAATGCTCATTCCAAGAGATTCCACTCCATAATCCATTTCATCATTGTAGGAACTCAATAAAGAGGTTATGATCATTGTGTGCAATCCTTAAAATATCATTATTCTTAGAAGACCCCAATTCATATATTCTGTATTACACCTAAGACCATTGGGCAACACCATGAACCCAATATAAATCGACAATATATTATTAAGAATCATACAATGATGATATCATGAACCCAAATAAAATTGACTTCTACATATAGGATCATTTCCTTTCCCAAGGACTTCACACTCATTCCACAAACCCCACCTATGATACAAGATGATATATGATCACACCCTAGCCTCAGGGAGGGAAACCATGAACTCAATATTAGAACCATACTCTAAAGGGTATCAAAATATAGATATGTTCCTGTAATGATAAATTTTACCCACAAGCTGATGGATCACGGAAACATACACAATCGATATCGTTTATAGTTAAGAAATGAAGTGCACCGAAACAATCTAAGGGGTTACACGACATTTAAATCAGGGTACATGGTGTCATCACCCAACAAATGGTCTATCTATGTTTTTATACCTCACACCACATATAAATATCACTATACATGGTGTTTTGGAAGAGTACGATACCTATATATATTTCTCGGAACTCTACCCTTGTCGTATGGCCAAGCCTGCGTACACCAGACCATGTCAATGTACTTTTGTTTAGTCTTAGTACTTCGGCCATGTATGCCTATTCTGGCCATGTTTGTTCACATTTTACCTCTTAGATTCATGTTTAGCCACTAATCACATGTCACACAACAATTGATACTATCACACAATGTTTTATATTTAACTCTCCATGAAAACCCTAGTTGTTATGGACTGTCCCCCATGGAATGTGTCGAAACTACCCCAAGCCTTCCCCCAAAAGGCCAGGGGCAAATGACTTGCCCCAAGTAGACAAATCCCAAAAAATGGGAGGCATTTTTATTATTAGTTGTATACACTCAAACTTCTCCAATACCAAAATGATGAAATGTAAAAACACTAAGTAAATAATAATTCATGCTTATATGATATCAACATAGATTAACAATACAAAAATCAAAAATATAGAGGAAAAGAATACAAGAACAACCAAAGGAAAAGTAATGCTCTAAAAATTCATCCATAGAAAACCCTAATTGAACGGTAGGTATAGAAACATTTTTTTTGATTTTAATGAATCACCCATCATCTGTCGATCCACTCTATATGCACGACCTTTCCCCAACCCACCAAGGACTTCATCAAAGATTTGATTGTCTACACAAGAAATAACATGTGTAGGCATAGCCCAAGAAGGGGTGAGTAAAACAATACAAGGTAGGGACACCTAAATTTTAAAATTAACAACACTATGAAATAAATGAAGTACACCACAAAGTATAAACACTATGTACATTGTAGAGGAAATACTTAAAGTACACCTCAAAGGAATCACATGATGTACTCCACATATGAATCACATGGAGTAAACTAAAAATGAAACACTTGATGTTAATTAAAAATGGTCAGCTCACATTAGTATAAGTACAATGTACAAGGAGAAGGATTTCTAAGTGTATTCCATAGATCTCCCAATCTCTATGAAACTTTATATGTATGTGGTGCATGGAGAATCGATGGTGCATGTGGTTTCATTGGTGCACAAAGCGTCGAAGTTGCACAGAACATCGATGGCACATCGATTTATGATGAAACACAGAGCGTTAGAGAATAATGGAGCGTCAATGGTTCAACCAGTCCCCCATATCTCATAGTAACCAAGATCACATAACCATATCCTACTGTAGGATTCTGTTCATAATACACTGGTTTCTAGAGAACATACTCTTCATGTAAGTTGTTCAGATTCCAACATCCACAAAAACTCAATTAGAGTACCTCTAAGAGACCCTATCATTTAATGTGTCCCTGCACAACAAATATATCGTAAAATTGAAATGTGGTTTGAATTATATAGCCAGTTTAGTAAAAAGGGTTTTATCCAATCCGAGTCCGACCCAACCTAGTCTAGCCGACCTAACCCAGAACAGTCGATCTTGGCCAGCCTGAACTTGCTTGTACTAATGGGCCGGGCCCGTTGGGTTGCTGAGCCACAAGAGCATCGTGGATCTCTTGTACAGACCACCCTAGTTGTGTCCATTTGATCCACATGGTTGTCTGACCACTGATGTGCCAGATTGTGTTTCATGCGATTGGACCAACATGTCCACCTGGTCCTGTGGACTCGTCATTATCACTGGATCCCACCGACATAGCCTCTAATCTGTATCCCTTCACAGCCTCCTTGACCTCTGGTTGATGCCCACGACCTCCACCGCTGCCTCTAGCCTCCACTGCCTCCCACATCCACCCTAAAAACGGCCCATTCTTGTCATTCCATACATGACCCTGATGCCCCTATAAGGACAGTGTTACCAGATGCACCATCGGTGGCCTTGACCTTCCATGCTCTGCCTGATACGACCAGAACCGGTGCATCCAACCTCCACCTTACATTGTCGCCACCTTTCACCATCGCGAGATCAGATCCCTGGTTCTCGTATCATTGCTCCATGAATGAAAGGCTAAATGATCCACTAAATAATATTTACAAGGAATGAGGAAAGAAAGAACTGGATATAAGAGAAAATAAAAAAATCACATGAACTCCCAAATGGATAGATCATGCACTTGATAATGTCCTCCTTGATCTGTTCATGTTAGAAGATTTAATGAAGAACATAAAATGATATATAAAATGATTTATCATACCTTTAATTCACTCAATAAATTTATCCATCCCACATGAATGAACGATTAACAGGTCAAATAGTTTGTGGGTTGGTCCATGTTCTTCATTTGAATCTAAGATGGGTAATAAAATCACAGTATTAATGGAACCCTATATAGGGTATGTATTAGTCATTGACAAAGAACACAGTTCTATGTAATTGTTGATCCTTGATCTACCATTGTTCATCATCAAGTGAGAGTTTCCATCTCATTATCTTCACCGAAACTCTAGGGTTATGGTGATAACCGTAGAATTATGAAAAAGTATTTAATTAAATGAATCCAATGTATCATAAAATAAAATATTATTATTAAAAATATTTTAATGAATGTTATTTGAAATTTTTAAATTTCACAGTCGACCCATGAAGGTAAATGTTATGCCTCAACAAATGAATACCCACCATTACGAACTCATCAATAGTCTCAGATTTCAAATCTATGTTACTGTTTATGAGTTATTAGGATTTTAAAAACAAAATAATTTTATTAAATAATATTATTTATGGTAACCAATTTTTGGGTTTTTCCACAACATACCGACTTTGACTAATGTTAAATCGTGCCTATGGTAATCCCATTTCACTGAGCTCAATGATGACCTCTGATTTCTAATCCGAGATCCCATTCAATTTTTTCCCACTTTAATGAAAACCCATAGATTCAATAAATTAAAAACATTAAATATTTTACCATATCATTCTGGGAACACTGGTCCTTGGAATCTCAAGTGTCTCAATGCCCGGTCTATGTATTTTCCAAATTAAATTACAAAAATATATCTAGAGAAAATCTGAGTCATTACATTAGTTACACATACAAGGGTAAAACAAAGAATTTAATGCCAGATTACACATCGTGTAACCTATAAATTCATAGATCATTCATGTTCATCCTATATATCCTCTATTCACACCATTTCCCTCATTGGATATGAGAGTTATAGGGTTATCCAACACTCCCATCACCCCAGATCAAAATTTTGAACAATAAATCCACTTTGAAAACACCCATACATGTTTTCTATATCCTCATTGTCGAATCCTTGGAGGAAAAATATCAAAAATCTATTTGGTCCACCTCCAATCATACTCCATCATCATCAAACCTTGATTTCACTCTCAATAACAAACTGAACTTATCGTATTGATCTGTTTTCCCGATGAACTATTGTGATATGATCAAATAAAAAGTAATCATCAAACCATGGGAAATAGAAAATTTATGTTTTTACTTTGTGAGGAAACATATGAGAAATACATAATCTATAATATGTGAGTAATGAACCTCATCCAATATCGTATATTTAATGGAATAAAGGGGGATATAAATCAATGAAAAAAAAGAAATCCATCTGTTAAATATACTATTGATACAAGAATAAATTCGTGTACATAGAATTGATCCAAATTTGATTGGGATAAATAAACATGATGGAATTTCAAAAATCATACATCTTACTTGGATTTTTGATCAATAGATGATCAATAATTGTATTGCATTTCCTTTATTCTTCATATCGATGAAATTTGTCGGTGAATGATCCTCAATCTGATTTTGTTCACCAATAACTCCTCCATAGGATCCTCGCTAACTATTCCTCTCATCCACTAGGTTATGTGGCCAATCCTAGGGTACGTGGGAAAAGAATACATAAATAAGGGATCATATCACTATATAAAATATAATAAAATAAATCAATTTATTTATTTATTTTATTAATTTTGTGCCCATGGAAACTTTTTCAGATGTTTCTAACACCACCAAAGGTTTTGTCATGGATACGGTAAAACATGTATTCTTTACTCAACATTTCCATCATATTTTTGATTTGGGACCCCATTTTTTATTTTTTTAACATTTTCAAGAAAATTGCATATGAATATTATTAATTAAATTAATATATCTCAAAAAATTAAATTCTAGCACACCAGTCAATGGAATCTCATGTCCTATTAGTGTATAGACTCAAAAATAATCTTAATAATATCGAAATGTAATTAATTGAAAAATAATATTCATTACATTATCAGATCCTTAAAGATATTTTTCCATAAAAGATAAAACCTACTAAAAATGATGATTGTACTAGGATTACAAAGAGGTCTACTATTCCAATGTTCTATCATGAAGATTCACATGCATCCATTGGACACACATTAGGGGAATCAATCAACCGCCAACGATCCTCTACTAAAGATCCTTGATCTCTATAATGTACATATTAAAGGTAGCACCATCCTCAATGTCCAACTCACCCAAGTTAATAACATGTGATTGGTCATGCATGTACATCCACTGATGCAACATGTGGAAGATGTTGTGTACCTAGTCCAACTATGATGATATAAAAATGTGGCACACCACTATTCCAACTCAATATTGTATCTTTATGGTTTTATGAATATGGTACATTAATTTTCTCCTCTTCTAAATCTTTTCAATCCATATCAATGTGAGACCATTTGGAACACATGATCTCTATCTTATATCATCATTGGTCTTCATCATTGGTTTGCATAAAACTTATGATGACTCTATACAATCCCCATTTTTTCCTACATGATCATCAATATATTTTTCATAGATAAAACCAACTCTAGGCCCCTGGGTGTTGACTCACCTAGATCAGTCCAAAAAGAGGTGGCCAATAATTTCATCCATTCAAGGCATTGAATGGTTTCCTACGAGTAGTGGAATGTAAGATTTTAGGGTATGAAATCTCCATGAAATATAGTATATCGTCACACCTATGAAAAAATCCTATGTGATGTCCCAAAACATGTCCTTCGAGAAATGAATGGTATGATCAGTCTAGCCAACAGTATGTGGGTGAAATGTCATGCTCAAGTGCAACCGAGTCCCAACATCCGCCGTCAATCATCTTAATATTCACAAAATAAAGAAGACAACATGATAAGAAATTATCATTGAGGTAACTCCATGGAGATAGAAAATATACAACACTAGAAATCATACCAATCACTACACTAAAATATACTCTCAAATTACAAGGAAGTGGGATGTCATGGTGAGTTGGTCTACAATCACCCAAATGGAATTGACTAAATTAAAAATATGTTGTAGCCCCATCCAAATTTCAATATATATCCCTTACCACTTATACAATAATAACTCAAGGGCTTCAGCTGAACCTGTGGGAATGATGTGCTCATATTTCACATTAGGAAAAGTAGGGCATCGAGAGACAGATGTTATGACCCAAATCATCAGTACTGGAAATAAAAAATGACGTCAAAAATCTAGGTAAATATTTTATTCACAAAGATGTACCTCCACAGTGGATTTATGGAAACACCATACCTTATCCTATTATAATGGTAGTGGTACCATCATTAATCCTCTAAAAATTATAGTGTTCCCCCTACATTCATAATTTTCATCGAGAGAAAAACCAATGAATGCTTTATTATTGAAGGTCAGACTATTGGTATCTCTAATGATGGGAATCCAATACATGCTATAAAAGAAGTAGGGTAAATACCATTGACTGAAGATATAAATAACCATCCTTTGACACTAATGACATATACAATTATGTTAGTTACTCTAAATACATATCTAACAATTTATAATAAGTTATCTAGTTGAGAGTGTTTGTTACCATATTCTTATTTACATATGTATAAACAATATGGAATTCATAAACCTATGGGAACTATAACCATATAATCAATCTCATATTAATATCCTTCTTAAGAGAAAATATTATAGAGACACTTCTAGTTAGAGTATATGAAAAATTGATCACCCATTAGGTAATATCCCCACATGTTAATTGTAATGACTAGAATTGCCAACTCAAGATCATGGTTCATGTAGTTATTCTCATGTGGTCTTGACTAAGATAAAACATTATCAATCACCTCCTACCTCTACATCATAACAAAACCAATATCACCGCATAATAAGTCATAGAATAATATGTACACAGCACCATACTTTGGAAATCTCAATATGGGAGCACTCTTTAATATCTTCGTAAAAATAAGCAAAAACTACTAAAATATTTCCCTTCACATGAAAGAATAAACCATTCTAGTCAATGATTTAATGCATGATGACACTCTAGAGAAATCAGGTACAAACATTTGGTAGTACCATGTATTACCAATGAAATTGGGTACCTCTGTAACACCCTTATGTGGAACCTATCTGAGAAGAGTCTCAGCCTTTTCGGGTCATCTATCACTCATGCCTATGAAATGATGTGGCCTATTATGTGGACCAATTAAAAAAAAACTACCACATTAAGATATTACTATAATGTAAGTTCTCCTAGAGTGTTTCATAGACTATCCTCATGTGTCTCACGTACTCGTCCTCATACACTATGTATACTAAGACAACTTCAATTAAGACCACTAAAAACAAATCAATAAATGTCTAGAAGATCTCATTCCTGAGTCCCATGAATGCTGCTGGCAGTTCATCATGCCTTTGGAAATTACTATGTACTAATAGTGACTTTAGAGAAATCAAAATGTCTTCTTCGGTATAGCCATGTCTCGTACTCATAGATAGTGATAGCCTTATATGAGGTCAATATTTTAGAATTCTTGTTCCCATCTCAATTGATCTGAGTGTTTTTTTATCCTTGGATGTGGATAGTTATTATTAATGATCACATTGTCCAAGAACCAGTAATCCAAAGATAACCTCATACTCACCTCCATGTTCATGGTGAAAAAATTGGGGTTAACCAGGTGGAAACACGGGGTCTCAAAACTCCATTAAATTAAAAGACCAATAATTGCACCCTCATATAAAATAGATCTTAGAGGTCCATCCAATATATTGGTGTAGATATTGGTGTCAGGTTGGTGTGTATGTCAATGCCTAATTCGAGCTATCGGCTTGGATGTTATCCCTGCATATAATCTGGAAATACATCATCATAATCTACCAAGACCATAGATAACTGATAGCATATGAAATTCATTGATCCAAGATTCATGATTGCTAACTGTGAGTAAATAGTTTCACTCTTATATCCCTGATCTCATCATGCTCTAATATGTTTTCATTTTCACCCCCAAAAGAATACCTCATCCCATCACTATGGAAACACATCATACTCAACCAAAAACATTCATTATAGAAATAATATATGTATAGGCATTCCATAACTATGATGGAATCATAATGTCTCATCACTAGTAAAAACATATCCTATACATAACTATAACCTCCAAGAATTATAACACATTGTCAGCCGAAATGTACAATCACAAAGTCACCACATGTTGGAGTCTTTAGGAACAATAGTCGAGCCAAATGCTTTACCATAATCTTCATGTCTCTGACCAATTAAGTTGAAAGAAATTAATGACTCAAACCATTATCTATCAATACTCTTTCTAAGGTAGAAAAGACACAGTTCGACCCTCATATCATCATTGAAGCCTTCAGTTCACAGAGCTCCATTGATTAGAGATAACATATTCCAGTACCACCAACCCTTTATCCTATTGTGGACCACATGGGAGTGGAGGTCATAATATGTAACACCCCAAGCATCCATGGTACGTTTCCTTTGAATAATGCAATGGCATGCATTGTACGCAACTTCGAGATTCTAACACACCACAACCAATCAAACTAGCTGTTATTAATAGTAATACATACTTTTTGAAATTTTATAAATATTATATTTTGAAATGAACTTCATTTTTGGATTCTTAATATCGAAATTAGATTAGGGTGAAATTTTTGTACTTTTTGGATTACTTTCATATTTTGATGAATAGTGAAAATTACTAAATTTTAATTAAAAACAACTTTTTTTAATCAAAATAATTAATAGTGATAAATTATTAATTTTTAGTGGTATTAATGTATATTTAGAATATATTTTCACCATTTAATACAATGTTGGTCATTGGATGTAATTTCACATTTAAACCAGACATAAACAAGTGTCAATCTTTTGATAGTTATTATCTATTAAAAGCACTCTATTTGTTTTGATGACATTAATTAATTTTTAAATTGATTAATACAACAGATATGTTTCGAATTTGGTAAAATAGACATAT
Source organism: Viscum album (assembly GCA_963277665.1). Classification (NCBI taxonomy): domain Eukaryota; kingdom Viridiplantae; phylum Streptophyta; class Magnoliopsida; order Santalales; family Viscaceae; genus Viscum; species Viscum album. The sequence continues at coordinate 1,948,428,390 of OY728136.1, read as the reverse complement.
ATTTTTAATTCATAGAATCAAATATATCTTAGGCCTAATTTTTTGTATTTTTCTGGAACTTTCATTTTTTGGTGAATTGTGAAACCACTAAGTGGTAGTTAAAAAACTGAAATTTTCATAAAAATTAATTTTACCCCATCTGTGAGTGAAATTTCGAAAATCCGAGAGACACAGTTAATATCAAGGAGAAAAATTTGGTTCAATGGGATGAAAATAATTTTTGGTGAATAGTAACTTTTTACTTTTATTTAACACGGTTAAATGTAAATTGAGTAATTAAGGGTAAAAATGATATTAATATTATCCTAACACATGTTATAATTCAATTGGAAAAGTTTATATCGTCCAAAAAAACCTTAGGAGTAAAATATTATCATTTAGGTCCACTTGTATTAGATTAGGACATTTATTATTATTTAATTCAAAGAAGAGTTAAAAGAGTTAAGATCAAAGTTTATTTACTAAAAACATTTTTAATATAGGGTTATATATAAGATAAATTCGACTGTAAATATTCATTATAAAGATAAAAAGATTTCATACATAATAAAATTTTATTTATAATTTTTAAAAATTAAATAATTTAATTTATTTATGACACAATGGTGATGCAGTAATTACCTAATTAATAAAATATTAAAATAATTGATGTTATAATATCAAAATAAATGTAATTTGAGACTTTTTATGAATTAAAATAATTTTCTAGGTTAATATTACATATTATAATTGATTTAATAAATTGTGTTGGAAGTAATAATGCTGTTATGAATTTATCAAAAACAAAATACCCAATAGTGTCAAAATTGACATAAAAGTGTTTTTAAAACAAATATTATATTATTAATTTATATTCAATTCCTAAAAATCTAAGGTTCGACCAAGAGACTTATATCATGATAGGTGTATCATTAATGTACCACATAGGGTCTCTTGGATGTATATAGTAAGATTACTAACCATATAATATAAAAATACAAAGAGACATTGCAATAGTGAAACTAATTAACTAAGAGTTAATACTTAAAGTCAATGTTAATATAATGACCCAAACCTGTCTAAATTATATTGGGTGACTGTTTTTAGACCCATACCCACCTTAAAAATTAAATAACGATCTTTTGATCCATTATAAACCGAATATAAATTTATTACAAAATAATATTTCTAGCTTTTCCAAAGCTGCCCCTCACCCCACTTATAAAAGGGCACTCCCCCTTCTCATTAATTCACACCTTCAAAGCCTTTTGGTTCGGCCAATCCCTGACAAAATACTTTCTCAACTTCCCTCAATACAACCTAGAGGACATATTTTGATCATAATGCCATACTAAGGATCCCTTTTGATCAAATCAAAAGGAAAACCCTGAAGAAGAGGTAGTGTTTTCACCACCCTTTTTTTCAAGTTCCTTTCTTCTTCCACTTCTTCTTTCTTTGTTATTAACATTATAAAATAATAAATCCAGTATATAATATTTACTTTTATGTTATTATAAACATGGTAAAACCATATTTCAGTATTCTATCCATCATTTGAATGGCATGTCACCATATGTGCATATGTACAGCTTACTGTGTCCACGTCGTGGTGTAATTGTCATTCAATAAATTATTATTTGATGGGTATAATAATGATGTGTAATTAAATAAAATAATAAATATATAATGATAATTATTCTGTCTATATGATATACCATCCAATTATATATTATTTTAACATCAAAAGAATGATATTGTCGCTCGTGCGTACGTATGGACTACCATCTCCACGAACGCGATGAGATTCATTCTCCATCGTATCCATTCAAGTATAATTCTCATTTGATTATTAAAAATAATGTTTAAGGACATGATATATTTCTGGTTATGAATATGATACAGCCTATACATAACAAACACGACTTACGTAACAAAGAATATAAATGAAAACAAGTAAGTTAGCACCCGAAATGACGATAATACTAATATATTATTAACAAATCAATGATAAAAGATCATATATGATATCATATTAATGTAAATTATTCTTTTATAATTAAATAACAGTTATTTCAACATTATACTGGAGGATAAACTACCGTAGACCAAGGAAAAAGTACAAATTAAGGGGTATCTTATCTCACTTTTAATCCCGTGAGAATTCCTTTGTTCACCACTAATTTATTACATGTTGTGTGTGTACTTCCCATGTTTGTATTAATTTAGTAACATAATATAAATCATTTATATTTACATCATAATTTTATGATCCTTCTTTCATGGGTGTATATTTTGTATGTTACCAAATCAATAAGGGATTTTGAAATTTTAATTTGCACTCATTTGGCTTTATGCGCACTTCATTGATTATTCTACTCCAAGATTATGTGTAGAATCACTATTCATTTGATTATGTCATAAATTCCACTCCCCTTTCTGTGGATATACTTTTGATACACATCATCACTCCATTGATAAATGATCAGGTCATCTGTATGAACTTGGTTAGAGTAATTTTTACTCAATCTCGATTTGTTGAGTTAAACATCCATTTCATTGGTGTTGTTTTTTACTAGAATATGTGTGAATGTACTTTGATTGTTTTACAAAGAATATCCAATCATATTGAGTGTATTTATATTTGTAACTCATAATTATTTTTTTGATTTATCTTTAACCTAAGGATACGACCTTTATTAGAGATTTCATCTCAATTTACATTCAATTGAGACTCCTTTATTGTTATACACCAAATCACTTTTATATGGTGTATATAATGTACATTGACATAATATATCATGAATCCCATTATTTTCATGATATTACAATGTTTTTATTTCCTCAATTATTTTTATTCAAGTGTCTCTCTTTTGGTTAGGAACTCTAACTAAAATGACATTTTAAAATGTTTTAAATATTGATTATTCTAAATATTTCTCATTAATGTCCATGTTTTAAAAATGGTTTTAAGGATTTATTTATATGGAAATTAATGTTTTCAAATCAAAATTCTTTTTAAAAGTTTCAAAGTGGTATGTGACACATTGAATCTGAAATATATTTTAAATGGATTCTTGACAAATAGAGTGACTTTTAAATGATTTCAAGAAAAAGGGGGATATTTCACTCTAATTGTTTTGATGATTATTTTCATATATGTCAATATCCTTCATAATTCTCGATTTAGGTTAATATGATACAATACAATATTGCATATTGTATTGAATGAGTTACGTTTGAATGTGGATGTGCTATTTTTATACCATTCATGGTTTGCGGATAAATTATTGACATTTCATATGCTAGTTTTAATACGAATGTTTCTGTTATGTTTAAAAATTTTCATATGAGGAATGCATTGGACGTAGTAAGTGATGGATGGAGCCTGCTATAGCTCCTCGATGCATTGGTTGGTCTCATGAGACAAACTAGTGTCTTGGTAGGAGGGCTTGACAAAATCTTATTTGTAGTCCTGGCATGAGGCATTGGATACGGGGTTATGATAGTCGGGCATTATGCATTCTATCATTATGAAAGTGGTTATTAATATTTTCATGTGATTATTTGACTAGTAGAATATCCATGTGAATAAGTAAATGGATTTATTTCATTTTATCCTTCACATATTATGTTGATGATCAAGTTTAAAAGGCTTTTGTTTTAGTTATAAATTACCTTAAATTTTTATGTTTATTTATGAAAGTTACCGATATATTGTTATCCTTTCTAGGAATTTGATCTCACCCCTTTTCTATGTTTTATTTTCCCCTGGATGTGAAGAATTAATTTATGAATGACCTGCAGGGATAGTATGAGGGGATCAGAATGTGGAATAAAGAGACTATATTTTTTTAGTTTTCATTTTATGATGTAATGTAAACATTATTAATGTATCTAGTTATTCCAAGGCTACTAAAATAATTGGTCATTCGAGACTTGATCATTCTTGTGATCATTCAAATGTTATTTAATAATTCACCGACACTGGGTAACTGGGGTCCGGGCATTACATAATAAGTCAAACTATTGACCACCCCCTACTACTCTACTAACCCCTCTTCCACATACTCCACTATGTGGGATGTCCTTCTCTTTCCTTTTCATTTTTCTTGGTGGTCCATAACATATCAAACAATCATCTATATAGTGGGTCTGAAAATCCTATTCTATATTTTATTGACATTCACATGAGAAAAACCTCCTCTCCCTCAACTAACTCATTGCACCCTGAAAGAACTATACTTCTGACCACATGTCATGTGATTGTCTTTGGAATGATCTGGAATGCCTAGATCAAAACTAATTTAATTGGGTACCTATAAATGAGGTATCAGCTCATGGATTCCTACTACTAGAACCCACTGATGGAATCTTCATGGATGAGAATCTCCACCACCAAGGCTCACTAAACCACTCCATCATAGGTAGGAATGAAAAGAGAAATAATTAAGACCCTGCTATCTTATCATAATTCCCTCTCAAAGGTTCATTCTATAAATAGTAGATCCCTCACCATTCCATGTGATTATCATAATATATTAGTAATGCTTAGTTTATACTCCTCCACAGTGATGTTTCCTTACTATAGATTCAAAAAATCTTGTTTGTACGCTAATCTCAATTTGGATAGATAAACATCATCCCAGAAGAGACACTCGAACTCTGACTAAGTGAGAGTTTTCTAATCATGTGACGAAGTCACTAAACTCCAACATATCCTATAATAAATATAAATAAAACTCATTGAAAGAACATACATCTTATCTATAGGCGTCCTCATAAGTTGTGCAACTCAATTTACATCCTCTAGTCAATCCACTTTGACCTAGGGTCTAGATCACCCCAAAACCATAGAGGTATTTGTCGTTAAAACTCATTCAACACAGTCATACTACATCCATCCTCATCATTCACATCCAATGCTATATAGTTTTCAACAGTTTGTAGTATAGTTAGTAAACCCCCTTTAGGATCCATATATAGTATAAACCCATATACTGAATCTTATTCACTATGTGGATCATCATATTCATTGAATGGTGTAATCTTGGTTGGATGTCTCTACATAGGATTCCTAAATTAAATATCATGTTCCAAATTCATATATTATATTTAGTGTTCTGACTCAAAAATTACATAGAATCCAAAAATAATTCATGCATGAAGCATTTACTAATGTTTTCTCTCTAACAAATTTATACATTTATTGAGTCAAAAAAATGGGAGATCTGAGTATAGTTGTATGAATAATTTGACCACTTCACCAACACATGAATCCCAATCCTGATATTGGAATCCAAAAAACATAACAATACATCTCCAAAACAATATCATAGGCACTGATTCAAATATATAATGGAACTATTGATACAACACTTTAATATACATGAGTTTGGATAACAGTCATGTCACCGAAGATAGTGATTCTGGGATTTGAATCCATGTGATAAATAACCACACACATATTCTCTTTCTAAAATATCCAATACGAGATTAAAGTTTACCAAAAATATATTCTATTCCACATCGGGATATCCTATGTCATCGTCACAGCTCGATCTCACCCTCTTTCAAGAATCACACCCTCATTTTTGATCTGTTGTACTGAAAATCAATAATGAAACAATACAATAATAGGTAATCATTGATCCACTAGAAAATAATTGTCCATGATGAACAAGTGAAGAAATGGTGGAGACACCCATAGAATATATGATGTGTGGATTGAATATTGGCCTTTATTTATTTGTTCGTGATTAGTAATTATTTATTTAGCTAAACGAATGTGGATATAAATCAATGAACAAAAATAATTCCAACAATTAAATCTACCATATATGAATGAATCAATTCTTCTTCATGGAATTGATCCACGTTCAGTCAAGATAATAGAATTGGATAAAATGTCACCAAGAATACATCCTACATGGAGTTCGGATCACTAAAAAAATAATGTTCTTGCATTATCATTATTGGTGAGATCCCTGAAATATGTTTGCATAGGATTCTTGAACTCAAGCCATTTGCTATGATCTCATTTGCATGCTCCTGTCCAATGGTTCATCGTAACCCCAATCCTATGAATCCAAACCTAGGGTTTGAGGAATAATTATGTTTAAATAAAGGAGTGGGTTACTATGTAAAATAAAATAAAATAATTAAATATGAAAATAAATTTTATTAATTCTACTCCTATGATAAATTTTTGACAAGTTCTCATTGGTGAAGGAGATAAATTCATGCCTAGTGTAAACCAATTCATGAGTTATACAACTTTTTTAGGAAACATTCATGAGCAAGACATTAATATATTTAATATATTAAAAAAAATAATTATGTGCACACTAGGCCTCAGTTTCTCATATTATCATGATGTTCAAGATCTAAAATTAATCCATATTATATAAAGAGGTAATACATTGAAAAATCTGAGTCATAAAATAAATTTACTTCAAATTTTGTTTTTGAATATTGATCATGGATATTGTTGAAAATAGTTATTAATAGATATGATATTTTTATGAAACAGTTTCAATATTTTATGAAAGAAATTTATCAAGAAAGAATATTGGATTTTAAATATCACACCCCCTAGATCTAAAAAAGGAAATCACTTATGAAATATTATATATAATTATTTTTCAAAAATATTTGAATGATTCTCAAGGAATAATAGTTAAACTCGATTAAAATAAATTTGATTTAACCACATCCCTTATAAATATCATAATTCTTCATGACAGATTCCTTATGAAATAAATTATGGTGGATGGAATTTAAATCCCTTTAAAACAAAATTAAAATTCAATATAATAATATGAATGTTATAAATTTTCTCTGCATATATAAATTCAAGAAGAATAATCGTAACGCAATGAATGGGAATTGAGTTCCCAAAAACACTATCAATGTCTTAATATTTTGAATTATTCCAATGAAACGAGGAATATGAGATTTATTTATAAATAGAAAATATTTCAAATAATATATATTATAAATTAAAAATATGGATAATAGATAAACCAAAAAATAAAATAAGAGGTGAATGCATATCATATCTCAATGAAGCAGTATTGAGATCCAAAACTCCTAAATTTAATGGAAAAGATTAATTTGAATGTGTGAGATAGATACCGTGAAATTGAAATTAAAATATCTAAAATGAAATATATCCATTACAAATGAAGGATGTAGGGTAGTGAATACACCAAATAAATGAAATTATTGACTATAATATCAAATGTGGCTCATGGAAATGAATATTTATTAAGATAACCAATATATTTGGTATACATTCTATCAATATTTTCTTTTAACATCATGAATATTCAAATAAAATTTATTAAAAATATCATTAATAGTATTTTGAATTTATGGATAATTTTATATGGTCTATTTATTATTGTTATTTATTTTTTATGAAATATATTTCTCTTATGGCGGTTACTTGAGGTGGACATATTGATTTTTATAAAACATCCTCAGTATATTGACTATGATTAAATGTGTTTTAAAATTAGTTTATAACAAAAAAATTTTGTTTTATATTTTTTTCATCACTATGGAATTTATACATCTTTATTAGTATTCAAAAAATGGATTCTAATTATTAATGGAGGCACAATATGCTCGTTTAAGGTGGTTAAGTTCACTATAGTAACATATTTTTTATATCACATATATAATATACTATTAAATATTTAAATGATATTATTTATATCAAAAATCGAGATATTATATATTAAATATATTTTAAAATTCATCCATGTTAGTTGGTAATTGGAAAATAAAACACACTATTCAAGGAGGTGGTAGTCTGCACGTATGCATTATGACACCTTTGTCCAAATTCCATTGAGGATTAATGATAATGGAAAATACATTTGTATAATTTATTTTAGGAATATTAATATAACTTATATTATCACACGTTAATGTCTTATAATTTACATTAGGGTGTTAAATAATACTAAAATGAAAATACTGAGGAGTAAGAAATACTCTCCTTGAGAACCTCATATTTCAATTAGATGTAAGGAAATGGAGGTCTTTGGGGATGTATTTTAGATAAAAATGATTATTAATCTATCATTGACACCTAGGAGGAAAAAAATTATAGTATTTTATTATTTAATTAATGTAAATATATATATTGAATTTTTGGTAATGAATCCCTTTTATATGTTGAGATAAGGGTATTTTTGAAAGTACCCATTACTTTTCAAGAATGGTATGACACAAATCAGTGGTCAAAGGCTGTAGATATTTTAAATAATGGTGTTTTGGGTGGAATTGGTTAGGAATGTATTTATCCATTAATTTTCACAAATTTGTTTTATATTTTTTGTATTCAATTACAATTCGTTATTTACACATTACTATTTTGGTTTTTAACTTAGTAACTATTTTTCTACTATGTAATTTTTGTTTTACCAAATGATTTAAATATTCCACATTAAAAAAATTTAGTGTGATGAACATAAATTTGATACCCATATAATTTTATTAAATCCATAAATTTATGAATATTTGCGTTTAAATTAGTATATTTAATATATATAATTTGTTGTTGAAAATTTTTTTTTCTCTAAAAACATTTCTTAATCCAATATAATAATGATAAAAATTAATGTGAGTTGTAAAATATATATATATATATATATGTTTAAATATTATAATTACTTATTTTTTAGAATTGAATAATTTATTATATTATGTAAAAATTAAATAATGTTAAGAAAACAATTCATTGAAAATAAAATTATTTCCTTAAACACGTGAATTATCTTTTTATACAATAAATAAATTTGATACCTAAAATTTTTAAAAAAACATTAAATTATATGAAAATTGTGATATAAAATTTGAATTATTTTTTTATATAAGTGAGAAAAAGTAGTTTTTAATATAACCTGATAAATACATTTATAGGAGTCAAATTAAAATTTTGTTTTAAAAATGTTAAATAAGTGTTTTAAGAGTTCAAAAGGTTATTTTATTAAATGAATAAATTTATTCATTACATTATATTTTATCATTATTTTTTTATGATTATATGTTATACATAATTCATGAAATAATAATAACTGCTATTGTGATTGTAAGAATTCTATTTCTCATTATTTACTAGTGAGATCCCACAACATCAAAATAATCACAATTATTAATTCATAATTCATAAATATTATTTGTTTTAAAATTTTAAAATTTTAGAATTTATAAATTTCCCATCTAAATGAGAAAACAATATATAATGAAAATATTGTTTTATTTAAAATCACACATTAAAAAATTTAGTGGTCATAATACAATTTTTTATGAATTTATAATTGATTAAAATATTATTATTTAATAGTGGTTTTATTATTATAAATATTTTCTAATTAATATTCATGAAATATATTGTATGTAGATTTTTATTACATGTACCTATGAAATAAGATACCAAAAATAGTAATTCTTTAGAGAAAAATATCATCCAAAATCTCTATAAGTTGCTTTCTCCCCCTCTTAAATGAATTTTTTCGTTTTAATATTATTTATCACTTACAAAAAATAAAAAAAATGTACCAAAATATAATAATTAATCAAAATAAATCTTCTAATTAGATACTGATTGTTTTGTATTATGAAATTTGATAAGATAAAATCACATATGCATTTTCCTATCATTGTGTAGAGGATTATCCATAATTTTACACAATAATGTCCTAGATATATGTCGTTTATTGCCAAAAATGGGTTTTTAATGGTTCAAAGGAAATTATGAAGAAACTATCCAAAATGGATCGTTAAACATCATGTACCTCTATTAAATGATGTGTAGTCTTCTTTAAAAACATATGAAAAGGTGTGAACGGGTTTAAAGACAAAAAGTCATTACACAATGTGATTCACCAATATACATCATGTAACATTCAAACTCAATTCCTCATTTTATGATCCATCCAATGGAAGGAATAATTCATGAATCTTAGTTACATGTCATGATTAGAGTAATATTTCTAAATTTTGAATATTTTAGAAGAGCTTCACATGATATTTGGGCAGATTACAAATTTAATAAGAAGACCATAAATAGAAATTACATGATACTAATACCTGTTAAAAATCATGTTATATCCTAATTATTTTCTAAAAGTAAGTGCACCATAGAATAAATGGTGTGATGAACCTTTTCAAAGTCTCTCTGTTTTTCTCATCTCTCTCTCTATTCTATCCTATCTCCTTAAAATCATTTTTCATCAAGTATATTATTTGTTTTGATATTTAACCAAGCACCACAGATTGTTTTGAGAATAATTCTTCGTTCTTTTCAAATCGACACCACAATGCTATGTCTGTTATTCATATTGATCAACAGTCTAAGAGAAATCCTTATTGTGTTTGTTCTTATTCTTTCTTCATGTTAGTGATTGATTATAATTTTTATTGAATACACTTTTACATTGCTTATTTTGGATTTTATGTTCTATAATTGATTACTTTCAATACTTTCATGATTTTCAATTTATTAATCTCAAATTGCATTGGAATGTAATATATGTTTTCAATTATATATTTATTTATATTCGATTCTTCCTGGAGAATCTAAACTTTTTTTCATAGGGATCGAGAGAATGGGTGTTTGAATATAATTAATCATTAGTTATCAACATGTTATTATTAAAGAATAGAAATTAGATTTAATAAAAATTGTTACTCGAATAATTTTAATCTACCTTGACCATGTAAAGTTTGAATGAATGATCATATCATAATTTTAGTACTATATGATATGTACAATAGCCTATAATAAATTATACTTTCGAATCTAGGATTAATTAATCTAGGTCTCAGTTATCCACAAGACAAGGATATTTTTCTCTTGGATATATCTAGTTGTCTTGACCATAGCCAACTAGTGACCTTATGTTTCTTCAAAGACTAATCCATAGGACCATACCAAGTTGGAATTAAGATCATACATTCTCCTAATCCCTGAAATTGATCTTGCTCATTTCTTTATCTCGTATCCTTATCCAAAACTTCCTTATATTTAGTCATTTTCCCAAGATCAATACCATAGTGATGAATCCTACATAAAGGGCTCTATGCCATAGTTTTTGAAATCCAATTTCAAATCAACGTGGTACTGACCCCACACTACTACTATACTAAACCCTAGTAGCAAGTGTAGCTTTGGAAAAATAAATCTAATATGACTACATCCTTATTGAATGAAACGATGTCTGTGGGAATGTCACCTTTTTGTGCAGTTTATGTGAATAAATGTTATTGATCTTTTCATAGAAACCTATGACAAAAACATAGGATAACCTCACACGATTCCACTTCCAATTTTATTTTTCATTCATCTTTATTCTTGAATTCCCCTACACCAGTTATATTCTTATAGATTAGTGCAGGCATTATGGCCACTTGACATGTTCATGGAGTCTTGATACATTTGAATAGTTTTCTATCAAAAAAAATATAAAGGATCATCTATTCACATTTCCAATCTAAAATGGATAACCGATGAAATAATAAAGGTCTAAACCAACAAAACATACATCCCGAAATACATATAGAGAAGCCACTATATAAAGATTTCACCATCATGGATTATAGATTTCCATCAATCAATAGTGCATCACCCAGCACTGTACACCCATCTATATAGGAACATACATTTGAAACTAAACCTAAATTAATCCATATGAACTAGAATATGGGATAATTTAGTGGAAATCAATGTAAAGATCCCCATGAACATATCTCAAACATCATGGATGTTTTTTATTCCATTCGCAACCAGGGAGAATTTTCTTGATTCTATTAGAGTTAGAGAGATCACCTTATCCCAATGAGATAGAGTCGTGGATTGTTTTGAAATTCAATATCTGGATTCCGTCATGGCATGGGATGATTAAGCCATTTAATTATTAGATAAATACTTCACAACCATTATACTTGGAAAGTGTGGAATAACACCAAAAATTTCAGTCAAGAAGATGGAGAGTTAGCATGGGAGGTAAAGTATCACTTTAAACAACGCACTATAAAGTTCATGAATCGTGGAATCGATATGTGGATACAACATAAATAATTTTATCAAGGCCCCCAACTAGCTTGTTGTACTATCATTAATGTAGATGCGGATGGGGTGATATTTTTTAAAACACTAGAGGTGTTCCAAGAAATTCTTGACGAATTATTACATTACTATTGTTTATGGATGACAGATTTTGGACCACCCGAGTATGTCATCAACAATATTTAAGATCATACTAAATTATCATCACATGTTAAGGCCCTGATCAAGATGTTTGAATCATTTTGGCTACCTACAAGTCCACCCACTCCTTCATATCCTAAATTAGTAATTTACTCATATGAAATGTGTGGGGTCATTCATCTATATCAAGTCTTCGCAACATGATTTGAGAAAAAAGCCAATATTTTTAATTACATTAATTATAATCATAAAAATCTATAACTTCATCCATCATAGCATTACTATCATAAAATAATTGTGAAATAACAATAGTAAGTAACCAAGGATATTTTAAGAAATGAAGTGGTCCGAAACCATTCAGGTTTCAAGGACCACTAGGATATCCACCAATGAATCATATATCATGACAACCAAAGTACGAAACACAACAATATTAATTACCACCCAGAGCACAACAACTATTCCAATTAGCTCAACAGGGAAGTCCACAATTTTTCATCCCTATTCAAATAAACATGGATATCCTACTTTTAGCCATTATTAAAATGGAATATTAGAGGATGACCACCTGTGAGACTGAAATGTGTAATAAAAGGGTGTCACTTTATGACCTCCCGCATTAAATGGGTCAGATCTCAACGACCTTGTTATAAATATTTTTGGATACACTACCTTTTGATATAGAGACATACCTGATGGAAGAGGAAAATGAAGTGGATATTAGGAGTGGTAAAGTACGGTAATTTAACCAACCATGTGGAGTAGTTTAAAAAAAATTTATGTAACCCCAAAAATTGATCATAGTCATAGAAGAATGTTATACTAAAAAAATGTAACCATTAAAGATAAACCTCACTAAACATTATCATTTTCAAAATATAAAACTCAGAAAAAACCTAATGAAGATGTATATATTGAACCAACACCATATAAAACAACAATTCCTTCTCCATAAAGAAATGTCATAAAATAATTTAGGATAACTAAATGAAATTTTTGGAGATGTTAAAAAAATTACAATTTAACATTTCTTTTAAAGTGGAAATCTCGCAAATGGTTTCCTATATGAAATTTCAGAAAAATAGAATAAAATCAATGTCCTTGGAGTCATCTCACTATATGAAGAATTATATTACATTGTTTTGAAGAAAATTACATTTACATTTAGAGATACTAGAAGCTTCTCAATCACATTCACAATATGAGAAGAAAACATTGGACGATCCTTCTGATATTTAGGAGCCAGTATAAACCTCTAGATGATGTGTGTATTCTTTAAGATGGGACTCAAAAAAGTCAAAACAATTAAAGTAGTAGTCCAATTGGATGAAAAATTAGTAATGTATCTTATTGGAATTCTCAATGGTGTCTTAGTCAATTTTTGAATGTTCATTTTTCTAGTGTACTTCCACATTATAGACATCGAATAGGAAGGTTACATTCCATTAATTTAGGGTCATCCATTCCAAGAAATAGGAAAATAATTTTTTGAAGTAAATAAAGGAAGAATCATATTTTTGTCGGTAATGAACATGGTGTCTTCAACATGTAAAATGAATCAAAAAAATGGTTATTTTTAATGCCATGATATCTCTCTACTAGATGAAAGTGTGGTCTACCAAAACATTAATTAAATGAGTAATGAAACGAACCATAATAAGGATGATCAGTTTGAATTTGAAAAATTAAACTACATATAACCTCTTATGAGGGAAAACATATCACCTTTCGTACAGTAATTCATTCATCCACCGAAAAAGGAACTGGAACCTTTCCCATGTACACTCAATTATTCTATTATAGAGATTGTTGATGCACTACCAATCACCATGAACTCTTAAATATCATAGTCACAAGAGGAAAGCTTATTGATGTCGTGGAAATGAATAAATAATCAATTTCTTAAGTAGTGGCTATCATAAAAAAATTAATCCTTCTTTATACACTAATAAGAATTTATTAGAGGACGGTGGACTCCAAAAATGAAATCCATAGAGGCAGCATACCCCACCAATTAAAGAAGTAATTATGAAAGACGTATTGAAACTATTAGATACTGGAAAAATATTTTCAATCTCTATTAGAGAATGGGTGATCCCGCTCAAAGTATTACCAATTAAAGGACGACTCATAGTTGAAAATAATGATGAAAATGAATTGATCTCAACTCACAACATAACTAGATGAAAAGTATCAATTGACTATATAAATTTGAATGTGTCAACATGGAAATTCAATTTTCCCTTACACATCATGGATCAAATGCTGGAGAGACATTCATGAAACATATTATATTGTTTCATGGATGTATATTTTGGATAAAATTAAATTTAAATCAACACAGAATATTACTCTAAAACAACATTTACATGTCCAATTGGTACCTCTTCTAGGAGGTTCATGTTAATTTGTATGAGAAATGAACCAATAACATTTAAAATGTTCATGCCACTTATATTTAAAAATATAGTGGAGGAATTCATTGAAATTTTTATGGATTAATTTTTAGTTTATGGAAGTCCTCTAATGGTCTACATAATTAATCTTGAATTATTGTTTGCAAAACATTGAAGAGAAGTCCGAATTTATAAAATCGAAAAAATTGCACGTTATGATTCAAGGTGGCATATTTTGTTGGCATACTGATTGTATGTATGGAATTGATGTTGAATCCACTAAAATAAAATTGGTATAATATTTTCCTGATCACTCAATATTTAATTACATAATGATATTTCTAGGTTATACAAGAATATATTGATGATTAAATATAGAATTAGAGAATTTCCCCACCCACAGACACTTATGTTATCAAAATAAATTTTATTTGAATTCACTGATGAATGTATGTGTGCATTTGACACATTAAAGAAAATCCAAATGGTCTCTGCTATTGTAATTTAACCAGAATGTGAAAAAGAATTTAAAATAATGTTCAACACTAGGGAAATCAATGTTTACATTGTCTTAGTACATTGAGTCAATCAAATATTTTTTCTCATCTAATATTTTAGTCACAAACTAAATCAAGAATATTTAAAACACACAACTATAGAAAATGACCTCTTATCATCAATATTTTATTTTTATAAATTTCACTCCATTCTTGTTTTGTCCAAATTAATTGTGCACACTGACCTTGATGCCTTGTGATATATGATAAATAAAATTGTTAAAAAGAAAATAATGATAAGATAGATCTTACTATGTTAACAGATAGTTATAATAATCAATGTTACTAAGGGAATATAAAAGTTTGTTACTGATCATCAATTCCAACTTCCACTACCCTTATAAAATATGATGATGATCCCAACAATGAAGTGTATTTACCCAATGATACACTCTTTAGAATAAATACATTGGAATAACCATGGTTTTATAAAATTGAAAACTATATATCCATGGGATATATATAAATATACCATTCTTATATTTAATGAATAATATTTTTGGTTCAACATTCACAGTACTAGTGGGATGATCCACTCCTTTATATTGTTTTGCTGATGTATCATTACGTCGTTGCATTCCAAAGGGAGAAATCCAGAATGTCTTAGACATGTATCATAAATAACTAACACGTTGACATTATGAACCAGAATGAATAATAGAAAAACATTTTCAATGTGGTCTTTTCTGGAAAACACGCCACCAAGATGCATGATAATTTGGTCAAATATGTGATTAGTTCCCATGAAATCCCACCATTGGAAGAATGGAATGAAATCCCCAAAAACCAAATAATGTAAGTAAAAATATTTAATTTGTGTGGAATATATTTCATGGGAATATTTCAAAATTCACATGGATAAACATATATTTTTTTTTGTCATCGACTATA
The DNA here is from genome assembly GCA_963277665.1 of Viscum album. Classification (NCBI taxonomy): domain Eukaryota; kingdom Viridiplantae; phylum Streptophyta; class Magnoliopsida; order Santalales; family Viscaceae; genus Viscum; species Viscum album. The sequence continues at coordinate 1,948,412,347 of OY728136.1, read as the reverse complement.
TTTCCATGTTGGTAGAAGCTGAAGATATAGCTCATGACATGAAAAAAGTATTCATGAATTTCATAAAAAATATTGTGATATAAATATTAATATTCCAAAAATTACTCATTAATTATTATGGAAAACATTTTGAAAATAAATATCCTATTGGACTATGGGAGAAATATGGAATCCGGTAAAACCTATGAACTTTCTAATACCCAAAAACAAATGAAAAAAATTAAATTATCAAATAGAGAAATAAAAAAAATCTTGGAAAAGACCATAAAAAAATTCAAAAGGATGGGATCCTAATATTAGGTGATGCATTCTTGGTATACCACCATACATACAAAACAACAAATGGTAACACACTATTCTGATTGCTATGTGGAAACATATGTAATCTTCTAGTTGAACATGAGTATCGCTCATATTGGAAAATTATGAAGCTCAATATGATTTTTCAAAAATTGTTGTGATGCTAGTATGCTAAAATTAGCAAAATTGTAAAACATATAAAATGATTATTATGAAAATTAATGGATCTATAAAAAATATCATGATCAACACATTGTGAGATGTAATATTTTCTGAGGAAATAATGATTTATTATTCAAATAATGTTTTAAATTGTTCTCTGGGAATTTATAATCCATATTCTTAGTAAAATTTGTTTCCATTCAAGTATTCACATATGGGGTGAACAAAATTTTGAATAAAGGAACACCTCCTTTCAAATTCAATGATAAAAGGGTGAAAATAATTCTTGAACCATTCCAAGAAGTGCGTGTCATCTTTTTTAAATTCATCTTATCATAAAATTGTCAGGCTCTTGACATTAAAAAATGTGTTGAGTGGGAGGAATATTATGTTAGGCCAACTGATTATAGATTATATTATAATGAGATTATGGTTGGCTTCAATAATTTCAGAAGAAATGGACCATGGCCTGATTAATATATAACGAAAAAATAAATAATTATCGGTTGTGTAATAATAATTCACGATGTATATTTTCATGACCTAATATTTTAATACTAAAAATACTTAATCATTGTGATACCCAATAAAACATCATTTATTTCCCTTGTTCTATTTTTAAACAGAGTTCATGAAGATGGGTTTCGTTACCCCGAACCCCCTCCCTCTTCCCCCTAGCTGGCGCTTGTACCCCACCATCCACCCCAACCTCCCATCCACCTCCTTCCTAAATAGTCCCTTATCTAATTTTCCCCTTTCTTCCCTGATCTCCTTCCACGCATTCAAAAATAATAGATAAAACAATTAATGTGCACATTCCCCCATCTAATCCCATGTCCAAGATAAAAAGATTCACCTCTAGTCAAATACAGGCGAGGATCAACTACACCATCACCTTAGAGAGCATCCCCCTCAACCGCTTATACTACCTTTGAAAAAAATTCTATACCAATAGAGGCCCACTCACGCTCTAATGTGTTGAATGAGTATTATTGGCTTCATCAGCACTATATCATCCACTTTTTATACACAAAACATCATGTGTCACTAAACCATTTGTAGGTCAAGCCGATGAGGAAAAACAAAACAAACGACATGGCACTCTTTATTCACCAGAATTTCATTTAGGATGTCCTCTAGCTCCTCGAGAACATACATATTTTGTCTATTATTTTAGTACATGAGTATATGTTCTGAGATCTATTTTGGGAGTTTCTTTCCACATTTTGGGTCATGTTTGATATCCTCCACTTAAGACTAGGTGAATGACTACATGATAATTCCATTATAGAATTCATCATTTTACTTAGGCTTTTTATTGATTATTTCCCCACTTCCAAGGTATTACCAACATAACAACATAAAACATCGATGTCAAAAATCAATGAGGCTCTATAGAAGGATTGTGTGGGATAATCATACTAAGCATCACCCTGGGATAATGAATTCCACAAACTCTGAGGCCCAACACTCTACATATTACATAGAGCTTTGTCACATTCCTTTTGTTAAAGAGTATAGACCCTTGATAGTGTTAGTCAAATGGAATCCATCATTCTAGATGTAGAAAAGGATGGTCATGCCGTCAACATGGCCTCTCAGTTTGCATTTTACTATAGATCTCATAAATAGATGACATAAGGAACACTGTATGGGGCCACTTTCATCACCCATTTGGCTAGTAATATATACTTTTTTGGCACCTCACTCCCACTCACCTCCATCAAATATGGTGAAATTCATTGATGTTGTTTTTCATCATATGTTGCAGCTTTTTAACAGGATGGAGACGAGTTGTAGTGGTAATTAAAAGTAGATGAGGTGCTTATGAGTCACTTAGTGATCATGTTGCAAATCCATAATCACCTATATTTACCACCTCATTTCCGAGTAAGACAAAATACATTCACACTGATGATCTATCCCATTTTCTTCTATCTATCACAACCGACACGACTGCTACACCCACCCCATTATAACCGTAAAATATAAGGGCTATGTACCAATGCAACCTGGAGAAACAGCGGAGGATTTTCCATCACGAAAATATTCCTTTCAACAAGTTCTCCTATTTCACTTCCTATTCTTTACTACCACAATGATGTTACCACCCATCATCTTCTACTACTTCCACCCCAACCATAGCCCCAACTGAAATTACATTAGAGATAGTAGAAACTACATTCCAGCAAGATTATCTGACCATGTGGCAGTATACGGTATTGGGATCGACAACCACCCCATACAATAATGTACCTTTTTTCGATCAAGCTGGCAGACTGATTACCACACTCCTTATCGAATCCACCCTTCCATCCACCAGTGAGATAGCATCAAGAACTATGACATAACCTTTCATAGCTAATCCTCCATCTCTATCATCCATTACAAACAATGATCATGTCTGCCTCCGGAATCCACACTCTATTTGGGAGTAGACTATAGATGATTGTATTGTTGACATTGTTTTTTCATAGTTAACCATAGTACCCTCCCTTAATGTTTGTATACCACCAGGTTGATCATAGATTTTTATACTTATTTTTTCCCTTTTATGTTTGTATCGTTTCACTTTATATGTATGGGAAAAAAATTTCTCTATTTACGTTACTTGTTCATCCATTAATTACACTGTTATAGTATCAAAGTCTAACTCCTTTGTTTCTTATATGGTCATTGACGCCCTAGTGCCACCATCTTCCATTGTTTGATGAGGTAAACAGCACCTAGTTGAGGTCATGCACCATATTCATGAGCTATCAGTTGAGATATGTGATCAGCAGCCACAAACACAAGCATAGATACTTTTCCTACCAAATCAGATACATGCTTAGTATACTCTTAAAGTGATAAATATTATCAAATGGCCATGAAAGATGGAGGAAACTACCATTAGGAGTTTTAGAATATAGACAAGAGATGTGACAAGGATTATAATGACTGATACACCAGACTACACATCATGTTGATGATGTCATATTTGGGGCATTATGGGAGTTAAACCAAATTTCATCTATTTTTCTCATATTGATTTTTTATAATTTTTTCCTTTACATCCTTTATTTGTTTTTTATTTTTCATTAAAAGTAACATTGCTCCTTTTTTTATACACATTCATAAATTAATTTCAAATGTATTTCATTCCTATAAATTGTGTGAACCATCATATTTTACTACATAAAAAATCCTAAACCATATGGACTAATGTTTCATCTGGTGAAAGGTTTGTATTTATAACCCACTTTTCACGTATCCAAATTCCCAATTAAAGAGTACTAAAATTTACCCCTGGGATTCCACTCATTACAAGAAGGTCTTGATTGTTCGGTTTTTCATTTTCCAATTTCTTTTTCCAAAATCTATATATTATCTATCATAATCCTCCTAAGATACCTCCATAGACAGTATATACATTGTCTCATTCTATTATTTGAGGCGTTTCTCTTGAGGTTCAATTTTGATACACCTGAATTATTACATGTTTTCATTTATCTAGGTGAGTTTTTTATTCCTAAATTAGTATTCTAACCTAAATCTAAAAAAACATTTAATAAAATGAAATATTAATAATTATAATTATTGAGATTTCATGTTTTTATCATGTTTATATTTTTATATTGATTTCATAATTTAGAAATTTAACCCAAACCCATCATTTTTGAAATTGATTTTAATTGACTTATAACATGATCATATAGCCAAAATGATTGCTTGTTTTTTATATTTTCACTCTTTCCTGAGTGGGTTATGTGCCCGCGATTGGAAATTCGTTTTTGAAAATATTTCTTGAGAGACATTGGGGACATGTAAACCTATTAGAACATGCACTAAAATCCCAATTAGGCTTCAAATGTACAAATAAAATTTTAATATGATTGAGGAAATCATTTTCGAGCTATTTTTATTCAGACTCGCACCACATCATTATTTCATTAATACAATATATTCAATGAAATACCATAATAGGATGCAACCATTGAAAGTTGGTAAAAACTTCTTAACCCACTATTTATTTAATGACTGAAATTACTTAGAATAATTTGTTGGGGATTCTGTTTTCCAGTTGAGATAGGATGTATTTACCATGGAGATATCATGTGGTGATCAATAGACTATTTTATTTTGATCCATGATTATTTTTATGATATTTTATGATATCATGTTCCATTATAAATGGAAAAATAATTACGAAAATTATGATTATGTTGTTTATTAAAAAGGTCAAAATTTGAAATTTCTAGATTGAATGATTCGTTGAAGTGTCGTATGTGGTTAGGGGATAAACGTGGGATCATTCCTAGACCTGACATTCTAAAAATAAAAAAACAATAAATGAAAAATAAAGGAATATGATACCTTTAACCATATTTTGATATGTATTCCCGGATCCAACATGAGATGATATGATCATGGACTTCAATAGCTATGGATGATTTATTACAATGAACCTTTCACGATATTCGTGCATTATACTTCTTATATTACCCTTATATTTTAGATTTTTATTTTGATTTTTACCAACATTCCTTTATCCTCTTATTCATTTGATAATTTTTTATAAATACCTCTTAATTAATTATTTATTTATCATTACGAAGTGGAGATTATATATCCAATAAAATATAATGGTTAGGAATAGGTACATATGCTATGCGATAACTAATGTTTCATTTCACCCTGAGTGATCAGAGAAAATTCATTATGATGTAAATTTGGGATAGGTATTGAATTAATGAAACTCTAAAGATATTCTAATTAAAATATTAATAAGTTGATTAATGAACATAACTATGAGGAATGATTGATTTTCTATGCATGACTATTTTGGAGACTAAAAGTTTCTACTTAAGCTTCATATAATTTAATTATATATAATGAAGGATTATTATTTTAAAATGTTATTATCTTTTGAAATCCCTATTTAGATCTTTTCCATTATAACATGCAATTGAATAATTGTGGGAGAATTTTAAAAGATGAAATCAAATATGCATGTTTTAATAATTTTGTTATGATTAATCCTATTTTTTTTCAATAATTCACCAATTATTTTTTTATTACAAAAAATAGGTTTCTAATAATTCATAGGGGAATTTGTAGAAACTGACCATAAAGGGCCATTAGACATCGTGAAACTACATTACACAACATGTTGTCCTCTTTCACAAAATATGAAAAGTTGTGAAACATTTTATGAAACAATTTCATCCTATGAATTCATTACATGATGTGATTCCGCAATAAACAACATGTAAAATTTAAAATAAATTCCCTCATTGAAGATATATCTAAAGGTAGGAACTAGTCATGAATCATAGTTACATGTCGTGATCATAGTATAATTTTCAAAATTTTAATATTTAAAACATGATTTAGGTGAGATTCACATAGATTAAAAATTTGTAGAAAGAACTATAGATCAAAATGAAAAGACCTAAATACCCATTACATGTTTCGTAATATCCATATTATTTACATATAGGAAGCACGCCATGAATAGAAGTGTGTGAATTCCCTTTTGGAATTTTCTCTCATTTTTCTGTCTATCTCTCTCTCTTGATTTTCTTCCACCCATTCCCCATAAAAATATTGTTTCAAAACTTTTATGGTTGAGTTATCATTTACTCAAATAATATTTATTAATTTTATAAAAATTATTCTTTTTTACATCAACAACACCATGATATGTGTGTTCTTCATATCGATTGTCAATCTACAATGAATCCTTGTTGCATTTTTCTTTGTTCTTAATTCTTGTAAAATTTTTATTATTATTGTGATTGATTCATGTTTATCATTTATTATTCTATATTTTATGTTAGATAATTTATTAATTTCAATCATTGAATCTATTACAATTATTTAATATAAAATTATATTTGTTTGATAAAAATTTTTTCAATTATTTATCTATTTTTAATCAATTTTACGATGAGGTACAATATAGAATACAATAGGGATCAAGAATATGGGTGTATGAATCAATTTAATATTTGAATCTAGAGTTTTTAGTTTAAATATTATTAATCAAGTTAAATAAAAAATTTAAATCGATTATTTTAAGTGACCTTTACAATAGGAAGTTTGAATGAATTATCGTAGATGGATTGCTGTAGAATATGCTATGACCCAAAACCTATGATAATTTCTATTTTATAAGACTTCATTAATGCATCTAGGTTGCATCTATCTCCAATCCAAGGAATATGTGTCTCTTGGATAGATCTAATTGGCTTGAACATAGCCAAGTAGTGGCTTTTTATGGCATCACATGAAAAAACTATGGACTAAACAAAGGTGGAATTGATACCATCCTTTCTGCTGAACCCCTATATTAATACCACTCTATAATTAATCTACAATCATAATCCAATAATCCATTAGATTTAGTCATTTTACCAAGATCAATTCCCTAATGAGTACTCTTACTAAACAGGTTCTAACCATTATTATCTAATTAAAAATAAAATTTTTTTATGTGATCGACTCCTCACAACCACTATACTATTCTCTACAAGAATGTGTTGTTTGTGAAAAATAAATCTATTCTAACCATAGAATTTGCGAATTAATCAACACATGTGGAAATTCCATAATATTATGTAACCAATAAATTCACTCATCATATTTATATATTATTATTCTCTTTAATTTATTCCTCAAATTCATCTTTAACTATGTCTTACGTGTTTTTAGATACATTTTTTCAACAAATTCATCTTCATGATATGGTTAGTTACTATAATATTAAAATATAAATAAAAATTATACTATTAAATAAAATACTACTAACTAATCATATGTATTTGAAAATAAAATTAAAATATGTCATCTCAAATGAATCCTTCAATTCAAACTATGATTACCCATTAGTACAGATTTTCCATAAGAGCATCCACTTTCTAGTATCTAGATAATGATGTAATTTATAGGAGAACTACATAATCAAGACATTATTAAAATTTTAAAATATTAATATATATATTTACATGTCTCCTTCACATATACAAAATGTTTTTTCTAATATAATGTTATCCTAATATTACAAATATAGCAATTAGTCCTTACAAGTAAAAAAATCAAGATCTATTATCAACTAAGGAACCACATAACCAATATTCTTGATGTTATTCTAAAAATAAATTCTTCAAACACTAAATTGGATACAAAGATAGATTGAATTTTCATAATTTTTCATTATTTATATTTTGGAAACATTACATATAATTAATAATCTCACAATCCTAATAATTGATTGTTCAATGTAATTTTTGATCATCTTGATAATTGTATTATTTTTTCAACACTTGTGACCTTTTTTCATTAATTTATCCACCTTGAACAACCTTATGAACTTATTAGTGTTTATAATACTCTTGATAACCCGTGGAAAGGAATCATAATAAAGGGGTTATCAAAAATTCAAAATAAGAAAAGTAAATAATAATTAATCATGGGTTGGAATATTGGCACATGAAAAACCATGATCATGGAAGAAATATCTTATTAAGAATAATTTGGAACAATAAGAGTTATTTATAAATCGTGATAGAAGGGATTGAAATATCACATCAAAAAATATGTACGGTGATGATAGAGTGTGAAATCTTGATATAAAAAACACGATAAATATGATCATAATGTTTTAAAAATAGAAATGATGATGAAGGTGTAGCATCGGAAATCACAAATTAGTAGATAAGTAATTACCTCATGGTCCTCTAAACATATTGGGATTTCATGTAAAACATGTATACACTCATGGGCATCAACTTAATCCCCAGTACACTCTTGGGCTTGTCATACTACAAGGGTATTCTCATTATCATGGGATATATCACATTTACATGGATTTTCTTGGTCTATTATCCATGTATAATCTTGTGATTAGGATAATGACTCATGTACCCTCTTATTCAAGGAATACCAAATGTAAAACCTTTCTGATGTAATGATATATATGATATTATCCATTTTATTGGAGGATTATATAGGACCACACCAATCATAAAATATTCATTAATTCATATCTTTTCAACATAATTATAACAATTTATCTTATAATAATGAACACATGAAAAAATGTATTTAATATCATTTCAAAGTGGTGTCACCTAAAATGACTTCCTGAATTAGATTGGTAGAAATAAAAATTTAATTAAGAAAAATTCAATATTTCATAAAATAATTTAGAATGTGGTTCATAAATCATAACTAAAATTGATTTAAATATAGTTAATGGTTTATATAGATGATATATTATAGAATATATTTTATAAAATGATTTCAAAATGTATGTAGATGTTATGTTATGGGTCACATTGGATTTTAATTTTTTTAATGGTCATTTTTTTAGAAATGTATATGGTCAACATCAATATTGGTAAGTAGATATAAATAATTAATACATCAAAAGATATAATAGATAAAAATGAAGTGATTTTTAGGAAAAAATTTATTTTATAATGAATTTTAACTAACTGCCCCTTTAAAATAAAAAAGATGTTATAAAAAATAAATGTAATGTGGAAGGAAAAATATTTTAATTTGGATGGATGGAAAATAATAATATATTTAATTCATTTTTTTAAAACACACTCTGTTAAATATATTTTAAAACCTATATAATGAAAGTGGTAATAAGAAATTAGAATGTCAGTTGATTAAACATGTATTTGGATTTAATAATGATAGAGGAAACCATTTCTTAAATGATGAACATGGAAATTGATAAAAATCTATCCTTAAAGGTTATATAATTTTTTGATAAAAATGATGTAATTTTATGAGAATGAAATTCATAGAGATATATTATTTTATCAAAAAATCAAATCTAATATAAATAAAATAAGAAAAATATTATTAGGAAAAAAATATAAAAATTTATAAAAAATAAATTATTATTTCTCAGCTAATAGAATTTTTTCTCAACGACTGAAAATTAGATTTAACCATATACCTAATGTAAGTCATAGTTCATTTTGAATGAATCATTTATATATCTGTTTTTATGATAGGAATGTAAATACATAATAAATAATGATATGATATTCCATTATAAAGATAAGGATCTTAATTCTATTAAAATATGTGATATATGGTCAACATGAACAATCATAACTGAATTATTGAGAATTATGTTTCTTAAATAAATAAAATGTTTTAATCATTCAAATTGAAAATATTTAGAAGTTAGAAAATGATATTTTTTATTGAATCCAAGAGATTTAATGAAAAATTTATGACAAAATAAATTCTTGGCCAATAAAAATGGTAGAAAGGGAAAATATTTTTAAATATGAAATTTACCTCAATAGAAAAAAAATGATGATAAAAACCCATTACGGTATTTGTAATGTTTGGATCAAAAGAGAATTAGAGGGATACCATGAAAAGGACATTAAGATATCATGAATTCAAATTTATTAATTATAATTTGAATGAAATATGGTAGTGAATACATCATATAATTTAAAATAGTGAATAAATAATCACCCTTGTCTCAAGGCATTGAAAATAGAGGCAAATAGCCTTGACCATATGTCAATATTCACTCTGAGTTAGAACGTAACATCCTGAATAATTAAATAATGTTTATTAATTAAATTTCTCATATAATTTTCATCATTATTTCATTTTATAATTTTTTTATATCATATTCTATTTATTTGTCAAATCATTTTCCTTTGTGAGGGTTACATGAGGTGGTCGGGTCAATTTTTCCGAAACACCATTAGTATATTTAATGTTGTCAATTTTATTTTAAAATCGAATAATAATAGCCATAAAATTATTGGTACTTGTGTTTCCTTATTCCATTATTAGAAAATTTATAGTGTTGTATATTTTAATACAAAATTAATATAAATTATGAAAACATATTTGGTATATTCATTTTAGGTGATTGAGTTTATATTGACTATTAACTGTTGATGAAAATAATATAATTTATATTATTATCAATTCAAAATATTATTAATATAATAGATATCACTATAATATATTAATTTAATTTGTAATTTTATCTATGTAATGTGGTAATGAAAAAATTGAATACACAATTAAGGGACATAGTTACTCTACAAGTATGCATGATAATGTCATCCTTTTCCGAATTCCTTTTAAAGGAGAAACCAATATTAAATTTGTATAATACCATTTTATTATTTTACAAATATATATTATATCCTAAATTCATGTATTATAATGGATTTATGGGGGTACATAATTATTAATAACAAAAGGCTACAAATTAAGAAATTTACATATTGAGAATATCAGATACCCCTTAGAAATGTCATTATAAATAGTGTCCTTCATCTAAATATTTTAAACCAAAGGATTAATATTTATAGAGGGGATTATAAGAGAATAAAAATGGTTCAGTTTTTTATTAAATTATATATAATATCTGTGTCATGATTTTTCAAATTTGATATCATTTTTTAATTGAAGAAAAGTGTAATTTCGGTTGTACGCATAATATTTTTACAATGGTATGCCATTACTCTAGTTTAAAATGATAAAAATGTATGAAATAATGGATTGGGGGTCATATAATTTGGAAAATTACCAAACTGAAAAATTTCACACATGTTCTATGTACTGTTTTTATTTATTTTCTATTATATTTTTACCCATATTTATTTTTTTATAACTTATTATGTAGCTTTTCAGTAACTAGTTTAGGTTATACTAAAAATATAAAATAACTACTACAAAATTTTTTTGGCATGTTTATCCAAAATATATTTCCCATATAATATAAATAATTTTATAAATAATGGGAAATTAATTTTAAATTAAAAAATTTCATATATAGAAATAATATATTCTAAAAAAATTATTATTTTCACTATTATGTATTATTAATCTTGTAGAAAATTGATTACTATTCAAAATAATGAAAATATATTTACAAATAATTTCAAAATCTATATTAAAATATTTTTGAGAGGTTACTAGTTTATTATATTAGATAAATGTTATATGATGTTAAAAAAAATTATAAGAAAATAATAATTTCACCATCATTCTGGCAATAAATATTTAATCCATGGAATCAAATTTGTATGCCTAAAAATTGCATTGAAATTATTAAATTAAATTAACACTATGAATAAAATTATTAAATCCCTTTTTTAATAAATAAATCTTTTAGATACATATCTCATATAGGATGGTGAAAATATTTAATAATTTTGGGGAGAATAAACTCTCTAAATATGATGCTGATAAATTTTAGATATCCCCAAGAACACCTTTTTTGATATTTAGACAATATATATTACAATTTAAATGATAAATTTGTTTAATGGGTTTGTATCTAACACCGATATGTTCAATGATAATTTGTGGATGAAATAAAATTTGATCCCATTTTGGTATTAAAAATTTATGATGGAAAAATACACATCAAAATATAAAAGGCTGAATTCCATTTTCATTTTTTTTATAAAATTAGTATAAATGTTGGAAATTTATAGAATATATAATTAAATATGATTTTGGATTAAAAAGTTTGAATAGAAATGTGGTGAGAGATTAATTCAATATCAAAGTGGTGTATATGATTTTATAGACCTTTTTGATAAATTCTATAAGAGGAGATTGTGGAAAACCTGAGCTGGTTTGATGGATTTGTTGCCAATTGTCATTGGATGTATCATGGTGTTTTTTATTATATATATTGACGTTTTGGGATGAATTATATTAAGAATATATTTAACAATGTAGTTAAATGTAATATGGACGGAATAACTCTCTGTATAATGATAATAATTGATACAGAATCAAAAAGTATTTCCTTCGATGAAATGAAAATGGTCAAACATATTTGAACAGATTCGAATGTTATTGGGTTTTTAGAAGACAATAAATAAATATTTAAAAATTTTATAATTTTATTGTTATTGGTTTTTTGAGTATTTAGGGATTATTCTCTTTGAATTTCATGTTTTATATTTACATGGTTTTTTTTCAAAGTCTAAATCATAAGATAAATCCTCTATTCCATAAGTCTAATCATAACATCAGATAATTATTCTTTATTTTTAAAGGATCATTTTTATAAAGGCATAATGTTTCTATTGTATCATATAGTTCATTATAGAATATTTAATATGAATAAATATTTTAACACTAAACATTGAATAGTTCATTTTTTAACTATGCATGCTTCTTCATAATGTTGAACAATGTCCAAAAGGTTCATCATAAAAGTAAGAAATATTTATATTAGTCCCAAAAATGACCAATATTTTTTCATAATGTTAAAACCAAACTTTGTAGTGTTTGTTATATAGTTGAGTAAACTCTCCAAATTTGGTTCACATATGTCATTTGGTTGGTGGGGAACCTCATAATGTTGATGGATCTTCATAATATTTATTTCCTTTATGAAATTTATCTATATTTATAATGTTCCATTGATACATTATAAGTATTATTCTACATATATTTCTTATCATAGAATCATAAATAGTAGTATAAAAGTGTTTTTTAATAATAAAACATTATTAATAGATCAATAAATTGTATAAATAAAAAATATGAAGCATCCAATTCCATTTTTCTTTGATTAAAACATCTGTATTCAAGATATTATTAATATTTATGGTATTGGTTTTTTAAATTTATAAACAATGATAATTTTTTTCCATAATAAATACTTGAATCCATGATACAATAAAAATTAAAAAGATAATAAATTTTTTATTTTAGTAGGTTCATTTTATGAGCTTATTATTGGGTTAAAAGAAATATTTTTGTTTTATTCATGCATGAAAGATAATTTTATAAAGCCCAAAAGATAATGATATGGTGATTACTAGCCCTATTATATGATTTATAACATATTTATGTAAATTTTTTGTAGCTAACTAACTTTTAGATAAATTGGTTATTTTGATTATTATAGATGATCATCGTGATAATAAATAATGTGAAAATAAGGATTTATTTATTTTCCCAAATTATGATATGTTAATTATTACACATTGGGTAAGTAAACTAGTTTCATAGACAATTGTGGTGAAATTATTAAGATAAATCAAAAAATAATTTTTTAATGAGGAAATCCATATTCAAATTATGGAATCATATCTCGCATGGATTCTTGATATTTTATATTAAAATAAAATAAGATATGTTGATTGAGGGGAGGGTGGACCATTATTTTAATATATATATATATATAAATGAATGTTAATGGAAGATAAAGGAGTACGAGAAATATTTATAATATGGTTCTATATATAATTATGAAGAGGAATTTATAAATAAATTAAATCTTTCAATCATATTCGGTTATAGAATGTATTAAATGACCAAGAAAAAGATGATTCCCAATAATATGACTGGGAATTTTAGATGAGAAATAGGATATTTAATGTGTGAAATTATCATTAAATAGAGAAATATTCACAATTGACACTTTGATTCAATAAATACACACACAGAACTCTCAACTTATCATGATAGTCAAATATAGTGTGAATAATTTGTATACCATATTGGGAGAATCAAAAAACATTTACCAAAAACTGAAGATGAATAGAATAATTATTTCACTGATGATCATATAGAGACCCAGATTCCTATAATCTTCTTATGATCATTCTAGTTTATTGTGTAATGGCTAAGAGTAGGTAGTGCTCCTTTTCTGACTGTTGACTGATCCCAAAAACATTTTATGGATGTGCTCCATATCATGATGGGACCATAAACAAATCGGTGTCCACTGAATTAGTGTAGTGTTTTATTTTTTAACATATAAAATCATAATTGTGATACCATGGACATAGTCCTTGGTGGTGAACCATGTAAAAATTGTTTTTTCTATTTATAGTTTAATTTCACATTTATTTTTCTATTATTTAGTGGGGTGATATGAAAGATTAATCATGCGACATGTTGACTATAGTTCCAACTTGCACATGAACAAAATCATAAAATAAAATGAACAATAAGTAGAATTTAAATATGTTTAATTTTTATTACACCCTAATTCACCCCCATGGGTGTCACTGGTTTAATGAAATGATGACTTATATGTTTTCATTATCCTCAACACCATCAGTATGACATCCATGTTTGATGATTTTTTAGGACCGGAATAATGATGTAGATGCTCAATATACAAGAGGGGGTGGAATCGTATTGTTTAAAAACTATTTTATAACTTTTAATGTTGATATAAAACTTTCAATAGTTTAATAAAGATAAACAAGGTATATTCACAAGATATCTTGGTGCTACAGACATGCTAGATTCCAGAAATATGGTTCTAGAAATGATTCATAAGAATAGTTTACAAGGAGAAAGATTCTATATTAAAGCGTATAGAATATTACTAATTAGAGTGCACAATAATAAGAAATAATAAGATAGTTATGCATTCCGTAATAGTCAAAATGCAGTGGAAGGAAAACTTGAAACAATACAATCAACAAGTATAAAATCTGTTTACCTAAAGAGTATGGTATCCAGCCACCTTTGATACAGGTCCCTGGATTTATACTTTCAAGAATTTATGTCTTACCCAAACTAGGGAAATCCCTTTATAAGAATATCTGAGTCTGTCTTGGTATCCCCACAATCCCTCAAAATTTAAGGTAGTCAGAACCTATGTCTTCCTTATCAAGGAAGAACTCGAACATAAAGTTAGTCAGCACCTTTATCTGTCTATCTTCAGAAGCCCTCGAATGCATTTAGCAACATTCAGAGTTACATAAAGCAAGTTGAACTACATGTTCAGTACGCACAAAGCATGAGAGTATCTCTCTCTATAAATCACTTCAACATCATTTAATCTCTAGGTTTGTAGAATATTTTCACAGTTATAGTTGTGAGCTCGTTCAAATGAGCTACTATTTATCTCCATTTTTCCAATGGTCGGATCCCTCCTCCAAATGATATATTTTTCCTTGAATCTCAAAGGGACCTGTACATGTCTAACTCAAACAACAGTTAGTTAGTAACAGAATGCACAACATCATTTCATAACTATAACACGAGTAATTACAATATGGTTTCTCAACCAAATTGTTTTTTCTGATTCTAGGGAAAAATAAATGATCGGAGAATAGATTACATAGATATTCAGATTTAGTTTTCATAGGATTTTGGAATACAAAATATATAGATTTCTATGTGTATATTCTGAGGAATTCAGGACCTGAATTCTTAAGAATTTGGAATATTAATTCTATGGAATTTGCTGGCTAAATTATAAGGAATTATGAGACTGAATTCTAAGGAAATCAGAAATATAATTCTATGAAATTCTGAGTCCAAATTCTAAGGAATTCGAACCCGAATTCTAGAGAATTTGGTTACCAAATTCTCTAGAATTCAGATCTTGAATTAGAAGGAATTCAGAATCAAAATACCAAGGAATTGGGAACCTGTATTCTGAGGAATTCAAAGTCTTAATTCTGAGAAATTCAGAAACTCAATTCTAATGAATTTGGAACAAGAATTCTAAAGTATTCGGAACTTGAATTCTAAGGAATTCGGATCCCGAATTAAAAGTAATTTAGTTTCTGAATTTTAGTGACTTAAGAACCTGAATATCAGTGAATTTGGAACCTGAATTTCAGAAAAATTAGGAACCTTAATTTCATAGAATTCATAACATGAATTGTAGAGAATTCAGATTCTGAAATTCAGTGATTTTGTAACCTGAATTTCAAAGAATTATGAATCTGAATTTCAGATAATTCAAAATCTGACTTCAGTACCTGATAACAGAATTATTTATATCAAACTATTTATTGGATTCCGAGGATTTATAAATATATCCAAATTTTAAACTTACATTTAAAATGAGATAT
Source organism: Viscum album (assembly GCA_963277665.1). Lineage (NCBI taxonomy): Eukaryota > Viridiplantae > Streptophyta > Magnoliopsida > Santalales > Viscaceae > Viscum > Viscum album. Next base: position 1,948,396,049 of record OY728136.1, on the reverse strand, counting down.
ATTTAGTGAAACTAAATCATGAACAATGAAAACATTATTACAGAAAAATTTCCATGGGGATGGGATATTTTCATTATTAATAAAAAAATCAGGGAAATAAAATTTTCCCTGAGATAGAGTGCTTGTGATTTTCATTACATAAGTGAATGTAAAATTCATAAATAAACCTTATTGACTAAAAAATATCCCCTTTTATAGAAATCAATAACATCCATACTAAAAATAAGCTAACGACTATTAAATTTTATGGACATGAAAATAAAAACATATATCCCTTTATGTATAGATCATTATGAATATGAATAACCACACCTTAGGCTTTGAAATCCTTAAGGATCGTATTCTTGATTTCCTAAATGATATTTTACATTTTCTTGCATATAAAAATCTTCATGATAAAAACATTCCCTTAGATGAACTCCCTCGTACATAGGGAAATTAATTTTTTACTTAGTATTCTTTTTTGACATTATTTTCTCCCCCTTTGTGATATTCCAAAGGGAATAAAGGGAATGGAAACAAAAATATGGTACCTGAAATATTAGTACTAAACAACCAAAAATATTAAGTGCAACAAAAATATCATTCAGATTTGAAATAATTTGTACAACAGGTAAATAAAACAAAAGATCAGATTTGGAAAATATTATCCTTCTTTCTTTTTCGGAATTAGAATCTTCAAAATGGTTTTCAACTTATTTAGTTCTTTGTGATCCTCCTCAGCACATTTGAGATGCAGATCCTAATCTTCACTTTTTAATTCTAAGGATTATATCATTACATCATGAGCCTTATGAATATCTAACTATGACTTCAAGGAATCTTCTTGTTTAGCCTATTTTTCCTCAAGTTCGATTATAAGACCCCTTTCCCCTTTCCAACTCTGAGCAACTAAAAACAATTTCGCATTCAGATCATTCAATTATTTATTTCGAATATTTTATTCATGAGATTTAATTCCTTCAAAATTCTTAGTGAGATGTTTGAACGTAGTATCTTTATTTTCAAAAGAATCATTGAAATTATCATGAAAGTCATCTAGGATTTTCATATCTTCAACATGTTTCCTTGACCAACTAGTTGTCTTCTTGAATGATCTTTTATGGGCTACAAAATTAATGACTTTTTTTTAAATCAGCCTCACGTTTGAAACTCATATCCATCACTATGGATACTGAATCTATTTTCTGATTTAAGGAATACTGAAGTATTTGGCATATTGAATCTATGCATGGAAGTAATGGAATAGTTCCTACCAGCATCTTCAAATACTAAACAAAATAGTCAAGGAAAAGAGAAGATGATTTTGAATTTAAATTCTTTGTTGATGAGGTTTCATTTTCTACCACATCAGTTTTCCTTTTCTATAATGCAACAACATATTTCTTACATACCAAAGACTTTTTAAGAGTATCAACCATATCATTCTTTCTCGTATCAGTTCTTCAAATGGTTTATTCTTGTTTAGGTGATACATGTTCACTATGTGATAGCTAAACAATCTTATCGTCATCAACTTCTTCCTTCTCAGCTTCTACAGCATCACACTCTGACTGTATGAAAATAGGATTGCTACTTTCTCCATCATACTATTTTTTTACTTCTTCCTCGCCCTTCTCATCTTTTCATGGGGTAGCAAGTTTTAAAGAATCGACATCAGATGTTCGGATTGATAACTTCACATAAGGACACTTCTTCTAATGACAATCTTTTACTTTCATTACCATATCCTCATTATAAACACTCCATTATTCTTTTTCATCCACTTCTTATTCTTGCACTATTTCTTCTTCTTGATCTTTCTCGGGAGACACCAACTTCATTCCATAAGTCTCCAGGAATGATTCTATTAAAAAGTATTCTACTACCAGAATTTTCTCTGAAGCATTCTCCGCATCATTAAGAAGAGATTGTTCTATTTTATCCTTAGTCATATTCTTATATTGATTTTCCTATTTCTCTTACTTATAATGATCTTCAACAACCTTTATATTCAAGGAATTTTCCTCAGTTTGATCCAAAACCAAAACTAGGATCCCCTGCCATTTTGTTCATTTAATCCTCACTCCATTTTTCAACAACAACATTAGAATAAGATTATTTCTTCTTTGACTTTGGTGGTGCAGATTGAATTTCCTTGGAAACGAAAAATTTTCTATCTCTTGAATTTAGATAGATTTCCTCTTCCTTACACATTTCTTGAAGATTTAATCAACAAAATATTTCTTTGGTAATACGTCAACATCTTCAATTGGTAAATCATAGAACTCTCCGGATTCACCAAAAAATCCAATTTTCATTCTCCTTAGAGTTTCATCGCTTAGAAAAATTACCCTAAAATATTTTTCACATCGATTTGAAGGAAATTTTCATTGATTCTAAATAAGAAACAAAGATGTTAGATAGAATTTTTGGATACATGATAATTTGATACTTTAGATTTCCATTTATGATATTCTCAATCATCACCAAAATATACTTAACGAGATTCATCTTCTATAGTTTCACTATGAAATTCAAAACATATACATCACATTTGATGAGAGTATATTTAACTCTTTTCCTTGGAATGATAAATCCTTCAACCCAAAGTTCATGAATCCTAATATATGATGAAATATGAAGAATATCTGGAGTCTTGAATCTAAACAAACCAATGAACTATATGGACCTCACCTTATCAAAGCTTCCTTCAACATCCAGTAACATATGTGAATAAAATTCAGCTTCTCTTTCATAAGGATTTCAAATCAGACTAGCTTCCTTAGCATTAGAATAAGAGTACGTCTTACCGTAACTCTTGAAAAATATTTCTCTCTTCCTTCATGATTGAAAAAAGATATTAATTCATATAACTCTAAAATAATCAATGGAATCACCAGAAGCTCTACCTTTGGTTTAGATACAGTTATACTCTTCCAACTATTTAACTTGACGTTCATTGAAATGATTGAATCATACTATATAAATTAGTTTGTGTTTACCAACCATTCATGACAAATCTTACATTAATTTACTTCCCTTACAGTTGAAATTTCATTTTGAGGAGAGGCTTCGTTAGACATTCGAAACTAAGGAAGACCTGAGAAATTTGGAACGATCTTAAGTAGGTAGGGAAGAGCTTCGACATGAATGATCATGGGATTCAATGTGGTAAAACCATTGGGGGGCCTTTATATATGAAATTTAAGTGATGATTCATCTTCTCTAATTGATCCAATGGAAGAAATATTCTTGATAAGATATGATGGTTGGGATGATACTAGAAGAAGTATTTTGAATGATTCTGATATTTTGATGTTTTTTAGAAAAACATTCAGATATAAGGAAAACAGAATCCGAAAATTTGGAAAACTAAATGAAATTTACAACAAGTAAAAGATGATTACAAAAATTTAGTTAAGGAAACCTACCATTCGAATTTCTAGAATGATTATTCATAACAAGGAAAATTCTTCTTGAAAAACTTTAGATTCAAAAAATTTTGATTACAAAAATTTTAGATTCTGAAAAATTAACTTAAAAAAAATAGATTAAGAAAAATTTAGATTATGAAAAAAATTAGATTACGATAACTTTAATTGTGATAATTATAACTAATTTTTTTTGATTATTAGAGTTTTGATTAAAAAGAATTTTACTAAAAAAAATTTTACTAACAAGAAAATGTACTCCAACTATGAATGTGAGTTTGTTAATGTAAGGATAAAGGTTTCAAAAAGAAGTTAATTAGGATGATTACCTTATAGTTATCATTCCTAAATTAATTTTAATGCATTCAAATCAATCAGATTGTAGTGATTTTGTTAAAATATGAGGAATTTGATCTTGAGTTCTGAAAAATTAAAGATTGATATATCCTTTTTGTGTGTGATCACTATAAAATTGATGCATAATATCTATGTGTTTGGAAGGACAGTGATGTGAATAGTTATTACTTAGAGCAATATTAGTAGTATTATCCAACTTTATTTTTGTTTTGGTAAAACTTATTTCATAGTTTGTGAGTGTGTGTTGCATCCACAACAATTGAGCACAACAACATCCAGCTACTATATATTAATCATTAGCAGTGGAATGTTCAATTGAGTGTTTCGTTTTTCATGAACAAGAAAATAATGAATATCATAATAAATTACAGGTTCTGGATGTACATTTCTTATCCATTATACATCCACCAAATTCAGAATCCAAATTTTTTTTTTAAAATAAAATCATTTACAGAATTATAAATGTGTCCTAAATCCATGGTTCCCATTAAGTTGTGAAAAATCCTTTTAACAACCATTAAAGGATATTCCATAGGATTGGATTGATATTTTACACATAAGCATACTGAAAAAATTATCTCCGGACAACTAGCTGTCATGTAAATCAGACTTCCCATCATACCTCTAAATGATGGTTGATCTAATGATTTCCCAACATCATCAAGATCATGTGAAGTTAGTGTATCAATGGGAGTACTTATACTGTTATTGTTTTCATATACATACATTTTAGGAAGATATTTAATATAATTTTGTTGGTATATATAGATTCCTTCTGGATTTTGAGAAAGTTGAAATCCAAGGAAAAATTTTAACACACCCATCATTCCCATATTAAACTCTATTTTCATTAGATCCACAAAGAAATCGGTTAATGATTGATGAGATGAACCAAATATAATGTCATAAACATAAATTTGAACAATCAAATCATTTTTCTTATCTTTCATTATAAAAAGGGTTAGATCAACATTTTCTTTATCAAATTTTTTTTGCAGCAACAATCATGTAAGTCAATCATAATAGGCTCTAGGATCTTGTTTAAGTCCATACATTTCTTTGGTAAGATTGAAAACATGTTCAGGATGTTTTTTATCTTCAAAACCAGGTGGTTGTTTAACAACAACTTCTTCTTAACCATAACCATTTTGGAAATTAAATTTAACATCCATTTAAAAATGATTAAAATTGATGAATGTTTCAATGATAAGTAGAATACTAATAGATTCAAGTCTAGATACTATAGAATAGGTTTTTTCATAGTCTATTCCTTCATGTGGATTATAGCCTTCAGCAACTAATCTAGCATTCGTTCTTTTTAAGATTTCATTTTCATCACACTTAATTCTGAAGACCCATTTAACTTCAATAACAAAAGTCTCATTAGGTCTTTTAGCTAGGATCTAGTCTTTATTCCTTTTGAATTCATTTATCTCATCATTCATATATTTTATCCAATCATAATCACCTAATGCTTTATCAATTATTTTTTTTACTAATTAGGAATGAAATTATAGATTTTCTACTTTATGTCTTAAGGAACTTCTATTCCTTATAAGAATATTTACATAAACAACGATACTATCACTGGGATGATTTTTTAGAAACAAATGATTTGGGGTTTTTCAAAACTGTTCATCAACATATGGTAGGAAATCTTCTGGGGTAAATGATTAAGAAACTTTTTCTTGAACATTTTCCTTATCAGAATGATATTCTATCATGTGTTGATAATCAATTTTTTAAAACCCATCTTAAGATGTAGGTTGAGATGTTTAAAAATAAATGGATTGGATTCATCGAATTTAACATGTATTGTTTCTTCAACAAAACAAGTATTTTTATTGAAAACTATATAATCCTTTGAGGTTGTGGAGTATATTTAAAAACATACTTCATCAGATTTTGGTTCAAATTTATGTAAATTGTCTTTAGTATTCAGAATGAATACATTACAACCCAAAACCTTAAAGTATGAAAGACTAGGTTTTCTACCATTCCATAACTCATATATAGTTTTATTAAAAAAGGACTAATCAGTACACGATTTATAGTAAAACAAGTATTACTTAATTCTTCAGACCAAAAATGCTTGGCTATAAAATATTCACTCAACATTGCAATTGCTATCTATTGAAGAATCCTATTTTTTTCATTCAACAACCCATTTTTTGAGGTGTTCTTCATGATGAGAAGTTATGAGTAATTCCTTTTCTACTACAAAAATTTTTAAAATAATAATTATGAAATTCTCCCCCATGATCACCATGAATAATTTTCAATGGAAGGTTTTTCTAATTTTTAACTTGAGATCTAAAATTTGTTAAATTTGAACAAGCATCAAATTTATTTTCAAGAAAATAGACCCATTTAAATTGACTGTAATCATCAACTAAGACAAATATGTTATATTTTTGTCCAATGCTACTAGTTTATGTTGGACCAGAAACATCCATATGCACAGACTTTAATGCATTCGTAGTTTAGACATCAACAGATTATTTAAAACATGATTTATTTTAAATATCATATTGAATAGGATCAAAAACTTTTGAACAATCAATTCTAAGATCAAATCGATCTTTAACTATCTTTTTCATAGAGAGTTTTAATACGTTTCTATGTTTATAGTGTCCTAACCTTCAATTCCATGACCATGATTGATTTTTCATGCACTGAGACATGGTAGACCTTGACTCCTATGGTCTTCTATGTTTAGTGTGTATATATTCTCTTGCCTATTGGAAGAAAGGATAAACACTTCCTTGCAATTGTGTACTAAATAGTTTCCATTTTTAAAATTCACAAGGTAAAGCTCATCACATAATTAAATTATTCTAACAAGGTTGGGCTTAAGACTATTAACAAATAAAACTATTGATATTAATTTTTTTCCAAGAATATCAGTATTACATATACCAATAATTTCTCCCTGAGCATTATCTCTAAAAGTTACTTTTTCTCCCACCTTCTTGATAATATTTTGAAAGATGTTTTTGTTACCAGTCATGTGTTGAGAACGTCCACTATCCATATACCATATATTCTAGTTGGTATTATCATTATGTTCCAAAAAATAAGTGTATTAGACTTTCATAACCCAAACAATCTCGGATCTGGGAATTTCATAATGAAAAATTTTAGGAAACCACGTTTTTTTAGAAAAATAAGCATTATGAAAACCTAAATATGGGGTTTTGTTTAAGAATCATTTTTTTACCAATTCCCACCACACTAACACTTACTATGTAATGGAGCACTATGAGGAACTAAATATTTTTTACTATAAACAAGTTTGGAATTTGTATAACCAAATCCAGAATTATTCCTTATAGGTCGAATTTGGGAATACATTTTGTCAACGTTTTATTTTCCAAAGGTAACGTTTGAAAAAAACTTCCTCAAATAAAATATTTCCCACTCCAGTCTAATAACTATGTTTTTTTATAAAAAACATTACTTTTATCACTAGAGTATGTCTCTAAAACATTTTTCTTAGAAATAACATTTTCTAGATCATTAGAATGTTTATCCTTCTCAGTATTATCTTCCTAGAAATTTTTTAAAATAAAATCGAAATCAATGGAATTCTTATCTAGATCATTGTAAAGATATGATATTTCTTTAGTAATAGTAGTATTCCTAGAATTTTCCATGTCAATATTTTTCATAAAATTATAATTTTTATTCTCAAAAAGATTAGAAATCCTAGAAACTTCATCATATGTAGGTAACGTATTATGTTTATCAAAAGAGGATTCTTCATCTGAAGATCCATAATATTTACTATCACTATCATTAGCATTAAAGGATATATTTAGTCCTGGATCCATCAATGTGTACCTTGGACAATAAATAATGATTTTCAATAGGTAATTTGGCATGTAAACCAAGATACGTCTGAAAAAAATTATTCATTCTCTCTGTATTTTCAGAAGAGTCACCACAACTGGAACTCCTGGTGTCATTGTTTTTTTCAAAACATTCTTGTATTTTGAATTTTAAAACTTCATTCTATTCCTCTCATAATGCTTATCCTTTCTATATTTATTCTTACGAATAGAAAAATATAGCCTTATATGCCCAACACTTTAACATTCATATCAAGTGACTTCAAAATATTTCTTGTATTATCTTCTTTTCTTATTCTATATATATTGAATGGTCTTATATCCAAATATCTTTTTCATCCTTTAGGAAAGATTGGACAAATATTTTTCTATAGATTCACATCCACTCGTTTCAGATTGGATAATTGTCCTCTATGAATTGGATCTTGAAACTCTCTCAGGAGTCCAGGATTTCATATTATTTTATATTGTTGTAAAAGATACAATTCCATTTCCATTTTATTCTAAATCATATAATTTTCTCTCTTCATTCTAGTTTCATGTTAATGAAGTGATCCAAAAATCTCATCAAGAGAAATCTGGGTAACTTTGCTATTTTCATATATAGATGTTCTCTTAGATTCACATTCATTATGAATGATGACCATGATTTTGTTTACAAGAGCTTCATTATCTAATCCATTCCCACCAAAAGATTGTAAACTGTTTACAATTATAAGGATTCATTGTTGTACCTTACATATAGGTTATACATAAGGAATGTAGAAACTATGATACTCATCTTTGATCATAGCACATCTAGATTTTATGACTTTGGGTGTTCCAATGTGTGTCACATCAAGCTTCTTCCAAATACTATTTTTTGATTCATACTATTAAATTTGTATGTATATATTCCTAGTCAAGGAATAAATAAAATTATTTTGCACCTTATAGTTCAGTTGTTATTCCACCTTTTCTACATTAGTAAATCTTCTAAGTTCCCTATCATAAATCTTATAATGTTTAGTTAACATAATGTAGTTTTCTACAACCGTGATTATCACCGCGGTCTTCATATGTTCTCTCCAGTATTCATAGTCATTTCCATCAAGTATAGGTGTTCTCATAATATTAAGATTATCAGTCAAACCAAAATTCATTCCTGCCATCTAAAATAAAATATCATTCCACAAAATCATGTGAGTAATAATAGTTTGTAAATATGTTTAAAAATCATACTCATGGACAATATTATGAACAATGAAAATTTGAGAAAGGCAACTTATATGTGAATATAAGTATTTAAGATACCTCCTATGATACCAATTGAAAAATAAGATTAATGATGTATATTCTAAATATACAAGGGGGATTGTATCCTTTAAAAATTATTCTAGAACTTTTAATGATGATATAAAACTTTATATTGTTTAACAAGGTTAAACAAGCTAAATTCAAAAGACCTCTTGGTTCTATGTACTTGCTAAATTTCGGATATATGGTTCCAGAAATGAGAATTAAGAAAAGTTTACAAGGACAAAGATTCTAAATTAATGCAAATAGATTCTTAATAATCAGAGTACACAAGAATAAGAAATTATAAGATATTTATTCTTTCTATAATAATAAAAATCCAGTGAAAAACAAACTAGAATGAATACAAGTAACATGGATTGAATCATTTATCTCAAAGAGTAAGTTATCCTATAACCTTGGATAAAGGTACCTTGAATTATACTTTCAAGAATGTATGTCTTACCCACATCAGGGAAATACCTCAACAAAAATATCAGTGTCTGTCTTGCATTCTTAACAAGCCCTAGAACATCAAGGTAGTCAGCACCTCTCTATTCTGTATCAAGGAAGTCCTCAAACTCTAAGGTAGTTGGAACCTCTATATTCCATTCCATAGAAGCCCTCAAATGTACTTAGCATCATTCAAAGTTACACAAAGCATGTAAAACAATATTTTCAGTACGCACAAAGCATGAGAGTTTCTTTCTCCAGACACCACTTCAACATCATGTAATCTATATATTTTTAGAATAATGTCACAGTTAATTTAGTGAGATCATTCAAATGTGCTCCGATTTATAGTCATTATCCCATAAGTCGGCTCCCTCCTCCAATGGTCAAATTTTTTCTTAAATCTCAGAGGGACATGTACATGTGTCACTCAAACAACGTTTAGTTAGAAAAAGAATGTACCACATAATTTCATAACTGTTAAATGAGTATGTAAAATATGGTTGCTCATCAAAATCTATTTTTTAGAGTCTACGGAAAAATAAAAGTTCTGTGTCTAAATTAAATTATTATTCGGATTCAATTTTTCAAAGAATTTAGAATAATTTTTTTTGATACTTTTATCTGAATTCTATGGAATTCATAGTCTTAATTTTATTGAATTAGGAATCTGAATTATAATGAAACCGAAAACTGAATTATGAGGAATTAAGAGTATGAATTGTAAGGAAATTTGGAGTATTAATTTTAACGAATTAGGAACCAGAATTCAAAAAAATTCAGATTCTAAAGTATAAGGATTTTGGAAACATAATTATAATGATTTCAGAACCTAAATTCTATGGAATTCAGAGTCTAAATTCTAATGAATTTGGAACCTAAATTCAAATGAATAAAAAATGTGAATTCTAAAAAATTCAGAACCTAAATTCAATGGAATTCGAAACTGGAATTCTACAGAATTCGATGTCCGAATTTTAGCGAATTTGGAACATGAATATAAATGAAATAGAAATCTTAATTTTAGAGAATTCAGAATCTAAATTTCAATGTATTCGGAACCTAAATTTTAGAGAATTCAGATTTGGAATTTCAGATAATTCAGAACCTAAATTTTAGAGAATACAGAATCTGAATTTCAGAGAATTCTGAATCAGAATTTAGAACATCAAAGCTGAATACATTATATATATATATTAATAGGATTCCAAGGTTTTATAAATGAAACCAAATATTACAGTTTTACATAAAAGTATATTGATTTTTTGAAACTAAATCATGAAAAATGAAAACAATGATAGGGTATAATTTCCTTGGGGAAGGAATATTTTCCTTATTAAGAAAAAAATTCATGGAAATAAAATTTTCCTTGAGATAGTGTGTTTGTGATTTTTAAAAAAATAAATTAATGGAAACATCATAAGAAACCTTCTTGACTCAGAAATGTTATTATTTCCCATTAATGGAGAAACTATAATTTTAGTATTTACTCAAAAAATGATAAGAACATCATGGAAAAAAATATTTTTTAGACCTCAATAGTTATTAATTTTTTATTTTTATTAATGTGGTGGTACACATTTAAGATTAGATTTCATTTCATTGGGAGGACCTCTACAATATGAGGCATGGGGTGTATATCTCATGGTTAATGAAATTTTATCACTATGGGGAGGAAAATCATAGAATTTAATTATATTAACATAGAGAGAAATTATACATCATTGGATTTTGGGAAGACTACTATAGATTCAAATATATATTTCCAAATATGGGAGGCTTTTGTAGCAATTGAATTGTTGACTTCCATCATAGGAAAATCCTCTATATTAATATAAATCTATGAAAATAAGATTAACACTGTAAAAAATTACCTAGGGTGGAATCCCAATGCCATTAATGATTTCACTACATTAAGGACATACACATTGGTTGCTACACACACTAATCATTATGGGTTTAATGGATGAATTCTCTAGTGCACACCATAATGATGATTTTTTTCACTAAGATGATAGTTACATTGAATGTGATATTATCATGCTATGTCAATTTCTCATCATGATTTTCAATGTAGGAAGAACATGAAATTTATATTTGTATTTTATTGATGATTTAAATCAATGTATTCATATTATTTGTTTTTTATCATATGTGAAATACGTTGATGCTCTTTCGTACATAAATTAGGAGGGATCATGTGCTATACATTGATGAATCATATAACATTGAATGAGTGATATCATTTGCTGATCCTTGAAATTTTTTAGTGTTACTTGGTTCTTAAATAAATATAAAAGACATGAAAGGTAGATATTTCCACATTCAATGTAGAGGCTCTGATGTTTTTCTGGATTTATTTTCATTGGTTTCATGCCTGGTACTGACATTTCACGGATATGATTTCCATTGAAATATCAATTCCTGAAGACATACTCATGTTGTATCCATATTTGTAATTATTCAATTATAAGGATATTTATGAACCATAAATGATTCTATTCACTATATATGATACCATCTGTTATTGTATGTGATGAGTAGGTAAAATTACTAGTTCATGTTATAGTGTTAAAACATATATTATGGATGGTGAATTTTTTTATTTCATTATCAATTCATTACACGACACAATACATGTAATACTATGATTACCCTCATCTAGAATATGATTTTTTATTTGTTGTGGGATGTTATTTGAATATTCCATTTGTATTTTTCAAATTATATTGTTTAATATAACCAATAAATAATAATGAATTAATAAAAAATGAAAAATCGAAATACATGATAAATCGATATAATTAAAATGTATTAAATCTCATACCTATATCACCATCATAAAGATTTATGATAGTTTCATTATTTTAGTATTATTTTTATTATATAACACTATCTTTATATATGAATGAAGCATATATTTAACCCATAAGGATGATAGAAGAAACATTTATCAGATGGTAGGATGGTAGTCTAATCATATAACTAATGATCGTGTTACCTAGTTGTTGGATCCCTCAACTATTTAATTATTTTTTGAAAAATGATACCAATAATAATACCATTTTAAATTTTATGATTGGGATAAATTAAAACATTTTATTTGTTAGAACATTATTAAATGATATGTTGTCTATCATTCATAAATTTTTTAATTATTTTATGGTTTAATATTTTATAACTAGGAACCCTATAATTTATCACTACCATATAAAGTGACATCGTTTCTGGAGTTGTGATTGGAACCATTATAAATGATTATTATGTATCCTTGTAATAGAAATAGGAAAACATTTCAATTTATTAACACAAAATAAGAAACCATATACCATTTAATATTGTGTTATATGGACTAATGTTGTATCTTTTAAGGTTGTATATCTATGAACGATGAATTAGATTTTATGGTTGTGTTTCTCAGAATAGTTAATTAATTGTCATTTAAAATATATTATTATGTTAATGGAACCAAAAATGGTTATTTTTGGGATGTATGATTGATATTATCATCCTGATTGGATTATATTCCATTTTAGAATCATGTTTCTATTTTTATCATATCTGTTAGTAACTAGAAGTTTAAGGGTGGTTTTCTGCAGCAAATATGTCACCCAACAGTAAAAGACTGTGTAATAAACCTAATTAAAATCATAATTCTATATCTATATAAATTTTTGGGACCCAAAAATATAAAATTATTCTTTAAATTAATTTAGGGGAATATAGAAGACACACAATTAGTGTCTTATTCATGGATATGATTCACTGTTTACCTCAGAGTTTATATTGGAATCATAGATGTAATACATTCCAGTTTTAATCTATGTACCCCAATATTTAGTGAATAATACTAGGAATATTTTAATTATCAAAATAATTCATGATCAAAATAGGAATTTAATTTTGAAAAATAACCAATTTATATGAATATTAATTGAAAAAAGAAAACAATATGGAAATGTTTTTTTGCGTGTTTGATCATGGTGATAGAGCAAGACTATAATCTTTTTGCATACAATGGTGAAAAGGTTTAATTTAGTTGAGATAGGTAAATATGATGAGTGATTAATCCTAATATATTATTTAAGGATAATGAGGTTCCTTGTATAGGAGGAATGTAAACAATTTTCAAGAATCATAAAAAGGAGATTTTATAAAGAGGTTTAGCATCTATCTAAACTGATATAAAGAAATACTAAAAATGGGGAATATATTCTCAAATATTAAAAAATTTCTAAAAAAATTTTACATTAAATTGATTGATTGGGTCCATATGGTATTGTGGAGGTTTATGGATAAACATCTCTTAAGTTTTATATAGAGGAATTCCATCAAGATTGATTTAAAGGTTATCCTCTATTAATGTATTATTTGGAATAAACCATGAAAATCATATCCAATTTATGTTGCATATTGAATTTTTGAAAGATTAGGTTTAAAAATATATGGTAATTAGATCTAGAGTGTACCTATAAGAGATAAATTAAAAAGACTATCTCACAAATCATTAGTCACAAATGATGATATTTCTCAATGTTCGAGCCTCTAAAAATGTTATTTGTCCTGGAATGTATTAAAAGTGGCCTAAAAATATAAAAAGTACCATTATCTATGAATGGATAAGATTAAAACATCATAAAATATATTTTTCTAAATAAAGTCACATAATCTTTCAACAAACAACATGCATGACCAATAGGTTTAATGTGAGTCAAATTTCATCCCTCTTTCAAATCGTAAATGTTTTCGGGACATAGTTGAATAATTATCATGTAATATTTCTCAAGAATTGAGATTAATCTAAAATATTAAAAAAATAATATCCATGAATCCTATATTGAATAATTGTTTATCACGTCAATAAAAGATGATCGTTGTTTAATTATTACATGGTCAGGTAATTACTTATCACTATCCTATATTCAAATATGATTAAATAAATATAATCTCTTATTTTAATCCTAACACTATTATTATCATTAGGTATAAATAATCATTCATTTATAAATTTTATAAATTCATGTATAATTTCATGACAAATATCTATGTTGTTTTCTTGATATTGATGAATATGATTTATTAGAAGGGAAATGGAACATGTGTTATCACTCATTATTTGATCCTTTATAATAAATATTATAAATTAAACTAGTGTTCAAAAAATCAACAAAAATTGAACAAAAAAAACATCCTTCTTCTATATATTCTTCATTTAAAGTAAATATTGTTATCGAATATTGATTCTTCTAGAAACATAATACAATTGAATAAAAAATAAAGCACAATATAACTGACATAATTTTATTATCAATTGAAAATACTCATATTCAACATCATAATAATTTATTTTCCATTAAATTGACCACTACTTTTGATAGTGTGCACCATACACAACACTGAGTATAAATGAACAATAAAGGTTTATTATTCTAATGTGAATCATATAACATAGTCATTGGATTTTTGGGTATAAATATTAACAATGGAATTATGTATTAAATATAGAATTTATTTTATTAATTAATATTGTTATTTTAGAAAATAAAAATTTTACATTAAAAAAATTTGGTAAATGGAAATTTATAAGAATAAATCAATTTATTAAATAAGAATTAGTTCTTTTTGAAATTATGATTTGTCTGAATATTTTATGAAAAAATAAAATTAATTTCTTATATTTTTTGGAATTAGTTTTGAAAAAAATAAACATATTTTTTTAATTCATATCTTAGAATTTGTTTAGATAAATGTTTTTAGATTTTTATAGAATTGTTGATTTTTTTGTGAATATTGATGGATATAAATGATAAAAATAATAAATATTTTATAAAAGTATAATTATATTAGAATAACATGAACTTTTATGAAAATTTTTTTAACATAAATGTTTATTAAAATTAGTAATTGAATTTCCATAGAAATATTATGTTATAATTATAAATAAATGATTAACATTTTAGAAATATAAGTATTATATTTATGAAAATAAAATATGTTTTAGTTTTAATATCATAATTAAATATTTAAAATCTATATTTTAGATTTAGATTATTTTGAAAGACAAATATGTCACATTTTATACAATATATTCCAATTAATTCAATTAGAAGAATCATTATACATTATATTTTTTGTAAAATAATATTTATACATTACGAATTAATATTTTTAAAGGATTTACATTGGGTTTTAAAAATATATATTATAATTGATATCTACATTTTAAACATAGTTAATGTTATAATATTGAGTCTATATTTAAAATCATCATGTTTAATATTACTTTGTATTTTTAACTTAGTTTTCAGTCATACCTAGTAGTTAAAAAATATAATATATTAATCATGGTTTGAGTTAAAACATGTTTAACGGGGTTAAACTAATAAATAACGGTAAAATTTAAACATATACATGTACAAATATTATTCGTTAAAAAAATGTATACCATAAATTATGCAAAAATATATGTCTTGTAATCATGGTTCCATATTCACATGAATAAGTATTTATATTATATATATCATTTCAACAATTCTATGTGTGTCCCTCTCTTCACTTATAAATGGTTACATAATCCCATACATTATTCAAAATGTTTCATCACTATATATCATATAAACCCTACCCAAAAAATTAATAGAATCCTTCCCTTCATTCATAATCTAATTTTCTTCTCTAAATATCATTATAATAAGGCTTAATGTGTATCCAGAAGGAGGTCTCTCAAAGAAATGGTAATTGTATTTGCTAATTATTTAGATGAATATTTCTAATTTAGATTTTTCCTAATATAATTATTCCTCTATCATCAATATAATATTTTGTTTTTATAATTATGTAATAACTATTTCTCAAATAAATTTCAACAAATAGGAATTGAATGTATGGATTGTATGTTCAGGTGGACTACTATTTCTGTGTAGTGATATGAATCATTTCCCATCACAATATTCATTGTTAGTTATTATAATATATTTAATTTTTATATATGATATTGAAGCCGTAATTCATCTATTATATTTATAAAATCTTATCTACATTATTACTATTCCTTTATTTCAGTAATGATATAATTGTTTGTGTGTGAATGTGGAATACCATCTGCACAATTTGATGTTATTAAAATTGTATTTTTACATTATTGGAACAATAATAATTATATATTTGAGTGTTATACATTATATAATTTATATAAAAATTATTATATAAAATTGAATTACTATTTTACTTTCATTTTTTATATTCATTATAATTTGTTAATATCACTATTGCATACGAATGAAAAATCATCTTTCTGATGAGATGAAATTAATTTCTCATCATCACCAAAATTAAATATTCATAAAGATTAATATAACAATTAAATATTAAACATGTTACATGATTAATGTTCTAGAGATTATGTAATCATGATAAATACATATTGAGGAAAATACCAAACTTAAATATACATGATGAATGAAATAGTTAACAATCAAAAACATCATTTTTTAATGAATTATTAATAATTAGGTATTGAAATTTTATAATTGGATAATAGATGATATTATAATTATGTATATTTATTATATATAGAAATATAATAAATTTATTATAATTATAAAACAGTCAAAACCACTTATGAATAAATTCTGAAATGAGATTGATGATTATTTCACAAAATCATCATTATTCAGGATTATTTATGTTAATAAATATATTGGGAGAATTATGTGATTTTTAATTATTTAATCCCATAAATAATAAAAACCTATTGTAATTTTTTGAATATAATGGTTTTCCTTTCTTTCATATCTCTCTATGTACACACACGATTGAATACCTGATTGAAATTTAATTTTATTATTATTCAAACACTTTTGATGAAAATGTGAGAAACCATACATGACAACGACAACATAAAAAACCAAACCACTATAGTACAAACGTTTTAGTCCAAAAAAATTCAAGACTTCAAAGAAGAGTCCCCAACCAGGATCAAACATATTAATAACACATTCCAACTAATTAATGATTCTCAGCTTGTTGTCTCATGCATGAATACATGGACCTGCTACTGATGGAAAAGTCATAACCTATCAAACATAACGTTCCAAAAGAAAGGACCCGGGGGGAACCCCACTTCTACAATCTCCTTGTATGTGAACTATTGTAGTGATCCTCAATCATCAAACCATAGAGCCACAAGGAGATACCCACCACAAATAGAATATCTGTAAAATCGAAATAATGTGGTAGATGCTCAATAATAAAAGAGGGGGGGATGGTATACTTTAAAAACTCCATTGAATCATTTAATGTTGTTTATTAAAAATTCTTTTTATTCTTGAGGAAATATATTTTTATCAAATTCAAACAACATAAATTCTCAAAACCTCTTAGTTCTATAAACATGCTAGATTCCATATATATGGTTAGAGAAATGAAATTTAAGAAAATTATACAACGACAAATATTATTCTTTAAAGCATATACAATATTTATAATTAGATAATACAAGTACAGGAATGTATATGATAGCTATAATTTCCATATCAATCAAAACAAGTGGAGAACAAAAAAGAAACATTACATGTAACTAGTATAGAATCTTTCAACTCTAAGAGTATGATATCAAAAGACCATGGAAAAATGTTCCTTGATTTATAAATTCAATAAAGTATGTCTTATCGATATCAGGGTAAGCCCTCAATAAGAATATGGTAGTCTTTCTTGTTATCTCCTCAAGCCCTCAAACTTCATGGTAGTTGCCACCTATCTCTTTCTTATCAAGGAAGTCCTAGATCATTAAGGTAGTTGACACCTCTGTATTCCTATCCTCAGAATTCCACTATTAAACATAGAAAAAATTGGACTTGCATAAAGAAATCTGAACAAGATGTTTAGTATGAACAGGGCATGAGAGTACCTCTTTCTAGAAATCACTTCAACAGCATGTAATCAATAGACTTCATGATTAGTGATGACTTCGTTCAAACGAGCTCCTATTTCTATGGACTTCTCCAATGGTTGACTCCCTCCTCCAGCAGTCATATTTTTCCATGAATCTCGGAGGGACTTGTACAAGCGTCACTCAATCAACGGTTAGTTTAAAATTGAAATCACGACATCGTTTCATAACTATTAAAACGGTAAAAAAAATATGGTTACTCATCCAAATATATTTTCTAGAGTATAAGGAAAAATAATGTTTTAGACTAAGAAAATAAAAATTTGGATTCTATATTACATGGATGTTCATATTCTTTTTATCAAGGAATTTGATGTCAGAATTATATTGATTTAAGAGTCTAAAATATATGGAATTTAGAGTCAAAATTCTAAGTAATTTGGAGTCTGAATTTTTAGGATTTCGGAACCTGAATTCTGTGGAATTTAGATTTTGAATTATATGGAATTCAGAACCAAAATTTATAGGAATTCGGAGTCTGAATTATCAAGAATTAGGATCCTTATTTATAAGGAATTCATTGGATGAATTCTTAAAAAAATTAAGACACTGAATTTTGAAGAATTTCGAGTCTGAATTATAATGAATTCAGAACCAGAATTCGGAGGAATTTGGAATCTGAATTCTATGGAATTCGTAATCTAGATTTCTGTGAATTGATAGTGGGATTTTCAAAGGATTACGAATATGAATTTCAATGAATTCATAATCTGTATTCAAAAGAATTCAGAATTAGAATTTTTTAGAAATCAGAATCTGAATTTATAAGAATTCAGAATCATTATTTCAGAGAATTCAGAATCTGAATTCCGAAGAATTAAAATTATGAATTTTAGAGTATTCAAAATCTGAGTTCAAAATAATTTGGAATCTGAATTTATAACCTGAAAACTGAATACATTATATCTAGGTATTTATCACATTAAGAGGTTTTAGAAAAGAACCCGATTTTTTCACTAATATGTCAAAAGTGTTAGATTTAATAAAAAAAATCATGAACAACAAAAACAAATATAGGGATAAAATTTTATCGGGAAGGAAAACATTCCTTAATAAGATAAATCTTATGGGAAATGAAATTTTCATTGAGATAGGGTATTTGTGATTTTCAAAACTTAAATGAATTAAAAAGTCATAAGGAAAACTTATTGACTCAACAATATTCTGATTCCAAAATTTCACATCATCAGAATCAAAAAATCAAAACACCCCTTCACCATAGAGATTCATGAGTCACCAAAACAATATGAACTATGATGTGTTCCTCATGACTCCCAACACTACTACGATCACTAAATCAATCAGACAATGACCCAGGGATTGTGAGGTCAGGCCATCATCACCTATGTCTATTTTTCACAACACCACAGCAAGAGGACATCACTGATAACAGGATCTATGCTATAATGAAACAGACACACTACATTGGGCATGGATTCACATAGAACATGATCATAGACGCAGCCTTACAAGATTTTGAAGCAAGAAGACAACATGAAATGGGCAGAAACCATTGGGGGTGACCGAAGGGTTCCACACACCAAAAGAACCACCAAATCATCAGAATCAACAAAAACAGAATGAATCTTCATGATCATACATAAAATAATACCATAGTACCCTTGTAAGCCTGATCCAAGAGACCCTCTACCCTCTGTTCCACTCAAGGGCTAACAATGAGCTATAAAGGAGAAAGACCGGAATCCAATATAAATCTTTCACCCATTGACATTGATCCAATATCCATCACTGAAACTTCTCTTGTAATGACCCAAATATTCATTAATGGAAATAATTATTGATCTAATTAAATTTATCTTTATGTTTATATAAAGTGTCAACTTCATTGGTTTTAGTTATGAATTTTTACCATTGCTAATATTGTCATTGAACAGTGATCTCATGATTAGTATATATATAGGACTTTAACAAATCCAATTTACTAAAAAAAAAAGCAATGGCCTCCTCCAGTAGAATTGCTCCATACGAAGCCCATTTTTCAGAGCTCGGAAAAGAGGTGGCATCCTTGGGAATTGCTCATGACCAAGCCCAAGATGAGCTTCATCATGTAAAGCTCGAACGTGACTGTCTATTAGAAAAGTGGAATTTGATTGAAATTACCACTCGAGCAATGTTATCTGAGCCACCCCAAGAGTCTGTCACCATCGCACACCTTACCCTTAGGTCTTATGTGGCTGTTTTAAGGGGTTATGTAACAAATAGGTATTACTATGTTCATGTACATTGTGTTTGGTATATAATAATGAATATAATTTCTAGTCATTTTCGATACATTGTAAATAGTTTCTAAAGTACAGATAGTGTTTTTATTTATTATTTAATTAAGAATTATATTTTATTAAATTAATTGATTTTTGAATTAAATAATATTTCAATAAAATTTTTTTATTATTAATAAATTAATTTTTATTAAATGTAACTGATCTTATAATTTAATGAGTGCAATTATAATTTTTATTAAGGTTTGAATTCCATTTTTATCAAAACCCGTGAATTTTTTATAAATAACAGATTTAATTTTAAAATTGAAAATTAACATATTTATAAAATTATTTAAATAAAATAAATGTTATTTTTGGAATCAGGACGTCGAAATTATCCAATTGTGAGTTTTTCATAATTTTCTGAGACAGCAAATTTTTGGGTAAAAATTAAATACCGTTTAAATATATATTGTGTTTTATGACATCATAATGTCCCAATATTGATGTAATAATATACTATTATCTAATTTTTCGGCCAATATATGTTTTACCATTAAAATAATAAATAATTCCCTCACCCTTCCTTTATAATCCTACCCATGCTCCCACTTCATCCTCACTCAAAGCACTTGGAGTTCGTCCAACCTCTTCCTTACTCTCTGTAGAATCTTCCCAAGGTGACCCAAGCACCCAAGAACCCTCTCACAAGCCTCTCTCTAGCCTTTGGAATCACACTTCCAAGTAAGGGTTTTTTTCTTCCTTTCTCATTTTTGTCAATTTTCTTTAAGTTGTATTGCCCTATTAATTTCAATTTTGAATGTTGGGGTATGGTTTCGCACCTCCCCCATAAATCCCTATTATTGTTTGAATGATGGTATAACCCTTTCCATCTCATTAAATTCCTCCCATGTACACCCATTACTATGCCGAAATTCTGAAAATAACTTCTCTCTCTTCTTTTACATTCAAGAAATAATTTTGTATCATGAATATAAATTCCATTACAATTGTTGTGACATGAATATATACGACCTCATTACTGTACATTACATGTAAATATTATGAGGAACCCCTTTCTCTCTCATAAACCATTTTTATGAATTCTTATGTCATGCCGTTACGCTGCCCAAATCACACTGATTTTCTAAGCCAATGCCATTGTGTAGTGGATACCATGCCCATTTATCCATCAAGGGTATTCAACTTTATGCACATTAACTTATTGATTACAAAGTTTCTTGTATTAATTCCACATTCCTTCATCGTGGAATAAATGATTATGTTTTATGAATCCATGCTTTATGATCCATGTGGCACACTTATGCATGAAATGAAATGTTTAAGAAGGGTGTGCCCTTATAGCGCTCTAATGCATTGGGTATAGTATAGTATCATGATACGTCATGTGAAATGAGTGTTGAATCATGCTAATTCAAGTGCAATGAGGGTTTACTCGTGCTTTATGTTAAATGAATATTTACTCATGCTCTGTGTGCAATGAGCCTTGGCTCATGCTAATTCCATGTTAGGTGTTGTTGCCACATTTCCATGTTATGATTATCATTCGTTATCTTTCCATTATGTTCATGTTTTTATTATACTCTATTGATATTCCTATTGAATAAAATGTATTGTACTCCTCATGTTATTCCATGTGTACTCCCTTACTAGGTTTTATATCTCACCCTTTTCTTATGCATATCCTCTGGTTATCCTATGCAATGAAAAGTACGAAGGAATGTAGTGGTCATGTAAAGGAAGTTTTAAATAATGATGTGGTATTTAATGTTTTATGTTTTTATGTAATGATCCTAAGCCCCCAAGACACTAAAAATCTCAATATTATTTTTTGTATCAAGTGATGTTTTATGTAACAAATCATGTTTACGTTGTAATAAAAAGCAGGGTTGTCATAGTTGGTATCAGAGGATAGGTGTTTTTATTTTTGGGATTAGAAAACCCTAGTAAAGCCTTAGATACAAGACTAAGTAAAATAAAAGAATCCTTATGTTTTGGTAAGTAATGAGTAATTAGTTTATCAAACAAATACAACAATGTCAGGATACGAGGAGGTAGAGGCAGCTCTGGCACAGATGTATCCTAAGGGTAAATCCCGAAAACACCGCTTTGAGCTAGACTCGAATGGGAACTGGTGCATGAAAATGGGCCATGATGCACTCTTGGTTATGACACTCCATGGGGAAATGTTTTGATAAATTAAAAAGCTTAGTATAAACCCTTATTAAGGGAATTAAAAAAATTCCCCTATGAATATATGTTAGAAAGTAGATCATGAAAAGCCTAGATTGAAGCTTATAGACTCATGAGATGTGGAAATGAATGTTTATTTATAAGTCATCTACTTTTTTCATTGGATTACCCTTTATGTTTTACCCCTAACATTCCTTTTATTCTAGCCAATGGCCGCTAATAGGAGGACTCAGGCTAAGAACTTTTGTGAAGATCAATGTCATGACTGTACTAATGAAATGCCCAATCCAAAGGGTGCGGGAATCACCAACATTGTCATGCTTCACTCTCAGCTAACTCAAGTTTTGAATAGATACATAGGTCAAGAGGAATGTCCAAAACCCCCTAAAAAGGAACAAGACTCTATCGAGAGCTTCATGAGGCAAAGGCCTTCTACTTTTAGTGGATCATCTGATCCCACGATCGCTGAACAATGGATCAACTCCATTGAAAAGATCTTCTCTATCCTTTAATGTTCTGACCAAGAGAAGGCTCTCCTGGATGCTTATCCTGTGGAGGGTGATGCTGATCAATGGCGTACAATGATCAAATATATGGAGCCTGAGGAGGAGATTGAGGCATTGGAATGGAAGGATTTCCGGAATATTTTTTTCGATAAATATTTTTCGCGCACCCTCCGGCTTAAGATGGAAAGGGACTACCTTTCCCTCAAGAAAAAATATGAATAATCTGTTAGAGCATACAAGGAATAATTCACAAGGCTTGCACGATACGCTTCCAGCTTTTTCATTACCCCCGAATGCAAGGTTGACCGCTTCTTTGGTGTGATGAAGCGTAGCTTGCGGAAAACATTAGCAATCCGTGACTTCAACAGTTATGAGGAAACTGTCCAATGATCCCTCAAGGTCGAAATGGTGATCGTGGAATCCCTAGGGTATCAAGGGGACATGAAGTGTAAGGTGGACATCAATGCTGGTGGTCCTATGGATAAATCCAATAGTGCTAAGAATATTCTAGCACCCCACTTTCCAAAAGTGCAGTAATAAGCACCCTGGAAACTGTCATAAGGGGACGGGGAAATGCTTCTAGTGTGGAAGGGAAGGGAACCTAGATGTTTAATTTCAGAAAGAATGACCCGCAGCTGCAACAGAGGAGAGGAATGCCCCGTTCGAACCTCAACGCATTGTTCAGTGCTCAAATGCATATAATCGGGTCATTTTTCAAATCAGTGCCCTAATCCAAGGGTTTTTGGAGACAACCAACAACCTACAAGGAAGTAAAGAAGATATTTTTCCATCACTTCTGCCGAAGTGAACCCCGACAATGAAGTGGTGATAGGTATGCTATTTAGTCATCCAAGAATATCAAACAATCTTTTTGATTCAGGTTCTACTCATTCTTTTATATCTCTAAAGTTTAGTAGAACAATCCCAGCACCACCACAAATCATGGAAGTAAAGATGTTGTTGAGTATGGAAAATGGGTCAATCATTGCATCCCACATAATAAGTCCTCCCCTGTTATAATCTGTGGATTTAATTTCCGAGAAAACCTCTTCATACTCACTCTGGTAGAATTTGATGCAATTCTTGGCATGGATTGGCTTTTCTTATATAGAGCCAACATAAATTGTCAGGAGTGGGAAATCACACTCCATATGGAGAATCAACCCCCAATTCTTTACAAGTGTCAGGAGAAAGATGAATCTCCTTTAGCTCCATCATCTAAAGAATGGATATTACTACCCTATGAGCATGCGTATCTGGCTTAGATGATTGAGTCCAAAGAAGAAACCATCCTTGAAGAAATGCCTATTGTGATGGAATTTGCGGAAGTGTTTCCCGAGGAACTACATGTTCTTCCTCCTAGAAGAGATGTTGAGTTCTCAATTGAACATATACCTAGGGCACTACCAATATCCAAGAATTCGTATAGAATGGATTTTTTTGAGCTTGAATAGATAAAGAGACAAATATAATAGAATCTGAATAAAGGTTTTACACGCCCAAGTGCTTCACCATGGGGTGCACCAGTCAACTTCTTCAAGAAGAATGATGGGTCAATGCGGCTTTGCATCGATTATCGTAAACTTAACAAATTCACGATAATGAACATGTATCCTCTCCCAAGAATCGATGACTTGTTTGATCAGCTGTATGGTGAAAAATACTTCTCCAAGGTGTATTTGCGGTCGGGATATTATCAAGTAAGGGTGAATAAGGAAGATGTCCCCAAGACTGCTTTTTGCACAAAATACAGGCACTGCGAATTCATAGTAATGCCTTTTGGACTCACTAATGCTCTATAAATCTTCATGGACTTGATGAATAGAGTTTTTAGAGATTACCTTGACAAATTTGTGGTAGTCTTTATAGATGAAATTATAATATACTCCAAAACCAAGGAGGATCATAAGGAGCATTTAAGAACTGTACTAGAGACTTTGTGCTAGGAGAATCTCAATGCAAAGTACAACAAGTGTGAGTTCTGGTTGAAAGAGTTCTCATTCTAGGGACATATCATCACAAGCAATGGGATATCTGTGGACCCCACAAAAACTGATGCAATTGAGGGATGGATGAGGCCAACATCAGTAACAGATATTCGTAGCTTCTTGGGGTTAGCTGGATATTATCGGCGATTTGTGAGAAATTTCTCACGATTGTCCAACCCTCTTACCAAGCTAACTCGAAAGGGAGTAAAGTTTGCTTGGAGTGATAAATGTGAAGAAAGCATCATGGAGTTGAAAAAGAGGCTTATCACTGCACCAGTTCTCACTTTACCCACACGTGGGGATCTTTTATGGTATTTAGTGATGCTTCAAAGAAGGGCTTAGGATGTGTGCTGATGCATAATGATAAAGTGATATCCTATGCCTCATGGCAGTTGAAAATCCATGAGCGAAACAATCCAATGCATGATCTGGAGTTGGCGGCTGTGATATTTTCCCTGAAAATCTGGCGTCATTATCTCTATGGATTGAAATGTGAGATATATACTGACCAAAAGAGTCTTAAATATATATTCACATAGAAAGTGTTTAATATGCACCGGAGAAGATGGATAGAGCTCATCAAGGATTATGATTGTTCAATAAATTACCACCCTAGGAAAGAGAACAAGGTGGCAAATACCCTAATTAGAAAGGATCCAGTGATTCTATCAATGATGAGAATTTAGGAGGATCCAATCTTCATAGACTTTATGAATATGGACATGGGAATCATAGAGAATGGAACATCATCAATCCGTTCACAAATGATTGATCAACCTTCTCTTTTTTAAAGGTTAAAGGATTCTCAAAAGGATGATGTGGGAATTCAAGAAAAAGTGGGATCTATCGAAAAAGGGAAATCCACGGAGTTTAATGTTAATGATGAAGGAATATTTAGGTTTGGGAAAAGACTATGTGTTCTATCACGTCTAGAGCTGAAGAAGGAACTTTTTGATGATGCACATAGTTCAAATTTCTCTATTCACCCAGGGAGCACAATGATTTATCAAGATCTCTAAGGAAACTTTTTGTGGGATTCTATGAAAAAGGAGATCGCTGAATATACATCAAAGTGTCTGGTGTGACAACAAGTGAAGGAAGAGAGGCAAATGTCTATGAGTATGATGCAACCATTGCCCATACCAGAATGGAAATGGGAGAACATCACTATGGAATTTTTCACCAGACTTCCAAGGAAATCCAAAAGCAACAATGCATTCTGGGTTGTTGGGGGTCATCTTACAAAGACCGCACACTTCATTTCTATTCTGGAGGATTTCTATTTAGATCAACTGGCACATATATATATATCAGGGAAGTGGTAAGGTTTCATGGAGTACCACTATATATTGTGTCTGACCGAGAACCAATATTCTCCTCTAAGTTTTGGAAGAGTCTTCAACATGATCTGAATACTGAACTGAACTTCATTACGGCCTATCATCCTCAAACTGATGGCCAATCCAAGCGGACTATCCAAACACTTGAGAATATGTTGAGAGCATGCTCAACGGACATTAAAGGTGGATTGGACCAACATCTTTCTCTAGTTGAGTTCTCTTATAACAATAGTTTACACTCAAGCATCCAAATGTCACTATATGAAGCCCTGTATGGGAAAAAGTGGATAACATAGGCATGTTGGGATGAGGTCGTTGAACATAAGCTGCTTGGACCAGAAATGGTCTAAGAAATGGTGGAGAAGGTGAAAACCATTCAACAGCATATCAAGGAAGCCCAGAGTCGACAGAAGAGTTATGAAAATAATCGTCGATGAGATCTTGAGTTTAAAGTTTGAGACATGGTTTTTCTATGCATATCTCTATCGAATAAGGTCACGAGGTTTGGAAGGAAAGGGAAGTTACATCCAAGGTACATCAGCACCTTTGAGAATGGAGATCATGTCGGTGTTGTGGCATATCGACTAGCACTTCCACCTATCATGGCCAAAGTACATGATGTTTTTCACGTATCCGTCTTAAAGAAGTACATACTGGAACCTTCACATGTACTCTCTTCTGATGTTGTACAATTGGAAGGTGATCTTTCTTATGAAGAGCCACCACTGAAGATCATAGATCGTAGAGAAAAAGTTCTACGAAATAAGACAATGCCCCTCGTCAAGGTGTTGTGGAGAAACCACAAGATCGAAGAAGCGACTTTGGAATCAGATTAAACGATGAAGTTGAGTTACCCACATCTGTTTTAGTGTGGGAAAAGAAAAATTTCAAGGGAAAAAATTTTTAAGGGGGTAATATTGTAATGACCCTAAGTTTCATTAATGGAAATCCCTCTTGATCATATTAAATGTCTCTTTATGTTTATATAAAGTGTAAACTTCATTGGTTTTATGTTAAGAATTTTTACCGATTCTAATATATCCATTTAATAGTGATCACATGATTAGTATAAATATATGACTTTATAAAATCCAATTTACTCAAACAAAAGAAGTGATGGCCTCATCCAGTAGAATTCCTCCATACGAAGCACATTTTTCAGAGCTCGGAAAAGAGGAGGCATCCTTGGGCTTCGCTCCTGACCAAGCCCAAGCTGAGCTTCATCATGTCAAGAACGAACGTGACCATCTATGGGAAAAGTGGAATTTGATTGAAATTACCACTCGAACGATGTTATCTAAGCCACCCCAAGAGTCTTTCACCATCACACAACTTATCCTTAGGTCTTATACGAACGTTTTAAGGGGTTATGTAACAAATAAGTAGTACTATGTTCATGTACATTATTTTTTTATATAAAAATTAATATAATTTCTAGTCATTTTTGATACATTGTAATTATATTATAAAGTGCAAATAGTGTTTTTAGTTATTATTTAGTTAAAAATTATATTTTATAAAATTAAGGGATTTTTGAATTAAATAATATTTTAATAAAATATTATTATTATTAATAAATTAATTTTTATTAAATATAAATGATATTATAAATTTATGAATGCAATTATAATTTTTATTAATGTTTGATAGCCATTTTTTGTCAAAACCCGTGAATTTTCGATAAATAGTGGTTTTTATTTTAAACGTGAAAAATAACATATTTATAAAATTATTTATATAAAATAAATATTATTTCTTGAATCATAATGTCAAAATTATCCAATGGTGAATTTTTCATAATTTTCTGAGATAGTCAAATTTTTGGGTAAAAATTAAATACTGTTTAAATATATAATGTGTTTTATGACATCATAATGACCCAATAGTGATGTAATAAAAAGCTATGATCTTTATTTTCGGACAATGTATGTTTTAACATTTAAATATTGTGATTTTGGGTTTGTTTGAATTAATTTTCAAAGCATTAATGAACCCCTCAATACTTATTCAACACCTTGTCTTTTTAAATTAATTTCCATGGGAGTGTGACTCACCTCCACATAACAACCCTAATATTTTAAGAAGTTCGGATTTTGGCCATATAAAATATTTTTTTCGTCTTTCCTTTGGAAAAAACCATGGGAAAAAACCATGTGATGGTTTCTGGTTTGGATTAATTTAATGTAAGGTGACCAAAACCTAAATAATAATGAATTCTCTCACCTTTCCTATATAAACCCACCCAAGATCCCACTTCATCCCACTAAAATCCCTTGTAGATCATCCAAAATCTTCCCTACTCTATCTAGGACCATCCCTAGGTGCCCCAGGCTCCCAAGAAACCTCTCACAAGCCACTCTCCATCCTTTGGATGCACACTTCCATGTAAGGGTTTTTTATTCCTTTCTCTTTGTTGTCAATTTTCATTAAGTTGTATTGCCCTTCTAATTTCAAATATGAATGTTGGGGTATGGTTTCTATCCTCCCCCATAATTCCCTCTTATTTTTTGAATGATGGGAGTCCCCTTTCTCTCTCATTAAATTCCTCCCATGTACACCCATTACTATGCTGAAATTCCGAAAGGAACTTCTCTCTCTTCTTTTACATTCAAGCAATAATTTTGTATCATGAATATAAATTCCATTAAAATTATTGGGACATGTATATATATGACCTCATTACTATCCATTAAATTTAAATATTATTATTAACCCCTTTCTCTCTCATCAGCCATTTTTATGAATTCTTATGTCACGCCGTTACGCTACCGAAATCGCACCGATTTTCTAAGACAATGCCATTGTGTAGTGGATACGATGCCCATTTTTCCATCAAGGGTATTCACTTTTATGAAAATTTACTTCTTGATTATAATGTTTCATGTATGAATTCCACATTCCATTATCATGGAATAAATGATTTTGTTTTATGAATCCATGCTTTATGATCCATGTGGCAGACTTATGCATGAAATGAAATGTTTAAGAAGGGTGCGCCCTTATAGCATTTCAATGCATTGGGTAACGTATAGTATCATGATACATCATGTGAAATGAGTATTTCCTCATGATAATTCAAGTGAAATGATTGTTTACTAGTTCATTATGTGCAATGAGGATTTACTCATGCTCCATGTGCAATGAGCCTTGGCTCATGCTAATTCTATGTTAAGTGTTGTTTCCACATTTCCATGTTATGATTATCATTCTTTATCATGCCTTTATGTTCATGTTTTTCTTATGCTCTATTGATATACCTATTGACTAACATGTATTGTACTCCTCATTTTATTCCATGTTTACTCCCTTACTGGGCTTTATAGCTCACCCTTTTCTTATGCATGTCCTCAGGTTATCCCATGCAATGCTAAATACAGAGGAATGAAGTGGTCATGTAAGGGATGTTTTCGATAAAGAGGTTGTATTTCATGTTCTATGTTTTTATGTAATGATCCTAATCCACAAAGACACTAAAACTCTCAATATTATTTGTTGTATAAAGTGATTTTTCATGTAATAAATCATGTTTAAGTTGTAATAAAAAGCAGGATTGTCATATCTCCAGCTAATTAGATAAAAGGCCTTACACGCCGAATACTTTCCCCACTATGATATGTCAGGTTCACAAAGTATGTGCCTCCCCTTAGAAAATGAGGCCGAAATAATCCACATCGAACCACACCACCATCAAGGTAGTGAATGATGACGCTGATGTAACTAAGTTACATCAGAGGATGGGAGGGAGCATATCCAAAGGTGGAAACCCTAGCCCCATGAGAGAGAAGATATATAGCTACTCAGAGGACACATGTTTGAAAAAATATTCATAAGGACAATAACATTTTTTATATTAATGTGATAATATTTTTCATCCATGTCCATATTTTCATTCAAATTTTTTCTAAAACGATTATAATATTCTCAATCTATTTATTAAAGCAATTTTTACCCTTTATTAACACTATATACAATGTTTTCAAATAAATATTTCTTTCATTATCTCAATGAGGTACTTATTAAAAATGGTGTGAATAGAATCTTTTTTTAAACATTTATCATAGGAATGAATTTTTCTACAATCATTGATATTATTATCTTTGAAACTAATATTACTTCATACCATGGTTATTTTTAAGTAAAATAATTTTCCAATTTTTTTAGTGTTTCATATCTTGAATAATTTATTAGAAAATGATATTGGTATTTTCACAAAAAAATTTCTTGAT
The DNA here is from genome assembly GCA_963277665.1 of Viscum album. Classification (NCBI taxonomy): domain Eukaryota; kingdom Viridiplantae; phylum Streptophyta; class Magnoliopsida; order Santalales; family Viscaceae; genus Viscum; species Viscum album. The sequence continues at coordinate 1,948,365,254 of OY728136.1, read as the reverse complement.
GTTCATTGTAAAGTATTTACATCCATAAAAATATTATTTGATTAATCTTATGGTCTGTGGGGAATATAATCTAATGATACCATCCAATGTTTTCTCAATATGTACTATGATCACATTTTGTAATTTATTATTGTTGTAAAATATTGGCATTCAATAAGGAATATTTTAATTTAGTATGTTAATGTTTATTATTTATTATGTTTATAATTAGAATCTTTCATATGATGAATTAATTATACATTTTATATGATTATTGGGACCAATTACAAATCCTTGATACATTAGTAGGTCTCTTGAGATAAAATAACCTTGGTATTTATTATATTATGTGGCAATTATTTATGATTTCGTACCCCATGTTCTATATGATATGATTATGATGTCTTAAATAGTACAATATATCATTATGAAAGTAGCCATATTTTCTATGTGATTATTTATGTCGTTATGTCAAAGATGGATATATTTCCCTTTTATGATATTATGTATCTGAAATATTTTATTATTTTATATATCTTCTATATTATTCATGCTTCATTTATTCTACATTTTTTTCCATTTTATGTTTCCCCTTATTGATCAGGTTATCAATTCCTTCTATTTTGTTTTCCTTTCACCAGGATAACATGAATGGATATATTAATGTTATCAGGGGTTATACAATAAATTCTATATTTATAATTCATGTTTTCTAATGTAATGTGAAATTCATATATATATAACTATTCTATTAATAATACTAAACTATTTGATCCTTTAGGATGTGATATATTTTATCTTACGACAACATAGTAATATAAACACCATATCTAGGTTATTGGGGTGATGTTGTAATAGTTTGATTCACAAAAATTGTAATAGGACCCCTGTGAACTATAATATAAGAAATTTTATATTGGATACTAAATCCCTATAAAAATATCTTGTTATAAGTCTAGGTATATAAATACACTCAACGATTATAGTAGTGTATAGAGTTCATTGTTTTCTTCCAATGAAATCCATATCTGGATATAGGAATGTGAATCTGGTTATGTAATAGATTGATGAAGGGGAAAACACACAGAAAAAGACGAATTTTGTATAAACTCATTAATCCCATGGTACACAATGAGTGGACCAAATACTTCCCAACATGATAGACCGTCCTCGGTTTATTATTTTGTTGATATACATGCTCTTTATCGACCATTGTGAGTGAATAAAGATATTTTTTCATATAATATATTTATAATGCCCCAATGCTCATAATTATAAGATTTAATATCGAAAATATATAATGAATGTTAGATATTATACCTATCATGAAATTATATTCCATATTTCATAATATTATGAGATAATTTATTTTATTTCATTTTTCTAAATTTCACTTGATAGAATGGATGGTAAACATTTTAACACCAGTAATTGGTTTAGGGATTTACTTCATGATAAATTATACAAGACGATTTTCGGAGTTTAGGATATTATGATTATATTTTGATAGTTTACATAGGTAATAGATAATTACATTTCCTTGGTGAAAAAAAATTTCATCCTTGCCTGGTTCAATGGCATTATACTACTTAATTTGGTATACACCTCTATGTACTAGTAGAACTATTAATCAATTGATAATTTTAAAGAAGATCACATACCATGAGAGTATTTTTTTGGCATTGAAGGATAATAAAATGGAGAAGGTTTTTCAAATATTTATATTATTTAATAGATGATATTGGTCAATGGTGGTCACTAATTCAAAAAAAAATGTTAGAGGAGGAGATATTGACAATGCAATTGAATACATAAAAGGTAATATACTATAATAAATATTTTCATCATGGTCTATGAACTGATGTGAAAATGAAATTCCTTAATTTAAGAATGAATTTGGAATGTGTTGTTGGGTATGATGAAAATTATATAATATTACAACATAATTCTATGAATAATGTATGTATTTTAAAATTTAATATTAAGAAATTATTTGATTTATTTAATCCATGATTTTCAAGGTAACAAGTCCCTTGGAAATTTTCATCATGTCAAAATATGGTATCATGTTCCATAAAAAAATATAATGAATTATCCATGCGATATATTTTAAAGGTAAATTAATTGAATATGAAAATGACTATGAACCATGAGAAATATAACTAAATTTAATTAATAAAATTGAATGATAAAACTCTCCATGTGTGATAAAAATTTACAGAATCACCCTTTAAATTTATAGAGGGGAAAAATGTTTTCTTCATGTTTCTATAGAAATTCCATCAAAATAAATAATTCATTAGAAAAGACACCAATTTTTAGTTCTTCATTTGTTAAAGGATGGGGATCTATGAAAATTAATTCCCCATGTGTCATGGGAATTTAACATTTAATGGGTTATGTGAGAATGGAAACTATTATGAAATAACAATATCTAGTTTAGGAATTTCATTGTTTGTTATATAAATACACTAATTTGTAAACAGAAGCATTATTTGATTCCAAATATTCAAACTATTTTATAAATTAAATGGATATCAAATTATCCCCTAAAACTATGAGGAAGTAATTTTCTATCAAGACATATAGTATTAATATGTTTATAAAGTTAATGTGAATACATTTATTGGTTGTTATTATATTAAATAGTTATCCTATAATTTAAAACATGCTTTTCATAACTATGTTTAACATTTACATAACACTCATCTATAGGGTTTAATTAGTTCTCAGTATATTAAAATATATTAGAAGAATAATGAAATAATATATGATGAAATAGTATAATTATAATTTACTGGTAAATATATTATAGAATTTATATACGTGTTATTATTGATGTTTTGGGAATTGAGGTATTACTTATTCAGAATATGTTTTACCCATATTGGTAATTATTTTAAAATGTTATAATCAATTTTTAGAAGGAAGATATAACTTTTTTTACTTTATGGTTATTATGGTCTATTGAAGGATGATTTTTATGCTCCATGAATGAAACATTTCACTTAGTCAATCATCATTTGAAACAGAAGTGGAAATTAATTAAAATACTCAATCAAAGGAATGGAAAATATCATTAAACATTTAAAGTTATAATGTAACAATATTATTTTATAGTTCCTCAATATCATGAAATTGAATATAAATATATCAGATTATGTCTTGAAATTATCAATTAATTAGTATTGTACTCTTCTGGATAAACAATCGAAAGTGAAATTCTTATAGTGTTACACATTTTATTATTGATACTATAAGTTTCATAGTCATTACCAAGAAATTAAAATTCATAATAAAATCTAGAAAAATTTCATGGTCTACTCTTAATGAATTAAAATTGAGATTATCAAAATTAAGTATGTATTAGAGAATTAAAAACCAAAATATTTTAGTTTCTTTTAAAATGAAATATGTGTTTGATATAATGCACTACAAAAAATCCCGAGCTAAAACAATAAATAAAATAATATTATTTGAATTTGACTCTTATAACATAGGTGTTGGGATGATAGGGATGAATATGTCTAATACAATTATGAAATATATAATGAAATTATTTCCTTATTACAAATAATTTATTCAGTTAAATAAATTTTCATTCATTTAAATGTTGTTACAAGGAAAAATATAATAACAAATTCATTTAATTCAATATGAATTGATTCTTCATTAAAATGTTTTTAGGATTCTTATATTTTAATAATTAAAATTAAATTATGATATTTGTAGTATTTTTTTTCAAAAATATTTATTTTAAAATTTGTGGTTAAAATTTATCTTATAGTGAATATTTAAATTTTTTAAAAAATGGCATTTTATTTGAATAATGAAAGTACCAATTTTAGAAATATTGTAAACTTTATGAAAATAAAATTATATGAGAATAAAATAAAAGATTTTAAATCATATTTTATAGTGATAAAATAATTTTATGATATTATATAATTTATATAAAAATATAATAATGAATTTCATAATATATGCTTAATATTTTGGCCATTTATGTTATTTTTTTGAAAATAATATGTTTTTTAGTCCTTCTCACTTAATAACATATTACTATGATTAATTTATTTATTTTTTGAATGAAAAATAAGTCAATGTTTATATAATATAATCCAATTATTTATATTAGAATCAACATTATACATTAATTTATTGTAAATCATTTTTTACAAAAAATGTATTCATTTTATAAATAGTAATTATTTTGATTTGAACACTTTTATTAAAATTAATTTCACATATTATAGTAATTAACTTTTTATAATATATTTCATATTTTTAATTAACATAAATAATTTTTTTAACAAATCAAACTATTTTTTTTCCATAATAAATTGTAGAAGAATTAAAAATTTGATACAATGGTTAGGGTTCCAATGGGTTTAAAAGGGTTGTTAATCTAAGATATAAGATCAAAATACAATATAAAACTATCTAAATGATAATTTTTTTGATATATTTAAACCAAATATTTTCTAAAAAAAATAATTCTATTCCACTTGGTTCCACATTCACAATAAAGGTACATTAATTTATTTAAATATTGTTACTAATTCATTTTTTATATTACCCCTCACATCAAAAATGGATCTACCTATTGTCGCATATTCTAAAATACTAATCCATATTTCTCATTAAAACAACTAAAAAATATTCTTATATTTCTTCAATTAATTATTTTCTTATTGTTATTCTTCTATGACTATTCTATAAATGCTTATGTTTTATGTCAATGGATGTCTATCAAATAAGTGGTAATATACTCTACTGAATTATTCAATGTTTATTTCCCATTCGACATAGATTAATTTAATGTATCCATGATAAAATAATTACTATGAAATCATAAATGTATTCATATATTATTATAATTATGGGATATGCATTTTACACCTCATTTCCATTAGTTGGGAAATGATGGTATCACTTATGCGTACATGTGCACTATTAACTCAATATAGATATATGAATCGTTTTCTAAAATAATATATCACGGTTGACTATTATGATTTATTTAATGATTATATATTTTACTAATGACATATTTATTCTTTTTTAATTGTAATTTCTTATATACCATCTTATCTACTCATCCATTTGGGAATTATAAGGTAACTTGTGGGTACTTGTGGACTACCACATCCATGAAGAGATGTAATTTATTTTTTATTTATGACATTTAAGGACTGTAATATAGATATATAAAATTAATAAATAATATACTTATTAAATAATAATTATTATTTAAAATTTCCTTATTGTTTACCTTTATTTAGTTTCATCCATTCAAAAGTGGAAAAATCACTCATGCGTATGTATGCACTATCATCCCCATGAATTCATGTAATCAATTTTTCATAATTATCTTATATTAATTGTTATAAAAGTGAATATAATGAGTAAACATTATACATATGAAATGATTTATTTTTTATAGATGGTGGAACCCTTATCATGATACAAGTACATATACATCAGAACTAACTTTCATAAAAAACAAAACTATTAACATTCAAAAATGATGATGCAAAAAAAATAAATTATTAATAAATAGTAGTTCAAATGTAATTTTTAGATAACATATGATATTATAAGTACTTATATGTTTATTTTATAGAGTTATAATAAATTTAAATTTATTATATAGGAGGATAAAGTCATTTATGAGGTATCTTAAACTCGTGGTATGGTCTTATTGAAATATCACATACATATCTGATATTGATTATGTTTACGTTCCTATTGGGATAATTATAATTTTTTTATAAATGTTTTAAATATTAATAAATGGTTTATTAAATTCATTTATGAACATGTGTTTCCTTCCTGTTTTTTTAATATGAATCATCTTATCATTTTCCAAATGAGGTACAATTTACAACAACTGTGAATAAAATATTAGTTTTAAGGTTTATAGTATGAATTAGTTTTCTCGTCATCATGACTATTATTTCATTTTAATAATACTTTAAAAAATTATATAATTATTTTCAGTGATAATATTTTACTAATATTTTGGACATTTTGTATTAAAAATATTTTATTTTAAAACAAAAAGTGTTTTTCCTCTAAAAATAATCTAGTTATATATAAAAAATTATTTGCATATATTTCAAGAAACAAGGATAATTATTATTTATTATTAGGGATATAATATAATGATAAAATCCAATTTATTAAAATTGATAGATAACGAAAATATTATTATATTTCTGATTTGGTAATTTCGTCATATTTTATATGTTTGTTTTTAAATATAGATGTTTATATTGATTATCTATTCTATTTATTATTCACCCCAATCATATTCTTGATGTATTTGGATTAATGACTGATGTTTGGGGTGTTTTATAGCCCATCAATTCATTTGTAGGTCGCATTAAACAATCTATAATGGGTATTCAGTGTGTGTATCATATGTTATTTATGATATCTTGTAATGTGGTGTTAATAGTATTATTATTATTTCTTATAATAAGGCCTTAGTTGTATGATTATGATGGATAGATATATCCATTATATAATTATGAAACTATTTTTTTATCCATGTGATTATTTCTGTAATTTATTCATCTATAGATATATTCGTGTTTTAAGATACTAGTTGTAGAATATATTTGATTATTGTGTATATTTGGAATATTATACATGATTTATTTATTATCTGGTAGATTTGGTTCTATTAATACCTTTATTGAGCATTTGTGATAACTTTTTATTATGATTTGCTTTCCCCAATATACCAAGAAGTGATCTATGAGTGATTTCATCGATATAATTAAACAAATAATGATGTGATATTTTTTAATGTAATGTGATAACGATGTCTGTATCTATTATCCCAAAAATGTTAAATTATTCACTCTTTTAGGATAGAATCATCTATATATTCCTCCATTATAGTAAGATAACCACCGTCTCTAGGTTATTGGAGTCAGGGGGTTTTATCTACGATCTACATAAAAAAAATTTATGATGAAAATAATTTTATAATGATAGAAAAAGAAAAGATTTTATTTTAAATTTAAATTATAATAGATCCATTTAATTAATCATTAATTATATTCTTTATTATTTTATCTAAATCCTTCAAAAATACATATAGATATCACAATATTTGGTCATTTAGTAATTATGTATAGTATAAATATAAACATACCTTTGTAATGATATTGATCATAAAATTATATACATTATTTAATATCATATTCTTGTGAAATTTAAAAAATATATATAATACTTATTAGATAATAAAAACCAATTTTTTTTAGAAAATATATAAATTGTTTATATTTATTTAAAATTATTCCTTCTATTTTATAATAAATATGGAATCCAATAAAGGTTATTGGTGTGGTTTCATTGTTGCAAACACAATGTTATTTTGTTTTATAGAATATTATTCAAATACCAGTGGGGGAATATTTCTAATGTTACTATGAAAATATTGTAACAATAATATAGAATAAGAACTATTAATCTGAATTGGTATTTTGGACCACATTTTTTGACTTTGATCCAAATATCTTGTAGGTCATTAATGTAATCTGTTTTATATGGCATCAAGGACATGATGTAGACTCTATCCACTTTATTAGTGAAAAATCAAGAGGATGAATAAATCTATAACCAGAAAACATTAAGAGAAAACCGAACACAAAATTTATAGTGGGATACATTTGACATTAAATGATCTGATGTGGTCATACTCAGAAAACTACATGTTATTAGACATGTTAGGTGGGGTGGTAGGTGCAAAAATTAATAGGTGATGGGGGAACAACCAATATAGTCGTGTAAAATAAATATTTAAATCCATTTTTCCTTTGATCAATCGATTTACAAAATTTAGGTCACTATTTTTTTTCAACCATTGGGTCATGTAAGGGTACCCTCTCAACCAAATTAAAAAGATGTATATTCATGAAAAAATTATCAAATCCGAGATAGGATCTAATAAATAACGTTAGTTCACCAAATTAATACTTCTCTGATTTCTTCAAAATAAAATTACTATAACATTCATCAAGAAATTTTTTGTTGCATCCAAAAACATGTCATAAATATATATTTTAATGATTATAAATTATTCAAATTTTATTTTTGGGTGGAATTCAATTTTATATTCATGTATTAATTTTTTCCATAATAAATATGGATAATTAATCATACCAGGGTCATATAGTTTATTTCCATTAATTATGTATCATAGTGATATTAATAAAATAATTAATGAATTGATTATTTTTATAACATGTTTGTCAAAGAATATAATTTATTTTACATATTAATTTTGTATAAAATTTAATTAAGATAAACTATAATTGATAGTATAATTTATATAGGTTGATGCATAGTTATGGAGGAAAAAATATCTTCATAGACAATTCATTCTTCTAGATTTACACAATTAGAAACATGTAAATAACTTTTATTAATTATGCTTAATTTTTTATATTTATTTTATAAGTCCCATTTTGTTCCTATAATTATATAGCTTACACCTTCTAAAAAAATTACAATCCTTTTTGAATTTTAAATTATTACATTATACAGTATGAAAAATTCTAAAGCATTTTATTTCTACGGAATCATATTCCATTTTTGATTATGATTAAGGTAAAAATATATGATTTTCCCAATCATTATATAAATAGTATTTGGTCTATATTGGCTATTCAACGTCACCTATTACTTTTTTAATGTGGAATAAAATCAACAACAATTCATTAATTGGAACAATGGTAGGTTTACCCACAACTACTTGATTATTAGCTTATGAAATGTTTTGTTATAATGAACACAATATTGATATTTTTATTTAAATAACTTATTTAAAACAGATTTATTTTAATAACACAAAAATAATTACATTAGTAATCTTACCATTCATTAAATGATAAGAAAATGATCAAGTTAATGAAAATTTGGATAATATTTTTCATTAACAGAATATAGATTTTTAATAAAAATATATTAGAATATTCTATTAAATTGAAAAAATAAAATTTTATTCTTGAAATTTCATGATAAATCATTAAATGTTTTCATCATTATTAATAATTAATAATCAGAATTCCAAAAAATTAAGATTAATAAATTATTGTTTTCATCCATTCTGAAATATATAATGTATTTATATATAACTGGATAAAGAAAAATTTTCTTGTATATGGAATTGTAAATAGATTGAATATAATAAAATTAATCTATCAAATCTTACCAAATATATGAAACACTCAATTTATTGAAAAAAAATTATACATCTTTGAATAATTCATTTTTCTTTACTTTTGTGCTGAAAAATGATGTTTCATGTATTTTAAACCATTAAATGATTATGAAAAAGTATTCTCACTTTCAACTCTTTTGACACTCAAAATTATAACTATACGAATGTTTTTATCATTTTACGCTAGGCATTAAAAAATTTTAAATATCATGAGTGATTTAGATATATTTTATGGAAATAAAAACCTTATGTATCATATAATTTCATTAATTATGACATAACTAATTTTTTTCTATGGTAAATACAATTTCATTTGTCCAAAAACATATCTATGTATTAACTATTGAGTTATGAATGTTATCTCATCACTAATAGGTATATTGAATGTCATGTGTTGTTTTCTATAGTGAAAATGTTTATAAACATTAAAATATTAAATTTGAAATTATAAAATATTAATGAAATGTTTCTAGTTTAAAGGTTAATTCACGTGACAATTATTATAATGCTATAAAATTATATGCCAAAGAAAATACATATCCTCAATTTCATGTGGGCTATAAATATTTTTTTAACTTGAGTATTTTAGTAGTATGATTTAAATAATATCAACCATACTAAAAGAACTATATGTGAACATAAAAATATGTGATGGAACATTTAACATTCCTAAAATTCATATAATATACTTCAACCCATAGTTGACTAAAATTGTTTATTTTGTTCTTATGTATCAAAACAAGAAAATCGGTTGAAATTAAGAACTCATATAAAAATATATATATCCCCAATATCAATTATCAGAAATTATTTATTACCAAAAAAAATAATAGATAAACCATTAATTTTTTTTCTATTTTATAAATTTTAGATTATTTAGAGTAATGATTCAAAAATAAAACACAATATAGGGGTCTAATGTTTCATACTCTTCTAATTGAAACCATATACTGAAAAGTGGTTATTTTAAATTTTAGTCAGAAAAAATTCATGTATTATAAAATATTAAAAAATATAAAATTTGGAATATAAATCTGTATAATCTATCTACTTTTACAAATTGTAAGTTATTTATAATATTATAATATATATCATTAGAAAGGAATCCTATTCTATAAGAAGAATCTTATTTCCTAGTGACCACCCATTTCATTTATTATATAAGATGTCACACATTAAGATACATAATATATAAATTTTAAATTTTAAATTATATTATATAAATATTATTATCTAGATGTTACGTTATAATGTCTCCGCATTTTAATAATTTTCAATAAATTTTACATTATGGTAATAATATTAACTAACATCTTCATTCAGTTTCTTTTTTCATATGTGATTTTTACATCATTATACTCATTTTCAATATGTACAGAAATTAAATAATATACATGGTATTCAGAATTGATTTAATATTATAAATATTTACATTTTCATAAAAATAATCATCTATATAAGGTAAATTTCGTAGTTATATGTGTGGAAACTAGAGAGGCCTAGTGGGTGAATATGTGAAAAAATATATCCAATTTCTTTTCAATACTGTTAAATTCCCCCCATTATTCAATGAATTATTATAATTTTAGATAAAAATTTATATTATTATGATTACCCCGGACACAATTAAAACATTAAATGATGAATTAAAAAATAACTTCATCACAAATAATATTTACAAGGATGAAAAAAATATGTAAATCTAACCCATTCTATGGTAGTGTGAACGATATATCTGTGCGATGTGGGAGTTGGAATCATTAATGAGGTAGAAGTTTTTTTATCTTTTTGGGGTTTTGGGATCTTGAGGACTTTTTGGGGACATATACATATTATTGTCAGTATAATTGTATCACCAAACATATATCATGTACACATTAATTAAATCAGTTTTATCCTTTAATGTCATTATATAGGTTTCGAGGGAATGAAGGTTAAAAAAGATATTTTTATAGAATTCATACCATGTGCATGGTTGCCACAATTTTAGTATTAACTATCTGTAAATTGTGGGGTATGGAACTATGTTTTGATAATGGGGTTTAACATAGATTGAGCATAGTTAAAAAACTGTGCAGTTAAACATGGAAAATCATGTGGGTTCTATGTGTTTATACAAGGGGGTTATAAATCTTGACCAAACTATGAATATTTCCATAGGATACCACATGTTTTTTATTTTTAATAAGATTGCGGAAACACGTGGTTGGAACATGGATTATATAACAGTACAGTATAACTATATGGGGCACAATAAACATTTAAAAAGATAGTTTTTCATGACCTATCCCCCGGGGCCCATTCCATGACATACCCCATGACCGCCTCCCAACAGCCAGGGGTTGGTGACTAGCACCAAAGGCGTCAACCTACAAGTGGGAATAATTTTTCTAAATACCCCTACACACGCACACACCACAACCTTCCAAAGCCGGAAATGTAATCATGCATGTCACTAAAAATCGACTGAGTATTAGAATGAATGAATGTCAAAGGGGACTTAATAAAAATACTACGAAAGACTAACTACAAAAAATTAACGTATAAAAGAAAATATGGATATCTATCCACTAAAAACTCCACAAAATGTGTATTTATAGATTATCTTCTAAATGTTTTATAAGTACTCCATGCATTCCTAGCCTCACTAGGCACCACCAAATCTTAAGCCACTATGTCCTTCATCGTTGAATCAGACTTCTCCAATGAACACAACATGGTTGGGTGAAGACCGGGTAGGGGTGAGTAACAATATACATAGTAGGGACCCCAAAACACAATGGAATGACCTCAAAGAAATCCGCAAACAAAACAAAAATCATGATCACCAATCCTGATCATGAAGAAAGATAGTTCACATCAGTTATATTCTATAGTAGGGATGTAGAACCATTAGTCACATAGTAAAGCACTGTGGGATGCAAGTGAACTCCTCAATGGGTACAGTGGGCCTACCGGGTCACACAGAAGCGGCTTTCCACTAACCATGAGACTTTTTGGTACTCTTGCTTGATTAGTACTATGTGATTTCTAGGGCACATAATAGTTTCTCCACTTGTGGCCATGTAAGGCCACACAAAACATGATTCCCACTTATGGCCACAATATGGTTCTACTCCTTCTGTGTATTATGGGTCTGTCAAATCACATAGAAGTCACTATCCATCATGGTACTTTTGGGTCACACATAAGCTTCATCCCAATAGACAATAGTACCTGATCCACACAAGGTCTCTGGTCAGCAATCATTATGTCTTATCCTTCTTCAGGGTTTCCACAAGTATGATGCTTGATCTCAGGAGTACCGATCCCCAATCAATTTGTTTAATTTAAACCACCAATTAATAGTTCATTTATTATTATAAAATATATTTTTTGTCTCTAGGGTTCCAGAGAATCAAATGGCTCATCAATTAGATTTCTGGTTTTCAATATATTGATATTTCTTCAAAAATCGGTCGGTTGTGTATTTGTCTGGACTGACCTGGTTAGACTGACCCGACCCTTGGTACACTGACCCGACCTGGGTCCGCCAAACGGACCCAGACCCGACCCAAACATGTACTGGTATGTTGGGATGTGAGTCCAGCTAGGTGGGGTCGGTCCGGCCAATGTCGTGCCTGGTCCACCTTGTGAGGACACTTATAGTAGCTACATCTATTCCTTGAAACCCCCTATGTTTGTTGCGGGGTCATTTCTACACCACGGTCATGTGACCACAGCCTGGGTGAAACACATCCGGCCTAGATTCCCACATTCATTTGGAAATCGCTTGCCTCTAAGACCCACTGTTGTGGGCTGCTCTACTAACTCATCCCAGGGCTGTGTCTCTACCCCCAGTCACTAACCCAGCTACAATCTCCTTTAGGCACACCATCGTGGCACACCAAATCTAGTATGTGGCTACCACCATGGGTCACCTCGGGCATGATCTACCCCAGACTACAGGGTCAACACCGGTAGTCCATTTTTTTAAATGACTGCACCTCCAGAAATTATGGGGTATATCTTTCCCTTCGAAGGCAATGAATCTTCCTTTCCACCACATTAAAAATGATTGTCCATGATGAACGCATGAGGAGAGGGTCTTAGGGCCTTGTTCATGTTGGCTCATAGCCTCTATGTTAGAGTTAAAAACCATGTGATGGTTTGGGGTCAATTTTTACAAATGATAATTCAATCCCAAAAAAGTAAACCAAATAAACATCACCCTCTAGCATGAATGGATGAACAGAGGATTACCCTATTTGTGGGTTTATCCTCATTCGTCATTTACAATGTATATTGGGGAAAAAATCAACCAAAAAAACCCAGACCTCGAAGGATTTGGATTTTTATATGGCCCTCCCACAATTTTTCATGAAGTCAAAGGCATTAATTGCTTCCTTATTCCATTCATTGTGGTGAATCAATGTTGTTAACGATCTGTTGTCATTCGTAGTTCTTCATTAGAAAGAAAACTAACAGGTGGTTCATTAAAAAATAGTCCACCATTTAACCCTAAATTATTAGAATGTTTATTCAATAAAAAGGAAACATGTTGCAACATTTTTATTAAATTGTGACATTATGTAGTTAAGTTGATTAATTTATGAAACAACATTGGTGTTGTGCTGCACAAAAATATGCCATTAAAGAGCTTCCTTTAATTCACCTCTTCACCGCATCGTAGTTTCATCATCCGCCTCCCAAAGATGAGAAATAAAATAAAAAAACAATTTATGTTATATTATTATTTTCCAAAACGTCTGAAAAATAACATTTTTTTCTGTGCCTTGTGAGTCAATTTTAAGTCTTTTATATTTGAATACTAGCATTCTAAGCTCAACGGTGGCCTCATATTTTCGATCTAAGATCCTATTCAATAATTCAGAAACCCTACATGCACATTTACTTATGTAAACCTAAAAAAGGTTTAAAATTATATTCTGGGCACACCCGGACTCAGAATCATGTGTTGTCAAAGCGTGCGGTCTTGAAATAATTCCATACAATTTTAAAATATATATACAGAAACTACAGTGAATTACATTGTTTTTACACTTTTTTCCTTGGTCGTTTTTATTCTTAATCACCCCTAATATCATTTAGGATCGTCCTAATAATTATCACAGGATTTATAGGCTCTTCCCATGGGATTCATAGTAATTTCACTTCATTATTGAAGGATTTATCCATCTCTGATAGGGTTTTTAAGTGTTTTTTCCTTCATTTCATAGATCCTTGATAGATCTCCCCTTATCTAATATTGTTGGAACCTATGTACAAAGTGGATTTCAAATTTAATTGGTTTTATAAGTTTTTGATGTATTTAATAGGGATTTAGGATCATATAGACCTGATATACTCTTCCCTAGTAATAATCTTTGAAGTTTTTTAGTTCTATCCTCATTCTTGAGGTAGGTGTTTCTATACATAGGGATAAATCTATGAATTTTTTATAATTCATGTAAATTAATTTTTTTTATTCATTAAATTGAATTAATTTGTTTTTGGAATGGTTTTTTATAAATTAATCATATTTTATATTGGTTTTTTACTTATAAGTTATTTTTACACACTAAGTGATGTGTTAAAAGAATGAAATTTGTATTAGATTTAAAATGGGATTTCAATCAGTAAAGCAGATTGGCATGGATTGTAATTTTTTTTATAAACTCTAAGCCTAGTTTTTAAATGTATTTAGACAAACCTACGACATTGTGAAACATGGTAGTGTCAATAATGGACAATTCACCCATAGTTTGTGTAATTACACTTGAGGTTTTCTTCTAATTTACCCTTCATAAATCTACTATAGGTTGTACTGGTTGGATCCACCATTTTCCCGGAATGGGGATTTCATTTTGGTTCTAGTATTTATACCCATATATTAGAGCCTTAATGGGTTGTTTATCCAATAATGATTGGATTATCACTTCATGTACTGGTTAGGGGTATTTTTCTAACAATATATCACATGATGGATTAGTAATGGTTATTTTCTCAAATGCTTTCATGTGATGGATTGGCCATGGTTATTTGTTTAAATTTTTACCTTATAGTGTATTCATGGATTGTATTGGTTATTCTATAAATCATATAAAAATGTAATTTTCATATTTCCTATCTTCTAAATAAGAAATAATTTTATTAAAAATATTAAATGATTTACAAATGGTTTTGATTTATGAAAAATCAATGGAAATATGAATTTTTTTAATGCTGTAACTATTGAATTATTGATATTATACATTGTATAGATTCTATGGAGGAATACTACATGGATTTTTTCATGCACCATGATTTTTCAGTTGAGTGGTTGTAGTCATTTTTTTATTATATAGGTAATGATAATGGTATATTGTAGTATATAATCTTCACCTTTTTTCATATCCATAAAAGTGGGATAGTTTGTAGGTGATACTAGGTCCCAAAAAATCTGGATGTTCTTTTATTGGTATACATTCAGGATTATATAGTCAGTACTGAATTATTTGGATCATGGATGTCATTCATTCTTAAATTTTCTATTAGTATAATATTTCATGTTTTGTTATATATATTAATTGATTCCATTATCTTGTAGTACCTAATCCCCCATGGTGGGCCATCTATAGTGGCATATCTAGTAGACCCGAGTTTATTCATTACAATGATAGGAAACTTACAAAAAATCATTTTTTTAATGTTAAATCTATAAAATAGAGTACCTTCAAAAAAATATTTTTAAAATATATATCTAGAAACCACAAACAGAATTATTCCCATTACTTATAGTAATTTTGGATGGAACCTTGATTACCTCACATTAAATTTTTGTACCCACTTAAATAAAATAATATTTCAATGAAAAAGAATTAATAGAATCATTAACATTCAAAATGTTCATGATTCTATAAAATTTATAAGATGAGTCATTATGTATGAATGATTATAACGTAAGTGTTATAAAATTTTATAATATGATCACATAATTTAATGAATGTTATCATATAAGATAAATGGGGGAACATGAGATAAATTTAAAAATTGTGTAACATTGGTGTATTTAAATTGGATTGAAGGTATGATTATAAGGCCACTAACAGATCTATTTATAGCCTCCAAAATCATTGGGTTAATTCTATAATTCTTGGAGAACTTTGAGGAAAAAATAAAATCCATTTATGATATTTTAAATATAATTAATAAACATTGATCCTACTGTCCCAATACCACTAGATACATGGTAACCTCCAAAGGGTAGTTAGTGGAACACCTAGAACTCCTTTTACACTATCCTTCACCAAAATGGTATTTTGTTATCCAACACCAGATAGAAGGAAGACTCCTCAAACATACAATGGTTATGTCCAATATCACAAACTGGGTAGTGATCCTCTTCCTGATTCCAGTTATACATCCACATTGTCTTCCAGCATTCTTATGTGCCTCTAAAATATCCTGGAATATCACTTTATGAATTCAAAAAGAATTCCAAAACATATTCAAGGGTCTAATAGATTTTTTTATTGAATTTAATCAAAATTCTGACTTTATAAAACTTAATTGAAATTCATATACACTTTAAAGAGTTATTTGATAAATTAAAATAATGATGTTGAGGAATCAAAATAATATTCCACTTTTTATAATCATATATCACTTGACAAAAAATATAATATAACATGAATTTTATGATAATTTTAAAAAATATATTTTTAATTCATAGAGTAATACAAATTGATTTATCTAAAATAACATAAATTTAATTAAAAATCATCGGTTTTTTGAATGGGTTATAATCCTGACCCTGATTGAATTTTTCTTTGGGTGGTTGTGCTACTTTTTTAGTTGATTGGATGTCTATTCTAAGAGGTCATCTAGAATAATTTTATTTGTTTTTTTTTTGGAGGCTAGAAGAGAACCTCAGGTATTTGAAAGTGTTTCAATATCATTGGAGGCCCAAAGACCTAGTTTTCTGAAAATAGGTTTAGGTGCATGTTTTAGGGAAACAATGAGAGTTATGGTTAATGTTCATACAAATACCTATATAGAATTTCATAGAATTATCACATGATCTTCCCACTGTATTGATAACTGTGTGCGGTGGTCGTATGAATATGTAGCCTTTAGTAGGGGCTCACACCTGGTTATCGCATGATTTGGAAAACCGTGTAGTCGGTGATGAGTAATTTTTATTATTATTTTCTTTATTTTATTTTTCCTTATTTTTTCCCTTCATAACTCTTATTTATTTGATGGTCACACATTGAAAGGGAGATCCTCCCATTTACTCATCCAGTGGATTTTTATCTAGTCTCTTCATCTGACCACCATTGTTTTATCCATCAATAAAAATGGAATCACCTCAGTAATGATATTCCCATCCAGCCATCCATTCATCTTGGTATTTGTCTCCTTGACCAATGATTCCAACCAATCAAATTTTAGTGTTTAAGTTGGAAACACATATGTACATCCATCAACTTTAAATTTGACTTCAATATAGAGCACTACTATTCCTACATGTCAATAGTAGGTAAGGGATACCTTCTTTTGTGTGTTTGTGGACTTTTTTGTGGCACGACCAGTGCCACATTTTTTAATTTTGATCGAGACCCCGTTATATCTGTTGATTCATGCTATAATGATCATGAGACATATGGGATGGTATTTTTAATTCCCAATAATGATATTTCTTTATCATGGTTAGGTTATATGCCATTTTTTATTGTGGTATTTTGTATACGGCTTCCAAAATTGATTAAATATTTTTTCTCTTTAAAATGATTTTTTTAATTATATATGGATTGGTTAAATGAATTAGAGGAAGTCAAGTCCTCCATATTTATATTATTATGATTGTTTTAGTTATGAAATTGAATTTTATTAATTGAATTAAAATTTTAAAAAGTTATGTATAAAATTTTATATATGTTATTAATTTTCTTTCATGTGATGGAACCCAATGGTTCAGTATAGGAACATCCCAAGATGAGGTTGGGATGGCATATGCCTCAGGATTGAGTGATTTTTATCACTAGTTTGGTGTGGCCTAGAATTTCACGAGTAGTTTTGACCACATGATTGGGCATCGTGAACATCAGTTTGAGGTAGTGTGACTATTAGTTGGGGCATGGTTTGGGATACATGGATGGCATGGCCATTGAATTTTACCAGAAAGGAAATAGGTGCATTAGGTCCCAGAGATAATGTGCCTTAGGGTCTTACATGTAGATTTTCTCTCATCCGTGATGTTCCAAGAACCAATTGAGTCGTGTACACACATGTTGGATCTATGATGAGATGGTTTTGACCACTCGTGTGGGTAGAGACCCAAAATAGTTTCAAAAAAGTTATTTATTATTTTTGGGTTCTTAGCATAGAAATACACCTCGAGGGTTTGGAACCTTCAAGTGATAGTAATGAGTCTATCAGGTTGAGGGCTGAGGCTTGATCTGATTGAGCTCATGGGACTAGATACATATTTGAGGAAATGAATCATTGTTCCTTCAATGGTCGTTCCATGGGACGACATGAGATTTTGAGTAGGGGTATTTAGTACTAGGATACAATTGTTTGGGTGTGCCTTCAAGACATCATCACTTTGAGACACAAGGATTAATGTGGCACATGGATCCAGGCTATATGAATGAGGTGGAACATGATAGTTCAGTAGGACATTATGACTACATGGGTACCTTGGGCCATTGGCCAAGGAAACTATTTTATTTCAAAATTTTGTTTATGGTCATTATAGGTGACACTCTCTCATGGATGATGAACACCAGGGGAGATTGTGTTTATTATTGTATAATACTATTTACAATTCTTAGTGGTTCATGTCTGCTTAAACAAATATACTAGGTACAAATCATTGTGTGGTATCCTACTAAGATTAACCTCACTATCTGCATAGGACTTTCCAGATGCATGTTGATTTTATAAATTCATGTATAATTAATGGATCATCCTTAGGAGATGGATCACAATATGATTTGGCAATGATATTGGCATGGACCTTGAGGTCATGCCTAGCTAGAGTTTAACTTTTGTATGGGCTTAGTAGCAGAAAGATTATTTTTGTATGTATCTACAATGATTTTTAGGGGGAACCCATTGTATTTTATTTTATGACATGATATGAAATGCATGGTTTTATTTTTTATTTGTAGTAGATACAATTGATTTTCTAGAAATTTTTTCTATTTTATTTCCATTGCAGTTGATTCTATATTGTGTTGGCTATTTATTTCCATTAAATGTGATCATGCTTTGTAGTTCTGGTTCATGTTTGTTGAGTCATTTATATATGATTCATGTTATAATATTTTTCTCAAAAAAGTATATTATCTATTCATAGAGGGTATCACCTCCCCGATATACAGATTTTCAACCTCATTGCTAGTCAAAAGAATTTGGTATTCGGGGAGGTGCATCTAAGGATAGTTATATCCTACCAGTTTTCTATGTTTTAGTGGCTTTTTTTGAGGGATTATTTAATTAATCCACACAATTAACAAATAAAAAATATCATATACTAGATATTTTTATTTTATAAAATATACCAAAGTTTTATCTACATACATTTAAATTGGATATTTCTCCCCCAATACAGTTAAACTTGATATTGCTCATAATTACCATTACCATATTTCTCTAAATACTAATATTTATCACCCACTAGGATTTAAAAATAGAATAGATGTAAAAATGTTCACCTATAGAAATATTCAATGGACTAAACCACTGATTCAAATATTATTTCTATTAAATCTAAGCTATAACTAGATGTCAATGTATAACCTGAATCCTCACTGATATATCTAGAATAAGACATAGTCCCACCAAATAGGAATTTCCTACCTCTTCATAACAAAGAATTGATCTACATGGGAAACCATTCATATCCAATACATGATCCATTCTGATCATCCATTGAAAACTATTATTTTTTGAAAACTTAAAAAGTTCTAGATATCTATCTCATTATCCATCAAAATAAAAAATGTAGGCATACAACATTTCCTCCAAGATATGAATAATAAGCTTTGTCTGAACATCTTTCTATGGATGGTATGTTTTACTCACCCTGATAGGATACTATATCACATGTTGGAGTCTTACAAATCCCTGATGCAAACCTTGGATCTCTGTCTAAGAAAATTGCATAAGGAACCCTATGTAACATCATAGTCTTCTAAACATACATACTACGTAAATCATCATCATTGTTTGTGTCCTTAATCAAAATTATGGGACCAAATTTTTCAACCAATCAATCACCACCCAGATATAATTCATCATTTGGGGAGACCATTTTATTTCAAAAAAAATTCAATAGACCACTCATCCCATTTCCAAACTAAAACCATAAAATGCGAGAGCAATTCAGATGGTTTATGAGTCTATGTCATCAAATGTTGTCAAGTGTAATTACGAGACACATAATCTACAATGTCAAAATTCATACCTAGCCACAAAAATCACCGTATCATGTAATAATATTTCTTCATAGTACCGAGATCAATCGCCCATGAATATATATGATAGTTGAACAAAATATGAAATCCTCAAAGATGTTGGGATGACTAACATATCCCCCAAAAGGAGAATACCATCTAAAAATAGGGACCCACTAAAAATGGTCACCCACTATGTTGGGTATCATTAATTCCAATAATACCATAATATAAGGAACAAATCTAGGGTAGCCTCAAAAATTGATCCTAATTTGAACCATCACATACCCGAATGGTGTTCTAAATCACCAAAAGCTTGCAACTAGCACTCGGACATCAACAACAACTAGATGAAGAAATTTCCATGAATATGAAGTAGAAAATAGAAAATATATATATACATGATGTAAAGGAAAATAAAAAGAGATAATAAGATTAATATTTCATAAAAACAGAAAATAAAATATACAACTAAAATGATTATATACAGTATTTGGGAGACTAGTCCACTAGAAATAACAATAAAAACAAAATATAAACTCCATGTGATAGTATTGGAAACTCGCATAATTTGACCACCTGCTACCCAGTCCCAGCGAACTAAAACCTTGCATCCACATTATGCTTTTTTCTTTTCCCATCATCAAAATACATTCAAATGTTTTCTCATTTTCTAAGGGATTCATAGCGTGTGAGGTAAACATTATCAGTAAGATCCAACCATTGTGTTCCATAATAAGTCTATATACAAAAATATTAAATTGCTAAACATTAATTAAATATAAGGAGTTATAAAAGTAAAACATTTTTTATAAAAAATCATAGTAAAATTTTTTTCCTTTTTCAATAAATTTAAATATGTAGGTAAAACAATTTCAATTCATTTATATATATTATATTAGTCCAATATAATCAAATAATGGATCACATATCCTATTAAAAACATTGATGTAAAGGATTAAATAGTACAATCCAAATCATAGGTATTATAATTCCATGGATCACTATAAGTTATGCTAGCTAGGAAACTTAGTACCCTACATAGAAAAAATTGTGCCTCAAGTCTGAATATATAGGCATTGAATCTGGAGAGCTGAGGAACAACTCAAAAGAATGAACAACTTAACAATGTATAATAAGTACTTAGAAAATTTGGCCTATATAGTATATGAACACCCCATTAGTGAACCACCGACAATATAAATGGATTAGGAATATTAATATACTATCAACCTATGTACTCAAGGATTATCATGTGCTATATTTTCCAAACCATTTCATAAATCCATTTTACAATTATTTGAAAATACCTTTTATTTTACCAAAATATAGGGAAATCATATTTTATAAAAATCATATCTTCACAAAAACAAGTAAATAATGTCAATTCATTTATAAATATATTTATAAAACCATTTCATCCTACATAGACTTAATATATAGCCTTTTCCCACAATGTGATCCGCAAACTAGAACAGAACACATGTTCAAAAATAGAGTCTCTATGATTGATTCACATTATAGAATCACATCCCTCAAACAAATAAAATAGTAGAAAATTTAGATAATAAAAAATTGAAATGAACATGAACCAACCATAATACATCCAAAAAAATTATTAGACCCTAGTAGAAAATAAAATAGTAGATCTAGAAGGAAAAAAACCACAAGAACAACATATTCGAAACATAACACAATGATGCTTCAACAATAATAGGAAATGAAGAAACCGAAACATCACATATTTTTTGAGATATAAGAACATAAACCTGATGAACAATTACTGGAAAAGGTGATCCTTAAGAATTGGAGGTCCGTAAAATCACATGGGGGAGATCTTTTCTTGAGAAAGAGAAGATCATATAGATGACTGAATGAACAAACACCAATATATCACCCGAAAATCCAATTACATGATAATTAAATGGCCTATAAACGCTTCATACCCTAAAAATTTATGATTATAATTCCCACAAAAAATTTTTCACCTCATATTACAAATCTATATCCTAGACAATTCTCAATGTGAAAAATGTTCTTGGAATTTAATATTTTCTCACCTTGAACACAACTTGCTACATCTTCCTAGAATCTTATACAAGACATGTTAAGTATTATTTATGTTTAAATATTTAATGATGTGTTATCTTTCTATGGAAATAAATTTCTCAATAGAGAGAAAAATATATAGATTGTTCTCATAATCCCAAACCATCACCGATGTCCTCCAATCTCATGGATAAAACCTCAACGACTTTAACAAATTTATTCCTAGACTCCATTAATAATAACAAAATAATTTTCTATAGATTAGTTCATTTTACCCAACAAATTACCATCATCATCAAGAGTCCCAAGATACATCCAAATAAAGAGGTAAACATAATTAGAGAAGATAAATACATAAAATAAGGCATTAAGATGTTACAAACTCCACTATATAAAATATACATCCATAGAAATTAATGTGAATGAATGGTATCAGGAAATAGGTGAGGTTATTACTCCCTTATCATTGATTCTCACTCCCAAATATTGTAAGAATATTATTCGTGATACCATAACACATTTTCAAATTGAACTGAATTCTCATGAAAGACTTAAACCTAAGAGTTAAAGATCTCCACTAGATGCCCTATAATAGAAATTTCTAGATCTAACATGATCTCATACAAACTAAAAAACATGAGAAGAATCAAGATTTTATTTTCCGAGATATGATATGTGGAATACATCATAAACGTCCATTAAATAAACTAAAAATTCAATCTCATAAGAAGCATGACCAAGCCTCTCAATGACCCCAAATAGTATAACAAATCTCATATCCAACATTACCTTATTTCTAAACAGATGGTGACCCAACTGAGGAGAGGCATTCAAGAAAACACATTCACCTATGGAAAATAGTAAAATATGATGTATCCAATCATTATAGTATTTATTTCAACTTTATGTTATAAAAATACTTTGACACATATCATAGATCCATGTTGATGACTTCTGAAGGAGACTTGGTCTCACCAAATACGTCTCACCCTCCTCTTCCAAATGAGGATGTGATATACATAGTAGACCATATAAATCCTTGATGGGTTCTATTTTGATAAACAACATATTAATTTTTTCTTAATAATACTCAGCTAATCTGAGATGGTTATGATAAGATCCTCCAAAATCTAATACATTTCCATAGAGTATATCCTACAGGATTTGAATAGAAAACTCAATCTAACTGGCTATCTATGGATAGTAAATTGTGCTCAACTAGGACAAAGTCACTATTTCCTCTTAGAGACTCCTCCCAAACCAAGATGTAAAAATAGTATCCCATTCTTAAAAATGGTAGTAGGAACCCCATTTAATCTCATGATAGACCACATATATATCATTACCCTATCTTCAACATTGATAGTGTATCTGATTGGAATAATGTTATTTGACTTTTTTAACTAGTCAATCACCTCCATGATTGAATTCACCACATGGGGGAATTATGTTAATCCAAAAAGTAAATTCCTTGTAAGCATCATCCCCTTTATAATTTAGAACTGAACGAAGACAGAGAAATCCAAAAGGATTCATATTATAAGCCTTTATCTGTTAGCATTGTGACATTGGGAAACAAAATCTACAATTTCACACATTATATCTTGCCACAAAAATCATCATCTCTTGTCATAAAACATCATCACTGTTATTAAATGAATGACCCATTAAAAACTATTATAATTAAACAAAAATGTGGTCCTCAGTGATGTTTTTACAAAAACCCAATCCAAAAATGAACATTACCATAAAAAAAGAGTGACAAACCATAAATTTTCTCTCCACACTATAAGTTTTCTCAAATTCTGCTAATAAAAATCTGTGGTTAAAAATACATGAATACCCTCTCAAACTAGTAACTCACCTGAATAATCACATACCTGAAGCATGTTCCTAATACCAATCGGCTAGTGACTAGAAACCGAGGAGAAATAATAACCATAGGAAAATATTTCACCCAACCAATAGAAGACAATATGAAATATATATATACACACAAACACACAATGGTATGAAACCATGGATGAGTGAACAAGTGTAATATTTCATATAAAAAATGTACACGTGTTAAAAATTAAGAGAACATAAATAATAGGTAATAAAACATTCCAATAGTAATAAAAAAACCAAACATTTACTCTTTGTGATATCATATGAAAATCCCACCATATAAACACTAGTAACCTAGACTCTACTAATAGAATCATCACTTTCTCACTATGGATTTTTTCCTTTACAAGCATCAAAAGTCATACAAAGGTTTCTGCACATCCAAATTTGTGAAAATGGTGTGATATAAATAGGATTAGAAGGAACCTAGTAATGTGTTCCATAATAAGTCTCTATATAATAATATAAATCATCTCAGGTTCAATGAAAAACTAGGCTTGAATAATAGTTATATAGTTTTTATATCAAAATATTGGTAAAATTTTTTCCCTTTTTCGACAGTTACAAAAAAGTAGGTAAAACAGTTTCAAAGAACTTCATATATATCAATGTAGTCAAATCCAATAAAATCATGCATCACATATCATATCAAATTCATGGAAGTACAAGATCAAAGAGTACAAGAAGAACCAAAGATAATATCATTCCAAGGATCACTACTATTTAGGCTAGCTATGAAAATTGTACTAAAACATGGACAATTGTGTTAATCCTGTCTCTATATATATAAATTGAATATAGTTATAATAGGAACACCCCAGAAAGTTTAAATCAAAAACATTTCTACTAAGTCCCATGAATAATGGTCCAAGGGAGCAGAGGAACATGATAACATCCCACCCATCACCCTGGGATTAGGAAGAGGAACATACTTCACTACGATATATGAGACATCCCCTATACACCAATGGATTCCAATAAATTCAAGGGGTTTCATTAATATTTTTTGAATAATTTTACCTTTTGAACATAAAACAACAAAACCAATTAACCACAATTAGATAATCAATATATTATGCATGATAACATTGTAAAAAACCCTAAAGATTCCAAACAATGAAGAAACCGTACAAGAGTGCAATGTTGAAACCAATGACAATATCATAGTATGAAGAGTAATATAATCCAAAAAATACAATGACTCCAAAGACCTAAACTCCACAGCACCAAACACGCTCTAAGATTTAACTCCACCATACAAGCTCAAATTAAAAATATTTTTCAATAAATAAATGAGATAAATTTCCTTTACATGTTTCCCTGTATACAATATCTACAAATGAACAAAAATCCCAAGTAGAGGGTGAGTAATGAAACTCAGTATGTTTTTTCCAAAAGACATCCCTACTCACACTACTAAGAGGGAACACGTTATCATATTTATATAATCAATTTATAAAAAACTATTTAAAATATTTTATATCAAATCTGTATCTATTTTCTAAACCAATTTGTTTTCCATGGAATATGACCAAAAAATTCCTTTAAACAATTTATAAAATCTATTAACATACACATTGCATGATTCATCATATTCATAAATCTACATTGGATTTCCCAGGTATAGTTCCATTCACATGAGCAATCTCATGTCCATCCACTATGTCATCAAAAAGTGTCCAATATCATTATTCCCTAATGGATAATCCCCCTTATATATGGTCATCCTCTTGTAAACTAATGTTATACACCCCTATTCCATGGCCACATTGAACGCATGAACTCACACCAACCATGTTTTCCAAAACCCATACCAAGAAAATTCAGAAAGAAATATTTTATTCAAATGAATTTTAATAAACCTTTCCAAGAATCAAAACCAATATATAAATTTAAAACTAAAATTGTAAAATTATGAACCAAAATCATTTTCCTTAAAACCATCCAATTTCATGATTTTCAAAAAACCATTAGTAATTTGATTTTACATCAATTATATAATTAAATTAATGCAATTAAATCTATTTTATACCAATACCAATTGTTCTAATAAGAGGAATCGTTATTGAAACCACCTACCTTGAAAACGTAGGTGAAAATGAATAATTACACTTATACTTCAACAAACTAGGTAGAGACTCTTAAAATTTTTCTCAGATCATATTCATTATTAATCAAACAATCAAATCATACCATTGTTGTCACTAAATAGCATGAATATATCCCCAAAACATTGGATCCATGATTATATGAGAGGGAATAAGATGAAGCTAAGGAAAACCACCAAGAATGAGCACGATCCAAGTAACTAGCTTCCAATTCACCAAGAATCACTAAAGAATTACATCTACATCAATAGGGTGGTTCTTCAAATCCATTGGGAGGAGAGAAAGTTGTGTTAAGTTTTGTTAAGGTGGTAAAATTGTAATAGGAAATGATAAATTAGATGCACAATATTTAGATCATGTTCCTAATGGTTCATTTTCAGGGAAAACAACAACAAAAATCATGGGAAAAACATGTGTCAGACACTGCCTCCAAAAACCCCTTGTATGATTAGCTTACATGGTTAGTAAAATCATTTTTTCACCTAGAAAACCCCCATTATTCCAATTTTCACATTAACTCATAGGTGACCTCATGGTTTAGTTAAACCATACTCTTAACCATGCGCCTACCTCGAGCCTACAATATCAGTTGCATGATTTCCTAGAAGCTTTTGTGTGATATCATCTAACCGTGTTCAAAATTTATATGAAATAATTCATTATTCTTAATGATTACTCACATCAAAAAATAATCAATGATCATGATTTGAAGGGAGATTTCGAAATAATATGAGATGATAGAGATGTATTTGTCAGATCATTTTTATGAAAAACAAATGAAAAAATTATTATGTGGTGTATTATTCTAGTAGTATTGATGATGATACTAAAAGGAATTACAACAATATTAAAATAGAATTGTTTTTTATAATGTTTAATTTGTAAAAGTATAGGAAATATTTTTCAATATCTAAATTCATTGTTTCGAATAACTATTACTTCCATTAACCTTTCATCAATAGAATAATATTAATAAAACATCAATATAAGTATTCACATACTATAAGAATATTATTTATAGATTAAAGATATTTTGGTTGCTTCTAGTGTTTTAAATGATCACTTTTCTTGGTTTTCTAGTACTCAGTGTGTTGATTCTAGGGACATGAATTTTTTTAGATAATATTTACTAACAAATTTAGTTAATACATCTTATTAATATACATATTTTTCAAATTTCCTAGTAGTATGTGTCACTCCAAACTATTTATCACAAAATAAATGGTTAAAATTTATTTTTGATAATCGATTTTATATTTTCATTTGTCATTTTTTGTTTAGTAGTTGTGGTGATGCAATATTTAGGATATCTGTTAGAGAATATGATATTATTCAAACAATAGAGTGTTACCACACTTCAACTTTATGTGGAAATAATATATGAGAAATATAATACCAAAAATTCTTTTAAGTCGTATTTTATTCTATTCCCTTGATAAAATATTCTAGTAATTTAGTTATGTTCATTTAAAAGAGATTAGGATAATGGAATATTTGTAGAAATTAAGATCTTCCTTTAGAAAGGATCTTTAGAAATTATAATTTTCAATGATTGGGGATTGGATTTTTTGATATCATTGAATTATATTTGTATGAATTATTGTAACATTGTTTCTAGTGATTATTTATCTATTTAAGTAGAGGTAGTGAAAGTTTCAAAATTTCAAGACAATAATGCAAATAAAATAATCAAAATATCATTTTCACATGATTTGGGATTCCAAATGACATTATCAAATATAAAAGAATGATTTCCCAAATTTTAAATTCAAATATTTGATGTAGAAGTATCCGTAGTTCAAATGGAATGAATAAAAAATGAGGGGAGGGGGGGGGGGTTAAACCAATGCCCAATTTTTATAAGTTTCAATACTTTTCAAAACCTAACCCCTAAAAATATTAATAATTTTTTCCTCATAAATATTTATTAAACACTAATTCATGAAAATGTAGGAATGTAAGTAATGCACACAAGATTTAAATTGTTCGTCCATAGTGTCAGAACCTACATCATTACTATAGCAACTCCTATTGGTCTCTGGAAATTAAATATTATGATAATGTTAATATAAATTGTTTCACCTCCCATTGTACACCTTATATCACTCTATAGGAAAGATTATACTACTTCTCAACCATTTACAATTTAATCATATACAAAAATTGAGACATAGCAAAGAATAAAGGATTTGTTGATACTTCTCCACAATTTCTCAGTCTCAATTCTCAGTTTGATTTGGATGGATCTAATTTTCTCAATACAATAATGATGGATCTGATTTTCTAAATTCGATGAATTTGGATTCAATTTTATCAATACCATAATGCATGATCTGAATTTCTCAATATGATGAGCCTGGATCAGATTCTCTTAAAATATGGATTCAATATGATAAACTCATTCATTAATTTAAAAATATAAAACACTTTTAGAAATATCATTACAGTTATTATTAAATTATAAGGGATCTTATAAATTTAATTATCCATCATTCTGAATTTTTCAAGTATGTGAATTTATTTTTAAATGAAATAATGACCTGAGTAAGTATCTATATATAACATAAAAAGCTAACATGAGAATAATACAAAATTTCCATGATTCCTCAAATTTAAAAAACTATAAAAATCTCTCACATTTATAAATAAACATTGACTTCTTAAAAAACACTTATATTTCAACATGATTTACATAAAATTTAATTTCATGACTTTCCTCTAAAAATATTTATATATTTCTCATATAATTGAGATCATTTTTATCTCATTACGTTCTGTTTCTTTCTCAACTCTTTACGATGTTTTTTTTCAAATCATTAAAATATATTTATTTCTCTATACAATATGATATATTTATTTCATATCCCATTACAAGTGGCTTCTTTATCAGCTCATTTAGATGTAATTCCCCATACGATGGATTTTCTCATTATGAAGGAATTATCATTATGATGGATTTTCCCATTATGAATTAATTCACATAACTATATAATTCTAATTACTATGGAAATCCCATTATGATGAATAACCATTAAGACATAATTCACACTATGATTGAATTTACATTATGATGGAATTCATATTATGATGGAAATACCTGTATATTGGAATAATTCACTTTGGTTCTTTGAATTTCATCAAACCTATCAACCATTTATTCAAATGCTTTTATCATTAGAATTTTCGTGATTTTTGATAACTTTAGGATCACGAATTATCATCTGATATTGTTCAACAAATTATCATAACATTCTTACTCCTGACTATACATTATTATTTCAACCCCCTTTAACAACAATATTGATTATTCAATAAACAACTTATGTCTCAGAAAATTCATTCATTATAACTCTGCGTCTTCATTCATTCTATGAGTACTAAAAAGGAAAAATTCCCCCAAAAATATATTCATCAGATTATTTTGAATCCGAGGGGTTTTAATGTAATAATAATTAACCTGAATATTTTAAAGTGTCTAACCAGCCACATCACCTTTCTGACTTCTTCTATGTCTTATGCATCTTAATATGAAATCCTGGGTACAGAAAACATTGTCTAGAAAACAACTATATTACGATGCACTGCTTAAGATTCATGAATAACAAATACAATCTTCAATAGAATGGTTTGTTGTCAAAAAATAAAAAAAAATTGTTAGGAAATAATTTATCACAATGGATCTTCAATCTCCTCCATTGTATTTGTTGACAACACCTATTAACAGCTCTTTAAAATAGAAAATTTTCAAAACTGAAATTTTGAAAAAAAAACTCACATTTTTTCACTTTTATAAAAATCTAAACATTATCAAAAGATTGTGTATTGATAGCATACTAATGGATAAATTAATGTTTTTGATCGAATTCCATCCCTCGATGGGAATCACATTTTATGGATATTTAAAGAAAAACTCCCCATGCCTTTTAACATCTCCAATAACTTTTTTTTTCTCTCCCCCAGTCTATAATAACCATTTCTTTATATTCAGTTAAAAATATAAGTAAAAACATCATACAAAGAAAAAGGTTCTATATTCTCTCCCACATTTTCAATAGAGTCTAAATAATGGTGGGGGTTCATCATTACAATTTTTAGGAAGACATGGGGAAGCTCGAACCTGATGATATAGCCTCAACTACATATTTTTTTATCATTTCATTATTAACGAAATCAAAAATATGATACATTCATGAAATGTATTATAGAAAAACATTTATAGTAAATACTTTTTCTTTTATAAAGGTAATATTTTATCAATGTGTTTGGATCTTGAATGATGGACAATATTCTTGGAAAGATAAATTGCACTCTGATTATCAAAAACTATCTTTAATGGAATAGAAAATATTACTTTAAATTATTCTAATTGAATATTAATCTACAACATTTGAGTATTAGTTTCAGTATCATAATCATATTCAAATTTTGATGTGCTGAAATTTACCGAAAATTGATTCTTACTATTCAAATTCCCACAAAACACACAAAAAGAATAAGTTCCTCCAGACGCTGAATTTTTATCATTACAATCTCTATCTCAATCCATATGAGTATAACCATGAAACATCAGTTCACTATTACTTTTATATAACAACCCATGTTATGTTATTCCTTTGACATATCTCAAAATATTTTTGATACCCAGATATGTTATACCTTCAAATTACATTGATACTAGGCACACAAACTCACATCACAAAAAATATCTGGACTTGAGGTCATAAGGTAAAGAAGACTTATTATCATCTTCCGAATATTTTTCATATTCACACCTTTTATGGATTCATCTTTACTCAATATAGTGCTCAAAAAAATATGTGTTTAAACATATTTGGAGAAGTTTCAGCAAATCCTTTGACATATCTCAAAAATATTTTAGTATGTCTCAATGTAATTTGAAATTATAACATATCTAATTTTCTCAATACAATAATGATGGATCAAAATAAGTTCCTCCAGACGTTGAATTTTTATCATTACAATCTCTAGCCCAATCCGTATGAGTATAACCATGAAACATCAGTTCACTATTACTTTTATATAACAACCCATGTTATGTTATTCCTTTGACATATCTAAAAATATTTTTTCTACCCAGATATGTTATACTTTCAAATTACATTGATTCTAGGCACACAAACTCACATCACAAAAAGTATCTGTACTTGAGGTTATAAGGTAAAGAAGACTTATTATCATCTTCCGAATATTTTTCAGATTCACACTTTTTATGGATTCATCTTTACTCAACATAGGGCTCACAAAATTAGGTGTTTAAACATATTTGGAAATTTCCATCCCAATCATCACTATCAATTCCCTGACATATATTTCTTGAGATAAGAAAATTGTATTTTTTTTGATAAAAATTTAAAACAAGGATGAATATTAATTTTCCTGACATAGATATTTTAAAATTATTCTTTACTTCATAAAAAAATTACAAACAACATATCTATCCCTATAATAATTTATATCATCCACATAAAAATTTTAAATTAGATCTCTGCATTCACCATCATTCACATATATGTTTTTATTAACTTTACTTTTTGGAATGTTAAACATTCTCAAACTATTTTCATGTTTTGAATTCCAATCACATGGGATTTGTTTCGGCCTATACAAATACTTATTCATTTATAATCGTTTTTTCATCCTCATAATGTATAAAAAAATATAGTTATTTAATGTATTCTTCTAACTCGATCTCACCATTTGAATTATATGACCATACATCCATCTCATAAACATTATAATTCTAATGTATAACCACCGAAAGAAATGTTGTTATATTTTATTATCTTGAAACTATGAAAAATTATTCTTCAAAATCCACACCTTCCACCTATGAATATCCTTTAAAAAAATCCATTTTTTGGAAATTATTTTATGTTCATTTAATTTGTTTATGTAAACCCTCATGGATCAGATAACATTGTTATTTTATAGGTATAAAACATGTTCACATATTTATTTATTTTTAATCTAATCCAACTATTTATTCATTGAATCCACACAATCATTTTGTTGAAAATATTTTGAAGCTTATTCCTAGATAATTTTTGCGATATGTGAAGTCTGAATATGCAATATCAAAATTATTCTTGTTTGTAATATAGCCTCATAATTCCCAATAATTTGATCAGATTCAACAAGTATTTTTATTGTATAAAATTTCAATGTTTCTTTCCAATATTAAATTTTATCAACAAAATATAATTTGGAATACGGATAAGGATGCTATGAATTACTTTTACTATTTTTTGAATTATATAGTTTATCCACCTCAGCACTCTCAATAACATTTTGTAAGGTACTTTGATTTTAAATTAAATTCAAATAATATGATTCCACTAACTTTTGTAAACCTTTTTTCCAAAATTTGTAACTTCTTCTATTTGTTGAATAACCCATAAAATTTCCCTCCACATCATTCTCCTAAAAAATTCCAAAATCATTATTTTTGATTTTGAGAAAAAATTGGCCTACCAAAACATAGATGTTTTTAAATGGAAATTTATTTGTTATAACACATTTCATATGGATTCATGTTTGTTTTCTATATCAATAGTCATCTATTTTTTAAGTGTACAAAAGTACTAAAATTTTATCTCCAATAGAATTTTCAAATATTGTATTCTAGTAACAAATTTTTTCCAATTTCTTTAGAAATTATATTATTTCTTTATGATAATCCTTTTTATAGTAGAGTATATGGAGAACAATACAAATGTTTGATACCATGAATTCCAAAGAAAATTCCAAAAGTATTTTTTTTCGTAATTCATTACCATTATATGTTTTGAACTCTTAATAGAAACCCATATTTATTTATCTATATCTTTTATGTACAATTTGAACATTTAAATATCCTCTGACTTTTTATTCATAAAAATGACGTTTTTTAGTGAAATATACAATAAAAGTGGTAATATAAATATTAATTGGTCGATTCATGTCTCATCACACCACATAAATCAAAATGAATAAGATCAAGTGGAATGGTAGATTGAAACTCAACTCTTTTATGACTTTTGATAGTCATGTTCCCTTTTATACATGTTATACCGACATAATATTCATTTATTTTTAATTCATGAACGTTTCAAATGACCTAAACATTCTAATGTTTGTTTATACATTTTTTCCATGTTTCCCAAACCTTCAGTGCCATTTTTTTCATCTTGCACCCTCAAAAAATAGGAGTCACTTTATTCTTAAATTTGGAAGAGTTTTTAACATGGTCGTTGTCTTTTTTATAAATAAAATTCAACCTTCACACATTCTATTAAACAAAAATACATTATAAAAATATCTTTTCCGTTATCACAATGTTTACTTACACTATGTAATTTATGTCTTATCCAATAAACATATAAAACAAAATTAGATTACAAATTTTCATCATCAATCTCGGTCATTCTAATTCCCCCAATTTTTAAGGACCTATAATTACCAAAGGTAATTGATCCTCCATAATGAATCTAAATATGTATCATGATTTTTATATCACTTATCATATGTGGAGAACCTGTAATTTCAATTATCCATAGTTTTATCAATTTTCCTACTTTCAATGAAATCTCAACAACAAAAGCTCTTTCCTCGACATTCATATTGCTAGCTTCCTTTTCATTTATTTTATAAGATATTTGTTCCAAAAAGAGTATTAAAAAATATTCAGCAACATTAAGAGCCTTATTATATCTTAAAAAAATGTTTCAAATATTCAAAATGAATTTTTATTAAAAATTTTAATATCTTTAGAATTAAATTTTCCAACATTTTATATGTTTTGAAAGTTACCCATTCTACTTTCTCTATTTCCTATACTTTTCACAAACCATCATCCAGGTAAGGATATGTTATAAAAAAATTTAAAATCAATGTATCCATATATTCCAAAATTCCTACAGCAACTATCAAATTTTGATATTTGATTGAAATATGATGTTTTTCTATTGAAAATTTGATGAGTATCATAACTACTATCCGCTCTAGATTATCCAGATTGTGGACCATCATTTATTTTGAGTGAGTTTTCTATTTATTAGATATTATCGGTTTCCCACAACCATTCTCCACCTAATATTTCCCATTACAGTTTCTAAAACATAATATGATAAAAGAATCAGATGAAACATTATTTTTGATATGTTAATATTTCACTTATTTCTTATATAAGGACTTCTTAGAATATTTAGAACTATCAACATTTACATTCGAAGGTATGATTAAGTTTTCATTCATCCTTAACAAGGTACATTTAAACTCATGGATTTTGGATTGAAACATAATAATTGTTACTACATAGAAATTAACTTCTTACTAAGATATTAAATCATATTTCCTTGCTCATACATTCTATGGTTTTAAATTAATATATCCTCAATTTATTATTCCTGTTGTTTGATGGAATAATTTCATCCATCATCCAATAATTCACAATATTTAATCATAGCACTAATTTAATTCTTGAATTTTTTGTTTTTCTCAATACATGAAACAAGTTCTATTCTACGTTGATACTCCTTATAAGATTCTTCAACTCCTGCCTCACTATATATTAAATCTATTATTTCCTTATCATCTTCAATGATGTTTCAGAATTTTTCTATGCATTATTCTATATAATAATCGTTTTAATTTGATTATATTTCAATATTCTTTCTCTAAATAGTTATTTTGTATTCTGTAAACTCTTTATTGTATTTATTGGATGATTTTTATTATTTTTATTTTTCATTCCACTTCCTCTATGGAGGTTTTTCATCACAATCATCTTGATATTCCCCTTATTTTCTCTTGGGTTAATTCATCAAAAAGTGTATAATTTCATAACACTCAAAACATTTAAAAATAATTTTTACTCCATAATTTCCACTTCCCCTTTGATTTTTGACGGATATAAGAGACATGATTTTTTAATTCAACTAATCAACATATTAATCTTCTCACTCATGAGGATCAGAATCTTCCACATCTTAGATTTTCAACATTCATATATCCTAAAAACCCATTTAATCAATCATCTTAGTTTTAATTATTATATCATTCCTCATTTCATAAGCTATAATAAAGTTGGGTAATTCATCAAGATATAAATCGTCCTTTTCTTTTAATGTATAAATTTTAGAATCAAACCATTATAGAATGTTTGTCATATGTTTCTTTAAAATTTTAGAATCATGGAGGAAATCTCCAAATCTAATGATATGGTAATCAATTCAATTTACTCTAGTAATGTATTTTAGTGTTTTTTATTTATGTCTCATTCTAGTGTCTTCATACACACTACACCAGATTTATATATTTTCATTATTAAAATTTTTATTCCCTTTTAAAACACTTTACATCTTATCTAACATACTTTTTGATGTTTTGAGATATTTATCCTTCTGATAAAACTTTTCTAATATGGAAATTAGAATATAATTTCTATAATTTCCATCAACTTCTATATTTCTATTATCAGCAGTGGTCATTGGGGAATCATTTTGAATATGAGGAAACCCAACAGTAGCAGCATCAACAACTTCTATGCCTATGGATAAGAGATGATGAATCATCATATTTTTCAATACATAATATTTTATACATCAAATGTATTAATTCCTCTATTTTGATATAATTAAAAATATCCTGAAAAAGGACTCAAAAAAGAATCCTTTTCTCTAATACCAATTGAATTTCCAATGGGTCAAATAATATATGAGAAAGGGTAGGTGGTGAACATGTTCTTCACTATTTATAAGTTTCAATAAATTTCCAAACATAACCTCTATAACATGTTATGATTTATTTCTGTATCAAATTTTAATAAATACTCATTCTTGAAAAAATAGTAATAAAATTTACGCACACAATATTTCCAAGGATCGACCTCATTGTGAGAGCCAATATTCATTCCATTTCCACCTATGTCGGTCTATAAAAATTCATTATTATGAAGAAGTGAAAAAAACATGTGTAATCTCTTAATAAGAAACTTATATGTACTGATTGTAATGATTATACTAACCCCCATAAGTTTAAATTGTTTAATAATAAAAAATATATGTCAAACAAAAGAAAAATGATTTTTTTTTGAAAATCCAACAAATTTTCAGATTTTCAATCCTCGGTCTCATTTGGCCGAATAAAATTTTCTCGATAAAATAATGTCGGATCAAATTTTATCAATACGATGATTATCTATTCATTTATCTTAATACAAGGATGATGACTCTGATTTTCTTCATATGATGATCCTAGATCTGATTATCAAATTTGTTGTACTCAATATGATGAAATAATTTTTCAATAACCAAAATTCCAACTCTTCTAGAATGATAAACACAATTCTTCTTCAATTAGATGGGAAATTCCACTTTGAAATCATCAATGATCCACCTTTTTAACATATATTATTTTTTAAATTAATAAATGATCTCAAGAACATATTTATTGAAAACTTATTAAAAATTGATAAACATGATAGCTTTCCCAACATTCAAAAATTATAAAACATAAAAAATTTATCATGTTTAAACATAAACTTTATCTTCTTCAATCCTCCTTATATTTATCTGACATTTGCATAAAATTTAATTTCCATTATGAAATCATGATCACTTTATATAATTCTTAGGTCATTGTGATATAATTACTTCATAACTCATTATGATCAGTTTCTTTCTCAGCTCATTAAAATCTTTTATTTTTGCGTCTCATTGTGCTATGTTTCGTTTCTTAGTTCATTGTGATATTATTCTTCCCCAACTAATTACGATTTGTTAAATTCCCATATCATTATAATGGAATTCCGATTATGATGTATTTTACCATTATAATGGAATTACCTTTATGATGGATGTTCCCATTTTGATGGAATTCCCATTATAATGGAATTCTCATTGTGATGAAAATACCATTATAATGGAATTCCAATTATGTTGTAATTTCTATTATAATCGAATTCCCATTACTATAGAATTCCCCTTATTATGGAAATTCCATTGTATGGAATTTCACCTTAAAATGTAATTATCAACTTTTATTGTTTGATTTTATTCATATCTTGCAACAATTTACTCAAAAAATTTCATCATGAGTGTTTTCATGATTTGGTAAAATTTATGGTCTGTAAAGAATCATCATTTTATTTTAGAATGTACAAAAATTTTATTTCTCCTGACATCTCCATATTCATTCAAAACTCTTCAAAAAAAACATGAACTCTCCATCCACTAAAATGTATCATAGAAAATGTATTATTTCTAACTCAACAAATTCATTCATTATATGATTATGGAAATGAAAAACTTACAGAAAAAAATAAATTTTAACTATAAAAATGCTGAATATGATGAATTTTAGTGTCATGTTGATGAACATGAATTTAATAAAGTGTTTGATAATAAAAAAAATCTTCATGACTTCTTATATGTATGGTTAAACTCAATATAAAAACCTAATTCTAGAAACATATTCTCAAAAAACAACCTCCTTATTATAGACTGGGTCTGATTCTGAAAATAACAAACACATTATTCTACAAAAGGGTAGTTCTCAAAAAATAAAAATATAAATTATTAAGTAAAATTTATCACAAAGGTTCTTCAGTATGGTTGTGATTATATAATATGAACTTTTTTGCATCAACAATATAGTGGGTATGATGAGATTTAAAAATCAAAGCTTATTTAAGATAAAATTGTCACTAATTCTAGAATGAATGGTTTACTAAAATTTGATATATCTTTTTTTTTAAACCAAATATACATTTCAAACTCTAATATTTATGTCACTATAAAAACTATTTTGTAAAAATAAATTTCATTTAACATTTGAGTTGCAACACAATTACTATTGTTTTTTGAAGGCCCTTATCATTGATTTTAAAATTTATAGCTAGATAAAAATTCTTAACTTAGTGAGTTAGATAAAATAATAATATAATGATAATAAAATTAATGTGATTATGAATATAGTACTGTATTTTATCTTTTTTTCAATAAAAATTGATAATTCGAGTCTTGTAATAAGGTTCTCTCAATTCTAGAATTTATATCATTATAGTATAATTGAAATCAAGTTGTTCTAGACCATTCACTATTTATAAAACAAATAAAAATAGAGTCGTTGAAATAGATAGAGAAAATAATAGGCAAATACTTGTTATTATTTAGAGGATCAGACATTATTTTGATGGTTATCCCATTGAAATATAATCTATCATTTTTCTTAAATGTTGTTAAACCATTTAGTTATCACGAAAACTCTAAATTTAGTCCTATAAGTGAGGAAACACATTGTT
Source organism: Viscum album (assembly GCA_963277665.1). Lineage (NCBI taxonomy): Eukaryota > Viridiplantae > Streptophyta > Magnoliopsida > Santalales > Viscaceae > Viscum > Viscum album. The sequence goes on along the minus strand of OY728136.1, from coordinate 1,948,326,260 downwards.
CTTCTAATTTTTTATCAAAAATATATTTTATTGTGTTTAGTAATTTATTTCATTTGATTATCTGCAAATCCTAGGAATAAATACACTTACATACATGTACCTCATGGGTAGAAAATTCATACTCATGGATATGAATTCCAGTAATTTTCATTATAGAAATGAGATTCTAGTTTATCTTTAAATATTTGAATTTACATTAACTTATATGTTGTAATTTTTTTCTTGACCATTTGATTGTGGAGTCTCATTTTCATCCTTCCATTTTTTCATTCATCTCCTTTCTTAATATAAAACATTACTCAACTCTTATAAGAGTGTTATAATTAATTCAAGTGTTTTAATCATTACTATAAAGGGATGATTTCATCTAGTTATTTCAACTGGTTTATAGGATCATGGTTCTATCTATCAAGAATGTATATTATTATTTTAATAAATATCATTGAAAATTATTTTCAAAATACATTTAACTCTAGATTAAAAATCCTTTTAAAAATTACTGAACAACCTGTAAATGTTTTATTTTTTTCACAATGATTTTTTTGAGGGATCCAATGTCAATAATGATATATATTAAACTGAATTGAAAATTCATATGTTTGTAAAATAGAAAAATTAAAATAAAATCATGTTCATGATATATTAATTCATAATAACTCATTTTAATTTTAAGTAATATGTTTTGTGAACTATTTTTTACACCTTGATCATTCATTGTATTCACTCATTTATATTTCCATTAAAACAATAATTTTATCCAAATTTTTATAACCGAATATAGAATATAACATTGGGGATATAACTGGTTTATTGTATGGGGGATGGGGTCTTTATTGTGATAAGTTTCATTCAATATTGTACATGTAAAAATTAATCTATTTTTTTCAATATTAGTATTTTCAATGATTTTATTTCCATTTTCATAAGGAAATTTTTTTATTAATGTTTATTATTGTAACTTCTATTTAATGTGGTTATTCTACATTATCCAATAACGTTAAAATATGTTTACCATTCATTATTCCCTTATAGAATAATAAATTTTTCTGGAAAAAAAATTATGAATTTTATACAGGTATCAATGGATTTACATTTTTTTGTTTAAATTGAACTCATAATATATACCTAAAATGAGAAATAAAAATAACATCCTAATCTAGTATGATCCTTTATTCATTCATTAATTATTATTATTTGGTTTTATGTGTTATTTTGAATACCATAAAATTATAATGATAGATCAATCAAACTGATTTTATAATTATTTTTCCTTCTTGTTATCTCAGTCAGTTCACCTTGAGGTAATGATATGTTATGAAGTTCTAGTTAAATATAAATTGAGTTGTATTTAATTTTGTTTCAAAAATTTAATTTCATTCATTTTTCTAAAATAGTAAAACGTTGTTTTAGTGAAACCATTTAATATTAATGAGGAAATAACATTTTAAACATAATATATTTTATGGAATAATTTTTTAAAAACATATTACTTTTGGAATTCATGTTTTTCACTCTTATGATTTATTATTTTCGATTGAAATTGACTATGTATTACTTGGTTAAAATAAATGTCTATGTGCGGGGGAATTTGATGTGGATTTATTTGTACTTATATTTGAGACACTATTTTTGTCATTAAATGAGTATTTATAGGTATAAATTAAATTTTATTGGTGATTTATTGATGACTAATGAATTTATTAATTCATTGACTATTATATTTCAAAAATTTTTGTTTAGTAATTAAATGACCAAAATATTCTTAGTATTATTTTTTATATTTTTTATGATGAAATCACATGATGTCACATAAATGAATAATTTCAATACATAATTTTTTTTCATTCTTTTGATGGAATTAATGATCAAAAAAATTTCTGAGGTCTAATGTTTAATATTAATTTGATTTTTTATTAATTTTTCTGTAGAGTGCTTCATATAGATATTCATAAAATAGTTTCTGTGGAGTTTTATTTGATTATATTTTACATGAAATGGATTGAATTTTTTTTTGCAAACTATTTTATGAATAATAAAAATATTAATTCCATAAGTTATTTTCTGGACAATATCTATAAGATAATTACACATTGATTCCCATTTATAATAACTAGCTGCACAATGAAATTTGACTGGGTGTAATATAATTTTTTAATTTCCATGAGATAAATTTTCATTCTTATACTAAGAGTTAGGTGTGTGTGCGTAAGGTTAAATTTATGTTGGAAAAATTATCCCATTGATTACACAAGGTTTTAAAAACCATGTTCCTAATTAAGCGGAATCATGTATGTCATTTAACACTATCACACTATCTGTGCAACGTTTGTCTAAATTGTTCACATTTTCCGAAGAAACCATGTAGATGGGGTTTTTATTAATTATTTTTTATTTGAAAATTAATGAATCCCCGATTTAGGTATGGAATGGATATCCTTCTACCCAAAGTGATTTGTCCCTTTATTAGTTATCCTAGTACTAGTTTTTAGCCCATCTAATTTCAACCATATGTGATTTAAAGGTAGAAAAACGTCATTCAGTACACTTCAGATTAGTTTCCCCCCCTTATTGATCTTATGAGATTTATATATTAATCCGTAGGGTTTTTGTATCCTTGTGTTTATTTAGGGATCCAATACCCACTATTTTAGGTCGATAAACCTAGATTTGATATGTATTTTCCAAATTCCATTTTTTTCATTCATCATTGAAAAATATCAGCTAAGGTGATGGTTTATGAGCCTTGAGTTAATCAATCGTGAAATGATTTTTGATGATAACCAATGTGGTCCTTGGTATGAACTATGTGATTCTATTTTGTGTGATTCTATTTTGGTGGATTAACAATTGTTTATGAGTAAGTGATAGAATTATAGTGAAGGAGATATGGAATTAATATTGTGTAGGTGTGAAATTTTTAAATTTTTTAAATGGTTTTTTTGAGTTTTTTTTGGTAGAACTCTGGTCCCTGGACATGGTCAAAGAAACAAGTTCACATATATGGGATGTCTCCAGACTTTTTTTAGATAAATAATTGTTTACTAGATCAAAGCTTCGAAAATTGGTTGTTTGAGAGGGTATGATAATTTTTATCGGTACCAGGCCCATGCCCACATACACAACACAACTAGCCGAGTAGTGTATGAAGTTGGATGTTGATTTAATTCTTTTGATACTCTGGAATATCTTATCACATAAATATTAAATTTATTTATATTTACTTGGACCTTTGGCCTGTGGGGCACAGTTTTTTCATTATGTCCTTGATGTACTGATCGATTCCCCAAAGCTCTTAATGGGGGTCTATTTTAATAAAAAATAATTAATTTTCAATAATTCATCTTTCTGAAAAGTCATGTTACTTATTTGAAACAATTTATGGGTTTTAATGGAAAATGATCATATTTTATATATAGAATGAGATTTAATAGTATTTTAACAAGTCATAAAATAAATCCCCGATAATTGATTTCCTACTGGAGAACATGCAAACCTTAGGTTGTTAGTGATATATTTTGAACACCACTTTATAATTCTTCAACATTATAAAAAATCATATAGGAAAATCCCATCACATATGTGATGGTGATGAGTCCTCCTAGACCTAGATAAAGGGATGTATGTACATAATTTTCCATATTCACAATGTTGGGTCCCTATAGAATAAAACTATCATACGTATTTGAAACATAACATTGTTTCTCTATTTTTTATTATTTTAAATGTATATATGAATTTTTGTAAAATTTTTTACATGCGTTATTAATTTATATAATGTATTATATATGTATGTTCATTTAGGAAATTTTGTGGAATGTTTCATTTCTATAAAGCACCAATTAATTAAAGTTAAATTTCATCTTTTTAAATATATTCCCAAATTTAAAATGTGAAACATGAATTTTTTAATGTATTTAAATATTTTAAATTGTAAAGTATGTTTCTTTTAAATATGATATTGTAAATGCCAAAAAAAATTTAAATTGAAAACAAATTAATTTTCAATTTTATTTTTGAATTTTTATGGAATATTTGGTGAAATCCTATGGGGATTTCCCTCACATAGTACTTGTGAGTTTAGTTGTATATATACTATGTCCTTCCATGTTCAATCAAATGGAAAAGGATCTCTTGGAGGTGGATCCATTTGTGGAACCTTAGACTTGCAGAGTCATGCCTTTAGAGACTTGGGGTTTTCCCCCATTTTTTTAATTTTTTTTGTAGTACATTGGGCATTATTTCATGATTTACTTCAATTAATTTACTATAAGTGTAGTTTTTTATATCTATATTTATTTCTTTATTTTATTTTAGGATTCTTAGTGGAAAACTCATTCACACATAAATTTTTTGTGATGCTAGGTGCATGATTTCAAAATATAGGGATTGGGAGTGCCCCTTGGGATATTCCAAGATCAACTCAGTTATTGATTTACCAGGTTACCTGGAATTCTTCAGGACAAGGTTGGATCAGATCTCTAGGTTGATATTTTTTCATGAACTCAGTTTCAATTTGTGAACTAATTCATCAAATTAGGAGGTACATATAATTGACTATTTCCCCAACTCTCATTTTAATGTACCTAAAGTCAATAAGGGTGGTTAGGGTAATATTTTTAGTGTATTAGTAATAATATTTACCATATTTTTATTTGGATATGTTGAAATCCAAATCTTGATGGTCCTATCTATTGGGATTAATTTTAATTATTTCTCTATTAGAGTGTTAATTTGATGTCTTCATTATTATCTATTGATTTTGGGTAGCATCATACCTCCAATAAGTCATGTAAATTATAAATATATGACTATTCATCTGAACATCAATTTGAAAAGTATCTTGTAGAATTGAACCTAGTTTAGGTGATTATGCACGTTGTCCATGTTTTGGGATCAGCACTACATCCATTACATGTTCATGATCCAGTTTTGGATCCTCACATGGTTGTACTTGAGATTTGTTCTTAATATTTCCTTCATGTGAATCTAGAATAAATCAAAGGATCAAATGATCCTCAAGATGATGAGGTATGGTTGAGGAAAATGCAGTAATTTTTGGGGTTTTTTGACAAGCCAGAGGAAATCAAAATGAATTGTTTAACCTTTGTGATGGATGTATTGATCACGAGATGGTGGGGATGATAGTGATGGTGAAAATAATGAGGGAATAGAGTGGAAATACATTACGTTATATTCGGAAACAATTTCTATTGAGAGTTTATGATGTTATCCAATCCAATTAGTTTATCAAAATCGAGAAGGATGACAAGAACATGAAAGTGTATGTATACCATTTTACTAAGATTGTTCTTTTTAAAACTGAGATAATATCAAATGATAGGATGAAGGTTCGAAGGCTTGAGTTGGGACACCGAGTAGATATATTTCATCATGTTTTCTTGTTGAATATATCTTCTTATATTGATTAAATGTATAGAGCATTGGTGGCCAAGATAGACCTAGGTTAAAGATCATTGTTGTTAGGAGATTCATTCTCCCCAAGTTGCATATTTCATATTTCTACCGAAAGAGGATGCTTGATGACTCCCATAGAGATTCTTGAAGGATTGTATTTTTCTAAACCTCTTTCAGTTCTTTGAAGAGGTCCTTTAGTTTGTTACTAGGGTTTGAGGTCATGAAATTCAATGAATGTTTGCAGAGAGGTACCAACAAATTGTGGCACATGAAAATGATTTAGTCACTTTCATAGGTTTTTCCATGTTAATTAAAATCCACGTAGTGGAAAAATATCATTCACACATTCTAAAGCATTGGGGAAATACATTTCTTCATTTGAAAAAGGGTTACAACAAAGGTATTACAGATGAATCTTCTTCATGTAGTGAAAGAGACTCTATAGGAAATGGATATAGGTCCAATGACTATGGGATGTACCACTACTATTTCGTTGTCCTTATTGATTTATCTATTTGATAATGGTGCATCAAATTCATTGATTTCAACCTGTTCTATTAATATGATAAATCTTCTTATGGAGATTTTTTCTTTATTTAATGGATATTACTACACCCCCTGGTACAAATAGAGAGCATGGTCTTCATTGTCCTTCATGTTTATTCTCAATATCATATATTGACCTTTCTTTGAATTTTTTGATACTCAACATGAAATATCTAGAAATCATTTTAGTGATGGATTGGATAATTTACAATAAATCATATATTGATTGATATCTTTGATAGGTTTCTTACACTACACCTATTTGTGTGTTCCATGATTTCAAAGGATTATGGGACTCAAGGTCAACCAGAGGAAAAACATCATAACCAATGATGGGGAAAGAGATATCAATATTTTCCATTTATATTAATTGAGAATATTTTATTGGTGATCTCCATCTGACATTTATTTAATATTCTATTCTGTTTTCTTCCACCTTATATGGTTTTCCATTGGTATGGGAGGTTGATTTTTATATTATCTTAATGCTAGGTACTCAACCAGTTTCAATACCATCTTACTACATCGAGCAAACTAAATTGAAAGTGTTAAAGTACTAGATAGATGATTTTTTAGAGAAAGGATTTATCAGGCCGAATGTGACTACATGATTGGTGATATTTCTCTTGGTTAGGAAAGAGAATAGTTCACTTCGTCTATGTGTTAACTACTAAAAGATAAATAGATTGATGGAAAATAACAAACATCCCTTAAAACAGATTTATGATTTATTTAATCAGTTGAAAGGGAAATGTTTATCCTAAATATTGATCGTTACAATTGTTTCCATTAGTGGAGGATAAAATAACATGACATTCAGAAAACCAACTTTTGAAGAAGGTATGACCATTATGACCACCTAGTCATTCCATTATGTATAACCAATGCTAGTACAGTTTTGATGGATTTGATGATCATGATGTTCTATTAGTATCTTTATTCATTCTTTTTATGCTTTGGGAAAGAATCGTTTTTTTAGAATAAGTCCAAGGATGACCATGTGCATCAACCAAGAATAGTTATGGTCTTGTTCAGACATCACCAAATTAATTCCAAGATTTTGAAATGTTATTTTTAGATTCGGGAAGTGAAATTCATGGTACATGTGGTTTCAAAACATTTTATTTAGTTGATTCTAAATATTTGAATGATTTCATGACATCAGAGACACAACATAATGTTTTCATGATTTGGTTATTCTTGGTTCTTGTTGTGTATTATCATATGGTTTTTAAGAACATAACAAATTTGGGATCTGTAATGAATGCAAAAAATCAAAATGGAGTAATGTTTTTCTATAATGAACAATGTCAATGTTCAAAATGGACTAATATTTTATTTGGGTTTCCACATACTTAGAAAAAGTTTAATTTCATATCAGTTGTGATATATCGTCTGATGAAATCATCTCACATTTTTACCCATTCATTATTCTACCAAATATTAGGAGTGGGAAATAAATATAAGAAAGAGGTTTATAATTTGAAGGAAGTTTCATATTCTATAGTCTTTAATAGGGATCCTCGGTTCACTTAACATTTAAGGAGAGGCCTTTATGAGGCACTTAGATCACATGTCTCTTTGAATAAAACATGTCATCTGCAGTTAGATGGCCATGTAGAAGGAGAAATATAGATTCACGAGGATATGATTCATTCTACTGTTCTCGACCTTTTTGGGGCATGGGATGTTCATTTGGGGATAAACGATTTTTATTATATCAATAGTTACATTTTCATGACAGGGATGGATCCTATTGAGGTCTTGTATGACTAGACATTAAAATATCCATTGTATTGGATGAATATTGGTGAGTGTTATCTTGTTGGACTGGGTTTGGTCCATGAGATGTCAAAAAATATTCAGTGGATTCATCAGATGATTGTAATGGTATAGAAATGTTATAAATATTATGATAATATTCATTAATGGAAGTTGGAGTTTTTATTTGGTGGTTGGGTGATCTTGAATGTTTCCCCCTAGTTGGGTCCTTGAAATCTTAGTAGGTAAAGGAATCATTATACTCATTTTGTGGGAAATTTCAAGGTCATTGAGGAGGTACAGAAAGATTCATACTATTTAGGAAAACCAATCCAATTGACGTTGATACATAACATGTTTAGTGTATCTCATCTACAAAACAATCTATATAATCCATCTCTTATTTCGGGATGGAGTAATGTTGAAGATGAACAAGATTTATCTATGAATGAACTTCCAGTCAGGATAGTTGATTATTAATCCAATATACATCAATGGGTGAAGATATAGTGGGTTTGTGAGCTTTGCCAATTTGTTTCTAATTCTTCTAAGACTTGAAAGTGGGAGGCACTTATTAAAGAGTAGTGGCCTTATATTTTTCACATGGAATATTAGTTGTAGACATTCTAGTGATAGAAAATTTATATGGTGCAGAGGTTGTAACATATTGTTTTTTTCATGTATTCATTAAACCCTATTTCTTATACTTCACTACTAGAGTTTGATTGGAGTTTCTATTGAAGGAATTTTGATTTTTCTAAAATTTTTGGTCAAGTGCATAGTTATCGCACATTTGGAACTTGGTTGGCCCATGGAATGCTAAAGTGTGAACCCTTTTAAGATGTAAAATGGCATTTTGGATAGTAGGCTCCACATTGCATGTGCCTAGTTTTTTATATTGTTCTCCCTATAAAAAAGAATTATGTGGCACATTTATCATTGGCGCATTTTTGGCACACTTTTTTTCTAAACCATGTGCATCTGCCTAGGAAATTGTGTGGATAGGTTTTTCCATAATCCATTTATTAATTAAAAATTCTCAAACAACCCATTTTGGCCATAGACAAACCTACTTCAACCAAAAGGGATTTATACCTTCCATGGAGCTCCAAAAAAGAGTTCTTGGCCCCTTGGACCCCTATTGAATGCGATTCAATTCATGAGAAATGTCAGTTGATCCTCTTCTGATTAGTTTCCTCCTATTTTTCTAGATCTCCCACAATCTATATATTTCTCTTTACAGTTACATGGATCCTTATTTTGATTTATGGATCTAATACCCTCTATTTTTAGTCTATAAACCTAGGTTTTATCCTTATTTATTGACTTCCATTTTTTTTGGTTCTTCATTCCGGAATTCTGACTAGGGTTTCGTGATCTGATATCCGTTGATCTCGATGTAGGTGGTTCTGCAGGATGAAAAATTTATCACAACACAGTATTGTTCTTCAAAATTTAATTGATGATTTAAATTCAATTTCATTTTTTTATTAAATATTATTTAGTTATTATATTAAAATCCCAATTCCATTGAATTTGACTTTTTTTAATTTTGTTTTATCATGAAATTTGATAACCCCAATTTCATTGAATTTGGGTGTGTTTATGAAAATTCATATAATATATATTTTTTAATTTAAATTTAGTATTTGATGGAAATTATTAAATTTAAATTGATGTATTTAAATTGTGAAATTTTTTTGATGGAAAATTTTGAAAAAACCACAAAGTCATTTAATTGGGGGTTTGTTATGAAACTGGTCTAATTTTATTGAATATATTAATGATTAATTTTAATTTTGAATGTTTATTGTAAAATTTCATAAATTGGTTTCAAAACAATGTTTTAAAAAATTGACATAAAATGGTTTTTGATTATAAAACTACTGTTTTCATCTTTATGAATTGACATGTTTTTTTATTAAAATCTCATTATTGTGTTTAAAAGTATTGTTGCTATTTTAGAAATGAGAAAAAGGATTTGACTCTATTTTAAAAAAATTTAAATATATTTTCTACCATTAATTTTGTACTAGTGCACTTGCAATCCATATGTAGTATGTGAGTTATTTGGACAATACTTTACAATTTTACAATGTTCGTAATCATCATATTAGCACATACCAGCCATTAGACAACGGTATTGGGTCCTTTTGGACTTAGTTCTAGGGACTTATGAACATATGTTTCTATATTCACAGTGTTGGGTCCCTATAGCTTGTAACCATCATACAAATTTGTAACATGGCCTTGTTTTAGATAGTTTTTTTAATATTTATATATACCATTTTTATAATATTTTTATCATGAATTGTGAATTTACATAAACAATTTTATATAAACATTTTCATTTTACAAATTTTGTTAAATGTTCCTTTTGTTTAAAGAAACATTTGATTAAATGTGTGTTCTATCTTTTGAAATATATTTCCATCATTTGAAATGTGAAACATGAATTGAAAAATTTATTTCCATATTTAAATTTTAATACATGGTTTTCTTTAATTTGATATGGTGAATTACAAACCTAGTTATTTTTAAATTTAAAGCACATTTCTGGTTAATTTGGTATTGGAATCTTGTAATGGAATCTTTTATAAAATCCCAATGGTCTTCATATCAGACCATACTTATGCCTTTTGGTGTATTTTGAGTATCCCTTCTAGGATAGAGCAAGGTAAAATGATATCGTTGAGTTGGATCCAACTATTGATCCTTGAACATGGTGAGTCATGTCTTTAAGGAATTGTGGTGTTTTCCCCAATTTTCTACTTTGGTTATAGTACTTTGTGATTTGTTTCCACTTCTACATCACTTACATTACTCCTAGTGGATTTTATTTTAATATAAATACTATTTGTTTGACATTCACATTGTTAGTAGAAAAAATGTTTGCACTTTGATTTTGATGGATTCCAAGTTCTAGTAAATAACCTGTGGGGATCAAGAATACCCTCTGGGCTATGATAGGATCGGCACGGTCATTAGGTTACCATGGTACCTGGGATGGTTCATGATTTATGAGATAAAAGAATTATTCCACTATAGGGGATTATCTTGGAGGATGTTATTGACTTAATCAACTTCTGGATGTGAAATAAACATTACATTAAGGAAGAAATTTTTATTAAAACAAATAAATTTATGTTCCCCTTTATCTTTCTCATTTTACTTACTTCTCTCTCCATTATACATATATATATTATTTTTTATTCAAATTGGAATCTTAAATATCATTTATTAGTTTCAAAAATAATAATTTAAAAAAATTCCCAACACTATTTTAGTTTTTAAATTTCTTTCTTTTTTTATTTAAATTTACCTTTTCGGATGGGTTTGACACCATACTCATAGATATACATATAGTTTGTAGGAGATATATTTATTTACATTTTTTGTATTTAAGTGATTTTATAGAAATATCCAAACACTAATCCTTTCCTATAATCACTACACATGTATAAGTGGTTAATTTTTTTTAAAATACCATCTATTCAAGGAATAAGTTGTATGTTATAAGTGGTTTCTCAATGAAGAATTATAACTCTGAACAGAGTACTTATATGTTATTTAATATTATCCCTGTTATAAATATATGGAATACATTATAAAATAATGAATTTAATATCTTCAATTTACTAAATTCTTATTATTAAAATGGATCAAACCTTCTTCACCTCCATTACACTAAATGAGTATTGATAATATTACTTGTGCATACATGTGTACTATCGCCTACATGAAACAATTTGTTTTATCTTCTATAAGAATCCTTCAAGGTTCGTTAATATGATGGAATTAATATAAATAAATGAAATTTAGTAAAAATTAATGTTATAATATTATAATACATTTTTCTCCTTCATAGCTTTCTATTCGAGGGAAAATGATAAATCTGGTTGTGTGTATATGGTGATTACCACCTCCACGAAGTGATGTAATTCATTATTGATAAACTATTAATATTAATAAATATTAATTTATATATTTTGAATAACTATGATACATATTTAATGATTAATATCATGTATATGAAGAAACCATGATCAAGGTTCATGTACATGAACTATCAAAACGAAACAAACATGAAATAGAGACCAATTACAATTTCATTTTAATGAAATAATAGTTAATAAAAGGATAATTTGAAGTTATAAATGAATATATATTTTATTATTTATGGTTGAATATGGTTTTAAATATATTTATTACCAAACATATTTATTAATGAGGATATTTTAACACATATTAAGCATTAAAGAACATGAGTTAAGGGTTTATGTAACAATATCCATTATTTTTGGGATTTCCAATGTCAAATGTGTAATGAGGGAAATTATATAGATTTTAAGCATTATACCCTATCTATTTCATCCTATTATGTTTATCTATAAATTTCTAAATTATTATTACCATTTCCTCTCCTTAGTACCTAAAATTATCTTTTTTAATGAAAATCATAACATATTTACTAATTGTAAAATAAAATTGTTCACCAAAGCCCATACTATTCATAATTTTTTTATAAATTATCTTACCTATATTTAAATTAATTTACAAATTAAATATTAACCTCCCTTGACATTATATAAAATGTATGAAAATGTATCTTTTTAAATGAATGATTTTATGAAATATATTTTATTACATTTTAAAAATTTCTAAAAACATAGTTTTCCTTTAACATGTATTACATGGATAGATTTTTCCACAATGAAGCTTATTATTTTACATGTATCATGTGATTTATTGAGTTGGGTTCCACACACTAGTGCGTTGATCCGATTTTGAATGTGACCTCACACATGACTCCTCGGAAGCCAGATGCTGCAACTAATAGTGAATGTCTAATATCGATCATGGGGATATTATAACATCATTATCAGAGTAATAAAATAGATGGAAAAATAAAATAGATAGTAAAAACAGACCTAACAGAACAGTATCACATGATGAATAAATTAGGAATACAATATCGAACCCAAATATTAGATATTTCATGCCATGTACATGCCTAATGTCAAATGAAAAACCCAAAATAAAGACACTTACATATCCAAAGTGGGTCTCGATACCAATTCTAGTTCCTTAATCTGTAGTCCATCCTTACTGAAACATATAACACAATTCCTTTTCATTTATTCCATTCTGCAAACATGAAGCCTATTTTGTTACAGATCTGGCGGCCAGTGCAGGGTGTGAGTAAAAATCAATAGGCCACTACCAACTATTTCTATAAAAATATCCATTAAAAATAGTGTATTAATTTGAATAAATAATAAATTACACTTCATATATTAAATAGTTATAATATTTAATTATTCTATAATTATCCACATAAACCCTCGGGTTCATAGGACACCCAAACACTCAATACCTACTTCATCCAATGATAGAGTCTTAACAATCTCATAATACTATGTTTATCATTTTTTATTTCATTTTAATACATATCAATACTAATTTAAACCATATTAAAATTCTAATTAATAGGTATAGAACGTCGTGTCTAACTCCCCATGTGCATTCAGATACATAGCCCATATCCCACACCTCAATGTCGCAAGTATATTTGGAGCCTTAGTCCATATCACATCTTTCTAGATTATATGTGTATATTGATTATAATTCCATATCGCACACCTCATTAATCACAAGTGTGCATTTGGAGAATCGGTCCATATCCCACACCTCATTTATCACCCATGGTTATTTGATGCATTTGTCCCTTTCCCACACCTCATTTATCACATATGGGTATTTGGAGCATCAGTCCCTATTCATCACATTATTTATCACATGTGGGTATTTGGAGCCTCAGTCCATGTCCCAAACTATTATATCACATAATCTCACATCTATCACAAATATCACACAAAAATTACATTTATCACATCAGTCCATACCAACCAACAATAACATATTTTATATATTTTTCACAGCATTACATACGATTATAGTTTATCAAAATAACATGATAATTCAATTTAATCACATAGAACAATATGATGAAATAAGCATTAATAATTTATCAATATATAAATATATAACCTATTAATTAATTAACAAATTAATTAATCCAATGCCATAATCCCAGTATCCCATTAATTAATTCACAAATTAATCAATCCAACATCACAATCCCAATATTCCATTAATTGATTCACCAATTAATTATTCCAAAACCACAATTTCTCATTACCCCAAATATTATCCAATTTGTTATCATTTGTCAATTTAATTAAATTAATTCTATTTTCAATTTCCTTGAATAGTTACACAAACCCATCAATTATCTAATATCATAACATCGTTAATCATGAGATTTAAAAACATCATAATTAAATCATTGAATTAATTTATCAATAGATAAATGTGAAATAAAAATTCTACATTTCCATACACTTAATTGAAATCTAGACACTTGGAATTGAATAATAGACAAACTAGCATAAATTTTTTGACAAACACTCACCAATAGTAATTTCCATTGAAGAGAAACTATCAAGACAATAGAGAAGAACAAGATCTATATCCATGATCTAGATCCAACATTATATGAGTCCTGATATCAAAAACTGAGTTCTTTAACCATTACAAATTATGTAAATCATCTCTTAAAATTATGGATGAATAATGAGAGATATATGGGAAAACACATGAGATGGGATTATTTTACAAGGATATGTGAATATTTTATATTCAGGAATTGAATTATCAATAACAGAGGTTTGAAGTCCTTAGAATCCATATGTGATCCTAAAAATATTATAGAAAATGATTAGGATCAATTCAGGATGAGTTAGTGTGAATATTGTTTGGGGGGATCAGTATTTCTAAAAACAATTTTTGGATTAATTAAACCACACACATGGTATCTTGGGCAGGGCTACACAGTTTTTCAAACTCTTCAACTTAACTTTGTGCCTCTTCTAGATGATGGTGGATCGACTTACAAAGACTACACTATTCATTGTGATTCGAGAAATTTTTTCATACGATGAACGGTCACAAATATACGTCAGAGATGTGGTGACACTACATGGTGTACCACTATCGATTGTATCTGATCGGGATCCAAGAACCACATATATGTTTTCAATGAGTCTCCAACATGCTCAAAATGTTGGTTTAGAAATCAACACAACCTATCACCATCAATATTATGGTCAATCTGAGTTGTCTATCCAGACAATTGAGGACATGTTGAGAGCATTCTTAATTGACATAAATAGAGGATGAGATCAACGTCCTCTTATGATAAGTTTCTCTTACAACAACATTTTCCAACCAACCATCCAAATGTCACCCTATAAAGACCTTTTTTGGAAATTGTGCAGAATAGCAGCGTGCTGGGATGATGTTGGGGAAAAACCTTCTAGGTCCTGAAATAGTAGAGTAAATAGTGGAGAAGGTTAATTCCATTCAAAAACACACCAAAGGAAGATCACAGTTGATAGAAAATTTATACTGACACTCATTGAAAAAACCCAGATATTGATGTTAGAAAAATGGTATTCCTCTTCATATCTCCATTTAAAAGAGTAATGAGATTTGGAAAGAAGGGAAAGTATATTTCAATGCACATCATACCTTTTGATATCCTTGATATCATTAAAGAAATGGCCTACCAACTTGCACTCAAACCTAATCTATATCGAGTACATTATTTATTCTGTTTATCCCTCGTGAAAATGTACATTCCAGACCCCTCTCATGTACTGAATCTATAGGTGGTACCATTGGGGAATGAAATATCTTATGAGGAGATTAAATTAATGTACATATATCATAGATGAAAACTTCTATAGAATTAAACATTGAACTTGGACAAATTTTTCTATAGAAACAAAAAGTTTCAAAAAGAAAACATGGGAACATGTGGTTGAAATGAAATAGAGTTACCCACATCTATTTTATTGTTGGAAATAAAAATTTGGCGTGAAAATTTTCTTAATGCGGGATGATTGTAACGACTCGAACTATATAAGTGAAATTTACCATTTGATTTAATTAAATTTAATATTTTGGAAAATGGAAATAGAAAACACCTACACTCAATTTGGTTTATTATATCTAATTGGATATAAATGAACATTATATATTCTTACCATTGATAATATATCCATTAATTCAAATTACTTGTACAAAATAAAGGGTTTTAAAAAATATTTTAGGCACCGAAAAATGAGTTGATGGCCCCAAATAGTAGGATTATTCCATATAAATCCATTTTATCAGTGCTTTTGAGTGATATAGCATTTCTGGGCTTTTCCCTTGAACAATTAAAATCCGAGATCCCTCAACTTATTCTTGATGGAAACTATTAACATAAGAAGTTCATGCTCATCTAGATAATAAACCAAACCATGTTATCCAAAAGCCCCCCCTGAAATCCCAACCATCACACACCTTACTCTTAGAGTGTATGCATTTTTAATTAATGTATATGTATCAAGACCCTATAATAATGATTATATACATTATTTTTTTGTATAGAATAATTAATATACTTTTAATTTATTATTATTTTTAAATTTGAAATAATATATTAGACTGATATTCAAATTGAATTAATGAAATATATTTTGGAGAATTAATAAATTATATTTTAATAAAATATTATTATTAAATTACTTTTATAAAGTATTAAGGGTCATATAATTTTTATGAGGCCAAATATTTTTTTTATTAAGGTTTAAAAACTATTTTTTGAAAACCTATAAATTTTCAATAAGTATAATTTTTTTAAAAGCTAAAATTTAAATATTTATAAAATTATTTGGATAAAATAAGTATTATTTTTTGAATCAAGATGTCAAAATTATCTAATGGTGAGTTCTCCTTAATTTTTTGATATAGTCGAATTGTTGGGTAAAAAATAAATACCATATAAATACATAGTGTGTTTTATGACATCCTAATGGTTTAATAGAGATTGAATAAACTCTATAAAAATGATAGTAGCATAAATATTATTTTTACCTTAAAAATAATTTTATTTTATATTAATTTGAGTTATTTTGAAAATTCATAGTGAATCCTTGAAAATGTATAATATATTTTATGATTTTAAGTTCATTTATTCAAAAAATGTGACTCATCGTGACCTAAGAATGGATAATATTTTAATATATTTGCATCATTTCCATATAAAACAATATTTTCCACCCTTATTTGGAAACAAACAATGTGAAACCCTATGTGAAGGTTCGGGGTTTTGAATAACTAATTATATATATTAAAAAACATATGTTTGGAAAATATTAAATAATTTCTCTCCCAATTCCTAGATAAAACCACCCCAGATCCAACTTCTCTTCACTAAAAATAGATGAAGCACTTTATTACTCTATCTTACCCTCTATAGAATCCTCTCATGGAACACCAAGCACTCAAGATGCTGTTATTAAATATTTTGAAGTCACAGACTCCTGTAAGGGTTCATTCTATTCTGATTTTTACCCATGTTTCCTTATATTAAAACACCCTTTTATTTTCATTTATAAATAGTTGAATATTGTTTCCACAACTCACCTATAATTATTTTATTATGTTATAAAGATTATAGACCCCTTTATATCTCATTAATATCTACCATGAACACATGTCATCATGCCGAAATTCGGTTAGAGTTACTTCATTTCTCATATTTCATCTTGTTTTTTTATTATGTTATGACTTCTATTTCTAAATTCCATTTATTGGTATATGTATTTCTATGACACTATTACATTAAATATCATTTATATGTGATTAGATACCTCTTTGTCTCACATCAAAAATATTAATTCATTTTTGGGTTATGTCGTTAAGCTTCCAAAATCGCACAGTGAATTTCTATTCAAAACAATTGTGTAGTGAATACCATACCCATTCCGTATCATTGGTGTTCACTTATATGAACCTGTACAATTTTATTTAGTACATAAATTTATGTCGTCCCCACAACTTTATCATAGAATAAATTACGATGATGACGGAATCCATTATTTATGATATTTGTCGCACACATAATCACGATATTGAAAATAATGTGATGGGTATGCCTGAAATTATATTTTGATCTAATGAAATGGGTAACTTTTAGTAGCATGATATTTCATGTTGGTAAAGGGATTTACCTGATTTATTTATTGGAATTATTCCACTATGATGTCTTGTAATTTTATCCTTTACAAAGGATGCTAAATTTTAAGTTGTTTCCACATTTCCATTTTATGATTAGCATGCTATATCATGTCATTATGTTTGTGTTTAGGCTATGATCCATTGATATGCCAATTTTCTAACATGTTTTTTATTCATCATAATATTCATTCCCTTACTGGATTTATAGGTATCCTTTTCATTATGTATGTCCTCATATTTTCTCATGCAATGTTATTTCCAAAGGAATGTTGTGGTCATGTAAAAAATATTTTCAATAATGATTTTTAATTTCATGTTTTACGTTGTTGTATAATGCTCATAATTTCTTAAGGCACTATAATTATCGATATTTCGGTTTTTATTATGTTTAATTTTATATCTTTTAATAATTTATGAATGTAATAAAAAAACAGGGTTGTTATTGTTTGTATCAAAAGAATGTTTAGTTATTTTTTGGATAAGGATTATAAAACTCTAGTGAACACCTTAGAGATAAGGCTAAGTATAAAAAAAACATCCCTAATTGTTGATTAATATATGGAAAAAGGTTATCCTGAAAATACTTCCCTGTATAGATATGAACAAGTGGATGTGGCTCTTGCACAAATATATCTAGGGGTAAAATCTGAAAACACCACTTTGAGCTAATATCGAATGGGAATTGGTGCAGAAACATAGGCCTTGTTACACTCATAATTTGATACTAATGGGGGATATGCCTTGTAAAATTAATAAAATTAGTAAAAACCATTATTAAGGGAAGAGAAAAATTACATAGTAATATACATTAAGAAATAAATGTTGGATAAATTAGATTGAATCCTAGAAATCCGTATGTTAAGGAAATACATATAATTTATATATTATCCATTTAATGTATTTGGATTACCATTTATGTGTTTAATAGTTCAAAATACATACCATTAATATTCTAATCATTCAAGATAATTGTGGGTTATAGGAGGAATCATGCTAACAACCGATGTGACGATAATATTAATGACTTCCATAATGAGATCCCCAATCCAATGGGAGCAAGATTCACAAAATTTATCATAATAATCTATTAGTTAAATAATATTTTTAATGGAAACATGGATGAAAAATAATTTCAAACCCCCTAAGAAAGAACATGTCACAATTTAGATTTTCGTGAGTCCAAGGCCTCATAATCTCAATGGAGCTTCTGATCACTCAATTGTTGAACATTAGATCAACTGTATTGAGAAGATATTATGCATATTTAAATGATACCAAAATAGATTATTCTTCTTGTTTTTTATCATATGGAGGTTGAAGCTGACCGATGGTGGATATTGGAAGAGATCGAGGCAATGGAATGGAAGGATTTACAAAAAATGTATTTTGATAAAAAATTTCCTCACACTCTACGATTTAAGAAGAAAAAGGGATATCCTTGACCTCAAGAATAAATTTGATAAATCCATTAAATTGTACAAGGAAATCATCCCAATGGTTTCCGGATAAACCTTAGGATTTTTCGTTACCCCTGAATAAAAGGTTGACCACTTCATTGGTGGGTTAAAACAAATACTATGGAAATCCTTGGAGATCTATGACTTTTATATCTATGAGTAATGTGTATGATTATCCATCAATGTCGAAAGGGAAATGGGTGAATCTCAGCAGAATCATAGGGATAAGAAGTGAAAGGAAGAGTCAAATTCTCAATGTCTGATAGAGAGATATAATGGATCTAAGAAATTTTAACACCCCAATTGTGAATGATGTGTAATAAAGCACCTTTGAAATTTATTAAATGGGAAAAGGTAACGATTTAGGTGTAGAATGGAAGAGCACATAGACAGTGATTTCCAACATGAAAAAGCCGCTACTGTGATGGTGAAATGTAATTCTCTGATTGGTCCTCCTTTCATTGTTCATTTCTACAACTGTAATGATCCTGGGAAATTGTCAAACCAATGCACTAATCCAAGGGATTATTGAGGAAACCAAAAACCTCCATGGTAGCTAGGTTGATATTTTTTCAATCACTACCACCGAAGTGAATCATCACAATGATGTGTTGATTGGTCCGATAATTATTCATGGATGAATAGGGAACACACTTATTTATTCTAGTTTTACACATTATTTTATATCCCAAAAATTTAGTAGAACATTCAAAACACCACCAAAAATCATGGAAGTATAGATGTCGGTGAAAACAGAAAATAGTGAAACTATAGAATCCCGTGTACATTACTCCTCCCCTATCACAATTTTTGGATTGAAATTCATAGAGGTCATTATCATACATACCTTTATAAAATTTCATACCAGTATTAATATGTATTTGCATTCCCTATATAGAGGCATGAAAAATTTATATAACAGAAAAATCAATCTTCATATGCAAAATCAACCACTGATTCTATACAAGTGCAAGGAGGATGATGTCTCATATTTAACACCATCATCACAGGCATGGATACTACATCCATATGAGAATTAATATCTTTCTCAAATGATTGATTCTAAGGAAGGAACCATCCTAGAATACATTCCTATTGTTAGGGAATTCAATGATATGTTTCCTATGGAATTTCCAAGTCTTCCTTCTAGCATATATGTTTAATTATCAATTTAACGCATACCATGGTGATTGATAATATCCAAGAAACTATATTTAATTGTTGTTGTGAAACATGATGTGCTAAATAAAAAACTACATGATAATGTGGATTAATGTTTTATTCCACAAGTGTTTCACCATGGGGTGCACCCATCCTATACGTCATGAAGAAAGATGGGTCAATGTGCCTTTACATTGATTATAATGAGCTAAAAAATTATGATAAAAAAACCATTCCTTTTCCACAAATAAATGACTTCTTCGATCAGCTTCCTGGATAACAAGACATATCCAAGGTGGATCTATATTTGTGATATTACCATGTATGGGTGGAGAAAGACGATATCCCCAAGAGTGTTTTTCGTACAAGGTAGAGGCATTATGAGTGCATAGTGATGCCATTCAGACTCACTAATGCTCTAGAAATTTTTATGGACTTGGTGAATAGATTATTTATATATTACCCAAATAAAATTGTGTTAGTATTTATTGATGATATTATAATATACTCAAATAGTAGGAATGATCATGATGAGAATTTAAGTATTGTTCTAAAGAACTTATAAAAGGAAAAATGAATTATGCCAAGTTCACAAAATCTGATTTCTAGTTGAAGGAAGTATCCTTATTAGGGAATAACATCATATGAAATTGGATATATATGGACATTTCAAGTAATTATACAATTTAACGATGACCAAGGCCTATATTTATGATATATATCCAATGTTTACATGGATTTGGTGGTTATTTTCATTGATTTGTGGGAAATTTATCGTGATTGTTAATCCCTCTAACCAAGCTAACTCAGAATGGAGTCAAGCTTTAATGGAATTATGACTGTAAAGAGAGACTCACATATTTGATAATATTTATTATAAATATTCATGTGCTCATTATACACACAAGTAGGGATATTTTTGTGGTTTTTAGTGATTCATTGAATAATTACAAGGATAGGTGTTGAGGAATAAAGAAAAATTCTTTTCCTATTTTCAATTTAAATGTTGGTTCATGATAAGAACTATCCAACACATGATATGGAGTAGGCTGTAGTGATCATCAATTTTTAAATTGCGATGCATTACCTCTATGGGTTGAATTGTGAAATATATACAGATCACAAAATCATCATGTATATATTCCCACATAAAGAGATGAATATGAAACAACCGATATGGTTAGAACTGATCAAAGACTATGACTTCTCTGTTATCAATCATATAGAGATACTGAATAATGTTCTAGATGATCTATGTAGAAAGGATTCATCACCTCATCCATTGATGAGAGTTGAGATGGATTTTATTTTAATATACTTGAATAGGATGGATATGAGAATCATAATGGATGTAATATCATCAATCCTTTTTCAAATTATTCATAAAGTATGTCTTTTGGATAGGTTAAAGGATGCTCAAAGATATAATTTTAGAATTTATAAGAACGTAAAAACAATTATAATTTGAAATTATTAGAGTTCAATGTTATGGAAGACGGTGTTATGATATTTTGTGCATGATTATACATACCATCAAATCCAGAGTCAATGAAGGAGTTGTTGGATGATTCACATAGATAAACCTTCCCTATCCACATTGTAAGAAAAAAGATGTATCACGATATTAGGGATCACTATTGGTGGAACAATATAAAGAAATAGAATGTAGAATATACATAAAGGTATCTCTTATGTTAGTAATTGAATGCTAAAACACAAAAATCTAAGGAGATGATGAAACCATTACCCATACCTTCATGGAAAGGGGAAAACATCACCATGGACTACTTCACCGTGCATATTATTATATCTAGAAGAAATAATGCTCTGTAGGTTGTATTGTATTGTGTAAAAAAGATTACACAATTCAATGGGATTCGAGATTATTTTTCTTTGGATCAACTTGAATGGATATATATTAGAGAAGCGGTGAGGATTCTCGGTGTACCGCAATTGATTGTATGTGATTTAGATCCAAGCTTCACCTCTATGTTTTGGAAGAGTCTCTAAAATTTTCTGAATACTGAGTTAAACATCAGCACAACCTACCACCATCAAACTGATGGCCAATCCAAGTGGAATATCTATATAGCTGACGTCATGTTGAGTTCATACTCAATGTACTTCAAAGTAAGATGGGATGAACAAATTCAACTAGTTGAGTACTCTAACGACAATAGATTCCACTCAGGAAAGAAAATGTATCACTATGAATCACATTAAGTGAAGTGGTGAATAACACCTACATTCTAGGATGAATTTGGGGAACAAAAACTTCTAGTTCTTAAATTTTTTAGGAATTGGTGGAGATAGTAAAGACCATTCATTAAAACATCAAAGATTCTTAGAGTCGACAAAAAACAAATACTGAAAATTTTTAATAAGGCCAAGAGTTTGGTGTTGGGGACATGGTATTACTCCACATATCTTCATGCAATAGATTAATGATATTTAGGATGAAGGGAATTATAATTCAAAGGTACACTATACCTATTTATATCCTTGATCACATCAATGTGGTGGCCTGCCGACTAGCACTCCCACATAATATATATCAAGTACATGATGTATTCCATGTGACCATATCGAGATTTCACATACCAGATCCCACTCATGTACTGAAGCCTAATGTGGTACCACTATATAAAGACCACTCTAATGAAGATAATTCCGTGAAGATCATAGATTGTAGATAAAAAGTTATAAGAAATAAGATAATACACTTTTTCAAATTGTTGTGGAGAAAACACAAGTTTGAAGATGAAACACGAGAACCATAGGATGTGATGAAATAGTGTTAAACTAATTTTTTTTAATGTGGGAAATGAAAATTTTGTTGGTGAAATTTAATAAAGGGGTAAGATTATAATGACCGGACTATTATATGTGAAATTTCCCATTTGATATAAATAAATGTCTTATTTTGTAAAATGTATATAGAAAACAAATTCACTTAATTTATTTTAAAATATCCAATTGGATTTCAATGACCATTATGTATCATTACCTTTGATAATATATCCATTTAACAGTGATTACATTACTTATATAAATATTGGTTTTTTAAAAATCCTTACAACATAGATAAAGAGGTGATGACCTCGACCAGTAGGATCGTTCCCAGTAAATCGCATTTATTAGAGATTCTGGGGGAGGTAGATTTTAGGGGATTTTCCATAGAGCAATCCCACTATTAGATCCAACAACTTAATAATGAGCTAAATCGTTTACAGGAGAAGTTCAAGCTCCTCATGATCATGACGGTAACCAATTTTACCGAATGGTCCCATGAAAGCCGAATAATCGCACAAATTACTCTATGTGTGTTTTCTAGTGTAACAAAGGGATATCTATCAATACCCTATAATTATTTTTATATACATAATTTTTTATATAATAATGATTGTACTATTATTATATTATTATTTTTAAAGAACAAATCGTATTTTTAATAAAATTTCTAAATTGAGTTAAGAAATCTATTTTAAGGAATTAATAAATACTATTTTAGTAAAATATTATTAATAAATTACTTTTATTAAATAGAAACGATCACATAATTTTTTTGAGGAAAAATATATTATTTATTAATATTGGAAAACTTTTTTTTCTCAACACCCATCAATTTTTAATAGATATCATTTTTTAGTTTAAAAGAGAATATTTACATATTTATAAAATTATTTGGGTAAAATGTATTTTATATTTTGAATCAAGATATAAAAATTATCCAATAATGAATTTTTCATAATTTTATGAGATAGTAAATTTTTTGTGTCAAAATTAAATACCATATAAATATATAGCATGTTTTATGAACTCATAATTTCCCAATTGTGATGAAATAAACACTATAAAAGGGATATTGGGAAAAATACATGTTTTAAATTTAAAATTATGTGATTCTATATTTTGTGTAATTATTTTATAAATCAATATTGAAACAACCCAAATGTATAATATATTTTATGATTTTAAGTTCATTTTATTAATAATGTGTCTCACCACCACAAAAGTGTGGTGAATATTTTATTGGCATAAGCACATAGCCTTATAAAATAATTTTTACCATTCCTATTTTGAAAAAACTATGGAAATAAACCATTGTAGGGTTTGTGATTTGGAATATTTAATTATATATATTCCAAAACTGATGTCTATGAAATATTAACGAATTTCACACCAAATTCTTATATAAACCCACCATGATATAACTTATCTTCACTGAAAATTCTTCTATCACGTTATTACTCTGTTCTAACCTCTCTAAAATTTTCCCAAGACACACCAATCTCTCAATAATCTCCACTTTAGGATTTATATGTCATACACTAATGAAACGGTTCCTTCTATTATCATTTTTATCCAATTTTCATTGTATTTTTACTTCATTTTATTTTAATTTAAAAAATGATGTGGTATGTCTTCAAACCCCCCCTCCCCAACACTTCCTTTATTATTTTTTATTGATGGGATACCCCTTTATCACTTAGTAATCCCTCCCATATATACTCCTCAAATGCCTAAATTTCGTAAGATTTATTCCATTTCTCATTTTTCTTCAAGTTTCTTTACTATTTTATGAATTATATTTCCAAATTCCTTATGTTGGGAAATGTATTTCTATAAACATATAAATTTAAATATCATTTATATATTATTAAATACCATTTTCTATTTCACAAATCCTTTTTATGAATTTCTTTGTAACGCAATTATTTTACTAAAATCGCACTTTGAATTTACATTTCAAAAAAATTATTTACTGAACACCATACCCATTCCTTATCAATAGTATTCAATTTTAAGAAAATCTACATTTTTTAGGACATACATGTATGTATTCTCCAACCCTTTATTGTGGAATAAATTACGATGATGAGTGAATCCATGCATTATGATCTTTTGAGCACGCTTAAACAAGAGAATGAAATGAAAGTGATGGGTATGCCTCAATTTATATTGTGATCCAATGAAGTTATTAATGTTTAGTTTCATGATATTTCATTTTAGTAAAGGGATTTACCTAATTCTTTTATGGGACTTTTTATACTGTGATGTCCTGGCTGTTTATCCCTCGCCAATGATGCAAGGTTATAAGTTGTTGACACATTTCCATGTTTTGATTACCATGCTATTTCAATCCTTCGTGTTCATGTTTTGTTTATGATCCATTAAAAAGCTGATTGTATAAATTGTTCTATCATACTATTGTTATTCTAGGTTTATTTACATACTCCTAATTATAGCTCAAACATTTCTTATGAATGTCCCCAAGTTATCCAATGCAATGTAAATATTAATGAATGGTGTGGACATATAAATATGTTTTCAATAATTATGTTGTATTTCATGCATTAATTTTTTATTTAATGTTCTATATTTATCAGAAAACTAGACTTATAAATATCTTGGTTTGTATTCTGTGTAATTTTATTTCATTAAATCATGTATGAATGTAATAAGTAGAACATGGTTGTTATATGTGTCTAGATGTATGCTTTATAATTACTAATGTAGGGAATGACTAATGTCGTATGAGGTATTATATATACACTCTATATATGTCTATTTGACTCAATTTATTATATAACTACTCACACCTTTGTTTCACACAACATAGTCCACTCTCTGAGATTTTGGTGTAGATTATTATAGTTCTATAGGCATTAAAGACTCTAATTAAATGATTGGATTGTTTATTTTATGTTTTTAGAGACTATGAATTGTTTATAGGGATTAACTTCTCGAGGGTATATATCATATATTTGAGGATAAAACCATATAAAATCATTTCTGTCATGGATTAGCAATATTTAGTGAAAACTATTGTGGATTTCTTCAGTAGTTAGATCATCTTCTATGACATTAATGGAGACCATGTGGTGTTCATTGGTTAGTGTGGCCCTATGATGGGTGGATTTCATGTTTTGTATCTAACTTATTTGATAGGTGCAATCCTATTAAGAACTATAGAGGTCTTTGTAGTGGTGTTTCTAAGGGTGTTTGAATAGTTCCTTTATGAATTCCATGAAGTGGTTTTGATACTATCCATCAATGATTTAATTAGTTATGGATAGAGTAGAAAACATGTGTTTCTCATACACTGATGTATAAATATTGGTAATATCATTGTGAGTTTTGAGAAATGATCATTCATGTTGATGATATATATAAAAGTGGATTAATTTTCCCTAGTGTGTTGACATGGGGAGATTCAGTTCTTTTTATATAGACGTAATATGTCAATTTGGAGTTGTGGGTGAATGATCACTATAGGAATCATGTAATACTGAACAAAAACTACCATCACCCATTTATTGACAATTTATTCATCATGTGTATAGGTATATCTCGTTAAAAATGATCAATATGTGCACTATATGTCATTTTATTTGAGTAATGGATGACATTTTCAAAAAGAATTATTTATGATATTGGTATGGGAATTATGTTTTTTCGTTATGTATTTCAGTATAAAAAACACCCTAGTAGTGTTTATGGGGTTGATGAATGTTCTGTTTCATATGTTTATAAATTAGTTTCTGTTCTCTATTATATATGAAATCATCATCATTTTAACATTAGATGACCAATGTATAGTGCATCAACATGTCATGTTGTGAGTTTATCCATTTCATCATTTTTCTAGGATGGTTTGGAAGTGTGAATTTTTGGATCATTTAGTAAATTTCATAAGTAATGTTATATCATACATTGTGTTATTCATTAATAATTCTATGATTTTGTTGTAGGATTTTTTAGTGGCATCCATTAATGTCATTGAGGCCTCAATATTCAATGTTCTAGATGGATATTATCATAGGATTGTACCTACATTCTCTGGGATTGAAAATCCTTTGAAAAAATTAAATTGAAAGGATTATAAATTTATCTTAAGTATATTATTCCAAGATACATTATAATATTTTAAGGAGAAGTAGGTTATTGAACTATTCTTTATCTCTTGGAGGAGGTAGTTGTATTCAATAATCACTACTACAATTAATATCATTAATTGGGTGGAATATTGATTAAACATAAGGAAGTTATAAATGTTTGGTCTTGAAAATTATGAACACAAGAATATAATTATATCACCCATGATCTTAATATTATGATTATGGTGTTTTCATTTATATTTTTTAGATACTATATTTTTAGTAAAATAAATTTTGGCTTCACATGTCACATGTGTTTAATCTATGTCTTTGAACAAAATGATATGTATATTATAAAGTGATGGTGGATAGATTTCATAAATCAATACAACATATTTTATTTTCTTTACATATATTAAATGGAATATTTTGGAAGTCTAATAGATTTGGATGACACATAGTTGTTTTATTCAAGTGACTGGATACTCTTGGAGAGCAATGGAAGAGTTAAAAATAGTGATCCATGACATCTGTGCAATGGATGAAAAAGGTTTTCTGAATGAGATTGATAGTTACTCATCCTTATTATAGTAAGTAGATGAGTTCCAACTAGTGGATTAAATGGAATTTTATTTGGAGTTATTTTTTTATGACACTATTATGGGAGGATCTAAGGATTTACAACATAGAGAGACATTCTAATGAATTTTAAATATTCTATAACTGACATATGATGTTGATCTTTGTGAGTTCTACAGTTTTCTCACACGATTATATCCTTGTGTGTCAAATTTGTTTCATGTTTATAGAGAACTATTATTGTGATCAGATTTGAAAAAATCAGTTGATGAGATTTTGTCTCAAAAATTATTCATCCGCAAGGTAAAGGTTGAGCATCACGTCCTTTTTGGATTGCATCACCCACTTAATGATATGTTGTCATAGTGAGATGAAATTTTAATAAAAATTTTCACCATTTATCCCAGAGATAATGATGAATATTATGTTACATCGGTGACCATGGTAACATAATTAAATTCTCTCACTTATGAGAAATTAATTTTCCGAGATTATACTATGTATTTAATTGGTGTATCTAGATTAGAATGGGAGGATTCATGTTTCTCAATGGGGATTATATATGATAATGATGCCCATTTTACCTATAGGGTTTCTAGAGGTCTCTAGTGTAAATTTATATCACTGTATTAACATATAAAAACATTTGATCTGTATAACTAAGGATAGATAAAGAGGATTTTTCAAACCATTGATCACATTTCATGTGAATATGTTCATGATTTTAATGTAATGTGTGTGTGACACTTTATCTTAGTAGAGTTCACCTATAATAGTTGGTATCACACTACAATTTGCTTGGAACCAATTTAATGTGTTAATGGCAGACCCTGCTGATCTCTAATTTACTAGGATGATGTCAAAGTGTTTATACATCATAGATAAAAATTAGTCTAGTATACAAAAAAGAAGGTATATATAGTCTTCATGTAAATTAATATAGTGCATCTATTTCATAAGTCCAATACTAGTCATTGGAGGTGGACTATATTGTTTGAAAATAAAGACCATGTGTTTTTGATGGGATATACTTACCATGGGATGAAAATTTTCATCATGAATGCATGAATCTAATTATTTTAATTAGTCATTTTGAGGTGTTGGATTGGGTTGTGGTCATGAATTATCTATTAAAAATACTATTGTTAATGATTTGGATTCATTAATCTTTCCACATGTCCCATATTTATCCTTGTATTCATGATGACTATCATGTTTTTAATTTTTGGGATGTAATGATTGAATATTTGTTGACATTTTAGGTGTGGCCTATTGAGATTCAAGAACACCAAGGTGACCACATGTATGGGAAATGTATTCTATTGGTTCATGTCCTCTGGAGGAATGATGTCATGGATTTTAATACTTTGGATAAAGATTAATAGATTCCCACATAATTTCTTGGGTGTTTTGATTCTTAGTATTTCTTCAATTGATGATTTTTTTGAATTTTATCATAATGGTTTATAACCCCATGGATGATTTATGTGGTCATGTATTTTCTTCATTGATGTGTTTTTCCAAAAAAAATTAAGTTACATATCCACAAAGAGTGTATTTTGAGGTTGGTAGTTGTTTTTGTGGGTTTGTGAACCAATTAATATAGTGGTCCAGCTGTGTTCATGATGTATTGAGGTCCTAGTGAGGTATTTCATAAAAAATCATGTATATTTAATATTTTTACTTCATTTTTTATTTTAATTTTCATTGGTTTAATTGTTTGAAAGGTATCTGATGTAGTTGATTAATGTTTTTTCAGAGATTTAGTGAATTGTTTGGGGTATTTAGAGGTGTCTAGGATGAAGATGGAAGAGTTTAATTATAGTAGATCTAAAATATTTTCATTATTATGTTTTTATGGAATGTGGAATTAGTTTCCCCAATAATGATGAATTATGGAATTAAAATGGTTCTATGGTGAAATGTTTCCAGATATGTGATTTAATATGTCACTCCCTCCTAAGAAGTATTTATTGTGTGGAGGTAGATTGTGATGTAGTGTCTTGGGGATTGGTTTTTGTGTGTTTACCTATTATGATGTATTAGTGGAATGGGATTTAGTGAATCCGTGGTGTTTCTTGATTTTGGTTTGTTTTATTATATTTTTAGGTTAGATGTTTTCTGGATATTTGGATATTTCAACTGTTCCCCTGGTGTTTGAGGATCATATTTTACATGGTGTTTTTTGAAAAGATAGCTGCGTGGGGATTTTCACTATGAATACTGAAGTCGCATTTTGAAAAGTGACTTCCAT
Organism: Viscum album; assembly: GCA_963277665.1. Taxonomy (NCBI): domain Eukaryota; kingdom Viridiplantae; phylum Streptophyta; class Magnoliopsida; order Santalales; family Viscaceae; genus Viscum; species Viscum album. Next base: position 1,948,296,075 of record OY728136.1, on the reverse strand, counting down.
CAATTCCAATATTTTAACCCTATAGATTTATGAAAAACCATATCGATTACTATGTAATCATCGATGATACATGATGACATTGTATATTAAAAATCAATATAAATAAAAAGTGAATTTTAAATCTTCAAAATTTACCAATTATTTTACAAATCCTATGAAAAATAGTTTACTTTTTTTAATACCCAAGTTCTCTTTTTCAATGCTTTTGCCCTTGGTTTTTATATATCGCAAACTAGTGACCAGAGTCTAGTTTTCACTACATTGATTGTTAAATAATATTCTTTTAATCTAATTTCATTGAATGTTGTATTATTTATTTAAATTTACAAATTATATATCAATTAATGGAATATGGTTTTTTAATTAGTATTTCAGGTATAGCTGGTTCCCATTGAAGAAGTAATCAACGTTTAGTGTATGGTGTTTTGTTTTTTATCAAAAAACATTGAGGTAATCATGTAGAGTTATGTGATGTATTATATATATTTAATTCAACATTTATTTGTATTATTATCATTATTTAATGATTAAGTAATGGTGGAATTATCTTAATAATTAAAAAACAAAATATCATAATAAATGAAGATTTGTGTCTTCAGTTTTTTGATTGCTTGCATATATCTCCATGTTGTTGTCACTCTGGTTTTAATACATAATTTGATCTCTATAAAAGGTGACTACTTTTTTGGTTATCATGTTTATTTTTCTAGAAATATAATAAATAGATAAATTCATAATAAATCTGATGGTCTGACTTGATAATGATGTATTTAAATTAAAATATTCAATTCCACATTTTTATGAAATTTGAATGAAATGATAAGGTCTTGATAATTATAATTCACATATTTTTGCGAAAAAATTAATGGTTTCATATTTCTAAAAAATATTCATAATAAAATATGCAATTCATGTGGGATGTAAAAAAAATTATAATGAAAAATTCTACATAATATAGAGAACCCATTATATTTTTATGAGACTATATTTCTTGTATCTTAGTGCCAATACATATTCCTATGAGTTGAAAATAAAATTGAAATGTATTTGTGCTCAATGAATATTATATCCTTGTTATTTTTGATTAATAAACATGTGTTTTTGGAACCATAGATGATTAGGGGACGATATTATGAGATCTTATGAGGGTCTATTTAACAAATGGTTATGAATTTTTAGGCTTTATAAACATTAGTGTAATTTGATAGGGAGGTTGGGACATGTTTATAGTTGGGATTATTCATATATTTATACCTCTTTCATGATTCATTTTGTTTGTTTTGTTGGATATATATTCTTTAGTATGGGTTGCCCATTGCATGACACATTCATAATCAATGAGCATTGAATGTGTCATTATTTTGGTATCTTAGACAGAGTCCTAGAGTACCCAAAAAAACATTGAATACTAAATGAATAAATAAAAAACCCATAGGATGGGTTGTTTTTTATTCTAGTGATGTTAAATAAATTTATATCATATTAATGAATACCATGGGAGGGTGGAGGAGATGATCAAAAAATCATGGGTATAAAATCTATACACCATAATGTATTTTACTTATATTTTGACGTCTATAATTAAATGGTAAATCTAGTTTTAATTATGATTATAAATTTAAGAATTATAGAATAAAAATAATGGTTCCATAGGTAAAAATATTAAGAATATTAACAAAAATAGTTATAAATGATTAATTTAATAATGTTAATTATTTACTTGATATATATATTATTGTTTGATATATAGACCATAGAAGTTGTAGACGAGTGTGATATCTAATGATAACAAAAACCAATCACAAGTCACAATTGTGTCCCATAGTGTAGTTTGTATAATCTATTATTTATATTTTATGATTTAATATAATACCACACCAACATTCGTAGGGTAAAAAGAACCCAAATGTTTTGATGGTGTTTTCTCTAGCATCCGTGATAGAAAGAGAAAGGCTGGTTAAAATATCCCTCTCTATCATTATAATATTATATGTTGATAAAATTATGAGTATCTTAGGTTATAATGTCTTTCGGTATATGGTATTTTCCAACCAAAACCATGATAAAACATGATTTTAGTTTACTATTATGGGTCGTCTATAAGATATTATGCTATAGAAAATAAATGTATCAGGTAATGGTGGCTTCAATTTTCCATTAGTGTACATGCATGGTTCATGATGACATAATGTAAAATGAATATAGATATTCTCTAGTGTTTTATGAACCTATACATGGTTACAGATTATATGATGATGACGTTGAATGAAATATTTGGATTAAAACCAGTATGATATATTAGACCCTACATGGCAGAACTTTTGGCACACCAGAGGCCCAAATAATCTTTGGGACGACTTATTTATAGATGGTATGCCCATAAAACGTGTGGTAATAGGGAATGAGTGTTAAAACTAGTGGGGAAGTGGAATTCGTGTACCTTATTTATATATATGTGATTTAATATAGAATAGTTTATAACTATGCATTACATGATGATAGAGATATGGTACAGTTGGGTAAACAAGTATTACTTATTTATGTAAAGAGTTAGTTTCATTTTTTTATTAACCTGGCTTTACAAAAATAATTTCACAATATTCTTGACATGTTTTAAGAAGGATCCTACTGATTATACATGTTATTATCACCATATGTATATTAATTTTTTTGTAGGTCCACAAGAATAGTTTTGTGTTTCACTTTGAAATTATAATATAAAGGGAGTTATTAGGATATTTTCTAGAGTAACTGATGTTCATGGTAACTTCCCAATTCTAATTTGAATAATTACATTTTATTCCTATCATTTGATCATTTTATGTGTGAAATTATATGGTTTATGATTCCATATTTTATTTATTCATGGAATTAGTCTTTGGTTCTCATATTTCCTCATACTCCATGAAATTTATATAGCATATTTCATCCCATATGTGTTATTAATATACCCTTTATAATATTTTCCTACCATTGGCCTATTTGAGGACATCATTGAGGGTCACTATCTCACATTCTTCATTACATGACCATGGGATACCATTGGTGGGAGGGAGTAACGAAACATGATATGTAATGTTATCCTATCATTTTCCACCAATATTAGTATACACATGATGTATGAAACATGATGAATAGAAATTAACATATGGATAATGTAATGAATGATTCTAAACTACACCTGGTAACTAATAGTTCCACAATTTAAAATACAGTCTATACATATGTGGCCTTCTTCATAAATATTGACAATACTATCTCAAGTGTATTCTAACATCATAAACATACAACCCCATAATTTATAATATGAATATTTTTAGGGAACATATATAAATAACCTAATGGACACAAAAAGGGTTTCCTTAAATCAAAAGGCAAGAAAATTCAATTCCCCATTATCTGTGTAAACACCAAGGGATAACTTACATATGATGGGAGAAAATATTCTAACATTGGAGATATTTAAAAACCAAATATAAATAAAATAGAAATTTTATTTTTACCTTTTAGTGTATGAGGAATCTTAAAATTTAAATTTCTTCATCACTGAAGTATATATCTTATAATGGTACCTAGATAATACCAAATGTGCAATTTACATGATATTGAAATCAATATACATATTTTTTTCAAAATACTCCAAAACATATATTAAAGAGTAATATGAAAATATTAGGTGTAAAAAGACTATGTCTACAAACCAATACCTAATAATATAATGTGTAGAGTCCCAAGGATGGAACTCCACAGAAGAACAACCAAATATAGCCTCTATATCCATTACAAGACCATACATAAAAAAAATAAAAATTTTATTTCCTAACCTTATACAATATATATGATGGATACCCATGCTCAGGTTCCATAAACCCTTAGAAAAATAAAAATTCTCTTTAATTGAGAAATAGAAAACTGGGTTTACACATTTTCAAATTAAACAAAAACTCATTGTGGGTATAAGACATGAAGTAAAAAATTAAAATTATACCTTTAAATAATGTATAGATGAATAAATTCTTGGAAATTAATTGGTCTATAGTAATTACAAAACTTCTTTACTAGTGAACATGGTAACGCTATGAATTTACATGATGTTACCCTAATTCATTTCCACATGGATAAATTTTTTATTAATTATTTAAATATAATGGTATTCATATGTGAAGAAATGTATAATTTTTTTATATTGAGTTTTACCGTGTATAAAGTAGAATAAAAATTAGAAGTGGAAATAAATCATAGGTTTAAAAGAGTATAAACAGAAGATAAATTATTTAAAAGGATTCTTGTATCAAATTTGAAAATACTGGGTTTATTGGGATTAGATTAATGGATCTATATTATTTATTCATTAATTCAATAATTTTTTATAGAACACACAATAACTCAATGTCTATTTTTTCTAAATTCACTCTTCCAAATATTTTTGAAAATTTCCATTCATAAAATTTATCCAATTACAATTACTATTTGATAATTAGGATCATTATGTCAATGATTTTCATGAAAGTTATCCTCATAGTAAACTTAAAATCCTGTGAAATATAATCCCATTCATTAGGGTTTTATGAATGGATATCATCCATTTATTCTTAACCCATTAATATAAGATCATCTACTATTTTTCAAAGATAAATAATTATTAATTATAAAAATAATATGTTTGGTAGAATTAAATTTATTCAATAAATGAGAAAAATTAAATAATAATACCTCTCTCATACTTCACATTATCCATAAATAATCATTATAAAAAAACAAAAAATATATGTGATTAAGAATATTCTCTAATGGTGTGTTGTTATAGCTATCCTCCAACGGCCTTAGTCTCTTCCTTTAAAATGATCTTCTCTCTCGTTTCAACATTAAACCATTGAGATCAACCCTTCCTATGTGAATGAGGTCTTTTTTTAGATCTTATTATTACTCTCAATGACCATTCCATTGGAATAATTAGTGATAATATATTTCAACATCACGTAGTAAATATTATTCCTTCTGGTTATGTCCATTAACTCTCTGAAAGGGATATTCTTCATTTTACCATTGACTATTTTAAAGATTATAATTTACTTGAAATCATTTCATAACATCATAATAATTTTATTACATGTACTTAATTTCTCTACATGATCAATGTGTGTAATCCAAATATCCTTTCTATTAATTAATGTCCTTTAAGGTCGAAAAACCATTCCATTTTCATTATTTATTCTGATTAGTTTCCTAGTGATATGGTGATGAATAATAAAATCCAAGATTATTTTGAAAAAAATGATAATATAATATTGATTTCAAAATTTTAATGACCTTATAATGTTTTTAGGATAATGTAGAATTCATTTAGGATCAATTTTATTATCATGTCAGCCAATATTTGATTTTGTGTACTCAGTGTCATGATGTAGTGTAAGAATATCATATATTTCATCAAGATATATTAGTGTATTTAAAATTTATCCTCATATAATGTGATCGGTCACATTGGTGACAGGGTAGGCTTAGTACATGAAATTATTCATGATGGCCTGTTAATGTTTCCTCAATTACACAACTTTTTAAATTTTTATAAACATTTAATCATAATATAAAGCGTGTTTCCTTATGTTAGTATCTTATGTTAGACCATCATGATATTTTTTTTATTTATATTGTTTTTGTACCTATGAGATAGTGTTGGAACCCATGAAACCTAGGAATATTTCATTAAGCTATGTCTTGTATAGAATAATCCTGGTATGTTTTATTAATGTCATTATATAAGAAAATGTATTTTGGTGATGATGATTAAATTATTTTTTAGGAACACCAATATAAAATCATCCCCATAAATATGTTGCATCGACCCTAACAAACTCTTATTATCCTATCAGTGACATTATTATGTCCTACAAAAAATATCTCGGTTCATCGCAACACTATGTTGGAGCATAAATTCCATCTTAGATTAAAGGACTGTAAAACATTATCTTGTGGATATAGCCATAATATTAATTATGCATGATATTTTCCCCTTGATATAGTCTTAATCCCATATTGTGATATAATTTTATAATTTTTCTTCATTTGGTTCTTATTTTATAAAAGTTTCCCTTCCCTCCAAATAATTGAATTAATAAATGATTCAAATTTGAACAAAACATCATTAAATTCTTATCTTGATTTAATTAATATCAATGATTTGTTTCATAACATATTAATTGTATCCAAAACAACTAAAAATGTTAAAAATATTTTTAAATATTCAAAAATATCAAAAAATCCAAAAAAAAAGAACAAAAACATAGTAAATATACCTGAAAAATTGTGAAAAAATAATCGAATGATAATTTTCAAATTGAATATTCTATATCATATATTAAATTTTCTAAACATGACTTCGTCCATGCTCAAGATCCAATACAACATAATATTCTATTCAATTCAGGGTTACTATGAAATCCCACCCTCTATATGAGGATGATATTGTGACTATATATATATCTATGGTTATATAGATTTGTGAAAGACTATTTGTTTATATCCATTATCATCATCTCTATGTGGCCAACTATCTACTTATCGGTAGGAAATATATAAACATATATAAATTCATCTTCACCTTAATGGTTCATAACCATGTCAAAGGAAATAATATATATATATATATATACATTTATATCATTATTCCCAAATATTTGTATTACTTTCCATTAAATGTGGCCACTCTTCACATAAGGTGAAATATATATATTTACACACACACATACATACATATATGTATGTATATATATATATATATATATATATATATATATATTCCCTATGAGTATCAAGAAAACACATATAAGTTTGAAATGTGTACAAAAAATGATCTAACATCTAAAACGTAAATATATATAAACGTTCGTTAGTGTATTAGGACCAATGTTATAAAAAAATAATTTTTAAATTTATAATTAAAATATGGAAGACCATAAACAGTTTTTAATTCAATAAAAAATTCTAATGCATCTTATACTATGGAATAATGGTCACATGTATACATATATATATGTAAGGGAGCACACCCAAGGAATAATTCATCTAAAAGTATAACATAAAAAACAAATAATAACATATTTTTAAAAAATAGAAAATCATTAGAGATATTTTTTATTTATTAATATTATTCGATCTTATTAACATTACCCCATTCCTCTATAATTAAAAAAAATTTATAATATAAAAACCAAGAATAAGTCACCCACTTTATCTAATATAGATGTAAATATAAATTTTAATATATAACCAAAATTGGAATCCTATGTTGATATACATAGATAATTAATTAACAACCCTAATTAAAAAAACTGGCATACATTATAGAAGATTCAAATAATGATACTTGATTACAACCTCGTGCTACAACCCCAATGAAAAATGACATAGATAAAATGGGATACTAGACTCCTAATTATGTTAAGGTTGAGTATCATTTGAAATTACTAAATACATAGTATAAATCCTAGGTAAATGGAATCCCTACATTAACATCAATAATAATAAACCTAAATAGCCATACTATATATAATCATGATGACGACAGATGATAAATTGAATGAGGAAGTAGGTTAATAGTTAATGAGATACCACATAGGCTTAAGTATAACAAATGGGGAGAGAAATCCAAGTATAATATATTATTGATTTAATTTTTTTGGATATAAAGACAAATTATTTACATAATTATAAAATTAAATATAATGCTACCCAGTACCCATTCCTTGTCCCCTAGCTTCGTAATATTTCTATAAGTGAAAATATGAAAAAATTTGATGAAACCTTTTACCAAATATAACTACATCAGGTATCTAGGGGTTTCAATTCTCTTAGGATCCCTATCATTTGATCATAATTCAATCTATATTCTTATTATACATTACCCCACATTAAAAAAATACTAATAGATTAATTAATAATTGAAAGGTCATCCTGAATAATATATTGTAAAGATATGAAATTTACACATGTGTTGATTTTTTAACCTAGAAAATAGATAATATTGATTTCAATCAAACGAAACATAAATTTATATATATACTAAATTAATTGTAATCATTCAAGATTCAAATAAGTATAATGAAAAATAAGAAAACACCATTTAAATTGAAAAAGAAAATAATAATTTGTTAGAAATGAGTGAAAAAATTAGTCTATAAGTGGATAGAGAAATAGATAAAAAATAAATATCAATGTATCAATAGGGTTTGAGAATAATGAATTAGGATATTAAAATAATTTACTCCTTAATTGAATAGAATAGAATATATTTTTTACAATAATAAATATGATGAAAAAAATGATCATTGAAAGTGGAAAAAAATAAAATTTGATAAAATTTTATATAAAATAATATCAAATGACTAAAACATTGAGTGTAATTCAATATACACCCATTAGCAGTGAATATTGGAATGAGGAATATCAACCATAGTGAAATTAGTTTTATTTTTCTGTAACTCGATATAGTAATGAACAAAATTTCTAGAGGTAAAAAATTTGGAATCATTTTATTGACATTAACATAAGTATTTAGTAATGGGATGTAGGGATGATTCATCAGAAAAATAATATACTACTTTGATAAAAATAAAAAATAAAGTATTAACCATTCCTAAATAATATTTGATATAATAATAATCATTTCCATACTATGTATGATCCTTTAATTATAAATAAAATGTTTTTATTTAAGATATTCTGGATTTATAAATGTTTAAAACATAACTTATTTCAAAACAAAATTCCAAAATAATAGCTGATGAATCAGGACTGAGTAATGTTTTTAAATCATAATTACATCTAAATAAAAATTTTTATTATCAAATGAAAATTTAAGAATAATAGAAAATATAGTTTTAATTGTTGTTCATCACATTCATCATATCAGATAAATAATTTAATGAGATGAGAATTTAGAGTATTCGGTTAACTTTCTTGAATCAGCAAGTAACCAATATTTAAATTAATTGGAGTATACGAAAAAATAGTGCATCAAAAAACCATTTATTTTAAAAAAATCTATCACATGAATAGTTTTTAAAAAATAATTTATATACATGAAATAATTAGTTGTATCAATATGTGTTCTGATAAACATATTTTATATGAATAATTGAATTATATGTTCATTTTATGGAAGTTATTTTAAATTTGAAATATTATTTATTTCAAAATATCTAAACATTGAAAATAATCCCTTATAATTTTTCAAATATAAGTAGATATTAATGAAAAATATTTATATTACCCATAATGAATTACATAATATGTTTAATGATCTTAAAAATAAGAATATGTTTAGTGAATATAAAACTAAGGACCATGAATAGAAAAATAATAAACTTTAAAAAACTATTAACAAAATAATATAAAAAAATTAAATTAAATATTTATATGATACATTCAAACATTAGAAAATTTGTTTAAATTTATTTTTTATATAATTTTATTTAGTTATAAAATTTACATTTATTTAATTTTTACAATCAAAAATTGGGAGGACCAATATTAAATAATGATATTCATTTACTAAGGTTGAGTCAAGATATTTTAACAAGTTTACTCCATGTGGGTTAGCCATCAAGATGTTTTTAATGATTTCATCACCGATATTTTTAATTATGTATTAATAATTTTTTTAAAATGGTTCTTCTAATTATAAAAAAGAACTGTATTCTTTGGAAAAATATTTAAATGATATATTCTAAAAAATGTTTTGATAAAACACAATACACTTCACTATTATAAAAATATTTACTTTTAAAAAATTTCTATAATAATATTTTAAATATTGTATATTCATATTATTTTATAATTCTAAATCAGATACATTTCAAATCAAAATATTTCTCGAATGTCAAAATGCAACAGATAAATTGTTTTCCAATTTAAAAAAATTGTTGATGTGAATCTAACTATGTTATTATAAGTCCTAGAATGGATAAAACACCCACGATGACAGTTACATAAATTGAATATAAATAGAATCCCTTGACTTGAGGATGAGGAATAATGAACTAATGTTTTGTTGACAATGATATCTAAAATTATTTGAGTGTAATATTAATTTTTTATTATTTCATGTAGTTATGTTATATTTTCTACTATTTGATATAATAAATAGAACTAGAATTATACATATCTTTTTGTTATTATATTTTTTGTCTATGTGGATTTACTAATACTTTATTTCATGAACTATTTCATATGATTTAGTATTTGAAAAATCTATGGGAATAAGATTATATGGTTTTGATAATCTAACAAATTCTATCACATCTCATATCTCTTATTTTTCGATACGTGATAGATCCACCAAGAACAATGGATTAAAAAAATTGAAATATTAAGGGTTCGAAATCTCATATCCATTACCTAAAAAATAGATTTGGTATCTTATATATTATTAATTAATATTTCTACTACATAGTGTTAATTTATTGAGTTTATTCAATTCTATTTGTTCCATTGATTTAAATTCTTAAATCATAGTGAGATTATATTTTTAATATATAATTTTATTCAATTTTTCTACATCTATAATTTTTAATTAGCTATAGTGTATAGTTAATCATGTAAATTTAATAACCTCTACCACATTTTTATTATAATAAATTATTTTTATTTATAATATCATTAGTATAATTCATTCTAAAATATAATATTAATGGGAAAAATAATTTTTAAAATACATTAAAATTATTTTACCCCCCACGTTATTCTTTTTATTATTGATAAAAAAATTTAATATTTTTTTTCATACAAAGATATATAAATATATATATTTTTTAATTGCAACACAATCTTTCTGATTGAACATTGTTGAATCAAAATATAAATTTACCACTATTTTCTAATAATCTTGGTTATGAAAATATTAGTTATTGAATGATGACATATGATAGAAACACCTGATTTGATAATTTATAAATGATGGTTTGATTACACTAAATTATAAATTTAAATATTTTCAATTTTTGATATTATGAGAATGTTATATTTGGTTGGAACTATAACGTAAGAAACAATATATTTCATTCAATGATAATAAATTTCTATAATAAAATTTTATTATGTCAAACAATATAAAATATAAAGATCATTTCTAGGGCATTCTTTTAATAATTTATAATATTATTTGGAATCCCTGAGTGATATGATTTATGTTTTTGAACGATATTTTTAATTTTTGATAGAGTATATTTTTCATATGAATCCTTTTTTATGATAGATAATAATACTTTATAATTGTATGAGCATTTTTATACCACTAATATATAGATTACTTAAAATATTTTTGGTATCAATCCCATTGAAAATGATCGAAAAGGGAATATATTATAGGATACTAAACTACTTATATATTTTATTCCTATTGAGGTTATATAAATTTTTAGAATGTATTACAATCATCTTTTGGAGACATTGAGAGAGTAAAAAAAGATAATTTATTGGTTTTTTTCATACAACTACAACTAACACAATTATGGATATTTCATTCCATTGATCAGAATTAAGTGGTTTAATGTTAATTTGAATAGATATTTTTAATTTTTTAAAATTCATAGGAATATTTCTATGGATCAAATATCTTCTACATAAAAAATTCAAATAATATATTAAATTAATATATGAATTATTTCAAATAACAGAAGTGAGATAGTATTATAACTATGATATCTCATATGAGTGTATGAATCACGGTCACATAAAACCACCTTAACAAAGTATAAAAACAAATAATACCAATATTAGGAAGGGAAAAAATAAATATTCATGATTAATAAAAAATTAAAATTAGTAAATTCTAATGACTAAAGTAGCTTATGTGCTGATTCTTATATAAAATTTTCATATGAATGTGATTAATACTTGATGATTTTTTTTGATTTATTGAAACACCAATACCAGGGAAAAAAAGATTATTTTTTGAACCAGTTAGTGAATCCTTAACAATTGAGTATTTAAAATTTAATAATTCAGTGAATAATGTCTAATAAAAATTTCGATCAATTGATTTAAAAAAAATTAGATATTGATAAAAAATGAAAAATATAAAAAAACAACCTTATATTTATATAACCAAAATGTTTTTATATTTTTATTTTTTGTTAAGAAAATAGGAAAAATGAGTTATGATATATTTCATATCCCAATGAATGATTTTCTTGAAGAACTCCCTGTGTGTTGAATATTTTCATGGAAATTGGGGTCATGATGTGTCTGATACAAAGTAGAGTTACACTAGATCATATAAACAAAAGTATTATACTGTTATGAATGGATTATTTAATCAAACATTATTTCAAATATATGATAGAGTTGGTAACAATAATAATGAATTGAAAAGAAGGTGTTAATACTATTTAGGTAAGTTATTCTATCAAAAAATGATTCAAGGATTAACCTACATAAGAAGATTTTGAAGTTGATCATATGTATTAATAAATTTATTGTCATATGGTTAATGAGGGTCATGTATTTAGTACATTATAGTTTTAATTTTTTATAATTATTAAGATATTAAGGAGATGGAATAGATGTTATTAGAATAATATGAAAGAACCAATTAGGGAATAAATTATAATAATCCATATATATCATTATAGAAGATTAATTTATTACATCAAAAATACCTTGGATGGTGAATGAAATAAACCAAAAGTGAGTTATGTTTTTGAGGAAGGTATTGTAAAAATTATCATATAATAAATGAATTATTACTAATAAATTATATAGGTTTGATAGGATAAATGTATGAAATTTATATTAAATATAAAATGAATCAATTAATATTTGAGCATCTATTTGTGGATCCTAAATGCCACAATCTCTGATCTCTTTCCATAAAAATATTCTTTACTGAATGGGTTCGATACATTTTATTGATTAATAGAAATGAATATCCTATTATTGAATAACATAATCAAAAAATTAAATTAAATTCATCTGTATGTCCTTTTTTAGGTATAATTCTTTATAAAACTATGACAAATCATAAACTAAAAAAATTTATTTTCTTAAAAAATGGAAAATTTTCTCCGATATATAGGAAAATAAAAAAACTATAATAATCCTATAACATATACAATTAATTCACCAGCCAATCTATATTGTTTGAAATATTTTTTTGTAATAGTTTTCTTCATTAGTTAGGAACTAAATTCTCAATAACCAATGTTCTCAAATTCATAGAAAAGAAAAACAAAAAACTGAGGAAATTATGTCAGAAACATAAAAAATATATCATTATAATATTAAGTAATAATGATAATTAAATAATAAAATAAAAATATTCCCATGATATATCTATCAATAGAAATGAAAATAAATAGATCACATAGATAAAAATAACGGGTTCATTAGTGATGAAATGTATAATGCTAGATGGCTAAATACATGCACCCAGATGAGAAATCATGATCATACCTTCGTGGCCATGTTACAAGGAAAGACTATTTTTGGGATGTAATAGCCCCAAATTCCCAAGATATTTTCTCTCTTGAAACCAATCAATGCATCAAGGGGATATATAAAACGGGGCCCCACCCATCACTAATTATGTCAAACACATTCATCATATGCGAAAATAAATAAACTAAAAATAATAATAATTTCAATAATCATATAAACAATAATAACAAAATATACATTGTAAATTATTTTCCTTATATAAATAGGGGTAATATTATTTATTGGCAATCATCATCCAACCTGTATTATGTAAAATTTTATATTTATATTTTATAGATCAATAAGTATACGACTATTTAAATTATAGAATATAATGATCATAAGCCATATAGATAAATAAATTGGATGGTTGAAATATAAATAAATCGAATATGTGTGGAATATTTTTTGTGGATATATGTGGTAGGAATGTATATCCATGGGAAAAATAATAGAATTGAACATTATACAAAAATTGCTCAGATTTACCGTGATAATATAGAATATGTTCAAGAGAATGATCCTATCTCAATGACAGAATCTTGTGTTTCCAAAAAAATTTACTCCCGGGTAAATAACTAAATTAATATCCAAATTAATAATGAAAAATTATTATGATTTTAAATCTAATTTAATATATAGTGTATGATTCACTATACAATGAAAGCTTAATATATAGCATAAACAAGTCTCTCAAGGATTTAATTCTTATGGGAAAAAAACAAATGACATGAAAATCATTATAATCAAAAAATATTGATTAGAGGGATTATAATTGATCTTAAAAGACAATGAGTAAAATATAATTAATGATGTAATAAAACAAATAGAAATTATATACACCATATAATTGAACTAACATGAAAAATAAAATAAATGTCTGGTGAAAAATAAATTTAGACAAACTGTGACTTTTGATTTATTCACACCTACTCGATTAAAAGCTAATTTAATATACCACCTTTTATATGTATGAACCTATTTACGATTTGGTATACTACTTTGAAAATGTTTTTTGGTTTTATCATTGGTTACTGATATGTAGTCTAAATTTTTTTTTAAAAAAAAAATTCAATTGTGTTTCCAAAATAATGAATGAGAGTTGAGTTATAAATCACAACAAATGAATATTTTATGCCATAAAGATCTGGTATATTCCATAAGGTCGGGGGATACTACATGGACCTACCAACTATGGTGTTAGATCCCAATAAGAAGGATTTTATTGATATAGCCTTTTATAATTAACTAAAATATTGAGGTTGACAGTAGTGTCAGACGGTTGAGAACTATGGAGTAAATACCATCGTTGTGGAATTGGTGGCCTGAGTAATATTTTCGTTAATTGTTTCATAGAAGGTATCCTTATTTCATAAAGAGTGGATACATTATAGATGATAAATTTGGTTTCCAGGATTGATGGAATGGTTAATGTTGTTGTTTTATGGTCCATGTCTATATCAATTGGATTGATAGGGAATACATAAATTCAATCGTCAGATTTCATTTTACCATTCAGCCAGTGACATGATCCCTTGTACTGAACCACAGTCCAAATGGTGTTATCCTTCACTATAGTGTGGTCTAGGGGGATACAACATGTAAAATTAATTTTTAAAGTTGTTTAAAAATTCCCCAAGCCATATCTAAACCATTTGTATCCCATATTCTCTACTCGAACCCCACCCCCATCATATTGTCTTTCGATTTCCTTTGACTCACCCCTTCTAATCCAATTAAACCCCCATCATATATGGATTTAACATTACTGACCCAGTCCTTTATAAAGAATCATTTGAGATGAATCCTAAATAATGATGTATGATTCGATAGATCGTTGTGTTTTAGGCTTATAGTGTGATAGAAAGAAAATCAGATCACAATAACGGATATCAAGGTGTTCATAGAATGGACTCCAATTTTGAGATGTTTGGTTTTGAAAAACTCTTTAAAGTGTATTTTATAATACATATAGTATATAAAATAATTGTTATCACATCATCACATTATGGGTGTGGCCAATCTAATAGAATAAATTTTGATCAATGATAATTATTATGCTTTGGGCTCTAATGGATATCATTAGATACAATAGCATTATGACCAGACTTATGGCCACTGGAGAGGTGATATTTACCTTGTAAATATTGTGAAATAAAATATATTAAAAAATATTTTTTTGGAAAAAAGGTGAAATTTAGTGACTCAATAAAATAGGATTAGATGTACTAAATCTATTTATTAACTGTATACAAATTGGAATGTTAGCCTGATTAATTATGTCTATATTATCTTGCTAACTACTTTTATGATAAACATATAAATATAATTGAATTATGTAATAAATAATATTAATTGTAATCCTATATATCTGAAATGTAAATTGATTACAAATTTTATTTTTTGGAATTGATAAATGTGACATATTATAACATATCATGGAAATTAGTATTTTCCCATGTGAATTACATGCCTATTTTTTCCCCTAATGTAACACTATTGTGATTGATTACTAAGGATGAGATTTTATATAACATATTGGTCCATGTTTTATCATGAAATATTGTTACGATTGGTGCTTTGGGAAAACATATGTGAAGAATAAGGGAATGATATATGGTTATGACCTCCACTCGAGTGTGTGATTCATTGAATTTGATACTTCATAAGGGTATGATGTATGTGGTAAGAAATAAAAAATGGTGAGATGAGTAATCACTAGAAACCTATAAGAATGATGCCTGATTACTTGAGAGTGTTTTTACTATATCAAGACAAGATATAAGGATTAATCATTTGTGGAATAATTTTAAATATCTGGGTATTCCATCATGATGTTGGGGGATTTACCAATGATAGTGACATCTGAAATTCTTCTAAAGAAGTTTTGGATGACTCTGAATGTCATCCCATAACATGAGGTTTTGAAGGTTACTTGATACACAATATTAATTTTTTAGTAAAAACACATATTTATTTCTTTATTTCATGAACATGAAAACAATACTCTCTTTGTTTAGACACTTTAGGTGGTGGACTACATAGTTGATATCAACCCATATTCATGATTTAGTTTGTTACACTTTCATATTTTATGTATTCAATAATGGATAAGGTTAAGGGGAACTATTTTTATTGATTGATTACTAGATTGGTTATGGCTTTGATATGGGAATAACATGAGGATTAAGACTAGTACTTGGAGTCTTCTATCGAGCCTGATTAGACTTTATTTTGTATGAATTTCAACACATCGATTAGATATATTCAACCTAACAGTCCGTTATTCAATTATTTAATGAATTACCTTACTTTTCCAGTATTCGACTGTGATTTCTAATTTATTATTATATTTATTATTATTATTATTATTTCCAATTAAATCCACACTATACCATAGGTTATAGTCTTCCAACTATATTACTTTCACTCTCACTAATAGTTTCAAACCTCTGGCATACAGGGAGGAACACATATGGACATGTAACAACCCAACACAGTCACATGAGGGAGTACTATATTTTGGATTTTATAAAGTTGTATTAAAGTGTTCTAGGATTATTTTATGCTTCCATTCTATTTTGTAAATGTATAAAGAAGACTAGGATGTTTCAAGAAATGGTAATGAGCTTGTTTATGTATTATATAACAAATATATGGTGGAAAATATGAGTTCCTAGGGATTTTATTTTTTGATCATGTTCTCTTCTTGTTATAGATATGATGATATTTTACATTGGGTGATTCACATTATTAGTGATATTATTGTAATTGAGATTTTACACATGGGGAGATATAGAATCACAAGTGTCTGCATTCATCATGATTTATATGTAGGGATATATTTTAATGAGAATTTTTATGTTAGGGATATAACTATTTCTTGTGACATATCTACCCATATGATCTATGAAAGTAATTCCCTTGATATAATTGATAAATGGAATGAAATAAACTGTTATACAAGGAAAATTCACATATAAAAAAGTATATAAATACCATGGGTTGAAATTTAATCATTGTTTTTATCAAACTTGGGGTTAGTATTATTGTGTATATTGTGTTATAATTAGTGTAATGATATTTATAGAGATAATTATACCTTTTTTATTCCAATTTAGCATAAGGAGAGTGTTAATCAGCACACTCCTGACATGGCTAAGCCCGAAATTCATATAGAATAGAATAACTTGATGGATGATCAGCTCCACAATAGCTTCTTAATGGTCATGGGATCCATGTAGAAGGATACTATTCATTCATTTTCATAAATTTGTATGATAATGGGAGTGTTTTAGATGAAACCTCCAACTATGTTCCTTAGATAATAATACACGAGGTTGTTGATTCCTCGATCATGTAAGCCGATATGATCTTTATGAACCTCAGGAAACCCACATATTCAAGTTTAAATCTTACTTCATACATGATTTGAGGAACAACCATGTGTTTGTGTGGAATTATAGAGAAATATAGGATGTTAGAGGAGTTTTACTAGGAAGATATTGACAAACTGTTCCATATCAACTTCTACCATGATACATTAAGGGATGAGAGGGATTTAGAGCTCATGAACATGAAACATGAGGGCATGTTAGTGATAATATATGTCTCAATATTTATTGACCTATAATATTTTGATTCATGCTTGGTAACTGATGAGGTTTCCAGGGAGATATGTTTCTAATATAAGATCCATTTTGATATGAGGTATTAAGTAAAAACATTATACATGAAAATCCATTCAGAAATGACTAATTATGCAATGATCACAGAATGGAATATGAGAGAGGCCCTGAGTGGTGGCATTGAAGTTTTAGTAGGGTGATACGAGATCTCTCAATCTAGTGGAAATAAGATCCACTATGACTGTTTACTCTATGTAAGTAGCATGAATATCATCCAAGGGATTGGAATTCCACAATAATATTGTGGCTCAATTCAAGGATTCCAATGTACTAGTTCGAGACAATACTTTCCTATAGTGTATTTATATCAAATTGGACTATAATTAGTGTGGTTTTCAGAAATCTATATAAGTTCTATAGGTACATTAAACAAAACTGAAATAATAGATGATTATTTAAAACACTAGAATCTGGGATGGACTCAGCTACCTGTTAGAATACTTTTAGTTAGATTTCCACGAAACATTCAGGATAAGGAATGGTACATGGTTCCCCAGTATAGGATCTATATTACATGAAATATGGATTAACATTGGTGATTCAGACTAGAACCCAGGGAAGTGGGGTGAGTCAATAATACACAATGCAGTCTATTTTGGGACATTTGGATATAATACCTTCTACCACCATAGGTAAGCTTCTTGTATCATAAAAAAAACTATTTTTTTGATAAAGGAGAATCACATTTGTTTTTTCACCACCCTAACCCATGGGGGACAGGCCACAACTACCCTAAGATATTCTCCATAGGGTAGGGGCTGGTAACAATCATTTAAAGTGAAAATTAATATGGGATTTTTATCCTAATGTACTTTTACACATGCGTGAAACCATATCCATAGAGAATTGAAAATGAATAATAATAAAATATGAAACATATATAGAATAAACCATGCAAATAAAACCTCTAGGTAATAAAAGATTAAAAAAATTATATGAATATTAAAGGGGAATAAATACACACCCAACAAGAAAGATATACCAACATGAAAAAAATAAGAAATGTAAATATTGATAGATCCTAACTTCGAATCTCCAAGATTTGACCACCCATGGATTAACAATGCACCAGGATAACCCTTTCATCAACTATAATCACTGTCTACCTATCCATATTCTTCATAAGACATGAAACATGTGGTAAAATCCCATTTTGCGGTGAGTATATATATACCTATTATGACTCCTTGAAAGATAAAGTGGGAGAAATAAGAGACATGATAGGAACAGACAGACCAAACCATAATAAGAGATTAATAAAATCCCACAACATAGATTTATATATCCACATATATACATACATACATATACGTATATATATATATATATAAGCATGCATGTATGTATTTATGTATGTGTTCTCAATAAAAAACCCCAAATGAGTAAGGGGATCTTCATAACATATCCTAGCATAGGAAAATAGTTTTCCATTAGTTCCAAAGGCCTATCAATAATGAATAGATTCACAAACATCTTTATGATGAAACATACATGAAAATACACAACTCACTATTTTATGTCATGGTTTAGGTTAATAATCCCAAGGTAGAATACCAATTCTCTAGAACAATAGATGGGTTCCACTCTAGTAGTCGTTAGAGGACCCATTCCCTACCTAGTAGGATTGTGCCTCTCTAATGGTCGAGGACCAATGCCATAACATATAGGTTTTTTCCACTCTTATTGTGGGTTCCACTCTAATAGTAAATAGAGGACACATGTTTTTTCTAGCAAGAGGGTTTCACTCTTATGGTTGATAAACCATGAATATCCCATTAAGATAGTGACAATTTACTTATCGATAGAGGAAAAATTCCCTACCTTATAGGAGGGTACCAATATAATGGTTGAAAACCCATGCCACACCCAGCAGAAGGGTGTCACTATTATTATAGATAGTGGACACATGCGTTCATTCTATAGGATGCTGCCACTATATTTTCTCCAAAGATCCAATCTAATCTCTACAGTGATAAAGTATCACCTAAAGAAGAGTCACACTCAAAACATCTCACATTGTATCTTAGATTCTCCCAAATAAGATCCCATGACATTCAACATATAAAAATACTCAGTATATGATAATCATATTCCCAAATACTTTTCCCAATGAAGGATATAAAAGAAATTGATGTTTCATAATAATAGAGGGTGCACGATATTTAAGGGGACCCCTATAGCATGTAGTCCGACCCTGCTAATGATTCATGTACATTATGGTACATGGATCACTAAAAATGATTTCCTAAAAGACATTTAAGGGGAATACATTGTATGTATCCGACACATGAGGTTCTTTCCATGCTCTGTGATGTTCTATGTAATATTTCACATGCCCGTGTATTTTGATACTGGAGTGTCCTGCCACACGATGTATTTCACATGTTATTCGGGTTGTGTCCATGTACCCTGAATATGTGCAGGCATATAGAAGGCGTCTGTCCATGAACATTTCCATGTACTCCTTTAGTACATGTCGTGTCACTATCACCAGGTAACATTGTGTGTGGGGTTCACATATGGCGTGTGATACTAGACTCACCCATATAACATGGACACCACATCCAGGGTCCATACACACTTTGTGTTCATCAAACTACATGATATGTAATTGGATTTTTCATAGATTTTCATATTCACTTCCCATAATCTAGACTTATTCCCAATACCATGACTTCCAGCCATCGTCCACTTGAAATCTATGTAATCCATTTACGGATATTATTTCTAGCCAACCAATGGACAGAAAATGGAACCCACTCCTCCTATAAGATGCTCACATGACTCCATCACTCCTCTGATGTTGTGATGATCATTGATAGATCCTGACCACTTGGGAATGATTACCCATATTCCTAAAATCATCCCAATCCATTATTTGATCAATGATTTACACATCTCACATGATACTATAATGAATCTGAGGGTTCTATCACCCCCGATCCTACATAATAATGTCAAATTGAGACCCTATAGACCGATCCACAAATATCACCAATAAAGATGGCGGAAAATAACATAAAAAGTGTGGAACAATGTTTTTCAAATAATTCATGGGAATAAAAAGATCAGGAACAACTTGGGTGGGAAAAATGGCATAATGGGTATTAATCAAAAATGATAATTGGATCAGATATATGGACAGATACAACGACTCAAATTTGGCATAGAAAATATGTATAAGAATGATAATTCTAAATCATTTAAAAATAATTGTGGAAATAAGAATATAAAAATTCCTACCTTACTTTTAATATATCGTTGAGGATGAACGTTCTCATCAATGAAAGAGGAAGGTCCATTTAATTCTTTACTCCTCAATTCATCTTTATCCATAGGCTCATTTTCTTGTTTTTTTGATTCCCCAAAGATAGGAGGCAGAATTATCTCCTCAGTGATCCCAATTTCATGAAAATAACCACTGTGATCATCCATTTTGACATATATATAGAGGTTTTAGTATTATATCATCGAAATAAAATTATTAATTTAACCAAATAATTTAATTTTATCACACCCTCTTACAATATTTCTATCAGACTACCCCACACTGACAAACATTAATCCCTTCCTAGAGTAAAACATGCATTCTCGATTCAATTGTGATATCCAATTTCTAATTTTAGATAGTGTTTAAGATTCAACCATTTATTTTAAAAAATTATTTTTTATAAGATATAAGATATGTTTATGATTTTTAAAAAATTAATTCTATACACACCGGGACTCATTATCGTGTATTGTCTCATTTCGTGGATCTAAAAATTATTCAAGATATATTACAATTTCATACAAAAAAATACTCAACAATATTCCATACTTAATTATTTTCATCCTTAAAAATTGAAAACTAAAAAAGCTTGGGATAATGATCCAGCATATGGATCTCTCACTCCTAATAACTCTCCTGCATACTCCCATCCATCCACAAAACAAGAAAAAAATTGATGGTCTATACACCCTGGTCCAATCATATAATTCCTCAATGGTCGCCAATATAGTCTCCCCTATAGGGCCTCCACATGCACCATGTCCATAAAAGAGTGGTAGATATTTTGGTACAACAACATAACCAAATTTAAGGCATCCTTCTTTCCATAGATGAATCATAACACATGTTCCATAAGAATATTTTATAGAACTTCGATAGTGCGCTCAGTAATCCCATATATCTGTGGGTGAAAGGATATACTAAACCTTATTTGGGTCTTGAATACCTATTATAGGACTCTCTACAACCAATATGGGAAGAAAACATACTTTTCATATATATGTTATGAGGGAACTCCATTACGGAGAACAAACTTTTTTATAAACAACAGTCCAAAAATCTCCACCAAACATTGATCTGTGATAGAATGGATGTGCATTAACATTACATGTCATAAAATATTAACTCTATGGCATCATTTTATCTCATTATAACTGGAATACCTATCAGAAATTCAATTGATATACCATCCCATTTCTAATATGGGATCTCAAGAGGCGGTAAGAAACCTGCTGGAATTGGGTTCTCATCCATGACATGAAAACAACTGAGGCACCATTAGATGAAATCATCCATTCTCCAACTCATTGAATCACAGAAAAAATACTATTAATGGTCTCAATACATATTCCATACACAGGTATGTGAAATCAAATTTTTTTTGTGAAACTCTCTCATCACCTCATCCAGTATCGTGATTATGTCCACAATCCCTCCCTAGAAAAAAATGATCTTTTTACCTCCTTAAAAAATACATTTTGATAATATCTTGAAGATATCAAGTCATGTATGAAATCACAATCAATTCATCCATCATATCAATTTCTTATCTCTATCATAGTGGAGGATTCAACAACATTGACTGAATAAAAGTATCACCTCCTCCTCATTCAGGGTAAGCTACAAGAGATCCAACTACTTCGATGCCTCCTGCACAAAATGTGTCAAGGAAATTTTGATAAGGGAATTTTACACTATATTAATATTCCCTAAAATATATAATATTTGAAAATTATATTACTACATTAACTCCAACCAAAACCACTATTTTTGGTTCATGTCTCTATATATGAATTTATTATTGAGGCTTTGATGGATATAGTTAACAAAAAACACTCTCCCAATAGATTGAACCCCCACATCCTCAGAGTAAAAACTATTACTTATAGCTCTAGGTTCTGAATAATTATGTTCTACTTGGGGGGGTATCAAATTCCATGATTCATATGTAATAGTTTTCTATCTCAACATCAACATGTTGCCATGACCTAATCTAAAGGAATTACAATTCACTACATACTCCACCCCTCCTCTGGTAGTCTCAAAATTGGATCACTCATTAACTTCATACCAAACTCCTTGAAGGATATCAAATAATTAAAAATCAAGGTAAATAGATTCCCATTCAATTTCAGGGTGGTCCAAGGGGATAGAATCCCGGAGTATTATTTCATAATAATTTTTAAGTACCCCTCCATGCCAATATAACTATAATACTCTCACACACTTTTGGTTGGATCCCATGAAAGAACTGCATAAACATCAATAATTTCAGAGTTAATCCATTCTTAGAAAGAAAATTTCCTAGAATGTGAAACTCATAAACCCAAAACTGGAACTTTAAGAGCATACCATAAATATAGTGCTTCCAAATAATATTTAAGACCATCCTTAAGTGCTCTTATTGATCCACCGATGATTAAACAACTATGGTTATGTAATATATGATGAAAAAATAAATTAAATCTTGTATGGATGAGAATATATGGTTCATAAACATTATAATAAAAATCTACGCATTCATCACACTAAAAGGCATCATGTAGAACTCATAGTGTCAATAGCAATGTTGGAATTATACCATCAGAATAATGGACTCATTAATTCTCAATTGGTTGAAGTCGATCCTGAGAACGATCATCAACAACCATCTTGTTCATCATAACTAATAAAAGAGTTTGTTAATCCATGAAAAGGATCATTTTTCATTATTGTGGATTAGTTCAGATGACAATAATCCATAAAAATTCATAAGATTATATTTACTTTTTCTTGAACAATACTTGAGTTACCTAGGGGGAAACACTAGGCATAATAAGATACTTCTCTCATAGGTCATCCAATTATAACTGAAACTCCCAAAAACCGATAAGGGTCATTCGATATGCTATAAAAGACATAGAAGTTGTCGAAGGGTAAAAATAGACAAAAAATTTCATCTCCAACCATATAGGTAGTCAGAAAATATCTTTGGGAAAGACATCTCTAAAATCCTTCACAACCAATGGAATCTAAATGCTGGAATATATTATTGTTCAATGGGTTACCCTAGCCAACTGATGTGTGGTGGGATAGGGTCTCCTTATTGATAAAACAACTCATCCAATAATGAGATACATCTCACCCACAAAGTAGAATATTTTCCCATCATTTCAAAGTCAACTGACTCATCTGTAGAGATTGTAAATTTTGGATCAGACCAATGACAAAAATAATTCATCCCCAAGATGATGTCATAGGTTACCACCCTGATGAATAAATGGTCCTCTGAGAAATTATCTCTACCATTTTATAACTCCCACTTCCAGAAAATAAAATATATATAAGAATCCATATTCATAAGAACCTCTAGAAAAAACATCGGTGAAAAATCTTCCTCTAGGAACTATAGATCTTCATCTATGAGTGAGGAGATAAAATAATGATTCAATACGTTGTATACTAATATTTAATCATGATTTGAATAAACATACATAATACATAGAATCATGTAGTGTGTTACTAGTTCATATGCATCCAATGCTTGTATCTATCTATTACACTTAGTGGCAACTCACTATGATTGATGTCGGATACTTGGTGGTGGTGGTTGAAGGAGCTCATACTATTTTCAAACTGACACAACTTATACTCATGGAGAACCACCAGATCTTCATTAACCTCCATCTCCCTTGAGGGATACTATACCCTTTCCTGGGAGAACCATCACGATGATGTCTTTGTAGTGGCAGTCTATCTCCAATCATCCTTTCCTCCTCAAAAGGTCGGTTCCGAAAATAATATTACATGTATCATAACCCACCACTTTCATATTAATTCCTCTATCCTAACTACCCTAGTCACCTATGTGGTACATGTTTTACATGAACATGTGCTTGAGTATGATCCTGAGAAGATCTCATACACAGAGATACTACCAATTGGTTCCCACTAGTTGCTATAGATGACTCAGTCCAACAACGCCAACTACATTAACCAGTTATCTGGAATCCTGCTGACATGAAGCTCTCCATCAATAGTTCCCTCTCTAACACACCAGAATAAGTTTGAATAAATAAGGGAACTAAAATGGAATGAATGTATCTATCGGGACCCTAATCAATATTCCACACATTGAATTATAAATGTCAAATAATGTAGAGTCAGTATTTTATATGGTCTATAAACCTAACAACTTTCATTGAAATAGTTATACATCCCAGCTGAAGCTCCAAATGCTCCTCAGTATAATATAAACACAACAATTAGGGTTATTAATCCTCAATAAATATATTTTAAAAGTAATTCCATGGGAGTTTATACTAATCATGAATCTGCATGACAAGATTCCCCTATCACACAACTATTCCATGTAAATGATTAGTAGTAATTAGAACCATGTTTTCAGTTGGTTTATATATAATACTAAAAACCCATACCACTGACTCTGGCCAATCCTCAATCTCATGGGGATCTAGATCACCATAGAACCTCATTGTCCTCTAGAGTTAAAACATGTGGACAGTGTTGAGCCTCGATGAATAATTAGCCTTCTCTACTAATATGATATTCTTCTCGACATTTGGGGGAAATACTACCAATCAGTATAGAGGAAATATATCATGGGATTGACACTGATATGAGGCATAACCACTAATTGGATCATTATCATGATCTATAATTGGGAACCTAGCTGGCTGTATTTGTAGAGGAATCTTGATAAATTTAAACAATACATACCATGGTTAGATGAGCATAAATATATGGGGTGTTTACATAAGAAAGAAATTCAATGACTCGGTATTATATGATACATGTACCAATGATCCTTGCAACTAATGACTTAGTATTCTCTATAAACAAACAAATGATCTGAATCCCGATGTATGGATATGTCAGATGTCATACCTACATTGGGTTCCTTGGCCGAAGATCCACAATTGTGAAACATTGAAAATATTCCCCTAAGACCCAACCAAATCATCATTATGGTAAAAATCAAAACATTTTAAAAAAGAATAAACCAACTTTGATACCAATTGGTCATGACCCGACCCAACAAGTCCCAAGACACAATGACCCCAAGTCCACATACATAGGCAAAGTGTTGGAGAAGCGCACTACAAGTCATAACTAATATGGGGGGAATTATCTGTATGTACCTATATGAACACATACAACTATATCCATTAAAAAGTATAGATGAATAATAATAATATATACAACATATAAAATATAAAACATTCACATAAAAAATCTATTCAATACAAGAGTATGATAGTTTAAATTAATAAGTAATAAGAAAAAATGCCTGCCCAACTAGAAAGTTGTACGAACCTAAAAAAATTGAAAAAGTAAATTTGAAAATATCCTAGTTTATAATCTCTAATATCTGATCATTGTTTGATTTCAAATTCCCCATGATGTCCTGATGATCTTCTATAAATGATGATGACATATCTGTCATCTGTATAAGACATGACATGATCAAGAAAAATCCATGTAGGGTGAGTATATACATACCCATAAGAACACCCTGAAATATGAAGGGAGATAAGTAAGCGACACGATAGGGATAAACATCTAGATCCATAATAATTGAGTAATGAATCCAACATCATGGGTAAAATTATATAATACTCATTAAAGGAATCCAAAATGAGAGTGAAATTGGATCTACAGCTCATAGATCGACCCAAGAAAAGTGTATTCCATCAGTTTAAAAGGACCATCAATGACGCCGAAAATCTCATGCATCTGTCCAAAGAAACATCTCAATAAATTAACAAATTTATATTATTCCATATAGTCATGTATCACAATCACTAGGTGGCGGACCCATCCCCTAGTACAATTGGATGGTGTTACTTCTGCAGTCAATAGAGGACCCATACAATACCCATCAAGAGTGTTCCACTCTAATGGTAAAGGATCCATTCCCTACACAATAGAAGTGTGACACTATAATAGTTGATAGAGTACCAATGTCTTGCATAGTTGGAGGGTTCCACTTTCATGGTTGATAAAGGAACCATTCCATCCCAACAAGAGGGTGCCAATTTAATTGTCAATGAAAAATGCTCTATTGAGTGGGATGGTTCTAACATGATAGTTTATATAGGATCTATGCCTTTCCCTGTAGATGGTTTCCACTCATAGATTATATAGAATACCCCTACCCCGATAAAATAATAAAGACCCTCTTTATTTTCTACAATCATCTTGTTTAATAACTATCGTCATTGATCATCACCTAATGAATAATCACACTCACAACATCTCACATTCTATCTAAAATTACACGATGAAGTACATCATCATGTTTTATGATAAAAAACACTCTAGATATGCTAAATGAAGGAAAAAATAAATATCCAAATGAAAAAGATATGGTAGGTATAAGTTTCTCCAAAAAGAGGGTTCATGATGTTTAAGAGAAACCATGTGGAGTGTGGTCCCTCCATATTATCTATCCTTGTCCCCATTGATAGAAAAATCACTACCCAATTAGCCCTATACAACATGTATAAAGACTTCATGATGTGTCTTAGCCCAATGGGTTCCAACATCTCCTTTTATATGTATTTGTGTAATGTTTCCCATGCTCATGTATTTTTGTACATAGTGTGTCCTCCCACATAGGGTCTTTCACATGTTCTTTAGGCCATGTCCAAGTTCCTTGGCCATGTGCAGGTATGCGACATGTTCCTACCCAATACAATGCCTATTTACTTCTACAGTATACTCTATGTGGCCAACACTGGGTCAGATGGTGTTTGGTAGTCCGACATAGCATGTGATACATAACTCACCTGGAAAACATAGCCATTGTAGTCACGTGCCTACAGAAAATTTGGTATTTTGTGTACATGGAATGTAGTAAGATTTTTCACAAAATACTAGATCTATTATGTGTCATCAATATTCATGTCTCCCACGGTGACATCCAGTCATTGGCCACCTCAACTTGGCAGAATCCATCGCCAAAAATCATTTTATTCCATCTTTTGAACACCTAAACTCGGCTAAATCCATCTCCAACAATCAGTTTATTCCATCCATTATCCGGAAAACATATCTGGATCCACCTAAAAAAATTCCACACATCACAATATCTTCTCCTAAACAATTATGATCATTCCTTGAGAATGGATCCATGGGAATCATAACCCATGTCTTGAAAATAATTTTGATTCATCATCATATTTTAGTCTGATACATCACACATGAAATAGTCATGAGTCTATATGTCTATTCATGCTCGACCCAACATAGTAATGTCGAACTGATACACCATTGTCCAATCAGCGAAGATCATGAAGAACAGTGGGGGAAATCTAATTAACCAAATGTTAAAAAATCATTGGCCATTAATTCATGGCCAATAATTTATTTTTTTTAAAATATGGGGTGATGAAACATGGCACAATATAGACTAATCAAATAAAAAATTTGAATCGGATACATGGGTGCATACAAAGGATCCAAATTGTTGTAGGTCAAATGAATAAGAATTATCATTTTCAATATCTTAATAACAAGTGATGAAATCAGCATATGATAAGTCCTAGCTCCTTTTGGATCAATAGTGTATGTAGAGTTCACTCTCCAATGAAGGATGAATTTCTAATGCATCTAATGAACCACTTTTTGCTTCAATACTGGGATTTTTTGTTGTTTGTTCTCGATTTTCCAATGACTGGTGGTGTAATAAAGATCTCAATAGTCCTAGGGTTATGAATCTGAACATAGATATCAGCTAGAAATGCATATTTATTGAGGTTGTAAAATTAGTTAATTTATATTAAATAATTAATTTAATCAATTAATTTAATTTAAACACACCTTCCAACAGTCGCTATATCTGAAGAAATCATGCCGAGCAACATTAGGTATCTCCTAGGGTAATAATCATAAAACCAAAATCAACATTGATATCATGTTTTTGATATATTCCCCTGTTTAATAGTCATCGCCTTATTTTTAAAAAAATCATGTATGCATGATATAAAATATATTTAATATTTTTATAAAATTAATTTTGGACACATCAGAACTCAGAATCATAATCCATCTTAGTGTTTTTATTGGGAAATATTTCTAGATATATTCTAAATTATTACTTGTAATAAATAGTTACTATACAACTTTAAATCTATTAGCCCTAGTGTTTCATTCGTTGTTAATAATAAGTACATACATGTTTGGTATGATTGTGGTGAGAAGTGGGGATGCCTATAGATTATTTATAGATCCATCTAAGGGAATTGGATGACAAACATGTAAAATTATCAATGGAAAAATATTGATGATTTTTTTCCATGACAATAAATACTAATGACATGTTTCCAGAATGATAAATTTTAAAATAATATTTGGTAGATTAAATAAGGCCTTTCAATATTAATTTAATAGTGCAAGAATTAAATTATAATAAATTATGATTTATATTGATGGAAATTCAAAAATGAAGGTATATATAATGAATATGAGAAAAATATAAGAATTTTTGAGTAGGCATAGATTTTACTCTTGAGGATGGAATTTAAATATATTTTTTACTTAAACATTCTGTATGTATTTTATTAAGTCCCTTACTAAGAAGGATAAATTTTATAAAAAAATATATGGATGGTTAAATAATTCCATGTAATATAGATTTTATTTTTCATGAAGTGAAGAAGAATCATAGATGGTTTATATTCATGTCCATTAAAAAATATAATTATATAAGATGAATATTAGAAATAGATTAGAGGGTACTACTGGGTTATAAAATTAAATTTGGGGATGGAATTTGAATCTGTGTGTAACATATACATTTTTTATGTATTTTATTTGTCCTTTTATTCAAAAATTTGGGCCAACATAGGGATACACCAAGGAATTCCTTCTACTACATATAGGGGGGAGAAAGGAATCAACCCCTATGAGATGGCCTACCATAGGTGGGCCTATATGTGGTTGAGGTGGTCCATGTATAATTCTATGCATGAGCGCATGTATTGGTCTGGTAGAGTGCATGCGTGTAGGCATGCGTTGACTGGGACGAAATCCAGTAGGTGTCTCATTAACTATAATGTTTCATAGATTGTGTAGGCATGATGTGTTATGAATCCAGGTATTGTCCCTAGTGCTGACTAAATGAAGGTGTGGGAACATGATTACATACAAATTGGAAGAAGTTCAGTTTGAGATTTTATATGGGACAATATGAGAACAACTATTTTTTCCACTTTAATAAATTTATTGATAAAAGGCGTTTAATTTGATTTGTCCGATCTCAACCGTCTGATCGATTTTATAAATCGCCTTCCTCCTCCATCCTCCTCGATGAACACTAATATGAATAAAATTCTACTTAAACCATCATAATCAATCCTTAAACATTAGTAAAGAACTTTTAGACATCCTAAGGGTCGTTCGATAAAAACAAAATCATGAATTCAATATCATGTCTTTAATGAATATAAATAATTCAAATAATCATTCTTGGACGAACCAAAAAAAAATTTATTTGGACATTCATATGATGTGATGTGGAGCATGCGAACATCATTGAATGTATGTGAGGATACCACCAAAATAGAACATCATGAATTCATGATGTTAGTATTTATTTAATGTATATATAATGTCCACAACCCAGTAGCCACTAAACGGGTTCCCTGGGCTAGGTTACTATATGATCTCAAGTGTGCGTCCCCAAATTCCTGATGCTACCAACTAGCAGTGAGGTTCCAAAAGAACATGTGGAGATATTATACAGACATTATCAGTGTAATCCATATCTAATAACAATAACAAATAATGGAAAATAGACTATAACCAATGAACATTCATTACCAATCAGTTCCCAAACATGGAAAAAAGCACAACCAAATGATAAAAATGTCATGTCATTATAATAGTTCTAAAGGCGAAGAAAACACAAAATAAAGATAAACAACTAAATCCAGAAATATGGTCTTAAATCCATGTATGTATCCTCATACATGAACATACCAATCCCAAATCAACTCCATTTCATAGGTCTTTTTCTCTTTCCTTGACCTACCACAATTAAATCTACTTGTGTACCCAATAACGGCCCGATCATGGTGTGAGTAAAACATTGTAGGCCACAAACTATGGTGTCTACAAAATATGCAGTCCCAAAAAATAGTGTATGCATTTATTGTAATAAAAAAACAACATAAACATGGGTAAACCGGGTACCATTAGTTAACAAGTTTACATAATACATTTCCATCATATATTCCACATATTAGGGATTTTCATCAATTTCACACAAACCTGTGATAACAAATTAATATTCATAATGGGATTATATCATGTTCCCTATCTCACTGTGGAATATCATTTCACAAAAAATACACCAGACATACCACGGAGCCTCAGTTAGGGTAGTTTCTTCAAATGAACCATTAGGGGCCTAGAGGCTCATTATGACACACTAGCCCGTGCATTCTAGGGTTGGGGTTTAGAGACTCATTCCAACATGTCCCATTGGAGGAGCCTAATGCCATTATCCCACACCCCACCAAGTCATGTTCATATTCATAAATACTAGTTCATCATAATAAACATTTCTATAAACCATAATCAATCATGATCCACATCCTTTACAATTCATAGTTCCATAAATATATAAACCATAATTATTCATTATCCCATTTATACATTCACATTTGTGTTTCTTAACTCATTTATAAGTTTCTGTTAAAACCCATAAGTAATTTAACACATTCCCCTTAATTCATTTTACCAATTCATAGTATTCGAAATAACCACATGTGCCATGATAAAAACTAAAGATGATTAAAATTGTTCTATTTCATAATCCCATCCTACAAGTCAACACATTTATCAATGGATCTACTTGCTATAAATCAAATCAATGCTTAATTTTACCTTTTCCTTATTTGGGTAATTACACACCCCATTGGTTGACCAATAATGGGTCCAATCAAACTCAATTCATCTAATGGGGATCATGAGGGGTTAAATTCATCACATATCCAACCAATAAGCCATATCCCACTAAATGCACAAAAATAACAATAAGGAAATTCTATAGAACATCCAAGAGGAACAAAAACCAACATCAAGACTATGGGATATAACTTGAGACCACCCACCATGAATCTATAGAGGAATACTCGCTTAACCCTATCCTTGGATCCAAATTAAAGCACCATTTTATGAATCCAACCTATGATCCAAAGTAAAAGTGGGTTTTAGGGATTCATATGAATAATAATGAATCCACATGCCTTGAATCAAGAAGCAATAGGAGTGTTGTTATTACTCGAAGATCTAATCCACAACCAAAGTCACTCCGAACATCCTAGAATTTATGGAGATTTATATTTGGTAGGTCTATGGGATTTATTTTAATCATTAGGAATTATATGGAATAATTAATAATACAATATGGTGAAACCCTTAAAATACCGATGGTGAAATGTTAAAACCCCACTTTTAATGGGATGCACGTTTTGGCTGCATGATTTACTAAAACATGATCCAACCTTGTGAGAGCCTCTACCAATAAACGGATATGTCTCACAATTACCAGAGGAGGCCAACATGTTTTAACAGACTATAAAAAAACTATGAATAATGGATTTTTCCATAATTTCATATTTTATATTTACCCCATTAATGATTTATTTATCCATGAACCATATTCCTTTAGCTTTCATGATTTGGATACACTACTACCCCTAACTGTTTTGCAACTTCACATCATGTCAATGATGACCATTTTCATTTTTATTCTAGGTCATGGGCACCCGAAACACCACTGAGATTCTTCGTACACTCAGTCAACATTCCCTTACGAAATTTTTTGATATTTATGCAAAATTTTAAATAAGTACATATCTCCATGATTTCGGGATCATACATCCTACCTACCTTATAACACCACTTCCTCGATCTGCTCTTCCCAAGCATCACTATGTTTCCAATGAAAATATATTAGTCCACTAGACCCACAAATCTTACTCCCTCTCCCATGTTTCTTCCAAAAAATGTTGTTTCTTTCATTATATCAATCCAGGCTCATAGTCATTCCCCACAATACTTTCTCACTTTGACCCACAATATGAACTACATGATCATTAGAGGATGTATCAACATGAAGATCAAAATCCCTAACATCAACAATGTGATATGGGTTAGGGTGATATTTCCCAATTTGTGAAAAAAAAGACATCATGGATGCCACTATAACACTATTGAAGAGAGAATTGGTATGCCACTGGTCTGATCCCTTCCATGATCTCAATTTTCCCCACATCAATGGGTGCCAATTTTTTTGTATCCAAATATGACGATGAACCAATTATGAATAATTTTTTAGTAATAGATGATCACTTACCTAAAACTAAAGTGTCTAACTACATTTATCCACATATGACTTCCTCCTACTTTGTTACATAGCCATATGTTTTTAGATTAATTGAACCGACTTTGATATCTTCTACACAAGACTCTAATCCAATAACCATTACTCTCTAGCCTCTTTTTAATATATCATAGATATACATGGCCTCCTATTAAGAGCCTTAAACGGTTCCATATGAATCATCACATGTTAAATATTGTTTTATAAAAAATTAACGAGACAAAAGTTCTTTTCATGTAATCAATGAAAGTCTAAGACACAATCTCTAAACATATACTATTTCACCTGAATAGTACAGTCTGATTGACTGTCTCTTTGAGAGTGGAAATCCATACTCAAAAACACTGGGGAGCCTTATGCCTTATATAACACATTCCAAAATTAGGAAGTAAATCATGGATGACAATCCAAAAATATTGTCCATTTCACCCCTTGAAGCCGTACTTACTCACAAACCCCCAACTCACCTAGCTGATCAATATTGAAGGACTCTTTAATTAGTAAGAAAGTTTCTCCCTTTGTCAACCGATTCACAAATCCCCAGAACACATAATTCTCCAAGGAATACTTGGAAGATCTAGAATAAAATCCATAGTCATATCATTCCATTTACATTCTAGAATGATTAATGGAAATAACGAACCACCTAGTAACTAATGCTTCACCACCCTGTTTTGACAGGTATGGCATCACACCATGAAACCCACACCCCCTTTCTTGATCCATGGATAATAATACAATATAAAAATATCCTGATACATTTTTGTCAATCAATGATGCACTACCAAATTCGAGTCATGGTACTCATGAATTAAATCCTACAACATGCATATAGTTACAATGATATGACCTTGAACATAAAATATATCATCATAACCAATATTCCAACCAAAATGTGTCGCCCCAACTTCGAGACCTTCCCTCAGGAAAAAATACTATGGGTTCTAATACTACATATTCTTGATCCAACTCCGAAGCATGGAATCCAATTCCAAGGATGCAGTTGTCATCATCCCTTGGCTATCCTGCACCTCTAGATGGATTTCATCAGACAACGTCATTATCCTCTACTCATAACTGGATTCCTAAACCGTCTGATTTTGAGTCTTATGACTCATGGAATACACCACACGGTTTCCCTATCCTAGTGGATAAACCAGTACAATATCAATGTAGTACATGTACTCACACCATATTCTTTGTTAAATATTCAAATCATGCTAAGAGAATATATACTTAAGGCTTCAATGATCAGTATATAGAGTAAACCATTTTCATAGCAAGTAATTCATCCAACACATCATATCATACACCACGATATCTATATATACATCATTTTTATGCTAATTTTGATAATGAGATCTCAACTTCTGAGACTCGTATTCCATGACATGATCCTTCTGCATCAAAAGTTCCCTAATCACAACACATTATGTGTCACAAAAAATGATATACCTTATAACTATCTCTTATAGAATAAAAACTGGTGTGATATTCAACCTAATATTTAACTGATAGAAGGAATTCTCACATGCCTAAGAACATACAAACTTGATGCCCATTTTGGTTAATCCAGAATGTGGTGCAGCCAAATTGGAAAAGTCATTAATGAAAAATCAGTAATATATTGTTAAGCCAAGAAAAATTCAGATATCAGAAAAATTCTTGAGACTTATTCAATACACATCTACCTATACTTTCTCTAGGTTTATTAACACACGTTCACCAGAGATAACATGATCCATGAAAAGAAAAGTGTCAATCCAGAAAATTTATTTTCATATAATGGCCAATATCCTATGATTTATTATGCTACTCTAGACGATGTCAAGATGATTGGATTAATCTTCTTGAGTCTATGAGTTCACCTATATTTTATCAAGAAATAAAACTATGAACTGATCTTGGTAAGGATTAAATATTTAGTTCATTAGGACTGTAAATATCATCTTATGATTGGTTAACACGAATGAAATGAAAAAAACTCTTAAAATACAAACATATTGGTTATGGTGCTCCAAACTGTATTAGAAGGTCTCACACATAGTGATGATAACCGGATATCAAAAAAATATAGAGAACAATGAATAGCCAATATAATGGTCAAAAATAAAATTGATTCAAGGTAGTGGGTATATGTTCTTATCCAAAATATAATTATACATCCTATAATTGACACAAAACATCATGGACCCATCATAGTTCATAAAAAACTAGATATCAACAAGGTGATAAACTAAGGTGAGTAAACTCATTTTTTCAAGATATTCCAACGGAACTTTATGTTTGTGGATATCTGTCGGTTACATTCTATACAGTGGAATAAAACTAGTTCTTCCCCCAAATACAACACTTTTGTGAATATGACCTCTCTCTCAGGTCGAAACAAAAATATGTTCATACTAAATAATCTTCTCAAACCAATATACTAAAGGGGAAAATATATGCTACTCTACATCATCATCATCATGTATAATATAATCAACAAGGGATGTGAGTTAACCCAACTAATGAAAATTTGTCACCACAAAACCTTCTTGGATATCCCATTCCCCATGATGAACATAATTATTCACTTCTAGGGACAAAATATTTTCCTTAATATCGTAAAATTATATATAGTCATGGTAAACAACAATCTAATAAGTCCCCAATATCAGATCAAAAATTGAAATGTTGAGCAAATACAAGTTCCATAAAAAATGGTATGCACCGACCTCGAGAGGACACTGCTTACAATGCCATATATTTTTTCTTGCACCCCTAGAAGTGTTTCAATCGATATAACCACACCTAAATGTTCCACATAAAGTCCCAAGACCCATAAAAACTAGGTATATAGAAAATAATATGATGAACATTAATCAAATAATGGTCTAGAAATAATGTAAGCAACAATAATCACACCTCGAACAGTCGATGGTCCATCTTCGCCACCACAACGTGTTTGATGAACTTTGTGAAGAGAACCTTCCCCTATAACTTGGACATTGGTCTATGTTTCTGGTGTTGTACCACCATAGTTATTATATTTACTTTATCCTAGGTAACCTCTTCCCCCACACCAAATGTTATAGCTGGTAGATCTCCAACTTCCTGCATGATATGGGGTAACATACCCCCATCATTCCGTCTTCATTGGACCTGATCCCCCATTAGTACCCCTATATATATTGTACCTACCTTTGGAAATTTTCCATCCTTATATAAACATGGAACTCAACTGGTGGTCCGAGATACTGACTACACATGTGTCCCTTCCTACCACAGTGATAGCAGATAACTGTTTCACTACTCTGGGAGGATGGTTCCCTTTTTGGGAACTATATCCACCACCATCAAGGTGTAAACTCTTTGTGTGATGCTTCCTACTACCAGAATCTGCACCACCATATCAGCAATATGGAATTTCTTATCCACCAATAGAACCATCCATTAGAGTCCCTTCAGAAATAAGTGTCAGATACCCCACTTCAATAACCCTTTCCAAATGAAATATATTTACCTTAGTCTTAATATCATGTGTATTTCATTCCTAGAATCATATTTATGTAGATTAATCATCCCCTAAAAATGTTGTGACGAAGCATTGTAAGTTATTGAAGAAGCTAATATACTATATTACTAACATGGGAACATGGGTCGACCTCATAAACTATAGTGACTTCTATTGCCTAAAGGTCTAAAGATTGATTTTTATCACAAATATTTACTATAAAACGTTTATATCATAACATAATCCCACTGATTCTAAACTATAACCTCAACCAATGATTTTTCGTGGCCCTGCAACAAGTATTACAATTGATTGAATTTTTCTTAGGAAGATCCTCTAGTTGATCACGAATTTTATGAATATATTATATACAAAACTATGCTATGTCAGGTCCATGCTCCCAATCAAAATTTGGATGGATTTGTAGATGGAACCCCTGAGTTTTCTCAAACATAAATGGAATCGCCTTCCCAGGGTCATGATCTAGCATCTGTATAAAACAATAAAATGTTTCATGGAACAACACCTCTTTCCTGATAAACTAGTTC
This sequence comes from Viscum album, assembly GCA_963277665.1. Classification (NCBI taxonomy): domain Eukaryota; kingdom Viridiplantae; phylum Streptophyta; class Magnoliopsida; order Santalales; family Viscaceae; genus Viscum; species Viscum album. The sequence goes on along the minus strand of OY728136.1, from coordinate 1,948,258,202 downwards.
ACTAGGTTTCCTTGATCCATTGTTGGAGGACCATTCTTTGCAACATCCTCTTATATCCCAACTGGGGTAGAATGTCTTGGTGGAATCTTACTACAATTCCAAACATGCATCATTGAAAAAATAATATAAAAAATCCATATTTTTCTAAAAATAAGGATCACACATTGCCATAAAAATATCATCATTCATACACTATTCCAAAAAAATAATGTCATCCCTATCACTACCCATTTTCATCATATCATGTTTCATGGTCAATGTAGGTTCAATTAACTCACACACCTACAAGTATTTTCATTAAACACCAATTTTACCATTTTCACTCTTACAAAAAATATCTCTATCTTTTAGGAAAACCACTAATTTTTTGTTTCAACAAAAAAATATATAAAACAATTTATGTGTCTTAATCTGACATCCATTTCTTTCCATTTGACCATTATGACATGATTATTCATCAATTGAGAACATATATATCTTTTCAACATGGTACAACCCCTATATAACTCATTATTATCAATCTATTTAACACAATTCATTAACCATTCAATAACATTCCTTCCCTATTCCCATTTCCATCACCATCATTAGATATTAGTTTATATATATTTTTATGGAATCTAGAATTAGTTATACCCTTTGGGTCCCACACACCCTTCTCTGTGTTCCTACCATGATGCATGTTAAGAAATTATCATAGGTTCTTATAATGTTGCATGAATACACAACCTCATCCCATTAGGGCCATGAGAAAAGTATAATAAAATAATCACACCACAAATCTAGTGCATCACCCAATAGTGAAATATCATTCATCTATAACATCACACCCCATGAACAACAATCCCCCCTGGGAACTTGGTCCCCCTCCCATACAAGGGTTAGCTACTCGCAAACATGAGATCATTCCCAAGGCCATTAAATATGAATATCCCATCTATTACCATCAAATAATAATACCATAGAAACAAACCCAAACAGATACCTCTTTTGGACTTACCAAACCTAGAAGCCAATAAACTAAGTCCCTAGGTCGGGACACTACAAGACTTCAAGTGTGCCCCCCGTTACAACAGAGGCAGCTGAATATCTGTGAGGTTCTAAAAGAACACACGGGGACACTATACCCTATTTATTAGAGTAATCCATAATAGATATCAATGAAAAATAATGTAAATAATAGATAATAACTGATGAACATGTATTAGCAACCATTTACCAATTAGGGTACACAACAAAACCAAATGAATAATGTTCCATTTCATGCTAACATTACCAAAACTATCGAAAAAAATATGGAAAAATAGTTGAATCCCAAAAATGAGACCAAATCCATGCTTAGATCCTAATTCATGAAAATTTCAATTCCAATTCATATCCCAATCATAGGGCCATTTCCGTTGTCCTGACCTACAACAATAAAATATACGAAGGTACCTAATGAAAGTCAGAGTTTGGTGTGAGTACTATAAGTAGGTCTCCACCAATGTTGTCATAAAAATATCTAGAATCATTAGATTCATTATACATTAGTTTAAATAAAAAACATCATAAACTAGGGTAAACAATGTTCCATTAGATAACAAGTTAACATAATTCATTTCCATCAGTTATTCCGTGGATTATGTATTTTCATAAATTTCTATTTGGCCTATACTGTTCTATTACTATATATTAGGAAGTTATATCAAGTTACTTATATAACTATTAATAATCCTTTCATTATATATACATCACACTTACCTTGGATCGTTATTCCAAGTAGTTTCATTAAATGCATTCATTATGGGCCTAGAGCCTCAGTTCAACTCCATAACACATGCATTCCATGTGTGGGGTTTAGAGACTTTGTCTTACCTTACTAGTGGGGGGAACCTTATTCCATTATCCCCAAAACCACCAAGACCTGTGCACATGATTCAATAATCATTAGTCACAATAACCATTTCAATAAACCATAATAATGAATGAACCACATTATTCACAATTAATTTATTATTATATAAACAGACCATAATTATTCATTATCCTATTTAAATATTTTAAATTATGTTCCTTAACACATTTACAAGTTTTCATTACATGCCATATGACTTTAAAAATAGTAAAATTTATTTATTTAACCAGTTGACAACATTGCAGAGAACACCTTTTACAATGATTACAACTAAACTTGACTATGTTTGTTCCATTTCATAATACCAACCAACATGTCAACACATTTTTTCAGGGATCAACATACATAAAATTAAATTAATGATTAACATTATTGATTTCCATGTTTAGGTAATGACACACCCCATGGGTGGCCCTATAATGGGTCTAATCAACCTCAATTCATCCTACAAGTATCCTGAGAGTTTCAATTCATCCTTTAACAAAACAACTTACCAACTCCCACTAAAGGCCCAAAAATCACAACAACGAAACACCATATATCATCTAATTAGAACATAAACCAATATAAAGAATGTGAAATATAACTTATAATCCACCTAATTGAAATATTTATATGAACTCTCACATAATCATAGACATAGATCCGTATTCATGTACCATTTGAATCACCCAAACTAAGAATATTTGAAAAAGAGGGTTTTAGGGATTTGGAAGAAGAAGAATGAAACCAAGAGCCTAATCCAAAAAATATGATAATGATATGTGTTACTCAATCCAAGAGGATTGATCCAAAACTATAATCACACCAAATAACCTATAATTAAAAGATATTTACCCTTGGGAGGTCTTAAGGGTTTAGAATCATCAGAAGGTCTAGAGGATGACGAATGTGGAAGAAAATCAGGAAACACCTGTAAAATATCTTTGTAGAAAAATGATAAAATCCCAACTTTAATGGGGATCATGGTTTGGAAACATTATTTTCTAATAATTATACCTAACAATAAATAGATTTTTTCCCAGAGGGGCTAGTTTTCATGCTTTACAGTGGAACACTGCACGGTTTAATAAATTGTGCATTTACAATATTGAACGACACAATATATAGCCATATGGTTTGGAAATCCCCCTTGCATTGTTTATTTTTATGTTTTTTCGTTTCCCCTATATAGCACAGTTTGGCACACGACTCCCCCTAACACTGCACCAACCATAAAACATGCACCGGATGGACATTTTTTCTCATTCTTCCATGCCCCAACCCCATGTAACACCCTCAATCCTCTTCAAAAACCTAATAAACATTCCATAGATTAAAATTAAGAAATATAACAAAAACATTAAACAAGGAAATACCTCCAAAAAATACTTGGATTTTACATTAAGCATACCCCAAATGATTTAGGTATTTGAGGAATAACCATGATATGGAATTATTTTCATATCCTTGAAGGTGTCCATGATGTAGCTATAAATTAAGATCTAGGAAGAGCAAGGCCCTGTGATCATTTCCTATAAATGGAGGATTCTATAGAAAATGTGGACATGCTAATATTATGGGAGGCTCTCATTTTTGAATAAACTGGTCATCATGTAAAAAAATCATGATGTATAATATCTCTTCGTGATGAGCTTAATGTGAGATAGAAGAGGATCCTATGAGGGTTCAACAAGTGAATATTCCACTATAATTTATTTTTGAATAAAATTGTTTTTTTTGCATCAATAGGGACAAAAAACTATCGTGTATCCCTATTTTTTATAAAACAACAATAACCAATATTTTCACGGAGGTTTGAATCACGAATCGCTCAAGCCTTATATGAAAAATATTTTTAAAATTGTGAGATAGTGTATCCTTATATTGTATTCATTAAGAAGAAGATCATACAAACATAAATATACCTAACACTTATTTGGGTCTGTGCACATGAAGGAATTGAAACATGAAGGTGAATGTGTTTACATAAATTAAGAAACAAAGTGGTCAGTATGTGTGTGCATACAAGGTGATAATTTAGAAACATAAGATGGATAGTATGGTTGTTCAATCAAGGTATTTTTAACAAAAAATGGAAAATGTATACACACTATCTTAATTCAAGGACTAACATGATATATTGTGCACATTCATATGAAAACATAAATTCATGAGATATATCTGAGGTTTCTCAATCATGAATGAAGGTGGTTTGTGTGATACGTTCATATACATAAAAACATAACAACATCGAGATACCCAAAATAGAAAAATATCAGTTTCCAAAGAATCCATGTATAAAGTGGGAATGGGTTGAGATTATAATTCAAGAATAATAATATTGATATTGTGAAAGTTTCTGTTGAATAAAATACCCATTTGAGAATTTTTGTACACAACTTACACACATATGAGTGAGGCAGAGTCTTCATGCATCAGAATAAATATTTTCATGAGCATTGTTGCATTGATAAACCCATAAATTTTAAGTGGTTAGAATTTATTTAGAGAGAATGAAAAACATATTTAGTGGATTTTGATGACACTTTAAGAGTACCCAATCATGTAAAACCCTATAATATAATGGGAGAAGATCAAAAAATCTTCTTATAATGTATCAATCCTTTGAACAGAGGTTAATCATTTAAGTCGGTGTTAGGAGAAAGTAAATTCATCGAGTGGGAGAAAAGATAAAATGAAGTCTCTTAGTTTAATCTACATCAATAGTATTTTTTTTATATTCAAAATCAAATATACTTACTCGGTTGAAGGTAGTGTAGTAGTATTTTAGTTAGACTATAAATTAATTAAAATCACATATTTGATAGTATGGTATAATGGAGAAGTCAAGTTTGAGGAATAACCAACATCGAAATGAGTTGGTATTTAGGATGAACTTTCTACATAATATATTCTGCTATTTCTAGTATTATTACTACATTATAGGTGATTCTATGATAAAATATTGAGTTTATTTAGAACCATAACAAGTCCAAGTGGTTGTATTGAAAATAAATGGAATTCATAGAAATAAACCACTGATTCACAACTCCCATATCAGTGTTCAATATGGATAAATAAATACAATAAATAATAATTTTATAAATGGTTTTCGTTTGTTTATTTAGTATTTAGATTTATTTATGACCATTGACACACTAATGAGGGTGTGGTCAGAGAATATGAAATGTTGACAATTGTATTCTCTAGAAATTAGTGGATATTATTTTCATTTGTGTTTTTTTATGTTGAAACTTATTTTCATTACTATGATTTAGTGTATGAAATGGATTGTTTTATACCAAGTTTATATTATCAACTATCGAATGAGTGTTATCTTCATATCTCCATAAGTTTTTAGCTATTATCACATGGGTGAATATCTTCATCAGGTAGGCCATACATGACTACTTCATTGTACATTGGATTTTTTATCAACTCATATAACAATCCATTTTTAGGATAATTATTGAATTTTATAGGATAATTTCCATCTAGTAGTAAAATATTTTCAATTAATATTTTCTAAAGATATCTCCAGATCACCTTCTGGGTAGGAGATCAACTTCATGATCGAGTTGGTCCTATGAGTAGATCCAGTTTCTAACACAAATTATCAAATGGATCTAGTTGAACATCATGGTTTGAATATTCAGTTGAAATATATAGAATAAATGGAATTTATATGGATTATTATATCTCCACGGGGTTTCCCCATGACTTTTTCGAAAAAGGATGATGGGAAATTACAATTATGTTTCTATTATTGAAGAATGAACAAATGATAGTCATGAATCGGTTTCCCCTTCTACACATCAAAGATATATTTTAACAATTGAGAGTTTATTGGATCTTATATATGATCCACTTGAGGGTACTACATCATAAGTTTAGAGTGATACTATATACCATCCCATGTTCTATTTTTAAGAGTAGGTATGTCTTGTATGATTTCTTGTAAATATCAGTTGACCTAAAATTACATCAATTTTATTGATGGATCAGATAAATTAGATCATTCATCTATTCCCATATCATTTTATGGAAGTTTACATTGAGTAATTATTATTTAATTCAGTATTCATAACATCATGTAAGAATTATAGACATCACCACGAGTATAAAAAGAAAGAATCATAAATTTCCCAAGTTAACTAAATTAAAATTCAAGATTGATAGAGTGAAATTCATGGTCCATTTTATCTCTAAGGGTGAAGTGGAAATTGAACCTGAAAAGGTTGTATATGTTACATTAAATGATTGAACAAACAATTTCTTTATAATTCAGATTATTATAGGTCTATCAAACTATACTAGGACTTTTTCGATGACATATACATTTTTTCACTAATATAGAGGTTAATCAATTAGGGGGTGAAGTTTCATTGGTTAGAATCTCAAAATATATATATCTATTAATGAAGGGAAGGTAGGCCTCTAAAAAAATTTTTACTTTTCCTTTTATATTTAATGAATATGCTATGTACATAGTGTATCAATTGTTAGTCTTGAAGTAGTTATGATGCTGGATGACTGAGTCATTGCTTATGAATCTAGAGAGCTACGAAAACATAAGATGAATTTCCATAATCATGATATAATTTTTTCTATGATGTTACAAATGCTAATGTGATTGAGATTATATCACTTGGGTGGAATGTTTATGGTTTACAATGACCATATTATCCTTGAGTACGTATTTTCTTTGTGAGAATTTATCCTTTAACAAGGTGGTGGGTCAAGTATCTAAAATCCTTTATCATCAATCTATCTTACTTATTTAAGAAGGGAAATGTTGTTTCAGATTCTTAGAGATATATTATGTAGGAATATGTAATACATGAGTCTTGAATGAATATGTATTTCTTCAACTATTTATAGGCTAGAATATAGAAATATAGCAATCCCATGGATGAGTACCTAGTTTTCCCATGCTTCTTGATAGAATAAAAGTATATAATTTATCTGATCATGATGGATTAAATACAAGGAAGAAATTATATGGTGGGGTTCCACTATTATGTTAGTCCATTAGTAGCGATGAAATTCATCTAATCCATGACGACGTATGGGTTCCTACAGGATTTTTTGAGGAGATAATGAAAGAATTTTATAATTACAAATGGGATGTACATTTGTGTCTGATAAATATGTATCATGAACCCCATATAAAATATTAGTTTCAAAGATTGAAAAGTGAGATAGTGGGTCTCGCGAAAAGATGTTTCACCTGTTAGTGGGTTATTAGTGAGAATTAGAGGCCTTATAGGTTTTCACACTCTCAACCCATTACATAATAAGAGAGAGGTGATTTGATTATGGAATATGTGACTGAATTTTTTAGGAAACCCATCTAGAATGATGTAGTAGGGGATATCAAGGATCGACATATGAAGGTAGCCCAGTTCTTGCATATTAGGGAGACCTTCACCAAGAATTATACAATTAGTTTATATGTAAAGGCAATATTTTTCCTATATGTTGTTCTAAATAGTATCATATTTTATTGAGATCCTTGTTTTACATCTCAGTTATGGTATGGTATTTATATTTACATATTATTTCATATTCTTTTGATTATGGACAATCATACATAGAATGAATACCATTATGAATGAAAAATTCAGATACTTGAGGATTAATTATGATCGTTTTCTATATTTAAACGGTTCATGTGAGTATTATATGGAATTCATTTAGTTATATTATAATAATATATTATAGTAATTGATTTAAATGGATCACATTGAGGCTTCTTGTGGAAGGCCATTTCATTTACATATTTTGTTGTTTGCATCATGAGAGTAAGTTATCATTGGACCAAGTCATATATTTGATATTTATGATTATGTTTATTTTATTATAAAGTGATTGGTGACCATGAAAATACAATATAAATTATACAATGACCACTAGAGACAACATAGGAATTTTGATGTTGGTTATCATGTATTCCATTAGGTGTCTCCCGTGATGGAGGAACACTGTATCAAGAAGAAGGGGAAGATAATGATCACGTGTGTTGGTTCATTCATGATAGTGAATGGTTCAATCCAGTGTTGTTCCATTTAACCATTCTACATTACTAAAATGACATGCATGATAGGATTCACATTTTACAGCATTAGAGATATTATCCCACCATTCTCATGTGATACACATTGATGACATTGAGTTGAATGTTTACACATACATTGAGAAGTATCTCATCTGTATCTTGTGTTATAGTGTTATGAATCTATTAGGGGAGGTTATACCACTAGTGATAGTGTAGTGACAACATGGTATTGTGTGAGAGGATACTTGGGTGTTTGATTTTGTTATATGGACATAGTGGCTAGATTTTTTCGGTGATACCTAATATTGATTCATAGAGTTTCTCTTGTATGATTTATTATATGTTGGGATGTTGTAAGATCCCATATGTTTCTAATTAAGTTCCAATTTATGTATTGGTAATACTTTTTTGGTGTTTTTAACCATAAATCTTGAGAATCAGTTTAAGAGAGTATATTATGGGAGGTTCCATGGTGGTTTGAGAAGAAATTCTGGTATTTTATATGAATATATCCATATAGAAGTATTCAAGGGAATGGGTCTATTGGATATGTTGTAATCCCATCTATGGTAGCATGGAGGTATCAGTTGTGGTGTATGGTTTTCGGATATAGTATTTTGAAGTCACTACCTTGTTTGGCATAGATACAGTGTGGAAGTATGAAGTAGTGTAGGCTGGTTAAACATTACACTGTGGAAACAATGGATATGGTGTAAGGTCCTAGAGTTGAATTTTGGCTGGTTCAACCAAAAGATGTATGATAATTCCTACATATATTCTACATTGTGTCCTACATATCAAATTTTATGTGTTCTATGAATATTTTTATTATGATACCACTTAATCCTTATCATGGTTTATTGTATATATGGTGCAAACCTAATTGTGATCCTTAATCAAAGATTAAATAGGGAGTCTATTTCATGATTACATTCACTAAATCATAGTCTCCCTAGTGTCAAAATCCTTAGTGGTGTAGTTTGGGAGGTTTTTTCGTGGAAATATATTTTAAACATTTTCATTAAATACACCTAACACCGATAAAAATATTTATTATTCTATATTTTCTAGTTAAACCCTTGGCACCTTAGAGTTCCATTTGAATTTCATTAAAGCCCATTCTAATATACATTAACCCACACCATTTAAGGATAATTATTATGTGATAAATTAATTTCTATAGGATCCACCGATCATAATCCATGAACTAAAAGAATAATTAATTAGATCATGATTTTTTGAGAATAATTTTTGAAGTAATTACAAATTGATCGTTAAAATTGACTAAAATGTCGACCATTATTTTTAAACGGTTAGTCTAGGATAACAACCTAAAAAATATTTTCAAACCATATATTATGTGAAAAAATGTAATAATTATAGAATTATTTGTTCCAGGCATCTCAATTTGAATAATTAATAATTGATTATAATCTATAACATCGGTCCTTCTATATATCTTGTTAGGTCCATTAGCATTGTGACCGGACTTATGTCCTCTTAAGAGGAGATCTTACAATACGAATAATATAGAACAATCATACATGGAAGTGTTAATTTTTTCCACACTTATTAAATGATGTAATTTATGACATAGGATAACATGTACTTTAAATTATTTAATTGAAGTGTCATTATTTTGGCTTGTTATAAAAAGTAAATGTAGTTGTATTAGAATGTTAATGGAATTTGGAAAAAAATTAAAAATGTAACATAATTGTGGAAGTTTATATAGTAATTTGTAACATGTAATTATGAAATGTAAATATATTAAAATTAATAATTGGATGATTTGATCAATTTGTATTATGATAATTTATCTCATATTCATGAGATTTTTCCACGCGACTTATTTATTAACTTTTTCATTGTTTTCACACTTTTGTGATTAATGCTTAATATAGGAAGGTTATATGGTCTGTTGGTCTGTGTCATGTAATGAATTATGCTAGTGATTAGTGATTTAGGGCACTATTTGTGAAGTATTATGGTAATGATCTTGGTAATGACCACCAAATGATTGTGTAATGCATAGATTTCAGTACTGTAAGAGGGTGAGGTGAATGGGTATTTGACTACCTGATTGTGAGATTCATAGTAATTAGACACATGAGGGTGAGATTATTGATTTCATGAAGGTATTTTTCACTGTTTCATGACATGATATAGTGATTATTATGATTTTGGAGAATTATCCATGGTTGGGTTAACTTTATTGATGTTTAGGGATCCACCACATGACATAGACACATGCCATTATTCCAAAGTAGGTTTGTATGACCCTCAATTTGAACATAAAGATCACGTGTTGGCATGATAATTGTTGAAAAACATTGTCTTATTCATTAATAAACCTATTTATTGGTATATTTCATGCTTAATAAACTCATGATTTTAATTTTTTAATGTTGTTGGTGGTGGCCTAATAAAGTTGTAATCCGAGAATTTCTTAGCTACAGTTTGGTACCCAAGATAAATTTATGGTTACAAGTATGCATATAGGAGATAATCCATGCATTGATTTATTTCAGGATGGATGGGTTGGAGGTTGGAGATGAGACCTACATAAGGATCATGACCAGGGTTTAGATTATTTTATTTAGTGTATTTGGTCGTTATTTTGAATGACTTTAAGCATGTTATATATTTACATTTATCCTTTTATTCTATTATTTAATTATTAAATTGATTCTCATTTTTTCCATTATACAGTTGTGATGTTTTATTGATTATAATCATTATTTTTTACTATTATTGCTACTTGGAAAATGGGGTTACTCTCTCCCCACTATATTCTATGCAACCTCACTAGTAGTTGGTAGCATCTTGCTTACTGAGAGGTACACTTGTCGTCACATAACCACCCGATTATATCATGTGAGGGTGTAACATGTTTTGGATATTATAGATATCATCCTTGAGGAAAAATCAGTCTTGTTGTCATAAATAATTAGATACGTAAATGATTTCAATATTACATAATAAATATAATATACATAGAATTAGAAACATTTTTCCATACATGATATTATTGAAAATATAATTATTCATATATTGTGAAAATAAATAAAAATGGTGAGCTCGGATGCTCAGTAATATTTACAAAAAAAATTTATTTCATGAATAAATAAGTCATAATCATTCAGGAAAGGTAAATAAAACAAAATGAATTTCATTTAATCAATAAATTTAACAGAAAATGTATATATATAAAATATTAATGAAGCAACATAATTGATAATAATAAACTAATTATTAATGAAGCAAATGGTTAATGTTGGGAATCATGATCCAAGGAATAATTTTATCTCTAATACCATGTCTTATTGTTAAGGTAGTTAAATTGATGGGTAGTTTAATAAATAATCCATTTAATAATTTTTTAAAACAGATTTGTCTCATGAGACAAGTCGACTCATTAAGGGTATATCTAAAATTGGGAAATATCCATCACTTCTTATCTATTTCATTACATGTATATTTAATAATCAATTTAATTCATAATCTGTATTCCATATCATTAAACATAATTATTGAGTAATGAATATAAAATATTTATATATCCCCACTCAATCATATAAATTTCACTCAAAAGAATGATTGTTAAAAATTGTATCGAGTTTTAGAAATAATCATATCAATGATACAATGAATATTTATATTTAATAGTAATGTATTTTCCAATTACCATTTATCAAAGGATACTATGTTTTTGAAGATAACATTAAATACCACAAAATTATTAACAAACACAAATGTATATCAATTCACCAAAAATATAAAATTTATAGAAAAATCATATCATTTGTATAATATAGGTAAATTGAAGAAAAAATAACCCAATTTTTAATTAAATAGTTTTATTAATAACACCATTTAAATAAAAAATATCATACGGTTCTGGTAGTGCGATACCGGTTAAAATCTTATACTTTAAAAACATTCTTTTTGACCATTTTAATGAATGGGGATAATGATCCTTTCAGAAAAAATTAATAATATTTTTTAAAAAACTATTAATAAATCATGGTTAATATAATATTCACTGAATAAATAATTTCTGTAAATAAAATGTCTTTTTAAATCAATTTTAAAAAATATTGACATGAAATAAAAATAAATATGATTAAAAATTGAAATAAGATTCTATTTTATTTTAATAAATTATTTTCTTGATTCAAGTATCAAATAGAGCGAATGATAGAATAAAATACCAAAACTATTCAAATATTTAAAAGATAAAAATATATATAGATTTTACGAATATTATATTATATTATCATTAGATTGAACAAAATATCAATCCAAAAAAATGAGATTGAAAAATAAATTCTTACATCTTTCATAACTTTTAAATTGTAACCCCTTAAAAGAATAAAATTAAATCAAGACATTAGTCATATTTAATAAATATATAGTATGGTTAAATATATTTAAGGGTCAATACATATAGAACATATTGTAAATAGGGTTTTAATCACAAATATGACTCAATGGAGTGGAAATTTAGATGAAATGCATTACCTCTTGATGGAATTGGTCATCAATGAACTAAATTCCTACAAAATAATTTTATATTTACTAAAATTATATAATATATTCATTTACATACATAATATATCATATATGATCCACTTATAACATTTAAAAACCCTTTTATTAATAATTTCTTGTCAATGCCCTCATTTTTGGTGTTAACATTTTCAATTTCCAAGATAATTTTGGTTCGATAGTTCAATTAACTCTACATTAATTATAGATCCATCATAAAAAAAATATGAATCAACTTATAAATAATTTATATATTAATAATATCAATTTTTATATTCATCCATAAAATCTATATATTGAAAAGTGAATGTCATTGTTCAAGTAGATGGAAGGTCATTTGTACACATGAACGATATTTTCACTTTTCAATAGACCGAATGAAATAAAGATAAACATTAATTATTTTTAACATAATAATTTTTTCCATAATATATATATATATATATATAAATTTATATTTTTTAAACATTTCCTTATTACCATCAAAGTTATTTATAAAATAATAAAAGATCGCATTGCTTTATTGAGGTGGTAGTCCACATGAACGCACGAGTGAAATTATTATTATCAAATTGATAAGAAGGTAATAATGTACATATGAAATTATAATTAAAAATCATAATTATTTCATAATTGTAAAAAAACATCTTTTTAATATTTATGACCATCCATATAAAATTCTGATAAAAAATGAATTACATTTCTACATAGAGATGATATGACGTATATACAGAAGAAACATATTTTTCACTTTTTGTAGTTTTGAAAAGATGTGAAAATGAACGTAACATTATAATAATAACATCTAATTGAATTTATGATAATGTATTTGTTATTTAAGTATGGTGACAATATATTTAGAGAAATTTGAAAAAGAAATATATATGAAAGAACCGGTAAATTTGATTATATCTTCATTAGATGATATCCATTAGATTCTATCTTAGTGTCCCTTTTAATTATATATTAGCAATATAAGAACCTAAAACAAGTCTATAAGGAAATATATATGATAATTGAGTGGGTTTAGGTAAATATATATGGTTCAATTTATTATAACAATGATATAGGATTTGTGCCATTTTATAAGTGTGGGGAGGGGCACATTTTAAAATTCATGAAATATTATAATATAATACATGTATAACTCATGTAAAATGGTCCAAAAATAAAATGAATTTGAATTAAAGAGGATATGGTATTAATATAATTATGAAATTGAGTTTTTATAGGCTTAGATATCTTTTTAAATATCATCCTTCAAATTTACCCATTGGTTACTACATTTTAACCTTAACTATTGTAATGATATTTTAAATATTAAAGAGTTATTATTTTATTTCTAAGGTGAAAACTAGATATTAATAGTCCAAGTTATGACATGTACAACTATATTTTTTCCCATTTTTAATCTATCATAAATGTTATGAATTTTAATTAATTTTTTAAAAAATATTATTTCAATAATATATATAATTATTATTTTTGACATAATTAATTTTTAATATTTTTTGTTCATACAACAGACTCCCAAAAACATGCTTGTGGCCTTATCCATTTTCTAGGCTATGATGTCTGTTAATTCAGCTTGTCCTCTGGTAGAGAGAAAGATGCATCCTTCATCTTCCTATGTGGATCAGCTTTATCCCTTGTCACAATTCACAACCCCCTATTTCCTATTGTGTATCCATAAAATTTCAATATACCCTAATGTTTTAGAAATTTTTCATGGTTCTCTTCAACATGAACATTCTCAACAGATGTTTTTTGAAGCATTGGTCCACTTGACCCTTACCTTGGTGGCTCGGTCCAATTAGAGGCATCCCTCAATCAACTCCTTCAACATATTCATGGGTTTTTATTGGGGATTACATGATCTAGAGATAGTTGACCTTATTGACTAGAAGAACATTGATGTTTTATTATCAACTATGGATTAGTTTGTCATTTCATGGTACAATGATATTCTCATATATAATGGATCACATTTCTACCTCTTTCAATGGTCCTATGACTTTCATATGAAGCATGATGACCTAAAAATGATGATGTGGGTATGTTTTCTTTAACATCCAATTCATCTCGAAAACACTTACATCATTCATATTCATAGAAATAATGTTATAAAAATCATATTTTTAGATAGTAAAACTTATAGAATTTTATTTTTTTAGAAAATAAATTTAATTTGGCATTAAAGACACTATAAAACGTATAAAATTCAAATATAATGGTTCCATATATCCATAATATGATATTTTCTTCAATAAAAGTTTTGAAACATAATAATTCATCTAAATTTGTTTAATTTTAATATTTTTATATTCACATAATTTTTTTCTATTAATTGAATAAATATTGCATCAATGTTGGGTAAGAAATTAAGATAATTCTTAAACCCATAACGTTTTAAAAAAAATTACCATGTTGATAAATAATAATTAGTCTTTCACATGAAAAAATAAAAATAAACACAATATTTATCCATGATTATGGAAAAATAATAGAGATATTAATGACAGGAGTGTGAAATTTTGTCTTTAATATTTTATTAATGTAATAAAATGTTCAATATCAAGGAAAAATTGAAAAAATTTACCATTTATTCAGGGCTTGAATAGTAGTGGATAAAATACATTTATATAATAAGATTATGATATTTGTTATAGAAACTTGAAATACTTATCTTAAAGTTTTGAACACTTTTTACATATTTTACCATTACCGAAGTGAAAAATACCCACTGATATAAGTATTCATAATGAAAAAAAAATAGGGACATTTTTAAAAAACAATAACCTCATGATTCAAAATATGGAATCCATTTTATAAAATTAAATTCACATAAGTGGATTAAATTAACTTTTCATAAAAACAAAAAATATAATTAATTTATTTTATAAAGAATTCTTTTTATGTCTAAAAAATAAATTACAACAAAATAATGTATATTGGTGGTTGTAATGTAAATAGTTATATTATTTCAAAATATATTAGTATTATATTAATTTATTATTTCATTCAAATTATTGAATATATTTTTCAATTTTAATAATTGATAGTTTTAAAAAAAATTGTATTTTATAACCATTCACTGAAAAATCAATCATTTTAAAAAAATTCCAAAATTTAAAGTGTAATTTAATGTTGAAATTAGAAATGAAATAATTAAATAAAATTCACATAATAATATTTTTATAATATTTTATTGTTAATTTAAACTATTTGATGTGTGTAAATATATATATCCTAGAAATTTTTGTATTGATATATATATCATAAATTCGTTAGGTTGTTACATTCTACACCCCCTATATGAATTTATACATAGAAATTACATCATTCCGATAAAAAATTATGTGGATACATTCTCATCATCACATACTTAGGTTCCCATGTTACTTACTCATTATTATTATTTCACCTCAATAATTTTCCTAGATATTTGGTAATGTTTTATCAGACATTCTCTATAGTATCTAGAATCTCCACTAATTATTCCTAATAAGACAGACCATTCTCCAAGGATTTTACCTCTATGTTTATTACATTTGAAGGATATGATATGTACCTCCTCAAGAGAGATATGTGGCACATATTCTGATCCTTAGATATATTTAGTGGATGTTTCAACAAATAAACTACCATATTGATATGAACAAAAATAATTATGAGAACAATATATCTAGGGCCAAGAATTATCATTTTTTCTAAATATCATAACTAATGTATTATGTGATATTTTTAGGAATACCTTATCAAAATCATAAAATTCTATATCTCATAGAAGATTTCATGCCTTACTTATATTTTTATCTCTATGCTTCACTTATATGTCATTGAATGTATCTAACCTTACCTTCTAATTTCTAATCATTATCAGCCCCTATAGCTTTCTTTTGTCAGATAATTCTGAATAGTTTTAATTATGAACAAAATTTCATAAATTTATTCGTATGTAACCTTGTTAATGCACACATGAAATATATTTTGTTAATAAAATTGTACCATTGGATGTTTTTGACCCCAAAAAACATTCCAATCCATAGAAAATTCTCTCAACAAGTATTGTAGAGTTTCAATGGTCATCAGAAACTAACCATCAATCTATGGATGATAAGAATTATTGAAACTCAACTCTATATCATGATCATGATGAATTGTAGTCTATAAAATAATGGAAACCCTTACATCTTGATAAGATATGATAAAGAGTGACACTCCATGAAATATGAGAACTTACGTAATGTATTTATGAGTATGATGATCAAGAGAATAATATTCTCCAATACTTATAACATTCCATAAAATTATATGGATTTTAACTGAAAACAAATTGTTATTATGGCCTCTTGTGGTTTTGGGGTGTCAAAAAATGAAATACTTGGTAATTTTTATCGATTTCTATTATTGTATGCGAAATTTTTGTAACATCCCCTTAGACATCTGTCACTTAGTCATAAAATGATGAAAAATTGGGATTTGGGATACATACCTATACATATCCCTATTCATTTTATTCAACCACAAATATTCATTTAAATTTTATAACATTATTTCAACTCTTATATGACTGGAAAATGTTTATCTACTAGATTATTCAAATATATTCTTCTTCCATATAGCACTGATTATACTTATTCTATGTCACATTAACATATCATTCAACCAAGATCACTATTAAAGATAGAAACCCTCCTGGCCTGCTTCAATAATTTCAAATATCATTTCTATGCATTCATCATATTCTTAAGAATGGGTGCTTGAACACTCATTAGAGATATATAATATATTTCTCCATTATTCCTGATTTCAAGATCCAAAATATATAGTGATAGAAATTGGTGGTCTTTTACATCATATCATGGAAAATTATGAATGATATTCCCAACACTGAGGATCATCCTCCTTATTCACCTTAAATTGGTGAGAATGTATTGACCGGTCATAATAATTGACCGAAAAAAACCGTATTATCTATAAAATATTCAATTTTTATGTGAATATATACTACATTATTTCATGATAATTATATACATAAAATATTTCAACAGAAATATAATTTTTCTATATAATTAATGTAATCATTAAGTATTATAACACTTAATCATGATTTAGGTAGTTTTTATCTGGAATTTTCAATTAGAATGGGGTATAATCTATCATCATATAATTTAACATGAGGATCCATACCATTCCCTTTTTTAATAAATCATTACTGATAATAAACGATAATAATTTCAAGTTAGGGAAATCATAGGAATTATAAACTATCGTCTCTTCAGAGCATTGAAATTAAATGTATATTCATCACTCAACAAGAACATACCCCGCTTCAGATTCATCTTGGTGAGGGAATAAAATAGTAACGATAAATCTAACAAAAATCATTGTTAGTATCCATCCAACCCAAGAAAACTAAGGATCTTAGATATACCAGTTGTTTTAGGTCAATTTTCAATAAATTTGATATTTTAGGGATTTACTGATACACCATCCTGTGAAATAATATGAGACATGAATGAAATTTTTTGTATTGAAATTTCACACTTTGTAAATTTGTCATATAACATCAATTTCCTCAGGGTCATCATAAAATTTCTCATATTTTCATAATTTTATTCCATTATGATTGAATATATAACAATAGTATCTATAAATACTATGAAAAACTGCTCAAGGTAATTTATAAAGACTATATTCATTAAATCCCTGATTATAATATTGGAATTGGAAATTCAAAATGGAATTATTATTTATTCATAATGACCATTACTCATATGGATGCCTCTATTTGGTATATCATTTTTATTAACCCTTAGATAATGATATCAAGATTGAATATCCATCATTAAAAAATACTTATCTTCATGAAATTGATCAAAGAGATCATCAATATGGGTTAGAGGATACTTGTTCTAAATAGTTATTTTTTTTTGTTTCATATAATAAATGAAAAGTTGCTTTTACTAATAATTTTTCTTAAAAAATAATAGGTTCACACTATGTGGATGAAATAAGATGAATGATCCCTTGCATAGTGTTTCATAGATTTGATTACTCATTTATTTTGACTCAATCAAGGATATTCTATATAATTTATTTGAATGAAGTATATTTATATGTATGAGTTTTATTAAATACTCTACATAATAATTTTGGTGAATACTATGACACACATTTGGAAATACAATAAAAACTCTTATAAAAATGAATATAATCACTATTGTGTTTCTCCCAAATCATATGATATAAACATATATCATAAAATGTATTAATATCCATTACATGAATTATACTAGAATTTAGATTTCCAGTTCATCACCATATTATAAGAATATCGTAAATTGATTGAGAATATAAAATTTAAGTACCCTTCTATGAAATTTTATATTCGATCTGAACAGAGTTATCTAATCGATGCCCAAAATTATATCAAATTCCACTAGTGGCGGAATAACATTTTTTAGGAAGAAGATTCCCCAAAAAAATCTATCAAAATAGGAGATATATTAATTAGCTGTTAGCATCCTTCCGTTATGAGTTTTTTATTAAAAATCTTCATCTAATCAATTATTTGGAGATGTGATACCCTTATATAAGTCATAATGTATAAAAAAGTAGGTATAATTTGAAACATATATAAAATTATCACATATAGGATGGATGATAAGTGCACCTTTGACCACATTAAATGTAATATCCACTTATAATATAGAAAATAATTCTATTTTTCCTTCCTGACATAGATTATTCTATAGTACATTGCCTATAATTTTGAGGAACTGGTTTTAATAATTCCATATCAATGTATAGGTGATGAACTGGAAAGTATTGGTTTCTTTATATTCAGTAAATTCATTAGTAAGATGACCCTTATCTCGAAACTAATAAAAAAATAATATTCTTTTCAAGAATTTCACAAGATTTTTCCTAATACAATTTTTTCATAATATAAATTTATATCATTCATTCTTCTTCTTGGATATGATCAATTTTTATTGGTTCTCTGATGCCATTTAATTCTCTTGATTCCCATTTAACATATTGAATCAAGAAACATATTCTACTATTTTTATGTATCTAAATTCTATATCATCATATGATGGAAATATTAATAATGTTTTTCCCTTTATTAACCCAGTATAATCCGTTCAATGAGATGACCATTCATTATTTCTAGATTGAATACATAGTCAAATTCATGTATGTTTAATCTAATGAATTTAGCCGCAAACACTATAAAAAGTTCCACATCCTTCTTCGTTAATGTGGTGATCTTTTTATCCATTGCATATCTTTATTCTCAAGGTAATTATTAATTGAATGAAAACATTTAAATAATTCTCAATTCCACGATTTCTATTTTTTCATCATTTTTTGTTTTAGGGACAAATGACCACAATTGACCAGTATATCCATTAAAACTATACACTTCAAGATCAATCTTTTCACATTTATTAAATCATAAAATCTAGGAATATATTTTTGTTGGACATCATCCATTTCTATTCTACCAATGTATTTGTATTTTTATTAAAATATATAGACTTATATAACATGAATAACAACAACATAGGAAAATAAAATTATTGAACAACAAGTAGAACTATCCAAGAATGTTTATTCATCATAACGTAAGAAAACATATTTAATATTACTATGATCTTCTATGTTCTGACACCAGCTATATTGGGTTAATTAGTATGTAATTGGAATCATTGTCTACAAGTACTGACTCCTTTTCTTCTATTAATAAATATCACTAAATAATGTCACTCATACAGTTGCCTCATATTTTTCATGAATGTTGAACTCTAAAATAAAAACCCATA
This sequence comes from Viscum album, assembly GCA_963277665.1. Taxonomy (NCBI): domain Eukaryota; kingdom Viridiplantae; phylum Streptophyta; class Magnoliopsida; order Santalales; family Viscaceae; genus Viscum; species Viscum album. The sequence goes on along the minus strand of OY728136.1, from coordinate 1,948,237,879 downwards.
TATTGGTCAATTTTCTCGTATACAATAATTCGTTCTCATACATTTCATGTTATCTATATTAATATAATATATGGATCCAATTTATTTTACTAATAATTATTTTATACAAAATTTAGAAACAACAACACTAGTAACTGAGATTCAGTTTATACATGATTTTATTATTGTAGGATAAAATTGTTCTAATACAGAATGATCAATCAATTTAGTAGTTTTCAAGAACCAGATACATGATTGATTCAAAAACTTCATACAGAATATTAAATCCGCATTATAATAATGATTCATATATCATTATAATTATTCATAATATCTTATATCATTTTCTGGAGAAAATAATAAAAATAAATTTTGAGCTCAGATACTCTGTAAGAGTTACATAAAACAAAATTTATAATGAGTAAATATGTAATATAAACATAGAATGATAAATAACCTAAAACAAATCCTTTTAATAAATTAATTGAGCATGAATTTCATCCATGGATTATATAAGTATATTAATCTCATGGATACAAATAATATAATTATAATTGAAGTAAATTCTTTATATTTTCCATCATGATCTCAAATATCATGATATCTTTACAATAAAGATCTTGGGGAAATGCAGTTTAATTTATGCGTTGGCATATTAATAAAATCTATTTAATAATTTTAGCCAATTTATTATCCTCAAAATACCTGTCAATGCATAAAGATGGTTTCAATAATCCGGTTGTATCATTCAATACATGTCTAATTAATTATTCATATATTGAATGATCATTTAAAATCGTTAAAAAATGAAATGTAAAAAATAACTATATTGTGTAGTGAATTTGGAATAATATAATTTCCCCAACAAATCAAATAATTTTTATAGTAAAACAAAATATTAATAAAATGTTATTCGTTATATGAAATACTCATATGCATAATACAATTAATATATGTATTTAAGTGAGATGAAATGAACAATTAAAAATGATCACATAAATGTGAATTTTTTATGAAAATGATAAGGAACACAATATTAATAATATATAATACATGAACATATATTCAAAACCATATGTTTTGTAATAAATTCATTTCAGTAGGAGACTAAATAAAAATGGAAGAAAAAAAATAAATATCTTCTTTTCATTTAATCAGTTATTTGTTTTATTAATGAAAAAAATATCGAAGAAATTTTTTATAAAAAATTTTTAAATACTAAAATATCAATATTATTATAAAATATATGTAATTTATGAAGGTTTTTTATATGATTCCTTCAATGAAAACTGTATTGAATCCCAATGAAATGACATACAGAAATAAATTATTACATCTTCAGTAACATTAAAATTATTTCGCCATGAAATAATAAACATTAATTTAATCATAAATAATTATTAAAAAATATGTATTCATGTTAAATACCTGAAATGGGAAATATATACACCTTATAAATTTAAATATTTTTACAATTAAAAATATGTCTGAATGAAGTGGAAACTAAGACCAAATCACTTACCTCTGGTTCGACATGCCTCGTTGGTGCTCTAAAAAAATGAATAATAAATTAGAATTTATATAAATTCTTTAAAAATACATTTCAATATGTATTAAATTATATCTGATAAACTATTACATTTTTAACAACTATTATTTTAAATATTACTTATTAGAATTATCTTGTGTGGGTTTTAACTGTAACATTTCCCTGGAGAATTTCAGTTTACTAGTTCTCCTCCTATAAATTGATTTTGGATCCCTAATATACATGAAAATTAATAATTATATGAATATAATATATATTTGTTATAAACATATTTATATCCATCCATATGATTTATATAATGATATATCAATAACACTGTTAGTGGAGATGATATGACATTTATATGAATTAAAGACATATTCACTTTTTGATGGATGGACCTAATAAAAGGAAAATAATAATTAAACAATTTAGAATCGTTAATATATCATATATATAATATTTACTATTAAATATATCCTTATTATGATATATTTATAGTATAATGAAAAATGGATCACATCGCTTTGTGGAGGTGGTTTTCAACACATTCAAACAACCAACATTATCATTATTCAATAAATTAGAATATAAGATTGTATATATGATATTTTCGTTCTAAAAAAATATTGTTATTAATATTATATAAATTTTTTATATTCATCTTTACAACCATCCATGTAAAATGATGATGAAACACTAATCACACCACTATGTGGATATGATATGTTGTATGCACATATGAGTGATATTTTCACTTTCTATGTGATGGAAATGAGGTGGAAAATGGTATCCCCATTATCATAATAATATATTAGAATGTTTATAATACTATAATTATTATTTAATTACGATTACAATAGATTTATATTTTTATAAGAAGTTGTAAACTCAAAATAGTCGGTAATGATGATTATCTCTCCGTTGGTAAAATTTCATTAGATTCCTTCTTATGAACTCTCTGATTGGTTTTGATTAACACCATAATCTAAATTTCATATATATTAATGGTATAAGAAATTTTTTTGGGGTTATTAAATATAGATGGTTTAATGTGGGGTAATGAAATGAGATAAGTGGAAAACATTTATATGTCAGATGAAGGGAACTAATTGATATTCATGAAATAATATAGCATATAATGTTTCTAACTAATCCAAAATTGTACCATAAAAATATATTGGAAAATAAAGATTATTTTTAAATAATATAATCATAAAATACAATTTGGATAGGATTAGATATCATTTTATACATTATGATTTATATTAACCCCTTAAATAATAAATTTTAACCTTAATAGTGGAAATGACATTTTATAAAGAAAATGGTTAAAACACTACTTATATGGTGAATAATGGATCATAAATTAAGGGATTATATTTTAGACCATACCATACCCTTCATAATCTTTCAATATTTTTATTATATTTAATTAATTTAGTAAATTATTATTTTCATAACAAATCATCAAAGTATTTTAGGGAACTATTAATTTTTAATTAAATTAAATACATCTTGAAAAAGAATTAAATAAAAAATAATAAATTTAAAAATTGCTAATATGATATATTCATATATAATTTTTTTAAAAATAATAACCTCAAATTGTATATCTTTTCATTATTTTAAATTTATATGATTATTTTTAAATTAATTAAATAAATTCTTTTTCATCTTTTTATAAGAATTTAAGCTAATTATTTAATAATTAAAAATTTAACATAAATTTCGATTATAAAATTAATTGATAAATATTTAAAATTATCATTTGAAACCGAACAGAAGTCCTTTTTAATATTATTGGGAAATAATAATGATATAAAAATCAATAGTGCGACATTTTATTTTTACGCTTTGATGAAAATAATATAAAGGTTCATATTAAAGAAAAATATCAGCATAATAATTTATTTTTTATTAATATATTTAAATTTACATACTCCATTAATTCAATAAGAATAAATTAGGTTTTTTTTAGAAATTTTAAATCCTATACAAATAAGTTTAAAAATATTTTTACCCATTTACCATTAATGTGGTGAAAATTATAATCAAATCAAACAACTCATAAGAAAAAAAAATTATACTTATATATAGAAATATGGAAAAATGTTTTTCCAATTCAATCAATAAATTGGTTTTAATTAATTTGAGTTATATATAAAAAATGTGATGAATTTTTTTTTTTAGAGAATTAAATTTTTATTTCAAAAAATGATCATATAACAAAATAAAGTATATTGATAGATATAATATAACTAATTATTATATTAATATATACTGATTTATTAAGTTAATTAGAGATTAAATTAATATAAATATTGGTATTTTATAATTAAAATGAATTTAATTTTAAGTACATCATTATTTTTCAAAATTCACTAAAAATAAATGTATTCAGAAGAATAAAAAAATATCATCAAAACATTATATTAATATAATGAATTCAAAAACGAGATAATTTTCACCTAAAATTTTTTTATATAAGTTTATTTAGTTTATTTATGCTCATTGATTCTTGCTGAAAAATCCACCATGGACATTTATTTAATAAGAAATATATCATAAAATATAGGCATGTTATAAAAATTTAATATATTTCATAAATCATTTACTTCTATTAATACCATCCAATTATATAATTATTTTATAATGATCACAAATAATAACATTTAATTGTTTTCTAAATATTAGTGTTATGTGTCATATAATTTATAAAAATATAATTTTCAAATAATATCTCTTGGTGTAAGATCACCCCATCCATTAATAAATTTCATCCTCACAATTTGATCATGTGAGATGTAAACAAGGGACTAATATTTTTAAATTCATTTATTGACAACCTATATTATAAAAGGGTTCTATAAAACATATTCTTGAAAAGAGGTATAGTTAAATATTAATTTCATATATAAAAACACATAACTAGGTTACCAAATAGTTGGACATTTTTTATAATTGAAAAAAATTACAAGAAGGAAAAAAATGATAATTTCATAATAATGGAAGATTGTGATTTATATATTTGTTCACAAGAAACTAAAATATGATGAGAAAGATAATTACCATGAAACAATAAATAATTGAGGGTTATAAAAAGGACATTTAATTGTATGAAATGAATGAAAAGAAAAACATTTTTATTTCAATATCTTTTTCTTAGAGTTGAGGAATTCAGACACCATTTAGACTAAGAAGATAAGGAAATATACTTACTTGAAATGCATAGTGTAATCAGTTAATTAATTTCCACCACAATATAATATTTTTCTATATATATTATGTATTCGAGATGATTTTTTCCCTTATTGTGGCACTAACATAAAGTTTTATTGGGTCAAATAATCTACAAAATAATAAAATGATACTTCTCATATATTTAAACATTGATAAAAACCAAATTGGTTATCACTTTTTGAGATAATATCCACATTTTATAAAACATAATAAGATTGAAAAATACAGTTTAATCATAAATATTAACAAAAACACCAAAGGACTAAATTATATCACAATTAACCCTATATCCAAAATTAACTTAATTAAATTATCATTAAATTATGTTTTATCCATAAATAATATCTCATAACTTTTAGATTACATATGAAATTATTTTCATTCTTCCTGAATATTTTATGATGTTATATCAGATGTTATACCTAAGGGTTAAATATATCACATCTCAATGGAACAACTCCCAATATATCATTAATCCCTTTGAAAATCACTATATAATCTTATAATATTGTGAATTTCAACAAAATACATTAAATATTATTTGGATAATATCCTAAATTTTAATTAATAACATGACTATAAATATCTTAAAAATATAACCTTGTTGTGGAATCACATTTCAAGAAATATTATTATCTATATCACACTATCCAATTGAGCTTAATAATCAAAATATCAAATAATATATTAACACAAAGGGTTATTAAAACCATGATATATTATTCTTCCTAAAACGCATTATTTGTTTCTTAAGTCACACCAAGATTTAATCTTTTAAAATCTAAATGAAAATATAAATGCTTACAAACATTCCAATATATCCCGTATAGAAAAATATATAGATAAATTCAACAAAATCATAAAAATCACTTGGTCATCAGATGACCCATCAATTCCAAGGTAATCAATACTGTCTAATTTATATATTTATTTTTTTTATCCCAAAATAAATATTATAACAATATCAAACATGTATTAAGGGTCATATGTCCCTGAATCACGCGTCTTCAACAAATGTACCTTATCACTAAATTAGTTTTCAAAACCTTAAAGAAAAACTATTTTCTAAAAATCCACAGATATAACATGATTCTTATAAAAAAATATCTATAATATAAAAATTCTAAAACATAATTTTGAAATCCTAATACATAAACATATCAATCCTTCAATTTAAATGATTGTAATAACAGGGGTTCTTCCCTAGTCAATTTGATAAACCTTGGATTTGGGAATTGGCTTTGTAAACTCTAATATGATCCACCCATATGACATTGAACAATCAATAGTACGTTATGACTAAATTCACATATATCAATTTAAATTTCCATTTTTACATACAAATTAGATTCTCTATGCCATTATTTTTAGATATAATACATTTTCTAGTTCCTATGATATATTTATATTTCTTACTTTTAACACAAACTAGAAAAATGGAATGATTAATATTCATTCCTCTATGGTATTCATGAATATACATAAAAATGTATTAGGTGTGTCAGGAAACTCACCCATGGTGAGAATATTAATTATATAATGAGTAAAAGGATAATGAATAATAAAATTTATTTTCATTATATCTCTAATTTCATTTTGTTTCTCATTTGGACATTCATTCCACTGCTTTTCACATATATAATTAACAAGGATTCTTAGAGTTCTATATATTGTAAAAAACCAAACAGTATATTGTGACAAATAAAATCGACATAGATAAATCATATAAAATTGAAAAATAATTCCTAGGATGTATAAAATAGGAAAACATCTAGTAATTCTATTAAACCACTGGTTTAATTTAGGCGATACTAGGATACAATCTATTAAAATAATTCATAATAGTTCATAAGTAAATTTTTAGTATACCAAAAAATATCTCCCTTGTGTGTCAAACCAACTGTGTTGTTATGGAAACCTCATTTGTAAATAGAATTATAATTGATATATACACGAAAAATATATTTTTGATGTTATTAACGCTATATGTACTTGTTCCAAAACCAAATCCAAAGGTTCTATTCTGACATGGATGTATTTCTATGTAAGACTCATAAAATATACCTAAATAAAAAATTAAGGTTTAATACTATACATAATTATTTCTCTAGATCATTGACCAATTTTTTCAACTGTTAATCCCAAAATATTGACTAATACATTTTATGATTCCAAATCTATTTAACTATACTTTTTAAATTAAATATCACATCAATTTAAATGAAAAATCAATATGTAATATTACGATCCACACAATAACCATAATGTTTTTTCATATTTGGATAGTAGATAAACAATCGTCTTCTTTCATAAAAGTTATTTTTCATCTCTAAAAATATTATTACCATATAGTAAAATTCTTATACATATGATATATAAACCTTATCCTTCAAATCTGGGGGATAATATCAATATGAAAATTATTTCTCAGTTTCATAGCTATGGTAAAAAGGCATATAACAATGATCACATGAACATAACATGAGAATAAGGGAATGGGAACATGAGGTCAACATTTGAAAATACATATTCATCATATCATAGATTTTAATCTTGAATCATGGAATGATGTTTTATTTTTCATTAATCCTGAATCATAATAAAATCCAAGAACATGACTTACGAGAGAATAACATTGGAAAAAGAAATAAGTATTTGTAATAAATTTTTTCAAAGAAAATAATTTTCTCAGTCACAGAACACATTCAAGACTATCATATATAATTACGTTCACACACCATATCTCATTATTATAATAAATTACCTTTTTCCACATTTTAAATATATTGTTTTTAAATATTTCATTTATCATTATAAAAATATTATAATCATATATTAAAAAATCATATAAATTTATTTTATTTTCAATGAAAAAAACAATTAAATGTCAAATAAACAATAAAAAATATACCTTTACAAAAAATCAGTTCATATATAATGATTAGGGGAAATATAAAATTCCTATCAAACACTTATAAATTACTCATGAAGTAAAAATTATTCATATGAAATTTCATTACATACAATTATAGAATGTAAATTATATATACTATGAATGACCATAAATATAATCATGAATGAAATAAATAAATTTTAATTAAAATTTCTTGATTAAAATAATAATTTTAAAACGTAAAATGATCCTGAAATTGGAAAAAGAAATTCTTCATACCATCTCCCCTAGATAAATGATATTTAAAATATAATTTTTATAAATACATTTTCTGTTAGAATAAGGGATTTGTCTTGAAATTTTGAAATAGTTGTTAAAAATTATATTCCCTTAAAACAAGGGATGTATAATGAAAACATTCACCAACACAATAAAAGGGGTTTTTGAAAATAAATTCATTTTTCACTTTGGATTATGGTTTATAAAATTTAAATGAATTTCAACAAAAATATATTTATTTATGAATACAGTTATAAAATATAATATAATTTTAACAAAATTATTTTACCATCTCTTAAATTAGATTATATTATCGAATTAATTCTTATGTATGAATTGTTCATAACAATATAAATTCATCTATAATGACTTCATCTTATATGTTTGGCTTCTGAAAAATATACTCTCTTATTTTCATTATCTTTTCCATACACATAAGAATTGATAATAATGATTTTGTTTTTTGGGTGAAGTTCTAAAAGTATTGCAATACATTACTTGATTCAGAAAGAAATTGTCTTTATATAGATAGAACAAAATCCCTAAACTCTCATTTATAGGACTGAGTTTAGAAACCAAATGAGAAATAAAAAACACCCTAATGGAATTTATTTATAGTTTTAGAAATCCCAAATTGAGGATAAATTTATTGTTATTTGATATAGATTCCATTTCTTTTTATCTATCATAATCCCAAATTGTACAATAATTGTGTGAAGACACATTTTTAGTCTCTCTAAGATTGCATACATCCATGAAATAACATGTTATGTGTCACCTTTTAAAAAAAACGAATTTAATTAACATCATGAATAGAAGAGAACTGTCCTTTAATTAGGTGTTCAGATTTTTCATCATCCTCATTTATAGAATCCACATCTCTATTGGTATTTTTCATGTAATTGAAATCATTTTTGTTGGTGACCACTCCAATTATAGTTTTTACCCCCTATAGCCTACCTGGAAAATATTAAATGTCAAAAGGATATAATGTCGCAAAATAATGAATATGTGTTAGGATTCTGCTCATAACAAATTTTAATGATAAAATTAATGATATTTTATGTCATTATAACTTATTTTCACACTTTTTACCCCATTTTCCTTTATTATGGAAATTTTTTTTTTAACAATTGTAACCTAGTTCAATTCCTTAATATTATTTTTACCTTCTTACCTATTTTTAGTTCACTGATTAATAATTTAAACACTATATTATCTATTCAATTTCAAAATATGATTATTTTTTAATTGAAAACATAATATATATATATATATATGTTTTTATATAAAAATGAAATTCACAATATTAAATGTTTATAATATTATATCAAATAAATTCTTAACTAAATGAGTATTAGAAAATTTATTACAAAATGACTAATTTAATTATATTAATCCCTTAAATTTAACAAATTTAACTTATTAAGATAATATTATATACTATTGAAAATATAAGGGCTTGACAATAAAAATTACATAATCTTTTGTTAAGTAATGAATTCTTATTGAGGATCATTTCATGATTACAGTTTTAGAGAATTAGGTCATATATATTATATAATATTAAAAAACAACAATGTAGACACTTCTACTCAATATCCATTTTTTCATAAATCAAAAAACTCAAAAAAACTTTTTTATTTCCATGTTTTAGATAGAATGACTTTTTATTTATCCCATACTTGACCCTATTCACTAGTAAGTACTATTAAAAACTTTTCAAAACATGGGGGGATAAAAAAAAGGATAGTAAGAGTAATAAAATAAGCAAAAAAACCATAACCCATAAATAAATACCAATCAACGAATCCATAATTTGCAATCATAACATACCTCATGAAATCATATGACTTATGAATAACAGAAATAAATCATTCTTTATATAGTTAACTTGTGGAATCTATATCATACAGACACTGTAGCTATCAGAAAAATTTATAGAGTTGAATTGGAATACCCATCAGAGTATATTCCCTAATTCTCTTAGGAGAAACATCAACGTTTACCTCTATCGCATTACCCAAAGCATTGGAGAGCTATCTATGGCACACCCACCACTGGTTTATCACGTAATCACCAATATACGTAAACAATTCCCAATAACAATAACATATTAATAACACATAAACACTCCTAAAATAAAAGATAACATTTCCACATTACACTCACAATATATCAATTCATGATATTATCAAATAAAATGCTTTATCAAACCATATTTAAAACCATTTAAAACATTAAATAAAGAGATTTTTGAATTAAAGTGTCTTATACCACAATGAAAATTTTAAATTAATAAACATTTTTAAATATTAAAATCTATCAAAATAAATCCTTAAAATCATTTTAAAAACATGGACATTAATGAGAAATATTTTGAAGAATAAATATTTAAAACAATATTATATATAATGAGTTATTAACCAAATGATATATTCTTCAATAAAAACAATTGTGGAATGAAAATTAATAAAAAATTTATAATATCATTAAAATAAAGGGATTCATGATATAATAATACAAATAACATTATATACACCACATAAAAGTGAATTACTGCATAAGAATAATGATGACTCAATGGAATGTAAATTGAGATAAAATCCATTATAAAAAATGTATCCATAGATTAAGGAAAAATCAATTACATAATAGGGTGTGAAAAATATAAACACACACACTATGATTGTATATTGAATGTAAGTCAATCAGAGGACATCCATGCATGTTATTTTGAAAACAAAACCAATGAATTTGATGTTTAAATAAATGAATGGAAATTCAGTTAAGAGTTCCATTATCATGTTCATATCAATGACATGAGTGTTTATCATTGGAGTGATTATGTGTATCAAAGGAATATCTACTAAAAAGGGAGTAGAAATTACAAAATAAATAAATAAATAATGATTCCACACATTATCATATCATGACATAATTAAGAATAAGAATATTAACCCAATGAATTGAAATTGGGTTAAGAAGATCTCTTACAGAAATTTGATAGACTAACGAAATCACTTTAAAATTCAGAAAATGAGTTGATGAGAGAGAAAAGGTTTTATCATCACATGGATATAAAATTTATAGTAATAAGGATATATAATAACATATCCTGACATAAGAAAAAATAAATTACAATACATGTCATAAAAGATGTCTTTTACTATAAGAGTATAATGAAAGGATCCCTATCCGTTTTGGTAACATACGAAATATAATCCACATGAAAGAAAGAGAATAAAATAAAGATACAAAATCACATAAATTATTTTATATTAAATATAATATTCAATCATGTGAATTACGTACCCTACACAAAATGAAATAGTGTAAAATATAGCTTGAATATCACAGGAATAAAAAGTGAGATGAAAGCCCCTACCAGGTTGTAATCAATTGAGTCATATGACCAAAAGATAATAACTAACAATAAAATCAAATAATATCATGAATATAAATAGAATCATGATTATATATTTCAAATTTCATTACACAATACACCACATGCAATAAATAAGTGGTGAATAATGAAAATCTATCAGAATAAAAAGTGAGAAAGGAAACCCCTAACTTCATTTCTGACTTGACTTAATCATTATTAAATCTAATGAATAAAAAAAAGATAATTTATAATTTCTTGAAAACATTTTTCAAGTTTATTAATCGTTTTATATCAATTATTAACTTTTTATAGCAATTAGATAATTATTGGCGTTTATATCGGACATCTATTCGAAGTTCGGAACCTGAGTTAAAAATAAACTTGTTATAATTATAAATTGTCCATGTTGGTTAAATTCCATTATCTTCAGAATTATATTCATTATTTAGATATCATATGTATCATAAATATCCATTATATATATATATTTATTTATAATAGTACATAACATTTGGAGAAAATAAATGAAATGCATCGTTCCTGGAGATGGAATGTCGTACCTACACATTAACACTACTTTAATTTCTATTTCATATTTAATGTAATGAAAATGTAAGTATAAATAATTATATTATAATTCCTGTATAATATCATATATAATTTAATTTTCTCTATCATTTATATGTTCCACATATGGCAAGAACAAGTCATATCACTTTGAGGGGGTTATAGTCTGCATTTCTTCAAATGAAATTATCTTATTTACCCACTATGGAAAACATTAAGATATTATATAAATGAAAAATAATGAATAATAAAAACAATATTGATATAATATATATCACTTATAAATAGCTTTCCATCTTAATGGCCACCATAAGAGGTTGCAGGGGAAGATAGAGTAATCGACATTTTGTGAGGAAGTAGTTTGTCGTCCACAGAAACAATATGTTATTTACCCATTAGATGGAGGTGTGTGTAATTTTAGTTCGAATAAATTTCATTCAAACAACCTATTATATTGAGTATTCTATTTATTATATTAAAAAAATTAATAAAAGTATTTTAGGGGTTGTATAAGTAAAATAAAAAAAATGATCTTAGGGGAAGACATTACCTTTAAAATGGATATCTCCCATTTGTTTGTACCAAAAGGATTAATAGAATTGCATTATTCCAAAGGGGAATTTCTATACGGAGGAGTGTAATGTTGTGAGCGTAATTGGGGTGATTTTGGGCGAGCCACATGGCTTGGAAAATATGAGGAATGAGTTATAATTGGGGTATTTTAATAAGGGGGTGGAGGTGCTCTTCAAGAATGTTTAAAAATATTATTTTATTATATAATTATTTTTGGTTTCTAAAGGTCCAAAACATATTAAATAAGAAGACAAGATTACTCAAGTTCTAAAGAAAATCATCCATTAATAATTTAACAGCTTTTGGATATATTTTTAATCTTTAAAATATTATTTTTTTAAACATTTATTAATGCAACAAACACTTCGTCATATTATTTCAAAAGTATTTTTAATTTTTTGATTTCTAAAAATTATATAAAAATATCATTATATAGAAAATTTTTTAGATTCCAAAGAAATATTTATTTTGAAAGAGATAAATTTTATAACCCCATGTAATAATTTATTTACTAAAACATATATTTTTGTGTAATTTTCATACTTACTTATAATTAATTAATATAAAGTGTCATTATAACATACACATGTCTCCATTTGGTCACAAAATCCTAAAAAGGATTCCAAGGGTTGGAAATTTATCCTAAAATAGGATTATGGAACATTTTAGGATAATTTTGATTTTGTTATAATAATTTTTTTACCCTTATTTACCAGATTTACCCTTTAACCATGGTAAATAATATATTTAGAAATGTAAATATTCATAATGTATGAAAACAAAAGATACCTATTTACAGAATTTGGAACACTGGATTCCAAATATGGAATCCAATTTTTCAAATTCAAAACCCATAGTTGACAAAAATTAATTTAAAATTAATTCATGCTAACAAAACCAAAAGCCTGCTTTTTAGAAATAATAACTACCAATGGATTGACACATGTTTATGTCCAATTTCAAATTAAAATTACATCCAATGACCAAAAATTGATTAAGCTTTAAAACATAATATAATTAAACTTTAAAACCAAATAAAAAGATAATATAACCTTATAAATATGTTAGATTAAATGGAATTTTTGAATTAAAATTTGGTATTTTACAATATTCGTTAAAAATAAATTAGATCCGAAAAATATCAAAAATTTACCCAAAGTAAATTTTGATGTCTCGATTCTAAAGATGAATTTTATTTTTTCAAATTGAACATAAAAAAGTTTCCAACTCTATATTTAAAGATGGTTTACCATCAAAAGGTGATAAATTGACCTTTTATTGAATATTTAAGTATTTATGCGTAAAATTAGATTGTTTCATATTTTATGCCTCTAAGAAAACATTTAAGAAACATTAATATTCGTATATTATTTAGTTATTTACATTCCAACCAATACAAAGTTTAGGAATTAACTACCATTTAAAATAATATTATATCATTATTTTTCAGTATGACTCTGTATTGTGTACAACATAATATTTCAAAGAAACTCATTGTTGCGTATCTGGTATGCCATCGAACATATCATCCCCTTTAAGGAAAAATTAATATTTAATTAACACATTTTAATAAATATGAAAATGATATATTCTATATTTACATGGAATGTTACATCCTTCCCCCCTTTGGTGAATTATGTCCTCGAAATTTTAAAATTGGGAAAGAAAACTTCATTGAAATTCCCACGTCACAAAAGGAGTCAATAAAAAATTCACTTTAAATGAATGAAATACAAATACAAATTTAACTTGAGATAGACCATACTAGTATTTCAAGTTTTAAAACATGGATATGGAATAGAAACAAACCATCAAAGTTTGAGGGAGATTGGGAGAAAACATTATTAGGATAATGTTAACCACCAGAAAATCAAAAACTTTTGATGGGTTAAAAGGTCATTAATTCCCCAGTAGGAAAAGTTAACAGAACATATTTCTATTTTATGTAATTGTTCATAATGTTTTTGTATCTAGTTACGATAATGAATAGGAATATAAAATACCAGCCATAAACATTACAAAATATTGAATTAAATAAATAATTCACATTGAAGATCATTTTTAGGTTTAGTGTTTTTGAGAATTTTCCCATAACTATTAAATTACATATAAAAAAATTCATGTTAGACACTTCTACTCAGTTGCAATTTAATTCATAAAATTAAAACTCTTGTTGAAAATGAGTCATATCTAGTCCCATGTTTTAGATATAATGAATTTTCCTTGATCCCATCCTTGACCATATTCCACATTATGTCATATGGAAAACATATCAACAGCTTGGGATGTGAATGAAAAGCACAGTAAGGGATACCGATAGAAGGAAAACTATTATTTATTTTAATAAACAAGTAAACCATGATTACTTTTTCATAAGTAATACTTTTCACCTCTATGAAGTATTATATACACTTTACTGAATTAAAGATCATTTCTTACCCTTTTGTAACCAAATTTTTACCATAAAACCCATATAATGAACACATAACATATAAAGGTAACTTGGGAAATAAACATACCTAAATGTTATAACCAAATGGTAAAATTCTAAACATATCACTAAATATAATAGCCATATGGATGAATTACATACACAATGAATTGGAGGTTATATCGTAGCCACCTATTTTTTTATCATGACACAACCCTTCATTTGGTTTATCATGTAATCACTCATCAAATTTTCATGTACAATTATAAAATCATAACACATACAGAAAATGTAAAGGAAAAAAAATTTCCACATTTCAATCACATTATATAACATACATATAATGACCAAAAAAATCCATTATAAAAACCATATTCAATACCAAAATACATAAATGAGTATAAGAAATTTATTTTACTTTAAAAAACAAATTACGTCTTGTAAAAGTGGCCAAAGATCAAATAATACATGTGGCAACTGGAGGTCGTTATCACTGCTTATGTTAAGAGAAACATTATTTTCTTTCATTTTGTAAAATGATTCATAGAAAAGTATTTTCATTGAATGGAATCCAAATTCAATGGTTTTTATACAGAATTTAAAAGAAATTTATGTATTGTTACAAAATATTCCTCCATGAAAAGTGATTGAAATGAAGACCCTTACCTCATGTCCGACATGACTCATTCATTCTTTAATCTCATTAATAATTAACTAAAGATAATTTATAATTGATTAAGAACCATTCTCAAGTTTATTATTCCATTTATATCACTTATCACCATGTTATAAACATTACGTAATAATTTTTATTAATATCAGTTGTTTTGTCGATATTTTATACATGAGTAAAAATGAACACCATATAATTACAAGTTCTCCATGTGGTAAATAGTCCATTATCACCAGAATGATATTCATGATTTATAAATAACATATATCATTTATATCCAGTATATATATGTCTTTATAACAGTAAATTACATTTGGATATGAGAAATGAAATGCCCCATTCATGGAGATGGTAAGTCATACGTACGCAATAACGATAAATTCATTAAAAATTATTATTTTAATGGAATTAAAACATAATTATACATAGATATATTATAATTAGATTATTATATCATATATAATATCATCAACACCATCTTTTACACGTCCCAAATATTTCATTAATGAGTCATATCACTTTGAGGGGAAGGTAGTCTGCCCTTCCTCAAATGTAATTATCGCATTTACCCATAATGGACACCCTAAAGTCATGATATAAATGGAAAATAAAAAAGAATAAAGAAAAAATAAAAATAATATATATAATATATAAATATATTTTCATATTAATTTCCACCAAGAGATGCGGTAGGAGATAATTGAACAATCATTGTTTCGTGAGTAGTTATTTTGTATCCACAAAAACGTATGTTCTTTACCAATTAGAAGGAGGTGTGTGTGAATGTAGTTTGAATAAATCCGTAAACAACATCATAGTATAATTATTATTCTATTCTTGTTAAAAAAACTAATGAATTAAAATAGTTTATAGGGTTGTAGAAGTAAAATAAAAGAAAATAAGTGAAGAGAAATGGTTACCTTTATTTTGGGAAACTCTCTTTTGTTTGAACCAAAAGGAATTCTTGATGTCCCTTTTGCATAAGTTAAGGCTTCTAGGATTAGGATTAAGATCTTTAGAGACTATTTCGGTAAGTTTTGGATGAGCCAAGGGGCCTGAGATGTGTGAGGAATGGCGTAGAAATGGTGTCCTTTTATAAGTGGGAGATGGGGCTCTTAAGAATGTTTGAAAAAAATATTTAATTATAAAAGTGTCTTCTATTTCAAAAGATCCAAATATCAGTAATGTAAAATATAAGATGACTCATGGTCTTAATAAAATAATAAAATAAGAATTGGACAAGTTTTGTATATTATTTTATTCTTTATAATCTTATTTATTCAAATCATTCATTAATTAGGTAATCACTGCATCATTATTATGTCATAAATAATTTAATATATATGATGTCTAAGAATTATAAAAAAAATACCATGACATAGGAGATAATTTTAGATTTCTAAATAATATTTATAGTCTAAATGAAAACTTATATAACCCCATGTAAATATTTATTTACTAATAGATATTTTTTTTATTTAATTTTTCCTTAGTTTAATTTATATAAAATAACGTGTCATTATCAAACTTATGTTGCCCAATTGGGTCCTAAAATTGACGAAAAGATTCCCATGGTCTTATATAAAAAAAAAAAAAATATTAGGACACATTTTAAGGAAATTTTATATGATTATTATAATTATATTTGTTTAACAGTGTTTACCAAATTTACTATCTAACCGCGGTAAAAAAAATTTACATCTCTAAATATTCATAATGTGTAAAAATAAATGTTAAATATTTAAAAATTTTAGACCTCATGATTCCAAATAAGGAATCCATTTTTCCAAATTAAAAACACAGTAGTGGAAAATATTAATTCAAAATTAATTCCTGCTATCAAAACAAAAGGAATGTTTTTAAGAAAAATATTATCTATCAATGGATTAACACTTATTTATATCCAATTTCATTGTGAAATTACATCAAATGACCAACATTGGATTAAAAATTAATAACATAATATACATTAACTTTAAAACCCATTAAAAAAATTATTTATCCTTATAAATATATTATATTAAAAGACAGTTTTGTATTAAAATATAGTATTTTTTCACTATTCATTAAAAATGAATTTTATCGGAATAATACCAAAATTTCATCCAATGAAAAAGTTTATGCCCCAATTCTAAAGAAGTATTTTATTATATCAAGTAGAATATATAAAATTGACCAAAACGAGATTTAAATAGGTTTTTCCATCAAAAGTCATTAAATCAACCTTTAAATTAATAATAGAGTATTTATGCTCAAAATTAGATTAATTCACATTTTCAGACACGATATTTTATTGGATAAATGTTAAAAAAATTAACAAACATGTTTAATAATATTTTAGTTAGTTTTAATCATTCCTTCCAATACAACAGATCGGTTGTTAACTTACATTTAAAATAATAATATTATATTAATAGTGTGCAATGTAAGATTTTATAGAAACTTGTTGTTGAGTATTGGGTAAGCCATCGAACATAGAAACCCCGTTATGGTAAAATTAATATTTAATTCATAAAATATTAATTAAAAATATACTGTATTATTTCTTTATTTAAATAGGATGTTACATTCTTCCCCCATTTGGAAATTGCATTCGTTCACTTTTATTCACATATCATATAAATGGAGGTATTTGTCTATCATTGCATTTTTAGATTCCCACGTTACCTCTTCAACCATATGGTTTTTCCAAAAAACCTTTACCTGATGAATTACCTTTTTCCATAAACCTTTCTCTCTTTGGTCATGAATATGGACTGGTTATTCATCATAAGGGATATTCTCTTCCAACTGAACTACCATTGGGCTCAATACATGAGAGGGATCTAGAATATACATTATCAACATTGAATCATGAAAAAAATTGTGTACCTGGGACAAACATCGAGGTAAAACCACTCTATAAGAAACTGATCCATCTTTCATTATGATTTCAAATGGTTTAGTGAACCTCGTAATCAACTTACCCTACTTACAAAAAGGAATCACACTTTTCAATGGAGAAACTTTGACAATTACATGATCACCTTTCTAAAAAGAATTATCCTTTCTCGGATTATCCGCATTTTTTTTTGCCTACTTTTAGTTGTTCTCGTGTTCTTCTCAATCGACTGTACTTTTTCTTCCATCTCCTCTACTAATTCCAGTACCATCATATTTCATTCACATACGTTATCCCAAAATGCAGGATATTGACACTGCTTCCCATATATTCCCTTAACTAAAGCCATCTTTATACTGTAATGAAAAATATTATTATAAAAAAATTCATCCAAAGAATGATGTTGGTCCCAACATCCCTGCTAATTAATCAAGAAAGTACGTAACATATCCTCCATGTTCTGAATTGATCGTTCAGACTACCCATCAAATTGTGGATGAAAAGTTGTACTAAAATTTAATCCAGTACCCAACGACTTCTAAAGGACATTCCGAAATATAGATGTAATCCTCGGATCACGATTAGAAACAATTGAGAGGGGAACACCATGTAACCTGACTGTCTCTTTAATACACAACTGAGAAATTTGATCTAGAGACAATGTATCTCTAATAGGAAGTAAATGATCATATTTAGTTAATCGATCAACAATAACTCATATTACATTGATACCTCATGTTGTCTTTGGTAATTTTATAGCTATGTCCATGGAAATATTTTGCCATTTTCACTCTAGCACCGATAATGACTGAAAAATCCATTTTGGTAACTGCGGATCTACTTTAAATCGCTGATAGGTCAAAAATATCACAGTAAAATCCGCAATATCTCTTTTCCTTCCATCCCACCAGTAATATTCTCTATGATCTCAGTACATCATAGTACTAAAAGGATTTACTAAAAATAGTGAACTCGGAGAATCACATAACACCTCATTCTTCAACTATCAATCATAAGGCTAATATAATCTCTTCCCTAACCTCAAAACAAAATCATTATCAAAGATAAAATATGGAAACATACCCTTCTACACTAATACTAACTATTTCTATAACTCACTATCTTCCTTTTGAGCTTTCTTAATTCTATTAGATAGAGATGATCACACTGACACCTGAAAAAAAACACAATAATTTCCTAGACCAACAACTTCTTTGCCAAATTTCATCAAATCAAAAACCAAAGGATCTCATTCAAAGCATAGCATGGTTAATGAATCATTTATTTTTTGACTCAAAGCATCATCTACTTTATATGATTTTCTGGGATGGTAAAGGATTGTGAAATTATTAACTTTAATTAATTCCAACCATATCCTATGCCTCATGTTCAATTATTTTAGAGTGAATATATAATTTAAACATGTGTGGTCAGTTTATATTTCACATTTTACTCCATAAAAATGAATCCTCCAAATTTTTAAAGTAGAATCAATAGAACCTAATTCCAAATCTCGTGTAGGGTAATTTAACTCATGAGGTTTCAACTAACGTGACACAAGAGAAATTACTTGAACATTTTTCATAAGGATACAAGCATGTCCTTTCAATGAAGATTCACTGTAAATAATAAACATACCATTTATGGAAGGTAGGGCCAAAACTGGAGAGTTCACCAATCTTCTATCCAATTCCAGAAAACAATAATCACAATCATTTTTCAAAATGAACTTAACACCTTTTGAGTTAAATTAGTTAATGGGATAGATATACGTGTAAAATTGTAAACAAACCTTGTATAATATCCTGAAAAAGCATGAAAACTATGAATCTCAGTTATTTGTGTGGTTCTTTGCCATTATTAAACAACTTATGATTTAGAAAGATCAACAGTTATTCCGTTTTTTTAAAAAATGGGACCTTGGAAATAAATATGCTGTAACAAAAACTCACACATTCTGAATTTCCCATTCATTTTCATTTCCTTTTAGGACTACACGAAAACCCATAAATGACTTTCATGCTCCCCATTACATTTAGAACAAACCAAAATATAATCAATTAACACAACCAAATACATATCCAATAACTCATGGAAAATCTTATTCATAAGATCCCTGAATACAACATGTGCATTGGTTAAACAAAAAGGAATAACATAAAAATCATAATTCCCATATCTACTATGAAATTCAGGCTTTGGAATGTCTAATTACATTACATTCAACTGATGGTACCCCGACCTCAATTAAATAATCGAAAAGTACTAAGCTCCTTGGAGCTGATCAAAAAAATCAACAATATGAAGAAAAATATATTATTTCTTAACATTGATGTTATTCAATGCTCTATAGTCAATTCCAAGTATCATTGAACCATCATTCTTTTTAACAAAAATGACAAAAGCACCCCATGGTGATGTTCTAGGTTGAATGAAACCTTTATCTAATAACTACTGCAATTGATTCATTAACTCTAAAAGTTCAATATGTGTTATTAGATAAGGTGGTTATGAAATTGGATTACCATCAGGAACTAAGTCAACGGTAAATTAAACTTCCTGATATGGTATAATACCCAAGAACTCATCAGGAAAAAAATCAACATACTCATTTACCACTGGAACATCATTAATATGAACAGTTCATTTGTTTTCAAAAACATGAGCAATGTACCATTCATTTTCATCTTTTACTAGTTTCTCAGCTTCCTTATATGTTATCAATAGTAATGGTGAATTTTTGTACACAAAATGAAAATCATCAAAAAAGAAAGCACTTTAGCTCTGTAATCAATCTTAGCATGATAAACAGACAGCCAATCCATGGCCAAATTAAGATTGAACACTACTAGAGGAAAAAAATAAGGTTTGTAGGTTGATTCTTCCCACGAACAAGGACAAAAAGGACCTAATAATTTCTTTTGGTATCAACATTTCCCTCTGTTGTTTTTACCATAAGATCAAGATTTATATCTTGAGATATAATTCCCAATTTACTCGAAAACATCTCAAAAACTGAATGAATGTGAATACCTCAAATCAAACAACACATTGGCGTAATCTGAACAAACAAATAGTATACCTGATACTACTTCATTTGATGGACCAACATCTATTGTAGTATTTTCAAAGGACTTCACCACCACTTTCTGCATGTATTCTAGTTTATTTCCCTCAGTTGAGTTCTTCGTTGGACACTCATTTGCATAATGACCCATTTCATTGCACATAAAACATCATACCACCGGCTTTTCATTTTATTCTTGATCTTCTTCCTTATAGTTATGAGATATATTACCCGACTTACCACACTAGGATCACTTTCTAGATTTTAATAAACATTTTCAGGATGATTTTTACCACATTTATCAGAAGAAGGATATTTAGATTTCTTACATCCATGCTTCTTTGATGAATTATTTCCTTTTTCATTCCAATTGGACCTCTTATTCTCTAGTTTTTCAAAGAACATCTGATCATCAAAAAACTCTATTTCCACATTCTCCGCACATCAAAATGTTTTTCATAACATTTTGAACTCACGAGAGCCTAATTCTATTCAATATCATGGCTTCAATCTTGAGAAAAATCGATTTATCTTACTATTATGGTCCTGAATAAAATTTAGAGCATACCTTGCCAGTCGAGTGGAAATTCCTTTGTAAGATGCCCTTGAGTCATCCTCATGCCCCAATTCCAAATAACGGTTATTCGATCCTATGTCGAACCGCCATAGGAAAATATTTCTCAAGAATCATACTTTTGAATTCATTTAATCAAGAGCATCAATCTCTTCACTCTTAGTTATATTTTTCCCGATCGACCAGCACTAATCAGATTCACCATCAAAATGGTAAATATCGACAATAAGATTTTGATGTTCTAAACACCCCATGACATCAAAAATATTCTCTAGTGCTTTAATCCACCCTTACAATAGAACATGGTCAGATTGTCCTCTGAATGATGGGGGATTTTACCTCATTAAATGATCGACTACTAAAATGTTCTTCTATGGTTGATATGAATGATCTCGTGCATAGATACCACAACCATTTATAGCCTGAGTCAACTATTCTTTCATTACAACAAACTGTCTAGTTCCGATTCCGACTATCTATGGTTTCTGATTTGGAAGATTTTATTCCTCCCGATGGCATCCCAACATAGCTTCAATGTTTCTTCTACAGAAAACCATTCTAAACACAGAAATATATTTTGTGAAGAAACATGGTATTCTTTAAATGCTATCATTTCAATATTACATATAATAATTTATTTATATTATTTAAAAAAAACCCAAAATCCTTATGTAATCTAAACCTACCTCTGATACCAACAATAAGGACCCAACATTAAACATTACCTAATATTGAATTAAATGAATAATTCAAATATAGGATCTTTTTAGGTTTATAGTTTTAGAGAGTTAGGACATAAATATTACATTACATCTCAAAAAATTACAAGGCAGACACTTCTACTCAGATTCCATTTTTTCATAAAATAAAAACACTTGAAAAAAAGAGTCATGTCGAGTCCCATGTTTTAGTCAACATTAATTTTCCATGATCCAATCCATGACCCTATTCCACTCTAGGTCTTGTGATAAACATTTCAAAAACATGGTATGAGCATAAAAATCTCAATAAGGGAAACACAATGATGGAAAACTTTTATTTTTTTTAAACAACACGTAAACCATGAATACTTTATCATAATTAATACATTTCACCTTTTTGAAGTAGTAAATACAATTCACCAAATAATATATCATTTACTACACCTTTTTGACGAAAATATTAACATTAAAACCATATAAAAACACATAACATATAAAGGAAACATGGGACATAAACATATATAAATGGAATAACCATACCATTAACCACCACACAAATCACAGAATGGAATAGTCATACAACCAACTTCCATATACAATGCGTTGGAGGTTATAATGTAACAACCCATCCTAGTTTATCAAAAAACCACTCATCATTTGGTTTATCATGTAACCACTTGTAAAATGTCCATGTACCGTTATAAAATCCAGACACATACAACAAATATAAAGTAAAGAAAACATTTCCACATTTCAATCACAATATATCACTTAAATATAAAGACATAAAAAATCCATTATCATAACCATTTTCAATACCAATATACAGAAAAGTGTATATGGTATTTATTTTTACATTAGAAAACAAATTACAACTTGTTAATGAACGGAAGGATCACATAATACTCGTTGTGGCTGAAGGTCGTTGTCACATCTAACTTTAAAAGAAACATTATTTTTTGTCATTTAGTAAAAGGATTTGTTAAAAAAGATACTATTTGAATCTAGTTAAAATTAAAAGGTGTTTATATAGCTAATAAAATAAATTTTTTTATTAAAACAAAATATGTCTCAATGAATAGAGATTGAGGCAACGTCCCTTACCTCGTGTCTCCTTTGACTTGATCGTTCTTTATTATCCAAAATAATAAAATAAAGATAATTTCTACTTGCATAAGAACAATTTTCAAGTTTATTATTCCTTTTATATCACTTAACACCAAGTTATAGACATTGTGTAATCATTTATGTTAATAATTGTTTTTTTGTTGATATTTGGTACTTGAGTAAAAATGAACACCATATAATTACAAGTTGTCCATGTGTTTAACAATCCATTATATCCAGTCTGATATTATTGATTAAGATATCATATATGTCATATATACCATATATATATATTTATAAAAGTATATAACATTTGGAGATATGAAGTGAAATGCAACGTTCATAGAGACGGTAAGTCGTACGTACCCATGAATGCCACTTTTATTTCAATTTCTTATATTAAAGGAATTAAATCATACTAATACATATGTATATTATAATTATAGTATAATATCATATATAATATCAGTAACCCCATCCTTTATACTTCCCACATATGGCACTAACGAGTCATATCATTTTGAGGGGGTAGTAGTCGGCACTACCTCAATTTAAATTATCACATTTATCCATAATGGAAACTATAAAAGCATGATATTAATAGAATATACAGAATAATAAAGAAAACATAAACATAATATATATCATATAATAATATAGAGTCGTAATTATGGCCACCATGAGAGGCGGGAGGAGTTTATTGAACAATCATTGTTTCGCGAGCCGTTAGTCTGCCATCCACAAAATTAGTATATTCATTACCCATCAGATAAAGTTTTGTGTAAGTATAGTTAGAATCCTTTTCATAACTAAATTATAAAATATTTTGTATACTGGGGTTGTTCTAAAATAAAGGAATAAAAAGAGCTTATGAGGTTGGAGAAGTAAAATAAAAGAATGGAAATTAAGAGAAATTATTACGTTTAATTTGGGTAACTCCCTTTGGTTTAAACAAATAGTACTTTTTGAAGTGCCTTCTTCCTAAGGTAAGGATTCATGGATTAGGAGAGGGGACTTGAGATCTTATATGGGTATGGGCTGGTTTTGACAAGGGGCTTGAGAGGTGTGAGTAATGGGTTAGAAGTGGTGTCCTTTTATAAGGGGGAGGTGGGGTTTTTTAGGATTGTTAGAAACAATTATTTTATTTTAACCTTATAATTTCTTTAGAAATGTCCAAAATTCATTAAAGACGAAGAAAAGATGACTCATTGTCTAAATAAAATCATCCGATAATAAATGGACATGTTTTGGAAATATTTTTAATTGTTATAATCTTATTTATTTAAATCAATTATTAGTTAGTTAAACACTTCATCATTATTGGGTCATAAATAATTTTGATTATTTGATTTATAAAAATTATAAATAGAATACAATGATATAGGAAATATTTTTAGATTTATAAATAATATTTATTGTCGAAAATATAACTTATATAACCCAATGAAAAAATTTATTTACTAGATGATAATTTTTTATGTCATTTTTTACTTTACTTGATGTTATTTAAAATAAAGTGTCATTTTCACTCTTAAGATTCCACATGGGGTCCCCAAATTGACCCAAATATGCCCCTGGTCATAAATGATTCATCCAATAAGATTATGAGAAATGTTAGGGTAATGTTATATTATTATTATAATATTTGTTAACCTTTATTTACCAGATTTAACCATTAACCATGGTGAATAAACATTTTACTAAAGTAATATTCATAATGTCTTAATATAATACTTACTTATTTACAGGATTTGGACCTCCATATTCCATATATGAATCCATTTTTCAAAATTCAAAACAATGAAGTGGTATAAATTAAATTAATATTAATTTCTGTTATCAAAACAAAAGCCGTGTTTTTAGGAAATATTAACTATAAAAATATTGACACTTATTTTGACCAATTTCATAGTGACCTTACATAAAATGACCAACATTGGATTATATAGTAAAAACATAATCCAATTATACAATAAAACTGATTAAAAAGGTAATGTAAACTTATAAATTAGTTTTATTAAAAGGAAGTTTTGAATTAAAAAAATGTAATTTTTCAATGTTCATTAAAAATGAATTTTACTAGAAAAATAAAAAAATTTCATCCTATGTAAATTTTGATTTCACAATTTTAATGAAGATTTTAATTTTGACAAATAGAAAATATAAGAGTGACCGAAACTATATTTAAAGTGTTTTTTCCATTAAAAGGTGATAAATCAACCTTTCAATGAATATTAGAGTATTTATGCATAAAATTTGATTAATTTCCATTTTAAGCCTATAACATTAATTGGATAATTGTAAATCATTTAAAAACATGTATAATCATAGTTTAGTTAGTTATATTCATTCCTACCAAAAAAAGGGCTAGGCGCTGACTACAATTTAAAATAATAATATTATATTATTAGTGTGCAATAAAAAATTTCAAAGAAAACTATTTTTGTGAATCACGTATGCCATCGAACATAGAAACCCCATTAAGGTAAAATTAATATTTAATTCACAAAATATTAATTAGGAAGAAATTTTATTATTTCGTCATTTACCTGGGATGTAACCAAGAACATAAGGAAACATACTAATAAACGAAACCATACCTTTCAGTCATAACATACCTCATGATATCGTACGATTTATGAATAACACATAGAAATAATAAATCATAAAGTTAACTTGTGGTATCCATATCATACATACATTTGAACTATCAAATCTATGTAAGGAGGTATGTATGATTGCCCATAACAGTATATTTTCTAAATATGTTAGGTGAAACATTAATGTTTAACTCTGTCATGTTACCCCATGCATTGTAGATCTATCTTGTGCTCACCCAACCTAGGATTATCACGGAATCACTCATATACATAATCAATTCCATATAACCATAACTTTGTAAAAAAACATAAAACAAGAATAAAGGAAAGATAGAATTTCCACATTTCAATCATAGTATATCATTTTAAAACATCAATTTCCATATAAATAAATCTTTAAAATCATTTTTAAAACATAGAAATTAATGATAAATATTTATAAAAATAAATCATCAAAAAAAAATTCAGTTAAAGAGTTTATAACCAATTGAGAAATGAATGAATAAAAATAATTGTGGAATGATATTTAATCAATGAAATATAATATCAGGAAATTAAATGGACTCATGATATAATATTCCAAGGTACATTATATACACCATATAAAAGATATTTGGTTAATAACAATAATTAATTTTCAATGGAATGTAAATTGAGAAGAAATCCTTTAAAAAAACTATATACATAGTTTAAGGATAAATAAATTAAATAGAAAAATGTGAAAAATATAAATACACTCAATATGATTGGACATTAAGTATAAATTTATCATAGGACATTCACACAAGTTCTTTTGAAAACAAAACCAATTACTTTGATGTTTAACTCAATGAATGAAAATTGAGTTAATATTACCATTATCATGTTCATATCAATGACATGAGAATTTATCAATAGTGTGATTATGTATATCAAAATTATAACCACACAAAGTGGATTGGAAATTAAAACATAAATAAATAAAATATTATCCCACAAAAAATCATAGAATGATATAATTAAGAATTATATGATTACCCCAATGAATTGAAATTGGGTTAAGAAGTTCTCTTACAGAAATTCGACAGCCTAACGAAATCACTTTAGCATTCAGAAAATGAGTTGATGAGAGAGGGATGGTTCTATCATCACATAGTCATAAAATTTACAACAATAATGATATTGAAGAAAATATCCCATCATAAGAAAAGATAAATTAAAAGACATTACATAAAATATGTCTTTGACTAAAAGAGTATGGTGAAAGGTTCCCTTGACTATTTGGTAACATACGAAACATAAACCACATGAAAGAAGGAGAATAAAATGGAGATTTAAATTAAAGTAAATTAAAGTATATTAAACTAATAATTCAATCATCTAATTTACATACACTACACAAAAGGAATTAGTGGCTAATATAGCATGAATCTCATGGGAATAAAAAGTGAGATGAAAACCCCTTACCACATTTTAATCAATCTAGTCATATGAAAAATAGTTAATAACCAACAATTTAATCACATAATATCATAAATATAAAAATAATCATGAAAATATATATTAAATGGCTGTACACAATAAACCATATGTAGTAAATAAGTGTCAAACAATGGAAATCTCACAGAATTAAAAGCGGGCTAATAATCCCCTCACCTTGGGTTCGACATGACCTGATCATTATTTAATAACCTAAATAAAAACTAATTTTAATTTGTACTTTATTAAGAACATTTTATATGTTTATTAGTCCATTCATATCTATTATTACCTTTCTATAAAAATTAGTAAATTATTTGAGTTCATATCGGACATTTTGTTGATGTTCGAAAGTTCAGTTAAAAATAAACTTTTTATAATTATAAATTGTCCCTAAGGTCAAAATTATTTATCTCTAGAATTATATTTCAGATTTAAATATCATATATATTATATATATCCAGTATATATATATATATTAATTAAAAATAATACCTCACATTTGGAGATAAGAAATGAAATTCATTGTTCATGGAGACGGTAAGTCGTACGTACGCATAAACAATACTTTAACTTCTATTTCATATTTAATGTAATGAAAATATAATGATAAATAGGTATATTATAATTCCAGTATAATATAATATATAATTTAATTATCTTCATCCTTTATACATTCCACTTAGGGCATGAACAAGTCATATCACGTTGAGGTGGTGGTAGTCTTCACTTCTTCAAATATAATTATCCTATTTACCATCTATGGAGACCATAAAAGGTATTGGATAAATGAAAAATAATGAAGAATAGAAAAATTATAAATATAATATAAATCACATATAAATACAGTGACATCTTAATTTCCCGCATAATAGGTGGTGGGAGAATATTGAACAATCATCGTTTCGTGAGGCAATAGTTCGCCATCCAAAGAAACAATATGTTTTTTACCTATTAGATTGAGGTGTGTGTTATTCTAGTTTGAATATTTCTCATTAATAAAATCTAATATATTTAATATACTTGTTTTGTAATAAAATAATTTAATAAAAAGATTTTAGGGTTGGAGAAATAAATAAAAGTGAAGAACTTAAGAGAAGACATTACCTTTAAATCGGGTATCTCACTTTGGATTGAACCAATAATATTAATTTTGTTTCCATATTCCGAGGTGAAGGCTTCTAGGAGGTGTATAGGAATTTATGGAGATTAATTGGGCAGAGGATGGAAGAGCCAAGGGGATTTAGTAGTGTGTGTAATGGCATAGAAATGAGGCATTTTTATATGGGGGAGGAGAGGCACTTTAGGAATGTTTAAAAAAATTCTTTTATTATATAATTACATTCCGTTTATAATGATCCAAAACTTATTAAAGTCAAAGATATGATGAATCTTGTTAAATATTGAATCATACAATAATAATTGGAGTGGTTTTGGATATTGATTTAATCTTTATAATCTTATTTATTTTAATCATCCATTAATGAGGTTAACACTACATCATTATTGAGTCATATATATTTCTACATATTTGATGTCTAAAATTTAAAACAAATATAATGATGTAGAAAGTATATTTAGTTTTAAAATTCATATTTATAGTAATAAATATAGCTTCTATAACCCCATGTAATAATTGATTTACTGAAATATATATGTTTCTGTCATTTTTTGTCTTTAATTTAAATTAATTAATATAATGTGTCACTATAACTCTTAAGTGGCTCCAAGGGTTCTCAAAATCGACCAAAGGATTCCCATGGTAAGATATTTATAAAAAAATATCATTCTGACACTTGTTAGGGTAATTATATATTATAATAATAATATTTATTTATCCATATTTATAGATTTACCCTTTAACCATGGTAAATAAAGTATTAACTGAAGTAAATATTCATAATGTCTTAAAATATAAGATATCTATTTAAACAATTTGGACCTCTTGATTATAAATATGGAATCCATTTTTCACAATTAAAAACACATAAGTAGCAGAAATTAATTTAAATTTAACTCTCACTATCAAAATAAAAAGCAAGTTTTTATGAAATAATAACTATAAAAATATTGACACTTGTTTATGTCCAATTTCAAAGTGAAATAACATAGAATGACCGAAATAGGAGTAAATGGTAAATATATTTTAAAATTAAACTTTAAAATAAATTAAAAATATAATCTATCCTTATAAATAAATTTTATGAAAATTCAATTTTGATTTAAAATACATTATTTTTCCCAATTCATTAAGAAATGAATATTATCAAAGAAATACCAAAAACATACCAAAATATAATTTTGATATACCTATTCTAAAGAATAATTTTATTTTTTTCCAATATAACATATAAATGTGACAAAAAATATATTCAAAGGGGGTTCACCATCAAAAGGCGGTAAATCCACCTTTTAATGAATATTAGAGTATTTATGATTAAAATCATATTTTTACTAATTTAAAGCCTCTAAATTTTTTGGGGTAAATGTAAAAATATATGAAAAAACATATAATCATATAATAGTTACTTCTGTCCATTACCATTAATACAACGACTAGGAATTAACTACCATTTAAAATAATATTATATTATTATTTTTCAGTATGACTCAGCATTGTATGCTACCTAAGATTTCAAGAAAACTCATTGTTGTATATTGGGTATGCCATAGAACATAGAATCCTATTTGAAGTAAAATTAATAATTATTTCTCAAATTTTAATAAATAAAAAAAATATTATATTCTTTATTTACCGTGGATGCTACAGAAATGATGTTCATTGAAATATATAATTATGTGTTAAAAAATTAATTTTACCAAAAAAATACAATTAATTTTTTTTTCAACTTCTAATCATATATTGTTTTATATATATTTAACTATTTAAAAACATTTAATTTTATAAATATATCATATAATTATATAATAATATCAATAAGAAATTAATAAAATATAAAAATTATAATTCAATTATAAAATATTTTACTCAAATAATTAAATTTTATTTCATTCCAAATTTATGAATTATATTATTTTCAATTTTCTTTAATGAAATTAAAAAACATCAATATACATATCATATAAATTAGTAATATTTGACAATATATCCATGGAATTAATTATAGACAACCATATTTTAGCTAATTTTTATCAAATTCTATGATTTTATTCTTATATACAATCTTACATAGATTCACTGAATCAATAATCCTATAAATTTATTTCACTATTAACATTTATATAATATTTTTAACCATAAATCCTATTTCCATTGTTGAGATTGGGATTAAGATATTCATGTGAAATGATGATGGTTGATATTTCATGTTGATAATTTTTTTATGTAAATGTGGTTTCATATATATAATGTTTTTCATAATCCAAAAATCCAATACTCATGTGGTAAAGGCGTTTGTATGTCATCCATGCGATCTTGAGTTCACGCCCTCTTGGGCATGGGTACTATTGTAGTATTATACAAGGAATGATGTTTTAAGGGGGTGAAATAGGCATGACATTGGCATGACATTGGCATGACATAGGTCAGTTGATGTTGACATGATGTTTTACTGGGCTATTAGTCCATGTAATGGGATTCTTGCCCATTGGGCCTATGGTCCATTATACACCCAAGCACCCAATCTCTATATATAATGGTTTTCATAATAATGTTTCATATTCTATTATCATAAGGTTTTACTTTTCATCTTACATTGCAATATTTTATTTTAATAAAAATGTATCATGGTTCATTTTAGTTCATTTTTTTCGTGTGAAACATGTTATTCCAATTATTATTTATTTTAATGAAAAATTCATTGTAATTTTATAGAGTGTTACATTATATCCTCCAAGAAATAATTCCACCCTTGATAGTACATTTATCTAATGAAAAAAGAACATGATTATTCATTATCACATAATTAATTTCCCAGGTTTCTTCCTCAATTTTATAATCCCTATATACAACATTATTTAGTAGATTGGTATTATCTCATTGTGAAGTATTTCTATCAAACAATATATCTAATGGTTGTAACTCATATGATAGATCATTTTCCCATTTTAATAAATTTGAGTCATTATATTTGACAATTTATGCATGTACATCATCGAATCTGATATTTGGAGTACATCATGCACACGAGATAGGTTAAGAGGAAGATCAAGAAAATTTGTTTTTTATACCAACTTGATCATGGATTTTTACGGGCCAAATAAAACTCATTCCCAGCATTATATTTTTATCAACTATTATAACCATCACTGATTGTGACACCCACATGCCGTTTTTGAAAAAAAAATCTATTTCACATTATATTGGAGTAATTAATGTTTTGGAGTGTTTCACTTCAAATATAAAAATTATGAAATTTAATTAATGTAAATGTTTTTTGACACATGGTTTAGGGGGATTTGTGTGGATATAATTACAAAGTTATTGTTTCATGTAATTGTTTCTTCCACAATTGTTTAGTAGGGGTAGTGCACACATGATTCCACACCCTGTGATTCCCTATAAAAAAATTGGTGAGTCCTTTATGTATAGGTGTCTTAGTCCACATATTGTTCATGGTTACTAGAATCATTGAGACAAAACTATAAGAGGATATGTATTTTTAGAACGAGTTATTTTTCATGGTAATGAAATATTTTTCTAACCATTTGAGCTAATAATGAATGTATGATATTCCTATCATGTGGATATATCATATTTAATGTAGAGTTCTCCAAACAATGCAGCCTAACTATGTTGGTTATCCAGTTTCACAATAATGTCAAATTCATTATTTTTTATCATAATTTTAAAAGAATATTCTATTCTTTATTATTACATATCGATCATCCATCCATGTTAATTCCTATATATAACATAATATATCTTCCCATTATATTCATTTCACCTTATCTTAATCCTCATGTGGTTTTCAAGAGTTAATTCCTTCATCCTTAATTTTTTTCATTCTTATAATTTCCAAATGATCTGTACATTCATTTTTTCTCCTCCCCCAAACCCTAAACAGAATTGCAGTCTATTATAGAGTCTATAATAATTATAATTATGTATATTTTGGTTTTCATGGGTTTTGTGTGTGGGGGTGTCTTCATGCTAGATTTGATATTCATAATTGAAGATGGTGTGCTACTATTTTTTTATATTGTAATGATTTACATTTTTCTATGTAATATCTAATATAATTCATATATTGTGATTATTTGGGGTTATAATAGATCTCATATATAATAATTATCTTATTGTAAACCCTTTATGTGGTGTAGAATATTTTATTATGTTGTATAATTATTTTTTGGGAGGAATTTACTATGTATTTTCCTTTAAATTTATTTTGAATTGATTTAATCACATTACAAGTTATTTAAAAAGATCAAGTGGAACATTAGTCTTTAATAATTATTTTTAATTAGATATTATCACTTTTTTATGTCTCTAAATGATTGTATTATTCTTTGAATGGGGCCTGTCAAACCCAAAAAAAAATAGTTTTTATGGATTGAAAGCCACTGTGAACACTTTTATAGTGATTAACTAAAAGTATATATTTTAAATTAAATTTCAATAGGTAAATTTATATTTTTATTTAATGGGATGTTTTTAAATTCTATATTAAATTGTATTAAATTTATTTACTTAATGATCCTTTTTACTAAATCAAAATAGGTACTGTAATGAATTTTTTCAATAAAACAAGTGATACCTTCAATTTAGGGCCAAGAAATTGGTATTCCAAGCTATATTTTGACACCATAGGGGGATGATTTATATTCTAATTTCGTATTGTAATGTTTAAAAAAGGAATTAAAATAATGGATGGTTTTTTGAGAATGTAGGAGTTGAGAAAAGTTTTACTTTAAATGATTTATTATTATTCCATGGGATGTTATATTTAATTTCTCTCTTGTATTTGAAATATTATTAAAATCTAAGGTATTTTAGTAGGGGATTGATAATTGAAAAAAAAATTGGGATGGTTCTCTTTCTTGGGGTTCATTTCTTATAGAAGATGACCATTTCTAGTATGAATTATTCGTCTGTGGTAGTAGTTTTTTCTATGTGTGGGTATATTACCCAACTAGTTTGATGGGTAATCTATTATGGATTGGTTTTTGTAGCCAATTTTTCAGTTTACATAACCAATTTCAATATTTTTTCTGGAATCCTTGAGATTTCCCTAAGATTATTATGACATTTTTTGGATATTTTAGGGGATTCCATACTATAAATGTTTTATATACCATTTTAATTAATATTTATTATAAAATAATTTTTTTATTTTATTTTTGATATACATTCTGGATTCTTTTGTGCCTGATTATAATTATAGTTCACATTGGGTAGGTTTTTTTGTTAATTTGGAAATTGATTTGTTAAATGGTTTGGGTTTTTATGTTTTAAAAGAAATACAATATGGTTTATTAAAAAGTCAATTTTTGGAAAATATTATAGAAAGAGGGATGATCGGAGAACCTAGATTTATTGTAAATAATTTTATAGGACCTATTAC
Organism: Viscum album; assembly: GCA_963277665.1. Lineage (NCBI taxonomy): Eukaryota > Viridiplantae > Streptophyta > Magnoliopsida > Santalales > Viscaceae > Viscum > Viscum album. Next base: position 1,948,203,410 of record OY728136.1, on the reverse strand, counting down.
AGGGATTGAAAATTATTATATCAAAGGGGCCTACCCATATTTTAAATAATAAAATGGGGGATTTTTTAATGTATGGTGACATGTAATTTGGTTATAATTATACTCGCATATGAAAATATGTATTTATACATTATGTTCAAATAATAATACATGAAATTTCATATAAATGTAATTTCATAAATTCCTTGGTGAAAAACTACTAAGAATGTCTAGCTCTCACCATGTATACACCTCTCAGTATATTATTCACTTATAATAATCTTTCTGTTTCCATGTTATGTTCTTTTTCCTTGAAGACTTGTTTGATATACTGATATATTATTGGGAACTAGTCAATGGACTTCTTCCACACAAAGTTGGTTATGTCATTATTTGGAGTTTTTCACGTTTATGTTATGATGTAGTGTTCCAATCATCTGATCTAGTTATATTTTATATTTTCTTAATATGTTTTTTATCATTTTCTATCTCACACTTTTTATCTAGTATATTTGTGTGGTTTTAATATGTTTATATTATATTATCTTCCATGTTTACAAAAATGAATTGGATTATAAAAATTTAATAGGAATTTTTTTCCTTTTATATATTTTTATGATTGTTTTTATATGCAAGTTAGTCCAATTAATATACATACTATGACTGGTTTTTTTCATACCATTTATTTTAAATAGTTTACTTATTAATTTACTATATAAGGATACACATAATACATTCCCAAATGATTAATAGGCCTATTTAATTTATTTAAATATATACATATCCAAATAACATGAATAATGGTTATAAATACATTATTTAAATACAAAAAATCAGTCCCTTATATTCAACTAATATTATAATACTACAAGGGATCGCAAAAATATATACATTAGAATGGGGTGAGCCATAATGAATAGTGAGTGAATAATAACATAATAAAATTATGCAAATCATCACATAAGACTCATTGTCATAACAAGGTGACATTAAAATGGATAAGATCATATTCAATATCTTTGAGGCATAACATAATAAGATAACATCAATGAATCAGAAGAAGCTAGAAACAACATCAAGCATGACATTATAAGAATATGTCATGGAAACCGATTAATACATCATATCACTATGTTCTAAGGCTAACTTTCTGTGAAACATATATAAAATATCATGAGATTCAAACAGTACACAATTCATTGGGGATCAATATAACTCGGGTCCCACATGACATATTCATGTTAAGTACATGAATTAGTGTGCCACATAGATCATACTACACAACTAAATATTTCACCATATATTATCCCTTGATTATGGAGTGTGGGGTTTATACATGGAATTACCTATTCCATTAATGAAAGTTACATCTATAAAAATATCATTGACTAAAATGGTAATGTATATTATCTATATATAAGTTTGGAATGGAAAATAATGGGATAGTTTTGAAAGCACAAAGGCTGCACATAAGGGATCACAAAATGGATTAATAAGAGAGATAAGAATAGTCCCATCACATGAGAATGGTATAGAAAGTAATGTTATGTGTAAAAAAACATTGAAACATGAAAAATTATAAATTTGATGGTGTAATATGAAGAAATAACTTGAATAAAAAGAAGAGGGAGGAAATAATTTACCTTAAGAGGGTGCTTATAAAATATTGGGAAGATTTTCTTATGAGCATGGGAACATACTGAGAGGAATTTAGAGAGAGAAAGTGAATGGATTTTCCACCTAAATAGGTTATGGGTGATGAGTAATTAGAGTTCGGATTGTTTTTTATATTCAGAGGGTGGGGAATCGTTTATTAATTAAAAAACAACGGTTTTGGTAACTAGGTGAGAAAATAATGAAAAAATCCTATAGTTTTTTTTACTATGGTTTCATCGAAGGAATAGTGGTTTTTAATAACATATAATGTTGAAAACCAAACACATTAAAATAATTCTATTGGTCATGTTGATGTAAGGCATGCCCAAAAATAATTATTTTTAAAACCCCAAAATATAATACAGATTTTTAGGGATTAATTAAATGTTTTTTAAAATTAATCAAATAACAGTAAAAAGTAATTTGTAAGGGGAATATTTTTTCGAGTTATGGATTTCATATTTTATTTATTACATCAATTTTGTGCAATTATGATGTCATAATACATTGTATATATTTATACCGTATAATATTTTACACCAAAAAGAAATTATCAAAGAGAATAATGAAAAATTAATCATTTTCTAATTTCATCATTTGGATATATAAATTAATATTTTTTTTACTAAATATTTTTTGAAATTATAATTTATATGGTAAAATATAAGACCACATTCAATAGAAAATTCTAGTTTTTCCGACATAATTTTTTTTACTCATATAAAAAATACATTTTAAATCATTAAATTGTATTGACATTTAAATTTAACATATTTAATAATAATATTTAATGAAAATTATAAACATTATAGTAAGACTAATAATATTCATTTTTGGTATGGAAATTGTTATCATGTGTTTTTGAGAATAAGGAGTGATTTTGAATAATTCATAACAACACACTGTATACCTAAGAGTACATACCATGTACCTGGTTTCCACTGGTAGCCATGTACTAGATGTATAACAATCGAGTACATGGATGTGTGACATGAACGGTTGACCTCTTAAAGGGAGTGATGACTAATAAATTTACACGGAATATGAACATGCCTTGTACTTTTCATTTTATTTGTCTAATCATACCGAGGTTACATCTCATCCACAAAAACGACTTCTTCTAAATTTATATTGTCCATGAGTGAATGACAGAATGGATTCTTATCCAATTCACTAATCTGTCATACATTCTACATATCGAACATATTAAATTGTTTTAGAATCTCCTCAGCGATTTCATCCTTATTCTAAAGACTCTCCTCTTCATTTCTATTCATTTTATAGATATCAGAGGTTGAGAATTTTTTACTATGTTGTAGATCTATGATATTCTAGGTCGATTCAAAGGTTATGGTTCAACTACATTGATCATGAAACATCAAGGTAGGTGTTTTTTCACATTATGTAGATTTAGTTGAATTATATTTGCATAAATTTCCCAAAACCCATGTTTATGGTTTTGCGTATTTTGTAATTTAACCTTGTTCATTCCTCTCAAGTTTTGTTTTCTTATGAAAGGGTTATGATTATAAATTAGGTTTATTACCTATTTTAAAGATGTGTTTTCCATACTTGATTGATATTGGTCATTGGGACTAGAGATACCTATTATGATATTTCTTTTTCCAGGACTAATGAGGTTAGGATGGAGTTGATATTGTATGAGATGTTTGTGTAATTCATTGTAAATACATAGCCTAGTTTTATTTGATATTAATTTTGTAGATGAATATCATTTGAGCACAATTATATTACACAGGGTTGTGAGAACCAAGTATAATTACTATATATAAGGAATTGACATTGAGGGCTTCCGCAGAGTGTCTGTTATAATGTTCACATTGCAAGACCATAGGGGGGTGGATGGTGAGTACTCCATTATAGTGACTATAGAATAAAGTTATGAGGCCACTGGTTGAATATACATTTAGAGATTACTTATGGAGTCTACATATATCGTTAAAAGTTCATAGGGGGAATTAATGGTGATTTCTTCCTCATATAGTCTTTTTCATTGTGAATCTAGATGGGTTAGACTGTGAGAACATTCATTGATGGATACATGTGAATTATTGGTTGAATAATTAATAATTGTATATGTATGTTGTTGACATATAGGATTTTTTACTTTTTAGTACTTCATTATTATTACTAAATTTTTTATTTAACCTACTACATATATATATTGATAGTTAGGAACATATATTTGGGTGGTAACCTACTGGGATTGGTCACAGACACTATACTAGTCATTATTTTGGTAACAAACAAATTATTTTGTTTTAGGTATGGATAAGGGAAACCACCCTTCTACTTTAGATATTTTGATTGTTGTGGAGCTATAGAGAATTAGACCTAACTGAGGCTTGAATTACTGCTAGAGTTTACTTGATTCATTTTTACATTTTTTTAGTACTGCATTTCCAACATTGTGTCTTGTTTGGATTCTTTCTAAGACATTTGTGACATGAATCATTTATATATGTGCTCTAGTTGTTTATTTAATTTTTGTCCTCCATTTTATACTTGTTTTATGGTATTACTTCTTCCAATGTTATATATTATTGTCATTCTTGTGTGCTAATCTACCAATGAGGGAATAGTTTCACCAATATCAAACTCAAGGACTTTATTTCTTTTCGATAGAATCTTTCATTAGGGTAAATGTTCTTTTGGCCATGTAACCAACTGATTATGGGGAACTTTTGGACGTCACCCGGATCCAGGACGTTACAAATTTGTATCATATGAGGCTTTGTTTCTGCTATGCCTTTTATTTGGATCATATAGACATGGATATTAAAGAATATGTTTTTGGTAATAATTTGTTCCTGATTTTAGCTAAACCATGTTTATGGAAATTTCATTTTATATCAATTTTAGAAATTTCTCTATTTTTTCAATTGTTACAGTTGATTATATTTCACCGTTGGGTGATGCACATGATTTGAGATGTTATGATTCATATCATTGAGGTTCTGTTTCTATTTCATCCTGAGGAGATGTTGGTATTCATTATCATTCATTATATAAGAAAATTCTATAGATAACATGTCATTCATTTGTGTTAGGCCGTTTGGGGTTCATTCCGGATAGCATGTTCTTATGATAGATATTTTCTGGGATATGCATTGTCATTTTGATAGATTTTGTGATAGAAGAACTACTTTTTTGATAGGGTATTTCTAATAAATATTGTTTCTTTTGGATTGGTACCAACCCATGGTACCTATGGTGTTATGGTCCATCATGGATCAGAATTTGGTGGATCATGTGATTGACTACACTATGACACTTTGTGATATACATGAATGTAATGCAAAGCATTGATTCACAGAGAGTATTGGACCCCATTGATTGGTATTTGGAACATTAATGTTTTTTTGAGTGTTTTTATGGGTTTCTAGAGTAGTTTCTATGGATTATTATCAAAAAAACCATAATATATGGTGTCTAATGATGAATACATGCCTTGTATCCTTCGGTTCGAGAAGAAACAACTTTTCGTAAGTACATACCTTGTACTGTTTGTATGCATCATGTGTTCAAAAACATTGTGAATGAAAGTGTGGACAAAGACATGGGGTTGATAAATGTTTTGTGGAACTCGTTGTGTACATGGATTACACATCATGTTGTAAATACAGTGTATCTAGCCACTTGACCAATGACACTGGTGGATGAAACAAATGTGGTACATGTCATGTCTATGGAGAACATGTTGTGTTGTAGAGACCATGTTTCTTTCCGTATGACTAATGACACCGGTATATGAAATTAATTTAGTAAACATCATGTCTGGTATTAACATTGTGTTTTTTTGTTCAAATAGAACTCTATGTTTAGACTTTTAGAGATACTAAGAAATGGGGAAGATTCAGGTACATGTCGTGTCAAATAAGAACACGACGTGTGCTTGGGGGTTACATGACCAGGGATTACAGAATTAAACTCCCATGTAAAGGCTTAAGGTACCTTCCATATAGGGTTTATACACATCATGTATCCCTGTTTTGAAGAACATGAATTCTTTCTTTCTCATGTTACTTTATTGAACTTTAATGTTTTGATCTTCGATAATATTGATCTAAGGTGTGCGCTTGACCTTGGTGATGTATGCCACTGAGACGTCCTCCTGTTTAATGAAAAATAATGTACAACGATCACAGACTAGACATGGATGATCAGGTACTACTGTAAGATCCTCTTTTCGTTCTTGTCATGGAACCAGTCGTCATTTCAGATATTGGTGTTGATCCATATTTCTACGATGGCTCCCTAAGGTTTATGCAAACCTTCATGGGAGCACAGTATCCTACATGGAAGTGTTAGAGTTGATGCGGGTTTTTAGTAGTATCATCCCTCCACAATCATAGGGGAGTTAATACCTCAGGCTGAAAAGTCATAGTTAGAATCCATGTTTCCTATCTTTGAGCTTCTGGAGATGCATCCATAGTGGAGGTTTAAAATCGCTATGTACATGATCTAAGATTCCGCCAAGATATAGTGGGATGTGATATAATAGGTGGGATTCCATTAGTTTATGGCTTGTTTTGAGTTCTAGTAGACCTTATATGACTACTTCTACTCGGATACCATATGGGCCGACTGAGACCAAGAGTTAATGAGTTTGGTGCGGGGTGCACTCTTAGTCATAGAGTATTCTTCTCCCATAAACGAGATGCAGTGCTTCACACATATTCTAGGGGTTATGAGTTATTTCATTAGAGAATGTATGAATATGGTCTACGAAGTGACATCTAATACTAGGTGAAAATAATAAGGTAAACTTCCATAACATCTATAGTCAACCAGGTGCTGATCACAGAGTGTAAACTGAGGGATTCTAGAGTTATGGGTTTGGGAAGCATGACATCTGGAGTTGGTATTCCTCTTTCTGATAGTTGGAAGCTTCATATGGAGTCTATATATGGATATCTGAGTACACGAGTAACTTTATAATGTAGATAAGAGGTATTATACAAGTGTGGGATGAGTGGGCATACGATTCCACATTGCATGAGAGAAAAGTTGAATGCTGATTATGAGGAAAGATGGGTCATCTCTAGCATTTCAGTTAGTTTTTCTCACCAGAAGATGGTGATAGGGGTTATGTTTAGACTCCATGTTCAGGAGTAATAGAACTATATTATCATCCGTTTTGGATTTGGAGTTCTATAGGGAAATCAGGTCTAGGTGGTGGTTGAGGCCACAGTGGACGGACATAGGGTTTTTGACAGCTGTAGGGTGGATCAACATAGGGCTCTCAGATAGCATCAAAAGACTACAGAACTGGTCATGAATTTTCGTTATAGAAGACCCATTATGATCATGATCCATGACCCTAAAAATTTAGAGATACAATTTTGGTTACCTCAGTTTTTTCTTATTCCCTTTTCGACACATGGGATTCCCTTAGTTTCATATATGTTCCTGTTATAGAGAAACATGGGCTCGATATCATTAAATATGATAATATCAGGACATTGTACACTCTATTGGGGATTATAATGGCTAGTGTATGTCAGTTCAAGGAGTGTCCTATTGAGGTTTTTGTGTGTCACTTATTATGGTTCCATAATGTTTTAGAGATGATTGGAAATGACGTCATTCTCAGAATAGATTGTTTAGTTTCCTTTCATACTATTGTCAGTTGCTATCGTCGTAGGGTGAGTTTCACATCACCAGGGGTGGATTGTTTCTTCATAAGGGAGAATGGGATGTCCAAGCAAGAAGATACAGACACAAGAATCATGTGTTCAGAGGAAATACAGCACATATTTCTGGTTTTCATCTTGATGACACGGGGACATAAAAGATGGACTTTCCCCCAGTGTTGGATCATTTCACGAATTTTATTCCCGATGAATTTCAATGTTTACCTTCAGAGTGAGGGGAAGATTACTCTATTTAGATAGTTCCATGAGTGTCACAATAGTCTATCACTCAATAATGTATGGTTACACTAGAGTTACCGGAGCTTATGAAGTAGTTAGTGGATTTATAGGAAAATGGTTTCATCTGAATCAGTAATTTCCCTTGGGGTCCGAATATCCGGTTAGCATTGTAGGCAGACAGTATCCTCAGAAATTGTGTTGACTATAGAAATCTAAAACATTTGATGGTCAAGAACCAAAATCCCTTACTGAGGATCGATTATTACTCTGATCAGCTTCAAGGAGCCCGGGTTTTCTCGAATATTGACTTGAGATCCAGTTATCATCAATTGTGATTTGGACCATCAGATATACCTCTTATTTCCATTTAGAGAAGGTATGGTGTATACAATTATGTGTTTATGTCATTCGGTCTCACGAATTCATCTACAGTTTTTAAGATGAGGTGTTGTGCTTTCATGGTCAAATATGGGTGTCAGCTGACATACACAAGGAGCTATTGTGAGATTTTCATTCCTCAGTATGGCCAGTTCATCCTAGTGTCACCAAGATGTACGGAGATCTACACTTTTAGTATTGGTGTCCCAATATGAATATAGATGTTGTTGGTTTTTTCATTAAATGTTCCACCTGTCAATAGGTGAAGGCATAGAATCACAATCCAGTAGGGTTCTTACAGAAGCTACCCATTCACGAGTGTTAGTGGAAAGATGTTGAGATGGACATTGTGATAGGTTTATTAATGGTTCTTTGAGGTAATGAGGTATTTTGGGTTGTCATTGATATACTCATGAATTTCTCACACTTTTTACCAGTCAACGTGACCATTAGTGTTGATGAGATAGGAAATGTTTACTTCTAAGGGATTGTATGGTTACATCGGATTCCACACTCTATTTTTTCATATAGGGAAACCCAATTTACTTCTCATGTCTAGTAGGGACTATAGTGGGATTTGGGTAAATAGGTACTTTTGTGTAAAAATTAACATCCCTTTATAGATGGCCAGTCCAAGCCAATGATTCATGTGCTAGATGACATGCTTTGATCATGTGTCCTAGATTTTGTAGGATATTGGAAGAAACACATACCTCTAGTGGAGTTTTCCTTCATTAATAGTTTATAGGGAACTATTCATATGTATCCTTATAAGGCTTTGTACTTTAGGACATGCCGATCGCCCATTTTTTAAATGGATACGATGGAGGAACCTATGATTGGACCTCATCTTGTCAAGGAGACCACATAGCCGGTGATGTTAATTCAATGGAAGTTGGCTACTGCACAATCATGGAAGAGGACATCTAATGATTGGAGGAGATGACCTATAGAGTTCAAGGTTGAAGATCAAGTTTTCATACGTGTCAAACCTAGGATGGGACAAAGGAGTATTAGGAGAATGTGAATGCTTTCATCGATATATGTCAGGCCAATTGTGGTTTTATAGTGAGTCGGGCCTATTTCTTATCTCATGATGTTACCTCAGAGGTATCAGGATATGAACGATGTATTTATTGATTCACTACTGCAGCATTACTTGTCAAACATGTCTCATGTTTTTAAATCTGAATAGGATGATTTGCAGGTGGATGCATCATTCGTGGTGCATCCTATTCAGATTTTGGATCACAGTGTGAATGTTCTCAATGGATGTTTTGTCCCTATTGTATGGGTGGTATGGTATCACGATCAAGTATAGGACTAGACATGAGAGAGGGAGGCCGATGTGAGATCGTAGTGGACATAGCTATTCAAGGATTCTGCTTCGTCGCTACATTGTTAGAGAAATTAGTGGGAAAATTTCATTAATTTGGGAAGTTTCTATGAACCCAGATCAAAATTTTTTGTATGGATCATATTTTCATGTGTTTTTTCGAATAAGGGGTATTTTTCAAAAATTCATAAGTACACGATGTGTAATAAATAGTACACATCATGTACCCTGTTTTCACTGGTAGCCATGTACTGGTTGTGTGAAGGTCGAGTACATGGCCGTGTGAGGTTCCCTAGAGATAGCTTAAAGCGGGGGTCGGTTAAGGCATGTACATGACATGTCCATTAAATGAACTCAAAGTGTATCGTTCTTCTTATATGACTAATGAGACCGGGGTAACATGTCATCCACAGAAACATCTTCTTATAACTATGTCTTGTTTATGATCAACCGATGGCAACAATTCGTCTCTATGCCACTAATTTTTCGTTCGTTCTCTGAATCGAACACTGTCAATTGTGTTGGAATCGCCTCGGTGAGTTATTCCTTATTTTGGCACATCTCTTCATGATATTTCTTCATTTTTGAGATATCTAAGGTTGATAATTTTTACCTTTTATTTTAGATCTATGACAATATAGGTTGATTCAAAGGATGAGCTTCAACTATATCGATCAATTTAACATCAAGGTAGGTTTGTTTGTGTCTTTTTGTTGATGTATTTGAATTATAACTGTGAAAAGTGCCCAATACCCTAGTTTAGGGTATTGTTTATTTTGTAATATAACTATAATTCTACTTGACATGGTTTGTACTCATGAGAAGGGGTTTTGATTATGAATTAGGTTTATTACCTTAATAATGGATGTGTTTTTCCCATGCTTGTTGGATATTGGCCATTGGGACTAGAACCGCATGTTAGAATATTTTGTTTTCCAAACCAAATGCTATTAGGATGAAGTTGATATTATATGAGATTCATGTGCTATGCTTTTTGGATTCTTAGAATTGTATTATTTCATATTACATTGGATTTTGGATATCATTTGGGCTTGATTGTATTACACACAGTTTTGAGAACCTGGTGTAGTTAGACCATAAAGGGAATTGATGTTGAGGAATTCCCAAGAGTTTCTTTTAAACTTTTCAAATTTCAAGACCATAGGGGTGATGGATGGTGAGTTCCACCTCATAGTGTGTATAGAATACCATAACAAGACGCAATTATGAATGGTCATTTAGTGCTTTCTCAGAGAGTCTTTAGTTATCTCTAATGGTCCACATGGGGAATTGAAGGTGAGTGCTTCCTCAAAGTTTCTTAGTCTTTGTGAAACCAAAGGTGTTATACTATGACAACATTATGAGAGTGTTTCTACTAAATTATTGGTTGAATAATTAATAATTGTAAATGAATGTTGTTGAAATGTATGATTGATTAATTTTGAGTAATTATTTATTATTTTCTCATTTATCATATTACCGTCTATATATAATCAAAGATAGTTAAGGAAATATCATTGGGTGGTTACCGACTGGGATTCATCTCACACCCTATTTGGGTTATGATTTTTGGCCCAAATAAGTTATATTGTTTCTAGTATAGATGAGGGAAAGAACCCTTATACTTTAGGTACATGAGTGTTGTGGATCTAGAGAGCATGGGACCAAGGTGAGTCTTGAGATGCTATTGGTGTTTACATTTTTTTTCTTTGTAATTTAGTTTCGTACTTTATTTCATGTATTGTGAGTTTTATGGATTTTTTCCTAAGAATATATGAAATTAATGATTTATATATGTTCTCCAGTTGTTTATTTACATTTATTATTTCACTATTTACTTATTTTATGGTTTACTGCTTCCACTCCTATATATTATTCATATTCAACTATGTTACTTTGCCAATGAGGTCATAGTTTCTCCGTTATCACACCAAAGGACCTCGCTTCTAGTCAGATACCTCTCACGTTCGGGGAAATTCCATTGATGCCTTGTTCCCAATCAGGTATGGGTCACCATTAGGAAAACCCAGAACTAGGACATTACACTTTCAATATTCATGAACTTATCAAAAAAGAGTGCTTTATAAAAAACTAAAGGTTTACTATAAATACTATTTTTGATTCCTTGTATAAAAATATACTTTTTTATCAATCACATTATATAATTGTATTTTAAACTAAATAATTAAATGGATATATAATAATTATTTTATTAAAATTAAAATATAAAATATCATACTATTTTGGTGAAGATAGAAACCCCTTATTAAACCAGTATACAACCAAAGTGGAATATGTGTGATTTTTGTATTTTATAAATGCTCTTCAGTGAACATGGATTCTATAATGATTAGCATAAGCATGAAATTATCCTCTAAATTGGGTTTTCCGTGTTTTAAAAATTGAATATCAACCTGGTCTTGTCCCATGGTAATTTCTACTAATTCTAATTCCATCATATGATCTGATAAATGTCTTCCAAATTGTATAAACCAATTAGTCGAGGCCATAACTTATTCCTTCTGTATCAATTTTACTTTATTATAAATAATAATATATAATAATCATTTGGGTTAGTTTTAATGACTATATTATCAATGTTTATTATTCTCAATAATAGTTTAATCCCATCAAATGATAACAAATGATATATATCGCAAGTATTTTATTTAACAACATTACATATTAAAAATGTATTCATTTATGAGGAAATTTCCTTTATAAATGATTGTATAATTCATCAACCCACATTCTAAAATTATTTCCCTCAATTTTGATTTCATATACTAGAAAAAATTAGGGTAATTATATTTCATTTTCTTCTCTGGGTATCATGTTATCCCCTTAAAATATTGGTTCCACCATACTACTTTTAAGAGGTTAGTTGTACTATTTTGTAGAACAATTTTTCTATGATATAAGCTCTTCCTTGAATGTTTCTCATATGAAATGTCTATATCTAGAGATACCACATTAATATTCAGAAAATTTTATGGGGTCTAGTATGCACTTAATCAAGAATGAAAAATGGAACACGTCATGTATTTTTATGAGGTAAGATATGAGTGCTTTTCATAAAGAAACAACTCATATGTGATCAAGGATATGAAAAGAGTTGATGTATCTGGGATTAATACTTTCTTTCTTCAAAAAACACATGATTTTCCTCTATAGTTATATATAAAGGATAATTTTATATCATATTTAATACTCTATCTTTTTTTTTTGATAATTTACTATGGAGATATTATATCATCTTTATTCACATTTCATATAATGCTAAATGTTTTGAAAATTATTTTCTTCTCTTGAATAATATCATGTCCCAACTTATTATGCATTCTAAATTTGTCCCATTCATGTATGATTCTGAAACCTCTTCCAATACTACGCCTCAAAAGATTCCATTTCAATTCTGGAATAGAAGCAGTTCTTATTTGAAAACTCTACTAGGGGAAGGTGTTGATCCCAACACTATTTGAAATCCATTGTACATTATCTCATCATATCCTCTACAATTTGTGTGGTTCATTCCAAATTCCCATACATACGAGGGTGGGAAGAAGTAATTGAACTAAACTAAATATCTAATTCATGTTTAATTATTCTTTATATTCCCAAGGAAAATATCAAATAATGATCATATATAATATAGAGTGGATCTCAATGCATTATTATCACCTAAATTATGTTATAAAGAGATAATCATTCCTTTAATGTAATGAAATTAACTAAATTTATTTGGTGATCAAAAATCACCCAAAATGTTGTTATTACCTTTAGACGTTTTTATATTCCTATTAAAAATAGAAGTTTATGTTTTCTGATTTAGTAATTTGTATGATATATGATTTTATTATACAATTATTCTTATATTATTCTATCATGACTTATTGGTATATAATGGATCAAGATACAAATTTTATAATCTCCATTTTAATTTTATCTCAAAATATGTTCTATATTAGATCTCAATTAATTATATTACATCATAGATGAATATATAATGATAGTCATTGGATATAATCTAGAATCATACCTTCCATTATTTTGTTTATGGGACACATTTCTAAGTTCCAATCATTGTAAATCCATATTTAAGAGAGTGAAAATATATAATATTCACATTCTTTCTCTCTAAATCTGTTTTCCCTTCATTGGATTCCATGATCCTATCAGGAATAAATGGTAATGAAATGAATTTTACCTGGTAGGATGAAACTCCTTTTATGATTTCCATTTCCATATGTTTCATGAACAATAATATTGGATCCCTTTCAATCCACGTCATGGATATAGTTTTAGGATCTTTTCTACTTAGATTATTTTCCCCTTTTTTAAATTTCCCCTAATGTAAATTTCTTAAACACTCAAAATCCTTGATTAGATATAACTACACTCAATATATAATATTGATTTCTTTTTATGGGAATATATACTTCAGTCTTCCATGATCTGCATATATGTCAAACTTTTCACCATAGAGACAATATATCTAAATATTAAATCTCATTATCACTTCTGCTAACTCTATATCATGTGTCAAATATTTCATTTAATTGATCATTAATGGGAAGGATTCAATGGTTATAAAATTTTCATTACTAATTATCGAATAAACCAAGAACATTTTATTTGAAATACTATAGGTAATAAATAATCCCCCACTATATTGTAATATCAGCACAAGCATAGTGATTCACCGATTAATTAAATATTTAAATCTTTTCGAACACTAGTCAATGCAAACAATAAATAATTGCCACAGATATTGGTTGGGGTCGTTCTTTAACTTCTTTTATCATTGAAGGATCTACAGATATCACTTTGATGTTTATAAAATTACCCAATAATGTTAATTTCTCTATTTGTAACTAACATTTACATTACATATCATAAAAAATTTCATTTTTAAGGTCATTAAAACATCATTTAAATTGTTTTTATGTTCCACTATTAATTACGAGTATATTAGAAAACCATAATTGACGTCTTCAAAAAATTTATTAAGGTAATACATAAATACTATATTAATTATATCCATAATGATTAATTGAGAATTATTGAGTCTAAATGAAATATTTATGAACTCATAGTGATCTTAAATTGTGTTAAATGTAATGTTGGGGATATCCTCCTTCACCATTACATGGAAATATCACTTATGAATATTCACTTTTGAAAAGTAATTTGATCCACATTGCTAATTTAATAATTCATTAATATGCGGTATAAGATCCTTCTTATTTATGATGATATGGTAAATATAATGATTATTAAAGAAGAGTATCATGGGAACATCATTATTCTTGAAAAAATTGATGACAAACCCCATGGTGAAGAACATAGGAATATGACCCCTTATCAAGATTACCCAATATTTACTTCTTCAGCTCAAAATGTTCAATAGTAGACATTCTATATGGAGTCGTGGATATTGGAAAATTATTAGGTATAAGATTCATTACTAATTTAACCTGTCAACTTAGAAGAAGATAGTTAATTTCTCCAAGAACCACATTAGTTTTTTCACTTATAGGGTGCATGAAATAAATTAAATTCTATTCATTAGGAAAAATAATTTGATCTAGATGCACTTTCTCATAATAAAATAATATCAGTGCTTGATATGTTGAATCCAAAAAATATTCATCATCCTATATTTAATTTTATATAATAATAGGTCAATTCACAACACCGAGGGTGATTTCATTATCATTATAATTTTTGTTTTAATGATAAATGGAAAACTAATCCAAACCTTGGATATCCTGGAATTATACTAAGTAGTGTATCGTAATGTTTTCAAGGAATAAAACTCATAAAAATAAATATAGGATATTTTATATTCTTGGGATGTAATAATTTACCCATTTTCAATCCTTACTAAACTCTTGACTTCCATGTTTGGACATGTTTTATGTTGTAATTTCTTACCCCCATGATATTTCCCCATCTATATACCAAAATTAAAATAAATTTTTTAATTATCATCTCCTGAAATATTATTCAATTTGTATTTCACAATCCTTATTTCACCATTGATGGAACATCAGATAATTTATTCTTATATTTCAATATCAAAAGTCACCAATTGTTTTCATATATTTATCTTTAACCCACCAATGAAGCGGTCAACATTACATTTGTAACATCCCAAGTAAGTAATGAGTAATATATATTTTTATCTATGTCTATTAATGAATTAGATCGTGTTTTAGAGGCTTAAAATGAAAATAAATCCAATCTTAAGCATGGAATACACTAATATTTTTAAAAGATTGTTTTACTGCCTTTTGATGGAAAACACTTTTTAAATCTATCTTTTGACAATTTTATAAGCTATTTTTGTCAAAATAAACATATTATTTATGATTGGGACAACAAAATTAACTTTTTGTGAATTTTTGGTATTTTTCAGACAATGTTCATTTTTTAATGAATAGTGAAAAATACTGCATTTTACATCAAAACTGCTTTTTAATCTAATTTATTTATATGATTACATTATATTTTGAATTGGTTTTGAAGTTAAATTTGAATATATTTTTACCATTTAATCCATTTTTGGTCATTGGTATCAATTTCACTTTGAAATTGGACTTAAACTGCTGTCAATCTATTGATACTTATTGTATCATAAAAACACGCTATTTGTCATGATAGCGGGAATTAATTATTAAATTAATTAATGTGACATATATGTTTTGAATTTTTAAAATAGACATAATTTTTTAATTCGGAATATCAAATACAGCTTAGGGTGAATTTTTGGTATTTTTCTGAAAAACATCAATTTTTGATGAATAGTGAAACCACTATGTGGTACTTATAAAAACCGATTTTTCGTTTAAATGAAATTTTACCACTTCTGTGTTTTGAATTTCAAAAATCCAACATAAATGGTTGTCATTAATAAGTATAATGTGGTTTAACGAGAATAAAATAATTTTTTGGTGAATAGTAAGTCTTAAGTTCTTAATCGCGATTAAAGGTAATTAGTGCAATTTAAGGCAAAAATGATATTATAATAAAATGGAAATACCATGACACATGTCCTACACTTTTTGGATGTTTCATGGACGAACAATACAAGCCATGGGAAACTTGAGGACCCCATGGAGTCACATTGGTTGGTAAATGACATAAATAACTTTTTATATAATGTTAAAGTAAAAATGACACACACATGAAATGTTTTACTAAAATAATTTTTACATGGGGTTATACAAGTCAAATATTTGACTATAAATATTAATTAGAAAGATAAAATGATTTCCTACATCATAGTAGTTTTTTTATAATTTTTTGAAATTAAATAAATTAAATTACTTATGACATCATGGTGATGAAGTGATGACCTCATTATTTAACGATTTAAATAAAATGGAACGATAATGTAAAATCTAAGACCCAACCATGGATAAAACCTATTGGATTGGTGGAATTAGAACCCTTATCACCTTATCCTAGAAACACATCAATGTGGGACCTCTTAAATCCGAATACCATTTAAAAAAAAGTGACTTTTTTTTACCTTCCAAGAGTGCCCCTCATCTCCTCTTATAAAATGACCCCACCTCTACCTCATTACCCACACTCCCAAAGCCTTTGGATCAGACAAACCCTGACCATTTTGTCTCTACACATCCGTATCATACTCTTTGAAGCCTCACTTTGGGCAGAAGTCTTCCCAAGGAAGCCTTTGAGCTCAAACCAAAGAGAGTTACCCGATTTAAAGGTAATGTCTTCACTTGAGTCTGTTTGTCTTATTTTGCTTCTCCAACCCCCTAATCTCTATTTATTCATTTATTTTGTAAAAACTAATGTATCTTCAATATACTAGGATTTTTTTATATGATGTATTCAAGCTACACTTACACAAAACTACATCTAATGGTTAAAGTTCATACTGTTTTCGTGGATGGTGAATTTATGCCTCCCGAAATGGTGATTGTTCAAAATTCTTTTAACACCTTCAAAGGTGGCCATTAATATGTAACTATATTTATATATGATATATAATATGTTTATGTTTTCCTTAAGCTTCTGTATTTTTCATTTTGGGCATACCTTTGTGGTTTTCATTATGGGTAAACGCGATATCTTTATTTAAGGAAGTGTTCACTACCACCCCATCAAAGTGATTTGATTCGTTTAATAACATATGTGGGACGTATAATGGATGGAACTATGATATTATATATGATATTATAGTGGAATTATAACATTCCATTATATCATTATGATTCCATTCTATGAAATATGAAATAGAAATGAAAGTAGCGTTCATGCCTACGTACGGCTTACCGTCTCCATAAATGGTGCATTTCATTTTCTACCTCTAAATGATTTTGTAATATTATAAATGCATGTATATACTAGATATATATGATATATAAATCATGATTATAATTCCGGATATAATGGATAAATGAAAAACATGTAATTATAAAGGGTTTATTTTTGACTCAAGTACCAATGATCGTTAAAACGACCATTATTCACTTAAATAATTACATAGTGTTCCTGACATGTAAATATGTGATATAAAAGGAATAATGAACTTGAAAAATGTTCTTAAGAAAGTATAAATTAACTCAAGTTTATTATTCAGGACATTAAATAATGATTGAGTCAAGTCGGACCCGAGGTATGGGGCTTCGTCTCAATCTCCTTTCATTGAGGCATATTTTGTTTTATACACAACCTTATTTTATACGGTGTATAAACCCCTTTGACTTTTACGTTTTTCCAAAAAGAATTTTTTTTATATGAAGAGTTTTACTAAATGACAAAAGGGAATGTTTTTGTTGTACGTATGCGGTGACAATGACTTCTCCGCCGCCGTGACCATTATTTGAGTTTCAGCTTCCTCTACAAGCCATACTTTTTTTAAGAAAAATAAATACCATGTTTTACATTTATTTTATTTTGGTATTGAAAATGGTATTCATAATGTTTTTATATCAATGTTTTGTGTTGATATCTTGTGATTAAAGGGTGTAAATGTTATGTTTCCTTTATGAATGTTTTATATTATACAATTATGTTGAGGTTCTTGGGCATTATTATGAAGACGGGTGGTTCTGTGATAAACTAATGGCGGGTGAGACCAATATAGCTCTCCAATGCATTGGGTAATGTGAAGGAGTGTAATGTTAATGTTTCTCCAAAGATATTTAGGGAATATACTGTGATGAGTATTCCAAACGTAACCAAGAGGGTTACTCCCTACGTAAGAATGTTATGAATGCCTCAAGTTACCTTTAGTTCTTATGATTTCTATGATTTATTCATGATTTGATTAGGTATATTAAAGTGATTATGTTTTATGGGTAAAGTATGATTTCATTCTTATGTATATATGTACCCATGTTTCCTTTCCATATTTTTATATCCTTTACTGATCTTTTTATGCTCATCCCAAGTTTTTTTGAAATTTTTTTCACAGGTCAAGGGAAAGGTATATGATATGATGATAGTGTCAAGGATGTGTCAAGAAAGAATCCATTTTTTAATTTAAATATGTTTCCTTTGATGGGAACAATGAACACTATCTTTTATGTAACCGATTTGTTTAAATGCGGAATGTAATGCCAGTTTTATGTTCTAATTCTCTGGAACTCTAAACCTGAAATGATCCTCAATGTGTAATCTTGTAATAACTCAAGATTAAGTAAGGTTTAAGTCTGGTGCCTTATAGTTGGTATCAAAGGTCGGTTTAGAAAACTTTAGGAGTTAGAAAAGTGTAAAATTATAAGTTAATTTATGGTATGATTGAAATGATATATCATTTAAAGATTACCATGTTGCTTCGCATAAGATATTTCTGTGTTAAGAATGGTTTTTCGTAGAGGAAACAGAACACCTTTTCTAGGATGGCATACAGAGGGAAATGATCTTTCAAATCAGTATCCAGAGATGGTCAGAATCAGAACTAAATAGTTTGTTGCAGTGATGGCTTAGTTGACTCAGGTGAAAAAAGTTGGTTGTTTTTATTAATGATATTTTGGTGTTTTCTAAAAGTAAAGAAGAACATGAAAGTCATTTAATGGTTATCTTTCAAACCTTAAAAGAAAATAAACTATATGAAAAATTCAGCAACTGTGAGTTTTGGTTACAAAAAATTTCATTCCTGGGTCACATTGTTTCAAAAGATGGCATAACTGTTGATCCTGCTAAAACAAAAGTTTATAAAAAATGGCCAAGACCCACAAATGTAACCGAGATCCATAGTTTTCTTGGTTTGGCAGGTTACTACCGAAGTTTTATTGAAAATTTTTCATTGTTATCTAGTCCAATGACTAAGCCAACTTGGAAGGGTGTTAAGTTTATCTGGACAAAAGAATGTGATGATTGTTTTCAGGAGTTGAAAAGAAGATTGGTGAATGCTCCAGTTTTGGCACTTCCTTACAGCAATGGTGAGTTTGTTACATACAGTGATGCTTCATTGAAGGGGCTTGGATGTGTCCTTATGAAGAAGGATCAGGTAATTGCTTATGCTTCACATCAGTTGAAAACTCATGAGGTAAATTACCCTATAGATGATTTGGAATTAGCTGCTGTTGTTTTTGCTTTAAAATTTTGAAGGCACCATTTGTATGGAGTAAAGTGTGAAATATATACTAATAAAAAAATGTTAAAGTATATATTCAATAAGAAATAATTGAACATGAGACAGAGGAGATGGATGGAATTAATCAAGGATTATGATTTTACAATTCATTACCATCTAGGAAAAGCAAATAAAGTGTCTGATTCTTTGATTCGAAAATGTAATGCTTCATTAAACATGATACGATTTGAATGAGATCCTTTGGTTAAGGATTTGATGAAATTTGGCATAGATGTTATTGGTGAAAGATGTACTTCTATTTTGTTTCAGGTATCAGTGAGATCTTCTCTATCAGACAGAATCAAGCAAGCACAGAAGCAAGACAGTGAGTTGCAGGAAAAGGTAGAGCTGGTTCAGAATAGTAAGATGCATGAATTTCACATTGATAGTGATTGTGTTTTCAGATATTGGAGGAGATTGTGTGTGCCTTGTGAGTCACAGTTGAAGAGAGAGTTGTTATGTGAAGCTCATTGTTCTCCGTTTTTAGTTCATTCTGGCAGTACTAAGATATACAGAGATTTATGGGAGTATTACTGGTGGGATGGAATGAAATGAGATATTTCTGATTTTACTATGAAGTGTTCGACTTGTCAGCAGGTTAAAGCAGAGCGGTAGTTACCAAAAGGGATGCTTCAGCCTTTACCAGTGCCAGAGTGGAAATGGGAGAATATATCCATGAACTTTGTTGTGGGATTACTGAATACATCTAGAGGTGATAACGCAATATGGGTTATTGTTGATCGCTTGACTAAATATTCTCATTTACATGATATATAATATAATTTTTCCCTAGATAAACTTTCCCATTTGTATCTTAAGAAGATAGTCTGGTTACATGGAGTTCCTCTCTCCATTGTGTCTGATCGTGATCCCAGGTTTACTTATAACTTTTGTAAAGGCCTTCAGAAGTTGTTGGGTAATGAATTAAATTTTAGTACAACTTTTCATCCTCAATCAGATGTGCAGTTAGAATGAACAATTCAGACCTTGGAGGATATGCTATGAGCTTGTTCGATGGATTATCAAGGAAGTTGGGACCAACATCATTATTTGGTTGAGTTTTCATATAATAACTGTTTTCATTCCAGTATTCAGATGGCACCATTTGAGGCGTTATATGGGAAGCAGTGTCGAACACCAGCTTTCTGGGATGAAGTGGGTGAAGGAAGTTGATGGGACCAGAATTGGTAGAATAGATGGCAGAAAAAGTTTAGTTGATTTAGAAACACATGAGAACAGCTCAGAGTAGGCAGAAGAGTTATGCAGACAACAGGAGGAAGGATCTAACTTTTGAGGTAGGTGATCATGTTTTTCTCAAAGTCTCACCATGGAAAAGTGTGATGTGATTTGGTATGAAAGGAAAGCTCAGTCCAATGTTTATTGGACCTTATGAAATTATGGAGAGAGTTGGATCAGTTGCATACTGGGTGGCTTTACCTCCGAGTTTATCTCAGGTACACAATGTTTTTCACGTTTCGATGTTGAGAAAGTATATGCTAGATCCATTTAATGTTTTGAGTCCAGAGGTAGTTCAGCTGGAAGAGAACCTATCTAATTAGGAAAAACCGGTCCAGATTCTTGTCCACAGGGAGAAAGTGTTACGAAACAAGGTGATTAATCAGGTAAAGGTTTTGTGGAAAAACCACATGATTGAAGAGGCAACATGAGATTCTGAAAATGCAAATGAGGGATAAGTACCCCCATTTATTCGATAAGTAAATAAATTGCGGGGACAAAATTTTCAAAAGGGGGGAAGGATATAACATCCCAAGTAAGTAATGAGTAATATATTTTTTTTCTATGTCTATTAATGAATTAGATAGTGTTTTAGAGGCTTAAAATAAAAATAAATCCAATCTTAATCATGGAATACACTAATATTTTTAAAAGATTTTTTTCTTCCTTTTGATGTAAAACCATTTTTAAATATATCTTTTAACAATTTTATAACCTATGTTTGTCAAAATAAACTTATTCATTATGATTGGGACATCAAAATTTAATTTGTGTGAATTGTTGGTATTTTTCAGACAATGTTCATTTTTTAATGAATAGTGAAAAATACTGCATTTTACATCAAAACTGCTTTTTAATCTAATTTATTTATATGATTAGATTATCTTTTGAATTGGTTTTGAAGTTAAATTAGAATATAGTTTTACCATTTAATCCTATGGTGTTTATTGAAATCAATTTCACTTTGAAATTTGACTTAAACTGGTGTCAATCTTTTGATACATATTGTTTCAAAAAAACACGCTATTTGTCATGACAGCGGGAATTAATTATTAAATTAATTAATGTGACTTATATGTTTTTAATTTTTTAAAATAGACATCATTTTTGAATTCAAAATATCAAATATAGCTTAGGGTGAATTTTTGGTATATTTCTGAAAAACTTCAATTTTTTATGAATAGTGAAACCACTAAGTGGTACTTATAAAAACTGATTTTTCGTTTAAATGAAATTTTCCCACTTCTGTGTTTTGAATTTCAAAAATCCGAAATACATGGTTGTAATTAATTCGTAAAATGTGGTTCAATGAGATAAAAATAATTTTTTGGCGAATAGTAACTCTTAAGTTCTTAATCGCGATTAGAGACAATTAGTGCAATTTAAGGAAAAAATGATATTATAATAAAATGAAAATACCTTGACACATGTCCTACACTTATTGGATGTGTCATGGCTGACCAAGACAAGCCATGGGTCAACTTGGGGACCCCATGGAGCCACTTTGGTATGGAAATGACATAAATAACCTTTTATTTAATGTTAAAGTTAAAATGACACACACATGAGATGTTTTACTAAAATAATTTTTACATGGGGTTATGCATGTCATATTTTTGAATATAAATATTATTTAGAAAGCTGAAAATATTTCCTACATCATAGTAGTTTTTTTATAATTTTTAGACATTAAATAAATTAAATTATTTATGACATCATGATGATGCAGCGATGACCTCATTATTTAACGATTTAAATAAAATGGAAGGATAATGTAAACTCTAAGACCTACACATGGAAAAACCTATTGGATGGGTGGCTTTAGAACCCTTAAAATAAAGTGACTTTTGTTTACCTTCCAAGAGTACCCCTCCCCTCCTCTTATAACAGGCCCCCACCCCTACCTCGTTACCCACACTCACAAAGACTTTGTCTCGGCCAACCCCTGTCCATTTTGGCTCTCCAAATCGTTATATTACTCCTTGAAGCCTTACTTTGGGCAGAAGTCTTCCCAAGGAGGCCTTTGAGCTCAAACCAAATGGAGTTACCTGATTTTAAGTTAATGTCTTCACTTGGGTCCGTTTGTTTTAATTTTCTTCTCCAAACCCCTAAACTCTATTTATTCATTTATTTTCTAACAACTCCAGTATATTAAATATACTTGGATGTTGTTATAAGAAGGATTCTAGCTACACTTACAAACACCTACATCTAATGGTTAAGGGACATACTGTTTCCGTGGATGGTGAATTTATGCCTCCCGAAACGATGATTGTTCAACATTCTTTTAACACCTTCAAAGGTGGCCATTAATATGTCACTATATTTATATATGATATATAATATGTTTAGGTTTTCCTTAATCTTCTTTATTTTTCATTTTGGGCATACCTTTATGGTTTCCATTATTGGTAAACGCGATATCTTCATTTTAGGAATTGCGGACTACTGCCCCCTCAAAGTGATTTGATTCGTTAAATACCATATGTGGGACGTATAAAGGATGGAACTATGATATTATATATGATATTATACTGGAATTATAATATGACTTTATATAATTATGATTACATTCTATAAAATATGAAATAGAAATGAAAGTAGCGTTCATGCGTACGTACGGCTTACTGTTTCCATGAACGGTGCATTTCATTTCTTACCTCTAAATGATTAGGTAATATTATAAATGCATTTATATACTGGAGATATATGATATATACATCATGATTATAATTATGGACATAATGGATACATGAACAACTTGTAATTATATATGGTTTATTTTTGACTCAATTACCAATGATCGTTAAAACGGTCGTTATTAACTTAAATAATTACATAGTGTTCATGACATGGAAATAAGTGATATAAAAGAAATAATGAAGTTGAAAAAGGTTCTTAATAATGTATAAACTAACTCAAGTTTATTATTCAGGACATCAAAGAACGATCGAGCCATGTCGGACCCGAGGTATGGGACTTCGTCTCAATCTCCTTTCACTGAGGCATATTTTCTTTTATAAAGAACCTTATTTCATATGGTGTATAATCCCCTTTGACATTTACGTTTATCCAAAAGGAATCTTTTTTATATGAAGCATTTTACTAAACGACATATGGGAATGTTTTTGTCGTACGTATGTGGCGACAATGACATCTCCACCGCTGTGACCATTATTTGAGTTTCGGCTTCCTCTACAAGCCATACTTTTTTTATGAAAAATAATTACCATGTTTTACATTTCTATTATTTTGGTATTAAAAATGGTTTTCATAATGTTCTTATATCAATGTTTTGAATTGATATCTTGTGATTGAAGGGTGGAAATGTTATCTTTCCATTATGCATGTTTTATGTGATACGATTATGTTGAGGTTCTTGGGAATTATTATGAAGACGGGTGGTTCCGTGATAAACAATGGGCGGGTGAGCCCGATATAGCTCTCCAATGCATTGGGTAACGCGAAGAAGTGTATAGTTAAGGTTTCTCCGAAGATATTTAGGGAATATACTATGATGGGTATTCCAAACGTAACCAAAAGGGTTACTCCCTACGTAAGAATGTTATGAATTTTTCAAGTTACCTTTAGGTCTTATGATTTTTATGATTTATTCATGATTTGATGAGGTATGTTAATGTTCTTATGTTTTATGGGTAATGTATCATTTCATTCTAATGTATATATGTACCCATGTTTCCTTTCAATATTTTTATATCCCATACTGAGCTTTTTATTCTCATCCCAAGTTTTTTTGAAATGTTTTTCACAGGTCAAGGGAAAGGTACATGATATGATGATAGTGTCAAGGAAGTGTCAAGAAAGAATCCATGTTTTATTTTAAATATTTCTCCTTTGATGGTAAAAATTAACACTATCTTTTATGTAACCGCTTTGTTTAAATGAGGAATGTAATACAAGTTTTATGTTCTAATTATCTAAAACTATAAACCTGATAAGATCCCCAATGTGTAATCTTGTAGTAACTCAATATTAAGTAAGGTTTAAGGTTGGGGCCTTATAACATTCTTATGTTTATGAAAAAAATGATGTTGTATTGAACATGGCTTGTGATGATCCTATAATACATCTTAGGGGATTCAATTTCCTTTTCCCATAGGAAATTAAATGATTCATTTTTTATGGGATAGTGTTATTAAAATATTTTAAAAAATAAAAAATACTTTCCACTTCAGCACATTGATTTCTTCCTTGGACATTATATTCTTGATCAATGTTCACCATTGATCAACTTCTCCCTCCATGTGATAAACTACCACCACAACCATATAATTATTGAATAATTTAATAAAATTGATTTTATTTTTAATGGATTTGATCTATTTTTCCTTTATTAATGGATACAAAGAACTAGTAAATGTTATAAAACATTGTTGAATAAAGGTATTAATTGAAATAAAAAATTTCATAGGATGATTTGGGTTTTACTACAAATTATAGATTCTATTAAAAAATTATTTAATGGAAAATTATTATCATAAATATCCTAACTCATAATCCCATCGATTTGGAAATATATTTTTTTTATTTCATTACATTTCCCATCACATTGTTAATTGATTCACTTCCTCTTATTTTCATCCATTTCCTAAAATAAATATAATTTGTGATGATAATTTTTAAAATTCTAATCATATGAGGTTAAAGAATGGATATTAAAGGAATAACCCATAAATCACACATATTCTATTATATATGAATTTCTGTGTTTTAATATGCATTTTCAATGGTATATTTTATAACATTGAATTTCATGGTAATGTTAGTTCCCTTCGCATTTGTTATCTAAGGAACACATAAATAACAACATTAAATATCTTGGGAGTGTCTGGAATGGTGTGTAGTCTTATGAATCTTTGTCTTTCCAATGTTTACAGTCACGTTAATACACAATGAAACCGTTATAGGGGTTTTTACCATAGGTACAATGGTTCCACGACCACATCCACTTTATAGTATATAAAAAGAGAATAATTTTATAAAAAAACCATGAAATATATACTTTAATGATATTTGGGTTTGTTTTCAAATGTTTTGACTTATAACAATGGATAACACAATATATATCTAACCCCAATTCAAAATAATTTCAATAACTGACTTATATGATTACTATGGAAACAAAAATATTTTATTCACATTATTTACTAATTAAATACATAAACATACACATAATAAAATACCAAATGATCAATAGGACTAGCTTAATTGGGTAATTATATACATAGACAAAGACATTGAACATGGGTATAATTGAATTATTAAATAACTAGAATACATTCCCCTATATTCAGTTGATCTTGTAATATTACACGAGATAACCTAGGGATGCACTTAAGAATGGGGTGAGCTATAAATATTAGTATGGTAATAATCAAAACATAACATCACATAAACTATTACATATGAGTAAAAGTCATAACATTGTGACTATAGCGGTATAGAATTATTTCCTGTGGACTAGAATGGATACGTTTTAGAGCACTTCATGAGCTACTACACCCCCTGGGTGGGAGACACCACCATCCCTAGTAGCAACCATTTATTCATGAAGCCCTTGGGAGGAGAGCTTTGCTTCATCCAATGATCACACATGAGAGTTCCTAAGGATCAGATTAATTCCAACCTATTTTGATATGATACCAACTATATAGTCTCAAGGATGACGTAAATGGATGTTAAAATACTTTTATGGAATAGATAATACATGTCACAAAAAACGCCCAATGACAGTATTATTTTATTGTCATTGGAAACATAGAACATAATCTTCTTATCATTGTTAATGATCTTCAACATCTCACATAAATATCATTCCCTTTTGTTTTCCTACCTAAAACATTTATTTATATCATTCAAAAAATAAAAATAAGATAGGGTGAGCTCAAATGATCAGTAAGGGTAAACATGAAGAACATAAAACAAATCATAAAAATTTGAATGTAAAAACTTGAACATAAAGTTTAAACATCAAAATTTTTATTAATGAAATAAATCCTAGAAATATGTTACGCATGGATCATAAATAAACATTCACCATTATAGAATTGAATTTTTATTAAACATGTAATTATGCCAAACTAATAGGAAAATATTATGATTTCTATAGTATCCAAGTAATTTCTTCCAAGACCATCATAGTGGATGAAGTCCATTACTGAACTGGGTTTACATGTCATTCTAGCCCTGAATTACTAAACTGGATTTACTTTTCGTTCCAACCATGTTTATCTTATAAGATATAAATCTTTAACCAATGCCTTGGAGGGAGATATAGGTCTAACCAATCCCATAATGAAACCATTATTATGTGTTCCACAAAAACATAAATCTTACATCATAGAATAAACAATGTAATAAAATGGGATTCTTAAACATCATTCCATCATAACATAATCCATATAAGATAAAAGTAATTTCTAGACCTAATTACATCATAACGTAATCAGATAAATGTAATTGTAGGGAGATAAACATAACCCTATATCATATTAGATGGAAAATATTTTTGATATAACCCTTTAACTAAGTTCTTGAGGAATATATCCTTTCTTCCCAATAAAATTTTCTTTCCACAATATGTCATGCAATTTTGAATTAAAAGAAATTAATTGAAAATAAAAATTAATACATTTAAATGAAGATTCATGAAAATAATTCTATATGAATTCAAAAAAATTTGATCATGCCATATAATTTAAAAACATTTTCCTCATACTTTTTCCAAAAAAAGTCAATAAGTACCTCGTATGGTAAATAAATGAAATATTCCTTCCATACCATATGGTAAAAGTCAAAAAAAGTGTTAACATTACTGTAAATATACATTGAATACTAATAATAATTTTATTAAAAATATATTAGAAATAAGGGAGATGGATGATAAATATAAACCCAATATATACTTACGAATAAACAATCTCGGACAAAATGATATAGGAATAATTATCCCTTAACTTGGGTTCGATATGATTTGTACTTATTCAAAAATACTATATAATTATTTAAATAATGTCATTGAATTATTCCAGAATCATATTAATTTTTGTGATATCATATATGGTCATATTCATATCTGTTTATTAGTAACATTTCATTGTTGCTCGTTATTCAGGTGTTAACTGCATTATGTTCGTAGGCATGTTTTGTCGAATAAATTCTTATTCCTCTCTTAGATTATATTTATATAAAATAAAAAATGGTATTAGTATAATATATATTATATTTATTAATTGTATTAATTTATATAATCATTATTCAATTACGATCATGTAGAACGAATAACATCACATTGTGGAGATGGTAGGTCATATGTACGCACGATCAACAGTTTCATTCCTTTGATTGTGAAATTGTATTTAATTGAATGGTGTAAAATAATTTGGATCAATATAACTTTATAATAGTCACATATAGTTCTCTAATCCCTAATTATATGTATCCATGTCTGTTGGTGATGAAAAAGAGATTACACCAAAGCGTGGAGACGGTAAGTCGTACGTACGCATAAGTGGTGATTTCATTTTTCATTAGATTTATAGAAGATGGAATATGGTTGTTTCATAATCATAATAATATATTAGTATACATGTGAAACTAGAGATATTAAATTATAATGAAACAATAAATATAGAGGATGTAAAATGAAAAATAAATTTGAATGAATCGTTGAAGGATATTACCTCTTCTCCGACATTCCTCTTCTAAACCTACTCTTAGGGAACCGATGTTTTAATTTGAAGAATACATGGACATATATAATGTTTCTAGGGATGTGGATAATTAAAATGGTCAGGTTTTGGACGATTTTGAAGGCTCAAAATGGAGTGAAGAGGAGAGGGAGTAGGAGCCCTTCTATAAGAGAGAAGAGGGGCACTTTTGGAGACCTCAAAAAATAATAATTTTTTATAATAAAAACCCACATAAAAACCTCCAAAATTACTCAACATGGAAGCTGAGATGGGATAGGTTTGTAATCTCATCCCACAATAAAATTTATACAATTTTTTAAACCTTTTCATATTGAGTTATCCTTATTTGGTTTATTTAATTTTATTTTTGTTAATAATATTAAAAATTATAAATGGTTATAAATACTTAATTATGTGTTATTATTTTTCTATAACTGGATACTATATGACATTTTATACCATATAATTTAAAATTTGTAATTTGTAATTTTTTATTCTGATTTTTATACTAATTAATAATATGTTATTTTATAATATATCAATAGTGTGAATTTTGACACTATTAATTTATTTTAATTTAAATAAAATACAAAGATAATATAAAAAAATTAATATATTATTAACATTTCATATTCATATATAAAATTAATTGAGTAGATTAATTATTTAATATATTTTTTCTTTTAATATTCTTAATACAATTTATTTGATATTTCTCTTAACAAAATAATTACTACATCATTTTTGTATAATTATTTAATATACTTTTTGTTGAATAGAAATGAAAAATAAATTAAAATGATTAATATAAATCTAATATATTTTATAATAATACTTGTAGAAAAATTTATCTTCCAAAAAACACAACATTTAAACTATTATATTTATTAATTTATGAAGGTGGCATCTTTGACATCATCTAAATTAAAATAATATAATTGTCGTAATCCCAAATATAAGGCTCAAAATTTTCAACAGGTTGACCCATGGATGATTATGTTTTATATATACTAGACTATTAATGTTTGGTCACGTGTTTGGCCTTTATATGGGTATTATTGTTTTAATAAAAACATTAATATTGATTTTTTACTGAATATATAATTTCTGCATCATTAATTTATAAGGAATTAAGGTTATTATATTATTATTAAAAATAAAAATAAATTACCATGATAAATAAAAACATTTTATCTTTAAAATGAGTATTTATAATCGAATTTATATTTTTATAACCTTATAATAAAAATAATTTAATTTTTAACGTTATAGTGAGACATATTTCATATATATTTAAACAAAATAAACCTCATCCAAGTCGGTTCCAATAGATACCAATTCTACCCAAGTACGTTTTATGGATAAATATTGTCATCTAATTATATTAAGACATGAGTTAAGGGTATTTTATAATATTTTTTTACAGTTAATTACTTGATTTACCTTTAATATTAAAAAATAAAATTTACCGTAGTTACTATTATTAATTAAAAATCATTATCCTATTAAAATAATTTGGATCTACTGATTCCAAATATAGAATCTATTTTTCCAAATTGAAGACACGGAAGTTGCAGTAATTATTTTAAATTTAATCTCATTGTCGAAAAAAACGGATTTTTGTTTAAAAGACACCAAATATGAAAATGTTTTTACCTATGAATTCAATGTAAAATTAATGACAATGACTTAAATTATATTAAATGGTAAAAATATATTCTATTTATAGATTGAAACAATTTATTATTATAATAAAACAATATAAATTATATGGAAAAATGTTTTTTTATTCAATACTTAGTGTATTTTTACCATTCATCAAAATATAAAAGTTATTAGAAAAATATTAAAAATTTATCCAAAGAAAATTATTATATTATGATTGAAAATAATTTGTTTACTTTATCAAAATTAATTTATAAACATGTCTAAACCTATTTTTAAAATGGGTGCACCATCAAAAGAATGAAAAACATCATTTTTTTTAAAATACATATTTTCTCCAAAATATGATTTTGTTATCAAATCATGTGTAATATGAATGGTAATGTTATATAAAATTCCAAATTTTGTTAATAATATTCATAATGTCTAATTTATATACCATTAATATAATAATATAATAATATATCGTTGTTTAGTGACAATTTGTATCATGTAGAACTCAAGATATCGAGGAAGGTCACTCTTCTCTATAATGCAACCCAAGTCAATGTAGCGTGTAGTGAAAGATGCCTTTTTTGTTGCATATAATAGAATAGAAACATAAATATTTTATACATTGTAAAAAAATTCTATCCTCATTGTTTTGTAAAATAAATTCTATAAAATAAACTTCAACTTGTTTGTAAAAGGAGACAAGAATAGTGTTGTGTATACTGCAAGCTAATATGGTTTTACGTATAGCGCAATCTAATCTTGGTGTAGTGTACCACACAAGACGAGAAATAAATTTATCAAATCTATCTCATAAAATATTGGGGTGTTACAGTCTACCCCCATTAAAATCAATTTTTCCCTTGAAATTCATTTGGGTTATAAATGGTTTACTATATTAAAGTTTCTTTCATAGAAACCCACATTCATAAAAGATATAATAAGACATAATTTTAAAAATGAATTCACAAATTATCACAGTTACCAAATGTAACTCATCATTGGGATTCCACATCAGAGAACATATGTGAAATCATATAAATGGAAGAGAAATATTACCATCTTGTTATGATGTAATGTGATAGAGAATAAGGTTTGGAGAACATTAACTACCATATATCCATAAATATGCAATGATATAATGGATCATCATATTCATCAAATAAGAGGGTGCTAGGATATCATTTTTTTTCAAGATCATTTCCCTATTGTTGAATAATTTTGGAATTAGAAGAATTATAAACTTGTTTTTTGTATAATATCTCCATTGTTCACACTTTAATCAATTTCAACTTCATATATTAATGAAATGAAGTTGAATTTTACAATCATGATGTTTTAACAGATCATGTGATTGAATTATAAGTTATTACATCTATCTCAGCAAAAAGTATATAACATTTATTAAATATTCATATGTCCACCAATTTTGAGATAATAAATTATTTTTAAAATAGAAAATAACATATAATAACCATAAAGGGATAACATTATAATCCTTCCGAAAACCTCAAATATAAAAATTTATAAAAAGGTGAACTAAATATACCAAAAATTTACCACCCATATCCAATAAGGTAGTTTTGGATTTTCACATTCCAAGCATTTGAATGCATTAATCATGTTTTCTCTTGAAACATAATTTACCATAGAACCATAGTGACAAGATGAATTCTTAAAAATTAACTCTTTCCACACAACAAATATAAAAAAAATTATGTACCCTTTCCATGATAAAAATTTATCCTTTTATCCATAATGAGCTCATTAATACTATCAAAAATATTATTTTCTCTTTATACCTTCATTTTTTGCATATCATCATCTTTTAAAAAATATTTCTATCACTTTTCAATATTACTGGTACCATTCAACATATACTTTAAAATAGTCAAGGAAAAATAAATGTGTAACTGTCCTTACTGTTTTTTATTCCATGGTAAAATACATTATTCTTCATAAACATGCAATAATTATTCTATATTTTTTAACCATTGAGTGAGATTAATTTGTTTTATTTCTCAACACTTCTTTCATATCATATATCATTTGTGGTCTCCTCATCATCATTATCATAAATAATACCTATAAAACCATACCAATTCTCTTCATGAGATTTTATATTGGGTAATTGGTTTTCATAATGCCCGTACATTCCAAATATAAATCATTTAACTATTGTTGATGTCTTAGCAATACCTTTATCCTTTTCCATTATGTTACCTGAGCCTTTTCCTCTGCAATTACTATATTTGTGTCCATCTTTTCCACAACAAAAACATCAGTTGGTTCCTTTGAAACATTATCCTTCATGTCTCTTCCCACATGATTTACATGAGGAAAATTGAACATTCTCTCCTCTATGATAACCATGAACCTCCATATTTCTCATTGTAGCTACTTCATTAAACTCACCAAAGATGAGATTATTGATCATATTATGAGATTTCAGATTATACGTAATAATGATGTTTCTCCATCAAGATCCCATTTCATTTGGTTTCACATGAATAATATCATACCATAGTCCCCCATATTCTCTATTAACATCAATCCTCCTATTTGCATCAATTTTCTAATACACTAAAATAATATTTTGAGAGAAAATAAATCATATTAAGAAAACAATATAGTCAAGGGGGAGTACATTTAATCATTAATATCATAGGTTTTATCATAGGTTATTTATGATGATTACCATAATTTTGGTACTGTAGCCTATTATTATACTTAACCTTAGGGAAATCCATAAACATACCATATAAATATCTCTAGGGATCTCACTAATGTTTTTGCATCCTAGTTTCCAAAGGTTGACTAATCCTTTTCACTGATACCATCTATATCGGTCTGGAATTAATTCCAGTGGACGTGAATTGATAACTATCAGAGCACTCTAATAGCGGCTACATGACCTGGGTGGGACACACCACTATCCCCAGTGGAAATCATTACCTCAAGAATCCCTCTAGTGGAGAGCCATTCTTCATCCAATGCTCACATAAGAGCATTCTTAGGGATTAGATTCATCCCTCCCTCCTTTTCACTGATACCAATTGTAGATACCCAATCATGACGTACATGAACATTACATTACTTTTCCAGAATACATAATACATGGAACAAACAAAATCCTGATGAACATATTAGTTTAGTGTTCTTCGAGAATTTGAACATAATATTCTAGTCATGGTGAATGATTTATAAAATCTCCCATAAATATCTTCCACTTTTTTTTTCTATCTAAAAATTTTATTAATATCTTGCAGAAAATAAATAATAGAAATGGCGAGCTCAAATTCTCAGTAAGGGTAATCACGGAGAACATAAAACAAAACATAAACATTTGAATGTAAAAACATGATCATAACATCCAAACATAAAAATATTGAGTAATGACATAAATATTGGAAGTAAATAATGAATGGATAATAAAGTAAAATTCACCATGATAGAATACCAATTGAAAAAACTGTAATTGTGGGAAAGAAATAAGAACATATTTTCATTTCCATAGTATCCAACACATTTCTGCCAAGACCGTCATAATGGAAGAAGTGAATTACTAAACCGAGTATTATTATTATTCCAACCTTGTATTACTAAACCATATTTGATTTTCATTACTTTCATGTCTATATCATGAGATATAAATCATTACCCAATGTAATGGAGGGAGAAATAGGTCCCACCAATATCTTAATGAATCCATTCTTAGGTGTTTCACAAAAACATAAATCATTTATCATAGTATAACCCATGTAATAAAATGGGATTCTTAAACATATTGTTATGATAACAGAATATCTATAATATAAAATGATTTAATATAAGTAATTCCATCATAAATTAATCAAATAAAATTAATTATTGGGATAGAAACATATCCTTATATTATCACAGAAGGAAAATAATTTTGATAAAACACTTAAACTCAGTTGTTGAGGAAAATATCCTTTCTTCTTGAAAAACATTTTCTTTTCTCAACATGTCGTGTAATTTTAAAAGACAATATGTAATTAAAAATAAACATGGAAACATGTAATGAAAGCTTCATGGAAATAATTCTCTATGAAAGAGTAAGAATCTGTTCAGGTTGGTTAAGATAAAAAAATTTATCCGCATACATTTTCCAGAAAAGTCTATAAGTACCTCATACATTAAACAAAATAATGATTCCATCCAGACCATGTGATAAAAGTCAACAAAGGGTAAAAATGACTTTAAATATACATGTCAGAATAAGAAATATTTCATTAATACCTTTTTTAAGAACATGGACCTGGGGAATAAATATACCAACAGTTAATAATTACGAATAAACAATCTCGTATAATAATGTGATTGGAATAATTATCCTTAACATTGGTCTCATATTCTTTGTATGTATACAAACATCATGTATAATTATTTAAATAATTTCATTGACATATTCTATAATATTATTCATTTTTTGATATCATATATTGTCATATTATTATCTATTTATTTTTAACATTCCATTGTTAATCGTTATGGTGTTAACAACATTATGTTCTTATGATTGTTTTGTCGAAGAAATTGTTATTCATTGTATTTGAATATAGTTATATCATTTAAATAATTGTATTAGTATAATATATATCATTTTTATTTATTAAATTCATTTATATAATCATTCTACAAAGAAGATCATGAAGAACAAATTGCATCACATTGTGGAGACAGTAGGTCGTACGTATGCACAAGCGACTATATCATTCCCCTGATGGTGGAATTGTGTTGAATTTTTTAGTGTTTAATATCTCAAGAAACAATATAATTAAAAAAATAATATATAGTTATTTCTAATTTCATTATACACATCCATTTTAGTTGGTGATGAAAAACAGATTACCCCACGGCATGGAGATGGTAGGTCATACGTACACGCGCGTGGTGATTTTATTTTTCTTAGGATGGATAGAAGATGTAATATGGTTGTTTCATATTCATAATAACATATTAGTATACAAGTTAAACTAGAGTTATTACTTAATAATGAAACAACTTACTCTGAGGATGTAGAAGAAGAAATAATTTTAATGAATTGGTAATTGATATTACCTCTTCTGAGACGTGCCTCTTCTAAATCACCTTTTAGGGCACTAAAATTGGTATTTTAAGAGTACCAGGTCCTATTGTAAGTTTTTAGGGAAGTGGAGAATATAAATGTAAATGTTTTGGCTGTTTTTTAATTCTCAAAATGGAGTGAAGATCATAGGGAGGAGGATCCCATTTATAATAGATGAGATAGGCACTTTTAGAAACCTCAAAAATTATTAATTTATAATATAACCAAACCCCACATTAAAACATCTAAAATGACTCAAATTCAGTGGTGAGATGAGATATGGTTATAACCACCTCAACTAAAAAAAAATTAGACTGGTTTTGATTTTATTTCATACCTTATCAAATTGATTTATCCTTATTTAGTCTATTTAGTTTTATTAGGGGTAATAACATGCTATATTTTAAAATGGTTATAAGTACATTCTTATGTGTTCTTAATATTCCATAATTGTATACTTTTTTACATTATAGACCATATAATTTTCAATTTGTAATTTTTAAATTTTTTTATGATATTTAAACATTTTATTAATATGTTACTTTTATAAAATATCAATACTGTCAATTTTGACACTATTCATTTAATTGAATTTAAATAAAATCTAAACATAAGATAGATTCAAAAAAATTAACATATTTTTAACATGTAATAGTAAACTAGAAAATCTGTTGAGCACATGAGTTAGTTAATATATTATTTATTTTAATATTTTTAAACCATTTATTTGATATTTCTCATAATAAAATAATTACTTCAACATTTTTGTATAATTATGTATTTTTCATCTTTTTTGCATAAAAAAATTACTATAATGATTATAAATATAATTTATTTCCTAATAGTAGTTTTTGTAGAATTTATCTTCTAAAAAATACAACATTAAACATGTTATATTTATTAAATAATGAAGGTGACTACTTTGACATAATTTAATATAATATAATATATGTTCAATAACCCCCTTTATAAGGCTCCTAATGTTCAACAATTCCACCCATGGAAGATTTTAATTTAGATATACTCGACCATTAATATTTTTTCAGGTGTGTGTGCCTTTTGATGGGAATTATTATTTTAATAAAATCTATATTATTGATTTTACAGTAAATAAATTATTTCGGCATCATTTATGTATATGTTATTCAGGTAATTATATATTTATAAAAAATTAAAACTAAATATCCATGATAAATAAATAAAATTTGAGTTTCAAATCAGTATTTTTTATCGAATTTATATTTTGTATAACCTTATATTGAGATTAATTTAGTTATAAATTTTTGAGTGAGACATATTTCACATTTCTTTAAATAAAATAAATCTCAGCCATGTGGGTTCCAATAGATACCATTTCGACCCAAGTATTTTTTAGGGAAAAATATAATAATACAATTATCTTAAAATAAGTGTTTTGATTTTTTTTATAATAATATTTTTAAACATAATTACCTAATTTACCATTAAGAGTGGTAAATAATATTTACCGTAGTTACAATTAATATTGCCAAAAAATCAGACTTTTAATATAATCTGGACATTATTATTTTAAATATGGAATATATATATCCAAATTCTAGAATCATATGTTGTAGTAATGAATTTAATATTAATCCCATTGTCGAATAAACATGTTTTTATTTAAAACATTGCTAAAGATTGAAAAAATTTTCCCTATGATTTCCATGTAAAATTAATGATAATGACTTATATTATATTAAATGGTAAAAAATTATTATATTTATACTTTAAAATAATTCAATATTATAATTTAACCAAATAAATTATATCGATGAAAAGGCTATTTTTATGTAAAACATATCGTATTTTTACTATTCAACAAAATATGAAAGTTATCAGAATAATATCAAAATTTTATTGAACGTAAATTTTTTGTATCCTGATTCCAAATAAAATGTTTAATTTGTCAAATTCAGTTTATAAACATTTCAAAAAAAATATTTTAAATGGGTGCTTCATCAAAAGGAGGAAAAACTACATTTTTTTAAAAATACTTATTTTATCCAAATAATTGATTATGTTCTTATGTCAGGCGTAATATGAATGATAATTTGATATTAAATTAAAAATATGGTTAATA
This sequence comes from Viscum album, assembly GCA_963277665.1. NCBI lineage: Eukaryota > Viridiplantae > Streptophyta > Magnoliopsida > Santalales > Viscaceae > Viscum > Viscum album. The sequence continues at coordinate 1,948,165,749 of OY728136.1, read as the reverse complement.
ATATTCATAATGGCTATTTTATATACCATTTTAATATTAATATAATAATATATCATTGTTTAGTGAAACTCGATATCACGTAAATCACAATCGTTCGAGGAAGGTCACTCTTGCGTGTAATAAAAGAGAAGCCAGTGTTGTGTGTAGTGAATGACTCTTTTGTTGTTGTGTATAACAGAATCCATACATAGTAATTTTATACATTGAAAACAAAAATCTATCCTTATTACTGTGTAAAATATATTCGATAAAACAAACAATATATTTAGTGTAACATGATCCAAGAATAATGTTGCATATATTGCAAGCTAATACGTTATTGCGTATAACACAAACTAATCTTGGTGGAGCATACAACAGAAGACATATAATAAATTAATAGAATCTATCTCATAAAATCATTGGGGTTTACATTATAATTCCCTTGAAATGAATTTCTCCCCCAAAATTCTTTATAGTTGTAAATGGCCTACTACATGAAAGTTTCATTCTTTGAAACCCACATCATTAAAATGCATTAAAAAACTTAATTTTAAAAAATAATGTTGGAAATATCATGGTTTCCCAATGTAACTAATCATTGGGTTTCCCAATAGGAGAACAAATGTTTGAACGAGGATATAGAAGAGAAATATAACCATCAAGTTCTGAAGGATACTGATAGAGAATAAGGTTTGGAGAACGTTAACTACTAGAAATCCATAAATCTACGATGATATAACAGACCATTTGATTCCTTGGATAAGAGTGTACTAGGACAATGTTTTTGGTTTTTGAAGATCATTTTACTAATGTAGAATAATTATTGAATTAGAATAAATACTTACTATATTTTGGTAAAATCTCACCGTTGTTTGCACATTGAACAATTTCCATTCATCACTTAATGAAATAACGTTAAATTTTTCATTTTTGATGTTTAAGAAGATCATCCGATAGAATAATATTTCATTACATCTATATCAAATAAAGGATATAACATGTTATCAAATAATCATATGTCCTACTATAGTGGGATAATAAATTTATCTAAAAATGGAAAATAACTTAAACTATCCAAAAATGGATAACATTAGAATCATTCAAAAAACAAAAAAATTTAAAATTTAAAATAAGGTGATCAAAATCTACTTAATATTTACCTCCCATATCTCATAAGTTTGTTCTTTATTGTCACATTCCAAACATGTAAATATCTTAATTATGTATTCTCTTGAAACATAAATTACCATAGAACCTTTGTGACAACATGCATTCTATCAAAATTAACTCTTTCCACACAGCAAATAATACAAAAAATATATTTACTCAATCCATGATATTACATTGTCCTTTTATCAGTAATTATCTTATTAATACTATCAAACATATTATTTTCTCTTTATCCCTTCCTTATATTCATATCATCTACTTTCAAAAAATATTTCAATCACATTTCATTTTTGCTCGTACCTTTCAACATATACATTCAAATACTCAAGGAAAAAAATTGGGTAACAATCCATAGATATTTCATTATTCCATTATACCATACCTTATTCTTGATAAACATGTAATCATTCAACTATCTTCTTAAATCATTGACTAAGAATCCTAATTTTATTCTTCAACATTTCTTCCATATCATATGTCATATGTAGTCTCCTAATCATCAACAACATTAATACTACCCATAAGACCATACTCCTTCTCTTCATGAGATTTTCCATTAGGTCATAGGTTTTCATAATGATCGTAAATTCCACATTTAAAACATTAAACCATTGTGTATGTCATAGCAATACCGTTATCCTATTCCATTTAGTTAAATAAACCTTTTCCTTTGAAATTTATGGATTTGTGTCATTCTTTTCCACACCCAAAGCATCTTATAGTTCCTTTGAAACATTATCCATGATGTCTCATCCAACATGATTTACATGAGAAAAATTGGACTTTCATTCCTCTATAATCACCTTGAAACACCATCGTTGTCCTATTAGATGATTCCGGAAACCCACTAAAGTTGAGATGATTGATCATATTATGCGATTTTTTATTGGGCCTATTAATGATGTTTCTTCATCTAGATCATATTTAATTTCGTTTCTCATGAATAATATTATTCCAATTTCCATCATATTATCCATTAACTTGATCCTCCATATTTCCAACCATTTTCTAAAACCCAAAAATAATATTTGTGGAGGAAAAAATCATAACAGGAAAAAAATATAGTCAAGGGGAAGTAATTTAAATATCTGGAATTTTTCTATTAATCATAGGTTATTCATGACCATGACAATAATATCAGGACTGTAACCAATACATATACATATCCTTAGGAACATCCCTAGACATACCTTATAAATATCTAAAGGGATATCATAAAATTATTTTCATCCTAGTTTTCAAAGGTTGACTAAACCATCACTCTATTAAGAACTGAAGTGGTTTGGAATTATTTCTAGTGGACTAAAATCGATACCTATCATCGAACTCTATCTAATGCTACACCCCCTGGGCGGGACACACCACCATACCCGGTGGAAACCATTTCTTCATGAATCCCTCAGGCGGAGATCCATGCTTTATCCAATGATCACACGTGAGAGTTCCCATGGATTAGATTATTTCATATCTCCTTTTCTCTAATACAAAATGTAGAGACTCAAGATTTACATACATGGAGATTAAATTAATTTTGAATAATACTTAATACATTACACAAAAAAACTCCCAACGAATTTATTAGTTTATATTCCTTTGAAAATCAGAACATAATATTCAAATCATGTGAACGATATTGAACATCATCCATAAATATTATTCCCATTTTTTCATACCTAAAACATTATTTATATCCTGAGAAAAATAAAAAATTTAAAGGTTGATCTAAAATCCTCAGTAATGGTAAACATGGTGAACATAAACCAAACTATAAAAATTTGAATGGAAAAACATGAACATAATGTTTAAACATCAAAATAATGAGTATTGACATAAATATTGGATGTACTTAAGGCATGGATCATAAAGGAAAATTCACTATGATAGAATAGAATTGTCATAAAACCTGTAATTTTGGGAAACTAATAAGAATATAATATTATTTTCATAGTATCCAAGTCATTTCTTCACAGACCATCATAGTGGACGAAGCCCATTACTGAACTATGATTACATGTCGTTCCAACCCTGTATTACTGAAACTAATATACTTTTCATTCATATCATGCTTATATTTTGGGATATAAATCTTCACCCAATGCTTTGTAGAGAGATATAGGTCCCACAAATCACATAATAAAACCATTCTTAAATTACCCACAAAAAAATAAATCATACATCACAGCATTACCCATGTAATAAAATGGAATTCTTAAACATCATGTCATCATAACATAACCCATTTTAGATAAAATGACTTCACGGAAGTAATTCCATAATAACATAATAAAAAAAGTAATTATTGTTATTGAAACAACACCATATATCTTCTTAGATGGAAAATAATTTTGATAAAACAAATGAACTCAGTGCATGAAAAAATATTCTTTCTTCTTTAAATACACGTTTTTTCAATACATCGTGAAATATAAAAACATAATTTAATATAAAGTAAACCTGAAAACATGTAAACAATGCTTCATGGAAATAATTACCTATTAAATTGTAAAAATATTTTCATGTAGTATATGATAAAAAAACATTCTCCTTGTACTTTTTCTGGAAAAGTCAATGAGAACCTCGTTCGTAAAACAAAAAAAGGATTCCTTCCATACCATGTGGTAAAACTAAAAAAGGGTAAAAATTACATCAAATATACATGGAATAATATTAAACATTTTATTAATACATTTTTAGAAAACATGGACATGTATGATGAATATAACCCCATAAAATACTTACGAATAAACAATCTCAGATAAGAACGAAATTGAAATATTTTTCCCTTACCTTATGTATGATTTGTTTTGTACGTATATGAGCATTATGTATAATGACGTAAAGAGATTCATTGACTTATTATAGAATCATATTCATTTTTTGGATATCATATATGGTCATATTATTATCTATTTATTAGTTACATTTCATTGTTACTCATTATTTGGTTGTTAACTGCTTTATGTTCTTATGCATGTTTTGTCGAATTAATTCTTTTTACTCCTTTTCAGTTATAGATATATCATTTATATAATGTAATTTTTATAATATATATAATATTTATTAATTAAATTCATTTTTATAACAATTCTTCAATGAATATCTTGTATAACAAATCCCATTACATCGCGGAGGCAGTAACTTGTATTTCCGCACGAGCGACGATATCATTATAATGATTGTAGAATTGTATAGATTTATATGGTGTATAACATTTCATAATAAATATTATTTTACAATAATCATTTGTGGTCTTTTCTTCCATCATTATACACATCCAAGTATGCCGGGGTTGAGAAACAGATTACACCGCAGCGTGGAGACGGTAGGCCATACGTACGAATGCATGGTGATTTCATTTCTCATAGGATTGATAGAATATGGAATTTGGTTTCTTCACATTGATAAATAAATATCATTATACAAATGATACTATATTTATTAATTAATAATTAAATAAAACATATAGAATAAGTAGAAGAAGAAATAATATTGAATAAACCAATAAAGGATATTACCACTTCTTCAATATGCCACTTCTAACCATCCACTTAGGGCACTAAAGGTGGGTTTGGAAAAATTCCAGTACCGTTATTATGTTTCAAGGTAAGTGGATAAGGGAAATGGAAAGGGTTTTGCTATTTTTTAAGGCTCAAATGGATTGAAGAGGATATGGAGGAGGTGCCCTTTTATAATTGAGGAGAGAGGAACTTTTGGAAACCTCAATAATATTAATTTATAATAAATACAAACCCCACATAATAACCACCAAAATGATTCATCACTAATGATGAGATGAGAGTGGGTTTTAATCGCATCAACCAATAAAATTTGGACATGTTTTTTATTTTATTTTAATCCTTATCATTTTGATATATTCTTATTTAATCGATTAAATTTTATTTTTGGTAATAATTTTCTAAATATTAAATGGTTATAAATACTTACATATGTGTTGTTAATTGTTTATAATTGGATACATTATGAAAATGTTGACCATATAATTTTCTATTTGTATTTTTTAAATATTTATGTGATTGTTAAACAATATAATAATATATTATTTTTATATAATATTAATAATGTATGTTTTGACAGGATTCATTTATTTGAATTTAAAAAAAATAAAAGTAGAATATAGATTCAAAAAAATATATTTAATAGATTATAAACATGTAATATTTGTTTAGAAAATTCTTCAGGCACATTAAGTTGTTAATATATTATTTATTTTAATATTGGTAAACAATTTATTTGATATTTATCTTAATAAAATAACTACTAATTCATTTTTTTTATTTATTTAATATACTTATATTTAGCAAAAAAATTAAAAAATATTCTCTAACAAATATAAATATAATATATTTCATAATAATACTTTTAGTAGAATTTATCTTAAAAAATCCTACTTTTATAATTTTATCTTCAGTAAATTATGAAGGTGACAACTTTGACATCATTTAAAATAATATAATACAAGTGTCAAAATCACTTTTATAAGGCTCCAAATGTTCAACAAGTCGACTCTTGGATGTTTATGGTTTATATATACTAGACCAATAATGATTGGTCAAGTGTTAGTGCCTTTTGTAGGGTATTATTATTTTAATAAAAACTAAATAATTTATTTTTCACTAAATAAATAATTTCTGCATAAAAAATGTATAAGATATTCAAGTAATTATATATTTCATAAAAATAGTAAATAAATTACATGATAAAGAAAGTAATTTTATCCTTCAAATGAGTATTTTTAATGGAATTTAAATTTTTTATAACATTATATTAATAATATTATAGTTATTAAAGATTGAGTGGGACATATTTTACTTCTCTTTAAATAAAATAAATTTCCTCAATGTGGGTTCCAATAGATAACATTTTGATCCATGTATATTTTAGGGTGAAATATAATCATCAAATTAAATCAAGAAAAGTGTTAGGGTTATTTTATAATATTATTTTTACCATTAATTACCCGATTTATCTTTTACTTTGGTAAGGAAAACTTATCGCAGTTACTATTCAAATTTCCCAAAAATAAAATTATCTTTTTAACATAATTTGGACATAATTATTCAATATATGGAAAATATTTTTATAAATAAATTCTACAGAATTTGCAGTAATTATACTGAACATAATCCCTTTGATTGAAAAAATGGGGTTTTATTTAAAACATTGTAAAAAATTGAAATGTTTTCACATATGAATTCAATGAAAGATTAATGGTAATGACTTAAATTATATTAAATAGTAATAATATACTATATTTATACTCTAAAACTATTCAATATTATAATTTAACAATATAAATTATCTCAATGAAATAATTAGTTTTTATGTTAAATTTTGGCGTATTTTTACTATTCATCAAAATACGAATGTTATCAGAAAAATTTCAAAAATTTATCCAAAGAAAATTTTTATAAAATTATTTCAAATGAGAAGTTTAATTTGTCAAATTTAACTTTTAATAATGTCAAAAACTAGATCTAAAATGGCTGAGCTATCAAAATGTGGAAAAACTGCATTTTTGGAAAAAAATTTATTTTCTCTGAAAATCTGATTTTGACCTCATATCCTGTCTATGAAGAACTATAATTTAATATAAAATTAAAAATGTGGTTATTATTATTTATAATGGCTAGTTTATATCCCATTTAAATAATAATTTAATAATATATCTTTATTTATTGAGACCCAATATCACGTAAAACACAAGTTATCGAGAAAGGTCTCTCTTGCATGTAATGTAAGCCTAGTCATTGTTACGTGTAGTGAATGGTTCCATTGTCGTTTCATGTAACAGAATCCTAACATTTTTCTTTTATACATTGAAAAAATCTATCATCAATTTTGTGTAAAATAAATTCTATAAAAAAACTGGAAATTGAATGTAACATGAGCCAAGAATAGTGTTGTGTATATTGCAGGATAATATAGTGTTACATATAGCGCATAAAAATCATGGTACATCATGAAACACAATACAAAAAATAAATTAGTAGAATATATCTCATAAAATCTTGGTGTGATACATTGACATAAAAATTGTGATAATCACAATCATGTAATTCAATGTGTTATAGAAGTTGATTACCTCAAGGAATCATAGGAATGTGGTGAAAAATTAAACATGAAATTAGATTCATAAGTCAAGGATAACCACTTAGAAATCATAACATAGTTCCCACATGCTATCCTCTCACGCGCTATATATAGAATCTTATGTGTTAAAAACATCACCCAATGCATTATGGTGGGAGACATTATAAAAATATGGTCCCACCTATTACCATCATATTATTTACATGAGATTGGGTGACATATAGATTAGACTATATAAGAATATATTTCATAAAATTTAATCAAATGATTTTTGTTTGTTAGTCCTAAACATAGAATTAACCAATCTGTGAAGGATAAAAACAACAAGACTAATAACATTTATAGAAATTTGTGATGTATATTTATAATAAATATGATGGACATGTTAATCGTGGGAAAATCTAAACAGCATAAAATGGGTACATAAATCATTATTGATGTGATTTATGAGGATGTATCGTGCTCTCACATTACATTGGCATCATAGCGACATTAAATGGATTTTTTAAAAGAACACCACCTAATTAATAATTGGATATCAAAATGCTTAATATGAAGACCGTGCATGAATAAAATTAAGAGAAATATAATCCCTTACCTTGAGAGGGTGATTATAAAATCATGGGAAAACTGGTTAAGAGCATGGAAACAAATATTCATTATTTTGAGAGGGTGTGAGGGAGGTAATTCAAAATCAATTAGTTTTCAGTGGAGATTAATCAGATGTTGTGTGGGTATTTATTGTGAAATAGAGCGGAATTTTTTAATATTTTCTAAACATAGGTATTGAAATCTGGGGATCAAATAATAAAAAACACAATCCATCCCATTATTTTTACTTTTGGTTTCTACTAAATATTTGTGGCTTTAAATTATTTTTTATTACATGAATATAATTCCTTAAAATATTAAAATTGGAGATGTGGAAGTGAGTCTTATTCAGAAATATTTATTTTCAAAACCATATAATATAATACATTTTTTGTAGGATTCACTATTGTCTTGTGATATTAATCAAAATAGTTAAAAAAAATTTTGTGTAGTTTATATATATATATTATTTTAGATTATATTTATATAATTTATTACATCAATTTTATGCTATTATGATGTCATTATAAATATCTCATATTGAAACCATATATTATATTTACAAAAAACCACAAATGTGCTAAAATATTACAAAAAATTCTCCAGTGAATCATTTTGATGTGATTATTTCAAAAAACATATATTTTACCAAATTTATTTTTTAAAATTAGAATTTATTGTTTTAAATAAAAATCAATATTTATTGTAAATACAAGTTTTTACAACATTAACACCTCTATGAAAATTATATATATTAAATTTACTTTTAAAAAAATGTTATTATTTATGTTTTTATTATTTATTAAAATTATTTAATAAAAATAACATCTATTTATAAATTATTGAATTTATCAATAAGAGTGATTTAATTGAATCAAAATATTTCACATAAAAACACTTTCGGTTCCATTATATAAAAATATAATTTTTATTTAACTCATTTCATAATATTATATATAAATTAATAATGAAATAGACCAATTTAGTCATTATATTATAAAATTAAAAATATAATATTTCATACTAACAGTGTCTGGATACATAACCCCTTATGAGAACATCGTACTCCCTAAGGGTAAGGTTTGCGATGGTGGTACATTATTAGGGTGGTTCAACAATCACTGTTTGGGTTGAGATCTTTGTAAGATTTAACATCCCTCCTAAATGATTTACCACCTGATTTTGTTATTGAATCTTAGCATGAGATTAGTTATAAGGAAAATAATAGTAACTTAATCTCCCAAATATTCTCTAATAAGTAAAATTTATTGTGTATAATCCTAATGGTCATGGTCACTAGTTATTCCTTCATTGTTAATTAGACTTCATCATAACCGTTAATATAAAATAATATAAATGTTAAAAAAATAACATCTATATTATCAACATTTATGAAGTTCATGTCCCTTTTAATCCCGTAATACTATAAAAATTATAATATAGTGTATGTGTTTTCTATAAATATATTATTAAATAATTAATTTATTCATTCATAAGGGAATTTCAATTATAAATTTATTTGACGTTTTTGGTTTTGGATAATATTCATTAAATTTTTAATTATGTTTTTAGGGAAAAATTATTCTTAATGATTATATTACTAATACACAGACATGAGTTAACCACCCTTGGGATCAGAAATTCCCTTCGGGCTATGTGGTGAGGTGGGTTTGGTGGTGTAGTGGGTCATCCCTATTGAGGTCATTACAATTGTATTAGAGCCTAAGATTATAAATATAGGAATATGTTTTTCAAATTATCCACTTAATATATTAGATTGTTTTTGTATAATGAAGTTAGTATTTTTATGGTGACTCATTTGGTTGGACATTGGAAGGTGACCTTCCACCACCACTCAAGATGATGTTTGAGTTACCAAGAGTATTAGGATTATTGTTTATTATTCTTTTTTATTGATATGTTTGTCTACTGTTTTTATATCCACTTTGGATTTATATGATTTTTATTGGGGGTTTTGTATGATTTTGTGTTGAATATGAAAAGGGGATCAATGGTGTTTGGTTGGATTTCATAAACTGATAAACCATTTATTGAACAAATGACTAATCTTGGAAATCTCTATGGAATTATTTCCTGTCTAGCCCATGGCAGAATAAACCATGTTCCCGACTCATTAACAATCATGCATCTTGTTTTGGATTTGTATTCAGACATCCCTTAAGTGATACCTAGTAACAGGTGAGAATTCAAGAGCGTATTGGGATATTTCTATTATGGGTAAATGATTATTTAAATTTGTGGTGTATTTCTCTCATTTGTTTTTTGTAAAAATAAGTATTCACAAAAATTTGGAATTATGTAAGAATTTTATTACAATGAAATAAATTCTTTGGGATAGTTTGTAAATGAAAATGTTATTCAGAAAATTTTTTATTTCTTATTTTATAATTTAGTTATAATTAATATATGGTAATTCGGTATTAAATTTTGGTGATGTTTTAAGTAAATTGGGGTTTTGACCAACATAATTTATTTTATGACTAGTTGTTAGAACCATTTTGTTCTATGTGAAGAATGATCTTAATTGATTAATGTTTTGAATGTCTTGGGAAGGAATGTATTAGGGTTACCAAATATCCTAATTTTGGATGTTTCTTGTTTTTTCACTCTAATGATTCTTGGATAGTATATCCTTTTTTGATGATTGATTACCATTTGAGGACGTTTATAGTTATTCTAATCATTTTTCTTAATTGATGATTTGGGGAAATTTTATTATCTCAATAATTCTCTCATGATAAGATAGGTCATTGTTCCTTCAACAATTTATATCAATTATAAATTTTTTAGATACCTAGGTATGGTCTCCAATCCATCAGAGTTTATTTTTGGAATGTTGTGGTGGGATTTTTATTAAGGATATTGTGTTAATCAAGGATTTTGATAGATCAATTTAGTTTGCATCTTATTTATAGTTTTTTTGTATTTGGGTCTAACTGTTTTCTCCCATCACTCCCACCTTTTGTATTGGACTTGGAGTTTTTCATTATATATATATATATATATATCATACTTTAACCTAAGATTTTCGGGGGAAAAATGTCATGGTGGGGATATTTGTTACACCAAATGTAAATTTTGATCAAAGTTTTTTATTAATAGAATTTATCATAGGTTAATTTAATGTTTTAGATAGTTTAATTTTATATATAAAAATTATATTTTATTTAATGTGGATGGATTGTATGCACTGTTTAGGGGTAACCATGTAGTTACCCTTAATTAGGGAGTCTTTTAGTTATTTATGTTATATCCTGGTTTTATTGATTGGGTACTATATGTATGTGTCTTGACTATGTAAGACCTAGTGTATCTTATGAGTCAATTATGTTTAGTGGTACTAGCGCATAAATTCTACATGCATAATAAATAACATATAAACACAATACATGGGGCCCTATAGTTTTAAAATAGTTGGTAAACATGGTTGGGAGATGGGTTGGTAAATATGTTTCCAACCAGTATATGGGTTTCATTCCCATCGTATGGATCCCAATAGTTGTTGCAATATTTTCAAAAATGTGTAGCATAACTGTGAAAGCTCTCTAATTTTCACAATAAACTGAAATTCTATATTTTTTCTCTGAAATTGTTAGTTTTGATGTTTTTCTCCATCAATATTGGTAAAACAGCCTTGGGAAAACATAAGGCCCCCTCCCATACCCATCCCTAAAATTAAAATCACCCTATTCGTTATTTTTTTTAGTTTTAATGAGGCAATCCATTCTTTAAACCTTATTTCGATTATCCAATTATTCTTCTGACCTCACCCATAATATTCATCTTCCCCCTTCCATATAATTAATGTAGGTAATTTTTATTGTTTTCGATAGTTTTAATGGAATGAGTTGGGGTTTTCTAGGGTTTTGAGTGTTTTTATGCTTATTTGGGAATTTACCATCGAATATAACAATGTTCAATGAGTTTCTACATGAAATTTTGTATAGTTTTTTTACAAAATATCCATTATAATTCATGTTTTGTAATTCAAGGGTGATTAAAATGATTATTTATAAAATTAAACCTGATAGTGCTCCCATGATTGGTAATAAATTATTATCCAGCGGGATTTTATACTTTGTTAGGAGTGATTTTAAAGGTATTTTCTAAAAAAATTATCTGAAATTATTTAATAAAATTCCGTGTGTTTTATGAAAATATAGTTCAACTCTATAATATTAAAAAAATGTTTTAAAATTGGTTCTTGTCATTATTAGTTCTTCAAATAATTATTTTATTCTTTTAAATTGCTGTGTTGAACCCAACTAAATGGTTTCCATGGATTGATGTAAAATATGTTTATCATTATGGTGATTTATGGAAAATAAATGGATTCTAAATGTATAAAAAATTCATTTTATAATATGATTTCATGAAATTTTTTAAAATGACATTTCAAATATTGTAAATTGTATTGGAATCATGATTTGTTTTTTTGAAATCATATTTGGAACTATAATGACACAATTTCTAAAATAACAGTGAGTCGAAAATCATCCCATTCGGATCATAATTCCTTTTATATTGTGGCCCCTTTAGATGTTTTTTTATCTTTTATTTCTATTATTATTATTCATTGATCTGAAAAGGATAATTTTTTCTGAGAGGGTGTATTAGTTAAGATCTAGTTTATTGCAAATAATTTATAATTTTCAAGTAATTCATATCTTAAATACACTACTATTTTGGAAATTTCAGGAAAATCATAGGTATTTATGTTGGCGTTTGGATATGTTCAAACCCCTAGTGTAGATAATATTAATCTGAGGTGGTCATTACACATATAAGAAGAGTTCCTAGTGATGAATAATGTTTACAGGGTAGGTTTATTATCTTTTAATGGTTATAGGTTTCGACTAGTTTTATGAGACTACTGGGACAAAATAGTTATTGTGAGCCGACATAGGGTACGCTCGCTTGTTTAGATCATTTAAAATTAGACCAATGTAGTTTACCATAATTTATAGGCCCATATATTATTTATTAGTGGATCACATTCTATATTTTTTCTATATCAAATATTTGATGTATTTTTTGGAATCATCATTAGGTTTATTTTACACTTTCTATTCAATATTGTAACAGTAGTGCGTAATTTTGATTGTATATCACTAAGGGTGTATTTTCTGTTGATATTTTAAATAGATTTATTGAATCATTTATCCAATGTTTTATAAAAGGAAACAAACATTGGTATTTTTATAATCGTAATATATATGTAATGTTTGGAAAGAGGGATGAATCACGAACTTTCTATAATTTAAAAAAATTGTAATGGATCTAATTCTATTGTTTCAAATGATTAAAAGAATACTGTCTACAACAAATTATTTAATGACTAAAATTGCAGTTTTTTATAATCATCAAGGTACTTGTCACATTATTTTACTTATACTCACATGTGATAATTAAATTTTTATACATCATTTAAAAAATTAACATGCATGAAATAGTGTATAACTGTAATATTATAGAATCTATGGTGAGATCCTACTATACTGTTAATATCATGCATTGTATTCACCTATGGCGTTATGTATCACTTATATTATCCTATAAGTGAATTTTTTGTGTTCCCTTTCCCTTAGGTATAGGTAGATCCATTAATAAGTCTTTTGGATGTGGTTAGTGGACATTGGCCACATGGTGTTTGTAATTACATTATTTGGGATATTTTATGTTTATGTATAGATGTTTAGTATCAATTATATTGAATTGTTTTATTTTAATTTTTTTATATCAATTTTTGTATCTTTTTTCTTCAACACACTATATTTTTCATATTTTTTACGTCATTTTGGGGTATGTTTTTTTGAAGTGTGATTTTCACAAAAAATGTTATTTTATTTCATTGATTTCATATTAATCATTTCCCTCCATCATATTTTGTTCTACTAATTTTATAAGAATAGTAGTTAAGGAATGGATATACCATGTTAGGATATTGATAAGAACCTAATGGTTTTTAAATAACTTTTGAGGATAAATTTATTTTTGAAGAGTATGTTCATGATACTCTGGTATAGTATAACTTATAGTTATGATTTGGAATGTCCTTTTTGAAAAGTGGTGTGTTGATTTAGGGTATTTTTTTGGGTTATTCAAGATTTATTCATGTATTCATTTTGTTATTCAAAGAATACATTGTATACAAATTCAAAATTTAAATCTCATTGAATATTATCACTATAACACTTTTATAATCATTGGGATATTTAAATGATTCACTAAATGTTTAGAATCATCTCTTCCATTTCAATAAAAATATATTGTTCCAAATGTTCGGAGTCTCAAAATTCATCTCAATGTATGGGGGTTATACATTCAATCGAATATAGAGCCTAATTTTTCGAAATATGAATTAAATATTGAAAATTGTTGTTAAATTTGAATAGTAAATGTGCGCAGTTTCCATCCAAACCTCCTTTTAAATTCATTAAATATATATCAATGTATCCACAATGATTTTAATAGTGATTTTAGATTCAGAACATGTATAAGGATTACAGTAATTGTTGAACCTTGGTTTTTATACAATTCTTATTGAAGACATCTAATAAAATTATATTGGAACCTCATATCTCAATCTGACACAATTGAGAGTGGTATTTCAGGTAAAATTACTAATTAATTTATTTATATCATAGTAATTTGATAAACATAATAATCTTGTCAGATAATAAGGAAATGTGATAAATTTTATAGTGATCATTTATAACCCAAATTATGTTATAATATTTATATGATTTAGGAAGACGATCTAGTAAATCCATGTCAATTTTATTAAATGGTTTATATAGTTATATGTATTGTTTGAAACATATTAATTGACTTATTGAATTATTCCTTAACTTCCTCCCATAAAAAACATCACGATATATATTGTATAGCCTCTCAATTGAATGTTTACCACCTATATGACTCTAGATATATCGATACATAGTTGTGCTTCCAAAATGGAAAGATGACTATGATCCATGTGCATCATATACCATATATTTCTTCATTTTTTTAATTTTTAAGAACATATTCATTTTATAATTCTAATAATTACATCATCAAAAAAAATTAAATTCATAATAACCCTTACCTTATTATATATCCCCACATCTTCTGTGCTTTCCTCAATTATCATTCAATTCTGGGATGAATGAGTATTAAGAAGGAAAATAAAATATTTCAATCCTTCCATCTTGGTTTCGTTAATTATCCTTATAAATTTCATGACTGTTGTGTCTCTTTAAATCCTCATTGAAATGTACTGCCCTATAAGCCACTAAGAGTGACATGATATAATGGGTCACATCACCTCAAGAATATCTCCCCGAATGGTAGAAGCTGCTGACAAGAAATAAGGTACTATTGAGTGTATTTGGTAAGATTATGAACACATGTTATAGTATATCACAACATAATAATAACAATATTAAATAGAGGACACAAAAAAATGAATAAGAGGTATGTATTGAAACTATAACTATTGGACCAGTAACTCTCCATAACGAAAAACAGATATATAAATCCAAGATAACAATATATCACAAATCCATGAATATATCACATATATAATAGATTTGTATCATGTATCTTCAAAGAATCCAAGAACATATACATGCATAAGTACATTACATATATAAAAATACCAAAAGACAAAAAATGACTATCGAGAAATAGAATTATGATCATTACCTTGATCCAACACTATCATTCTCTTATTCATGTCAACAATAGAAAGAAAAACTATTGGTGCTTTCCCAGATCCCTACCTCCACAAAAATAGTCTATCCAGGTACCCAACAATAGCCAGAACAGGATGTGAGAAAAAATACTAGTAGGCCACAACCAATGGTGTCTATTACATTTCATGTATACATAATGAAATATATATTAGAGTGTAATATATATATTAGGTTCCACACTACTAAATGTAAGTATGAAATTTCAAATGGAATATATAATACAAGTAATGTCAATGATCTATCCAAACATGACTCTCTACAAAAATAGGTCAAGTTCCTTTGACAATATAATAGTAAGTAAAAATAATTAAGCACTACGAAAACGCCCTATAAATTGTTGTTGGTCGGAGTGGATACTCAAAGGGGGGGGGGTGAGTTATGTTCCAATTAAAATTGTTGTTAAAATGGATTCTTATTAAAATTTCATAAATTAAAAACAAGTTAAACTGAAGTTAATTTGTAATATAAGAAAGGGTCAGATAGGTTTCCGAGAGATTGATTAGTAATCAGTTAATCTAATATGAATATTAATTATCTTCTGAAGATAACCTAATGCTTTACAATAAATACAAATAGTTTCTAATTTAACTATCTGTGTGACTCTAAAATAGATGTATATTTCAAAGTATATAGCCTCAGTATAATAAATATAGTTTAAAACAAAACAATAAGAACAATAGTTTAAAACAAGAGGTTTAGACTCAAGCCGAGTCATAGTCCTCTCAAATAATTTATATAAATTTTGATCCACACCCTGTATCAGGGTGAACAATAGTACAGAGACTGTCCAGGTACTACTACCTCTAACACAGTTTTTCGTGGGAACAAAGAAACAGAATATTACACCGGCTATCCATGTCTCAGTTGACCTCTACCACTATCCTCAGTGGGATACAAGAGAATTATAGATGTTTTTCATGATGATTTAGAAATCCTCCAGTTAGGCACAAGATACAGTGTGAGTCTAATAATACAAATAAAACACACTGCTCAAAATATAAATAAGAGAATCACTGAGAGAGATTACTATGAGTTTAGAAATGCTCTAGTGATTTGAAATGAAGCTTTGGACTCATTTTGATTAAACAAAAAAACTTATGAGTTCTTCTCTGGTTGTTGTCATGAAGACATAGTGTGTTTTTGTTATTCGACTTCCAGTATATTAAAAAATTTCTCGAGGTTGCAATAGTCATTGCAGCACAACATTATCCATCAGCTTCTATCAAAAGTTCTTATCTGTTTTTATGCTATGGTGCATGTGTTCATTTTTTATTAGATGAGTGTCTTCGTATATCACCACACCCAACAGCTTTTCTACTTCTCTTTATCACAACTTATGCCTGACCTTGTTTTTCCTTTTATAGCTTTCAGATCCGGAAATGGGAATGATTACCTCCTTACAGGTGTGAGGTATGGTTCCTGAAATACCAACCACTATCATTAATTAATCGAATGTTCATTAAATTAACCAAATATGAACTTTAGATTTATAATAATAATATTGAAAAAGTATAAATTTTGAGTAACAGTCACTGGTAAACAGTCATCTTCCAACTGTAGCTTTGTGTCAGTTGACTTGTAATGGTAAAAGTTACTTTATGTAATAGTAGCTCTATGTATTAGTAACCCATTCTATCGGCAGCTCTTCTGTCTATATTAGCAGACTTGTATCAGATGTTTTCTATCTATATGTGAAAACTTGTATCGGTAGATGTCTATCTATATCAGTGGACTTGTATATGTAGTTGTCTGTCTATATCAGCATACTTGTATCGGTAGCTGTTTTTCTATATTAGAAGACTTGTATCGGTAGACTTGATCAATCAGTTACATTTTCTTATCGGTAGCTCTTTGTATCGGTGACCGTTGCTTATCGGTGACCATGTATATAAGTATAATAGCTATTGATATGTCTGTATCCGTGACCCATCACTTAATACTTATCTGTTCTATGCAGATCATATTATGATTTAGTTAGATTTAATTCAAAGTAGGATGAATATTTAATTAATATATGAATTAACATTATTTTGGATTATCAAAACATATTAAAAAATAATTAAGAATATCAAAACAGTTGAGGTCAACAATCTATCCCTTTTTATTATCAACGCTTATGATATTATAATCCCAAAATAAATTGTACTGTATCAGAGAATATAGCATTAAATCCAATTGTATCAGATATAATGATAAAAACGAAATAAAAAAATTAGAAGGGTTATAAAACAAATGTATCAGAGGTAGAATTATATTTCTCATAAGTCTCATAGGTATCCCCCTTTTTTATTCACATATATCGAGCTTCTCATTTTTCACCCCCATTTTGATTAGCAAAAAGTAGGAAACAAACAAAGAGATAAGTAATATAATGGAAAAGATAATAAAATCATTTTTATTTAATGGTGCAAAAAGATATAGAGAAATACAAAAATTAAACAAAAAAGAATATGAGTGACTCCTATCAAATTTCTTAGCCATTATTCAATCCACCTCATGAATGTCCACTTGATATTTTCCTTTGGGTTCTATGGTAGACTCAGACTATGTGGATGTAGTTGGAGGCTTAGGAACACCAGAAATGATCAGTGAAGGCTTAGCTACTGAAACGGTTCCTGTCCTATACTAGGTAGCTCTTTGAGTTATCATAAGAGTAAGGCTACAAATAGCTTGGGTTGGAGTCATCTGAGAATGAGAAGTAGCAGAGGCAGATGCAGTTAAAACTTGAGGTACATTCACTGGGTGAGAATCAACACACAGAAAGGGGAACAAGAAAATTTTAAAATCCATAATGATTCCTCCCCCTATCTACATAGCAGACAAAAAATCATCCTTGTTTTCCAATAACTTATCCAAGGCTCGAGTCATCTCCCTGAGTTTGGTTACTAGTTCTCAGAAGGCTTGATTGAATGGAGGTACCTTCATGCATTATAACATAATCTTGAAATGGTTGTTGAGCTGATGCTTTGTGTAAACCATTTGGAAGTAATAATACACTTTAATTTGACTTCCTTCTGAGATGCAGTAGTCTCTCTCATGATATTCTGAATGATTTTTCCAATATCCCTAGTGTTAGAAACTGCTTGACATAGGTAAGATGAGCCCTCTGAGCCATTGATTGAAGTTTAACCAATATCCTCCTTCATCAAAGCTTTAATCTGAGCGATTTCCAATGAAGATTTTGTAGCACTTAGAGGTGAAATAGTGGAGGGAACCGTTTCCTTGAATGATTTAGTCATCCCACATATAATATTCTTGATAATAGAATCCTGTGTGCTAACATGATTCTCCACTGAAGACTTGAACTCCCACAAAAAACAAAAACCATCTGGCTCACAAGACTTTTTACATAATCCAAATCCTTGTCTGCTTGAGATTTAGAATGCATATGGGATTCTATAGAGTCAACTGATATCTTTAGAAATTCAACATCCTCTCCAAATTTAGACATCTGATTCTGGGAAGCTGTGACTTCATCCACTATCTCTGCTAAATAGGTTGAAACAATACAACCAAGAGAGAGTTCAAAAGATCTTTCTAAGTTGCGTATATCCTCAACAAAACAATTATTTAAATCAATAACAAAAGCACTGAAAGACTCTTTCATTTCATCCTTCAATGATTCTATGTCATGCCTTGTGATCATATTAGCAGGCACAACAACAAGTACTTTTTTTGAAAGAATACTGGCCACTGATTTGTTCATAACAGACTGAATGTATGAGACTAAGGATGATACCATTATTTTTATCTCTTTCACAGAAGATGTCTTAAGATCAGACATTAAATGACCTAGATCAATCTTTCTTACCACATCCTTAGGTAAAAATTTAGAAGTGATGTTATAATTGAATTTAGGTCGGCTGATATGTGTTTCATACTCAGAGTCAAGGTAGTCCAACCCACAAACAACAAACCCTGGGTCCTTTTTCCATTCATCAATCTCAACAGCCACTAAAACACAGCCATGTCTGGTTGGGTTCTCCCTCTCAACTGGTGCATTCTCCTGCATAGTAATAGAACCCTCATCAGCTTGGTCTTCCTCACTTTAATATTCAACAACCATCACCATTTAACCAATAGTAGGAGGCTTCTTAGGAAAAGGAGTACCATTATTTAATTCAATAAGAATATCCTCTAAAGTCACAACAAAACATCTAATCAAAGGAATCAATCTTAAAGAGGTAGACGAAGATTCTTTAGTTTTAGATTCTCTTTCTTCTTCTTCATTTTCTGGGGAAACCTCTTCCGGATCTAATCTTTGTTGGACTTCCTCATACACAGGTTGCTCTCCACTGCTTACTTCCAATACATTTTCTGTACTAGGTAGATTCAATGAAGCATTTTACTTTTCTTGTGATACAATTTCATGAGTTAGGATAAGAGGAAAGTCTATATCTCCTCAATCCGCTACAGAGGAATCCTCCTCAACTGAATCGTCACTATACTGTGGCTCATCCTCATCTGGTCCTAGAACTGGATCTCTTTTATCTTTTGGGTTATGTGGACGGTCCACTGGATTGAACATTTCATATATATTATCATCATCAGTAACCCACTGCCTTTCCATGGGTTCCAGCTAATCATCATGTACTTACATATTATGCATGTGATACAAATTTTTTTTGATACCACCACGGTAGCATCCTGAGACTCTAAAAATCAATTTACATTAATCATAACCGAAATCAATTTGGCAAATAATAATGCATTGGTTTTTGATTTGAGTCTTGTAATATCCTCTATTTGAATCATTAACAACCTGTACAAGATTCACCTTCACACCATGCCTTAAGAGATGAATCAAAAAAATATCTTGATACTTTATATTTGAAAAGTCCCAAATTTTTGGACTTAGCTCATTTTGGATGAATTTGAACAGTAATATATTTTCCACATCCAACTCCGGATCCACTAATTTCCTACGACTTCCATCACTTATAAACTCTTACAAGAGAGTTTCATAGTCAAATATGTCACTGGTAGGAGGTATTATCTTCAATGAATATCCAAAAACTCCCACATGTGGTACTCTCAAGTACTTATCCAACTCAATGGATGAAAATGTTATTTCCTTTCCAATTACCAATGAAACCATTCTATTTTCCTCATCGGATTTCTCAAATTGAACAAAAGAATAAAAAACTTTTACTAGCATCGTATAATAAGTTCCATTGTTGTTTGTGAAACATTATATCCATTTCTGCGCCTCAAATATTCATAGGGTCATCGATTTTCTTTGTAAAATCCATTATGCATGCATCACTTTCTTGATTAAAATTTATCTATTTCGCAAGTGCGGGTTCACTGAACTCCTTCCTGAACTTGTTCGATTGACACTACTACTTGCTTCAGGTCATGTCTTCTGCTTCTTCGCATTCATACCATCAAAGTCATATCTAACAGTCTGATGTTTTTTTTCCATATCTGGATTGAAGAACATACGGTTTTCGGGAGATTCGGGGATTCAAGTAGTCGGGTTTGAGAGAGGATAGTTTAGTAGATTGAAAGAGTAACTAAGAATTTGTTCTTATCATTTAAAAAACAGAAAATAAATAAATAAAACATAATATGTAAAGTATAAATGATAGAGATTCTGTCAGCTAAAAATATAGTAGTTTTAAAACATAAAAAATTTTACGGTAGGGTATATCAGTGAGAATACGCAACGGCAAGGTATTCTAATCGGTGAGGTCCACTAACAGTGATGTATACCAGTGAGGTTCATATCGGTGAGGTATAACAGTGAGTTTTGTAAGGGTGATGTTTTTTAATATTGAGTATTCTAATAGTTAGGTCTATAATGGTGAGGTTTCTAACGACGATTTTTCTAACGGTCACGTTTCTAACGGTGAGGTTTCTCACAGTGAGGTTTCTAACGGTGAGAGTGTATCATTCATAATTCATGTCTAATGTACCTTAAACTATCTGAAATTAATGTCTTGGTGAAAATGATAGCTATTTTGTGTTCAGTACCTATGAATTCAAGAGTAATATCACCTTTTTGGTAATGATCTCTCAAAATATAGTGCCTTACATCAATGTGTTTGGTCCTAGAGTGAGACACCAGATTCATACTGATGATACTTTCACTAGTGTTATCACAATTTATTGATACTTGTTTAAAATGATATCCATAGTCCAACAAAGAATGTTTCATCTATAGAATTTGTGCATAGAAACTACCAGCAGCTATATACTCTTCTTTAGTAGTAGACAATGCAACATAATTCTTCTTTTTACTACACCATGATACTATGGACTTACCCAGAATAAGAAATGTTCCAGAAGTTCTCCTTATATCTAACTTGCAACCAGAAAATTCAGCATCTGAATAACTTATTAAATCAAAATATTGTCCTTTTGAATAAAATAAACATAAATTTGTAGTTTGTTTAAGATATTTGAAAATACTTTTAACAGCAAGAAAATGGGATTCTTTTGGATTATCTTGAAATTTTGCACACATAAGCACACTAAACATAATATCAGGTTGACACGAAGTATGGTAAATAATACTTCTAATCATACCACTGTAATTTGTTTGATCAACTAGTTTCCCAGATTCATGAATGTGCATCATACAGGTGGTAATCATGGGTGGATCACTTTCCTTAATACTATCTAAAACAAAACGTTTTAAATGACCCTTTTTATATTTAATTTGATTTAAAATATTACAATTTTCATTTTGAAAAACGTCAAATCCAAGAAAATATTTGAGATCTCCCATTAAACTCATTTCAAATTCATTTTTCATACTCCTTGAAAAATAAATACATAATGTATTTTTAGATGATCCAAAAATAATATCATTAAAATATATTTGTACTATCAAAACATCTTTAATAAATAATTTGATATAGAGAGTTGGATCAGCAATCCCTTTATATAAAACATTTGAAATAAGAAAATTTCTGAGTCTATCATACCAAGATCTTGGAGCTTGATTCCAACAATATAATGATTTCGAGAGCTTAAAACCCCGATTTCGAAAATGAGGATTAGTAAATCCATGTGGTTGTTCAAAAATAACATCTTCAATTATAAAACAATTTAGAAAAACACATTTAACATCTATTTTATGTAACTTGAAATTCAAATGAGTAGCCTAGGAAAATAGAATCCTAATAGCTTCTTATTCTGGCTACAAGAGAAGAGGTTTTCTCATAGTCTATTCCTTCCCCTTGAATATACCCTTGTGAAAATAGCCTCGATTTGTTTCTAACTATGTTTCCTGAATCATCACCGTTATTTCGAAAAACTCTTTTCATGCATATGGTCAGAGTGTCCTTAGGTTTGTCAACTAATTCCCAAACTTTGTTTCATTCAAATTGATCTATATTTCATCATGGATTTCATCATTTATATTTTTAGGTTCTAACTGTGAATGAAAGGCTTGATGATCAACCTGGTTTCTTAGAGAAGCTCTAGTCTGTGTCCCTATATCTAAATTACCAACTACATCATCTAAAGGATGATTCTTTAGAATCATATTTAGTCTAGTAAAGGTTGGAATAGAAATTTCAAGTCCATCTCAAGGTTCTTGTTCTACAGAAGTAGGTTTTGGAATAATTCCATAACTAGATGTCTTTATAATAGGATCATTTATTTTATCATTAAGGTCCAGAACAGAAAAATATTCTTCAAGATTTTCAAGAGAATACGTATGTTCATACGGATTAGTTTCATAAAATTTGATGTGAACAGATTCTTCCACACATTTGGTTCTTTTGTCAAATATTCTTTAAGCTTTATTAGTTAAATAATAACCATCCAAAAATCCTTCATCACTTTTATATGCAAACTTGTTAACATTATCTTTAGTATTGAGAATAAAAACATTACAGCCAAAAACCCGGAAGTAATTATCCTTAGGTTACATATTGTTCCACAACTCATAAAAGGTGTTCATAAGAACATGTCTAATTAAGAATATATTTTTAATATAATAAGTTGTATTTATAGCATCAGCCCAAAAATAAATTGGCAGGTCATACTCATTAATCATAGTTCTTGCAATTTCTTGAAAGGTTCTATTTCTTCTTTCAAATAGACCATTCTGCTGAGGTGTCCTAGGGGAACAGAAATTGTGACTATAGCCATTGTGTGAGTAGTACGATTCAAACTCATTATTATCAAACTCATGACCATGATCACTTCTCAGGGTCTTAATATTATGTCCACAATGATTTTATAAAGACTTTGTGTATTTAATAATGTAATAGAAACTTCACTTTTTTGAGCTTAAAATTATACCCATGTGTACCTGGAATAGTCATCTATTAGACATAGACATTGTGCTTCCCATTTAAACTAGAAACTCAAGAAGGTCCAAAAAATTCCATGTGAACTAACTCGAGAGGTTTAGGAGTTGAGACTTCTTTCTTTGACTTAAAAGAAACTTTATGTTGCTTGCCGTTTGGAAAGGGATTACAAACTTTATCTGCTAGGAATTCACATTTCGGTAGGTCTCTAACTATGTCTTTTGGTCGGTTTTCTATGTGAATGAATGTTGAAGTGTCCTAATATTTTATTCCATATCCAAGACTCTTTCTGAATCACACTTAAGCAAGTAATGTTCTATTTAGCCAAATAATCCTAATCAACAACATAAACATTGTCATTTCTCATAGCGGAAAATACTAAAATATTTTTATAATTAAAAACATTACAATAGATATTTTATAATTTAACATTGAAACCATCATCACATAGCTGATAAATACTTAATAGGTTATATTTACGTCCATCAACAAATAGACATTGGAAATTTTAACAAAATCATTATTACTAATCTGGCATAAGCCGATGTTTTTTCCTTTTGATTTATCACCAAAGGAGACATTTCCTTCATCAAATTTGAATAAATTATTGAAGCATGAGTAATCTCAAGTCATATTCCTTGAACATACATTTTCCATGTTCCATACCTTTTTATGGGAACTCTTCAAGGATGTTCCCTACAAAAACAGATTTAAACAGAAAACGATTTTGATACCCATATTTTCTTGGGTCCAGAAAGGTTAGTATGAAAAACTTTTGGTACCAAATATTTCCTAATCGGTCTCATACAATCAATAGATTAAAATGATTTTGAAAGATAATCATTATTTGATCTATATCCGTGTGAATAACTAGTGCAAGTATATGCATTTCAAATACTAGAACTAGTATCATTCTGTTTAGATTTTGGAATAAATATATTTTTAGTAATATGTCTTTGTCCTGGCTGATAGCCTATTAAAGTGGTATTTTTTGGTGCCCCTTGTTTTCCTAGAATCTATGTTAGTTTATTTGTCCCATTTGTAAATTTCTCTAAGTCATTACTTAATTTTTCAATAGACAATTTCACATCAGTATGTTCCTTAAGTAATTTGAGCATCCTTTTCATTTTCTATATCAAGTGCATATTTAACTGTACTAGTCAGAGCATGATGTTTATTTAAGGCTTTATACATGTCCTTCAACTCATTACATGTTTCTTCTATAATTTTAAAATATTCCAACAATTCTTCACTAGATATTTCTTTGCATTCAGAATCATAAACTACTATATAATTATAAGAATTTAAAGCTGGAGTATCCAATGTTTCCTTAGATAAATTTGTCATGAAACACATAATAGATTTTTGAGAATATTCATCCTGAGTAGAATCAAGATCACATGAAATATCTTCTAAAGCACTCTAAGTTTCTTTCATAGATTTCATATAATTATTGTCCTTGTATTCATATTAAATCTTGAACTTTAATTTCGAGAAATCTACTTTCACATGTCCTTTCCTCTTGCATTCATAACAGAATATTTCATCACCCTTATCATAATTTTTCCAATCCTTCATCCAATGTCCTTTATTGTAATATTTTCCTTTGTAGTTTGATTTTATAAAGAATTTCTTCATCCGGTAGAACTTCTTGAACTGTCTGTCTATCTCATCCATCTCGTCATCACTATCAGAATATGAACCTTCACTTGTTGAGATTTCAGAAGGTATGTGAACTTTATTTGTTTCCTTTCTCTTTGAGGCAGTAGATTTAAATGCTACTGACTTCATATTTGGTTCTACGTCTACTTCCTTGTTTAATTTCATCTCTTCTTCATTCATCGTCAACTTTCCAATCAGCTCCTTAATGGGAAAAGTACCAATATACCTAATTGTCTACTTGAAACAGATGTGCCTCTCCATTTATCTGGAATACATCTTAGTATTCTCATCATCTGATCCTTTATAGGAACATCTTTTCCAAGTGACCTCGTAGTGTTGAAAATATCAGTAAACCTAAGATACATTTCATGAATAGGTTTATCAAACTTCATTTTATAGTTATAATACTTAATAGTTTAGGTATTCAATCTCATTTCATTAAAATTGGTAGTTTCTTCAGGATAAACAACAAATGTGTCCTAGATTTCATAAGCAGTTTTTCATGATGATATCCAGTTAAATTATTCATCACCTAAAGCACAGTACAAAGAATTCATTTATTTGCAGTTATTATTGTAAGTGGTCTTAGTAGGTTCATCCCATGTAGTTTTTTTAGAAACATGAATATTATATTGAGTCTCTATAGTAGTCCATATGTCAAATCCAATACATTCTAAATGAATTTTCATTTTCAGTTTCAGCTAGGAATAATTTGGACCATTAAAGAAAGGTTCCATGTTTGTATCAACACCTTTAAGTATATTATCCATGTTTAGATTTTAGAAAATATTTTTTAAGAGATAAAATTTAGAACTAACATAAATTTATGATCATTAAGATACAACTAAAATCACAGTTAAAAAATAGAGTATTGGGAAATCCGTTATAAATATAAAATACCCTCTGAGACAAAATGTTGGTCGGAATGGATACTCAAGGGGCAAAATTAACTTTCAATTAAAATTTATATTATAATTTATTCTTATTAAAATCCCCTAAATTAAAAAAAAGTTAAACTATAGTGAATTTGTAATACAAGAAAGGGTCAGTTAGGTTCTCGAGAGATTGATTAGTTCACAGTTAATCTAATCTGAAGATTAATTAACTTTTGAAGCTAACCAAATGCTTTATAGTAAATACAAAAACTTTCTAGATTAACTCTCAGAGTTACACTAAAATAGATTATATTTCAATTTAATTAGCAGCGGAATAATCACTATAGTTTAAAACAAAATAAAATACGCACAAAAGTTTAAAACAAGAGGTTCAGTCTGGATCTAAGACTTAGTACTCTCATAAAATTTATATAAATTTTGATCCACACCCTGGTTCGGGGTAAACAACCGTACAAAGATTGTCCAGGTACTATGACCTCTACCACTGTTCTTCATGGGAACAAATAAACACAATAGCACACAGGTTATCCAAGTCCCACTTGACCTCTACCACTATCCTCAGTGGGATACATGATAGTTGTAGAAGTTTTGTATGAGGATTTAGAAATACTACAATGAGTCATATGATATAGTTTGTGTCTAAAAATACATAGAACACACAATGCTCAATATTTAAATAATACAATCACTAAGAGAGATTAGATATGAGTTTAGAAATTCTCTATTGATATGAAATGCATCTCTCGACTCCTTTTGATTAAACAAAATAACGACTGAATTATTATCTGATTTTTGTCATGAAAATAGAGTGAAATTTTTTTTTTCAACTTCCAGTATATTCAAAAATTTCTCAAGGGTGCAATAGTCTTTGCAGTACAGAAATATCCCTCAGCTTCCGGCAAAATTTATTCTCGGGTTTTAAGCTCAGGTGCATGTGTTCTTTTTGAATTAGATGAGTATATTGATATGTCACCACACCCAGCCGCATTTTCACTTCTTTTCCAAAAACCTTATTCCCAACCTTTTTCTTTCCTTTTATAACTTTTATCTTCTACAATGGCAATGATGACCTTTTTACATGTACAAGGCACAGTTCCTGAAGTACCAACCACTATCATTAATTAATAGTACATGCACTAAATTAGCCATATATGATCATTATCATTATATTAATAATATTGAAAAATTATAGAGTTTGAGAAACAATGACTGGTTAACAGTCATCTTCCACCAGTAGCTCTCTGTCGGTAGACATGTAATGGTAATGATTACTTTTTATAATAGTAGCTCTATGTATTAGTAACTCCTTATATAAGTTGATCTTCTGTCAATATGAGAAGACTAGTATCAGTAGCTATCTGTCTATATTAGCAGCCTTGTATCAATAGCTGTCTGTATATATCATTAGACTTGTATCAGTATGTGTCTCTCTATATCAGCTGACTTGAATTAGTAGATGTCTATCTATATCAGCAGACTTGTATCGGTAGACATGATCAATCAGTGACATTTACTTGTCGATGAACTTATACATACTGGTAGCTCTGTGTATCAGTGACCTTTTCTTATCTGTGACCATGTCTATCGGTAGATTTAGTACCGGTAGGTCTGTATCAGTGACCCAACACATAATACATACCTATTCTATGCAAATCATAGTTTGATTGAGTTATAGTTAATTCAAAGTAGGATGAATATGTAATTAATATAATAATGAACATAATTTTGGATTATCAAAAAATATTAAAACTTAATTGAGATTATCAAAATAGGTGAGGTCTACAATAGTGTATCATGTAATCTATGGTAATTACCTATAGACCATATCTCATAACAACCATTACCTTAACATATATCTATAGGGTAGTACCATCCACGACAACTCTATATTATCTCGAGTGTTAGATCATCCACAAAGATACCATATAATCACAAGTGTTATTCCAAAAAAGTCTATCCTAAATGTGCAGAATCCCAATTTATCATTATCGAGTCCTAGGGTCCTCTATTTGGAATCTTGGTTAGACTTGGGTGGAGTCCGAGGAGTATGTTGTCCGAATAGGTCCTACGCAAGACTATGTAAGTTGGATCCAAGGGGTTGCAAGGAACATGGAATCCCATAAAATTACAATCCATGAAGCATATAAGTCCAAGGAATTATATACTACTTTCATTACCCATGGTTTAACACAACCATTTCTTAATATATAACCATTCATCACATTTCAAAAATTCATAATCTATTCAATTAATAACTTCTTCATACTCATTTAACAATTCCATTTAAAACAAACACTTCACATCAAGTAACTCAGGTAAAGGGAGGAAAATAATCTCATAACATGTCAATTAAATTAATTTCTATTATAATATTTCTTCCTCATATTAGGAATGCTCTAACTACCCCCATGAGTGGTGTAACTAAGGAACATGTAAGGAAAATCACAATTCACATCCCATAGGTGGCCTAGGTTTGGGAAAAAGCTACCACAAGCCTTAAGGAACTCGATGAAGTCACTAACATGTTTCATTTCATTCAATTTGATCTTTTATTTATTTTATGGAAATTAAATAAAGTATGGAATGAGGGAAAATAGAAATTAGGCCTATAATACACCTAACTATGAGGGAAATTTATAAACCACCTATCGTGTACATGTAGCATAGTACTCATCCATCAATAAATCTATGATTCGATTCAGATAAATATAAAAATGAAAAATAATTGAAGAACACGGGAATAAAAATATTATCTTGCACTTAATTAACTCCATCAATACGAAGATTAATGAATAAGGACACATGTTAATTGAAGTCCTCACCAGCAAGGATCAAATGAGATGACCATCATTTGATTCAGAGATTTGACCTAAGAACAATAGAAGAACCAATGTTTTGAAATTAAAAAAATCTTTCATAACCGCAATATAACATCCAATGGAGGAAATAAAAATTAGGGAATATTTTATAAATAATTTTTGTTGAAAATTTTCATTTTGTTTAAGTATGCAACTTCATATGTTTATTGTGCACACATTATAAAACGTTGTGAGAACCATCCCAAAGCCCAGTACTAAAAAAATTTATGTTTTTGAATTATCATGAACTTCCCTTTTAGTTGTTCCTCATATAGTGAATTGTGTAGCACCCCACTAATGAGCTCCACAATTTTCCTTAAACCTTTTATCTTGGGCCGCAATATTTTTTTCAAAATGTGTGACCTAGTGTCTTTTCTCTAATGGTTGGATTTTGGACTCTAAAAAAGCCCCAAACACCCTCAAAACACCCATTATCATAATGGGAATTAAAAGGGACCTATACCTAAAAGGAAAATATAGGATCTTAAAATCTCCCCCATTAAATAAATTCAACCTTGATTTTAACATCAAAGGGTGGTCAAGAATCATCCAAGAAAAATTATTTCCAATGAGAACCAATGTTGACCCCCAATCTCAAGTCTCATTTTTAAATGGTCGTGACTCCATAACACCCATACTATAAGAATTTATCCTCCTCAGAGTACCTTCCTGATCCTATCAAATATAAAAATAGTTTGATTCAAAAAGGATAAATGCACCTGAATCTCCTCCCCATCTACATTCAGACTGTGTGGGTTTCAGTGATAATAGCATGGATGAGATAAACAAAATACATCAATCACGGACTAACACATCAGATAAAACTACATCCAAAGGGTACTGGCATATGTATCCCATGAATACTGAATGACCCAACAAATCACAGTGAAATATTACCCTATCTCATAATTCGTCAATGTCCCAGCATTGTTGAGATTTGTAAAAATACCTGAACCCCAAAACAAAACTCAAGAGGGTATTTGATGGTGATTGGTTGATGATTTCTACCAAGATTGTGCAGTATCCATATGTCTTTTGAAAAACTGGACCTACTTAGAAGTCTCTTGCTTAAGAAAACTTCCTTGAGATGACCTCAGAAATCTTGTCATGAAATCCATTATATAATCATCCCATTCCATTCATCAAATAGGATATTTTGGTAAAATCCCAACTAGTTGTTGATGTACCACCATCACCTACTGAAATGTGGAACAACCCATAACAAAACCAACTACCTCACATTTCATTGTCGAATACTTATATCGGAGACGTAAATCACGATACATCATGGTAATATTAGGATACACTTCTTGAACCATGGCATGAAATTCCCACATCATCACCTCGTGTATATTCAATGGAACCCAAATGTTACCACAAATATTTACGGTCTCATCCTCTCCTATGGTCCAACCAAGATGTGGATCATCACCTTCCACATTTTCCAATAGGAATATGCCCTCAACATCTGATAGCTTCCTCATAATCACTCTATCTAGTAGGTCATAGGTCAAAAATAAGGATGTATGAATACTCTACCACTAAATATCCTAAAACTCCAAGTGAATCATAGTGAATGAGGACATGACTGTTGTAACGCCCCGACCCCAGCTACCCAGAGTTGGTGCATTACTTCGTAACATTGACATGATCACAAAAGATCAAGTCTCGAAATACCGATTAGTTTAGTAGCCTTATAAACACTAGATACATTCATAAGTCTTACATTACATCATAAAGTAAACCAAAACTACAACATCTTCTCTTCATATCCCCTTATATTATCCCTGCAGGTCATTCATAATATACTTCTTCACATCCTGGAAAGATTAAAACATTGAATGGGGTGAGCTCAGATACTCGGTAAGGATAACAATATTGCGGAATCTTTCATAAATAAACATTAACATTTAAGGCAATGTATAACTAAAAAATAAGCCTTTTTAAACTTGAACTTCAGCATAATATAGAAAAAATAAAATTAAATAATGCGATTTACTTACTCACATGGATATTCTACTAGTCGAATAATCACATGCAATATCAATAACCACTTTCATAATGAGGGAATGTATAATGCCATACATTCTGAAACATTTTGTCAAGGCCTCGTCCAAGACGTCTAAAATGATTAAGGCCTCGGCCAAAACCATAAATCAAATTGGGAAAGGGCCACAACCAATTCCACGTCTAGCTGTCTCATAAGACCTACCGATGCATCGAGGAGCTATAGCGGGCTCCACCCGTCACTTATTAATTCCAATACATTCCTCATATTAATAGGTTTAAACATATCATAAACCATAACATAATCGTATCACATAAAACATGCATAAAGGAAACATAAAATTTCCACATTTCAATCACAGGATATCAATACAACACATTGATATAATAAAAACACTTTCAAAACCATTTTAAATACCAAAATAAATGAAAGTTAAAACATTGTATTTATTTTTCATTAAAAAAATGATGGCTTGTAGAGGAAGCCGAAACTCAAATAATTGTCACGGCGGTGGAGAAGTCGTTGTCGCCTCATAATTACGGAAAGAAAAACATTCCCTTTTGTCATTTAGCAAAACACTTCGTATAAAAAAGATTCCTTTTGAATAAACGTAAAAGTCAAAGGGGTTTATACACCGTATAAAAGAAAGTTGTATATAAATCCAAATATGCCTCAATGAAAGGAGATTGAGACGAAGTCCTTAAAAGATCATTTTTAAAATAAAATAGATCTATTATGCGTATTCACTATAGGTACACATAATGAAAGTAAAAATACAAAATAGGACATAATAATATCATGACATAATTTGAAAGTAAAAGATTAACCCAAAGAATGGAAGTTGGGTTAAGAAATTCCCTTACCTCGTGTCTGACATGACTCAACCGTTCTTTAACCTCATGAATAATAAACTAGTGTTAATATATACATTATTAAGAACCATTTTAAATTTCAATATCCTTTTTATATCACTTATTACAATTATATGAACATTATGTAATTATTTAAGTTAATAACGGTCGTTTTTTCGATTTTTGGTACTTGAGTCAACAATAAACTTCTTATAATTACAAGTTGTTCATGTGGTAGAATATCCATTATCTCCAGAATTATATTCATGATTTAGATGTCATATATATCATATATATCCAGTATATACATTCATTTATAATATTACGTAACATTTAGAGGTAAGAAATGAAATGCACCGTTCATGGAGACGGTAAGCCGTACGTACGGATGAACGCTACTTTCATTTCTATTTCGTATTTAATGGAATGAAATCATAATGATATAAAGGTATAATATAGTTCCAGTATAATATCATATATAATATCATTTACTCCATCCTTTATACATCCCACATATGGCATTAACGATTCACATCACTTTGAGGGGGCGGTAGTCCGCACTTCCTAAAATGAAATTATCGCGTTTACCCATAATGGAAATCATAAATTATTCCATAAATGAGAAATATAGAAGCATAAGGAAAACATAAACATAATATATATATCATATATGAAAATAGTGTCATCAAAATGGCCACCATTATAGGTGTTAAAATAATTTGAACAATCATCGTTTCGTGAGGCAGTATTTCGCCACCCACAGAAACAATATGTTCTTTAACCATTAGACGAATGTGTGTGTAAGTGTACACCAAATCCTTATCATAACAACATCCTAGTATATTTTAGATACTGGTGTTGTTACAAAATAAAGGAATGAAAAGAGTTTAAGGGGTTGGAGAAACAAAATGAAACAAAACAACATTAGAGAAGACATTACCTTAAAAATAGGGTAGATCTTTTTGATTTGAGTCAAAGGCTTCCTTGGGAAGCATTCTGCCCAAAGTGAGGCTTCTAGGAGTAAAGGAGGGATGTTGGGAGAGTATTTGGGCAGAGGTTGGCCGAGCCAAATGGCTTGAAGGTGTGAATAAGGTGGGAGTGGTGGGGGCCTTTTATAAGTGGAGAGGAGGGGATCTTTTGGAAAGATTGAAATGTTACATTATTATACAATGCTTTTTCGGATTCTAAAGGTCTCACACTTATATAATTCGTGGATAAGGTGATAAGGGTTCTAAATATCCTCATCCAATAGGCTTTGGACAAGTTTAAGCCTTGGATGTTGCATTATCTTCTCATTTTATTTAAATCGTTAAATAATGATGTCATCGCTGCATCATAATGATGTCATAAGTAATTTAATTTATTTTAATGTCTAAAAATTTTAAAAAAAATACTATGATGTATGAAATCTTTTTAGATTTCTAATGAATATTTATAGTGAAAATTTGGACTTGTGTAACCCCACTTAAAAACTGTTTTAGTAAAACAACTCATGTTTGTGTCAATTTAATTTTAACATTAAATAAATATATATTAATGTCATTTTCCATGTAAAGTAGCTCCATGGGGTCCCCAAGTTGACCCATGGGTTGTCTTGGTCGGCCATGACTCATCCAATAGGAGTAGGACAAGTGTCATTCTCATCTCATATTATTAAAACATTATTTGTACCTTAAACTACACTAATTACCTCTAATCGCGATTAAGAACTTAAAAGTTACTATTCACCAAAAATTTATTTTAATCTCAATGAACCACATTATACTTCTTAATGACAACAATTTATGTAGGATTTTTGAAAATCAAATCACAGAAGTGGTAATATTTCAATTAAACGAAAAATCAGTTATTTAACTACCACTTAGTGGTTTCACTATTCATAAAAAATTGATGTTTTTCAGAACAAAGACAAAATTTCACCCTAAGCTATAATTGATATTCTGAATTCAAAAATGATGTCTATTTTACAAAATTCCAAACATATAAGTTTCATTAATTAGTTTTATAATTAATTCCCACTGTCACAACAAATAGCGTGTTTTTAAGAAACAATTTATATCAAAAGATTGGCAATTGTTTATGTCCAATTTCAATGTTAAATTAATTCTAATGACCACCATTGGATAAAATGGTAAAAATATATTCTAATTATACTTTAAAACCACTAAATAGTATAATTTATCACTATAAATTATTTTGATTAAAAAAGTTGTTTTTAAGTATTTTTCACGATTTATAAAAAATTGGAAGTTCTCAGAAAATTACAAAAAATTCAACTTTGGATAATTTCAATATTATGAATACAAAAATGAAGTCCATTTTGAAATATAAAATTTCTATAATTTTAAAAAGTTGTTATTACTATTCATAACAGCTACTTTGATTAGTCGCGGTGTTTTAGAACTCGAAGTTGCGTACAATGCAAGCTATTGCATTATTGAATGAGAAGCGTATCGTGGAAGCTCGGGGTGTTACATTCTCCCATCCTTCAATAAATTGCGTCCTCGCAATTTGAAATTTTTCTTTGAAAATAAAAGGTTGAAAAGAGAAAATACCTTTGAGGAAAACCCACATCGGAAATATGATTAATAAAATTTAGCCTTAATAAGAGGGAAGGGGAAATGAAAAAGTCTCCACCCAATTCTGATCCCGATTAGGAGAACATTGGTGGAAATTAATGACATATAATTGGAGGAAAAACGTAAATATTTGTAGGGAGTGATTGAGGTCATCAATCACAATCAACTGTCAAATTGAGGGCCTCAAAGACTTCAATCTATGTTGATTTAAAATATCATCAAGACATAAGGTATTAGGATAACACATTTTTTGTTTTAATATCCCTTTAATAAAGTTTAAGAATTAATTTATTCATTGAATAAGAGATAGGTATATATATATTTATTATTGACAATTAGAGTTTCAACCTTCAACTCATATTTCACTCAAAAAGATAATAGAACTCAAAAATATTATACTTATCCTAATTTTATAAGGTTCCAAATGTTAACACATACCATTTAGATTAGTAAAATTATTTTGTAACAACCAGGGACTTCCTGTAGGCTAGTGGTAGGAAATAAAGGCTTGTCGCACTATGATTGTGGGTTCGATTCCTGCAGCTTTGTCCGACGTGACGGGTTATGCCCCACCCTGCAGGTTGTCCTTTTCCTAAAAATATAGTATTATAATATTCAAAAATAATCTTCATAAATTTTTAACCTTAAACAATACTATCCAAAGATCAACTTAATCCACTCCAACCTTTATAGTTATCCAAAATACCTCTTTCCAGATGTTCTCTAAAAGGTCTCTTAATTCCAAAATCAATTTATCAGATTCCCCAAACAAAGTAAAGTTTCTCTTATTTTCACATACTAAAAATATAATTACCTTCATCATATTAAAACCTTACTGAAATCAACAAGTACTGAAGTAAAATCCTTATATATATATATATCACATTATTCTAATAACCAGAATATAATCCATGAGTCCAAAGCCACCAATACATTAATTATTTTGCTTCAATTGTAGTAACAACATAAGATTGTCCTTGATCCCTTTTCTTTTTCTGAGGTAAGTTTC
Organism: Viscum album; assembly: GCA_963277665.1. Taxonomy (NCBI): domain Eukaryota; kingdom Viridiplantae; phylum Streptophyta; class Magnoliopsida; order Santalales; family Viscaceae; genus Viscum; species Viscum album. The sequence continues at coordinate 1,948,130,005 of OY728136.1, read as the reverse complement.
CCCGACGCTTAGGGAATTTATTTTCATAATGCCCCATTTCCCTGCAATTGTAGCATTCAACATTGATAGCCTCTTTCTTTCCCTTGAAATCACGCACCTGGTGACCTTTTTTCCCACATTTATAACAAACTCCCATTCCTTTTAGAAAAGTACCAGGGTGATTCTTCCCATAATTATCACATAATGGAAAATCCTTCTTTCCCTTTTTCCCTTTATCTGTCTCTTGTTCCACCGTTCTCTTCTACTCTTGCTTTACTTTGTTGTCATAAGACTTAGAGAATTTCTTTTCTGTCTTGATAGCACATGAGACAATATCTTCGTATGTTGATAATGATTGTGATACTAAAGCTTGATGGAGAAATGGTTTTAACCCATCAAAGAAACGATCAATCTTACCTCTTGGGTTACGTATATAATCTGCAGCATACCTCGCTAACCTTGTAATGTTGGCCTCATACTTTGCGACATTCTCATCCTCATTTTGTTTCAAACTCAGAAATTACCTTTCCATATCTGCTCTATGGTCACGAGGAAAGTATTTTTCTAAGAAAAGCTCTTTGAACTCCTGTCATTCCATGTTTGTTAATTCATCATCTTCCTTCGTGTTTTGAATTAGTGACCACCACTGATCGGCATCTCCTGTGAGGTGGTAAACTGCCATGACAACCTTCTCCCTTTCACTACTCCCCATGGAATGGAATATTTTCTCTAAGGAATTTATCCATTGCTCAGCTACTATAGGATTTGTACTCCCATTGAAGGTTGGTGGTTGTTGCCTCATGAAACGGTCTAGCATTGATCCTCCACGTTGCGGATCAGGGTGCTCCATACGAGTAAGGTTATTATTCATAACCTGTGTGAGTTATCCCAGTACGGTGAGAAGCTGATCAGCACCAGTTGTATCACTAGCTCCACCATAATTATCTTGAGCAAGAGGGCAATCCCTACACGGAGTGCGTGCATTGATACGGTTTCCATTCCTTCCACTAGGCGCCATTTCTAAATAATGGCATAAACTAGATTTGTTCATGAATCAAAATACATAATTCCATACTTGTAAAACACTTAACATAAATTGAACTAATTATGGATATAATCCATATTTATAAAAATGTTTTCTTTGAGGAAGTATATACTCATAACCCTTCATAGTGGTTTGTAAAGAAAATGAGAATTATCATAAGCATATACCCCGGGAGTTTCGTAACCAAGAGTGAAGCAATGCCCGTTGTCGTGCCCCAGTTCCCGTTCGAGTCTAGCTCAAAGCGGTGTTTTCGGGTTTTACCCCTAGGAACATCTGTGCCAGAGCCGCCTCTACCTGTTCGTATCCAGACAGGGATGTATTGCTGGGAAAACTCACAAAATCTCTACAATACCAAAATTCTAGGAAGTTCTTCTATACTAATCCTCAAAGATCATCTTAGGTCTACTTGCTCTAATCAGAGTTTATCTAAATCTAGTTTCCAAGGTTTGTACTAAACGTCCTTTGATACCAACTGTAACGCCCCGACCCCAGCTACCCAGAGTCGGTGCATAATTTCGTAAAATTGACATGATCACAAAAGATCATGTCTCGAAAGACCGATTAGTTTAGTAGCCTTGGAAACACTAGATACATTCATAAGTCTTACAGTACATCATAAAGTAAAACAAAACTAAAACATATTCTCTTCATATCCCATTATATTATCCATGCAGGTCATTCATAATATACTTCTTCACATCCTGGAAAAATTGAAACATTGAAAGGGGTGAGCTCAGATACTCAGTAAGGATAACAATATTGCGGAAGCTTTCATAAATAAACATTAACATTTAAGGAAATGTATAACTAAAACAAAAGCCTTTTTAAACTTGAACTTCAGCATAATATGGAAAAAATAAAATTAAATAATGCCATTTACTTACCCACATGGATATTCTACTAGTCGAATAATCACATGCAATATCAATAACCACTTTCATAATGAGGGAATGTATAATTCCATACATTATGAAACATTTTTTCAAGGCCTTGGCCAAGACGTCTAAAATGATTAAGGCCTCGGCCAAAACCATAAATCAAATTGGGAAAGGGCCTCGGCCAATTCCACGTCTAGCTGTCTCATGAGACCTACCGATGTATCGAGGAGATATAGCGGGCTCCACCCATCACTTATTAAGTCCAATACATTCCTCATATGAATAGGTTTAAACATATCATAAACCATAACATAATCGTATCACATAAAACATGCATAAAGGAAACATAACATTTCCACATTTCAATCACAGGATATCAATACAACACATTGATATAATAAAAACACTTTCAAAACCATTTTCAATACCAAAATAAAAGAAAGTTAAAACATTGTATTTATTTTTCATTAAAAAAATGATGGCTTATAGAGGAAGACGAAACTCAAATAATGGTCACGGCGGCGGAGAAGTCGTTGTCGCCACATAAGTACAGAAAGAAAAACATTCCCTTTTTTCATTTAGCAAAACGCTTCGTATAAAAAATATTCCTTTTGAATAAACGTAAAAGTCAAAGGGGTTTATACACCGTATAAAAGAAAGTTATGTATAAATCCAAATATGCCTCAATGAAAGGAGATTGAGACGAAGTCCTTAAAAGATCATTTTTAAAATAAAATAGATCTATTATGTGTATTCACTATAGGTACACATAAAGAAAGTAAAAATAAAAAATAGGACATAATAATATCATGACATAATTTGAAAGTAAAAGATTAACCCAAAGAATGGAAGTTGGGTTAAGAAATTCCCTTATCTCGTGTCTGACTTGACTCAACCGTTCTTTAACCTCCTGAATAATAAACTAGTGTTAATATATACCTTATTAAGAACCATTTTAAATTTAATTATCCTTTTTATATCACTTATTACAATTATATGAACATTATGTAATTATTTAAGTTAATAACGGTCGTTTTGTCGATTTTTGGTACTTGAGTCAACAATAAACATATTATAATTACAAGTTGTTCATGTGGTAGAATATCCATTATCTCCATAATTATATTCATGATTTAGATGTCATATATATCATATATATCCAGTATATACATTCAGTTATAATATTACGTAACATTTAGAGGTAAGAAATGAAATGCACCATTCATAGAGACGGTAAGCCGTACGTACGAATGAACGCTACTTTCATTTCTATTTCGTATTTAATGGAATGAAATCATAATGATATAAAGGTATAATATTGTTCCAGTATAATATCATATATAATATCATTTACTCCATCCTTTATACATCCCACATATGGCATTAACGATTCACATCACTTTGAGGGGGCAGTAGTCCGCACTTCCTAAAATGAAATTATCGCGTTTACCCATAATGGAAATCATAAAGTATTCCATAAATGAGAAATACAGAAGCATAAGGAAAACATAAACATAATATATATATCATATATGAAAATAGTGTCATCAAAATGGCCACCATTATAGGTGTTAAAAGAATTTGAACAATCATCGTTTCGTGAGTAGGTATTTCGCCACCCACAGAAACAGTATGTTCTTTAACCATTAGACGAATGTGTGTGTAAGTGTAAACCAAATACTTATCATAACAACATACTAGTATATTTTAGATACTGGTGTTGTTACAAAATAAAGTAATGAAAAGAGTTTAAGAGGTTGGAGAAACCAAATGAAACAAAACAACATTAGAGAAGACATTACCTTAAAAATAGAGTAGATCTGTTTGATTTGAGCCAAAGGATTCCTTGGGAAGAATTCTGCCCAAAGTGAGGCTTCTAGGAGTAAGGGAGAGATTTTGGGAGAGTATTTTGGCAGAATTTGGCCGAGCCAAATGGCTTGAAGGTGTGAATAAGGTGGGAGTGGTGGGGGCCTTTTATAAGTGGAGAGGAGGGGCTCTTTTGGAAAGATTGAAATGTTACATTATTATACAATGCTTTTTCGGATTATAAAGGTCCCACACTTATATAATTAGTGGATAAGGTGATAAGGGTTCGAAATATCCTCATCCAATAGGCTTTGGACAAGTGTAAGACTTGGATTTTGCATTATCTTCTCATTTTATTTAAATCGTTAAATAATGATGTCATCGCTGCATCATAATGATGTCATAAGTAATTTAATTTATTTAATGTCTCAAAATTATAAAAAAAATACTATGATGTAGGAAATCTTTATAGATTTCTAATGAATATTTATAGTCAAAATGTGGACTTGTTTAACCTCACTTAAAAACTGTTTTAGTAAAACAACTCATGTTTGTGTCAATTTAATTTTAACATTAAATAAATATATATTAATGTCATTTTCCATGTAAAGTGGCTCAATGGAGTCCCCAACTTGACCCATGGGTTGTCTTGGTCGGCCATGACTCATCCAATAGGAGTAGGACAAGTTTCATGCTCATCTCATATTATTAAAACATTATTTGAACATTAAAATACACTAATTACCTCTAATCGCGATTAAGAACATAAAAGTTACTATTCACCAAAAAATTATTTTAATCTCATTGAACCAAATTTTATTTCTTAATTACAACCATTTATGTGGGATTTTTGAAAATAAAATCACAGAAGTGGTAATATTTCATTTAATCAAAAAATCAGTTATTTAACTACCACTTAGTGGTTTCACTATTCATCAAAAATTGAAGTTTTTCAGAACAAAGCCAAAATTTCACCCTAAGCTATAATTGATATTCCGAATTCAAAAATGATGTCTATTTTACAAAATTACAAACATATAAGTTTCATTAATTTATTTTATAATTAATTCCCGCTGTCACAACAAATAGCGTGTTTTTAAGAAACAATTTATATCAAAAGATTGGCAATTGTTTATGTCCAGTTTCAATGTTAAATTAATTCTAATGACCACCATTGGATAAAATGGTAAAAATATATTCTAATTATACTTTAAAACCACTAAATAGTATAATTTATCACTATAAATTATTTTGATTAAAAAAGTTGTTTTTAAGTATTTTTCACGATTCATAAAAAATTGGAAGTTCTCAGAAAATTACAAAAAATTCAACTTTAGATAATTTCAATATTATGAATACAAAAATGAAGTCCATTTTGAAATATAAAATTTCTATAATTTTAAAAAGTGGTTATTACTATTCATAACGGCTACTTTGATTAGTCGCGGTGTTTTAGAACTCAAAGTTGCGTACAATGCAAGCTATTGCATTATTGAATGAGAAGAGTATCGTGGAAGCTCAGGGTATTACATTCTCCCCTCCTTCAATAAATTGCGTTTTTGCAATTTGAAATTTTTCTTTGAAAATAAAAGGTTGAAAAGAGAAAATACCTTTGAGGAAAACCCACATCAGAAATATGATTAATAAAATTTAGCCTTAATAAGAGGGAAGGGGAAATGAAAAAGTCACCACCCAATTATGATCTCGATTAGGAGAACATTGGTGGAAATTAACGACATATAATTGGATGAAAAACGTAAATATTTGTAGGGAGTGATTGAGGTCATCAATCACAATCAACTGTCAAATTGAGGGCCTCAAAGACTTCAATATATGTTGATTTAAAATATCATCAAGACATAAGGTATTAGGATAACACATTTTTTGTTTTAATATCCCGTTTACTAAAGTTTAAGAATTAATTTATTCATTGAATAAGAGATAGGTATATATATATTTATTATTGACAATTAGAGTTTCAACCTTCAACTCATCTTTCACTCAAAAAGATAATAGAACTCAAAAATATTATACTTATCATAATTGTATAAGGTTCCAAATGTTAACACATACCATTTAGATTAGTGAAATTATTTTGTAATAACCAGGGACTTCCTGTAGGCTAGTGGTAGGAAATAAAGGCCTATCGCACTATGATTGTGGGTTCGATTCCTGCAGCTTTGTCCGACGCGATGGGTTATGCCCCACCCTGCAGGTTGTCCTTTTCCTAAAACTATAGTATTATAATATTAAAAAATAATCTTCATAAATTTTTAACCTTAAACAATACTATCCAAAGATCAACTTAATCCACTCCAACCTTTATAGTTATCCAAAATACCTCTTTCCAGATGTTCTCTAAAAGGTCTCTTAATTCAAAAATCAATTTATCAGATTCCCCAAACAAAGTAAAGTTTCTCTTATTTTCACATACTAAGAATATAATTACCTTCATCATATTAAAACCTTACTGAAATCAACAAGTACTGCAGTACAATCCTTATATATATGTATATATATCACATTTTTCTAATAACCAGAATATAATCCACGAGTCCAAAGGCACCAATACATTAATTATTTTGCTTCAATTCTAGTAACAACATAAGATTGTCCATGATCCCTTTGCCTTTTCTGAGGTAAGTTTCCCTGACGCTTAGGGAATTCATTTTCATAATGCCCCATTTCCCTACAATTGTAGTATTAAACATTGATAGCCTCTTTCTTTCCCTTGAAATCACGCACCTGGTGACCTTTTTCCCCACATTTATAACAAACTCTCATTCCTTTTAGACAAGTACCAGGGTGATTCTTCCCATAATTATCACATAATGGAAAATCCTTCTTTCCCCTTTTCCCTTTATCTGTCTCTTGTTCCACTGTTCTCTTCTACTCTTGCTTTACTTTGTTGTCATAAGACTTAGATAATTCCTTTTCTATCTTGATAGCACATGAGACAATATCTTCTTATGTTGAGAACGATTGTGATACTAAAGCTCGACGGAGAAATGATTTTAACCCATCAAAGAAACGATCAATCTTACCTCTTGGGTTACGTATATAATCTGCAGCATACCTCGCTAACGTTGTAATGTTGGCCTCATACTTTGCGACATTCTCATCCTCATTTTGTTTCAAAATCAGAAATTGCCTTTCCATATCTGCTCTATGGTCACTAGGAAAGTATTTTTCTATGAAAAGCTCTTTGAACTCCTGTCATTCCATGTTTGTTAATTAATCATCTTCCTTTGTGTTTTGAATTAGTGACCACCATTGATCGACATCTCCTGTGAGGCGTTAAACTGCCATGACAACCTTCTCCCTTTCACTACTCCCCAAGGCATGGAATATTTTCTCTAAGGAATTTATCCATTGCTCAGCTACTATAGGATTTTTACTCCCATTGAAGGTTGGTGGTTGTTGCCTCATGAAACGGTCTAGCATTGATCCTCCACGTTGCGGATCAGGGTGCTCCATACGAGTAAGGTTATTATTCATAACCTGTGTGAGTTGTCCCAGTACGGTGAGAAGCTGATCAGCACCAGTTGTATCACTAGCTCCACCATAATTATCTTGAGCAGGAGGGCAATCCCTACACGGAGTGCGTGCATTGATACGGTTTCCATTCCTTCCACTAGGCGCCATTTCTAAATAATGGCATAAACTAGATTAGTTCATGAATCAAAATACATAATTCCATACTTGTAAAACACTTAACATAAATTGAACTAATTATGGATATCATCCATAATTATAAAAATGTTTTCTTTGAGGAAGTATATACTCATAACCCTTCATAGTGGTTTGTAAAGAAAATGAGAATTATCCTAAGCATATCCCCCGGGAGTGTCGTAACCAAGAGTGCAGCAAGGCCCGTTGTCGTGCCCTAGTTCCCGTTTGAGTCTAGCTCCAAGCGGTGCTTTCGGGTTTTACCCCTAGGAACATCTGTGCCAGAGCCGCCTCTACCTGTTCGTATCCAGACAGGGATGTATTGCTGGGAAAACTCACAAAATCTCTACAATACCAAAATTCTAGGAAGTTTTTCTATACTAATCCTCAAAGTTCATCTTAGGTCTACGTGCTCTAATCAGAGTTTATCAAAATCTAGTTTCCAAGGTTTGTACTAAACTTCCTTTGAATCCAACTGTAACGCCCCGACCCCAGCTACCCAGAGTCGGTGCATTACTTCGTAACATTGACATGATTACAAAACATCAGGTCTCGAATGACCTATTAGTTTAGTAGCCTTGGAAACACTAGATACATTCATAAGTCTTACATTACATCATAAAGTAAAACAAAACTACAACATATTATCTTCATATCCCCTTATATTATCCCTGCAGGTCATTCATAATATACTTCTTCACATCCTGGAAAAATTAAAACATTGAAAGGGGTGAGCTCAGATACTTAGTAAGGATAACAATATTGCAAAAGATTTAATAAATAAACATTAACATTTAAGGCAATGTATAACTAAAACAAAAGCCTTTTTAAACTTGAACTTCAGCATAATATGGAAAAAATAAAATTAAATAATGCCATTTACTTACTCACATGGATATTCTACTAGTCGAATAATCACATGAAATATCAATAACCACTTTCATAATGAGGGAATGTATAATTCCATACATTCTGAAACATTTTGTCAAGGCCTCGGCCAAGACGTCTAAAATGATTAAGGCCTCAGCCGAAACCATAAATCAAATTGGGAAAGGGCCTCGGCCAATTCCACGTCTATATGTCTCATGAGACCTACCGATGCATCGAGGAGATATAGCGGGCTCCACCCGTCACTTATTAAGTCCAATACATTCCTCATATGAATAGGTTTAAACATATCATAAACCATAACATAATCGTATCACATAAAACATGCATAAAGGAAACATAACATTTCCACATTTCAATCACAAGATATCAATACAACACATTGATATAATAAAAACACTTTCAAAACCATTTTCAATATCAAAATAAAAGAAAGTTAAAACATTGTATTTATTTTTCATTAAAAAAATGATGGCTTGTAGAGGAAGCCGAAACTCAAATAATGGTCACGGCGGCGGAGAAGTCGTTGTCTCCACATAAGTACGGAAAGAAAAACATTCCATTTTGTCGTTTAGCAAAACACTTCATATAAAAAAGATTCCTTTTGAATAAACGTAAAAGTCAAAGCGGTTTATACACCGTATAAAAGAAAGTTGTGTATAAATCCAAATATGCCTCAATGAAAGGAGATTGAGACGAAGTCCTTAAAAGATAATTTTTAAAATAAAATAGATCTATTATGTGTATTCACTATAGGCACACATAATGAAAGTAAAAATACAAAATAGGACATAATAATATCTGTACATAATTTGAAAGTAAAAGATTAACCCAAAGAATGGAAGTTGGTTTAAGAAATTCCCTTACCTCGTGTCTGACTTGACTCAACCATTCTTTAACCTCCTGAATAATAAACTAGTGTTAATATATACCTTATTAAGAACCATTTTGAATTTCATTATCCTTTTTATATCACTTATTACAGTTATATGAACATTATGTAATTATTTAAGTTAATAACTGTCGTTTTATCGATTTTTGGTACTTGAGTTGACAATAAACTTCTTATAATTACAAGTTGTTCATGTGGTAGAATATAAATTATCTCCAGAATTATATAAATGATTTAGATGTAATATATATCATATATATCAAGTATATACAATCATTTATAATATTACGTAACATTTAGAGGTAAGAAATGAAATGCAATGTTCATGGAGACGGTAAGTCGTACGTACGCATGAACGCTACATTCATTTCTATTTCGTATTTAATGGAATTAAATCATAATGATATAAAGGTATAATATAGTTCCAGTATAATATAATATATAATATCATTTACTCCATCCATTATACATCCCACATATGGCATTAACGATTCACATCACTTTGAGGGGGCGGTAGTCCGCACTTCCTAAAATGAAATTATCGCGTTTACCCATAATGGAAATCATAAAGTATGCCATAAATGAGAAATAAAGAAGCATAAGGAAAACATAACCATAATATATATATCATATATGAAAATAGTGTCATCAAAATGGCCACCATTATAGGTGTCAATAGAATTTGAACAATCATCGTTTCGTGAGGCAGTATTTCGCCACCCACAGAAACAGTATGTTCTTTAACCATTAGACGAATGTGTGTGTAAGTGTAAACCAAATCCTTATCATAAAAACATCCTATTATATTGTAGATACTGGTTTTGTTACAAAATAAAGCAATGAAAAGAGTTTAAGGGGTTGTAGAAACAAAATGAAACAAAACAACATTAGAGAAGACATTACCTTTAAAATAGGGTAGATCTTTTTGATTTGAGACAAATGCTTCCTTGGGAAGAATTCTGCCCAGTGTGAGGCTTCTAGGAGTAAGGGAGGGATTTTGGGAGAGTATTTTGGCAGATTTTGGCCGAGCCAAATGTCTTGAAGGTGTGAATAAGGTGGGAGTGGTGGGGGCCTTTTATAAGTGGAGAGGAGGGGCTCTTTTGGAAAGATTGAAATGTTACATTATTATACAATGCTTTTTCGGATTCTAAAGGTCCCACACTTATATAATTCGTTTATAAGATGATAAGGGTTCGAAATATCCTCATCCAATAGGCTTTGGACAAGTATAAGCCTTGGATTTTGCATTATCTTCTCATTTTATTTAAATCGTTAAATAATGAGGTCATCGCTGCATCATAATGATGTCATAAATAATTTAATTTATTTAATGTATAAAAATTATAAAAAAATAATATGATGTACGAAATCTTTTTATATTTCTAATTAATATTTATAGTCAAAATTTGGACTTCTGTAACCCCACTTAAAAACTGTTTTACGAAAACAACTCATGTTTGTGTCAATTTAATTTTAACATTAAATAAATATATATTAATGTCATTTTCCAAGTAATGTGGCTCCATGGGGTCCCCAAGATTACACATGGGTTGTCTTGGTCGGTCATAAATCATAAAATAGGAGTAGGACATGTTTCATGCTCATATCATATTATTAAAACATTATTTGTACCTTAAACTACAATAATTACCTCTCATCGTGATTAAGAACATAAAAGTTACTATTCACCAAAAATTTATTTTAATCTCATTGAACCACATTTTACTTCTTAATGACAAACATGTATGTCGGATTTTTGAAAATCAAATCACAGAAGTGGTAATATTTCATTTAAACGAAAAATTAGTTATTTAACTACCACTTAGTGGTTTCACTATTCATAAAAAATTGAGGTTTTTCAGAATAAAGCCAAAATTTCACCCTAAGCTATAATTGATATTCCGAATTCAAAAATGATGTCTATTTTAAAAAATTCCAAACATATAAGTTGCATTAATTAATTTTATAATTAATTCCTGCTGTCACAAAAAATAGCGTGTTTCTAAGAAACAATTTATATCAAAAGATTGGCAATTGTTTATGTCCAATTTCAATGTTAAATTAATTATAATGACCACCATTAGATAAAATGGTAAATATATATTCTAATTATACTTTAAAACCACTAAATAGTATAATTGATCACTATAAATTATTTTGATTAAAAAAGTTGTTTTTAAGTATTTTTCACTATTCATAAAAAATTGGAAGTTCATAGAAAATTACAAAAAATTCAACTTTGGATAATTTCAATATTACGAATACAAAAATGACATCAATTTTGAAATATAAAATTTCTATAATTTTAAAAAGTGGTTATTACTATTCATAACAGCTACTTTGATTAGTCGCGGTGTTTTAGAACTCGAAGTTGCGTACAAATCAAGCTATTGCATTATTGAATGAGAAGCGTATCGTGGAAGCTCGGGGTGTTACAACTATCCACTCACCACTAGTCTCCTAAACTGCATGAATCTAATTCCTCCTTCTCAGTGCATTAATCACAACATTACCTTTCCAAAGAATATAAAAAATATCAATGTCAAAAGACTGTAGGTACTCATCCCACCTTCACTACCTCCGATTCAGATCACACTATGTAAATATATACTTATGTCTATTTTGGTCTCTATATACATCAAATCACTCACATAGTATGTAATATCCAAAAAAACACACTGCCTGAACAACTGTAACTTACTAGGGGTATTATGATAGGTTGTTACTTTCATGTGGCTTATCCTTCCAAGACATGTACACCATGAATCTATCCTCTTATATCATAAATAATCCTAGACCAATACTTGATTCATCACAATATATATTATATCTTCTAACTGACTCCATAAGAATAAAAAACGGTTCCGACTTTATTCTCCCTTTTAACTCTTGAAAGGATTTATCAATGATATATGACCATACAATCACCGCATTGGTTTTCATAACGATTTTAAATTGTTCCTCTAGGAATGAGATGTCCAGTATGAAACACATATAATATCCATCTACCCCCATGAAACATCACGTGATAGTGAAAATAATTTATGTGTCCTAGGAAACTACAGTTCATACCTACATTTTGATAAATTATACTATAGTATCTGAGATAATATGACCCAAGAAGTGAATTTTATACATTAAAAATTAAAATTTTGGAATCTTATTATAAAATTGATGATCTATTATTGAATATAAAATGATCTCAATATTTTTTTCCCGCTGGGTTGGATAGTGAGTATACACCAATATATCATCAATGAAAACCAACACAAGTGAATCTAGATAAGGTTGGAAAACATGGTTAATTAGTGCCATGTAAACTAATGGATCGTTCATGATACCAAATAAAATAAATCGATAGTCATGTAGATCATACCAAATAAAAAATGTTTTATCAGATATATCTATTGGTTGAACATGAACCTCATGATATCTGGATCTAATGTAAATTTTTTAGAAAACATGAGCTCCTCGGTCATAATAATGAAAATGTTTCATGTCCATAGAAATGGTTACCAGCTTTTAACTGTAATCATTTTTGACATGAGATAATCATTAATAGCCTAATAGTACAATCTACTATTTCCAAAAAACTACTGAACAATACCATATGGGAGTAATGTGTCATACAAATAACTTAGACTCCAAATCCTCCAGCTTCCTCTTAAGATCCTATAACTCCATAGTATCCATCATGTAAATAGTAGTGGATACCATTGAAGCACCTAGAACAAGATTGATAAAGAACTACACCTCTCTCTTAATAGGTAAACTAGCTAATTCATATAGTAAAACATCCTTGAAATAATAAACCTCTTGTGGGGAGTCCACCTGATACACTCCCTAATAATCAAGATATAAACTTGTAATCTGGACTGTCATCTCACCCAAACCATGATTTTTTTTTACAGATCAGCTAAATTTAATATCCCATTCTTCATTTTCAATAAACAATAATAAATCTAGTGATGTGGAAGACACCATTTGGTGATAACTATCAAAATGGGAATGAAAATACATAATACATTCCATCATGAGTATGATATCAAACCCTATCATCTCTAGGGATAAAATATCACATATTATGTGACAACCACCAACCTCAAGGGGGAACTCCTTGAACTAGTTTAATAAGTTTTATCAGGATTTCACTAAGAAGTTTCCCATGTTGGTGGGTCATATGGACTCAAGGCAATCTCCAAGAATTCTAGAGACTTCTGACAAGAAGTGAATACATAGGTTGTGTCCATGGGGATAATATTATCTCTTTTCAAATTCTAGCATAGATGAATGCTAATAATAGTCAAAAGTGGAATCAGAACAATATTTAATAAGTTGTATGCATAAACACTATAAATTCGATAATTGTAACCCATTGTAGGGGAAAGCATATATAGAAATCAAAGACATGAATATATCATAATGCTAAAAATAATCCAATATAAAATAATAATTTTTCATATATCTACAATTAATCCAAGATATATATATTGGAATTAGAACAACACATATATGAAAATAAAATATATACAAAAATTTACTCTCTATAGATAACACCACCAGCCTCATCTTGGTCTTGTGCTCTTATACACAAAAACATGGAACAAATCAAGCAGCGAACAATGAGAACATTCCAGGATTCCTACCTGCATCCATATAGTCTATCAGTGTATGAAATGACATACCTAAAAAAATTATAGATAAAATAACATTTTGCCACCAACAATAGTGTTTATAAACTATCGAGTCTATGTATTTCTAGTTAATGTAGATTTAAATATATATAGATGTTGAATTATTACTGAATGTAAATAAACAAATTCCTATGGCATATACGATTCATGTAATTTGAATGTTCTAGACATACATAGATCCATGTAAAACATGGTCCCGGATCCTCTAACAATGTAGTAGTATGTAATCATAAGTATGAACCATGACCATGTCATATACACAGTGTATCATTTCTACAAAGTCCACACCATATAACCATTTTCTCATAAAATCCTTTTCCTTTAAGTATATAAATATTTTCATGTCATTCTTGACCACACCGTATAACCACGAGTGTGATATCCTTCATGGACGCATAGTATAATCTAGAGTGCCATACCACACATGGCTAGATCTAAGGTACAAATTACCATGGGATATTCATAGAGCCCAATGAACTTCTCAATGGAAACTCAGTTAGACTTTGTTGTAGTCCTTGGAGAATGTCATACAGAGAAGTCCTAAATGATTCCATGCAAGCTATATCTTAGGATTATAAAGGCCTTTGGATTTCTATGGAATCTGAAACCAAGGAGCATACAAGTCCAATGCATTCTCTACCACTATAATGATTGATAGTGTGTCACACCCATGTAATTCAATTAACAAATGTATCTCATTTATATAATTCATAATTCATTTAATTATGGAGTTCTTTCAAAAAATTTAACAATTCCATTTAAAAAAACAAGAAGTTCACATCATGTAATGGAATGTGGGAAACCCATCTCCTAACATTTCAATTCTACTCAAATAAATTATAATTATTATTCCTATAACTATGAAGGCTCATGAAAACCCCATGGGTGTTATAATAATGGAATAGGAATGAGAAATCATAAGGCAACCCCCTTGATGCCTAGGTTGGGGGAAAACTACAACATACCTTACAGAACTAAAGGTTGTCCCTAACATGTTCTATTTATTTCAATTTGATCATTTGTTTCATTTTTTAGAAACCGAAAAAATAATAAAATTCATAAAAAACTGAAATATAAAACACCAAACCCTAAGAGAATGGTATAGTCCACCTACCTTATACACGTATAATAGCAAATTTTTTGTATCGAGCTCTGATTTTATCCATACCATAAAAAAATAAAGAATTTATGAACAACCTATAAATAGGTAATATTTTACAGCACCAAAATAACTCTATCGATATCAAGATGAATGAATAAAAACACAATATAGTTTAAGAACTCACCGATGTAGGTCCAATGAGATGACCGACATTGGATTTTGAGTTCAGATAGATGAATGTGGGAAAACTAATTATTTGAGCTTCAAGAGATCTCCTCAAACACAAACTACAATATAATGGAAGAAATATATATTAGGGTTGAGGATATATTGTTTTTAATGAAAAATTGTAATTTTATCTAAGTATACAAGATTACATGATTATTTCCCACCAATTGAAAATCCTTCCACAAACTGTGCAAAGGAACACTACTAGAACTCTATAACTTTTTCATCACAAATCACCTACATTAGCATGATTTTTTAAATAGTGTGGCCTAATGATACTGATTATCCAACCCCCTCAAAATTTCATCAATCCCTGATACATGGGATTAATAGGTTTTTTTCAACTATGTGACTTGACTATTTTTCCCCAAGATTTGTGTTATGAGCTCTAATAAAGCCACAAACACCATTAGAACTCTTATGGTTACATTAGTAACTCCCATAAGGTGGTAAAAATTAATTTAATTTAAATTTAATGGCATCTATACCTCTCTGTCAAACCAATGATCTAATACTCTTCATAGATATGGTTGAATTAATATTTATTTTTAGAGAATAAATGACTTTGTTTTTCCACTCTTGGTGATAATGTATTGATCAATCAGTGTCCTTGATCATCACAAACCATATATTTTTGAAAAGGTTCAACTCTATATATGTGAAAATATAATTTAAGAACTTTTATTAAATATATATTCTAAAATTTTCAACATAGATATTATAAGATTATATCTGCAATGAAAAAATTACCACCACTAGGTAAAAATCATTTTTTGGGTAATTTTTCATAGAAATAAAAAATGTATCCATGGAATAAGCTATCACCATGCCATTCGAAATGTGGTTAGCTCGCAACATCGTTATTACGATATCAAGGTACATAGAAACCCACAATTATCATATATCGATATTATATAATATTAGATGAATATACATTTCATAACATAACAATACAATTTAGAATCGTATGGGTTTTGTATCTTTAGAATCATGGATACATGGAAACCTGGTTCATAAGTGGAAAATGTCATATCCTACAATGTTCTTCTTAACTATGACCATTCTTAGAAATATAATACATGAAAGCCTTTCCTTTGTAAAATGGATAATGTAAACATATGAAACGATGAGATGAGATACTTAGTAATGGAATAAAGTGAGATATATATATAAAATGAGAATAAGGTTATTATAAAACACTATAATTACATTAAAAAAATACTCTGTATATCATAGATCATAATCTCGAATCATGAAATAGAAAGTGGTAGCTTATAAAACCTGAATCCTAAAATAATCAAAAAATAATCAATGAAATAATAAAATTGGGAAAAGGTATATATTTTTGGCCTAAATATAAGGATAGAAAATTATTTTCATAGTAGTAATGGATCACTATGAAGGATATCATAGATGATTGTGTACCCTCCCCAAACCATCATAGCTTTAAAGGATTAATAATAAGACAATCATAGTTTATATAAACATTTACTGAACTCAGTTCACTTCTCATTAACATCATTTTTATATTATGAGAAATTAATCCTTACCTAATGAATTACATGGATATATAATTCTAAACGACCCATTAAATAACGTAATACATATATATTTGTTCCATAAAATCCATAAATATTCATCATATCATAAACCTGGAAATTGAAATGGGGTTCAGAACCATTTAATCACATCATAACTAATTAAAAAGAAATGTGTTTCATAAAAATATTATTAATATAATCATAAAATATCAAGAGATAGAATAAGGAAAGTATAATTTCATCATATCTCTAGTAGTGCATAAATATAATCAATGGTTTGTTTTCATTGATGAATAGATATACAATTAAAATATTATTAAAAATATTCTCAAAGAAAATATTTTGTTTACATTGAAATGATTTATTTAAAAAAATTTACAAAATATCTAAGAAAAAAATTTATAAGAAAATAATCATGGTAATTTTTAAATAAATAATCCATCCATTGGGTTCTCATTACGGTGGAAAATTATGCTCATGCCGTCCACATTAACATAAGGATTCCTCTCAAATTTTATGGAAAAATTCCAAATAACCTCGTTCTAACTATAAAAAGAATATAGAATTACAAATATTTTTTAAAAAGGTTATACATGGGTAAAAACGATTTCTAAAAATCATTTTTATAGAAAAATAAATATTTATATTATTTTAATAATACGTGGACTTGGAAGAGAAATTCTTTTTTGACCAAAGAGAGAAGTAAAGTTGATTTTCCATAAAAACATATTTCTATATATTTAGATATTAATGTGTAAAATGTAAGTAAAATAATTTAATATAAAAAACCATAGCAAAAAAATCCATATTCTATTGATATATCGATCATTAAATTTTAATTATAAATAATACCAATAAAAAACGAGATTAAAACATAAAACCATTAAAACATTGGAATCATTCAAATAAAAAAATCCTGAAATATGGAAACGTAAATGTATATGAATATAAATTAATTTTTTATTAGAATAATAATAAGACATTCATGTTTATAATGTACATAACATAAAATAAACATGTGGTGAATATGGCATGTGATTCATAGAAATAAAAGAGATGAGACATTCTTATCCCTCAAGTCACAAATTTCATCGAAAACACCAAAATCTATAGTGTAATAAGTATAGGATTATTACGCATATATTATAGAATAATAATAACACATATCATTCCATCAATTATTTACATATAACCTTTTACCACCCATTTATTAAAAAACCTTTATTAAAAATAATTTTTTGGGTAATAGCTTCTCACTTTTCTCGGTATGTTTTTGTTTTGTAGCTTTGGTACTTTTAATTTTAGTATGGTTATATCATATATAAAATTATAATAAATATATAATTTTACTATATATTAATTATATTCAAATTTATTTTTTTCCTAAAAATGTATATATATATATAAAATAATTACATTGTTCATGGAGACAGTCATTTTTATATATAGATGAACATTGTTTCCATTTTTCCGATGGATGGAATAATAAATTTTTATATAATACTTCAAAATTATTATTTTGATAATATATATATATATATATATTATTTTCAATAAATATATCCTTATTATCATCAATGTAAAAAATAAAACAAAAACCATATTACATCGCTTCAGGAGGTGGTAGATCACACATACAAACAAATGACATTATTATTTTTCATTGGATTAAAAGGTAAAAAGATAAATGAGATTTTATAATTATATAAGATAATTATTTAATAAATATCATAATAATACCTTAAACTCGTCATAATATTCATATGTGATTGGGGGTGATGGAAAATTAATTATGTTGATTCATAAGGCTGTAGTTCTCCATACGCACGATGTAATTTTTTTTTCATAGATGGGAGAGGAGATGGATAAAGGTATTGAAATTAAAATAACAACATGTTATTATATATAATTAATGCGTTATATTTTTATAAAATTGTTTAAAAATAAATTATGGTAAAATAATATGAAATAAAATGAAAATAAATGGTAACAACCATACCTCTACTTCAGAGAACCTCATTATTATTCTAACTAAAGCCTACCACGGATAGTTTCATGATTAAAAATAGATACACTGGAAAATGGTTATGACTTAAAGGAAGGTATTTGAAAATTATTGGCTGAAATTTTTTTCATTATGTGTGAAGTGTAGAGGAGATGCGATTTCATTTCACATTTGGGGAAGGGAACCTACATAGAAATTTCCTAAATAAATAAAAAATATTAATGTCAATACATATAAAAAATTCCTAAAAAGGTAAATATATTAAATTATTGACTTATATTTGTTCTTAATACGTCCATTCCAAATAATTCAGATATTTTTATTTGGAAAACACTTCCTTATCTATGGATTTAATCCCCTGTTAAACTCATTTTGACCTTAACAAAAATAATTATTGATTATTGATTTTACGATAAATTATGTACAAGAATTAATTTTATTTAACTATATAATATAAATTATTAGGATTATAAATATAAAAAATATTTTTGAAAATTAAATTCAAAGAAGTGGTAGAATTTAATTTTTAATAATACCCACTAACGTGATGAAAAAATAGTTTTCCCATGAAAGGTTTTCATAATTAAAAATAATTTTCATATCAAAATTGGACATGTAATATATTATAATGACATAAAAGGGGGTAATAATAATATAATTGAACTAAATTTACTTTTACAAATAAATTAAATCAAAATATATATTTTTAAAAGGATTTAATTGAAAAGTTTATTTTTAATAAAAATCATAATTTTTCAGAAGTCCCAATAAACATAAACATTTCATAAAACGATAAAAATTATTTGTACGTAAATTATTGAATTTTGATTTTAGAAAATGACGTTAAATTTTTTAATTAATTTAAATAATATTGAAAAAATTAATTTTAAAATTAATTTGTAAAATATGTTGAAACCGTTTTTTAGAAAAGATTCCATTTTTCGCATAATGATTGTTTTATTCTTACCGCTACCCTATGAAAATATTATGTGAAAAATCTAATTTAGTTTATATTAAATAATTATTTAAATGAAATAATTAACAAATAGTTACTTATTTTTTTATTGATATAAAAACACAATATTAATGTTAAATAATGTTTTAGGAAAACATTTTGTTTATTATATTGATTTTTATAGTTCATTTAAAATCAATTTTTAAATACTGAATATATTTATAAATGTATAACCCAGAAATATGTAATAATTTATTTCCTCTCATTCATACCCACCAATTTAATGACCAGGTTATAATTGTATAATATATTACAATTCATTAAAACTCAATTTTTTGGGTAAGAATTTTTATCCAGAAAATTAATTTTTTTTGTAGAAAATTTTAATTTCATAAAATAATAAGGTGTAACATTATACCCCCATTAAGATTAAATTCTCCATTTACATAATATTTCTTTGAAAAAAATGGAGGATACAATTTCCTCATCATATCCCCAAGTTCTTATATAGCATCATCAAATTAGTTGTTTCTCTATAAAATGTTGACTTTGTTAATGGTGTTGTTTCATAACAATTTCAATGTATGATCTAGAATTTCCACAGGTTGTTCCTCATAAGAGTTCACTAAAACCAGTGGTATTAACATATATTATAGTGGGAGAAATGGTTCAAGTATGTTCTTACTAATGACAGATACAAGGAACATATCTTGGACTTGAAAGAGATTTAGTGGAGTCCTAAATAGATAAGAAATTATCCCTACCCGATCAAGAAAATTGAATGGTGAAACATACATAGGGCTCAAATATAATTTATTTTTGAATATTATAACTATATTCCTTTGATAAATTCATTGAAAAATTCTCACCAATATCAAATTTATGATCACAATATTAATTATCAGTATAAATTTATTATCATCTTTAAGAAACCATGATATAATATTGAAAATATATGTATTTATTTACCATCATAATAGTTATATCAGGTCCTAATATATTTATTTATCTAAATATATCAATGAATTATCCACTTATCCACTTCTTCCCATTTAATTATTCATAAGGATCTATATATGTCCTCAATTAAATTCTATTGATGTAAGAAAAATTGGCAAGAGGATGGTGTTCACCCAAACCACCATTAAAATACATAAAACAATAGCATATCATTTAATTTAGGTTTTGGTTGATTATATTAATCAAATAATATATATTAGTATGATAACATGATATATAATTCTAATCTATATAATGATATTGGTAAGACAACACCAAAACATTCAGGTAAACCTCACATCCTGATCTGAGATAATATATTTTCACACTCTACACAAACATACCATTTCATTAATGTATATATTTGATATATGATCCAAATTTATACCTTATATGATATTTAATTAATTTTTCTGACATCATAAGTTGAATGGACACATCCCAAGTTACATTATAGAGTTTTTTCATTTTAAGATGCCCGATGACAAAATCCATGGTGATGTTTTCCCATTTTTATTATATTATGGGTAATGGTTTTAACATACACATAGAAATTTATCTCTCATCCTTAACATTTTTAAATAACAAGCACCAATATATATAATAAAAAATAATTCTCAACATGTTGTCCCCTTAGAAATTTCGTTATATATCTCTATCCATCGTCATACTTAAAAGATGTGAAGAAAATGAAAAAAACGAGCTTAATCCAAACAAACCTTCATTAAATATTGGTCAGATGAAACATATAAATATTCTCTAAACCATATAATTCAATCATAATAAATATTAATATGTAGAACATTTATCTCATTATTTTTTAGTTCTATATCTTCCTTTTATGCCTCTTTATTCTTCACTTAGATATGTGGATGAACACACATTTTGGTAGGATAATATTTATCCCATTTCTATTGTTATTTTTGAGATCCATCCTTTAAAAATCCAAAAATATGGATCTTATATGATCATCATCATGGATAAGATTTCATGAACCTTTCAACTTAATTCTTCAATCACCATATTCACATTCCTATAGTAGTAATGTATTCTAAAATTATAATCTTTAATAAACTCCAACTATCATATCTAGAGCATATTGAATTCATCTTTACAGATTAAAAACTCTTCTCATCTACAGTTCACTGTAATCAGAAGTTCTTTAATAGACCTTCATGATAGTTCGTTGAAATATCATTCACATTAATTTATCTAAAGAAACATGAATCCTTTAACAGTTAACATGGGATTTGATTATAGAGTCTTGAGAAATTCTATACAATGAAACCATAATTACCAAACAATCCATGAAAACATCAAATCATAGTCATTTTTGTTTTTCTAGGAAAACATTCAATAAAATATATCTTTAAAGGATCCTATGATATACCCTCTCAAAAATATTATATGAATTAATAATGAAACATTTTATAACCAAAATTCAAACTTATTAATCTTTTTGTACTACACTTCCTTCTTCATGGCATTTATTACTTCTCTCATGTGAATGTTATGATATTAATTTCTATTTGAATATATGAAAATTTCATATAAAAATACAACCACGAATTGATCAAGGTAATCTATAGATATTAAATTAATCAAATCCATTTAGATAACATGAGGAGTTAGTAAGATCATATAGAATCAGAATATATTAACATTGTTCATACATTGAATGTAATTATTTCTTCAATATATATACCCTCTTTACCATCAATTAAATTTATCCATAATGAAATTCAATATTAGAAAATTATTGAGAAACATATTGTTGATCAAAAAAGTTACGAATATGTGTTGGATGAAACTTTCTATTGAATGTGATATATTTAATATCTCAATAATAAATGCAAAGATTCATTTATTCATATTTATTTTAAACAAAATTATTAGTTTCAACTAAATGTGAAACAGTTGGAAAAATAAATTCCTTTTATGAATCTAAAAGTGTTTCTTGTTTTATTCCTCCAAAAAAATTGTTTCTATTCTGTAGAGAGTATTTAATATATATGTGGCATTGGGTGTAAGTTCTATTGAGAAATAATCTATTTGATTTGATAGAGGACTAGGTAACACTTATTAAAAGATATCAAAAAACTCATAAATTATATGATTATCTTTATAGTGGAGTTTCTCGCTAACCAACTGCTGTATATTTTGAATTAGAATAAAGAACCACACAATGGATGTGATTTTCATCATATTTTTATTTTTATAATCATTCTAATATAAAATAATTGGATGATTTTTAATTTCAAATATGAATTCCCTACATTAGTATTTGATGTGGTTTTTATGTTGAGATATCTAATAAAAACCTAATATGACAAAAAATTTAACCAGTTGGACAATAAAATTTTGTTAGGGAACCATACTAACAAAAACATAAATCAGAGACGAATCAAAAACCTGAGAAGTTATCATCACAGTAGTAATGGTTTTCACCTCTAATGTAAAATATAATTATTTTTTTCATTTTGATATACATATAAATATATTCATATATAAAATAGTGGATAACTCTATATTCAAATAAACATTATCAGTTCTACTGTGAATGGTAAGTGTAGATTTTACCACATAATTAATATACCCATCACTAGAAGTATTGATCGAATAATATTCCCCTTTGTCACATTGCTTAAATGGTTTTTATTTTTTATCATCATAATTAACCATTATATTTGAGCAAATTTTTTGAATAATTTCCATACACTTTTCCTTTAAAACTCTATTGTGTGAGAGGCTGATTTTGTAGATCATTCTATCTATTCAAATTATCATATATATTATTATAATTTCTTAATTATTCATCCTATTGATGACCTCCTATTACACACATAAAACATTTACTATTCTCCTTAAATAAATTTACTCCATGTTCCATTCCACACTTTGAACATGAAGGAAATCTCATATTCTTCTCTCCATAGTTTTTTTGTTTTTCAATTAAATTATTTCTTTTATTTATTTTCAAAACCATGTGACTAATGAGTAATTACAATATATATTTATACCTTGGTAGCACATAAATTTATTTATTAATCGTCATTGAAGTCCATTATAGATAAAAACCTTTGGTAACTTGGTTTGATGCCCTTGAAGAATTGATCTACCTTACGTTCTAGTTGGATGATTACACCAGATTGATACCTCACTCGAATCATAAATTTTTTTTTTCATATGTACCAATGGATACATAATCCTCCTGTTTTATCTCAAATAATTCCTTGAAATTATCATATGAATAATAGAGGGAAATTTATTACTTAAAAATAATATCATAATCTCAGCCCAATATATTGAGTCAATTTCATATAATTTCCTTCTATTTTTGATAAGAATCCACAATTGATCACCTTTAAATTCTAAATAATAGGCTACTAAAATGAATTTTTAATGATCTAAGCACTGGTAAATTTAAAACATAATTTCAATGGAATTGATACATTTATTTGTAACTAGTGGATAAAATAAATTACCAAAATATATTGAATATTTTTTTATGGAGGTCCAAACATAAATTTATCCCTACTTTTCTTGTTCCGAAGATTAACATGATTCATTTCTTGA
Organism: Viscum album; assembly: GCA_963277665.1. Classification (NCBI taxonomy): domain Eukaryota; kingdom Viridiplantae; phylum Streptophyta; class Magnoliopsida; order Santalales; family Viscaceae; genus Viscum; species Viscum album. Next base: position 1,948,105,748 of record OY728136.1, on the reverse strand, counting down.
GAAAGATTTCGTTATAAAAATAATTATCATTCTATATCCCAAAAAAATTTGTTTTATTAAGTTTAAATTCATTCCATTTTATATCATATTTATTATTTATGTGATTTCTCTAGGTTCTATATATTGATTAAAACTAAAAACATCTTGTGGGAAACTACAATTATAGTGGTAAACCACATAACCCTAAAAAACATTTATATAAGAGTTGAAAATCATGATCCCTTATTTTCAATCTATGATACCATAGGTTTAATCTGGGCCATTCATGGTCACAAACTATTCACCTACATATGGTGGTACATAAAGTGTTTTTTAATTTCATAAACATATCCCATTGGATTATGAAACCTGTTTTCATATGGATAATTATCATGTGATGGTGATGATCAAGTCCAGTATCAATGCATAATTTTTATTGTTATTACCACTAGGAAGAACTATTATTGAGAATTATTAATATGTATAATCCAAGCAGTGATATAAATTATTGGAAATCACTAAGTCTATCCTTCACTAAAATTATTGGATTCTTTTCCAAACATTGGATTTTTCCCAGGGTTCTCACTAAAGTTTTAACAGCTAATTTTATAAAGGTTTACTAATCATTTATGTGATTCCAAATATATTGAACAAAATTTTTTATACATAGATATTACACATCAATAGATGAATAATCAATTAATAACACAATGATATGAACTATAATATTATAGGAATATTATCTTGTGGAACTATTATACATTTAAAACTAGTTTTTAAGTGAAGTACATCATAAACTATTATGTTCTTCTAAACTAGTACCCTTCATTAATATTTCATAAATAAAAAATTATTTATATCTTTGGAAAATAAAATTTAAATAAGGGAGACGTCATTTTCCATGTAAGGGTAAAAAATGAAGATATAAACATTGCATGAATATAAGAGAATGAGATCCTTGGAATAATATTTTCAAACCACACCCTTTATATCATATATCATAACCTTATTACATTGAATTAATTTAGGAAATTCATAAGGCATGAATCAAAAAGAAAAAACATGGTCCATGAGACTAAAATATTTTCATAATACTATGTTTCTTGGTATACACATAAGTATATAAAATCATTTTCCATGTAGTCAAAACTGACATCCAAGGCTATCATTATTAATTTGGTACACTCTTGAATCCATTAAAGTAGGCATGGTTCACTCCAAAGATAGTCATAGTACTTACATTCTCTTACAGATCTGGGTTCACTCCCTATTATTGTCATATTGGTCACATGTTATATCAATCATTACACAATGAATTGGGGGACTTCATAGTTCTTGTACCACCCATCACCTAATGAATAACGTTTATATTTTCACCACATGATCTTAAATCCTTCTTCATATCATTCCTTAGAAAAATATAAGGGTTTAATAACCATTTCATCATAACATAACTCTAAAAAATTAATGGTTTTCATAAAAATATATTTATCGTAACCATAAACTATCCATATAAGGAATAATCATGGTATCATTAGATTATATCCTTAGTAGAGAACTCGTAAAATCTAGATTTTGGGACTAAAAAATTTTGATTGAATATAATCATAGAATTTTGTAAAGGAATCTTCAAATCATTTATTGGTGGAAACAGTGGTAAATTACATTCATACCTTACTTGTTATAATATATATTCCATTCACAATTTCGGTCAAAAAAATGAACCTCATTCAGAATATGAAATAAATATCTATTTTAAGAAATTTTTTAAAAATATTATACATGTGTAAAAATTAAATTAAATAAGAATTGGAGAATAGTGTTGGTTAGAGTGAGTATCACAAGAGGGGGAGGGGGTAAATTGAGTATATAATAAATTTTCTATTCAAAATGGAATAATTTTAAATACACCAATTAATTTAAAAGGAATATGTTAATCAATATAGTTTTTTATTATAAGTTCTAATATTCAAATATGTATCGTAAATATTGATTAGTTTTTGGGTAATTAATATTCAATATTTCTTTTTTCCTTAGAAATAAATTTACTAAATTAACGATTTATATAACCACTATTTACGATTAACTATAAAATTATAAGTTTTTGTTTTCTTAAAAAAAATCAGTTTTAAAATTGTAAAGACAGTGAAAAATACATATATTAAATTTTAATAAAGGAGGTTCATTATCAAGTTGAGACATTTTCCTCTTTACTTTTTTATCACCCACGAACTGTAATTTTATATAAAATAAACATAATGACCAACAACCTATATTGGGTAATACAATAGTTTACAAATTGTCCATGTTACAAACATCCTATTTCACTGTTATTAATTGGAGTGAAAAAAATAGGTCACACATGGACCTCAACCATATTAATACATGGGAGTAAACATGTAAGAAGAGTTATAGGAATATATCGAGTATCATGGAGTTTATCACATGAGATAGTGTTCTTTTGATAAAACAGTGTAGCTCATACATTTCACAAAATTTATGATTAAGAAATAGGATTGATAAATCTAAAAGTGCATGGATAGAAATGATTAGTCTATCACCATGTAGACTCTTTGAAATTATTTATATATGCATTTTGAATCCAGTTCACCAAAAATATTCAGAATAACAGATGATTTTATAATCCAATATTCATGGATGGATGAATGTAGTAGATATGTTTTAGATTAATGGATTCCTCATTCAAGTGATTTTAGGATGTAATATTTCAATTATTCAACACAATGAGTTTTTTTAAGAGTGAGATCTTCACTATCTATCAGTGTTCTCTACATTTACATACTAAATGATTCACTCTAGTTCCATTCTTAATAGCACCACCAAGAAGATTATCCACCTGCAATCAGATATCCTCGATCATCATAGAGCACATATTAAATATTTTTCCATGTGCCATGTCAATCATTTAAGATGTAATAATTATAATTTGAATCATAATTAATATCAATAATATAGTTATTATAAAATATTTAATTGAAAATTTTATGTTTAGAAATAGTTGTGGTGATTCTATAAATGATGAATCAATATTGGCAGTGTATCAGTATATCGTATTGTCTCATTATAGTGGTGTCTCAAGCTGATAGTGTCTCGTCATTGTGCTATGAAACTGAATTTATCTTATATTTAGTGACATAAACACTTCTCTAGTGGTGTCTCATCTGATTGTAGGTTATTCTGGTGATGCCTCACTCATTTCCAAATTTATTTCCATGAAGCATGACTTCCTAACTATGATATATCTTGAAAATGTCATGTTCATAGTGATATTTTCATACAGATGGAGAGTCATGGGAAATTTTGACTCATATTCAACATTTTTAGCCTTAGTGGTGGGTTATCTTAGCAGTTATTTGGTACTGATGGTGACTAATTCTCAAGTGTGTAATGTACTCAGTCAATTTCATCACCAGTCTCAAATTATAAAATAATTACATGAAATTTATTAATATTAGTAGAATCATGATTTTGTGATTATTAAAATAAATAGGACAATAATATCCCATTTTTTATTATCTGAATCCATGTCATAAATGGTATCCAGTATATAACACAAGATATCAAAGGTAGTTTTAAAATTTAAATTGGGACTTATCATTCAAAATATGTGCAGATGGTCGGAAATATAGATAAGGGGAAAAATAAAGGTAATTATTATGTATCAATATTGAAAATATGTTAACAAATGGTACCAAAAGTAACATAGAAACGTTACTATAAATATATTAAATGATATAGGCTTCTTGCCCTTTTCTGGATTATCAAAATGGTATAAGAGATGTAGAAGTAAAACAAGAAATTAAGAAGGAATAAAAATGAATTGAAGAATAATATCTAGAAAAATTATTTAGAGATGTATTTATAAAAAAATTATTACAACAATAATGCCTCAACAAAACTAAATGTTTTCTCCAATATGATTCTCATGGTTTGGCAGAAGGGTATATTTTTTCCATTATCATTTGATCTCTCTTGATCAGATGCACCTGGATTTGAAGGTTCTGTAGGAAATGTATATGGAAAACTTTTGGGTAGTCTAATTATGGCACAAGGAGGATGATCGTAACAAAAAATAACAGGTCATAGCATCCATATATCATATGAAGGAGGATCACAAAGTGGTTGAAACTGTGTATGAAAAGTTTTATAAGGATCCCTAGCCACTACTAGTCATATGTATAGCTATGGATTAATAGGAATGTCTTCTTGATGAAAAACTATATTTCTATGCACATGATGAAATGGATTGATCAAATTGATTAATTCCATAATGATCTCACATCCAATTTCTATTTCACTAAATTAGTCTCATTTTTTGTCCATAAAATGAATGAGAACATGGGTAATTTCCTTCAACTAGAGAACTTACTCCTTGAAGGCCTGAGTAACCAGTGGAATTCTAAAATTTTCTTCTAATAACATGAAATTACAATTAATTTCAAACTTGGTATAAATAACAGTGAGATAATATAGTACGAAGTATGTTATTGTCTCTCTAGTATGTTTTATATGATGAACATTTGAGGAAATTAACATAAGAACATGGTCACTGCTATATCTTATGCTACTCAAGGATTCATAGGGATGATCCGGTAGAATACTTGAATAACTATTTTAAGTGGTTCTTAATTCTTCTCTTACATCGAAATAGATAAACTCAACATCAAGAACTATTCGAGGAGGAGAACTAGAGATAGAAGTCCTTGAGGTATGATTTTCTACTCTTCCAAGAATATCATCTATACTAGCTACAAATTAATATTTAATTCCTTCATGAAAATATTTCAGGTATTCCAACTCAACACATATTCTCTTATTTTCAATTTCAGCCTCTTGTATTTGATGCATCATCTTTGGTTGAATGTGTTAAATCACCAATTCAATGAGATATATTTCATAATTTTCCTTAATCGTGGTAATGAGTGGAGCTTTATTATTCAAATACTTTTTAAAATCAGAATATAAAATTTTATCAAAATCATCTATTTCTCCCATCGTGACTACATAAATTGGCACAGTAGGAGGAGTAGGACCAAAAGATTTAGGTTCTGGAGGTCTCACAGAGGATACATTTTCTAATATAACTCTCACGTATAATTTATCAATTATAGATCCCTTGGTATCTCGTTTAATATGAACCTCAATTCCACTATCCTTTGGTATACTGTTACTAAATTTGTCTTATTCTTCTGTCATGGGATCAACCCATCCATATGATGGTGTAGCAAACAAAACATAAATATAAGACTATACAACAATGGTAAATACAGTTGTTGGGTTACCATAATTGGTGTAGGTACAACGGTAGCATGGGTATCTGTAGCTGTTTCTGTACACTAGTTAGCAAAATGTATTTCACTAACTCGATCTTCATCAATACAGACATCATATTTATGCATACATGAGCATTGTACATTAATTTTATGGCCAAAATTATATTCAGATAATATTTAGATGTTAGATATATACTCATCAGTTTACAAAACCATAGATGGTAGGCAAGCCTATTATAGAGACACACCATCATTATAGGGGAGATTAATACTTGGAGGAGATGGTGATCCAAATTTGGAGCTTCACCACTATGTGATTGATCACATTGAGTGAGCCTATATATATAATTTATTAAACCCAATTATCTAGGGGAATGCCTAGAGGTTAGTCATTGTTATAGATGGGATGAGTATGTCAGATTAGGTATCTCTTTGTATCCCATTAAACATAGAATCCATCTATATGTAGTTACAAAAATCTATGCAATAGATTGCAATAATTAGAAAAGAATTTCTTATCAGGGAAATGATAGAATATCCAGATCATTACATACTGGTCCAAGATGGTCAATGTTATGCTATGTAGTTTAATGTCTTATATAATAAGTGTTTGTGATATGTAGTTTGAATGCATAAATCTCAGATGTTGGTTGTATATAGTTTAAAGGCTTAGATTTAGATCTATGAAAAATATTTAACATTTAGAAAATAATCATAAATATTATAGGGAAACAGCTGTAGATTCACCTCTTTTCATGGGGTACAGATTTTGGATGCATGATTTTCAAAAACATGCAAAAACTATTCTTCTCACACTAATTAAGATCCACATGCCACATATTATGACAATACTATTAGGTAAGATGTGTACTAAGTATGAATTTGGAACTATTTCATCCACAAACCCTTCATGTTTTGGGCACCCAATTTGATAAAAACGTACAGAGCTGATGCACAACCCAGTGCAATAAACTGTAATATTCACGCATGGTTTTGAGACCACGGGGTCATGGTTTGACAAATCATGTGAAAACCCCTTAAGTTATATATGATTTTAATGGACAGTTTTCTTATTATTTACAAACCTATTTATTCCTCAAAATTGGTTTCATGGTTTTATGAAATTTATTGTTTATCAGTGCTCCAATAGTCCTCCTATGGTTATGTCACCCAAAAACAAGATTTCAAAATATGATGCTCTCAAAACTCATTCTGAATTCCATGATATCTCTCAATCCTTAAAAATATATAAAAATAAAAATTTTATGTTTTCCAACATTCGTACATTCATTTTGAAGATCAATATTATATTTTTCCCATACACTAAACAAATAACATAAGTTAATTTGAAAATCTCCACCCTCAAAAAACATGTGATCTTACAACCTTACCCCCATAGAAATTATCAACACCAAGAATCCCTAGAGGAAATTATAAATAAGAACCAAACTACATGGGTTTGTTATTCCAACTAAAATTTTTCTATTTCATTTCTCCCTCCCAATGTTCTTTTTAATAAAACATTGATTATATGTCCCATGAATAGATAAAACATGGGAAATTTGATTTACCATACAACAAAATCACTAAGATAGTTCTTACACAGTCCTATATATACTGAGAAAGGATCACGTAATCAACTTATTATCATCTTTTATAAGGATATATCAACAATAAAATTTAATTTTTAATCGTCAATTCATAATTTCGGTACTCCCACCATTACAATTTATTATTTGTGAAAGACCACATTGTCCAAACGGTGCTATGAATACATTTAATGTGTTACATAAAAGGATAATACCCATGACACTCAATTTGATTGAAATGGTTGAAATCAAATTGACCAATCTCATACTGTTCACACTATATTTTCTTCAAAGTATCTCAGAACCCATTAAAATTCATTTTTCATTACCCACAATGTGACTCAAGTAGTAAATCACTGAACACATACTACATTTAGAAATAAATCATATTGAACTACTATTGGTTGAGTATTTTTTGAGAAAACTCAACATCAATAGTTGACACCTCTAATTACATATTCTAACACCTTTTATCCAGGGTGCCCCAATATCACATTGATAATGCTCAATACATCATGTAATCATCTTCTGGTGATGTCTCTTGATCTTATCATATCGTAATCGTTTATGTCACCATTTAAAAAAATCTATTGCATTCCCGATCCAACATACCAAGATAATCAAAAGGAAACACAAGCCAAATTACTATAATAGAGCTTCTCTCGGGTATGAATTTTAACCAATACCCTCACCATGGAATTCGATAATACTAAGTTCTAGTTATAATGAATCTCAAAAACTAAAACAACCATCCATTGACTGGTCCAACACTCACATGAGTTTACACTCCAATATTTGATATTTGAAATCCATATCATAAGGATTTCTATAAATCAATCATTCTAAAAACCTCATATGGATTTATTCCATCCAATAATAAAGGAATTGGATTTATTTATTTATTTTAGTATATATATGCTCTCCCAATAGACATAGGATGATATTAATATATTGGGAATTACTGAATCTAGAATAAGAGTATACCATGATGCTTAACATTACCGATTCATAGTCCACAAATAAAAACATCCGGGTATTTTTTTAAAAATATATTGATAGGCCTGTTTTGATATCCTGATACACAATCCATCAAATCCTGTTATACATTCCAAGAACCAACCCGTGATGCCACATCTCTCAACGGTTAGATATTATGTCCAATAACGGTTCGACCACCTCAGCACACCTTAAAACCATCATTTTACTACTATGTTTTATCATGAAATGGTTACACACTAAAAATTTCACATCATATATAACATGATGCATAGATGGAAGGCTTTTCTCCCCATTTAAATTTGATCCCTGAAGGGTAAATCAATCCACTCTGGACATAATTATTTAATATATTTCCCTATTATTTGTAATTGATGTAATTTTTTATTGATCACACAACCTTATAACCCAATGATACTATGTTATTTCATGCATAATGATAAAATTATATCAATTAACCTCATCATTAATCAATAGTTGGGTAATCAATTGACCACATTTCCATCGTGTTTCTATAAATTTATAGACACACTACTGATAGGTAAAACTCATTGATATATTATTTATCTCAATAATGAATCTATAATAAAAAAATAATTTAATATAAACTGAATTTTTAAAAGTCATCAACATGTTTGAGATATAAATTATTGATTATTCCAACTAATTATCTTCAAGAATTCATTATGAAAATTTCGAATTGGTCCATTATAGTTAAGTCCCTATATATAGAAGGAAACAGTCTTGATAATAATCATCATTCTCCTAACTGTAAGAATTTCATGGGAACCATTTTATTGAAATAAAAACCATTCCATGGAACATCCATTATCCACAACAAAATGTGGTTCCAAAACATGTATAACAGGGTTATATTAATCATCATATTGAATTGAAAAAAAACCATCCTTTTACTATATATATTTTCCTGTAGATTCAAGTTTGAAACTATTACCTAGTCTTGTATAAGGACATAATTTGTATCCAATATGAATTCAAATTGAAAACTAATTAGTAGTGTTGTTAGTCCCAATTACTTTTACAATTTTGTCCTTAGAACTTGTATAAATCATCCTTATTATGATAGATTATGGATAATTATTATATGTTTGTGATATGTAGTTTGAATTATTATATCTTAGATGTTGGTTATATATATTTAAAAGTCTTAGATATAGATTTATAAATATTTATTAATAAATTGAGATGCTATGGATTTGATTATTCTTTTATATGATCTATGTACATGGTTTTTTAATAAAACATTTTTTGATTGTTTAATATTGAAAATTTTTAGATGGCATTAATTATTCTGTTATTATTTCTCTGCACATAGATTATTTTTTCAGTATACTAATAATGGGGCTACCGAATATGATACATCTTTTACTTGTATGTGTATATTTAGTGGTGTTTTATACCAACACTGACGAAATGGGCCATATTTAGAAATAGTTTACACTACTCCTATTGTTTGATATTTACTTATCCGAGGTCATTAAAACCACCCTTATATAAATGAACAGTAGTTTTTAGTGGTGGTTATGATGGTTTTAGTAGAATTTTTTATGATAAAAATTTAAAAAAATATTCTCAGTTCAAACTACGACTTAATACACCAATGTTTCACATGAAGCCGCCACAAAACCCGCCAAAACCACCACTAAATATGTTTACTATGAAAAATCCAATAATCCCTCGATAAATTGATTAACCCATCACATGTTGGATTCCAACAAACTATTTAGTAGTGGTTTTATGACACCTTCGCAGAGGCATATGGCGGTGGTTTAATAATCCACCATATTAAAAAACTAAATGTTACGAGGTTCATTTATTTTAGTGATATCATCATCAATTCTATTAACAATTTCTTTGCATCCTCTTATTACTCATCATAATTATCATATTTTTAAAAAAATTAAAATTGATCCTCAAAAAAAAAATATATTTTTTCTTCATATATAACAAATATTTCTCTTCCTGGTAGTATCAAATGTGGACTATGAGATCCAAATATAATCGGTGGTGAGATTTGTGAATGTCTGGGTCACTTCCTTCATCAACAGATGGTTATTTCATTACTTTTCATTTTAAAACACACTCGTCTTGCTCATTATAATATTCTATAACATAATAATCCTCTAGACCGAGATTAACAACATCCCATGTTTTTTTAGGATGATCCCTTATGTTAAACTCAACAAAATAATTATCACTATCTCTAACCCATCATCTTTTCTAGGGATTATATCAAATCTTCATTCTTGAAATAAAAGATTTTAAATGAAAAAAACAACAACATCATATAATATAATCTTCAATCTTAGATACAATATGTATTGTATTTATTATGGAAGAAAAAAAATTCAGGTAGATCAAGGAATTAAATCTTGAGGTGGGATTTATCATCTCAAACATATGAAAAATTAAATATCTACTCAAATTTATTATATTACCTTTTTTCTGATACATAATATACACATTTAGATAACATAAGGTGGAAAATTTACCTTTCCATGGACATAAAAAGTGCTCTATGAACATAAAAAACAATCTACATTATCCATATATCACATAAGAAATGGATATTCTGGTTATCCCATCGGCATTTTGTTCATCTAAAGAATCCTCCAAAAAAATCAAGACATTTAGTTATAGTTCATTGGTGATCATCATAAACTCCTCCATGAGGCTCATTAGGGCGCTCAACTGACTACATAAAAGAAAATACAACTTTTCTAACATTTATCCTTGATCTCATCAAGTTCTCAACTTTTTCATCAAAAAAACTCTACATTCAGAAAAATTAGATGTACTAGCCTAGGATATAATGGTCTATCATTTTAATGGAACCATTATAACCATCCTTGGATCTATATAACCATTATCACTAAAGGCTCAGCTGACAATAACCCTTTTTTCTTCTTCATTTTTTACTACTAAAACCATGTTTTAAATCATAGGATTAAGAGATGGAACTTGAGTTTGAACACTCGGTTAACTTTTAGTCTTAGTAGATGATTGTGACTTTCCTATAGAATACATAGAAGGTAGATTCATTCTTGTCATGTAGATTGGTTCATCATTCTTCATTGATGAATAAGGGATAATTTATATGTTTGAATTTTGTGAGAAGAGTTGTCTATCAGGGTTCAAGATTATCGTGCTGGACTCGAGGTGAGTTGGAAATTGGAAAAGTTTTGTTTTCGTCATATGGGTTTTTAGGTGTTATAAAATTTAAATCAAATTATTAATTGAAATAAAAATTGTGATCCAAAAAATAAACATCTCTATTTCTTGGAAAAATACGTAAAAATATTAAACAAGTGGTTCCAAAAAAATTAGAAAAAAAAATTCACAAATCCTGAAACCAATGGTGTGAAAATCCAATGGTTTGTTGACCAAAATGATGAGAGAATCGTATGGTGTGTTTACCAAAATGATGAGACAATATAATGGTGATACAAAAACAATGAGAATTCAATGACAATGGTGAGACAACATCAAGGGTGAGACAACCAAAGGGTGTGTTATAACCCACGGTGTGGCACCCAAAGGTGTATCACCCGATAGTGTGTCCCCCATTAAATAAAACATAATAAAAATTGATCAATCCTATTTCATGTATGATATAGATAATTCAGTCAGAAATTAGTGGTTTAGTGAAAATACCAGCTAAATGATTTTTTTACCAACAAGATCAAGATTGATATCACCATTATTTAAAATGGTCTCTCAAAATGTTATGTCTTCTCTGAATGTGCTTTTTCCTATAATTATACACTGGATTCCTATAAATATTTATTACACTTGTGTTTTCATAGTTTAAGGGAACATATATAAATTAGTTTCTATTGTATCATAAAGTGTGATTCATCCACAATATTTTTTTATGGAAACTGCCAATAGGTATGTATTCAGCTTGAGCAGAAGACTATGCATCATTTTTGTTTTCATACTACACCATGAAATATCCTAAAAATTGACATGTTCTAGTGGTGTTTTTTTATCTAACATACAATAAAAAAAATCAGTAACATAATAAATCACTAGATATCATGCATTTCTTCTAGCATGAATCAATCCAAATTTGGTTGAATACTTGATGTATTTGAAAATTATTTTAACAGAAACTATTTTTAGTTCTTTAAGATTTTCATGAAATAGAGAACACACACACAAACAAAATATTAGCTAAATTTGGCTAGTAGTAACTTATTTATAAATTCCAATCAAACATTTGTAACTAGTTTGATCAGCTGTTTTCTCAGCATTTTCATGGTCCAATTTACCGGTGGTACTCATTGGAGTATCACTAATCTTAGTGCGATACAAGTAAATATCATCTAAAAGGTATTTTTTATGTTTAATTTAATTTAATATAAATATAAATTAATTTTGAAAAATATAAAATCCAGGAAATAATTTCATTTCACTCAATAAAATCATTTCTAATTCATTTTTCATCATTTTAGAATAATTAGTTGAAAGGTAATTTCATAAAGATCCAAAAATAATATCATCAACATATATTTATAGTACTAAAAAATATATTGAATTTTTTTATGAAATGTGTAGGGTGGACTATACCTTTTGTAAATATTTTTGAAATAATAAAATTGTAGATCCTATCATGGAAAGACCTAAGAGCCGATTTTAAACCATATAAATCTGTTGTTAATTTGTAAACATTATTCGGAAAATGGGGATTTGGAAAACAATTGGGTATTTCAAAAAATAGAACCTCAATTATAAAACCATTCAAGAATATAATCTGGAAAACAATTTAATAAAGCATGAAATCTAAATGTTCTTCAAAATATAAATAATTGTAATGGATTTATGTCTGGTAATGGGTGTTATGTTTTCCTCATAGTTTATCTCTTCTTCTTAACACTAACCTTGTTAAAAAATTATATACTTATTCCCAAATATATTACCAAACTCGTAGACCTTTTTACTAAAAATCAATATACTACCAATAGTCATGGTTTACATGGGTAGATCTACAAGTTCCCAAAACGTGTTTCTTTCAATTTGATTTAGTTATTATTTCATGAATATTACCCAAAATTTATCATTAACTACTTCATTAATGTTCTTAGGATCTGTAATAGACAATAATTCATAAGGATTAACATGATTTCTAAGATAATGTCTTGTTTGTGTTCCTCTGTTTAGGTCTCCTACAATATCTTATAAATGATGGTACTCAATGGTTCTAAAAATCATGAAAAGGATGGAATAATCAATTTAAGGACTATATTTTCAGGTTTAGGGTGTTCTATAAATTCATTAACTAGATGATATTTCTACCTATTTGATAGAAGAATATAATGTTTATTAACTTATCGATTGTGAAGAAAAATAATTCTAAAGGTCTTATAGAGAGGTATTAAACTCTTGTGGATCCGTCTCAATGAATTTTACATCAACTAATTCTTCCATGGTTTTGTTTCCCAAATTAAAATCTCTATAGTATTTTTCATAGATTGGATAACCAAGTAAAATTACATCATAAATTTTGGGGAAAAAGTTTCACCAATTATCATTAGGGTTAAGAATAAAAAAAATTCAACTAAAAACTATTAAGTATTTAAACATATTTTTTCTATTGTTTCATAGTTCATAGATATTGTTATTAAGGATAGGTCGGAGAAATACTCTATTTATGATGTAGTAATCCGTATTGATAACTTCTACCAAAAAATTAATATGTATTTCAAAATCAATAAACATGGTCCAAACTATTTCTTGTAATTTTATATTTCTTCTTTCAGATAATCCATTCTACTGTGATATCTACATAGCATAGATGTTTAGAGTTTAACCATTATGTGAGAAAAATGTTTCGAAATCTTGATTTTCAAACATACAAACATGGTCACTTCATAAGGTCCAAATCATAATATGACTATTATATTATAAATAAATATAATACTTTGTAATTTAAGATAATGATTCACTTTTGTGTCTTATAATGTATATGTAATGACCTGAAAATTCTCATTGTATTGGGAGTACAAAAAGTCCTTACATGGACCAAAGAGACATCCCCATAATGCCAAAGTCTTGAAATAAATGCTAAATGGTTTAAAATAAAAGATGGGAACAATTTTACATTTAATAAGTAAACCAATATACCAAAAAACAAGTCACAAAATAATGTATGAAAAAAAGAAATACAACTCATCAACTTCATGGATATCAAACCAACATCACAGTGTAAAACTATAGAAGACAGAAAATGTATCAATGTACAATGTAGATAAACCACTCAAGACTATCAAAATACCACAAGTCTTTATTCGCCTCATGCTACAAGCTCCACAATCTATGAAAACCCCAAAAATAACATGGTATTGTTAAGAACACGGGAAAATTACTTTTTAACTGGTTCCTCAAGATATCAACTACAAAACCACAAATATGACAATGAAGGGGTTATTATAATACATAGTAAGTTTTCTCAAATGAAATCACTACTCGTTCCACTATGTTAGAATAGTTTTCTATAATTATATAAAACAGTTTATATAAAGCAATGTACCAAAATTGTTTATTGCCAAATATAAACATGTTTCAAAAACCATTTACATCAATATGAAAAAAATGAATGAAAAAAATTTCTAAGAAGTTATTTTTTTAGAAAAAATATCTTATCAAAGAATAAAACCCAATTCTTAATATCATTTGGCATTCCCATTCCATAGTTCTCAAAAAACCCACACATTCATGCTTCATTTTACAATTCCATACTCATGAGTGGTCTCTCATCCAATTACCTTTTTTACAAATGACACATGTCCCCGATCTGGGGTAAGGTCCCTTGTACCCCAATGGTACATGTACCTAACTATGGTCCCATTAAGCATTAACTCACACCAACACCATTTATTCCAAATCCATCCATTTCCACAAAAAACCATTTAACTAAAAAATAGACTTTATTGAAAACCAAAGCACAACCAATTTCAAAGAAATATTTTATTAAAAAAAACATTCCCTTTTATTGAATAAATATAATAAAAATCTTAATACAACAATATATGAAAATCCCCCATTTAAAATCCACATTTTAAAACCATGAACCAATTCACTCTTTCAAAATCCTCAAATTTCCTGATTTTACAACCATCGCTCAAGAAGCCTTCCAACAAGTTTTTCATTAACAAAATGACAATCAATTAAACACCACACATAAAATTTGAAATCAGTAAAATAAGTTCTACAAAGTGGAGTCTAGAAAGAAGCCTAATACCATGAAGGTTTTTACATAAACTCCAATGAACGAAGTACCCATATTAATACCGGGTTGATTCTACTTGAACCCTCCTTAGATCTCTTCTCCTAAAAATATCAAGAAAAAATATCATCATATATGGCATCCACACACGTATATATATTGATAATGGTTTTATATCTAAGAAACCAAGTTGTGAGGATAATTAAATATATATAGTTCTATAAAAATGATCAAGAACGAAGAAGAACTATCACATGCCTAAAAAATCTGGCATCAATTCACCAAGGAATGCCTTCAGATTGAATAAAATATTCTTGGGAGAGGTTATTTTACCTTAAAATAATAGAAATAAATATTCATGGTAGTTTAAAATAATAAACAAGCCACATAGAGGAACAAACTTGTGAGATCCACTTTTTTAGGATCTCACTTAAACCATCTGCATGGTTAGTTCACATAGTTAGACAAATCGTGCAGTAACAGTGTGCTAAGTACTGCCTTGGATGACCCTCTCCCAAACCCTTGAATGGTATCCCAAACTGTGTGCACACCATGTCGTAGGTCTTGGCCTTAAAAAGGACTACAGTTCATGGATTGGGTGCGTGGTTAGGCAAACTGTGCGCCTCTCATACGCCATACCTTTTTCCGCCAAAACACATTCAAGGATTTCCCAACTCTCCCATTCATCACCCTTACACTTTAATAACATAAAAATATTAATGTAAGTGATACATAATAGAAATTAGGGTTATTAATTTATCCCCACCATTGGACTTTTCCTCATTAGAAGTTAGAAATCATTTGTTACTCTGAAAGAGTTATGACCACTACTCTTCCATGTCCTTGTAATGTTGTCAAGTCTCTTTTAAAATATTTCCAAGCTTCCATAATATCCACACCAATCTAATTATTTCTTTCATCCATTACATTCTCTTTCCTAACAAAAAACATCACTAGGGTATGTACCAACAAAGAATGAGGATATAGATCAATTTGATCCCATCTGAGAACTTGTTCACGATCAGGATATTACATTTCAACTGAGATACATGAAACACATTTTGAACTAAATTGAAAAATGGGGGTAATTTCATCCAATATACCACCTCTCCCACCCATTACAATATCCCAAAAGGGCCAATGTATATATAATCACAATTGACCTTCTTCCCGAAATGATGACATACAGGTCTTCGATATATCATCAACAAGAAATAATCATCCACTACAAACGATAATGTTCTTCTATGATGATTTTCATATGATTTATGATGAAATTGAGTTGTATTCACACTATTTCTAATCAAATGGATCTTCCTCATTGTGTCTTGGAAAAGTCTCATCCCAATTAGTGATGTTCACCTATTTCAACCCAGCATCATGGATAACAATAAGGATGCCCATACAATGCTTCAAAGAGATCCATATGTATAATGTTTTGATAGATGTAATTATACAAGAACCCCAATAAGGGTATACAATCCTCCCATATGCCTCCAATATATATTACACAATCCCACAACTTATCTTTCAATGTTTGTTTCACTCACTCGGATTTCTTATCTGTGTAAGGATGATACGTCGTGCTCATTGTAAATTGAGTTACATGGGATTTCAGTTAGGATTTCAATAAATGAGATGTGATTCTCAGTCCTCTTTATGAGAATATTGAAATTGGTACTCCATGCCTTTTTACCACTTCTCATATATATATTTTTGACAGATCCTCTACTATATGAGTTTCATAAATACAAAAAAAATGCGCCGACTTGGAATGCTGATCCACTATCACCCAAATGACATCAAGTTTCTAGATTATTCTTGGAATACCTATAATAAAATTAATCTCAATATGATCCCATTTTCACACTGGGAATAGAAAAGACTACAAAAAAACTACAAGTCTCTGATTCCCTACTTTCACATTCTAAAAAGTTATGCACTTCAAGACAAACTCAACAACCCTCTTTATTAGGCTCCTCCACCATAACTAAACCTTTAATAGCATATACATCTTTTGGGGACCTATATTTTAATCCCATATCAAATTTTTGTAATCATGATGGAGTTTTTTTTCAATCCATTATCACAACTATCTGATCTTTAATTCACAAAACTAAACACCCATCATGTTTCCCATCTTGAATGGTTTCCCCACCATTTAGTTTTGAACTCAAAACCAGACATTCTGACTCTTTGAACATATTGACGTAATTAGGGACATGAATATCTAAAGTGAAAACCACAACATCACCTCCTTCATTAAAATCCACACACATATCGGCTAGGAGAAACAACAATATTCATTCATCTAAAGCTTCATTCGCCAACTGAGCTTATAAATTTCTACTCAATTCATCTGCCATTGAAATCCCTTTTTCAATGTGTATACATCAACTAAAATTCAAAAATTTGGAGATATTGCATACATCTCATTTAACTTAGATTCAAATCTTACTATGTGAAAATGTGTTTTACGCTTTTATGATCTGTGAACACATTGAATTTCTCACCAGGGAGATAGTGTCTCTCTGATTTTAAAGCATGGATGACTACAACTACTTCAAAATCTTGTATTATAAAATTCATCTCATGATCCATCTACTGCCTTGAACCATAGAAAACCACATGGTCTCCTTGAATGAGAACACATCCCAACCATAATCTTGAAGCCTCATAGTACACCAAATAACACTATCCGAATTCTAGAAAAACCAAGATATGTGTTGATCTAATAAAAAATTTTAGCTATAGGAATGACATAGAGAATAAATGTGTCCATTGTAATAGAGCATTCTTCTTTGTCAAATCTATCATTGATGAATATAGTCTGGAGAAATCATTCTCAAGTCATTGTTAGTAACCACATAGACCATTAAAGAATTGTATCTCGAAGACATTCTTCAGTGGTTTCATTGACATAACGATATCAATCTTTTTAGGATCCACTGAATCACCTTTCATGGAAATCAAATTTCCAACAAAACAAACTTCCACTATCAAAAAATCACATTTTGATAATTTGGCATAAAAATGACGATCTCTCAAGATTCCCAACACTATTGACATGTGTTGATCATTATCAACCATTTTCTTTCTATCGAATAAGATTCCATCCACAAACGCCACAACAAAATAATCATGATGCTGCTGAAATTTCTGATTCGTCAAAGCCATGAAGACCATTTGTTCATTCATTTGACTGAATGGCCTGACTACATATTCATAGTGGCCATATCTAATTCTCAAAGATGTCTTTGGAATATCTTAATTCTGAACTCACAATTGGTGATATCATGATCAAAACTCAATCTTAAATAACCATTGAGCACCACATAATTGATCGAGTATATCATCAACGTGTGGAAGTGTATATCTTTTCTTTATCATTACTTGTTTACGCTTACAATAATGAATGTATAATTGAAGTGTTCTATATTCCTTTTTCATGAAAAAAACATGTTCTTTCCATGCAGACATACTTTGTTGAATAAAACCCTTGATTTCTAGCTCCTCCAACTTCATATTCAATTTCCTTAACTTTGTTGGTGTCATCCTATAATATCAAGGGGAAACAAGACTGGTACCCAGAAGGATATTAATCGTAAACTCCACATATATTATAGTTGGTAACCCCGAGAAGTTCTTAATAAATACATCTAGAAATTGATCCACAATTTCTAGAAAACTAATTATATCGATCTATTCTATTGATGCCAAATTCAATTCTGCCAACTGATAAAAGATTATTCCCACCATTGGTGCCACCAAACTCTTTTCACCTTTCTTAAAAATCCATTATCCAATGAATAGATATTAGATGTTTTCCTCATTCATGAAACTCACTTTTCACTTATAACAGTTCATTTGAATGGTAAACGTTTTCATCCAATCCATACCAAAGATTACATCATAAAAATCCATGAACAACATCGATAATTGCCATTTCAACTCTCTTCCATCAATAAAAATATCACATGCTCGATACACAATAGATTGACATTTTCTTTCACTAGGAGGAGTTTATAGTTTTAAAATAGAAGGAAACATTTCCAACAGTTAACATATCAAATCCATTGCATGGGAAGAAATGAAAGATTGTGATGCACTTGTATCAAAGGGAACTTTCAAAATGGTGGAATTCAATATTATTTTCCCTTTAACAATAGATGGTCTAGCCTGATCATCAACCATCATCATGCTCAGCTCCATAAAATTGTAACTTCGGTGCCCAATTCTCATTGTATTCTTAATTTTTAATTCCCTAGTTGAGATGTATGGCTATTTATAGAATCACCATGGGTAGCTCTATTCTTTGTATGATACTATGTAAGAACCCAAACCATTTTTAAGGTATGTTTTTATTTTTCCTGGAGTTTTTGAAAAAGAGGAGTTTTTGTAAATTTTGGATGTACACACCATGTACATTATGAGTACAAGTCTTGTACTTGGTTACCATGGGTAGCCATGTGTTGGACATGTAGAGGCCTTGTAGATGGACGAGTTTAATAAGCTGGAGGTTCCCTAATGCGGAGTATGTAAACAGCAAGTACACACTGTGTATTTTTTTATTAAACATAACTGGGTCACGTCTAATGGACATGGGAGTCTTCTACATTGTCTGAAAAGTCCCTGAGCACCCATATGGAACTGAGATATATTTGAGCCCCTGATCGCGCATCCTTTCTTCGAATTTACCGTCATAGATTGCGTTGGAATCGTAGCGGTAAGCTCTTCCTTCTTGAAGAACATCATTTTCCAATTACTCCTCTTTACCAAGTTATCGTGGGTTGAAATTTTTATGTGATTTCATTTATATTCGGCATTCTCTAGAGATTCAATCTTTGAGGTTCAAGTATATTTATGTCCTTACCCTGAGGTAGGTGGTTTGTGCCTTTCTATAGAAATTTTTTGAGTTTTAAGAGAAAATGTGTCCAATACCTTTGAACGGGGTATTGCACATTTACTATTTTTCCCATTTTGTTTTTATGCTTCGCTGGAATGCCTGATTAGTGGTTATTGTTTGTGAATATGGTAATTAGATGTGCTTTGGATATATTTCCCTTGCATTTTTTGCTTATTTTGGCGTTTGGGTCTTCTTTGCCTGTTATACTGCTATTTTCTTTCCCTTATCGAGTATTGTAGGATGGAGTGACTTTTGTTCTGTCATGCTGTTATGTTGTAGACTGCTAGACATGTAGTTCTTGATGTTTACTATGGACGTTACATGATTCAATGATTTCATGGCTTACACAGGTCCATGAAAATCTGGTGTATACACCATAGGGAGAGTTGACAGTGAGGTATTCTCCAAAGTGTCTTTATAATTATACGATGCGAGACCACATGGGGGTGTTGGATTTTACTGCTTCCCCAGAGTGTTTGTAGTTCCTCGACGTAGGACACAGGGGGAATTGATGTTGACTGCTTTCCCAGAGAGCCTTTCGTATGATACGAGACTATTGGTGGAATTGGCGGTCTGTGCTCTCCCAGAGAGTCTATACATTAGTTGATCTAGAGGGGTGAGACTATTTGTGCCTCCCAGTGGGATGCTTGTTCTTTATAGGTAGAACCAGAGAGGATATGATTTCGGTACTTCCTAGTGGGTTACCTGTTGTGTTATCTATTTTGTTGAAGCATTATGTGTGGTGTTTTGAATTCGTAAATTGTGTATCGACTAATGCTTACTGCTTCTTTTTATTGCTTAATATTCAGTTACCTTCCATATACTCACTGACAGTTAGGCACATATCTTCGGGTGGTTTCCTAGTGGGATTTTGTCTCACACCCTCATTGGGCCTGGATATTAGGGCCCAAACAGATTATATTCCTACACGTATATACAAAGGAAATCTCCCTTCAACTTCAAGTAATTTTTTTCTTTGGAGCTGGAGAGCATGTGTCCAAGCTGAGGATTTCGATGATGAGAAGTTTCTCATTTTTTTTATACATTTGTTTAGTATTGTATTCAGAATTGTGAATTGGTTGGATACTTTCCTAAAAATCTACGCACATCGAAGACGTTATTTTGATGCTCCAAGGAAACTAATTCCCTTACATTCTCTGGGTCTACTGACACTCATGTCTCTGACATTACACGTCCCATGTAGTGATTCTAGTCTATCCAAAAGTGGCCCATGGAGATCCTAGCATATAATTGATGCTCCCTCAGTTCTATCAAAACGATCTCAAGATGGGAAACATGGTCTTTTACAGTGTGAGAGTACAGCAAGATATCATCCATGGAATCAACCATGAGGGAATCAATTATGGATGAATCATTCAGTTAAACAGTGCCATGAAAACATCAGGCGTGTTCGTGAGACCAAACGGTATAAAAATATACTCTTATAGACCATACCTGCTTCGAAAGGTGGTGAGAGGTATATCAGATGGTCTAATGTGCAACTGATGATAACCGGATCTCAATTAAATCTTCTAGAACACCTAGGATCCTCGAAGCTAATCAAAGAGATCAACAATTCTACACAAGGGATATCAGTTCTTGACCGTCAAATGGTTCAGCTTCTGATGTTACTTTTCAGACCTTTCTCATTCTTTCCAACCTGAGGAAGTCGAAATGGAGGTGGATTCATCTTTTGAAGATCATCCGATCCTGATTTTTGATAACAGTACGAAGGTTCTCCATGGCTGGTCTGTTCCTCTAGTATCGGTGTTATGGAAGCACGAGTGATAACTGGATGATACTTGGGAGAGGGAGGCCGATGTACGATTACGGTGGTTGAAGTTGTTCAAGGTTTCTTCTTCTACACTTAGCTAGGGAAATTCGGGGACGAATTTATTAATGATGGATGTTTGTAAAAACCCAGACCTTCTTTTCAGTTATGTTTTTATTTTTCCTTTAGTTTTTGAGAAAAGAGGAGTTTCTAGAAATTAATGATGTAGACACCTTGTACATTATGACTACACAATGTGTACTTGATTACCACGGGTAGCCCTGTGCTATTCGTTTAGCAGCCTTGCACTAAGCCATGTTTGATGCCATGGTGGCCACATAATGTGGAGTACAAAAACAACAAGTTAATGTCATGTACTCCAAAAGTACACACCATTTTTTTATTAAATGACTGAGGTCACATCTAATGGACATGGGTGTCTTCTTCTTCGACTGAAACATCCCGGAGCACCTGTACGACACCGATCCTTCCTTAAGCCTGCAATCGTGCATCCGTTCTCTGAATCAACTGCCATCGATTGCATTGTAATTGCAGCGGTAAGATCTTCCTTCTTAAACATCAATGTTTCGCAAATTCTCCTCTCTTACATGTTATCATGGGTTGAAAATTTTATGTGTTTTCGTAGATCTATGAATTTCAAAGAATATTCAAGCATCATGGTTCCTGTATGTTGATCTCCTAGACCCTAGGTGGGTGGTTTCTGTCTTTATGTAGAAAAACATTTAGTTTTATGAGAAAATTTTCCCAATACGCTTGAACAGGGTATTGCGATTTTATTGTTTTTCCCATGTTATTTTCCTTCTTTGCTTGTATGCCTGAGTAGAGCTTATTGTTTGTGAATAGGGTAATTATTTGTCCTTTGGATGTATTTTCTAGGTATGTTTTGTCTATTTTGACCATTGGGTATTGTTTTTCTGTTAGGCTGCTATTTTATTTCCAATTCCTAGTATTGTAGGATTGAGTGACTTTTGTTCAAACTTGTTGTAATGTTATATACTACTAGCCAAGTAGTTAATGAGGTCAACTCTGGCTATTACATGTTGTTGTTCTTTCGTGACTAACACAGACTTGTCAGAACCATGTGTATAGACCATAGGGTGAATTGATATTGAGGGCTTCTCCAGAGTGTCTTTATAATTATATGATGGGAGACTATACGGGGAATTGACGTTGAGTTCTTCCCCAAAGTGTATGTAGTTCCTTGATGCGGGAAACAAGGGAAATTGAATTTTAGTGCTTCCCCATAGCACCTTTAGTATGATACGGGACTATAGGGGGGAATTGATGGTTAGTTCATCCATAGAGAGTCAATACTATAGTTAAACCAGAGGGGTGATATTGTGTGTGTTTCGAAGAGTGTTTCTTTATCTTGATAGGTAGAACAAGAGGGGATAGGTTATGGGTACATCCTAGAGGGTTACCTGTGGAGTTATCTATTTTGGGGTTGCATTCTGTGTGGTGTTTGGAATGCTTAAACTGTGGATTCTTTACTGCTTAGTGCTTCCTTGTTACTGCTTTTTATACTTTTACCTGCCATATACTCACTAACAGTTAGGCATAGATCTTCAGGTGGATGCCTTCTGGGACTCTGTCTCACACACTTTTTCGGCTGTTCTGTTGGGGACAAAATGATTATATTGATGCAGGTATAGACAAGGGAAACCACCCTTCGAATTCATCTACTTCATTTCTTTGGAGCTGGAGAGTATGGGACCAAGCCGAGGCTTGATATGCTGAGGAGTTTCTCATCTATTTTTCTTTTGTACTTTGGTTTAGTGTTGTATTCCACATTGTGACTTGTTTGGGTGCTTTCCTAGACATATATGAATCATTCATCATTTACATATATTTTTGATCTAGTTGTTTCTCTATCATTCATCTGCTGTCAACTGTTGTGGGATATTTAATGCTTCAACTATTGTGTGTTGTTTACTTCTGCTATGTACTCTGTCAATGAGGGAATTGTTTCCCCACCATCATATCCAAGGCCCTCGCTACTAGTCGGTAGCCTCTGGCATTCAGGGAAATGTGCTTGAGGCCATTTGACCAACCTTCTATGGGGCACCACTAGGGGGATTTTGAAATCAGGGCATTATATACTAATTCTTTTTTCCTCTCCCTATCAAGGCATATGATACTTGCGATGCCTAAGAAGTGTCTCAAGCACCATACCATGGAGCACTAAAACAATAGCATGGAATATTTCCCTTCTTGTAGCAATTATGACATGCACTAGTTTTTGTTATACACTCTCACATTATGTGGTCAAGTGATACACATTTAAGGCAATATTCTTTTCTCTAGGGTCATGGTGGAAGGTTCACTAATCCAGCCGTTTGGTTTAGATTTCCACTCCCACCAAGGATATAAGTTTCCTTTTTCCACATACAACCATTGTTAGGGATCCCACCATTTCTTGTGGGTATAATCATACCACCTCCCATAGATACCGATATATCAAGTTCATCCACAGTTTCTCTATTCACCAAATCCATATAATCTGTAATATAGGGGACTGCAACCATCGATCGAATCTCCAACCATAAAACCAATTCATAGATGTGTGCTTTAAACGACAAACATTTCAAAACCACAAGTGAAAAAAATTCCCAATAAATGAATTTAGCGCTGTAATATATGTCAGAGAGAATCTCTTGCTTCAGGATGAAGAAGTATAACATTTTCTGAATCTTCATCCTGTGATGAAAGAATAATTTTTTTGAAGAAGTCTACAAAATCCACCCATGTTATACATTCATGCAATTTATCATGCACCGCTAATTCCCACCACTAGCGTGTAATATCCTCATGCATATAAGTTGGATGATTGGACATTATCTCTAATAATGTTTCAATAAAGTCAAGGATACAATTAATCCTACTCAGCCACACCTCCGCCTTCTTGGGTTCAGAATTACCCATGATATTAGGTGGATTCTACTTCTTGAAATATATGATATGAACCACATTCCTTGTTTCATTCATCCAGTTCCACATTTACACATCATAGAAATAATTGGAAATTCTCTATACCAACTCCTGGTTCACCCATGGTTCATGTGAATCCACATTCTATATAGCTTCTTCGAGAAGGATTCGACGATGCCTATTGAGTTCTTTTTTCTAAACCAACAATCTACTCATCATTCTCACTCTATTACAATTGATGGATTAGCCTTTAAAATTCTATCACATCACTATAACAACATTTTTTTAAAATACCCCTTTTTTATTCCAACCATTTTTGAAACATTCATTCCAATTTTAAAAAACAATTTTCATAATACACCAAATATATATTTTCAAAATCAGTCATTTGAAAACAAAATCTACACTTTTCAAATGTTTTCACCTTACAAAAAATCGTAAATCATTACCCCAAATGAAATATTCAATCGTAGTGGGAATTAAATTCTCAACAAGAAATTTCATGCTTGTCTCATTGGATAAAACCCATGACAATTAGATTCCAAGACACTATAAGTTTCTCTAAACACACGTGTACCCAACTCTCACAAAACGTGATGTTCAGAAAAAAAGGGTTACCAACATCCTTTCATGGTATAAATTTAATGTTTTAACAATTCTACTCTTTTCTAATGTTTCAACTGATAGAATATTGATGAATGAATTTCAAATCCAAGACCACGAACATTGATGACTACTTGTTAGGAATAGACCAAACGAGTTTATATCATTTATACATCAAAGGAAGGACCAGACTAATACCATTTGTACTTACACAGAAATTAACATTGGCATGATAGTACAATGATCCATTTAATGTACATATGATACATTCCCAAGATATCCATGGATGTTAATTAATGCTGAAGGGTATCAAATACAAGTGGAGGAAGATTTACCCTTTATTAAATAAACCATAAACCAACTAACCATTGCCTAAATAATGAATGAAAAAAATAATGAAACTTAACAACTACATGTGTCACAAACACACATCAAAGTGCACAAAAAATGGAAGACAAACAATGTATCAAAGTACACATCAAATAAAAAACTCAAGTCTATCAAAATACCACAAGATTAAATAATCCACATTCTCCTAGCTCCAAAATCTCCGTACAGGACAAACATCGTAGGGTTGTGCTAAAAACATGGGAATCATTACCTTTTACCCTGTCCCAGAAGATAGAATTTGAAAAAGCACCAATGATACTAATTATTGGTGATTATAAAACGTTGTAGGATTTCCCCAATGAATTCCCTACTCATGCCACTTGGATAGAATAGTTATCCACATTTATATAAATCAATTTATGTAAACCAGTTTACCAAAAAAGTTTATAACCAATTAAAACCCAGTTCCAAAATCCATATACAACCAATTGAATAAAATTTATGAAACCAATTTCCAGAATATTATTTTTCTAAAAAAATAACTAATCAATGCTTAAACCCCAATTATTATGATAATTTGTCATACCCATTCCATAGTTCACCATGCACCCACACATGCATGATTTTTTTAACAATTCAATACTCATGATAAGTCTCTCGCCTATTTACCATGTCCCCCAATGACTCATGCCTCCAATATAGTTACATGTACATTGTACACCAATGGAACTCATCCCTTAATAAAGGCACATTAAGAATGAACGCACACTACCAAAAATTATTCCAAATACATCCATTCCAATAAATGAAATTCAATAAAACTAATCCTTTAATTAAAACTAATGCACAACCAATATCAAAGAAAATTTTAATTTCAATAAAACATTATATTCTATTGAAAAAATATTATCTTAATCTGGTTAAAACAATCCATGAAAATCCAATTTTTAAAATCCACACTTTAAAAAAATAACACAATCACTCATTCAAAATCCTAAATTTTCTATATTTCACATCCATCACTCAAGATGGTTTCCATCATGTTTTTCAACAACCAAATAACAATAGATTATACACCACTCATAAAATATGATTGTTAACCAATCTGTTCTACTATGTGGAGTTGAGAAAGAATCATCCTTCCTTGATTTTATTGTGAAAACCACAACGAATGAATATCGCACAATGAAAATCGGGTTGATTCTTGATGAACCCAATACAGATATATTATCTAAGAAATGTTAAGACCAAATATAATTTTATTTGGATTCCAAAGACCTAGATATACCCGTAACGTCTGTAGATATATGAAGCCAAGATGCATGAAGAAGTCAATCTATGTAGATCTATGAAACTGATCAAGAACAAAGAAGAATGATCTCATACCAAAGGAATCATGCTTCAATTCACCATTAAATACCTTCATATTGGATCCAAAATTCTTGGGAGAGGTTATCATACCTTCATGGAAGACAAATATATGGATATATACTCTTAGGACTAAAAATGAGCCCCTTAGATGAAAAAATGTGTGAGATATCCTTTTTAAGATCTCCCATAAACCATCTGCATTGTTAGTTCACCAGGATAGACCAACCATGCACTCATTATTCATTATATACTACCTATAATGAACCATGTATAATCCCCTAAAATGGTTTCACTATCATTTAAAACACCGTGGTGAATATACCTATCTCAATATGGACTACATCCCATGGTTTGGCCGCATAGTTAGGCTACCCATGCCCCGCCCGTGTGACATCCTTTAATCGCCAAAACACTTCCAAAACTCTCCCAACTCTCCCAATAAATACCCATAACCATTATAACCATAAAAAGAATCAATATAGTGTTATGTACATGAAACTGGGGTAGTACGGTATACCAAAGTATTCCTAGAGAAATCGTTTACATGAAAAAAAATGTAGTGCTTCCTATTTAAAATAGAAACTCTAGAAGGTTAAAACAAATTCATGTCAACCAATTTGAGAGGATAAGAAGTTTATACTTCACACATAAATTTGAATGAATTTTTTTCCCTATCTGATTGAGGTTATAAACATTATCATTTGGGAACTAAACATTAGGTAAATACCTAATTTACCATTTCCAAGTAATCTTCCGAATTGATTGAATGTTTCAATGAACAATTATATTATTCCAAACCCAAAATTTATTTTCAATGGAAAATAAGATTCAAACATTTTAAAATAATAATTAATTTAAATCATTATTATAGACATTATCATTTCTCATAGATGTAAAAACAAAATCAATATTATAATAAAAACATTGAAAGCATTATTTTTAACATTGATATAGAATCCATGATCATGTAACTGAGAAATACTAGGCATGTCATACCTTAAACCAGTAACATATAAAAAATTTGAAATTAAAACTAATATATGGTTAACAATTTAGCAAAGGTAGAAGATTTTACCTTTTTTATTGTCACTAAAGGTAACATGACCATAATAAACATTAATAAGTCTTCTGATGTAACAATAATATCATTTCATATGTATTGAACAAAAAAATTTCATTTTCTTTAGAAATCTACTAGAGGTCTTGAAATAGATTTCCATTAAAACAATATATTTATAAGAAATTATATTGGAACCAAAATAGGTTTGGGTCCAAAAATGTTAGTAATTAAAGCATTATGAATTGGCATTTTTTTAATGGGTTTCTTATAAAGAGATTGAGGGCTTTTATAAATAAAAACTATTTTGGTTCCTTTTAAAATATATATTTCTAAATAACACTATGATTTGGATTTAAGAATAAAAGAATATCTTATATCCATGTTGATATCCAATTATAGCGGCATAAATTTGTGCAAATTGGTTACCTAAAATATTATTAATATTATTCTCACGTTTGTAAAATTATATATTTATTTATTTTATTGCTGATTTTGAAATTTTATTTACAATTTTCTACTTGATTAGTTGATCATTTGTCTTTTTTTCAATATAATTTTAAAATTTAATATGAGTAGTCAAAATATGATTTATTTTTAGAACATTGTAATAATCCAAAAGATAAATAAATCTATCTTATAACATGTTTCAAAAATAAAATAATTCTTCATTTGAAATATTAGTATCATAATTTTGTTCATTTTTTCAATCCTTATAATTAGACTCGTATGACTCAAATTATTTAGTAGCTACATCCGATAAATCTGGTACCTTAGAAATGTTTGACATGAATAACATGTTTTTTAAATATGAATTTTCATCAAGTGAATAATTTGAACCACTAGATCTATCTTCTTAGGCACACTAGGTGGATTTCATATATTTTGTGTATCATTTTTCCATTTCATTATATTTATTCTTGTATTTAATCCTTGTACACTCTATTTTTATAAATTATATCCACTTACATTTAGTGTAGATAACCACTTTTGGATCATCATTCATATTCCACTCTTTGCGGCAAGTTCCATTGGAGTCATATTTTCCTTTGTAGTTTTGCTTCTTGAAAAATTTCTTTTTCCATTAAAACTTCATAATATTTCATTCCAGATGACCTATCTTATCATCACTATGTGATAGACATTTTCTATCCCTTGAATTATTAACACAAACCTTTCCTTTTATATTTTCCTTTTCTTCATAATTTTATACAATAGTTTTGAAGGACACTAATCTTTGTTTAAGTTCTTCATCTTCTCTTAGGTTTACAATTACCTCTTATTCATACATGAAAAGCATATCAAGCAGATCCTTTACTAGAAGCTTGCTAACATCACAAGAATATTTGATGGAGATAGATGTGCCTCACCCTCTATCAAGTAGACATCTCAACAATATCTTAATTTGGTCCTTGATAAATATTGTTTTTCCAAGTGGGAACATGGTATTACCTATTTTTTTGATCTTAAGGTACATGTTATAAATAGTTTCATCAGTCTTAATTTTAATGTTATTATATCTTATAGTATATGTGTTACGTCTCATATCTTAAAAATTATAAGCACCCTCATGTGAGATAGAAAAAGATTCCCTTATATCATAAATATTTTTTCATATATAAATTTTATTAAAATCATCATCTTTGAGAACATAGTATTGGTAATTCATGGATTTATAATGGTTTTTGTAAGCTAACATTGTTGCATCATCTTATGTACTTCTAGAAGCATCAGGTATAACATATTCAAGATTTGAACCAGAATAAATATCTAAAACAATACTTTATATATGAATTCTCATCTTAATTTTCCATTGATCATAATTATATATATTAATGATGGGAGGTTTGTTTTTATCTAATCCTTCTTGTCGATTTTCCTTTTAGAGAATTAAATTTAGAAGCACCATAAATTTGAAATCCTTAAATTTTATCTAAAATCATAGTTATAAATATTTACAAATCATTAATACCAAAGAAAAAAAATCCTTTAATACTATATGATGGTCAATGTATGTACCCAAATAGTGGTGAATTGATTACACATTAAAATTTATATTCTTAATGGATTAATTTAAAATCCCCCAATTAATTTAAAATGGCACATTTTATCAATATAGTAGATCATTAAAAATTATAATCTTTCAAAAGGATTATTAAATAATTATTTTTCCATGAGTAAGAACTATAACGTATTAAATAATTGTTTGAAATCAATTTAATTACATAGAATCTTATAAAAACACTAATAATTATTAACTATAAATTTCGAAGTTATTATTTAGTTGAAAATAGTTTCAGATTTAATGAGTAAATAATTTAAAAAACACACAATAGAATTTCAAATACAAGAGGTTATGTATCAAGCTGAGAATTAACCATCTTTACATTGTAATTACCCACCACCAAGCAGTTTATATAAAATTAAAAGGTCGATCTCCAACATGGATTGGGTTTAGAAATAGTTTAAAAACTGTCCCGGACACACACTACCTCTTCCACCATTATCTGTGGTAGTATATAAAATAGGTCACAAAAGTTCCTCTAAAACATTTATACGTGGGAATAAAAATTTATTCTGATTTATGGGAAGATATAAAGTATCATCTAGTTCAAAATTGGAGACATTGTGCCTCTGATAAAATATAGTATCACACACACGTCATGAAATGTATGAATAATAAAACTGTATTGATAATTCTAAAAGTGTTAGGATAGAAATTATCGATCTATCAAAGTGCAGACTCTTCAAAGGTATTTTTAAATTCATCTATAATTTATTTATATTGAAATATTTAGAATAATATACATTCAAACACTCATATATTGATGACTACATGAAAGCGAAAATTGTTGTTTAGATTTTTTACATCCTCAATCATGTGGTTGTTGGTTGTAATGGTTTATTTAATCAACTATTTGAGTGTTCTGTATGTGTTTCCTCATCACTAAATATCTATATAACTCACACATATATATTTCATGATGTAGTTTACTTCCATAATAGAAGAAAAATGATGAATATCAACATGATCCTTTATATCCTACTTCTTCATTCAACATGCCTGAAATCTGATTCAATGTTTTCTTTTGATCTTTTATTATACAATCATTAAAGTATTAATCAACATTAATATTCTTAATATATCCTTTAGAAAATATTTAAATAAAAACTTATGAATAGATATAGTGGCGGTGGGTCTTTGAATAGTGACTCAATACTAGAGGTGTCTCAGTGTATGGTGGAGTATCAATATAGATATGTGTAAAGATGATGATGTCTCGTGTTGGTGGTATGAAATTGGATGTGTCTTATAATTATAAAGAATGTTAGTTTCCAGGATGTGTCTCGTCAGTTGGTAGGTTAGCCTATCATTATATCTCAAATTTCCCAATTTAACACAAGGTTTCATGTCATCTGGATGGTAATATATCAAGGGCATATATCATACATAGTGTGATTTTCATGTTGATGGAGATTTGTGGACACCGATGTCAGTCTCAATGTTTTTTTATCATAGTAGTGAGTCAATCTTTTCATTAACTCATCCTCATTGGTGTCTTATCCCTAATAAATTTCATCTCCTATCATAGATTATGAAATTTATATATATAATTCATTAATATCATTAGAATCATGATTTTTTTATAATTAAAATAAGGATGTAAATAAATAGTAAATACATTATTTAAATTATTTTTAGAAAACATAGTCATCAAAGAGAAATGATTTTTAACCAAATAGAAATATAAATCCTACTTCCCTTAAAACATATTCATTAGGCATCAATAGTTATTAATGTGATAAAAATGAATGGAAAACATGTATTATCTATAAATAACTATACTAGATTAACATTCATGAGTTTTTTTAGAAATAGATCCTCATATCATAACCCTAAACAATCCAGATAAACAATAACATTTTATCATAAAATTCATTCCACTTGATTAATGATCAAATAAAAACTTCCTAAAATTGAGAAAAATATATACACATGAATTTCCCCATATTTTTCATGATAATAATCATATAATAACTTAATGATAATAATTTATACAGCCAAAAATAAACTAGTTTTCAATATTTCATGTGTCTCATAGAAATAAAAGTGAGATAAAAACATCTTACTCAAGTATTGAATTAATTTGTACATGTTTGTACCTCAGGTATTATAAATATATGTTTAGTATAGATTTATTAAAAAAATATAATAATATATAACAAAAAAAATTTATTTAATTTAAAACTTTTACAGCCCATTTATTTATAATTTTTTATTAAAATTATTATTTTAGGTTATAATTGAATTTTTTTAAGTATGTTTTGGATTGGTAGTTTATGTTATTTTAGATTGATTATGGTTAAAATATCTCAAGAATTTGAATCATAATATAAATATAATATATATTAATTATATAAAAATTTATATTTATCCATAAAACTTATAGATAGAAAAATTAATTTCACCATTCGTGGAAGAAATATGCCATACTGACACATGAAAAGTGATTCGATTTTCTAAATGAATTGAAAGATAAAAGTATATAACAATTATAAAAATAAAATATTATTTATACACTATATATTTCATATATATTCATCAAATTTATCTTGAATACCTTTCACATGAAAATAAAATGACAATAATATAACATCACGTTTTGGAGGATGTAGTCCACAAATACGAACCAGGGATGTTATAATTTTTCAATGGTTTGAAAAGTAATAAATTATATGTGATATAATAATTAAATAATTATAATTGTGTAATATATATATATATATATTAAATCCATAATTATATCCATCAATGAGAGTTGATGTTGGAAAATGAATTACATCGGTTCACGAGGTGGTAGTCAACCTTACACATGATCAAAATTTTGATTTCTCATTTGATGGAATATTGCATGGAAATAAGTCATGAAATCATAAAAATAATAAATAATTATTTTTACTTTATCAGATTTATTATTTAATCATGGTGAAAAAATATTTTATTGATTTAGATGAAAAATAAAACAAAAACTCATGGTTGAGAATAGTATAAATTTATCAGAGTACCTCTTCTGGTTTATAACAAAATATTTTATAGGATTCATTTTTATCACAACAAGGAATACTTGTCACATGAAGGGGTGTAATTAAATTTTTTTTTTCAAGGATTGATGGAAACTAATGGTTATTGTTTTGTGAAATGATGAGGAATAGATATGTCCATTTATATGCGGGGGACCTCCTGGGAAATTTCCTAAAACATTTTCAAATGATAAATTCATTCTAAATAAAACTGAATATAAATGTAAATATAAAAAAATTTGTGATAATATTGGTGGTAAATATTTCTATCCAATGCAATTTATATAAGATTAATTTTAATACATACCCTTTATTTTGGTTTAATTCCCTAGTAAGCTTGTTTAAACATTAACCACAATAGTTAATTTTTAATTTTTTTACAATTTATTATGACAGAAAAATATGTTCAACTTATTATAAAATATTAATTCGTATCACTCAAAATATGAATTTTTTTCCATATTCAATTCAAATAAGTGGTAGGATTTATTTTAAAATCAAACTCAAAGATGAGAAAAAATAATTATTTCCCAAAGAAAACGTTTTCATGTAAAAATTGTAAATTAAATTTATCCCAAATACAATTGTAGAATTATTAATAATATAATTTAACTAATTATAAATTTAAAACCTTATTCAATTAAAATTTTTCTCCTTAAATTCATTAAAGTAAAATATTTTTTTAATAAAATAGTATTTTTCATAATTCATAAAGAAAATAGTCTTTTCCAAAAATTATAAAAAGTTTATTATAAGGTTATTAATGAATATTGAGTTCAAAATTGGAATCATATTCTCAATTTATTCCACAAATTATAAAAAATTAATTTTAAAATTAAGTGCATGAATCATGATGAAACTAATTTTTAGAAAAATATATTTTTAAACACAATACTTTACTCATTCTAATCATATGCATAGAAAAATATTATATTGATGATAAAATATTTATTGAATAAAATACATAAATTGAATTATAATAATTAACCAAAGGTGAATAATTTACATTATTAAGATAAAATAAAAAAGGGTGCATAAAATAGTACTTCCAAAATGCATTTATTTTTTCTATGAAATGATTTTGTATTTTAATTTCTAATATATTGATAATCAATGAATTTTTATTTTTATGTTTATCCCAATTTTTTTTTAATTATTTAGTCCTATTACTACCCACCAATCATAAAACTATATTATAATGATATTTTATATTATGGCTAGTTATAATTAAGTGTTGTGTCTATCCCAATCTATTAAAAAATTAAAT
Organism: Viscum album; assembly: GCA_963277665.1. NCBI lineage: Eukaryota > Viridiplantae > Streptophyta > Magnoliopsida > Santalales > Viscaceae > Viscum > Viscum album. The sequence continues at coordinate 1,948,071,305 of OY728136.1, read as the reverse complement.
TTAATTGAAAAAATTATGTCATAAAATATGGTGTTATAATAATACATTTCACCAAAAAATATATAATATAAGTTGTTGTGATTATTTGTGTAGTGAACTAATTTGTTTAGTATACTATAATTTTCTTATCGTTTATCTATTTATATGATCTTCTCTCCCTTCCGAGTTATCAAGGTGGTAGGATTTCAAAATCAGGATAAGATTCTGAAAAATTGTTGATATTATCCAACCAATCAAATAAAAATACGAATATCCATTAAGGTGGTCATTATTTTTAATTATATAATGAAATATAACATTGGTTGATCCAAATATATAATCAAAATTGATTATAAGAAACACAAAAGGGATCTTTTCACTGCAGAAATCCACACATTCTATATATACTGTAAAATACTCATTTCTCGGGGTCAGTGAAAAAAATACTAAAATTATCATCATGGTATTCTTTAATATTGGCGTAATATAAATTATAAACTATATAAAAGACCATAAATAGACTGAGTTAGTCTCTAAAACCATTATTCATCATATCCATTTATATAATGGTGTAATTTTTAAGTTAAAATGACATCACATTGAATTCATAGTTCCAAAATATTTTTTATATTTATTTCCTATGTAAATCCATTATTTTCACCCATATTTGATTACATAAATAATGATTATTATTCTTTGATATTTATTGAACCCCTCAAATCTGGTTGAAACTAACATCAATAGGGGTTAAATGAAACATTTAATTGATCATGATTTTTTTTGGTTCATGATAACTAATTCAGAAAAGAATTTATTCAGTTTTAATCATTAAAAGGTAAAAAAATTAACCACATAGTGTTGTACATGGAAATATAAACCCCCTTTATTGATTATTATAGAGTTTTTTCTTTAATTCCTTGAAATTATATGTGACCATTATTTATGGACTTGTTCACAATTTCATAACACTAAAAATGATATATATTGAAAAATCAACTTCATATCCAGTGAAATCATGATATTATACTTAATATACATCGATGTATTCCTTGAAAAAATGAAAACCTTATTTTTAAATATTTAACCTGTCCATTTATCCTAAGTAATCTTAATTATTGGGTATTAATACCTATATAGTGTGTGTAATTTCCACGGGGAATTCAATGTCAGCATTGATTGGATATATGTTTTTTGAATGTGATATAAAAAGTAAATTTTTCATACCAACAATGAATACATAATCTTTGAGGAGCGGGAATATCCATTCCTATAATCAAATCAAATTACACTATATAGTAAATAATAAAATCAATCATCATGAACATTCCTATAGAATTATGTTAGGGAGAACTTATACAAATGGGATATAATCACAATCACCAAATGTGTTCACATTAATAAATTAATATCAATAATTTGGGAAGGTAATATTGTATTAATAATAAAATTAATATATAATAATGACTGACAATATTCATAATCAAATTTATAATTTTACATTCTCTAAAGGAAGATAAGTATACCTTTTAATACATTATTACCAGAACCCAATATAGATGTTGTGGTTGAATCATATTTCATTTTTTTTACCATGGATATAGATGTTATTTACTTAAATAATCATAATTAACACTTATATTAGAGTATATGTTGGAATAATGTCTAATATTTTATTTTATCCTTTTCAATTTCATCCTAGTTTAGTTTTGATGATTAATTCAACCAGTCATTCTTTGTTTTCTTATTATATTGTTTAAGTGTTTTAAATTAAGTGTGCCATGGTGTTATTTTATATATGAAGAAATATTTTTAATAATAATATGGTGTTTGTTTTTTTAGAAATATAAATATAACTCAGTTGTTTCGATGGTACAAAAAATCCCTTTGGAAGATACAAGATGTTCAAGTGAAATTGTTGTTTTCTAGTTAAAGTCACATAGTTATTTTTATTACATATCAATATAATTTAAATTGATTAAATTTTTTTTATACAGATAGAAATAAAATATATTTTTCTAATATTTAATAGTTTATGAGGATGTTCGAAAATGATTTCTTGGTACTCAAAAAAATAACCAAATTTACTGAAGGAGTTTTGTAATTCTATAATGACCAATTTTGAAAACCCACTATAATTGATTTATTAAAAGGTATAAATATAAAGGAATCACATTAAAATTTATTAAATATAAATAAAATAAGTTTATATTAATTTCATTGTTTTATATCAATGTCTAAAAAGGACTTTTCGATGGTGAATAAATTTTCTGATGTTTTGAAATGATTTATTAGATATGTAGTTTTCTAGAATGTTATTGCTTCTGTTTTTAACAAAATATTATATGTTGAAGTTATATATATTTTATTATTAATATTTTTTGAATGATATTATTTTGTTATAAATAAATTTCTTCAAGTATGAATTCTTAATATAATGATAAATGGATAAAAAATTATTGATGTCCATAAATGTATTTTGTTTAGTTTTTTAATGGATTATTTACACCCATATTTCATAAAAGTGAACCCAAAGATTTTGAAGGAACCTATGATTGAAAAACAAAATTTCTGGTTCCTTAACCCTATTTTTGTGAACAACCATATATCTTCAACACTACAATTTGTAAAAAAAATTCGATCGTGTACCATACTTTAGTAATGAACCCTACGCTACGTTGGTAAGGAACCCTATGCTCATGAACCCTACATTCAGTGAACCCTAATTTCATGAACCCTATGTTCTTGAAGACAATTATGTGGAAAAAATACACCATAATTTCCATCTAGTTCCATGTGTTATATTTCTAAATAATAGAACTAAGAATGGTGTTCAAATCCTTATAAGATGAAACCTTTCTTCGAAATATATGAAATACACTGCATAACTATACAATTATAATATATAATCGTGAACTATTATACACTAAGATTTTTGAGAATTTATTATCACTTCTTCTACTACTTAAATTACTATAAAATACAATATTAATCTTATTTCAGAAACATCAGCTGGTGAAATAGTGATCTGTTATGTGCTTCGAAAATGATGTTTTATATCCACTATTTCATGATGGAAACTTAATTTGACATTAAGCAATGTTTACACAATGAATCATTGAATAATGAATTTTTATTTCATGCATCATACAGTGTCTCATATTATATATTTATGATGATAACAAATTATTATAATAAGATCATTTAAAATAAAATATTCTACACCAATACCACATGAAAATCACATAAAACCGGATAATGAAGATGCTGAAATATGTTTTGTGAAACACCTATATGTTTCATGGGAAGATGAAAAAACTAAATAATAGGGCCACACCAAGGATTGCAGAGATGTACAGAAACATTAGAAATGTACAAATAAGGTTAGTTTTTATATGGGGGAACTCATACATCTACTTCTTGTTTGGATTGAATAAATATTAAAATGGTATACATACAGAAAGTGGCACATCTAGTTTTAGCAGATTACAATACACTATTTAGCATTGTTCATGGTATTATAAGGTGATGTGTTTTTATATGGAATTATTTTAATATTTTATTAGATGGGTAAATTTTAATAAATAAAAATTTTATGGAAAAAGAGATTGGGATGATTTTCGTCTTTTATCTAGATAGGGAAATGGCCAGTTTATTCAAATGTCAGCTTTCCAGCAAAGTCAGAGGACATAATGTTATTCGAATTCAAATATTTTAATTTACATATGGATTGTGATGATCGTTTTCAATAACTGTTTTTAATGTATTGAAAGTGGATTTAATGGATTTAAATGGTATTTTTAAATTCTAAAATACTCATATTATTCTGGAGATTTTTTCTAAATACTTATTAAACTTAATTTAATTTCTTTTATTCGACATGTATTCTATATAAGAAAATAAAAAATGGTGCTACACTATTTTTGGGATACTTATAAACTATTTTATGTATCCAATGGAAGAGGAAGGATATTTTACTTCTGGGTATTAATTCCGTATATATATATATATATATATCATAAGAAAGAAATGAAAATATTTGAGGGAGAGTGGAGATGTGAAAAATATGATGAATATAATGTATTGAAATATCCTTCTACTAATATTTTTAAAGAAGATAGAAATATTAATTGTAAATTCTTATTATATGATAGTGTAATGAAGAAGGAATCTTGAGTGAAATTATATAACCTATTTAACTCTATATAAATAAGAATAATCATGTATGAATATGATGATTATATTTCTATTTTTTCGTATATAATTAAATATCATAAATATTGGTCAGTTTCTATTGCAATGGTTATATAAAATATTATAATAAAAAAATAATCTCATTTATTTTGTAGAGAGTATTGGATTCTCAGACTCATTCATGGTGGAGTGTTATCTTATTGGTCTATATTTTGGATATTTCAGTTTCATTTAAAAAAACTAGAATGCAGTGTAAAAGCATTATAAGATGTCAACATCCTATACACAGTTGCAGTGGTATCTGGATAAGAGTACCTACTAGTGGAAAGCATCAATATTTTGTTGTATATCATTGGTGCAATAGACTTGGGGATTCTAGTTCCTTGAACAATTATACATTGTTATTTTTAATTTCATTATTAATTTTTTCTACTAGCACAATTTTATGACATAATGAAATGATCACGTCATTTACAGAGTGGAATATTAATTTATTTCATGATTATTAAAAGGAAATAATTCCCCATAAATTGTGTTTTTATTATATAAATTCTAATCCATCATTTATTATCAATGGTTGGAATCTATCAGATATATTTCAATTATTTGGATATCAGATTCTACTTGATACAAACATGTAGTATAAGAGGACGTCCTCTATTTCTATATTTCTATTTTTTCAAATTATTTAATAATTACCTTGTATATATCTGATCCATAAGGAGTAATGTGAAATGATATGATATTATGGAATATTGAAGATTGTTGGAAGTAAAAATCCCGAGGTAAATATTAATGCAAATTAATTATTAAATGGCCTATCATAGTGATGAATTTTTCATTGAACTATGCTCCTTATTTTAATGGTGATAATTATGGATCTAGGAAAGATATCATGAATTTCTATTTAATGAATCATTGTATCAATGTTTATGTGAATATAATCAAACCTTATGAAATACATGGAGAACTGAAAATGTTGGATGATGTTATATAAGATAAATATGATGTGAATTCAAGATATATGAATGCTATCATAAGTAGACATTATCCTTATAAATGTGGTTGTGTTTTTAAATGTTCTACTACCTATGAGATGTGGTAGAAAATCAGGGCGTCTTATGAAACAACAAATAAATTGGTATAAGTTATCAACGATGATGATTCCATGGAAAATCCAGTTTGAGATTCTAATATGCCATTAATGAAGTTGATTGAGATGTGTAAATTTTAGATGAAAGTGGAAACTAAAATAATAATTTTACTATCAAATAGAAAAAATGATGCACTCAACATTTTAATGGATGAATATTCTAATTATTCACATTTGGATTAAAGTAATGAATCTTCTACAAACTCAGAGGTTGATCTTGAATTTTAAAAGGTAAATCTATGTCTTATTACTCATGCTGGTAATGTATAATAATCTTATTATAAAAATGATGATTTATAATATTTTTCTAATGATGAACATGTCAAATATTATTTAATGCTTCAATAAAAAAATTAATTCTTCAAGAAAGAACATAGGAACTATTGAAAATATTATGACTCTATTTCAATTGGTAATGAAATTTTGTAAAAACATATTGGAGATTTCAAATGATATTCTTTTAAAATCTCTTATGATCTGTATGAAACTAAAATTAATGATTTTTTTGATGAACATTATGTTTTCTAGAATTATTCTAGTATTCTTATTATTAGAGAGAATTATTTGAATTAAATTCATTATAAAAATGAATTTTACAAATGAAAAAAGCATTATATGTAGTAATGAAGAATGAAACAATATTTTGTAATAATTATTTTATTCCTGGTTTAAATAAACAAAACATTTCTACTATTATATGTTTTTATTATGGTATTAACTGACATCATAACAATTATAATTATTTTTGAAATCTGATAATTTGTAGTGTCAAGCATGTTCATTATTATAATAAATTATCCAGAATTAATTATAAATTTTTTGATCAAAGTAAACATGTTCGGTTGCCTTAGCCTTTAATTTATAACACTGTTGGTCCCAATAGTATATGGGTAACAAAAGGCACTTGTATTTAATATTTTTCCTGAATTCTTTATTGGAATTCAATGTAACATAATAATGTGGTATTTTCAAAATTATGGAATTATTTTGTAATTGTATTTATTATTAATTTTGAAATATTATTATAGATGAAACTATTAAAATGTATTTTGTATTTTAAATTAAGGTTTTAATATTTTTTTTAAATTAAGAAATTCTTTAATATAGGGGGGAAACAATTTTTTATGTTTTATCTTTTAATTCATATATATATAATTTTCATTTTTAAATTGATAAATTACATTATAAATCAATTTATTTATATATTAATTCATTAAATTATTTTATCAACAAATTATCATCTCTATTTAACTATGTAATTTTTATAAATGGTTATCTTTCATATAAGCATGTGCTTAATGTATTAATATTTAAATTAGCTGATTTTTAAAGACTAATATATAAATATATGATATAAATTGTTCTATTGTTAGATTAAATTACACTGGTCATTTATTAAATATACAAATATTCATTTTAAAATAATTTATTTTAAATTTAATGGAAATAATTTCATGAACATTAAATTCCATGAAAATATTTTACTTTATTCCTTAAATATATTATAAAATTATGTAATGTGTTTATGTGATATTTCTTAAATATTTTGAATGTTTTAAATTTTTTAAAATTATGGAATGAATCATATGGTTTAATACATTCATTTTAGATAATTCTTAATAATTAAATAATAATATATATGTTTGATGTTCTCCTTGATTATTTAATTTTTTCTTTTTTAAATAAGCATGAATTTAAGGGGAGATAATATTAGTGTGTGTATTTATTATATATCTTGAATATCATTACCATTAAATTATATTTTCAATATATTAAAAAGGGGAAGAAATTTTTTTTTCCAAATTTTATATATTATTTATAATGTAGATTAAAATTCAAATTCATATTCTTTAAAAAAACTGGTAAATATATTCTATTGTTTAATATACTCAAGAAATAATATTTTTATCATTAAAAAAGGGGGCGAATTTTTTTTATGATATTAGGGTTTTATAATTATCAAAAATTGGTATAATTATTCGAGGCTCCTTTCAATTCTAATTTGGGTTTAGTTTTTAGATTTACTTTATCGCATCATTCTTTGTTTTCAAATTGTTTTGTTTAAGTGTTTTAGATTTACTATTCCTTGGTATTTATTTTTTATAATAATAAATATTGACCATAATATTATGTTTTCTATTCAATTATAAAGATAAAAGTAATATATATATTTTAGCAGTAAATTTTGAAATCTAGTACAATTGTTTTGATGGTGGAAAAATTCACCGAAGCAGTTACAAGTTGTTCAAGTGAAATTGCTGTTATTAGTTTACTGTCACCTATGAATTTTAATTACATATAATGATAAAGTGAAAATATTAATGATATAATTACAAATTATTATATATAAGATATTAAAATAATATTTATTTGTTTGTGAATATTTATGGAAAGGATGTTTTGGAAAAATCAGCTATGTTGCTGAAACATTTTTACAACTCAATAGTGAACAAATTTACAATCCTATAGTATTTTTTTTTACTAAAAGATATCTATATATATGTATATATCATTTTCACATGAAACATGATTCAATGTAAATAATATGAGTTTATATTAATTTCATTAGTTTACATAATAAGAGAGAAGAGTATTTTGTAGGGTGAATAAATTCAATGAAATTATGCAATGATTTTTAAGAACTGTTGTTTTCCCAAAATGTTATTGCATAAATTTTTTAAAGATATCAAGAGATGTAGAAGTCATATTTATTCATATAATTATTCATTATAAATATAATAATATCTTCTAAATATATGTCATATGGTACAACGCCTGAATCTCCTATTAAAGGTCTCTAAAAATCATTTATGTCGCTAAATATAAGTTGTCATGTTTTCAAAAAGAGTATTTGAACCCTACTTTCCAAACAGTGCAACCCTACATTTGTAAAGAACCCTATATCTCGAAATAAAAATGTATAGTTTATAAAAACTACATTTGTAAAAATAAAAACATTTATGACCACACTTTTGAGGTAAAATTATGGCCCATGAACCATTCATTTGTAATGAACCCAATCTTACATTTTGTAATGAACGCTATTTTCATAAACCCTAAATTAAGTGAATCATACATTCATGAAACCTGTGATCATGAAACCTATGTTATAGTAAGAATATATCCAATATTCCTACCATTCCATTGCATTATTTTGATGAAAAATAAAACTAATTTTTCAATTCATATCTTTTGAAGATTAAAAATTGCATCCACAGAGATTAAATTCACTAGAAACATTTTCAACTAAATTATAGAATCAGTCTCTTCTGTATACTATGATCACTGAGTATTTATCAAAAATTTTGCTGCTACTTAACCTACTATAAAATAGAACAGTTCTTTTCATGTAGATATAATATCTAATGAAATAGTGATATGTTATGTGATTCAAAAATGATGATTTATATACACTATTTTAAGCGAAATGTAAAGTCGTGTTTCTTCCATGTTTACATATTGAAAAAATACAAGACGACAATTTATTTTCTTCATTATGTAGATAATTTTTTCATATATTTATCATGATAAAAACGTCCCATAAAAAGTTTGTGTAAGAGAGAAATTATCTACACCAATACCACATTAACATCACATGAAAGAAGAGGATGAAGATGCTGAAATATGATTTATTGAACACCTTCTCGTTTCATGAGAAGATAAAAAAACTGTAAAATAAGGCCACACAATGAATTGTGGATATGTACATAAACATGAGAAATAAGGAACTCAAGATGCATTTTATATGGAGAAAATAATACCTATATAGTATGTTTTGATTGAATAAATATTTAAAATGTTAATATATTGAAAGTGGAGCATCGAGTTTGAGTAGATTACTATACTCTATTTTACGTCGTTCATGGTATTTTAAGCTGCTATTTTTTATCATGAATTATTTTAGATATTTTTCAATTGAATAAATTATAATAAATATAAATGATTATGGAAAAATATATTGCTAAAAATTTTGTTCATCATTTAGTGAAAATTTGGCCACTTTATTTTAAATAATTTTTCCAACAATGTAAAAGGATACAATTTTATTCAAAATAAAATATTTGAATTTATATTCAAATTTTGCTGATATTTTTATGAACTATTTTTACTATGTTTAAAAAGGTATTGATGGATTTAAATGGGTGTTTTAAATCATTAATCTTTTCTATTATTCTGTATATTTTATCCTAAGAATTATTCAATTTATTTAAAAAAAATATTAAAGATTTATTCTATAGTAATGAAGAGGAAATGGTGTTATGATATTCGTAGGAAACATATGAAGGATTTTAAGTATCTAAAGGAAGAGGTAGTATGTTGTTACTAATAATTATTTCTTCCCTATATATATCAATCTTTGTAAAGAAAATAAAATACACAAAGAAGAGTAGATATATGAAAACCCTGATGAATGTAATGTGATGAAATATTTTGTTGCTCATCATTTTAAAGAAGATAGAAATATACATTTTATATAATAATTCTATAATTGATTAAAGAATATAGAATATTGAGTAGTATTGTATAATATTTTTGATTCTATTTAAATAAAATGATTCCTCTCTGACTTTCATGATTATTTTTTCTTCTGCTATTTCTATACATTATTGAAGACCATCTATATCTGTCATCTCCTTCTATGAGTATGAGCTAAACCTTTTTCACAATAAATCATTATCTCATATATTTTATTTGGATTATCGGCTACATAGACTCAATCGATGTGGATTATCAGCTTCTCAAACTAATATATGGATATTTCGGTTCCCTATAGAAGAACCATAAGGCCTTCTAAAATCTTTGTATGGTGTCAAGTAAGTATATATAGTTATAGAAGTCTCCATATAAGAGTACCAACTAGTGAAAATTTTCATTCCCTTAGAGTAGAGGGATATTGGTGTGGACTATGGAATTTCTATTCCTTGATCAAGTGTAAATATCTCTATTCATTTTGTTTATTTGATTCTGTTTCTCGCTCAACTATAATAGATAAATAATGGATTAATTCATTTCAAGGGGGACATTTTAAATTGGTCATTATTTTTAAAAGGGAATAATTCACCCCCTCTTGTGTATTCATCATTTCCATTTTGAGCTATTAGAATGTTCATATTATAAATTAGTTTATTGATGATATATTCGACTTGCAATCATTATCATATATGTCAATTATATAACTCTCTCTATCAAATTTAATTCATGTTTTTCATGTCATTTTCTTCCACACCAGAACCATTTACCTGGCCATTTTGTGTAAATATACCATCCATTATTCCTAAATTATTACAATATTGGAAGATTATTTTCTATTATTCCATGGGTATTATCATTTTATATTTATTCAAACAAAATTTTATTCTTCTTTTCCAAGTAATAACTAGAATAATTAGAGTATCAAATTTTCATTTCTACCATCATGCTGCACTATAAATATCTTTTAAGACACAAAAGATCCCTATATCTATTCCTTTTGAATACATTGTATTAATCCAAATAATATACAATTAATTTTTTAAAATTATAATGATAAAACCCATATCATATATTTTATCTCATATAGGGTATTTTCATATGTTACATTATAGTAATTCTCCTTTTTTTGAATCATGGAATTTATTTTAAATTCAATATTAATGTTTTCTAGGAGAATATTTATTCAATAAATACATTATTATACTCCCCCATATTCAATATATCTGATTTCATCCTCATTCATTGTATTCTCGATATGATTTTATTATTTATCAATACAAACATTTAAACAACAATTAGTATAAAATACTATTTTATGCATTGAGTATAAGACAAAAGAAAATATCAATTATTTTGTGGGTATTCATTGTTATATTATATGTTCGTAAGAATATGCAATATGAAATGGTGGATGTTGTCACATAATGGAATAGATAACAATTTAATCCTTTCATGGAATGTTTGAGAGTTTGATGTGATTAATTTTATTGTTAAAATATTGATAAATTTTAGCCAGCATAATCTAATGAATTTTCAATTTGGATCCAACCTTATTTGGTTTCTCTTTGAGTCAATTATTTCATCAAATATCACAGTCTTTTTTAAATCCAATCCATATGGTTCTAAAAATTGAATAAAACAAAAAATAACAGTGTTAGTATAAATAACTAGTAATCTAGGTAAGAAATCACATGATAGATAAAATAGATCCATAGTTTTTCAATTTCTACAACAATTTTTTCAACCAATGAAATTTTATTTTCATTCATGATTATTTTTGTTTCACTAATATTATTTTATGTGTTATATTAAGTACATAATTTTTTTTCATGAAAAATAACTAAAACACTATATGATATTATTTAATATGTGACCAGAAGAGAGTATATACGTATTATTTTATTTAATATCTATAATAATTAATGGTCATATAAAAACACACCTCAGAACCTATAGGTTTAGTGTATTTGGAGACTATATACCTAATTAACTCCGTTTAGAATAATTGTTCAACATTTTATTGAAATTTTATAAATAAATGAAACACTATTAGATATATAACATCTAATAAACTTTTTCCTAAAATGTAAAAATGTAAATAAATGATTTGATGAGCTTAGATTCTCAATATAAAAAAACATTAGAGAAATCAATTGAAGAACATAATTGAGAATAGGAAAACATATGGGTTTGGTAACATATTATACGTACATGGATATTACATAAGCTAATAATATATAATAATTTATAGATCATATATCATGGTATATCGAATAATGTTGTTGACATAATATAATCTATTCTTAATAGATGTGTAGATTCCTATGTAAATAATTCAGTGAAATGAAAACATAATGTATGAAAATTAATGCGAAAATAAATAATAATTTAAAATAATTTCCTATATTTATGATCAATACAGTGATAACAATAAAATATTTTAATTAGTTACAATGTATATTGAGTTTACTCCCTATTCCCATAAGCCATGTGTACGTAGTCTAATGGTGCATTAGGTTCACTCCACTCTCTCACACAACATATCTCATGAGATATTATGAATTAAAAAAAATTCATTGGTGGTAAATATAATCTCAATACCAAACTACATTTAATTAAAACCATATATATGGATTCTACATGAATTTGAAGATATTCATAAATCCATAATGGAATTATTAACTCATGAAGATAAAATATTTCTAAAAGATATTTCCATAATTCATAATCATAAATCATCCAAAAAATGGCAATGGATCATTAGAGTAAAACCACAACTCCAATAACCTGTAGACATTGATTACATTAATACATTGACACTAGTTTCAAGTGTTTACAACCCAATGGATCAAATAGTTTAGTATTATTGGGTGAATAGAAATATAAATGATTATGACATTGCACAACATAAATTTCTAATGAATAATTTTTTTATTTTCAATTGTAATTCCTTTAAATCATTCATATATACCTTATTTTTATCCTGGAGAAAGTAAAATATATAAAATTTTGAGATCATATGCTCATTAAAAGAAAATATACAACAAAACATAAAAATTTAATTAAGAATATTGTACAAAATAATAATATTCAAATTCTACATATAACTAATAACATAAAATGTAAATATATCCATGAATAACATTACAACATAAATAATCCCATGAATAAAATCAATATATTTCATTGTGATAGAATTCATATTTGATGATATTATAATCATAAATTATATGAAATCCCATACCTAGATTCCACCTAAAGGAATCCTTATTTGTGGTTGGCTATACAGCCTCTGGTGCATCTCTCCAAACACCAAAGGCTTCCAACTAGAAGAGAGGTTATGGGGTTTGTCCTTGGGGATACTATTATGTCATCACTAGAGTCTTGTAAAATTGTTAATTATAAATATATATATGTATAAGAAGATGTATAAATAATTATATGGAACAACCAATGGTGAAAAATAAATAATAGTTGAAATCAAAGTAATGACATACAATAGTTGATGATGATATATGTCATGTCACTAGAATGCTAGAATACATGGATACAAAAAAGTGGACATACATGAAATTTCCATTGTAGAAAAAAGGAGCACATGAGCCCTAGCCTAGTTGGTGAGGTCACTATAAGATAATACATGATACCCAATATGGAAACTAGACAGATGCATAATTTTGGTTACTATAGAAAGCACTGTAGAAGGAAATCTAGTTGCCCTGTTCAGGTACTATAGCAGGTACAATAGTAGGTGTTGTAGTAGGTATTGTTCTGAACTATATCAACTGTAACTATTCAACTTGGGCCTCTAGTTTTGGCTTGGAATCATTAAGGCCTTCAGTGTATCCATGAATTCAGATCATTAAGGCTTGCATACCACATTTAAGGCCATCGGGCCACCACAAGGGAATTTAAAGCCATCAGATATGCAGATTCCCATATAGATTCTATAAAGAACTAGCTCCAAATAAGGGTTCAAGAGAAGGGTGTATACACCACAGATGGTCAAAATGGATTTGGTAGGATGAGAGGGTATTTCAACTACCATTAGTACTAGGAATGTGCTTCTCTACACTAGACATCTCACTGAACAGACATGAAAAGGTGTAGAGATGATCACGATGCAGATGCTGGGGGGGCAGTTTCATGTATTCATAATCTATTTTATTTACAAAAGACCTAGGGGTCCTGTAATGTATCCAATGCATATGGATAATTTAATCTATAATCCAATTATCATTTTATGTGTTCCATATCATTCCATGAATGGGGTTTATCCAAAATCCATAAAAATAGGCCTTCTGTCCATTTGAGATATTTAAAAAAATTAAAATACATAACCAATCCACTACATCCCGAGTAACATTTTAGACATATTCTACAAACATCATCCTTGAATTATACAAATTCATGTTCCAAAATAATTACACTTCCCTTTATCAACACCTACATACATGTAATCAACCCTCAGTACCAAATGGATCCCATAGTGGGTGAGAGATAAATCTCAGTTGGCAACCCCCAAAGTTGTTTATTACATTAAGCCCATGTAATGAAAATTTAACAGTGTGAATTCATGCATATTCATAGTAAAACAATAAAATCTACCCAAATACCCATGCACAAAAATCATCCCTCTATATGTGTCTGAATTTGTAACTAGTTCATCAATTTACTAAGTTACAATTTATACAAACAAGTAATGTGAATCATAGCCAGCACTAACATTGCCTCATGATACTATAATTACCGAATGATCCATGTTGTAATAAGGAAAACATAATGGATGATTAAAATGATTTGATTCCATGATATTCTACATGGAAACCTACCCCTCATGGGAAGATAAAATAGTTGTATCAAATTTTAAGAAAGGGGTTAGAGTGTAATCCAAGGAGAATCTTCCACGGAATTTCCAAAATAATATTTGTAACTGAGTAGAATTAATTTATCCAAGGTAAAAGGGGAGATAAGTAGTTGCCATGTACATGGATGTAACCAGGCCACCTCACATCATCATAGATCCAACGAGTATATTTGAGGTTTCCTGTAATAATAATGAAGGGATTTTATGGTGTCATACGAAGTATCTATTGGTATATAAGGATTACGTTCCTTGGTTGGTCTCACCCAAGGAAACCAACATCCATGAATTTGAGTGACATTCTCGAGTACCCAAGGAAATATATAGTGAATCCAAGATCAAACATGATTCCATCCTTGTTATAATGATTTCAGGGACCCTGTTTATAAATATTAAACTTTAATTTAGTTCAGTAAAATTAATTTGGTCATGCTATAACTATGAAACTGAAAAATACACTAGTTTCAATCATTTAATTTCACAATTTCTACAAGGAAATGTAGCATTTAACCCATTAATGAAAACCATTTAGTGAAGATCAATTAACATGTTTCATTATGAAACCTCCCATGAACATAAAATGGTGTTATACAGACATTAAACCACACATTCCTTTACATTTAATATGGCCATGGCATATACATTAGTATGATTTATATAATATCATTTGAACTAATTGCTTACATTTATCCACTTACCATAGGTGGGTTAAGTAAAAGTGACAAGGCACAATATATTAACAATTTCGGGATTCAATACCCAATTAATATAAGGATTCTTAACATTAGTGGGCTCAAGATCAAGAATGCCTGAACAATGGCTGATAATTGATAAAAAACACTAAATACTCAATTATGGAATATCAACCTACTTGGGGTGTTAGGAGTTGTGTATGTAACCACTAAAAAAAATAACATTAATGGAATTATCATAACAGTATGTATCGATTGAAGAAAAACATGGAATATAAAATCAATAAATTACACCAAGTGAAATTTACGGGGCCCACATGAAAATTCAAAAAATAAACGATCATGGTGGAAGAGTTATAGAAAACATACATTTGGATTGTAAGACTCTACTCATCCTTTATTAGACTCTAATTTAAATTGTAACTATGTAGATTTTATAAAATAGTAATACAACATACAACTCCATAACTAGGCTGAGAGAAAGAGAGATGAAAAATGACAAAAAACAGACATGAGTACATACCATAGGACATTTAACATGAATGATGAAAGCTAGAATGGATTTTGGATGAAGGATATCAATTGATCCCTATGTGAGGCCTTAAAAAATATCCTTAACTTGAGAAAATGGAGTTCATCTTCTTGGAATGTCGTATTGATGGTAGGAGGGAAAAAATAGATCATTAACGGGAAAAATGTAAAATTACCCAAAATTTAGAATTGAAATATTTTGGAAGCATAGTAAACCAAACTGTGAACCATAATTGTTTTAGAAACTATTTAAAGGGTCATAATTCAAATTTTCATTACATTGTATGGGAAATTGTGCACCAACTATGCGATATTGCTCTGCCCGATAATTCTGACCATATGTATGGTCAGATCTAACAAAGAGTCCTAATAGAACGGTTACCTATAACTGTGAAAGAGGCCCCTTCCCCACAAAATGATGGGTTTCTATATCTAAACAATCCTTGGATTCCCAAGGAATATTTTTTTACTCATTATGAATACATATTAGGTCCCAAAAAATTGACTAAAATTTAATGTATATATAAATGTGTGAAAAATGAATTTCTTATAGTCTTACCCCATAAAATAAACTCACCCAGATTTCACCTTCCAATGGTGGCGATGCATGGTCTATGAAAAAATCATTCCACTAGGCATGTATGTTGGACTCCAACTCCCATCTCTAATCCTTCACTCTGTTGTGCTTCCACAGCTTCTGTACTAGAGTGACACACCAACCATATGATCTATCATTCTTAGGTCAATGATTCATATTGGATACTCCTAAATTTTATCATTTTAATCATACTTTACTTCATTATGATCAAAGTATGAGATGTGAAAGAATGATATTGGAAATTTTGTGTAAAATTTATCGTTTCATGGATTGAACAGTAACTGTGATGTAGTAGAAACTGATAGGATACAGAACATAATCTATCTAGAATTTCAAACATACCAACATAAAAAGGTGGAAAGTATCCCTTTTTCCATAATTGTCTATGCCTTATCCTGTGCGATATTCAAATGAAAACATGATCCTCAAACTCAGACTCTAGAGGTCATCTATGAAAATCATCATAATATTTATGTCTAGACTAGACAGTAGTCATATTCTTCATGATCATATGATCTTGCTCTGAAGTCTCCTATATAAGACGAAGACATAGTATGGATTCCTCACCTACCCCTAGCCATCACAAGGGCGAACAACATGGACTACTATATATGGTATCAAAAGGATCAATCTAAATTTTCTCCTAAATGATGTTGTTATTGGAGATCTCAAAGAAAATTATATACTTCTCTTATGAACCCCTGAAATCAAGTACTCATGCTATATAATGTTCTCTAGAACATGTATCTTCTGTTACAATTATACAACGGTCTGAGGGTGAAATGATGTTCATAGATGAAAAAATGAGTAACATCCAAATTAATTATAGAATAATATATTTTCATATATATATCTATTTATTAATTACATAGTGTTTTAGAGGCAAAAACTAGAATAAATCCAATCATAATCATAGAATTCTCTATTATTTTTAAAAGATTGTTTTACCTCCTTTTGATGGAAAACCATTTTTTAATATATATTTTCACAATATTATAAGATCTATTTTTCAAAATAAAGGAATTATTTAGAATTGAGACATTTTAATTTACATTGGACAAATTTTGGTTATTATTCTAAAAAAATTTATTTTTTATGAATAGTAAAAAATACTGCATTTTACATAAAACTGCTTTTTCATAAAATTTAATTATATCGATAGATTTTACACTTAATTGGTTTTAAAATTTAATTAGAATATATTTTTACCATTTAATACAATTTTGGTCATTGTAATTAATTTCACATTGAAATTGGTCATAAACAAGTGTTAAACTTTTGATAGATATTTTTTCAAAAAAACACGCTATTTGTTTTCAAAATGAGAATTATTTTTAAATTAATTAATACAATTTCTATGCTTGGAATTTGGTAAAATTGATTCCATATTTGGAATCAGAAGGTCCAAATTATGTAATTATGACTGTTTTGTTTCTAGACATTATGAATAGTAACGACGGTAATTATCTGTAATTATCAGGATTAATTAGTAATCGGGTAGTTAAGGGTGATAAAATAATATCATAATAACATAAAATGACAAAAAATGTGTCCTAATTCTATAGTTTGTGTCATGGACGACCCTGGGATTCCTTGTTCCATCTTTGGGACCCCCTAGAATCACTTTTTGTGTGATAATGACATTTTATCATTTTATTTTTTAAGAAAGGAAAATATAACAAAAGTATGTAATACCTAAGTAAAACAATTTTAATTTCATCTAAATATTTGATATCTTTTACTATAAATAGTAATTGGAAATATAAAAATATTTCTTACATCATGGTATTTTTGTTATAATTTTTGGACATTAAATAAATAAATTTATTTTTGACACCATGATGATGTAGTGATTACTTAATTAATGAACGATTTAAATAAAATGAAATGAAAATGTAAAATATAATATTTTCAATTGTAAAAAACCTATTGGATATGTGTATTTATAACCCATATCACCTTATCATCTAAATATATCATTGTGGGACCTTTAAAATTCTAAAATCATTTTATTATAAAGTAACATTTCAAGACTTTCCAAGTGTTCCCCTCCTCCCTCTTATAAAAGGCCCACACCTCTAACCCCCTTACACACAACACTCAAGCCATTTCTCGACCAAAATGTGGTCATTTTATCTCTCCAAATCCCACTATTAATCCTAGAATCCTTACCTAAGGCAGAAACCTCTTCAAGAAGACCTTTTTGTTCAAACCAAGGGGAGTTACCCGATTTAAAGGTAATGTCTTCTCTTATTTTATTTTGTTTTTTTTTCATTGAAAACCCCATATACACTTTTTATTACTCTATTTTGTAAAAAAAACATGTTTCATCTATATATTAGAATTTTTTTAAGAGGAGGATTTGATTTACACTTACACACACATCCTTCAAATGGTTAAATAACATACTGTTTTTGTGAGTGGAGAATTACCGCGTCACAAAATGATGACTGTTCAATTCTCTTTTATCACCTTACATGGTGTCCATTAAGATGTAACTATATTTATATATGATATATATAATGTTTATATTTTCTTTATGCTTCAGTATTTTTCATTTATGGCATACCTTTATGGTTTATATTATGGATAAACACGATAATTTCATTTTAGGAAATGCGGACTACAACCCCCTCAAAATGATTTGATTCGTTAATGCCATATGTTGGACTTATAAATGACGGAGTTAATGGTATTACATATGATATAATACTAGAAATATTATATACTATTATATCATTATGATTTCATTCTATTAAATACAAAAAAGAAATGAAAGTAGCATTCATGCGTACGTACGAATTACCGTCTCCATGAACGGTGCATTTCATATCTTACCTCTAAATGTTATGTAATATTATATATTCATGTATTTAATAGATATATATGTTATATATGGTATCTACATCCTGAATATAATTCTGTATGTTATGGATATTTTACCACATGAACAACATGTAATTATAAGAAGTTAATTTTTGACTCAAGTACGAATGATCGACAAAACGACTTTTATTAACTTAAATAATTACATAATGTTCCTAACATGGTAATAATTTATATAAAACTATTAAATAACTAGAAAAAAGTTCTTAAGAAATTATAAATTAACTCTAGTTTATTCTTCAGGAGATTAAAGAATGATCGAGTCAAGTCAGACACGAGGTAATGGAGTACATCTCAATCTCCTTTCATTGAGGAATATTTAGTTTTATACACAACATTATTTTATAAGATGTATAAAACAATTTTACTTTTACTTTCATTCAAAAGGAATCATTTTATATGAATTGTTTTACTAAACGACAAAAGGGAATGTTTTTGTCTTATGTATGCGGTGACAACGACTTCTCCACCACCATGTCCATTATTTTAGATTCAGCTTCCTCTATAAGCCATAACATTTAAAAAAATATACCATGTTTTACTTTTCTTTTATTTTCTTATTGAAAATGGTTATGATAATTTTTTTATTATATCAATGTGTTGTATTGTTATCTTATGATTGAAATAAGGAAATGTTATGTTTCCTTTATACATGATTTATGTGAGACGATTGTGTTATGGTTCCTGGGAATTGTTTATGAAGACATGTGGTTCAATGATAAACTAAGGGCGGGTGATCCCGATAAAGAACTCCAATGCATTGGGTAACGTGAAGGAGTTAAATCCTATGGTTTCTTCGAAAAGATTTTCGGAATATATTGTAATGGGTATTCTAAACGTAACCCCGAGGTTTACTCCCTACGTAATAATGTTATGAAAACTCATGTTACCTTTATGTCTTATGATTTCTATGAGTTGTTTATAATCCTTATGATTTCATGATGTATGTTAAAGTGATTATGTTTATGAGTAAAGTATGAATTCAATTATTCTTATTTATACATGGAATAAGGTTTTTTATCCATATTTTGATATCCCTTACTGTGATTTTTATGCTCATCGCATGTTTTGTAAATGTTTTTCACAGGTCAAGGGAATGGTACATGATGTGATGATAGTGTCGATGATGTTTCTTGAAACAATCCATGATTTATTTTAAATATGTTTCTTTTCAAGGGAATAATGAATTTTGTCTTTGATGTAACCACCTTTTTTAAATGTGGAATATAATGCATGATTTATGATCTAATTCTCTAAAACTATAAACATGAAAATATCCACAATGTGTATTCTTGATATAACTAGAGATTATGTAATGCTTAAGGCTGGGGCCTTATAGTTGGTATCAGAGGTCTGTTTAGATAACGTTAAGAGTTATAATTATATTAAATGAGTATCCAAAAATATTTTTTTATGGTCAAATTGAAATGATATAGCATTTGAAGATTAACATGTTGCTTTATCTAAGACATGTTTGTTCAGAATGGATTTCCGTAGAGGAAATAAGGAAGAAGTTCTAGGAAGGCATACAGATGTAAATGACCTTCAAATCAGCATCCCATGATGGTCGGAATTGGAACTAAACAGTTTATTGTAGTAATGGAATGGTTGATTCAAGCGATAAATGGTGATGGTATCCATCCACGAGATTAACCAGATCAATGGTAGAGGAGCTTGCTAGTGGTGGAACATTTCATGAGGCAACATCCCACCATCATTCATAGGATCATCTGACCATGTGCTAGCTGTTGTGTGGATTAAATAATTGGAGAAGATTTTTAATTTCACGGGGTGTTCAGACAATAATAATGTTAGACTTTTTATTTACATTTTGGAAGGTGAAGCGGATCAGTGGTGGTCTATGGTTAAAAATATCAGAGAATGTTGATGAGATTGATGCTCTTGATTTGGATGAATTCAAATTTATGTTTCTTGAGAAATATTTTCCTAAGGCTATTCAACTTAGGATGGATAAATAATTCTTGGTATTCAGGAGAGAGGATGACTCAATGGTTTCATATGAAGAAAAGTTCACTAGATTTTCATGGTATGCTCCAAAATATATCTGAGACCATAATAGTACAATCAATGGGTTTTACACAGGATTAAAGCCAAAATATCGAAGGGCATTATCATATCATGAGTTAAAAAATTATGAAAAGCGTGTTCGGTGTTCTGAGATGGTGGAAATGGAGTATGTCGATGATCAAGTGTTATATAATATCCAACAAAAGAAGAGATTGAGGTGGTAGGAGAATGGGAAGAATTTTTCAAGAAGGTCTGATTGTAAGAAAACTAAGTTATCAATTTGTGATAAATGTGGTAAAAATCATACTGGGGAATGTCTTTTAAATTCAATAAAATGCTACTAATGTGGTAATATGAGACATAAGGCTAGTGATTTCACTGAAAAAGATCAGGGTGATGGTTAAAACAAATTTGATTTATTATAAGTGAAATGTTTCATTTGCAATGAGATGGGACATTATGATAACGAGTGATCGACAAAGAGCTCAAATTATGGGAAGTAGTCAGACTACAAGTAGAAAGGTGTGGTGAAATCATTTTCAACTGCATCAGCAGATGTTGGGCCATCAAATGAAGTGGTATCATTGACTTTGATTGTTTTTTAGATTACTACAGTGTGTTGTTTGATTCTGGGTCTACCCATTCTTTCATCTCTAAAAATTTTTCTAGTAAATTGGGAATTCCATCTTAAGAAATGACTCCATAACTTGTGGTAAAATCACATGGGGGAAATGCTGAGGCAAAAAGAATTTATAAGAATCTTCCTATCCTTATCCATGGAAAGAACCTACTTTCAAACCTTATTGTTTTACCTCTAGTAGAGTTTGATGTTATCCTGGGTATGAATTGTCTCTCTGTTTACCATGCTAAGATTGATTGTAGAGAAAAAGAATTTTTTTTATGAAAGACTTTCAGTTTTTGTACAAGAATTAACCCATTCTATTGATAACATATCAAGAGGTTAGGAAACATGTAAAAGATGTAAATTAATGTTACCTTGCACATATTATTGAAAACAAAGGAACCGTTCAGATTAATGTCGTGGTAGTTATAAAGGAGTGTCCTAATGTTTTTCCACACGAGTTGCCTGGAATAATACCTGATCGTGAAGTTGAATTTACTATTGACTTAGTTCCTAATGAAAATCCAATTTCAAAACCCCCTTATCGAATGGCTGAAATTCAACTTTTAGAGTTGAAGGTGCAATTGGAATATTTATTAGAGAAAGTTTTCATTCGACCTAGAACGTCACCATGGGGTGCTCCTATCATATTTGTTAAAAAGAATGATGGTTCAATGAAAATTTGAATTGAGTATAGATCCTTTAATAACCACATAGTTAAGAAAAAATATCCTTTTCCTCATATTGATGATTTGTTTGATCAGCTCCAGGGGGCTCATAATTTTTCAAAGATTGACCTGAGATTGGGGTACAATCAGCTGACGGTAAAGGTAGAAGTTATTCTGAAGAATGCATTATGTACAAGATATGGCCATTATGAATGTGTATTAATTCTTTTTAGGGTAACCAATGCACCTTTTGTATTCATGGATGTTATGAATATAATTTTAAAAGAGTTCATGGATACTTTTTTGGTTGTTTACATTGATGATATTTTGGCGCATTCTAAAATTAAAGAGAAGAATAAAATTATTTTAAGGGTTATTTTGAAAACCATAAAAGAAAAGAAATTTTATGGGAAATTCAGAAAGTGTGAATTTTGGTTGCAACAAATTTCTTTCCTTGGCCACATTGTTTCTAAAGATGGTATAACTGTTGATCCTATAATAACAATGGTTGTTGAAGAATGGACCATAACCACTAATGTAACCAAGATTCGTAGTTTTCTTGGGTTGGGAGGCTATTAATGAAGGTTTGTTAAAATATTTTCACCGTTATCTAGTCCAATTAATAAACTAACATGGAAGGGTGTTATGTTTATCTAGAAACAATAATGTGATGATTGTTTTCAAGAATTGAAAATATCATTGGTGAATTCTCCATTTTTGGCACTACCTTCCAGGAATAGTGAGTTTGTTATCTACAGTGATGCTTCATTGAAATGAGTTGGTTGCGTTCTAATGCATAATGATTAGGTAAATTCTTATGCTTCACGTTAGTTGAAAACTCATGACCTAAATTACCCTACACATGATTTGGAATTAGCTGCTGTGGTTTTCTATTTACAAATTTGGAGGCATCATTCGTATGGTGTAAAGTATGAAATATATAATGATCACAAAAGTTTAAAGTATATATTCAATCAGAATGAATTGAACATGAGATAGAGTAGATGTCTATAAATAATCAAGGATTATGAATGTACAATTCATTAACATCCGGGAAAAGAAAAAAAAGTGGTTGATGATTTGAGTCAAAAAATTAATGCTTCAATAACCATGTTATGTTTGAAATGTGATCCTTTAGTTAATGATTTTATGAAAATTGGAATAGAAGTTTTTGGTGTAGGAAGTTCTTCTGTTTTGGTTCATGTATCTGTAAAATCTTCTCAATCAGATATAATTATGCAAGCTCAAAAGCAAGATAGTGAGTTGTAGAAAAAGGTAGAGCTCATTCAGAATGGTACGTTACTAGAATTCAACATTGATAATGATTGTGTTTTGAGATTTGGGAAGATATTGTGTGTGCCTTGTGATTCACAGTTGAAGATAGAGTTTTTATGTGAAGCTCATAGTTCTTCGTTTTCAGTTCATCCTGGAATTACTAATATGTATAGAGATCTTTGGAGGTATTACTGGTGGGATAGAATGAAAAGAGATATTAGTGATTTTACTGGGAAGTGTTTGACTTATCAATAGTTTAATGAAGAGCGGCAGTTACTGAAAGGGATGTTTTAGCCTTTACGAGTGTCAGAGTGGAAATGGGAGAATATATCCATGGACTTCGTTATGGGATTTTGGAAACCACCTTGAGGTAATAATAAAATCCTGGTTATTGTAGATCTCTTGACTAAATCTGATCATTTACTTACTATACAAGATACTTTCTCCCTAGATCAACTTTCTCATCTGTATTATAACGAGATAGTCAGGTTACATGGAGTTCCCCTCTCCATTGTTTCGGATCGTTATCCTAGGTTTACTTATAACTTTCAGAAAGGCCTTCAGAAGTCAGTGGGTACTGAATTAAATTTTAGTATAGCTTTTCATACTCAATCAGATGGGAAGTTATAATGAAAAATTCAGAATTTAGAGGATATTCTACGTGCATGTTCGATAGAATATCAGGAAATTTGGGACCTACATATTTCATTGGATGAGTTTTCTTATAATAAAACTTTTCATTCTAGTATACAGAAGGCACCATTTGTGGAATTATATGGGAAGCAGTGTCGAACTCCACCTTTTGGATAAGGTTGGTGAAAGGAAGTTAATGGGACCAGAATTGGTAGAAGTGTTAGCAGAAAATGTTCAGATTATACATAAGCACATGAGAACAGCTCAGAGTAGGTAGAAAAGTTAAGCAGACAACAGGAGGAAGGATCTCTCTTTTGAGGTATGTGATCACATCTTCCTCAATGTTTCACCATAGAAAAGTGTGATATGATTTGGTAAGAAAATAAAATCTGGGGCCAAGGTTATTAGACCATATGAAATTCTGGATAGATTTGGATCAGTTTCATACCCAGTGGCTTTACCTCTATTATTATCTCAGGTACACAATGTTTTTCAAGTTTCTATGTTAAGGAAGTACATTCCAGATCCATCTCATGTTTTGAGTCATGAGTTAGTTCAGATGGATGGGAATCTATCTTTTGAGGAAAAACCAGTCCAGATTCTTGACCACAGGGAGAATGTGTTGCAGAATAAGATGATTCATTATGTAAATTTTTTGTGGAAAACCACATGATTGAAGAGGCAACATGGGAATCTGAAAATGCAATGAGGGATAAAAAACCCCAATTATTCGATAAGTAAATAAATTACGGGGATGATATTTTCTATAGGGGGAAGGATGTAATATACCAAGTAATTAATGAATAATATATTTTCATATCTATGTCTATTTATGAATTATATAGTGTATTAGAGGCTTAAATTTAGAAATAAATTTAATCTTAGGCATAGAATTCTCTAAATTTTTAAAAGATTGTTTTACCGCCTTTTGATGGTGAACCATTTTTAAGTATATATTTCTTCAATTTTATAAGCTCTATTTTTCAAAATAAACTTATTCATTATAATCTAGAAATTGAAATTTACTTTGTATAAATTTTTGGTATTACTCTGACAATGTTAATTTTTTTATGAATAGAGAAAAATACTGCATTTTTCTTCAAACTTCTTTTTCATCTTATTTGATTATATGGATCGATTGTCCTTTTAATTGGTTTTAAAGTTTAATTATAATTTAGTTTGACCATTTAATCAAATTTAGGTCATTGTAATTAATTTCACTTTAGAATTGTTCATAAACAAGTGTTAAACTTTTGATAGATATTTTTTCAAAAAACTCCACTATTTGTTTTGACAATGGGAATTATTTTTAAATTAATTACTGCAATTTCTATGATTGTAATTCGGTAAAATGGATTAAATATTTGGAATTATAAGGTCCATATTATGTAATTAAGAATCTTTTGTTTTTGGAAATTAGGAATAGTAACGACAGTAATTATTTTTAATTATCGTGATTAATTAGTAATCGGGTAGTTAAGGGTAATAAAATAATATCATAATAATATAAAATGACCAAACATGTGTCCTAATGCTACTGGTTCTGTCATGGCAGACCATGGGATGCCTTGTGTCAACTTTGGGACCCCATGGAATCACTTTTGTTGGATAGTGACATTTTATCATTTTATTTTTAAAGAAAGGTAAATATAACAAATATATGTAACAACTAAGTAAAACAATTTTAATTTTGTCTAAATAAATGATCTCATGGACTATAAATATTAATTGGAATAGTAAAAATATTTCCTACATCATTGTATCATTTTTAAAATATTTTGACATTAAATAAATAAATTCATTTATGACACCATGATGACGTAGTGATTTACTCCTTAATGACCGATTTAAATAAAATGGAATGATAATGTATAATATAAGAATTAAATTTGTCAAAAACATATTGAATGGGTTGATTTAGAACCCTTATTACTTTATCCACAAAATATATCATTTTGGGATCTTTAAAATACAAAAAAAAAATTATAATAAATTAACATTTCAAAAATTTCCAAGAGTTCCCCTCCTCCCTCTTATAAAAGGACCCCACCTCTACCCCCTTACCCACACCTCTCAATCCATTGGATCGACCAAAATATTCTCATTTTATCTCTACACATTCCACTCTTCATCCAAGAATGCCTACCTTTGGCCGAAAGCACTTCAAGATACCGTTTTGGTTGAAACCAATGGGAGTTTCCCGATTTAAAGGTAATGTCTTCTCCTATGTAATTTTGTTTTATTATGATTTACAAACCCCCTAAACTCTTTTTATTCAACTATTTTCTTAAAACACCAGTATCTTTAATATAGTAGAAAGTTTTTATGAGAAATATTTGATTTACACTTACACAAACCTCCGTCAAATAGATAAAGAACATATTGTTTCTATGATTGGTGAATTACTGCCACACCAAATGATGATTGTTAAATATTGTTTTAACACCTTTAATGGTGGCCATTAATATGTCACTATATTTATATATGATATATCTAAATTTTAGGTTTTCTTTATGCTCCTATATTTTTCATTTATGGCATACCTTTATGGTTTCCATTATATGTAAATGCGATAATTTGATTTTAGGAAAAGCGGACTATCACCCCATCAAAGTGATTTGATTCGTTAATGCCATATGAGGGACGTATAAATGATTGAGTTAATGGTATTAAATATTAAATAATACTGGAATTATTATATACATTTATATCATTATGTTTTCATTACATTAAATAAAAAAAGAAATGAACGTAGTGTTCATGCGTACGTACGGCTTACCGTCTCCATGAACGGTGCATTTCATCTCTTACCTCTAAATGTTATATAATATTATAAATTCATGTATATATTGTATATTTATGATATATATGATATCTACATCATGAATATAATTCTGGATATAATGGATATTTTACAACATGAATAACTTGTAATTATAAGAAATTTATTTTTGACTCAAGTACCAACGATCGAAAAAATGGCCGTTATTAACTTAAATAACTACATAATGTTCATAACATGGTAATTAGTGATATAAAAGGTTTAATTAACTAGAAAAAGGTTTTTAAGAAAGTATAAAATAACTCTAGTGTATTATTCAGTAGATTAAAGAACGATCGAGTCAAGTCGGAAATTAGGTAAGGGACTTGGTCTCAATCTCCTTTCATTGATGCATATTTTGTTTTATACACACCTTTATTTTATATGGTGTATAAACCCCATTGAATTTTTCTTTTATTAAAAATTAATCTTTTTAAACGAAGCATTTTACTAAATGAATAAATGGAATTTTTTTTTCTAATGTATGTGGCGACAACGACTTCTCCACCGCCGTGACCATTATTTGAGTTTCGGCATCCTCTACAAGCCACAACATTTTTTAAATGAAAAATAAATACCATGTTTTACTTTTATATTATTTTTTTATTGAAAATGGTTTTCATAATGGTTTTATTATATCAATGTGTTGTATTGATATCTTGTGATTGAAATGTGGAAATGTTATGTTTCCTTTATGCATGTTTAATGTAAAGCGATTATGTTATGGTCCTTGGTCATTGTTTGTGAAGACGAGTGGTTCCATGATAAACTAAGCGCAAGTGATCCTGATATAGACATCCAATGAATTGGGTAATGTGAGTGAGTTAAACTCTATGTTTTCTCCGAAGAGATTTAGGGAATATTCTATAATGGGTATTCCAAACGTAACCATGGGGGTTACTCCCTACGTAAGAATGTTATGAATGCCTCAAGTTACCTTTATGTCTTATGATTTATATGAGTTATTAATAAACCTTATGACTTCATGAGATATGTTAAAGTTCTTATGTTAATGAGTAAAGTATGATTTCAATGATTCTTATTTATACGAGGACCAAGGTTTTCTTTCCATATTTTTATATCCCTTGCTGAGCATTTTATACTCATCCCATGTTTTTGAAATGTTTTTCATAGGTCAAGGGAAAGGTACATGATGTGATGATAGTGTCGAGGAAGTGTCAAGAAAGAATACATGTTTTATTTTAAATATGTTTCCCTTGATGGGAAAAGTGAATTTTGAATTTGATGTAACCACCTTGTTTAATTGTGGAATGTAATGCATGATTTATGGTCTAATTTCCTAAAACTATAAACCTGAAAATATCCTCAATGTGTATTCATGACATAATGAATGATTATGTAATGTATAAGTATGGGTCGTTATATAATGTAACCATAGGTTTATGCAACCCCTTTCAGAACTATGATATTAGACGGGCATCCATGTCAAAAATTATTGTACGTGGGATCCCATGTAGTTCTGTTATCTCACAGACATACAGTATTTCCAACTCATCAATATAGAAATTATCTGGAATAGAAATAATGTGTGCTTCTTTTTATAGTCAGTAAATGACTACCATTACAGTGGAACTACCACTCAATGTCTTATGATGTTCACAACATAATCCATAGAAATATCATCACATTTCCATTAATGTAAGGGAAGTGACCTTAACAAGCATGATGGTATTTGGTTATCCAGCTTCACCTATTGACAGGTTGAACACCTAATGATAAAGCATGTTATCAGATGTTTCATCCCTAAGCAACCAATTCTAGAAACATATTTATCTCTAAATTATGGAGATGGAAGGATGAACCACCCATTGAAAAGAATGAGACTCACACATTAACTCCTATTTCATGTCTATAGAAACCCAAAACCATCGATACATACATAGGATGTCCTCATTATCCAAAGTAAAATATAGAGGCAGTTCCACTCTTAAAATACCCACTCAGAGAACAAATCCCCTAGGATCTATAAATTCTTTATCCTTCACCTTATCATGGACGAAAAAGGAAAATGTCATGGTTGAGGTGTAATATTTCTCTTGACTATCAGGAAACTCTTGAAAAATCTATGAAACAATGACCATTAACTTACATTTATCATTTTCTCTATGAAACGATGACCATTAACATACATTTATCATTGTCTTCCCATTTGGAATGTGCTTTATTTTTTTGACTCAGCACATCAGTAACTACATTTCCCGTTACAGATATATTGGGAAGGATGAAATCAAATGAATGAATATATTCAACCCATATTCACTACATAATGTTCATGTAATGATTTTAAAATATGTATTTGAGGATCATGTGGTTCATTTACACCACAAAGTTCTCACCCTAAAGATATTGACTCGAGTAACCTAATATATGGACAACAGTTGCTTGCTCAAAGTAATGCCTCGAAAAATTTATATCATGAGTCCTCAACTACCGATATTTTTATGTAATGAATATATAATCATACATTAGCACAACTACTAGTATGGTTTCTGATTCATCACAAAAAAACATAAACACTTCGTAGCTCTAGCATAGTAAGATTATGTGTTGATAACAACATCCCTTTCAGCTCCTAAAAGGATTTATCAATCTGTTTTGACCACATGAACATAACACCTTTTATATTAAGGATAGTAAGTAGTGAATCAAGGTGTGAGAAGTCCAATATAAAATGACAGCAATATCTATCCATCCCTAATAATGTATATTTATCAAACAAGATCATGAGAATATCACAGAAAACCACCAGACTCACCTTCTCTAGGTCAATAGAGATTCCAAATTTTGAGATAATGTAACCTAATAAGTGAACATTGTGAATAAAGAAGTGGCACATAACAAGCATAGAATAATGATGATGCTCTCTTAGTGTACTTAGAATGATCTCAATGTGCTTGGAATGGTTGCGACGAGTTTGAGAATACCCCAATATTTCATCCACAAAGACTATGAAAAATGAATCCAAATAGAAATGGAACACCCAATTCATCAGATCCATGAACATGGAAGGTGCGTTCATAAGACCAAACAATATAATAAAGTACTCATTTATACCATACATGATACAATATCTCTACATGGTATGTATGATGACCTAACCCACACTTGATGATTTCCTTATTGCAGGTCGATCATAGAGAATCCCCAAGATCCTATGAGCTGGTCAAAGAGATCATCAATTATAAATTTTTCTATCAATTTATTTATGATTATATGGTTCAACTATATGTAATCCATGCATATATGAAGGGTCCCATGAACATTCTTGAAGAAAATCTTGGGTGAACCGTAAGAGGAAGTGTTGGTTCATATAAAACCATAGCTTCCAAATCCTCTAACTACTACTTTAGCCCATGGAGATTAGTTCATGCCATTATATATAAGATAATGGACATTGTAGCTACTCTTGGAACATGCTTGATCATAATCTCTAACATCCTCTTAAGAGGTAATGAAAAAATTTAATCCGAAGAAACATCCCTTACAAAATATATTATTGGAGAGAATTCAACAAGGCTTAAACCATGATTTTTTATATAGTTTCGAAATAAAAGAATTTTCCCCACTGAGCCCATGATGATTTGGTATGTATCTTCTAGAATGATAATCACACTCACCCTTATATAGAGAACAAATGACCTCTTGTTATGTAAATGACACCTTTTGACTGTAAAATACTACAAATGCATGATATTGAACCAACCAACACATCCTAATAATGGAATCTAAGACTATCATATTGGGAATAAAGTGGTCCCATAAGAAAGTGTAACTACCCACCTCAATGGGACAACCCCTAAACAAAATATTCTATAAAATTGTACCACAAATAGTGTATCTAGGTTCATTACACCATAGAAACACTACACATCCATCAAAATAATTTCTAAAACATATAATGTGATTAAAGAGTGTGAATAACCTGTATCAAATAATTAATATTCTATAGTGAAGGCTACACGTAAAGTACCTCATACATTTATAGGTATCGTACCCTAATCATCGAATATTAATTGCAAATCATGCATAGAGCATGATCCATGATCCTGATCAACAATTTTACCACCATGATTAAAAATGATTTTATAGCATTATTGGTGATCTGGGGTCTAGCTACAACAAATCATGATCTCCTCTTTTTCCTATCCTATTGGATATACTCTAACTCCATAACTGACACACCAAAAAATAACATTCCCCAAAAGGTGGAATTGGTGAGGATCCTCTTCCACTAGAAGAAGATGAAAAGTTATTAGATAAATGTTTAATATTCCCCAATAAAACCACAATCCTGATACATAAGTGTCTATAAATCACATTGCTTCTCTAGATTCCCCTTACGTCTACACTAGTGACACATTAAAGATCATCATACATGGGTACAATGGCTACCATGTACCTGACGAGAATCGTCAAGGGAATTCTTCCTACCAGTGCAGCCATGTACTCTATAACTGGTGCTATCACCACCCCTTAGGTTGTTCAAAGTGGTAAGATTCTGATTTAAATTTTTAGAGAAATTATTTAGGATAAAAACATTCACATATGTATTAATTTCATAATGGATCCCATCCTCATTCCATCTAGCACCCAAAATCTCGTAGCCATCTAGAAGTGGTGCAATGTTATAAAAATCCGTCAAACATGTTGAATACTCCATAACTGACATTGATCACAACTCAAGACACATGAAATCTCTGGATCTATCATCTCATCGAGTTTGATGATGAAAATTATCATATAATGTAGTCAAAAAATAAAACCATAACATCCCTTGATGAAGACTAGCCAATGTAATCACATCCCACCACTGCTTATCTGAACCACACATCAACTATGTAGAAATATTGACCCTCTTCTCTAGAAACCTCTCTTGATGCTCAAGGATAGAAAGAGATCCATCTATCCAAGACATAGAACCATGTGGATCTCCATCCCCCAAGAATGGTGGATGATGTTTCAGTCAATAATCATTAGTCAGACTAGTCATTGTAGGTGAAACTCAAGGTGCAGCATGCATGGACTTCATATGATGTAGTAAAATATCCTAGAATCAAGAATTAGCTCCCAAATTCGGTATAAAAGGGGGTGACTCTAATGGAACTCATAGAGGCAAGACTGGTTTCTTAGGTCCCACCTCATTTAATGCATGGTCATTAACACCTTTCTCACATACGACATGAGGATGATGTTTTTTATTTGGTATATGAATTCAAATAAAAGGTCTTAGAATAAAATTTCAATCTTAATGTTATTATCACTAGCAGAACATGAATATAATAAAACATACTACCCATAGAATACTACCCCAACTACCCACTTATATGTTCATGTATCAGTAAGTGACCAATTATATGCTTTATTGGTTCTATTAGATGAAGGGTCAGCAGTACCAAGCGACATTATTTATTGGAAACACTTTCATATCGTTTAACATTTAATTACCTGGATAAGTCCTTTAAATTTCATAATCATGATAAGGTAAGATAAATATGTGCATCAATTCAACGTTAATGTTTTCATTTTCTTGTAACTTATATCAATGTTCCTTTAAATTTGACTATCATTCCCATTAAATCAATTAACATACTCCTTATCACTAAAAATAACACCCATTTTAATTTCTAATTATAGGATTGATTTGGTAAATTAATCGTTCCCAATAACGGGGGACCATAACACCTCATGAATTGAAATAATAAACCAATAAATCATAGCCCTTACCGGCCCATGAAATATATAAAAAAGACAAGGATAATCCATCAATCAAAGGCATAACAAGCAATGAAAAATATTGAAATAAAAATATATGGCATGGAAATGTTAATGACATGTAAATTATAATTTTCTATTTTGATGCATGTAAAAATTCTCTTTACCCTCTTATCATCAGGAAAACGATAAAATAGAATATCAATCAGAAGCAAAATCAATAACACCACACATCATGTGCATCACCCAGTAGAAAAAATGATGTTTAATTAATATTAAAACACAAAAAAATAATTATAATCCTGAAAAATCATCATTCACCTTTATCATGGGTCTGTGATTTCCAAGAACATCATATGACCATATCATATGTGCTCATAATCTAGTGATTGTTGTCTCCAAATAGTAAATCAAGAATGTAAATCATCTCATACCACTTTGTGACATCCCTGTCCCGGATTCAACTTAATAGGATCCCCAATAATTGTGGGTCACATGGCCTCAAGTGCATCTCCCAAAATGCCAGAGGCAACCTACTTGCAGTTAAAATTATGAAGTGTTAAAGGGAAGACTATGCCCTCATCACTAGAGTGTATCACAATGGATAATTATAAAGAGAGATAATTAGTGTAATCAATACGAATAAATAGTTGGCATGACTAATGGATAAAAATCAATAATAACTGAAATCATTGGAATAAAAAACAATAGCTAATGATGATAAATGTCATGTCACTAGAATGTTGGGAAACATGGATAAAATGTTGTTTACATACCCGAAAAACCCAATTCAATAATAAGGTAGTACATAAATTATCACAAGAATCTTGATCTATATATCAATCATCTATAACTAACTCCAGTCTAGCACAAAAAAGAATCAATTTTCTGGAAGAATTACACTAAACTTAAGAAAAACTTTGATACATGTAATCTGTCATGGGTACTAAATGATTCTCGAAGAGGGATTGAGATAAATATTAGTGGGATACCAAAAATAGTTTCAATGATATCTGGCTTATGTCTTGAAAATGAAATACTGTGAAGGCCTCCATACAAAATCAAAATTAGTAAAACAAATCCAAGTACTCAGGAAACATATTTAGTTCTCATATGGTGCCTAAATGTGTATCCAATACATCAATTAACGATGCTCTAGTTGACATAAACAAGTAACATGAGGCATATCCATCCCTGATATCACCTCTTTGTAGTATAAATATTGAAATTTCCCAAATATAATAAGGAGACCATAATTGATGATTAATATGAAGTGGTTATCTTGTATTCACAAAGGAATCCTAGAAGTTAGGGGAATTTAAATTAGTTGTAACTGAGTCTAGTTACAGGGTAAGAGTAAAATCCCAGGAGAATAATCCAAGGAATTTCCATAATATTGTTTATAACCGAGTCTATGGAATTTATCCCTGGTAAAATGAGGGATAAGTATTGTCTGGGTCCATGGATGTAATCATGTAACCTCAAGCCTTACAGGATCCAAGGAGTGTATCTAATGCATCCCATAATAACAATTATGGGATCCTATAGTATCATAATGGGCTTCTAGAGGTATAAAATAAATGGTTTCTCAAGTCGGTCTCACCCGATACAAAAAGCATCCTTGAATCAGAGTGATATCCTCAAGTACCCAAATCATTCCTATGAGAATATAAGATCTAACATGAGTCAATGCTTCTAATAAATATGTCAATATCTATGTTTATAACGATTCCCCTTAAATTTAGTTAACCATAATTAATTTGGTTATTTTATAATAATTCCACTAACAAATTCACTTGGATCAATCCTTTAATTTCATTAGTTATACAATTCCATGTTTCATGTAACAATTTTAATTAAAATTGTGTTGTCAATTTCAACTAATAATGTTCAATACACATCCGTTTATGATCATGAAAAGGTGTTCTATAGATGTGAAACCTAACATTACATTACATCTAATAAGGTCAAGTCATATATATTAATATTATTTCAATAATATCATTTGAAAGAATATATTACATATAGGAACTTACCTTGTGTGGGTCATCTAGATGTAACAAGTCACAACTAATAACAATTTCATTATTCTATACGAAATTAATTTAAATAAGCTTACCACTAGTATTTTCAATCTGGAACTCACCTGAATAATGTCTCAAATGTGTTAGAAAGACTAATAACTCATTTATGGAATATCACCTAACATGGGGTGTTAGGATTTGTGGCCATAACCACCCAAAACCAATCACATTAATCAAATAATCATAACCATTCTGTTATAATGAATATAATCATTTCATATAAATTAAATAAATGATAATCTATAAAATCAGTGGGGCTGACAAAACAATTACCAAATTGAATGTGCATGGAGGTTGAGTTATGGACCATACACATTAGGCATGATCCACTATAATCATCTATTATTATCCTATATTATTACTTGTAATGGAATATATCTATATAAAGAGTTTAATTTCTTACACCTTGATAGCTAGTTTATGAAAAAAAGATATGAAGAATGGTTCAATCATAATTGAGTATTTACCGTTGTGCATCCAACCAGACAAAAAATGATCTAATGGGTCTCAGATGAAGGAGATCCCTAGATCCCTTGGTTGGTACTTACAAAATATCTAATATGGAATAAAATAGTGTTTATACCTTTGAAAATCATATAGGAGGAATGAGGGGTTAAAATTATATCATTAAGGGAAGATGTAAAAATATTCAAAATTTATTCTATCCACGAAATGACCACATGGTTTGAAAAAACATGCAAAAACGAATTTCATGAACCTCTTAGAAGGGGCGTACCACATGGTTAGGTCTCATAGTTAGACAAATCCTACACCAACTATGTAAGATGACACTGCTGGAAATTGCAGTCCATTCCCACTGTAAGAATCTACAATGCTGCCTGACTGCATGATTTCCTCTAACCATGTTACATGACCATTTTCCCAAAAATGATGAGTTTCATGCACAAAATAATAACTAGAAACCCTTTGGACCATCACTATAACAATTGAAATCCATATTATGTGAAAAATAAATTATTAGTCCAAAATTTAAAGGATCCATACCTTAGTGAAAAATCCGTTCATACACTATCAATACATTTCCCCAAGACATCATAAACATACCATAAATACATCATCCCAAGATGTCATAAACATGCCATCTGGCATGATACCTAAATACCATCAATAAATATGTAAGGCACAAAACTAATACATAAAATAATTTTTCTCATGAGACCTACTGGTGCATAGTGGTTGTACATTAGGCCATTATCATCACTTTCAAAATCTAATGAAGTCATTAAATTAACGAGGTGTGTAAAAATTGAATATATTATAAACATAATCATTCTTATTGAAACTCGAGCATGTGAAATGTTAATATTTTCTCAAATTAATAAATCTAACATGATAGTACTCCATTTAGAGTAATATTGTAGGTTGTGTCAACCAAAATACCCCTAGAAAATTATGGTTCATCAAACATTGTTGACATATATGAATATAATATAAAAACATAACAATAAAATTTAATGAGGAATATACAATTTTTTTAAAAAATTATGATATTAAAATATAAAAAAATTCAGAATAATTTTTAATTTTTATGATGATGACCATGAATTATTTTTGGAAATAATCACATAATATAATATCCATGATGGTAGGAAAATTATTTCATTAAATAACAATTAAAACAAAGATCTTATTCACTCATATGTTAAATAGATACATCATTTGGAAAATGAAAGTAACATTGAATTAATAAATTTATATATGTTTAAAAAAGTATAAAAATGATACTATTAAATAATTGGATAAAATTTAAATTGTCCTTGAATTTCTGTTAAAAAAATTCATAGAAGAAAAATATTTTTGATAGAATTTTAAAAAAAAAGATGGTTTTCCCTTCAAGAAATACTTTGTCATTTTTGGTGATGGAAATAAATAAAAAATTATTTAATAACTGAAAACCTAGATATATATATAATTTAATAAAATGAGTGGTTTATAATATAAAAACATCAAATAATTCCCCTAATTGAAACTTATGGAAAAAATTATAAATGAGGATGTGATTTTAAAATAAACCCTTACCTTAGGTGTTAAAAACATCATAATTGATTTAATCCTCATTCATAATAAACATTAATTTTTTTAATACTATAAATTAATAATAATTTCCTATTATATCAAATATTATTAATTTACAAAATTTAATAACCATTTAGTAATAATTCTTGGTCAAAAACATCATTTCTCAGTGTTAAATGTTTCATTTTTTTGTGCCAGTTTTTGTTCAGTACGCTCAGTCCTCATATATTGATCATAGTTCGATAACATCCATAATTTTATTAATGATATAAATATCTTATATAATTATTATATACATATTTAGAATCATTTTTAATGGTGGACATGAAATTTGATTCACATCGGTTTACGTTGGTGGTAGTCCACTCATACACACGTGCGATGTTATCATTATATAATTGGTTTAAGGGTATGGAATTAAATGATATTTAATAGTTATATAATCATAATTATTTTATTAATAACATATATATATATATATAATATTATTTAATTTATATCAATATTTTTTACCCATGATAAAATAAGTAATAAAAAATCTCAATACACTATCTATATGTGTTAAAAACATGAACATACACCTAGATGGCGTCATCACATTCAATAAGAACGATAAAGGGGATTACATAATAAATATAATAATTAGATTTATAAGTGAATATTATTATTTTATTATAGGATAATGGTTAACATAGGTTTTAATAAGGTAAAATAATAAATAAAAGTGAAACACTCAGTTAAGAATTATACCTATTATTCAAAAAACCTTCTTGTGTTGATAAGTAAAGCCTTCATATTATTGCATTATGATAAAAAATTACTTTTATCAAACTGATTGGGATTTTAAATTATTATTATTTTAGATAATGTATAATCAATAAGTCTCATGATGTTTGAGTCAGGGGTGATTGGTGGTGTCCTTTTATAATGGAGGGAGAGGACAGACATGGAATTTTTCAAAATATTAACATATATTAAACACTTTCTAATGAAAAATTATTTTGGAATAAATAATATGAAAATATGAGATTATATAGTATTGAACGTGATAATAAAATAATATTCAATCAATTTTTAATCCATTTTATCCCTTATAGTTTTAGTTTAACCCTGATGTTAATCCATTTTAACGTCATCCATGATAAGAAGATTTTTATTTTTTTACAAATAAATAAGATAAAAAAGTTAATTTATCCACATAAAATTAAATTCAATATGATTATTCATATTATAGAATATTTATTTTAATTTTAATTTATCCATGTTTATTATATGAAATTAAAAATTAGTGTGTAAAAACACAACAAAATAATTTCTAGGAAAGTAATATTTTAAGCGTAAAATAGAACATAATTCTTGTTGTTTCCAAGTAAAAGATATAAAACGAGATTTATAATATTGTAGTGAATATATAAGATTAAAATTTTATAAAAAAACTCCATTAAATAATGTTTAATTAAATTTATTATGATAAGAACACATTACAGCATAATGTTTTTTAGAAAAATGGTTTTTAAGGAAAAAATGAACTTACAAAAAAATAAAATTTAATGAATATTTCAATAAATTTCATGATGTTATTTGTATTTAGCAGATATATATGATATTTTATGATAAATTTCAAAAACAATGCACGATAAAATTAGTTTTTTAATTATATGAAATGAATGCTTTATAAATGTTGGTATTTTTCACAACAAACTGAAAAATAAATAATTTTT
Organism: Viscum album; assembly: GCA_963277665.1. Taxonomy (NCBI): domain Eukaryota; kingdom Viridiplantae; phylum Streptophyta; class Magnoliopsida; order Santalales; family Viscaceae; genus Viscum; species Viscum album. Next base: position 1,948,032,316 of record OY728136.1, on the reverse strand, counting down.
ATAAAATACAAAAACATAAAAGAATATAATATTAAAAATATAATTTAAAAAATATATTCATTTACTAAAATAAAATACCTCAAATTTTAAAATTAATTATAGTATTCTTGTATTAATTTTTGTAAAACCATTTTTGAATAAAATTTATTTTTAAACATAAAATGGATTTTGTTAAGACTATATCCATATATATTAGGAATTAATAGAAAAATTGAATTTAATAATACCATCATAAATATCTTTAAAAATCAGTTTATTCATATTTATTCAACCAATTTCAAGGTAAGTCTATAATTGTCACATTTATTGTATATCACAAATCACATAAAGATTAGTATTGTGTGATAAGAAAGCTATCTTGCTTATTATATTTTTAATCTATTTTTTTACTATTACATTTTCCTCATAAATAAATTTAATCCCCACAATTATTATTCATAGTAATTAAGGTTTTAATAATTTAAAATACATTTGAAGAAAATCCACATTTTAAAATGGAATTATAAATCATCATTTGCAATTGAGAAGTGGAAAAAATAATGGTTATATAAAATAACAGAAAAAATGGTTACACATATAGAGAAAATAAGGGGGATGTATATATATATATTGTACAAGTAATAATATCCATAGAATAATAAAAATATATAGATAACATGATCAAAATAATGTTATTGACCACAAAACCATAAGTATCTTAGGGATAATGAAAACCATACATTCATAAAACGCAAAGGTAAAAGTATAATGTTTTTATTTAACTAACCTTTTATTATATTTTCTGTATTATTTTAATATATGTATGGTGAATTTAAGAAAAAATATGTTTTAATTTCTTTTAACATTATAATTTTTTGATAGGATTTTGTAATTAGATCCCATATATTTTTGTAATGATTAATGGCTAATTGGAATTATTCATGATTGAATCATAGAAATTAAACTTTAATATATTATAAGTTCACTAAAATAAATTAAATTAATTTCAATTAAATAAATAATATTATAAAAATTTAATATAAAAGTCAAAATTAATAAACCATCTTGTGAAAATTTAATAAATTAATTTAAAAAATGTCGATTATAACACCAATTGAAATTCTATAATACATGAACCATTATATTAAAATAACAATAGTTCTAAATATTTTATTTTATTCTTTATATACTAAATTTAAAATACTTAATACTAAATAATCTAAAAAACAATGATTATTTCAAAACTATACATAATAGTTACATTCATTTTTTCAAATGGGAAATATGTGTCTATCATGATAGGAACTACTCAAAATTTTATTAATAAATTAACATTTAATATATTGATTTAAAATTTATTAGTTGGATTATAGTGTATGACTATATATCCATGAAAAATCAAAAATTGTATGTAGGTTGGGAATCACATAAAACATGAGTTTTTTTATCAAAGTATATATTATCACAAAATAAGGGAAATTTCATATACCACAATTGTTTCACTATGGCCTTTATCTTAAATAACTTTATGAGGTAAATTCAATTGAGTGTTGGGGAATTTAAAATTTTTTTCCCCATCACATTATAGTTGAATTACTGGAAATTGGTGGATTATTTTTTAAATTAGTCTTAATGTTTCTAATGGACTTTCTCTCCACACATGATGAAAAGTACCTTTATATTAAAAGACGTACTACTTATTTTCATTCAGTAATATTCAATTGTTGTATGTTCCATCCTTCAATTTTTTTCCATTACCTCATTTATTTTTTCTTATTTCATAGTCTTCCATTAATTATATTGATTTCCATTTAAAATAAATTACATCGATAATTATCTCTCTATCATAAAGAAACATTATACCATATCATCATTTTATGAAAATGTTTTCGATGCTGTTTTCATTTAGAGAATTTGATTAATCCCATCAATGTAACAATTTATCAAACATTTGGATTATGTACTAAGTAAATATAATTCCTTGATATTTATTTAAAATTTTCCTCAAACACACATTCAATTTTATCATTATGTTTATCATTGTGGAGTTTCATTTCTATATCTCTCATTTAACAAAGGGAATGCATCTTTCAAATAATATCTATATAAATTATTCCATCCATTTTCTATATATCATCCTCCTGCCTGGAATTTGGAATCGATGTACATCATTGATCTAAAACATCATTTAAATAATAAACCTCCAAACTAACCCTCTTCATTTCCATATAAAACAAATCTATAAATGTCTTTTTGAGGGACTTGATTAATTATTCATCCATGAAGGAAATAGTAGTTCCATTAAATAATAGAGTCTCTCCAAAGAAGAAATGGTCCCACATTAATCAATCACATATTAAGAAATAGTTTATTCCATAAACACAAGGTTTTGGGTTATAGTCTAAGTCAAATATCCAAATAAAGTTATAATATTCTCAACACCAACCATAGTGATGTTTACATTCTCACAAATAAAATACCTAAATTGATTACTATCGTCGAAATTTTTTATATTCATTCTATTAGGATCCATTTCCATAATATTAATAAACTATATTATCTCATATAATCATGAATAATATTTTATGACTCGTAATATAGTGTAATACATTCCATAAATTTAAATTTTATCTCAAGGTAATATTAGAATAATAAGCTTAGTATATTTGGGAATATTTTAAAATCATAAAAATATTTTCAAATATTTCGTAGTACTTAATAAGGACCATATGAATCATTGAAATCATGTCCCTCAAGAATCTATATCAAAGTGTGTAGAATTAGTTCCACCCATCATGAATGATTAATAATTGAGTTAATACACAATATACACTTTTATAGCTGCTACCTCTATGTGAATTTGTACCACAACTGCATCCATGTTATAATATCAATAAATATATGTATTTGGTAGTAAAACCATATAACTTCTACATTACCATGAGTTTATGATTTTATATTATATATAGATTTTTTTCATTTTCTATCATATGGTTATGTTATTTAATCTATGTTTATCTAATAATAGTTACCAAGGATTATACTAAACATCCTTTGATACCAAATGTAAATCTTCAACAGGTGTAACCAAGAGACAAAACATAATTTATTACATTAGAAATAGATTCTAGGGATAGCATTTGAAATTATTTAATAGATTATCAGTATTTTGAAACTAGTTACATACATTATTCTATAATTACTATAAAGTACATGTAATATAACGTAAAATTACTTATGAGAAATCTATTGTATCTCATAGTAAATCCCAGAAACCATTTATTGATCCAATCATGGTGTCCTGGTAATGGATAAAATAATAATGGGTGATTTTATATTCTTATTAAGGGAATGTGTACAATAGAATATATCATTTAATAAACAAAGCATAAATAATATGGAATAGAAAAATAATAATAAAATAATTTATTTTAAATGTATCATAAAATGAGAATATATATATGGATTACATAACAACAATAATACCAAGGAAAATAATAACTTTTTATATATTGGTATAATTAATAATAAATAGCATCATAATCACACTTTTAATCACTTGTGTCAAGACACTATAAACATACAATCGATGCCTTATTAAAATAAATCATAAACATGCAGTCAAGTTATCAAGATAAGAAATTATAAATAAATATGTAAGGAGAATGTGAAATACCAAAAAAAGTTTTCCTTTTAAGACATAACATTGCACTGAGGGGATATAACTAAGAAAACCCATCAAACAATAAGTCAGATGCATTCATCCCATGATATTGGTGAATAAAAATTCAATAGATAATCAATGTAAATGATTGTATTAAAAACTAGCATTCACATAGTTATTATTTTCTTCAAAAAATATAACATGATCATAAGAAATCAAGAGTAATACCAAGGATGGTATTAATAGAGTATATCATCATTATGACATATTAATCATCAAAATAGATCAAAATATATTAAATTAAAATAACAATTTGATTTCATAATTTCATGGGTAAAATACCCTTTTAATTATAAAACTATTTATTTTAAAATATAAAAATTTATAAAATATGTGAAAATAATTATATGATAATAACCATGGAATCATTTAATTTAATCATCAATATAAATAATAATATTTATAATAGTAATATCTTGTTGTGCGATAATCGTTAAAAAAAGAGTTTCTTCAAATCATAGGATATAAGTATGACATTAAGAAATCAATAATAATATTCCATTAAAATTGAATTAATAGAATTTAATAATTGATTAAATATAATTTAATAAATCACTGAATAATTTTAATTTCATTTGTAAATTTATTTGAAATAAAATATGTATATTGAATAAATTGATACCTCAATGAATTGAAAAAACTTATTTTTCATTTTAAATATTATTTTTCTCATTTTGAGTTCCAATGAAGGTAAAAATGATAAAAATACATTAATACTCCAAAAATTATTATAGGATGTGAAAATATAAGGATTATATGAAAAAAGTGCATATATTTCCACAAAGCGAATCATAAACAAAACTAGTCCTGAATAAGGATGAGATTGTGAAATAAACCATTACCTGAGGTCTGATTTGCTTCTTAAGAGGCTTTAAAATCCATTATAATAAATTTTAAATTAATATTATTCTATAAAAAACAATATTAATACTATAAGTAATATTTATAATCAAAATATAGCATTTCAACACCCATTATTAATAATTCATTATTAATATCATTATTTTAATGTGTTTACTATGTAATTTTTCATGTATGTTTCAGTTTGAATGTTTATAATTTAAAACATTCCCATAATTAAAAAATCAAAAAAAATTGATATTTAATAATTATATATATATATATGTTTATAATAATTATTTATATGGGGAAACAGAAAAATAACCACATTACTTCATTGATGTGATAGTTTACACATATGCATGATGGATGTTATCATTATTAATTGGTAGAAGGGTATGAGTCTAAATGATATCATATATTTAATGAATAATTATTTATTCATAAAAATAATATATATTAAAGTATTTAATATTTATAATTAATAATTACCATCTATTTGAGGTAGCATTGAAATATGAAATAAATCCTCTCTACAAGGAGGTAGTCTACATGTATGCACGAAATATACTTTATTTTTAAATTATATAAACAAGTAAATGTAATAAAATCAACAAAATAAAATTCATTTGTATCATTTATATTTATTTTATTATATCACAATTTTTACTAGATTCTTGAAGGAGTAAAAATAAAAAATAAAAAATTGAACCCCTAATTAATAACTATACCACTTCTTCAGATAACAAATTTATGTTTATAAATAAATAATTTATTGGATTTTATTTAAATAAATATAGTATATTTAGGAAATGGGTTTTTATGCTTGGAAAATATTTTGGTAGAGATAATATTATAAATATGGCAGATTTACTGAGATGAATAGAGGATAAGTGTTGTCCTTTTATAAGAGAGAGAAGGAGGACAAACATGGACTTTTTCAAAATTTAAAAATTTAAATTAATATCTTACAAACATGAAAATAGTTTTAAAATGAGACATAGTAGAATATTAGATGATATATACTTGAATTATGACTATATAATAAGATTTATATATATTTAGAGTTCATTATAATCATTATAATTTTTGTTTAACCACAAGTTAGTCCATTATATCCATAAACGAGGTAACACAAGTTTACACTTTTTACTCTTTGTTTTGACCAAAAAAAATTTAAAACTAAAAATTTATATTAATTATTAATTTCTAAAAAATTTAATAAATTTTATCAAAAAAAATCTATAATACAAATATATTATCGTTAAAATAACTGAGTTAAAAAAAAAAAAATTTTAAAAAAAATGCATTTCAATGCATAAAATCCTATTTATTTTAATTCAGTTCCTAGTAAAAACTATGAAATAAAGGATGAAATATTAATTTAATTATTTAATCTATTTTTACGTTTAAAATATTTAAAAATATTATTCCTTATTTATTTTCTTATTATAAAAACACATTATACATATAAAAACACTTTTCAAAACAAATGTGTTTTTAATACCAAAATTAATCTTATTAAAAAAAGAATTATATTGATTCATATGTAATTATTTATTTATATAATTTATACATAAACGATAATTTTATCATCATTATATAATCAACCAAATAATTGTAATTTTTAATAATATTATTTAATGATAAAATGACAGTTTTTTTAAAATTAATATTTTTCATCATTTACAGGAAAAAAAATATTTATATAAAAATTTCAAAATTTAACACAATGATTAAATTAAATTTAATATTTATTAAATTAAATCTATGTAAACTAATGAAATTAAAAATACAATTAAATTAATTATAATTTCTTCAATAAAAATTCTTTAAAACACATTTTTAATGAAAATATATATTTAAAGCATTAAATGACACTACTTAAAATTGAGGACATATTTATTCAATGAAAATGAATTTTTTTTATTATATACTAGATGTATATATTTCTATAATAATTTAGTTAGTACTATTTATACCCTTAATTTAATTTCTAGGTTATAATGGTAACATTTACAGTATAACACATTTCATTTAAAGGTTGGTGTTATGTTTTCTGAAAGATATTGTGCTTATTTTACATTTAGAATAAATTGTTAGGGTGATATAATTAAATTATATCCCTATGGAAGTATAAAATTCATTTAATGGTATTAAAATTGATGAAAATTTTCTATTTGTTTATTTTAATATTACATTGTTAAATACGAAGAAATTTATTTTATTACTAGAAAATAATTATTTTAAATTAAAATAATTTATAAAAAATGGTATAAAAATATTTTTTTAAAAAATAAAAATATATATATAACGAATAGAAAAAAATACAAATATGGTGTGGAAATGTGTCCATGAATATTTTGTAGAAAAATATTCATTTCAATCTTTTTTTAATGTTATGCACCATTGATAGAAAATTACCCCTTGGGAAAAAGTTAAATTAAGATTAAATTCATTTTTTTCAGTGAAATTATTTACCAATGGAAAATAAAATTAATAAATTGTAATATATATATTAGGAAATTTATAAACAAAAATAAATGATTATATTATGGGAGAAAAATGATTCATGACTATAAAGATTGTATAGGGGTGGTTCAAATTACCAAAATAATTCTGGTTGAATTATGAATGGATGGAATGTGAAATAATAAAGAAAAATGAAAAAATTTATATAATCAACAATAATTATTATAGAAGACATTTCAGAAGGAAATAATATACAATTTAACTAAATAATTATTTAAACTTTAACAATGATGGATTCAATGTGATTTTTGAAAAGAAACAAATATGATGTTGTTATCATTTAATTATGTACTTCTTGAATGAGAGAACCTTAGATAGATATTTATGTTGATTAAGATGAATCAAAATTATTATTAAAGGATTTTATTGGATTTTTTATGTCCCAGAAAACTAAAATCATGTGGGGTGTATGAATCATTTCTCAATGAAGGGAAATTAATATGAGAAAACATCACCTTTACTCAAGGATTTATGAAAGAACTATATACTCTTGTACAATAAATATAAATATCATAACTTAACTGATAATTTAATCATATATATTACCGTTTATAATATTCAATTGTAATCATTCCTCTCACATATATCAGTTTATTATTGTTTATATTATTAATCATATATTAGTGTTTTTTTATATCTTTGTAAATGTTTCATAATGGTAATGTTGATCATCATTCTTAGATATCATGTTTATAATTTATAGATTATTTAAAATAGAAGAATCATTGTTCTATAATTATTTATTCTGTCCTGTGATTATATTCAGTAATGTGTGGGTATGTTTCTCCATACTACAATCTATGACAAAGATGATTAAGGTAATTTACAGATAACAACTAGTTACTTTATAATTACCATTTTTTCATAATTGTAGAACAATATTAATGAAATAAATTATTCCTTAACATCGTAGATTTCTTTTATTTATGTCGTTGAAATTTTTAGTATAAGAATAATAATGTATGTATAGAATAATTCTTTTGTATAATTGAACCATCATTAAAATGAACATGATATATTAGTGATTAAATAATATTTCTGAGTTATATATTATTCATATAATTGTATTAGAATAATTTGTTTTAATGTAACATCATTATAGTGTATAGTGATTTTAAAAGGATTTTATTTGATAAGGTAATTGAAAAAATGGTGGATAACTAGGTACAATATTTGATAAATTTTTCAATACCCTTCAATCCCAAACCACTACCCAGAATCAAGACTGGTGTTCGATACATACCACAGGCTCACCTCCCAATATGCTATAGAAAACTGACTAGAGATAGATAAATAAGATTGTAATTTCGGGTGACTATACCACTTTTATAAATTTTCACTATCACCAATAAATAACCAGGAATATTACATACCCAAGATTTCATAAGAATGAAACAAAACATCCATGAATAATAGTATGAAATGTTGGGATGTAATCATAGTCATAAAAACTTGATCACAAACGTGATAAATAATATTTATAGAAAGAAATAATAATTTTAAAAGATAATTGAAACATTATTCCTGAGTATCGATTATAATCCTTAGCCTCACCTCATCCGAATCACTAAATAAAAACCAATATATACATACCAAATTATGAAATACAGGACCTAAGACAAACATGTACCTACAAGAAGTGATTATTTATTGATTACACATGGGTTATGTCCACTTGAGTAGTATATCAGTAAAAACTTAGTCTGAAACCAATAGAAAATTCCATTACATTACTAAAAAGTCAGTGATATGTGCATGTGAAATTCCAGGAATAAAGAATATTTTAAATTAAATTTACAAAATAACCAACAATACCTTCTTTGACAATTTACTAGAATGTATCTGATCAAGTCATGTGGAATATGCCTATGATTACTCCGAAATGAGTAACCTGAAGATGGTGACATACTTTTTAACATCAGAATAGTTATAAGATTCAAATACCAAAGGACTGAACATTTCAACGGTTTGGGAAAACCAAATTACATACAAGATAAAAATTAAATTGGGAAACAAATTAAGCATACAAAAAGTAAAATCTAAGTATCATTAAAACTCATTTTGGGAATTCATTTTCATAAAATCAGGAAAAGTAACCAAATAATTGTGATCTCAAATTCGTAGAAAGGGTAATGTATATTGGAAGATATCATGAATAAATAATGACTAATCACTATTAAAAGGAAAATAACTGAGAAAACATACCATTTAAATTACTTTAAAATGAATAATATATATAGAAAGGTAAATAACTAAAGAGACATTCCATTTATATAATTATGTAAGGAATAATAAATATGGAATGTTTAATTACTTAAATTAGATTTCATTTAATCAGTTTGATTAGAATGAAAGGAATCCATATATTATTTCAAAAAAAATATCATGTATAATAAAAACAAAAATTTGATTACAATAAATTCATAATTATAATCTTTTATATTTCATTGGAAAATGATAGCTTTACCCTCATAATATCTTATAATGATTTTTTGAAACTACTTTGTCAAAAACATATGATTTGGAAAAGTGATTCATATCAAGAGACTATTGATGCATCGTGGGGATATTATTAATCAGGCCCTACCTATTTCTGTAGGTCCAAATCATTCCTCATATATTGAATAATTTATTTAATAATGTTAATTATCATAAAATATCAATATAAGGTAAATAATACAATTTAGCAATCATTTCCTAGATATACAAATTACATTAATAGTATACACCATATGTAACAATGTAAATTTACTTTCGCAAATAATCATACTGAAAATAGAATTTTATGTATATTTATGAAAAATGAAATATTTAATGCTAAATTATTACAATTATGTGATAGTTTGAAATTAAAGTTAACAATCACAAAAGAATGTAAGAATGCACAATAACATTTCCCACTAGGTAATTTTATTGTCAAATCTACATGGGTGAAATAAATCAAAATATAAATTAAAATATCAAGAATAATGAATTAATAATTATATTAAATGTAAAATGGTATGTATAAACACCACATTTACATTAATTGGTTCTTAATAACAAATAAGTCTTAGTGGAATGTAAATTTAGATGAAATATCTTACCTTACAATTCATTTCGGTTAAATGCTATTTAAACTCATATATAATTGTTTATGCATGTTATAAACTTATAAAAAAACATATTAATATTTATAATATCATATATGATCCCTTTGTAACATATTATCCCCCGTTTGTGAATAATAATTCATTATTTTCATTATCTAGGGTGTTAATCGCCTTGCTTTCCGAGTATGTTTTAATTGTTAATTTTTGATCCTCTTACATAAATCATGATTTTACCATAAGAAGAATGTAAATAATGATCTAAATATAATATATATTCCATATATATGTATTTATAGTAATCCATAAAAATTGGTTCTATGAAATGAAACACAATATTCATGTATATGGTAGGTCATATATACGCAAGAACATTATTTCCATTTTCTTATTGTATTGAAGAAAATAAATGTAAATGATATATATATATATATAATAATTTAAGTATAATTTTTAAATAAAATTTTCAATATATGTTTATTTAACTTATCCTTAATACATTCAATTCAAAACATGAATCAATCACATTGTTTCGTGAGGTGGTAGTCAATTGTACACATGAAATACATTATCTGATTCCCACAATATTGAATGAATTTTGGTATTCATTATATAATAATTTTATAAGAATAAATAAATCATACATATAAATAATATAATATATAAATAGTTTGATTATGAGTATACGCAACAATAATAGGTGGAAATGGAAAATTGAATGACATTGATTCACGTGGCGATAGTCTTTCATACACAAGAATGATGATTTTGTAACCGTTTTAATGAAAGTGTGTAAATTTGTTGTTTTTACCCTATACCTAACAAAATATTAGTATATATATGGTAATAATGTTATTATATAAGTATGAAATAACAATAATTGAAGGAGGTAGAGAATAAATTTTAATAAAAACACATTTAGGAGAACATTACCTCTTCTACAGGTATCTACCTTTTGATTATACTAAAACTGATTGGGATGTTTAATTTTAATTTTTATAGATATTTTATCATCAATAAGTCTCATGATGTGTGAGTTAGGGATGATTGGTTGTGTCCTTTTATTCCATTTTATCCCTTATAGTTTTATTTTAACCCTGATGTTAATCAATTTTAACCTCATCCATGATTACAAGTTTTTTATTTTTTTACAAATAAATAAGATAAAAAAGCTAAGTTATCCACATAAAATTAAATTAGATACTACTATTCATATTATAGAATATTTATTTTAATTTAATATTTTCCATGTTGATTAAATTAAATTAAAAATTAGTGTGTAAAAACACAACAAAATAATTTTTTTGAAAGTCATATTTTATGTGTAAAATAGAACATACTTCCAGTCTTTTCCAAGTAAAAGATATAAAATGAGATATACAATATTTTAGTGAATATATAATAAAAAAATTAAATATAAAACTCCATTAAATAATGTTTAATTAAATTTATTATGGTAAGAACACATTACAACATAATGATTTTTAGAAAAATGATTTTTAAGAAAAAAAAACGAACTTATAAAAAAATAAAATGTAATGAATATTTCAATAAAATTCATGAAGTTATTTGTACTTAGCAAATATATATGATATTTTATGAAAATTTCCAAAAACAATTCACGATAAAAATAATTTTTTTTGATATGAAATGAATGTTTTATAAATATTTATATTTTTCACAACAAACAGAAAAATAAATATTTTTAGAAAAATCCAGAAACATAAAAGAATATAATATTAAAAATAAAATTTAAAAAATATATTCATTTACTAAAATAAAATACCAAAAATTTTATAAATTAATTATAATATTCTTCTATAAATTTTAGTAAAACCATTTTTTAATAAAATGTATTTTTAAAGCCTAAAATGTATTTTTTTAAGACTCTATCCATATATATTAATAATTAATCAAAACATTTGAATTTAATAATACCATCATAAATATCATTAAAAATAGGTTTATTCATATTTATTCAACCAATTTCTTAGTAAAGTTATAATTGTCACATTTATTGTATATCACAAATCACATAAAGCTTAGGGTTGCATGTTAATAAAGCTATCATGCTTATTATATTTTTAATCAATTTTTTACTGTTACATTATCCCTTATAAATATATTTAATGAACACAATTATTTTTCCCAATAATTATGGTTTCAATAATTGAAAATACATTTGGGTAAAATACACATTTTACAATGGAATAATAAGACATCATTTTCAATAGCGAAGTGGAAAAAATAATGGTTATCTAAAATAACAGAAAACACGGTTACAACATATAGAGAAAATAAGGGGGATGTAAAATATATATATATATATATATATATATATAGTAGATGAAATAATATCCAAGGAATAATAAAAATATATAGATAACAAGATCAAAAGAATGTAATTGACAACAAAACCATAAGTATGTAACGGATAATGAAAAACATACAATCATAATACACAAACGTAAAAAGATAATGTTTTTATTTGAATAACCTATTATTATATTAGCTATATTTATTTACTATATGTATGGTGAATTTAAGAAAAAATACTTTTTAATTAATTTTGACATTATAATGTTTTGATAGGATTTTTTAATTAGATCCCATATCTACTTGTATTGATTAATGAGTAAGTGGAATTATTCATGATTGAATTGTAGAAATTAACATTTAATATATTATAATATCCCTAAAATAAATGAAATTAATTTCAATTATTTAAAAATTATTATAAAAAGTTAATATAAAACTCGAAATTAATAATCCATCTTGTGAAAAATTAATAAAATAATCCAAAAATGTCAATTATAACACCGATTGAAATTATATAATATATGAACCATTAAATTAAAACAACACTAGTTCAAAATATTTAATTTTATTCTTTATCTACTAAATTTAAAATACATAATACTAAATAATTTATAAATAATGATTATTTCAAAACAAGACATAATAATTACATTCATGTTTACATCTAGGAAATATGTGTATATCATGATAGAAAATATAAAAAAATTTATAAAGAGATTAACATTTAATATCTTGATTGAAATTTTATTCCTCAAATTCTAATGTATGACTATATATCCATGAAAAATAATTTTTTTAAAGGTTGGGAATCACAAAAAATATGAGTTTTTTTATCAAAGTACTTATTATCACAAAATATGGGAAATTTCATATATCATAATTAATTTAACATGGCCTTTATCTCAAATACATTTATGAGGTAAATTCCCATGATTTTTGGGTTATTTAATTTTGTTTGTTCCCCATCACATTATAGTTGAATTACTAGAAATTTTGTGGATTATTTATTAAATTGGTCTTAATGTTTCTAATGGTATTTCTCTCCACACATGATGAAAAATAAATTTATATTAAAGGAAGTATTACCTATTTTGATTCAGTAGTATTTAGTTGTTTTATGTTCCATCCTTTAATTTTTTTCCTTTACCTCATTTATTTTTTCTTATTTCAGAGTCTTCCAATAATTCTATTGATATCCATTTAAAATAAATTACTTGGATAATTTTCTCTAAATCATAAAGAAACATTATATAATATCATTATTTTATGAAAATGTTTTTGATACTAGTTTCTTTTAAATAATATGATTAATCCAATCAATGTAACAATTAATCAAACATTCTGGATTATGTACTAATTAAATATATTTCCTTGATGAATATGTAAAATTTTCCACATACACACATTAAATTTTTTAATTATGTTTATGATTGTGGAGTTTCATTTCAATATCATCTCATTTAACAATGGGAATGTATCTTTTAAATAAAATCTATATATATCATTCCATCCATATTCTATATCTCATCCTCCTACCTGGAATTTAGAATCGATGTCCATCATTGATATGAAACATCATTTAAATAATACACCTCCAAAATAACCCTCTCCCTTTCCCTAGAAAAAAAATCTAGAAATGACTTTTTGAGGGACTTGATAAATTATTCATCCACCAATGAAATAGTAGTTCCATTAAATAATAGAGTCTAGATAAAGATGAACTGGTCCCACATTAATCAATCACACTATTAAAAAATATTTTATTCCATAAAAAAGGTTTTAGGTCATAGTCTAAGTCAAATATCCTAATAAAGTCATAATATTCTTAACACCAACCATAATGACGTTTATATTTTCATGAATAAAATACCTACCTTGATTTCTATCATCGAAATTTTTGATATTCATTATGCTAAGATACATTTCCATAAAATTAATAAACTATATTATCTCATATAATCGTGAATAATATTTTACGACTCATAATATATTGTAATACATTCCACAAATTTAAATTTTATCACAAGACAATCTTATAATAAAAAGCTTAGTATATTTGGGAATATTTTAAAATCATAAAAATATTTTCAAATATTTCATAGTACTTCATAAAGACCATATGAATCAACAAAATCATATCCCTCAAGAATCTATATACAAGTGTATAGAAATAGGCCCACCTATCAGGCATGAGTAATAATTGAGTTAATACTCAATATAATCTTTTATAACTGCAACCTCTATTTGAATTTGTACCACAACTGCATCCATTTTATAATATCACTACATATATGTATTTGGTAGTTAAACCATATAACCGCTACATTACCAAGAGTTTATGATTTTATCTTATATATAGATTTTTTTTTCATTGTCTATCATATGGTAATGTTCTTCAATCTATGTTTTCCTAATGATAGTTACCAAGGAATATACTAAACATCCTTTAATACCAAATGTAAATCTTCAACAGTTGTAACCAAGAGCCAAAACATAATTTATTAAATTAGAAATATATTCTAGGGATAACATTTAAAATCATTGAATAGATTATCAGTATTTTGAAACTAGGTACAAACATTATTCTGTCATTACCATCAACTACATGTAATAAAACATAAAATTACTTATGAGAAATTTATTTTTTCACCTAGTAAATCTGAGAAACCATTTATTGATCCAATCATGGTGTCCTAGGAAAGGATAAAATAATAATGGATGATTTTATATTCTCATTAAAGAAATGTGTACAATATAATATATCATTGAATAAACAAATCGTGAATAATATGGAATATAAAAATAATAATAAAATAATCTATTTAAAAAGTATCATAAAATGAGAATATATCCATGGATGACATAACAACAATAATCCCATGGAAAATAATAACTTTTTATATTTTTGTAGAATGAATAATATATAGAATCATAATCTCACTCTTAATCACTGGTGTCAAGACACTATAAACATACTATCAACACCTTATTTTATGAAATCATAAACATACAGTCAAGGTATCATGATAAGAAATTATAAATAAATAGGTAAGGAGAATGGGAAATACTGAAACTAGTTTTCCTTATTAGACATAACAATGCACTGAGGGGATATAACTGGGCAATCCCATAAAACAATAAGTCACATGCATTCAACCAATGAAATGGTTGAATAAAATTTCAATACATAATCAACGTAAATGATTGTATTAAAAACTAGTATTCACATAGATATTATTTTCTTCTAAAAATTTATAACATGATCATAAAAAATCTAGAGTAATACAAAGGATGGTATTAATAGTGTATATCATCATTATGGCATATTAATCATCAAAATAGATTGAAATATATAAAATTCAAATAAAAAAATGATTTCATAATTTCTTGTTTAAAATTCCATTTTAATTATAAATGTAGTTATTTTAAAATATAAAAATTTATAAAATATGTGAAAATAATTATATGATAATAACCTTGAAATCATTTAAAGTAATCATCAATATAAATAATAATATTTATAATAGTAAAACCATTTTGTGCGATAATCATTAAAAAAGAGTTTCTTCAAATCATAGGATAGATGTATGACATTAAGAAATCAATAAGAATATTCTACTAAAATTTAATTATTGGAATTTAAAAATAGATTAAATATAGTTTAATAAATCACTAAATAATTTTAATTTCATTCAAAAATATATTTGAAATAAAATATGTATATGGAATATATTGATACATCAATGAATTGAAAAAACATGTTTTTCAATTGAAATATTATTTTTATAATTTTTAGTTACAATGAAGGTATAAATGATAAAAATACATAATACTCCAATATTTATTATAAGATGTGAAAATAAAAAGATTTTATGTAAAAATATCATATATTTCCACAAAGGGAATCATTAAAAAACCAGTCCTAAATAAAGATGAGATTGTAAAATATTCATTCAATGAGGTCTGATTTGCTTCTTAAGAGACTTTAAAATTCATTATAATAAATTTTAAATTATTATTATTCTATAAAAAAACAATATTAATACTATGAATAATATTTATAATCAGAATATATCATTTCAAAACCCATTATTCATAATTCATTATTAATATCATTATTTTAAAGTGTTTACTATTTAATTTTTCATGTCCGTTTCAGTTTGAATTTTTATAAATTAAAACATTACCATAATTAAAAAATCTACAAAAATTTGACATATAATAATTATATATATATAAAATAATTATTTATATGAGGAAATGGAAAAACAACCACATCACTTCGTGGATGTGATAGTTCACACATATACTGCATGGAAGTTATCATTGTTAATTGGTGGAAGGGTATGAATCTAAATGATATCATATATTTAATGAATAATTATTGCTTCATAAAAATAATAAATATTACAGTATTTAATTTTTACAATTAATAATTACCATTTATTTGAGGTAGCATTGAAATATGAAATAATTCTTCTCTACAAGGTGGTACCCAACATGTATGCATGAAAGATGGTTTATTTTTAAATTATATAAACAAGTACATGTTATAAAATGAACAAAATAAAATTCATTTATATCATTTATATTAATTATATTATATCAGAATTTTTAGAAGAGTCTTGAAGGAGTAAAAATAAAAAATAAAAAATTAAATCCCTAGTTAAGAACCATACCACTTCTTCATATAAAAAATTTATATTTATATATAAATTATTTATAGGATTGTATATAAATAAATATATTATATTTAGGAAATGGGTCTTGATGTTTGGAAAATATTTAGGAAGATTTTATATTATAAATATGGCAGATTCACAGCAATGAAGAGAGGATAAGTGTTGTACATTTATAAGAGAGAGGGGGAGGACATACATCGACTTTTTAAAAATTTTAAATTTTAAATTAATATCTTACAAACATGAAAATAGTTCTAAAATGAGACAAAATAGAATATTAGATGATATATAGTTTACTAATGACTATAAAATATAATTTATACATATTTTTGGCTCATTTTAACAATTATCATTTTAGTTTAACCACAGGTTAGTCAATTATAACTATAACTCGTATAAAAAATGTTTACCCTTTTTACTCATCGTTAGGAAAAATAAAATATTTAAAACTAAAAAATTAAAATAATTTATATTTTTTAAAAATTTTAATATATATTATCAAAAAATATATATAATAAATATAAATTATCGTTAAAATAACTGCGTAAAAAAGAAAGAAAATTATTTTGGAAAAAATCCATTTCAATACATAAAATTGAATTTATTTTAATTCATTTCCTATAAAAACTATGTAATAAAGGATAAAATATTATATTTAATTATTTAGTCTACGTTTACCTTTAATATAATTAAAAATATTATTCCTTATTTATTTTCTTATTATAAAAACTCATTATGCAGATAGAAACACTTTTCAAAACAAATGGGTATTTAATACCAAAATTAAACTTATTAAAAAAAATAATTAAGTTTATTCATATGTAATTATTTATATAATTTATAAATAAAGGATAAATTTTTTATCATTATATAATTAAACAAATAATTTTACTTGTTAATAATATTATGAAATGATAAACTGACTGTTTTTCGAAAATTAATATTTTTCAGTATTTACTAGAAAAAAATATTTATATAAAAATTTCAAAAATTAACACAAGGATTATATTAAATTTAATATTTATAAAATTAAATCTATGTACTATAATAAAATTTAAAAAAATTAAATTAATTATAATTTCTTCAATGAAAATGCAGTAAAACCCATTTCTAATGAAAATGTATTTTTGAAGCATTAAATGACACTACTGAAAATTGAGGACTTATTTATTCTGTGATAATGACTAAATTTTTATTATATACTATATTTATATATTTTTATAATGATTTGGTTTGACCTGTTCATACATCTAATTTAATTTCTAGGTTATAATGGTAACATTTATAATATAACACAGTACATTTAAAGTTTGGTTTTATGTTTTCTGAAAGAAATTATGCTTATTTTTCATTTAGAATAAATTATTAGGGTGATATAATTAGATTATATCCCAATGGAAGTATAAAATTCATTTAATGGTATTAATATTGATGAAAAATAATCTATTTTATTATTTTAATATTACATTGGAAAATGGGAATAAATTTATTTTATAATTTGATAAAATTTATTTTAAATTTAAATAATTTATAAAAAATTGGAATAAAAATTATGTTTTGAAAAATGAAAATATATATATATATATATATAATGAATATTAAAAAATATTAAAATGGTGTGGAAATGTGTCCATGATGTTTTTGTAGAAAAATATTAATTTCAATATTTTTTATTGTTATACATTATTGATAGAAAATTACCCCTAGGGAAAAATATAAATAAATATTCAATTCATTTTTTCAGGTGAAATTAATTACCAATAGAAAATAAATTTAATAAATTGTAATTTAAATATTAGGAAATTTATAAACAAAAATAAAAGAGTATATAATAGGAGAAAAATGATTCATGACTATAAGAATTTATTGCGTTGGTTCAAATTACCAGAAAAATTCTGGTTGAATTGTGAATGAATGGAATGTGAAATGATAAAGAGACATGAAAAAAATTATATAATAAACAATAATTATTATAGAATCAATTTCAAAAAGAAATAATATGCAATATAACTAAATAATTATTTAAACATTAACAATAATGGATTCAATGTGATATTTGAAAATAAATACATATGATGTTGTTATCATTTAATTATGTACTTCATGAATGAGAAAACCTTTGATAGATATTTATGTTGATTATGTTGAATTAAAATTATTATTAAAGGATTTTATTGGATTTTTAATTCATGAGACAACTAAAATCATGTTTTGTATATAAATCATTTCTCAATGAATGGAAATTAAGATGAGAAAACCTTAAATTTACTCAAGGATTTATGAATGAACTATATATTATTTTACAATAAACAATAATATCCTAATAACATAATTGAAAATTTAAACATATATATTTCCTTTTATAATATTCAATTGTAATTATTCATCTCACATATATCAGTTTGTTATTATTTATATTAATCATCAAATATTAGTCCTTTTTTATATCTTTTTAAATGATTCATAATGGTAATTTTGATCATATTTCTTAGATATCATGCACATAATTTATAGATTATTTAAAATAAAAGATTCATTGTTCTAAAATTATTTATTCAGTCCTGTGATTATATTCAGTAATGTGTGGGTATGATTCTCCATACAGGAATCCATGACAAACATGTTTATGGTAATTTACTGATAACAACTAGTTACATTATAATGACCATTTTTTCACATTTATAGAACATTTTTAATGAAATAAATTATTCCTTAACATCGTAGATTTCTATTATTTATGTCGTTGAAATTTTTAGTATAAGAATAATAATGTATATATAGACTAATTCTTTTGTTCAATTGAACCAACATAAAAATGAATAGGATATATTAGTTATTAAATAAGACTTTATAGTTTTATAATAGTCATATAATGGTAATAGAAGAACTTTTTTAATATAACATCATTATATTGTATAGTGATTTTAAAGGATTTTATATGATAAGGTAATTGAAAAAAATAGTGAATAACTAGGAACAATATTTGATAAATTTTGCAATGTACTTCTACCCCAAACCACTAACCTGAATCATGACTGTTGTTTGATACATACAACAATCTCTCCTCCCAATATGCTATAGAAAACTGACTACAGATTGATAATTAAGATGGTACTGTGGGGTGACTATAACACTTTTATTAATGATAACCATCACTAATAAATAACCAAGAATAATATATACCAATTCATTCATATGAATGAAAAAAAACATCCAAGAATAATATTATGAAATGTTGGGATATACTCATAGTCATAAAAACTTGATCAGAAAAGTGATAAAAAATATATATAGAAGGAAATAAAAAATTTAAACAATAATAGAAACATGCTGCATGAGTATCCATTATAATCCTTGAGGATCACGTCATCCCAAGAACTAAATCAAATCCAATACACTCATACCAGATTATGAAATATAGGGACTAAGCCTAACATGAAACTACAAGAAGTTATGATTGATTGATCACTCTTGTGTTATGTCCACTTGAGTAGTGTATTAGTATGAACATAGTATGAAACCACTAGAACATTCCATTACATGACTAAAAGGCAGTGATATGTGCATGTAAAATTCCAGGAATAAATAATATTTTAAAATAAATTTACAAAATAACCAACAATACCTTCATAGACAAGTTACTAGAATGTCTTTGATCAAGTCACATGGACTATGCATATGAATACCCCGAAATGAGTCTCCCAAAGATGGAGACTTACTTTTTAATATAATAATAGTTATAATATTCAAATACCAAAAGACAAAACATTTCAACGGTTTTGGAAAATTAAATTACATTAATTATGCATGTTAAATTGGGAAACAAATAAAGCATACAAAAATTGAATCTAAGTATCCTTGAAACGCATTATGGGAATTCAACTTCATAAAATCGGGAAAAGAAACAAAATAATGGTGAGCTCAAATGATTAGAAAGGGTTATGTATATTTGATGTTATCATGAATCAATAATGACTAATCAACTTTGAAAGGAAAATAAATGAAAAAACATACCATTTAAATTACTATACAATGAATAATCTATATAGAAAGTTATGTAACTAAAGAGAAATTCCATTTATATGGTTATATAAGGAATAATAAATATGGAATGGTCAATTACTGAAAATATATTTCATTTAATCAGTATGTTGAAAATGAAATAAATCCAAATATTATTTCATAAAAAAATATCATGGATAATAATAACTAAAATTTGATTACAATAAATTCATAATTATAATATTTTATATTTCTTTGGAAAATGATCCCTTTACCCTCAAAATATCTTCTATTGATAGTTTGAAACTACTTTGTCAAAAACATATGATTTGGCAATGTGATTCATCTCCAGAGACTACTGATGCATCGAGAGGATATTATTAATCAGGCCCCACCTATTTCTGTAAATCCAAATCATTCTTCATATATTGAATAAATTATTTAATAATCATAATTATTATAAGATATCTATATTGAGTAAATAATACAATTTATAAATCATCTCTGAGATATAAAAATTACATTAATAGTATACACCATATATAACAATAGAAGTTTATTTTCACAAATAATCATGCTGACAATATAATTTAATATATATTTAAGAAAAATAAAATTTCTAATTCCAAATTATTATAATTATGTG
Source organism: Viscum album (assembly GCA_963277665.1). NCBI lineage: Eukaryota > Viridiplantae > Streptophyta > Magnoliopsida > Santalales > Viscaceae > Viscum > Viscum album. The sequence continues at coordinate 1,948,010,503 of OY728136.1, read as the reverse complement.
ATGGTTTGAAATTAAAGTTAACCATCACAAAATAATGTAGGAATACACAATAACATTTCCCACTAGGTAATTTTCATGTCAAATACCCATGTATGAAATAAATCAAAATAGAAATTAAAATATCATGAATAATGAATTATTAATTATATTACATGTCAAATGGTATGTATATACACCACATTTACGTTAATTGGTTTTTAATAAAAAATAAGTCTTAGTGGAATGTAAATACAGATTAAATCTCTTACCTTACAATTCCTTTCGGTTAAACGCTATTTAAAGTCATATATAATTTTTTATGCATGTTATAAACATATAAAAAATATATTAACATTTATAATATCATATATGATCCCTTTGTAACATATTATCACTCTTTGGTTAATAATCATTCATTATTTTCATTATTGAGGGTGTTAATCGCCTTGTTTTTCGAGTATGTTTTTAAATGTTAGTTTTTGTTCCTATTACGTAAATCATGATTTACCCATACCATGAATGTAAATCATTATCTAAATATCATATAAATTCCATATATAGGTATTTATAGTAATCCATAAATATTGGTTGTATGAAATGAAACACAATGTTCATGGATATGGTAGGTCATACGTACACAAGAACATTATTTTAATTTTTATATTGTATTGAAGAAAATAAATGTAAATGAAATATATATATATATATTAATTTAAGTATAATTTTTAAATAATATTTTCACCATATGTTTATTTAACATATCCTTAATACATTCAATTCATAACATGAATGAATCACATTGTTTCGCGAGACGGTAGTCTATTGTACACATGAAAAATATTATCCGATTCCCACAATATTGAATTAATTTTGGTATTTAGTATATAATAATCTCATAAGAATAATAAATCAAAAATATAAATAATATAATATATAAATAGTTTGATCATAAGTATTCACATCAACAATAGGTGGGAATGGAAAAATTAATGACATTGATTCGCGAGGCTGTAGTCTGTTATATAATGTTTAATTAATTTTATTATGATAAGAACACATTACAACATAATGAATTTAAGAAAAATGTTTTTTAATCAAAAAAAAGAACTTATAAAAAATTAAATGAAATGCAAATTTCATTAAAATTCATGATGTTATTCGTAGTTAGCAGATATATATGATATTTTATGATAAATTCCAAAAACAATGCATGATAAAATTACTTTTTTTAATGATATGAAATGAATTTTTTTAAAATATTTGTATATATCACAAAAAACTAAAATAATATTTTCAGAAAATTCCGAAAACATAAAATAATATAATATTAAAAATAAAATTTAAAAAATATATTCATTTACTAAAATAAAATTCCTAAAATTTTATAAATTAATTATAATATTCTTGTATAAATTTTAGTAAAACCATTTTTGTAGAAAATGTATTTTTAAAACATAAAATTTATTTTGTTTAATAATGTATCCATATATATTAAGAATTAATAAAAACATTTGAATTTAATAATACCATCATAAATATCTATAAAAATCAGTTTATTCATATATATTCAACCAATTTCATGGTAAAGATATAATTTTCACATTTATTGTATATCTCAAATCACATAAAGCTTAGTGTTGTGTGTTAAGAAAGCTATAATGGTTATTATAATTTTGATCTACTTTTTTACTGTAACATTATCCCTCGTAAATAAATTTAATCCCCAAAATTATTATTCACAATAATTAAGGTTTCAAAAATTTAAAATAAATTTGGGTAAAATCCACATTTTACAATGGAATAATAAAACATCATTTGCAATTGGAAAGTGGAAAAAATAATGGTAATCTAAAATAACAGATAACATGGTTACAATATAAAGATAAAATAAGTGGGATATAAATATATATATATATAGTAGAAGTAATAATATCCAAGGTATAATAAAAATATATAGATAACATGATCAAAAGAATGTTATTGACCACAAAACCATAAGTATGTAAGGGATAATGAAAACCATTCATTCATAAGACACAAAGGTAAAAGGATAAAGTTTTTATTTAAATAACAATTTATTATATTAGATATATTATTTCACTATATGTATGGTGAATTTAAGAAAAAATACGTTTTAATTTCTTTTGACAATATAATTTTTTGATAGGATTTTGTAATTAGATCCTATATCTACTTGTAATGATTAATGACTAACTATAAATATTCATGATTGAATCATAGAATTTAACCTTAAATATATTATAAGATCCCTAATATAAATGAAATTATATTCAATTATCTAAAAAATATTATAAAAAGTTAATATAAATCTCAAAATTAATTAACAATCTTGTGAAAATTTAATAAATTAATTCTAGAAATGTCGATTATAACACCAATTGAAATTCTATAATACATGAACCATTAAATTAAAACAACACTAGTTCAAAATAGATTATTTTATTCTTTATCTACTAAATTTAAAATACTTAATACTAAATAATCTAAAAAACAATGAATATTTCAAAATTAAACATAATAATTACATTCATGTTTACAACTAGGAAATATGTGTCTTTCATGATAGGATCTACTCAATATTTTATAAATACATAAACAATTACTATCTTGATTGAAAATTTATTCATCGGATTCTAATGTATGACTCTATATCCATGAAAAATATAAAATTGTTTGTAGGTTGGGAATCACATAAAACATGAGTATTTTTTATCAAAGTACATATTATCCCAAAATAAGTGAAATTTCCTATATCATAATTGTTTCAATAGGGCCTTTATCTCAAATAACTTTTTGAGGTAAATTACCTTGATTGTTGGGGAATTTAATTTTTTTTGGTCCCCATCCCATTATAGTTGAATTATAGGAAATTGGTGGCTTATTAATTACATTGGTCTTAATGTTTCTAATGGCATTTCTCTCCAAACATGATGAAAAATACCTTTATATTAAAGGATTTATTACTCATTTTCATTCAGTAATATTCAGTTGTTGTATGTTCCATCCTTCAATTTTTTTCCATTACCTCATTTATTTTTTCTTATTTCATAGTCTTCCATTAAATCTATTGATTTAAATTTAAAATAAAATACTTGGGTAATTTTATCTCTATATAAAGAAACATTATACCATATCATCATTTTATGAAAATGTTTTCAATACTAGTTTCCTTTAGCGAATTTGATTAATCCCATCAAAGTAACAATTAATCAAAAATTCTGGTATTGTACTAAGTAAATATATTTCCTTGATAATTATGTAAAATTTTCCTCACACACACATTCAATTGTCTCATTATGTTTAAGATTGTGGAGTTTCATTTCTATATCATCTCATTTATGAAAGGGAATTTATCTTTTAAATAATATCTATATAAATCATTCCATCCTTTTTTTATATCTCATCCTCCTGCCTGGAATTTGGAATCGATGTCCATCATTGATCAGAAACATCATTTAAATAATACACCTCCAAAATAACCCTCTCAATTTCCCTATAAAACAAATCCTGAAATGTCTTTTTGAGGGACTTGATCAATTATTCATCCATCAATGAAATAATAGTTTCATTAAATAAAAGAGTCTCGATAAAGAAAAAATGGTCCCACATTAATCAATCAAACTATTAAAAATAGTTTATTCCATACAAACAAGGTTTTGGGTCATAGTCTAAGTCAAATATCATAATGAAGTCATAATATTCTCAACACCAACCATAGTTATGTTTACATTCTCACAAATGAAATACCTACATTGATTACTATAGTCGAAATTATATATATTCATTATATTACGATCCATTTCAATAAAATTAATAAACTATATTATCTCATATAATCATGAATAATATTTTACGACTCATAATATAGTGTAATATATTCCATAAATTTAAATTTTATCTCATGGAAATATTAGAATAATAAGCTTAGTATATTTGGGAATATTTTAAAATCATAAAAATATTTTCAAATATTTCATAGTACTTCATAAGGACCATATGAATCAATAAAATCATATCCATCCAGAATCTAAATCCAAGTGTATAGAATTAGGCCCACCTATCATGCATGAGTAATAATTGAGTTTATACTCAATATATACTTTTATAGTTGCTACCTTTATGTGAATTTTTACAACAACTACATCCATGTTATAATATCACTACATATATATATTTGGTAGTAAAACCATATAACTGCCCCATTTCCAAGAGTTTACGATTTTATCTTATACATAGATTTTTTTTCATTTTCTATCATATGGTTATGTTATTCAATCTATGTTTTCCTAATGATATTTACCAAGGATTATAGTAAAAATCCTTTGATACCAAATGTAAAACTTCAACAGTTATAACCAAGATCCAAATAATAATTTATTACATTAGAAATAGATTCTATGGATAACGTTTCAAAATATTGAATAGAATATCAATATTTTGAAACTAGTTACATACATTTTTCTTGAATTACCATCAAATACATGTAATATAACATAAAATTACTTATGAGAAATTTATTTTTTCTCCTAGTAAATCCGAGAAACTATTTATTGATCCAATAATGGTGTCCTATGAATAGATAAAATAATAGTGGGTGATTTTATATTCTCATTAAAAGAATGTGTACAACATAATATATCATTGAAAAGACAAAGCATGAATAATATGGAAGAGAAAAATAATAATAAAATAATCTATTTAAAAATTATCATTAAATGAGAATATATCCATGGATTACATAACAATAATATTCCCATGAAAAATAATAACTTTTTATATTTTGTTAGAATGAATAATAAATAGCATCATAATCACACTCTTAATCACTTGTGTTAATGCACTATAAACATAATATCAATGCCTTATTTTAAGAAATCATAAACATACGGTCATCGAATCATGATAAGAAATTATAAATAAATAAGTAAGGAGCATCTGAAATATGAAAACTAGTTTCCCTTATGAGACATAACAATGAACTGGGGTGATATAACTAGGCAAACCCATCAAACAATACGTCAGATGCATTCATCCCACGAAATGGGTGAATAAAAATTCAATACATAATCAACATAAATGATTGTATTAAAAACTAGCATTCACATAGTTATTATATTCTTCTAAAAAAATATAACATGATCATAATAAATCTAGAGTAAAACAAAGGATGGTCTTTATTGAGTATATCAACATTATGGCATAATAATCATCAAAATAGATTGAAATATATTAAATTAAAATAAAAATATGATTTCATGATTTCTTTGGGAAAATACCCTTTTAATTAAAAAATTAGTTATTTTAATATATAAAAATTTATAAAATATGTGAAAATAATCATATTATAATAACCTTGGAATCATTTAATGTAATCATCAATATAAATAATAATATTTATAATAGTATAATCTTGTTGTGCTATAATCGTTAAAAAAATTGTTTCTTCAAATCATAGGATAGATGTATGCCATTAAGAAATGAATAAGAAGATTGCATTGAAATTTATTTATTGGAATTTAAAAATAGATTAAATACAATTTAATAAATATCTAAATAATATTAATTTCATTCATAAATTTATTTGAAATAAAATATGTATATGGAATAAATTGATACCTCAATGAATTGAAAAAACTTTTTTTTCATTTCAAATATTTTTTTTGTCATTTTGAGTTCCAATGAAGGTAGAAATGATAAAAATACATTAATACTACAAAAATTAATATAGGATGTGAAAATATAAGGATTTTATGAAAAAATATCATATATTTAAACAAAGGGAATCATAAAACAAACCAGTCTTGAATAAGGATGAGTTTGTGAAGAAAACCATTACCTGAGGTCTGATTTTCTTCTTAAGAGACATTAAAATCCATTATAATAAATTTTAAATTATTATAATTATATAAAAAATATATTGATACTATAAATAATATTTATAAACAAAATATATCATTTTAACACCCATTATTAATAATTCATTATTAATATCATTATTTTACTGTATTCACTATTTAATTTTTCATATAAGTTTCAGTTTTAAAGTTTAGAAATTACAACATTCCCATTATTAAAAAATCTACAAAATTTTGATATATAATAATTATATATATATATATACATATATATATATATGTTTATAATAATTATTTATATGAGGAAATGGAAAAATAATCACATCACTTCATGGATATGATAGTTCACATATATGCATGATGGAAGTTATCAATATTAATTGGTGGAAGGGTTAGAATCAAAATGATATAATATATTTAATGATTAATTATTACTTCATAAAAATTATATATATTATAGTATTTTAATTTTAAATTTAATAATTACCATTTATTTGAGGTAGCATTAAAATATGAAATAAATCGTCTCTACAAGATGGTAGTCTACATGTATGCACATAAGATGCTTTATTTTTAAATTATATAAACAAGTACATGTTATAAAATGAAACAAATAAAATTCCTTTATATCATTTATATTTATTTTATTATATCATAATTTTTAGTAGAGTCATGAAGGAGTAAAAATAAAAAATAAAAAATAAAACCCCTAGTTAAGAACTATACCACTTCTTCGGATAAAAAATTTATGTTTATACATAAATAATTTATTGGATTGTATTTAAATAAATTTTTTATATTTAGGAAATGGGTTTTTATGTTTGGAAAATAATTTAGGTAGAGATTGTATTATATATATGGACGATTTACTATGGTGAAGTGAGGATATGTGTTGTCCTTTTATTAGAGAGAGAGGGAGGACAAACTTGGACTATTTCAAAATTTTAAATTTGAATTAATATCTTACAAACATGAAAACTGTTTTAAAATGAGACATAATAGAATATTAGATGATATATAGTTGACTTATGACTATAAAATATGATTTATACATATTTTTAGGTCATTTTAACCATTATCATTTTAGTTTAACCACTATTTACTCCATTATTACCATAACCGAGGTAACAAAATATTACCCTTTTTAATCTCCGTTATGACCAAAAAAATATTTAAAAATATAAAATTAAATTGATATTTATTTTGTTAAAAAATTTAATACATTTTAACAAAAAAAAATATAATACAAATAAATTATTATTAAAATAACTGCATAAAAAAGAAAGAAAATTCTGTTGAAAAAAAATGCACTTCAATGTATAAAATGGAATTTATTATAATTCATTTCCTAGTAAAAAAAATGAAATAAAAAATAAAATAAAATAATAAATATTTAATCTATTTTTACCTTAAAAATATTTAAAAATATTATTCCTTATTTATTTTCTTATTATAAAAACACATTAGACAGATAAAAACACTTTTCAAAATGAATGTGTTTTTAATACCAAAATTAAATTTATTAAAAAAAGAATTATGTTGATTCATATGTAATTATTTAGATAATTAATAAATAAAGGATAATTTTTTCATCATTATATAATTAACCAAATAACTGTACTTTTTAATAATATTATTTAATGATAAAATGACAGTTTTTCCAAAATTAATATTTTTCAGTATTTACTGGAAAAAAATATAGATATAAAAATTTCAAAAATTAACACATATATTATATGAAATTTAATATTTATAAAATTAAATCTATGTGCTCTAATGAAATTTTTTAAAAAAATTAAATTAATTATAATTTCTTCAATGAAAATGCAGTAAAACCCATTTTTAATTAAAATATATATTTGAAGCATTAAATGACACTACTGAAAATTGGGGACATATTTATTCTGTGATAATGACAAAATTTTTATTATATAATAGATTTATATATTTTTATAATAATTTCGTTAGTCCTATTCATACCTCTAATTTAATGTCTAAGATATAATTGTAACATTTACAGTATTACACAGTTCATTTAAAGTTTAATGTTATGTTTTCTGAAAGATATTGTGCTTATTTTTCATTTAGAATAAATTATTTGGGTGATATAATTAGATTATATCCCTATGGAAGTATAAAATTCATTTAATATTATTAAAATTGATGAAAAATAATCTATTTTATTATTTTATTAATACATTGGTAAATGCGATGAAATTTATTTTATTATTTGATAAAATTTATATTAAATTAAAATAATTTATAAAAAAATTGAATAAAAGTTATTTTGTGAAAAATGAAAAAAATATATATAACGAATATAAAAAAATTCGAATATGGTGTGGAAATGTTTCCATGAATTTTTTGTATAAAAATATTCATTTCAATCTTATTTAATGTTATCCACCATTGATAGAAAATTAACCCAAGGGAAAAAGCTAAATAAAGATTCAATTATTTTTTTTGAATGAAATTATTTACCAATAGAAAATAAAATTAATAAATTGTAATTTATATATTAGGAAATTTATAAACAAAAATAAAAGAGTATATGATTGGAGAAAAATAATGCATTACTATAAGAATTTATAGGGGTGGTTCAATTTACCAGAATAATTTTGGTTGAGTTTTGAAAGAATGGAATGTGAAATAATAAAGAGACATGAAAAAAATTATATAATCACCCCTAATTATTATAGAATCCATTTCAGAAATAAATAATATGAAATTTAAACATTAACAAAGATGGATTCGATGTGATTTTTGAAAAGAAAAAAATATGATGTTATTATCATTTTATTATGTACTTCTTGAATGACAGAACCTTATATAGATATTTATGTTGATTAAGTTGAATAAAAATTATTTTTAATGGATTTTATTGGATTTTCTATACACCAGACAACAAAAATCATGTTGTGTATATGAATCATTTCTCAATGAAGGGAAATTAAAATGAGAAAACCTTACCTTTACCCAAGACTTTGTGAAGCCACTATATACTATTGTACAATAAACATAAATATCATAATAACTTAATTGAAAATTTAATCATATATATTACCTTTTATAATATTCAATTTTAATCATTCCTCTCACATATATTAGTTGGTTATTGTATATATTAATCATCAGATATTATTGTTTTTTGATATATTTGCAAAATGATTCATAAAGGTAATGTTGATCATCTTTCGTAGATATCATTTTCATAATTTATATATTATTTTAAATAGAAGAATAATTGATCTATAATTATTTATTCAGTCCTATATTTATATTTAGTAATGTGTGGGTATGTATCCTTATACAGGAATCCATGACAAACATGCTTAAGGTAATTTATAGATAACAACTAGTTACTTTATAATGACTATTTTTTCACAATTATAGAACATTATTGATGAAATAAATTATTCCTTAATATCGTAGATTTCATTTATTTATGTCGTTGAAATTTTTTGTATAAGAATAATAATGTATTTTTATACTAATTCTTGTGAGCAATTGAACCATCATAAAAATGAACAGGATATATTAGTGATTAAATAAGACTTTAGAGTTATATAAAAGTTGTATAATGGTTATAGAATAATTTGTTTTAATATAACATCATTATGGTGTATAGTGATTTTAAAAGGATTTTATATGATAAGGTAATTGAAAAAAATTGTGGATAACTATGTACACTCTTTGATAAATTTTGCAATGTCCTTCTACCCCAAACCACTAACTTAAATCAATACTGGTGTTTGATACATACCATAGGCTCACCTACCAATATTCTATAGAAAAATGACTAGAGATTGATAATTAAGATGGTATTGTGGGGTGACAATACCACTTTTATAAATGATCACCACCACCAATAAATATCCACGAATAATATATACCATTGTTTTCATAAGAATGAAAAAAAAATCCATGAATAATAGTATGAAATGTTGCGATATACTCATAGTAATAAAAACTTTATCACAAATGTGATAAATAATATTTACAGAAGGAAATAAAAATTTTAAAAGATAATCGAAACATGTACATGAGTATCCATTATAATCCTTGAGCCTCATCTCATCCCAATCACTAAATCAAAACCAATATACTCATACCAGATTATGAAATACAGGGCCTAAGACTTACATGAACCTACAAGAAGTGATGATTAATTAATTACAAATTGGTTATGTCCACTTGAGTAGTGTATCATTAAAAACATAGTATGAAACAACTTGATCATTCCCTTACATGACTAAATAGGAAGTGATATGTGCATGTGAAATTACATGAATAAATAATATATTCAAATAAATTTACAAAATAACCAACAATACCTTCATAGACAAGGTTCTAGAATGTCTCTGATCAAGTGACATGGACTATGCCTGTGATTACCCCAAAATGAGTCACCCAAAAATGGCGACCTACTTTTTAACATAATAATAGATATAAGATTCAAATACCAAAGGACTGATCATTTCAACGGTTTTGGAAAACCAAATTACATACATGATACATATTAAATTTGGAAAAAAATAAACCATACAAAAAGTAAAATCTAAGTATCCTTGAAACTCATTCTAGAAATTCATCTTCATAAAATAAGGAAAAGAAACAGAATAATGGTGAGCTCAAATGCTTAGAAATGGTTATGTATATTGGATGATATCATGAATCAGTAATGAATAATCAATATTGAAAGGCAAATAACTGAAAAAACATACCATTTAAATTAATAGACAATGAATAATCTATATAGAAAGATAAATAACTAAAGAGACATTCCATTTATATAATTATATAAGGAATAATAAATATTTAATGGTCAATTACTGAAAATAGATTTCATTTAATTAGTATGTTGAGAATTAAAGGAATCCACATATTATTTCATGAAAAATATCGTGGATAATAATAACTAAAATTGGATGACAATAAATTCATAATTATAATATTTTATATTTCTTTGGAAAATGATACGTTTACACTAAAAATATCTTAAAATGATAATTTGAAACTACTTTTTCAAAAACATATGATTTGGAAAAGTAATTCATCTCAAAAGACTACTAATTCATTGAGTGGTTATTATTAATGAGGCCCCAACTATTTTTGTAGATCCAAATCATTCTCATATATTGAATAATTTATTTAATAATGTCAATTATCATAAAATTACTATATTCAGTAAATAATAATATTTAGCAATCATTTCCCAGATATACAAATTACATTAATAGTATACACCATATGTAACAATGGAATTTTATTTTCGCAAATAATCATACTGAAAATAGAATTTTTTGTGTATTTATGAAAAATTAAATTTTTAATGCTAAATTATTACAATTATGTGATAGTTTGAAATGAATGTTAACAATCAGAAAAGAATTTAAGAATACCCAATAACTTTTCCCACAAGGTAATTTTCATGTCAAATCCACATGGATGAAATAAATCAAAATAGAAATTTAAATATCATAAATAATGAATAATTAATTATATTACCTGTAAAATGGTCTGTATATACACCACATTGACGGTAATTTCTTCTTAATAATAAATAAGTCTTAGATGAATCTAAATTCAGATGAAATCTCTTACCTTACAATTCTTTTTGGTTAAACGCTATTTAAACTAATATATAACTATTTATGCATGTAATAAACTTATAAAATACATATTAATATTTATAATATCATATATTACCCCTTTGTAACATATTATCACCCGTTTGTTAATAATCATTCATTTTTTTATTATCTAGGGTGTTAATCGCCTTGTTTTTCGAGTATGTTTTTACTTGTTAAATTTTCTTCCTCTTACGTAAATCATGATTTAACCGTACCATGAATGTAAATCCTGATCTAAATATCATTTATATTATTTATTTATTTATTTATAGTAATCCATAAAAATTGGTTCTATGAAATGAAACACAATGTTCATGGATATGGTAGGTAATACGTACGCAAGAACATTATTTCTATTTTCTTATCATATTGAAGAAAATATCTATAAATGATATATATATATATATATTATAATTTAAGTATAATTTCTAAATAATATTTTCAACATATGTTTATTTTACATATCGTTAATTCATTCAATTCAAAACATGAATGAATCACATAGTTTCGCGAGGCGGCAGTCTATTGTACACATGAAATACATTATCTGATTCCTACAATATTGAATGAATTTTGGTATTTATTATATAATAATTTCATAAGAATAAATAAATCATAAATATAAATAATATAATATATAAATAGTATGATCATGAGTATTCACAACTATAATATGTGGCAATGGAAAATTGAATGACATTGATTCGCGAGGCGATAGTGCGTCGTACACATGAATGATGATTTTGTAAACATTTTAATAAATGTGTGTAAATTTGTAGTTTATACCCTAAAAATAACGAAATATTAGTATATGGATGATAATTATGTTATTATATAAGTATGAAAAAAAATAATTGAAGGAGGTTGAGAATAAAATTAAATAAAAACACATTTAAGAGAACATTACCCCTTCTTTAGGTATCCTCCTTCAGTTTATAATAAAACCTTTAATGGGTATCTTTATGAAAAATTTATTATTATATTATTAGAGTTGGGATGTTTTATAGTTATTGAAGTATCGTTTTTAGGATAAAAATTCATTGATAGGTGTGAATAATGGGGGAGAGTGAGTGCCCTATTATAGTCTAGTAGGAGTGCCATTCTTGTAAATACTCAATAATATTCACTATTGGGAGTCCTACCTTAACACATGTGGCTCCAAATTGAATAATAATGTATGGGAGTCTTTAAAAGTTCAATGAACACCTTTAATACCCAAAAAATTATTTATATTATTTTTTAAATCAAATTTTTTATTCTTTTTTAATTTGGGATTTTATTAAGGTAACATGTTTTCAAACCATGGTAATTCATTAATTACGAATTAATTAAACTGAGAATTATTATGGAATTTGGGCCCGATAGCTATAAATATTTTATCCAATTTATAAAATAAAACATTCATGTGTGTTGATAATTAATTTTACGAGAAGTGAATGTATTGCACAAAATACTGTTTAACATTAACTATGCTATCAATGTTTTTACTATTTAGGGTGCAATATATTTATTTGATATGATATAACGATAAATTATTGAAAAATATTTTATATTTAATAACATTTAAAAAAAACTAGTAAGAAGATATAATTTTTATAAATATTAAATTATTTAAGTAAATATTATTTATTATATAATAATATTAATCATAATTTTTACATTATTTACTTAATTTGAATACAATAATATTGGGAAAATTATTTCATTTAAGAATATTAAATTAATAACAGTTTAAATAGATAAATTTATCAAAATAAATTATTTGATATTATAATTAATTCAATTTACCTCAATGTTAAAATTTTTTGTTGCATTTATTTAAGTGGTCTATTAACTAAATAATTACATCATTAGTTTTTCTTATTCATTTTAATTAACTAATCCCTCTCTTAAATTAATGATAAATTATAATTATCATAAATAACTAAATTATATTTAAAAAAATATCTATCACTGAACCAATATGTGTTTTGTCCCTATCCCATAACTTTAAAAATATTAAAGGAAATGATGTTTTCTATTCCTGTCTTTCTCCATAATTAACGCATTATATAAGAAAATTTCATGAAAAAGTGTAATAATAAATCATATAAATTAATAATAATGTGGTATGGTTTGAAATATAACAATAAAAATTTATCATGTTTCCCGGTGATTTTACACATTATATTCTCTATTTAATAACCATGTAAACTCGTTTTTTCCTTAATCCCTACAATTAATATTAACTTTTTCCCAAATCGATTTGATCAAAAATTAAGATGACCATATTATGAATCATAAATTAATATGATTATAAAATAGTCAAAATATTTCATAATTAAATTCACATAAGTTAAAAAGTAATTTTAAAAATTAATCACATTGATGAAATGAGAAAGCATGTTTTTAAAGTTAAAATGTTCAAATATTTACTAATTTCGTATTTCTAAATTAAATATGAAAATTATTATAATGAAATAAATTGTATAATTATATATATAATTAATATTATTATCATTTGAAAAAAATAATAATAATATAAAACATTTAGATAAAAATTAATTTTTCGATTAAAATTATGTATTTTTCCATAATAATAAAAAAAATAAAACATATCAGAGGAAACCAAAAATTCACCCTAAGTTACATTTTAAATTAATATTCTAAAAATAATGGTCATTATTTCACATAATATTTAAAAAAGATTCAAAATTTATTTTTAATCCAAGTCCCTTTTAAAAGGAAGTAAAACAACATTTTGAAAACATCACCTTTTTATGCATAAAATTGGATTTGTTCTTATAATATACTTATAAGATATAATAGATTATTTATTAATCATTTTTTATTATAAAATTTATATATTTCATTAATATCATCCACTAGTAGTAATTATTTTATTTTACTAATATAAAAACCCTTTGGTGCATATAATTATTTTTTATAAAAACATTTCCTTTCTATTATATTGGTTATACATTCATTTATAATTAATTGAAGACCCAATAATTAAACCATATATTTTTTAATGTTATTTAATACTATTTATAATGACAAATTTAACAACTAGAAGATAATTTTAAATTTAACTCTTAATATTAATTGTATTCAGTAAAACATGGTCTTCTATGTAATGAAATCCATTCACGAATGTAAATATCATATATAGTGAAAGTTAAACTCAAAATTATATGAAATGAAAGAAATATAATAGATTTAATTTATTGAAAATAGTTAGTATATTCTAAATTATAAGGATCTTATATTCTCATCTATTCTTGGTGTTACATTTCATACTCACTATTGAATAGAATATTATTCGTTTATAAAATTGAGGTGTTATATTCTCCCCACCTTATATAAATTGTGCCACTTCAATTTAAAAATTATATCATTAATCAAGGGTTTTAAATATGTAAATACCAATTTTGGAAAACCCATATTTTAAAATAGTTAATAAAATGACCTCTTAATAAAAGATAATGGGAAGTATAAAAGTTATCCAAAATAATCACACAAATAGGTTTTCAGATAAGATAAAATGGGTGGGAAATGAATACAGGGACATGAAAGATAAAAATGGAACTTTAATATTGAGGGATATAGATATAGAACATGTTCCATTTAATGTTAACAACCATAATGATACAATCTAGATGTGTGAAAAAAGGTCTTTGATATCATAAAAATGATGAAAATAGGGCACCATTATTGTTTCAAGACACGTTTCTTAATGATGGGGAATTATATCCTTATCCATTATTTAAAGGAAATATACTTAGTTGATTCATTTCTATTTCATAAGATATATATTATCTATTTTACAAGACTTGAACTATTTTTACTTCATCTCTTATCATAGATTGGATCATAAGGTGATGTAATAGATTAATCTCTAAAACCTTGTCTGAATATCAATGTATAAATTTTCATAGATGGTTAACCTTGTCACCATTCCAAATTTTATAATCCAAAATATTAGAATTCGTTTGATTCTATTTAGTAGTATCCAATTATCTTTATACATATCACTAATAACATTATCCAAACATTGTTAACTAATCATCAAGGGATAATTGAGGATTATATTTCCCTCAACCATGTGTTTTATAAAATGTTTAACTAGAATCAAAATCTATTTTCTTGGTACCATTAAACATATTCAATCAAATAAATAATGAAATAGTGATTCAGTACAATACTTCTCTAATTAATAATTAATATAATTAGAATATCATGTAAAAAATAATCTTATAACAAATTTCTGGGATCCAAATACACCAGCATATTAATCATTCCTTGTAAATTTAATCAATAGAATATTCTTGACATTGATCCTTTATGATCATCTTATATATTTTACTTTGATGCCCGGGGAGATCATTTTCAATGTTCCCTATAGCATTACAGTTGAAACAATTAATAGAAATATTATATTTCTTTAAATTTAATTATTTTTCATGGCTACCTTTACATCATCACTTATAACAATCTCATACCTGCATCAAGAATTTCCAAAGGTGATTCATACCATAGTTATCACATATGGTAAAATAAATATTCCACTTCTTCAAAATATTTAATATTTTACCTTATTCATCCTTACTTTATTTGTCCCCTTTTAATCCATAAGACTTGGATAATTCTTTCTCTATTTTTATAGCACATAAAACTATTTCATCATAAGAAAAATGGATTGAGACAATAGTTCCCCTTAGATAATTTATTTAATCCATTTATGAAATGTCAAATCATTCATTACGAGTTACATATAAAATCCATATCATACCATAATAACCATGTAATGGAATATTCATACTCCCAAACCTTTATTACTCTATTTTTCTTTAAAGTAGATACTCTCGTCATCTCAGATTGTTTCTCATAAAAATTATTTTGGAAAAAATGGATCCATAATATCTTATCACTCAATATGAATAATAGTAATACCTATGTAGGGAATCCTCTACATTTTACATCATTATTGAAACCATCATTCCTTCTGGGGTCTATTTCTAAATAATATTATATATTATATTTGATCATAAAATTATTTAACATAATTTTTAATCTCATAACTAGTGAAAAAGTTATTAGAAATTTAAAAATGTATCCACAACTAATCTCATAATCATAAAGATGGTTTACATTTTTATATCCTTACATTCATATACTTTGTCATTGTTTTTATTGAAATAATGAATTATCATAATTATATCCCCTAAGAGTGTGAAATAAGATGCACAATAAGGCTCATTTTCAAATATCATGTTTTGCTCATGTCATGCCTGACACACCCTTTTCAAATTTATTACCCCTTGATACATCTATCCCAAAACAACTTCCATGTGTAGTATCCAAATAATGATTTATTTCTATGAATATAAAAATAACCACTATCTTACCAAAACATTACTATGTTTTTTGATACTTATTATAAAATCAATATTAGGGTTATGCTCCCTAATTTATGTATTCCAACATCTAGTTTCCATGGATATAATAAAATTAATTTAATACTAGATATAATGACCCCAAATCCAATAACCAGGAGTGGGTGACATAGATTATTATATTGGTATAGAAACAAGATTCAACTCCCAAAATACTGCACAATTTAGTAGTTTTGGAAAACTAGATTACATACATAATTCCTATTACACTCGAAAAATTAAATAAATAATAAAAAAATTAAAATCACATAATCCTTGTAAATAGTATTTATAAATGAACATGTGTGTGTTTTATCCATATCCCAAATCTTTATAAATATTAAAGGAATGGAAGGTTGTTTTCTTTTTTATTTTTCCTTACAAAACAAATTATATAAGTCTCTTTCACGATATAATGACACATCAAATTATAAATATTGATCTAAAGATGGATAGGTTAGAAATATGACCTGAAAATGGGTGTTATAAATGGTGTTAGGTGATTTTACACCTTATATTGTAAGCTTAGACTCTAAGTATTCAATTTTTTTCCTTAATAATTGTAACTAACTATAAATATTTTCACTAATAACTTGGGTAAAAAATTACTTTGAATTTTCTATACATAATAAATTATGATTAATCCTAATATGTAATAGATGTTTCCAAAATAAATTCATATAAGTATCAATAAATATTATAAAAATTATCCATGCATACCTAATGATTAAGTGATTTTTTAATGTCAAAATGTTCAAAAGATTAAAAAAATTATATCTAAATTCAATATAACAATGAATCTAATGAAATAAACTAGATTAATTTATTTATTGTGGATCATATTTTACTGTGAATCATAATTAAAATGGGATTTAAAATTTAAAATTATTTAGATGAAATGTCAGTTTTCCATTAAAATATAGTAATTTTCACTATTCATCAATAAAATAAACATCTTAGAAAAATAAAAAAAAATTAACCGATGATATTTTTGAAATTAATATTTCAAAAAATGTGTTCATTAATTTTTTTTATAAAAGTTTCAAACATTATTTTTAAAACAAATACACCATTAAATGGCAGAAATAATATCTTTATATGAATACATATTTTTTGCATATAATTTTTTTTGGAATTATATACATATGAATTATATTTGATTAATTTAAAATAATTATTTTGAATATAAAATATCTACATTTCTTTGAGATCATCAACAATAGTAATTATTTAAATTTATTTAGATAAATCTCCTTCGGTGCATAAAAATAGTTTCTATATAAACATATCCTTTTTATTGAAGTGGGGTTTTCATTAATTTATTATTAATCTGTAACTAATAAATTCATCCATTCATTCTAATATGTTATTTAATACAATTTATAAACACTAATTTTATTTCTAAGAGTTATTTGTCATCTTAAATTATAATTTTAATATTATTCTTCAAAAAATGGTTTCGCATGTAACCCAAGCTATCAAATAAAGAAATTTTAGCATGTAAATAAAGATAAACTCATCAATTCATGTAATAAAAGATATATAATAGTTTGAATTTATATTAAATAGTATAAATATTGTAATTTTTCATGATATTGTATTACCTTCTATACATGGTGTGGTGTGGCATACATGTTATTTAATGAAATTTTATTATTTTTGAATTTCGAGGTGCTACAATATCATCCCACATATGATGTATCAAACATTTCTAATCCTTAGGTTTGTCAACCTAATAAACCATAACTTCCATGATCAGTTATAAGTTGCCTCTGATCATGTGTTGATGATCATTCCAATTAAGTATCATATAGTCTCCAAATCCAAGATAGACTAAACCATATTCTCGAGAATCATGATCCCCACCCCATCATTACCCAATCATCTAATCACCAATATATGTTATCTCCCAAAACAATCCTTATGTGACTTGAGTTTGCACATGTAAAACTTTTTAATATTTTTATTTATATTTTTCATTCCATTTACTATGTTAGCATGGGATTTTGTTTCCAGAAGAGCATCAGTGTGGTGATATTAAAATATTAAATATATTTTATCACACATGAACAATTTCATTGTAATTTGGAACAAATTTTTAGAGGAGTCTCGAATCGGAAATCTGAGGTAATGGTTTTTTTTATTACATGGTGTTTACCCTAGGAACGATATATAATTTATTGGCATTGGGTGATGGTATAGAGGTGAGGTTATGGTGGGGTGTAAACAAGAGGTTAATTGACTTAATAAAATTAAATAAGAAGAAATTTGTTTTTGAACATGGTATATAAGAGTAGGTCTCATCCCCTATTAGAGAAAGATATTAAATGAAAAATATAGTATAATTTCTTCCATTGGTCTCCATTCATGATGGAGATCACTCTCGAATCAGTCAGCAATAGCTCCTGAGAACAGATTTGACCTTGAAGATTCATCATTTTTCGATAAGGTAGGCATGTTTTATTTTAAATTCATGATACATTTTTTATGAATTTTTCAAGGTTTTAAAATACTATTATAAATTCTAGAGGTCCCTTGGGGGTCTTTTTATAGGTTTCATGGAAAATGTGTTGAATTATGCGTCTTGTAGGGGATTACCATTCAGAATTTCCGACTACGGGATGTGTGGTGTAGGGCCACATATCATTTATTCATCCCATTTGAAATGTTAAATTTTGGGCACTACATGGTGTGTATATGGGAAATAGACCAGGTAATTAACCAAGGTCAGGTGTCCATTAGACATTGATGGGATGGCCGTGTCAACAGACATGGTCGTTTGAATGTATATGGCCCCAATATATTGGAATGGGGAGACAAACATGGAATCAAGAAAGTTGAATGGCCAAGGGGATAGTTTATTTAGGATGGACTGAGTAAATTTTGTAAATTCTTTTTAAAATTCATTTATGGAGAATCTTGGTGTCCAAAGAAATGACCAAGGGCCTGAGTGATGTGATACACTCCACGTACACCATGTACATGCCAAGTAAGCTCACATGGCCAGAAAATCCATAAAAATGCGGGAAAAAATTGGTGTTCAAGGTAGTTCACACACAATTTGGACCCCAGAACATTATATTAACCCCCATAAAGACTTCCTCAGTACATATATCCTTCTTTGAGACTCAGATTCAAGCAAAAGAGTAACCTATCATGATCAGTTTCCCACATAAAACTCAATGGAATCATTTGTGGTGTAATTAGAGATATGATGTGGTGTGATTCGCCAAAAAAACTACATAAGTTGTCCAAGACATTGGAAAGTCATCTTGGTGGCTAAATGAGATGAAGTTATGGTTGTTACCCTTCACAATCATCTCATGATATGGGTCTTATAGACTCTTTAGGCCAGTAGATATGTGCTCCCCTACTGGGCCATGGTGTGTGTCCCCTATCAATGGGTTTTTTGTGAAAAGATGAAAGAATAAAATGATGCTTCTTTGTGTGGATCAATAATGATGTGGGAGATCAGTGAGGTTTATCTATGATATACACTATGATGGATTCTATCCTAATGAGGCAAAGCATGAGTATCCCTTACTTTTCAGAATGGTGGAGACATAGCTCCACCATTAAGGTTAACGTTTGTATAACTATGTAGGTTATTTTTATAGGGGTGGAAATCCCCTATAATACCACTATATGGGTCTAAAATATTGTTTTTATATATGGATATATATCTCCCATATCATATCGGATATTCATCCCCCATCCAGTTTGTGTAGACGGAGTGGTACTCTCTTATTGTTCTAGGTTGAGGGTCATCTATCCACATATTTGTATTATCAAATCATACATGGGTGTGTGTCCTCTATTCCATGGCTAGTAAACCCCTACCGTGTTAGGATTATTGTCCCCCATTATGATTAGAAAATCATAGTGGTACTAAACAATCGTACCATGGTGTGGTTTTAATATATTTTGAGTGGTACACCCCTACTATGTGTGGTTGATGGTCCTCTATCTACATAACTATACTCTACTATCATAAATGGGAGTAGGTAATAATTTGAGGAGTCTTACTCTCATGTCGTCGATTACAATATGGTAGGGGTTCTTCCATGCTATTAGAAGATCCCTCAGATGTTGAGCGCAATTATGAGGAGTGATCCCCTCCACTTGTTATGTGATATACTATGGTAGGAGTTATTTCTCCCTCTATGCGGTGTGGGGTAAGGATCACTCTATGTGTACTTCATTTGATTCATTTAATGGTTAGGAGCTCGTACACCCTAGGATGTACTGTATCAGGGAGGCATGGGTACATTCTTGCTCTCCATTCATAGAGGATACATGAGATCCAAAGGTAAGAATAATGCTCTATCATTTTTCTGTAGTAGTGATTGGTGGGTATCTCCACTTAGGTATAGGTGATATTGTGTGGGGAGTGCGAATGTGATGATATGAGCTTGAGTTATGGGAACTATAGTTAGACCTTGAGCATTTCCTAGTGGAGCATGTTTTCTCGGATGGGTCATCAAATATAGAATTTATGTGACCGATTGAACATATATATTTTTCAAGTTCCACTATGGATGGAAGAGGTCGTTGAGTGTGTGCTCATTGGAAGGATTTTCATTAGAGCCTCAAGTAGAATCATATTCCACGAAATGAGGTGAGGATAACATGTGAAATGGAATAATATATTAGTATATCTACGTGATTATGTGTTTCCCTATGGTGTTATCACATCTATCAGTTTATAAATGTTGAATATTTTGCTGACCAATTTCGTATTATTATGGATTGGATAAGATAGAGTTTCTCTCTCATGTGGGTTCCCTCTAGCTGGGGTGGGTGGAATATATCATTTTAGATACACCATTTCATTTTTAGAATTTGCGTAATCAACTAGGTATTGATATACTCACCCCTCCACAATATTTTCACACATATGTTGTGTCTCGTACAGACCATAGGCTTTTCGATATATTCCAAGGAAGACACGGAGAAAGTAGAGTTTTGTGAAATTGACAGACCGAGGTATTTATGAGAGATGTCCCATGTAGATTACTGATAGTTTCATTTTACAACAATCCCATCTATTTAATATGGTTGGAAAATTTTATCATTTATCATGGTATTGTAGTTCACCCTTTTATACTTATGTTTTACTCTAGAAGTGGGATAAATGTATGTATGAATTTTCATTAAATTTTTTAACCCCTATACTATTTCATGTAGATGTATGTGGGTATGTATGTATAGGTATTATAGGATATTTCCTCCCATGTGCCTCATATACGTACTCAATGTCATAAACTTACCCCTTGCTTACGAAGGATGCATTTGGGAGTATCTTATTAGACCTTAGTGGGATCGGTCATGATAGAGATCCAACTCCATGGAATCTATGGTAATATACCTACCCCAACACCATTTGAACCCATATATGTATTTGCATTCAAATCCATGGAATAAATTACTGCATCACTATTAATAATGTGATTTTAATAGTGAAAAAATATATTCATTATCTCTTAAAATCATGGAAAATATATGTGATATTAAAAGGACACGATCTATATCAGTGATAGGAAGATTATTGAAAAATGGAACATTTATCTGTTCATTTTAGAAAAACTAATAAAGAAATTCTTTATCAGCACTTGAAGAAGCACAGATGAAGTGACCTTTTTTAGTGCTAGATAACTCCTGGATAAAGTGAACATTTATCTGCAATAAATGAATTGATAATAAATGGACCCTTTTTGAAAACATTATCTAGAGGTGATAAACAATATCATTATCATCGCTTCATCTAGCATTTATAAATGCCTCTTCAATTTCTACATAACTATAACCCATCAATATCCATGCAACAAAACTACAAAATAAAAAAAATCTAAATACCTATAAAGGAATAAAAATATATAGAAAATCATATTAGAATAAAAAACACATTAAAAATAATTTAAATATTAAATTTAAATATAATATTAATATGTTAATTTTATATTAACAATAAACCGAAAAATAAAAACCTTAAACAAATCCAAATTAGAAAAAGTTTCGATGATCGTACTCTTTATAAAACTCTATCCATACAACAAAACCAATTTATTAATTAGACCATTAAATTAAGAAATAAAAAATAAGTTTTTTAATGTTGTATACTCCACATATGATAAATTATATAGGTAATTATTCTATATATTAATGATATTGTCAGTGAATCGTGTGTCATATTGACATTTGGTTTATTCCTACACAACATAAATATATTAGGATCATTTTAGTTGATTTTGGAAATGTGTTACATGTTTTAAACTAAAATAAAACATTTATAATGAAAATATATACTTCAAGTAATTTCAACAACATCATCAATCATATTGATTCATGGTTGATTCATACACATCATAAATTTTTTATGAACCACTTTACTATAATTTAAAAATAATCCAAGATTTTTTTTCATTGTAGTGGTTATGTGATACACATTTTAAACCAAAATAGAACTTTTATACTTAAAATAAATAATTTGAGTAATACCGACCACATCGTGGGTCATATTGTTGTTTGATCAATTCATCAATTTCAAAAATAAAGTATAGGACATTTTCCAAATGTTTTAAATCATTACGAGCATGTTTTATAGTTATTTCATATTTGATAATAATAATAAACAAAAATTACACTTTTATAATTAAAACATGCACTTCGAGTCTTACCAACGATAATGTTTCTCTAATTTATGTTTGATCAATTCCTATAAATGAAAAATGAATGATGGGTCATATTTAATAGTTTGAAAATAATCCCATATTTTTTTTACTATTTATTGTGTGTTTTAAACTTAAATAGGCCTTTTATATAAAAAACCCCACATCAGGTCTTAATGACAACATCATCTCTCATATTTATGTCTATTCAATACCAACATGTAATAAATTAATTACAGATTGTTTTTAAAAAGTTTTTAAACAATTCAATGTAATTTTCACTCTTTTTTCAATGTGATGCCCAATTTATATCAAAAGGACACTTTATATTGATGACATGGATTTCTGGTCATACCAACGTCATTGTAAATCGAATTTATGTATGGTCAGTTCCAACACATGAAAAAAATTATTATGGTTTATTTATATATAGTATTAAAATAATACGAGACTATTTGTATAATTTTGACAATTTGAAGCATGTTTTAAACTAAAATAGAATTTTTTATTGGAAACACATACATTGAGTCAAATTGTCCACATGTGTCAGAAATTAATTATTGATCAATTTACTATCATTTAAAAACAATGTAAGCATTTTTTATATGTTTTAGAAATACGATTTGTGTTTTAAATTAAAATAACACATTTATATTCAAAACCTAAACATCATGTCCAAAAAACCACATCATGTGTAGGATTGGAATGTGGTCAATTCCTACACATGATAAATTAATTATGGATAAGTGAATTTTTTTTTAAAACATTCTAATCCTATTTTTAGTGTTTTTTCTATGTGATTCACATTTCAAACTAAATGAAAATTTTATATTAAAATCACGCATTCCAGGTCATTTCAACCACATTAAGTATCGGGTTGGATTGAAGTCAATTTCTACACATTAAAATTGAATTATGAATAATTTTATTAATTTCTGGAACAAATCTATGTTATTTTCATACTTTTGATAATGAGATGTATGTTTTAAACTAATGTGTAAATTTATGAAAATAATCATCAGATAAAAATTATAAGGATGTTAACTAAAAAATAATATATAAAAAATTTTGAAAATGAACATAATATGTAGTTTATAGTCACATATTCATGATGTCTATATACATTTTGACTTCTTGTATACTTCCCAATAATTTCTAATAAAATTTAATTCCTCCATTTTACAAATCCTTGAGAAACAAATCAAAACAAATATAAGAATTATGATACTAAATCATCAAACCCCAAATATATTTCTAAATTCATATCTAAAACTAGATCACAAAAAAATTAATCACATAAATTTATCTTCAAAAAAAATTTGGAAACCATAAACTGAGCCCACTTTCCTCTAAAAAAATTACTAATACATATGAGTTCATATATTGTCATCAATATTGGTGGTATTGAGAAAATATTTATCAACAAACGATTGAGAAGTATTTTTAATGAAATTTTAATTAAAATTAGAAATTTCCTCTTCAGGTACGGTTGTATTTTTATGGTTTTTGATATTTTTCCTATATATTAACACATAATATCCATAATCATTGTTATTATCCAGCTTTAGACAATGTATAAATAGTGACCAAAATAATTAACTTTTTTATGAAAAATGTTTTGATAGTTAAATTATTTCTATACATACTGTAATATTTTTTTCATTTTAAGTAAATAATTGAATAATTATATTCATTAACCGAATTTATGCCTTGATTTAGTATAAATTAAGAATCACATTATTATGAATAAATCAAATTAAATTTTATAATAAAATATTTAATTCATATTTTAACGATAAAATTTTATCAACAATGCATTAAAAATTCAAAATACACATAATGCATGTTTGGTATGATGGATATCAATGCATTAGATCCGAAAATAAATATTTGGGGTATTTAGATTGATTTTTATCAATATTCAGTGATTCCTAGAATAAAAGATAAGTATTGAAAAAAATAAAAATATATTTTGGATGATTATATTGTAGATTTTTACCCCTACATTATAGGAATAAAAATATGTCTATTATCAGTTATTTTCATAACAAATTCTTCATTTAGAGAATATATTTTTCTTATCAGTTTCATTTGACTCCAATTTAATTTAATTCATATAAAGGATATAATGATTAATGAATCCAAACCATGATTGATAGATTTTTCCATTTATATAGTAGTAAAAAAATACATTCGGAAAAAATGAACAATTTTTAAATTTAATGAACATATTAGACAGTTTTTTTGGGTAGATGTATTATTAAAACGCACATTACTTATATATCCACAACTAAGACTCCAAACAATTCAATCTACAGAGTATTGTTTACCCTCCCGATACCAACCTCATCTACAATTATAGTTCAAAATTTTTATTCTCCATATGAAATGTATGACACATCCCAATATTTTAATTTCAGGTTTTGATGAAGTTTTAATGATAACATATATAATACTAGAACTGGAAAGGATATGGTACTCCTAGAAGGTATATTTTTTCTTGGTCAAATCACTTGGTTGTATTGTTTGTAACTTTCATTTACCAATATTTTAATATATCTAAAATACCATACCTCATACCAGACCTTTTTTCCTCAAATATTATTGTTATTAAATTTTATTTTTTAAGAAGATACCCAATGTATCATCATAATATTAGAAATCCATGCCAAAAAAATTTCACTTCAACATTGGCAGTGGTAATATCAAGGTCTTCACGTGAAACCGGTAATTGGGAACTCGCCTATTGTGCTACCTTAATCCCAACTATCATGTGATCTAATTTGAGTTTTTTTTGGGAGCATGTATCCTAGGATAGTATACACAATACCCCACACACCATGGAAGTGTGTGGGTATTGATATATATATATATATATCACATAAAACATTATAGGACACAATTTTTGTAATATAATATTATTGGATGTCGTTTGATTAATATTTTAGAGATATATTAATGAACAAATATATTAACTTAGGTAATGTATACTGTTATGGGGAATGACTATACTCAATGGTTGTTGGGTCATTAAGTTTTTCATGTACTGATATTTTTTTCCACATCTAATTCTCTTGGATACGTTCACATATGTTAGCATTCCAATCTATATTGAACAATAATATCTAGCAACGAATCTGATTTTTACTTCAATCCATTTATCATATGATATGAATCATGTAGTTTCTATTTATTATAATAATATTTTTTGATTAGGAACTCCCAAATAGACACATCTAACGTACCCATATTGTTCCTGCCACTTCAAAACCACTGGAAGTTATTTTCAAACAGTACAGTCATTATTGATTATTGTTTCTAAACCATATAAAAATATAAGAACATAATTATATATTTTTATGTAATATTATTATAATTAATAAAAAATTACTATTATGTCACACAGACACATGTTTCCTGTACATATTTACTATTTTCATCATCTAGTTTACCCTCCCTAATTACACGATCCTCGTTATACAACACATGACATGTAATGTAAGTGGATTCAGATATTGATTCATCAATTTTCTTATAAAAAATGAACGTATGATGTTTCATATAAATTATAATTTTTATTATTTATTTAAAATAAATTCAATTCACAACTATTGTTAAGTTTAACATGAACATACATTGTAATATGGGTCAATTATTTTTTATCCACAATGCTTATCTTCAGCACTCTATTGATATTTTATAAGTTATTTTTTTGAATAAATTGTATAAAATTAATAATGTAAAACAATATATTATCAACTAAAATGCACCTGAAATGAATCTCCATCATTAATACTAATGAAATAATTCCATTTTCCTTCTTTATATTGTGTTCATAAGTAACTGATGGGTGGAGCATTACTTTTCCATCAAAATTACTAAGACAAAACATAGTAAAATGGGTATAAAATCATATATTATATTTTCTAGTGACCCATAAGATATATTTTGTATTGGTATCATATAAAATAAATTAAAAAAATATATAATAATAAAAACTAAATCATTTTTTAATTATATAATTATTTGTTAATATACAGAAAGTATATCATAACATTACATTTATATATTTCCTATGGTTTTCTATCATTACACAATGGACATGGCACCATGAAACTGTATCAACTAAAACATTTATTATCTTTATGAACCCATCTTATAAAATTAACACTGAAATGTTGTAGTCAACATGTTATATAGGTTAATTCCTTCCAACTTCAAATATTATACAATCACTTTTTAACACGATAATTTTAGTCAATATTGTAATGTTGTATATTTCTTGTTTTTTCACCAATATTCTATTGATCCCTTAAGAATTATATTGTTATAGCATCAAATACATATTATTCCCTAATATTGGTATCACCATCCTGTGCATAAGAAATTTTCAGTATGAGTAGTAAAAAATTTAATTGATATTGTGTTAATATATTATTGAATACATAGTATTTTGAGTAAAATCAATGTATATTAATATTCACTTTTACCAACTCATTAAACTCTATTATTTTGAATGGTTTTTATATTTTTGGATCTTTTATCAAGAATCCCAATAACATATTAACTGTCCACATAAATTTACATGAAATTGTATACATTGGGACCTCCGTGAAAATTTTGTGATCCCCAACACAAGGGTAAACCTCGAATGAATTTTCATCAGACCTTATAGTTTGTTTAGTATCAATTATGAAAATAAAAAAAAAAATTATTTCTAGATATCATACAAAAGATATTGTAATTATTGTGATTATATGATGAATGATTCATCATTTTACCCTTCTATAAAAAAATTAACATCCACGAAGCCCATTTCATTGACTTCCACTACACACTTGTTGTCGACACATTTTTTATAAATAATAAGCACTTCAAATTTTATATAATGAAAGACATGTATTTATTTTTAACCAAAAAATATGAAATATTTATAAGAACCCAAATCTTAATCTAAAGTATGGATTTTTAATTCTAGTTGATTTTGAAGAGGAATGGAGAATTGAAAATTTTCTTTAGCATCTTCCTTGTACTCTTGAGAGGACGTTGTGTACTCAGTTTCCACGATTATCCATGTAATGGACATGTAATGTCTGAGTACATGGCCATGTGAGGTAACCTAAAAAACTACCTAAAAGGGGTTTAGTAAAGGCTAGTACATGATGTGTACATTAAAAGAACATGTCATGTACTTTTACCTTTATTTGATTAATCAGACTGATGTCATGTTTAATCTCCCGAAGCATCTTATTCTTCCCATGTCATGTATAATATAGTGATGAGATGACTGAGAACTTTTATCTTCTGCCATTTCTCTATCCATGCATTAATTGTGATTCTGCTATGTGTATTGGATTCCCATCGTTGAGTTATATCATTTACTAGAGCCTATATTCTTGATTTCTCTTCTCTCTTGAGATATTTAGGGTTGATCATTTTTACAGTTTTCGTATATCTATGTTTTTCTAATCTGATTCAAGTGTCAATGTTCTAGAGTGTTCATCGTACAACATTGTGGTTGGTGGTTTGTTCCTTTCATTGATTTTCAATATATTACATATGCTTAAAGTGACAAGAACCCATTTTTGGGGTATTGTGTATTTAGTATTTTGAACCTGTTTAATACCTGCTATGGTTTGGTTGATTATTATGGGTTGTTACCTTTGCATAATATTTTATAACCTTTTTTTGAGACACCCCGTGGGTGCGTTCAATTGTTAAATATTTATGGCTATTTATCCTTGGTTTCCAATTAGGTATACTGTGTTTTCCATGAATTAATTTTTCTAGGATGGAGTTTTTTGGTTGTACGTGATGTATGTTTATATGATTTCATTAATATTGATCCATGTAATAATTTTGATTCATGTAGATCCATTAATGAGTTTTGTATGCACTCATATATTCCAAAATACTATTATATCCTTGGGCTAGAAAAAATGTAGGGGCTTTCATGTTGTTTTCATTAGACCATGAGAGCCTTGATGAATATTTTGACCTAAGTGGAATTGACTGTATGTGTGACCATGGGGTCATGTATAAATTTGTGATGCCATGTGGACCTAGGGGTATTGTCCGTGAGAGGTTTTATAGTGGTAATTTTAAATTGATTATTGTTGTGGTATAACAAATGGGTTGGACCATGATAGATTTCTCAGAGGGTTGTTAATAATGTTTTATTATTTTTCTTTGACAGTTCTTCCCATCAAAAGCACATGCATAAACTCGGTCATTCTTGGTTGTTTATATGATATTCTGATATGTCGATTTATTACTTTAAATGGATGGATATAGTTCTTTTGATATATCCCAGGAATCATTATTCCGTGGTGAATAATTAATAATTGATAATGAATGTAATTGGAATCTATATGATTATTTACTTTTAAGTACATACTATCTCATTGCTTAATTTTCGCATATTCCCTGTTATATTTAGTCACTGACTATTAGGAACAGATCATTGGGTGGATGCTGTATGGGATTCATCTCACACCATGTTTGAGACTTTCTTTTCAGCCCAAACTGATTATATGGTTACAGTGATAGATAAGGTAATGTGTCCTTCTTCATCATGTACATTCTTATTATTGGAGCTGGAGAGAATGTGACCAAGCTGTGGCATGCGATGATGTTGGAGTTTACTGATTTTATATACTTTGGGTTTAGTATTGTATTTATAGGATTCCATCTTATTTGGATGATTTCAAGAGACACATGTGACATGCATCATTTTTATATAATTTTTCCAATTTTTATATTAATAACAGTTTTCTACTCATTACTTATTGTATGGTATTAGTGCTTTTGTTACTATTTACTATTTTTTTCATAGTGTTACTCTTCCAATGATGGAATAAATTTTCCCACTATCACACCCATGGACCTCACTACTAGTTTGTATCCTCTGGCATTCGGGGAAATGCATGCAGGTCATGTGACCAACTAGGTACAGGGAACCTTTGGTCGGCACCCGATACCGGGATGTTACAAAGTGATATCAGATCAGGATTCTTTTAATTATATCTTAATATAAGGAGCCTATAGATAGGGTTATGAAAGAATATTTAATTGGTAATAAGCTGTTTCCCGGAATAGATAACCTGTGTATAAGAAAAGACATGTTACCTCAAATATTCCAGTTTTTATGGTTTTCCAATTGATATAGTTTATTTGAATTCACCATTAGAGGATTAAATTGATTAGTGTGGTTTTGATTTTGGTCATTGTGGTTTTATATCTGTAACAAACTGATGAGATGAGTATTAACCATCTCATGCATCATATAGGAACATTTTAGATATCACATGTCATGCATTCTTGACCTATGCAATTAGGATGCGTTACAAATTGTTTGTTGTGGTGATAGATAAATTTCTCGATATGCGTGATTTTGTGATAGATTTTGTGATAGAATTTTCACTATTTTTATAGGGTTTTGGAATATTTAATGTTTCATGTTGATGGACTCCACGAATTGATCCTTGAAGTGTTATGAGATCTCTTGGATCAGAATTTGGTGGATCTTGTTTGATCTTTATATAAATAATGACATGTTTTTCTATGATTATGGATGAAAAATATTGATCTGTGGGGATTATATTCTCTCAAAGGTCATAATTTGTCCTCACATTGATTTTTTTTTATTTTTTTAATTGTTTCCATAAGAGTTTCAAAGAATTAATGTCCATAAACCCAAACCACATGGTGTGCAGGGTTATGAACACACTCAACATTCTCTTCTATTATGGATGAAAAACATTTCTTAAATTACACACCGTGTACCGGGAGTACATACCTTATAGTTCTTGATTGTGTGACAGACTATGTGTGATGAGACATGGGGTTGGGAAACATTGGGGTAGAACACGCCATGTATATATTCTATATGTCATTTTTAAGGACCATTTATCCTACCATGTGACCAACAATATGGGTGGAAGAAACATAGGTTGTACACATCATGTCTCATTTAGGCATTCCATCTATAGTCAGTCATGTATCTGACTGTGTGACTAATGACATGAGTGGTTAAAACATAACAGGTACACATTGTATCTAGGTTTAACACGCCATGTAGTGTTACACCAGTAGACCCCATGTGGTTTAGTCGTGTAAAGGAACTAGGGTAGGAGGAAAAAGTTAAAGTACATGCCATTTTTGAAGATTATCACTCTATTTTGATTAGTTTCACACGAATAAATTTGTTAGAGGTACACACCATGTTAAAA
The DNA here is from genome assembly GCA_963277665.1 of Viscum album. NCBI lineage: Eukaryota > Viridiplantae > Streptophyta > Magnoliopsida > Santalales > Viscaceae > Viscum > Viscum album. The sequence goes on along the minus strand of OY728136.1, from coordinate 1,947,978,702 downwards.
GCATATGGGGACATGTTGTGTAGGTTTTATTAATGTTTTGTATACTTGTTTTGTAAATATTAAATATTTTTTCTCCAAATATTTTCATTAACTTCTGCATTTTAATTCTTGATATTCTTGAACTGAGTTGTGCAATTGACCATGCGGATTCATTACACAAAATATTTCTCCAGTTTTACGCCAAATACAGGTCACTGATCAGACACTGGAAATTGTAGATCAGGGACTACCAGCTTATCCTCCATTCATTCCCATCTTGGAACCTGCTATTATACCAGATGCAGGTGATGATTCATAGTTCCGTGAAGGCTTTATGGCAATGTTACTGAAATTTTAGGGAGCACCAAATAATACTCCTTCTTTTTCAGAGCTGACATAGGTGTTCTAGCATCATCATCATCACAATTTTTTTAGAATGGAGGACCACATGTTCTATAGTCATGGTTGATGGCCATTCTTACCATCTTCAAGAATTTATAGACTCCTCCGGAGAGGAGAGTGAACCTCGTGATATATATGATTCTTGATTACTCCATGAAATGATGGTATATTATCTCACAAGAGGGATGTCATCGAGATATGTCTTGGGAAAAGTTCTAGAGGAACTTTTAGGACTACTTCTAATCCAATACCTAGAGGGTCGTCCAAGCCCCGGAGTTCTAGCATTTTTAGAAGGGTTCTCTTTCATTGAGGGAGTATTCATATCATTTCACAGTGCCATAGTACTTCACACCTATTCTGGGAGGTGATATGTTATCATTGGCCAGAAGGATTGGGGATGTTCATAGGTATGACATCCAACCAATGGTGAATGTTTTCAGGCCCACTTCAGTGGCTGTTATAGTAATCCATGCCCTGATTACTGAGCACAATCTGAGGGAGTTGACAAATGAAAGATATGGTGGTCTATAATCATTGGATATTACCCATTATTTTGATAGTAGGTAGCGTCTTAGGGACCCCTCAAGTGGTGATTCCACTATCAGGAATGAATCTATAGATATCTAGGTGAAGTGATACTAGTTCGGGGAGTGTGTTCATATAAAAACTCAATGCCTGAGAGACAAGTAATGTGCCACGATTGTATCAAGATGGGTTATCTTCCTCATTTTTTATTATTTTTCTCCCCAGAAGCTAGATATTAGAGATCAGTTATAAATCCCTGATTGGAAGCAGCACCAATGTTTTTATAGCAGTCCGGAAACTGTAGTTCATCCTGTCATTCAGGCGGAAGAGGTGGTTGCGACTATGGTGTTCAGGCTTCTGGTTTTCAGTGATAATATCGTGGATCAACTCAGGGTAGTCAGGAATGTTCACAGGTTTGCAGAGCATGTCAGACTTTTATAGTGGAGAAAACCCAACTAAATCAGGATCCTAGACCCTCGACAGTTTGAGTTATGATTTTAGTTGCCTCAGTTTTATATTCTTCTCTTTTGATACAATGGATTCGCATTGTTTTATATCTACATCTTTTATGAATATCCTTTTATTTATATCATTACTTATGAAGATATTATGACTCTATATACTCTAAATGGAATTAGGATGGTTAGTGTATGTTAGTGTAAGGAGTTCCCTATTGTGGTTGGTGGGTGTCAATTCTTATGGGACCTCTATATCTTTGTGATGACAGGTTATGATGTCAATGTTATAATGGGATAGTTCATCTCTTTACATGATTTTGCGAACTTATATCACCGTAGAGTGAGTTTCACATCACAAGAGGGTAGATCATTTCTGCACAAGGGGGAATGGGATGTCAAAGTGAGCATAGTCGAACTCAAGATTCCTAGGTTGGGAGGAAATACAACCTAGATTTCTGTTTTATATCTGGAAGACTGGGGGAATTCACAGATAAGCATTATTACAGCAGTGGATCCTTATAGATATGTCATTATAGAGGAATATTCTGGGATACCACTAGAGGGAGGGGGAGATTTTATAATTTATCTTCTCCCAAGAGCAGCACCATTGCCCATTCATCCTTATAAGAAGGATAAACTTGAGACATAGGATCTCAAGAAGTAGTTAGATTAGTTACATGCAATGGGTTTAATCTGACCTAGTACTTCTCTGTGATGTATGTCTATCCTATTTGTGAGGAAGGTTGATGGTACCTTCAGACATTGTTTCGATTATTAGATGTTGAACTAGTTAATGGTAAAGAACCGATATCCCGTAACAGGGATTGATTATCTCTTTGATCATCTTTGAGAAGCATGGGTGTTATCAAATATTTAAATGAGATTCAGGTATCATCAGTTTCATGTTAGACCATTAGATATAGCACTTATATCGTTTTAGAGTAGTTATGGTCTATACGTGTATGTGGTTATGTCGTTCGGTCTCACGAATACGCCATCAATTTTCATTACAATGATGAAGAGAGTGTTCCATCCCAACATGGATTCTTTTTTGGTAGTCTTCAGGGAAGATATTTGAGTGTACTCTCACAGTCAACATGATCATACTTCCCATTTTCAGATCGTTTTCAGTACACTATGATACCATCATTTATATTCTATGATATTAAAATTTCAGTTTTTGATTAAATATATTTACTTTATGTGTCATGTTATCTTAGGGATAGGAGTATTAAGAAGAACTATAGAAGGTGAAAGCTGTAGTTTCATGGGGAAATATGAAGAATTTCTTTGAGGTATGAAGTTTTATTGGATTGGCTTGATACTACATGCATGTTTTATAGGAATTTTCATTCAAAATAGCACCTCTAATGGGCATGACTAAGAAATGTGAAAAGTTATTGTGGACAGAATCCTTTTATTCATCCTTTCTAGAGCCAAAAGCGAGGTTGAATTCATCACCGATAATAATTCTTTTAGATATGACTTCGAGAAACATCGTTTACAATGATCCATCATGTATTTGGCTTAGATCAGTTCTTTTTCATGGGGAAGGAGTTATTGGACACATGTCTCGGTAGTTGAGGCCAGATTAGAGGAATCAACCAACACACGATCTCGAGATAGTTGCAGTTGTACATGATTTACACTATTGGAGAGATTATGATTTGATAGGGAATTTTTTGGTATACGAAGACTACAAAATCCTCAAGAATATCATTACTCAGCATTATATGAGTTTTAGACTACGATCGTGGGTTGAGTACCTTCAATATTTTGACATTGATATTTCTTTCATTGCCGGGAAATTAAACATACTGACTGATGCGTTATGTAGGAAAACTCAAATAAATGAATTTCAGGAGGCCATATGTGAGTGAAAGCTTATGTATTTGTTCACTCAGATGCATTTACAGGTTAATGATAGATAGGGGAAGGCTTTTGATTCATTTATTGATGTTACCTACAATCATCTAGATCCAGTCAAAATGATTAAGCTATCAGTTTCAGAAGCTCTAGTCTTACAGGAGAGTGTGTTAGGAGATACCCCTACTCCTGGGTGGACCATAGGCGATGATAATGTCTTTCATTTTCATTTATTCATATGGGTTTCAGCAAATATAAAAGGGAATTTGATTCAATATTTTCATTCCTTATCATGGGTACTTCATCTTAGTGGCACCAATATGTATCGGGACCTACACCATCATTATTGGTGTCCATACATGAAGAGAGATGCTACTAGTTTTTTGATGAAATGATCTACCTTTCTATATGTGAAGGCAGAGTATCAGCGGCTGACAAATATTTTATAGTAGTTACCCATTTCCGAGTAAATTAGGAATGATGTTTCTATATAGTTCATGATGGGTGTATTAAGGTTTCTACGAGGGAATAATGCATTATGGGTTGTTGTTGAAAGTCTCGCGAAGGTTTCACATTTCATTCCAATTAAGGAATCCTTTACTGGTGATGGGAATGAAAGGTTTTAAATATGATAGATTTTACATTTTCATGGGGTTCCACACTCTATCATTTCAGTTATGGATGCCTTGTATAATTATCATGTCTGGAAGGAACTATAGTGGTCTTTGAGAACACATGTACTTCTTCAGTACAACGTACAATCCCTAGAAATATGGAAAGTCTGACTACATTATTCCAGTATTGAAAGACATCCTTTCAGCATGCATCATGGATTTCAGTGGATCATGATATAGACCTATACCCTTATTGATGTTTTCTAACAAAAACAGTTTTTAGATGATGATTCATATGGAACCTTGTAAGGATTTCTATGGTAGGCCATGCAGATCACCCCTTTATTTGATGGAGGTAGGAGATACATCCATTATAAGTCCTCTTTTTGTTAAGGAGACCACTAATTAGGTGGTGTTGTTAGGGAAGAGGATGGATACTTCACAGTATCAGAAGAAATATTATGATGATCGACATAGAAGAACTCTGGTTTTTGAGGTCAGAGATCATTGTTTCATACATGTCACACTGAGGCTTGGACACTGAAGGATTGAGAGACAGGGAAATACTTCACTACGGTACGTTGGGCTGTTTCATGTTTTTGAGTGAGTCGGTATGGTTTCATATCAGTTGCAGTTACCTTAGAGGTACAAGGCTATGTATAAAATCTTCCATGTTTCTTAGTAATGACATTAATTTTCATACCTATATCATGTTTCCCATGCATAGGAGGTTGACTTTGAGGGGATGAATCCTTTGAGGATCACCCTTTTCGGATTGTGGATCACAGTACGAAGGTTCTCTATTGTTGGTCTGTTCATTTTCTATTGGTCATGTGGTAGCACAAGTGAGAATATGATGAGAATTGGGAATTGGAGGCCAATGTATGATCACATTGTCCCATGTTGTTTGATGTTTCTTCTTCACCACCCATTAAAGGGAAATTATTGGATGTATTGCTTTAATGGGATATGTTTCTATGAACCTAGATCTTCATTTCAGGTATGCATCTTTAATTCACGTTTTTTATAGGAAAAATACAAAATTTGGAAATTTTCTATGTAAATGTCCTGTACATGGTTGCCACATGTTTCCTTGTACGAGCCATGTAATAGCTGAGTACATGGTCGTGTGAGGTGAGCTAGTAGACCTCCTAAAGTGATGTCCAGTTGAAACTAGTACATGGTATGTACATTAAATTAACATGTTGTGTACTTTTATTTTTATTTGATTTATTGGACCAAGTTCACGTCAAATATCTATCTGAATCTTCTTCATCCTATGTCTCATACAGGAGAGTGATGAAATGGTTGGGAACATCAAGCTTCCCCCATTACTCTACCTGAGCATCGACTGAGATGCTACCTAGTACGTTTGATTCCCACCTATGAGTTTTATTTTCCCTAGAATCTCACTTCTTGATTTCTCCAGTCTCTTTAGTTATATATTGTCGATCGTTTTACAATTTTTTTAGATCGATGTCATTCTAGGCTTATTCAAATGATGATGTTCAATAGTTTTCATTGTAAAACATCATGGTAGGTGGTTTTATTTTTTGTTTGATTACCTTTGGATTACATATTCTTAAAGTGTTGAGTACCCATGATTGGGGTGTGGCATATTTTTGATTTTGTTCATGTTTAATACCATATATGATTTGGATGATTGATAGGGGATGTTACCAAGGTATTACACTGTATACCCTATTTACGGAACAACCCATGGGTGAGTTCCCTTTTTTACCTATTTATGCCTATTTGTGCTTGGTTTCCAAGGAGGCATACCATGTTTTTCATGCCTTGAATTGTTTATGATAGAGTTAATTTGGTGTATGTGATGTCTATTTATATGATATGATTAATGTTGATACATGTAATATTTTTCTTTAATGTAGAGACTTTAATTAATGTTGTATAAGAACTGATCTTGTAATGGATTTTGATAGCCATTGACTAGGAAAACTGCATAGGTTTCCATGTTATTTACATAGGTCTGTAGGAGACATGGTGTAGATTTTTTCCCATGGGGTATTGACCGTGAGAGCTACCTAGAGGTCAAGTATAAATTTGTGATTCCATGTGGATCTAGGGGTATTGACCGTGAGATCGTTCTAGGTGGTCATTTTTAATTGATTAGTGTTGTGTTAAACCAAATGGATTGGACCGTGAGAGACTTACTAGAGGTTTTTTATGAATGTTGGATTGTTTTTCTAGGAAAATTATGCCATTCCAAAGAAAAATCAAGAACCTGGTCTTACTTGGATGTGCATATTATCTTTTTTGACATGTATTGATGTAATTACATGGAGGGATACAGAGCTTAGTCTAGATCCCATTATTATTATTCAACTGTGAATAATTAATAAATAGAAATGAATTTAATTGAACACTGTAGAATTTTTTCCTTTTGAGTACCTCCTGGATTATTTCTTCATTTCCTCATATTTCCAGCTATATACATTCACTGACTGTTAGACAAAGATATTTTGGTGGCTTCCTACTAGGATTTGTCTCACTCCCTATTTTGGTTATTTTTTGGGTCCAAATGGATTATATTATTATAGGTTTAGATAAGGGAAAGCGTCCTTATTCATCAGGTACTTGACTGTTGTTGAAGCTAGAGAGCATGGAACCATGCTACATCTTTCGATGCTTTTGGAGTTTATTTATTTTTTACATTGGTTTTAGTATTTTATTTCCATCATTGTGAGATTTTTGGATTATTTCCAAGATAGTTTTGACATGCATCATTATTATATATTTTCTCTGGTTATTATATCACTATCATTATTTTTTTTGTTTACTTGTTGTATGGTATTTATGCTTCTACTACAGTTTGCTATTTTATTTTTCTATGTTACTCTACAAATGATGGAATATTTTCCACAATATCACACCCAAGGCCCTTGCTTCTAGTCGGTAGTCTCTTTAGACTGAGGAAATTCACTTGATGGTGTTGGCCCAAGATGGTACGAGGTACTTTTTGGTGGGTCCTTGAATCGGGACGTTACAATATTCACATAAGATGGATTTTTATCCATGTAACCATATATATGAATCAATTATACATCAATTATATCTTCAAAATGTTTTATCATACATCACTCATTGTTACCTTTGGTATAAAACAAATAATCATTGATTAGATAACCAATAACTGATATAAATTTTCAATTTGGTCATCCAGCTATTAATCGAAGTCGTAGGACAATTGAATTCATATTTTTTGACAACACCTTATTAATATAATCTTGGAACCATCCTATAAATTTTTGATTAAGTATATTAAATATCCACTCTTTATCTCTTGATGGATTAAAATATCTTTTAATTTTTTTGTGGGATTAATTATATGGATAAATTTATTATTTATTATGTGAAATGAAAAGGTACTCTTTCTTTATCTTTGTGAACATAATTTTAACAACATATCTTCTAGAAATACATTCTCCCAAAAGGTATCAACTGTGAAAAGATGTTGGGATACTGATGGTGTCATTATATTATTATTTATCAGTATAGAATTCAATAGATTATTCAACAATATATTATTCTACAATATAACATTTTGGATGCCTTGATTCTTTATATACCCATTCAAAATCATCATATACCCTTCATTGGGGTATATCCATCTGTATTGGACAAGACTATATGGTTGAACAAATCTATATAGTTAAAAAATCAGGTTGAGCATTGTATAAAAAAAATGATTGTGGGAATACCATATCTAATTGACATAATTGGACTACAATTTATTTATTCACGATTATAAACATCATCAGGTCAATAATTTCACTTAAAATGATTTGAAAATGAGCATATTCAGGTAAATGTATGTCATATATTTTTATGAATAATTAAACATAATTAAAATTGAATTAAATTGTTCATAAAAACATGACTTTAATGTAATTTTAGTCATTTTACCATTAAATTAGTCATTGAAACGTCATTCATGATATCTGTTGAATACCGATTTGAATATTTTAAAAATTTATGGAAAATGAAAAATTGAAAATTTTCTTTATAGGGATAGACTGTAAGATACTGGATGGAGGAATTTATTCCATTTTCCATTCACCCCTTTCAACACTTTCATTATAACTCTTTTAATCATATCAGAGCTTTCCATTATTCAATTTTTTTTCTAGCAACATTTATTAATGTCCGAATAACAATATCAAATAGATTTCTCTTTCCTGTATAACATCAAGAAAATGTGTGATTGAAAAACAATTCATATCTTGAAATTCAATGAAATTAGTCCCTTTTCGCAACATGATTTTTTAAGGTTTAATGAAAATGTATTACCATATATAGTGTCAACAAATATTACATTCTTGAATAGGTAACCACCTGGTAGTTTTGATAGTGTTGGTATTTGTTTACTATTCCCATGTAATAATGTCATCCATGATTAGTATTTATATTATCAATGTAAAATATTATGATGTCCTAAAAATACATTCTTTGAGGAATGCCTCAACATAAATATGTTTGTTCATTCTTCAAAAATGGGACACCCCAATATTCTAATAATGCAATAGCCTGACATGTTTCCATAAGTTGGAAAGACATTTATTATCTTATAAAACATATCCCTCAATGTGAATTATTCACTTCTATGAGAATCAAAAATTATATAATCTATATAACACTTCAATTTTAGTTCTTCAATTGATTGAGACAAATTGAAATCAGTATCATTTCCTTGTTTATTTGGTCTAGATAAAAGCAAAGAAAACATAATGTATTTACACTTCATGTATAACCATGAAAGAAAGTTATGATTTAAAAACCTGAGAAGACACGTTCTATTAGTTCTATGATATATAATAAATGGATTTATTCAATCTATTGAAATTTCAATATAGATATTTCTCATTTAATTAAAAAAATATGGATACTCATAATAAACAATGTTTTTCTAAGGAGATTTTGCTGGATGATATAATTTCCCATATTTAATTCATATTTTAGTTTTCAATTTCAATTTTCTCCCCATTTATTAACATCAATATATTCTCCTAAACAGTGGAATGATCGTAAAGATCCATACAACTTTTTAAAGACTCGGTTTATCTCTTATATATCGATCTTCACCACACTAATAGTATTCTATGAGAAATTATGGGTACTTATGAAGCTGTATGCAATAATTTGGTAAAGAACCATTTTTTTATACCATTCCCATTCAATATTGAATTCATTTAGTATTATATGATAAAAAAATGAAGTTAATTTTCTATTGTTATCCAATCATTTATGCGACCAATTAGTTCTGTAAAGATTACGTCACTCCATTAAATACCTAATTTAAAATTATACTATTTTAATAGTGCTAAAAATGTTATGTATTTTATATAATAGATATACATTGGTCTCCTATCATATATATTTAACATCAAAAACCACTTTGGAAAATCCCATAGGTCATCATTAATTTTCATGTTAATTTCATCCCTATGATCTCCATTATCTTTTTGACTGGTATTCATATCGAATGATCTATATACCCTAGTGTCATCATAATAAGTATGAAATCATATTATTCCCCAATTTTTAGTCCAACATTTATAACTATGATCTTTTCCATGAAAACTAAAATGTTCTTACAACTCTACTAGAATAATTTCTCATAAATAAAAATAATGAAAACACGGAGCACGTATTTAAGAAGGGTCGCACACATGCTTTATTAAAATCTTGAGAATCTATTTCACTTTATATTCATTAATCTTTTTCTTATGGTTGACCAGAATCCATTTTCTATTCATATCCATCATATTAGTTTCATTAAATATTAATTTTGAAGAGAATATAATTAAATACACATAATATATTTTCAATCAATAGATAATGTTTTTGAAAATTCTAAGATGGGGAACACATCCCTTGAATGTTATCTTTTATGATTCATGAAATGTTATAATTTTTCAATAGGGTGGAATGAAAATAAATATCATTTCGTAAACATTTTTTTAGGTACAATTTCTTGATTTGATTTAATATTGAAAAAAGTAGGTAATTATAGAATAGTATCTATAACCATTATAGAATGAGTATAAAAAGTGGTAGGAGTTGATGTTTATTTGTTGGTTTACCTATTATTTATTGGACTTGGTGAATTTTAGTGACTTTTTGAGAAAGGATTAAAAGAGTGGTAGATTTCAGGCATACATCACTTGTCAGTGGAAAAAGTCTCATTAGACTAATTCAAATATCCATAAAAATAATTGATCAATTTAATTCATAAGATACATTTCACCACTAAAAAGTATTTTTTTAACTCCTAAAACTTATTTCATATAAATATGACATTTTACCTATTATAGGATTCCACTTCATGAATAAATGTTTATTCTCTCATTTATTCCCATTTATGTGTTTTGAATCACATTTCATCATAAATATAGGGATTTAAAATCAACATTTCATTTGTAATTATAAATAATCTTATTAAAATGTTAATAAAATATATTCCATACTCAACTGAATCATGTACAAAAATATATTAATCTAATAATAATTAATAAATATGCTGGGAAAAACATTTATTATTTGATGGAATAATTTCCTTGGAGATTTTATTATATTTATTTCTATTTATTTTCAACTTATATTTTTAGTTTTTTTGTAAAAATATATTTCCTTGGAATATAAAATTTCATGTAAACATTATATTTTGAAATAATATCATGGGTCATGGAATTTTATTTAATCGATTGATTAAAAAATTATTGATGAAATAAATGATGTTTTATTCCATGTTAGTCTCTTTTTCTACAGATTATTCTTTTCCATGTATTATAGTAATTCTAAATAATATATTTTCTCTATAACCCACTATCTTCTAGTTCATTATCACCATCTGTAAATTCATATAATTATTGAACACATTGTTTGGTTTCTCTTAAAATACTTATCCATTATTAACATAAAAATTATTAGCTATTCTGGTATTAATATAAATTATATTTCCATTTAATATAATCATAAGACTTATATAAATATAATGTCGCACATTCCATTCACACATTAGTCATCCATTTTTTAAATTTATAATAATTATTTTTGGATTATTTTTTACATTCATAACAAAAATGGTCTTTTTTATACACCACGATCTACATATCATAAATAATTTATTATATCTTTTAATTTATCTTGATCAGCTATTTTTGTTTGATTTTATTCTTTATATATCATCCACTAAATTTAGGTACATATTTCTATGTATAGATGTTCTATAAAGTTCTAATACTATTATATTACTATATTATAACTATGGTGTTTATTTATATCTTAAAATCTCTGAAAAACAACATTAATTTTATTTAATTTTTTGGCCGAAACAATAAATATTGAAAAATTATAATCTCCTGACAATATTAATTACCTTATAGACACCAATTATTTCATTTTAGTTTATTTTTTTAGAGGAATTTATAAATATCATATATTAAAGAATAATATTTTCATGCATCCCATTAATAGTATATCATTCTTTTCAATGTTCACCATTATCTATTTTCATTTGAATCTAACTATTAAATTTTATTATCCATGAATATAAATCTTATTAAAAGTATAATTCCTTAGTAGTTGACTATATAACACATAATAGTTTTTCTAATTATTGATTGGATTTGATTAATAAATATTCTTCCATACACTATCATTTATTCAATATAATTTATTATAAAAAATGTTCATTTAAATATCTAAAAAATTAAATGTCAAACCATAGTGTATTTCAAAATGGTTCACTACTCAAAATCGGTAGACATATCATTGGAATGATTAAAAAATCCCATTTTCACACATTTCACATGAATCACTATATAGATTTCAATGTAAAGGTTATTTTTCTTTAAAAATTCTAATATATTTCTTTTTATCATTTTTATTATTCTTCCACACAAACAATGATATATATTTAAAAATTTAATAAAATCTTACTCTTCATGCATAATCTTGCATCCAGTTATTTTCATGCCTTCACAATATCTTTCAAATATTTCACTATGTAGAAATCTTCTTCATTATCTATATTCTCCATGATCCTATAATCTTTCAGTACTAGATTTTCTTTTCCACACTATCATAGAAAAATTATCAAGTCGGGGGTTGAATATCGAGAATGAAATTGTTTTCAAAAATAAGAAACTACATATTTTTATTTGTTTAGATTCATCCTTTATATATTATTTAGATTGTAAAAAAATAATAGGTAAATAAATGTTATGAAAAAATGGATATTAAAGTGGGTCAATATTAAAAATAATTTAAACTTGTAAACCCTCTCAACACCCGATGTAATATTGATGATATTTATGTATATCATTTTCCATGTGATCTCAAAACTAATTCACAGAATCTAGAACAATGTACATGGTTCCAAATCATTTTCCATGATCTCCATTACAAATATTATGCATGGCCTTTATATACATTCGATAGGGATATAATAAAATATTAAAGGAAAATGAAACATCATTTATAACAATTTATTGTATAAATGATCACTTGAAATAGATATAAGAAATATATAAGATGTTTAATAATTTTGAAAACACAGTGTTGAAACCATTATTTTTAGATTATGAATATTTTTCAAGAGAATATGTATTTATTAAAAGTGAATGTCTAAAAAATATATTAATAAGATCATCAATATTTAATAATAGTAATAAACTTATGTCATCTTAATTGTAAATTATATTCTCACTGAATAGTTATATTGAATTTTAGAAGTTTGAAAAAAAAATAATGATATTATGAAATTTTTAATCCATTAGATATTTTATAAACCTACCAAAAATCCTATATATAACACAAAAATAATTCTGATTTTTTATGTTCAGCTTATATAAAAATGAACTAATCTAATGTATTCCATGATTTTATCTTTGAGGGTAGGAATTCACATAATTAATGCACATTATGATATCTCCTAAAATTTTGAATTTGATATATATATATATATATATATTTGATAAACACATTAATTTTAATAAATATCAAAATAATATATACAAAAAGCATATTTTATAAATCTAAAACAACATTTTTTAAAATTCCAATCTAAAATTTCTCATAACCGTAGATAGAAGGTGTGGAATTCCATAAAATTAGAAACTGAATCAAACTGGTCATGAATATATAAAATATATTATAAAGTTATAATATTGAAAATCAAATCATCATCTCATATAAACATATAACATCACAAAATATATTATATTAAAATACATATTTGAAATAAATATATAATAAGTATTTGTATAAATTTCAACTTGAAAGATTGATAAAAGTATATTATCTGAATATGTAAATGTTGATTTTATTATTTGAGTGGAAATAGATAATAATAAACACTTTAGTGGAATTTTGTAAATGAAAAATTATATGAATATTTATTATATTATATTTCAACATTATGAAATCCATACGATATATGGAATTCCACTAGGAGGTAGCAGTCATGCACTATATTAGCATACCTTGGTAGTGGGGAGGTTGACAAAACATGTACATGGAAGATCTAGAGAGCTCCTGGAATGGGGTAACAGTAGGACCTAGAGGAATTAAATTATTGTGGAGTGGTTTTTCCAGAAAAAAACCAAAACACAATACAAAAAATTGTGAAGAACCCATGCAAGTGATGGTAGGGTAAAATCAGGATCATGGTGACCTAAAAGAAGGAACTGCCAATGGAGGATGAACGATGTTAGGTAATTCATCAACATAGCTCATATACATATAACCACGAGACTTTCGAGTCATGCTAATGTCTCACTATCATATATCTCTAAACACGAGGAAGTAAGAAATGTGAAAGGTGGAGGAAAAGACATACCTTTATGTAAAGATTGATTCATCCAATAGAAGGTTGAGGGGCATCAACATCAAAATTGGACTTCCACAAGGGCTTAAACAATCTAAATAAAATTTCCGTGGTAAATGTTATTTTTAAAATATCGAGGTGGTTTTTATATGTACTTCCAAAAATTGATGATAAATAGGGGTTTTATCTATGATAAAATAATAACTGTTCATAAAACATATTTTCATCATGGCTTGTTTAGAACTGATAATGATATAATTTATCAGCTCTATTTTATCACTGATAAAGAAATATCTACATCAGTGCTAAAAAAGTGTTGTTAAAATATTTAATTATTAGAACTAATGAATTATCACAAATAAATATGGATTTTTTTATAAATATAATTAATAAAATCTATTACTAAATATATTTCTAAATATTTTTATATAATTTTATATATAATTATAAATAATTATATAATTTCATATATTTTTAATAAAAATATATAAATATAAATATAAATATATTAAATATAAATAATATAATTTTATAATTATTTCAAAATATTAATTTTTATTTAAAACTACTAAAATATTTTTCGAAAAAATTTATATATATATTTATTTATTTATAAATATAAATATATGTATATTCTTACCAATATATATATATATATATATTTATATTTACATATATATTTCATAAATAAATATAAATATAAATATAAATTTAGAAAATATATTAATTTTTTGAATATATTTATTATAATTTTATAACTAAAATAATATTTATATCATTATATATATTTATATCATTATATATATTTATATCATTATATATATTTATATCATTATATATATATATATATTAAAAATAAATAAAATAAAAATATTAAATTATTAATTATTTAAATATATTTATTATAATTTTTTAATTATTAAATATAAAATTCTTATTTATAACTATATAAATACTTTAAAAAATTACATAAATTTATGAATACGTACTAGCTAAAAAAGCACCTGACCAATTATAAATAAATGAAACAAATAATAAGTTATTGGATAATGTCAAATAAATGGATAAACCCGCATCCAAAAAAATAGTTTATGATTCATAAAATGAATGATCATTTTTATATCCATAATCTGAGGCATCAATAGTTTCCCTCTCAGACTTTGAGTTAGCAATATTGAGAATCTAAAGCATCACTGTCTTGAACATTTCTTACTCCAGGCTGGGATTGCTCTTCGAATACTCAGAAGATGATTTTCTAGAAACATTCCTTGGCCGAGTGGAATAATATTTCAATTACCTTTTCATTAGAGGATATAGAAAAAAGATATCTCTCTTTCCATTTATGACAACATCCTTAAAAGAAAACTCTTATACCACTGAAAAAATGATTATTAGTGTCCAATAAAATCCTCTACTAATCATTTTCACTTCATTCATCTAATATATTCCCCCATTTTTGAATTTATTAGGAGATGGAATTCCCTGAAGAATCCTAAACAGCATTGTTGGAATCTCCAATCGTAGTCTCATGATAAAACTCCTCAAATTTAAGAGCATGCGACGAGTTTAAGGAAGCACTAGAATCCATATCGAAAGGATAAGTATCAGAAATAAAGACCTTAACCTTAACAATTCTAGTCCCAACTTGTGAAACCTCACCCAAGATGAATAGAATTGTAGAGTAAGCATCCATACCATCATTAAAATTTTGACGAGACATCTCACCAACAACAACATGACCTACTACTCCTTCGGATGTACTGGTTGGAGAACCACCATGTGATGTTGCTAAATTTAGAACACCAGGATCCAAACCCCCCCCCCCCAATTAGATCTCCTCGTGTATTAAAGGGGCCACTATTAATATCCAAATACTAATCCAACAATAGCCACATCCCCTTCAAATTATGTACCTATAATTTTCATTTATTACAGGCCATCACATTGACTCTATTATACAATGGCATTATAAGAACATCATCATCATGAGAAAGGGAATTTGACATAACAACATCCTTCATTTTTGGATACCTGTTACTGAGTGTAGTTGGATAGCCATTCATCCCACCCTTATCACATGATAAATCCCTACAACATAGATCCATTTAGTGTACAAAAACTATACAATCCTTAAATAAAACTTTTCTCCTTTAATGAATAACATTAATTTGGATATCATCATTGAGAGTGGAAGGAATTACCTTATCAATAGTGGTAGAACAACGATCAATCTCCACCATCATCCAGGAAAAATGCCAAGAATAAAAAATGATGACTCTTTTGTAAGACGTATATGATCATCAATTGTCGTTCCAATATCATGAAAAATCCCATGTTCCCAAAGGACCTAATTAGGACCATGAAGATGAACCCGGAATTAAGAAAAGGAATTTCTTTCCCATGATCCATAAAAATACAAAGATAATTCATTTATTTGAAGTCATCTAGGCCTCAATTACAAAAAACCAACACTCCATTCCCAATGTCACACCCCATGATTTCATTGTAAGTTAAATTCTTTAAAGAAATTCAATAGCATGCGCTATACGCATCATCGAGTTTGAGTCCACCATGACTTACCGAACTAACCATTAAAAATGTTACGAATATTATTAAATAAATGTTGAATTTTATATACCCAATGTAATTTTAATATACATATTATGTGACTATTAGTCATAATATAAAGGAAAATATAATTTTTCAAATAAAAGATGTATTTGTCAAAAAATAAAATTTTACAGCCTTTTAATTGGGAACCCTTTTTAAATCCAATATTTGACACTTTTTAATATTAAAATTGAAAAAATAAAGTTTTTATTTAGAATAGGGATAGAAAAAATAATTTGGATAAATTTTATGTGCTTTTCTTATAACATTGAAATTTCGATTAAAAGTGAGAAATGCTAAATTTTAATTTAAAACAAATTTTTCATTAAAAATAATTTAGAGTGTTAAATTATACATTTAAATGATTTCTAAGTATATTTAGAATATATTTTTATCATTTAATCCATTGTCGGTCATTGGAAGTAATGTTACATTTAAAATGGACATAAACCCATATCAATATTTTGATAATTATTACTTCTCAAAAATTCAATTTATGGTTTTGAAAACAAGAATGATTTTATAAGTCAATTAATACAACACATTTTTTTTAATTTTGTAAAATATACATCATTTTTTAATTTGAAATATCGAAATTATCTTTGGGTGAATTTTTGGTATTTTTCTAGAAACATTCAATTTTTTATGAATAGTGAAAAACCGTGTTATTATTTAAAAGAGAATCATATATAAATAATAATTATTTTTATTTAAATATATTTTAAAATTAAAAATAGATACATATTACCTATATTTTTCAAATTTCATTAATTGATTTTATTTTATAATAAGATTATATATATATAATTATTTAGTATTATTTAACGCCTTTTACCCACCTACTAGGCCCATTTGAAAATTTGCATAAAACTTAATTTTAATGGTACAATGAATTGAATTTAAAAACATTGAGAGACACAATTTACATCTGTAAGTAAAATTTGGTTCAATTGGATGAAAATATTTTTTTTGTGAATGGAAACTTTTTGATTTTATTTACCATGGTTAATAGTAAATAAGTTAATAAAAGGTAAAAATGATATTATAATTACTTAACACATGTCCTAATTCTATATGATTAGAGTATTTAGACTAAAATAAACCCTAAAAAATAATATATGTTCTTCTTTGATCAACTTGGATTGGTTTAGGAAATTTCTTATTATTTAATTTAAAGAAGAGTTAAATGAGTAAAATTCATATTTTAATAACCTAAACATTTTTCATATAGAGTTATAAATAAGATAAATTTTAATATAAGTATTAATTAGAAATATAAAGAAATTTCAATCATAAGGGTATGTATTTATAGTTTTTAGACATTAAATATTTAAATTTATTTAAGACACAATGATGATGTAGTAATTAACTTCTTAATGAATGATTAAAATAATTTATATTATATATATAACAATATATGTAAATCGATACTTCTGATTCATTTATCAAATTTTCTTGGTTAATATGACATGTTAGTATTTATTTAATGTTTTATGTTCAATGTAGTCATGTTTTTTTCTTTCACAATAACCAAATACTAAATAGTGTCAAAATTGACATTAGTGAGTTTTTAAAACAAATACTATATTTTTAAATGATGTAATATTCCTACAAATATATGGTTCATCCAAAGGACTTATATAATGATATATATGTCATTAATTAACCACTTGGACTTCTCTTGTCATCTATATTAGGTTTATTATACATGTAATATAAAAATACAAGAAGGCATTCCAAAAGATAAATTATTTTACTAAGAGTTAAATCTAAAAGATATGTTTAATATGGTGACGTAGACATGTATAAAATATATTGGATGAGAGGTTTTTGACCCTTCCCTACCTTATCCTTGAAATAAATCCTTTTAGATCCATTATAAACTGAATATGAATTTATAATAAAATAATATTTCAAGCTTTACCTAAAGTGACACTCACCTCTCTTATAAAAGGATACGTACCCTTCTCTCAAAATCACATCTCTAATGCCATTTTTTTACCATCCAGTGCTCAAATAACTTGTTAACTACTCTAAAATAATTCTAGAGACCATAATAGGAACATAAAACCAACCTACCGAGCCCTTTTGATAATCTCAAAAGGAAGAACCCGAAGAAGATGTATTAATTTGACCACCTCTTTCAATATTATTTACTTCTTCGACATCCTCTTTCGACGTTGTATCTATACAAAAATAATTACTCCAGTACCTTTTATATAATTTGATTTTATTATAAATATGGTACCACCATAATATTTATTCTATCCATCCTATGTATGAAAAAGTCACCATACGTGTGTACATACCATTTTTCGTCCCCACGTAGTGGTGTAGTTTTTTATTCAACACATCTTTATTTGGATGGGTATAATAATAAGATTAATTATTTAAAATAATAAATATAAAATTTTTATGATTATTTATATCTATTATATCAGAAAATTACAATCGAGTTTACTATCAATAGAATTATATTGTCCCTCGTGTGTACGTACGTATTACCATCTTCAGGAAGAAGATTTAATTAATTCCCCATCGTAACAATTCAAGATTAATTTTCATTTTATGATTAAAAAACTATTTAGGAACGTAATATCATTATGGATATGAATCCAATATGTCTTATCGAAAACAAACATGACTTACATGACAAAAAGTATAAAGTAAAATGAATTAGTTGACACCGAAAACAATTATAAAACTAAAATATTGTTAACAATGATACATTATAAGATCAAATATGATATCATATTTATGTATGTAGTTATTTTATAATTTAATAAAGATTATTTATCGATTATACAAGAGGTTAACATACCCTAATATAACTAAAATTACAAGGTAAGGGGTTTTCATATCACATTTTTCATGAGATTCATGATATATTTCAAACTATTTCCTTTTTGTGGTGTATGTACTACCCATGATTGTATTATGTGGGTAATATATTATAATTTATTATTATTTAAACTGTCATTTTGTGAACCTTCTTTCATGGTGTTTATTTTTCGTATGTTACCAAATCAATAAGGGAATTTCTTAATTTCAATTTCCACTCATTGGGTTTTATGAAAACATAATTTATTATATTACTCCATGATTATGTGTGAAATTACTATTTATATATTTTTGTAGTAATTTCTAAACCCCTTTATGTGGATATAATTTTTGTACAAAATATCACTCAGTAGATAAATTCTCATGTCATCGATATAAACATGATTACAGTAATCTTAGCACAATTTCCATTCATTGAGTTAAACATCCATGTCATTGGTATTTTTATTACAAGAATATGTGTGAATGTACTCTGGTTGATTTACACTGACAATCCAAAAATATAGAGTTTATTTTTTTCACACATAATTTTTCATTGAATTATCCTTAACCTATAGATATAGTCTTTATAAGGGATTTCATCTCAATTTACATTCCATTGAGACTTCTTTTTGTTATGCACCATTTCACTTTTATATAGAGTATATAATGTACATTGACATAGTATATCATGAATCACTTTATTCTTATGATATTAAAAAGTTTGTATTACCTTAGTTATATGTATTTAATATTCCTTCATTTGGTTAGGAACTATATCTAAAGTATCATTTTAAATATATTAAATATTTATTGTTCCAACTCATTCTCATTAATGTCCAAATTTTAAAAATTGTTTTATGGATTTATTTATAGGGACATGAATGTTTTAAAATTAAAATATATCCTAAATGATTTAAAGTGACATGGTACACATTGATTCAAAAATAAATTTTTTACAGCTTCTGGGTAAATTTTGAGACTTTTAAAAATATTCATGAGAAAGGAGAAATTTCTCTAAAATAGTTTTAATAATTATTATCATCCATGTTCATATCCTTCATTATTCATGATTGTGGTTTATATACTCTTTCATATTGTATTTAACGAGTTGTGATTGAATATAGATGTTATATTTTTATAAAATTCATGGTCTGTGGTTAAAATATTGAAATTTCATATATTAGTTTTAATAAGAATGTTTAGATTATGTTTCAACCATTTCAAATGAGAAATGTATTGGACGTAGTAAGTGATGGGTGGAGGCCGCTATACCTCATCAAGTCATCAGTAGGTCTCATGAGATAAAAAAGTGTCTTGTCACAAGGCCATGACAAATTCATTATTTGTAGTCATGGCATGAGGTCATGAGTATGTGGTTATGATGCCCGCCATTATGAATTCCATCATTATGAGATTATCTATTGATATTACATGTGATTATTCGAATAGTAGAATATTCAAGTGAATATATAAATGAAGTAATCTGATTTATATTTTCCATATTATGCTGAATTTTATTCTTAAAAGGCTTTTGTTTTAGTATTATACATTGACTTCAATGATAATGATTATTTATGAATGTTTCTTTTATTTTATTATCCTAATTGAATATCGGAGCTCACCCCTTTATTATGGTTTATATTTTCCAGGATGTGAAGAACTATATAATGATTGGGCTATAGGGATGGGCTATGAGATATGAGTGTGTTCAATGGAGACAAAATGTTTTTCTTTTCATAATGTAATATAATACTAATGTATGTATCTTTTACTTCCAATGCTACTAAATTGATCGGCCTTTCGGGACATGATCCCATGTGACCATGAGAATGTTATATAACAATGCACTGACTCTGGGTAACTACAATTGGGGTGTTATAGATAGTATCAAAGTATGTATCGTATAATCCTATGAAACTGGATTTTAAAAAACTCTGATTAGAGAACATAACCCTAAGATAGATGTTGAGGATTAGTAATGAAGAACTTCATAGAATTTGGGTAATTTATATATTTTGGAAATTTTCTATGTAATAAATCCCTATCTGGATATGAGTAGGTAGTGTCAGCTCAAGAACAAATGTATCTAGGGGTAAAACTCTAAAATGACACTTTGATCTAGACTCGAATGAGAACTGATGCACGACACCAGTCATTACGACACTCTTGGTTATGACAATTTTGGAGGATACGGTAAGGATAATTCAAATTTTAATCACAAACTAATATGAATGTTTTTTATATTAGATGATAATAAATATCCTTGGTTAATCCTAAGGTGTTTTATATTGAAAATAAGTTGTCACGATATTTGCTAAATCAATGTATGAAAAATTTTACTCACACATTGCATTCTATTTTTAGTCAATTGTCGGATTCCATGGTAGTCATAGTAACATTGAACATAGTGTACAAGGTTGTAATGATGGTGTTAATGAGAAACTAAATTGAATATTTATGGGAATAAAAGATACAGTGTTTGTTTCAAAGTAGTTTTCCAAAAATATGATCAACAACATATACATTACCCTACTCCCAAACTCAATAATGAAGAGAAAGGTAGATAATGTTAAGTTCTCCAGTAGTAGATATTTTGGAGAAAAGAAATCAAAATTTTTATCATACATGAATTTTGGAAGGATAAGCCCATGAATGTGTCTCAATGGAATAGAGAAATGTTTTATATGTGGGAAAGAATGGAAGAAATTAATGAATTTCCGAGTGAAAATGAAGAGTATTATGAATGAAAATAAAAATATTCCTAATAATCCATTTATAGAGATTTTATATAATTATATGCCACCTGGGAATTACCCAAGTAAATTCCCTATTCTATTGGATAACAACATGGTCATGGAAGAACCTATGTGGAAATAAATGGATGGTGAAACTTTTATAAGTATTAATGCTCTTTTTTGATGGGATTAGTTTGGAATAATTTCCTGTTGTTTGTGTAAACCGAAAGTTTGTTATGTGAAAATGATATTTGAGGATGAATTATCATTTATTTTGTGGAAATGTTATAAAGAACCATTTGGGTTTATGTGATCCATAAATTTGATACAATAATTGGTTATTCATTTTTCAGATGAAAATACTAGGTATGAGAAAAAATTTGTTTTTAAAATATGTAATGGTTATTTTGAGGAATTTATATCATTTTTTGACTATTATAAAACATAGTTTTTGAAAAAATGACAATAAGAAGACCGTGGGACAACCCATCGAGTCCGACAACGCTACTAGAATCGAACCAAAACTCAATGTGGGTGTGGGATTTATTCCCTACCACTAGACTGTGTGAACTCCCTAGTTAGTGTGACTAATTATTTTTAATTAAATGATTTTATTGATCAGTAATATGTTATTTTGGGATCGTATGTTTTATCAAATGAATATTCGTGGTTTTGGAAATTGATTTGTTGATTAAGTGACAAAATTTATTTTGGAAGAAGGTTTATCTATTGAAAACACTATATGGCTATTAAAAATAAAATGCTATGGCATTTTTCTTGTGGAGTAATAGTGGATTTTAATTTTTCATTAGTTTATATTTTTTATATTTATTTAGATTATTAATGGAAATTATTAACTTATCATCTAAAATATGTGATTTGGTTAATTACACATTAGTTTGAGACTTTAATAGTAGAAGATGTTATTTGGAGATTAATTCTATGATTTACTATGAAAGAATATATGATAATGTTCTTCTAATTATTGGGATTAAATAATAGATTGGATTATATTAAATTATTTTAATGAATTTTTTGTATTTAATGGTCTTTATTGAACATTGGGAATTTTCTGTTTAATTTTGGGAATCTGGATTAGTATTTGTTTCTATAAAGGATTATCCATTTTGGGGATCATCTGATATTGTACTAACTATTTTTATTTTGGTTAATCTCTAATTACAAGGTAAATACATAGTTAATCCATTGTGGATTATGTGATTCTATAGAATTTAATTGTAGCTCTTTATGTGTGATGAAGTTATCATGAATACTCATCATTTGGAGAAAAGATGAATTAGTGATAGAAATTTATTAATGGATGAATCATTACTTAAAATGTAATTATATCTCTTAATGTTCCTAGTAAACCTCTTAAATAAATTTATCAACATTATGAAAAGGAATTTCAAATAAAAAACATTATACCTTTACTTTTCCTACTCAGAAACTTATGACCGTTTAACCCATCACAAGTTTGTGGTTTTTTGGTTTTTTAATTTCTCCTGATCAGTTTATCTATCATGATCCATCCGTACTTGACACTTATTTTATCTTCCATATCCATGTTTTCCAACATGGAATCCTATTATGGGTTATCTTGGGTGACCTTTGTACATCCCTTTCATTATTTTAATGTGATAGTTTTATTGACTCTTTTTCGTATTATTTTATTTTCATTAAAGTAATTCAATATTCTGTGTTATACGCAACACCGAGTTTGACTGCCCCACGACTTACCGAACTAGAGATTCAAAAGCGGTTATGAATAGTATTTACTAGATATTGAATTATATATAATCCCTTTAATTTAAACATCCAATTATTTTGTTTCTTATACATAATATAAGAACATATTAAATTTTTTAGATAAAAGATCTATTTTTTAAAATTTGAAATTTTACAGCCTTTTAATGGTGAACCCTTTTTAAATCATATATTTGAAACTTTTTATATATTATATTTGACTAAATAAACATTTTATTTAGAAGTGGGAAAGAAAAATTTAGTTTGGATAAAAAAAATTTCTTTTCTAATAACATTCATATTTTGATGAATAGTAAAAATACTAAATTTTAATTGAAAACAACTTTTTTAGTAAAAGTAATTTATATTGATAAATTATACATTCAAATGTATTTTATGTATAATTATATTATATTTTAATAATTTTATCCAATGTTGTTCATTGAATGAAGGTTTACATTTATATTTGACATAAACACATATCAATCTTTTGATAGTTTTTACTCTCAAAAACACTCTTTCAGGTTTTGACCATGGGAATATTTTTTTAGATTAATTAATAAAACATCTATGTTTTGAATTTGGTGAAATATTCACCATTTTTACCTTTTAATTTTAAAATTAGGTTTGGGTGAACTTTTGATATTTTTCTGAAAACATTCCATTTTTAATGATAATGGAAGACACTGTGTTATTGTTTAAAACTGACATTTATTTAAATAATTATTATTTTTATTTAATTTAATTTTAAAAAAATAGATATATAATAACTATTTTAGTCAAATGTAATTAATTGAAGTAATTTTATAATAAGAATATATATATTTAATTTTATTGTACTTTTTAACGCCTTTTACCCTCCTTCTAGGCACAATTTAAAATTTTCATGAAACGTAATTTTACAGCTTCTATGAATTGAATTTTAAAAAATCCGGGAGACATGGCTAACATCAGTAAGTAAAATTTGGTTTAATATTTATAAAATGTTTTCTTTGAATCATAATTTTTGGATTTTATTTTCCATGATTAATAGTAAATATTGTAATTAACGGTAAAAATTATATTATAATTACAATAACACATGTTCAAGTTCTATTGGATTATTGTATTTCGACCAAAATCAACCTTAGGAATAAAATATGAACCTATTTGATCCACATTGATTAGATTATGATATTAATTATTATTTTATTTAAAGAAGAGTTAAAAGTGCTAAATTCAAATTTTAATATATAAAAATTTTTAATGTATGTTTATATATAAGATAAATTCGAATATAAATATTAATTATAAATAAAGAATTATTTTCTACATAATGGTATTTATTTATAATTTTTATAAATAAAATAATTAAATTTAATTATGATAAAATGATTTTGCAGTAATTTCCTTATTAATGAAATATAAAAACAATTGATATTATAAATATGAAAATAAATGTAAATTGAGGCTTCTGATGAATTACAAGAATTTTCAATGTTAATATGACATTTTAGTATTTATTTAATATATATTTTTTCGATGTAATCATGTTCTTTTGACTTTTACTAAAACCCAATAGTAAATAGTGTCAAAATTGACAGAAATGAGTTATTAAAATAGATACTATATTATTAAATGATATAATATTCCTAAAAATATAATGTTAAGCCAAAGGACTTATAAAATGGTATATATGTCATTAATTAACAACTTGGGTTTCTCTTGTAATTTTATAGAAGTTTTATTAACAAAGTAATATAAAAATAAAAGAAGACATTTAAAAGTTAAACTATTTAAATAAGATTTAAATATGAAATATAAGGTCAATATGGTGACCTAAACATGTATAGAACCTATTGAATGAGAAGTTTTTGACTTCAACTCACCCTATACATTAAATAAATAATTTTGGATCCATTATAAACCGATTTTGATTTTATAATAAAATATAATTTCATGCTTTTCCTAAAGTAACCCTCACCTCTCTTTAAAAAAGATACATACCCTTCTCCCAAAATCACACCACCAAAGACATTTGGATCGAACAAAACCTAATCAACAATTCTCCCAACTACCCTCAATGTAACCTAGAGACCTTACTTTGAACATAAATCCATCTTATGGAGCCCTTTGGATCAACTGAAAAGGAAGCACCTGAAAAAGAGGAAAAAATTTCATCACCTCTTTCAAAGTTAGTTTAATCTCCCACTTCTTTTTTATATATTATTTCCATGCCATAATAATAAATCTTTCACCTTCTAAATACTATGGTGTTTTTATAAATATTATATAAACATATTATTTATTATGTATATCCTATGAATGACATAGTCACTATACATGCGTACATTTGGTTTATCGTCTCCTCCTCGTGAGGTAATTTGTTATCCAACACATTATTATTTGGATGGATATAATAATGAGTATAGTTGAAGTAAATAATAAATATAAAATTTTAATTATTCTTTATATGTAATATACTATCCAATTAGATACGATTTGACAATCAATATAATGATATTGTCGCTCGTGTATTCGTACGGATTACCGTTTCCATGAACACGATGAGATTTATTCCCCATCCTAACCATTAAAGAATAATTTTCATTTTCTGATTATAAATAATTTTTAAGAACTTCATATCATTCTGGATATGAATAAAATACATCATATTCATAACAAACATTACATATGTGACCAAACAAATAAAAGAAAACTAATTAGTCGACACCTGAAATAATGATACTACTGAAATATTATTAATAGTGAAATATTAGAACATCAAATATTATATCATATATATATATGTAGTTCACGAATAATATAAAAAAAATTATTTAACAATTATTCATGAGGTAAATGTGACATATTCAAAAGAAAACTACTAGGTAAAGGATTTTCATCTCACTTTTTATTCTCAATAGATTCATTCTATATTGGCCACTATTTCCTTTTTTATAGTCTATGTGCTAAACATGATTGTATTATTTTTGTAATATACATTATCTTATGGGTATTTACATCATCATTGTAGAATCCTTCAATCATGGGGGGTATGTATCGTATGTTACCAAATTGGTAAGGGAATTTATAATTTTAATTTCCACTAATTGGGTTTTATGAAAACTTCATTGATTATATTACACCAAGATTATGTCTGAAATAACTATTTATATTATTGTGTAGTAATTTCCACTCCACTTTGTTTTGATGTACTTTTGATACATAGAATCACTCAATTGATGAATTCTCATGTCATCTATATGAACATGATAAGAATAATCTTAACACAATTTCCATTCCCGTAGTTAAACATCCAAGTCCTTGCTGTTGATTTTTCATAAATATTTGTGAATGTAATCTAATTAATTTACACTGAATATCCAATAATTTTGAGTGCATATATGTTTTCACATATAATAATATCATAGATTTATCCTTAACCTATGGATACGGTCTTTATAAGGTTTTTCATCTCAATTTGTATTCCATTGATACTTCATTGTTGTTATGCACTAATTCACTTTTTTATGGTGTATATATTGTACATTGACATAGTATATCATGAATCCCATTATTCTCATGATATTATAAGGTTTTTATTACCTAAATTATATATATTCAAGCGTCATTCATTTGGGTATGAACTCTAATTAAAATAACATTTTTAATATTTTAAGGATTTATTCTTCAAAATATTTCTCTTTAATGATTGTGTTTTAAAAATGGTTTTTAATATTTATTTATATAGAATTTATTGTTTAAAATTTATAATTTCTTTTCAAATATTTAATGTGGTTTGGGAAACATTTAATAAAAATATTTTATTAATATATTCTTGATAAATACTGAGACATTTAAATGTTTTAAAGAAAAAAAAGATATTTATATAAAAAAGGTTTTCTAATTATATTCATCTATCTCAATATCCTAACTTATTCTTTATTGAGGATGAGGAAATCTTACATATTTGTGATGATTGAGTTATGTATGACTATTGATGGTATATTTTTATTCCATTCATTGTTTGTGGTTCAAATATTTACATTACATATTCTAGTTTTAATACGAATGTTCAGAATATGTTTCATCATTTTCCAATGAGGAATGAATTGGACTTAGTAACAAACAGGTGAAGCCCTCTATAGCTCTTTGATCTATCAATAGGTCTCATGAAACAAATTAGTGACTTGGCATAAGTCCTTGAAAAAAAATTATTTGTACTCTTGGAACGATGACTTGACTATGTGGTTATGATGTACGACATTATGCATTCCATCATTATTAAATTAGCTATTGTTATTATATGAGATTATTAGACTTGTATAATATCAATGTAAATAATAAAATGACATTATATGATTTATCATTTCCATATTATTCTGATGACTAATTTTAAAAGACTTATGTTTTAGTCTTATACATTACCTGCAATGTTTATGCTTATTTAAGAAAGTTTCTGCAATATTATTATCCTTACTAAACATCTGAGCTCACCCCTTTCTTATGTTTTATATTTCCTAGGATAAGAAGAAGTATATTATGATTGACCTATTGGGATAGGATATGAGATATGAGTGTGTTCAAGGAAGACCCAATTTTTTTTATTTCATAATGTAATATAAAACATATGTATGTATCTAGTATTTCCAAGGCTACTAAACTGGTCGGTTTTTTCGGACATAATCCATTGTGATCATGTAAATGTTATGTAATAATGCCTCGACTCTGTATAACAAGGGTTGGAGTGTTACACCCATAGTTTAGAATCAAATGAATGTAAAATGGGGTGATAAAAACCATGACCAAGAGAGATGAAACTCTATTCAGAGAATCCCAACAAAAAAAGAAAGCTGACGAACCTATCAATCCAGCATCAATGTGTTCTCACCTATAGGTGAAACTAAATGATCAATAAGGGAGTTTTTCCCAATTGCAATTATTTGGGAAAATTATTTAGTTTTTAATTGAACGTGACATGATGAGTACTATTGAATGAATCTTCCAGATTCCATGAATAAAGATATTATCATCCTGACACTATCTACTTTTGGACAAAGGCTTCTTGTTGTACCTAAATTGCTTTTTGGAACAAGAAAATCATCATCCAAATATAATCTACACAGATTATATTATTCTATCACCACGTCAGTCAACATATTCACCACCGATTTACACATTTTTCCAACATAATTATACATGTCAACCTTCCAAGAATACATCAGATCCAATCTACATGGTGCATCATGATTCAACATTAGATTCCCCATTGATCTATGATGTTATCCATCACCAATCAGAAATGAACCATTCATAAACTCTTTCATATCCAATCTATAAAGGATTTAATTACTCAAAATTATCGCAACGTGAACCCCTTGTGATCGACACACATTTCATTCAGTCATTGTAGCACCACAAACCTGAACACCTTCCTCACAGAAAACCAAAATCTCAAATCCAATGTATTTAGGGAGCACTATACAGAAACCCTAAATCAAAGATGAAGATATTTTATTGAGGTGAACCTCCTGAACCACAAGAGCCATAATTACTTATATATAGTTATAACTATAACTATATTTATATTTTTTAAAAATATATAATATAATTTTATAAATAAATATATTTGTAAATATATTTATAATTTTTTAACTATAATTATAAATATAAATTATGTAAATATATTTTTTATTTAGAAAATATTAATGATGTTTTGTGACTCTTAAAATGTTTATATCTTTACATATATTTATATAATTATACATAGATAAAAAATAAATAAATATAGTAAATTTATTCATTATTTACACATGAGTATAATAATTTTTTAATATATTTAATTATATAAATAAATTTGAAAAACAATTTATTTATTTAAAATTATAAATATATAACTTTTAAAATATATTAAGTATTAATTTATATTGTTACATTTATTAACATTTATTTAAATATATATTATAAAAATTGTTAATGAATTTTTAATAAAAAATCATGAAACTCAAACATGATTGAAAACAAATAATTAAAAATTTATGCACTTTAAAAATATTGAAAAAATTAAAAATTTCATTAATTTGATAATTATTAAAAAATATCTATATATTTATGGAAATAAAGATGAAAATATGTATAGAAATTATTAAAAAATATAAAATGAATTTGTATAATACAATTAGAAAAAAATAACTTCCAAAAAAAATAAAAAAAATTATAATATTTAAAAAAATTAAAAAAATTAAATTTTAAATTAATAAATAATAATAACTATAATAATATTAAAAATAAATAAATAATATTTACTGAGTAAAAAATATAATATATGAAATATATTATGTTACTAAATTTATTTCTATAATAATAATTAAAACATGAATAAATTATATAAATATTAGTTGTTCGTCTTTCTATATAATATTTCATAGGTTACCTAAATATTTGTATCACTCCAAACGTTTTTAAATTATTTTATTTAAATAGTTTTCTTAGCATAAGGTATCCTTGTCGAGGTTTGGGTTGAATCCTAGTATAAATTTTTGTGTTTTTATTTAAAGTATATTGTTTTGGGCTTGACAACATCTGGCACATAGGAAGATCACGAATTAGAGAGAGTGCGGCTTTTCCCGGGTCACTATGCAACATTCCTAGTGTTAAAAAAATAAATAAAAAACTAAATGACCAATAATTTCAGTTCAAGTGAATGTTAAAATAAAATAAGTGTTATTAAAATTATTTTCTTCATTATTTATATTAAAAAATTTAAATGTGTATTATAATAAAATTAATCATTATTTTAATTGTTTTTATTATTTTATTATTACAATTATTATTGTAGTCATTTAGTTATGATTATTAATTTTATTATGACAGTATTAAATCTATTTTTATTATAAATAAATTAATATTTCATTAGTTTATTATTTTTATGCTTTGGGTTCCCTTTATATCCCCCTTTCTCTCCTTCATGCAACCCCTTCTACTCCCCATCTCACTTGACCTGTACCCCCTATGTATCCCATGTTCGTGTTACATCCACCAGCCGGCGTCAACCCCTTCTCTTGGGACATCCCCTCCTCTAGTGGGGAGCCCTTCTCTAGTGGTCACCTCTTCCCTTTCACGACCACCATCCCGTCGCACGACACACCTACTGTGCACCCCTTCACCGGTAGGCATCATTATCTTGTGCGAAACCAGCTGGTACCCTCCTCCTCTAGTGGCGACTCCCCCTCTTGTGAGTATTCATTCCATCCTTATATGATTTCTATAGATTTTGCGAACTCCACATTGCACCTATCATTTGTATTGAAAACCAAGGGCTATGGATAATAATGTTTTCTATTTTCTATTGATTTAGGGTTGTGTGAAATATGGATCGGGACCCATTTATTCGTGTTCTAGCATATGCCGCCAAAGGCAAGGTGGTCCGGGTTGGTTCATTCCACCGCCATCAAATCGGGGTATGTTTCTAAACCCATATTTGGATTCTCACACTATTAATTAGTTATTTATGGTGTTTATGAGTCCCATGGATTTATTGTTGATACTTGTGATCTGTTTTGATGGGGAAAACACATAATCTATGAAATGGATATAAATAAATACGTACATCTTCTCATAGCATGTTCCCTCATGGTGAAAGGAACTAGTTCATCAATATATATATATATATATATGTTAGTTCATGCACGTGAGTGAGAAACCAATTGAGTTAGAAAGCTTTGGCATGACTATCCTTCGAGGTTGGTTTTCCCACAAAAATGCTTTTTAATTTATGTATCATTGATTTCATGTTTTTCTCCCCATATATATATGCTAAATATTATTGTGTATCCTTTTTTTCAGTTGTTTAGTGTTCAAACAATGCATTTAGCTTTTTTTGTAATAATTAGACTTTTTTTCTAAATTAGACCACACCAACTGATCGATTAAAAGCCCATTTTAATTTTTCATGTGTTTTGTTACATCTAAATCATGTTTAGGCCTTGTGAATATATTCATGGTACAATAAATTATGATTTGGGATTTTTTAATGGTATTTCATTGTTGTTTTGGAGTTCAAAAATTTCTTTTGGTTTTAAAATGTCGTTTCGCTTGTGTTGTCGATTTGTAACCTATATGGAATTTTGATAATGATTGTTTTATATTGATGTTGAAAAGTGAGTACATTGAAGGAATTGTTTCTTAAATGGGTTTGAAATGGAAAATTGATGTTTTCCCCTTACATAGGAAATATACATGCTTTTTAAGTTGTGGTTTTGGGGAGAATTCTCAATGGCCTATTTGACACTTTTTTTTTGTAAATAATGAATTTTATTATCATAAAAACCACCATTGAGTGATTCTCTTTCCATACATCTGTTTATTGGATGAGATGTCCTTGATGTGGAATCCTTTAGATCTATAATGATAGTTGAATGACCTTGTTATAGACTCCTTTATGTCTATTATATTTAATGAATGAGTTAAATCCTTAAGGAGACATGAGGTGAGGCCTATTGTGAACAATTATTATTATATTTTTGTTATTGTTTTATCGATAAGAATCTATTCTCTCACCCCTGAAATAAATAAAAAATGTAACTTGGCATGTTGTTATTATTTAATAAGAATGATTGTTGCACTAGTAGATCATGTACTTACTAGTGGCCCATATTAGGGTGGTATATTTGGGTTTATTGATATGGGATTGGGCCCCTCGGTATGTCCTATGTATGGGTGGCTGGGAATTTGGGATATTTGATTTAAACGTGTGTTGAATTCTACCTAGGATGGGGTATTAGGTATTATTATGTTTTGGGTTTCTCTTAATATCCTGGGTTCACCTATGTCTATTAGATATTAATTTGATTATAGTGATAAATGATAAATTTATATTATTATTTCAATTACCCTTGTTTTATGATTATTGTAGTGTTTTTAAGTGTAATTCATTTATTGGAAGGTTATTTTTTGGGTTTTTAATGTTTTTTGAAAAACATTTTCCGAAGAAAAATGTTTTCTCCACTTTTTTCATTTTGAAAATATAAACATCACTTTCCATATAAAAAATCTAAAATTTCACTAAATAAATGAGCTTAGTTTAAGAAATGAATTAGGTAAATGGGGGTTACATTATTTTTAAGTAAAAGGTGTAGAAAGTAATACTATGATATATTTTTGTTCAAACATGAAAACTGATGTTTATTTTATTTTTAAAGGATAGTCATTTGGAAATCGATTATCAAGCTAGCCTACTTAATTTTAATACTCATGCCTATAGTTTTTTCATGTTTTTTGTTTAGGGTTTTTTTGCTTGGGTTTGATCACCATGGGATAGTGGGTAGTGTAGTAATCAGAGTGTCAGCAGTAGGGTGACTTTGGGTTTTAGTGGTAATCAGTTTCAGTTATTTTTATTTATCAATTCATTCATAACCAATATGTTAGTTTTATTTTTTTGGGCTGCTCTTTTATTACTTTTTATGCATTTTTATTTATATTGGCTGAAACCATTCGAATAATCAGTCTATTGATTCTCTCATCACTCCCCACAAGCTAGTGTTGATCAAGAACGCCTCTAGGGCCTTGCCATGGATCGGCTAAGGAGACTGGTTCAGGGTTGACATTGGTTGGTACATGAAAAAATAGTATCTGAGTTGGTCGGCTCATTAGAGGACATTTCTTATAATAGCATCCATTGTTACATGGGTATGTTATGGTTGAAGGAGTAGGATTATCGACACTTGTGGCATATAAATGATAAGGACGTCATGAACCCTTTCTCGTTTCAAACCATGAGTCACTATGGGATGTCTGGGTTTGTTGGTATATTTTGATTCTTATCGATTTATTGGTGTTGGGAAATTAAAAAAGAATTGGAAAAGTGGTATTCGTGAGCTCACAAGGTCTGGGAAACCATGTGTATCTATGGTAATTACATTAGAATTCTCTCTATGGTGGTGGAATGACTTGCATATGGCTGCAAACATTGTATCCGAGTAAACCAAAAACAATAGTTTCTCCATGTAAATTGCCTAGATCATCTTTAAATCTAAAAGTTTCAATGAAAATTCTTATTTTGGAACTATAAAAATGAAATTTGTAATGATAATTATTTTTTTGAAATGTGGAAAATGGATTTTTATGAGTCAACAGATAAAGTGAACCAAAAATTGGGTTTTGTAAAATAATTATTCGGGGTAAATAGGGAATGCTTTTGTTTTGATATTTGGTGTTTTCGTGACTGACCACATGAAAGGATATCTATGAGAAATGGGATGGGTACCTGGTATGGAATGAGGATATGCATGGCTCTGGATCCATGGGAAACCATTGGTTAGTGTAAAACACTTTGATCATAATTTTTTCAAAAGTTATTATAAAGGAAAATGTTCTATTTTGATAGATTTCAGTTATGATGTGTGTTCATTTTATTTTGAGATAGATTTTTCCTTATTGGTGTTTGATAAAGATAATCCATATTTTCTTATTAGTCTTGAATGGGTTTTTTTCATTTTTTCATAGTGTCTTCCCCTTAAGGGTTCAATGGATTCCTAAGGTGCAGCTTCAGGGGGGGAAGATTTGGTGGTGCATATTTAAAAAACACTCAAGTTGATTCACCCATAGACTATGTTCTAGAATTCTGAAAGTTTAACCTAACTCTTTTTTATGGTCAACCAGATCATATAAAAGGAGAGGAGTTGATTCAGATGATTGAGAAGGATTTCAATTTCCTATTATTTTCTGAGTTATTAAATATAATGTTTGATACATTTATGCTCAATGGTCCAACCTGGAAAGGATGGTAGTTTGTGTCTCGAATAAATCCATGGAAAGATCTAACCTGATATCTCTTCATGTCTTTGTTCAGAAAATATTATTTTTTTGAGTGTAACATGGTGAGAAATAGAATGGAGTTGTGTGGTATTTAGTAGGTTGTTGGATGAGTATGGGAATTATATTGGCATATATTAGACCTAGTTCCCTATGACCACGAGATTGTTTCAAGTGACCCAATGAAAGCTCAACATTTTGATATTGGGATCCATCCTAACCTTTAGTCGAAGGTGGAAGTTCTAATCCTATCCACTTTCTCCAATGTGGTTAGACAAAACTTTTTTGTCGAAGTCATGTTAGCCAGAGGACATGAGTTAGAAAATCTTCCTTTGATTCATTGATGTGATGAAGAAGGTTCTAGTAAGAATATTGATATTTGTAATGATACTACTGGTTCTGGTAGGGGAATTACGAGTCCAATAGACTGTTCATCAACCTCATTAAGGCACAATATCATGATATGTCATAAATTTTGTTAAACGGTCAAAAGATTCCATCGTGAATAAATGCTCCAAGAATCTACCTAACCTATGGATGGTTGGGTCACTTGTAGTAGTTCAATTACGGTGTTTCCAAGAAGCCCCATAAATCCATATCAACCCTTTTAAAGAAGACCCCTGACCATTTACATAAATAAGGAAATTTTTGGGAATTATTTCAATGCCATTCTTGTTATAATGTACATTGGGTTTAATAGTTGTTTTTGGTGTTTTTTATGGTGTTTCTTTATTTTTTAAATTGTAATAATGGTTTTTTCGAACCTTTTTGAACTCCTATATAAAAAGAAGTTTTATTTTTGAAACATTGATCTGTGTGTTTTGTATGGGTGTTTCTAATTCATGCATAGGAGGTAGGAGATTATTTAAAGATTAGTGCTTCTGCCATAGGTCCCTAAGTGAAGTTGGTGCATATTCAAGAGATCCCCCGTGTTGCGAGAAATAGTTTCTATGAATTATATTCATGGAATGGGTCATAGATCCAGTTAAGCCTCTGGTGTATTTATTCTATTTAAATGTGTTCTGTTTGGTGTAAGGTGGGGAAAGAACCTCATTTCCAATATTTTGACCTATTTGAGGGGTAAGTGTTTCATTGTTAGCATTGAGATGGTTTAGTTGCCTCATTTTCATAAGATAGGGATGGTGGTGTCTCACTGTGTGTTAGCCTTTATTAAAGTGGAATTTAGTGGCCTATTTGTTTGATTCGAGTGTGGCTTGGTTTGTGTCCTTCTGAGGGTGTTATGTTTTTGGGTTGTGTTAGTTGTGGTTTGATGGTCCATCAGTTAGGCCATCCCCTCCCCCTTATGGTGGGGAGTTTTAGGCAGTAGTGGGAATGTTTTTGAGTTTTTTTAACGATGTTAATTCTTAAAACAGAGATTCCCATCACTATTATAATTGAATAAAGTGTTTACCTTTTTTTATTGGTGGGGAGTCCACTCGGGCCTCCCCGTGTCAGTGTCTTAGCTTCATTCCTCGTATTAGTTAGGTGCTAGATGGCCTTATAAAGAGCCACAAAATTCTACCTTTTTCCTATGAGTCAGTATAGCGATGGTACATTCCTAGTGGTTTCGTTGAATTATGGTTATGGTGGTTTCCCAAATAT
Organism: Viscum album; assembly: GCA_963277665.1. NCBI lineage: Eukaryota > Viridiplantae > Streptophyta > Magnoliopsida > Santalales > Viscaceae > Viscum > Viscum album. Next base: position 1,947,942,698 of record OY728136.1, on the reverse strand, counting down.
GGGCTTTCAAATTCATTCATTGGAAATCTCCTTGAGTTTTAATGGAGTATTGGTTTTTATTTAAGATTTATCCTTGGGTAGGCTATCCCGGGGTGGAAATTGTTTTCAGGGGGAGAATTTTTACCCCCGACCATTTGAAATAATTTTATTTTAATATTTATCTTGGTAATTGGTATCCTCATTGAGGTTTGGGATGAAGCATAGTTTTAATTTTTTTAGTTTTTATTTAAATTTAAGTGTATTTTGTTTGGTGGCATCAGGATCACAAGAAGAGAACAAGTTGCAGACTGCATGGCTATGCTCGAGTCACCATGCTGCATAACCGGTATTCAAAATAAATTAAACAAAATTAAATGATGAATAAGAATAATTTGAATGAATTTTAAAATAAAATTAATACTTTTAAAAATATTTTTATCTAAATTTTTATTATAAAATGAAATTATTAATATTTTTATTAATATTTATCATTATGTTAAATATTATTATAACTATTCCAATTATATTATTATCATTATTATTATAATTATTTAGTTATTATTATTGTTGTTATTATTATTATTATTGTATTATAACTATTAATATTAGATTATTCATTCTGTTTTTTAATTTTTTTGGTTTATAGATCTCTTTATCTCCCCCTTTCTAGCCACCATTCTACCCTTAATCTCCCCCTACAATGTAACTCACACCACATGCACACTATCTCTATGTGTGAGAACCACTATATGGTGTCTCTCCCTTTTTTAATGACCTATACTCATCCACCAGCAAGCTCTTCTTCGATAGTCAACTCTTCTGTTGTGTAACCTCCTTCCTGTCGTTTGACGCACCTGCAGTATGCACCTCCACTGGTCGACATCCTTCCCTGGCATGTAAACAGATGGCTCCCACCTCTTCAAGTGGCAGTTACCACTCTTGTGATTAATATTTACCTCCACTTATGATTATAAATTATTTTTCAGACTCCACTTTTCTCTTCCCATTTTGGCTGAACACCAAGGGTTATGGATAACCCCATTTCCAGTTGTCTATTGACTTAGGGTTGTGTGGAGGGAGTCTCAAAACCCATTGGTCTCTATTAAAACAACCACCACAAATGGTGAGGTGGTTCATGTTTATTTTATCCACATCCATCAACTTGGGGTACATTTGTAAAACTGTTTTTGGATTCACACCCTCTAAACTATGTATTTATGGTGTTTATGTGTCCCGGAGATTTATTATTGGGACTAGAAATATATATTGAAGGTGTGCATGCAAATTTAAATATATGGATATATATAAATATGTTAATATTCTATATGTGCTCCCTCAATGAATGATGAACACGTTTATTAGTTTAAGGATATATATATATATATATATAAGTGTGTGCGTGCGAGCAGGATAGTGATTGAGTAAGAACACATTGGCATGGCCATCCTTTGAGGTAGGATTTCCCACAAACATGGAATTTTAATTTATGGAACTTTGATTTCATATTTTTAACATTTATATATATGATAAATATTCTCATTCATCAATTTTGATAGTTTTATGGTGTGAGATCGATGCATTAAGCCTTGTTTGGTGATAATTAGATTTTTTTATTAAATTATCACACACCAAGTGATGGATTAAATTATCGTTTTTCTTTTTCAATAGTTTATGACAACTAAAGCATGTTTAGTCCTTATAAATAAATTCGTGGAATAAAAAATGATTATTTGGGAATCATGAATAGTATTTAAATGTAGTTTTGAAGTTAAAAAGAATGTGTGTCAGTTTTAAAATGTATTTTCAATTTTGTTTTCAATTAGTATCAAATTTGGAATTGTTCTTAAAATTTTTTTCTATTGATATTGAAATTTGATTACATTTAAGGAATTATTTCCTAAATTGTTGCGAAATAAAAAATATGATGTTTTCGCCTTTTCAAGGAAAATATACTTGGTTCTTATGATGTGATGTTTTTTTGTTGGATGCTCAAATGTACTTTGGGATCTTTTGTGAAAATAGTGAAGGTGTCTATCATGAAAACCTAGATTGAGTGATTTTCATGACATACTTGTGTTTCGCGGATTGGATATCCTCAATGTAGAATCCTTGTGATACTTCATGGTAATTGGAGGTCCTTTGTACAGACTAATTAAATTCTATTATTTTTAAGGCATGAGATTTGTCCTCGGGGATACTCAAGGTGAGGCATATTGTGAACAATTATTATTATATATTTGTGATTAGATTCTATTTTCGAATTAGTTTCTCACCCCCATTATATACATATGATGTGGGAACCAAGAATATTGAATGAATTTTTTGAAAATGGTTGTTGCATTGGCGGTTGAATTAATCACCTGTATCCCATAATAGGTTGTTATATTTGGGTTTATTGCAATGAGTTTGGTCCCCTTAGTCCGTCCTGAGTTAGGATAGTCGAGTATTTGGGAATTTTGATTTCATTATGTGTGGAATGTGACTTCGGACAAGGTTTCATGTATTATTATATTCTAGATTGTTCTAGATCTACTAATTTTACCATTGTCTATTAGCTCATAAGTTGATTATGATGCTGAATATGACAGATGTGTTATTAATTCGATTTCCCTTGTAGTATGATTATTATAGATCCTTTTTGACTGATGAATTTTATTGTAAAATGACGTGTTGGTTTTAAAACAGTTAATGAAAAAAAATTCCCCAGAAAATTTTATTATCCTCTTTGTGAACGTTGAAAATATAAACATCACTTTCCCATTATAAATTCGATAATCTCACTAATGAAATGAGATTGGCATTAGAAATGAATGAGGTAAATGGGTTGTATTTTGTATTTAATTAAATTTTTAGAAAATAATACTTTGAAATATTATAGCTCAAACTTGAATATTGGTGTTTCTTTTATTTTAAAGGAAGGGCATTAGGGTGTAGATTATCAGGGAAGCCTAGTGATTTTTAATACTGAAGCCTAAAGTGTGTTCTTGTTTTTAGTTTCTGCTGCAGGTTTTAGATCAGGTTCGATCTCCATGGGAGAATGTTGAGTCATAGGATTGGATTGTGACCCGAAAGGTCAAGTGGAGTTTTAGTGGTCATCATGTTTAGTAACTTATGTTTTTCAGTACTCACTTAATCATTCTATTTCTTTTATTTATTTTGCGATACAGTTTTTTATTTTAACTTATTTTTTTAATTTATTCTCAGTGGAACCATTCCCATCGCTACTCTATAGATTCCAATGGTGCTTTTCACCATCCCGGGGGGATAGAGAACGCCGGTCGGGCCTTGCCCCAGATTTTCATGGGTGACTGGTTCTGGGTCCACTAGCTTTTTTCCATGGAAATTTCTGTGGGTTAAATTAATGAAATTATATAATATGTAACATCTCTTAATAAAATATATAATTTAAAAGAATGAATAAATTTGATATAATATTTAAAAGTAATAAAAAATATATATTGAATAAAAATATAAAAAAGATAATATTTACCAATTAGAATCATAATACATACAAAATATGTTCTTTTAATAATTATAATTCTAAAATGATTATTAAAAATAGAATTTATCACAAAAATACAATGCATGTGTGTGTTGTATAAAAAATGCATTAATTATGTATTTTTAATTGTAAAATCAATGTAACTCATTTTTGGTATATGTTAAATTAAAAAATAATAAGACATTAAATTAAATGTTCATTACTTGAAACAATTACTCAATATTTTTAATTTATATTAATTTTTAAATATAATGCATTTTTAATAAAATATATGACTTTTTTAATGTAACAATAAATATTTTATTTTATAAATTATATTTTTTGATTTATTATATATAAATATATATTGATATAAAAATATATAAATATATTTGAATACATTTCTATATTTAAAATTATCAAAATCTAAATGATTAATTACCTATAAAAATTATTAAAAATGAATATGAAATTAATCGGTTTTTAATTTTTACATTTTGAATTTTTTTTATTTATATGTAATATAAATATTTTATTTCAATTTATGATTAATATAAATATTAAATTTATTCATTATAATTATTAATTGTTTCAGAAATAAATTTTTTAAAAATTTTATAATTTCATTATTTTTAATATTTTAGTTTAATAATTAAAATTTATTGATTTTATATATCCAAATTTAATATATACTATATAATTATATTTATAATATATAGATATATATAATTTCTTATATTTATTAATAATTATTTAAATAATATTTTCCTTATTTAATCATTTTAATATTTTATTTATTTATTTATTTTAATTTATTAATTTAATATAACTATAATTATAAATAGTATTTATTAATATATATAAATTATATAAGAATATATATTTCTGTTATTAATAATTATTTTGTAAGTAAATTTTTTAATATTTTTTCAATTATTTATATTTCTAATTATTTGAATTTATGAAATATTATTACTAATTGAATTTTTTATTGGTATATATAAATAAATTGGTGATATGGACTTGGATATGTATCGTCTCAAATGGTGGGGTAGGTGGGTTGTGTGTATGCATGTGGGCTAAAACCCATAAAAAGTATATATGAGGGCAAAGCCCACATAGGCCTAATAGAAAATATTTGACTGTGTGTGTGTGTGTGTTTGTAGTGTATGTGGGATCCCAACCCCGCACCAGGCTTATGAGGTTTGGTAGCAGCTGAAGCATATATAAAGACGTGGCTAAACTTCTGCAGTTCTGATGTGGGACTCGTGCACATTCCATGACCATTATCAGCGCTAGAAAAAATGATGATAATGGTTACTCTTTATCAATGCTATAAATAAAGCATTGATAATGGTAGCATTTATCCACACTAAAAATGGTGATAAAGGTAACCCTTAATCTACATTAGAAAATAACTAATAAAGGGTAAATTTTTTCTATGATTTTTTATCACAGATAAAGGAATCATTTATCCACAATTTTGTTTATTGTTGATAAATGATACAGCTTTTAGATGTACTATTTTTAGTACGGTATCCTCGTTATGGTAGGGACTCATTCAACTAAATATAAACATCAAAGCACCAAATCCCTGATAGCTCTAGTACCTATCTAGAAGTTCGTGGATGCTCTATTAAAATATAGGATTCAAATCCTGGGAAGGCCAACCATATCGCAATCCACCATTATCAAATATGTATCAATAATGAATAATATATTAAATGTTCTACCAAAAATAATTCCTTATTCATAAAAAAACCACTTTGCATTCATATACAGAGTCACATCAATATATAAAATGATCCTAGGTTTGGTTTATTCCTAACCCGCAATAACGAATGTTTCCGAAGTACCCTCCCCACTAGGGTCAAGCATCCTTGTGACCCCCACTAGGGGTCCCCAATCCTAACCAAGCCATTAATATTCTTCTATAACATGGAGGGAATCACTCCCCTCAATATGGTAATGTTCATGGTGTTTCCTCATGATCCTAATGGTTAATCCCCATCGGTGCTTGTTTGGAGGGATAGATCCTGGCCCATATCCATGTCTAGGGTAACTTTATGCTAGTCAGCTCTATGAACTCATCTCAATCCATGTCACATCCCCTCAAAAAGGCGTCCAAATTTCTAGGTATCAACTTATTCTAGACCTCAATTATCGACTGCTAAGGCATCAAGCTAATTTTAAAGGTCCTGAGGGGCCTTATCACTAACACATTTCATCTTAGAAATTTTATATAGATTAGAGAATTTAAATTAAATTCTGAATAATTAAAATTAATAAAAACAATTTAATTTAAAATTTTGATTTAAATTAGGAATCATGATTAATTTATATAGGAATGGTCAATATCTGTAGTGTTGTGACCATATAGCTCATGTATCATATTCAATATGCACTAAAAACATATGTCATGTACAATGTACCACATGACTCATTAAAATATTTTTCCATTTAAATCCTATTGGTCAAATACAATGCCTCTTCAAATTCATTTTCTATCCATACATTTCCAAAAAAACACCAAATTACATGTCCCAAATACAATCCATGAATACTCTAACGATCAATTATTACTTTTAAATTTAATTTTTCAATTTAAATATGAAATTAAATAATGGTCTAAAATCTTTCCATCGATCTCATTAAATCATAACCACGACTAAGCACATGAAAATTACAGAAAACATGCACCTGAATTCATTTCAAGTAAAATCTCTGACACAAGACATCGATACTATAAAATAAATTGAAAACATTAAAAATGTTGGTGGTGAAATGGACATTCCCCAAAATAGGGAACGATATTAGGAAACATCATAATAGGATTTCATTTAACAAATCCTTGAAAAAAACCTGAGATTTCACTATCCAATGGTGAAATTTCCATATATTACCTTAATATGAACCACACTAAAGCAAAAAAGATAGAGGGGGAATACTAAATTAGAGAAGGATGTGATCCCATACCTTGATCTACTGTAGAATGTTCCTAAGAAAATCACCCTTAATGAAGAGGACCTTATGTGAAAGGATAGGTTAGAGACATTTTCCATATGTTGAAACAAGGAAGATGAGGGGGGGAACCCCCTTAAAAAATCAGGCATAAAACTGAAAATTTTACCCTTTTATGTCCACAAGCTAGGTGTCCATATTCTAATAACTAATTGATGGCTACACAACATTTTCTGCCACTACTGACTTTATAGTGGAACCATCAAAGTTATAGGGAATATTTCTTATCGTACCACCCATCATGTGGATATTGGTGGTACCGCCAACCACCCTAGTCTTCCTCTGACACTTACATGAGCCCCCCGATGTCCATAATACATTTCAACAAAGTATAAAACACACATTTTGGGTTAATCCAAAAAAGTTTATTCCCTTTACAATCATAGATAAAAAATCAACAGGTCAACGGAATAAAATTTGAATAACCTCATTAATTTTGAACCCATTAGTAAACCCATAATTTAACAAATTCCCTCCTCGATATGGGTTCCTTCCATAAAATGTTTTTCGGGTTACTAAGTTTAATGAGAAGCATGATACAATCTAATAAATATTTTTTATAAGAACCATATAAAGATATTTTAGAAATAAATAAATGTAATAAATTATTTGGGAGGGGTATTGGAGGGGTCCGTTTATAGGTGAGGTTTGAGCATCACATTTACAATGATTCTTCTTCTATGTTTTAACATTTTCATTAAAAATGGAATGTGGATAAAAAATATAAAATTAATGAATATTTTCCATTTATCTCATCATTAATTTAATTTAAATATATTGTTTCATTATTTTTAATGTCCTTATAACTTAATTGAACTTTTTTAACTCATTTAACCTTTACTATAGTAACACAAGTTTTTTTACTTGGGAAAAAACGTTTATAACAACAATTAAATTATTAATTAGAAGATAATTTAAACATGATGAAATTTATTTAGATACATGTAATATAATTAATATTATAAATATTATAAATTTAACATTAAAATAAAAATATTATATATATATATATATATTTTTTGATTGGCTTTATAGAAAAATATAATTTTAATCAATATATCTTCTTAATATTATTTATTGTAAATTACTATTAAAATGTTTAATGAACTAACCTTAAACATAAAATAACTTAGTTTATTTGTACTAATATTAATTTTATTACATTCCTGGAGATAATTTAGGTATATAATTTTTGAGATTTAGGATATAACGATAACAAAACAGACCCATATAATACAATGTGGATACTTCGAATCATTATCCATTTTTCGAGAATGATAAAATTATAAATAAAAAAATTAATTTAATGAATAATAATCAAGTGTTTCAACATGGGATGTTGTTTTTCTCTTACCCGTCCTTAAATACTATGAACATAATTTTAAAAATGTTGGACGAGCACAAAAATAGCAATAAGGGGCAAAAGAAATAAATTGTTTGTCCATAAATAATCATAAATAGTTTCCTTTTTTAATATAGATGTTTGAATTTAAAGATACAATTTATTACATAATATATCACTTTAAAAACATAAATTTCTTCTTAAAAGTTTTCATTAGAAATATTATATGTTGAATAATACCCATAAATGTTTCCTTAAAAACTCAAAAAAAAAATAAGAATAATTTTTTTCACAATATTATACATTTAACCATTAAAATTTAGAATATATATTTCTCCAAACATAAGATCATTATCAATCATTGAGAAATGATAGGATAACTATAAAACATAAAAATTATTGATTAAATATTTAGGTTTCATGGGTCATTATTTCAATATCCAATTTACAAATACAATTAGAAATGGAATAACCATATGGTGGACTTCTATGCCAAATTCAATGAGGGTATATCATAAAACCACCCTTACATTGTTTATCATGAAATAAATCATCATTGTTTAATAACATAAACACCCATCCTTGGATCATAACAGAACCACCCATTATCTTAATAATTTACAAGAACCATAATATAATCATATTAAATGAAATATTGCAATTTATAACTGTACACTCTTAAAAAAATTCTTAAAGAAAATATTATTTCCATTTGTAAATCAGTTATTATTTTAAAAAATAATTATGTAATTTAAATGGAAAATTTATATTTTAAATAACCATTGAAACATATAAAGTGTGCATCAAAGTAAAAATTATTCATAATGGTGCAAAAATATTTTCTTTTAGTGTAATTAAATAAAATAGTCCTTTCATAATTTTGTTTTGGAGAATTCAAAAAATACAATGTTTGGAAAATAAGAAAAAATTATTTTAAAATAATTTTTAAAAAAGTATAAAATGGTAAAAAATGACTTTGAAAATCATAATAAAATAGTAATAATATCATTAATTATTTTTAAATAAAAGTTGATATTTTTAAATAAAATACCTTACCTTGAGTGTGACTCATCACATAAGTTCATTTTATTCCAAAATAAAAAAATTATATTAATTTTAATCTTTATTGAAGACCTTTTCATTTTTTATATTCCTTTTTCACTTAATTAAATATTATATACCCTTACACAATCAAATAAATCCACTCCGAAAATTTTGATGATATTCAACTCATATAACAAAAATGTCTTTCGTATGTTGAAAATGGTAAAAATGGGTTTTGATATATAACCTCTAAAATAATAATCATGAAATAATTTTTATTTTTATTTATTAATTATAATTTTTAATTAGCCCAATATATATAGTTATGGGAAAATGATCTACATTACAACCACGAAGACTATAGGTCGTACGTACACAAGAATAAAATTTATATTTATCAGTAATCATTATAGAATGTAGGTACATATTATTTTAAAAATATATAATGATCTCAATATCATTAAAATAAAACTAAATCATTAAATATAATTATATATATCATTTATTTGATGTGTTGATGAAAAATGAATCACATCCTTTTGTGGATGTGGTCATCCACACTTATGCCCATTACCATTTTTTGGTGTATGGATAGGAATGAAAATAAGTGTTATATTATATTTTTATAATTATAATTAAGTTTTGAATATCATATATATAACATAAATACATAATTATAACCATTCTTGAGAGATAGTGGTGGTATATTGATTACATCGATTCATGGGGCGGAAGTCCACTACAAACAGGGATGACGAATTTCTCTCCCATTTTATGAAGGATATAAATCGATATTGGGTTTTTCATTAACATAACAATATCTATGTTAATTTAGGATAGTGGTGTTAATATTTTATCCTAGTTGAAGAATAATCGATAGAGGTGGATGAAGAAACAAAACTAAAAAATGCAGATTAATACATTACATATTGTTTGGGAAGCCTTCTTTGATTAACTTGATATGCCATATAAGGTTTGGGTTATTCCAAAATTAATACCATACGAATGACGGGATGGATTATTAGAAGGGTTTTGGGAAGGTATTGGGTGATCCAAATTGTTTTTTATGTTTGAATGATTGAGATTAATTGGTTCCCTTTTATTAGAGTGGGGAAGGGAATTCTAAGAATTAATAAAAATATTAAATTTATAAATATTAATATTCAAATAAAAATATTAAAAACTAATATATTTATAATATATGATGATTATATGTTTAAATACTCTTATAAAATATATTTTGGTAATGGTTTGACAATATTTCTACCCATATATTTTTTTCACCATGTTAACCCCTTTCACTCTTACTGTGACAAAAATGATGTTTGATCTTTGAGGGTAAATATAATATCTATAAACGGAAATACATCCCATAAAAAGACTATGGGTTACCTTATAAACCTTATCCAAATAAATTTATGGAATATTATATTATTAATAATTATATATTATTTAATTGAATAGTTTTTATTATACTCAAAATGGTGTGAACCTTAATAACCCATGGTCTGAGAAAATTTATTAATAATTGAAACTCCACAGAGTAAAATAAAGGTGAATTAAATGAAAAAACATGTCTGAAACCATAGGGAAATAATGATGTGATCTTATTACACCCCTAATTTTTTTGGGTGTTAGACACTTATATGTTTTAGAGAAATCAACGTATTTTTGGCCCATCATCTTTGTTCTAATCATTAATTCATTTACTGTTGCTTTTGATCCAATGTTTGAATTTTCTTTAAGGGTTACATCTTTTCCCCAAAGATTTACTCAAGAATTATTTTCATCTGTTTCAAAAGAATTTCCATCTTCCTGGTGATTATTTTGATAAAAAATTATCTAATGTTGGGACTAACCTCACAACACCACTTGGCTCACCTATTTTACAATTTCAGTCGAGGAAACCTTTTAGAATTGTCGACTATTGAAAATATAAGTAGATTTATTCACATATTTTAGAAAACATTAGATAATATTAGTGACATTAATATGACCAATAATATTATAAAAATTTAAATGTTGTGAGCATGTATATGTATTATTGGATAAAGAATGTGTCCTAGCAACTTTGGCATGATAAACACTTATAGGGGCACTGTAGTAACTAGGAATCTTATATATTTTTTCCAAATCCAAGTTAAATGGGGATTTTAACTTCCGGGAATTCATTACACTTATTGTATTCATATACTAATGATTAAGAAATTGTCACAACTAATCATGTTTATAATTAGGCAGGCTCCCACTTCTCTTTTTTTGATTTATCATCTTTAGAGGATGGTTCACCCCAGTGGAGCCCTTTTTCAATTTTTCTACCATTATTTAAATAATAGTCCTCTAATAATTCAGGGACATCAAGATCAGGTTCATCCATTATGTAACACCCTTAAAATATATGAAAATTCAATATTCATAATACTTGTAGGAATATTTATCATAGAAATAATAGTCTCTAAATGAGGTGAACATTCATCGATCACTTTCCCAATTGATGTTCCAAGACCATCATGATACATCAATTATGTTCTGACCATGTCATCATTTTTTAATCTATGATCCATCAGGTCACCTCCCCCCTGATATTTCACATGTGTTTAAATATCATCTTGATTGTCTCTTATATTTTTCTCAACTGATAAAATAACATTACTATTAGTCCCCCAACACTGGGGGTCAGTCTGACCATCCGCTTCTAGCATGCTACCATCAACTGTTGTGGAACCATCATTCAACTAAAATGTTGTTTATAAAGGCCTTTAATCCTACTGAATTATCAATTCAGTATCCTATGAAACACTTCAATGTTATTTCATATATATTTTTATCCCATACAAAAAAAATGAGCATTCACATAATAAAAAATGAGGCCAAGATAGAATACAGTATCCGAAAGAATTATTGTTTAGATTAAAGGGGGAATAAGGCCTTATACAACCAGAATCCTTTCCATGTTATCATATATATGGAACTTTAAAAATCCTTTTCAATATTTATTGGAATTCTAACTATTATGTAAATTTATTATATGATTTATGGGTGCCAAAGAAACCAACTCAATCCTCTGATGTTGATCTCTTTATTGTTGATTGAGTTTACAAAATTTAATGGATTGAAGGACATAATCTTGTCTTGGATATCAATAATACAATATTTGAATTAAAAAACACTACCTCTAGGATTTGAATTTTTGATCCAAATATGGTAATACATTTTGAAAAAAACCTCTCCCTATTAAGGTAAGACACCAATAATTAAATCCACAATGAATCAACAGAAAATAAATAATATCATGGATACTCCATTTATGATCCTTTACATGAAATTTGATATGATAAATAAGATATTTATTGTATTATCTATGTTTATCTTAAATGATTCCATGAAAATATTCAAAAAAATACCAATCGCCTTTTGTTCTCGATCCTATGAAACTGAGCGGAACTGCAATGGTGTCCATTAAAAAATCAATTCGCTGATACAGAATAAAAATCTTATAGGGGTTAGGGTCTATCAAAGGATCCACCTCAAGAATATTTTGAATATTAATAGCCATCTATTATTCCTGGATCAAAGTAAAAATCACCTCCTGAGCATACATGACATGCTTTCCAGATTTATGGAAAACCATTAAATATAAAATCATCATCAAGAGATCAGGATCATCTGAGATGATGACCGACCGAGAAGTAAAATACTGAAAGATCCAAAAATTACAAATAACTTCTCAATTAATTGAATCAATTGATTTCAGGAAAAGGGAAATCATAAATTTCCATTTATGCGTAGAATCACTCATCACTCCAGCTTTATTATTACAAAATATCAATAATGTCAATTTTTATTAGTATTCATTTTGTAGATTTTAGTAACAAAAATAAAACAAGAAAAATTAGAACAAAATATTGTATTATATCATTGACATTTCATTTTATTTATAATTATTTTGTTTCAAATTAAATTCCTCAAATATGATTTCATTTAATAGTTTTTATATCATTTATTTTATTATTACATTAATTGAATAATTATAGCTTTAAGGTAGTGTATGAATTTAGGGTAATTATTCATTACTAAAAACATAAAAAATATTACCATGATGATGATAAATTCATTACCTTTCAAATTATTTTTTATAAATAGAAATGCTCTATGTTTGGCCCCACGATACAAATATTTTATTTATAAAAACAATTATGGAATTTTTTAATTTTCATGAATTAAAAAATAATAAAGGTAATATTCACATCCAAAATAAAAGAAATGAATATTATTTACCATTGGATAAATAAGGATGAAATATAATATTCATATTAATTTTTTTAAAATTGTTAGGTTGATTTTATAGTCTTTATCATATATTTTTAAATCCTAAATTATCTCAATTACCCTTATCCATAGTAATAAAAATTAATATGGTTACTATTAATATTGATCAAAAACAAAAGGGACATATGTAATTAATAGATAAACCATTATTCCAAAATATTGAATAATTTTTCCAAAATTAAAAACAAAGATGTGGATGAATGTAATTTAAAATTAAACTAGAAAACACACTGAAAACCGGTTTTTGATAAAAATTAAATTTTTAAGAATGAATCATTTTATACTAAATTGAATTATAAAATTTATTCAAAATGAATAAATAGACTATTATTAATCCAAATGATAAAATTAAAATTTTCCACTAACCCACAATATTATTTTATTTTATGAAGAACTAAATTTTTATTAAAATTATATGGTGTTTCACTATTCATTGAGAAATATATTCTAAAAAAAATTTCAAATTTATCATAGGATAAAATTTAAATGTTGTATTAAAAATTTAAATTCAATTTTTTAATTAATGCTTGTAAATTTTTAATAAATTTTTAATTTCATTAACTCAAAAAAATGTAGAAGACCCATTTTTTATAGAGATTCTATTTCTGAGGTATAAAATCACTTGAAAAGGAGTACTTATTTGAAAATAATGAATTAATAATTTAAAAATTATTATGAACACTATATATTTCATGGAATGTTTAATACTATTTATTCCCAACAACTTAATGGCTTGGTTACAATGATCACATTTAAATAATAGTATTCCATTCAACATTTAAGTTTGATGGAGTGTATATTGTTTGTTATTGGACATTTTAATTTTTTATAGTATCAGAATGATACACCCCCCCCCCCCAATTTAGGAAATTTAATCCTTCAAATTTTATATTGGTATTGGAAATTTGTTTTTCAATTTTGAAAATGAATTTATTGAAATCTCACATCGGTAGAAGCATCAACAAAACATACGCTTAAAAAGAGATAATGAAATGAAAAAGTGTAATCGAGAATAAAACATATTATTTTTTCATGTAAGAATAATTGGATGTACCTTAAAACATGGATATTGAATTAAAAAATAACTCCCAAGGATAGATAGATAGTGATAAATGAAATTGTTCATGAGAATGTTAACCATCCAAAAACTATAAATTTATGATGGCTCAAAAGTCCATTGATTTCTCAATATAAAAGTACACGGATGGATTTTTTTTATAATTATTTTATTAATGATATGTAATTGTTTTACTTTGTAGATTATGTATAAAAGTTTTATATACAAACATAACTATTTGAATTTAAAACATTAATCATTTCTAATCACTATCTAGTATTTTTCTCTAACATTATAGTATTTAGGATGTTTTTTCATTCTTAATGAAGTAAAATAAACGTCTAAGAATCATGAAATTAAAAAATTAATACAAATATATTCCACATTTCTTAAAGAATCAACCATAACCATAATAGTTATCAGGTGATAAGATGATTGAAAATATTAATAAACAATCAAAAGATGGAAACTACTTTAATCTCTAAAATTAAACATTAAAACACATAATTGAATATAAATAATTTGATAAATAACTATCATTAAAATTACTAAAAAATATTATATACACATATTGAATAAAAATCATAAGGATTGGATCAAATAGTGTTCCAAGATAAATTTATAATTTCTATCGAAATAATATTAATAACTTCTAATATCTAACACAAAAACCGTCATTTCCTTAATCATATAATCTCAAATGTTTGATAATCATTTATATTGAAAACTTGAATCATAAAAAACTTATAAAAAATAATATATTATTCTAGAAGATAATTCATCATTTATCTATTAAAATCCCATAGTATACTATTCTACTTAATCCTATCATTCACTAAAAAATTATCTTAATCATCATCTGAAAAGAAATTTATAACTTAATAACCCAGAAAATATTCAATCCCATGTTTATTTATATGATAAAACAGATATAATAAAAATGAACATAAAATTTATCTATCATATAATTTAAATAACGGAAAACAATTTCACACTTACTAGGATGTCATGTAGGCTGGGGTTAGGTGATACACCCTTGTCTCCATTTAGTTGTGTGTTCAAGGCTTGTGTACCTTAATGATACAACAGGTTTCCTCCCATCCTATGAGTTGTTATTTTCTAAAAAAAAATAATAATAAAATAATTATAATATTCCCATAAATGTGTGAAAAAATCATAAAAAATATATTTAATATATTCAATTTTAATTATATGTTTTAACCTAAAAGGTTATCTCAGACCTTTTATTTTTCATCCCTAAAATAGAAATAACCAATAATTACCTAAAAATTCATGATCACATAATTCTTAAATGTTACCAATACATTAAAACACATATCCTCAAAAATTAAATTCATTCAACCTAAAATGATACAAACCATAATTGGAAAAAAACGGCATAAAAAATTCATAATTGAATAGTATAAACCATGTTTAAAAATGTTTTTGGATATATGGTGTGGAATAAAATTTGATTTTTAAGAGAAATATTAAAATATTATTTTAAAAAGAACTTCCCATTACTAAAATATGAATCATCACATACATACTTTATCATAAAAAATAAAAATATTACGTTGATTTTATACTTACTCAACAACATTTTTCATGTTACATATTTTTTTATTTCATTTAATACCATGATATATTCAAGTATAAAATCAATTAAATTCAAGTTGGTTTTTTTGATGACATTCAACATGTTCCTTAAAATTGACTTATGTAGGTTGAATAGGTTCAAAGATTTCATTATTACATAATATTCAAAAAAAATAATCACGAAGTAATTTACATTTTTATTCATTATTTATAATTTTAAATCTAACCATTAAATATGGTTAAGAAAAAAGGACCACGATATAATTATGGACATGGTAGGTCATATTTATGCGTGAATATGTTTCTGTTTCTCAATGAACATTATAGAAAGAAGGTAAATATTATTTTATCATTACATAATGATCATTATACCATAAATATCATATTAAATATTTAAAAATAAATTTATATATTTCATGAAAATGATGTGTTTTTTAGAAATAATTCAAATCACTTTCATTAGATAGTAGTCCACATGTACATGAAAACGACGTTATAATCTTATAGTGTATGGAAATGTGATAAATTATGTGCTATATTTTATTAAAATAACGATAAATAACTCATTAATATCATATATAAAACTAAAATACATCATTATTTAAAACATTTAGTGATGGAGGTGAAAATTGAATTATATTGGTTTACAAGGATGTTTTTTCACAGGAATATTGAATTCATCTCCCATTTGTTATATATTAAATATGAATAGAGTTTTTTTAATCATATTAATAACTGTAAAATATATTTAGTATATTGGTTTTATTATTCTATCATTTCTTGATAAAATTGAATGGATTTTGAAGAAGAAACATATCTAAAACATGTAGATTAAAATTGTACCTCCTCTTTGGAAATTCATCTTTGATTAACACATTATTCTCTATATGTTTTGTTTTATAAAAAAAATAATAAATATTGAATTAGGGTTTACATTATAAGAATTTATTCTGGTAGGTATTGGCTAAACCAAAGGGGGTTTTAAGTGTGAATGGTTAATAATAATTGGATACCTTAAATAAGGGAGGAGAGGGGCATTCTTTGGATTACCCAAAATAATAAATCAGTATTCAATTATTAATGGTTAAAAATTAATTAATTTAAAATATAATAATATTATGGTTTGATATAATCTCACAAAATAAAATTTATGCATGTTTCAAATATATTTCCACCCTTATCTTCTTATTTTAACCCATTACTAACCCCTTTAAGCTTTCCGAGACAACAAGGATTTTTACTCCTTAAATATATCTACTCTAAATGGAAAATTTTTTCACAAATATAGAATTGTTGATATTATAATCCATATATTAATAAAAAGGCCGAATATTATTGTTTTTATTTTTTATATTAATTAAAAAATATTATTAATTATAAAATATAAATAATGTCAGTCTGTTGAAAGATTTGTTACTTGATTTTTAACAATATCAATACAAAAAAATTGTAAAATTCAGACCAAAAAATTTATTACATATTTAAAATTCCATTTAAATATAAAAAATTATTAGATACCATTTATTATATAAATTCATATTTCTGTTAATATCATCAATATCAATTAAGCAATTTTTCTATTAATTTAATAATTAATATGTTTGCATTGTATAAAAAAATTAAGGTAGTTATTTCTTCACTAAAAAGTTGAAATAAATTAATATAATGATGATATATATTTTAAATTTCAAATTACCTTTTATAATGAAATACTCTTTTTTCTGTAGGTCTAAAAATTTTAATTAAAAAAAATAACTGTGACATTTATAACTTCTTTTTAAATAATATATTATAAAAGTCATATTCACTTTTAAATGTAAAGAAGGTCATATATTTGAACTATTAATGATTATTATTCAAATAAAATCATAAAATAAAATTTTGGAATGTGTTTTTGTAATTTTATAGTCTCTATCGTTTAATTTTTAACTTTTAATTACCTAATTTATCCTTCTATGTGGTAAAAAAATTACTAAGGTTACTATTAGTTTTGATGAATATTATCGGAAAAATATATAATAAATTTGGATCCACTAATTCTAAATATGTAGTGAATTTTAAAATATTTAAAATATAGATGATAATGAAATTAATTAAAATTTATATAAGTAAAATGTAATGGAAAATAGTTTTTTTAATTCGACTTTTAAATAGAAAATGTTTTAAAACTAAATTAATGAAGAAAATAATTTAAAAATAAATTATTATTTTTTTAGTAATAAAAATTATCAAATAATATTTTGAAACTAATCGAGAAAATAATTTTATTTTATTTAAACAGTAAATAAAATATAGATTTCAAAAAAAATCTGTATTTTTCACAATTCATTGAAAATAGAACATTTCTAAAAATTCTCGAATATTAATCATAACATAATATTGAAATGATGAATTATAAAATGAAACACATTTTTTCAAAGAATTCATCCTTAATCTCTAGAAACTAATTTTTAATATTTACTCATAAAAAGAAATAAATCATTTTTTAAAGAATACTAATTTTTTAAGAATAAATTGTATTTACATAGAGTTGAGTTTTAATTTAAAATTTTTTATTAATATGATTGAAATGAGTAATACCATTATATATTTCATATTGTGGTTAATAATATTGTTTCCCTTCAGTTTAATGTGTAGGTTATAATGATCATATTTAATTAATAATGTTAAATTATTTGTTTAATTTCGGTGTTGCATATATTTTATGCTATAAAAAATAGTTTATTAGTTTAAAATATCATGATATTAAGAAATTTTTTTCAACATATATGTTTTAAAATAAAACATTACATTATATTCTTCATTTTAAATTTTTAATAATATTGATTAATAAATAAATAAATAACGTATAAAACTTTTAGTTCCTTAAAAATATCATTTTTCAATATTATAAAATTTTATCAACATCATATTTAATTAATTAGTCATAATTTAAAATTTTTATTTTTTTAGTAAAATAGTTTGAAAATATTTCATTTAATTTTATTAATACATCAAATCAATCATTAATATAAATAATAATGATAATAATATGTAATGAATAAATTATTTTAGTTAATTAAATATATCAAGTAAATATATTATACTAATTAAATTCCAAAATTACAAATTATTTTATTTTAATTTTCCTATTAAAAATTACACAACATTATTATTCCCATTGGATATATATATACACCTTAACCATTTATCTCCTGGTCATATTTCTATTGACTATAATTTCAATGACCATATATATAATTGTTATGTTTCATTGATATATGTTGTATTGAATTCATTCATTGCATGATTCAACCTATTCATTAGTTTAACTAATAAAATGTATATTATATTTATAATTATCTACATTATTTCAATTATTAAAACAAGGGTCACAATATTCATGATCAACTAATATAATTAAGATTTCATATTTATGTTATTTTTAATAACTAGAGTATTTATTATTATTTTATTGTTCTTAATGATGTTTCATATTTTATTCTATTAAAATATATTAACTTCTATATGAAATTATAATATTTTTTCTCAATACAATGTATCATGGTTCATTTTAGTCGAGTATTTAAAGTGATACAATCTATTCAACATTTTATTTATATAAATATAAAAATCATAATAATATTATGGGGAGTTAAAGGGGAACCGTTTTGAAACACACTGTCCATTTTCATTAAAATAATAGTATGTATAATTTTTTATTTTAATTAATTATTATAATTATTCCTTTCATATATTCAAAATGGATATCTATGTGGCATATAAGAAATATAAATTGATTTAATTTTCCATTTTGGTGTCTTAGGACAATATAGTAGTTGTTTGGTCTTACATCTTGTACAAGGCCCATATGAGTAGATTCCAAGTTATGTAACATGTATTGATGAGGTTACTATATATATATCTATGTAAAATGGATGACTATGTAACTAACCAATGATATGGGGTCCTTAGGTACATGACATGGATGATAGAGAGCCATTCTATAGAGGCTGGGAGAAGGTTTGTCAAAGTAGTGTGGCATGATAGAATTATGACACTAGTTTGAGAAGAGATAAAAATTCATGCACAGGTAGGAAACCTAAAAGCATTAATGTTAGGTTTTTAGACCAAAATTAATTAACACATAGTTTAGAGATTTAGTAACAGTCATGCTAAAGTTGGATTCTTAGGATATGTCAAACATAGGTTGAATTCCAATGAGATTTCAAACAAAGGTTGGATATTTGGATGATGTGGGAACATTGGTTATATAACTAGAGTGAATTGATGCTCTCGTAAAATAATTGGGTGACATAGATCCTATTTATGATTCACATGATATTAAGAGAAATATTTCATGCCTTGGATGGGTTAAGATCAGTTTGGGTGGCCTATAAGAAGTGTCTCCCTATTTGGGTGGCATGAGAGAAGGTTTTCACAAATTAGAGACATATATGGAGTTACAATTATGTAGGATGTCTGGTTTCATTCCATAAAAAGGGATGAATCCTTGATGATAAATGAAGAACATTTAACCATATTATATGTTCATTGGGAGGACTAGGGCACAAATATCCGTATTATGGGGACCCAGAAATAACAACGGAGCAAGACTCTATATTATTTTTTTCCATAATTTTAATACTTATTAACCATCTGATAGGGGATATTGAATGGTTAGTAACATACATGGTTATCTTCCTCCCATTCATCTCTATTTAAATAAGTACCATCGGGGCCTATTTATATGATAATATAGAGTGTAGATAAAATAAATGGTCAAGTGAGGAAGGTAGTTCACTAATGTAATCATGGAGCATCAGAAAGGTGAAAAACTGGTTTTATTAGATTATTGTTGGGTAACATATATGGTATCTCAAGAAGGTTATGAAAACTATTTCAGTGAATGATAGATTATTTATTTAGATGGACATCTAATATAGGACTAATGAGAAATGACATTGGAATGTTCTCATGGAATATGAATAGTTTTATGGGCACATTTTAATAGAGTTCACATGTGTACATCACATTGGATCAATAATAAAAATCATAAAATCAAATTACATTATAAAATTTCGACATTTTTTGTTATTATTTATGTTTTGGATCGAAAATTTGTAAAATTTATGCCTTCATAAAAAGTTACTAAAATAAGTATAATTTTTTTCAGTAATGGAAGGAACACATGGCCTACTCCACAAGATGAATTCATAGAATAATTTAATGAAATAGATGAAATATTATAAAAAAATATCTATATATCAATGCTAGAAAATTTTGTGGCACTTGAGGATTGCATTTTCAACATCCTTATGTAAAAATAGATACTTTTCTACCCACACATAACATTTTTAATCCAAGCGAGGAATATATCTTGGATTATATAGATGATTTTATATAAATAAATTATGTTCTAAATATATATTATAATATTATTCATATAATAGTAAAGGAATATAATTATAAGGTAATATAAGACGCATTACCATAATACTTTCCATTTGGTTGGATTATAGAGTTGAATCAACTGTTGTATGATTTTCAGTAAGTGAAGCCTCCTAAATTAGCATTTTTTTCTTTCCAAGATGACTAATTATCTATTTAATTTTATCATCCAATAATGTGGTCAATGGAGTCAATCCAAAAAAAATTGGGAAAAAATCAAGGATATTTATTTGAATCTAATGAATATTTAATATTCTTTTGGATGTTGGAATGGGGAATTAGAAAAAAATATGTATCATATAAACAAATAATTAACTAAATATGTAGTTTTTATAGATTAATCTATGTGTTGATTTGGCTCATACAGAGGAAAATATATAACGGTTTTGTACAATTATAGTGTTGGTTAGAAATACCCAATATGAACCATTAAACTCACGTACTATGAACCCTTAAATATATCTAATGCATATGTTACAGAATCAAGTCTTGTTGAATACATGCATCTCAGAAATATTAGGTCTTTCATGGTGGAACACATATCCTATACTAGATTATCCAACAAATATATACAAGGAATATAATATAGATGTATCATTCTTATTGTTTGATAAACCTATACAATATAACTTAATTACACCTACTATTGAATAGTGTTTCATACAGGTATAATATTATTTAACAATATTCCCTTAAAATTTCATTTTTTATTGATAAAAAGCATATTGGGAAGGAAATATTTTTTTAGGACACCCTATATAGAGTTTTTACCAGAACTTTTTTATAAATTTTCCTTTTTAAGATTCCTGTAATTATATCAAGTCTATGTGCTTTTAATTCCCAATGAGCAGAGTCTCATGTTTTCCTTAATTTTACAAGTTTTGGATTTAAACTAGGTGAGTGTAGTATCCTTTTCCCTGTGATGATTTATGTCTTTCTTATCATCCAAATGTTGGTGGAATTTAATGTTTAATAACCTTGACCAAAATATAAGGAAGAATTCATTTTTAGAAGTATGATGTACTCATGTAGGGAATGGAGAGCCCATTTTCACTAATGGTGATTTATCGAAGGAGCTGTACTTATAGATTATGCTAATATTTCATGGAGAAAATATTATTGATGATTAATGTAATAAAATTTTTAATAAAAAAGGTGAGAAAGTCTATCCATAATATGATAAGAAACCTAATGTTATTGTTTATTTCAATTCTTATATCTTCAATATCATGGATATGTACTAATAGTTTAATGTTATAGTTCAAACACCATTGTGTATTGTGTTTAATAATTACATTTATGAAGAAATTATTTGCAGAAAATTTTATAAAATGATACTCTGATACCATGCATTTGGGATTTCCATGTGGTGTGTCCCAACATAATGAGTTTGGGTTATCATAAGAGATAAAATCAAATAAATGAAAGGGTTCAATAATAGGTGTCAAAATACATCTTCGATGGTTAACATGATGAAAAAATAAATAAATCCAATGGTGTTTGTATTTACAAGAATATATTCATATATAATTTTTATATAAAATAAATTCATATATGAGAAAATAAAATATATTTAAAGGTGGGAATAAGTCTATTATGAAAAATGGAGGAATAACATACACATTGTCCTAAAATAGTTCTTGGGGATTAAGTGGGGCCTTTATACATGGATGCAAAAATTCGTTAGGGGGTATTTAGTGGCTTAAAAGGAGACATAATTTTCACAATCAATTCATAGAGAGGCCTATTTATATAAATTAACCACCATGTTACCAATTATAATTAAATTGTAAAACCATGAGGATTTTCTCAGGGTTATTGATTTACTAATGGATTCTCACTACACATGGAATTGTTTTGGGGATGATTCTGACCTAAAAATCCGAAATTTGTCATTGATAGAAGGATATCAATGAAAGGTTAGATACCCCTAGTATTTTCACCACTATATACTCAATACATTATTAAGATAAAGGTATATAAAATAATTTTTCTAAGTAAATTGTATCTTAATAGAGTGTTATAATCTACACGAATAAATGGTATTTACTTCTATGAATGAATACTAATGAACTAGTATGAGCTCAATTTAACAGGATTAATATGATCTGGTTTAAATGTTTTCTAGAGTAGTTGTTCAAGTGAGAACAACATGGGTTTTATAGGAGTCATAGTTTTTCCTCTAATAGTTTGTTCTTTCTTAAAATAATTCTATACTATTTTCCTAAATTATAAAAGGGAATGGATTATCAATAGAGGTATATTTTTTTCATGAAACACATTAATTGTTTTAAATGAATATTTTTATTGAATTAATTTTTTTAATTTAAAGGATATTTAATTTAAAACACTGTTTCCTAGAGTTTAAGTGTATACATATATGAATATTAGTGACTGAAGATGATGATAACAACTTATGAGAAAATGAGTAATAATATCTACAAAAATATTTAGAAAAAACCCAATGTCAATGATGGACCCACAATCGTAGGTACTCACAAGACCTCGTATAGATATGACTCATATATAATAGAAAATTGTCATTAAAGAAATTTTAATGATGGTATTGGGATATATAATTTTTTTATCACTTATATATCATAGAAATGAGAAAAAATAATAGATATGACTTATTTAAATATCCCTAACACAGCTCTCACTCATTTGAAATGGATGAAAATATTCAATTAAATATGGAATTGAAATGAGAAATTGATCCCTGGCTAGCTTCAATTATTGGAGATCTATGTTTCCTTAAAAATGATAAATTTATTCCAAATATAGGTAATATAAAATAATCCTTATTAATTTCATCTTCGTAATAATTTAGATCAAGTGTAGATAAGTTGGGTTATATAGGATGTACATCTCTAAATATTTTTATTTCATATTTTTCTGACAATATGTGGTTTTGTTAAATGACATGAGACAATAAGATATATGTAATAAAATTTTGAGTAATATAATTTAGGTTAATTCTTAGTAGATTCCAACAATATTGAGTATATAAATGTTTCAATGAATTTATGTTACTACTATATAGACTTCTATATATAGATAATTTAGAATATTTGTGTCATATAAAAAAGGGAAGGATTTGTCTTAGTTTTGGAAGTAGTGTGGGAATAAAAATGGTAGTTGGTGGGAACAAGCATCTTTATGAAGTAGGTATTTTATTGGGATTTTTGGATAGTCCAAGGATAACATTCCAGAGAATCAAAATGAATCTTGAAGTAAAATTAATAAATCCACATGTCGTTAAGATAATTTCTCATCCATGTTGTATCTTAACATCTAATGGCCTGATGTGAATAAAAATATCTAGCACTGGGTGGGAGAATTTGTGTGAAAGTGACACTTACATATGGGGTTGTAATAAGTAATCATTACACCACTTTGTATCCTAAAATTTTATCAATAAAGACACAAATATTTATTATTTTAATGGATTATATATAGAACTTTTTTCATTGATAAGATTATGATTGAGTCTTCTTTATTCAAATTCGAAGCTGTTGAGAAACCAAACATGAATGAGAAGTAACACACAATTGAAGTGTGAAAGGTTTGAACATAGTAGTATTTTTAGTGAGGTACTAAATTTAATAACCGTGGATCCTAATATATCTTTTGTTAGGAAGAATAAATTCAAAAATTAATCTAATATATATATGGGAATTCTTTTAGTCATAGGTTATGTAAAATATGACACTAGGGCGGGTCAATGTAACTATATCCAAAAAATCTCTGATGAACGAGTGATCTAAAATGGGGTATTCTATTACATATTAAAAACATTTTTATGTGAAGATAAATTTTATAAACAACCATATATCTAGGGTTCATAAATAAGTATATCTCAAACATACAAGAGTTTGATCACATGAGATAAAACTCACTATGAAATTTCAGTTGGTGTTGGGTGGAAATAATATTTTTATTTTCTATGGTAATGATACATCCATTAATGTTTTTATCATTTTAAGGTCACTAAATTGGGATCCTCTTACCTTGAATTTTTAATATATATGGTCCTAAAACATAGAAATAATTCATATATGTAAAAAAATTTGGAACACAGGTTTATTAAATCATGTCTTCAAATTTCCATGTTGGAGGTGATTAACTTATTTTATGTGTGAATAGTAGAACAATTAGTAATTATTAAGTGACCCTAAAGAAGTATATAAATATTCCACAATGATTGAGAAAGGCATTTTCACCAAAACCATAACATTCCAAAGGGATCTATAGTTTCTTAATATAAATATTTTACTCAAATGTTAATGACAAGTACATTCATAAAAGTAAAGAACCCAATTAATAATTCCAATTAAATAGAAAACTATTATGGGTATCAAAACAAATGTTTATTAGTGATTATTAGTCAGATATAAAAGGTATGAAGTTGGTTTGGTGGGATATGAAATGTCCAGATTGTTGTGTAATACTCTATAACAACACCATAATGTGCTAGACATGTTATTTGGGTAGGAATAAAAAACCACAGTGATATAGAATAGTAAAGTGATGTTCCTAATAAATATAGAATGGAATCAATATTTTATAAGGTAATCTTATTAATTCATTATATAAACCACTAATACAGGTTTATATATGTTGAGGTTATTTATGAATAACCACTCCAATTAGTTTATAGTAATAAAGAATGGACAATAATCTATATAGTTTAGGGTCATTTGTAAATGAAATGTGTTATATAGTTTATTGTTTTGTGACAAAGATATTAGAATATTTAGATAAAATTATTTCGATCAGGTATAACATGTAAGGATTTTTGGAAAAGATCTATGTAATGAGAAAAGTAATAAAACATTGTCTTCATGTTGAGTTAGTATAAAATAGCCAATGTGAATGTAATATGGGACCAAAACAATGATTATAAGGGGGATGATTTGGATTTTAAGATTATACCATGAAAAATGAAACATTATTAACTATGTATCAAATGTGAACATAAAACACAAGGCTGTTATTTTAGATGTGGCGATTTTTTTTCATTGGTTATGTAAACAATGAAATTATATTTGGTGAGTAAATCTATAATTGATAAATCCCTGAGGAAATAAAAGAATCCATATATAGATTAAACACTTATATAGAGGAGTATAAGTTGACTATGTAATACGTGTCAAACCCTTCCTTGTAGTTTGGGTTCATAAAGAACTAACCAGACACAAAAATTTAATTTCATGTGGGATAGACTATATTTCATTTAGTTTGAAGTCATGCATTAAAAATTATGAGGTCTTGTAATTTTATTTAAACATAGTAAGTACATTTTTATTGAGTTTAGACTCATCATAAATAGAATTTTTTATATAAACATTAAATTTATCTAGAGTGTATCTTTTTATTATAATGTTGAACATTAAGCATGATAATTTTATATCAGATTCATAATTACATTCATACAAAATATATCTGTCTTGGAATTCAAAAAATAAATTATACATTCATTTTTATTCTATTTGAGATAATTTTAAACGAAAAATCATCCATAGAAAATATATCTTAAAATTATTTGATGAGGAAATTAATTGGGATGATAATTAAGAAATAACACCTCAAGAACATTTATCTCTGGATGATCCTGGAGGTTATGATATAATTAATATATGAAGAATTTATCGATGTTCATAGACATAAATGATTAGTCCTTGTTTAATTTATCACTAATAGGTTGATGAAAAGGACTCTTTAACACACTTTGATTGTTCTATAAAGGGTGTCTGTATAGATTAAGTGGTTATTTATATGTTTCTATTTTCATTATCACCTCATTTATATTCTTTTTAATCATATACATTATAAACAATAACCTTTTAATTTTTTCCTAATAAATAGTTTTATGAACATAAATTTGGACTATTTCTCAAATATGATTCCTCAGTTAACTTATATCTGATCATTGAGTGCTCGATCAAATAATTCTACATAGTAGAGATAATGAAATTAAGAACCTGCTCTGGTTGGATTGTGTGTAACATTATTTATCATAAATTAATATATAAATTAAAATATTATTTCACCTATGATCCTTGTAATTCATTATCCTATTAGGGAATTTTATGGATTTTAGAATCACGTATTAGTTACTCTATATTTATTAGATTAAGGAAGTAATTTTATTTAATTGATTACAAATACATAGATGTATACACCCCTTTAATGGAGAATTCCACATGTGTTGGTGACTTAAGCGTGAATAAATAGGTCTAAAGATGTCTTAAAGTCACCTAATGTGAGAGTGAAGTGTAATGGACCAGACATTTTAAAAGAAATTTTTTTCCAAAATAAAGGTGTGTAGTATTATATAAGTATTACACACATAGATAAAAAAAGAAACCAAAAAAATTAATTCATTTTGAGAAATATTACATTTTTAAATGACTAAATCCACTAAAATTCCAAATATTATAAGTGAAAAAAAAGAAAATATATGTACTACAATAGAGAAATTCGGACCTCCCTGATATACTTGAAACCTCCCTCCCATAGTCAAAATTGTTTAAATGAAACAAAATATTAGTAAATGAATCAAAAAAATAAAAATTCAAATAAATATCCATGACAAAAATTTAATTGAATATTTAATTAATGAAAAAATATGACATTATGGTAGGTAACAAGGGTATTGTAATATTAATAGAACTATTGGGAATAGTCACATGCCCATAGGGAATAATAACCTGAACGTTATAAAAGGAAACATAATAATTATAATACTAATTTGACCTCAAAAACAATAAAATATAACATAAAAAATACTTATCATGAGTAATTTAATTAAATATGAGTATTATAAATTTATAAAATATATATCACGATAAAAAAGAATAATAAATACAAGAACATTTATAATAAATTGTAATTTGAATGATTTTTTAAAAATAATATTTTTTATATTAAAAAATTGAAAATACATGTGTAACGAATTTATTTGAATAGAATTATTTATAATTTTTAAATCATCAAATTATGATTTTCTTTGTTTTATTTTGATAATTTTCTGAAAAACATCAATTTTATGGAGAATTGTAAAAATCATATTTTATACATAATCTATTTATAATAAATTACATTATTCATGATTTAATACTTAAATAATATTTTATATAACTTGAGGCTCGAGAAAAACATTCTTAATTTCATAAAAGATCCCATAAAATTCGAACAACTGGTTTTCCAAACCAAAAAAAATTACTATTTAAAGTCTATTGTCTAATGTATTCCTTAAGAAAACAGATTTCTCATTTATCCACTATCCATTTTAATAAACTAATGAATTTGAATTATAAAAACAGTTTAAAATACTACAAAAATTATATGTTATTTATATACAATTCATTATGTAAAAAATATCACTTTTACAAGGATTGTCTTGGATATAATAATTTTTTCAATATTTTTTTTTAAATACACTCCTATGTAGTATAAAAAATCCTTATCCCTCCCCTGGTAAAACCACACCTCCATCACATTAAAAAGGAAAATATCTACCCATATATGATATAACAATCATATTAGAATTCATATAGACATTATTTAGTAATCAAATACTAATCATTATGATATTCTAGTGTCGAATAATGGAATCGACACAGAGATGAGGGTTTGTTTTTATCAACTCTTATTTGTATTTTCTTCTTCTATTAATATATTTATCTATCAATTTAAAACGCATATATTATAATATAAATTTTAAATATTTTAAAATTATATTATTGATTTAATTATATCAAAATAAATTAATTATATATTATACCTCTTTCTTCTATTGGACAATGTTCTCGATAACAGTCGACTAACGGCCAAGGAGAACATTTCCAAATTCATTCATATCACCACTATTATGTATTATTATACTAAAATTTTAATAATATATAAATATATAAATATATTCATTTGAATCTTCTAGAATTAATTCTATAATTGTTTAAATTACATCGAACAAAATAGTGTAACCAAAAAATTAGAAATTTTTAAAGAAAACACGGTTTCAAAATTATATAACCAAGAAAATTACATAAATATATTAAAATGATTATAATTGATAAATAGTGTTAAAATAAAAATAATACACTTCTTCATAAATGTTTTAATAATACTATTTTTATTATCGATTATAATAGAAAGTGATTATATAATAAAGATTTAATTTTAGGGGATCATAAAACCCAACTCCCTTTCTACTGGTTATCCATATTTATCATCATTTTCAGTATTGATATTCCCATAATATTCATTTAATAACCATTCAATTTTATAGATTTTTTTTGTAATATAAATGTTTTTTCCTTATCCAATTTCTCTTAATCCAAATACAATGATTTTAAAAAAAATATGTTTCCTTCTAAAACACATAATTGAATCATCTTTAGTTATTTCATATTCACTCATGAATAATTATATTTATGAAAAATATGTTTCCACTTATTAATTAGGTAACCATTAATTTTATTTATGAATTTATTCTTTATTAAATACCTATGAATCCCATTCGTTTACAAGATTTATTTTATGACTATGAATATTATAAATTCTATATGACATGCATGATTACGAGCATTTTGGATGTGATGGGTGAGATCAGCTTTATATAGGCCTAAAATGAATTGTGTACTTATATATATATATATATATCATGTGATAATGTGAATTATTCATGAACATGATGGTATCATTGTTCTGAATTATTATTTTATGATTTATTCCCTTATATTATGCACGAAATTGATGCAAGGATTATTCAAAACTATGAAATGATGTTTCATTTTTATGCATATTTGATATTTCATGAATTTATAAAATATTTCCCTCATTATTATAATGATTATATTGTGATTATGATATGATTAATATGATTATAATTATCACCTAGGATCTATTGACTAACATCCAATATTTATCTTCTTCTGGGATTTTTTTCTCACCCCATTTATGTATATACTAAGGTGATTACATGTTCTAATGAGAATGTGATATTTTATTAGAATAAATAATTTTTATTTAAATAAATTATTATATTCAATTTATATATTAGCTGAATTTTCCCAAAAAACTATACCTTAGGATCTTTGATTCGTAACACTATTTTGTTGTTTATCATTAAAATTATGAAATAACCATGTACGAAGATGTTATGATCCTATATTTGGTCTTAGATTATGGTTTAGATAATTTAAGAATTAGTATTACAAATCATTATTGAATGCTATAATTATAAGTATATGTGTATGTAAACATCCAAAATATCCTTTTTATAAAATTGAAAAACATAGGGATCCAATAAGATAAGTATTTAGAGTTAATTTTTCGATAAAAATAATATATTTATTCCTTCATTGTTGAAGTATTTTTTTTTCAAACCTCTTCTATTTTAGAAATTAGTGGAAGGTCATAGAAACTCACCGAACAAGAATAATATACCAAATACCATGGGTGGTGGTGTTAAAAACATTATGGATGTGGTTACACAACTATCTTATAATTTGAACCATAATCCAAAACACATGAAATGTGCACCATCAAACATGATTGAGAAACTATCCATAGATTACTTTATTTGGAAATGACCATCAATGTTATGTTTATATTCCAATCCACATTTCATGGAATTGTGGTTTAAAAAAATTAAGAACTTTTTTGTGCTCTACTATTATTACAATGAGAAGGTGACCCTAAGTATCTTTTATTTATTTTTAGAATCCTATCAATTGTGGGAATTGTTAAACAACCCCATTCTAAAAGATAAAATGGAAGAGATGGAGTGGGATGAATTTTAAAAAATTCCTTAATAATTTTTTCCCTCATAGCTATGAAAATATATGGGGAGATATTCACAAGATATTATAAAAAATTATGTTTAATTGGTCACAAATTACAAGGAAACATACAAATTCTTAATAAATTCCTCATTTTTTATTATCAACAATGATTAAAAAAATGGATATTTTATTTACTGATTTAAAACCACACTACCTAAAGCCTCTAGAAATAATATAAATTGAGTGTTATGAATAAGTATTTGGATGTTATCACTAATATATATGGAGTTTTGTTAGTGTTACCATGGTTATTGTGATTAGAATAATATATTGGAGTTTCAAGATGGTTGGTCAAATTAAAATGGAGGAAGGAGGATCCAAAATAATACTTGTAAAAAATATGTAATGAAGCATCACATGAATTTTCTTAAGGGATGGGTAAATATTTATATTTAATGATATAATTCCACCATGCTCAGGAATTTTAACGAGTCATGATGAATATGAATAATATGATAAAGGAAAAGAGAGAACCTTCAAATAAACAACCATGGTTCAGTGATTCAATTATATGGAGAAAAGGAACCATGCAACACAGTGCACTAATCTATGGGCTATTTTTGTTCATATGTATTAGAAACCCCCGAGGCCAAATAATTATGGGAAATGTTATTCCATCGCTACTACTAAAATGGTTCATCGTAATGATGTTATACAATGTACACATCCTTTTCAATCATGATTGTAAATAGTTAAATATTATTACGGTTCTACATATTCCATCATATCCTAAAGGTCTGATAGAACGAATGAATGTAATCCATGATACCTTGATGTAGATGTAGATATAAAGACACATATTTGAATGATAACTTCAAACCTTGGGTTAGAATTTTCTCATTTTACCATATATGGATATATTCTTCCACAGAATATTGTAACCCATACCTTTGTGGAATTCGATTTCATGAAGATAATAGATTGGATCCTACTATATAGATCACATATAAAACATCACAAAAATAAAATATCTTTCTATATTATAAAACATCCCCTTATCTTGTACAAATTTAAGGAAGATCATGATTCTAATTTAAAAAATCCATCAATGGTGTGGCTCTTGATACCCAATAGATAAGCATACCTTTCCTAAAAGGTTGTTCCAAATTAATGAATTAATTTTCGGAAATTCTCATTGTTAGGGAATAACTATATGTATTTACTGATGTGTTTCTTGGATTTCCACTAGATTTTTAGGTATAGATCTCAATAGTGATTACACCCAGAGCCACTCATATCAACAAATACCCCTATAAGATGACACCAATCAAACAATATGAGCTAAAGAAGTAAATGTATGAGGGTTTGGATAATGTTTTCATACACACTAGTGTATCGCCTTTGGGGAAAACTATGCCCATTTTCAAAATAAGGATTAATCAATGTCATAGTGTATTGACTACCAAGAGCTAAACATGTTTACCATAAAGAAAAATAATCCACTTCCATGTATTGTTGAATTTTTTTTTAAAAAATTAGGATCCTATAAATTATAAAAGGTGGTTATTAATTTTGTATATCATCTAATGATGGGGAATAAAAAAGATATTCCTAAGGAAACATTTTTTGTCATGAATGGGTACTATTATTTCATTGTAACTACCATAAAACTTGCTACTACTGGTAAAATATTCATAGATTTTATAAATAGAGTCTATAGAGGCTACCTTAAAATATTGTTGGTAGTATTTATTGATTATTTTATCATTTAATAAATGATTAATAAATATCATGAGGAGTATATAAGGATTTTAATACTGACATTACAGAATGATAAAATGTTTAGTATATTAATAGATTTTGAATTTTGGATCACAAAGTTACATCTTTATTGAACGTGATCATCTGTTTGGGAATTTTTGTAGACCCTTCAGATAAACATGAATCAAAATAATAGAATATATCCACTACTGTCATTGAAATCAATATTTTCCTGGATTTTTAGGGTACTTCCAACATATTCAATGAAATATCACATGATTTTATATCCCAATAACTAATTTAACATGGAAAGGGATAAAGTATGGGCATAAGTATTCAAGTAAAGCATTATAGAGATTAAATAGAGGATAGATACTGCACCTTTAATCACATTAACATTATGTGGGGAACATTTTTTGATATAAAATGATTCATAAAAGAATTTATTGAGTTGTATACTCATATAGAACAATAATGTGATATCCTACACCTCATAAAAATTGAAGATCCATGAGAAGAACTACAGAACACATGATCTGGAGTTATTAGATGTGATCATTTCCTTGAAGATTTTGTGGCACAAACTATATTGATATAATTTTGACATATATTTAGATCATTAGATTCTAATGTATATATTCACATAAATAGAGCTCTACATGGTCAAAGGTTATGGATATAGATAATCAAGGACTATGATATCTCTATTCACAACCAAACAATAAAAGAGAACTAGGTTTTTTATTATCATAGAATAATATACTATTATACTATATCATAGATGTGAATAAAGAACAATTATGTAATCATGGATACATAATGTTGGGATCTTGAAAAAAAATGAAATAGAATACATAATACATTGATTTAATGATTTACCATCCCTCTATCTAAGATAAGATCATTAGGCACAAAGGGATGGTTTGGAGCATTAAAAAGGGTCAAATATTTAAAGGAATGGAAGATTCATGATTTCAAAATCAATGAGTATGGTGTGATTTAGATTGGAATAAGAAATTTTGTTCATTTATAAACTTAGATAAATAAGGATCTATTGGATACTGTGCATAGATAATCATTCCTCAATCATCATAGAAGCACAAAGATGTTCAGTGATATTTGAGAACATTTAGTGTGAGAATTCATAATGAATGTGATTAATGAGTATATATAAGGATTCTTTGAATGTAATAATGTTAATGAAGAGTGATAGAAGTCTGATGGGATAATGGAACCATTTCCCATACCCATGTAAATATGGGAGAACATCACCGTAGACATAGTCTCACAATGATATCCAAAGGAACTAATTATATATGGGTTGTGGTAAATCAACACACCAAGAATTCTCACATCATCACTTTTTGATAAGACATCTTATTTGAAAACATTTCAAGATATATGTAAAGGTATTAGACATGATTCACGGGGTACAGTTATTGATCATCTTGGATCACGATCCTAATTTCACATCTAGATTAAGGAGAACACTTCAACATGATTGGAGTACTGAATTAAATTATAGTAAGACCAATCATAACCTAACTGATCACAAATATGAATAAAAATTAGATGCTTCATTTTATGTTGAGTGATTGATCAATTTCATTTAATGGAGTATTGGATCTATATCTAAAATTAGTTGATTTCATATAAAAAAGCATTCAATTATGTATTCCAATGAACCATATTAGTCTTTTTATGGGATGAAACTTAGAACTTCATCCAATTGGGATGAT
This sequence comes from Viscum album, assembly GCA_963277665.1. Lineage (NCBI taxonomy): Eukaryota > Viridiplantae > Streptophyta > Magnoliopsida > Santalales > Viscaceae > Viscum > Viscum album. The sequence goes on along the minus strand of OY728136.1, from coordinate 1,947,908,125 downwards.
GTTGTATAAAAATTGATACATGTACCTAATCATATGTAATAGATCGTAGAGAAGGTTTAATCCATTAAAAACATATGAAATGATACTAGTGTTATAAAAAGATCTATAATTTAAATTTTTATAGGGACATAGAGTTTGAGGTTTTAGATAAATTTTCCCTTAAAATAAAACCCTGTAAGATAATTATATAGTTTTTTAATAAAGGGAAACAAGGGACTAGGAACACTGCACCCTTTTCTATCTGTTTGGCGAGAAGGGTTAATCTTCCTCATACGCCACTGGTGGCGATTTATCGCACCCTAGGAGATTCAATATCTTCTCTTATATTTCTCGTACAAACCAGGATCATCACAGCTTGAATATCTCAAATGGGGAACAAATATTTGATGGTAAAATTTATGCCTCTTCAATAATCCCTTCAAGTTCCTTCATTTTCCCAGAAAATAGAAAAGCTCAAAAAATCATAAGGAAATGATCTATAGTTCACGTTTCTTCTTTGGACGGTGCTATCCTATAATGTTTAGAACTATGCAGGAATTCCTTTATCACTAGGGTATCTCTTTCCAACGGTATGCAACCTTGGAAAACCATAGACCAGGTTGACAGCCTGTCTGTAATTTTAGGCTTCAATGAATTTAAATGTGTTTCAATCGGGAGAGGTTTTTTTCATCTTTTGTTTAACTCTGCTGAACTAAAGGAGAGATCTTGGAGGTTTTGGATCTGTTAACCTCAATCCGTGAACACTAAGGGTTTATGAATAGAGTCCAAACTTCAGCATTCATGATTTTAAGGACACTTTTTCTCAGGTATGGATTAGGGTTCACGGTCTAAACTGGGATCTTTGGGACTCTAAAATCCTTTTGGACATTGCCTCTGCTATTGGGATCACTATTCAGATGGAATCAAACACTCAAAATTCTAGTTTTGGACATTTTTCTAGAATTATGGTTGAAGTGAATTTATTTTCTACTTTAATTGTCCAGGTGATTCTTTCTACCCCTCAATATGAAATCACATTGAACATAGTCTATAAAAGAATGCCTTTATTCTGTGATATTTGTAGAAGAATTGGACACTCAAACTGTGGATGTCTTGTAGACACTATGTGATCCAACTGTTTGTTGAAAGGACATTATGCAGCTCACTGTAGGAGGAATGAAAAGATTATTGCTGATCAAAACATCATGGAAGACCCTAGGAAGAATCAGAGATTAGCACCCCCACATGAAGTTTTTTCTATAGAATGGATGGATCATAACTGAAGTAAAATTGTTGCTCAAACACAAGACCAATAGCAGAGGCCCACTATAAATCTGCAATTGGAGTGCAAAAATACTTGGGCAGACATGGCATAGGAATTTGATCAGGTTAAATTATGTTTTCCTTTAAAGAGGTTTTGATAAATGGAATGGATGAGGAAAGAATGGATTCAGAAATAGAAGATAGTCAAGAAGGGAAGGAAATATCTGCTCAAGTAGAGGCTGATGAAAAATTCAGACAGGTGATCCTTACTACTAAGTAATGAAAAGTTAAGAAAAAAATTTGATTCTATTACAACAAATATGATTAATAAGAAGGACCATCTGATGACTAGTTCAAACATGAGGTCTCCTCTGGAAACTTATAATGGAATGTCAGCTGCCAAAATCTCTAATTCTGGAGGTATGTCCTATTATTTTGCTTTAGATATTGATTTTAATGGACCCTGGGATATGCAGGTTAATCTATGTGACTGACTCCCTATCAACTCAGCGCTACAGTATACAAGGTCAGTGAATGATCTGCCCCCTTCTGTATTTAATGTAAATTCTTCAATGGAGGAGGAAACTTCTCTATCCATGCAGGTGATGTCGATGACTGGTAACAAAGAAATGGAATCTCTCAGCAATATAAGCACACTTAACTCTTTTGATCTGCTGGCTACAAGTTCTGAGGATGGACTATTTACTCAATGCACCCACATTGTGGTCGACCCTGCAAATGATGTTGATGGTGGCTGGAGTCAAGTCACATATGGGAAGAGAGGACGACATCCCAGAGGTAGAGGTGGGAGGCTCCCCTACCACAGTATGATTACCCATTCAAAAACTGGTCAGTGTCTTTTAATGATATTCGGATTTTGTATCAACACTCCCTGAACTATTTTGTTTACTTATGATTTTAATAAAGAGGCTGCGAGCCTCAACCTTCATAAAAAATGATTTATTCTACATATATCTCCCGAGGATGTACATACAAAATCCCTCACAAGAACAGAATCTAGAGGTGGTACATCATGGGATATACCTCTCATATGAGGAGGAATAGATGGACTTATTAGACTGTAAATACAAATATATATGAAATAAGACAAATCACCATGTCCAAGTGTTGTGGGGGAACCATAAATAAAAAGGGTTAATGTGGTAATAAGAGGAAACAATGAAATAGATGTAAATTAATCAATTCTTAATTCAAAGTATCAGTTGAAATTTAATAGATAATATTTATAAAGGGGGGAATATTCTAATGACAGAAAATTTTAAATGATTTTTCTTCCAAAATTATTGTGTGTTATATAACAGAAATATTATAAATTATAGAAATTTAGAAAACAAACAAACATTATTTAATTTATTTAAATAGTTACATCAGACAATGCCTAATTCCATTAACATTCCCAATATTATAAGAGTAAAAAATAAAAAAAATATGAGAAATAAATAGGGAAATTTGGGAAACCATAAAAGGCTAGAATCACCCCACCCATGGAAAACACAATAGAGGTGAAAAAATATTAGTAAAACAATAAAAATTATATTAAATAGAAATTTATTCAATATTGATGAGTTTGGTTGAATAATTAATTAATGAATGAAGGTGAATTTATAGGTGGTAATTTTACCATTGTAATCGTAACCTTATTGTTGGAAATAGTAACCCGACCATTAGGAAAAGTATCCTGAACATTATAATAGTAATTTAACCTCAAAATAATAAAATTTTATATAAATAATATTTATCGTGAGTAATTTAATAAAATATAAATATTATAATTAAAATATATATATATTAGGATAAAAAAATATATATATATATTCACATTTTTAATATACTATAATTTAATTTATTTCATAAAAAAGGTTAAATTTTTTATTACAAATTAAAATTACATATTTTAGGAAAAAAATTTATTAAAATGAATTTAATTTTTGAAATAATTATGTAAAAATTTATATTGGACATTTTTTCATAAGTTTCTAATATAGTTAAATTATCAGTTGAATGGTAATATTATTATTATTTAATAACTTTTGATTCATGAATTACATCATTCATGATGTAATAATCCCCTCAAAAGTTATAGAACATGGGAATCTTCCCAAAATATATTTAATTTCATAAAATATTAATTAAAATATAATAAACGTGTTTTTTATACATACAAATTACATTTAAAAGTATAATGACCAAATTATTTCCCCAAAAAAATTCCTATTTTTACACATTTTTTTTTTAAATTGTGAATTTGTTATAAAAAGTGGAATAATGTCCAAAAACCATTATATTTATTTATGGTTTATTATTTTATAAAAATAACTATTACATGGTCTATATTGGATAGAGTATTGTGTTCAATATGTTATTATAAAAAAAACCCCTCCTTAAGTATAAATCACTACTCTCCCTCCCAATGAATAAAATGTATCACAATCTTTTCAAATACAAATATATACCCAAATAATTCCTCTTAATCCTATTATAATCCATTGGGTATTTTTGGACTAATCTTACTCCAATCATTAAGGTCTTTTAGTGCCATAAAACGAAAGAAACATAAAAAAGGGGGTATGTTTTCATCAACACTTCTTTGAGTTTTTTCTTATATTATTATATTTATCTATCCCTTTTAAAACAAAATATTATTATATTAATTATAATTTATTATTACATTATATTAATGTTGTTTAACTACTTTTAAAATAATATTTTTTTATGTATTTTTATCTTATACTTCAATTTTATTTCCTTTTGACAATGTTCCCAATATTAGTCAGTTAACCACTAGCATGGATGTTTCAAACCGATTTCATATCCCCGCAATTATATATAGTTATAATAAATTATTTATAATATTAAAAGTTTTAAATATATGTATTCAATTTTTATAGAATCAAATATATTATTGTATACATTTTTATGAACAAAATAGTGAAATTGAAACAAAATGAGAAATCATTAAGGAAACATGACATCAAAATTTATTCCTTTTAACCATTGAAATTATGAAATTTCAAAAAATTATAATAATTGATAAATATTGAAAAAATTGAAAAAAAAATAAATTTTGGATCAATTTTTTTAATAAATATGTGTTTATTTTAAATTTTGTAGAAAACTTATGAAATAAATATGGATTTAAAGTTAGGGTATTCTTGAATGAAACTCATTTTATAATAGTTATCCATTTTTCTAATAATTTTAATTATTTGTATTACCTTAATATTCTTTAAATAACCATTAACTATTATAGAATTTTATTTTTATGGATTTACATCCTTTCCCCAATTCCAATAAAAATTATCCCAAATATAAATCTTTTTCAACAACAATTTTTTTTCTTAAACTAATCCTGGAATCATCTTAAATTGTTTGTTATTCACTCAAGAATGGTGTTGATTTTGAGAAATATGTTCTCCTTTATTTATTTTGGAACACAAAATTATATTCATGAATGTATAACTTATGAAACAAATTCCCTTCCATTGGTAAATTTATGACAATGATTGTTATACATTTTGTGTGGCATGAATGATTATTAGAATTTATGAAAAGATGGTTGGGACTAAAATTATATAATAATATAATATATTTTGTAATATTATATATCTCATAATATAGTTCTTATTATTCAAGTAAATTATTCTATATTAGTTCAATATTATGATGTTATGATTTATGAACATAAGTTCTTCTTGAACATGATGCTTGATTTGTTTACAATTATGAGTGGTATTTGAAAGTAATGACATGTTATTTCATTTTTATTCAGATTCCACATTAAATGAATTTAAAAAGTATTATCCTCGTGATTTTGAAAATTATATTATCTTTATCATTATAATTATTCTTGACTATGCTCACCCATGTTCTATTGATTATTGTCCCTTATTTCTCTTATTACATGTATTTTAAGTCACAACTTTATTTGATTACTATTATTAAGTGATTACATGTAATAAAGGAAAAATTATCCATTATATGGGTAAATAATATCGATTTAAATAAATTGTTATATTTTATATTTTACATGTGAGTAATGGCCCTAATTTTCCCAGGACACTAAAACATTGGATCCTGGATTTGTAAAAATATTATGTTTCTTATCTTAAAAATAATGTAACAGATATGAATGAAAACTTCATGTCACTATATGAGAGATATGAAAATTCACCTAACTATATTAAATTGGAAAATTCACTAAATTAAACAAATCAACGAAATAATACTATATTTTATCCATTGGAAAATTATTCTTGAGGAAAATCTATAATTTCATTATACATATATTAATTTTATTATTAGAACTCATTGATGTGTTCCTTGTTTTAGATGAATTTCTTCATACGGGTTCTGATAGTCATATGAAATAATGAAACACCTGTAAGTCCAAATGAAATGATATGTGATAAATTATGGGGGTGTTATTTTTTACCCTATTAGATATATATTCCACTAATAATAGTCACTTTATAAATTAACATTAAATTTTAGGATATTAATATTATAGAAGAAGCAATATTGATTGAAAAGAGGGGAATCACCATGATGTTATTCACAAATATTATGATTAGTGGTTGTGATAAATTAATTCTTCTAAAATTATCACACGATTGTATGATAATATATATAATGATTGAACTCACCATAACTATATGAAAATTTTAACAGTCGCATGATACAATATATATTAAAAATAGGCTATAATATTAGAAAAATTTTATTATTCACTAATGTTGTTTATTTATAATATAACAATAATATTTTTGAAATTATCTGCCTCAATAAAATAGGGACTCATTTGGGGGGATAGTTCTAATTTTCATTTTTTGGTGGCATAGTACCCAATCCCACAATAATGGGTGGGTAAAGTATAACTGAAACTAGATTAGTTTATGAATCCTTAGATAAAACATATTATACTATTTTTTTATATGGTAAATATGTAAGATTTTATGTGAATGAGTGATAGTATTTATTTTAGTCATAGGTTCAATTGAAATATTGTTTATGAAATTTGGATTAAGTTGGTATATGATGATGGAATTCACATGACCCCATAATTTCAAGATAAACCATTCATAAATATCATGTGAATTCACATAGAAGACATCATCCTATTCATCTTATTCTTCTTCCGGGAGAATAGATCACACATACTATACATGAAACATCAGACTACCCAAGTTCACTAATCCATCACCGACCATCAATTTCAGTAGATCTAAGAAGTGGAATCACTTCGGGTTCATTTTACCCAACATATGTTGGTAATGGTAGAAGTCCAAATGATTATTATTCCATGAATTATGTATATTTTTTATTTCAATATACTTTTTTCTATGAACCATATTTTTTATGAGGTATATAACCTTAAATTTTGGTCTAATTGTTTATTTTATATCTAATATGGATTCCAAATGAGTTCATGATTGTTTTAGGGGAGATATGGGATTGTTTGGAGCTCGATACCATAACCGTCGAAGAAAATTGTTGGGAAACATAATTATTAGATACTGTGAGAGCTAGTTTTCCTTGTTTCCCAAATTTTGTGAGGGTTGGACAGATGGAATAATGATGCCACATGGTTTTAAGAGGCCATATATATTGGTGCATAGGCTCGTACGACTAGTCCATAATTTTTAAAAGCGCAACCCTTCATGGTTGTCACATGTTTTCTCAGACCATGAAACCTCATTGTGGGGTGTCCTACAAATGTCATTTCCATGTATATTATTTTCACATGATTTGGAAAATTTGTGGTCAAACCAAAGGACCACTAATTTTTAGGGTAAAATTATCAAAAACCTATAATGAGTTATATGATTAATCCCACCTCTTTTTCTCCCCATTATTAAATACATAAGGATTCTCCCTTATATATGTTCTATAAAAACTCCCTAGAATAGGTTCTTCTACATATTCATCATCCAAATTATTATTAAATAATCATTGGTATTTTTTGATTGATAGTGGTAATATATAAGATCTTTTAGAACATATCAACATTTATTATCCCATCAATGATGCTATTTTGTAAAATGAACTTATGAAGTATTATCAAGTAATTGATCCATTCTTCATGTTTCTTCTAATCCAATAAAAAATAAAGGCTGATACTAGATGAATATAGTGATATTGTCTCAAGGTATGTTTTCTATTACTCATCCCTCAATTGACACCATTTTATAAACTTCCGTAATTGTGAACACAAATATTTCATCATGAGTTTCCTATTTAAATAATTTTCCATGCTTATAATCATTATAATAATATTTTAGAACCTTGTTCACAATTTTTTTCAAGTTGTTGGCTGTAGGAACCTTAAGACCTTCCACCCAATGTAGGTTATTCCCTTTATTACACATTTAGTAAATTTTTATGACTATCCACACCATCAATTTTGTGGGCTTTGAATTTTCCTTTAAAAAGGGATGTGATGTAATTAAAAAAAGGAATTGTTAAATGTTTTCACATGTATGGTTATCACATTACTCTCTATTGTAAGGACTACAACTATTAAATGAATATTTAAATTGTTAAATAAATAGAATATTTTTAGATACCACATTTTCTAGTTGATTATAACAAAATTCCTTTTTGTTTCATGTCCTCATCTAGAATTCAAATTATAAGTACAGTTAAAGGAATGAATATAACAAATGAATAGTTAATTAAAGTGACAAATTGATTCATGTTATACCTAACCATGCCACTTAGTATGAAATTTAATTGAAATAACCTTCTAAACTATAAAATTTCAAGAGTATTACATGTCCTAATTTAAATAATAAATTATGCATAAGAATATTATTGAATATAAAATTTGATATCTTTATAAGAGTGGTAATACTAATGTTGGCCTTGGATTCTAGATGGAATTACTTGAGAACTCAGAGTATTCAATTCCAATTCAAGGATCTGGTTTCCAAGGGAGATATACACCTTAGAAAATGGTTCTTCTATACTAATGGATTCTATGAATGAACCCATAATATACCATCAGTATCTTATATTTATTAGGATGCCATGGATACACACCTTGGATCCTGAATAATGTCTTCTAACATATCGTGCCAGTGATTCACTCCATTGGGCCATTCATGCTTAGCCTTTTTAACCATGGATGGGGTCTTAGGACTCGATAAAAATATATTACAACTGAAGGCCTTGGGTGATGCCACATGGATTATACTCAGACCCCTTATAGACACTCTATATGTTACTATTGAGTTGGTTTGACCCCTGAGATCAAGGATTCCTTTGTTATAGACATGGATACATTAAACCATTTTCATCATAATAGGATTCCTTATTGTAATTTTTCTCATTTATTATCATTTTGATGTAATATTTTATGTGTCTTGTATACAACACATGACACATCTATATAAACTAATCATAAATGAACCAAATAAATTATTTCAGGTTTAGAGACATTACCACCAGAGGTGGAAGTATGTATCTATTATCATAATTTTATTTTTTTACATTATTATATACATGTACAATGTCAGATTATATTTCATAAAATGGAATGTATAGATGCCATTGCATGTTCCCTACATTGATTTATCTCAATCCCTATCCAGGACACTGACAGTACCCAGATTGATTAAATTTATGAAAGTGTTGATAAGGGGAGGAATCCCAATTAGGAAACAAAATTTGTATTCCTTTCAATAGGATAGATCGTGGTAGTATATGGTTAATCTAGTTCTTGATATTTTGGAGGGTTTTTTATTATTATTTAATTTTTTTATATATCATGTGTTTTATGATTCAATGTATCCATATTTTCAATATTTATATTGAAATGAAAAACATATTCATCAGATATTCTATATGATTATATATACAACTTTTGAGTATTATTATTTATTGTTTAGTTGTTATATCTACTTCTGCAATAGCACGTTACTAGTCTAGTTTATGAATTTTTTCCATCCGTTTACATATTATTTTTATATTTATCTTTTTTTACTTATCTATTTTTCTACACTTTAATATAATGGAATATTTCAACCATGGAAACACATTGGGCCCTCACTCTTAGTTGGAAACGTCAAGCGTATAAGGAGGTTTTCTTGAATCCATATGGCCAACCATGAATGGGGAATATCTAAGTGGTACTAGGGTTTAGAATGTAAAAAATTGGTATCAAAGAGGTTCCTTTTTTTAATATTTTTAGAACATTGAGATGGAATGATTTTGGACATGGTACCAATATGTGATTGGGTGTACCTAACCCACTTTTTGTGTAAATTCTGAGTTTCTGGAAATAAGAGTTGTTGTCATGTATTTTTTATTACTATTGATATCATTTCACCATTGGGTGACTCACAAGAGATAGGGAATTTATTATTTGTATTGTGATTGATGATTTCATTATAATGAGATGAGGTCAAGTAATCATTGTTACATGCATCATTATAGGCACTTATAAATCACATTCCATGTATATCACATATCATATAGGTCCATTTAACTACTTGAATTTACCTATATTACCCTTGATTGTTGGGTGAGCCTTGATTTGTATATATACCTATGATGTTAAAACCTTTTAAAGGGTATGGTGTTGGCTATATGAATACTCAAAATCAATCTAAATACTGGTTTCTGGTAATGAATTATAGCATAATATTAAATGATATGTTTCTACCTTTGTAAGATATGTACAACATGTTGCATGGAAAAAACATTGGCAATGATTTAGTGATTCAAAATTTCAGTTAAGGAAATCTGTGGATCCTCATGGATTTTAATAGGTGATTTAACCATTCAATCTATCATATATCGCCTATTAAATTTTGGGAGAAAATGTAGAAAGAGTTAATTAAGAACTAAATTGTTGTTTATTTCTATGATAAGATGTATGTGCCCCTATTCATTTGGAATGCAGATCCATTTTAATCAAACCATGATATATATATAAGAATATTGGAACTCAAAATTTGAAAAATGAATTATTCAATGATATGGTATCTATAAAATTAAGAGGAATGGTATAATTTACCCTTCATCTACTATACTTCCTATAAATTAAACATGAATGCCTACTGATACTTGGAATCATAAGCGGGTGGATGGATAGTTAACCATGGGTAGTGATCAATTATTCTTATGTTTATATTACTCTAGTATATCTAACTACCCAAAATATTAGTTTGAGGTGTGTTATATGAATTTTTAGACCTATGACACCAAAAAATACTTATGTCGTTCCCCAAAAGGGTGGTGAAAACCACACCCATCAGATGGTGGGCCTTGAGCCACCAGTACTTCTTACAAGAGTTCTACAAGAGAAACTACCTTATATACATGATTGGTGAACTTACACCCATCTTCATGAGAGTTTTCTACATTTGATGCATTCAATGCATGGGGATCCACGACCTTCTGCCTACTTTGAATAATTCGAATCATGAGTTCCTACAAAGAATCCAACTACATTATCAGTGGATGGAGGTCCATATATTACTAAGTATAGGACATAAGACACCTTATCTATAATTTATCATCTAGACAATCCTCTAGATATGAGGTTCAAATTTTCAACCTATATGATATAGGATTTGGCCAAGAGCTGGTGGGATGTGATTACGCATGCTGGTTTTCATAAGGGCATCGCCAATAATGATTTTCAACCATCCTTTTATGGTCACTTATTTATATTGACACTAAAATATGACCAAAATAGAGATTTCATGCATATATTGTGGGGTTCCATGTTATTTATAAACTATTATACATGTTTTATAGAGTATTAGGGAATTTTAACACTTGAAGTCGGTGATGAGATGTCGCATGCGAGATGCTTCGGAGATTGACTCAGGTATACCTTTGGTAATTAGGTGAATTTTATTCAAAAACCTATATTTTTTAATATAATGATTGAATGCATTATTATTGAGCATAACAGTGTGGTATGTAAATAAATATGTGAATAGAGGTTCAGATCTGATGTGAGGCAGTAGTTTTTTTAATAGTAGGAATCATACGCAATGGGTTTCTCGTCAGAGAAGTGGAAGATAGAATATCCACATGGATAGCTTCGTTATATGATATCAATGTGGGAGGATGCATAATCTGAATCCTATTTCTGACAGATACACTCTTGAGTGTCTCGCCTATCCATATGGGGAATCATAAGACATTTTGTGGGACCATTTCATAAACATCCATTGGAAGAGGATCAACACAAGATAATCCTTCACGGAAAGGGTCTGTTGCATCATTCCAGGAGGGGAGTTGGAGTATCATAGGTAGTAATATATATGGATGAGGTTATGGATATGGTATAAATACTTTATATTATAACATCCAATATAGAAGACCTACCTAGGGAATTATAGATGTTGCCTAAAGTCGTAGATCAGGTCAATTTTATCCGTTTTAGATGTTACTCAAGGACCAGAGTGTAGGAACATCAATTGTTTGATTTACTATTATATCATCTACAACTATTGAATCTTCTTTATTCTATGTCGGTTCATACAACTACATTATCTTATTGTCAACAGTGGAAAGTCTCAGGTTGTAAATTCACTATATTAATGATCTGATGACCCTGGACACCGCATTGGGACTACGATCATAGGGTATACACTGGTAAAAATATTACACCCTTAGGTAGGTATATATCCCTTTATATGAAATTTAAACATATTTTAGATTAAAGGTATTTATTTCATTATGATAATGTATTTTATGGTTCCAAATCATTATTATGTGGACCACTATCACCACAATGTGTCAGTTATATTCCCATAGGGAAGAAATTTTCTCCACAATGTTGAGTGGATTGTCATGAATAGTGGAGTTGGATTATATAATAATGGGATAATTGAACTTAAAACTATAATTTTATAGTGAACCGAGCCTTTTACATATAACATATCATTATTTTAAGCATAATTAATCATCAGAGTACAAGAATCGTTAAGTCTACTGTCTTGGAAGACTAGGTACATATAACATAAAACATGGGTCTAAAAACACTTCTTTATTTAATCTCCATAATGATATCCTAACTTCATTTGATCCCTAACATCTACATAGGGTACCTTGGGGAACACATGAACAAAGGGATGAGATAAAAATGCCCAGTAATGGAATGAACATAAGGATACATCTCAATCACATGAGTTAAGAGGCATGACATAATGATATAAAACGCATGAAACATATGAAATAATTTAATATAAACATGGGATCATATAAGAATGTTTTCATATAAATGTGGCAGTATCATAAATCATATCTTTAGTATGGTTCAAGGCTAACCGGCATTCTCGTTTCCCATTTTAGTATGGGTGAAGGATAACTGCCAATCCCGTTTCACATAACATCTCATGAGACTTATCCTTACCCAATGCGTTAGAGCACTATATAAGAGCACCAATCTATACATATTCATGAATATCCTTTCCGCATAAAAATTATTACCACAAATACATTCATGCATATTCATCTATACACAAACATAAGGGTACCCATGAAAAGAACTGGGTACCTCAATCCTGACTTCAATCATATCCAATGGGCGTATCATGAAAGTGTCCATATAAGTAAATAATAAGAAATAAATGGGAGTTAATTGGGTAAAATAGTCATATAACATGGTATGTGATGTCAAAAATAAATGACGACATATTAGAAATTTATTTTAGACACATTATCATTAAAACATTTTTGTGCGGTTTTAAGGAAAACACTCTAGATCATTTCAAATAGAAATGAGGACATTATTTTATATAAAACCAGATTTTTACCAAGAATGTTTTCATAATATAAATACTGATTTTTATAAATAAAATTTTGTCTTAAAATAGAGGATAGTGTGAACTCAAATTTGGGTAAAAATTTGGAAAGTCCCCTTAAAACATGTTTGCTTATCGGAAAGTTCTAATGAGGGAATCTTTCAAAAAAATGTATATCTCTGAAATAAAGTGACTAAAGGATCTTGATATTAAAATATTTTAGAACAATCCAGAATTCATATGATTCACATAAATAGACATGATAACACCATTTTGAAAGATAAATAAGGCAACCTGAAAGAATGAAGTAGGTTTGGGTAGAATTCCTTACAATTTTACCTGCATGGTGTTGGGTGTACATAAGAGGACATGATGAGAGAGAGAAGGGGTTTATCATCACTTATACTACATTAGGGAAGTATGGGGAAGGTGTATAAACAAACCCCATCAATTGTCATTACAAAAAAAAATATCATAGAGAATAATCTTGATTAAGAGTGAAATGGTGAGGATCCCTTAACTCAAATCTGGTGGTGTTCTCCACTTGTAATTAATGACCTGAATAAAAAAATTAGATTTATTATTTAATAATTACATAACCTCTTCTATATTTAAATCATTTTTTATAACCCTTTTTAGGTCATTCAAATCCTTTTTTATTAGTTATATGTTTCAATTTCATTGTTCGGGCTTGTTTGTTTACTTGGCTTTAAAAGATCGGTTCACTAATATTCTAGTTTGGATTATATGAAAGATGAAAGTGGTTTCCCAGAATTGAAGTTAAATTAATTATTTCATATCCAAGATATTACATGGTTTTAATTTTAATTTGGTTACTTAGAGTTATGTCAAATTATTATATATATATAATTAGTGATAACCATTTTTGTTAATCGATGGATTTGATTACAAAGAATGTGTTTTTCATTATAACTTAATTCCAATTTTACCAAAAGGTAATAGAACCAAAACTAGGATATATTACATATATAATAATCTGGCTCAAACATAAAAAAATGGTTTTATGACCAGAATTAAAGATAACAATAGAAATTGATAAACAATTGTCCTTGAATGTGCTAAATTAGCACATCTCAAATGGTGCTTTCATTTCAATCAAAAATAAGATGGGGAAAGAATATAAGATAATGAAATATACCATGAGCATGAATAAATTCTAGTACATTTATGCTACTGGATTTATCATACTATAATGGTGAAGGTAGGTGAGGAATGAAATTAAAATGTAAAGAACATAAAAGAAAGAAGAAATTTGGGAAGAGGAATTTACCTCTAGAGACTTCATCCTTTGAGAACCTCTTAAGGGAAGAGGTTTTGGTATTTTGAAGAGGATGAGAGATTTTGGACGTGGGGGAGGACCTTGTGAAGATATTTGGGATGAATTTAGAGAATTCTAGGAGCTTGAGAGGAGTGGAGAGAAGAGGGATTGAAGGATGGTTTTTTATAGTGGAGGAGAGGAGGGATTTCATGATATTATAATCATTAATTTATTTTTTCATCCCAAGACAAGAAACAGTAAGTATTTCATGAAAATGAATAGTAAATGGGTCATTTGAATTCAAACCATTAGTGGTGAAATCATCCATTATTCTAGGAATAGTCTATTTATCTTATAATGTATATATACGGTAAATTACCGTATTTTACTATTCATAAAAAATTCAAGTATTTCTGAACAATCTCAAAAATTCACCCTAACAATTTTTCGACATGTAGTATCCAAAAATGAATTCCATTTTTTAAAATTAATTTTCTAAATAAGATTATTTTAATATTTTGTTAAAACCGTAATTTGTTATCAAAACTAGTTTTAAAACATTCATCAGCTCATTCTAAACTATAGGCATATCGTACATCCAACATGAATATTATTTTCATACCAGCATAGTTGAGGTTACTATTCATTATGGGTATATAACTATTCATAAGGGTATGTTACTATTCAGTAGAGTAGGTTACTATTCACCAAAAATTATTTTTTATTATTAGACTCCAAAACCATCTTGAACACAACCGTGTATGTCAGATTTTTAAAATTCCAAAAACAGAAGTGAAAAACGAATGTTTTAAGGTCACTAATAACATAGTAGTTCATTATTATTTGATTTTAAGGATTTTTTATAAGAATCAAATTTCCATTAAAATCATTTGGCCTTTAAAAATTTTATGTCTCTTCATAGAGGATCACGGAATACATCAGATTGATTTTCCTCCAATAGTAGGTAATTTTATGGATATCATTCTTAATGATTTTTTGGGATTACCTCATGAGATAGTGGAAGCGTTTACCATCTATCTCATTCTAGGATAATACACTTTTTTTTTTCTTCTGTATAGGATGGTACCTACTGAGCATAAAAATCTCAAGAGATAGTTGGAGGATCACAATTCTAATAGCCTCATCCAACCTATTACATCTTCCTATTGCTAACCCATTCTTTTCATCCAAAAGAAAGCTAACACCCAAAGTATATTTGTCGATTACCAATGGTTTAAGTATCATTTTGTTAAAAACTAGTGTCCACTTATTTGGGTAGATAATCTATTTTACTAGCTCTGCAGTGTTAAAATATTCTCTATGTTTGACATAAGATCAGTTTATCCTCAGATGTTAGTCAGATATACATACATACCTAATACAAATTATTTAGCAAGAATGATCTATATGAATATATCAATATTAATATTTGTCTTATGAATTCACCCACCATTTTCATGGATTTTTTAAATAAGTTTTTTATCCTTATATAGAATATTTTTTCATTTCATTTGTTGATGACATCTTGGTGTATTAACAAACTCATCGTGACGATGAAAAACACATTGAGAACTTTTTGAATACACTGAGAGTAATTAATATTGATACAAAGGGTGCTATTATTCACTTATGGATCATAAAATTTCACCTAATTATTTATATTTTCTTGAATTCTGGATTATCTATTAACCTAGAAAAATCCATTGCTCTATTTTCCAGAGAGTAACCCAAGAATATGTTTGATATTCAATATTTCATGTGGATGAATTTATGTCACTATAATTTCATACTATGATTTTCACAAATTTATTTACTTCTATATAATCTAAATAATAATGGTGTTATGTTCTTGTGGTTTGAAGTGTATGAGAAAGGATTTCTGGAGCTTAATGGAAGGCTTACCAATTAATTGATATTGATTCTTCTAGAGCATGGTTGAGGATATACAATTTTATATAATGTATCAGGAATTTCCCTTGATGTAGTGATAATGAAGGAGGAAATTGTTGTTGCGTATGAATCTTGGTAGTGGTGGCCTCATGAGAGAAACTACCCTACAGATGACCTCGATCTAGGGGTAGTTGTTCATGACTTACACATTTTGAGAACCTATATTATGGATGAGATATTTTTTTAATATATTCCTCAATAACATAAAATATATCTTTAAACAACATGAATATGATCTTGAATAGTGAATTTGGGCCGAATAACTATAGTCCTTAAAATTTTAGCTTTCTAATACGCATGGAAAGGGAAATACAGTAGAAAATGCACTAATTTAGAATACTCATTTATATTCCATAAAGGAATCTAGTGATGAATGGAAATTGATAAACCTCTTATCTAAAATGAATTTATAGTTTAGTAAGAGCATTGACCAGTCTTATCTGTTATTCATGATATTAACATCTTATATCCTTGATAGAGTGAAAAATAATTAGTTTTTCATATCCTGAAGGCTTGGTTGTCCAGGATAATATTGATAGTGAGGGCCCTCCTCTGGATTGGCATGATAATGGAGATAATGTTTTATATATACATAGTCATATATGGGTTCCTATATATTTGAGAGAGAAAATTATGTTAGAGTCTCATGCTTCTCAGGGGGATGTTCATGAAAGAACCTCTGTTATGTATTGATATAGCTGATGAAAGTATTGGTGGTCTGGGATGAAATGTAATATGGAAGGTTCTATCACTACATGTTCCACTTTTCAATATGTTAATTTAGTACCCCAGAAATCTGTAGGATTGTTACATCCATTTCTAGTCTCCGACTGGAAATAAGAAGATGATTCAATGGACTTTTTAGTCACCTCACCATGGTTACCTCTCGGTAGTGATGTAGTTTATGTAGTGGTTGAACGACTGACAATATTATCCCACTTCATTCCAATATTGTAGATCTTCTCAGTGGATGAACATGGATTGTTATATGACAATGATATCATATTAATATATGGGGTCCCATATATTATCATTTTAAATATGGGAACTATTTTGACATCATGGTTCTTACATGGGTTATTGAGATCTATTGGTGAACTAGTGCTTCTGAGAACCTATTTTCATCCTCATACAGGTGGCTAGTGGGAAGGGATGACACAGGTGTTATAGGAAATTATTCCAACATGATTCTATGATTTCAGTGATTTTTGATAGAGTAATATCCATTTCATCATGACCACCTATAATAGTTTTTTTATGATTCAGATGGATATGAATGATTGATTATAGGGTATTCCCTGTTGTTTTCCCCTATGTTGGGTAAAAGAAAGAGAGGAAACACTATTAGGCCATCATCTCTTATTGAAGTCACTGAAGTAGGTTTAATTTATTAGAATTAATTTGTCTACTGATAAATGTAGATAGAAATCATTTGATGATTTCCATTGGTGACCTTTGGAGTTTTTGTGGGGGTTCGTGTTTTCTTTTAGGTCTCTTATATGCTTTGGAATAGACAGATATGATTCTAAGAGAAGATATCAGATCAATATGTTAGACCATTGGAGAATATCAATAGAATTAGGTCAATATCCTATCTGTTTCTACTACCTCATTGGTATAATTCATTCCACAACATCTTTCTCTTTTCACAACTTCACCATCACCATGTTGACCCATCTCATTATTTTGATATCAATAAGTTTAAGTTGGATGTTGATGCTTCATTTGAGGAATATCACACACACATCATTGATCAGAGCATGATGTATCCCTAAGTCTGGTCTATCTATTTATTACAAATTATAGTGTAGAATTACCATGTGTAGGATGAGACATGGGAGAGGGAGGCTTACGTATGTACCAAGTGTACAGAGTTGTTCTCATACAATGTTTCACCATCCATGTAAGTCGAACATTGGGAAAAGTTCATTTAAGGGGGTAAGACTATAAGAACTATTTCTTCGATGAGGAATGGATCCTTTATATATTGATCTAATTATTTATTTTGGACTTAATATAGATTCTTAATGAGTTAACATTTTTATGGGTGTTTGGTTCTTGTTCATAGCATGTAACCCCATGTCGTGGATAAAATTGATTGTATTCGCAGTTAGTAGAAACAATTCAATACATTAGACATAATTTCTTTAACGGTGTGAGGTTCCAACATAGGGATGAAGAGGTATACACTCTTTGATGAAATCATGCCACTAGAGGCACATGATACTGCAGATGGTCTGTTTATTTTAGAAGATACATGAAAAATGGATGGTGTGTGGTTACCCATACCATGTGAACAAACCACGTAGTGTTCCCCATGATGTATTACCAAGTTCCATCTTTTTTCAACCATGTAACCAAACCTTTTGAAACCTAATTTAGGGGGTAAAATTACATAAATGTCCCTAATGAGTTACATGTTTAGTCCATATTGCTTTTCTCTTCACTATAGTGTGAAGAGGGCTTATTCTTCCAATATGATCTCTCAAACCTCCCTCAACAAGGTTCTTTAATATCTATATCATCTGAAGTCTAATTGGATCATTGTTTGTTTCTTTGGATTATTCCAGGTATTCTCTACAATCCATTTTCTCCGTTCTTCATTTATCTTCAAATTGATGATTCTATTTTCATGTCGAGTCATTTTTATTTCTATTAGGGTGTTGATTTTTCCTTCATATTTCATCTTATCAAGGTCAAACTATGGAATAATATTGCATGAGGATGGTGATATAGGCTCATGGAAGATGTTACATGACTCATCCATCGAGTATTTTCATTTTATTTACATTCATAACTATGTACATGTTGATTTCATTGAGCGTTACGTATATTATTCATATTCCATGATTATAATCATCATTCACATTTTGTATGTCCTTTTTCGTAATATTTATTTATGACGTTAGGGGTTGGAACCTAATAACCTTTCACTGCATATAAGGTATTCACCATATTATGCCTTTAATGGATTGTTATGACTATATGTGACACCGTTCGAGTGTGACTTGACGTATCCTTGATAAATGTAAATTTTTTAATTAAAATAAGTAATTTTTAATGGTTTTCACTTGTATGGTTATCTCTTTACCCTTCTATGGTATTTTTTTCACCTAATCAACAAACTTTTAAAACGTAAAATTTCTGGTATATTTATATGTATAACTTATACTAGTTCATTATAATTGAATTTAATATGATTTCATGTCCATGGACCACCTTGATATTATTATGAAAGGTAATCAAGTGAAACTATAATATAAAAAAGAAGTTAATGTAATAAATGGATGAATGCATTATTTAGCAATTAAAATTTATATGGAAGGGAATGGAATAAACCTGTTGAACTATAAAATGGCATGATTATTACACATAGTATAGTAAATAATGAAATATGTTTAAGGTGACCATTTAATTTTTACCATCATATATTTAAATGACTGGTCAATACTAAGCCAACAATTGAATACCAAGGGAATTCCGTGATCACTCAGAGGATTCCATTCCAATTCAAGGAGCATGTTTCCAAGGGGGATAGAAAACATAGAACATTTTCCATGTCTACAAGTAGATTCCCAACATGAAATAATTGGATCCCTTCACTATGATTCAAATATTAGGATGCATGAAATACACTCATCAGAGATGGACTGATGTATTTGGACACATGGTTCCTTGGATTCACCAAATTGGGCCTTGTCATGCTTAGACCATTTTTCCTTGGACAAGATTATTATACCCAGTTAGAGTCTATTATGGTGGAATACCTTGCATGAGGACCCTTGGATTACACTCAGAACACTTATAGACATACTACATGTTACAACTGAGTTTTCTCAACACCCAAGGTCAATGATTCCTAGGTTATTATCATGGATATTTTTTACTGTAATCATTATAATAGGATGCCTTCATATACCTTGGATCCTTTATTTTCATTATGATGTCATATTGTTATTGATTTCTATAAATCACATGACACATCTATATAAACTGAACTAAAATGAAGCAATTAAATGATTTTGTGTTCAGAGAAATTACTATATGAGGAATAAGTAGGTATTAATTATCATTATATCATTGATTTTCACTTATATATATACCTATAAACTATCAGTTTATATTTCAAAGACTGAATTTTATAGATTCTGTTGGTGGTGTCCTAATTGGATTTATCTCAAACCATATCGGGGTCATAGATAGTACCCTGGAAGATTACATGTATACATGTGTTGAAAATGGGAAGCACCCCGCTTTTGACACTCGATCATGATATCTTGCAATAGGATGAAGCATGGTAGTAGATGATAAAAATAGGGATCAGAATCCTAGATAGTTTTGGTTTTTTTTTCTTCTTTTGTATAACATGTATTACATAGTCCTAGGTATTCTTGTTTTCTATTTTTATAGAAACATGACATACATTATCATCAAATTTATTATATGATTTAGTTTATAGAATTTGAGTAATGTTATTATTATTTTTGTTGTTATTTTTCATTTCACTATGGTTGGTAACTAGTCCAGTTGTCAAAGTGTATATTTATATTGTTCCACCTATCAATATATTCATCTTGTTTTTATTTGTTATTACTTATCAAATGTTATACACTATTAATTGAGGTAAAAGAATATATATAGAAACACCCTAGGCCCCTACTAGTAGATAGTAGCAGCTGATATAAATAGGTTCTCTTGAGGCCTTTTGTCTAAACGGGATCGGGGAACCTCTGAGTGGCACATGGTTCTAGGATATAATAGTAGTCAAAATTATTCACTAACGGATGATGTAATGTGGAAGATTATCATTATTGAAGGTATAAATTTATTATTCTTGGTTTCATTTTTATATTTGATCAACATTTTTGGCTTGAGGTTGTGTGATTTATATTATTATTTCCTAGTGTTTCTTTTTTTATGGTGCTTCTTGATTATATTTTCAATTGGTTTACTGAATTAAATCATCAAGATGTTTTGTTATGATAGGGAACTCGCATAACCTAACCGGGTTCTTTAGGAAGAATAGCATAGTTGGATACTCATTTTATATGTTCTAAACATATATCTCCATTATTATATATTTGGTAGAATTTATTTTTAAGGAATATGTCAAACCCCTCCATAGTATTTCGCAATTTATAACCCTATTACTCTCAGGTAACTTTAAATTGGAGAGGAATAAGATAGTTATTATCCTCTGTGTAGAAATTAATTAGAAAAAGAATTATTATTATATATTTACCTATCATGAAATAACCACCACATTATGTTTTTATAACATGAAAATGTGGGGTCTAAAAATGTAATCTGAATGAATCTATGTTTTTATGCCTCTAATTATTTTAGGATTCCATACATTTGGCCATATCATGAGGAAAATAGGTAAAATTATTCTATGATTATCATATTTTATAAAATTTTGGGATGTTAGTATTTGTGATATTAGGTAGAAGAAGAGTTAATTACACCCAGTTAGGATACAAACTCCCTTTTAGTTTTAATAGTGCACATTAACCTTCAACTAAATCTATATGACCTGAAATCTAATATTTATTTAGACCACACCAGATAAGTTTGAATTATGTTAAAACACTTAATTATTATATTATACAACCCAATTGTTAGTAAAATCAACATAAAAAATTGACATTTTAAGAAAATCATACAATTTATATTATCTCAAATCGAGAAGGTGTCTCGATTCAGCCTATATATTTTGAAAAACATCCCCCTATAAGAATGGGTTATTCAAAGTGGGCATGAAATTATCTTGAAAATATTACATAGTTTAGATTAATGTATTTATTAATTAAATATTTATTTTTCTAGCATCTATATACTAAATATAGGGAAGAGAATCTGTTGTTTTACCAGAACAACAACATCATTGTTCAGTGGGGGTGTGGTATTGTTGTATCTACATATATTCATATATGTGAGTTGTATTTGTTTTGTTCCATGAAGTTATCATGTTCCAAAACGTCTGTTGGGTTATCAGTGACATCATTTATAGTTTTTATATTTGTGAAAGGAATAAAATGCATCCCTTGTGAGGGAATCTCCATAATATATGAATATTTCGTCCTGATGAATTAGAATAGAGATAATTGTGGAGGTATAAACTACCCTTGAATTCTTGGCATTAGTGTCCAACAAAATTTTCCAAATATTTTAAAAAATGCTTCTCACTTTTCATCTAAGTGTCTCATTACTCCATGTTATTGATATATAATGACCCAATGTAGATGGCCAATTTATCAACTAATTATTATACACATTATTAGGGGGTTTACCGAAGGATTATCAAATTACATCACCAATTAAATTTGAGGATATTACATGATGATGTTTTGTTATTTCCCATGGTCCATTCTCATTATACATATATTGGACTTAGGGTCATATGAAGTATATTTTATATTATATATATGGAATTATAGTGGATGGTTACCGCTTGAGGGAGCATTTTCTTGATTTTCTTATCTGGAAGACTAGTAAAAGAACGAAATCCTTTGAAACTTATTATATTTTTTGGGACACTTATGATTGATTTTGACAATTTTGAATGAGAAAATTCCTTATTAACTGAATTGGGTTTTCCTTGGTGTAGTGTATTTCCTCCCCTAACACTATAAGGCAAGAGAGGTACCTGGTTTACACATTGGGCATATGATCCAAATGTTGTCGGATATATGGATGGGACCACCAACCTCCATATAGTATGTCATTGTAGGGATTTCATGAGGATTTATCTCTTATAGGCTCTAATGTGCTTCCTCAGAAGTCGGCATAGATTCATAATGATGGTATTTAATTTATATAGTTTCACCAACAAATACAGAAGGTGTGGGTTTAAGGGAAATGAATATTAGTTTGTATAACCTTTTTAAAAAACGTAAATAATACATTGATACAATGGTTTATTTAATACATATCAAACATTATTATCACAATACAATGATAAAATGGTTTAGTGTTTTGGAGACTAGTTATATAAACAAATTATTTTATATCAATTTTGAATATTTATCCTTAAATTTTCACCTTTAGTCACTCTTATTAATATATAATATGATATAATAACCATAATAACCTTAGAATGTAGGCATAGGAAATGGGTGATTGTGAATGATCTGTCAGGGAAACTTATCAACTAGAAATTTTGTTAGATCATAAATGGGTTGAAAGTCATTATCATGGGATAAATATTAAATTAAAAGATATTGGGTTGTTATATGATAATCATATGTATTTTTTAAGAATTAATAATCTTGTAATAGAATCATAAGACCAATGAATGGTCATTAAATCATTTTATAGAAACACATAAGTGGTATAAATCAAAAAAAGAAACCATAGCATAAGAAAGAGGAACATATTTAGAACATGATTTATGAAAAAATCTATAATCACATTGAAATAATGAATATATTATAGATGTGGAATATATATAAGCATAGTAAAACATTTTGAACTAATCCATTTGAGCCAAAATTTAAATATACTAAAACAAATCCTTGTATTTCCACATGTTAATATTGTGAAAACAAATCTATATATGAATACCCGTTAGTTTGTAAAAAAATCATGTATGTACACACATAATTATCCTCTGATATATAAAACCATTATTAATTCACTTTAGGTTGAAATATTACCCCACAAACCATCATCAATATATATTAGTGCCACTTAAATAAGATCATTAATCATATCACAAATAACTAGGAGAAAATTCAATTATTCCAAATATTATCTCTTAAAAAAACAAATGTTTTGAAACAATGAGTATAATATCCAAAATTTATTATTTAATAAAATAATATATAGGGTGATTTGTGGAATATTACTGTAGGGGAGAATAATCATTTTAAAATGGATGAGGAATCAAAAAATAATTTTTACTACTTTATTTAATATAATCACAAAAAGATTATATTTTCATGTAACCTTCCAAAATCATTTTTTATAATGACGAGAATAAATATTAAAAAATTACTTAAAAAAATACATATGCCTTTATAATAATGAAAAAATATATTAAAATTTGAAGTTGATATGATGTATATAAACCCATTCTATGGGTAGTCCATTTAATTACATTGAAACACATTTATTTAAAACACAAATTGTTTAAATGATAACAGAACCATTAGGTTGAAATGAATAAAGTGAAATAAATAGAATATTTCCGGTGAAAAAAATGATTTTCCAATAGGGAATATTGAGAATTTTTGGGATTTTAAGAAATGGAAATATATGAAAATCCATTAAATGAAAATGAAAATATTGTAACACCCCACGCTTCTACGGTACGCTTCTTTTTGAATAATGTGTTAGCGTGTGTTGTACGCAACACCGAGTTCTAACACACCATAACCAATCAAACTAGCCGTTATGAGTAGAAATATCTACCTTTTGAAATTATATATATTTTATATTTCAAAATGGACTTCATTTTTGGATTCAGAATATCGAATTTAGCCTAAGGTGAAATTTTGTTACTTTTCGGATAACTTTAATATTTTGATGAATAGTGAAAATTACTAAATTTTAATTAAAAACAACTTTTTTAATCAAAATAATTAATAGTGATAAATTATAAATTTGAGTGGGTTTAAAGTATATTTTGAATATATTTTTACCATTTAATATAATGTTGGTCATTGGACATAATTTTACAATTAAACCGAACATAAACATGTGTCAATCTTTTGATAGTTATTATCTCTTAAAAACACGCTTTTTGTTTTAACAACGGAAATTAATTTTAAATTAATTTCTGCCACTTCTGTGTTTTGAATTTGGAAAATTTATTCCATATTTGGAATCAGGATGTTCAAATTGTGTAAATAGGTAACTTTTATTTTTAGAAATTTTGAATAATTACTGCGGTAAATATTTTATTTATCATGGTTAAGGGAAAATCCGGTAAATAAGGGTTAAAAATAATATTATAATAATACTAAATTACACTAAAACGTGTTCTAACCTTATTAGTTGATATATTTTAGACCATAGTAATATTGGGGTCTATTTTGGGACCCCATGGAGCAACTTGTAGGTGATAGAGACACTTTATTTTAATTAAGTTAAAATGAATTAAAAAATGACACAAATAATATATCTTTCAAGAAAAATATTTTTACATAGGGTTATATATGTTTTATTTTCAACTATAAATAGAAATTCGAAATATAAAAATATATCCTACATAATGATATTTTATTTATAATTTTTAGACATTAAATAATTTAATTTATTTATGACACAATGATGATGCAGTAATTACCATAATAGTGAAAAATTAAAATAATTGATATTATAAATACACAAATAAATTGAATTTGAAACTTTTGATGAATTAAACTAATTTATAAGTTAATATGACATGTTAGGAATGATTTAATTAAATATTTTCGAAGTAATCATTCTGTTATGAGTTTCACAAAAATCAACTATTGAATAGTGTCAAAATTGACATAAAAGAGTTATTAAAACAAATATTTTATTATTAATTGATATTAAATTCCTAAAAATCTAAGGTTCGGCCAAGAGACTTATATCATGATATTTTTATCATTAATGAACCACTTGGGGGTCTTTTGGATGTATATAGTAAGTTTATTAACCATATTATATAAAAATACAAAGAGACATTGTAAAAGTGAAACTAATTAACTAAGAGTTAATACTTAAAGATAAGGTTAATATAAGTACCCAAACCTTTCTAAATTCTATTGGTTGAGTGGTTTTCAACCCATCCCCACCGTAAAATATAAATAATCAACTTTGTATCCATTAGAAATCTATGAATTTGTTATAAATTAATATTTCTAGCTTTTCCAAAGGTGCCCCTCACCTCTCTTATAAAAGAGCACTCCTCCTTCTCATTTATTCACACCTTTAAAGCCATTTTACTCGGCCAAACTCTTCCCAAATACTCTCCCAACTTCCCTCACTAAAACCTAGAGGCCTTAGTTTGATCAGAAAGCCATCATAAGGATCCCTTTTGTTCAAATCAAAAGGAAGAACCCGAAGAAGAGGTAATGATTTCACCACACATTTCAAAGTTCCTTTATTCTTCCACTTCTTCTTCCTTTGTTGTTACAATTGTAAAATAATAACTCCAGTATCATATATATATACTGTGATGTCATTATAAATATTGTACAACCATAATCAATATTCTATCCACCCTTTTAATAACATTTCACCATACATGTGTACGTACGGCTTACCGTCTCCACGTCGTGGTGTAATTGTTATTCAATATATTATTATTTGGATGGGTATAATAATGATGTATAACTCATGTAAATAATAAATATAACATGCTAATTATTATTTATAGATGATATAACATCCATTTATATATTATTTTAATTTCAAAAGAATGATATTGTCGCTCGTGCGAACGTACAGACTACCGTCTCCACGAACGCGATGAGATTCATTCTCCATCATATCCATTCAAGTATAAGTCTCATTTGATTGTTAATAATATTATATAAGTACTTGATATAATTCTATATATTATTAAGATACAAACTATCCATTACAAACATGGATTACGTAACAAAACATATAAAAGAAAACAAGTAAGTTAACACCCGAAACAACGATAATACTAAGATATTATTAACAAAGCAATGTTAAAAGATCATATATGATATCATATGAATGTATATGATTCTTGTATAATTTAAAAACAATTATTTCACTATTATACAGGAGTTTAACCTACCCCAACCAAGGAAAAGTACAAAGGTAAGGGTTATTTCACAATCTCTTCATTATCCGAGGTTGTTTATACTTAATAATCGACTGGGATCTCATTATCATCCTCATCCATGTTTCATTAAAATGTGTTTCAAAATATTCTTACTATTTAAAAGAATATGGGTTAAATTCATTTATACCCTTGTTTGACTTTTATAAGTGTTTTTTAAAGGAATCTTTCCCTCATTTTCCAAACAAGGTTCTTTTAACCTTTTCGACAGAATTAAGGTAAGAATTTTTTTTAACTTATACGGCGGGTGCGGTAATTTTCCGCTGTTTTAAAATCGTCGAAGCTTCCATTACAATCTTATAAGAATATTTTCAAATAAAATTTTTTATTAAATGATTTCAAAAATAGAAAGAGATATTTCTCTAAAAAGTGTTTTGATTTCATTTATGTCAACATCCTTTGTTGGATTTTACGCTTATTTGAAGTTGATTTATTATGATACAAAACTTCTATATTGTATTGAAGGTTTTGTGATATGTCTGACTGTGGATGTGCTATTTTTATACCATTAATAGTTTATTATGAAAGTATTGACATTTCGTATGCTAGATTTAATACGAATGTTTATGTTATGTTTAAACATTTTCATATGGGAATGAATTGGACTTAATATGTTACGGGTGGAGCCCTCTATAGCTCCTCGATGCATCGGTAGGTCTCATGAGACAATCTAGTGTCTTGGCACAAGGCCTTGGGAAAATCTTATTTGTAGTTTTGGCATGAGGCCTTGGCTATGTGGTTATGATAGTCTGGCATTATTCATTCCATCATTTTGAAAGTGGTTATTGATATTGCATGTGATTATTCGATTAGTAGAATATCCATGTGAATAAGTAAATGGAATTATTTCATTTTACTTTTTCCATACTATGTTGAATTTAAAGTTTAAAAGGATTTTTTTATTAATGCATTGCCTTAAATGTTTATGCTTATTTTTGAATGTTTCCGTTATATTGTTATCCTTACTGGACATTTGACATCACCCCTTTTCTATGTTTTATTTTTCCCTGGATGTGAAGAATTAATTTATGAATGACCTACAGGGATATTATGAGGGGATAATAGTGTGGACTATGGAGACATTATGTTGTTGTAGTATTTTTTCACTTTATGATGTAATGTAAAACATTATGAATATATCTAGTGTTTCCAAGGCTACTAAACCAATCGGTCTTTCAAGATTTGATCTTTCTTGGATCATGCCAATGTTATGTAATAATGCACCGACTCTAGGTAAATGGGGTCGGGGCGTTAAAGTTGGTATCAGAGGAAGTTTAGTACAAACCTTGGAAGCTAGATTTAGATAAACTCTGATTAGAGCACGTAGACCTAAGATGAACTTTGAGGATTAGTATAGAAGAACTTCCTAGAATTTTGGTATTGTAGAGATTTTGTGAGTATTCCGAGCAATACATCCCTGTCTGGATACGAGCAGGTAGAGGCGGCTTTGGCAGAGATGTACCTAGGGGTAAAACCCGAAAACACCACTTCGAGCTAGACTTGTACGGGAACTGGGGCACGACAATGGGCCTTGCTGCACTCTTGGTTATGAAACTCCCGGGGGGTATGCTTAGGATAAATCAAATTTTTTTTACAAATCATTATGAAGGGTTTATGAGTATATACTTCCTCATAGAAAACATTTTTATGATGATGAATTATATCCATAAATAGTTCAATTTATGTTAAGTGTTTTATAAGTATGGAATTATGTATTTTGATTCATAAACTGATCTAGTTTATGCCATTGTTTAGAAATGGCGCTTAGTGGAAGAAATGGAAACAATATCATGGAATGCACTCCATATAGGGATTTCCCTCCTGCTCAAGATAATTATAGTGTAGCTGGTGATGCAACTGGTGCCAATCAACTAATCACCATACTGGGACAACTCACTCAGGTTATGAATAATAACCTTACCCGTATGGAGCACCCTGATCCGCAGCGTGGAGGATCAATGTTAGATCAATTCATGAGGCAACAACCACCAACGTTCAATGGGAGTACACATCCCTTAGTAGCCGAGCAATAGATAAATTCCTAGAGAAAATAATTCAGGCTTTGGGGAGTAGTTAAAAGGAAAAAGTTATCATGGTAGTTTACCACCTCACTGGAGATGTTGATCAATGGTGTTCATTGATTCAAAACACGAAGGAAGATGATGAAGTATCAAATATGGAATGGAGGGAGTTCAAAGATCTGTTTTTAGAAAAATACATTCCTCGCGACCATCGAGCAGATATGGAAAGGAAATTTCTAAGTCTGAGACAAAAGAAGGATGAGAATGTCACTAAATATGAGGCTAACGTTACATGGTTAGCAAGGTATGCTGGAGATTATATACGTAACCCAAGAAGTAAGATTGATCGTTTCTTTGATGGGTTAAAACCATTTCTCCGTCGAGCATTAGTCTCACAATCCTTTTCTTCGTACGAAGACATTGTCTCATGTTCTATCAAGACCGAAAAGTAATTCTCCATGTATTATGACTATAAAGAAAAGAAAGGGAAGAAGTGGGATGCTGATCAATCTGGGAATGGAAATGAGGGGAAGAAAAGAAAGGTTGAATATCCATCCTGTGGTAAATGTGGGAAGAAACACCCTGGTACTTTCTTGAAGAGAATGGGAGTCTGTTACAAATGTGGTGAAAAAGGCCACCATGATCATGATTGAAAAGGGAATAATGAAGCTACCAATGTTCAGTGCTACAATTGCAGGGAGATGGGGCATTACGCAAATGAAGGTCCTAAGCGTCAGGAGAACATACCTCAGAAAAGGCCAAGGGATCATGGCCAAGCTTATGTTATGACTACTGTGGAGGTAGAAGCTCCAAAAGACGTGGTGGCATTTAATTTAATGGTTTCCTCAAGTTTAGAAAATGCATTATTTGATTCTGGATCATCGCATTGTTTCATATCTTCCCAGTTTGTTAAGAAAATTAGATATTTCCAATTTGATTGAACAAGGGAGTTATCTGTTAAAACTCATAAGGGATGTATCATTGCAACAAAGATTTGTGAATCAGTCCCCACTAGAGCACATAAATGTTCTTTATCTGCTGATCTCATCATCATACCTATGATTGAGTATGATATAATCCTCTTTATGGACAGTCTTTCGGACTATGATGCGAATATTTATTGTAAGAAGAAAGAGGTTATGATTTTTGATGATAATGATAAGGAACACCTCATATTTAGAGCAGAATCGTCACCACCTAATTCTTGTTTAGATCCACCCCCAGTAGCTCAACTAAATTCAATTATTGGGGAGGAAGAGAATGAAATAACTATGGGTGATGAAAGGAATGTTCAAATAGAGGATGTACCTGTTGTGAAAGAATTTGTAGATGTATTTCCGGATGATTTACCTGGACATCCTCCAGAACGAGAAGTTGAGTTTTCCATTGATTTAATTCCTGGATCAAGGCCTATATCGAAGACCCCTTATAGAATGGCCACTATAGAGTTAGTCGAACAAAAGAAACAACTAGATGAATTGAGTAATAAATGATTTATTTGCCCTAGTGTTTCTCCATGGGGATCCCCTATTGTTTTTGTTAAAAAGAAAGATGGATCTATGAGGTTATGTATCGACTACAGGAGGATCAATGCTATATCGATAAAGAACAAGTATCCCATACATCACATTGATGATTTATTTGACCAAATGCATGGAGCTTAATACTTTTCAAAGATTGACCTTCGATCTGGATACCATCAGTTGGGTGTAAAGAAGGAAGACATTCCGAAGAGAGAATTTCGAACCAGGTATGGGCATTATGAGTTTACTGTAATTCCTTTTGGATTGACTAATGCACCCTCTGTATTCATGGATATGGTGAATAGAGTTTTCAAGAAGTATCTTGATGAATTTGTGGTGCTATTTATTGATGATATCTTGGTATACTCCAAAATCTACTAAGATCATAAAAGTCACATGCGCATTATCCTGAAGATTCTGAGAAGACATGAATTATATGGGAAGTTTAGAAAGTGTGAATTCTGGTTTCATGAGATTTATTTTCTTTGCCACATTGTCTCTAAAGATGGAATCTCTGTTGATCTTTCAATGACTATGTCAATCCAAGAATGGCCAGCACCGACGAGTATAACTGAGGTACGTAATTTTATTGGTTTGGCAGGTTATTATCGACGATTCGTCCAGAATTTTTCCCGATTGGCTAACCCATTAACGAAGATCACACGTAAAGGGGATAATTTTTTTTTGGACAATAGAGTGTGAAGATTTTTTTGATGAAATGAAGATAAGATTAGTCAATGCTTCTATATTGACTCTACCATCGGGGAATGATGGGTTTGTTATTTATAGTGATGCATCAAAGAGAGGACTTGGTTTTGTCCTTATGAATAATGATTGGGTTATTGCCTATGCATAACGGCAGTTGAAAATTCATGAAAAAAACTATCCTACTCATGATATCGAGTTAGTAGCTGTGATCATTACTTTGAAGATATGGAGGCACTACCTCTATGGTGAAATATGTGAGATTTATACTGATCACAAGAGTTTGAAATATATTTTCTCACAAAAATAACTCAACATGAGGAAAATGATATGGCTTGAATTACTCAAGGATTATTATTGTACGATACACTACCACCCGGGGAAGGCAAACAAGGTGGCAGATGCTTTGAGCAGAAATGATCATGGAGTTTTGAACAATATGAGAATTGAAAGGGATCCAATTTTCATGGATCTAGTGAAGATGGAAATGGGAATAACCAGGGAAGGAGAAACATCAATGATTTTTCAAATGGTTGCCAAACCATCTATACTAGAAAGGATTAAGAGTTCTCAGACCGATGATGAAGAATTTAAAAAGAAAATTAAAGCTGTGAATGATGGGAGATTGGGTGATTTTGTGTATGAAAATGGAATTTTGAAATTTGGGAAGAGACTTTGTGTTCCCGATTTACCTGATCAAAAAAGGGAATTGTTTGATGATGCTCATAGTTCCAATTTCTCTATACATCCTGGGAGAACCAAAATGTATTGATATTTGAAGGAAAATTTTTTGTGGGACAACATGAAGAGGGAGATTGCTGATTTTGTGTCAAGATGTATGGTTTGTCAACAAGTGAAAGCTGGGAGGCAACAGCCTGGAAGAGTCATGCAACCTCTTCCCATACCAGAGTGTAAAGGGGACAATTTTACGATGGACATTGTCATGGGGATACCAAAGACTCCTAGAAGAAACGATGCAATATGGGTTATTGTTGATCGTCTTACCAAGTCAGCACATTTTCTTTCTATAAGAGAATATCTACCCCTGGAACGTCTAGAAAGACTATATATTAATGAAGTTGTGAGACTTCATGGAGTACCCCTATCGATTGTTTCTGATCATGATCCCCGTTTTACTTCAAGATTCTGGAAAAGTCTTCAGAAATCCCTGGATAATGAAATTCATTTGACCACTCCTTACAATCCTCAGACAGACGGACAATCAGAACGGACTATTCAAACCTTAGATGACATGTTGAGATCTTTATCACTTGACTTTCAGGGTATGTGGGATCAATATTTACCTCTGGTAGAATTTTCCTATAACAATAGCTTCCATTCGAGATTTCAGATGGCACCATATGAAGCGTTATACGGAAAAAGATGTCGTACACAGACTTGTTGGGATGACGTTGGTGATAGAAAACTTGTAGGCCCAGAACTGGTGGATGAAACAGTGGAAAAGGTGAAGGTAATCCAAAATCACATCAAAGTAGCTCAAAGTAGGAAGAAGAGCTATGCCGATAATCGAAGGAAGGATTTGGAATTTCAAGTCGGTGATCGTGTTTTCCTGAAGATATCTCTATGGAAGGGAGTCATACGTTTTTGTAAGAAAGGTAAAATGAGACCCAGGTACATTGGGCCTTTCTAAATTCTAGAACGAATTGGGGCTGTAGCTTACCGATTGGCAATGCCGCCCAGTCTCTCCAAAGTTCATGATGTGTTCCACGTATCTCTGTTGGGGAAATACATGTCTGACCCAACCCATGTACTCAACTATGATGAATTATAACTGGAACCCGATCTGTCTTATTGCGAAGAGCCCGTCAGGATTCTTGATATGAGAGAACAAGTACTGAGAAACCAGACGACACGTCTGGTAAAAGTGTTGTGAAGAAACCATAAGATGGAAGAGGCAACGTGGGAACCCGAGGAACTTATGATGAAGAACCACACGATTATTTTCATGTGATAATAATTCTAGAAATTTTGAGGAAGAAATTATTTGAAAGAGAGGATAATGTAACACCCCAAGCTTCAATGGTACGCTTCTATTTGAATAATGTGTTAGCGTGTGTTGTACGCAACACCAAGTTCTAACACACCATAACCAATCAAACTAGTCGTTATGAATAGTAATACCTACTTTTTAAAATTATATATATTTTATATTTCAAAACGGACTTCATTTTTGGATTCAGAATATCGAATTTAGCCTAAGGTGAAATTTTGGTACTTTGCGGAAAACTTTAAAATATGGATGAATAGTGAAAATTACTAAATTTTAATTAAAAACAACTTTTTTAATCAAAATAATTAATAGTGATAAATAATGAATTTTAGTGGTTTTAAAAAATATTTAGAATATATTTTTACCATTTAATATAATTTTGGTCATTGGACATAATTTTACAATTAAACCGAACATAAACAAGTTTCAATCTTTTGATAGTTATTATCTCTTAAAAACACGCTTTTTGTTTTAACAACGAGAATTAATTTTTAATAAATTTCTGCCACTTCTGTGTTTTGAACTTGGAAAAATGGATTCCATATTTGGAATCAGGATGTTCAAATTGTGTAAATAGATAACTTTTATTTTTAGACATTTTGAATAATTATTGCGGTAAATATTTTATTTACCATGGTTAAGGGAAAATCCGGTAAATAAGGGTTAAAAAATAATATTACAATAATACTAAATTACCCTAAAACGTGTCATAACCTTATTGGTTGATACATTTTTGACCATAGTCATCTTTGGGTTTATTTTGGGACCCCATGGAGATACTTTTAGGTGATAGGGACACTTTATTTTAATTAAGTTAAAATGAATACAAAATTGACACAAGAATGTATCATTTAGAAAAAAACATTTTACATAGAGTTATATATGCTGTATGTTCAACTATAAATATTCATTAGAAAGATAAAAATATTTCCTACATAATGATATTTTATTTATAATTTTTAGACATTAAATAATTTAATTTATTTATGACACAATGATGATGCAGTAATTACCATAATAGTGGAAAATTAAAATAACTGATATTATAAATACACAAATAAATAGAATTTGAGACTTTTTATGAATTAACCTAATTTTATAAGTTAATATGACATGTTATTAATGATTTAATTAAATTTTTTCGAAGTAATCATTCTTTTATGAGTTTCAAAAAAATCAACTATTGAATCGTGTCAAAATTAACATAAAAGAGTTTTTAAAACCAATATTATATTATTAATTGATATTAAATTCCTAAAAATATAAGGTTCGGCCAAGAGACTTATATCATGATAGGTGTATCATTAATCGACCACTTGGGGGTCTCTTGGATGTATATAGTATGTTTATTAACCATATTATATAAAAATACAAAGAGACATTGTAAAAGTGAAACTAATTAACTAAGAGTTAATACTTAAAGATAAGGTTAATATAAGTACCCAAACTAGTCTAAATTCTATTGGTTGAGTTCTTTTCGACCCATAACCTCCTTAAAATCTAAATAATCAACTTTTGAGATATTATAAACCGAATATTAATTTATTATAAATTAATATTTCTAGCTTTTCCAAAGGTGCCCCTCACCCCTCTTATAAAAGGGCACTCCTCCTTCTCATTTATTCACAACTTCAAAGCCATTTGGTTCGCCCAAAATCTGCCAAAATACTCTCCCCACTTCCCTCACTACAACCGAGAAGTCTTAGTTTTATCAGAAATCCAACCTAAGGAGCCCTTTTGATCAAATCAAAAGAAAGAACCCGAAGAAGAGTTAATGATTTCACCACCCTTTTCCAAGTTCCTTTCATCATCCACTTCTTCTTCCTTTGTTGTTACCATTGTAAAATAATAACTCCAGTATCATATATATACTGTGATGTTATTATAAATATGGTACAACCATAATCATTATTCTATCAACCCTTTGAATAACATGTCACCATACGTGCGTATGTACGGCTTACCGTCTCCACGTCATGGTGTAATTGTTATTCAATATATTATTATTTGGATGGGTAGAATAATGATGTGTAACTCATGTAAATAATAAATATAACATGTTAATGATTCTTTATATATGATATAACATCCATTTATATATTATTTTAATATCAAAATAATGATATTGTCGCTTGTGCGTACGTACGGACTACCGTCTCCACGAACGTGATGAGATTCATTCTCCATCGTATCCTTTCAAGTATAAGTCTTATTTGATTGTTAATAATAGTATCTAAGGACTTGATATCATTATATATATGATTAAGATACAACCTATCCATTAAAAACAAGGCTTACGTAAAAAAACATATAAAAGAAAACAAGTATGTTAACACCCGAAACAACGATAATACTAAGATATTATTAACAAAGCAATGTTAAAAGATCATATATAATATCATACGAATGTATATGATTTTTGTATAATTTAATAACAATTATTTGACTATAATACATGTGTTCAACCTACCCCAACCATGGAAAAGTACAAAATTATGGGTTATTTCACAATCTCTTCATTATCTGAGGTTGTTTATAGGTAAAAATCTACTGGGATCTCTTTATCATCCACATCCATGTTTCTTAAATATGTATTTAAAAAAATTCTTACTATTTAAAAGAATATGGGTTAAAGTCATTTATACCCACGTTTGGCTTTTATAAGAGTTTTGTAAAGGAATCTTTCCGTCGTTTTCCAAAGAAGGTGCTTTTAAACTTTTCGACAGAATTAATGTAACAATTTATTTTTATAACTTATACGGCGGGTGCGGTAATTTTCCGCTGTTATAAAATCGTCGAATCTTCCATTACAAGCTTATAAGAATATTTTCAAAGAAAATGATTTATTAAATGATTTCAAAAATAGAAATAGATATTTCTCTAAAAAGAGTTTTGATTTCATTTATTTCAACATCCTTTGATGGATTTTACGCTTATTTGAAGTTGAATTATTATGATACAAAAATTCTATATTGTATTGAAGGTTTTGTTATATGTTTAAATGTGGATGTGCTATTTTTATTCCATTCATAGTTTATGATGAAAGTATTGAAATTTCGCATGCTAGTTTTAATACGAATGTTTACGTTATGTTTAAACGGTTTCATATGGGAATGCATTAGACTTAATATGTGACTGGTGGAGCCCGCTATAGCTCCTCGATGCATTGATAGGTCTCATGAGACAAACTAGTGTCTTGGAACAAGGCCTTGGAAAAATATTATTTGTATTCTTGGAATGTGGCCTTGGCTATGTGGTTATGATAGTCTGGAATTATGCATTCCATCATTATGAAAGTGGTTATTGATATTGCATGTGATTATTCGATTAGTAGAATATCTATGTGAATAAGTAAATGGAATTATTTCGTTTTACTTTTCCCATTCTATGTTTAATTTCAAGTTTAAAAGGCTTTTGTTTTAGTAATGCATTGCCTTAAATGTTTAAGCTTATTTATTAAAGTTTCCGCTATATTGTTATCCTTACTGGGCATTTGAGCTCACCCCTTTTCTATGTTTTATTTTTCCCAGGATGTGAAGAAGTAAGTTATGAATTACCTGCAAGGATGTTATGAGGGGATAATAGTGTGGACTATGGAGACATTATGTTGTTGTTGTAGTTTTTCAATTTATGATGTAATGTAAAACTTTATGAATATAACTACTGTTTCCAAGGCTACTAAACCAATTGGTCTTTCGAGATTTGATCTTTCTTGTGATCATGCCAATGTTGTGTAATAATGCACCGACTCTAGGTAACTAGAGACGGGGAGTTACAAATACACTCAGAAAAAATACATTTTTGTGAAAAAATAGTTTCATCCTGGATAAAGAATTCGGTGTGAAAAATTATTTTTCTAAAAAATACAAGGTTGAAATAAATTTTAATATCATTATAGGTTATAATAGATAATTCATGAATGGTCATAATCCATTAGTAGTGATTATGATCCTAGAAAAAGATTTGAGCCATTAAAACTCATTAAATTTATTCCCTAATAGTTGAATGTACATTAACCTCCTATAAAATAATATTAAGTATCATTAAATAATTATTTAAAAAGTAATCATACTTAAAATCATTTATAATTATCATTTATAATTATTATCTACATATATAATTGTTAGTTTTTCCTCACATTCCCACATTAGGGGTTTATACTTTTTCCTATTTGTACAAGTTTCTTAAGAGCAATGTCATAATTCATTATTATTGGAAATAAAATAATTATAAGTAAACATAATTCATTATAATGAATTTATCATAATTATTTTTTATATTTTCCCATTATTAGTTCTCCACTCATTATCATGGAATATGAAATCGATAAAATAGGATTTTATGATTTCCTAAAAAAACAAAGGGTGTTTTTCAGTTAAGTTAACCAGTTATGTATCATTTAAATAACCAAATATATAAATAGATAAATATATTATAATATTATATATTTAATTATGTTTTATTACTTATCCATTATATAATTTAACATTATTGGAAAAGTAGGTTGTCAAACAGGCCCAAACATGAACACACCATGATTAGTCAATGAATTGTGGTGATTTGGTTGAAATATCATTACCAATGTAGTATAATGATATCATTTGGTGTTAATTATTATGATATATTATATTTATAATTTTATTATAATAATAAATAACTTATATGAAAAAAATACAAAATTTAAATCAAATTTTTTCCTCTTAGTACGCATGTTTTTTACAGATTGAATTATTAATGACTATTCATTGGTCAAATGGTTAATTTGTTATCTAATTTTTAATAATAGATCATTAATGATACCATTAAATAATATTTATACATTAATTTCATTTTTTTAACCATACTAGTAATGTGGTGTTGAAATGAAAAATGGATATCTATCATTCTAGGGAGGCGTTTGTCTACACGTACACGTGGTCAAATATTTTTTTTTTCCCAATATGAATGTAAAAAGATTTAATCTTTTTTATCATTTATAATAATAAAATTTCTTTTATATATAATATATATTTAATAAGTATTAAATTATTAACATTTATATATGTTCATTAAGGAATAAATAAACATAATAATTTGTTGAGGCATTAGTCTGCACACACACAAATTTATTTTTTAATTGGAAAATGAAGGGAATTTAATTTTTGTACCACCATAAAAATAAAACTTTTGTACAATAAATATAGATATATTATTTTCGTAAAATTAATTATAAAATTTTTGGAAAATAAAGTGATCATAATGAAACATAAATGGGAAAAGGAGATTATAAACTTATGCATTAATTTTTGGATTATCTCTATTGTAAAGAGGGTTAATATCTATAAGTATGATCTTTTAAGTATACAAGAACCTTGTTAAGGAATATAGGTGTGTTTATCATTGGGTGGGGAATATTTTGGGGTGATCCTATGGTGGTTTTGAATATGTTTAAGTGATCAAATAGAACCCCTATAATAAGTGAAAAGGGATGGTACTTTTGTAAATACCCATAAATTTTCAATTATTGGATTTCAATATTAAGAAATGCAATCCAAAAATATGAGAAATAATGGTTTGGTGAATACATAATGTCATTATATAATCAAAAATGTTTTTCACAAATGTTTAAAAGTTGAAAATCCTCTATATACACTATTTTTTCCATTTTTTCATTTTAAGCAATAACTTGATTTTACCTAAGGTAGAATACTTAAAAATCCTTAAATAAATCTGAACATCATAGATTATATGGACCTATTTATTCAAAATAGGAAGTACATTTATTTTGGTTCTTTTTCTAAAATTATAAAAAAAATATATTCATATATTAAATGTATTATGAAATTAAACAATCTATGAAAAAAATATTTCAAATGATCTGAAATACTAATAATTTTATTAAAAAATCATTAAAATGTATCATTTAAAATTATAAAATTAATATTTTCAATATAAATGGTTTCGTAAATTAATTATCATTTATATATAGTTATAATGGCATAAAAATGTGTAGAATTAAAAAAAAACATAATATTTTATTATTCACCTAAAAATTGTTTTTATAAAGATCAAATGGTATCACCCTAAGATAATTTTAACTATATAAGTTTAAAAATATTGGTTATTTTATCTAATTACATTTTATAATGTTCTATATTATTCTTTATAATGTAATTATATATATGAATAAATTACATTTTTAATCATATTATGTTATTAATATTTTGTATATTTTTTAATTTAAATGATTGTAATATCATAAATCACATATAAAAAGTGATCAAATTTACATGTCATGGTAAAAAATAAAATAAATATTAAAACAATTCCTTGAAAAACAATTATTACATTAATACTATATAGTATTTAATAAATACAATCAAAATAAATTATTTATATTCCAAAATTTAATTTTACTACTCTATTTATATTAAAATAATTACTTCATTTTTATATAAATACAACATGAAAATTTAAAATAATAATAATAATAATAATAATATAACTATTTATATGAAACACACACACTGATAATTATAATTAATTAATATCATATTTTTATTTCATTGTGAGTTATCTTATTTTAAATTTACTACTTAACAATACATGTCTTTAGTTTACCTACTTGAAATATATCAAATGACCATATCTCCAAGGACCTTTATTTCAATAATAAAATTTAATTCCTATATGTATAACATTAATAAACTCCATCCACGAACACTTCCTATCTTTATAGTTTTCATTTCAGATTCCATAAATTGCATTATCATTTTGTGGTTGTCTTCCTCATTGTATATTTTGGTTTAAATATTTGGACAAATAAATATGATGTTAGTCCATGTTTGGTGCTTTATTTAATGATATTACTCTTTCCAAATTATTTTCCCATTAAATTTTTTTAATGGATGTAAACATAAATTATATAAAATATATAGAATGATGTAATTTTTTCAGAATAATTTCATTTTAATGAATAATGTGTTGATATTTTAATACCAATATTATATATATTGTTAAAAAATTGATTTCAATTTCATTGAAAAAATAATTTTTAAAATTATACACATATATTTTGGAAAATGGCATTTTTTTCTAAAAACCTACAGTGTCACATTCTCCCTGACCTATAACAAAATTGTATCCCCAAAATTTTAAGTAACACATATAAATAAAAATCTCTAATGAGATATAAATTATATAGATGAATAATGATATAATTTATTGAATGATATAATCCTTGAAAAAATGGGAAAAATATCTCCATCCTCATACTATTATTATCTTTAATACTAAATTTTTCCCTAACAATTTGTGAAAATTGTCTATCGTTATTTAGTAACAACACCCATATTATATAATTTTTTTAAAGAAGTTTTTTTTTATCCTTATATTTATTTAATGACATTGTTTAATATGAAATGTGTTTTATTACTACGGGTAACTTTTCCTCTAACAAGAGGGAACCAATCACCTACTAAAATAATATTTAATTTATCTAAACAGATGATAATAATATTTCCACAAATCCCATTTTATGTAATCAGAATAAATAGAAAACAATTTAATTCCTCTATAGATTTACTAGATAACAAAAATCATTGAGTTGTTTAATTAATGATCTTAGAATATATATTAGATATATTGGATTTTTGAGAATAAATTGCTAATATGATATATTTATCTTTAAATTACCGGCTATATGTACCTTAAATGTCACGATCCACATCAGGTGTAGTGCTTGAATAGGTATTCCTTTTTCACCATGATATTAGATTTGGGAAATACTCATCATCATAGAAATTTATATGTTAGGAATATAACAAAGATAATTCCCATATTAACTATATATTGAAAAATATAATATTAATTGTTCTTTAGGATGAAAATTATTTATTTCAAAATATTTAACTAAACTATTCTATCTTACTCACAAGTTTAATTCTCGATTACACTCCACTATTATGTATAGCATAATAATATCACCTTAATAAAATTCCATTGGGGCTTATTTCAAAAAATATAAAATATAGTAAA
The DNA here is from genome assembly GCA_963277665.1 of Viscum album. NCBI lineage: Eukaryota > Viridiplantae > Streptophyta > Magnoliopsida > Santalales > Viscaceae > Viscum > Viscum album. The sequence goes on along the minus strand of OY728136.1, from coordinate 1,947,866,803 downwards.
TTTAACATTCTTTACTTCATAATATATTTATATGATATTTTAGGACAATATATCGTTCTATTATTTGGTTTGTTTGGTACATTGATGATTTTAAGAATGTAGATCATTTTTCAAAATAGATATATTAAAATAATGACATGTTTTCTCAGTCAATATCCCATTTTTATGAATTCTTCATTGAGTAAATCACCACATTTCTCCTCAAACCTAGGGTTCCTTTGGGTTCCATACATTACTAAATCCAAGAGGGATGAAAAAAGTGACAAAACAATTAAAAATATGTGGGTGTTATAACAATATAAAAACATATTCTACTATAAAACATCTTTTTTCCTTTAATATATCATATTGTCTTATAGATCCTTTAGTTAAACCTATATATCTCGTAGTTTTACCTGAGTTAAATAATTTTTGGTTACTTTATACTTGTCACCCCATTCCCTCCATGTAACATGGAAATTAATTTTTCATAGATTTTCATAATGTTATTATAATCATCAATAATATATCCTATATGAGTGTCTATATAGGTATGTACTGTTAATACCACTTATTATGAATAAAAGTGATAATAATGTTAATGGATCACTAAACCATTTGGTAAATTACCCATTGGTTCATCTATGCCACAACCACATCCACTATTCAGTATCTATACATGGTTGTATTGCGAGGAAATAAAAATACTAATTAATTAACCAATATTTGATGATATCATCCAATAATAGACTCGTAATTGTGGTTATCTCTAGGGTTCTATTACATTAATATAAATGGTAAAAAAACTAATCTCTAAAAATAAATAAAAAATAATCTAATAATAACAATGGATACCAAATCTAAATATAATTAAATAGTACATTTAAAACATAATTTAATTAATAAATCTCACATGTATTTGCACAACAAATGGACATATAGGATTAATTTATTTTATAATAGATATATAAATATATTATTATAAAATTGATATGTAGATTTCAAAATAATTGTCCTCTATTAGTCCCACTTCTTGATATTATATATAATATAATCATTTTTAAAACATGGGTACTGTACGATTAAGAAAATTCTGAGATATAATTATAAGGTGAATTTTTTAAATATAAAATAGTTTGTATCATAAACATGAGAGACAATATCAATAAGGGAGAAATTTCAGATCATGAGATCATGAGATCATAAGTAGAAATTAGAAAACAAAAATTAAATTAATGATAATTATGGTGTATAAAATAGAAACATATCATAAAATAATGTTCATCATTATATGGAAAAGAAAAACAATAAAAAATAAAAAACCAACAAACCATGAAATATGAAATAAGAACATCATTATATCATATAATATTATAAAATTTTGAAATGGATTGAAAATAATGGAAATATTTATAGAAGTGTCCAAACATAAGTATAAGAAATCACTGTGAAAAAAATAAAACGTTTTCCAATATTAAATTTGTTTAAAAAAGACTATGTATATCCACACTATAATTTTGTAAAAAATCGTTTTATGTGAAAAAATTATTCCGAAAAGTATAATAATTTCCTCATATTAAAATATAATTAGATAAAAAACCATATAAAATTCAATCGAGTGTGATATTTGACCACTCCCATCATCATTAATACATTTTTATTCCACAGTATTTATAATCATTGATAATACCAGAAATAACACATGAGGATAAAATAAAATTTTCAAATGCTACTAAAAATTTGATTTGATAATAAAAACATATTCACCAAAAAAGATATTTAAGAAGAGAAAATAATAGGTGATTAATGATCCATTACTATGTTAGAAGAAAATTATATTAAAATATAATATAAATATAAAAAATATTTTCCATTAAAATGGTTTAATAATATCAATTTAAAAATACATTATTTTCTATTCAATTTTCACAAGATATCATAATTAAATATTAATTGAAAATTTATTAAAACATTACATAAATTATTATAATAAATAAATATACATAAAATTAAAACAAATGTTAAAATTTTATTTAAATGGGAATAATATAATATCATGTTAAGGAAAATATTTTCAAATAATATAATAAACCTCTATTAAAACCCATCATCGTTAATAAGATAAAGTATAACATCCCGACATTTATATAAAAATAATCATTAAAATAAATTAAAATATTTAATGGATTGTGTCACAATTTATACAAATTTTATCTGGCATCACATTAAATACCATGTTTTTCCTTCATTTCCTGAAATACTTGGTAAAATCGACCAATGATTTACGAATAATATTATTTTTTAATATAGCATATTTGTTTCCTTTTAATGGATCACTTGATTTAAAACTTTGTTTTGACACTTTAATAGTTTTTATATGAAAATGAAATCATTGGTTTTGGAATCATGACATCAAAATCTTCTTTGGGTGATTTTTTTGTGTTTTTTTAGAATATCTATTTCTTGATTAATAGTGAACAACATTAAATTTTAATTTAAAACTACAATTTTTAACTCTTTATTTAGATAGTTAATATTTTTATGAATTGGATTTAAAGTATAATTAGTTCAATTTTACATTATTCAATTAATTTTAGATAATTATAACCAATTTTTCACTAAAATTGAATATAAATACATTCCAAGAATTTGATCATTTGTCTTTAAAAACCCACTCTCTCATCCCATCCACGAGATTAATTATAATTTATTTTTACCACTTTATTGATTATAATTTGGAAAAATATATTAAATATTTTTAATAAGAAAAATATATAATTTTTAATAAGTCCAACATAGTTTTTTACTGAAAATATTAGTCAATGTAATTACAATTAATTATATAAAGTAAGTAAAAAAGGATTTTACATTGTTGATTAAATTTAATATTAATGGTAAAAATGACAAAAACACTTGTTTAAAATCCATTTTGACCATATTTCGTCCACATAAACTATTTTATTAATATTTATGATTTTTTCAGGAACTATTACATTTATGTGACCCATATAATAAGTTATGTTATGGAAAACAAAAAACATATATACCTCTATTACTATTATTATTTATAATGAATTGTGATAGGGATAAAAACCACATGGGTTATAATATTTATAACATTTAGAAATTAAAATAAGTGTTTATCAATTTAATGATTTATCATTTATTTTTATAGATTTTATAATAATGTTAAATGCATAAGAAATTCAAAAAAATGGATTATTTTGTTAATAATTTACTAAAATAAATGACACTTAAAATAATAAAAGAAACGTAAATTGATTTAATTATGAAGATAAAATTTTTTTAGATGAATATATCATGTTAAAAATATTTTATATTATTATATTTTAATTCCAATATTATTTTTGTATTTTTAAATCAAAATTAAATAAATAATGTGGAAATTGACATTAATGTTATTTTACAATAAATGATATTTTATTAAATGATTTTAAATAGTTAAAAATAATGAAATATTTTAATTTTTTTATTAGTGTTAATAAATATAAAATATGTCAAATAAATTGGAAAATTTATGTTATATAGAGATATTATTTACAAATAAATAGTAATACATTGTTAGCAGCATTAGGGTAAATGTGATTTTTGTGTGTGTTACATGCATTTATATTAAAATTAATTTCCAACACATATGATATTTTTATTTTATAAATTTATAGAAATTTTTTTATAATTATCAGGTCTAAATTTCCTAATAATTTCCACATTAATTTATTCTTATTGGTTGAATTACCTACATTAGAATATTAGCTACAAAATGCAAATCAAAAAAATGAAAAAATTAAGGAAACATAAAGAATTTTGAAAAAATGATAAAAATGATTTATTTTTTTTATATTTTATCAAAAATAATTCCTTTTTATATTATTTTTTTCATTTTTTATAACTTGAGGTATGGGGGACCTCCCAATAGTGTTTACTTGTTAATATTTTCAAGAATGCAACCCCTCTCCACTGTAAAAAAGAATTCAATATTCTCATATCCTCACAGCTGTCAATACTTATGAATAATCCATCCACTTCTGTAATGAAGTTCCAAAATTCATATGATTACCCTGTAGTCATCAATTTGGGTAGAAATCCTACCGTAGAGGCATTTTGTGTAAATAAAAGGGGGTTATCGGAAAAGGAGGTGGCATTATTCAGCAATAATTTATGTTTTATTTCATTATACACTAATTAAATTATTATTTTTAAATTATTATATAGAAAAATATGTATTTTAAATAAACTATGATGTCATAATTAAACTTACACCTAAACACACTTCCATAAAATGGGTAACAAAATTACGTTTTTTGTAAGAAAAAATACCGCCTCATGAAATAATGTTTTTCATTTTCCATATCCCACATCTCATGGTTGGAAATTACGATGCACATCATTTTTTATATGTTATATATGTTATTTGTGTTGTATTAATAATAATTTAATTTTAATATAACACATTACATTATTCTTTCCTTTTTGTGTAGATACGATAACATCGTTTGTGGAGGTGTGGACTACTAACTCTTCAATGCGATGTGATTATTTCACACATTAAATGCAATTTATTAAGTATGAAATTAATTAAAAATATATAAAATACATAGAATATATATGAAATTTGTGAAATAATTATATTTATTGAAATAAAATATATATTTTTCTTTATAACACTTCCACACACTAAAAACGTGATGACATCATCCATGGACGTGTGGACTCGATGATGCGATGCAATTCCATTTAAATCAAAATAATTCTATATATAAGTATATATGATTCAATAATATATTATATATGATATAATAGTTCTTTTTTAAAGATAAATTTTACATGCTTTATTTCTATAAGGATCATTGAAAAATTGGAATGTAACTCGTGTGCACTTACGACCTACCAACTCTGTGATTGTAACGTTGGATCATTTTTTATAACCATATTTAATGTTTGGTTTTAAAAAGTTAAATTAATCTATAAATAATATAATTAATTCCTGATTATTATTTAGGATATGTTCATAATTTTCCTTATAGACCATATTTGACCTATCAAAGTCAGTTTTAGGACATAATATGAATATGGTCAAACCATCTAACATAAACATTATTGGTTAATTTATTATATATAAAATGATTACAAGTGAGAAAAATGAAATTATATACTAATAAAAGGTTATGAATCAATAATATAATTAAAATATGTTTATTATTAATTAATATTATGAATAATCATGAGAAATAGGACATGGGATAAGGGAAACTTTTCTCACTTTTACTTTTATGAGGCATACATTATAATCATAACTAATTTCATCTATGTGGTGTTTCTAATACCCCTATTGATATATTTTATCATGAATTATTTTATATTCAAGTTATTTAATTGTTTAATTCTATTAATAATTTTTGGGTTTCCAATTCAAATGTTACCACAGTTGTAAGAGGATTTCTAGTCTCACATTTATTTCTATGAGACTCGTTACATATTTACCACATATTTTTGTGGTGTTGTATATATACATTCCCATGAATGTATTTGATGATTATTATGTATATATTTATGTGGAATTACCAATATGATTGAGTATCTATGTTTCATGTGGTATATGGTTTCAATGTTACCGAAGCGATATTGGGATTTCTTAACATTTTTTTTCTTTGATACATTTTCTATATTATAATCAAATAATATTTGAGGAGGTGTATATTCTTATCCATTTAAAATATGTATCAGGAATATATTTATTCTAATAATATTCTATATTTAATTTAATTCCATTCCTTCATGTGTATTCTGTTTCAATTGTTTCACAGTGCGATGGGATACCTTAGAATGCTTAAAGATTCATTCCCTTATGAATGTATTTACTGGAATATTAATGGTAATTATATTCATTAAAATAAACTACCCTTGTCGTTTCTTATATTTAACTAATGATTTATTTTTTTTATAACAACCACATTCCTTCTCTATATGGATTATGATTGTTACGATGATATTATTATGGAATCTATTTCATTTTTTCGGGGTTATTCATGGTTCTAAGAGATATTTATTGAACCCATTTATTTTTTATTGGTTGATCATGCATAAAATAAATGTTTATGAAACCCTTTTCTTTTTCATTGAATATTTATGTTTCAATGATATTGTGGTAGAACCTATTCTTTTGGTCGATTAATAAGGTTTTTATTGGTTTCTCTAATGAGTTTATGAAAGATTTTATGTTTGATGATTTTTCAATGGTACATTGACATTTTGAGGGTGGTTAAGAGATAATACAATGAATGGTGCGTCCATGATAGTCCATGGATAGGTGGGTTTGTTTTATATCTTCAATTAATTAGGTATAGAAGTTGACCATATGGCTATTCCATTTGTAAGAGTGATTTGTATGGAAGTCAGCTGCATGGCTAAACCAATAATTAGAGTTAAATGTATAATGATGTCCCTAGATACAGTTATGCTCTATGTTTTCTTTCTATGGGGTTACAATGTTTCAAATGACTAATATTTATATCACATGTCTTTTGATTATTATTTATGATGACTCTTGTCTTTTCCATGTTTTCTTATTTGATGGTCCTGGTATGGATGGGTATGAGTTCTTTAATGATTCACTCATGCATATTGATTATTTCATCATACCATTATTTACTAATACTATAATTGATTCCATATAATTATTAATTATTATTTTTACACTTAATGAGCATCTGACCCCACCCTTTTTATGTTTCCTTTTACCCATGATTGAAATAATTATGTTGAACGCTTTATGTTTATAAATGATTTCATAGGTTTTATGTTGATGAATTTTTTGAAATAATTTAAATTGGATTAAATGGGTGAAATTTAAATTTTATTACATATGAATCCAAATAGATATGAGTTATAAATGAAAGAGTTAAACTAAATTCACTAAAAAGCTACACCAAAAAGGTCCTAGAGGTTGTACAAAGTCTATATTTTCCTTTTGATGTTTCAAGCATTGGATGAAATATATGGGTCATAATTATCAACATCAAATATAGTAATTTAAAGTAATGAATTTGAGCATAGTATTCGAGAGTATGGGTCATATGATATTTTAGTAGGTATTAATGGTATTTTTCTGAAAAAATTGGAGAGTAGGATGTATCCATATGAGGTTATGTTTAGAGTTGTGGATACCACCGTAGGTTTATAAGAATATTTATGATCATAAGCTCAATGTATTAGTGACCGAATGAGGATTTATGAGATGAGATCATAAAATTATTTTTAGTGGTTTTTTATGGGATGAGGTATTTTGACCCCATGGTTCAAAATGATGAGTTTTTAGGAGGATTTGTTTTCTAAGATTGAAGCAAACAAGGTATACATGAAGGGTAGGTGATGAACCATTACATTTGGCATGACTGAGAGGATTGAACCCACAAATGATGGGCTATAAGGTTGTAACGCCTACCATTGGACTACATGATGTCTGGGTGAGTATGAATATATTTAGAATGTAATATTATCTTTCATTCAGAATATGTGGGGTATTATTTGATGAATAATTGTTTATTTATATTGAATTAATATGTGATCAGTTACTTCTTCATAATTGGGTTTCACGCATAGGAAATGTTTTATGAATTTTAAGGATAATTATTTATCAAATTATTTAGTTAGAACATTTTTTATTGTTATTTAATTTTGAATATTTGTGTATAATTTAATAATTTACAAATTTTGGAACGTATATTACCATAAGAAAAGAAATTTGGTTTTAGTTAATATATAATATATGTGGAATATCGTGACCATCCCTTTTATGGTAATGTGGGGTTTTAAGTTGATTTTTCTAATTTAATAATTACAAAATCTTCTTGAATACTCATCATTTGGAGAAAAAATTAATATTTTGGTAGAAATTGATACAAGGATGAAATTGTACACTTAATGTAAGTATTTTTGTCATTTTTATTATTCTCTTGGTCAAGATTTTATGAAAATTCTTTAAGTCTAGGAAAATGATCATGAAAAAAATTATTATCCTAATATATTAAGTTATGATGGTTGAAAGTTCATTTTTGTCATCATAGATTCGTTTTTTTGAGGACCCAAAATTTACATTGACCATACTCATTTTTTGTGATCTATAAACTCAATAACTCGGTATAATTATTTACTCTTTTACTATATTCTAAAATATTCTCACCCTATGAGGAATCCAATTATATGAGAAACATTGTAGGGACCCGAAACATTTATTAATATTTGTTCATATGTTTTGTCTGTTATTTTATTTTATACTCCACAAAATTTTATTCTATAATTAATTAAGTGAGTATAATTAAATGAGACCATTGGGTTTCTATTGTTATATGACCATTGGTTAATATTACTATTGTGCAATATGACCGTTTGAAGCTAAACTGTTAATGTTACAATTTTTTGTTTATAAATACAAGTGATCATGGCTAAATAGTACAGAAAGATGTTTTGATGTCCTCATCCAGTTGACTTAGGCCATTTGAAGCCCATTTGACAGAACATGGGAAGGTGGTATCACCACTGGTCTTTTCTCTGGACCATGCCCAAGTCGAACTTCATCTTGTGAAGCTTGAATGGAATTGCCTACGGGAGACGTTCAAGATGATAGAGGTCACCACTCAGAAAATAATAGCCAAGCCACCCCAATATTATATCACCATAGACAACCTTACACTTCTGAACATTGTTGGTTCTATAAGGGTCTATGTAACGAGAACTTAGCTAATTTTTTTAATCATTTGATATAAATAATTTTTTTTAATATTATGGTGATGTTTGTGAATTTCAACTATCTGGATCAATATAGGATGTATATTATTGATGAATTTTGGAATGAATCTTATTTTAAAATATTTTTGTAAACCTTAAATAATTATTAAGGTGCAATTATTTTTAAAAATTGGTCTTCTACAGTTGTGTTCACTAAGAAATTTAGAGTCTAATAAGATCAAAATAATTTTTGGGGAATAGTAAATTATGAATAGTAATTTTACTCTTAATATTAGTAACCACACTTAAGAAAGTATTAGTATTATTTAGGCACCTTGATTAGGTAATGCGATTCAATAAAATAAGTAAGTAAATATTTCAGAAATTAATAGTTATGTATTAGTTTTCTTTCTGGTGAATAGAATTTTTAAAAAAATTTAAATATAAAATATATAGAAATTTTTTTTCATAAAATTGAGTTTATTTTTGAATTCAGAGCGTCATTATTTGGATAAGGTAAATTTTTTGCATTTTTCTGAAACAGTTGAAATTTTCGTGAATTGTGAAATTATAGTTTTGAGTTTCAGATGTTTAATGACATCATTAAGGATGTAATAATTATGCAATAGTTCTGTTTGACTTTTGAATAGTAATATAATCCATGACATGTATCTAGTTCCCAATCTAATGGGAAAATACCATGGGAAAACCCATGGTTTTTTCAATACCACCGATGAAGAGGCCCTTGAAAGTTAATGATTTGTTCCCTCACTTATCCTATATATTCAATTACATTCCATCATCTATTTCATTCCAAAATACTCCTCAATGAATTTCTGGTATCTTTACCTCCCATGGTGCCCTTAATCCTTCCATGGTCTCGACCATTATGCTTTCAAAGTTACTTTTCATGTTAAGGTGTCCATTCACCCTCCTCTTTTATGTCATGACTTACATTATGTTGTGACTTCTAGTTTCTATCTATTTATATTAAAGTTATGTTCTTACATGTTTTCATTACATCCCATTTCATTTAAAATTGTTTAGAGACCTTTTCTGCTCTCATCAATTTGTTTTCTGAGTTTTTATGTGACATCATTAGGCTGCAGAATTTCATTAAAATGAAATCACATCATCTCTTTTATTTCATGTTATCTTTTCATGTTGTATGCCATTAAAATATCAATTCTATGATTTTATTCTATGACCATACTATATTATGAATTATATATGACTATTTGATTCTTGTAATCTCTCTTTTTAATGTTTTAAAAAACCATGTCATATAGCCCTTATGCTGTAGAAATTTCATCTGAAAATTTATATCACTTTCCCTCAAATAATTTTCTTGTTTATTTATGTGAATAACAAGACATATTTAGTGTCTATGGGTGTTCATAAATATGTAAAAATGATATATTTGATTCTTTAATTGAAATATATATAACTCTCAAAGTCTTTCCATGGGTTATAAATTATATCATTATAATTTTTTAAGAACTTTTAAAAATGTCATGATTTTTAAATGAAACCCATTTCTTTTATTCTATATCAGTTATTTATGAAATGTTTTATCATTATATATGTGGATCACATAAAAATAAAGAGATATTAATGGTTCACCCTGATACAGCTCAAATTCTTTGGTAAAATAGTTATTATATAGAGATGAAATGTTTCACGATTCCTAGTTGAATAACCTTTGTAATTTTTATGACATATTTGGGATGAAACTTGGTGATATGTTAATGAATGTCTAAATGAAATGTTGTAGCCACAAATTCAAGTTATGATTCAGTTTATTTTTATCATGATATTCTTATTCTTCCATTTCCCATGTCTTTATGATTTTTATCATGTTATTATTATTATTACTCAAGACCACATTTCAATTGTTTCACTCAATTTCCTCACTGAGCCTTCTTCCCACCCCTTTCTTTTGATGTATGTCTCCAGGTTTTGAGATGCAGTACTTGTACTTGGTATGATCTAATGATGAAGCTTTTCAAGTGGATTATAATAATGTTTTATGTTTTTTCAATTTTTTTTGTTCTTTATTTACAAGACACTAGACTATAAATATCCTTTGTTTGTAAAATGTAATGAAAAGTTGTGTATTAAAAAGGTAGGATTCCATAGTTTATATCAAATGATAGTTTAGTTATTTAGGGAAATTATGATATGAAAAATTGAGGAAGAACCCTATAGAAAAGATTCGAAATAGGAAAACCTCTTGGTATTTTGGTGAGTATTGCGTAAGTTTTTTATCAAACAAATACATCCATGTTTGGATACAAGCAGCTTGAGGCGGATCTGGCACAGATGTACATAGTGGTAAAACACGAAAACACTTCTTTGAGCTAGAATCAAACAAGAAATATTGTACGACAACTGGCCTTGCTACACATGGTGTTATGACACTCTCAGGGGATATGTTTGATAAATCACAATCTCTTTAGGAATCATTATGAAGAAATTATAGAGAAATGTAATAGTATAAGCATGAAGTTTTAATAACTAAAATCATTTATAGTTAAAAGATTCATAAATGAAATAATTTTCTCACTACAGTTTTACACTTCTAGAAAATGGTGGGCAATAGGAGGAACCTGGTAAATAGTGACTGCAATGGACCATGTGATGACTGCCCTATGATGGAAGCTGGAACGGAAACATTCATGCGAATGATGAACCAACTGACTCATGTTATGGGAAATGACTTGAATCAATCTGAGAGACCAATCTCACCACAAAGGGAACAACATTCTTTTGAGTCCTTTATCTATAAATGAACACCAATGTTCAGTGGATTAACTGACCCACTGATTACTGAGCAGTTGATTGTCTCTAATGAGAAGATATTTTTTGTGCTATGATGTACAGAGAAAGGGAAAGTCACCATGGCTGCCTACTGATTATAAAGAGAAGATGATCTATGGTGGTAACTATTTAAAATAACAATTCAATGAGTGGAGGTCAAAGCTATTGAGTGGGAAGAGTTCCGAGCAATCTTCTTCAGTACGTATTTCCCTCGTTCCATGAAAACGAGAATAAAGAAGGAGTTTCTCGAGAAAAAGCAAAATGAGAATGAATCTGTGGGAAGCTACAAGATGAACATCATACGACTTCCACATTAAACTTATATCATTGTCATGGATCCTATAGGTATGGTTGATAGATTCTTCGGTGGAAAGAGACCTTATTTTCCGATGAATCATTCCAATCGAGACTGTGATTGATATGAGAAGATCATGCGGAGTTCGATGACAGTTCAGATGGAATTTGGTGAGAAGCAATGGCCTATTATATAAAATGACAAGAAGAGATCAATGGATCCCATCTTATGTATTCCAATTGATTAGGGAGGATGAGGCAAGAAAGAACAACATCTCACATGTAATAAATTTTGGAAGAAGATTTTAGTGAACTACTTGCACGGGAGAGGGAAATGATAAAACCGTGGAAGAGATGGACATATTGTGAGGAATTATTGTAGTGAGGTGAAACCTCAACATCTAAGAACTAACGACAAGTGGAAGATAGTTCATGCTATACAAAATGTCTAGTGATTTAGTGTGAACAATTTGGGCACATTTACAATCACTGTCCAAATCTAAGGGCAGTGGAGGGGAACCACCATCAGCCTCACCAAAGGCCAAGGTAACAAGTTCTTGCATTTTTTATCATGACAGCTGATGCTGAAGCTCTGAATGATGATGTAGCAGGTACTCTTATTATTCTCTCAAAGCTAGAATGTACTTTTTTTATTCTAGTTCTACACTTTACTTTATTTCGTCCATGTTTGCCAAAAATTTATAATCCACCTCCGATTTTCTAAAAGTAGTGTTATCATTCCAGAATCCTCTTGGGATTATCCAACCATCATCAGTGTTTAGAAACTCTAGAATATACATTAATGTGCATGATCTTATCCTAAATATAATAGTCATTCCCATGCTGTAATTTGACATTGTACTAGGGATGGACTGTCTCTCAAAGTATAATGCTAAGATCAAATAAAAAAGCTAGGAAATCATAGTAGTCTTTAATGGAAAACCTATAATTAACATCCAAGGAGAGATATCTCAACATGATATTTGTCTAAAAGAACACCCTATATCCGTTTTATGGGGTTTATTAGTGTAAAATAAGAAGGATATGGGATTTTAATGTTAGAAACTGTCCACATCATCCAGGAATATGTTGACGTATTTCTTGAGGAGTTTCCTGGACTTCACCAGAAAGAGAGGCATATTTCTCTATTGAACTCATATCTAGACCTCATTCAATATCAAATACCCTATATATGATGGGAAATGTGGACCTGGAGGAGTTAACGAAACAAATCCATGATATTTTGGGAAAATGGTTTTTTCGACCTAGTGGGTCTCCTCGGGGATCACTTATTCTTTATGTGAAGAAGAAGGATGGATCTATGTAGATTTTTACTGATTATAGACAACTGAATGGGATCATAATGATGAACAAATACCCTCTTCCAAAAATTGATGACTTATTTGACCAACTTCGTGGGGCTCAATTCTTCTCTAAGATTGATCATAGATTTGGTTATCTTCAATTGAGGGTGAAAATGAAGATATTCCAAAAACATCCTTCACATCAATAGATGGGCATTATGAGTTTGTTGTTATGACCTTCGGAATGACTAATTCATGTTCTATTTTAATGAATTTGATGAATATAGTTTTTAAGGACTGCGTTGATATCTTTTTGGTAGTTTCTGTTGATGATATTTTGATATATTTCAAAATTCATGATGCGCCTGAGGATCATCTAAGGGATATTTCTCAAACTCTTCAGAAGGAGAGGCTTTATGGAATTTTTAGTAAATGTGACTTCTAGTTACAACAAGTCTCTTTCATGGGGAACATTGCTACCAATGAAGGAATCACAGTTGTCCCTACAATGAAAAAAGTTGTGGAGGAGTGTCCTTGACCTACAATAATAAATGAGATTCATAGTTTCCTTGGGTTAGTAGGATATTATATGAGGATTATTACAAACTTTTCATGACTTTATAATCCATTAACCATGTTAACTAGAAAAGAGGTCAAGTTCATCTGGATAATGGAGGGTGAGGAATGTTTCCAAGAGTTGAGGAAGAGATTGGTCTTTAAACCCTTGGTATCTCTTCCCTCATGTGGAGAAGGGTTTTTTATTTTTATAGATTCATATCACAAAGGTATTGAGTGAATCCTCATGAAAAATGACAAAGTCATTGCTTATGCATCCCGATATTTGAGTAATCATGAGAGGAATTATCTTACGCATGATATGGAGCTAGTTATAGTCTTTTTTTTCTTCGAAAATATGGGGGAACTATCTTTAAGGGGAGAAATGTGATATATACACAGAATACCATAGTTTGATTTATATTTTCAAACAAAAGGTATTGAACATGAGACAATGGAGATGGTTGTAACTTTTTAATTACTATTATTATTGAATGAATTATCATCATAGAAGAGAAAGTAATATTATTGAGGCATTATGCCAGAAAGACCCAATTGCTCTTTCCATGATAAAAATTCAGAGAGATCTATTAATAAATCACCTAGTAATGTTGGACATTGGAATTATAAGGGAAGGTAAATGATCAACCCGAAACCAAATTATTTCTCATCCATCATCACAATAGAAGATCAAGAATGCTCAGAAAGAAGATCCATTGTTAGAGAAGAATTTTGAGGCTGTGAAGGATGGGAATTTATCTGAGTTCAATATTGATCAAGAACGTATACAGAAATTTTGTACATGATTATGTGATCTATCTATTCCAGGAATAAAAAATGATCTGAGGGATGAAGCTCATATATCTACCTTTTCTATACATCCTGGAAGCACAAAAATGTATAGGGACCTTGGTGATACATATTAGTGGAATAATATGAAAAGGGAAATTTCTTACTACACTTAAATGGGCCTAGTATGTCAACAAGTGAAGGTAGATCGACAACTTCCTAAAGTGTTATTGCATCAACTACCCATACCAGTAGGGAAGTGGGACAATATCACTATGGACATTGGCACTGGTCTTCCAAGAACATCTAATGAAAACAATGTGTTATGGGTTATTTTGGAAAATCTCACCATGACCACCCATTTTATCTCCCTTTGGGAAGATTTAACTCATGATCAACATTCCTGGATTTATGTGAAGGAAGTGGTAAGTCCTCATGGAGTTCAAATTTCTCCCATATCTGATTGTGATCCATGGTTCACATAAAAATTTTGGAGAGGTCTTTGACATGCTCTGATCACTAAATTGAATTTCATAACGACCTATCACCCCCATACTGTAGTCCAGTCAAAAATGACTATTCAAACACTTGGGGAAATGATGAGAACATGCTCAATGGAATATAAAGGTGGATATGATCCAAATCTCCCTTTAGTTGTGTTATCTTACAAAAAAATCTTCCACTCGAGCATCCAAATGGTGCCCTATAAGGATCTATATGGGAATGGATTTATAAGTCCTACATGATGGGATCAAGCGAGTGAAGGAATACTTCTTGGGCTGGATCTTCTGCATGAGATGACAGAAAGAGTTGATTACATCCAGCAACACATTAAGGTTGCTCAGAGTCGACTAAAGAACTATGCTGACAACCATCAAAGGGACATGGAGTTTGATGTTGGGGAAAGATCCTTTCTTTGGATTTCACCTTGGAAGAGAGTAATAATATTTGGGAAAAAAGGGATGCTCGACCATAGGTACTTTGGACCCTATGAAATCATTAATCGTGTGGGATCAGTGGCCTATCAGCTTGCACTTCCTCCAAATATTGCATAAGATCATGATGTCTTCCATGTATCCCTCTCGAGGAAGTACATACATGTCCCTTCACATGTACTAAACCCATTGGTGGTACAACTGGAACTTTACCTCTCTTATGAAGAGCACCGGTGGAGATATTGGATCATAGAGACAAGGTTCTACACAACAAGACTACCCACCTTTTCAAGGTGTTGTGGATGAACAAAAAATGTGAAAAAGCCATGTTGGAACTAGAGGAGTCTATGAGGCCGAATTACCCACACATTTTATCTTCAAAAGGTACATGTTAAAATTTTGTGGATGAAATTTCTTAAGGGGGGAAGAATGTAACGACTCGAACTTTTAATTAATATTTGTTCGTAAATTTTGTGTGTTATTTTATTTTATACTCCACAAAACAATATTATTTAATTAATGAAGTGAATATAGTTAAATGATCCCATTTGGTTTCTACTATTTATATCTCATAGGTCAATATGACCATTGGATGCAAAACTCTTAACGTTACAATTTTTTTCTTTATAAATACAAGTGATCGTGCTTAATTAAAATAGAAAAAAATTTCAATGGCCTCATCCTGTAGACTTAGGCCGTTCAAATCCCATATAACAGAACATGGGAAGGAGGTAGTACCACTGGGATTTTCATTGGACCAAGCCCATGAAAAAACATCATCATGTGAAGCTTGAAAAGAATCTCATACGGGAGAATTCCAAGCTGATAGATGTCACCACTCATGCAATGTTGTCTGAGCCACCTCACGATTCTATAAGCATAGAACAACATACACTTAGGTCATATGCTGGTGTTATAAGGGGCTATGTAATGAGACCTTAGCTACTTTGTATAATCTTTTAGTATAAATAAAATTGTTTTTTTCATATTATGGTGATGTTTTAGAATTTAATTTGTCCAGAAAAATATAAGATGTATTATATTGATGATTTTTTGGGGAAAATGATATTTTAAAATATTTATGTCTACCCTAAATAATTAATACTGTGTAATGATTTTCAAAAAATGGTCTTCTACAGTTCAGATCAGTAAAAAATTTAGAGTCTAATAAGATCAAAATTATTTTTGGTGAAAAGTAAATTATGAATAGCAATTTTATGCTTATGATTAGTAATGTGGCCAAATAGATTAGTAACCTCATATTAAAATGTATTAATATAATTTAGGCACCTTGATTAGGTAATGTGATTCAATAAAATAATTAAATAAATGTTTCAGAAAATTTAAAAATATTTAAAAAATTATTTTCATAAAATGGAGTTTATTTTTGAATTTAGAGAATCGATATTAGGTTAAGGTGAATTTTGGGGATTTTTCTGAAACAGTTAAATTTTCGTTGAATAGTAGAATTACGGTTTTGTGTTTCGAGTGTTTAATGACATAATTAAGGATATAATAAATATTTAATAATTCATGTAGACTTATGAATAATATAATAAGCTATTAGGTGTCTCAAGTGGCGAATACCATGGGAAATCCCATGGTTTTTCCTATACCATCGATGACATGTCCCTTGGAAATTAATGATTTGTTCCCTCACTTCTCTTACAAATACCAAGTAATTACCTAATAAATTTCATTCAAAAATCCTCCTCAATTATGTTCTACTCTATTTACCCCCTAAGGAGTCCTCTAATGGTTCCCTCAAGCCTCCCAAGGTCCTAACCATCATGCTTTTAATGTTACATTTAAAGGTAAAAGATCCTTTTACCCTCCTATTTTAAGTCCTGACTTCCATTATATTGTGTCTTCTAGTTTCCATATCTTTATGATGAGGGTATTATAATATATGTTCTTATTACTTCCCATTTTATGTCTAATTTTTGAGAGACCCTTTCTGCTCTCGTCAATTTGTTTTCTGAATTTTTGAGAGACGTCGTTAGGCTGCCGAAATTCTTGTAAAAAATCAAACCTTTAGTTTTTTCATGTTTCCTTTTCATTGTGTATGTCAGTAAAATATCCATACCATGATAATATTATGTATAAATGCTATATTATGAATTATTTATCAGTGGATGAATATTTTCCCATATGTGTTTAATGTTTTCTAAAACCATGTAATATAGCTGTAATGCTGTAGAAATGTCATCTCAAAATTTCTATCTTTTCCTAACAAAAAATTATATTGTTTATTTATCAGAATAACCAGATAGATTTTGTTTCTATGGGTGTTAATAAATATATAAAAATTATATATTTGATTTTGGAATTGAAATACATATAACATTCACTCTCTTTACATGTGTTATAATGGATATAATGATTAATTTTTAAGAACTTTTAAATCTTTGCGATTATTAAATGAAACACATTTCTTTTCTTCTATATGGGTTATTTATGAAAATTTGGATTTTTATATATGTGGATAAAATGAAAATAATTAAATATTAAGGGTGGGGCTTGATATCACTCTAATGCATTGATTAATGAATTAATCCCAAGAGATGACAAGTTTCATGATACCTTGGAGAATAACTTTTGTAATTTTTTTGACACCTACGGGATGATTTATTCATGAATGACTAAATTAAAATATTAGCCACTTATTCATGTTATAATTGATGTTATGTTTATCATGATATTCCTATTCTTCCATTTCCCATGTCTTTGTATTTTTTAAAATGTTCTTATTATTATTGCTCAATACCACATGTGAATTGTTTCACTCGTTTTCCTTAATGAGCCTTCTTCTCACCCATTTCCTTTGATTTATATCTCTAGGTTATGAGATGTAGTAATAGTATATAGGATGATATTAAGATGAATCCTTTCAGATGGATTAGTGGAAATTTTTAGGTTGTTTTTAAGTGTTTTTGTTCATGATTTCTAAGACACAAGACTTTATAGATCCTCTGTTTGGAAAATGTAATGAAAAGCTATGTATTAAAAAGGCAGGATGTCCTAAACTTCTAGTAACCTTTATGTTTCCCAATTACTATTTTTAGAGAATTTTTTAGTAAATATTTTTAGGATGTCAGTTTCAATAATGTAATTCAATAAATTTAATCATTTGATAACGAATATGAATTTTGAGAGTGAAATTCATTTTCAGGGGGCATTATGTAAATCTTGAAATTTTATAAAATAAATTATTTGAAATTAATTTATATTATTTAATGTATTATGTTAAGAACTACATAGTTTTTATCTTTCATCATGCACAATCGCATGTTTATGTTTCATTTCCTGCAAGATTGTGTTATACCGAACACTAATATACGAATAATATTATTATTCTATATTGTAGTCTTGTCACCTTTTAATGGGAAACATGATTTAAAATTTATTTTTGATAGTTTTATAATTTTTATACAAGAAAACAAACATCAAATTTTGAAGGAGGATATCAAAATTTTCATTGGGTGATTGTTTTATATTTTATTGAGATGTTTCAATTTTTAATTAATAGTTAACAATTTGAAATTTAAATTCGAAACATATTTGTCATCTATTTAATTTATATATATATTTATTATTTTTTTAATTGGTTTTTATTGTATAATTAGTTCCATTTTAAATTAGTAAATATCATTATGGTTATATAAATTAATATACCATAGAAAATGGATAATGAAAGGTCAAAATTTTGAATTTTTCACTTTAAAAACTCGATGTCTCATCCAGTCCGTTGGATTAAATTGAAATTAACTTATACCAATTCAATTATTAGAATTTGGAGAAATGGATTCAAAATTTGGTATCATATAAAATCATAGTTTTTAATAAGGTGAACATAGTTTTTGAACAAAAATATTGTTGGAATCTATTATAATTAATAAAATCAGTTAAGGTAAAAATGTTTTTACATAGTGGGTATAATTTACTCTTAGTGGTAAAAAT
The DNA here is from genome assembly GCA_963277665.1 of Viscum album. NCBI lineage: Eukaryota > Viridiplantae > Streptophyta > Magnoliopsida > Santalales > Viscaceae > Viscum > Viscum album. The sequence goes on along the minus strand of OY728136.1, from coordinate 1,947,847,422 downwards.
TACCGATAAAAACATTCAAAATCAAATTAATATCTATATTTAGTCAATATCACCTCTTTTTCAGAAACATATGAGTTTTTGGGAAATATTACCTGAATGTTTCCCATACAATAAGTTATGTCAAGAAAAAGGCAATGAATGTACCTTTCTCCCTTTTATTTTCTATATTGCTTTAGAATAGGGAAAAAACCCACATGTTTTTGGATATATAATTTATTTTAAAATTAGACGATTTTTCAATATAATAATAATTTATATTTAATTTTTTCAGATGATATAATTCTATTAAATGCTTGAGAATAGCAAACACATAGATTATTGAGTTAATAAATAACTAAAATAAATGATATTATAAACATTATAAGTGAATTAGATTGGTTGAATTATTATTTTACAATTTTTAGATTAATATATCACGTTATATATATTATAACATTATATATTTGAATTCTACTATATTTAAATATTTTTAAATTAATAAATAAATAAATAATGTAAAAATTGAAATTAATTTTATTTTACAATAAATAATATTTTATTAAATGATTTAAAATTATTAAATATACATCCTTATTCAAATTTAATTATAAGTGTTAATAAAAATAGAATATTATTCATTCATATTCCAACTGATTTTTTATAATAATCATATTGGTCCTGGAACAGTAATAACATTTTCAGCATTGTTTGTGTTAATGTAGTGTTTTGCGAATTGCATGTGTTTATGTTAAAAGTAATTTACAAAAAATATGATATTTTTATTTTATAATTTATCTATAATATTTTATAATTAGTTGGTGTAATTTTTTTAATAATACTAACTTTAATTATGTCTTAATTGTTGTATTATATGGGTTAGAAAATTATCAAGTTAAAAAAATATCTAAAAAGAAAAAAATATAGAAATGTAAATACTAAGGAAAAAATTATAAAAATGCATTCATAGTATTTTGGTTTGAGTGTGAATGGAATATAATTCCCCTTAAATCATTACATTTTATTTTGGAAGAACATTTGGTAAGATTGATTTCCTAATAGTGTTTACCTTTCTATATTTACCAGAATACCACTCCCCTCCATTATAAAAAGATAATTAACTCTTCTCAAATTTTCACACATATAATTCATTTTTTATCACCAAAAAACTGGAATAAAAATTCAAAAAAACCTCCAATAACACTATATTCCTCACTTTAGGAATAAACTCAACCAAGGTTGCCCTTTACAGTAAACGAAAATGAGTTTTCCAAAAAAATAGGTAACATTATTTATCACGAAGTTATGAATTATTTCTCTCTCCTCCCATTTTAGTATTATTATTACATGATTATAGACTAACATAAGTGTTATAAATATAATAAAAAAAAATTTCATGTTTTCAACCTACACCTACACAAACATCCATCAAATGGGTAATGACATTACCATTTTTTGTATGGTGAACTACCGCCACATGAAATGATGTCATTTCATTACACTACCAACTCTCATGGTTGAGGATTGTGATGAAAACCCTTTTTTTGTACGATATATATATTATATTTATTTATTATTAATAATTAGTTTATTTTTATATAACACATATCTTGATACATTCCATTTTGTGTAAATGTGATAACATTGTTTGTGGACATGTGGACTACCTCATCCTGAAAGAAATGTGATACGTTCACACAATACATAAAATGTATTAAGGATGGGTTTAATTAAAATTGTCTATCATAAAGGGAATATAAATGATATTAGGGATAAAATAAATGATCTCTAAAAATAATTTGCCTTTTTCTCTATTACCCATTCACATAATGAAAAAGTGATAATGTCTTTCATGGACGTGTGAACTACCGCCACCTTGGCGTGATATGATTCCTTTTAAATCAAAAAATTTATATATATAACTATATGGGGATAAAATATATGGTATATATGATTTAGTTATTATTATGCAATGATAAATTTTATTTAACTTATTTTCATAATACTCATTATAAAATCGGAATATTACTCATGAATACATACGACCTACCATTTCCGTGATTATAATGTTGGTTAATTTTTAAAAACCATGTTTCATTAATGGTTTTAAAAAAAGTATTATTTAGGTATAAATATCATAAATACTAAAATTATTTCATTATTATTATTCTATATATGTTTATATAATGTCTTCATTTACCATAATAGACCTATAAAATTTGGTATTATGACATAAGCTGAATATGTTCAAAACATACAACATTAAAATCATATATTAAGTAATTGTATATAATATTTTTATATGTGAAAAAAAATTAATAATAAAATGGGAGATCTTATGAATAAATTATATAATTTACATATGATTATTATTATGGAAGATACAGAATTATCCAGACAAATCAGACTCAATGTAAGGGAGTATTCTCTCACATTTACTTTAGTGAGGCATACATAATAATCACCACTTATTTATTTTGTGTTGAATATAAACTTAAAATTTTGATATGTTATTTTATTAATTAATTTAACTTCAGGTTATTTTGATTTTTAATTTTATGTGTATTAATTTACGGTTATCCAAATTAGATGTTACCACAATTGTAAGAGTATATTTAGTCTCACTTATATTTCTATAAGAGTTATTTCAAATTAAGTTCTTATTTTTATTTTTGGTTGTATCTACCACTCATGAATGTATTTTATGATTATTGTCCTTAACTAAATAGTAGAATAAATATCCATTTTACTATATCTCTTTTACATCATTTATTGTTTCATAGTTACCAATGTGGTAATGAAATTTTGTCACAATTTTCATTCTTTGGGTTTTTTATGTTATTCACTGATATTATTTTGTGATGCATATATAATTATACATTAACATGTTAAATAATTAATATCATTTTTCTCATGATATTCTATTTTTATTTAAATTTTATTTCTTCATGTGGTTTATGATTTAAATGTTTCAATGTAGCGTGAGATGCTTTGGAATGTTTAAATATTATTATCATCATGAATGAATTGATGAAATTTTAATGGAATTTAAATTCATAATTATCAAGAGATATTTTTGTTACTTGTCCTCCACTAGGGATATTTTTTTATTGATACCACACTCATTACTTCTTTGGATGGATTGTGATTTTTTCTAAGAGATTGTTATAGAACCTATTTACTGTCCATGGGGTGTTCCTCATTAAGAGACATTGTTATAGAGAATATTTCTTTTACATGTGTTTACCATGATTCAAAGAGATTGTTATGAAACCCATTTAATTTCCATGGGATATCCATGTTTAAAATAATTTTTTTAGATCCTATTAAATTTCAAAGTGATAATCAAGAGGTTGTTTGTTATCCTAATGAGTTTATAAAATCATTTTTGTGTGCTTATTTTTTAATGTTACAAGAAAACTTGACGGTTGGTTAAATGATAAAACAATTATATGTGCTTCCATTATATAAAAAAGATGGGTGGGCCAGTTACATCCCATTATTTAAATGGGTAATAATGTCGGTCATATGGCTACTTAGTTTGTAAGAGTGTAATGTATGGAATTTGACAACATGGTTATTCCATTTATAAAAGTGAAAATTATAATGATTTCCCAGGATACCAATATATTTTATCAATAATTTCTAAGTGTTTATAATTTTTTTAATTATTGGAATTGATAACTCATGTCTCATGGTTATTTATTCTTTTGACTCTTTCTATTTATATTTTTCAAATTTTATAGTCCAATTATTGATGGGAATTATTTATTATATTATTCTATCATAAAATTTTATGGTTTCATCATACCCCTTTGCAATATTATTCTCACTAATGACATTTAATTATTAAATCTACTGTTTAACCTTACTAAGTATATGATTTCAAAATTATAATGTTTTATTTTAACAATTTTTTAATGAATTATTTTGATAAATTAATATTTATATAGCATATCACAGTTATGATGTTGATGACCTATTGTGAAATAAGAAAAGATGGGTTAAATGGGATAAATATACTTTTGACAACATATAAGTCCATGTTGATATAAGCTGTTTATATATGAGTTTTTACTAAATATATAAAAATTTATTCCTAAAAGGTAATCAAGGTTTTACATGATCCATGTTTTCTTTTATCTGTTGTAGGGTATAAATGAAAAAATTTTCCCCCAATTGATGACATCAAATTCATAAATGTAATGTAATGGATTTCAGAACATGATTCATGAGTGTGGGAATTTGGTTGTTATATATGGAAACCAATGACATAATATTAATAAAGGGGAATAAAAGGATAATTAGGGATAAAAAACTATCACTTGGGAATAATGAATAGAAATTGTCAAGGGTATGGAAAAAATTCCATTAATTGAAATTATAATTTCTCAAAACAAAAATGCATTCTCACAAAGAAAGAAAATCATCATGGAAGAATAATTTACTAAGAAGAATGATTTCCCTAGAAAATAATGTGGTGATATAACATCACACAATCAAAATATATAATATATCAATAATTAAACATAATAGTAAAATAGGACTGATTATGACCCAATGACAATATTTGGGTCATTAAAATTCCTTCCTTAAAATGCCTATTAGTCAAATGATCAAAACCCACATATATTAATATTAAATATCAAAATATAAATTTTCATAACAATAATTATGCATTAAAATATTTATAATATTAATTTATAATAATTATCAAAGTGTATATTAGTTAGTTTTTGTCTTTTTTCCAATAGTGAGTGTTTATAGTATTTACTATTGGTATTAGTTTTGAATTGTAAGATATAGTTTTAGTTCTTATTCCAAAACTATTTAATCAATGTTTTAAAATGTTAATTTAATATATGACCAATATTATTTATGAGCTGTAAATTGTTGTTTATGTGGTTTTAATATTTATTATTAAAGATCAAATTTACAAATAAACATACATAGGCGGTTCTCTAAACCAATGTAAAATGTTTTATTAATTGTTCTTTTAAATATTGATATATCATTTAAAAAAAACTAAATAATTATTTAAAAATTTATATTATATTATATCATTAATTAATTTTTCATAATAATACATGTTATAATTATATTTAATTATTCAATTAGGTGTAAAAAATAACCCATTCATTAGGACATCATGATTAATGTTTGATTATGTGGTGATTTAGCTGCAATATCATTAAACAAATTTCATAGTTATATAATTTTCTGTTTTATTGTATGATATATTATAATTTTGAATTAATTTTAATAATTATTAATTTTTTTTGACATATATTACTTTATTTAATAAAAAGGTTATCCACTTAGTAATGTTGTTTTAAAAGATTTAATTACTGATGACCATTTAATGAAAATATCAATAATAAGTTCACTAATTTGTTATAAGAGAGACTTAAGAAAATAATAAAAATTATATTTATCCATTAAACCCATTATCATGATGATCAATGAAATCCATTGACTAAAATAATTCAAATCATTATTTGGATAGTGGAGATAGTCCACACATATGCATGGTTGATGATTTAATTTTTCATAAAAAGGGTAAATTTATAATATATATTATCATTTTAGAATATAAAATAATTTATTAATATCATACTTTTTATTAAATTTATCAATATGTATATTTGTCAATTATGGTAAAGTAAAATGAAACATGACACATTGTGGAGTTGGAATTCACACACACACACATGGATGTAATTTTTTTTTATTAATATAAAAAATGTAAGGATTGTTAATGATTTTTCATTAATTATAAAAAAATATTAGTATAATATTTATTATAATAACATCATTTTAATATGGTGTATATGAATATTAGTAATAAGAATTTTAATGATTGTAGTATAAAATATAAAAGGTTATTATGAACTGATACATTAATTCAATGATTATCTACTTTATAAAGGGGGTCCAGCCTATAAGAGGTGGTATTTTTAAAATTTCATAACATCCTAAAATTATATATTAGTGTTTAGGAGTGGAATTAGAAGATTTTGGCTAAAAATATTGGGTTTTGTTTGTGATGGAAAGCGAGGGGAGAAAAGACTCTTTTATATGTGAAAAGGGAATGAATTTATGTAAATACCCATATCTTCTAAATAATGGGAAGTCAATATCAAGAAATATGGCTCCAAAATTTGAGAAATAATGTGGCGGGAAGATTTTTGGTTGATATATCCTCAAAAAAATTTCATCCTTGTTTTTAACTTGTTTCAACCCTATCACACATTGAGTTATTACATTTTTTTCTTTTTGATTTTACTACTATAACTAGTTTTAATATAAGGTAACAGAGTATTTATTCCTTAAAAATGTGTAAATTATTAGATAATGAAAAAATAATGATTATAAACAAGAAAAATATTTTCTAGGTTCAATTTTTAAAATTGGTAAAAATTATTTTTAATACCGAAATTGCATCATTTATTAAAAATAGTTTGAGAAAATAGAACATTAGTACTAAAAAATCAAGCATAGTATTGTAAACTATAATAATTTTTTAAAAATTAGTAATTAAAATTATAAAATTAATATTATTCCAATTAAAATGTTTCATAAATATTTAATTCATACTTTTATACTAATAATAATAATGAAATTAAAAATATTGGTAAAAAGAGTATACTACATATTTCCTTATAAATCATTATTTTTAAAAAATATCTCAACATTTTACCCTAACCAAAATTATAATATAATAAATTCAAAACATTTGTTTATTTTTTCAAATGAGGATTCTTGAAGTCATATATTTATCTTATTAAACAAATATTTAAAATTTAATAATGAAGGGAATTTATTAAAAATGAATTTTTAAACAATTATGTGTTATTATTATTATTTAATGTCAATTAATAATTTCATTGTGTTTGATATTTTAGTTTGTATATAAAAAATATAAATTTTATCAGTTTGTATAAAATATAATTTATTTAATAAACATTCCTTTTCAAAAAGTTATGCTTCTTTTATACTAAATACAATTTAACAAATTATATTAAAATTTATTAATAATATTCTAATGCATAATTTTACTATTTAATTGATACTAAATTCAATATATAGATTTTATATATACATCATATCATATTTTAAATATCACAATATTAATATTTATTGATATATATAAATATATATATATATATAATTAAATATACTTTTTTTACTTCATTCTGAGTTATATTATTTTAAATTTACTACTTATCAATATAGGACTCTGGTATATCTATTGGATATATTTACAATAGTCATATTTGAAAAAAAAATATTCCCCAAATATATTTATAATGGATTTATTTTTTTTGTATATATATACTTAGTAAATATATTTTATTCACTCTACTCATTTCGATAGATTTCATTTTATATATCACAAAAATATTTATCCTTTAATGGATTTATCTCTAATTTACAATTTCATTATAAAAGCAGTTATTAATAAAGATGAAACATTCTGGTTGTTACGGAGTATGTAAAGATATTACTCTTTTCAATAGGTTTCCACATTTAAATTTTGTTGTTTTAATGGATGTAATCATAAATGAAGTGTACATATTATTTTAGTTTCATTTGGGAAATATTACTATAAAAAATTATAGTGGAAGTCAAATCCCAATCTTATATGAATTTATTTCTAAAAAATTTCAACTCATTTTACCAAAGAAAAAATATATTTTATAATTATAAACACATAGTTTTTGGAATGTATATGATTCCAAAAAACATATTTTGATCATTTATAGGCCATTATATCAATGGTAGTTAATAAATATATCCAATGAGATGTATCATTATTTGTAGTAGATTGAGGGTTCATGCAAGTAATATTATATTTTCTAATAGAAATGACATTGAATGGTTTATTCCATGATTCCATTTCAGATTGAAAGGATTTTCTTAGTGATTTGGAGAGGGAATATAAAAGAAATAAACCTAATATTATATAATAATAAATAATATTTTCTGGAGAATCATTCTCCATCATGAGTATGAGATTAATATCGGTTCACCATTTTATATTTTATGTATTTTTAAAAGGTGAAATTTCCATCTAGTCACGTTCCTTTTTTCCCAAGGATGGTGTTTAGTTATTTATACCGATAAATATCTTGAATATTTCTTTAACAAGATGATGGGATGTAGGGCTCCCCAAACTCTCTATATCACTATAATTTATTTCCCTAAAATATTCATATGGATTTAAGATATATTGATTAATCCATTTCAAAAAATTTTATAAGACCAGTTTCTACCATGCATGTTATCAATAAAAAAAAGCACCATGGTGAACAAATGAATATAATAGATATTCTTTATCAATATAAAAATTTCCTGGTTATGTTAGAGAATAGTGCTACATAGATGGCCAAATTATAATTTATCACCACAATGAAAGGTAATAGGTGTTTTGGATTTGGAATTAGACCCATCATATAAGATTTTTGATATCCTTATTAAATTATTATAATCTAATTTTGTTTAGTGTCACTTAGAAAGAAATTAAATATCATTCCAGGTTGGATAACAAGTACCATCATTATAAAGACTCAAACATAAAAAATTCATAATCGTGAGTTATAATCAAAGAATTAATTATCATACATTTTTGTATCATTTCGGGTTTAGATTTTTATGAAATTAATTCATGACATATATATTAGAAAAAACATATAATACAATGTGGACATTTTTCATTAGTATCCATTATTATCATAAAATAAAACTTTTAAAATAAAGAGTGATTTATTTTCATGGTTGATCTTTAAAAATTTTATATTTTCTCATTTATATCATTTACCCATCCTTAAATACTAGTTATATCATTTAAGAATGTGGTATGAGCATAAAAATATCAGTAAGAGATAAAAAGGAAATAAAAAATTGTTAGTTTGGTAAAAACATGAATACTGATATAATGATTAAAATTTTCACTTTTTTTAAATATTGAATAAAATAGTATCTCACAAAAACGACATACCACATTTTATTCAAATAATATCTGTAAAACACATATAAAAAAGTTAATACCCCCTCTTAGATAACAAAAACAATCACATTCAAAACCAATTATAATCTAAAGTTATGTGTAACTAGATCATGCTGAAATACAAAAGATAAAAAATTTGGTAACAACCTCATTATTTCCTATTAAGACAAAGAAAATTTCCAAATTTACTAGAGACTTATCTTGGTACACCCATTATTTTAGAAACAGTGGGCTCACCCAGTGCTATATGGGTCTCCATGTTGTAAAATTGTAATGGGTCGCCTAGGGCTATCTGAGCCTCACCGTCATATAATCTCTAATTGAATCACCAAATTCTTTCAATAATTCCACATTATATTATTTCCATGTATCATATCTTGACAAAAACGTTTTTATTATTATACTTTTATTCCAGAAAAAATTTGAAAACACTTTTAATCTCATAAAAATATCAATTTGGGATATCAAAATAAATGTTTATTTTAAAAACCCATTTTTAATATAAAATACATGTTTCGTTTAAATAATTTTTAAAAAAATATATAAAAATTAAAAATGGATTTTCAGTAATTAAAATCTAAAATTATTTAGAAGATGTTAGAAATAAAATTATGGTCACTACATCTGAAAATTAATTATCACCGTGCATGTTTTTAATTCCATTTTTCGTTTGTCAAAATGTTTCATATAAATAATAGAAAAATAATTATTTTGAAAAAACAATTTATAATAATTCATGAATTTTACTTTATAATAATTATAGGTCCATATAAAAACTTACATGAAATAACATTAAAATAACAAACACGGAATATAATAGTTTTTTTTTATGAAAAACATTAAAAGAGTATTTTTTTATAATTAAATGTCCACTATTACATTGGAAACACGTAAATCATAAAAACAATGAAATATTGTCCATAAAATACATTCAATACCCTGATTATAATGAAATCATGATATAACATGTATATGGGGATATAAATACAACCTATAAAACAGTACATGTTTGTAAAATCAAGATATATATCAACAAAAGAAAATTCATATAAAGTCCATTACCTTGATTTTGATTTGTCACATGTTTTTTTATCATCCATAATAACAAAAATATGTAAATTAAATAATTTCATGTTTCTTAATTTTATTATTTTATTTAGGTGACTTTTTTAAATTTAATATATAATTACATAATAAATTAATTTATATAAATATTTTTTACCATATTCAGCTATTGTGTCAGAAATAGATTTGGTGGGTAGATTATGGTTAATGTGGTTTTTATTTAAACATATCCAAATTATTATTCACGAAAAAATTATAATTTTATTCCTCAATTATAATTTGAAAACCAATCTGGAGATATTTTTGTGAAATATGAACTGATGTTATGATAATAAAGAAGATATGTCATACATACACATGAGTAACATTTCATATTGATCATTATATAATAGATAAAATATTATTTAATAATATATACATATAAATATCATTCTTGTTATGTGGTTGGGAAAAAATTAATCACATCTCTTCAAGAAGGTGGTAGTCCACACATCCCGCAATGACAATATTAGTTTTTTCACGAGTAGAAAGGTAATAAATAAAATGATATATTATACATTATTAATTATAAAAATTCCATTAATATAATAAATATTTAATTTATATAAAATATTTTTATTATCTTTAATCTTAAAACCTTCCATCTAACGCATTAGTGAAAAACGAATCACATCGATTCGTGAGGTAGTAGTTTATAGTACACATGAGTTACACTATCTTATCACATAGAAAATAAAATATAAAATTATATATATGATATAATGACTCCATAAATATTACTATATTATAAATATAATAAAAAAAATTATATAAAAATTATTCCCAATCATTATAGGTGGTATTGGAAAAACAAACAACATCATTTCATGAGGTGGTAGTCCACCAGGAACAAAAATGATGATTTTGTATCCCATTTGATGTAATTTTGTGTGGGATTGGGTAATTAAAATATCATAAAAAAACATATCATATTATATATGATAAAGTTATTATATATTTCATATATAAGAATAATTTAACTGGTCGATAAATTAAAAAAAACAATAAATCAAATTGCGGAATGGTCCCTTCTATTCATGTATGTAATTTTGATTGACATCAAAGGCCTTACATGGTTGGATTCATTTCCAAAGGGAAGATTATATTATTATAGGAAGGAATTTTAGAAGTTATTTGGTAATGTATTTTAGGAACAAAATGGTTTTGAAGGAGTTGAGAGAGTAGGAGATATGGTATCCATTTATATGTGATGTGATTTATACAATTATAATTTTTTGATAGATTGAATTCTACCATTGTTTTTTTTCATGTCACGAAGACCCAAAAATACCAAAAACATGATTGTAAAAGTTATAAGGTCAAAATATTGAAATTAAATTTGTACTTTCCCAATTTATATCAAATCATTTTCCGTTATGTTTAATGGTTAACCACTAATTAAACACATTTTTACCCTGATCATTGTAACAAATTTTAATTACTTTCACAAATCACATTGATCAAAAATTTAGTTGGAATTATTATAAATTAAATCTTATGATGATAAATAATATTAAATCATATTTATCAAATTCAACTCAAATAATTGGTAATATTTAATTTCTTATTAATCCCACAGACTTGGCGAGCCAATGAGTTTCTAGGAAATATATTTAATAGAAAAATGTGATTCTATATTAAATATATTACTAATAACAAAATTTTAATCAAAATAATTTAATATTTAATAACATATAATATATAAAATTCAAAAAAATAATCCCAATTAAGGATTACAAATTTAATTTAAAAGGAGAAACATTTGGAATTTCCAAACAATTTTATGAAAAACACATTTTTTTATAAAATATTTATATTAAAAAATATATATTGGATTGACAAACATTTGGTGAATGAAGTTTAACTAATAAAAACATAGGTTCCAAGAAATAATATTCAAAGTATTTTGGATGTCATCTTAAATTATTTTAAATAATTAAATTTATTTAAAAATCCATAATTTTCTCTATTCACTGAAAAATCAATTTTTTCTGAAGAACCCCAAAAATTCAAAACATGGAAAATTATTTAAATTTATTTAAAAAAATATTTGTACTTGTATTATACATATTCTATAATTTATAATTTAATATTTTCAATAAAACCTTATACTAATGGTGTTCAATTAATCTATTTTCTATTTTTATTTAAAGATTACCTATCATTTTAAAACTAATATATCAATATAATTCATACAAATAAATATGAAAATGGATTTTTAGATAATTATGTATGTTTTTACATCCTTCACACCTCTTATAAATTTTTTAATAATAATTTTACTTAATTATATAACATGTGGGGATATGTTTCCCTTTTAGCATTTTTATATTCTCATATTGCCTCTTAAGCCACATTTTTTTAATAGAACCCCAAACTGGGGAATCACCTTATTATAAAACCCTTGATCTGTAAGGTTAAAAATAATAATATGAAATTCATCAAAACAAATCTAATATTACTACTATACAACTTCAGGTCTCAAAACATTAGATAAATCAATCACTTTTTCCTTTGAAATGAAACATGAAAAACATTCTGTGCGTGGGATAAACTCAATGGTAAGGATACTTGGTAGAAAACGTATCCAACATTATCAAAGATTTCATATTGTCTAATAAATCATGGTATAAGAATGAGATTTTTACTAAAATGAATTTCCAATTTCCAATTAGAAACATTGAGAAATAAATGATAACATACCTCTAAAGAAATATCATTCATTTTGTATTACACATAAATTATCTACATTTTCCACTACTAAACTAGGTTTGATAAATTATTCTTCTCCTACTTAAACCCCAAAATCTAATTCCAACAACCTTTATCAATAAAATGTCACAAATAGTTCTTTCTTTATACTAGAATTAAAACTATTATCATAAGAAAATCAACCAATCAAAGTCTTTGATTCAAACATCCTTAAAAATCCATTAAACAATAATGAATAATATCTTTCAACTTTTGAAGAATCCGCTCAAAAAAAGTATCATATAGAGGATGAAAATGTGTATTTAAATAAATTTATGTTCCCAATGACTTATGATTTCCATTCAAATAAAATAGATGTGAACCTGTGATAATGGACTGATACTATAATGATATGAACTCCATATAACCTAGCTATATCTTTTAGATAATGTCAAGAAATATGATATAATAATATTTAATCTCAAATGGGAAGGAAAATTTCATATCTAGTAAATAACTCAACAATAACCGAAATCAAAAAAAATTCCTCCTTATGCCTTTGGCAATCCTATGACCATATCAATTGATATATTATCTCATTTCCAATATTTCACTATAAAAGGATTATTCATTCCCTTTGGTAATTATCATTATTATTTAAGATTCTACCAAGTAAAACATATCATGACGAATTCCACAATATCTACTTTTATTCCATCCCACTATTAATTCTCCTAAAAGACTCTATACATATTATTGATGCCCGAATAAATTCAAAATGGGGAAATATGAGCATTATACAATATCTCCTTTCTCAAATTGAAATCATAAGGCACAAATATTCATATTCCAAATAATAAAAAACTTATTAATCAATATTAAAATCATATAACTCAACTTTATTAATGGATTATACCTTTTACATCAAATATTTATCCCCTTTTTGGTATCTCTTAATTCTTTATCACAGAGTCAAAAATATTAAACCCTGAATCAAAAGAGGTGATTTCCTTGTATCCATGACTTCTAGGCTGGAATTTAACATATAATTAGATAAAGAGTAATGTTACATACATAAAATGATTATTTTATTAGTACATTATCAACTCACACCATTAAAAACTTTTTTTCTTTTCCATAATGATATTGATTTAAGAAATCATAGTCCTTTATTAGTTACAACCATAATCTATAATCCATGTTTAATTATTTCCAACGGAATATATCCTTTAGACATTTTTGATATGTATATATTACATAGTTTACTCCATAAAAATTATGAATCCAAAATTTTAAATAAAAAAACAGATAATCTAATTTGAAATTATTTGTAAGATAATTAAAATGACATGGTTTCAAAAAAAGTTAAGCAGGAGATATTAATTGATTATTATACATTATGAAACAACAAATTAATTTCAATGAAGCATTTCTGAATATTTAAAAATCACTACTTCTGGATGGTTGGGCCAAAACTGATGAATTCATCAATCATATTTTCAAATCCTTAAAAAATCATCACATTCATTTTTCCAGATGAATATTACTCCTTTTTTTTGTTTGACATTATTATTAGTCTAGAAAACCCAAAAATTATTTCAAAAAATAATTATAAGTAACCTACTAATCCAAGAAAACATAAAATAATTATGATATATTTATATCTCTTTCATTCTTTAAAAACTCTTGTTTTATTTGGGTCAATATTCGTGAATTATTTATAAATAATATTTCCATGGAATGAATTTTTTCTGAAAAAATACATAGTTTCTAAAATTCCCATATATTATCTTTTAATTTTACGTTTATAAAACATCCCTTAATTTTCATTATTGTTCATATTGAATTTTAGAGTATACCTACATGTCATCAAAAAAAACAAATAAATTTTCTATAAACTCATGAAATATATGATACATAATTTCCATAAATAAAGTATGTGTATTATATTTCCAAAATTGGCATAACTAGAAAATTTTAGTGCCCATATCTATTATGAAATATATTATTTAGAGTGTTTCACTCTTTAACATTAAACTAATGTACCCCAACCTTTAGTTAACCATTAAAAAATATCGATCTCCCTAGAGTAGATCAATCAAAATATCTATGTGGGTCCAAAGGTACATTTTATGAATAATAACATAATTCAAGTCTCTATAATCAATGAAAAGTCTCAATGAACGATATTTATTTTTATTAATTAAAATAGGGGAACCCATGGTAATTTTATTGGTTATATGAGAGATTTATATAAATACTCATACAATTAATTTTCCAAAACAAAAATTTCATCTTGAGATATTTGATAAGGGGATTTCGAAATATGAACAGAATTATGTACTAAGTCAATAGTAATATCAACCTCTTGATCATGAATAACACAATGAATATTATTAGGATATACATACATCTATTCATTTACTACTGGGACATCACAAATTCAAATTATTTCTTTATTTACAACAATATGAGCTAGGTAAGATTCGTATCTACCTCTAATCAATTTCTCAGATTCGGTGTATGTTATAAAAGGAATGAAATCATTTAAAAAATATTTATTAGCTATAAAATTTATCTTGGCCTGATAAACTAATATAAAATCCATACTCATAATGATTTCAAACTATAATATGTTTAATAAAATAAGACTCAGAGTAAATACCATCCCAAAGATAGTAATAGGAATATTCTTTTGAATATTAGTTTTATTAATAAATCTACTATGAGATTTTAACAAATGGATTATCATACATTCCTTAAGTAATATTACCAATTCACATGAAAATATTTCAGAAATAAAATAATTTGATGTTCTGAATTCATTCGAGGCATTGAAATAATTTAGAAACCCATGTAACTATACTTATCATCACTTCAATTCATTACCAAACATTAACTGTAGTAGTAGAATATAACATTGCTAAACCTTTATTTATTTAATGATGAATTCAATCCTATAAAACAATAGTTTTTTCATGCATTTGCGTAAATACATATCTCATTGTATCTAAAACCCCTTACCATTGGATGGATATTTTGTTAGGTTGGTTAGGAAAAAGGATGATGCTCTAGAGGGGTGTGAGTATACTATATTGATAATTTGTAATAACAGAAATTGATTAATTAAATTAATTTTAAATTTCTCTTATATAGTTTAGAAGAAGTACAACTAAAGTAAACATCCCTTATATTTTTATACTACATTAGTCCAAGTGGACCTTGTTTAGTCTTATACATCTATACTTGATGAGATATACATTTTCACTACTTGATTTTTGTGGGGGAATCAAAGCATGATAACAAGATAACATTATTGTAGTGGCATAACCATGACACACTGTATTTTGTATGTGCAGTCACAAACCAATTATATCTTGTCATTAGATAAAATGGGTCACAAACAAAATTGTCTTAACAGTAGAATAATAGAATCTCAACCTGAAGAAATAGAAGAAGAATAATGATTTTGTGTGTAAGAGAACAAAAAATAAGCAGAGAGTGCATGTTATAGATTGGAAATATTGTGATAGATGAAGAAATTAGATGAAGGAGATGATAAATAATGAAATCACATGTAATAATTTTAGAGGTTTTGATAGGATTGCATCATCAAGGCAGTATAAGTCAAAGTAGATGTTATTCATCGCATGAGAGGTTGTATAGGTGGTGAAAAAATTATTTCAAATGTATTTGGTTTGTATAACATGTTAAAATGTTCACATCTTCCTTCCATAGACAAAAATGAGTCGAATAGGATAACCTGATGTGTTCCTTGAACTGCACTGAAACATTAATATAGGATTTGTATGAAAAAACTAAACAAAAAAATATCTAATTAAAGAAATTAGAATTTAAAAATAATATAATTATTAGGGATAATTAAAATTCACCTCTAGAATAATAGTAAAAAATATCATTTTAATACAAAAAAAATACTAATTAAAATAAATTTAAATAACACATTAAATTACAATAATAATTAGAAAAATCTAACAAAAATTGTATGACAATTTAAACACATTTTTAATTTAATTCATAATGAAATTTAATATATATATATATATGTCTTTAAATATCACAAAATGTTTTTTTAAATAATTTAATGTCATTAAATAATAATTTAAATAAGAGTTATTTAATGAAATTAAATAGAATTGTTAACACATAAATATTCTAGAAGAATTCTATTAGTGTAAGCATTTATAATAAATAAAATAAAATAATTTTTTAAAAATACTAAAAAAATATTTAGAACACTTTTTTCCTTAAGTGTAATGTATATAATTTTTAATAATTTCTAAAATAAATAAAAAATATATGTGTATATAGATCATCAAAATATAAAAAATGATCAAAAACAGAGTGTTAGAAATAATCCAGAACAATGACTGGAGGTAACATAAATACTCATAGGTTGCATATTTTTAACTTGTAATATCATAAATTAATACATAGAGGTAGAAATCATCTTCTACAATTAAGTTGTGATATCAATGTGACACCGCTCTAGATCCACCATAAATTTTAAAAATAATTGACCAATAGTACGATATAAAATTAATTAATACGCTATTGGTTATACTTTTTATTGATCCAAAATTAGTTCAAAAAATTATCAACCATTAGTTCATAAAATGATCCACTATTGGTTCAAAAAATGAGAAACCATTTCTTTAAAAATGATCGACTATTAGTTTAATAAATATTATCCACCATTGGTTTTAAATTAACCCACCAATAGATATTAATCCAATTTTATTTTAATTTTTTTCAACTACTCTAATGTGAAAAAATAATCCACTATTGGTATGATGAAAATACAATACTTTTAAAATGATGAAAATAAGATACTATTTGTTGAAAATAAGATCAACTATTTGTCTTCTAAAATTGATATCATTGATGTATCAAAATGATATAGTATTAATTTTTTATAATCCATCCACCATTAGTTTAATATTATCTATAATTGGATATTTAAACTCATAAAACAACATTTTATATTTTCATGTACAATTGGAAATATTATCATCTACTATTGGAGTAAAAAATTATTCTATCATAGGAATATAAGGATAGATATGAGAGAATTTTAGATATAATCATCCACCATGGGAATGAGAGACCAAACATACAATTTTATTATAAAGTTAAATTGAATGATATTTAAAGATTGGATGATATGCTAAAGGGATGCAAGGAATGCCCATTCTTAAAGAAGAAGCATAACAAGTTCATCCATAGAGGAAAGAGGCTGTTTGTGTGTGCATGAATAAAAAATTAAGAATAAGAACATTGAATCATCATATTCACACTTAAAACACAAACATCGGGGATATTTTAAGGAATATAAATGATTTAATTAGATGATAGACCAATGTAATTAATTTAATATAATTTCAAGAAATGTTTAAATATTCAAGAATCTCTTCAATCTAGTGAGTATTGAAGGTGATATGATTATGAAATATTGAAAAGATGATTTCAAAAATGGAAATAAATATAGTACATATGACATTTTTATGGCACCTAAATGAAATTTATAGAATTTTATGTAGTTTAATTAAATAAATAAAAACTACTTATATTTATAATGAGATAAAATAAAATGGATATTGATATGAATTAAATGATATATAAAAGAAACAAATAATATTTTATATCTGAGAAAAGATATTGTTCTAGAATTATTACATGATCTTTGGACATTTGGTGCGCCTTTAAAAAAAGTTTAGACATTAATTTATTTTATTTACAAGTAGATAAATGTTTTTCATTTTCAACAGAAATGTTTTCTTAAGAATAAAATAATTTTATATAATTTTATAATTTAATTAAAATATAAACCCATAAAGTAGATTAATCTAAAAAAATTTCTTGAAATGAAATGCATGTATCATGTTAAAATCAAAATTAGAACATTATAGTCATATAAATATATTTAATTATAGTTTAAAAATACTTATATAAACTATTTATATTTCTTATGAAATTTTAATTTTAAAAATCTGATCACTATAACTAATGTTACAAAAAAATATAGAGAGGTTTTAAAAATAGTATCTCACATAAAATGATAATAGTTTTTTGGGAAATATAAATACATAATCTGACATGTAATAAAAATAATAAATAACTCAATACATGTGAAAAAAAAGATTGGTTTCCCCATTATTTGGTTGTTTATGAATATATTCTCCATAGCTATGAGCTATATGAGTAAACAAACCAAAATAGAAACACTTCTCTGATCTCATTAAACATTAATTGGAATGTTTACTTCCATATATGAGATACTTTGTGTGATTAACTGTAGAATTATTTGCTTTGTTTTCTTTATTTCTCATTGCCTGATCCAATTATTTATGTTTTCATCCTTTTTATTAATATTTATATCATGAGGAACATACTTTTCAACCTACATTATCTCAACATTCTAGGCACAACAAACCGATTTCTCAAAACATTGGAATTATTAAGAGTGGGAAAATCATCACAGACATAGTTACAATCCTAATTGAAAAATATTAATTTTTCTAAAAGTGTCTTAAATAAAACACAGATCATATCTACCCAAACATGGATAGATTTATTCACATGATGCTATATAATCATTATCTATCTACCTTAATTATAGGAATTAATTTCAATCCAGATCTGAACAAACATAAGAGAGTATTTCCCAATAAAAATATCCTTTAATATTTCTGATTCCATGGAATCTTGATTTTACCTTTCACTGATATCTTTAAAAAAAGATCACAATCGATGGGAATCACCATACAAATGATAAATTTAAAGTGTTAACATTTCATATTCCAGACATCCCATGATATAAAATATCTTTTCTAGACCATTGATGCATCCTTTTTCTACTATAAGTTCAAATTATCCACTGAATTATGGGGGATACTGCCTCATTATATTCTCTACAAAACTCATCTATTGATGGTAGATATGTATCCTCTATAGAATTAATAGAACATCCATTTATAAATGATTTTAAATTAATCATCATTAAATAAAATTGTTCTATTTTTATTCCAAGCATCATTGGAAATGAATATAGAAGGATATCTTCCTATCCATTACTTCACACATTATCTTACCTACTATAGTATGCCCAGTTTTAGTTATGTAACCCTTACTTGATTATTTTCATGGTTTTATTGTTAAGGCTGATGAATGGGAAAGTAGATAGAACTTTGAATGTTGTTTTGAGGTAAAGGGTAAGTTGCACGGGTGGCGCACGATTCGTCTAAATCATGTGGCAAAATCGTGCGTAGTTGGCCTTGGAAGAAGTAGCTTCTACATGGGAGACGCATGGATTTTCTAACCGTGTTGCCAAAATTTGCATGGAGGGTCTTCTTAGTTAGTGGATAACACATGGTTAGCACATAGATTTTCTAATCGTGTGATAAAACCATGCAAACACTTAAACAAGATCCTATAAAGGTAGATCTCACATATTTTTTCCTATAAGTGGCATGTTTTTCATCTTAAGCGGCCCTAGATTGGGATTTTACTTCTCTTGAGGTCAAATATGGTTCTCCCATCATTATGGAGGTGTTATTAAGGCTTCTCTTGTAGAATCAAAGATCCATTCTTGGGGTATGTGATTGTTCTTTGTCGTTCATGTTCATTTTTGTAAATATACTTAGATCTGCTTCTCCTCTTCTCTCTATTTCATATATCTATTCCATTTATAGGTAGATCTAACTGTGTGGATGCCAAATATGTTGATATTTGGTCGTCGGAATTCTAGGAGTAGTGATCTGAGGAGGGTTTTTTAAGAAGCAACCCATTTATATTTTGATTTCATTATTTGTTGTGGTTTTCATCAAAACCGTAATGGTAGAAGGCTTCAATATCGACTCCTATTGTTAGAATTGATTGTATTAGTTTCAAATAGGTTTATTTGAATGGAATTTATTTTCATAAGCATATAACAAATCTTCTTCAGTGATGATTTATTATTTTAGTGAAATTATGAAATCATGGGGGATTGTTGTGCAAGTGTTTTGGCTTCATGAATTTAAAATTATGATTTTAAATTATAGATTTGTTGAAATTGTAAATGGTTTGATGAGAAATGGGTTTTCAAAAAAATGGGTGTTTTATTAAAATGGATTGATATTGAAATGACTTTCATGGAATTGGTTTTCAATAAAATGTGTGTTTTATTGAAATGGTTTTTAATTGAAATGGTTAGGCATTATGATAGTTTTGATGGAAATGGGTTTCAATAAGAAGGGAGTTTTATTGAAATGGTTTGTCATTGAAATGGTTTTTATGGAAATGGTTTTCAATAAAAAGTTTTTTATTGAAATGGTTTTTTAGAACGATTGATGGGCATATGTGCTCTATGTTCATGTATCATGTACGAGGCTTGGTTGAAATATGACCTTGTGCACAGTGCCAAACGTTTAATGGCACATGGTTACTATATGTACGAGGCTTGGTTGAAATATGAAATTGTGCACAGTTCCAAAGGTGTAATGGCACCTGGGAAACAATTACCTTGCGATGACTTGGTAGATTGGAGAGAAAACACTCATGAGTATGGAACTGTCACAACAAAGCATGCATGGCTGGTTTCATGGGTTGGGAAATGGTTGTGTATTCCAAAATGGGATGTTTTTAAAATGGTTCTAAATCTTGTTTAGTTATTTTTCTGGAAAAATACCTCTCTAGAAAATTGTGTTCTTTTGAATTGAATTCTTGTGGTTGTAAGTTGTTTTGGCAAACATGTTTATATTATGTTATAAACTCATTTTGGGAAAATGTTTTATATAAGATATTTTTATATAAATGTTGCTAACTCTCTTATTATAATGGCGTGAATAATGAAGTCATTGTGGAAACCTACTGAGTTTTATACTCACCCCTATGGTGGCACTTTAGAGATTTTTCAGATGTCGTGTTCTGATATATAGGTAAAGGTATAGAATATTATTGTTAGTGTCTCTTGGTGATGATTGGGAGATGTGGTGGAGCTTGGAGCTTGTGGATCATGGAGTCATGGTGTCTTCTGAGAGTCATTAGTTATTCATCGATTGTGTACATTGATGCTTGGTTTGGCATTTCGTTGTGGTGTACATGATCTGGTTTGACATAAATGAAGTTGTTTAGTTTGATCATGAATCATATAGTGAATATTTGGTTATTCTTGTTTGGTATATGAGGTTTTTCATAAAGGGTAAATAGTCCCCCACCATATTTTTGAAACACTTCAGGATTTATTGCCAGACATTGGTGTCTTTCGGATGTCTCTTAAGGCCTTGTAATGACTTGTTGTAATATCAATACAATGAGAATTGTCAGGAAATTACACCTATTTCCTCTGAAAAAAATTGGATTGATATAGTTTAGGTGGATAAACATTTTAATATTCAAATTTTATATTATTTTGGAATAACCATATGATATGCTATTTATTGGTAAATTTATTAACATTATATTAAACTATAAATTATTTTAAACCATTAATATAATTCCAACTAGGATAAATAAACATAAACATTACATAATCTTGATTTTATGTCAATAATCTATTCTATTACATTTTAGGATATTTTCAGGTTTTGAGATTTATAAAATTTTTTCATACCTCTGACAATTAAAATCTATATAATTCAAATTGGAAAATCCAAATTAGTATCAATTTTTATATATTTTAAAACTATTAAAAAAAGAATGAGGTATTTTCATTTAATATGATCATAATTTTAAACATGAAATCTTCAATTCCATATCCTAATATTAAATCCAATGAAAAACATTAAATAATTAATAATTATCACAAAAATATCAATATGGGATACATAAAGAAAGAAATGTTGTATATCACATGAAAACCCAAATAATAATATATTGTTTACAATTATATTTAAATATCATTGACCATATGAAATAAATAATTTTCACATAATTAAATAAACATTTTTTTCTCAAATAAAATCACTAAAACTCATTTCATTACATAAAAAATCCTTGTTTGTAATAGAGAGAATCACATTCCTAATTTATTTTAAACCCATGTCTGATATATGTTGATCCCAGTTAAATATATAAAGGAACCCATTTGGTAACTCCATAAAATACACTATTAATACATAGAACATTACCTAATTTATTAGAGTGATATCTGGATGCAACCTTCATTTATACTATGATGGTCTCACCTAGCATAACCTGCTCCATCCTATTTTAAAATATGTAATGCAATCACCCATAAGACTTTGTTCCTGGATATCATATACTCTCTAATGTCCTCACCTATAACTATCTTTCCCCCTACATTATATAATTCAAAAGTACCATATCTTGTATAAATCATTTTTATGCATTAACTATTCTCTCATAAAACATTAAAAAATTATTTAAACATGTAATCAAATCATTTATGGTTATCAAAATAATATTTTCTTTTAAAATACACTTTTTAAATATAAAAATATAAATGTCTTATTAAAAACCATTTTAATACCAAAATACTCAAAAAATATTAAAAAAATTAATACATTATGAAAGGATTTAATGGATTCCCAAAATCTAATAATGGTTGCAATGATAAAACCCAATTTTTACCATGTATGTCAATAATTCCGTTTTTGGTTTGTCGTAACATTACATATAATACAAAAAATTTATTAATTTATAAAACATTTGAAAATAAAGTATAAAATTTAATATTTAAATATTATTTTTTTATATGAGAAAATTCATAACATCACAAAAATACATAGACATATAATAGAGAGTGTATTTTATATAAAAACAATAAATATAATTTTTAAGGAAAAGTCCTTTATTGTATGTAAAACATTTGAATTATAATACTCATGATATAATAACATTGAATTAAATTAATACCATTAGAATAAATAAAATGATGATAAAAAAGTTAAATGTGTTTTTATAAACTCATTTTAATAGAATATAGGTGTATATAATAAATATATGCGTCAATAAAAGGGGATTGAGATGAAATCACTTACCTTGAGTCTAATTTATCACGTGTGGATTTATCTACCTAAAAAAAATTAGTTATTTAATTTCATGATTATGGTTTTTTAGTTTATTATAACTTTTATTTAACTTATTAAAAATTTATATTCAATTACTTAATCAATTAATTTAATGTTAAATGTTCTGACAATAATTGGATTATATGTCAAAAATTGGTTTGGTTGGTCGAATGTGGTCAAATAAGTCGTTATTTAAATATATATTGAATAATAATTATTAAATAATTATCAATTTTTTTACATCAGTAATAATTATTAAACCAATATAAAAATATGGGTATGAAATATTAACTAACATTATCTTCATAGAGACGGTAGGTTGTATGTATGCACGAGTAATGATTCTATTCATAAATGATCATCATCAAAAGATGGTAAGTAACATTTTATCTTTATATAATATTTATTATATCCTAAATACCATATTATTTATTCATATATACTTATATATATATCATTATGGTGATGTGGGGTGAAAAAATGAACCACATTGCTTAGAGGATTCGGTAGTCCACATGTTGACGAACGACGTTATCACATTTTCTCTTTGCGAAAAGGTAAGAAAAAAATGATATATTCTACTTAATGAATGGTAAATAATTAATCAATATAATAATATTTTCATGTGTATTAAATTTTTTTACCATTTTTACCTTCCATGTTATTCATTTGTGAAAATAAAAATCGCATCACTTTACGAGGTG
Source organism: Viscum album (assembly GCA_963277665.1). Taxonomy (NCBI): domain Eukaryota; kingdom Viridiplantae; phylum Streptophyta; class Magnoliopsida; order Santalales; family Viscaceae; genus Viscum; species Viscum album. The sequence goes on along the minus strand of OY728136.1, from coordinate 1,947,822,904 downwards.
GTAGTCCACTATACACATGAGTGTTGTAATTATATACATTATAGAATAGAATATAAAAAGGTTGTATATAATATAATTAAATAGTAGGTATTATAATGTTTTAAAAATAATATTTAAAATTTATATCAGATGTTATTCCCAACTGTGAGATGTGGTAAGGGAAATAATGAACAACATTATTTCGTGAGGTGGTAGTTCACTATACAAACGAATGATGGTTTCATAACCCATTTTAGGGAAGTGTGTGTTTGTGTAGATCATTATATTAAAATAAAAAATCCAAATATATTTTAGATAATGTGGTTATTATATTTTTATAATATAATAATTTAATGTGTGGATTAATAAGTAATATAGAAATTTTCATTGATGATTTCACCTATTTTTTAGTATGTACATATAGTTTACACCAAAGGCCTTACCTAGTTGGTTTTTTACCCAAAAATAAGATTATACGATGATACCAAAAACTTGTATAAGTTATTTTAGAATTTCATTGACTAACCAATTGGTTTTTATGTTATGGATAGAGGAGGTGAGGTAATTTTCTTTTATAATTGAGGTGCGTGGAAAGATTATAATATTTTGAAAGAGTGAATTCAACCAATGTTTTGATAATTATACGAGAAACATAATGGAACAAACTCCATAATACAAGTGTTAAGTTCTAATTATGACCATAAAATGGATTTTTTACTACATTTCAATTTCTGTTTTTACATAATTTTGTTGATTGTCCACTAATTAAAAATATTTTTACCCTAATTGTTGTAATTAAATTTAATTTTTTTAGTAATCAAATTGTTCAAAAAAAATTAATCCTTTTAATAAAATAATTATTATTATTATTCTAAATATTGAATACATTTTTCAAAATTCATTTCACATATTTAGCTATTTTTAATTTAATATTAATCGCATAGACGGGTGAGACAGTAGGGTTTTTATGAAGAGTAATTTTTAGAAAAAGAAGAATATATATTAACTATATGAATAATAATAGTAATTTCATGGAAAAAAATTAATATTTTCATATATAATATATAATATTAATTAAAAATAATCTTTATTGGTTTTTATTTTAATAAATTAAAATAAGAACCATTATTCATTTTAATATAGTTTTTATAATAACCCTTCGTTAAAATCTAAAACCAACTTATATTAAAAACCAATATAACATTTGTTCAAAATTATTTTACAATATTCAATATTCCTAAATAATACAATGGTTAAAATAAATAAAATTAAAAAAATATTGGAACTATTAAATTACATATTTATTAAAAATTTTAGAGTTTATATAAAAAACATTATTCATCACTATTCACAGAAAAAATCAACACTATAGGAAAAATTCCCAGAATGTTACCCAAATTAAATTTTTATGTTATGATTTAAAAAATTATCTTAAATTTAAAAATTAAAAATTCTAAAATTTATTTATTAGTCATTTAAATAAATAAATATAAAAAATATTTCTATTATAATATTCAATTTTTTATTCAAAATTTACATAATATTTAAAAACTATCATACGTGTCTAATTCATATAACTAAATATGAAAATTATTTATTCTATCATTACAATGGATTTTACAGTAATTTTATCTTATATTGTCATTTATTAATGACCAAGTAAAGCTCCTTTATTAATTGTGCATCTGATACCTAGTGAATACTTCCATTAAACCCCAGTTACGTGACCTATGTAATCAAGTTGATCAGAAAAACACCCCACATAGTTAATTTTTTATAGCTTATAGTCATGTAATAAATCAAAACCATGAATTTTAATGTATTTTTATTTGAATTTTAATGTCATGATTTTAAAGACAATAAAGTATTGACTGGGTTTTATCCATTGAGATTCCTATTCCATTTCATATTTTATGATGGTTATTTAATAAGATTATCTATGATTTGGGATTACACATAATAAGTGTTCCAATCCTTGCATGAGATTATGAAGGGTATGTGTAGTGATTATTCATATTCTTAACAGATATTTATAACAATGTATTGGAACCAATAAATATTTTAATAGTTGGGTCATACACCATGTTGAATCCCTATATGCGTAGGTGTATGGGTAGGTGAATTTGTTGAATGGGGTTTTAGGGTTTGTGACATAGTCAATGTAGAGAACTGTTATGTATCCAATGATGAATGTCTCTTAGTAAGGTGACCATGGTTAAGTTGAACCTTTGTATGAAGTCTTGGGAAAGGGTTAACCCGATATGGGGTCTTGGAAGATGTCCAGTATTGTTAGGGTACCTCAAGAATGTTGTGATTATGTGGGAGAAATTGGAGATGATACACTCAGAGAAGAATCATGGGTGATGTACTTGTAACTCTCTATGATTTTATGATTTATATTATTTTCAACTTCTTTGATATCTTTTTTTGTACCCTTTACCATGATTAGCTTGTGTTATACACAACACTGAATGTTCTTGCACTATATACAACACTATCCTTGGCTAGGGTTACACACAACGTCATGTTCATTAGATAGAATTAATTTCATGCAACACTGAGTATTGATTTTTATCAATGTAGAGATGAAAATATTTTGTATTATGTTATACACAACACCGAAATAATATTTCACTAAACTCAACACTGACTTCTCTAGCATTACACCCAAGAGTGACTTTTCTCGATAGCTTGTATTATACACAATACAGAATTTCACTAAACCAGGATATATTATTTAAATATAATTATTTAATAGGACATAAACAATCCATTATGAATATAATTGTACCCAAATTTAATTTTATATAACATTATAATTTATCTTATGAATTTTATAGAACATAGTATAAGAACATATTCAATTTTAGAGGTAAAAGAAGTATTAATAAAAAATGGCAGTTTTTTCACCTTTTGATGGAGGAGTAATTCTAAATATTGATTTTAAAAGTTTTATAATTTATATATAAAAAAATTAACATATTATTTTTATTAAGGACATTTATATATACTTTGGTTTATTTTTTGTTATTTTTCTGATAAAACACGTTTTTTTAATGAATAGTGAAAAATACTGTATTTTAATATAGAACATCTTTTTTATCTAATTTATTTATATAGATACATTATAATTTTACTCCTTTTTAAAGTGTAATTGGATTATATTTTAATAAATTCATCTAATTTTGTTCATTGTAAGTAATATTATATTTAAATTGGACATAAACACATGTTAATCGTTTGATAGTTTTAACTTCTTAAATATCAGCTTTCTGATTTTGATAACAGTAATTAATTTTAAATTAATTAATAGAACTTATATGTTTTTAATTATCAAAAATGTATTCCATATTTTAAATCAGTGGGTACAAATTCTGTTAAAAGGTTACTTTTATTTTTTTTGGATGTTATGAATAGTAACTATGGAAATTTGTATTTACAATAGTTAAAGGTAAATCAGGTAAATTAGTGTAACAAACTTTATGATAAAGATAATAACATTTTTAACACCTTTAAAAATCCTATTTGATGAATTAATATTGACCAATATCACATGAGGGACTCAATTTATTCAATTAATCGACTTCTTTTGGAAAGTAATGTAATTATTACTAAAACAATTGAAAGTGACAACATGTCCCTCACTTATATCATATAAGTATTAAAATTTATATATAGTGGTATACAAAAAAAATCATCAATAAATTAGTATACAGAAATATAATGAAATTATCTACATCATGTGAATTTATTTATAATTTTTAGACACTAAATAATTACCATTAATGATGGCACAATAGTGATGTAGAAATTATTTTATTGATAGAAATATAAAATATATAGTTTTAAAATTATAAAAATATATATCATAAAAACTAATTAATGATCTCCCTGAGCTTTCTAGGTGACTATAACATTTTATAATTGTATTAAATATTTTTTATCTATTTTATAATTTTGTGGGTTTTATTTAAAATAAAATAAATGAATAGTGTAAAAATTAACCTTATTGATATTTTATAAAAATAACATATTATTAAATTATTTAAAAATCAAAAAAAATATTTAAAAAAGTACAAAGTGAAACATATATGGTCTAAAATTGGATAAATTATTTAATTGTTAGTCATATAAAACATGTAAGTAAATATTTATAACAATTTAATATTTAGAATATTATTACCACAAATCAAATTAAATAAATTAAATAAATATAAATCAACATGATAAGGTTTAAAAAAAATAAATACATATTTAAATATTATTGGTTGAAATTATTTCGAACCAAAATCATCTTATATTATAAATAAATCCGTTTTTCAGAATTATAAAGTGAAAATTATTTTATAATAAATTAATATTTCAATACAATCCAAAGGTGCCCCTCCCGTCTATAATAAAAGGGTCCCTCTCCTTCACTTTTAATCACACCTCTAAAGACCATTTCCACTTCCAAAACAATTCCAAATAACCTACCAAATTCCCAAAAGTTATCTTATAGGGAAACCTTGGTGATTAAAGTCATCTTAGGGAGTCCTATTGTGCCTACTAAAAGAAGATACCTGGAAAAGAGGTAATTAAATTTTCACCTTTTTTAAAATTATTTTCATGTTCTACTTCCTCGTATTATTATTTCCAATACTAAAGAAATAAATACAGTGTCTTTAATATGCTGATATTTTATTATAATGATTAGACAATATTATATATCATTTTATTCAACCAATGAATAACAATATCACCATTTCTGCGTTCGTATGACTTACCATCTCCACACCATGGTGTAATTTGTCATTCAATAATAAAAAATCTGGACTACTATATTGATAATTATAATATATTTAAATAATGAATATAATTGATATTATTTCTTTAAAATTTGTTGGTCGGAGTGGACACTCAAGAGGGGGGTGAATTGAGTTCCAATTAAAATTTCTGTTAAAAACAATTTCTATTAAAATCCCCCAATTTCAAAAACAAATTAAACTGTAGTGAATTTATATAGATTATAAAGGTTCAATTAGTTTCTCAAAGATTGATTAATGCTCAGTTAACGTAATCTTATGATTAAATTAACTTTTGAAACTAACTTACTGATTTATAACAAATATAAACACTTGCGAATTTAATTATCAAAGTATCTTTGAAGATAGATTATATTTCAAAGTAATAGCAGCGGAATATGAAATAAACATGTAGAGAATGGATATAGAGTATAGCTATAAACACAGAGAGTTAACCAAGAGGTTCAGTCTCAAGCCGAGACTTAGTCCTCTCAAATGTTTATATAAAATGATCCACACCCTGGATCGGGGTTAACAACAGTGAACACACTGTCCAGGTCACAAGACCTCTACCACAGTTCTTCGTGGGAAAACAAACAACAGCAGCAAGCTGTCCAGGTCACAAGACCTCTACCACTATCCACAGTGGGAAATGGGATGCAAAAAGATTTGCTGAGGATTTATAGATCCTCCAGTGAAAGTACAGGAGTCAGTGTGTGTGTATAATACAGCAGATAACACACACTGCTCAAAATGTAGAATAAATCACAGAACAAGAGATGTAGAGTTTAGAAGTGGTTCTGGTGATCTCAGTGTAGCTATTGTATTCGATCAGAAGAGAGTTTGAGTCCTCTTCTCGTTTCTGTTTGAGAAACAGAGTGTCGTATGCTCCAGGTTCACAGGTAGTGAGAATGTAGTCGATGAAGTTCTTCAGGGTTCTTCTTGTATGCACAGAACACTTCTCGAGTATACTTGATTGTCTATGTGCTTCTCTGTGTTCTTGATGGAACTCTTTTTTATCTTCTTGTGTTTCTGGTATATTTCGTCCACGACGCACTTCTCTGGTTCACATTCTTGTTTGGGCAGCGTAGTCTTCTCGTATTTATCTCCCGACAGGGGACAGAAAAGATTTCTTTTCCGCAGGTACGAGGTACGGGTTCCTGACATCTAACAACCTTTATCAGATATTTGACAAATCATCAAAATGTATGATATGACCGTTAGATAGATTAAATGTAGGAAATAAAGAAATTAAAACAGTGAGTCGAGAATGTATGTCACTGTTGACTTCAACTGTGGTCTTCCAACTGTGGACTTCCAACTGTGGACTTCCTTCTGACTGCTGACTTCAACAAAGGGCTTGCTGTCTGTAGGCTTGCAATGGTAGCTTTTACTCCATGTAACTGTAGCCTTTCTAACTGTAGACTTGTAACATCAAATTTGTAGAACAGTAACCTTTGTCAACTGTAGACTTCGATCATCAGTAGACTTAGTCGACAGAAGCTGTCTAACTGTAACCTTGACTGTAGGCTTATGACTGTAGGCTTGTTCGACTGTGAACTTGTTCGAATGTGAACTTGAGCAGAGAAAACTTTGAACAGAAGTCTTGTAACTGTGACCATCGTCTGTGAGCTTTGACAATAGATAGCAGTAGACTCGTAACTGTAAGCTTGTATTAGTCTTCGACTGTAACCTTGTAACTGTGAACTTATTGCAACAGTAACTTAAGGTGACAGTTAACTGTAACTGTGACTTTGAAAAGAAAGCTCTGACTGTTAGCTAACAATACCAAACTTATGTAAATACTACTGTAAGCTGTTACAGTAAAGTTATGAGAGTAAGAATATGAACTGTTTAGAATAAAATACGTTTAAGCATAGAATAATAAGATTAATGCAATGGTTTTAATACATCATAATTAATGTTTAAGCATGATTTGGGATTATCAAAACAGGTGATTCCAACAATCTCCCCCTTTTTGATAATCACAAATTATGTCAGTATGAAATATAGAAGTATCAGAGAGAAGTGTGCAAAACACAGTATTAGCAATATGAGCACAAAAATTAGGTATAATCCGCAAGGATTTCTCCTCTTTGCATAGGTTCATTTCTCCCTTGAGTTTCCTATTTCTCCCCATTTCTCCCCCTATCTATTTCTCTTTATTTCTCCCCCTTTGTGATTAACAAAAAGAAAGACAGAGAGAGAGAAAATAAACATTGTATTAATAAGGAGTACAATACATGACCCAAAACGTGAATACATGATCCCTATCAAAAAAAACATAAACAGACTCAATCCTCTTCATCTGGAGGTATGGGATCTTTTCCTTTGGAGGAAGAAGATGGAGCAGGAGGTGAAGGATCAACAGGCTGAGGAATGGCAGCAGGAATGTCTGGAGGGGCAGCAACAGAGGCTCCTGAAGGCCTGTAGTGAGTAGCTTTCCGAGGGATCAGTGGTCGAAGGCTTCTGAGGGCATCAGCAGGAGACATTATGGAAGAACCACTGGGGTTAGAGACAGGTAGGGCAGGAGGAACTATAACAGGTGTGCAGTCCACATGAAGAAAAGGTAGGAGCAGATTCCTGAAATCCATTATGATGTTTCCTCCTCTGTCCATGGCAGATAAGAAGTCATCTTTGTTTTCCAAGAATTTATCCAAAGTCGGGGTCAACTCTCGTAGCTTTCTAACTTGTTCTTTGAAGGCTTGAGTTACAGGAGGCAGCTTCATAGTTTCGAGCATGAGCTTGAAGTGATTGTTCAACTGATGCTTGGTGAAAATCCAATCAAAGTAATAATCCACTTTACTTTTGATGGCCTCCTGAGAAGCAGTAGCAGCCTGCAGGTGCTCACGAACAAAGCCACTGACTTCTCTTGTAGTAGCAAGGATCTGTAGGTCTGATGTGTCATTTTCACGGGCCTGAGTAAGCTCTTCTCTGAGCAGGCTTCTAAACTGCTCAAGGTCTACAGGAGAGCTAGATGAAGGAAGGGACTTGACTGAGAATGCCACTGTCTCCTTGAAAGACTGAGTCAGATTTCCAATCACTTTCTGAATGACAGCATCCTGATTGCTAAAGTGTTCTTTTACTGATTTCTTGAAAGCCTCAAATACTTCCACAAACTGCTTGACCACTTCTTTGATGTATCTAATCTCACTGGCCACTTGTGTCTGAGAACTGCTCAGGGCAGTTAAAGAAGCAACTGATTGTCTGAGGGCCACTACTGCTCCAGTCCAGCTTTCAATTTGGGTGTGGCACACTTTCATTTCATCCATCACTTCTTTGATTGGACTTCCCACAACACATCCTAGAGAAAATTCTAAGGATTGTTCCACATTTTTCAGCTCATCAAAAAGACTGGTTTTCAATTCAGCAACAGACTGTCTGATGGTCTCCTTCATTTCATTCTTTAAGGATTCAAGGTCTTCCATGGTGGCCAATCTTTCAGTTTCTAATACTGGAGAGCTGTTAGGTAGGATGACTGGATTTCTTGGTGGTTGGTTTTCCTCATCTGAATCCTCATAATTGAGTCCTAACACCATGTATCCTGGATCTGAGGTCCATCCTTCTATATCAAACATTACAGAGACTGAACCAACACGCTCCCCCTCACTTGGAGGTCCTTCCTGAACACTTTCTACTGTCTTCTCAACTCTGGGTAACTCTAAGTTCTCTTCTGTAGCTCTAGCAGGTTCCATACTTGCTTCCTCTGTAGGTTCAGCAGTGAGGTTAGCCTCCTTCTCTGTTGGGTCATCAACCACTTCCATGAAAACAGTAGTAGAGACCACTCCTGCTTCCTGGTCAGACACTGACTTGTCTGTATACCCTATCAGAGGGCTCATACTAAGTTCTTCTGCAACAGTTTCTTGTTTTTCATTTAAAGCTCCAGCCTCTTCTGCTTCGACTGTATCACCCTCATCAGAGGTGTCCTTGACAAAATATTGAGATTCTTCTTCTTCTTCTGTAGACTCAGTCTCACTGTCTCTTAGAACAGGTTCTCTACTAGGTAGTTCTTTTGGAGGGCTTGCTGCTCCAAACGTCACTGTCCTGACAGGACTGTGAGTAGTATCAGGATCACTCCCTTCATCAATTGGGGTGTTCTCTCTTGCAGAGTTACCAACTACTGCAGTCTGTTCATCATCTGAGTATACAGGTTCAGGCTCATCAGGCTTTAATCCTGGATCTCTCCTATCTCTCGGTCTAGAGGGATGAGTAGAAGGGCTAAAATTCTCATATATTCTCTCCTCATCATTCACCCATGATTTCTTCCAGGGATTCCAACTGATCTTCATGAATTTGCAGATTACATTCGAGATACATACACTGTTCTTTGCCACTATCAACTCTTCCTGACTTCCAGCTGCACCTCTCACTTTCAACATAACCGAAATGAGTTTAGCATGAAACAAGGCACTTGATTTTGAGCTTGCCTTTATCATGTCCTCCATCTGAGCCATCAGCAACATACAAAGGTTGACCTTCCTTCCATGTTTTAATAAGTACATCAAGTAAATATCCTGATGCTTCAGAGTTGCAAAATCTCCTCTTCTAGGACTCAGTACATGCTGAATAAACTTAAACAGAAGCCTGTCCTCTCCACACATTTCAGTAGCAATAATCTTCCTTACTGTGCCATTACCTGTCAATTCTTCCAGAGCCGTCTCATGATCAAAGATTCTACTATTTGGAGGAGCCGCTCCAGAATAGTAGTTGTAAATACCCTCATGAGGAACTTTTAAACATGCAGCCCATTCAACTGATGAAAAACCGACTTCATTACCGTTTACTCTGGATACCAGTCTATGCTGATCATCCTCTTCCTCGAACTGTAGATATTCATAGAATTCCTTCACCAGCTTCGGGTAGTACGGTCCATTATTGTTTGGGAAGCATTCGGTCCATCCTTGATCATTAAGCACTGCCAGCACTAATGATCTGCTCGATAAAATCCACTCTTCACTTAGCTCCTTCTCAGCAACTATTTCTCTCTTAGTCAGATGTGGATTAATAGGTCTTATCGAGGCGTTCCCGGTGCCACTGGATTCGACTTGAGTCCTCTTTGGCATTGGTGCATCTTCGTTGACAGTCAGGGGTCGCTTTGTTCTGGCCATTGGAACTGAATGAGGTTTCGAGGTTCGGTTGAAGGTTTAGGGTTTAGGACTTGAGAGAGCAAGGGTCGAGATGAGTGGATTGAGATATGTTCGATGTTCTCAATTTTATCATTTAGGGATTTAGAAAAAAAATATAAAGAAAATAAACGGTTCGAATTCCCGCAAAAATAAAATAAGATTAAACAGCGAAACAGCCTACAGAGAGATGTAACAGTGAGGTACACCGGTGAGGTCTAACTGTGAGGTTTCAACTGTGAGGTCTAACTGTGAGGTTTCAACTGTGAGGTTTCAACTGTGAGGTTTCAACTGTGAGGATTCAACTGTGAGGTTTCAACTGTGAGGTTTCAACTGTGAGGTTTCAACTGTGAGGTTTCAACTGTGAGGTTTCAACTGTGAGGTTTCAACTGTGAGGTTTCAACTGTGAGGTTTCAACTGTGAGGTTTCAACTGTGAGGTTTCAACTGTGAGGTTTCTACTGTGAGGTTTCAACTGTGAGGTTTCAACTGTGCTATAATTAATCATACCTAACTCATGTTTGATGTAACTTAATCTCTCAGAATTCAAAGGCTTTGTAAAAATATCAGCTAACTGATGTTCAGTGCCAATGAACTCAAGAGTGATATCACCTTTTTGATAATGATCCCTCAGAAAGTGATGTCTCACATCAATATGTTTTGTCCTAGCATGAGATACTGGATTTTTTGAAATGTTAATAGCACTTGTATTGTCACACCTTATAGAGACATGTTTGAATTGATATCCATAGTCTAGTAAAGTGTGTTTCATCCACAAAATTTGTGCACAACAGCTACCAGCAGCTATATACTCAGCTTCGGCAGTAGACAATGCAACAAAATTCTGCTTCTTACTACACCAAGATACTAGTGACTTGCCTAAAATGTGACATGTTCCAGAGGTGCTCTTTCTATCTAACTTGCAGCCAGCAAAATCAGCATCAGAATAACTTAATAAATCAAATGATTGTCCTTTTGGATAAAATAATCCCAAATTGGGAGTATGTTTTAGATATTTGAGAATCCTTTTAACAGCAGTCAAATGAGACTCTTTTGGATTGGCTTGAAACCGAGAACACATGCATACACTGAACATGATGTCAGGTCTACTAGCAGTAAGGTACAGTAGACTACCTATCATACCTCTGTAATTGGTTTGATCCACTGGTTCACCAGTTTCATCACTGTCCAACTTGCAAGTGGTGCTCATAGGTGTGTCACTGCCTTTGGTGCCATCAAAAGAAAAACGTTTTAGAAGATCTTTAATATATTTACATTGGTTCAAAATAATACCATTTTTATTTTGAAAGATCTGAAATCCAAGGAAAAATTTGAGTTCTCCCATTAAACTCATTTCAAACTCATTTTGCATTATTTTTGAAAAATCAACACATAAAGAATTTTTAGAAGATCCAAAAATAATATCATCCACATAGATTTGTACTATTAAGACATCTTTAGAAATACATTTAATAAAAAGAGTAGGATCAGCTATCCCTTTAGTAAATCCTTTCGAAATAAGAAAAGAGCTAAGCCTATCATACCAAGCTCTTGGAGCTTGCTTTAAACCATATAAAGCTTTAGATAGTTTAAAAACATGATTAGAAAAATGGGGATTTGTAAAACCATGAGGTTGTTCCACAAATACATCCTCAATTATATATCCATTTTGAAAATCACTTTTAACAACCATTTGATATAGTTTGAAATTCAGATGAGCAGCATAAGCAAGTAATATCCTAATGGCCTCTAGTCTACCCACGGGTTCAAAGGTTTCCTCATAGTCTATTCCTTCTTCCTGACTATACCCTTGTGCAACTAGCCTAGCTTTGTTTCTGATTATGTTACCAAACTCATCAACTTTGTTTCTAAACACCCATTTAGTGCCTATGGTAAGAGTGTCTTTAGGTCTTTCCACTAATTCCCAAACTTTGTTTCTTTCAAACTGATTTAGTTCTTCTTGCATAGCCATTACCCAGAATTCATCACTGATAGCGTCATTGACATTTTTGGGTTCAAGCTGTGAAAGAAAAGCTTGATGTTCAACCTGATTTCTTAGAGAAGCTCTAGTTTGTGTTCCTCTATCCAGATTACCAACAACAGCATCTAAAGGATGATTCTTTAGAATCCTAGTTGATTTGGTAAAGGTTGGACTAGAGATTTCAGGTTCATCTATAGGTTCGGGTTCCACAGAGGAAGATTCTGGAAAAAGTCCAGAACTGGATGTTTTTATTGCAGGTTCTTTAGATTTGTCATTTAGGTCCAGAACAGATAAGTATTCTTCAACATCTTCAAGAGAAGTTTTAGACTCATGTGGATCGGTATCATCAAACTTGATGTGAACAGATTCTTCCACACATTTGGTTTTCTTATTGAACACTCTATAGGCTTTACTAGACATAGAGTAACCTAGGAAAATTCCTTCATCACTTTTTGGAGCAAATTTATCAAGATTATCTTTAGTATTCAGAATAAAGACTTTGCAACCAAAAACTCTAAATTAATTAACCTTAGGCTTCCTATTATTCCACAACTCATAAGGGGTTTACTTAAGAATCGGTCTAATCAAGACTCTATTAATAACATAGCAGGCTGTATTTACAGCTTCAGCCCAAAAGTGAACAGGCATGTCATATTCATTGAGCATAGTCCTTGCAATTTCTTGCAGGGTTAGGTTTCTTCTTTCCACTACACCATTCTGTTGGGGTGTCCTAGGGGCAGAAAAGTTATGAGAATAGCCATTGTGTGAGCAGTAAGATTCAAATTCCCGATTCTCAAACTCACGGCCATGATCACTCCTCAAGGTCATAATCTTAAGTCCACTAAGATTTTCTACAGACTTAGAGTATTTGACAAAGGAAGAGCAGGCTTCACTTTTGTGAGCTAGAAAGTATACCCAAGTATATCTAGAAAAGTCATCTACAAGAACATAAACATAGTGCTTCCCATTTAGACTTGAAATTCTTGATGTTCCAAACAAATCCATGTGAACCAGTTCAAGTGGTTGAGAAGTTGAAACTTCTTTCTTTGGTTTAAAAGAAACTTTATGTTGTTTTCCCTTTTGACAGGGATTACACACTTTGTCATTTGGGAATTCAAGCTTAGGTAGGTCTCTAACTAGGTGTTTCTTATAGAGTTTTCTAAGTGAGTGAAAGTTGCAGTGTCCTAATCTCCTATGCCACAGCCAAGACTCTTTATGAAAAGCATTTAAGCAAGTAACGTTATGTTTAGCTAAAGTGTTTAAGTCAACAGCATAAACATTTTCATTTCTTAAGGCAGAAAATATTAAAGCATTTTTGGAATTATAAACATCACAAGAATTGTTTTCAAACTTGACATTAAAGCCATCATCACACAATTGAGAAATGCTAAGTAGGTTGTACTTAAGTCCATCAACAAATAAAACTTTGGAAATTAATACTGTGTCAGTGTTACCAATCTTGCCTAAGCCAATGATTTTTCCTTTTGAGTTATCACCAAAAGTGACATATCCTCCATCAACCTTTATTAAGCTTTTGAAGCACGAATAGTCCCCAGACATGTGTCTTGAACATCCACTGTCTAAGTACCATACCTTCTTATAATTTCTTTTCAAACAGATTTCCTACAAAACAGATTAGGCAAGAAATGACTTTGGTACCCAGATTTTCATGGGTCCAGACTTGTTAGCAATCAAGGATTTAGGTACCCAGATTTGCCTTATGGGTCCCATACAATTAATAGATGCAACCGATTTAGAGAGATATACTTTACTTGATCGACAACTATTTAAATAACCAGTTGAGGCATACGAATTTCCAAAACTGGAACTAGCATGATTTTTTCCAGACATGGAAATAAATCGGGTTTTAGTAAACTGTCTTTTTCCAGGTTGGTATCCCAAGCCAGTAGCATACTTAGGTGCAACTTGCTTTCCTAGCAGTTGGGTTAGAGTATCTTTTCCATTTGTGAATGTTTCTAAGTCCTTTCTATGTTGTTCATTAGATAGTTTCAGTTCTGTATTCTCCTTTAATAATTGAACATTTTTCTCTTTTTCTACATCAAGTGCAGACTTGACACTTGCAGTAAGAGCATGCTGTTTCTTTAAAGACTTATATTTATCCTTTAGTTCATTACACGTTTCTTCCAGCATATTACAGTATTCAGTCAATTCATCTTTAGACATATTTTCAGAATCAGAACCAGATTCTGCTTCACCTTCAGAATAATAAGAGTTTAAAGTGGGAGTGTCTAAGGTTACCTCAGATGTGTTTGTCATGAAACACATATTAGCACGATTTCTTTCAGAATCACTGGACTCTGATTCACTTGTGCTATCTTCTGAAGCACTCCAGGTGGCCTTCATAGCTTTCCTATAATTCTTGTCCTTGTACTCATATTTCTTCTTGAATTTTAACTTAGGACAGTCAGCTTTGATGTGTCCTTTCCTTTTACATTCATAGCAAACTATGTCTTCTTCTTTGTCAGTGTTCTTCCAATCTTTCTTCCACTTACCTTGTCTATCATACTTACCCTTGTAGTTTGGTTTTCTGAATAACTTCTTCTTCCTATAGAACTTCTTGAATCTCCTTGCTATTTGTGCCATCTCCGCATAACTGTCAGAATCTAAGTCTTCACTAGATGAGCTTTCAGTTGGTATATGCACTTTCTCCTTGTCTTTTCTCTTTGATGCAGTAGACTTAAAAGCTACAAATTTTCGTTTTGGTTCCTCATCTTCTTATTTATTCACCTTTAGCTCTTCTTCGTACATCATCAGCTTACCAATTAACTCCTTGACAGGCAAAGTTCCAATATCACAGGATTCTCTAATTGAAACGGATGTGCCTCTCCATCTGTCAGGCAGACATCTCAATAATCTCATGATTTGCTCCTTTGCTGGAACAATCTTTCCGAGTGAGCTCATTGTGTTGACTATCTCATTAAACCTGAGATACATATCAGAAATAGGTTCATCAGCTTTCATCTTAAAGTTCTCATATTTGATAGTATAAGTGTTTAACCGCATTTCCTTGACATTAGTTGTTCCTTCATGAGAAACAGCTAAGGTGTCCCAGATTTCAAAAGCAGTTTTACATGCAGAAATTCTATTGAATTCCTCATCTCCTAGAGCACAGTAGAGAGCATTCACAGCCTTACAATTATTATTGTAAGCTACTTTAGTAGGTTCATCCCAAGTTATTCTTTCAGTTTCTGGAATTTTGTATTGAGACTCTATAGCAGTCCAAATATCAAAACCCATACTTTCCAAATGAATTTTCATTTTGAGCTTCCATTGGGCATAATTCACACCATTAAAGAATGGTGGCCTGTTAGTAGCAGCACCTTCTAGTCTATTATCCATAAGGAAATTTTAGAAAATGTTTTAAAGAGATAAAATTTAGAACTAACAGAAATTTACGATCTTTTAGATAAAACTACAATCACAGTTTAAAAACAGAGAGTTAAAATAAAACTTTGAGCAAGTATAACAGAGATAAACACAACCTCTGATACCAAATGTTGGTCGGAGTGGACACTCAAGAGGGGGGTGAATTGAGTTCCAATTAAAATTTCTGTTAAAAACAATTTCTATTAAAATCCCCCAATTTCAAAAACAAATTAAACTGTAGTGAATTTATATAGATTATAAAGGTTCAATTAGTTTCTCAAAGATTGATTAATTCTCAGTTAACGTAATCTTATGATTAAATTAACTTTTGAAACTAACTTAATGATTTATAACAAATATAAACACTTGCGAATTTAATTATCAAAGTAGCTTTGAAGATAGATTATATTTCAAAGTAATAGCAGCGGAATATGAAATAAATATGTAGAGAATGGATATAGAGTATAGCTATAAACACAGAGAGTTAACCAAGAGGTTCAGTCTCAAGCCAAGACTTAGTCCTCTCAAAAGTTTATATAAAATGATCCACACCCTGGATCGGGGTTAACAACAGTGAACACACTGTCCAGGTCACAAGACCTCTACCACAGTTCTTCGTGGGAAAACAAACAACAGCAGCAAGCTGTCCAGGTCACAAGACCTCTACCACTATCCACAGTGGGAAATGGGATGCAAAAAGATTTGCTGAGGATTTACAGATCCACCAGTGAAAGTACAGGAGTCAGTGTGTGTGTTTAATACAGCATATAACACACACTTCTCAAAATGTAGAATAAATCACAGAACAAGAGATGTATAGTTTAGAAGTGGTTCTGGTGATCTCAGTGTAGCTATTGTATTCGATCAGAAGAGAGATTGAGTCTTCTTCTCGTTTCTGTTTGAGAAACAGAGTGTCGTATGCTCCAGGTTCACATGTAGTGAGAATGTAGTCGATGAAGTTCTTCAGGGTTCTTCTTGTATGCACAGAACACTTCTCGAGTATACTTGATTGTCTATGTGCTTCTCTGTGTTCTTGATGGAACTCTTTTTTATCTTCTTGTGTTTCTGGTATATTTCGTCCACGACGCACTTCTCTGGTTCGCATTCTTGTTTGGGCAGCGTAGTCTTCTCGTAATTATCTCCCGACAGGGGACAGAAAAGATTTCTTTTCAGCAGGTACGAGGTACGGGTTCCTGACATCCGACAACCTTTATCAGATATTTGACAAATCATCAAAATGTATGATATGACCGTTAGATAGATTAAATGTAGGAAATAAAGAAATTAAAACAGTGAGTCGAGAATGTATGTCACTGTTGACTTCAACTGTGTTCTTCCAACTGTGGACTTCCAACTGTGGACTTCCTTCTGACTGCTGACTTCAACAAAGGGCTTGCCGTCTGTAGGCTTGCAATGGTAGCTTTTACTCCATGTAACTGTAGCCTTTCTAACTGTAGACTTGTAACATCAAATTTGTAGAACTGTAACCTTTGTCAAATGTAGACTTCGATCATCAGTAGACTTAGTCGACAGAAGCTGTCTAACTGTAACCTTGACTGTAGGCTTATGACTGTAGGCTTGTTCGACTGTGAACTTGTTCGACTGTGAACTTCAGCAGAGAAAACTTTGAACAGAAGTCTTGTAACTGTGACCTTCGTCTATGAGCTTTGACAATAGATAGCAGTAGACTCGTAACTGTAAGCTTGTATTAGTCTTCGACTGTAACCTTGTAACTGTGAACTTATTGCAACAGTAACTTAAGGTGACAGTTAACTGTAACTGTGACTTTGAAAAGAAAGCTCTGACTGTTAGCTAACAATACCAAACTTATGTAAATACTACTGTAAGCTGTTACAGTAAAGTTATGAGAGTAAGAATATGAACTGTTTAGAATAAAATACGTTTAAGCATAGAATAATAAGATTAATGCAAAGGTTTTAATACATCATAATTAATGTTTAAGCATGATTTGGGATTATCAAAACAGGTGATTCCAACAAAATTTATATACCATCCAATTCCATAACATTTAACCACCAAGGGAATGATATCGTCACTCGTGCGTACGTAGGGATTACCCACTCAATGACGCGATGAGATTCATTTTCCATATTAACCATTCAAGAATTATTATAAGGTATATATAATAAATAATTATTAAATATATCAAATAATATATCTATTTTATTTTTGTATATATGTATATATGTCATTTAATTGCTTCCATTCAATACAAGATGGAAATGGTAATAGTGTTCACGTGTACCTATGACCTACCCTCTCAATGAACGGTGTATTACATTTCATTTATCTGTCTATTATATATATTTATACACTGAAATTTTCTGATATATAAATGATGTTTGATATTTTAAAATTATGTAAATCTTGATCTAAGTAATATTATTAAGAATAACAAGTCAAAAAATGTATAATAAATACAACGATTATTACCCAAAACATTGATTGAAAATGGACTTCATTAATAAATAGGTAATATTAAGTCATAAGTGAATCATAAATGATATAATAAATATTATTAATCTTCTAAAAAATGTTAATAATATTTTTAAACTCATGATATAGTAGTTTCAGATACATACGGAAAAAATCATCCCATTGGAAAGGGTTAATTTTGCAATAACATTTTGATCTGAGATTGTTTATACGTAAGTATTTATTGGGGTACAATTATCATCCACATCCTAGTTTTGAAAAAAATTATTTTTAATTATATTCGTTAAAAAATTTAAATTCAATGTACCCATTTTTTTATTTTATTAAATGGTATGAATAAAATATTTTTACGTTTTTAGTATGATGTACATTTTGGAATTTTCTAGAAAAAGACCGAGAAGAATGTTTTTTAGCATGTATAATATGAATAGAGATTTACACATTCATAATGACTTATTTCCTTGTAGATTCAAATAGAATATAAAATTTTTATTTTCATATAATATGATATCATTTAAAATTATGTTACATTTCGATGAAGGAAAAAGTTTTTGAAGAAGAAGGGATATGTTCCACAAGAATTAATTTCATCTGTTTTCTCTAAATTATTTTATATCAAAGATTACACTATTTAAATAGAGTTATATTTATATTATTTTTATTACAATGATTTTATTTTTTAGAGATTAAATGTTATTGAGGAAATATATTTTTTATATTAATTATGATGGAATGATGTTTAAGAAACCCATTTTATTTCATGTGTTATCCTACAGATAATGTCTTTATGTTTTTTTTGGGAAAAATAAGAATGATTTCATTATGAGATGGGTGGGAACTATATATCCACAAAATAATTTTTTAAATATTTATATCTTATGATATAGACATTAATGAAATGAAAATTATATCCAGTTTAGTAATATATTGGTGGAATGACAATTAAATCTCGTTCAGTAATACATGGCTGGAACCGAATGTAAATACAATTTAGTAATGGAATTTTTCCACTATTATGGTCTTGGAAGGAATTCCATGGATACTATGAAAATAATAATATGTTCTTATTTGTTTACTGCAATTCAATGTTTTATTCCAATGCTGTTTTATCATGGGTAATGTTCCTTTATGATCTCTTCATAAAAACAACAATGATAAATTTCATGACTCCATGTATTGATATTTAAACATTATTTTTATTATTTAATAATTCTTATGTATATGGTTTAATTTATGTTCTCTATGGTTACCATTATTGATAATTTGAGATCACTATTTTTTATTTTTCTCTAACCCAAGATATAAAGAATGGTTTTTGGTGGGAAAACAAAAGGGCAAGATCTTTATCAGAAATGTTAAAGATCATCCACCAAGTTAGAAGATTATGTTCCAAGATTATAGAGCCACTAAACTAGTACGGTACATGGGAATATATTTTTTAAATGTATTAAAAATTCCTAAAATTAAATTTAATGTCCATGTATGTCAATCTTGGTTAGTTATAGATGGTATCGGAGAAAACGTTTACTCACCCTTTGAATCTAGGGTGCAAAAACTTTTTTGAGATCTATAGAGATATTTCTATTGTACGTATTTGGATATCACTAAGGGTAAGTCTAACTATAGTTTACAATATATAATAACGTTAATGATCATGAATAAATGAGGATTGGACATTAAATATTGGATATTAAAATTAGTCCCCATTCATTATGTTGTTTTCCTATTAGGATTTTGGCCTCAAACACAATTATTTTTGTGTTTTAGAAAATGGATAGACTCCAAGAGAACTATTTTAATGACCACTGCACTGGGAAATGTAATGATTGTACTCATTAACAACCAAATGTTATGAGAGATGGAATAGAAAATTTTATTTTTATACTCAAACAAGCTATGAATTATCCAGTACTACAAAATGAGGATAGAAGGGAACAACATTCCATTGAGTACTTTATGAGGAAACATACCAATTATTTTAGTGGGTATTATAATCCACTTGTTTATGAACTATGGATAAATAAAAGTGAAATGATATTTTCCATCCTTTGTTGTTTGAAACATGAAAATGTATTTTTGATAGTTTATCATTTAGAGTTTTAAGCAGACAGGTGGTTCACTCTATTAAAGAATACAAGGCAGTTAGACTAAATTGAATCAATATAATGGGATGAGTTCAATAACTTATTTTTCAAAATTTACGTCCCATTTATTCATCTGAAAATATGTAAAATGAGTTCCATGATCTTAATAAAAAGGATGATGAATATATTAGTATATGGGATGAAAATTTTATAAGAGTTGCAATGTATGATTTTGGTTTTATCATCCAACTTAAAAAAGTTGATTGATTCTTCAATGGCTTAAAACCATGCCTTCTAAGGGAAATAGGTATCAGATACCATAGTATATCTGAAGATACAATGAATTTTACTATAAAGGAAGAATTGGAAGTTTGTGTTTCAAAAAAAAATTCATGATTTTGATAACAAATGAAAGAGAGATTTCAAGGGAAAATCTCAAAAATATGGTGAAAATAATGTGACTATTTTCTTATACATAATGTGTAGAAAGAATCTTGGTGGAGATTTTATTAATGGGAATAGAAAATGTTTTAGTGTGGATAATAATTCCATCAAGTAGTTGAATTTCAATGTAATTGGAAAAAGGTTTCTAATGTTGTGAAAAGAGAAAATACTGTAGAGAATTCCCCACCCACACATCAATGATATTAGTGCAAGGAAATGGGTCATTATTTTAACCAATGAATCTATCCAAGGGTCAATGATAATGATTGACGTCAGTAATCTCTTAAGGCCTAATATAAATGTGAATCACATAGATCACTATAGGAGATTACTAGTATGTTAAATTAGTGGTGAAATGATTATGTATTTATGTAATGGGATTCCAAAATAGTGTTGTTGAATCTATTTTATAGTAATATGGAATATTGGAATATCTATGTATTGGTCCATTATGGGTTTTCATTAGTTTATGGTACCGATGACCATGAAAATAAATCCTATTATATGTGCATAATGAAGGGATAAAGAGATGGTGCGATGATTGATATTTTAAATGATCTCATTACTGATATAAGAAAAATGTGATATCAGGGTTTTAGTATATAGAATTTTCCGATTTTTGTGTTTATGGAAAGAGTTAATTTTGATAGAAATCAGGATTTCACTAAGCTTATATGGTAGTTCATTTTATTACCATGTTTCATGAGAACACATGAATAAGGTATTCAAATGTTTAGAATGTGTTAACCGAGAACTACCCTATGAGATATGGGAGATAAATGTAATTTTTAATTAGTTCACCTCTTTATAAATTTTTATATTTTTATTTTTTGGAAGGATTATTTATTTATCCATATATAGAGTGTGAAATTTATATGTTGTTTGATGTTTGTTAGATTAATGCATTATCTCACTAGTGTTGAACTTATGCATATTTGATTACATGTGAAAACCATTTTTCTATGATAGATGGAATGACCAATCATTCTATTTAATGATATTATAAAACTTCAAGAGAGAAAAATTCAACCTTATTTCATTAAATAATATATGAAGTGGAAATATTTCAACACAATTACAATGGGGAGATTATACTAAAATCAATTAAATATTTATTCTCATGAAAAATTCATAAACTATTGGGATATGATCTTGAAAACCAAATAATTTATCTTACTAAAATCTTATCTAATGAATCATATGGTCTCTTAAATCAACAAAAATTATGGATTTTTGGTTGAAAACATTCTCCAAAACTTGTTCTCCATCGCTCTGCATTAGAAATTAATGTTTATATTTAACTTCTATATCTATGTTTTAGCATCCCACTAATGTTATTCTATGTGGAAACCAAATGATGAGTTAATTTGGGTATCATTTATGTTTCTAAAATTCAATTTTTTATAATATGTTTTAGTATTCCTTTCTATAATGTTGGTTTCTATGAAAGAAACATTCATCTAGAAAACCTTTTATAACCCTTAAAAATTTTGTGGGTGATATTAATTTTAATGGAGGTATAACATAACACCATGATATTTTATGTGATATATTCATTTTAAATGCATTTATTTGTTGTTTTATATGTTACACCATCATTATCTAGCTCCATATGAAAAACCATATCATCTAGAATTATACACAACACTACACTTGTCTTTTGTTACAAACAATTCCACATTTGTTTGATAGAATTCATTTCATGCAACACTGTATATAAATTTTCTTCAATGTGTAAGAGAACTGTGTTTCGATTATATTATATAAAATAACAAAGAAATAATGAACTAAACGCAATGCAAACATGGCTTGAATTACACTTAATAGTGACCTTTCATGATAGCCTGTGTTGTACGCAATACAAAGTTTCAGTAAACAATGATATATTATTATAATATTATTATTTAATAGATATAAAATAGAATATATGAATAGTATTACCCATATTTTTAATTTTATATATCATTATCATTCATCATATATATTTTCTATGGAATTATATAAGAACAAATTCAATTTTTTAGATTAACGATATATTACTCACAAAATGTAGTTTTTCGACATTTTGATGGCGCACTAATTCTT
Source organism: Viscum album (assembly GCA_963277665.1). Taxonomy (NCBI): domain Eukaryota; kingdom Viridiplantae; phylum Streptophyta; class Magnoliopsida; order Santalales; family Viscaceae; genus Viscum; species Viscum album. The sequence continues at coordinate 1,947,800,582 of OY728136.1, read as the reverse complement.
AATATAGTTTTTAACAATTTTATATATTATATTTGGGAAAATAAACTTCTTATTTGGAAGTGGGACATCAAAATTTACATTGTTTTAATTTTTGGTATTTTTCTGATAAATCGCTTTTTAATGAATTGTAAAAAATACTGTATTTTAATTCAAAACTGACTTTTCATATAATGGATTTATATAGTTTTATTATATTTTTAATTATTTTTAATATGTAATTGGATTTTATTTTTATTTTATAATAATATTTTTGTCGTTGGAAGTAATTTCACATTTAAAACGGACATAAAAAACATGTCCATCTTTTGATAGATTACACTACATAAAAAACGACTTTCTAGTATTAAAAACATGAATTATTTTTAATTTAATTAATGGAACATATAATTTCTTAATTTTTATAAATGGATTATATATTTGGAATCATTTGGTCCAAATTAAATTAATAGGATACTTTTTTTCATTATATCAATAAAATTACGATCATTTTTATTTACCATATTTAATGGTAAATCAATTAAATAATAGTAATAAACAATATGATAAAGATAAAAAAATTACCCTAACACCTATACAAATCCTATTAAATGAATTAAATTCGACCAATAAATCCTATGGGTCATGTTATATTCATTTAATATTGTTTTTTTCATGAATGTTATGTAATTATAATTAAAAATAAATGAATTGATGACGTGTCACTATTTTATATCTTATAAGTTTAATAATTATAATATATTATTAAACATCATAAAACCCAAAAATTATAGTCTCCAAAAATATAATGAAATTACCGACATCCGATAAATTTATTTATAATTTTTAGAGACTAAATAATTAACATTAGTGATGACAAAATAATGATGTATAAATTATTTTATTGATATAAATATGATATAAATAGTATTAAATATATTAAAATAAATATCATATGAACTAATTAATGTGACCGACAAATTTTCCAATAAAATATTTAATTTTAAGAGTGTACTAAATTTTTTATTTTGAATTTATCTTCTGTTTGGATTTTATTTAAAGTCAAATAAATAAATAGTGTCAAAGTTGACAATATAGATATTTTATAAAAACAACATGTTATTAAATTATTTTCAAATTACAAAAAAATTTATATAATTAAAATTTGGAAATTATATTGTATAAAATATCATAATGTATCTAATTTTAGACAATTGATACCATATAATTATTAATTTATAACCATTTAATGTTTAGAATATTATTACCATAAATTAAATTAAATATGTTAAATAAGGATCTATCAAAATGATATGGTTTAAAATAAAAACCAAACATGTATAAATTTTATTTTATGAGACTATATCGAATATACTCTTCTTATCTTCTAAATAAATTAGTTTGGGAGAATTATAACCCAAAAATGAATTTAAAATAAATTTATATTTCATGGAATTCCAAAGGTACCCCTACACTATCTAATAAAAGGGAACCTCTCCTTATCTTTTAATCAAACCATTAAAGACCATTTTTTCAAGAAAAACCTTCCCACCACTCCTACCAACTTCAAAAAATATATCATATAGCACACCATTAGTTAATGAATCCATATTATGGGGTCCTTTTCTACATACCAAAAAGAGATACCCGTAATAGAGGCAATTTTTTTATCACCTCTTTCAAAAACAAATATTCTTCTACATTAGCTTCTTATGTTTTTACCAAAATATAAAAATATATATAATATATTTTACATTCTTATATGTTATTATAATTAAGGTATATAATTCTACCTCCTTTTATCAATCCGACGAATAAAGATTTATCCATGTGTATGTACGTATGACTTACCGTCTCCATGTCGGGGTGTAATTTTTTATTCCACAATACATAATTTTTATGGGTATATTGATGAGTTAAATGGATGTAAATAATGAAAATAACATTATATTATTCATTTAAAATTCATATACCATCCAATTCAACACCATTTAACCCTCTTGAGAATGATATCGCCACTCATGTGTACGTTCGACTAAACATCTACACGATGCGATGAGATTGATTTTCCCTATTAACAATTACAAAATGAATGTAATGTATATATAATTAATAAAAATTAAAAATACGAAATAATAATTATTATATATTTATGTATATATGTATATATTTCATTTACATTCTTCAATTCAATTCAACAAGGAAACAGAAACAACGATCATGCGTACATACAGACTACCATCTCCAAGAACATTGTATTCCAATTAATATATCATTATTATATATATATACAGAATAATTATGATATATAAATAATTTTTTAAATTATAGAAGTATGTAAATCATTATATAATTAATAAGATTATGTATATCAATTCAAAAAACGAATGATAAATTAAACGATTATTTCCCAAAACATTTCATTAAAATAGAATTGATAAATAAATGGGTAATATAAAGTCATGAACGAATCATATATGTTATCATAAATAATATTATGGATCAGTTAAAAGTTTATAAAATTTTTCAACCTAATATACCATTGATTCAGATATACACAGAAGAAATTTACCTAAGGTAAGGGCTAATTTTGCAATATCACTTTTAGGGGAGATTTTTTATACGTAAGTATTTAATGGGGTACATTTATCATCAATTTCCATGTTTCAAAAAAAATTATAATTATTTATATTATTCGAAAAAAATTGTATTCAATTTTACCCATTGGTGAATTTTTATTGAACTATATGAATGAAATATTTTGTCGTTTTCAGTACAATGTACTTTTTGACTTTTTAATCAAAAGTACTAGAAGAATGTATTTTTAATGTGTATGGAATGAGTGAATTTTTATGATTTCATAATGCCTTATTTCCTTGAATCATTCCCAACACTCATAAAAGATTATTTTAACACAATTTTATTTATTCTAAAATTTGTTTTGATTTAGAGGAATGAAAATGTTTTTGAAGAAGAAATGATATTTTCCTCAGGAATTATTTTTAAGTGCTTTCTCGAAATTATTTTCTATCTAAGATGACAGTCTATAAATAGGTTTATATTCCTATCCTTTTTAATACAAGTATTTGATTTATTTATTATGGAATGTTATTTTGGAAATCAATATTATATATAAATTATTACGGAATAATGATTAAGAAACCCATTTTTTCATGGGTTATGCTATGGTGGATGTTTTCATTTTTTTAGAATACATAAGAATGATTTTCATTATGATATTTTTGGGACCTATATCTATTTCTAATGAAATGGGTAATGATTTATATCAAATGATATTGACATTAATGGAATGGTAAGTAAATCTTGTTTAGTAATACTGATATGGAATGAAAATTAAATATTATTCGGTAATAAATGGCTAGAATGACAAGAAAAACTTGTTCAGTAATGGACTTTTTCCAAAATGACGGTCTTTGAAGAAATCCCTTTGCTACTATGAAAATAATAATATGTGCTTATTTTTAGGTAAATCAATATTTGATGCCAATTATATTTTCCAATGATTAAAGTTCATTTATGATCTATGTCTTACAAACTACAGTTCTTTATTTCACGACTCCTGATTTTTTATATTTAAACCTTTTGTTCATGTTTTTTACATTCTTATAAAAATGGTTTGTTTTATGTTCTCCATGTTTACACTTACTGTGCATTTGTGTCGGCCCTTTCTATGTTTCATTTTCCCCATGATATAAAGAATGATTTTGTGTAGAAAAAAAGGGGAATATCATTATGGGAGATGTTGATGATATTTCACAATGTTAGAAGATTATGTTCCATGTTTCCAAACACACTAATATAATATGGTCTTTGGGTGTAAATTTGAGTAATGTGTTAAGTAATCTGCAAACAAAGTGTAATTTAAACGAACTTCAATCTTTGGTTGTTATAGTCTTAATAATTTATGTTAATAAGATGATATTGTACAATGATAATAGACCTAGAAAACGTGTGTATGAGATTTTCTAGAAAAGGGGGAATTATTTATATTATAGGAATCCTGATATTTTTTGTTCCTTTAAATAAGGCTTTATAGAATTGGAAACATATTCAAAGCCGAAGAAAAATTTCTGATTAAGGTGGGTGACCTATATAAAATGTTACCACATATATGTGAAATAGATAAAGGGATTTCCAAATTGGTGACATGTTATGTTTTACACGCAGCTAGGAGATCCTATGATAATTTACACCTGGGAGGAGACCTAGTTGATGTTATTTTTAATTGGGAATTCATAAGGATAACAATGTATTGAGTAAGTATATGATCACCAATATTAATAAGGTTCATGTAGACCTAGTCTGGGTTATTTATAATATCTAAGCATCATTGTTACATTGTATTGGACTGTGACAGGTTTCGAATTAATAGTCCCATAAATAAGGAGTGGGAAGGATTGGGAGAGAATATAGAGCTCTTCCTTCTACATGTTTATGTTTAAATGTGGACCCCTTATGTATATTTAACGGTAAAAATGACATAAAATAACAGAAGGGGACATGTGCTTAAGAGGGTTAACTAAATTACTCAAGGTTAATGGAATGGGAATGCTAATCGATAATGTTTAAGGGATTTCATAATGTTGGAAATACCATAATCTAGGCATGAACGAGGTTTTTGTGAAAAAGATATTTATACACAAAAATAATGCATAAGATGAACCCTAGAAGAAGTAAAATAGGAATATTCATGAGACCTATGTGAAGTTGAAATGGATTACTATTCTCTATTATACATCTGGATTTGAAATTTTTATGAAACTATAATTTGGAAATAAACATTCCAAAATCAAACATGTCAAACATTGATATTGGGGTCTAATTTGGAAGAAAAAAAACAAGTCACATATTTTAAAGAAGTGTTTTCTCTATTTTTTTCATCTCCGTATATTAAGTGTTTCATCAAAAAAATGTTCTAAATGGACCCCAAATTATAATTTATAATTTTTATGATCAATTTCATCTAGAACCGTTGAATGTCATAGCCTACCCCATGTTCTGCTTTATTAACACCACATTTCCATAATGGTAAATGGATTTTGGAATATATATCCCTAAATTTGTAGGAAATAAAATAATATATAGATATTCCATTTATACTTCCTTATATATAATGATACTTTTATGTCTATAAGTGAAATATCTCATTCGAATGAGGATTGTATCAAAGATTTTGTAGAAATGATGACGGAGAAAATTTTATGTTTAAAAAATTTTAGTTATGACTACCATTTCGAATAACAGTAATGGGATGACTGTATTCATTACATATTATATATAATTATGAATCCAATGTAACATTTCTCTTTCCATGAGATGATAATATTTATAGGATTTGGTCCTCAGTTGAGTAATGTGGTGGTTGGGGAAAAGATTAATCATGTACTTGACTAAAAGGGTTTCAATATCTTTTTGAATTTATACATATATACTCTTTTCCATTTGTTATTTTAGTTACATTCAAAGATTAATAGGGGTGATTTTTCATATTAAATATTATTCCAGATTCACTAACCAGCTTTTTGTTACAATGTATATATGAGAGAAAGTGGAGTTAAAATCAAAATAAATTATGTAATTAATTGAAAATTTCAAAATATATATTGTTATTCATTTCTCATATGAAATCTCTAATGTGGTGGGAATTATATTCTGTGAAGTGGTTTGTCCCTAGGGGAAATTAGAACTATTTGTTCTTCTAGTGGGCATCAGAAACATCGAGAAATGGTGGGATGAAGTGTATCCGGCAAGGTAATTCAATTTTAAATTGTTCATCCACATAGTACTAATGAATTTAATATTTTAAATGTATTATGTTTTCCTCCTATATAAACAAGACTTAGGTTTCCATATAAATTATATGTGTTCCACTAGTGTGGTATTTTTGGTCGAAAACCAACGTTTTAGAAGTGTAAATAATTTGAGAGTGTTGTACAACAAAACAAACATAGTCAAAACTCCCATATTCATACTAGATAATTGAATATAACTATATTTAAACCAATATATTAATGATATCGATATGGACACATGAGATTATGGTATTGTTCTAACTGAATGGAACCTCTTGTTGAGAAGGGATTCTAGTTGTGGGCACATAAAAAAAAGATACCTTGCATTCAAGAAGTTGATAGTAGTCATCAAGAAAAGTCATTTTATGGTGTAATGCATTGTTTTATAATATTGTACCATTTTCTGTACACTTTTTACAATATTTTATTCCAACCATTTATTTTTATCCACTCATATTAGTTAAATGATTTGAGGTAGAATCCAAAATGAATTATATGATTCTTCATTTTTTAAATGGTTAGATAAGAGGTTCAACTACATTTCATATACTTTCATGGGAGGTTCATTCAATTAGTTTTGAGTACTCATACTCCCAATATTAATTTATTTTATAATATATTAGGAATGGATTTGATGTTAAATTTCAAAACTCTTATCAATTATTACATAAGGGGTGTTTTTTATTCACCTCAGAGTGTTACCCAACATATGTTTTCCATATAATAAGAATACAAAGATTCTTGATCTATGTGGGACAATGAAAATGATCGATTGATCACGTATTGTAAAACATGTTTATTCCTTTAGTATTTTTGAAAAATGGAAAAGAATAATTATCCACTATGGTAGGAATCATTCATAATTTATGTCATGGGGAATTAAGAGGTATGAATATTAAATATTATGTGTATAGTAACCCATATATTCCATTTATAAATATTTCATATTATTATATGAATATTAAAATACATTAAAGTATGATACACACTAGAATCATATAGGTTTAGTGTATTTAAAACCATTGATATATAAACGTTTTCATAAAAGATCTATATTATCTACCACTGTGTTCTTCTTAATTAGACCGCTTCATAGAAAAATTATTCATATAACATTCATTCCTAACATTACTATGAAAATATAAGAAAGGGTGACTTTATATGATTAGTAAGGGAAAATAAGGTAGATATCAATGATCATCTAATCATAACATGATAATATGGGTCTGAGAGCTTTATATTAACATTTTGAGACCATAACCATAATAAAATATAACTTTATCTTGAGTATTGTGATAAACCTTGACAGTTCATAAGAAATAATTCATAATGGAATCAAAGAACATGAGTCATGGGAGAATTAAATTGGAATAAGATATAACTTATTTGACTCAAAATAATAATAGAAAATGATTTAAATAGTCAAGGATCATTAAAATTACTATAATATTATATTGGGTTAACTCCCAATTCCATCATATCTTTTGTCAAGGTCCACTACCAAGACCATCACAATAGATACTTTTATAGACTGAACTGGGTTCAGTCCACCTTTTAGAATATATTATATCATGAAATATTAATATCTAACAAATTAATTGGAAATATATATAATTTATATCCCACAAGTCACATATTTAGAATCCATTATTATATTTGATATGTGATCCAAATTTATTTGTCGTATATCATAACCCATTAAAAGTATATGTGTTTCATATAAATTTTAGCAATTCATCATAGGATAATATGTGGATACAAATGGTATTCCTTCACATCTCATCTTTATAGACATAAACAGTTATGGGAATGAATTATTATGGTATACCTTGATCATATCCCATGTAAATTATAATAAAAAATAAATAATGATGTAAAAAAAGAAAAATTTAATGAAAGAATCTATGTTATATATTTTAAGGAAAGTACCCTTTTTAAAATTAGTTATTTTAAAAAATAATAATACAAAAATATTATTTTTAAAAAATTTCACTGGAAATAGCATTGGAAACTTCTAAATGAAAATTCAATTCATTTATTGTTCAGGATGGAAGGAAATATTTTTTATGTTGTGTATGTTTAAAAAAGAATACATTCACATTTTTAGTAAAAAGTCAAAACTACCTCATTTGGAAAATTAATAAAGGATTCCTTTTAATAATTTTTTTTTAAAAAAAAATCATATCGAAAATTTACCATACACTATCATTAGAAAATAAAAGAAAACATTATTTATTTATTTTTAGAAAAAATCGATATTAAAGATAAATGTTTTATTACCAAGGGAATGAATAATTACATTTTTTCCTTAAAACAATTCTAGATATATGAGTTCTTAAATAATGGAAAATGAATGAAAAACATGTTATAAAATTGATAAAAACATTTTATAATGAAAATAAGGGAATTAATCTGTTATTTTTTGTAAAATTACATTATTAGTAGATTATTTCTTTACAATCTTGATAAGAAATGATATTGTTACATAAATGATGTACTCCTTGAGTAATATATGAATAAAAAACATATTAAAGATAAAAACATCACTGAATATATATATATAAATATATATATATATATATCCACATAAATTTCATGATATGATTTAAAAAAATCCACTCATGAAAAGTATATAAACCAAATTACGGAAACAAATAATAAAAATGGCATGTGACTTATAAAAATAAAAGTGAGACAAAAAAATATTAACACATATTTTAACTAAATTTAATGTTACATGAAATAATATATAATAAATTTAATATTTATAAAATTATTTTAAATAGTTATACAAATACATATAAAATCATATATGATAAAATTTTAAAATTTCAACACCCATTTACTATTAATTCATTTTTATAAACATCGTTTTTGATTGTTAATGGTTTCATTTGTCTATAGAATTTTATTTTGGTAGTTCCAAAACATTCACATTGATCATTATAACATAATATATATAATTTAAATCATATTATAAATTTCATATATATTAATTAAATATATATTTTGAGTGATATAATAATTGTATGGATAGAATAATTAATTACACCATTCATTTAGATAGTAGGCTGTGTGTATGAACGATTGATGTTTTCATTTTTACATGGATGTAATTAATGAAAATAAAATAAAAATAAAAATTTATAGAAAAAATTATTATATCATATATATATATGAATTAAATATTTCATTACTAACATCCCTGTAAAACATAAATGTAAAAACCAATCACATAACATTGTAGAGCCGGTAGTCCACATGTATACACAAGCGACATTATTATTTCAAAAATGTGGGTAAATTAATGGGTGTATATGATATTATAATTAAATAATTATAATTATTTAATAAATACCGTAAATAAATTTTAAAATTATTATAATAACAATTTACTAATTATGGTGATTTAAAATGAATTATATCACATTGGTGGATGTGGTATTCCATACGTATGCATGATCAATATTTTCACTTAAAATTTGAATGAGAAGAGTGTGAAAAAGGTGGCTTCGTAATAATAAACATTCAAACTTATAAATCATTTTTAAGATAATATTTTCTGATTAATAAAATATATTAAAGGGTTTAATAATAAAATATAAATTAAAGGAAGAAATATAGGATGATGAAATATTCTTTAGTTGGTGTCATTTAGATACATTCTTAGCATCCATTAGAATGTGTTTTTTGTATACAGGAACCTATAAATAATTTATTGGGTTTTTTTAAGACTATAATGTACCATATCATGTACCTTAATAACCAGAAAACTGAGCATGCCCTAACATATCCCTTAGGACATTCCTGATCCCTATGGTCAGCGACTAGAACTTATTATTATACAACGTGCAAGTGGGAATTATTTTTTCCACAATACATAGAGGATATAAATAAATGAAGTCAGCATTCATATAAAAGAAACTCCATTAGGAGTAAATTAATATAATAAAAAAGACCTAAATAAAGTATTATAACCAATATACCTAAAATAGTGAGAGGTGCCTCATGTTCCCTAAGGTCCTAACTCCCCATGTACAAATCTCTACAGCTGGATTCACCTCTAAGAGATCCCTTTGGTCAGCTCGAACCTAGAAGGAGAAAGTATACAAACATATAAAGGAAAAATTAGAATTTGATCCCAATCCTATCAAGATACCACTTATCTTTCCATAATTGATTCCAAATATATATTTTCCAATGAAAATAATTTAATTATAAAAATAAACAGGTTTTGAAATTCAAGTGCATATTTAAAAAACATGTTATACAGTTTCAAAATGATGGAAAATTATTTTAAAGAAAATTATTTACTTTTAAAGCTATATATTATTTATAAAACAATGTATTAAATAAAATAGTTACATAAAATAGTTTAGGAATATTTTGAAAAGGCTAGAATAGAAGTATTAAAAAGTTTGCAGACTTTTATATCACAAATATAAATAAACAAGAGAGAAACATTGTAATTTTCCAAAATATATTATTGTATTAACCAGATATATGATTCTTTAATCTCAATGTGATCTCCAAAAAATGAGTACACTCATGTCCCCCTTACATTGGCTAGAGGTTCCTCCTCACCATCCCATATGGGATGTGACCCACTATAGATATGTTTTAGAATGTTTTAATATAATAGAATGTATCCAAATAACTCTACAAAAACCAATGTTTTCCACATTCTCTTATTTGATGAGAAATTTATTTTATGCCAACATAAAATACAATTAAATCACATTCTTCCATTTCAATATTATAATTTTTAATTTTAAACACAAAATGGTTATAATAAGATAATATATCTTTTTTACAAGATAAAATCATTGGGATTCTATCAAATAATATTAAGCAAATTTCAAAAGATGGAAATCCATTCAAAACCAATTCCTTCAATTTTAACATTTATATTCTACAATTTAATTCGTCAATTTAATTTAAATCGTTTCCATAAAATTCACAATATAAATTCAATAATTTATATCATCCAATTTCTATAAAAATTCACAAGTTCAATATAATTAAGGGACTTTGAAATTTCATTGGAAAAACCATTTCAAATATCTTGATTCATAAGAATCAGGTTTATTTCAATTTATTTGAATTAAAATGTGAGCAATTTAATTTAAACTAGAAAATTATATAAATAAAGAAGTAAAAAGATAATCAATTCAGAAATTCACTATGGAACAACCTTCATCTTTCTGAAACTCAAAACACCAACATCACCCATCTTTGATAACTAAGGCGTAGAAGACCTCAAAACTCAACGAGTAAGCATGATCCAACACCATAGGTAATAGATCCATCAATTTTAGGGTAATCCTTTTAAATTGTAAAAGATAAGGTAGAGAGATAGAATAAGAATAGTGAAAAACTCTTACCCAGATATTACCCAAAAACAAATGACTATTGGATGCCAATGGAATGGATCTAGTAGGATATGAAGGCTCATAAATGACCTGGGGAAGGATTTTGGTCGAAGGAAGTGGAATTGGAGAGGAGTGAATGAAAAAATAATGAAGTGTTTCATCCATTTTATAGCATATGTGAGGGAATTACACGACGTGTAATCCATTTACATCCCCTGAATGTATTAATGTCCATAATAGAATAGACGTGTCGAATTTGTAACTCCCTTTTAAAGTCAAGGTATTAAATGACATGAAACCCCTATTCACAACTTTTAATGCCAGATATTGGTAAATAATGAATCTCCTTTCATTGTGAAATAAAATCAGACATAATAATACATCACATCATATAATGGGAATTATTTGTGTGTACCCATCAAACCATGAACCATTTTTAAAATCATGCACATGTAATTAGTTACATGATGTGTAACCTAGTTACACATCATTTAGTATCTAGGGAATTTATATAAACACCCTATTTATAGTTTAAAAATCCAAAAAATGTCATAGTTTGGAATTATTGGCATCCTTCTAAAATAAATACAACCTAACATAGTCAAGAAAAAGGAAAACCCACAAAATTTTTAAAGGTGTTCCTGTCAAAACTGTATCGGGATGTTACAACATCCCCACATTATGAAATTTTGCCCCCAAAAATTCTATGAAGATTCTTCAGTTCCAAAAAGATGAGGCCACTACCTTCTCATAATTATCGCATGATACCACATCTTGCGATTAACATAACTATTATTCCATACAACCAAACTAAATGTAGCATCCTCCCAAGAAGTACCTTGGTCATAGAATCATCTTTTGTAGATGGAAACTCAGTCAATGATAAATTAGGTTCAATCTCAAGATTACTCTAGCTCAAAACAAGAGAATGAACTGAGAGGTACTTTCTCATCTATGATATGTTGAATATGATATGTATCAACATCAGATAATATGGATGTGATAAACATAATGAAACATTCCCCACCTGTACGAGAACATATAATGGACCTATAAAATCAGGAGCAAGCTTCCCTTTCCTAAAAATACGTCGATGACCCAACTGCGGTGAAACATTCAAGAACACATGATCACTATCTAAAAAATACCAAGGACTACGATGTCAATCATAATAAGAATTATATCCACTCTGTGTTTTCATCATTCAATGGTGAACATGTTGAATATTAGTTATTGTTTTCTACACTATTCTTGGTTTAACCGAGGATCATTCCCCAACTAATGACCAACACAACATAGATTTACCAGGATGAACATTAATGGCCTCAAAATGTTCCATTTTGATCATGGATGGGTAACTATTGTTATTTAAGAACTCAACCAGCCACATGTGATTATCCCAATCCCAAATAATTTTGGGAAATCATGTATGAAGCATATACTCAAGAATCTGTATAGAACTCATTATATGACCTTTTGACTTAGGATGGTAGGTCGTTATCAAATGAAATTGAAATCCTAGTGCCTCCTGAATGCCTCTCCAAAATAAAGAAGTAAATATAGTTTCTCTATCAAGGACTATATAATATGGAAATCGGTGAATAAAAAAAATCTTTATCACATAGAGACTTCTCAACTCATCAAATTTTCATATATCATGAATGGGTATAAAGTGAGTTGACTAAGTTAGTTTGTCGATCACAACCGATATCACATTCTTCTTTCTTTGTTTATGAGGAAACCCATCCAAAAAGTCCTTAGAAATATCCTCCCAATTATAAGGAGGTAATAGAAGTGGAAGAAGGAAACATGAAGTTTTATAGTGCTCAGTCTTAACCCGATGGAATTTATAATAATGAGGGACAAATGCAGAAATATCTCACTTCATCCCTAGAAACCTGAATTGTCACAGTGTAACATAGATCATTTTTGTGGTTTCTAGGTGTACTCCCCACTTAGAATAATGAAAATTCTACATCACGGCCTTCCTTTCCACTAAATTCATAATAAAACGATTCTGATAGAATATAACACCCTCTTTATCGAACGAGTACTGTGAAACTATCTCCCCACCATAAAGAGAGTCCCTAATTCTACAGAATTTATCATCAATTAGTTGATATTAAAGATTCATCTTGAGAAGAGAGAATGATGACTATATTCTAATTAATTAAATTTCATCCCCTATCACCTAAACTCTGATATGCAATTATTTAAAGAGAGTCATAGAATTGCACTCCTCTAAAGATTCTTTCAATGCTTGTGTTTTATGTTTCCAACTCAGCACTTCTGCAATGAAATTCCCTTACCCCAGGGTATTGGCGTTGAAAAAGTCGATAAATTTTAAGTAATCAAATGTATGCATCAAGAAAAAGGTATATATATTTTTGACAGAATATATAAATTAATATTTTGTTTTTTTAAACATGTTAAACCATATTCCATAAAGAAAAAAATGACAAATTTTAAGATCATCCATCACAACTACAAGATCTGGATTGTGGGTTGGATAATTCTTATCGTGTTGCCTAAGCTGATGAGTTCCATAAGCAGCTACATGGTTTCCCTCCATAAGAAGATATTCCAAGACTGAACCCAATGCATCAAAAATGACCTAATATCTCTATCTGGCCTCAGTATAGTCAACACTGGTGCAGAAGATAAAATACATATTAGCTTAACAAAATAATTATTACATTTATCATCCCAAAAAATTCTCCCACTCTTGAGTCAGAGCATTCATCAAGGAAGAAAACATTGAAAATTCATTTATGAACATGCAGTAGTATCTACCTAATCCAAGGAAGCTTTGAATTTTGAAGACATTTCATGGTTTCTACCAATTAATAATTACCTTCACCTCTTCATGATCTACTTATATATCCTATTTAGACACCACGTGTCCCAAATATTTCCCTTCAAAAAACATTAAATCACTTATCAAAAGCATAGAATAAATCTTGTGATCTCTCAGCAGTTTCAGAACTATTCTCAGATTATGCACATAATCCTCCTTGGACATCAATTAGATAAGGATTTAATCGACAGAGACTACCTCATAAGTATCAAGATACTCATGGAAAATTCATTTCATTAAATCTATAAAAAATAAAGGATAATATGTTAAATCAAAATTAATAACAAGGTACTCATATTGGCCATAACTTCTCTAAAAGGTGGTTTCGTGAATGTCATATTCTTTTATTATTATCTAATGGTAACCATATCGAAGGTTAATCTTTGAAAACCAATTTTCACCTTTCAACTGTTCGAACTGATCATCCATACTTGTAAATAGATGCTTGTTCTTTATTGTAACTCAATTGAGTTTCTGATAATCAATACATATGAAAAGAGAACCATAAAACATATTTATAAGGAGAATTGGTGTCACCCAAGGTGACACATTAAGACATAAAAATCCTTTCTCAAGATTACCTTCAAACAGTGACTTCAAGCCTTTCAGTTCTTCTAGTGCCATGCATTAGGATGGAATTGAAATTGGTTGAGTACTATAAATTATGTTGATATAGAAGTCAACTTCCATTGCTTGTGGTATAATAGATAAATCTAATGGAAACATTTCAGGAAAATCAATGGAGACTAGATGGAGATCACTACTCAATGATTCCAAATATATTTCAAAAGAAAACATAAGTATCACTTTTCCAAACATTAGATAATAAGGATTGGCTCTACTCAACCTAATGTTCCAATCTCCTTGAATGAAAAGAGACACACCACTGGATGTGGTAATGTTGACCCATCGAAGATAATAATCAATTCATGCACTATAGACAATAATCCAATCCATCCTGAATATGATGTCAAGAGGATTCATGTAGAGAACCAGATAACTCCAATAAAGCTCGACTTCTAAAAGAAAGAAGACACAAGAGAGACTATGAAGACCCTTCTCTCTCTTCATACGAAGGGTTTTAGTATTATCAATTGGAAATGTTAGTTTCTCTATTATAATAAATAAACATAGAAATATGGGTTGAAATAAAATAATTTAATAAACCATTATCAAATAGAATATTCACTAATGATTATGTTATTGTAATGGTACCTCTCACGGTCACTTATCGCATGTCTACTTACTATGGAGACTATTCTACTGTGTGAAGAAGCTTCATTCCCGATGAAAGTTTGTAAAACCTATTTTTATGTGAAGCATCAAGTTTCTATGTTGTTTTAGGAGGATCTAATGACCATGCTTCACTACACGTTGTAGACAAATAATGGGAAAATCTATGTAAGTTCCCAAAATGTCCATAGGATCTATAGTTCTTCAGTGCCTCGGTGAAACCCCCATAGAATATCTGGGAATTCGACTTTGATAGAATGTCAATGAACTTACTCATTGCATTTTAGGAGGTCTGTAAGGAATCCGCTGTCGAGAACCATTGTGTTTATTGTTTTCCTTTGAAAGAACCAATGCTTCCCCTAGGAGAATAAAGAACCCTTGTAAACCTTCACATTCTAGCTAGGACAATTTAAACAATCATCACCATGTCCATAACATAAACATATGTTTGTAGTTATTAAAAGAAAAATAAGAACCGATATATGATCAATGTTATAACTCAAAGAATCTAGACTTCATCATTTCTTTAGATACAATCCCAGGAGAAAACAATACCTGTTCAGCAAAGCTATTTGAATACTCAGTCACAGTTCTATCAGCCTTCTCAAGACAAAAAAACTCCATAGCCTTGACTAACACTATGGAATATGGATATAACTGGTCAATGAAAAGAACATTATGGTAATTTTATTATTATCCCTCATGTTTCTATACAATTACCATTGTTTCCCACCATCTCCTTCCTGGAACCTCCTACACGAAGGTGACACACATCACCTTGATCACATTTGGTGTATCCAAGAATTTAAATAGATATTTAATTTTTCCCAACCATTCATCTGCACGGTTATTATCATTGGAACCATTTAAATTTGGCGGATTATGGATTAGTAACTTTTGAGAAGAATTTGAATGAAAAATTCCCTAAGGATCCACAACTGGAGCCTGAACGAGAACTTGAGGTGGTTCCTATCCTGGATCTTTTATAGTGCACACATTCACCTCAACTAGATTTTTGTCCACAAAATATTTTTCTCAACAAGGTTCAGTAAAATATTCCACCTGTATCTAATTGGAAAGTATTAATGGAGGCATTATGCTACACAACATTAGGTGAGTGAAAGAATATATTATATATTGCTTAAATATGGAATTGAATGACATTAATCCCATCTGATGGGACAACCATATTTTGATTCCAATCCATCTATATTAGAATATATAATGGACTAAATATAATCCAAAATATATCCTTCCAAAACCACCCTTTTAGACTTATGGTTCATTGTACTGAGATATGGACATGCACTAAATACCAAATATCTCTTATGTCTAAACAAGATTTCAAAAATTCATACTGACTTTAAGAAAAAATCTCAAAAAATCATCCCTCTGATACCACATTATCACAAACCCACATGGGTACCCAAATAACCCAATAATTGAGCATGCACTAAAATTTCTTGAAAGGATTTCTTGATCCCCATTAGTCATCAACTAGAACATGGAATCATACAAGGTGTAAGTGGGAAAAATATTCCACAAGACATAGAGGAAGTAATATAAGAATGTAAATACTAATATAAAATAAAATCCACTGGGAGTAATGTACCATAATACAACGAGGGAAAAAAATACCAAATTACTAAAACATAAGTACTGAAAATAGGGGAAAATCAAAAGGATCCTATGGACACAACTAACCATGTCCAAATTGGAGCAGTAGGATCCACTTCCAGGAGATCCCTTCGCTCAGCTCAAACCTAGAAAGAGAAAGCCTATAACCAGTTGAATGAAAAAGTAGGTTGAGGTAATAAGCATAATTGGATGTCACAAAATATTCCATAATATATCCCAAATATATATTATCCAATGAAAATATTTAATTTTCCAAAATAAATAGGTTTGGAAATTCAATAGCTTATTTAAACAAAACATGCTATATGATTTCAGAAGGATGGAAAATAATTTTAAGGAACATGATTTACATTACATGAGAGGTAATATTTAAAAAACAATGGAATAAAAAAATAGTTACATAAACCAGTTTTTGTAAATCATGCAATGAAATTTGAAGTAGTTTTATATGATTGGCGTACATTTATATCTCATATATAAAGAAAGCAAGAAAACCACATAGACATCATCCAAAAGGTACAATGGTATACACTATCTATGTAACACCACAGGTAAATAAGGAAAATGGCATTTTCATATTTATCCATATTTGTGAATAAAATATTAATATGACTTTAAAGGGGACGCTATGCTCGATGGCGTACCCAACACGCAACAACGAGTTTCTTGGGAATCTTACGTTGCACTCTAATAATAAAATAATATTATTTTAAATGGTAGTTAACATGTAGCAGTTGTAATGGTGGTAATGGATATAAATAACTAAAATATTATTATATATGTTCTTAAATATTTTTACATTTATACAATAAAAGATAAAGGCTTAAAATACGGAAAGAATTAAATTTTAGGCGTATATGCCCTAGTTTTCACTAAAGGTTCACTTATCACCTTTTGATGGAGAACCGTCATTAAATATAGTTTTGTTCACTCTTAAACATTCTTTTGGACCAAATAAAACTCTTATTAAGAATCGAGACATCAAAATTTACTTTGCATAAATTTTTGGTATCTTTCCGATAAAGTTCATTTTTTTAATGAATAGTGTAAAATGTTGTATTTTAATTCAAAACCACATTTTAATATAATTTATTTATATGATTAGATTATATTTTGAATTGGTTTTAAAGTGAAATTAGAAAATATTTTTACCATTAAATCCAATAGTGGTCATTGGAATCAATTTCATTTTGAAATCAGACTTAAACTAGTGTCAATCTTTTGATACTTATTGTTTCATAAAACACGCTATTTGTAATGACAGCGGGAATTAATTATTAAATTAATTAATTTGACTTATATGTTTTTAATTTTGTAAAACGGACTTCATTTTTGAATTCAGAATATCAAATATAGCTTAGGGTGAATTTTTTGGATTTTTCTGAAAAACTTCAATTTTTGATTAATAGTGAAACCACTAAGTGGGACTTATAAAAACTGATTTTCCGTTTAAATGAAATTTTTCCATCATTGTGTTTTGATTTTCAAAAATCCGACATACATGGTTTTCATTAAGAAGTAAAATGTGGTTCAATGAGATTAAAATAATTTTTTGGTGAATAGTAACTTATTAAGTTTTTAATCGCGATTAGTGGTAATTAGTGTAGTTTAAGATAAAAATAATGCTTTGATAAAATTAGATGAGCTTGAAACATGTCTTACCCTCATTGGTTTTATCATGGCCGACCAAGACAAGCCATGGGTCATCTTGGGGACCACATGGATCCAATTTGGTTGGGAAATGACATAAATAACATTTTATTTAATGTAAAAGTAAAATTGACACAAACATGATATGTTTTACTAAAACAATTTTTAAGTGGGGTTATACAAGTAATATTTTTGATTATAAATATTCATTGGAAAACTAAAAAGATTTCCTACATCATATTATTTTTATTTATAATATTTAGACATTAAATAAATAAAATTATTTATGACATAATAATGATGCAGCGATGCCATCATTATTTGACGATTTAAATAAAATGGAAAGATAATGTAAAATCTATGAACTAGACATGTCCAAAACTTATTTGATGAGTGGATTTAGAAGCCTTATCACCTTATCCACGAATTATATCAATGTGAGACCTTTTGAAACCGAAACACATTTTCAAATAAAGTAATATTTCTTTACTTTCCAAAAGTACCCCTCCTCTCCTCTTATAAAAGGCCCCCACCTCCACCTCATTTAACACACTCCTCAAGCCTTTGGCTCGGCCAACCCCTGCCCATTTAGTCTCTCCACATCCCTCTCCTCATCCTAGAGGATTCTTTTTGTGCAGAATCCTTTCAAAGGAAGCCTTTAGGCTCAAATCAAAAGTAGTTACACTTTTAAAGGTAATTCATTCCCTCATGTTCATTTGTTTTATTTTGCTTCTCCAACCCCCTAAACTATTTTTATTTACTTCTTTTGTAACAACACCAGTATATTCAATATAATAGGATGTTGTTATAAGATTTATTCGAGCTACACTCTCACACAACTACATCAAATGGTTAAATAACATACGGTTTCCGTGGATGGTGAAATTCTGCCTCCCGAAAAGATGATTGGTCAATACTCATTTAACACCTTCAAAGGTGGCCATTATGATGTCACTATTTTTATATATGATATATAATATGTTTATGTTTTATTTATGCTTCTTTATTTTTAATTTTTGTCTTACCTTTATGGCTTCCATTATGGGTATACGCGATATCTTCATTTAAGGAAGTGCGGACTACCGCCCCCTCAAAGTGATTTGATTCGTTAAATACCATATGTGGGATGTATAAAGGATGGAAATATGATATTATATATGATATTATACTGTAATTATAATATACCTTTATATCATTATTATTCAATTCTATAAAATACGAAATAGAAATGAAAGTAGCGTTCATGCGTACGTACGGCTTACCGTCTCCATGAACGGTGCATTACATTTCTTACCTCTAAATGATTATGTAATGTTATAAATGCATGCATGTACTGGATATATATGACATATATGATATCTAAATAATGAATACAATTCTGGATATAATAAACAATTGGCCACACGAACAACATGTAATTGTAAGAAGTCCACTTTCGACATAAGAACCAAATATCGACAAAACAAATATTATTAACTTAAATGATTACATAATTTTTATGACATGGTAATAAGTTGTATAAAAGTAATAATGAACTTGAAAAAGGTCCTTAAGGAATTATAAATTAACTCAATTTTATTATTCAGGATATTAAAGAACGATCGAGTCAAGTCGGACCCGAGGTAAGGGATCCTACTCCTCTCTTTCTTTTTAAGTGCACACTTTTATGTCATTCCTTTTAAAGCTCATCTTTCTAGTTATTGGGATGATATTTTATAATAAACATACTGTAATTTTTATGTTCATGTGATGAGAGACCCTATTCTCTCTCATCAATCCATTTTGGAAGTGTTGAGTGGCGCTGTTAGGCTGCCGAACTTTCGTAAGAGACCTAACCTCTCTCTTTCTTTTTAAGTACTCTCCTTTATGTCACTTCTTTTAAGCTCTTCTTTGTAATGTTGGGGGATGTTATTTTATATTCATCTTTCTGTAAATTTTATTTTAATGTGATGAGATACCCTATTTGATCTCATCAATCCATATTCAGAAGTTTTATGTGGCGCCGTTAGGCTGCCGAGTTTTTGTAAGGGATTTTTCATCTCACTTGTATTCCCATGAGATTTATGCTACATTTGCCACAAATTCCATTGAGTGGTGTATGTACTGACCAATATTCTAATATTTGTGTAATATAATTTCATTTATGAGTATTTACATCAATGACCTATTGTCTTTCTTTCATGGGGTGTATGTTTTGAAAGATACCCAAGTCGGTAAGGGAACCTTTCACCCTCCTCTTTTTTAAAAGACTTCTTTTATTGGGTCTTTTAATTTACATATTTTTATGTTGGGATATGTTCTCATACATCCTTATTGATTTAAATTTTATGTCCAAGTGATGAGATACACTTTTTATCTCTCATCAACTCATTTTGATGTGATGCTGTTAGGCTGTCAAGGGAACTTTTTAACCCAATTTCGATTTCTTTGGGTTCAACTTGTAGTCATTGAATATGTCATCCATTGAATATGTGTGAATGGACTTTTATAGTTTTACACATAATATCCACTTATATTGGGTGTATATATATTTGTCACACAAATTTTTGAGATTTATTTGTCCTTAATTTAAGGATACCTTCTTTTTAAGGGATTTCATCACATTTGACATTTCTATTGAGGGTTCATTATTGTAATGCACCAATTCACTCTTATATGGTGTATATACTGTCATTTGGAATATTATATCATGAATCCTTTTATTCTCATGATATTATAATGTTCTGACTAAATTTTATTCCTCGATTATTGTATTCAAGTGTCTCTAATTTTGGTAAAATTCCTTTAACAAAAATATCGTTTTAAATGTTTTAATTATTTGTTCTTATTAATATCCATGTTTTCAAAATGGTTTTAAGGATTTATTTATATGGATATTAATGGTTTAAAATGTTAAATGCTTCAAGGTGGTATGGGACACATTGATTCAAAAATCTCTTTATTAAATGTTTTAAATGGTTTTGGAAATGGTTTCTTTTTGAATGGATTCATTATTTCAATATCCTAAAATGTTATATTGTGATTGAAATGTGGAAATGTTATGTTTCCTTTATTCATGTTTATGTGATACGATTATGTTATGGTTCTTGGGAATTTTTATGTAGAACGGGTGGTTCCATGATAAACTAAGGGCGGGTGAGCCCGATATAGCTCTCCAATGCATTGGGTAACGCGAAGGAGTGAAACGTTAAGGTTTCTCCGAATAGATTTAGGGAATATACTGTGATGGGTATTCCAAACATAAACAAGAGGGTTACTCCCTACGTAAGAATGTTATGAATGCCTCAAGTTACCTTTATGTCTTATGTTTTCTATGATTTATTCATGATTTGATATGCCTATGTTTTATGTGTAAAATATGATTTCATTCTTACGTATATATGAACTCATGTTTCCTTTCCATATTTTTATAACCCTTACTGAGCTTTTTATGCTCATCCCAAGTTTTTGAAATGGTTTTCACAGGTCAAGGGAAAGGTACATGATGTGACGATAGTGTCAAGGATGTTTCAAGAAAGAATCCGTGTTTTATTTTAAATAGGTTTCCATTGATGGGAAGAATGAATATTGTCTTTTTTGTAACCACCTTGTTTAAATGTGGAATTTGATGCAAGTTTCATGATCTAATTCTCCAAAACTCTAAACCTGAAAAGATCCTCAATGTGTAATCTTGTAATAACTCAAGTTTAAGTAAGGTTTAAGGCTGGGGCCTTATAGTTGGTATCAATGGTCGGTTTAGATAACATTCGATGTTAGGGTATTCTTTAAGCATAATTGACAATTACCATAATGGTTAGGATTTCAGAAAGAGTCTTAGTTTTAGATAAAGTGAATGAGTAATTATATCTTATTGTCTATCTTACTCATTAGTACATGATGGTTTTGTTGATATACTCACACTGACGTTTTTGGTTTTAGTAAATGGCTGGATCTAGCAGGCACCAAAGTAACAGTGGATGTGAAGGAAACTGTGACAGTTTTTTGAGCAAGCAACTGAATGATATGGGAGCTTCAATGAGAACTCTTTTGATTATCCTCAACAAACTATCTGGAGTCATGATTGACCACTTAAACCTTGGATATTTCTCTAAGGAATCATATATGCAATAAAAAAATCCCTACGGATGTACAAGTAATAATCATAAAGGTGAGTGTGTTCAAAAACCTATGTGTCAATGATATGGAAAGAAACACCTAGGAAAATGTTTCAAAGGGACAGAAATATTCTATAGATGTGGAAATTAAGGTCATAAAGAAAGAACCTTCCATGTTAAAAGGAAGCATCCAGTTGACTCGAGGAAAGGGATAGAAGTTCTTTCTGAGGGATCAATTGAATGTTTTAAATGTGGTGTTCATGGTCATTATGCAAACACATGTCCTATGAAGAAGTTTCGTGAATGGGGTCACCAAGAGCGTACCAATATTCGTTTACCAATACCTAATGCCATTCCTATTGAGGATGAAGAAACTGACAATGACCAATCAATGGTAGGTACTATTTCATTACTATTGTTTTCTTATTTTGGAATCTTAGGATATGATTCATGATTTTTTTTGTAGGAAAGAGGTATTTCGGAATAAGTTGGAAAGGAATGGATAATGGATCATGAAGAATGTTGAATGAGTAAGATGTCAACATATAAGGGCTTCAAGAGTTAGGGTGAAATTCTAAAGAGTATTAAGTCTCTTTTGATGATGGGGTTACATTAGAAGACTTTTTATATTATGTGTAACCCTGATGTTTAATATAGGAAAATTTTATTCAAGTAATAGTTATCTTTTCTTTTGTGGACATAGTTATAAAGAACCATTTGGGTTTATATGATCCTTATTTTTGAGGTAATTATGGGTTACCATATGTTATGATTGAAGTGAAAGGCATGAGATAAAATTGAGGTTAAATTATGTTATGGTTATTTTTGATGATTTTATCCCTTTTTGGGTAATGATTTGAGAATTATATAGTTTTGGAAAAAGGACAACACGCAGACTGTGTGACAACCCGTCACGTCGGACAATGCTGCGGGAATAGAACCCAAAACCAAAGTGCGACTGGTATTTATCGCCTACCACTGGACTAGGTGAAGTCCCTGGTTAGTTTGACTGATTCTTTTTAGTTATATGATTTTATGAATTAAGATTATGTTGATTTTTGAGGATATGTGATTAGGATAATTACTTTTCAATGTGAGACTTTAGGAGAAACTGATGTTGTTTGGAGATAAATGTTACGATTTAACTTGGAAGACTATGTGACTAAATCCTTCAAATATTTGGGTTTCAATATTATATTGGTTTACTTTGAAGAATTTTATGGAAAAATTGTTTATCGAATGGTCCTCGTTGAACTTTGGGTTTTGTTGGACAAATTTTGGAGATTAAGAATAGATTTTCTTTTTATAAGGGGTTATCCTTTTCTAGATTATCTAATCTTGTACTAACCTTTCTGGTTTTGGTTTTGGTTAAAGCCTAAATACATGGGATGTATATAGTTCTCTTTTGGGGATTAGGTGATTCTCTAGAAGTTGATTATAGTACTCTTAATTCGAACAAGTCTCCCTAAATACTCGTCTTTTGGAAAAAATATGAGTTTGACTAAGGAATCTAGTAAAAGTTGAAAGTCAACATGATAAGTGATTATGCTTCCTTATGAATAAATTCCTCAATAAAAATTAACTTAAAACAAAAATGTTGTCTATTAACTTTTCCTAATGGGGAACCCAACACCGTTTAACCCATCACAAGTTTGTGATTTTCTTATTGTTAACTTTCTCCTAAACATGTTTTCTATCACTCTCCATCGGAACATGACCCTATGTTTTCTCCTCCATGTCCATATTTTCATACATAGAATCCTAGTATGGGTAAACTCGGGTGACCTCTGTGCTTATCTTTCTTTATTTTAAAGTGATTGTTTTACCGACTCTTGTTCCGATGTGGGACGTTCAAGGATGTTTCCAGGCGCAATTTTAAAATTGCGAGGACACAATTCCCAAAAGGGGGGAAGGATGTAACACCCCAAGAAAATAAGGAATATGACATTTTCATATTTATCCATATTTGTGAATAAAATATTAATATGTCTTTAAAGGGGACGCTATGCTCGATGGCGTACCCAACACGCAACAACGAGTTTCTTGGGAATCTTACGTTGCACTCTAATAATAAAATAATATTATTTTAAATGGTAGTTAACATGTACCCGTTGTAATGGAGGGAATGGATAGAAATAACTAAAATATGATTATATATGTTCTTAAATATTTTTACATTTATACAATAAAAGATAAAGGCTTAAAATACGGAAGGAATTCAATTTTAGGCGTATATGCCCTAGTTTTCACTAAAGGTTCACTTATCACCTTTTGATGGAGAACCATCTTTAAATATAGTTTTTTTCACTCTTAAACATTCTTTTGGACAAAATAAAACTCTTATTAAGAATCGGGACATCAAAATTTACTTTGTGTAAATTTTTGGTATCTTTCCGATAAAATTCATTTTTTAATGAATATTGTAAAATGTTGTATTTTAATTCAAAACCACTTTTTAATCTAATTTATTTATATGATTTGATTATATTTTGAATTGGTTTTAAAGTGAAATTATAAAATATTTTTACCATTAAATCCAATAGTGGTCGTTGGAATCAATTTCACTTTGAAATCAGACTTAAACTAGTGTCAATCTTTTGATACTTATTGTTTCATAAAACACGCTATTTGTCATGACAGCGGGAATTAATTATTAAATTAATTAATGTGACTTATATGTTTTGAATTTTTTAAAACGGACTTCATTTTTGAATTCAGAATATCAAATATAGCTTAGGGTTAATTTTTGGTATTTTTCTGAAAAACTTCAATTTTTGATGAATAGTGAAACCACTAAGTGGTACTTATAAAAACTGATTTTCCGTTTAAATGAAATTTTTCCATCATTGTGTTTTGATTTTCAAAAATCCGACATACATGGTTGTCATTAAGAAGTAAAATGTGGTTCAATGAGATTAAAATAATTTTTATGGTGAATAGTAACTTATTAAGTTTTTAATCGCGATTAGTGGTAATTAGTGTAGTTTAAGGTAAAAATAATGATTTAATAAAATGAGATGAGCATGACACATGTCTTACCCTCATTATTTGTATCATGGCCGACCAAGAAAAGCCATGGGTAAACTTGGGGACCCCATGGATCCACTTTGGTTGGGAAATGACATAAATAACATTTTATTTAATGTAAAAATAAAATTGACACAAACATGATATGTTTTACTAAAACAATTTTTAAGTAGGGATATACAAGTCATCATTTTGATTAAAAATATTCATTGGAAAGCTAAAAATATTTCCTACATCATAGTATTTTTTTTATAATTTTTAGACATTATATAAATTAAATTATTTATTACATAATAATGATGCAGTGATGACATCATTATTTGACGATTTAAATAAAATGGAAAGATAATGTAAAATATATGAACTACACATGTCCAAAACTTATTGGATGAGGGGATTTCGAAGCCTTATCACCTTATCCACGAATTATATCAATGTGGGACCTTTTGAAATCGAAACACATTTTCAAATAAAGTAATATTTCTTCACTTTCCAAAAGTACCCCTCCTCTCCTCTTATAAAAGGCCCCCACCTCTACCTCATTTAACACACTCCTAAACCCTTTGGATCGGCCAACCCATGCCCATTTACTCTATCCACATCCCTCTCTTCATACTAGAGGATTCCCTTTGGGCAGAATCGTTTCAAAGGAAGCCTTTAGGCTCAAATCTAATGGAGTTACACTTTTAAAGGTAATTCATTCCCTCATGTTCATTTGTTTTATTTTGCTTCTCCAACCCCCTAAACTCTTTTTATTTACATCTTTTGTAACAACACCAGTATCTTCAATATACTAGGATGTTGTTATAAGATTTATTCGAGCTACACTCTCACACAACTACATCAAATGGTTAAAGAACATACAGTTTCCGTGGATGGTGAAATTTTGACTCCCGAAATGATGATTGTTCAATACTCATTTAACACCTTCAAAGGTGGCCATTATGATGTCACTATTTTTATATATGATATATAATATTTTTATGTTTTATTTATTCTTCTTTATTTTTCATTTTTGTCTTATCTTTATGGCTTCCATTATGGGTATACGCGATATCTTCATTTCAGGAAGTGCGGACTACCGCCCCCTCAAAGTGATTTGATTCGTTAAATACCATATGTGGGATGTATAAAGGATGGAAATATGAAATTATATATGATATTATACTGGAATTATTATATACCATTATATAATTATTATTCAATTCTATAAAATACGAAATAGAAATGAAAGTAGCGTTCATGCGTACGTACGGCTTACCGTCTCCATGAACGGTGCATTTCATTTCTTAACTCTAAATGATTATGTAATGTTATAAATGCATGCATGTACTGGATATATATGACATATATGATATCTACATAATGAATACAATTCTGGATATAATAAACATTTGGCCACACGAACAACATGTAATTGTATGAAGTCCACTTTCGACCTAAGAACCAAATATCGGCAGAAAAAATATTATTAACTTAAATGATTACATAATGTTTATGACATGGTAATAAGTGGTATAAAAGTAATAATGAACTTTAAAAAGGTTCTTAATGAACTATAAATTAACTCAAGTTTATTATTCAGGAGATTAAATAACGATCGAGTCAAGTTGGACCCGAGGTAAGGGATCCTACTCCTCTCTTTCTTTTTAAGTACACACTTTTATGTCATTCCTTTTAAATCTCATATTTCTTGTTATTGGGATGATATTTTATATTAAACATACTTTAATCTTTATTTTCATGTGATGATAGACCCTATTCTCTCTCATCAATCCATTTTGGAAGTGTTGAGTGGCGCCGTTAGGCTGCCGAACTTTCGTAAGAGACCTAACCTCTCTCTTTCTTTTTAAGTACTCTCCTTTATGTCACTTCTTTTAAGCTCCACTTTATAATGATGGGGGATGTTCTTTTATATTCCTCTTGATTTACATTTTATTTTAATGTGATGAGATACCCTATTTGATCTCATCAATCCATATTCAGAAGTTTTATGTGGCGCCGTTAGGCTGCCGAGTTTTTGTAAGGGATTTTTCATCTCACTTTTATTCCCGTGAGATTTATGCTACATTTGCCACAAATTCCATTGAGTGGTGTATGTACTTACCATTATTCTAATCTTTGTGTAATATACTTTCGTTTATTAGTATTTACATCAATGACCTATTGTCTTTCTTTCATGGGGTGTATGTTTTGAAAGATACCCAAGTCGGTAAGGGAACCTTTCACCCTCCTCTTTTTTAAAAGACTTCTTTTATTGGGCCTTTTAATTTACATATTTTTATGTTGGGATATGTTCTCATACATCCTTATTGATGTAAATTTTATGTCCATGTGATGAGATAAACTTTTTATCTCTCATCAATTCATTTTTATGTGATGCCGTTAGGCTTTCAAGGGAACTTTTTAACCCAATTTCGATTTCTTTGGGTTCAACTTGTAGTCATTGAATATGTCATCCATTGAATATGTGTGAATGACCTTTTATTGTTTTACAATTAATATCCTATTATATTGGGTGTATATATATTTGTCACACATATTATTGAGATTTATTTGTCCTTAATTTAATGATACCTTCTTTTTAAGGGATTTCATCACATTTGACATTTCTATTGAGGGTTCATTATTGTTATGCACCAATTCACACTTATATGGTGTATATACTGTCCTTTGGAGTATTATATCATGAATCCTTTTATTCTCATGATATTATAAAGTTATGACTAAATGTTATTCCTCGATTATTGTATTCAAGTGTCTCTAATTTTGGTAAAACCCCTTTAACCAAAATATCGTTTTAAATGTTTTAATTATTTGTTCTTATTAATATCCATGTTTTCAAAATGGTTTTAAGGATTTATTTATATGGATATTAATGGTTTAAAATGTTAAATGCTTCAAGGTGGTATGTGACACTTTGATTCAAAAATCTTTTATTAAATGTTTTATATGGTTTTGGAAATGGTTTCTTTTTGAATGGATTCATTATTTCAATATCCTAAAATGTTATATTGTGATTGAAATGTGGAAATGTTATGTTTCCTTTATTAATGTTTATGTGATACGATTATGTTATGGTTCTTGGGCATTGTTATGAAGAACGAGTGGTTCCGTGATAAACTAAGGGCGGGTGAGCCCGATATATCTCTCCAATGCATTGGGTAACGCAAAGGAGTGAAACGTTAAGGTTTCTCCGAAGAGATTTATGGAATATACTGTGATGGGTATTCCAAACGTAACCAAGAGGGTTACTCCCTACGTAAGAATGTTATGAATGCCTCAAGTTACCTTTATGTCTTATGTTTTCTATGATTTATTCATTATTTGATATGCCTATGTTTTATGGGTAAAGTATGATTTCATTCTTATGTATATATGAACTCATGTTTCCTTTCCATATTTTTATAACCCTTACTGAGCTTTTTATGCTCATACCAAGTT
The DNA here is from genome assembly GCA_963277665.1 of Viscum album. Taxonomy (NCBI): domain Eukaryota; kingdom Viridiplantae; phylum Streptophyta; class Magnoliopsida; order Santalales; family Viscaceae; genus Viscum; species Viscum album. The sequence continues at coordinate 1,947,771,478 of OY728136.1, read as the reverse complement.
TTTGAAATGGTTTTCATAGGTCAAGGGAAAGGTACATGATGTGACGATAGTGTCAAGGATGTGTCAAGAAAGAATCCGTGTTTTATTTTAAATAGGTTTCCATTGATGGGAAGAATGAATATTGTCTTTTATGTAACCACCTTGTCTAAATGTGGAATGTAATGCAAGTTTCATGATCTAATTATCTAAAACACTAAACCTGAAAAGATCATCAATGTGTAATCTTGTAATAACTCAAGTTTAAGTAAGTTTTATGGCTGGGTCCTTATAATCTATATGATTATGCACTCTCTAAGTTATCTCATAAAAATGATTATACTCACATCCCCCGCACATAGGATAGAGAGGAATCATCGCCCTCCCTTTGAAGATGTTACCCTCTATAGGTATGTTTTTTAAAATTGTAATAACATTGAGTGTATCCATATAAATCACCAACAACCTATGGAATTAATTTGATCTAACATGATACAAAATTAATTTTCTGACTTCCTAAAATAAAATTAAATCCAATTAATCAAATTATAATTTTTTATTTTTAAATTTTAAAAATAAATAGGGTTTTAATAAAAAAACATGCCTTTTCACAAGATAAAACCACTGGGTTTCTATAAAATTATTTTATGCCATTTTGACATGTTATAAATCCATAAAAACCAATTCCAACCTATTCAGAAATCATTTAACACAATTAAATTCAAAATTTTAATTGAAATCACTACCATCAAATCCAGAATTTTAGTCGTCCAATTTCGATAAACATGACATTATTAAATGAAATTTGTGGTCTTCCAAATTTTCTTGCCACAAAAAATTCAAATTTACTGATTAAATTGAATAGTTATGTTTTCATTTTAATTTAATGAAAATATTTTCAACTGAATTTAAATTAGTAATTTTAATAAATAAAAAAATTCTTGGATAATCAATTTGGCCATTCAAAATAGAACCACCTACCTCTTCCAAATACTCAAAACTCGCAACAAAACATGTCAATAAGAGAAAAGGTGTATAAGAACTCAAACAAAAACCTATAATCATGATCCAACACAACATGGAATAAGACCTTCAATTTTTTAATGATTCATCAAAATCATAAATGATGAGATTTAGAGATAGATGATGAATGTGGAAGAACACTTACCTTGATATCACCAAAAAATGAAATATCAATTGAATGCCAAAAAAATATATTGTAGGTTCGGAAGGCTCCTAAATATATTGGGGAATAAATTGGGTTTCATGAAGAAGAATTTGAGTGGTGTGAATGAAGAAATAACCAAGCATTTTCACCATTTTATAGCCGCTTTAGGTGCATTACACGTTGTGTAATCCAATTACATGTTGGGAAAGTTTTAATGTTCATAATGGTGAAGATGATTCAATATTTGTAATGACCTTATTAATTCAAGGTATTACATGACATGTAACCCCTATTCACACCATGTAAATCCTGAGATTCATAACTCACGAAACTCGCATCTTTACGCATTAAAAACACACCTGAAAATAATTCACATCATCTAATGGGTATTCACAATGTGTACCCATCACATGGTGGACCAAATTTTATAGCTTGTACCCAAAAGCAGTTACATGGCATGTAAAATTGTTACCCTTCCTGAAAAATATTGCAATTTTAGAAAAACACCATGTTAAATGTTAAAAAATCCAAAATATTTCGGCCATTACCATTGTTGGAATCCCCCTAATATAAACTCAACCCAACTAAGTCAATGAAAATTAAAAACCATGATAAAGTTAAAGGAATAACTATCATAATGGTAAAAAGATGTTACAAATACCCATTGTATGGTTTGTTGGAGCTATATAGAACAATGTACTATAAATTATAGAATTGAGGGTTTTCCTTTATAAGTGGCAGATAGAACACACATTGAATTTCATGAAAGATTGAAATGTAACGATGTCGTACTCAATAATAATTATTATGAATGAAAAATGATTATAATATGGGATATGATGATATCAAAATATGGATATAAAATATTATTTAGACTAATTTAATAGGAAAACGTATTCTTCTCTCTTATTTTAACCCAATGGTAACCACATTTTAATCATAACCGTGATGACAATTGTTTACTATTTTAACCATTTAGTATGAACTAAATTTAAATAAATGTTTTCAAATAATATTAATTATTATTTTATAAAATATTTAATCCATTTTATCACATTGAATGTAAACAATTAATTGAATCTATCTTAAAATTATACCCACAAAATGCAACAAAAATCTGTTTTCCAAAAAATATGTTCCCTAAAGTACAAAAGATTGTCATACAAAAATGATACATTCTAATGAACCAAATTATATTATAAAATAATGATACATTTACAAAAACTATAATTTTTACTTTCAAAATACTACTACAATAAAAATATTTTACAATATAAAATTACTATTTTTTCTTATTCGTCGAAAAATATTATTTTAATAAAAATCTCCAAAAAACACACTCTAGGATAATTTGAAAAATAAGTTTTCATTAATGAAGATCATATTATAAAATAAATTTTATAATTTTATAATTATTTAGTAATTTAATTTTATTGAAAAAATAAAAATTCATTGTCTTAGAAAACATATTTAATGTATATAATGACTTTACAAAAATTGGGTACTTATTTATCAATATATTCTAATTATTTAACTATTTTTTATATATTTTTTAAAAAAAATTTAATTACTATACACTCAAGAGATTTAATAAGATATTTATAATAGAATAATCAATTATGTTTAATTAGACATGAGATTATGTGTATCATAAGATATATTACAATTAAATTTATTTGAAGTGAAATATATAAAAAAATATTTGGGTAATAAATTTGACCCCACAATAATTTGAATTTACCACTTGAAATTACATAATTATGTTACCGAAATGATGATATCATTGTATCATCATAAAATAAGGTTTATGTGTATATTATTTAAACATTAGATTCCTCCAGGAAAATTTAACAAGGTAATTAGTCATGTTCCCTAACACGCTCTCTCTATTGTCCATGATTTGTACTGGTTTTCCTCAATACGGACGAAAATGATACATTATTACAACCATTGTGTTTAGTAAATGTGATTGATGAGTTATGTAATTCCAAATAAAATATATAGGGCACACATCATGAACTTGAGATAAGTCATTTGGAAAATACATGAAATAATATACCTTCCCTACTGAATCAGTAATATAAAAGATTATAATAGACATATTATACAAGATTACTCTCTTTATATACCTCAAAACATTATTAAATTATGAAATTTTCAATAATAACTTCTCACCATCTCCAAATTACATATTTCACTGATGATTATCAACATAATGTTTCTGTAAACTCTGAGAGTCCTTATTGTGTTTGGGAATGGATATGATAATATCACCCATTTCCTCATATTGCTCAAGTCACAATAGTTTTTTTCCAACAACATCCCACCACATTAGAGTTCTATACCAATTCCTATATATATCTTTATAAATATAAATTTTATGTATCAATTGTTTTCAAATGATGTATGAAAATATTACTATAAGAAGGTGTTGATCCAACCCACCTTTAAACCCATTAAAATTTATCATGGAATATCCTCCATGTTATGAATGGCTATAATTGATATACCATATATCATGGAATGATAATAAATAATGAAACCAAACCCTTAATCTATATGGTTTTAAATACACCACTTAAACATAAAGGTAATCCTCATATTTCAGTCAGATATAATATAGTGTGGTACTCCATGAGACCTTTAAACATCATTAATATATATAATGATATTTCAATCAGGATAAAAATATTTTCTACAAGGAATGAACAATTTTGACTTCCTAAGGAGATCATCAATAACCCAAATAACATTATGAACTTTAGACATTATGGGGTGATAGATGAAACAATCTATTAATATTTTTTCCAATTTCCATTTTGTTATGGGTAATGGTTCTAAATTTCCCATTATAATTATACCTCTTAGAAATAATTTTCTCACATACCATGAAAAGAGATATATAATCTGAAATATCTCTCTACAGGTTGTCCCACTAGATAGTCAATTTCAGATCACTATACATCTGCGTACTTCCATGATAGATAATGAATGTTAAACTATGATCATAATTCAAAATCGCATTCTAATAAATAATTTATTTGGAGGTAACATACATTTTTAATGGATATTATCATTAAATTACAATCTTGGATGAACTTGGAAACATTTCCCATATTCTTTTTTTGTTCTACATAATCCTTTTTTAACTCTTTAATCATTACCTAGATAGATGGTAGGACACTCATTTGAGTAAGATAATATTTTTAGCCTTCCTCTATGATTTTCGGATCCATCCTTTACCAATCCAAAAATATTGGATATATTACGATAACCATAATATAAATTCTATGATGACCCTTTAATCTTGATTATTATTCATCATTTTTTCTTTCCCAGGTTGGTAATGTTTTGAGAAGTAGTAATCATTAATCTACTCCAACCAACTTCTCTAGACATATTAAATTATTTCTATGTGAATATATTCAATAATGCATTATGATAAAATTTATTTATCAAAAAATTACTCAGAAAGATAATTTTCCAATGATATTAATGAAAAAATTACAGTAACTAATTCAAAAACATTATTTGGGTAATTTTTTTATGATGATTTAATTTCCATGATGTATAATCCATAAAAATATCATTTTACAAGAGGATTTATCCCGTTAACTTCATTAATTCATTATTACAGATAAAACAATATTCTATACTATAGGGAATTATAATCACTTGTTCACTGAATAAAATTTTGTTAATTTAATGAAAATTTCCCCATATTAATATGTGTAATGTAACATTTCCCCTTTCAAAGTTATATTTGTGAATGGACTGAAAACCCCTTTTAAATTATCCATAAATAGTCATTAATAAACATCTACACCAACAAAACTCTACATATCAATCATATTTGTTTGTATGGGACAATGTTTAATAACATATATCATTGATGGATCTATCAATATACCCTTATGTAAGATTATATTATCAAATAAATGGATGTTTTTGTTTCCAGAATTTACACATTTTAAATTTTAAAGACATCTACTCTTTCTATAGGCCTTTAATACAATCCTCTAGTTTTTTTGTTGTGCATCCTTACTCATAAAATATATTATAATTTCTTCTATAAGTACTACCTCTAACTAATCAAGTTGATCTCTATATAACAGCTTACTTAAATCCATGACTATAGAAGATTAATTAGTAATAAAAAATGGAAACACTATAAATAAATAGTATCTATACATTTTCCTTATGGTTATTTAGTATATCTCTTCATTTTCAACCTCAAATGATAGAATCCAGGTCAATGACCAATATTTTTAAAATATTGAGTTCTAAATAATTTATTGAAAATAAATAATACATAGTAAAGGATACATAATCTTTACATAAATCTTCTCTAGTTTTAAATATTAAATATATACTCACATTTATCAACCTTTCTACTTGAAGAAAATAAAAGGTGCATTCCATTGTGATAAACATGGGTGAATGAATCACTTTTCCATGTTACCTTAGTGTTTGTTCTTCAATTCATATTACTCAATAGTATCCACCATCGAAAGATAAATATAAATATGTTTAATTACAAGTATTAGATTTATTTGAAAATCAACTTCATTATTGTGATGATTTATAGACAATTCATCTAAAAAACTAAAAAAATATCATATAATAGACATTTATTTAATTTTTAGTTTCTCCCAACCCCTCTAAAATAAACACCCCTCAAGAGCCATATAATGGGTGTAATGTTAATAAAAAGTTAATATTTGTTATTTCACTAATAGGTGATCATATAACGGTTTTTAATATCAATGTGACTTCCCTTCCTTGAAAATTGATGTGGGATTTATCTAAATAAATACAATCCATGACTGAATTAACATTAAATTCAACTAGAGGGAGAATGAAAATATTTTATAATTGTATATTCCCAAAAACATCAAAAAGAAAATAATTCAATAATTGAGATGATTTTATTGTACAATTTTGTATTCTCATTGTTATTTCAATATTTAATTTTCAAAGTGGAATTTTTGAACCCCTAGAAAAATATTCTAATATAATAGAGATATGAGATCTAATAATAATATAAGATATTATAAGTTCTACATTAAATTGTAAGTGTCCATCCAAAAACATATTTGTCATACCCAACATCAGTAATAGAGATTCAATGAGATTTACCTTTGATTATACTCTTAATAAGTTATCAATTTGATCATTATCATTCACCATCATATTTGAGAGCTAGTTTTCATAATTTCCATAATTATTAGATATGAAATAATGAAATATGGTAGTTCAATTTTATTGTACTTTATCCCCATAATTAGCTAATATCTTCTTCCCATCACTTCAATATTTAATTGCATAATGATATAATTTTAAAAAAATAAAACATTTATTATTCCCCTTTGGAAAATATAATCCATGATTTCTTCCTCACTTTTACCAAAATGGAATTATCATCCACATATCACCATGTATTTTATAATTATAAATACTTCCAAGTTCAACCGTTATTTTGTAATCAAATCTATGATATTTATTGGTTACTCCATTATGAAAGTTTTCCTTTATATCACATTAAATTGTTTTTGAAGCCAAAAAATTCCTTTATGGAAAATTACCTTAATATAAATGTATTTAAAACATTTATGAATTCATTGACCTTAAATCCATATTGGATTCTAATAAAATAATCATAACTCTCATGTATAATAAATTTTTTCTCATCTGTACTAATTCATTTGTTATCCTTCTACATTATCTTAATGAATATCTTCTCCACTTTCAAATGAATAAAACAAGAGAAGTAACTACTGATTTGTTTTCATAATATCATCCCATTACATGGAGTAAATTTCATCCCATTGAATCATTTTCTTTATTTTATTTTAACTATAATATTATTTTCCTTCCAAATGATAAATAGCCAAAATAACATATTCATGTTCTAAACACAATGGAGAGGAAAATAAAATTTATGTTTTATTTATCCATTTCCCATAAACTAGTATTTCCTTAGATCAACTAATATTTGGTTGGTGTTTCATTATTAAGAAACTCCACAAACCATTGTTCCCTCCCTTTCTCATATGTAATTTCAACAATATCAAGGGATTTTGAAATATGTGTAATCTTAACAATTATATTTTTTATTTCATATCTCAAAATATTTGATTTATTTAGTTTAAAAAAATTACATTGTCCTTGAAAATTATAATTAACTTTGTTTCATTGTTTATAATCATACCCCTACCTATTGGCTTGAAAAGGAGGGTGGAAATTACATAGCCTTATGTGAAATCCACATGATGCCAAAGGATGGAAATAAATGCCAAGGGCCCCATTAAAAGTTAGGGGTTGATTTCCCATTTGAAAATAAAAAAACCAACCAAACATGCCATAAAAAATAAACCAATATATAATGCATGGAAATAAGTAATGACCACTAAAACATTTCATTTATATAAAAATCACTAAAAAAGTATCATAATATAAAACTAAAAAACAACCAAGTACACAAATAACGACTATAAAACAAAAAAAACATAAAGGCAACCATAACGCACAATCTTTAACCTTCTCCATGCTCTACAAAATATCCCAAGTTTCACTATGCCCTAGTGGAGAAGTTTTCTATTTTTTCTTTTCTGATGTCCTATTAAAAAACATATGCATAATAATCAATGTACCAAAGTTGGGGTGAGTTCTGAAACTATGTTAGATTTCCAAAAATGACTTTTATACAAACACCACTTGGATAGAACATGTTATCACAATTATATATAATATTTTATATAAAAAATTTTCTAAAATAGTTTATATCATAACATATTCATGATACATAACAAACCATTTTTCACAAACCAATACCATGTTCCATGTAATGAAACCAAAAAATTCCTTAAATCCATCCCATAAATTCGATTTTTTCATAACCCATTACATTCCACATAACAAAACATAAACCATGCATTCAAACATGGATGTTTTTATACTCAAGGGTGTTGATTGATCATTTCATAAATCATTCATTTAGTGATCCATTTTGATAGACATACTTAATTCCCATATCCCTCTCAACATTTTTTATATGGGTACCTCACGCCCTAATCAATCCCAATGCACTTGTGAACACACTACACAATCATGCCAAACCCATTACAAAACCATTTGTTACAAACATATTTCAATGAAACAACATTTTTATTTAAAAAAATTCCATTAAAAGGTTTTCATAAATTCATCCACGAAACAAGAATTTAAAATCATAATTTTAAAATCTAACAACAAATAATTTTTAACATCAATTCCATAATTTCCACAACAACGACAAAAATTCCCTAAAAGGGAAATCTAACATGATTTTTTCACTAATTTAACTAATAATTTCAATTAAAACAAACAATCAACCCTTAATTTTCTAAATATAGGATTCTATAGTGAAGCCACCTACTTTAGAAAACATGGTGAAAACATAAATTATTGTGAAAAAATCTATGAAAACAGATAAGACTCCAAAAACCTACCACTGATATCTTTTGATAACATCAACAAAGACAAATATAATAATATTTGTAACGAAATACGTAATATATATCTACAGTAGATGTTTATCTATGAAAACATGAGAGAGAGAAGTAGATATAAGGAAACCCAATGAAAACCCCCAAGAATGATGAATTTTTTTGCGAGTTTGTCTTCAAAGAACAAATAAAAGTTTTCACGCCTCCTCCAAATCAATGGGAGTAGCCTATTTTACCTTTGATAGGGGGAAATATTTATTTAGGATCGATTTCAGGTAAAAATGTACTTTTAGAACATAATCTGAAACTAGATCCACTTTTTTGTGAATCTCATTTTTAAATTGTGCGTGGTTAGTCGAACTATAAGGCCCCAGCCTTAAACCATAATTAATCTTGAGATATTACAAGATTACACATTGAGGATATTTTCAGGTTTAGTGTTTTAGAGAATTAGATCATAAAAGTTGCATTACATTCCACATTTATACAAAGTGGTTACATAAAAAATAGTATTCATTTTTCCCATCAACGGAAAGATATTTTAAGTAAAACATGGATTCTTTCTTAACACTTTTTTGAAACTATCATCATATCATGTACCCTTCCCTTTACCTGTGAAAAACATTTCAAAAACTTGGGATGAGCATAAAATGCTCAGTATGGGATATAAAAATATGGAAAGGAAACATGAGTACATGTATGCACAAGAATCAATGAAATCATAATCTACTCATAAAACATAAGCACATTAACATACCTCATCAAATCATGAATAAATCATAGAAATCATAATACATAAGGGTAACTTGAGGCATTCATAACATTCTTACGTGGGTACTAACCCTCTTTGTTACGTTTGGAATACCCATCACAGTATATTCCCTAAATCTATTCGGAGAAACCTTAACGTTTAACTCCTTCGCATTACCCAATGAATTTGAGAGCTATATCAGAATCACCCTCCCTTATTTTATCACATAACCACCCATCTTCATAATAATTCCCAAGAACCATAACATAATCGTATCACATAAAACATGCATAAAGGAAACATAACAATTCCACCTTTCAATCACAAGATATCAATAAAACACATTGATATAAAAAAATTATAAAAACAATTTTCAATACCAAAATAAAATAAAAGTAAAACATGGTATTTATTTTTCTTTTAAAAAGAAGGTATGGCTTGTAGAGGAAGCTGAAACTCAAATAATGGTCATGGCGGCGTAGAAGTCGTTGTTTCCGCATACGTGTGAAAAAAACATTCTCTTTTTTCATTTAGTAAAAAGCTTCATATAAAAAAGATTCCTTTTGGATAAATGTAAAATTCAAAGGGGTTTATACACCATATATTATTAGTTTGTGTATAAAACAAAATATGCCTCAATGAATGGAGATTTAGATTAAGTCCCTTACCTCGGTCCAACTGGACTCGATAGTTCTTTAATCTCATGAATAATAATCTTGAGTTAATTTATACTTTCTTAATAACTTTTTTGAAGTTAATTATACCTTTTATATAACATATTACCATGTCATGAACACTATGTTATTATTTAAGTTAATAACAGTCATTTTAACGATCATTGGTACATGAGTCAAAAATAAACTCTTAATAATTACAAGTTGTTCATGTGGTAAAATATCCATTATATCCAAAGTTGTATTCATGATTTAGATATCATATATATCATATATATCTAGTACATGCATGCATTTATAATATTACATTGGATTTAGAGGTAAGAAATGAAACACACCGTTCATAGAAATGGTAAGCCTTACGTACGCATGAACGGTACTTTCATTTATATTTAATATTTAATGGAATTAAAACATAATGATACATAATAGTATTTTAATTCTAGTATGGTATCATATATAATATAATTAAATATGTCCTTTATACGTACCAAATATGGTATTAACGAATCAAATCACTATGAGGGGGTGGTAGTCCGCACTTCCTAAAATGAAGATATCACATATACCTATAATGGAAGCCATAAAGGTATGCCATAAATGAAAAATACAGAAGCGTAAGGAAAACATAAAAATATTATATATCATATATAAATATAGTGACATCTTAATGGCCACCTTTAAAGGTGTTAGAAAAATATTGAACAATCGTCATTTCATGAGACAGAAATTCTCCATCCACGGAAACAGTATGTTCTTTGACCATTAGATCTAGGTGTGTATATGTGTAGCTAGAATCCTTCTTATAAAAACAACCTAGTATATTGATGATACTGGTGTTGTTACAAAAGAAATGAATAAAAATAGTTTAGTGGGTAGGATAAGGAAAATAAAACATAAGAACACATGAAAAGACACTACCTTTAAAATAGGTAACTTTTTTTGATTTGAGCTCAAATGCTTCCTTGGGAAGACTTATTCCCAATGTGAGGCTTCAAGGAGTAAAAGAGAGATGTGTAGATAAAAAATGGGCAGGGATTTTCCGAGTCAATGGCTTTGGAAGTGTGGTTATGGTGGTAGAGGTGGGGGCCTTTTATAAGAGGAGAGGAGGGGCACTCTTGGAAAGTTACAAAATGTTACTTTATTTTCAAATGATTTTCGTATTTTAAATTTCCTACATTGATGTATTTCGAGTTTAAGGTGGAAAGGTTTCGAAATATACTCATCCAATAGGTCTTTGACAAGTTTATGTTATTGTTTTAAAATTATCTTTTCATTTTATTTAAATCCTTTATTAATTAGTTAATCATTGCATCATCATGATGTCATAAATAATTTAATTTATTTAATGTCTAAAAATTATAAAAAAAACTATCATGATGTAGGAAATATTTTTAGATTTATAATGAATATTTATAATAAAAAATATGACTTGTATAACCCCATTTAAATATTGTTTTATTAAAACAACTAATGCTTGTAACATTTTTATTTTAACAATAAATAAAAAGATATTTATGTAATTTTCCAACCAAAGTGGCTCCATGGGATCCCCAAGTTGACCAATGGATTGTCTTGGTCGGCCATGAAACATCCAATGAGGGCAGGACATGTGTCTATGTAAAGACCCTTAAAATTCAAGGGATATTTTTTCTAAATTTTCTTTGGGATTTTACAAGAACGCAGTTTCTGACGGCACTGGATTCTGAGGCCGGAGTGCCCGGAATCAATTTCCAAAGTTTGGCTCGGGTACGTTCATTGAACGAACGAGCGGGTTTTTCTATATTTTGAACCGGTGCTCGGAATTGAAATCCAATGGCACCGATGAACTCCTAACGTCGGTAATCGCTTAAGGGAACCTTTACAGTAGTTTCGTTTGTGTGGGAGAAGAAGTTATTTTTTGCTGATTAATTAAATAAAGTGAATAAAATTGTTGAATCAATTTTATTTCATGTTATGTGGTTAACTTCTCCCATGGGAAGTTGGTGGTGGGCCCACATCCATCCAACTTCCAATGTGAGGATATTTGAAAGGGTGGGGTCCACACGAACCCCCCACCTTTTCAAATTCCTTCAACTCCCTAACCCTCCTAACCCCTCACTTTCCAAACCCCTCTAAACCCCCCCATTTATGTTTTGTTAACTTATCACCACATTAATTTTATAACATCTTATGTTAATAAATTAAGTGAGTTAAATGTGGGTTTTGAATTTTCAAACTCTTGAAATTAAAATGGTTAGGTTGTGATAATAAAATAAGACTTGATCTTATTTTATTATTGTTAGAGTTTTGAAACCTTGAGGGGATTGGAGAAGAGGACTTCTTCTTCTTAAACCTCGACGAAGAACGCGTAGAACACCATTCTTCAACAAAGAACTTCTCCGCCGAAAAACACGTTTCTTCCACGACGTTGTATCCGCGACCGACGTTCTTCTTCCGCGTCGTCTCTTCCATGACGGTTTTCCATGACGAAATCTCCGTGAACGACTTCGAATCCTCGCTTCGCGAAGTCGACGTTCTTTTCCCGCGACACCCGACCTCCGCGATGCTCGTATTCCGCGGCTAGTTGATGAACACCGTTCCTTAAACGAGGTAGGGGATTATTTTATTTAATTATTTTCTGTTCATTAATCTAGTTTATCGATTATCGTGGATTTTCGACTAGATGGTATCGTTTAACCAGAGGGTGGTCGGACCACCCAAACACGGCCGAACCCCCCCTCCTATGTTAATGTTTGATACTTTGTGGATGGAACAGAATGGAGAGGTGCCGTCGCACCACGCAGGAATCACACGGCAAGTATTACACGACAACATCGCGCTGCGTCGTGGAAGGAAGTTTAAGAACGAAACGTCGTCGCGCCGTGTCGAAGAAAACCAACGAACCACAGACGGAGTCGGGCCGCGGCGAAGGGGTGCAGCGCCATCGGGCCGCGCTGGAAAACTACAAAGACGACGCTTATTGTTTTGAAATGAGGATTGATGGGCGACGATGAAGCAGGACGTTTTGGCGTTTGAATCCCTTCACAGTGAAGGTGGGGTCCCAAGGGGACCATAGGCGAAGACGGAAGGAGGAATGGACCACCGGAGCGCGTCCGGTGGTCCGCGGAAGGCGGTGGAGGCACGCCACGCCTGCGCGGCGGTGCCAGCGACCGGTGGCGGAGGAGTGCCGCCGGAGGGTTGGCGTCCGGCAGATCCACCACCGGCTTCAATTAGCAGCGGGTGGGGGAGTCGTGCACCCCGCTCCGCGAATCGGTCGGGCCACGCCGGCCGAGTCGCGGCCGGCTGGTCGGGCCGGACCGAGCTGGACCAAGCCGGACCGAGCCGGGCCGGGAAGGGCCGGGCCCCGCCGGGTCGGACCCGGGTCGGGTCGACTCGGGTCGGCCGACCCAGGGGGGGTCGGGCCGGGTCGGCCCGGGCCCAGACCCCTGTTTTCGGACCACTTTCGGTCAAATGCCCATATCATGAGCTGTAGACCTCCGATTGATGCGCCGTCAGCGGCAACGCGATCCTTGGTCCGAGACAGTCGTTTCGGTATATTAAAATCAACGTTTCAGAGAACTTTGGGTTCAGACGGGTTGGTTCGTACGCGAAACCAACCAGGCCCTCGGAGCGGAAACACTGGTAACTTGAGTTTCGGACGTCCGATTGACGTTCCATTGACGTTGATGGATTATTATAAGTGAGAAGGATCTTTTGGCTTACTCCGCTCGAGGTATGGATGCCGTTAGAGTGCGGTCGGGTTGGTTCGCTCACGAAACCAATCGGGCCCCTGGAACGAAAAAGCCAATAACTCACAGACCGAGCATCTAATTGACGCACCGTCTGTCTCGTTGATTTCCCTCTCATGAGACGGAACTTTTGGCATACTTCCCCTGATATTTGGATACAGTTGTATAGTGGCTGGGTTGGATCGCACCCGAAATCCAACCGGGCCCCTGGAACGGAAAAGTTGATATCTTTCAGACAGGACGTTCATTTGACGAACCGTCAGCAGCGTTTTTGATCACGTTGAGAAAAGGTCCCAATGAGTATACCCTATGAGAGTTCAGGGTACAGTTGAGATACGACCGGGATTGGTTCGCTCATGAAACCAACCGGGCCCCTGGGATGAAAAGGCTAGAAACTCACAGACCGGGCGTCCGATTGACGCGCAGTCTATTGTGTTGAGACCCCTATGACGAGGCGGTCCTTGAGATAATTCTTCGTGGTACTTTGAGATAAATGGAGTATCGACCAGTAGCTTGTGGAGCGGACCCTCCCAGAGACAAGTGTACGGAGTATGGAGACCGTGTAGCGTGCTGAGACCTGACGAATGCTTGACCGACTCGACTTGGAGTGAGTCGGCTAGCCTAGTGGATGTAGCACTACTTTGTGAGGTGAAGACCCATGTCAGACGAAGAACTACCTGTGTGATAGTGCAGACCCGCGGTACTCGTCCAGAGAGTACCTCAGTAGGCTACTAGGGGGTGTACACTACTGTGTTTGGGTGACATACCTCGGCGGGAAGCACTACTGTGACTGGGTGGCTGACCCGCAGTACTCGACTGGTGGAGTACCTCAGCAGTCTTAGGTTAGTGAGCAGTACCTCAGAGTCGTGACAGGACCACTGTACACTCCAGAGACGGATCTCTTCAGCAGTTACAGTTTCGATAATGAAAATTCTCGTTTGAGGTGAGACTTTTTACCTTTTGGTTTACCTCATGATTGAGATGGGTCACTTGATAACTTAGGTATATGTATGGGAATATACCTGGGTAGTGGTCATCCATTGATTTCATGATCCTTGTGTTTCTTCATGGTTGAGATGGGTTACTTGATAACTTAGGTATATGTATGGGCATATACCTAAGTAGAGGTTATCTGTTGAGATCTTCTTTGTGGTTATATTTGTTGGTTTTGGAGAGACCTTGAGGGTTTCAGGGTCCCTACTAAGTACCGTTATACTCAACCCTGCACGGGCTATTCCCGCACCTCGTTGTGTTGGTTGCAGACGACGTGCATTGTTGACAGAGGCGAGTGTTCGAGGAATGGACAGTACCCAGAGGTGGACCACATGACGAGTAAGTATCTGGAGGAGGACTTCACGGTGAGACAACACACGGATGTGGTTGACGGGCGAGAGCGTTGAGGAGGCTATCTGTACCTACCCTCCAGGTAGGATCCGTGGCGGACGATCCAGGAGCTGCGCTATCTATACCTACCATTCAGGTAGGATCTGAGGAGGATGACCTAAGAGCTTCTTCCTTCTTCCAGCAGTTGCCTTTTTCTGTTGTACTTTCATTCAGTTGTAGTTGTACTTTCTTTTGTGTTTGTATTCTGGACCATTTACTTTTTTTCACTTCTATTGTACTTAGTGTTTAATATTTCTGCTTGCTTACTCTATGGTGCTTGTTTTCTTTTATAAAGGCAATGCCTTCCCAGTTATCGGGATTTATGCCTTTGGTGCTAGTCACCAGCCCCTGGCCTTTGGAAGGCGGGCTTGGGGTAGTCACGGCACGGGCCCCGAGGACGGGTCGTGACAAATTGGTATCAAAGGAGTCGGTTATACCACATAACTTATAACTCTGATATTTTATTTCCGTGAAGAAATAGTGTTAAGGGTACCGAGTATGGTCTTCAGTTTAGGGAGTCCAGTGATGGTGTGGGCGGCCGATGTATCCATACACCAGGACCCTGACAACTGATTTTCGACTTTGTGCACAAAAACACTGAGTGCGTGTGTGTTTTCAAAGGTTTTCCCTTAAAACAGTTCAAACCAGGTCAGCTCACCAGGTATAATCGTTTGACCATGTTACGTTGCTTCTTTCAGGATGCCTTTTCTCAGAAGACCAGCTAGAGCCCCGAGAGTGGTTCGTACTGACAGCCCGCTGAGTGACGTGGCCTCAGTATAGGGATTTTTTTCAGTTGAGGCACCAGTGGAGGCACCAGCGGTACTACTACCCGTTGGGCCACCGATGCCACCAGCCCCAACAACAGAGGGTGCACATCTCTTGAGCGCACTGCACGAGTTCCAGCGCGAGAGGCCACCTAGGATCCAGGGAGGGACAGACCCGCAGGCGGCTGAGGATTGGCTGGAGGCTGTGGTGAGAGTCTTCAGGCTAGTGGGGACGCATGTAGACTTCATGTTGATCTTTGCAGCCAGCCTCCTTCAGGTAGCAGCATGCAGGTGGTGGAGCCACTTGTTTCATTTTTGCTAAGGGATGACCTTCGCATGGGAAGACTTCGAGACCTTCTTCAGGTTGGAGTTTGTGCCAGTAGCTCTACACCTTGAGCGTGTACAGGAGCTTCTGCCTTTGCCGCGTGTTTTTTGATCAGTAGCCAAGTCATCTGTGGGCAGTAGACAGATGATGGAGAGGTCCTGGAGGACCAGACCAGCAGTTGGATGATCTTGGGTTTTAGGACCGGTGGTGCGGGGCACCAGGGGTGGGGTCAGATCCAGGCGTCCCAGAAACAGAAAGTGTTACTCATGCGGCGGGAAGGGTCACCTAGCACGTGACTGTCCGACTCCTCGTACAGTTGATCCGCAGGCGTTGGAGGAGCCACCAATGCAGTAGAGCTCCGGAAGTAGGTGGACATGAGAGGAACTAGTGGATACATCCCTTGTACTTCTAGTTCAATGTTGCTGTTGTATTCGTGTCTTTGTACTATGAGATACAATATTAAAAAGACACTTATCTTTGTTTGCTTTCCTGTCCTTTTGTTTGGTTGATACTGAGTGGTCCCGGTTAAAACTATTGACTTGACCCTCACTTTCGAGATTTCTACTGGAGGAGACCCAGTGACCTCACACTGATGACGATAGTGTAACTCGACCCTTGGAGGCGAGAGTGATAGTTGGTTCTCTAAGTAGTTACGTCGAGGCCTTACGACGTCATCCATGGCCTGAATGCGTCAATCATGTCAGGATTGACTATATTAGGCAATGGGTGTGGTTCATCTAGGGGATGAGACTGAGTTTCTCTTTTCGGAAAAAGATAAATTTTAGCAGCTCTATCAGATCATAGGCAAAGCAGGTGCAGATCATCCAGGAGCGGATGAAGACTGCACAGTGCAGTATGAAATAGGAAACCGACTCTAGTCTTAGTGACTCGAGCGTGTTAAATTTTAAAGAAGAGGAAGCTTAAAGGAGTGATGAGTCTACGAATCAGAAGACGTAGAGGCAGAGCTAGGAGAGCAGCATGAGGTGGTGTACATCCTAACATGGTACAACCACCCGCCTTAGTTATTTCCGCCAGGCTCAGGGAGCTGGAGGGCGGAGGAAGAGTGCGGCTGCATGCGGTCAAGGAGTGTAACCCAATGGCTCTAGAAATGATTCAAGGGACAGTCTGTGTCCACTACTAGCAGTTGTAGTAACAGACATCGATATGAATCATTCCTTGCTTTCACTAATCTTGTTCCGGACCTAGAGTTTCTGGTATGCCGTGTACTTGACCCTCACGTAAGGAGATAGCTTGGGAGTAGACTCGATAATCACACTTACACCGATGGTGTGGTCAGACCCTCGAGGCGAGAGTTCCGGTTGGATACCTCTTGGTGGCAGCGTTGAGGCCTTATGACGTTAGTTTGAGTATGGAATGGGCAATAACTATTCATACTCAAATTGATGGTTTTAGACAAACGTCGGGATGTGTTTTCCTTGGTCGGCGAAAAGGAAACCCTGGGCAGCACATGTTAAACTCATGGACGGGAGGGTGCGACCGATCACTCTTGAGTCGGCCAACCATACCCTCGTGGTGGCAGCCGTTTCTAGTTCCAGTTCTAACAGGAATTGGAGACCTCTAGAGTTCGAGGATGATGATCACGTCCTTATACGGGTCTCACCTCGACGAAGTGTACGGAGTTGTGGCCAAGGCGGCAAGTAAACTCTGAGGTTCAACAGACCTTTCTAGGTCCACAGCTGGGTAGGCAAGGTGGTTTACCGCTTGATCCATCCAACTTAGTTGCACCAGGTTCACGAAGACTTCCACGTATCTCAACTGAAGAGATACGTGCTCGACCCTTCGCATATCATTGACCATCAGGATCTGGATGATGGCGATGAGGTTTTGTCCACAATGGTTCTAGTGCGGATCAAGGATCAATAGTAGTGGATCCTACGAGGATGAACAATTCCTCGGGTGCACTTTCTCTTGCATTACGGAAACCTCTGGGTGAGCACATGGGAGAAGAAGGCTCAGATGCGTGCTCTGTACCGCTTTTGTAACCTTAGTTTGTGTTTAAGCTTTACGAGGAAGTAAAGCCCTGAGGTGGGAGTAAGGTAAAGACCTGTAAAATTCAAGGGAAATTTTTTCTAAATTTTCTTTGGGATTTTAGAAGAATGTGGTATCTGACGGCACTTGATTCCGAAGCCCGAAGTTCCCGGAATCAATTTCCAAAGTTTGGCTCGGGTACGTTCAATGAACGAACGAGTGGGTTTTCCTATCTTTTGAACCGGTGCTCGGAATTGAAATCCGATGGCACCGGTGAACTTGCAACACCAGTAAACACTTAAGGGAACCTTTTCCGTAGTTGCGTTTGTGCGGGAGAAGAAGTTAATTTTTGGGGATTAATTAAATAATGTGAATAAAATTGATGAATCAATTTTATTTCATGTTATGTGGATATCTTCTCCCATGGGATGTTGGGGGTGGGCCCACATCCATCCAACTTCCCATGTGTAGATATTTGAAAGGGTGGGGCCCACACGAACCCCCCACCTCTTCAAATTCCTTAAAATCCCTAACCCTATTAAGCCCTCACTTTCCTAACCCCTCTAAACCCCCCATTTAAGTTTTGTTAACTTACCACCTCATTAATTTTATAACATCTTATGTTAATAACTTAAGTGCGTTAAATGTGGGTTTTGAATTTTCAAACTCTTGAAATTAAAATGGTTAGGTTGTGTTAATAAAATAAGACTTGGTCTTATTTTATTATTTTTAGAGTTTTGCAACCGTGAAGGGATTGGGGAAGCGGTCTTCTTATTCATCAACCTCGAAGAAGAACGCGAAGAACACCGTTCTTCGACGATGAACTTTTTCGCCGAAGAACACGGTTCTTCCGCGACGCTGTATCCATGACGCGACGTTCTTCTCTCGCGTCGTCTCTTCCATGATGGTTTTACACGACGAAATCGCCGTGAATGACTTCGAATCCTTGCTTCGCAACGTCGACGTTCTTTTCCCGCGACGCCCGACCTCCGCGACAGTCGTCTTCCGCGGCTCATTGACGAACATCGTTCCGGAACCGAGGTAGGGGATTAATTTATTTAATTATTTTCCGTTCATTAATCTAGTTTAATGATTATCGTGGATTTTCGACTAGATGATATCGTTTAACGAGAGGGTGGCCGGACCGCACAAACACAGACGAACCCCCCTCTTATGTTCATGTTTGATTCTTTGTGGATGGAACGGAATGGCGAGGTTTCGTCGCACCATGCGGGAATCACACGACAAGTATTACGCGACACCATCGTGCCGCGTCGTGGAAGGAAGTTTAAGAATGCGACGTCGTCGCGCCGTGTCGAAGAAAAAAAAAGAACGACGGTCGGAGTCGGGCCGCTGCGAAGGGGCACGGTGACATCGGGTCGCGCTGGAAAACTACAAAGACGACGCTTTTCGTTTTGACATGCGGATTGATAGGCGACGACGAAGCACGTCGTTTTGGAGTTTGAATCCCTTCGCAGTGAAGGTGGGGTCCCGGGGGGACCATAGGGGAAGACGACAGGAGGAACGGACCACCGGAGCGCGTCCGGTGGTCCGCGGAAGGCGGCAGCGGCGGTGCGCCGCCGGAGGGTTGGCGGCTGGTGGATCCGCCGCCAACCTCAATTAGCGGCGGGCGGGGGAGTTGCGCCCCCCGCTCCGCGAATCGGCTCGGCCACGCTGGCTGACCCGCGGCCGACCGGTCGGGCAGGGCCAAGCCGAACCGAGCCGAGCCGGGCCGGGCCGGGCCCATCCGGGTCGGACCCTGTTGGGGTCCACTCGGTTCGGCCGACCCAGGGGGGTCGGGCCGGGTCGGCCCGGGCCCAGACCCCCGTTTTCGGAGCACTTTTGGTCAAATTCCCATATCGTGAGCTGTAGACCTCCGATTGACGCGCCGTCAGCGGCAACGCGATCGTTGGACCGAGTCTTTCGTTTCGGTATATTACACTCATGGTTTCGGAGAACTTTGACTTCGGACGGGTTGGTTCGTACGTGAAACCAACCGGGCCCTCGGAGCGGAAACGCTCGTAACTTGAGTTTCGGACGTCCGATTGACGTGCCGTCGACTTTGATGGATTCCTCTAAGTGAGATGGATCTTTTAGCTTACTCCGCTCAAGGTTTGGATGCCGTCGGAGTGCTTTTGGGTTGGTTCGCTCACGAAACCAACCGGGTCCCTGGAACGAAAAAGCCAATAACTCACAGACCGGGCGTCCGATTGACCCACCGTCAGTCTCGTTGTTTTCCTCATGATGAGACGGAACATTTGGAATACTTCGCCCGAGATTTGGATATATTTGGATATTGGCCGGGCTAGATCGCACCCGAAATCCATCCGGGCCCCTGGAACGGAAAAGCTGATATCTTTCAGACAAGACGTCCGTTTGACGAACCGTCAGCGGCGTTGTTGATCACGTTGAGAAATGGTCCAAATGAGTATACCCTATGAGAGTTCGGGGTAGAGTTGAGATACGGCCGGGATTGGTTCGCTCACGAAATCAACCGGGCCCCTAGGATGAAAAGGCTAGAAACTCACAGACCGGGCGTCTGATTGACGCGCCGTCTGTTGCGTTGAGACCCCTATGACGAGGCGGTCCTTGAGATACTTCTTAGTTGGATTTTGAGATACTTGGAGTATCGACCAGAAGCTCATGGAGTGGACCCTCCCAGAGACGAGCGTACGGAGTATGGAGACCGTGTAGCTGGCTGAGACCTGACGACTGCTTGACCGACTCGACTTGGAGTGAGTTGACTAGCCCAGTGGATGGAGCACTACATTGTGAGGTGCAGACCCGTGGTAGACAGAGCACTACCTGTGTAACAGTGCAGCCCCGCGGTACTCGTCCGGAGAGTACCTCACCAGGCTACTAGGGGGTGTGCACTACTGTGTTTGGGTGACATACCTAGGTGGGAAGCACTACTGTGTCTTGGTGGCTGACCCGCGGTTCTCGACTGGACGAGTACCTTAGCAGTCTTAGGTTAGTTATAAGTACCTAGGAGTCGTGACAGGACCACTGTACACTCCAGAGACGGAGCTCTTCAGCAGTTATAGTTTCGATAATGAAAATCCTGGTTTGAGCTGATATTTTTGACCTTTTTGTTTACCTCATGATTGAGATGGTTCACTTGATAATTTATGTATATGTATGGGCATATACCTGGGTAGTGGTTATCCGTTGATTTCATGATCCTTGTGTTTCCTCTTGGTTGAGATGGGTTACTTGGTAACTTAGGTATATGTATAGACATATACCTATGTAGAGGTTATTTGTTGAGATCTTATTTGTGGTTATCCTTGTTAGTATTAGAGAGACCTTGAGGGTCTCAGGGTCCCTACTGAGTATCGTTATACTCACCCCTGCATGGGATATGCCCGCACCTCGTTGTGTTGGTTGCAGACGACAGGCAGTGCTGACAGAGGCCGAGTGTTCGAGGACTGGATGGTACCCAGAGGTGGACCACACGACGAGTCAGTATCTGGAGGAGGAATTCACGGCGAGACGACACACAGAGGTGGTTCACGGGACAGAGCGTTGAGGAGGCTATTTGTACCTCCCCTTCAGGTAGGATCTGTGGCGGACGATCCAGGAGATGCGCTATCTGTACCTACCCTTCAGGTACGATCCGAGGAGGACGACCCAGGAGCTGCTTCCTTCTTCCAGTAGTTGCCTTTTTCTGTTGTACATTCGTTCATTTGTAGTTGTACTTTCTTTTGGGTTTTTATTATGGACCATTTATATTTCAGAACTTCTCTTGTACTTAGTGTTTACTTTTTCCACTTGCTTACTCTGTGGTGCTTGTTTTTTTTATAAAGGCAATGCCTTCCCAGTTATCGGGATTTACGCCTTTGGTGCTAGTCGCCAGCCCCTGGCCTATGGAAGGTGGGCTTGGGGTAGTCACGACACGGGCCCTGAGGACAGGTCGTGACAGTCTAGGTCATTTCATATTATTAAAACATTATTTTTACCTAAAATTACACTAATTACCTCTAATCGCGATTAAAAACATAAAAGTAACAATTCACCAAAAAATTATTTTAATCCCATTGAACTAAATTTTATTTTCATAATGAAAACCATGTATGTTGGATTTTTGAAATTCAAAACACAGATGTGGTAAAATTTTATTTAAACGGAAAATCAGTTTTTATAGTACCACTTAGTGGTTTCACTATTCATCAAAAATTGATGTTTTTCAGAAGAATACCAAAACTTCACCCAAAGATATATTTTATATTTCAAATTCAAAAATGATGACTATTTTACAAAATTCGAAACATATAAGTTACATTAATTAATTTAATAATTAATTCCCGCTCTCAGAGCAAAGAGCGTGTTTTTATGAAACAATAAGTATCAAAAGATTGGCACTATGTTTAAGTACAATTTGAAAGTGAAATTAATTCCAAAAACCAATATTGGATTAAATGGCAAAAATATATTCTAATTGAATATTAAAACAAATTCTGAAGATATTCTAATCATATTAATAAATTATATTAAAAAGTGTTTTTGACTTAAAATACAACATATTTCACTATTCATTAAAAAAATGAACATTATCGGAAAAATACCAAAAATTTACCCAACGTAAATTTCAATGTCCCAATCATAAAGATTAAGTTTATTTCGACAAATAGAGCTTATAAAATTTTCAAAATCTTTATTTAAAAATGGTTTTCCATCAAAAGGAAGTAAAACAATCTTTTAAAAATATTAGTGTATTCCATGCTTAAGATTGGATTTATTCTCATTTTAAGCCTCTAAAACACTATCTAATTAATTAATATACATACATAATAATATCTATTATTCATTACTTACTTGGGATGTTACATCCTTCCCCCTTTTAGAAAATTCGATCCCCGTAATTTATTTACTTATCGAATAAGTGGGGGTATTTATCCCTCATTGCATTTTCAGATTCCCATGTTGCCTCTTCAATCATGTGGTTTTTCCAAAAAACCTTTACCTGATGAATCACCTTATTCCGTAACACTTTCTCCTTGTGGTGAAGTATCTGGACCAGTTGTTCCTCATAATATAGGTTCTCTTCCAGCTGAACTACCTCTGGACTGAAAATATGAGATAGATCTAGCATGTACTTTCTCAGCATCGAAACATGAAAAACATTGTGTACATGAGATAAACTCGGAGTTAAAGCCACTCAGTATGCAACTGATTCAACTCTCTCCATAATTTCATATGGTCCAATGAAACTTGGACTCAGCTTTCCATTCTTACCAAATCGCATCACACTTTTCCATGGTGAGACTTTTAGAAAAACATGATCACCTACCACAAAAGAGAGATCCTTCCTCCTGTTGTCTGCATAACTCTTCTGCCTAATCAGAGCTGTTCTCATATGTTTCTGTATCAGATGAACATTTTCTGCCAACTCTTCTACCAATTCTGGTCCCATCAACATCCTTTCACCCACTTCATCCTAGAAAGCTGGAGTTCGACACCGCTTCTCATACAATGCCTCAAATGGTTCCATCTGTATACTAGAATGAAACTGTTATTATAAGAAAACTCATCCAAATAAATATGTTTGTACCAACTTCCCTGATAATCCATCGAACAAGAACGTAGCATATCTTACAAAGTCTAAATTGTTCGTTCTGACTGCCCATCTGGTTGAGGATGAAATGCTATACTAAAATTTAATTCAGTACCCAATGACTTCTGAAGGCCTTTCCAAAAGTTAGAATCGAACCTGGGATCACTATCAGATACAATAGAGAGAGGAACTCCATGTAACCTGAATATCTCTTAATGATACAAACGGGAAAGTTGATCTTGTGAAAAAGTATCTCTTATAGCATGGAAATGAGAAGATTTAGTCAAGCGATCAACAATAACCCAGATTGCATTATTACCTCAAGATTTCTTTGGCAATCGCACAGCGATGTCCATGGATATATTCTCCCATTTCCACTCTGACATTGGTAAAGGCTGAAGCATCCCTTTCGGTAACTGCCACTCTTCTTTAACCTGTTGACAAGTCAAACACTTCACAGTAAAATCAGAAATATCTCTTTTCATTCCATCCCACCAGTAAAACTCCCGCAGATCTCTATATATCTTAGTACTTCCAGGATGAACTGAAAACGGAGAACTATAAGCTTCACATAACAACTCTCACTTCAACTATGAATCACAAGGCACACACAATCTCTTCCCAAATCTCAAAATGCCATCATTTTCAATGATGAATTCAGGCAACTAACCCTTCTGAACCAGCTCTACCTTTTTATGCAACTCACTGTCTTGCTTCTGTGCTTGCTTGACTCTGTCTGATAGAGAAGATTTCAATGATACCTGATACGAAATTGAAGGACATCCTGCACCAACAAATTCTATGACAAAGTTTATCAAATCATTAACAAAAGGATCACGTTCCAAACTCAGCATTGTTAATGAAGCATTACTTTTTTGACTCAAAGAATCATCCACTTTATTTTCTTTTCCCGGATGGTAATGAATTGTACAATCATAATCCTTGATTAATTCTAGACATCTCCTCTATCTCATGTTCAATTCATTCTGATGGAATATATACATTAAAATTTTGTGATCGGTATATATTTCACACTTTACACCATACAAATGATGCCTCCAAATTTCTAGAGCGAAAACTACAGCAGCTAATTCCCAATCATGTGTAGGGTAATTACCTCATGAGTTTTAAACTGTCGTGAAGCATAAGAAATTACCTAATCATTCTGCATTAGGACACGACCAAGTCCTTTCAATGAAGAATCACTGTAGATAACAAACTCACCATTCCTGGAAGGAAGTTCCAAAGTTTGAGCATTCACCAATCTTCTTTTGTAGTTCCTAAAAACAATCATTACATTATTTTGTCCAGATAAACTTAACACCCTTCCGAGTTAACTTAGTCATTGGGCTAGATAACCGTGAAAAATATTCAACAAACCTTCAGTAGTGACCTGCCAAACCAAGGAAACTACAGATCTCGGTTACATTTGTGGGTCTTGTCCATTCTTCAATGACTTTTGTTTTAGCAGGATCAACAGTTATGCCAATCTTTGAAACAATGTGACCAAGGAAAGGAATTTGTTGCAACCAAAACTCACACTTTTTGAATTTCCCTTACAATTTATTTTCATTCAAGGTTTGAAAAATAACCCTTAAATAAATTTCATGCTCCTATTTACTTTTAGAAAACACAAAAATACCATCAATAAAAACAACCAACATTTTTCACCAGAGTCAACTGAGCCATCAATGCAACAAACAGTTTAGTTCTGATTCTGACCAACTCAGGATACTGATTTGAAAGTTCATTTCCCTCTGTATGCCCTCCCAGAAAAGATGATCTGTTTCCTCTATGGAAAAACATTCTTATCACAGAAATACCTTAGGTGAAACAACATGGTAATCTTTAAATACTATATAATTTCAATTTGACCATAAAAAAAATATTTTTGGATAATCATTTAATATAATTATAACTCATAAAGTTATCTAAACCGACTACTGATACCAACTATAATGCCCCAGCCTTAAACCATACTTAATCATGAGTTATTACCAGTGTGACATCACAAGTAAGTAATGAATAATAGATATTTTTATCTATGACTATTAATTATTTAGATAGTGTTTTAGAGGATTAAAATGAAAATAAATACAATCTTAAGCATGGAATACACTAATATTTTTTAAAAGATTGTTTTACAGTCTTTTGATGGCAAACCATTTTTAAATCTATCGTTTGACAATTTTATAAGCTATGTTTGTCAAAATAAACTAATTATTTATGATTGGGACATCAAAATTTACTTTGTGTGAATTTTTGGTATTTTTCTGACATTGTTCATTTTTTAATGAATAGTGAAAAATACTGCATTTTACATCCAAACTGCTTTTTAATCTAATTTATTTATATGATTAGATTATATTTTTAATTTTTTTAAAGTGAAATTAGAATATATTTTTACCATTTAATCCAATGGTGGTCTTTGGTATCAATTTCAATTTGAAATTGGACTTTAACTGGTGTCAATCTTTTGATACTTATTGTTTTATAAAAACACGCTATTTGTCATGATAGCGGGAATTAATTATTAAATTAATTAATGTGAAATATATGATTTGAATTTTTTAAAATAGACTTCATTTTTAAATTCGGAGTATTAAATATAGCTTAGGGTGAATTTTTGGTAATTTTCTGAAAAACTTCAGTTTTTGATGGATAGTGAAACCACTAAGTGGTACTTATAAAAACTGATTTTTCGTTTAAATGAAAATTTTCCATCTTTGTGTTTTGAATTTCAAAAATCCGACATACATGGTTGTCATTAAGAAGTAATATTTGGTTCAATGAGATTATAATAATTTTTTTTGGTGAATAGTAACTTATTAAGTTTTTAATCGCGATTAGAGGTAATTAGTGTAGTTTAAGGTAAGAATAATGTTTTAATAAAATAAAATGACCTAGAAACATGTCACACCATGATTGGATGTGTCATGTCCGACCAAGAAAATCCATGGGTAAACTTGGGGACCCCATGGAGCCACTTTGATTGGGAAATGACATAAATAACTTTTTATTTAATGTTAAAGTAAAAATGACACAAACATGAGTTATTTTACTAAAACATTTTTTACATGGGGTTATACAAGTCGGATATTTGACTGTAAATATTCATTAGAAAGATAAAACTATTTCCTACATCATAGTATTTTTTTTATAATTTTTAGACATTAGATAAATTAAATTATTTATGACATCATGATGATGAAGCGATTACCTCAATACTTAACGATTTAAATAAAATGGAAAGATAATGTAAAATCTAAGTCCTACCCATGGCCAAAACCAATTGTATGAGTCTATTTAGAACCCTTATCACCTTATCCTATAATTATTTCAATGTGGGACCTTTTGAATCTGAAACTAATTTTAAAATAAAGTAACTTATCTTTACTTTCCAAGAGTGCCCCTCCTCTCCTCTTATAAAAGGCCCCCTCCTCTACCTCCTTACCCACACTTACAAAGCCTTTGGCTCGGCCAAACCCTACCCAGTTTGTCTCTCCACTTCTCTATCTTACTCCTTGAAGCCTCACTTTGGGTAGAAGTCATCCCAAGTAAGCCTTTGAGCTCAAACCAAAGGGAGTTACCCGATTTTAAGGTAATGTCTTCTTTTGAGTCCTTTGGTTTTATTTTGCTTCTCCAACCCCCTAAACTCTTTTTATTATTTTCTTGTGTAACAAATCCAGTATCCTAAATATACTAGGATGTTGTTATAATAAGTATTTGAGCTACACTTACACAGACCTACATCTAATGGTTAACGAACATACTGTTTCCGTGGATGGCGAATTTATGCCTCCCGAAACGATGATTGTTCAACATTCTTTTAACACCTTCAAAGGTGGCCATTAAGATGTCACTATATTTATATATGATATATAATATTTTTATGTTTTCCTTAATCTTATGTATTTTTCATTTTGGGCATACCTTTATGGTTTCCATTATGGGTAAACGCGATATCTTCATTTAAGGAAGTGCGGACTACCGCCCCCTCAAAGTGATTTGATTCGTCAAATACCACATGTGGGACGTATAAAGTATGGAACTATGATATTATATATGATATTATAATGGAATTATAATATACCTTTATATAATTATGATTCCATTATATAAAATACGAAATAGAAATGAAAGTAGCGTTAATGCGTACATACGGTTTACCGTCTCCATTAACGGTGCATTTCATTTCTTACCACTAAATGATTATGTAATATTATAAATGAATCTATATACTGGTTATATATGATATATACATAATTATTATAATTCTGGATATAATGGATACATGAACAACATGTAATTATAAAGGGTTTATTTTTGACTCAAGTACTAATGATCGTTAAAACGACCGTTATTAACTTAAATAATTACATAGTGTTCATGACATGGAAATAAGTGATATAAAAGGAGTAATGAACTTTAAAAAGGTTCTTAAAAAAGTAGAAATTAACTCATGTTTATTATTAAGGAGATTAATGAACGACCAAGTCAAGTCGGACCCGAGGTATGGGACTTCGTCTCAATCTCCTTTCATTGAGGCATATTTTGTTTTATACACAACCTTCTTTTATACGGTGTATAAACCCCGTTGAATTTTATGTTTATTCAAAAGGAATATTTTTTATACGAAGCATTTACTAAAAGAAAAAAGGAAATGTTTTTGACGTACGTATGCGGAGACAACGACCTCTCCGCCGCCGTGACCATTATTTGAGTCTCGGCTTCCTCTACAAGCAATACCTTTTTTAAAAAGAAAAATAAATACCATGTTTTACTTTTCTTTTATTTTGGTATTGAAAATGGTTTTCATAATGTTTTTATATCAAAGTGTTGTATTTATATCTTGTGATTGAAAGGTGGAAATGTTATGTTTCGTTTATGCATGTTTTATGTGATACGATTATGTTGAGGTTCTTGGGCATTATTATGAAGACGGGTGGTTCTGTGATAAACTAAGGGCGGGTAAGCCCGATATAGCTCTCCAATGCGTTGGGTAACGTGAAGGAGTGTAAAGTTAAGGTTTCTCCAATGATATTTAGGAAATATACTATGATGGGTATTCCAAACGTAACCAAGAGGGTTACTCCATACGTAAGAATGTTATGAATGCCTCAAGTTACCTTTATGTCTTACGACTTCTATGATTTATTCATGATTTTATGAGGTATGTTAAAGTGCTTATGTTTTATGGGTAAATTAGGATTTCATTCTTATGTATATATGTACCCATGTTTCCTTTCCATATTGTTATATCCCTTACTGAGCTTTTTATGCTCATCCCAAGTTTTTTGAAATGGTTTTCATAGGTCAAGGGAAAGATACATGATATGATGATAGTGTCAAGGAAGTTCCAAGAAAGAATCCATGTTTTATTTTAAATATGTTTCCACTGATGGGAAAGAAGAATACTATCTTTATGTAACGACTTTGTTTATATGTGTAATTTAATGAAACTTTTATGATCTAATCCTCTAAAACTCTAAACCCGAAGAGATCCTCAATGTGTAATCTTGTAATAACTCAAGATTAAGTAATGTTTAAGGCTGGGTCCTTATAGTTGGTATCAGAGGTCGATTTAGATAACATTAGGAGTTAGAATTCTATTAAATGATTATCCAAATATATTTTTTTATGGTCAAATTTTAGTGATATAGTATTTGAAGATTACCATGTTGCTTCATCTAAGACATGTTTGTTCCGAATGGTTTTCCGTAGAGGAAATAGGGAAGTAGTGCTAGGAAGGCATGCAAGAGGAAATAACCTTCCGAATCAGCATCATGAGATGGTCAGAATTGGAACTGAATAGTTTGTTGCAGTAATGGCGCAGTTGAATCAAGCGATAAATGGTGGTGGTATCCATGCACGAGATCATCCAAATCAACCGCAGAGGAACATGTCAGTGGTGGAACATTTCATGAGGCAACATCCCCCATCTTTCAGAGGATCATCTGACCCTGTGTTAGCTGAAGGGTGGATTAAAGCACTGGAAAAGATTTTCGATGTCAAGGGGTGTTTAGACAATCAAATGGTTAGTCTTGCTATTTACTGTTTGGAGGGTGAAGCAGATCAGTGGTGTTCGATGGTTAAAAATATCAGGGACGCTGATGAGATTGATGCTCTCGACTGGGATGAATTCAAAGGTATGTTTCTTGAGAAGTATTTTCCTAAGGCTGTTTGACTTAGGATGGAAAATCAGTTCTTGGAATTGAGGAATGAGGAAGACTCAGTGGCTACCTATGAAGAAAGGTTCACTCGATTGGCAAGGTATGCTCCAAATTTTATCCGAGACCTTGATAGTAAAATCAATCATTTTTACTCAGGATTAAATCCAAAATATCGAAGGGCATTAGATTCTCGTGAGTTTAAAAGTTATGAAAATATTTTTCGATGTGCTGAGAAGGTGGAAATAGAGTTTGCCGATGATCAAGTGTTCTATAACAACCAACAGAAGAAGAGACAGAGGTGGTAGGTGAAAGGTAAGAATTCTTCAAAAAAGTCTGTTGGTAAGAAATCTAAGTTTCCAGTTTGTGATAAAAGTGGAAAAAGGCATGCTGGGGAATGTCTTCTGAATTCTAGAAAGTGCTACCGATGTGGTAAGATGGGACATAAGGCTCGTGATTGCACTGAAAAAGATCAAGATGATGGTAAGACCAAATTTGATTTATAGTTAGTGAAATTTTATAAGTGCAATGAGATGGGTCACTATGCAAACGAGTGTCCAACAAAGAGCTTGAGTGATGGGAAGAATTTAGACTACAAGAAGAAAGGGGTGCTGGAATCCTTTGAAACTACTTCAGAAGATGTCGGGCTGTCAAATGAAGTTGTATCAGGTACTTTGTTTATTTTTTCAGATTATGCAAGAGTGTTGTTTGATTCGGGGTCTACACATTCTTTCATCTCTGAAACCTTTTCTAGTAAAATGGGAATACCATCTCAAGAAATGAATCCTGAACTTTTGGATAAAACACCTGGGGGGAATGTTGATGCAAAAAATTTTATAAGAATCTTCCTATCCTTATCTATGGAAACAACCTACTTGCAAACCTTATTGTTCTACCTCAAGTAGAGTTTGATGTTATCCTGGGTATGGATTGGCTCTCTATTTACCATGCTAAGATTGAGTGTAGAGAAAAAGAAGTTTCTTTTCAAAAATACTTTCAGTTTGTGTACAAGAATGAACCCATATTGTTGATAACATATCAAGTGGCTGAGAAACATGTAAAAGATGGAAATGAATGTTACCATGCACACATCATTGAAAATAAAGGAACTTTTCAGATTAATGTTGTGCCAGTGGTAAATAAGTATCCTGATGTTTTTCCTGATGAGTTTCTTGGAATAATACCAGATCGGGAATTTGAGTTTAATGTTGACTTAGTTTCTGATGCTAAGCCAATTTCAAAACCCCCTTATCGAATGGAAGAAATTGAACTTTTAGAGTTGAAGGAGCAGTTGCATGATTTATTAGAGAAAGGTTTCATTCGACCTAGCACATCACCATGGGGTGCTCCTATTTTTTTTTAAAAGATGGTTCTATGAGTCTTTTCATTGATTATAGAGTCTTTAATAACATCACTATTAAGAACAAATATCCTTTGCCTCATATCGATGATTTGTATGATCAGCTCCAGGGAGCTCAGTATTTTTCAAATTTTGACCTAAGATCGGGGTACCATCAGCTGAAGGTAAAGGAATAAGATGTACCGAAGACTACGTTCCGTACAAGATTTGGCCATTATGAATTTGTAGTAATGCCTTTTGGGCTAACCAATGCTCCTGCTGTATTCATGGACTAAATGAATAGAATTTTCCATGAGTTCTTGGATAAGTTTGTGGTGGTTTTCATTGATGATATTTTGGTGTTTTCCAAAATTATAGAGGAGCGTGAATGACATTTAAGGGTTATCATGTAAACCTTAAATGAAAAGAAAGTGTATGGAAAATTCAGAAAGTGTGAGTTTTGGTTGCAAAAAATGTCTTTCCTTGGTCATATTGTTTCTAAAGATGGGATAACTGTTGATCCTTAAAAAACAAAGGTTGTTGAAGAATGGCCAAGACCCACAAATGTAACTGAGATTCATAGCTTCCTTGGTTTGGCAGGCTATTACCGAAGGTTTGTTAGAATTTTTTCACGGTTATCTAGTCCAATGACTAAGCTAACTCGGACAGGTGTTAAGTTTATCTGGAAAAAAGTATGTGATGATTGTTTTCAGGAATTGAAAAGAAGATTGGTGAATGATCCAGTTTGGGCACTACCTTCTAGGAATGGTGAGTTTGTTATCTACAGTGATGATTCATTGAAAAGACTTGGTTGCATTCTAATGCAGAATGATCAGGTAATTGCTTATGCTTCACGGTAGTTGAATACTCATGAGGTAAATTACCCTACTCATGATTTGGAATTAGCTGTTGTTGTTTTCGCTTTAAAAATTTGGAGGCATCATTTGAATAAAGTAAAGTGTGAAATATATACTGATCACAAAAGGTTAAAGTATATATTCAATCAGAAAAAGTTAAACATGAGATAGAGGAGATGGCTAGAATTAATCAAGGATTATGATTGTAAAATTCATTACCATCTGGGAAAAGAAAATAAAGTGGATGATGCTTTGAGTCGAAAAAGTAATGCTTCATTAGAAATGTTGCGTTTGGAACATGATCCTTTGGTTAAGGATTTGATGAACTCTGGAATAGAAGTTGTTGGTGTAGGAAGTTCTTCTGTTTTGTTTCAGGTATCAGTGAGATCATCTCTATCAGATAGAATCAAGCAAGCACAGAAGCAAGACAGGGAGTTGCAGAAAAAGGTAGATCTGGTTCAGAAAGGTAATTTTCCTGAATTGAACATTGATAGTGATTGTGTTTTGAGATTTGAGAAGAGATTTTGTGTGCCTTATGATTCACAGTTGAAGAGTGAGTTGTTATGTGAAGCTCATAGTTCTCCGTTTTTAGTTCATCCTGGAAGTACTATGATGTACAGAGATCTGTGGGAGTATTACTGGAGGGATGGAATGAAGAGAGATATTTTTGATTTTACTGTGAGGATTTTGACATGTCAACAGGTTAAAGTAGAGCGGCTGTTACCGAAAGGGATGCTTAAGCCTTTACCAGTGCCAGAGTGGAAATGGGAGAATATATCCATGGACATTGTTGTGGGATTACCGAAGAAATCTCGAGGTAATAATGCAATCTGGGTTATTGTTGATCGCTTGACCAAATCTTCTCATTTCCTTGCTATAAGAGATACTTTTTCCCTAGATCAACTTTCTCGTTTGTATCTTAAAGAGATAGTCAGGTTACATGGAGTTCCTCTCTCCATTGTATCTGATCGTGATCCCAGGTTCACATATATATTTTGGAAAGGCCTTCAGAAGTCGTTGGGTACTGAATTAAATTTTCGTACAGCATTTCATCCTCAATCAGATGGGCAGTCAGAATGAACAATTCAGACCTTGTAGGATATGCTACGAGCTTGTTCTATGGATTATCAGGGATGTTGGGACCAACATCTTTCTTCGGTTCAATTTTCATATAATAACAGTTTTCATTCCAGTATACAGATGGCACCATTTCAGGAATTATATGAGAAGCGGTGTCAGACTACAGCTTTCTGGGATGAAGTGGGTAAATGGATGTTGATGGGACCATAATTGGTAGATTATATGGTAGAAAAAGTTCAGCTGATTCAGAAACACATGAGAACAGCTCTGAGTAGGCAGAAGAGTTATGCGGACAACAGGATGAAGGATCTCTCTTTTGAGGTAGGTGATCATTTTTTTCTCAAAGTATCACCATGGAAAAGTGTGATGCGATTTGGTAAGAAATGAAAGTTGAGTCCAAAGATCATTGGACCATATGAAATTCTGGAGAGAGTTGGATCAGTTGCATACCAGGTGGCTTTACCTCCGTGTTTATCTCAGATCCATCTCATGTTTTGAGTCCATAGGTAGTTCAGCTGGAAGAGAACCTATCTAATGAGGAACAACCGGTCCAGATTATTTACCACAGGGAGAAAGTGTTACAGAATAAGGTGATTAATCAGGTAATGGTTTTGTGGAAAAGCCACATGATGGAAGAGGCAACATGGGAATCTGAAAATTCAATGAGGGATAAGTACCCCCATTTATTCGATAAGTAAATAAATTGCGGGAACACAATTTTATAATGGGGGGAAGGACGTAACATCCCAAGTAAGTAATGAATAATAGATATTTTTATCTATGTCTATTAATTAATTAGATACTGTTTTAGAGGCTTAAAATGAAAATAAATAAAATCTTAAGCACAGAATACACTAATATTTTTTAAAAGAATGTTTTACTGCCTTTTGATGGAAAACCATTTTTAAATATATATTTTGACAAATTTATACGCAATGTTTGTCAAAATAAACTTATTTTTTATGACTGGGACATCAAAATTTACTTTCTGTGAATTTTTGGTATTTTTCTGACAATGTTCATTTTTTAATGAATACTGAAAAATACTGCATTTTTCATCAAAACTGCTTTTTAATCTAATTTATTTATATGATTAGACTATATTTTTAATTGGTTTTAAAGTGAAATTAGAATATATTTCTACAATTTTATCCAATGGTGGTCGTTAGAATCAATTTCACTTTGAAATTGGACTTAAACTGGTGTCAATTGTTTGATACTTATTGTTTCATAAAAACACGCTATTTGTCATGACATCGGGAATTAATTATTAAATTAATTAATGTGACTTATATGTTTTTAATTTTGAAAAATAGACTTCATTTTTGAATTCGGAGTATCAAATATAGCTTAGGGTGAATTTTTGGTAAGTTTCGGAAAAACTTCAATTTTTGATGAATAGTGAAACCACTAAGTGGTACTTATAATAACGGATTTTCCTTTTACATGAAAATTTACCATCTTTGTGTTTTGAATTTCAAAAAACCGACATACATGGTTGTCATTAAGAAGTAAAATGTGGTTCAATGAGATTGTAGTAATTTTTTGGTGAATAGTAACTTATTAGGTTTTTAATCGCGATTAGAGGTAATTAGTGTAGTTTAAGGTAAGAATAATGGTTTAGTAAAATGAAATGACATAGACACATGTCATAACCTTATTGGATGTGTCATGGAAGACCAAGAAAAGACATGGGTCAACTTGGGGACCCCATGGAGCCACTTTGGTTGGGAAATGACATAAATAACTTTTTATTTAATGTTAAAGTAAAAATGACACAAACATGAGTTATTTTACTAAAACAATTTTTACATGGGGTTTTAAAAGTCATATATTTGACTATAAATATTCATTAGAAAGATAAAAATATTTCCTACATCAAAGTATTTTTTTTAATAAATTTTAGACTTTAAATAAATTAAATTATTTATGACATCATGATGATGCAGCGATGACCTCATTATTTAATGATTTAAATAAAATGGAAAGATAATGTAAAATCTAAGACCTACACATGGAAAAAACCAATTGGATGAGTGTATTTCGAACCCGTATCACCTTATCCTCGAATTATATCAATGTGGGACCTTTTGAATCCGAATCTCATTTTAAAATAAAGTAATTTATCTTTACTTTCCAAGAGTGCCCCTCCTCTCCTCTTATAAAAGGCCCCCACCTCTACCTCCTTACCCACACTTCCAAAGCCTTTGGCTCGGCCAAACCCTGCCCATTTTGTCTCTCCACTTCCCTCTCTTACTCCGTGAAGCCTCACATTGGGCAGATTTCTTCCCAAGGAATCCTTTGATCTCAAACCAAAGGGAGTTACCCGATTTTATGGTAATGTCTTCTTTTGAGTCCTTTTGTTTTATTTTGCTTCTCCAACCCCCTAAACTCTTTTTATTCTTTTCTTTTGTAACAACTCAAATATACTCAATATACTAGGGTGTTGTTATAATAAGTATTCGAGCAACACTTACACACACCTACATCTAATGGTTAACGAACATACTGTTTCCGTGGATGGGGAATTTATGCCTCCCGAAACGATGACTGTTCAACATTCTTTTAACACCTTAAAAGGTGGACATTAAGATGTCACTATATTTATATATGATATATAATATGTTTATGTTTTCCTTAAGCTTCTGTATTTTTCATTTGGGGCATACCGTTAAGGTTTCCATTATGGGTAAATGTGATATCTTTATTTAAGGAAGTGCGGACTACCGCCCCCTCAAAGTGATTTGATTCGTTAAATACCATATGTGGGACGTATAAAGGATGGAACTTCGATATTATATATGATATTATACTGGAATTATAATATACCTTTATATCATTATTATTCCATTATATAAAATATGAAATAGAAATGAAAGTAGCGTTCATGCGTACGTACAGCCTACCGTCTCCATGAACGGTGCATTTCATTTCATACCTCTAAATGATTATTTAATATTATAAATGAATGTATATACTTGTTATATATGATATATACATAATTATTATATTTCTAGATATAATGGATACATGAACAACGTGTAATTATAAAGGGTTTATTTTTCACTCAAGTACCAAGGATCGTTAAAACGACTGTTATTAACTTAAATAATTACATAGTGTTCATGATATGGAAATAAGTGATATAAAAGGAGTAATGAACTTGAAAAATATTCTTAAACAAGTAGAAATTAACTCATGTTTATTATTCATGAGATTAAAGAATGACTGAGTCAAGTCAGACCCGAGGTATGGGACTTCGTCTCAATCTCCTTTCATTGAGGCATATTTTGTTTTATACACAACCTTCCTTTATATGGTGTATAAAACCCTTTGAATTTTACGTATATTCAAAAGGAATCTTTTATATACGAAGCATTTACTAAATGAAAAAAGGTAATGTTTTTGTCGTACGTATGCGGTGAGAATGACTTCTCGGCCGCCGTGACCATTATTTGAGTTTCAGATTCCTCTAAAAGCCATACCTTTTTTTTAAAAGAAAAATAAATACCATGTTTTACTTTATTTTTATTTTGGTATTGAAAATGGTTTTCATAATGTTTTTATATCAAAGTGTTGTATTGATATCTTGTGATTGAAAGGTGGAAATGTTATGTTTCCTTTATGCATGTTTTATGTGATACGATTATGTTGAGGTTCTTGGGAATTATTATGGAGACGAGTGGTTCCGTGATAAACTAAGGGCAGGTGAGCCCGATATAGCTCTCCAAAGCATTGGGTAATGCGAAGGAGTGTAACGTTAAGGTTTCTCCTAATAGATTTAGGGAATATACTGTGATGGGTATTCCAAACATAACCAAGAGGGTTACTCCCTACATAAGAATGTAATGAATGCCTCATGTTACCTTTATGTCTTATGATTTCTATGATTTATTCATGATTTGATGAGGTATGTTAAAGTGATTATGTTTTATGGGTAAAGTATGATTTCATTCATATGTATATATGTACCCATGTTTCCTTTCCAAATTTTTATATCCCTTACTGAGCTTTTTATGCTATCCGATGTTTTTTGAAATGTTTTTCATAGGTCAAGGGAAAGGTACATGATATGATGATAGTGTCAAGGAAGGGTCAAGAAATAATCCATGTTTTATTTAAAATATGTTTCCACTGATGGGAAATAAGAATACTATCTTTATGCAACCACTTTTTTTATATGTGGAATGTAATGCAAGTTTTATGATCTAATTCTCTAAAACTCTAAACCCGAAAAGATCCTCAATGTGTAATCTTGTAATAACTCAAGATTAAGTAAGGCTTAAGGTTGGGGCCTTATAACCAGAATACACATTGGGTATCTTTTCATGTTTACAGTTTTAGAGAATTAGATCATAAAACATGCATTACATTCCACATTTAAACAAAGGGGTTACATAAAAGATAGTATTCATTTTTACCATAAACGGAAAAATATTTAAAATAAAACATGGATTCTTTCTTAACACTTCCTTGACACTATAATCATATCATGTACCCTTCCCTTGACCTGTGAAAAACATTTCAAAAACATGGGATGATCATAAAAATCTCAGTATGGGATATAAAAATATGGAAAGGAAACATGAGTACATGTATACACAAGATTCAATGAAATCATACTCTACTCCTAAAACATAACCACTTTAACATACCTCATCAAAACATTAATAAATCATAGAAATCATAAGACATATGGGTAACTTGAGGCATTCATTACATTCTTACGTAGGAAGTAACCCTCTTGGTTATGTTTGGAATACCCATCAAAGTATATTCCCTAAATCTCTTTGGAGAAACCTTAACGTTTAACTCCTTCATGTTACCCAATGCATTGGAGATCTATATCGGGCTCACCCGCCCTTAGTTTATCACGGAACCACCCGTCTTCATAATAATTCCCATGAACCATAACATAATCGTATCACATAAAACATGCATAAATGAAACATAACATTTCCACCTTTCAATTACAAGATATTAATACAACACATTGATATAAAATGTAACACCCCAAGATTTCATAGTGTGTTATTTCTTCAAAATAATTCAATAACATTCACTACATGCAACACCAAGTTCAAGCACACCATGACTTACCAAACAAGCCGTTCAAAATAGTTTATGAATAGTATTAGATAAATTTTAATGTTTATACAATCCTTATAATTTTAGAATCCATATTATGAGTTTCTTAGATATAATGCAAGAACAAATTCATTTTCAGTATTGCACTTTTATCAACTTTAATAGTGAACCCTTTTTAACTACTATATTTTAAAATTTTTGACTAAATGGGGACATCAAAAATTTAAAATGAAACATCCCAAGCTTCTACGGTACGCTTCTCTCTGAATAATGTGATAGCGTGTGTTGTACCCAACACCGAGTTCTAACAACCAATTAAACTAGCCATTATGAATAGTAATAACTACTTTTTGAAATTATATATATTTTATATTTCAAAATGGACTTCATTTTTGGATTCGGAATATCTAATTTAGCCTAAGGTGAAATTTTGGTACATTTCAGATAACTTTCATATTTTGATGAATAGTGAAAATTACTAAATTTTCATTAAAAACAACTTTTTTAATCAAAATAATTAATAGTGATAAATTGTTAATTTGAGTGGTTTTAAAGTATATTTAGAATATATTTTTACCATTTAATATAATGTTGGTCATTGGACATAATTTTACAATTAAACCAAACATAAACAAGTGTCAATCTTTTGATAGTTATTACCTCTTAAAAACACGCTTTTTGTTTTGACAGCGGGAATTAATTTTAAATTAATTTCTGCCACTTCTGTGTTTTGAATTTAGGAAAATGGATTCCATATTTGGAATCAGGATGTCCAAATTATGTAAATAGGTAACTTTTATTTTTACACATTTTGAATAATTACTGCGGTAAATATTTTTTTTACCATGGTTAAAGGGTAAATCCGGTAAATAAGGGTTAAAAAAATAATATTATAATAATACTAAATTACCCTAAAACGTGTCTTAACCCTATTGTTTGATAAATGGTCGACCATGGGCATCTTTGGGTCTGTTTTGGGACCCCATGGATCCACTTGTAAGTGATAATGACACATTATATTAATAAAGTTAAAATAAAAATAAAAATGGCATAAGCTTACATCTTTTAGAAGAACAATTTTTACATAGGGTTATACATGTTGGATTTTCGATTATAAATATTAATTAGAAAGATAAAAAGATTTCCTACATAATGATATTTTATTTATAATTTTTAGACATCAAATAATTTAAATTATTAATGACACAATAATGATGCAATGTTTACCTCATTAATAAATCATTTAAATAAATAAGATTATAATGATAAAAATATTATCTAAAACCTGTCCAATTCTTATTGGATGATGTTATTTAGAATATGAGTCATCTTATCTTCGACCTCAATGATTTTTGGACTATTATAAACCGAATACAAATATATTATAAAGTAATACTTTCACACTTTCCTAAAGAGC
The DNA here is from genome assembly GCA_963277665.1 of Viscum album. Lineage (NCBI taxonomy): Eukaryota > Viridiplantae > Streptophyta > Magnoliopsida > Santalales > Viscaceae > Viscum > Viscum album. The sequence continues at coordinate 1,947,731,725 of OY728136.1, read as the reverse complement.
CCCTCCTCTCCCTTATAAAAGGAGACCACTTCTACTCATTCCTCACACCTCTCAAGCCACTTGGCTCGTCCAAACTCTGCCCAACTAAGCTCCCCACATCCCTCTCCTCCTCCTTGAAGCTTCCCCTTAGGCAGAAAGCATTTCAAGAAGTCCTTTGGTTCCAACCAAAGTGAGTTACCTAAATTAAAGGTAACGATTTCTCTTAAATTATTTTCATTTATATTGCTTCTCCAACCCCCGAAATCTTTTTATTCCTTTATTTTGTAACAACACCAGTATCCTCAATATACTAGGATGTTGTTATAAGAAGGATTAAAACTACACATACACACAACTCCATCTAATGGATTATGAACATAATGTTTCTGTGGATGGCAAACTAACGCCTCACGAAACGATGATTGTTCAAATACATATTACCGCCTCTCATGGTGGCCATTATGATGGAAAAGTAATTAAATATGATATTAATGATATATATTTTATATATAAGCTTCTGTAATTCCATTTTATTTCATACCATTATTCGTTTCATGTTGTATATACATACGATAATTTCATTTGAGGAAGTGCGGACTACCGCCCCCTTAAAATGATATGACTCGTTCATACCACACATGGAACGTATAAAGGATGGTGTTAATGAACTTAAGTAACATATATAAAATATTATATTATACTGGAATAGTAATATACCTATGTATCATTTGGATTCAATTCTTTTAAAATAAAAATTAAATGGAAGTAGCGTTCGTGCGTACGTACGGACTACCGTCTCCACGAACGCGATGCGATTCATTATCCATCGTATCCATTCATGTATAATTATCATTTGATGATTTAAGAATGATGTTTAAGGACTAGATATAATTCTGGATATGAATAAGATACAACATACATGACTTATGTAACAAAACATATAAAAGAAAATGAGTAAGTTAACACACGAAACGACGATAATACTAAGATATTATCAAATCAATATTAAAAGATCATATATGATATCATATTAATGTATATGATTCTTTTATAATTTAATAACAATTATTTCACCATTATACAGGAGGTTAACCTACCCCAACCAAGGAAAAGTACAAGGTAAGGGTTATTTCACAATCTCTTCATTATTCGAGGTTGTTTATACGTAATAATCTACTGGGATATCTATATCATCCACATCCATGTTTCTTAAAAATGTATTTCAAAACATTTTTACTATTTACAAGAATATGGGTTAAAGTCATTTATACCCTTGTTTGACTTTTTATAAGAGGTTTATAAAGGAATCTTTCCGTCGTTTTCAAAACAAGGTCCTTTTTAACCTTTTCGACAGAATTGAGGTAAGAATGTTTTTTTTAACTTATACGGCGGGTGCTGTTATTTTACGCCGTTATAAAATTTTCAAAGCTTTCCTTACAAGATTATAAGAATATTTTCAAAGAAAATGTTTTATTTTATATGGATCTTAAATGATTTCAAAATAAAAGGAGATATTTCTTTAAAAAGAATTTTTATTTCATCTACGTCAACATCCTTTGATGGATTTTAAGATTATTTGAAGTTGATTTATTATGATACAAAACTTCTATATTGTATTGAAGGTTTTGTGATATGTTTGACTATGAATGTGCTATTTTTATACCATTCATAGTTTATGGTGAAATTATTGACATTTCGTATGCTAGTTTTAATACGAATGTTTATGTTATGTTTAAACCTTTTCATATGGGAATGAATTGGACTTAATAAGTGACGGGTGGAGCCCGCTATAGCTCCTCGATGCATCGGTAGGTCTCATGAGACAAACTAGTGTCTTGGCACAAGGCCTTGACAAAATCTTATTTGTAGTCTTGGCACGAGGCCTTGGCTATGTGGTTATGATTGTCTGGCATTATGCATTTCAACATTATGAATGTGGTTATTGATTTTGCATGTGATTATTCGATTAATAGAATATCCATGTGAATAAGTAAATGGAATTATTTCATTTTACTTTTGCCATACTATGTTGAAGTTCATGTTTAAAAGGCTTTTGTTTTAGTAATTCATTGCCTTAAATGTTTATGCTTATTTTGAATGTTCCGCTATATTGTTATCCTTACTGGGAATTTGAGCTCACCCCTTTTCAATGTTTTATTTTTCCCAGGTAGTGAAGAAGTAAATTATGTTTGACTTGCAGGGATATTATGAGGGGTTAATAGTGTGGATATGAAGACTTTGTTGTTGTAGTAGTTTTTCACTTTGAAATGTAATGTAAAACTTTATGAATATATCTAGTGTTTCCAAGGCTACTAAACCAATCGATCTTTCGAGATTTGATCTTTCTTGTGATCATGCCAATGTTACGAAGTAATGCACCGACTCTGGGTAGCTGGGGTCGGGGCGTTACAGTTGGTATCAGAGGAAGTTTAGTACAAACCTTGGAAGCTAGATTTAGATAAACTCTGATTAGAGCACGTAGACCTAAGATGAACTTTGAGGATTAGTATAGAAGAACTTCCTAGAATTTTGGTATTGTAGAGATTTTGTGAGTTTTCCGAGCAATACATCCCTGTCTGGATACGAGCAGGTAGAGGCGGCTCTGGCACAGATGTACCTAGGGGTAAAACCCGAAAACACCGCTTTGAGCTAGACTCGAACGGGAACTGGTGCACGACAACGGGCCTTGCTGCACTCTTGGTTACGACATTCCCGGGGGATATGCTTAGGATAATTCTCATTTTCTTTACAAATCATTATGAAGGGTTTATGAGTATATACATCCTCAAAGGAGAAATTTTTATGATTATGGATTATATCCATAAATAGTTCAATTTATGTTAAGTTTTTTATAAGTATGGGATTATGTATTTTGATTCATAAACTGATCTAGTGTATGCCATTGTTTAGAAATGGCGCCCAGTAGAAGGAATGAGAACTCCAGAAATGTACATGATCCAAAGAGAAGGAAGGATCATATCTTTCATGGTCTTAAGCTAGAATTTATAAGAGAAATAGTCTCCCATGTATTATCATCATATGAAGAAATAATATCATGTGTTGATAAGATAAGTAAAGAGTTTACTGAGTCCTATGGCTTTGAAGGGAAGCAAGAGAAGAAAAGGATGGAAGAGATAAAGATAGATAAAGGGAAGAGGGAAAAGAATAATTTTCCCATATGTGGTAACTGTGGAAAGAAACACCATGGAACTTGCCTGAAAGGAATGGGAGTTTGTTATAAATGTGGAGGAAAAGGGCACAAAGTACATGACTGCAAGGGTAAGAAAATGGTTTCAAATGTACAATGCTTCATTTGCAAGGAGTTTGGACACTACGCGAACCTCTGTCCCAGTCATCAGACTATGCCACAAATGATGCTATTGGATAATAATCAAGTTATGATACTACCACATATGAAGAGGAATGATTAGAGTTCTTATGTTGATTATGTCAATTGAGTGTTGTATCAACAATGTACTTGTTATAATAATTATGGAGTATATAAGGATTGTACTGCAGTACTATTTCATTAAGGATTTGAGATGGTGTGGAACAAAGAAATGTGACTCAGTAGCAGGTTAAATGTTTGGAAAATATATGGTTGAGAGAAAGATAAACCAAAATATGGTTCAGATACCGAGGTGGTGATTTTAGAATAATACATGATTGATTTGGATAAATTATATTGGATATTATTGACTACCTTGAAGCTGATTAATGATTTGTATATTCCATCATTGTTGGGGTTTAAAACATTTTTGTATTGATGAAGTATATCCAGCATTCTATATGGAATAAGGGAGCATGAATGTAACCAATAAGTATTATGGTAATTTAGGATGTTTCAGTGTTTTAAAAGAATACATGATGAAGGTATTCATATGCTATTACGGGGTAAAAAGGATCTATATTATGTTTACCTTCCTTATAAATGTTGGACTGTGAGTTTGGACAGAAGTATTTTAAATAGTTCTAGTTTGGATTATTTTGGATTACCATAAAAGGACAACCCGGAGGTCGGGCGGCAACCCGTCGCGTCCGGCAAGGCTGCGAGACTTGAACCCGCAACCGAAGGGCGACAAGGGTGTATCACCTACCACTGGCCCACGAGATGTCCTAGATTAAAAAATGTAGTTTTTATTAAAAGATCTTTTAGATGAATTATAAATTCGTTTATTTTGGAACCCTATACGAATAGTGTAAATAGAATTTTTTTTACATTCTATTATCTTTTAGAGTGAAAGATGAGTTTGTGGTAGAAATTTATTAATGGATAAAACTCTAATTATAAAGTAAGTATATCTCATTATGATCATAGACAATCTCATAAATAAATTCCTCAATATTAATAAAAGCAACTTAGAACAAAAATGTTTTCCTAGATGGTACCTTAAATCATCACTAATTTATGGATTTGGGATTGTTGGCCTTTTCATAGCCATGTTCTCTACCACTCTCCATCAGATAATTGATGGTTAGATTTTTCTTCCATATCCATATTTTCCTACATGGAACCCTAGAATGAGTTATTTTCGGTAATCTTCATACTTTCGACTCTTTATTTTAAATAGAGGCCTCATTAATTCATTTTTCGATGTGGGATTTCAACTAAGATATTTTGAAACGTCAAAAATGTGTTATCCTAATACCCTATGTTTTGTTGAACCGATGGTATTTCAAATCATCATAGATTGATGAATTTAAGGACCTCAATTTTATACTTGTTTGTGATTGATGACCTCAATCACTACCTATAAATATTTACGTTTTTCCTCCAATTATATGTCTCAAATTGCCACCAATGTTCTCCTAATCGAGATCATAATTTGGTGGTGACCCTTTCATTTCTCTTTTCCTCACATTAAGACTAAATTTTAGTAACCCAATTTCCGATGTGGGTTTTCCCACAAATATATTATCTATTTTCAACCTTTTATTTTCGAAGAACAATTTCAAATTGCGAGGACGCAATTTATTGAAGGAGGGGAGAATGTAACACCCCAAGATTTCATAGTGTGTTATTTCTTCAAAATAATTCAATAACATTCACTACATGCAACACCAAGTTAAAGCACACCATGACTTACCAAACAAGCCGTTCAAAATAGGTTATGAATAGTATTAGATAAATTTTAATGTTTATACAATCCTTATAATTTTAGAATCCATATTATGAGTTTCTTAGATATAATGCAAGAACAAATTCATTTTCAGTATTGCACTTTTATCAACTTTAATAGTGAACCCTTTTTAAATACTATATTTTAAACTTTTTGACTAAATGGGGACATCAAAAATTTAAAATGAAACATCCCAAGCTTCTACGGTACGCTTCTCTCTGAATAATGTGATAGCGTGTGTTGTACACAAAACCGAGTTCTAACAACCAATTAAACAAGCCGTTATGAATAGTAATAACTACTTTTTGAAATTATATATATTTTATATTTCAAAATGGACTTCATTTTTGGATTCGGAATATCTAATTTAGCCTAAGGTGAAATTTTGGTACATTTCAGATAACTTTCATATTTTGATGAATAGTGAAAATTACTAAATTTTAATTAAAAACAACTTTTTTAATCAAAATAATTAATAGTGATAAATTGTGAATTTGAGTGGTTTTAAAGTATATTTAGAATATATTTTTACCATTTAATATAATGTTGGTCATTGGACATAATTTTACAATTAAACCAAACATAAACAAGTGTCAATCTTTTGATAGTTATTACCTCTTAAAAACACGCTTTTTGTTTTGACAGCGGGAATTAATTTTAAATTAATTTCTGCCACTTCTGTGTTTTGAATTTAGGAAAATGGATTCCATATTTGGAATCAGGATGTCCAAATTATGTAAATAGGTAACTTTTATTTTTACACATTTTGAATAATTACTGCGGTAAATATTTTATTTACCATGGTTAAAGGGTAAATCCGGTAAATAAGGGTTAAACAAATAATATTATAATAATACTAAATTACCCTAAAACGTGTCTTAACCCTATTGGTTGATACATGGTCGACCATGGGCATCTTTGGGTCTGTTTTGGGACCCCATGGATCCACTTGTAAGTGATAATGACACATTATATTAATAAAGTTAAAATAAAAATAAAAATGGCATAAGCTTACATCTTTTAGAAGAACAATTTTTACATAGGGTTATACATGTTGGATTTTCGATTATAAATATTAATTAGAAAGATAAAAATATTTCCTACATAATTATATTTTATTTATAATTTTTAGACATCAAATAATTTAAATTATTAATGACACAATAATGATGCAATGTTTACCTCATTAATAAATCATTTAAATAAATAAGATTATAATGATAAAAATATTATCTAAAACCTGTCCAATTCTTATTGGATGATGTTATTTAGAATATGAGTCATCTTATCTTCGACCTCAATGATTTTTGGACCATTATAAACCGAATACAAATATATTATAAAGTAATACTTTCACACTTTCCTAAAGAGTCCCTCCTCTCCCTTATAAAAAGAGACCACTTCTACTCATTCCTCACACCTCTCAAGCCACTTGGCTCGTCCAAACTCTGCCCAACTAATCTCCCCACATCCCTCTCCTCCTCCATGAAGCTTCCCCTTAGGCAGAAAGCATTTCAAGAAGTCCTTTGGTTCCAACCAAAGTGAGTTACCTAAATTAAAGGTAACGATTTCTCTTAAATTATTTTCATTTATATTGCTTCTCCAACCCCCAAAATCTTTTTATTCCTTTATTTTGTAACAACACCAGTATCCTCAATATACTAGGATTTTGTTATAAGAAGGATTAAAACTACACATACACACAACTCCATCTAATGGATGATGAACATAATGTTTCTGTGGATGGCAAACTAACGCCTCACGAAACGATGATTGTTCAAATACATCTTACCGCCTCTCATGGTGGCCATTATGATGGCAAAGTAATTAATTATGATATTAATGATATATATTTTATATATAAGCTTCTGTAATTCCATTTTATTTCATACCATTATTCGTTTCATGTTGTATATACATACGATAATTTCATTTGAGGAAGTGCGGACTACCGCCCCCTTAAAATGATGTGACTCGTTCATACCACACATGGAACGTATAAAGGATGGTGTTAATGAACTTAAGTAACATATATAAAATATTATATTATACTGGAATAGTAATATACCTATGTATCATTTGGATTCAATTCTTTTAAAATAAAAATTAAATGGAAGTGGCGTTCGTGCGTACGTACGGACTACCGTCTCCACGAACGCGATGAGATTCATTATCCATCGTATCCATTCAAGTATAATTATCATTTGATGATTTAAGAATGATGTTTAAGGACTAGATATAATTCTGGATATGAATAAGATACAACATACATGACTTATGTAACAAAACATATAAAAGAAAATGAGTAAGTTAACACACGAAACGACGATAATACTAAGATATTATCAAATCAATATTAAAAGATCATATATGATATCATATTAATGTATATGATTCTTTTATAATTTAATAACAATTATTTCACCATTATACAGGAGGTTAACCTACCCCAACCAAGGAAAAGTACAAGGTAAGGGTTATTTCACAATCTCTTCATTATTCGAGGTTGTTTAGACGTAATAATCTACTGGGATATCTATATCATCCACATCCATGTTTCTTAAAAATGTATTTCAAAACATTTTTACTATTTACAAGAATATGGGTTAAAGTCATTTATACCCTTGTTTGACTTTTTATAATAGGTTTATAAAGGAATCTTTCCGTCGTTTTCAAAACAAGGTCCTTTTTAACCTTTTCGACAGAATTGAGGTAAGAATGTTTTTTTTAACTTATACGGCGGGTGCTGTTATTTTACGCCGTTATAAAATTTTCAAAGCTTTCCTTACAAGATTATAAGAATATTTTCAAAGAAAATGTTTTATTTTATATGGATCTTAAATGATTTCAAAATAAAAGGAGATATTTCTTTAAAAAGAATTTTGATTTCATCTACGTCAACATCCTTTGATGGATTTTAAGATTATTTGAAGTTGATTTATTATGATACAAAACTTCTATATTGTATTGAAGGTTTTGTGATATGTTTGACTATGAATGTGCTATTTTTATACCATTCATAGTTTATGGTGAAATTATTGACATTTCGTATGCTAGTTTTAATACGAATGTTTATGTTATGTTTAAACCTTTTCATATGGGAATGAATTGGACTTAATAAGTGACGGGTGGAGCCCGCTATAGCTCCTCGATGCATCGGTAGGTCTCATGAGACAAACTACTGTCTTGGCACAAGGCCTTGACAAAATCTTATTTGTAGTCTTGGCACGAGGCCTTGGCTATGTGGTTATGATAGTCTGGCATTATGCATTTCAACATTATGAAAGTGGTTATTGATTTTGCATGTGATTATTCGATTAATAGAATATCCATGTGAATAAGTAAATGGCATTATTTCATTTTACTTTTTCCATACTATGTTGAAGTTCATGTTTAAAAGGCTTTTGTTTTAGTAATTCATTGCCTTAAATGTTTATGCTTATTTTGAATGTTCCGCTATATTGTTATCCTTACTGGGCATTTGAGCTCACCCCTTTTCTATGTTTTATTTTTCCCAGGTAGTGAAGAAGTAAATTATGTTTGACTTGCAGGGATATTATGAGGGGTTAATAGTGTGGATATGAAGACTTTGTTGTTGTAGTAGTTTTTCACTTTGAAATGTAATGTAAAACTTTATGAATATATCTAGTGTTTCCAAGGCTACTAAACCAATCGGTCTTTCGAGATTTGATCTTTCTTGTGATCATGCCAATGTTACGAAGTAATGCACCGACTCTGGGTAGCTGGGGTCGGGGCGTTACAGTTGGTATCAGAGGAAGTTTAGTACAAACCTTGGAAGCTAGATTTAGATAAACTCTGATTAGAGCACGTAGACCTAAGATGAACTTTGAGGATTAGTATAGAAGAACTTCCTAGAATTTTGGTATTGTAGAGATTTTGTGAGTTTTCCGAGCAATACATCCCTGTCTGGATACGAGCAGGTAGAGGCGGCTCTGGAACAGATGTACCTAGGGGTAAAACCCGAAAACACCGCTTTGAGCTAGACTCGAACGGGAACTGGTGCACGACAACGGGCCTTCCTGCACTCTTGGTTACGACACTACCGGGGGATATGCTTAGGATAATTCTCATTTTCTTTACAAATCATTATGAAGGGTTTATGAGTATATACATCCTCAAAGGAGAAATTTTTATGATTATGGATTATATCCATAAATAGTTCAATTTATGTTAAGTTTTTTATAAGTATGGGATTATGTATTTTGATTCATAAACTGATCTAGTGTATGCCATTGTTTAGAAATGGCGCCCAGTAGAAGGAATGAGAACTCCAGAAATGTACATGATCCAAAGAGAAGGAAGGATCATATCTTTCATGGTCTTAAGCTAGAATTTATAAGAGAAATAGTCTCCCATGTATTATCATCATATGAAGAAATAATATCATGTGTTGATAAGATAAGTAAAGAGTTTACTGAGTCCTATGGCTTTGAAGGGAAGCAAGAGAAGAAAAGGATGGAAGAGATAAAGATAGATAAAGGGAAGTGGGAAAAGAAGAATTTTCCCATATGTGGTAACTGTGGAAAGAAACACCCTGGAACTTGCCTGAAAGGAATGGGAGTTTGTTATAAGTGTGGAGGAAAAGGGCACAAAGTACATGACTGCAAGGGTAAGAAAATGGTTTCAAATGTACAATGCTTCTTTTGCAAGGAGTTTGGACACTACGCGAACCTATGTCCTAGTCATCAGACTATGCCACAAATGATGCTATTGGATAATAATCAAGTTATGATACTACCACATATGAAGAGGAATGATTAGAGTTCTTATGTTGATTATGTCAATTGAGTGTTGTATCAACAATGTACTTGTTATAATAATTATGGAGTATATAAGGATTGTACTGCAGTACTATTTCATTAAGGATTTGAGATGGTGTGGAACAAAGAAATGTGACTCAGTAGCAGGTTAAATGTTTGGAAAATATATGGTTGAGAGAAAGATAAACCATAATATGGTTCAGATACCGAGGTGGTGATTTTAGAATAATACATGATTGATTTGGATAAATTATATTGGATATTATTGACTACCTTGAAGCTGATTAATGATTTGTATATTCCATCATTGTTGGGGTTTAAAACATTTTTGTATTGATGAAGTATATCCAGCATTCTATATGGAATAAAGGAGCATGAATGTAACCAATAAGTATTATGGTAATTTAGGATGTTTCAGTGTTTTAAAAGAATACATGATGAAGGTATTCATATGCTATTACGGGGTAAAAAGGATCTATATTATGTTTACCTTCCTTATAAATGTTGGACTGTGAGTTTGGACAGAAGTATTTTAAATAGTTCTAGTTTGGATTATTTTGGATTACCATAAAAGGACAACCCGGAGGTCGGGCGGCAACCCGTCGCGTCCGACAAGGCTGCGAGACTTGAACCCGCAACCGAAGGGCGACAAGGGTGTATCACCTACCACTGGCCCACGAGATGTCCTAGATTAAATAATGTAGTTTTTATTAAAAGATCTTTTAGATGAATTATAAATTCGTTTATTTTGGAACCCTATACGAATAGTGTAAATAGAATTTTTTTTACATTCTATTATCTTTTAGAGTGAAAGATGAGTTTGTGGTAGAAATTTATTAATGGATAAAACTCTAATTATAAAGTAAGTATATCTCATTATGATCTTAGACAATCTCATAAATAAATTCCTCAATATTAATAAAAGCAACTTAGAACAAAAATGTTTTCCTAGATGGTACCTTAAATCATCACTAATTTACGGATTTGGGATTGTTGGCCTTTTCATAGTCATGTTCTCTACCACTCTCCATCAGATAATTGATGGTTAGATTTTTCTTCCATATCCATATTTTCCTACATGGAACCCTAGAATGAGTTATTTTCGGTAATCTTCATACTTTCGACTCTTTATTTTAAATAGAGGCCTCATTAATTCATTTTTCGATGTGGGATTTCAACTAAGATATTTTGAAACGTCAAAAATGTGTTATCCTAATACCCTATGTTTTGTTGAACCGATGGTATTTCAAATCATCATAGATTGATGAATTTAAGGACCTCAATTTTATACTTGTTTGTGATTGATGACCTCAATCACTACCTATAAATATTTACGTTTTTCCTCCAATTATATGTCTCAAATTGCCACCAATGTTCTCCTAATCGAGATCATAATTTGGTGGTGACCCTTTCATTTCTCTTTTCCTCATATTAAGACTAAATTTTAGTAACCCAATTTCTGATGTGGGTTTCCCCACAAATATATTATCTATTTTCAACCTTTTATTTTCGAAGAACAATTTCAAATTGCGAGGACGCAATTTATTGAAGGAGGGGAGAATGTAACACCCCAAGATTTCATAGTGTGTTATTTCTTCAAAATAATTCAATAACATTCACTACATGCAAAACCAAGTTCAAGCACACCATGACTTACCAAACAAGCCGTTCAAAATAGGTTATGAATAGTATTAGATAAATTTTAATGTTTATACAATCCTTATAATTTTAGAATCCATATTATGAGTTTCTTAGATATAATGCAAGAACAAATTCATTTTCAGTATTGCACTTTTATCAACTTTAATAGTGAACCCTTTTTAAATACTATATTTTAAACTTTTTGACTAAATGGGGACATCAAAAATTTAAAATGAAACATCCCATGCTTCTACGGTACGCTTCTCTCTGAATAATGTGATAGCGTGTGTTGTACACAACACCGAGTTCTAACAACCAATTAAACTAGCCGTTATGAATAGTAATAACTACTTTTTGAAATTATATATATTTTATATTTCAAAATGGACTTCATTTTTGGATTCGGAATATCTAATTTAGCCTAAGGTGAAATTTTGGTACATTTCAGATAACTTTCATATTTTGATGAATAGTGAAAATTACTAAATTTTAATTAAAAACAACTTTTTTAATCAAAATAATTAATAGTGATAAATTTTGAATTTGAGTGGTTTTAAAGTATATTTAGAATATATTTTTACCATTTAATATAATGTTGGTCATTGGACATAATTTTACAATTAAACCAAACATAAACAAGTGTCAATCTTTTGATAGTTATTACCTCTTAAAAACACGCTTTTTGTTTTGACAGCGGGAATTAATTTTAAATTAATTTCTGCCACTTCTGTGTTTTGAATTTAGGAAAATGGATTCCATATTTGGAATCAGGATGTCCAAATTATGTAAATAGGTAACTTTTATTTTTACACATTTTGAATAATTACTGCGGTAAATATTTTATTTACCATGGTTAAAGGGTAAATCCGGTAAATAAGGGTTAAAAAAATAATATTATAATAATACTAAATTACCCTAAAACGTGTCTTAACCCTATTGGTTGATACATGGTCAACCATGGGCATCTTTGGGTCTGTTTTGGGACCCCATGGATCCACTTGTAAGTGATAATGACACATTATATTAATAAAGTTAAAATAAAAATAAAAATGGCATAGGCTTACATCTTTTAGAAGAACAATTTTTAAATAGGGTTATACATGTTTGATTTTCGATTATAAATATTAATTAGAAAGATAAAAAGATTTCCTACATAATGATATTTTATTTATAATTTTTAGACATCAAATAATTTAAATTATTAATGACACAATAATGATGCAATGTTTACCTCATTAATAAATCATTTAAATAAATAAGATTATAATGATTAAAATATTATCTAAAACCTGTCAAATTTTTATTGGATGATGTTATTTAGAATATGAGTCATCTTATCTTCGACCTAAATTATTTTTGGACCATTATAAACCGAATAAAAATATATTATAAAGTAATACTTTCACACTTTCCTAAAGAGCCCCTCCTCTCCCTTATAAAAGGAGACCACTTCTACTCATTCCTCACACCTCTCAAGCCACTTGGCTCGTCCAAACTCTGCCCAACTAAGCTCCCCACATCCCTCTCCTCCTCCTTGAAGCTTCCCCTTAGGCAGAAAGCATTTCAAGAAGTCCTTCGGTTCCAACCAAAGTGAGTTACCTAAATTAAAGGTAACGATTTCTCTTAAATTATTTTCATTTATATTGCTTCTCCAACCCCCAAAATCTTTTTATTCCTTTATTTTGTAACAACACAAGTATCCTCAATATACTAGGATGTTGTTATAAGAAGGATTCAAACTACACATACACACAACTCCATCTAATGGATGATGAACATAATGTTTCTGTGGATGGCAAACTAACGCCTCACGAAACGATGATTGTTCAAATACATCTTACCGCCTCTCATGGTGGCCATTATGATGGCACTGTAATTAAATATGATATTAATGATATATATTTTATATATAAGCTTCTGTAATTCCATTTTATTTCATACCATTATTCATTTCATGTTGTATATACATACGATAATTTCATTTGAGGAAGTGCGGACTACCGCCCCCTTAAAATGATATGACTCGTTCATACCACACATGAAACGTATAAAGGATGGTGTTAATGAACTTAAGTAACATATATAAAATATTATATTTTACTGGAATAGTAATATACCTATGTATCATTTGGATTCAATTATTTTAAAATAAAAATTAAATGGAAGTAGCGTTCGTGCGTACGTACGGACTACCGTCTCCACGAACGCGATGCGATTCATTCTCCATCGTATCCATTGAAGTATAATTATCATTAGATGATTTAAGAATGATGTTTAAGGACTATATATCATTCTGGATATGAATAAGATACAACAAACATGACTTATGTAACAAAACATATAAAAGAAAATGAGTAAGTTAACACACGAAATGACGATAATACTAAGATATTATCAAATCAATATTAAAAGATCATATATGATATCATATTAATGTATATGATTATTTTATAATTTAATAACAATTATTTCACCATTATACAGGAGGTTAACCTACCCCAACCAAGGAAAAGTACAAGGTAAGGGTTATTTCACAATCTCTTCATTATTCGAGGTTGTTTATACGTAATAATCTACTGGGATATCTTTATCATCCACATCCATGTTTCTTAAAAATGTATTTCAAAACATTTTTACTATTTACAAGAATATGGGTTAAAGTCATTTATACCCTTGTTTGACTTTTTATAAGAGGTTTATAAAGGAATCTTTCCGTCGTTTTCAAAACAAGGTCCTTTTTAACCTTTTCGACAGAATTGAGGTAAGAATGATTTTTTTAACTTATACGGCGGGTGCGGTTATTATACGCCGTTATAAAATCTTAAAAGCTTTCCTTACAAGCTTATGAGAATATTTTCAAAGAAAATGTTTTATTTTATATGGATCTTAAATGATTTCAAAATAAAAGGAGATATTTCTTTAACAAGAATTTTTATTTCATCTACGTCAACATCCTTTGATGGATTTTAAGATTATTTGAAGTTGATTTATTATGATACAAAACTTCTATATTGTATTGAAGGTTTTGTGATATGTTTGACTATGAATGTGCTATTTTTATACCATTCATAGTTTATGGTGAAATTATTGACATTTCGTATGCTAGTTTTAATACGAATGTTTATGTTATGTTTAAACCTTTTCATAAGGGAATGCATTGGACTTAATAAGTGACGGGTGGAGCCCGCTATAGCTCCTCGATGCATCGGTAGGTCTCATGAGACAAACTAGTGTCTTGGCACAAGGCCTTGAAAAAATCTTATTTGTAGTCTTGGCACGAGGCCTTGGCTATGTGGTTATGATAGTCTGGCATTATGCATTCCAACATTATGAAAGTGGTTATTGATTTTGCATGTGATTATTCGATTAATAGAATATCCATGTGAATAAGTAAATGGGATTATTTCATTTTAATTTTTCCATACTATGTTGAAGTTCATGTTTAAAAGGCTTTTGTTTTAGTAATTCATTGCCTTAAATGTTTATGCTTATTTTGAATGTTCCGCTATATTGTTATCCTTACTGGGCATTTGAGCTCACCCCTTTTCTATGTCTTATTTTTCCCAGGTAGTGAAGAAGTAAATTAGGATTGACTTGCAGGGATATTATGAGGGGTTAATAGTGTGGATATGAAGACTTTGTTGTTGTATTAGTTTTTCACTTTGAAATGTAATGTAAAACTTTATGAATATATCTAGTGTTTCCAAGGCTACTAAACCAATCATTCTTTCGAGATTTGATCTTTCTTGTGATCATGCCAATGTTACGAAGTAATGCACCGACTCTGGGTAGCTGGGGTCGGGGCGTTATATAAAACCATTATGAAAACCATTTTCAATACCAAAATAAAGAAAATTAAAACATGGTATTTATTTTTCTTTTAAAAAGAAGTAATGGCTTGTAGAGGAAGCTGAAACTCAAATAATGGTCACGACGGCATAGAAGTCATTGTCGGTGCATACGTACGACAAAAACGTTCCCTTTTGACATTTAGTAAAACGATTCATATTAAAAAATTTATTTTGGATAAACATAAAAGTCAAAAGGGTTTATTCACCGTATAAATGAAGGTTGTGTATAAAACAAAATATTCTTCAATGAATGTAGATTGAGACGAAGTCCCTTACCTCGGGTCCGACTTGACTCGATCATTCTTTAATCTCCTGAATAACAAACATGAGATAATTTCTACTTGCTTATGAATGTTTTTCAAGTTCATTATTCCTTTTATATCACTTATTACCATGTCATGAACACTATGTTATTATTTAAGATAATAACAGTCGTTTTAACGATCATTGGTACTTGAGTAAATAATAAACTCTTTATAATTACAAGTTGTTCATGTGGTAAAATATCCATTATTTCAAGAATTTTATTCATGATGTAGATATCATATATATCATATATATCGAGTACATACATACATTTATAATATTACATAACATTTACAGGTAAGTAATTAAATTCATCGTTCATGGAGACGGTAAGCCATACGTACGCATGAACGCTACTTCCATTTCTATTTCATGTTTAATGGAATTAAAACATAATGATACATAATAGTATTTTAATTCCAGTATGATATCATATATAATATCATTAAATATATCCATTATACATACCCCATATGGTATTAACGAATCAAATCACTTTGAGGGGTTGGTAATCCGCACTTCCTAAAATGAAGATATCGCATATACCCATAATAGAAGCCATAGAGGTATTACATAAATGAAAAAAACAGAAAAATAAGGAAAAAATAAACATATTATATATCATATATAAATATAGTTACATCTTAATGGCCACATTTGAAGGTGTTATAAGAATATTGAATAATCATCGTTTCGTGAGGCAGAACTTTTCCATCCACAGAAACAGTATGTTCTTTTACCATTAGATGTAGGTGTGTGTAAGTGTAGCTAGAATCCTTCTTATAACAAAATACTTGTATATGGAAGATACTGGTGTTGTTACAAAAGAAATAAATAAAAAGAGATTACGGGTTGGAGAAGCAAAATAAAACATAAGAACACAAGAGCAGACACTACCTTTAAAACGGGTAAATCTTTTTGAATTGAGCTCAAAGGCTTCCTTGGGAATTCTTCTGCCCAATGTGAGGCTTCCAGGAGTAATAGATGGATGTGGAGAGACAAAATGGGCAGGGATTTGACGAGCCAAATGCATTGGATGTTTGGGTAAGGTGGTAGAGGTGGGGGCCTTTTATAAGAGGAGAGGAGGGGCACTCTTGGAATGTTACAAAATGATACTTTATTTTCAAATGAGTTACGGATTTTAAAGGTCCCACATTGATGTATTTCTAGGATAAGGTGGTAAGGGTTCGAAATATACTCATCCAATAGGTCTTTGAGAAGTGTAAGTTATATATTTAACATTATATATAAATTTTATTTAAATCCTTTATTAATGAGGAAATCGCTCCCTCATCATGATGTCATAAATAATTTAATTTATTTAATGTATAAAATTATAAAAAAATACCATGATGTTGGAAATATTTTTATCTTTCTAATGAATATTTATAGTTAAAAATATGACTTTTATAACCCCATTTAAAATTTTTTTTAGTAAAACAACTCATGTTTGAGACTTTTTTATTTTAACTTTAAATAAAAAGTTATTTATGTCATTTTCCAACCAATGTGGCTCCATGGGGTCCCCATGTTGACCCATGGATTGTCTTGGTCGTACATAAAACATCCAATTAGGGTTGGACATGTGTCTAGGTAATTTAATATTTTTAAAACATTATTTTAACCTTAAATTACACCAATTACCTCTAATCGCGATTAAAAATGTAAAAGTTACTATTCACCAAAAAATTATTTTAATCCCATTGAACTACATTTTACTTCTTCATGAAAACCATGTATGTCAGATTTTTGAAATTAAAAACACATAGGTGGTAAAATTTCATTTAAACGGAAAATCAGTTTTTATAGTACCACTTAGTGGTTTTAGTATTCATCAAAAATTGAAGTTTTTCAGAAAAATACCAAAAGATCACCCTAAGCTATATTTGATATTCTGAATTCATAAATGATGTATATTTTAAAAAATTTAAAAAATATAAGTTAAATTAATTAATTTAATAATTAATTCCCGCTGTCAGAGCAAATAACATGTTTTTATGAAACAATAAGTATCAAAAGACTGACACTAGTTTAAGTCCAATTTCAAAGTGAAATTAATTCCAATGACCAATATTGGATTAAATGGTAAAAATATATTCTAATTGAACTTTAAAACAAATTCAAATGATAATATATTCATATTAATAAATTAGATTAAAAAGAGGTTTTGAATTAAAATACAACATTTTTCACTATTCATTAAAAAAATGATCTTTATCGGAAAAATACCCAAAATTTACCCAAAGTAAATTTCAATGTCCCAATCATAAAGAATAAGTTTATTTAGAAAAATAGTTCTTATAAAATTGTCAAATTATTGAATTAAAAATGGTTTTCCATCAAAAGGTAGTAAAACAATCTTTTAAAAATATTAGTGTATTCCATGTTTAAGATTGGATTTATTCTTATTTTAAGCCGCTAAAACACTATCTAATTCATTAATAGACATAGATAAAAATATATATTATTCATTATTTAATTGGGATGTTACACGAATAGTTAGAAAAGCCATGTTATAACGATGTTCATAACTACTACATCAAGGGGGGACTCACATGGTTTGATTACATAGTTTCCAAACTGTTTTCTAGCGTTGATATATAATACTATCAAATTTTTCTTGGAATATACTGGGTGGCCACATGGTTTGGCCAAACCATGCTCCATAATCATGTGCCTAAATAACAACCTTTATCTCATTGTGAATGGTTTCCTATGGAAGTTTAACAGTTTTGAATTACATTGCACCAACCATGAACCATTATAAAATCTAAAAAAAATCAAAAGGTCTTCAAAACCTCCCAAAATTTACACAAACACTATTTATACCAAAAATACAAAAAATAAAGGTTAATCACTAAAAATAAGAAGAGCTAAATTATCGCCACCATTTTCCTTTCCATACACAAAAATTTGAAAAGTGACACACTATTTAAATATTTTGTGTCATTATTCGATTATATCCTTCTCATGATCCCATGTCACTTTAAGAATCTAACCATTTTTCATAAAATCTATACGGAATTGATCCTTTTTCAATGAAAAACTTTATATTTCCTATCCATAATATGCACCATGATATGTACCATTGAAGCATTCAGATATTGTTTGTTGCAATCTCAAAGATTTACATTGTCAGTATTAGGTTGATAATTTTTCAAATGAGACTCATGAAACAAAAAATGCACAACACTATACCATGGTAGAAATTATAATGACATGACACCTCACAAAATTATTTAGGTATCTAAAAAGGGCCTATTTTTCAAGGGGATAACTTCCACTACTTCAAAAAACATTGATTCCCATGAATTAAATAGATCCTTAAGAAAACATGGTCACATACCTCAAATGAGAAAAACCTTCATCGATGGTCCACATAATATTTCTGGTGACCCTGGTCTATCTAAAATTATTTCATGGTCAATCAAATATTTTCCATAGCTTTATAGACAAGGATTACCCAACTAGTGAGGTCTCACCTATTTTCACCCAATAAAGTTGATAACATTTAGGATTCCCAAAAAAAATCCTTTATGAGCCATATATATCGATCCCTGATAATATTTGTTATATTAGAACTCAGATAATGACATATTCTATTCACATGAGTGACCAAAATCCATAACAGAAGCCAACAAAATATCTTCCAATGTTTTTATCATGCTTTCAGATTTCCCATCTGTGTGGGGATGATCTCCATTGCTCATAGTCAATTGAGTCACAAGGGAAATATATAATGATTTACATAAACGAGACATAAAATTTGGATCTCTATGTAACATTATTGAAATGGATATGTCATACCTCTTTACCACATCTTTTATATAGATTTTATATAAGTCCTCTACCATATGAGATTCAAGAATAATAATGAAATGAGCCAAATTTGTGAGCGGATCCACTATGACCCATATGGAATTGTGTTTCTAAACCATTATTGGGAGACCAATTCCAAAATCCATAGATATCATCTCCCATTTCCACACTATAATAGGTAATGACTGCAACATACCTACTGGTCTCTGATGCACTACCATAACAGACTGGCATGTTAAACATCTCAAAATAAACTCATCCACCATCCTTTTCATACAGACCCAAACAAAATTCTTCCAACACCATATAAATCTTTTTTATTCCAGGATAAACAACCCATATTTAATGGTGTTAATCATAAATAATATTTCCCTGACAAAACATGTCTGCGATGATAAAATTGTTGAACAATAAAATTATGCTACCATCTATCTTCTAGCCCTAAATAGTATCTCAACCATTGAATTTTGACCTCAAAGAGACACATTATGCATCATATTTTGGTTCCTATTTAACCATTTTTCTCAATTAGGAAGATTTTTTTTTGAAAAAAGTCATCCACTTCACCTCAGTCATGACATTCTAAGTGCTAGTCATATAAGACCGACATCAACGTCCACTCCTCAAAAGGTTCTTTTTTAATTTGAGTATATGGATTTATTCATAATTAATATCCAATCAAATTTCATTTTCCTATTGTATTCATCAAGTCAATGTCATCCATGTTGAGATACGACATCAATATTCATTGTCTCATATTCCAATCCCTTTGTTAGAAAGTCAGTTTCAAGCTCTTATGATCTGTAAATAGATTAAATTTCTCACCAAGGATTTTATGACACCATGTATTCAAAGAATATACTATGGAATCTTGCTCTAAATCATGTGTTTGGTAGTTATTCTCATTAACTCATAATTTAAATGATTATTATGCATCAATAATAGTCCTTTAATGAGAATAAATACTAACCCAGATCATGAACCAGCACAATAGAACACATACTAGGGTCCTAATTCAATAAAATTAATGATTAGTACTGATAGAAGTCGAACATTAAGTTCTTGAGATAAATTTGGGAATTCCTCGTTCCATTGGAATGAAACATTATTCTTTTTAAAATCATTAATATGAAAATATAATCATGATATGTAATGATAAAAAAATTCCAAAATAAATAGCTAGAAAAAATAAACTTCATATCTCGAATAAATTCATTGGTGATTACCTAGAGATAACATCTTCTATATTTTCTGGATCCATAGAAAAAATGATTTCAAAAATTATATAGCCAATAATGTGTAAGTCTTATATCAAAAAATCACCCATTCATAATTTGGAATTCAATCGATGATCCCTCATGACCCTTATAACTATCATAAAGTGTTTCCCAATATCATCCCTTACCTAGGAATACACCAATATGTTATCCACAATCACCAACACAAAAGAATCCAAATTTCCTTGAAATATATCATTCGTCAATTCATGAAGACTTATGGGTTATTCATAGGAACAAAAGGCATTAAAAATATTTATAATGTACAAATATTCTCATGAAATATGTCTCTGGGATATCCTCCTTCTGAACCCTCAATTGGAGACATCATGATTTGAACTCAACAATAGAGAACCATTAATCCACCATTAATTTATTCAAAAGATCGTCAACATGTGGAATCTGATAATTTTTCTTTATCATATCTTGGTTAATATTATGATAAAACACACACAAAAAAATAGTAAAATATGGTTTTTTGACAAGAAACACTTTTGTTACGCATGGAGACATGATCGTCCAAATAATCCCTTTAATTTCCAACTCTTCCAATTGTACATTCAGTTCTCTTAATTCTGTCAGTTCCATTATGTAATATCCATGGGATATAAGACTTGTCCAAAGAAATAAATCAACAATAAAATATAATTCTCTCATAATAGGAAATACTAATAAGTATTTCGGAAACACACCTAGAAACTAATCAAAAACTACTAGAAAACTATTATTCTCAATATCGTCAGTTGATGTCAAAGACAATGTTGTCAAATGGTTTGATATGATTCCAACTACTAGTTCTAACAAGTACCTTTCATCTGTCTTTAAGTTGTAATGTATTTGATTGAGATGCTCTATGACATGTTTAGTTGTGAAACTAACCTTTCTTGTATAATAGTCAATTTGATCCATGACTATTTTCAACCAACCCATACCTAGGATTATATCATAGTCATCCATATCAAGAATAGATAAATCTAATTTTAGTTTTCCTCCACTAAAAATTATATATCATAATCTATAGAAAATATCTTGACACTGCCCTTCACAAATTTGAGTTTCATGATTTATCACAGAAGGAATCATCTCAACATTTAAAATTAGAAAATCAATAGCATAATACGAAAGAAATGAATAGGATTCACCCTAATCAATAAATGTTTTCATAAGGGTATAATGAAAAAGAATCTCAAATTTTACCATAGTTGGACTATAATAATAATAAAAAATAACATGTTTGACTATATATAATTGATTTTGTGTTGCACTTTGTTCATTATTTCCTTATTGATATTGCACTATCTGAGAAGCCACGGTATTCCTCAATTCACCATTGCTAACTCTGTTATACTAAAAATTATAATTTTTCTAACCTCATTCAATCAAAGTATACGACGCAAACGACACCTACGAAGTGTCATTCTATAGGTTGGGTCATTCAATTTCTCTTTATGTGTTCAATAAAACCACATTGGAAACATCCCACCTTTCACTTAGGTCGTGAAAGAATGTTGAGTGATCTAGTAGTCTGATTGTGATTCATTATACCACCTTGTAAATAAGTGTAATTATTCTTCTTCCTCCCAGTATTAGTGTTCCCACCATTTCTCATGAGAATCAACATAATTCCACCTCCCATAGCTCATGAGATTCCCCACATTACTATTGTATCTATTTTGACTGTATTTACATAATTTATAATACAGAGCATAATAATATATATGTGAATAATCTATCTTATCCCTGATTTAATAATGCATGTTGTTAGGGATTGTAACAACCCAATACATTAAAATATTTTAATTTTAGAATAAATAATATTTTCCTTCACTTTATATGAAACTAAAAGTTAATCTTACTATACCCACAACACCAAATTATCTTATGCTATATGCATGACTATGTTTTTATTCTTTTTAATGGAACCCATATTTTAAAAATAAAACGTGACACTTTTGTAAATTTTATTTTAAAAATTAATCATAATTTCTGAACATAGAAATATCTAATTTATCTTATTTTGAATTTTTGGTATTTTTTTGTGAAACATAATTTTTCGATGAGTAGTAAAATTCACTATAATTTATTTTTAAACAATCATTTTGTTTAAATAATGACTAGTGTTAAATATTATATTATTTTTTAAGACAAATTAGATCATTTATACATATATTAATTCAATATAGTTTATTTGAATAAATTTCACATTGAAAATGAATATAAGAACTTAACAAACATTGGAAAAGCTTCCAACCTTAAAAACCTACTATTTCGTCCCATCTATGCGATTTTCATTAATCATAATTTGTCTATTTCTATGAATTTAATTTTTAAAATATGACATACACGGTTAAAATAAGAATAATATTTTTTTAAATAACATGAACATAATGTTTCACAAAAAATATTTTTGAAAGTGAATAAAATTAATTACGGTGATTAAGGTAAAATTACGCTTAATAAATAACTAAACATTAATCTTATGGGACATAATTACTTGGATGATTTTCTAAAGTTAATTGGATCCAATAATTTAACCATATCACCTCTTGGATCGAATTTTAGGGGTTAATCGGATATAATTAATTCTATGTTCCCTTTCTAAAATCATAAGTTAAAAAATAAGCAACAAGGGAACTTCCCTCACCTTTACATTTCTAATTTATTTAGATACATAAAAAAAATAATATTTTTAGTTATACGTATCCTTCTGAAAGATAAATTGTATATTATTACAACAACATATCAGCAATTATTTTTATAGAAGATTTAGTTACATAATATTTATAAGAACTGTCAATGTAGTAAATTTTTAGTTAATACTTACCTAAATTAAATGATACTATAAATATTATATTTGGGATATTTTTATTAAATTATTGGAATTAATTATTTTCATAGCAACATATATCATTTTAATGGCCAATAAAATTAATATATTTTAATAAAAATTTTTTTTTTGATATTTTAAAAATAAATTAAAAAAAATAATGTCACAGTTTACATTAATATTATTTTTCAAAATATGAAATTTTATTTAAATATTAAAAATTAATAAAAGTCATGTATTCTTCAAAATAATTTTTAAGTGTTAATAAATATTAAATATAGTTTTTTAGTTTTCCATTTTATATTTTATAAATAACATATTAACGAATATATTTGAAAAACATTTAAACACTGATTGGGTTTAAGTTGTATTTTAGCGTGTCACATTCTCTTATTTTAAAATTAATTTCTGAATAAAATGTGATTTTAAATTTATAAATTAGATATACTATTAATAATTAAGTAGATATGTATTGTCAAATATATCACACTTTATTTTAATCTTAATGGTAAAATTAATTAGATTAGAAAACTATATGGTTTAATGAAAAAAATGATAAAATTGTTGAATCATAGAAGATATGGAACCAAATTATTAAAATGCACATATATTTGGGTGGTGGTGGTTTAAATAGAAAATTATTCCCCTTACAACCGTTATTTTTTCATTTTTTTGGATATTTAGGTAGGGTATACCTCCCGTTAATGAATACCTTTTGTTATTTACAAGAGTGTCACTCCCCCTCCACTATAAAAAAGAAACCACTCTCACACTTATTTAAACCTCTAAAACCACATAATATTTGAAAATAAAAAAATAAATAGACTCAAAAAATCCCTCCCTTAATTATTTATTCCTCCCTTTTCGTGGAAATAAATCAAAAGAATCCATTTGCTGCAAACAAAAAGGAGTAACCCGATTAAGAGGTAACATCCTCTATTAGGATCTCTAATTTCATTTCAATTCCTTACAACTACAATCCACTAACTCTATATATATATATATTTTTAACAAATATAGTATCCAAAATATACTAGTATGTTTTTATTTAATGTGATTATATTATTTTACACAAACCTCCATCTAATGGGTTGCGAACATATTGTTTCCGTTTATGACAATCTATTGCATCACGAAATGATAATTGTTCGTTTTTTCCTTACCACCTATCATGTTGGCCATTATGGGGAAAAATATTTTTATATATGAGATATATTATATTTATAATGACTTTATTATTATTTAATTATTATTTATAATAATATTTTATTCTTTACATATTTTTTAAATATGATAATTTATTTTGTTAAAATGTTGACTTTTACCCCCTCAAAGCGATATGATGCGTTCATTCCATAAATGGAACATATAATGGATGGTCTTAATAATACAATGTAATATATAAATCATATATATTATACTTAAATAATATATATATATATATATCTCTTTTACTTTTCATTATTTTTATTCAATAAATAAATGAAAGTAGTGTTCATGTGTACATACGACCTACCATCTTTATGGCTGGTGTTATTTATTTCTAATCTCTAAGTATGTTTGAATAAAAAAAATAAATAAATATATATAATAAATATATGATAATTTATTCAAGGATTATATTCTGGATATTATGAAACCATGATCTAATTAATAATAAGAACAACTAACATGTTGATACTTTCTAGAGAAATGTGGACAATTAACACCAGAAATAGTTAAATTAAGGAAAGAGTGTTAAAACGGATAATAAAATATTGTATGAAGATAATATATAATATTATAAACATGATTATGTTTATGGTAAAATTTATGTTCTATTTTAAACAACTATAAAATAGGATAAACACCAAACCAAAAAAATAAGGTTATGTTAGCTGATTTTCATCTCAATTTTTAAATCTATGAGATTATTGAAATATTTACTACTTACTTCTATTGTGTTGAAAAAATACATAACATTTGGAAATAATATATCATTATTTCCTATAGATTCATGATATTAAACATTTAAATTGACGTTATTCTTTCAGGGAACCGTTGAATAAAAATCTGCTCAAGTTGTAATAGAATTTCATCTCAATTTACATTTCATTGAGACTTGTTTGTTATTATGTTCTAATTCCCTTATATTTTGTTTATATACTGACTTTTTCATGTAATATCACGAATCCACTTAGTTACATGATACTATAATTTTTATTTCATATCATACCTTCCTAAATGTTTTCATTCAAATGTTTCAAAGTTGTATGGGATAGTTTGGAATGTATAATGATTATTTTCCTCAAGAATGTGAATAATTGTTCTCTTTGAAATCTCACTTAATTTTTTTTATTGTTAAATTTATCTTTAAGTAATAAAATTATTTTACTAAATTTCAACTAAAATTTTAATGATATATCCATATAATTTTTCCTGGATATGATTATTATATAAACTATATTTCATTTTTGAAACGGTGTTCACTTTAAAAGTATTATATTATTGGAATTAATTTCTAGTGTATTAGATTCATGCAACGAAGCCATGACTATATTAGATTCATGGAGTGACGATTTCATAGTATTATATTCATGGAACGAATCCATGGGAGTATTATATTCTGGAAATAAATCATTGAATGTAAAATATTCATAGCATAAATCCTTGAAAATATTTTATTCTTGTCATGAATCATTGAATGTTTTATATTCTTGGTATACATAATTGAATGTATTAGATATTTGGCATGAAGAGTTGGTAGTATATTATTTGTATCAATAATAAATTATTCATTCATTTAGATTTAGTTATTATTGATCAAGTGATTTTGGGTCGATATATCTATGGTTAAATTTATTTTTATATTCATTGATTAAATTGAATTTGTTTATGTTTCTTACCTTCCCATATTGAATTTTCATTTTCAATTTATTTGTATGGAGAATGTTGTCAATTATTTTTCATTCCTAGATAATTCATTTCTATTAAGTCATTTTTAATTATTATTTTTATTTCGTTATTGGCCATTTGAGCTCACCATTATTATGGTTTCTTTTCCCAGGTTATGAAGATGAAAACCTCTCATAAGCTTTCAAGGATGCATATTTTTTTATTTTTACGTATCATGTTTTATTTTAATATTTCCAAATTTATTATGGATATAATGTATGTAATATAGAATTCCAAGACTTCTTAAATAAATGGTCCTTCAGGATTTGATTCTTTGTAATCATTCCAATGCATTGTAATAATACACCAACTTCAGGATTATGTGGTTGCAGAGTTACCGTTGTGTCAAGTTATGTCTAACAACAAGAATGGAAATTAGATTTAGAATCCATATATTATGGAACATAACCCATAGATATTATTTTAGGATGAGTAATAAAGAACATCCTAGAATTTTTGAGTGGTAGATATAGTGTTGGTATTCCTAGAAATAATTCCCTCTATAGATATTAAAAGTTCATGTGGTTCGGGAACAAATGTACCTTGGATAAAAAACTCTAAAAAGCTCTTCTAGGACAAACTCAGGGTAAACTTGTACAAAAAAATGGACCTTACGGTGCACATGTTTTGACACTCCTGGCGAATGAACTTTGGAAAGTTGACATTTTATTTACCTTCCATTATTACGGATTTAAATATAAGTATATCCCCAAGGAATCCAAGTTTATGATTATGATATTATATATGAGAAAATTTCTTAATTTATGTTATGGATTATCTAGAGTAATACAATGTTTATAATTTAATGGGACAATATGGTATATTTCATTCATTTGAAATGGATCATGGAAGGAATATTGGCATTAATATTATTTGAAATTGTAGAGATTTATTTGATGAGGAAACTGATATATATGGTATTGGAAGATAGAATGTTATGAAAAAATTATTGAAGCATCATAATATTTTGACACATAACCTTTCCTAGATGGGGAAACCTATTATATAGTCAGAATATCATATGTTATATCAATTTATGTGATACATTCTCTAATACATTAATTTTATTACTAATCTAATTATTGCTGAGAGACAGAAAAAAAATTTGGAGAAGAGTTTTTCAGTATTGGGATGTGGTGAAAAGGAAATGGAAATAGTTGTAGTGTATTGTCTATGTGAATATACCCAACTATGGAGGTCATTGATCCAAAATACAAGGGAAGAATTGGATATATAACTCATGTAATGGAAATCTTTTAATGAGACATTTATTCATTAAATACATCTCTAATGATCAAAAAATTTAGATAAAGAGAAAGATCCTTAGTTTAATGAAAATGGAGGATGAAATTGATATGATGTATGAAGCCCCCATTAAAATGTTATTAGGGTATGTTACTGAATTAAAACACTACATGGAATACAAGATTGATCATTTATTTGAAGGACTTATGCAAAGTATCCAAAGTGTGCAAGTGTCTCACACATTTCCTACATATGATGAATTAGTTTTATGTGATATTGATATAGGGAAATAATTGTCTAATACTAATGTATTCAAGAAGTTTAAAGATAAGAATATGGAATTAGAGAAACATGCGGATAAAAGAAAAAATTTAAAGAAGAGTTTTCAAACAAGTGTTACTTTTAGAGAATAACTCATTGTGGCATCCTTAAAAGGAAACAACGTTTTCTTAATGTTTGGAGAAAAATTCCACCATGTACAGGATTGTATGGTCAATAAAATATTTTAAAATGTTCTATGATTCAACTATAAGGATGTGGAATACTATGAAAGTGAATTCCTTAAGCACAAAGAAAAAATACACCAAAATAAGATAAGGGATTAATTTCAATCATGTGTTATTAACACAAATGAAGTGGAATAATTAATGTAATTCTATATTTTGATCAATAAAATATGTTCTAATAGAATTTTTTTGATGATGTTCTCATCATATGTTTT
The DNA here is from genome assembly GCA_963277665.1 of Viscum album. Lineage (NCBI taxonomy): Eukaryota > Viridiplantae > Streptophyta > Magnoliopsida > Santalales > Viscaceae > Viscum > Viscum album. Next base: position 1,947,703,224 of record OY728136.1, on the reverse strand, counting down.
ATGAAATTTTTTAATAATTCACTTCAGTCATTTCTCATTAAATATTTGAGATTATATGTATAATAGTAAAATGAAAATTGATTCAGTATAAATTGAAATTTATTCAGAACACATATTTGATGGAAAGGTAAGCCATAATATATCCCTAATTTTTAGATAATTTTGGAAAAATAGACAATTAATAATGATAATGTAAACTGAATACTACTCACTACCATGGAAATTATTATAATGTGTTTGATGTTAATATTTTAGAAAGGTTAACCATTTAGGAAATGAGTTAAGTTGTAGTTTTTATTTGAGTTACAGATTGATATATTACATCCCTATATGATGAAATTTTTTCTGATCGATTAATTAGAAACAGTTCAAGGAATTATAAAAGATAATGATTATGATTATAGAAATAAATATTTTGTTATATTATTATAATTTGTATTAATTCCTTAACTATATAAACATGGATTTTGAAACAAAAATGTTATCTTATTAGAATCATTTTTTAGATCAATGGATATTATTATCTTCTATGGATTATGGTTTTTTGGTTTAAAACTTTTAGATGATCATGTTCTCTACCGCTCCCCATCATAACTTGACTGTTTGATATTTCTTATGTATCCATGTTTCTATTCCCCACCTATGTCGCCCTGCTAAGGAACATAGTTACGTGAGCATTTTATTTCCCTTTCCCTCTTGCTAATATGATGAGTTATTAACCCAATTTATGAAAAGGGGTTTTCAACTTTAGTTTATTTTTAAATAAAAAATCACCTCATTACTGATATAATGTTTAAATTACCAGGACACAATTTAAATATGGTGGGATATTGTAAAACCTGTAGACATTAAAATGTTCTAATGTTAGAATAAATATTATTTATTCTCTATTTATATGCAACACAATGTTAAACATTTACTACACACAACACTGAATTAGATTATGTTACACACGTGACTGAGTTTTTCTCCCTTTTAATGTCTCACATATTTTAAACTAAATATTGAAATGTTAATAAATTTTGTTGTTCAAAATAAACATCTTTTATTTAATTTATAATTTTTAAATTATCTAACTATAATTTTTTTGGATTTTAATTAGAAACATAAATTGTTATGAATAGTTAAAATTACTATAATTTATATTAAATCAAACATTCCAATTAAATAATGTTTGGAATTAAATTATATATTAAATTAGATGTGAGGAAAAAATAGATAAATTATAAATATAATAGAAAAATTAGTTAATTATAATAAACTTCACTTTGAAATTGAATGTAATAAATTTTCAAATATTTTTACATTTTCTTACATTAAAACCCACTATTTCATCTTATATGTGAGATTAAAATTAATCAAAACTAAGCCACTTTTGTGTATTCAATTTTTAATATTTCACAAACATAGTTCTAATAATTTCTATATTTTTCATCAAATAAGATCCTGATTTTTTTTAACAAAGGATTACTGAATGTAATTAAAACTAATTATGGATATTATAGTAAAATTAAGTTGAAGAAGGAACAAAACCTTAACCACAATGGACAAAATAACCTAGAAACTTTTAGAAAAGCCATTGGATACCAATAATTATAACATATCCCCTCTTGGTTTTAATTTTATTTGTTAATGGGATATTAGTAAATGGATGTTCCCTATATAAAATTTTACATAAAGAAGAAGACAAAAGGGGAACCTCTCTTACCTTTAACATTTATAAATCATTTAGATATGTAAAAAAACATATTTTATTTTATAATCATTATTTTTAATGGTAATTGGGATATTATTATCACAATAATTCATCTGTAATTTTTTGATATTATTTAGCTTCATAAATGTTTTATGAAATGCCAACATAGTGATAATTTGGATAATAATTAATTAAATTAAATGATACTTTAAATATTAGAACTGGGAAATATTTATTTAATTATTATCATTAATAAATTTTTTAAAATAAATATATCATGTTACATAACATTAAAATTAATAGATAAGAATCCCAATATTTTTTTGATATTTTAAAATTATGATTAAATAAATAATGTCAAAATTGACATTAATTTTATTTTACAATAAATGAAATTTTATTAAAAGATTTAAAATTGAAAAAAATATTATATTCTTTCAACTAAATTTTAAGTTATAATAAATTTAAAATATGTTATATTAATTTACCAATTGATCTTTTATAATTAACATATTGACCCTTATATAGTAATAATGTTGTTAACAAAGTTCGTGTTTAAGCTGTATTTTAGCAGGTCAAATGTAATTGTTTTCAAAATAATTTCAAATACATGGGTTTTTAATTTTTGAAATTATCTATAATATTTTAAATTAAATGGTTCAATATTATCTAATAAATCAAAAATTATGTTTATTCAGAATGGAAAAACTATTCATATTATAAAACATGAATCTTTAATAGAATCCAAAATTATATAATTGAAGAATCATAGATGTTAATGAAAAATATTATTAAATTGATCATATTTTAATAAGTTGGAGGTTTCAATAGACCATGATTCCACTTAAATCCATTTTTTCCATTTTGTAGGATCTTTAGGTAATGTATCCCTCCTATTAATGAATACCTTTTGGTATATACAAGATTTCCACCCCCCCTCCAATATAAAAAATAAAGCACTATCCCACATGATTTCACATTTCAAACTAATTAGGATCATAAAATACTAACCACAGTAGTCTCAAAAAACACTACCATCATCCAGTAATCTTCTCTTTTTTATAAAAAAATCATAGGAATCCCATTGCTGAATGAAAAAAGTAGTTACCCATTTACCATGTAACATCTTCTCCCAAGATCTCGAGTTGAATTTCCATTATCCAACCCTATAAAATCCTTATTTTATGTAAATATTACAAAAAATATATCCTAAATATATGAGGATGCTTTTATATAATTGTTTTGACCAAAAATTACATATACCTCTATCAAATAAGAAATTAACAAATTATTTCTTGGGTATACTGAACTAATGCATCATGAAACGATGATTGTTCAATTTTCCCTTAACACCTATCACAGTGGCCATTATGATTGAAAATATGTTTATATATATTATATATTATATTAATAATGTCTTTATGCTTCTGTAATTTTTATTTGTAATATACATTTATGCTTTCCATTTTATTTAAATATGGTAATTTGGTTTGAGAAAGTGTTTAACGCCAACTTAAAGCAATATGACTCATTCATGCTAAACATGGAATGCAAAAATTATTGTATTAATAATCTTATGTAACATATATGACATATTTATTTTATTGAATTTATAATATTTATATAAATATATTTGTATCATTTAGTTTTAATTATTTTAATACAACAAATAAATGAATGTATCATTCATGCGTACATATGACTTACCACTGCTATAAATGATGCACTTCATTTATAATCTAAAAAAGTTATGGACTAATTTAAATACCTAAAAATAAATATATATGATAATTAAGTATGTTTTAAATTATGGATAGGATAAAACAATAATTAAATTAATGATAACAATAAGTAACAAGTTAAAACATACTAGAGAAAACCGGACAATTAACACTAGAAATATTAAAATTAATAAAAGTGTGTTCAAAAAAGAATAATAAAATATTTTAAGAAGTTAATATATGATATTTAAAACATTATTATATCTCTCACATAAGTTAGTAATAAATTTAAACAATTATACATGAGGATATATATCACCTAACAAAAAAAGGTAAAGGTGAGGAATTTTCATCTCCCTTTTAAAATCTGTGATATTATTGTCATCTTTACTACTTAATTATTTGATCTAGTATACCTATATACCATTTTGATATATTATATAATTATATCCAATTATGTAATTATATTATATATTTAAATTGGTTGTACACTTTCATGAAACACATGTATCAAAATCTACACAAGTAGTATGTGAATTTCGCTTTAGTTTACATTCCATTGAGATATATTTGTTATTATGGGCCAATTAACTTTTATTTTTTGTTTATTCTGATTATTTCTTTCCATATCATGAATCCAATTATTCTTATGATATTAAAATTATCATTTATGTCATATATTTTTTGATATTATGATTCATATGTTTAAAAGTGTTATGAGACAAATTGGAATGTTTAAAGACTATTCTCCTCATGAATTTTCATAATAGTTATCTTTCACATCTCTCTCCATTTTATGATTTTTAACTTTATATTAAAAAATAACGTCTTTATTATCATTTTTTCAGTAGAAATTTTCTTAAATATACATATAATATTTCATAGATATGGTTACATCCAAATCCATATACAATTTTTCATATGGTTTTGACTTTAAAAGTATTAGATTCTTGGTATGGAGAATTTTAGGTATTTGATTCATGGGACAAATCCTTGAAATGAATAGATTAATGGCACTAAGATGTGAAACTATTACATTAATGTAATGAATTCTTGAAACAATTAGATTATTGGAATGATTCCCTGAATGTAATAGATTTTTGGCATGAAGCCTTTACAATATTATATTCTTGGCATGAAGCCTTGATTGTATTAGATTTTTTGAATGTATCCTTGAAATAATTATATACTTTTCATGAAGCCTTGGTGGTATATTAAAGGTTTCAATAAATAATAGTTTTACTAATTTAGTTTTATTTATTATTCACCTATGATATTTTGTGATGACATATATATTGAAACACATAATTTTCAGTTCATTTATTAAATGGTATATGCTTCAGTTTCATAACTTTCCATATTTAATTTTCCTTATCATGTTATTTGAATGGAATGTGTTTTTAGATATTTGAATTTTTATGTTAATTTATTTTTATCTATTAATTTCTTATTCCACTTTACATAATCTTACTGAGCATCTGATCTCGATATTATTTTGTTTACTTTCCCAGGCTATATAGAATAAATATTCCAATAAGTTTAGAATGATGGAGTTAATTTTATTTTTATGTATCATGTTTAAATTTTCCTATTTACCAATGTATTATGGGTATCATGCATGTAATCTTGATTTCCACGAATACTAATCTAAACGGTCCTTAAGGATTCAATTCCTTGTAATCATACAAATTTAATTTAATCATGAACTAGATTCAATATTCTTGGGTCGTGGCGCTAGAAGAATGCACTAGAAACAACCTTGGGTGCAAAGCACAGAAAATTCATGAATAGAGAAGGGTATTATATGATAAAAAACAATTTAACATGAATATAAGAATGTTAATTATTCTTTGGATCTTGAACGTTTGAGGTTGGAATTTTTTAATATAAAAATCATCGAAATCCTCATGTGAATGGTCGTGTTTTAATTTAGCTGGACTAGCTAAATGTCATTGTCGGTGTGCCAGATATTCCATCATATTCATCACCATGTTGAATTTGTGCTCTTCTAGTTTTAGAATTAAATAAATGATATGATTCATCCTATTTAGACACACCACTTCCTTTTCTAGTTCAAAATCCCCATGAAATATGGGTGGATTCTATTTCTAGAATTATAAAAAATGATCCACTTACCATCGATGATTCCTGTAAATCCTACATCCCACAGCCTCTAACGCTGGAAAAATACATTGAACTATATTTTGATTCAACTGTGTATTTTGTGCATCAAAATTATTAGCATATTATTCCTGTTAGTTTCTACAGTGCAAACTATGTTCCATTTTCAATACTAAGAACAAATTCATTGATCCTCACTCTCTCTTAACTTAAGGATTAACTATTGAAAATTCTGCTAGATCACAATAATGATAAAATGGTTTCAGATCCACCATTTTCCATGTTCAACCATTTTTGAACAATTTGTATTATCTTTTGAAATGTGAAATTTATTTAATATAATAATGTTATTCCCTTTCTCTAAATAATTCATTTGAAAAAAACATTAAAATTTTTCAAAAATGAAAATATGGAATCAAATATTTTGTAATAAATTTATATACACACCATGTTGGAAGTCATTTCAATAATTTAATACATGATCTCATTGGATAAACCCATTAAAGTGAGATTTCAAAACCTATAAGTGTCTTGAAAAAAATTATGTACCCAACTCCCAAGTAACATAAATATTAGAATTAAAATATTACCAATGTCATTATATAATCTAAATTTCATGTCCTTATAATGCTACTCCTTTTAACCAATATGACACAAGGAATAGACCAGAATGAATATCAACTCCCAGACGAAGGGAATTGGAGATCACATTTTTGGAAAGCACTAATCATGCAGATACCACTTTTTTCACAGATAATTAAAACGAACAAGATTTATGCAATTTCAAACATGTCTCCATCATTATCTTGAGGAGGATAGAAGAAGTTATGTGGCCTTAAGATAGATCCCCAAGACACCAGAATATATAAATAAATTCCAAAGGCCTCATTAATAGTTGTGGGAGGAATAAACCATTGAAAATAATACATGCAAACAAATATTATACTTCTAAATAAACTACTAAATGATGCCTGATAACAATTACTGAAAACTCAACAATTAAATATCTTTAAAAACTACTATAAATGATACCACTATAGAAGAAAACAAATTTAACACCCTATCATTTTATGACAGATATTCTTGTTAATTTCTTTTATGACTTGTGTTGTATGCTACACTATGATTATCTTTCTCTTCAATCCACACCGTATTAGATTTTAGTAAATGAAACACTATTCATTGTTTGTGATGAACACAATTTCATGTCCCTGTGATAGAATTCATTTCACACTGCACAGAGTATTAATTTTTTTCAATGTATAAATTAACTAAGATTTTATTATGTTCTATGAAACATCAAAAGAATCATTCACTACAAGAAACACTGACTTGGATTTCATTGCACAAAAGAGCGGCCTTCCATGATAGCTAGCGTTGTACGCGATATTGAGATTTACGAAACAATGATATATTATAAAAATATTATTATTTTATGAGATTAAAACTATCCATTTTGAATATTATTATCCTCATTTTGAACATAATAACACTATCATTCTTCTTACACATTTTCTAGAACATGGTGTGAGAACAAAATAAAATTTTCGGATAAACTAAGGATTTAAAAAAATGTAGATTTAATTCAAATTGATTGATCACCCATTTTAAATTTAATTTTTTATACTTTCATAAAATAAATTTTACTGAATAAAACTATTAGTATGAAGATGGAAAAAATATTTTTTTTATTTGGTATTTTTCTGATAAAATTCAAATTATAATGAATAGTGAAAAATACTGCATTTTAATTCAAAAATGATATATCGTCTTATTTATTTTAAAAGTTATATTATCTTTTTAATTATTTTTTAAATATAATGGGATTATGTTTTTTATAATTTATTCCAATTTTGGTCATTATAAAAAATTTCACTTTTAAATTGGACATAAAAATATTTCAATATGTTGATAATTATTACTTCTTAAAAACATGTTTTTTGGTTTTGACAACCAGAAATAATTTTAAATAAATTGCTGCAACTTTTGTGTTTTTAATTTTGAATAATCGATTACATTTTTGGAATCAGAAGGCTTAAATTTTCTATATTGGTACTCTTTATTTTTGACATTTTAATAGTAACTTCAATATTTATTTTATTCACCATGGTCAAAGGTTTAATCTGGTAAATAAGGGTAAAAAATAATATTATAACAATATTATACTACCCTAAAACAAGTCCCAATCATATATTATGATGTATGTTTGACTATGGTCATCCTTGGGTAAAATTTGGGACCCCATAGATTCACTCGGATGTGAAAATGACATTTTATAAGAATTAATTTAATGTAAATATACTTATAACATAAACATATAACTTTTAGTAAATTTATTTTAATATATGGTTATATAACTAACCATTATGAATATAAATAGTAATTAGAATGATAAAAATATTTTCTACATCACAGTATTTTATTTATAGTTTTTAGACATTAGATAAATATATTTATTTATGACACAATTACGATGTACTAATTAAGTCCCAAATGATTGATTAAAATAAATGAATTTATAAATATTAAAATAATATTAATTAGAACATTTTGATGTAATACACAAATTTTCTGGATAAAATTTACATATTAGGGATTTTTTAATGCCTTTTTTGTGTTAATCATGTATTTTTTGATTTTTGAAGAAGTGATGTATGAATATTGTCCAAAGAGAACATAATTCATAAGTTAAAACATTAAATAGTTTATTAAATGATATTAAATTACTAAAATGTAATATTCTGTAAAATTGTTAATATAATTCAAATTAACTCATAAATAACTTTTTAGGTTCTTTTGAAAAGATATTTTATTTACATTAACCCACAATGAGTAAATAAATTGAGATCACGGTAAAATTTAAAATGGTAATATAAGGGTTAATCTAAAAAAATAAGAATTAAAATATTTTGAAAACATGTCTAATTTTTTTTTGAATTAGTACTATTAGAAACAAAATCATCTAAACATTAAATTAAATCAGATTTATAGAATTTTTAATTAAAATTAAATTCATAATAAATTAATATATTTTGAGTTTTCTAAAGTGTCCATTTATTCTCTTATAAAGGTCACCTCCTCCCTCTCCTCTTCACTCATTTTAGAGCATTAATGATAACCCAAAACCTACACATTCATATTGTCAAATTACGTATTTAAATTTTATAGGTAATGATCTTATATATATACCAACTCTCATTCCCTATGATGAAACTTATAGGAGGCATGTCAAAGAAGATTTAATATCTTCTAACGATTCTTTAAAATTTCATTCTTCTTATATATATATTCTTCTATAAATTTTTCATTATAATGTAAGAAACATCAGTATAATTCACATGATGATATGTTATTATGAATCTAAAACAACATATTTCACTTTCTATTTGTCCTATGTAAAATGAAATCACGGAACATGCGTACCTGCGACTTACTGTCTCCATGTCGTGGTGTAATATATTTTTCACCACAACCTAACTTGGATGGGTATAATTTTGGAAATAATAACTATAAATGATTATTATAACATTTTACGATTATCATAAATTATACCCTATCCACATCTATACCATTAAATAACTATGAGAATGATATTTTCCCTCGTGCGTACATATGACTTATCGTCTCCACGATGCAATGAGATTTATTCTCCATCTTAATAATTAATGAATTATTATTAAGTATATATAATAAGTAATAATGAAATATATGATATAATAATTCTACTCGATTTAAGTATATATGTATCATATAGTTACTTCCTTAAAATTCAATAAGGAAACAAAAATAGCGTTCTTATGTACATACGACCTACCATCTCCATGAACGGTGTATTCCATTAAATTTATCTATCTATAATATATATATATATATAATGAATAAATATGATATATAAATCATGTTTTAAATTTTATAAGTATGTAAATCATGATATAATAAATAATATCAAGAAAAAAAATTCAGAACATGTATGATAAATAAAAAGATTATTACCCAAATTGAGACCCTAATATAGAATTGACAAATGAATAGGAAATATATTGTCATTTTTGAATCATACATGATATCATAAATATTATTAGTCTTCTATTACAAGTTAATAATATGTTTAAACCCACTATACAGGATTTTTAAACACATATTGAAGTAATTGAACCTATATTAAGTGATAATTTTCTATATCTAATATATATTCGAGATTTCTTATATGTAAGTATTTACAGGGGTTATATTTATCATCAATGTCAATGTTTTCCAAAAATGTTTTCAGAAAATGTTTTATATTCTTACATGTATGTTTAAATTCATTTTTACACATTTTTTTACTTTTACCACATGTTATGGAAGGAATCATTCATTTTATTCCCATTCCATTTACTTTTTTACTTTTCCTGTAAAAGTATGAGGATGATGTTTTTGTTTACCTTATAAATAGTGAATTGATATTTATGATTTCATAATGCCTTATTTCCACAAATCATCTTATACACTATTTCATGTTTTTTTATAACTAAACTCTTATTTTTAATGTTGAACAACATTTTGAGAAAAGAAAAAGTTTATTAAGAAGAAATGTTATTTTCCTCAAGAACTATGTTAAAGTGTTTTATCAAAATTATTTTCCATATAATATGATCTATGTTTATGTCTCTATCCATATTATTAATTTGATTTTTTTACGATAGAATTATTTTTATGACACCATTTATCATATATGGATTATGTTATGAGGAAATGTTTTTTACGAATCTCATTTTTTTAATGGGTTATTCTGTGTTGAATGATGATTGTTTTGTACCACATGTAAGAATGATTTTTTTTATGAGATGGTTGGGACCTATATCTCTCACCAATTAATTTGGTAACGATTTATATATCTTGAGATAGACATGACTAGAATTTAATGGTTATCTAGTTCAACAATACAAGTCTTCAACAACAAGTAAATCTTGTGTAGTAACACATGGATGGAACGTATAGTTAACAAAATTTAGTAATGAAATTTTCCCACAATGATGGTCTTTGGTTCCATTCAATGGATACTATGGAAATCAAATTGTGTGATTATTTATTTTCCATGATCCCATGTTTTATTCAAATTCAATTTTATAGTTAATGTTCATTTATTATCTTTTCCTTACGAAATGTCCTGATTTATTTCATGACTCGTGATTTTGATATTTATAAATTATGTTAAATTTTTAACATTTGTAGGTTAATGTTTAGTTTTATGTTGTCAATGTTTACCATTACTGAGTATTTTATCTCACCCTTTTTATGTTTTCCTTTCTCTAAGATATATAGAATGGTTTTATTTATAAATAGAAATGGGAATGATCAATATGTGAGATGTTGAAGATCTTCCCCCAAGTTAGATGTTTATGTTCCAAGTTCCAAAATTCACTAAACCAATATGGTATTTCGGCATATTTTTCTGTCTTGTAATAATTATTCTACCAAATTAATGTACTGTTCTTATTCATTATGCTTGGGTCTCCACAGTTTGTATCAGAGAAAAGGTTTATTCAACCTCTAGAAACTAAGTTGCGAAAACTTTAGTGAGATCCCTATATATATTTCTAAGTATATATCTAGGGATTTCTTAAGGATAATTCAAGTATAGGTTATAATCCTAGTGTTTTTGATTTAAGAATGAATAAACTAGGGTTAAACAGAAGTTATCATATATTGACATATTAAAAGTAATTTACCATACTTATATATTTTTAATATAGGATATGTATTTCACACACTTTACATTCTAATATTATTCAATATCTAGAACTACATAGAACAATGTTAACCATTGAATTTTTCTGATATGAAGATTATGAGAATTATGATGATGGTTTTCATAATTGGAATTGTCATAAAGGGAATCATGACTATGGTATAAGTTTTAGGAATACTTTTGAAGGTAAAGAGAATACAAATTTAATGTGAATGGTTTTTGATTCTTTTCACGAATGTTTTACATTTAATCTAAGATGATTGAGTTGGAGAAACCTTATGACCTTAGTGATATTTTAGGAAAGATGAATATGATGGATATAGAGAATTGTTTTATGAATATATTTGTATGATTTAGGTGTATATGTTTCAGATGTCAAGGATTATGTAATATGAATATTGATATATATATATACATGTATTCATTATAATTATTTAATTAAGTACTGGAAAGGGTAGTTTGAATAGTTCTATGGAGACATAAATGCATTTTAAGGGTAAGGTGATATATCTGGAGAACACATGATTTAGGGGAATATATACCTTAATATGTCCCTTATGTTCATATAATGATGATTGGAAAAAGTTTTGTTTGATTTGAATAAGTGTTCTAGATGATGCAAGTTTTTGGAGAAATAATTATGGAGTTATTGAAAAGTGTTTTAGGCTATCATGGATGAAATATAAATCTTTTTGGGACTTAGATAAATATATCAAATAAGTTTTGGAAATTGAAAACATGATTTTTTTCTATAAGGATATCATATAATTTAGGTTGTTATGGTCACTCAAGAGAATACATGGTAAAGGTGTTCACATTTTTTGAATTTGACTAACCAGATATATATATTTTTATTTATCGGGGATTAATGAATGTACTGTCATGCTTTTTATAAGACCATTCTTTTAGTTTTTTTTGTAATTTGAGTTTGGATAGAATTATTTTGGATAAGCCAGAAAGATAGAATAAACTATGTAAGATATAAAATGGTATTGTTTATGTATAAAAAATTATTTTTTAATTTAATTTTAGGAATGTTAAAATAATATATTTTTTTAAAAAGGAAAACCCTGGGATGGGTGAAAACCTATCGCGTCGGACAGGGCTACGAGAATCAAAACCACATCTAAAGTGTGGTAGGTCTTTATTTCCTGCCACTAGCCTAACGGGAAATCCCATGTTAGTATAAAATATCTTTATGTTATTTATATGTTATGATTGATGATTTATAAGTCAATTTTTTAAACCATATACGATTAATCTCACCATATATTTACTTATGTAATTTTTATTACATATGCAAATTTTTTTGTTGAGACAGATGGAATGAATGATCATTCTATCACTTGATCTTCTAATAATTCAAAAATCAAAAATTCAACTTCAATTCTTTATATAATAGTCAAAGTTGAAATCATTTAGGGCTTTAAAAATGGTGATATTATACCAATATCATTTAAGTATTTATTCCCATGAAAAATTCATCCACCTTAGGAAAACAATCATGAATCCTAAAATGTTATCATTGTACCTTCTTATCCAATGAATTATTTAGTCCATTAAATCATCATTGATTTATGGCTTTCTAGAAGTTAACATTCTCCAAAAAATATTCTATATCACTAACCTTCAGAACATGATGGTTAGGTTTCATTTCCCTATCCATGTATTCAGTTTCGACTTATGTTCTCCTACGTGGAGACCCATAGATGAGTTAATTGGGGTAACCATAATGTTTCTCTCTATCCTATTTAAAATTATGTTTTAGTATTCCTCATTACGATGTAGGTTTCGATGAAGAAAACATTCTAGTAGAAAACCATTCATAACACCGACAATTTTTTTTTGAGAAATTCATTTTGGGGGGGGGGGGGGTAGAATTTAACATCATGAGATTTAATGAGATAGATTTATTTTAATATAATTGATTTCTTGTATTTTATGCTACAGTAAGACTATCTTTCATTATACAAAACATTGTATTAGATTGAAGTATACGCGACACTATTTTTCGATTGTGTTGAACACAATTCAATGTTATTGGAATATAATTCATTTCACGCAAAACTGAGTATAGATTTTGTTGAATCTATAAATTAACTACGTTTTTATTATGATATATGTGACACCAAAATAATAATTCATACACGTAACACTAACATGTCTTTTGTTACATGCAAGAGAGACCTTCCTCAATAGCATGCATTGTACATGATACCGAGTTTCACTAAACAATAATATATTATTAAAATAATATTATTTAATAGGATATACAGAAGCTATTATGAATATTATTAACCATATTTTTAAATTTATAACATAATCATTTATCTTACACATTTTCTAGAACATGGTATGGGAACAAAATCAATTTTCAGATTAAAAAATTATTTTTCAAAAAAATGAAGTTTTACCCCCTTTTGATGGTGCACCCATATTAAATCTAGTTTTGAAACTTTTAAAATTATAAAAATAAACTTATTCGTTGAAATAGAGAATTAAAAATTTAATTTTGTTAAATTTTTTGTATTTTTCTGATAAAATTTAAATATTTATTGAATAGTGAAAAATAATGTATATTAATTAAAAATGCATTATCATCAAAATTATTTATATAGTATGATAACTATTTAAATTGTTTTCAAAGTTTAATTGAATTATTTTTTTATCATTTAATACGATTTAATCATTGGAATTAATTTCACTTTTAAATCAAACATAATCACATGTCAATCTTTTGATAGTTATTACTTCTTAAAAACTTTCTTTTTGGTTTTCACAACGGTACTTAATTATAAATTAATTCTTGAAAATTCTTGGTTATTAATTTGGAAAAATGTATTCCATATTAGGAATCATAACACACAAATTTTGTAAATATTTAATTGATTTTTTGGTCATTTTGAATAGTAACTTCAATAATCATTTTATCCACCATGGTTAAAAGGTAAATCTGGTAAATAAGGGTAAAAATAATATTATAAAAATATTAAACTACCCTAAAACATTTCAGAATAATATAGGATGACATATTTCCAATAATGGGAGTCCCTGTGTCGATATTGGGACCTCATGGATTCACATGGTTGTGAAAATAACATTTATAAGAATTAATTTATAGTAAAGTTAATTATAATATAAACATATAACTTTTACTGATTAGATTATAATATTGGGTAATATAACTGATATCTATGTCTTTAAATGGTTATTATAATTATTAAAATATTTTATACATCATGGTATTTTATTTATAATTTTTAGAAATTAGATAAATATAATTATTTATGACACAATTTTGATGTAGTGATTACCTCATTATTGAAAAACTAAAATAAATTAATTTATAAATATTAAAATAAATTTAGTTTAAAATTGTGATTCCATTGAAGAATTTTCTGGATGACATTGACATATTACAGATTATTTATTGCATTTTTTCGAAGTAATCATGTTTTTATAAATTTTTCAAAAAGCCATGTATGTATAGTGTCCAAAATTGACATAATTAATAACCAAAAACAATAAATTAGTGTATTAAATTATATTAATTTTATAAGAATATAATAGATAGATAAATGGTTAATATAAATCCATATATGTCATAATTAACATTTTTTGGTCCTATGGCAAGATATGGTAATTAAATTAACCCACAATGTGTAAATGACATGATATTACCATTAGATTAAAAACGATAAAATAAGGCTTAAACACAAAAGATAAGGATTGAAAATATTCAACACATGTCCAAAAATTATTGTATGAAATTTATTAGAACCAAATGAATTATATATTTAAATTAAACAAGTTTTGGACCATTTTTAATTAAAATTTAATTTATAATAAATTAATATTTTGAGAGTTTCTTAAAGTTCACATCTCCACTCTTATAAAAGGGAACCTCCTCCCACTCTTCTTCACTCTATTTTGTGTATTCTGGCTCATCCAAACCCTATCTATTTCTCTAATCAACATTTATAGTTACATTTTATAGGTTATTTTATTCTCAAAAGACCAACTCTAGTTCCCAAAAAAGAAATTAAAAGGAGGAACATCGAGGAAGAGGTGATCTCTTATACCAATTCATTCAAATTTCATTCTTCTTATATATACTCTTATTTAGTTTTTTCATTATAAAGTAACAACATAATTATAATTCATATACTTATATGTTATTATAAATATGAAAAAACCCTATTAAACCTTCATTCCATCCTACAAAAATTTAAATCAGTGTGCGTGTGTACGTGAGACTTCTCCAGGCTGTGGTGTAATCTGTTTTTCGCCACCACATTACATGGATGCGTATAATGGTGGAAACAAATTACATATTATTATTATAACATAATACTAATTATTATATATTATACACCATACACATCTATATTGTTCAACAACATTGGGAACGATATCATCGCACGTGTGAACGTACGGCTTACCGTCTCCACGACGCGATGATATTCATTCTCCATCTTAACAATTGAAGAATGGTTATAAGGTATATATCCTAAAAAATCAGGAAATATATTACATAATAATTCTAATAAATTTATATATATATATACAAATATATATATATATATATATATATATATCCATTACATTCTTTTATTCAATTCAATAAGTAAATGAAAACAAAATTCATGTGTTTGTATGTCATACCGTCTCCATGAATGTTGTATTCCATTTAATTTATTAATCTATTATATATATGTATATTTAATATATATGATATATAAATCATGTTTTAAGTTATGTAAGTAATTAAATCAGGATATAATTTGTAATATCAAATATGAAAAATTCAAAACACGTACGATACAAGAAAATAATTATTAAATGAATGTTTCTTTAACATGGAATTAAAAAATTTACAAGTAATATAAATCCATAAATGAATCATATATGATACCCAAAATGTTATTATGGTTGTGTTAAAAGATAGTAATATATTTAATCCCACTCTACAAGTGTTTTGAAATAATACAAAAGAAATCATACCTAATGTAATGGATAATTCTGAAAATCACATTTTTATTCAAGATTACTTATACATAAGTATTTACTAGCATAATTTCCAGACCCTAGATACCCAAACATGGTTCATTATTTCATAACATTTTCATTTTCACAAGGGATAAAATCTCAAAAAACCAATTAGTTTAGTATCCATGGATGTAATAGATACAAACATAAGTTTTACATTACAATATTATGTGAAAAAAATAAAAAAATGTGTCTCCTTTTAACAACATTCATCTCCCATAGACTATCCATATGGGTCGTTCATAATATACTTCATTGCAACATTGGAAAAATAAAACATTGAATGTGGTGAGCTCAGTTTCTCAATAAGGATACAAATATAATGGAAATTTTATAAATACACATACACATTTAGAGAAATGTATAAGACTAAAACAAAAGCATAAAAACATAAAAATCATCATAATATGGAAAGGATAAATCAAATAATTCCATTTACTTATTCACATGGATATTCTAGTAGTCGAACAATCACTTGTAATATCATAAGCCAATTTTATAATGACGGAATGCATAATGTCATACATTTTAACCACATAGTCATGGTCTGGTTCCAAGACTAAAAATAATATTTTGTGAATTAGTTGTTCCAAGACACTAGTTTTTATCATGATACCTACCAATGCATCGAGGAGCAGTAGTGGCATCCACCCATCACTAACTATGTCTAATTCATTCTTCTTATGAAAATTTTGAAACATAACTTAATCATTCATATTAAAAATAGCATATGAAATTTTTATACATTAACCATAAACTAGTAATGGTATTAAAATAACACATCCACAGTCAAACATTTCACAAAACCTTCAATAAAATATGGAATATTGTATCATAATAAATCAACATCAAACAAGTGAAAAATCCATCAAAGTATGTTGACATAGATGAAATAAAAACTGTTTGAGAGAAATATCTCTTTCTATATTGAAATCAATTAAATGTCATGTAATTATAATTGATTTTTTTTAAAATATTCATATAAGCTTGAATGGAAAGCTGTGAAGGTGTTGTAATGGTGTAAAATTAGTGCCCCCACCGTATAATTTAAATAAACATTCTTTCCTTAATATTGTCTAAAAGGTCGAAACAGCCTTAGTTTGGAAAATGATGGATATATTCCTTTATAAACATATTATAGATATTAAAAAAAGTGTATAAATGACTTTAACCCATAGTCTATAAATTAGTACAAATATTTTGAAATACATTTTTAAGAAACATGGATGTGGATGATTGGGAGATCCTAGTAGACACTCACGTATAAACAAACTCGGATAATGAACAGATTATAGAATTAACCCTTCACTTATACTTTTATTTTATTGAGGTTATTTTAACCTCATGTATAATAGTTAATTAATTGTTATTAAATTATACAGTAACCATATACAAAAATATTATATAATATGATCTTATAATATTTTTTTAATAATAATATTTCAGTAGTATCATTGTCTTGGGTGTTAACTGATTCATTTTTCATTATATTTTATGTTACATAAGCCATATTTATTTTGATTAGAATGTATTTTTTTCATATACTAAATGATATTAACTTATAAAACATTATTTTTTATCATAAATTGAAGATTATTCTTGATTTATTATGATAGGGAATGAATCTCAACGAGTTCCTGGAGACGGTAATCCGTACGTACGCACGAGAGACTATATCATTCTATTGATGGTAAAATAATATGTAATTGGATGGTATATCATATATAAAGAATCAATAACATGTTATATTTATTATTTACATCATTTATACTCATTATTATACCCATCCAAATAATTAGGTGTTTGAACTACATACTGCACTACGACGTGGAGACGGTAAGTCATACGTACGCTCGTATGGTGACATGTCATTCATAGGATGGATAGAATAATGAACATGGGGTACCTTATTTATAATAAAATAACAGTATGTATAATTTACTACAGATATTATTTTTTTATTGAAGAAACATAGAAATAAGAAGTGGAAGAAGAAAAGAACTTTCGAAGAGCTGGTGAAATTATTAGCTGTTCTTCAGGTGATTTATTTTGATTTGATCAAAAGGACTCTTTAGGATGGATTCCATATCAATGTAAGGACTCTAGGTCGAAGTGAGGGTATTTTAGAGGATATTTTATCAGGGTTTGGCCTAGCCAAATGGATTTGAATGTGTGATTTTGAGAGAAGGGAATGTACCCTTTTATAAGATAGGTGTGAGTCACTGTATGAAAACCTTGAAATATTATTTTATTATACAATCATATTCAGATTATAATTCCTCAAAAAGAATTTATTTCAAGGATAAGGTGGGGATGGGACTAAAATCTCTCAACCAATAAGTTTTATACAGGTTTAGGTCATGATATTAACCTTATATTTTAGATTTAACTCTTAGCTAAAAAAATTAACATTTACCATGTATTCATGTATTATTATAATAAATGGATAACAAACATACTATAAAAATAAAAAAGAACCCCAAGTGGTTCATTATTGATATATATAACCTTATCTATTTCCTTTTCATAATCCTTATATTTTTAGGAATATTATATCAGTTGATAATACAATATTTGTTTTAAAAGCTCATTTATTTCAATTTTGACCCAATTTGGTATTTTGTTTTTTTGAAAGTCATGACAACTTTATCACATTGAAAAATATTTATTTAGTCTACACTAACATGTCATATTAATCTAAAAAATAAGTTTAATTCACCAAAAGTTTCAATTTTATATTTATTTGGATATTTTAAATATCAAATATTTTATTCTTTCAATAGTAATGTAATTAATTCATTATCATTGTGTCATAAATAAATTTAATTAATTAACATATAAAATTTATAAATAAAATAAAATAATTTAGGAAATCCTTTTATATATCTAATGAATATTTATAGTCGAATTTTTTTATATATAACCATATATTAAAAATGTTTTAGATATTAAAATTAGAGGTTAACAGTTTTAACATTTCATTAAATAACATAATAATAAATGTCCTCATCTAATCTAACTGGACAAAAAGAATCATATTTTAATCATAAGGTTGATTTTGGTCAAAATAAACTAATCCAATATAATCAGGACATGTTTTTGGGTAATTATAATATCATTTTTACCTTTAATTACCATATTTAATTTTATCTGTGGTAAATAAAATTAAAATGTTACTATTCAAAAAAAAGAATATTTTCGTCATATTGATCCACATTTTACATACTGATGTCAGTTGTGTCTCTCTGATTTTTTAAATTAAATTCCCAGAAGTGGTAGAAGTACATTTTCTGCTAATTTGAAAATGTGTCTAAAATGTGGGTAAAAGATGTTAAATGTTCAATAAATATTTATATATATATTATTATTATAAATTAACTCTAAAAAATTACATTGAACATATATTTGTATTTTGTATCTATTTTTACCTACAAAAAAATTAAATAAAATAACTAATTAAGTAAATAAAAAGTTAGTTTTAAACAATAACATTGTGTTTTCCAGTATTCATTAAAAAATGTATGTTTTCATAAAAATACAAAAAATTCACCAAATGATAATTTTGATATTCCAAATCAAAAAATTAAGTCAATTTTGAAAACTAAAATTTCTAAAATTTCAAAAAGTGTGTAGTACTATTCATAACGGCTAGTTTGATTTGCCATGGTGCGCTAAAAATCCATGTTGTGTAAAGAACCAGTTGTTGGATTATTCAACGAGAAACGTACCGTAGAAGCTTGGGTGTAATATATTCTTCATTCCTTTAATTAATTTGGTCCTTGAAATTTCTAAAATACTACTACTTAAAAATATATGGTTTTTCTTCGTCATAAGGTAAATGGGTTCCCACATTGCCTCTTCCATCTTATGTTCTCTCCATACAACATTTACCAAAATATTTGTCTGTTTTCTGAACAATTGTTCTCTATTATCATTATTCATGACATGCTCTTCACAATAAGATAGATCGGGTTCCATGTCAATTTTTTCTATGGTGATTACATGTGTTGGGTCAAGTGTGTATTTTATAAACATCGATACGTGGAACAGATCATGAGATTTAGAGAGAGTTGGTGGTATTTTCAAATGGAAAGCTACATATCCGATTCATTCTTTAATTTTGAATGTTCTGATGTATTAGGGATTTAATTTTCATTTCTTACAAATTGTACAACACCATTCCATGGAGATACTATTAAAAAGACATGTTTATTTATTTGAAATTAAAAATCATTCCTTCAGCTATTGAAAGATCACTTTTTCCTACTTTGAGCTGCTTGGATGTGGGTTTCGATAATCTTCACCTTTTCCATTATTTCCTCAATAGGTTCTAGGTCAGCGAGTTTTCCCTCAGCAACATCATCACAATAACTCTCTGTGTGAAATTACTTTCGGTATAACGTTTTATATGGTTCCATCTGAATACTTGAAAAGAAGCTATTGTTATTGGAAAATTCTACTAGAGGTAAATATTGATCCCACATACCTTGAATTAAAGTGAGTAAGAACTCAACATGTCTTCTAACATTTGAATACTTTGTTCTGATTTTCCATCAGTTTCCGAGTGGTAGTCATAGCTGATATGCAGTTCAGTATTAAAGGATTTTTTAAAACATTTCTAGAATCTAGATGTAAAATGGGGATCACGATAAAAAACAATCAATTTGGGTACACCACGAAGTCTTACTAATTCATTAATATATATTCTTTCTAAACGTTCAAGTGATAAATCTTCTCCTATAGCATGAAAATGTGCTGACATGGTAAGATGATCAACAAATAACCCATATTGTATCATTCCTTCAAGGTTTCTTTGGTATCCCAATGAAAAGGACCACTGTAATATCATCTCATTTCCACTTAGGTATGGGAAGAGGTTTCATGAATCCTCAAGTATGTTTTCTTCCAACCTTTACATGTTGACAAACAATAAATCTTAACTCATAATCATAAATCTCTGTCTACATGGTTTGCAACCAAAAATGTTCCTTCAAATGTATATAAATCTAGGTGAGACCAGGGTGTATATAGAATTTGGATCTACGAGCATCATCTATCAATTCCATTTATAAATCAGGTATTTATGGTACAAAAATTTTCTTCTCAAATTTCGAAATTTTATCTTCATATACGAAGTCAATCAATCTCCCAGAAATCATAGATTAAATTTTCTTTTTAGACACCTCATCATCAGTTTTGAGAACATTGAATCTTATCTATTAAAGATGGTTTGACAACCATTTGAAAAAGTATTGAAGTTTCACCTTCCACGACTATTCCCCTATCCTCCTTTTCTAGATCCATGAACATATGATCCCTTTCAACTCTGATCTTGTTCAAAACACCATGATTCATTCTTCTCAAAGCATCTGCCACCTTATTTTCCTTCCCTAAGCAGAAGTGTATAGTGAAATCATAATCTTTGAGTAGGTCAAGATATCGTATTTGTGTCATGTGGAGTTATTTTTGTGAGAATATATACATCAAACTTTTGTGATCGGAATATATCTCACATTTTTAACATAGAGATAGAGTCTATAGATCATCAAAGAAGATCTTATTGCTGCTAAATCAGGATCATTAGTGGGATAGTTTTTTCCATAAATTTTTAGCTGTCATGATACATAAGAAATAACTCTATCATTCTGTAAAAGGACACAACCTAGTCCTTTTTTAATCATCATTATAAATAACAAACCCATCATCCAAGAATTATAGAGTCAATATTAGAGCATTGACTAATATTTTCTTCATATCTTCAAAAATATTTTTCATACTATTTTTCCCAAAAACATTTAACACCTTTTCTTGTGATCTTGGTTATTGGGTTTTCCAATCGGGCAAAATTCTAGACTAAACGTGGATAATAACTTGCTAAACCAATACAACTGTGTACCTCTGTTATACTTTTTAGTGATGTCCATTCTTGGATTTCCATGGTCTTTGAATGATCAACATAGATTCCATCCTTAGAGACAATATGTCCATGAAAATAAATTTCCTTATGCCAGAATTCACACATGCTAAAATTCCCATATAATTAATTTATTCTGAGGGTTTTCAGAATAGTGAAATACTGATTTTCATGATCGTCATATCTTTTTGAGTATACCAAGTTATAATAAATAGATACCTCTACAAAGTCATCAATATATTCCAAAAAACTCAATTAATTATTTCCATGAAAATATTTGGTGGATTATTCAATTGAAAAGGAATTACTATAATGTGGTAATGCATGTACCTGGTTCGAAATGTTGTTTTTGGAATGTCATCCTTCCTCAAACACAACAGCTGATATCAATATTGAAGGTTAATATTTTAAAAATCTTGAGCTCCATGAAGTTTTTTGAATAAATCATCAATGCGAGGTAGGGGATACTTGTTCATTGTTGTTATAGCCTTCATCTATATGTATTCAATGCACAACCTCATAGATCCATCTTTCTTCTTAACAAGAATAACAGTGGCTCCCCATGGAGAAAAAATATGGTGAAATTCCATTATTGCTCAATTATCCTAATGGTTTATTTAGTTACACTAATTCCATAGTTTCCATTATTTATGGGGTCTCTGATATGAGCATAGAACCCAGAATTAAACCAATGGACTACTCAATTTCTCATTCTGGAGGTTGTTCTAGTAGATACACTACAAACACATCAACATATTCATGAACAAAAGGTATGTCATCTATTTGAATATTAATTTCATCACCCGTAGTTATTTCATTCTCTTCCTCCCTAGTAATTTAATTTAGTAGAGCTACTATGGATGGATGAAGATAAGAATCGGGTGGTGACATTCCTACTATGAAGATAATGTACTCTTTACCATCTTCAAAAATTGTAATCTCTATCTTTATAAAATAAATTTTAGAATCATGGTTCTAAATCCAATCCACACCGAGGATTTTATCAAATTAAATCCTGGGTATGAAGATGAGATTTGTAGATAAAGAACATTTATATTTCCTAATGGGGACTGATTCTGAAAGCATTGTTTCAAGTATACTTCCCTTAAGAGTTTTTACTAAAAACATCCATGTTAAATCAAATTTGAAATATCTAATTTTCATTGAAAACTGGGAAGATTTGAAAAAATGGGATGAACCAGAATCAAATAGAGCATTGGTTAAATTTGAGGAAACCATTAAATTGCCAGCCACAACATCATTCAGATATTCAACCTCATCAATTCTAAACACATAAGATTCACCTTTCTATTTTTTTCATTTTCTATGGTATATTTTTTTGGTGCATAGGAAATGTATTTTCATAAAACTCATTTCTCTACAATTGTAGCATTCAACATTGACATCCTTTTTCTTTTCCTTGAAATTATGAGCTTGGTGGACTTTTTTACCACAAATTTAATAGACTCTCATTACCTTCAATAAATTATTTGGGTGTTTATTCCTACATTTACTGGAAGATTGAAATTAAAATTTTCCCTTCTCCCCTTGTTTCATTTTATAGAGTGTTCCACATATCTCTTCTTCTCTTTCATTGATTTAAAATCGTAAGACATACATAATTCCATTACTTTTTTGATAACACATGAAAAAATATCTTCGTATGATGAGAAGTATTGTGATACTAATGGTCGATGGAGAAATGGGATTAAATCCTTAAAAAAATAAATCAATTTTACTCCTTGTGTTTTTTATATAATTCGATGCATGCCTTGCTAACCTTGTATTGTTAAAATCATTCTTTCTGACATTGTTATCCTCTTTTTTCCTCAGACTCAGAACATGTCTATCCATATCTGCTTGATGGTCACGAGGAATTTTTTTTATGAAAATCTCTTTACACTCCCTTATTCCATATTTGATACTTCTTCATCCTCCTTTGTGTTATGATTTAATGACCACAATTGATCGACATCTTCTGTGATGTGATAAACTGCCATGACAACATTTTCACATTCGCTACTCCCGAAATCATGAAATATTTTTTCTATGGAACATATCTATTTCACAGTTGCCAATTGATTTTCATTGCCATTAAATGTTGAGGTTTGTTGCCTCATTAAGCAGTTTAACATTGATGCTTCAATTTGTGGATCAGGAGGCTCCAAACGGGTAAGGATATTATTCATAACCTAAGTGTGTTCTCCCAGTATAGTTATAAGTTGTTTAGCATCGGTTGCATCACAATAACTACTTTAATAATCTTGAGTAGGAGGAAAATCCCTATATGGATTGCGTGCATTGATACAGTTTCTATTACTTCCACTAGGTTCCATTTCTAAACAATTACATACAATATATTTGTTTATTAATCGTAATACACAATTCCAAACTAGTAAAATACCTACAATAAATTGAACAATTTATTCATTTAATTCATATTCATAAACATTTATTTATTTGAGAAGTATTTAATCATAAATCCTTCATAATGGTTTATATAGAAAATGTCAATTATCCTAAACATATTCCCCAGGAGTGTTGTGACCAAGAGCACAACAATGCCCGTTGTCATGTACCTGGATACCCTGGGTCCAGCCCGAAACACCCTATAGGAGTTTTCACTAGTAGCTACATTTGTGACAGGGCCACCATTAACAGCTTGTATCAAGACATGGATTTATTACTAGGAAAAAACACAAAATCTCTATATTTCCAAAATTCAAGGATGTTTTTCTATAGTGGTCCTCAAATTATATCTTACGTTAATGCTCTCTATTCAATGTTTTTTCTAAATCTAGATTCCTTGGTTTCTAATAATCTTTCTATGATACCAAATATAACACCCTGAACGTAGTTACCCAGAGTTTGTGCATTATCATCAAACATTGCCATTATCACTATAGATCTAATCCATAAAGACCGATCTGTTTAGTAGCCATGTAAGTAATACATACAAACATGAGTTCTACATTACATTATGAAATGAAAACAACAACATTGTGTTTTATTTTAAAACATTCATATACCTTAGACAATCCATGTAGGTCAGTCATAATATTCTTATTCACACCCTGGAAAAAATAAAACATAGAAAAGGGTGAGCTCAGGTGCTCAATAAGGATAACAATATAGAAAAAATATTCATAAATAGGCCTAAATATTTAAGGAAATGTATGAGACAATAACCCAAACCTTTTGAACATAAAATTCTACATAATATGGAAAGGATAAAACAAATAAATCCATTTATGTATTGACATGGATATTCTTCCAGTCGAATAATCACATGTAATACCAATATCCAATTTTGTAATTATGGAATGTATAATGCCAGACATCGTAAGAACAAATTCAAGGCCTCGTTTAAAGACTAAAATTATGATTTTTTCAAGGTCTTGTGACAAGACACTAGTTTGTCTCATTAGACCTATATATACATCGAAGAGCCATAGCAGTCACTACCCATCACTTACTAAGTCCAGTGCATTTCTCATATGAAAAGGATGAAATATAACATAATCATTTCCATTAAAACTAGCATGAAAATTGTTAATACAATAACCATAAACCATGAATGATATAAAAATAACACATCCACAGTCAATTATATCATAAAACCATCAAAATAGTATGGAAGATTGTATCAAAATAAATCAACTTCCAACATGTGTAAAATCCATCATAGGATGTTGACATAGATGAAATCATAACTGTTTGAGAGAAATATCACTTTCCTTTTTGAAATCATTTACAATTCTTGTACTAATAAATGAAAAAATTTATATTGAATATATTCTTAGAATAAATTAAGTGTAGCTTTGAAGGTGTTATAATGGAAGAAAATAGTCAGAACTGCCGTATATGTTAAAAACATTCTTTCCATAACTTTGTCAAAAAGGTCGTAAAGAACCTTATTTAGAAAATGATAAAATTAATTCCTTTATAAACATTTAATAAAAATTAAAACAAGGGTATAAATGAATTTTATCCATAGTATAGGAAATAGTAAAAAATTTGAATTACATTGTTAAGAATCACGGATGTGGAAGATAAAGAGGTCCTAGTAGATACTCACATATAAACAACCTCAGTTAATGAAAAGTTTGTAGAATTAACCCTTCTCTTGAAATTTTCCATGATCGGGTGTAAATTAACATCCAGTATAAAAATCAAGTCAATGATATTAAATTATACAAGAACCATGTTCATTAATATGACATCATATATGATCTTCTAATATTTCTTTGTTAATAATATTTATGTACTATCATTATTTCAGATGTTAACTGATTCGTTTTCCATTATATGTTTTTTTAAATAAATCATGTTTTTTTATGGATATAATGAATTTTATTTATATCTAAAATGTTATTAATTTCTTAAAAATTATTTTGAATCACAAAATTAAAATTATTCGGCAATGATTACGATGGGGAATGAATCTCATCGTGTTCATGGAGACCGTAATTTGTATGTACGCACGAGTGGGAATATCTTTCTATTGATGGTGAAATCGTCTGTAATTGGATGGTATATCATATATAAAGAATCATTAATATGTTATATTTATCATTTAAAATAGTTATAATCATTATTATAACCATCCAAATAATGTAGTGTTTGAATAACAAACTCACCACAACGTGGAGATGATAAGCTATACGTACGCACGAATGGTGACTTTTCCTTCATAGGATGGATATAATAATGAACATGGTTGAAAAATACATATAATAACATCACATTATGTATATGGTACTATATTTATTATTATGTTATGGAAAAATAATTGAAAGAGGAATTGGATTATGAAAAGAACATTGAAATAGGTTGTGAAATTATGTCCTCTTCTACGGGTGTTTCCTTTTGATTTGATCAAAATTGAACATTAGAATGGTTTTATGATAAATGTACATCCTCTAGGTCAATGTGAGGGTAGTTATGATTATATTTGAGTAGGGGTTGGATGATACTAATGGAATTTGTGGTTTGGTTGAGAGAGAAAGTGATTTACAGTTTTATAAGAGAGATGATGGTCACTTTAGGAAAAGCTGGAAATGATATTTTTTATACAAACATATTTAGTTTATAATGGCTCCAAAAGGATTTATTTCATAGTTAAGGTGGTTATGGCTAAAAAAAATCTCGACCAATAGGTCTTAGACATGTTTAGGTTACCATATTAACCTTATCTTCTATATTTGACTCTTAGTTAAATAGTTAAACTTTTACCATGTATTCTAGTATTTTTATAATAAATTGTTAATAAAATTAATATAAAAACCAAGAAAACTTCATGTTGTTAATTATTGTTATACATAACCTTATATATTTTCTTTGGAATGTCATTATATTTATAGAATTTTATAAAAATTGATAATATAGTGCTTGTTTTATAAGCACATTTTTGTCAACTTTGACACTATTTGGTATTTTGTTTTTGTAAAAGTCATCACAAATTTATAACTTCCAAAAAAAATTATTTAATAAAACCTTAAATTTCATATTATACTATAATATTAGTGGAATAAAAAAAATCAATTTAAATTTATTTGGATATTTATAATATCATTTATTTTAATCTTTCATTAATAAGGAAATTACTTCATCAATAATGTTTCATAAATAAATTCAGTTATTTAATGTCCATAAATTATAAAGAAAATACCATTATGTATGAAATATCATTAGCTTTCTTATGAGAATTTATATTCTAATTTATCTTTTCTATAAACCTATATTAAAAATTATTTAGTTATTAAAATTTGAATTTAACACTTTTAACTCTTCTTTAAATAAAATAATCATTAATGTCATAATCTAATCAATGTGGGCCAAAAGGATCATATTTTATTCCTAAGTTGATTTTTGTCTAATGAAACATATCCATTATAATTAGTACATGTTCTAAAGTAATTATAATATCATTTTTACCTTTAATAACTCAATTTACTTTTGACCGTGGGAAAAAAATTCAACATTTACTATTCACCGAATAATTATTTTCATTCTATTGGAAAACTTTTTATTTACTAATTTCAACTGTGTCTCTCATATTATTGAAATTCAATTCATAGAAGCGGAAAAATTAAGTTTTATTAAAATTTTCAAATGTTCTTTGAAGGTGGGTAAAAGATGATAAAAGTTAAATAATAAATTATAAATCTAATCTTATTATAAAATGACTCCACCGAATTACATTGAACATATATAGGTATTATTTGTCTATTTTGATCTAAAATTATTTGAAATCATATAAATAATTATTTAAATAAATAATTAGTTTTAAACTATAAAGTAGTGTTTTCCACTATTCATCATAAAATTCATGTTTTCAAAAAATTAACAAAAATTCACCCTATGCTACTTTTGATAGTTTGTATCCCAATATGAATTCCATTTTGAAAAATAAAAATTAAAAAATTTCTAAAAGTGGGTATTATTATTCTTAATGGCTATTTTTATTAGTCTTGGTGTGCTAGAACTCTAATTTTTGTACAATGCAATCTATTGCATTATTAAAAGAAAAACATACCATGGAAGCTTGGGGTGTTACAACTGGGGTTATATTAATCATCAATTTCTATGATTTCTAAAAAATAATCATAAAATATTTATTATTGATCGATTTATTTTTAAATTCATTTATAAAAATTTTGAATTTTATTATACGGTTTCATAATTCCATATTTCCATGAAGATTCATATAAACAATTTCATGTTAATTTTCAATTAAAATATTTTATTTTAAAATTGTGCTACATTTTGATAAAAAACGTCTTTGAAGATGTAATGGTATTTTCCTCAAGAACTAAGTTCATGTGTTTTAAAAAAATTATTTTCCATCTAATATGGCATATTTTTATGTATATATCAATTTTATTACTTTGATTTGATTTTTTTTATGATGGAAATATTCTTTTTATGTCCATTTATATTATATTGATAATGTTAAGATGAAATGATGTTTAACAATCCCAATTAATTTCAGGTGTTATTCATTGAGGAATTATTTATGTTATGTGTAACATGTATGAATGATTTTGTTATTATATGGGTGGGACCTATTTCTCCATTAAATGCATTAGGTAATGATTTATATCACCTGAGATATACAAGACTCAAATGGAACGTAAATATGGTTATGTAATATAGGGTTGGACGGAAAAGTTAATACGGTTTAGTAATACATCACTAGAGAGGAATGTAAACATGATTTGGTAATGGAATTTTTCCACTAATATTTTCTTGGCAGATATGCCTTGGCTACTTTTGAAATAATATTAAATGCTTATTTATTTTCCACAATCCCATGCTTTATGTGAATACAATTTTAGGGTTATTGTTCATTTATGATATATTCCTTACAAACTACCATGATTTATTTCATGACTCATGATTATGATATTAAAACAATATGTTCATGTTTTTACAATCTTAGGTTTATTTTTTGTTTTATTTTCTTAATGTTTAACCTTACTGAGAATTTGAGCTCGCCCTTTTTATGTTTTATTTTCATCGGGATATAAATAAATGTTTTTGTTGGAAAATAAAAGAGGCAGATCGTTATAAAATATGTTGATGACCTTTCACCAAGATGGAAAATTATGTTACGAGTTTTCATTGAAACTAAATTTATAAGTTATTTGGTTGTCTTTTTGTGTCTTGTATTATGTATTCTGAAAACACAATGTGATGTCCATATACGTCAAGATTGGGTCTCTATAACAAAACATATAAGTAAATAACTGAAGACTAGAAACCCAAAAAACTAAAATAAAACAATAACTCTAATGATCCAACATACACAATGACATAAAAAACAACCAAACTATCACTTCGAACCACCGGATAAGTGTGATACTTTATCTTTCCATTGTCAGGATAATCAAAATCTACAAAATCGCCTAATTTCAAAGTAGGGGTTAGTAATGAAACTCTATAGGATTTCCAAAAATTAATTCCCTACTAACTCTACTATGATAGAACATGTTAACACATTTATAAAAAATAATTCAAAATTTTCTTTGTAAAATAGTTTATATCTAAATTTAAATAATTGTCATAACAAAGAATTTTTTATAAAATAATAAGATGTTGCAATAAATAATCCAAACAATTATCTAACACCGTTCCAAAAATTCCATTTTGGAATAAAATATTCATTTCCACATAACCACACATCCAAACATGCATGAATCTGTTTACATAAATATACATGAGATTGGTGAGTCACCCTTTCACTAAGACTTCAATCAATGAACCTTTTAAACAATGTTACATCACACCCATATCGGTCCCAAATTTTTTATAGGGGGCATTTCATGCCCTTATCCATCCCAATAAACTTGATCACATGACAAAAAACCATGCCAAAACCATTACAAATACAACTGTGCCAAATCTAGTTCAATACAACAACATTTTAATTGAAATCCATTCAATAAAATATTTTTCATTTATCCAAACAAGTAACCAACTTTAAAATCATCATTTTAAAATCAAACCATAATGATTTTTTTATAATAATTCATAAACATCCAAATAAATTTTAAAACCATCGCTAAAGAAGGATTATACCATTATTTACACACCAGTTCAAAAAAAATTCCAATAAAACAACAAATATTATATAAATCCTTCATATTCCAAATATACAAGTCATTAGATAATCTACCAGCATCGGAAAACTTCGAAAAATCAAAAATATCATAAAAACATCAATGAAAACGAATAAAAACACCAAAAATTCTCTCTAAATATCATCCCTTAAGATAAAAAAATCCTTATCTAATCATATTTGGCACGAAATAATATAGATAAATCCACAAATGATGTAGATCTATGAAACTGAGTAAGAGGGAGACATAAGTCAATGGAAAACCATGAAAAACACCAAGAAGGATTACACACCATTAGAATATGGCTGAAACACACCATGAGAATCCATTGGGTCACCTATAAATCTGTTGGATAAGACTTCTTAGACATTAATTAGAATATATCCGAATTTAGGGTCAGTTTTGGGAAATTGAGGGATTAAAACATAATCCCGACCAAGATCCACTTTTAGTTGATATAGTTTCTCAACCCTGCATGGTTAAAAAAACTGTGTGCTAAACGTGCACCATCAAATTACTCAAGGGCTGTAACACCCCATGATTTCATAGTATGATATCTCTTTAATGCAATTTAATAGGTTATATTGCATTCAACAGAGACTTGTCTTGTATTATACGCATGATTGAGTTTCTACGAAATAATACATTAATATTATAATTATTGAAAGTTGAATAGGAAGAAAATAAATTTTAAAAGTTATTTATAATTTTTTAGGTGAATAAAATATATTTATTAGTATTTTTATAATAGTTATATATTTAGAAAAAAAATTTATTAAACGAACCATTTTTATGTCCTATTGTGAACAATTATAAAATTAATTTTAGAAACACCAAAAAAATTAATTCAGTAAAATGGGCTTCATTTTTTAATTTGGAATATCAAAATTAGGTCAAGGTGAATTTTTTTATTTTTTTTTGAAAACATTCAATTTTTTATGAATAGTGAAAAATGTTGCATAATACATAAATACCAATTATTTAATTTTAATAATTATTTATAATTTATATTTATTTTAAAATAAAAATTGATGCATAATACCTATATTTTTCCAATGTAATATTGGATTCATTTTATTAAAATATTAGATATAAAAACAGATATTGAACTTTTAACGTCTTTTTACCCACTTGCTAGCCACATTTAACCACCTTCTAGACACATGTTCAAATTTTCATAAAAAGAAATTTTACCACTTCTATAAATATAATTTCATAAAATCAGAGAGTCAGAGTTGAAATATGTATGTAAAATTTTGATCAATAGGATGAAATTAATCTCAGGTGAGTTGTATCTTTTGAATTGTACTTACCACGGTAAAAAGTGAATATGGTAACTAAAGGTAAAACTAATATTAAAATTACCACAACACATGTCCTAATTTTATTTTATATGTTTATTTCAACCAAAATTAACAACAGAAAAAATAATAATATCATTTTTATACATTAGGGTAAGATTAAGACATTTATTATATTTTTCTAAGAAGAGTTAAAAGTGTTATATTCAATGATTAATAACTAAGAAATTTTTAATATAGGGTTAAAAATAAGGTAAATTCAACTATAAATATTCACTTTAAAGCTAGAGATATTTCACACATAATGGAATTTTATTTATAATTTTTATATATTAAATAATTATATTTATTTATGACACTATGATGTTGCAGTAATAACATAATTAATGAAATATTAATATAATTGAGATTATAAATATTAAATTAAGTGTAAATTGAAACTTTTTAGGGCATCAGAGAATTTTATAATTGAATATGAAATCTTATGGATGATTCAATGTATTTTTTTCATGTAATCAAGTTTTTATGAATATAACAAAAACAAAATACAAAATACTGTTCAAATTGACATGAATGCGTTTTAAAAAGAAATACTATATTATTATATGATATAATTTTCCAAAAATATAATATAAGAAAAAAAGACTTATATAATTTTAGATATGTCATTAATGATCCACTTTAGGTTCTATTGACATTTGTAGTTACTATTTTTACCATATAGTATAAAATTACTAGAAGACATGGTAAAAGTTAAACTATTTAACAAAGAGTTAAATATAAAAGAAAAGGATAATATAGTGAACTAAACATGTCTAAAGCATATTTGATGAATGAATTTGACCCATAAACACCTTATTGTAGAAGTAAAATCATTTTTATGTATTATAAATGAATTTTTTTTATAATAAATTATTAATTCAAGCTTTTCCTAAAGTTCCCCTAACCTCTCGTAAAAAAGGGTACATACCTTTCTCTTAAATCCACTACTCCAAAGACATTTGTCTTAGCCAAAACCTACTCAAATATCCTCCCAACAACCCTAAAGTCATAATAGTTTCCTTAAATTTTCCATAAATCCAACCTAATGATATCTTTTTTTAAAATGAATATGAATACCCTGATGAAGAGATAATTATTTGATAACCTCATTCAATGTTCGTCTCTTATTCCACATCATCTTTATTAGTTGTTTCCATACCAAAATAATAACTGCAGAACCTTCTACATACTTATATGTTATTATAAATATGAAAAAACCATATTTATTATTCTATCAATCCTATGAATGAAAAAGTCACCATATGTATGTGCGTACGGCTTACCGTCTGCACGTCGTGGTGTAGTTTGTTATTCAACACTTCATTATTTTTATTGGTATTTCAATGAGTATTATTGACTTAAATAAAAAATAGAACATAATAATGATTATTTATATATAATATACCATTCAATTACATACTATTTCACAATCAATAGAATGATTTCATGGCTCACACGTGCGTATGACATACCATCTTTACGACGCGATGAGATTCATATCCACATTCACCATACTACAATGATAATAAAAAATATTTATTATTAATAAGTATGTAATATATGAAATAATAATGACACTGGAAATATATTAATATATATATATATATATACATATATCTTATTCTCTTACATCAGTTTAATGCCATATGAAAACAGAAACGATGTTTATGCGTACATACGACCTACCTCTCCATAAATGGTGTTTTCAATTTCACATATCTATACATTATTCATATTTATAGTCTGAATATACAAGATAATTAAATCATGTTTTATATTCTGGAATCAATTAAATCTGGATATTTGTGATATGATCAAGAATATCAAGTAGAAACATGTACGATTAAAAAAGAGATTATTACCTGAAATGTTATTTTAACATAGAAATTAAAATTAAATGGATAGTATAAAGCGGTTAAAGAATAAATTATGATATCATAATTATTAATATGTTAATGGTATAACATAATAACATAATATTGTAATTATACAGGAGGATAAATGTACCCTCAAGGAAATTACAAGGTATGTGTTAATTCCTCAATCTCATTATTATCTGAGATTGATTTTGTGTACGTATTTACTAGGACATATTTACCATCAACGTGCATGTTTTATAAAAATGTTTTCAAAAATAATATTTTAATGTTTTGTGGATGGGACACTTTACCAACATTTTCATTTTAAATGATTTAATTATTTATTTGTTTATAAATTTTTATTTAATGTACACGTTTTCAAAATGATTTTAAGAATTTATTTATATGGGAATGATTGTTTTATAATATAAATTACATTCCAATGATTAAAATTTTATGGGTAACTTTGCTTAAAAAATATACTTTAAATGACTTCCTTTATAAATGTGTTAATTTTAAATGATTTCAAAAAAAAGGATATTTCCCTCAGCGTTTTTTGTTGTTCATCTTCAACTATGTCAAAAATCCATTAATGGATATTATTCATGATTGAGGTTGATTTATTGTAATAAAATCTTCCATATTGTATTGAATGAGTTATGATTTGTTTGGTTGTGGACATGTTATTCTTATTCCATTCATGGTTTATGGTTAATGAATTGAAATTTCATATGATAGTTTTAATATGAATGTTTTTGTTATGTTTCAACATTTTCATTTGAGGTTTTAATTGGAATTAGTAAGTGAGAGGTGGGTCCCATTATAGCTTCTCAATTCATTGTTAGGTTTCATTAGACAAACAAGTGTCTTGGCACAAGGCCTTGAAAATATTTATATTTAATGTTTTGGCATGAGCTCTTGAATTTGTGGTTAAGATGTCCCACATTATGTATTCCATCATTATGAGATAGGTTATTAATGATTCATGTGATTATTCGGCTAGTAGAATATCCATGTAAAAAATTAAATGTAATTATTATTTTTATATTTTCCATAATATGCAGAAATTTATATTTCAAGGGATTATATTTTAATTTTATACCTTCCCATTAATGTTTATGATTATTTATTACATACTTCTCTATATTGTTTATCCTTACTGAGCATCTAATCTCAACCATTTATTATGTTTTATTTTATCAAGATGACATATAGTATGTTATGATTTATATGCAGGTTTATTATAATATGATAATGGTGTTATCATAGGATTATTTATGTTTTGTTTTTTGTAAGAAATTGTAGTGTAAATTTCATGTAGGTAATATTTACTCCAAGACTGCTAAACTGATCGGTCCTTCTGGACATGATTCCTTGTAATCATTCTAATGTATTAAAATAATTCACCAGATCTGAGCATCATGGGTCAGGGCATTACAGTTGGTATCATAGGATGTTTATAAAAAACATTCTAAATAGATTTATATAAACTCTAATTAGTAAATATTTCCATAATATAGAATTTGATGATTAGTATAGAAGAAAATACAAAAAAATTGTTTGTGTAGATATTATGTGGGTTTTCCAAGAAATACATCTCTACCTGGCTACAACAAGTGGGCGTGGTTCTGTCACTGATGTGCATAGGAGTTAAAACTCTGACAAGGTATTTCCTGCATGACATGGGGTATCCTAGTACATCACAACAGGACTTACTGTTCACATGGTTTGACACTCTCAAGGGATATTCTTAGAATAATTCACATTTTCTTAAAAAACCATTATAAATGATTTGTGAGTAAATATGGTGGTAATTAATCCAATGATATGATTATGATACTAGATGTGTGTAAGTCATCAACTAATGATTAGATTTTTTATAGATATTGGACTAAACGTTATGATATTATATAACCTAGTTTATTTCGTCATTTAGAAACAGTTCACAATAGAAGGAATGTGAACTCCAACAATATGCATGATCCAGAGTTTAAGAAGGATCAAATCATTCATGGTCATAATTAAATATTTAGAAGTAAAAATAGTCTCCCACAAATCAGCATCATATGATGAAATACTATAATTAGTTAATAAGATAGGTAAATAAATCACTGATTATTATGGATTTTAAGGCAACAAAGGAAATAAGAGGACGACAAAAAAGATTGATAAAGGGAATAAGGGAAATAAGGATTTTCCCACATGTGATAATTGTGGAATGAATCTCCTTGGTAAATTATTGAATGAAATTGGAGTATGTTATAAGTGTGGTGGAAAATGAAGCCACATTCGTGATTACATGGGTAAAAAAAGGATTAAAATGTAAAGTGATTCATTTACAAGGAGTTGGTACACTAAGAGAATAAATGTCCAAATCATCAGAGTTTTCCCCAAATGATGATATTGGATAATAATAATGTTATGATACTGCCACAGATGAAAAGGAATGACTAGTGTTATTATGATGTTATAAAATAATTATGTCATTTTAGTGTTGTATCAATGATTTATGGGTTATTTAATTATGTAAAAAAGGACTATATTACAGTACTATTTCATTAAGGATTGGAGATTTTATGATACCATGTAAAGTGGCAGAGTTTCATGTAAAACATTTTAGAAAATATATGGTTGATGGAAATTTAACCACAAATATGTTTTTTAATATGAGATAATGATTTCAGATTAAGAGATAATTGATTTGGAAAAATATTATTGGACATTATTTACATCCTAGGAACTAATTAATTATTTGTTTATTGCATCATTATTGGAGTTTACAACCTTTATGGATTTAATGATTATATCCAATATTCTTTGTTTTACATAAGAAATAAAGATGTACAATCTTGTTCAAATAATGTTTTTTTTGGTAATTTAGGTTGTTACCATGTTTTAATAGAATACATGATGATGTTACTAAAATGTTGATATTCATTATATTATGTTGAACTTCCTTATTATTTTTTGGATTGTGAGTTTCCACCTAAGTATTTTGGATAAGTCTAAAGGTTGGAATTGAGTTAGTTGAACACAAGATTTTTTTGTTTGAGGTTAATGTATTAATTTTTGGATACTTTGACCTAACATTTTTCTTTTCAGTAAAAATTTAGTTATTAAGGGAATAGTTTTGGACATTATGGTATATCAAATGTGCTTCAGGTGTAAAAATCATTATTGAACATTTATTTCATAGTGTAACAAATGAAGTGATAATATATCGAACCACAACCAAATGATGAGAATATGATTATGAATGGAAATGAAATAAATTATATTTTCATGAGTTCTTATCTTGATAGTAAATTAATCCCTCAAAAAAAATATCTACAAAAAGTGTTATCATAATACCATATGTTTTGTTGAATGTGTGATATTTTAAATCATCGTAGATTTATGGCATTGAAGACCTCAATTTTCCATCCATTTTTAAATTTATTAAGATTGATGACATCAATCATTCCCTATAAATATGTACATTTTTCCTCCAACTAGGTGTCTCTAATTTCTACCATTTTCTCCTATTAGAAATCCTCATTTAGTTGTGACTTTTCCTTTTCCCTTACCCGATTATTAACACTAACATTTATTAACCTTACTTGTTATGTGGGTTTACAAAAAAGGTATCTTATATTTTTAACCATTTATTTTTTAAGAACAATTTAAAATTTTGAGGATGCAATTTATTGAAGTATGGGGAATGTAACACCCCATGATTTCATTGACCGTTATTTATTTAATGTAATTTAATAGATTATATTGCATGCTATCCCGAATTGGCTTGTATTATACGCAAGATTGAGTTTCTCTAAAACAAATCATTAATATTATAATTATTTTAATATAAATAATAAAAATAAATTACAAATATCATTTTTAAAATTTTCTCTTAAATAAAATATATTTGAAATGAAATGTATAAGTTTTTTTAAAATAGTTATATATTTAGAAAAACTATTTTAATAAAAGAATAATTTTTTATGTCTCTTTGTGAACTATAATAAAACTAATTTTAAACACTAATAAAAAATTAATTTATTAAAATAGACTTCATTTTTGAATTCATAATGTCAAAATTCAGTTGGGGTTATTTTTTTGTATTTTTCTGAAAACATTCATTTTTTGATGAATAGTGAAAAATCCTTCATAATACATAAAAACCGAATTTTTCATTGAAATAATTATTTTTTATTTAAATTTTATTTAAGTAAAAATAGATACATAATACCTATATTTTTCCCAAATTAATTCATTTAATTCATTTTATAATTAGATTAAATGTATAAAATTTTATTGAACATTTAATGTCTTTTTACCCACCCTCAAGGAACATTTACCCACCTTCTATGCACATTTGAAAATGTTCATAAAACATAATTTTACTACTTCTATAAATTTAATTTATAAAATATGATCGACACTATTGACATTTATAAGTAAAATTTGGTTCAATGGGATGAAAATAATTTTTGGTGAATAATACCTTTTGAATTTTATTTACCATAGTATAAAGTAAATAAGGTAATTAATGGTACAAATGGTAGTAAAATTACCCCAAAATATGTCCTAATTATATAAGATAATATTATATAGACCAAAATCTACATTAGGAGAAAAATAAGTTCATTTTGATCCATTAGGGTTAGATTATGACATATATTATATTTTATATAAAGAAGTGTTAAACATGTTAAATTCAAAGTTTAATAAATAAAACATTTTTAATATGGGGTTAGATATAAGGTATATTATATTATAAATATTCATTATAAAGACAAAAATATTTACTACGTCGTGGTATTTTATTAAAAAAAATTAGACAGCAACAAATTAAATATATTTATGACAAAATAATGATGTAGTAATTGCGTTATTAAATAAATATTAATATAATTGATGTTATAAATATTAAAATAAAGGTAAATTGAAGCTTATTATTCCCTACATGACTTTTATAACTGAATATAAAATTATATAGGTGAATTAATGTATATGTTTTTTAAGTAATAAAATTTTTATGATTTTGAAAAAAACCAAATACTAAATAGTGGTAAAATTTACATATATGAGTTTTAAAAGAAATACTACATTTTTAAATGATATAATATTCATAAAAATATTATATTCTAAAAAAGTACATATATAATGTTATATATTTAATTAATGAACCACTTATGTTTCTCTTGTCATTTTATAGTATCAATATTAACTAATTCATATAAAAATACACGAAGACACGGTAAAAGGTAAACTATTTAACTAAGAGTTGATTATTAAATGATAAGGTTAATATGGTACCATAAACTTGAATGAAACCTATTGGTTAAGAGTATTAAACAAATAAAGACCTTATTCTATAAATAAATCAATTATTACATATTAGAAACCGAAAATTATTTTATAATAAATAAAAATTTCCTGATTTTCCTAAAGTACACTTCACCTCTCTTATAAAATGGTACTTTCACTTGTCTTAAATTCAGACCACCAAACCATTTTACTCATCCAAACCCAACTAAAATCCCTTCCCAAATACCCTCAAATCATTTTATAGGCTTTAAAATGATCATAAATCCATCTTATGGTGCCCTTCTGTTCAAATTAAAAGGAAGAACCTGAAGAAGAGGTAATTATTTCCTCAATTCATTCAAAGTTAATTTCTTCTTCCACTTCCTCTTTCTTGGTTGTTTCCATACCAAAATAAAAACAACAGTACCTTATACATACTGAGATTTTATTATAAATATGGTAAAACAATATTAATTATTATATCCATCCTCTGAATGACAAAGTCACCATACGTGTGTATGTAAGTCTTATTGTATCCACCTCATGGTGCAGTTAGTTATTCAACACATAATTATTTTCATTGGTATAATAATGAGTATAATTGATGTAAATAATAAATATAACATCTTAATTATTCTGTATATGTAATATACCATCCAATTACATATTATTTCACCATAAATAGAATGATATCATCTCTCGTGCCTACGTATTTCTTATTGTCTTCACAACACGATGAGATTCATTTCCACATTCACCATTCAATGATTATTATGAAATATATATTATTAACAAGTATGTAATGTATGAAATAATAATACTATTGGGAATATATATATATATATATATATATATATATATTCAGTTGTGTGTCTTTACATATATCTCATTCACTTACTTCTGTTCAATACGATAAAAAACGGAAATGGCGTTTAAGCATACGTACAACCTACTCTATCCATAAACAGTGCCTTCAATTTCATTGATCTATATATTATACAAATTTTTTATTATGAATAAATATGATACATAAATATGGTTTTATATTCAGGAAGTAATTATATCAAGATATTACTGATACGATCAATAATAACAAGTTAAAACCCATACGATAAAAGAAGTGATTATTACCCGAAATGTTCTTTTAACATATAAATTATTATTAAATGGGTTGTATAAAGCCATTAATGAATCAAGTATGATATAATAAATATTAATATGGTTATTTTATAATTTAATAACATAATATGATATTTATACAGGAGTATGAAGGTACCGTAGACCAAAAGAATGTACAAGGTAAGGGTTAATTCCTCAATCTCATTATTATCCATGATTGTTTATATGTAAGTATTTATTGGGAAATATTAATTATCAAATTCCATGTTTCATAAAAAATCAAAAGGAATATTTTAAGGTTTTTTGGAAGAGACTATTTACCAAGATCATCATATTAGATGGTTTAATGATTTATTTTTCAAAATATCATTAATTAATGTCCATGTTTTCTAAATGATTTTAATGTTTTATTTATATTGACATGATTGTATTAAAATGAGAATTACATTCAAAATATTTATTGTGGTATGTGAAGCATTGATTAAAAAATATATTCCTAATTACATTATAAATTTATGACTTGTAGATAATTTCACAAAAAGGGATATTTTCCTCAATGAGTTTTACTGATCATTTTCTAATATGTCAAAATCCTTTACTAGATATTATTCTTGATCGAGGTTTCTTTATTATAATACAATATTCCATATTGTATTAAATGAGTTATGATTTTATTGGCTATGAATGTACTATTTTTATACAATTCATGGTTTATGGTAAATGAGATTACATTTCGTATGCTAGTTTTAATAGGAATGTATATTTTATGTTTCAAAATTTTCACATGAGTAATGAATTGGACATAGTATGTGACAGGAAGTGCCCGCAATTTCCCTTCGATGCATCAGAATGTCTCCTGAGACAAACATGTGTATTAACACAATGACATGACAAAATTCATAATTAATGTCTTGGTACGAGGCCTTGACTTTGTGATTAAGATGCCTGAAATTATGCATTCCATCATTAGAGATTAGTTATTATTGTTACATGTGATTATTCGATAAGTAGAATAACCATGTAAATAATTAAATGGCATAGTTCTATTTATCCCTTCCATATTATTATGAATTAAATTTTTATAGGTATTGGGTTTCAATTTTATACATTTTCACAAAAGATTATAATTATTTATGATAGCTTCCACAATATTTTTATCCTTACTGAGCATCAAATCTCACCCCTTTCTTATGATTTATTTTCCCAGTATTCCAAGAAGTATATTATGATTTATATGAAGGTTTAATCTAAGGTAATAATTGAGTTCTCAGTGAATTATTTATGTTTTGTTTTATGATATAAATTTTAATGTAATGTTCATGTATGTAATATATATTCCAAGACTAATAAAATGATCCATCATTCGGGACTTGATTCTTTGTTATCATGCCAATTTTTTAAAATAATTAACCAGATATGGGCTTCTGGTGTCGTGACGTGACTAGGGGGATCCCACATGGTAGTATTTCATGGTTTCCAAACAATGTCCCAACCATGACAAATCTCAATATCCAGATTTTCATGGTTTCTACTAGTGACCGCATAGTTTGGATAATCAATGCTCTTTAACCATGCACCTACCAAAAGAACTATGTCTCATTATGAACGGATTTCTAGGGATGAATCACAGTTTATAATAACTACGAACCAACCATTCTGCATTATAAAAAACCCATAAACATTCAAAAAGGACTCCAAACCCTCCTAAAATTCACCCAAACACTATATATACACAAAATATATAAAATAATTGTTACTAACTTGAAACTAAAGGTTCTACACTATGGGTTCCAACTATTGACTAAAAGTAAAAAATCATATTGT
This sequence comes from Viscum album, assembly GCA_963277665.1. NCBI lineage: Eukaryota > Viridiplantae > Streptophyta > Magnoliopsida > Santalales > Viscaceae > Viscum > Viscum album. The sequence continues at coordinate 1,947,660,934 of OY728136.1, read as the reverse complement.
GAGCAACAATAGTCATAATGGGAAATAACATAATTATGAGAAATCATTTTTTGATTTTTTAAATCATGAAAAATTATTTTTAATATATGAGACATTAATTTTAACCTTGGAATTCCATTATCACTATATATTCATTCCATTGTAATTTTTTGTAAATAAAAAGTGAATTGAAAAATGAATATATCTTAGGAGTGAAAAAACAGGTGTGGAGTAATACAACACTCACCATGAACCAGAATGATGATTAATATATACTCGACTAAAACTATTCAATATTATTACCCAATGATTAATCTGTCTCAAAACCACTTAACTTGTTGTATTAATACATGGGTGTTTTCCTTGGAAAACATAACTCCTTTCATTACCATAACATATCATGTCTTCATTTACGTAGAAAAATCATTATCGTTCATACTAATGATTTCTCATCCTTATATACAAGGGAATGAAATCCCTTCCATAATAAAACCTATATAATCCCATACATTTCATACATAAATATTAAATATTATATGAAAAATATTAAAATACCTAAAATTATATTCTATGCCAAAATCATATATTTTTAGTTTCTTTGGAAAATGAGATACATAAATAACTTTTTATAAGATTTCTATATAATCACCCACGAGGATCGTCAGAACTTGAACACTTATTAGAAAAATCATACCTATAACCTTTCTTAATATCCCATGGAAGGAATCAAATGAAATGGTTAGATAATATTGTCAAAAATGGTAATAAAGGGATATATCAAAGATCACTTCAACCTAACAAAAATTTGTGTGTTTGAGAACACGAGTATAACATTTTAAAACCATACCCATCATATAATATATTATAATATTGAGTCTTGACATAAATCTTGGAAGTTATTTGGACATGAATCATAATACATTATGATTTTAATGATAATATAATTAATTATTCATTATATATCACAATTCATGGAAAGTAAATGTGTTTTAGAAATATTTCAGCATTTCATCATAAAATAACATGTGGAAAAAAATGTGATTCCTAAAAATATATTCATAATATTCATAAATTATATAGAATATGAATATAGATGGTGTACTTGGATCATATCCACAGTAAATTATAAGTAACATCAATTTTCTCTATCACATATTAAAATTTTCAGCAAAATATCTCAAGAATATTTCCTCATAAAAATATCCTTGTCATTTATAATCAATTATTTCAAATGATTAAATATAAAAAATATTAATTACATATTTTTCTATGAGCTCAACCTTATAAAAATTTAATGGATGCTTTAATGCACTGATATTTTATGTGATCTGGAAATTTGGTTCATGTTATTTATGATAAATCAACGATTCCAATTTCATTTTTGGTAAAAAGATTTGAGTTCCTCATAATGAAATGAAAAAGAAGATTCATTTTAATCCATTTTTAGACAACTAAATCATTTTTAAACATTATATAATTAAACCATAGGAGATTATATGAAAAATAGTATTTATATTGTTTTTAGAATACATGAATATAGGGGTAAAATTATTTTTGATCGAAGAGATAAATAAATTCAATTTTATTTGATAATATCATTCTGGTGTCTTGAGTTCATAAAATAAGAAAAAATAAAGGAAAAAATTTATTCTAAATAAATAACTATTTGATAAAAAAGTTATTTTAATTTAGGATATTTATGTTATGAAATTTCATCAATCAATGCATAATCATTAACAATCCCGATAAATAATGAGGTTATATTGAAAATACCTTACCACAATGGTATTAAATAAATCAGAATATTATTAATACTAAAAACATATATGTATAATTATAACACTTAAATATTTATGATAATAATCACAAAATACATTCATGTTAAATATATATACTACATAATAGATTCATGTGGTGAATATGTCTTCTGACTAGCTGAAATAAAAGTGTGATGAAAATATCATACATCAAGATTGATATTATTAGAAAGAGATATGGAATCTTATATAATGAGTTTAAATTTATTATAAATTTATAATATTTTCATATACTTACTTATTATATCATATAATATCTACTTATTACATTTCAATACCCATTTATAAATAATTACCTATTCAAATTTTCTTTTCTAGGAGGTAACTATTTCAGACCTCAATAGAATTTCCGTTTGGTAGTTCTGATCCTTGTACTTTTATCATGGTAGCATATTATAATTAATTTTAATCGTGATATAAATATTATATATAATCATTATATAGTTATATACTTATATTCATAAAAATATGGTAGATATAGAAAAATTATTTACATTGTACATGAAGATGGTATGTCGTCTGGATGAATCAATGAATCATTCAATATTTAAGGGATGTAAAAAATAAATTTAAAAAATAATTCAATTATATAGAATCATTATTATATCAGAAATATCAAATATTTAAATTAAATATAACCCCATTATAATCCTTTTAATTAAAAAATGATAAATGAATCACATTGACTCATGGAGGTGGAAGTGCACCCATACACCTGAGTGATGTTACCAATTTCCTATATATTGAAAGGTATGAAGATAGATATTATATTATAATTATATATGAAATATAATTTTATATGTATCATATATAAACTCTATAACCTTAATAAGAACCATCCATGATAAATTGTGATGGAAAATAAATTGTATTGCTATATGGTGGCGGTAGACAACACTTACATAAAAGCGATACATTAACTGTACATTTTACGGAAATGATAGTAAATAATGTTAGTTACATAATAATTATAACATATATGTATATATAAATTTCTAAATATATTATTTTTTTGTTGAATAACATTTATTTATAGTATATAAAAGATGTATTGGATTTAAAGAGTTCTGGTTGGATGGCTACATCTTCTTTGGTAAGACTATTTCATATACATTACTAAGGACCCATAATTTTTTTTTTGAATAATAAAATAACCACTAAATAATATATATGTAATTTTATACTTTAATTGGGACGGTTTTTGTTGATATATATGGGTTAATTTAATGTAAAGGGGATAATGTTATCGAGTCCTTTTATAAGTGGGGGAGTGGACACACTTGAATTTTCATAAATGATTAATATATTGTAATGTTATATTCAATAAAAATTTATACAAATATTCATATATAATGTGGTAGAAAATATCATCATTAAATACGACTTATAAATAATTAATTGGAAAACATACTCCAATATATTGGTTTAACCCCCAATATACCAATTTTAACCCTAAAATCATTAGAAATTTTTTACATTATTTCTATTGATTAGGAATAAAAATATAATGAACATATTAAATAATATTTTCTATGATTATTCAAAACCTGGAATCCAATTTATCAAATTTAGTTCATGTAATTATATTAATAAAATTTATACTTAAACCCATTAAACATGTTGAAAACTAGTTTTGCGTATTTTTCTTCATTATATATAAAATTTTTTTATTCTAAAATTAAACATTATAATGAATATAATAATGTTACGATCCAATTATTAATTTAAAAACATTTTTAACGAAATTGATTATTGGTAATTAATAAAATAAAAAATACTTAAATAATAAAAAGCTACTTTTTACTATTCATCGAAATATCTATGTCCCGACCCGCCTTCACCAAAAGGAGGGAAGGGAAAAAATATTTCCAGACCATTCCTTCATTAAGTAGAATGACAGATAATGACCCCCAAGACCTGCCTTCAATAGACCCTGGAGTGGCGACTAGCACCAACGGTATAGAATCACACACAAGATAGAGGGAATTACCCTTTTTATTTTAATAGGATCGAGAGATAAGATAGAAACCCCAACAACACCAAAGATTAAAGGAAAGGTAAATCCAAAAGGTACCCACTCCCATATGCATGTTCAACAGTAAATGATACAAGACAAAAAAACTCCAATTGTAAGTACCAAGAAAAAGGAAAACGGCAACAGAAACTTCCCCAATGTTCGAGCTAGTATGGCCCCGCACGATCCCTGATGTACTCCAGGAATCCTGAAAGTAGTTTTATATACGTTGGGTGAGCATACAAGTATACTCATTTGGGAAAAGAAAAATAATTCATGCACAAGTGGAGAGGCATTCTAATGCCCTGTGAGAAAAGAGAAACCAAAGCACCCAGCATGGAAAACTATCCACCTATGCCTCACCAAGGCACACTCCCAAAATAACCCAATTAAAGTAAACTATATTAATTTCACATCGATATTTGGGTACCCTGTTCCACTTTCCCACTAGTTATTGAAGAAATACTACGCATCGAACCAATCCCACCATTCTCACCGCAGTCCCACTGCCAAACCCTGCCAGCACACACCTAGACCATAACCTCACCGCAGTCCTTCTGCCAAACCTCGCCCACACACACCTGGGCCATTACCACTATCCTGCCCATAGACACCTAGTCCACAACCACCACACGTAACCACACCCACAAACACCTGGGTCAGAACAACTACTACCACGCCCGAAGACACCTGGGCCTCATCTCGAAGACACTAGGGAAACAACCTTCCCACAAACACATGGTCCAACCACCACAAATACCCTGCCCAAAGATTCTTTTGATAATAATGGACTTCAGGCCATCATAGCATTCCCAATGAGTCTTGGGCTATTTGGGAAAGGGAGCAGAAAGAAGCTAACAACCAACCACGCATAGTAGTGTTGGGAAAAACACCCTCCCCATAAAATGGGGTTTTAGGCACTAAGTACTCAACTTGGGTAGGGAGTGAATAAGAAACATAAGAAATACAATATATGTATATGTAATAGGCACTCATTCCATCCTAGGGGTTACAAAACCTAAACACAAACACCATCATTACTATTCATTCATAATAAAAACCACAACACTCGTGGCCAAGTCACAACTCATCCCCAAAAACCAATTCCCCATTTAATCCATTCATGTTTTCATGTTCAAGTGATCCCATTTGGAAGAGAACTATACTACTATGCAACTAAAAGGCACAACCACAAGCCAGAGATGAGAAACAACCCAACAACAATTTAAGCATTCACACCCGGTTCCCTTGTAAAGTAACCACAACAAAAGGGGATTAGTGAGATCCCTCAAAGTACTGGAACATAAGAAAAACTCAAAAAAGGTATAAGTGAGATCCCTCAAAGTATTGGAAGTAAAGAAAACCTCGAGACATATCCCCATGTCCCCAAAACCATGAACCAACAATTTCTCAACAATATAGGATCCCAACCGAGTTCGTGTCACAGTAGAGCAAACACACACCTTCAGATTCACATCCAACAACTATACAACAATGGAGGATCCGGTCCTCTCCCAATTTCCACCATAAACATCGAAGATAACAACACCCACTACCACAACAGAGTAGAAAAACTTCCACGTTCAAGCACATCATTTATTATTTTCATTTTCTTGTTAGTTAGCTGGGGTGACCACACAAGGTTTTATGTTCACTGAGCATCCATTTAATCCACCAAGTCCACATTATTAACTAATTACCATGTTACAGCCCTTTAATCGTTACAGAAGACAAGATATTATTAGTTCATAGAGAAAGACCACCAATGACCACGATTTTCAGTAGGCATAAACCCGCACAATTTACAAAATAATGATCAAGGAAAAGGAGAAAACTGAACATCATCATATCGATTACATCCCTCCACATTTTTTCTTTAAAAGTCTATTTTTTTATCTTAGTTAAGGTTTGGTTTCATCAATCCTCATAGAATCAAAATCATACCCAGCCCTCATGATGCACAGTCTGGAGAGTCAAAGGAAAAACCCTACTTGGTTGATCAAGGATTGACGTTTTTCTTCGCGCACCAAGAACAGTGGATGTGCAACATTCAGAGGAGGAATTGCGTGGACTCCAAGAGGTGAAGAATGCTCTAGCAGAGGCACACCAGAAGCCATGAGATGAGAGTAACTCTAGGTGCACCAGGGAGAAGAACGAAATCTTTCCGAGAGAAGGAAAAGAAACTCTAGTGGGTGGTATAAAGACATGATCCTACAGTTATGGGATATAAAATTTTGAATGCCTGGAAAGTCGGATCGTGGTTTCCCACGTGTTTTGGGCGGTTATGCATGACGATATTAAGTTTTCATTTAATATACCTTATCTGGGAGGTTCCTAGGGGTTTTAATGAATTAATTATTGGATTTAAATGGCTTTAAAAAAAGTAAAATAATTAATTTTCGTCAAAATAAAGTCATGGAAGAGGGACTGGAAAAAGAAAATAGAGGGCTGTGTGAGGACACGGTGCCACCATGACCGGTGTCACCATCACATTTCCACTGTTTTGTTGGAACCTTATTTTGAAAATGTAATGGGACAGAAGGGTCTGGCCCATTAATTTAGATACCCATCAACATATTGTCACCCTCGAGAATCAAAAACAAACCAGAAAAAAAGAGGGTCTGAACAACCACCTTGAAAGATACCTCTCAGGGGTAAGCATCACCGTCATCTAGAAACACCTCTCCCTCATGAAACCCAGAAATATATAAGGGTCAAACTGCCCAGACATATGGGTTGGGGAGCCTCTTATTCCATGTCATGATACTATCCACATTGGGTGGCACTGACTCGCCCACACGGGTTAAATCGAATCCACCTCAATGTGTCTTGATTTGGGATCGGGTCCTCCCCTCCCCATAGCCAGGACTTTCACACACTTTCAGAGAATAAATAAAACCACATATTTCATTGCCAACAAGGTAATGCATTCCATCACAAAAAATTACAAACAGAACAACAAAAAACTCAAAACAACTCTACGTACTGGGCGTGCATCTTTGCTTCCCATTCCCAGGTACTCTTCTTAAGCCCAACGTGCCTCCACAACAAACAAACCAAAGTAATGGTTCGTCCATGATGCACCTTCTCTTCACGACCTACAATCATCACTGGCCTCTCTAGGAATGTTGCATCGTCCCTGATATCTAGCTTTCCCAAGTCAAGGATGTGTGAATAATCATGTAGATATCGTTGGAACTGGGAAACATGGAAGACATCGTATACCCTTTTCAGTGGTGGCAACAATTTCAGCTGATAAGTCACCTCATCGTCCCGCTATAACATGTCGAACGGTTCGAAAATCCTAGGGTAAATGTTACACCCTCTGCCGAACCTCTACTTCCCACACCGTGGGGAGACCTTTAGGAATAGTTGGTCCCCGACCCAAAACTCCAAGGGCCTCCTCATATTATAATCATATGAATCCTGTCGGAATTGAGCCACCATAATCCTCTCTCATATAAGATGGATCTTTTCCGTCGTGCTCTGCACCACCTCCTGGCCAGGAACACCTATTTCCCCAACTTCTGTCTAGCACACGGAAGAGCAACATGGCCTCCCGTACAAGGTTTCAAACGGAGCCACACCAATGGTGGAGTGATAGCTATTATTTTAGAAAACTCTACCAGTGGCAAGTGTCGCACCATCGATCCCCCCAAAATCCAGGACACATTCCCATAGCATGTCCTCCAACGTCTAGATGGTGCGCTTTGTCTGTCTATCTATCTTTGGGTGGAAGGCAGTGCTAAGTCGTAGCTGGTTGCCAAAAGCATACTGCAATCCCCTCTATACTCATGAGGTAAGCCGTGCATCCCTATCCGAGACTATGGACCTTGGAACTCCATGTAACTGCACAACCTGTTCCACATACCTCTGTGATAAGGCATCCACTACTCCCTACTCCTTGATCGCCCGAAAGTTGGCCGATTTCTTCAACTGATCCACCACTACACAGATAGCATCGCAGCCTCCTTGAACCTTTGGTAGCCCCTTGACAAAATCCATTGAGATTTCTTACCACTTACACTCTGTAATGTCTAAAGGTTGAAACAAGCCTCTTGGAACATGGTGTTCTGCCTTCACTTGCTGACACACTAGACACATTTCTACGAACTCTGCTACTGCTCGCTTCACCCTGGGCCACCAAAATTGTCTCCATAGACACTGGTACATCTTGGAAACTCCCGGGTGCACCGCTATTGGTGAGTTGTGGAACCCACTAAGAAATTTCTCGTGCATATCCTCTAGAACAAAGAGCATTCCTCAGAAATGCACCTGATTCTGACCATCCTCTGTCCACCTTTCTGGAGCATCACCTTGGTTAACCTGGTCATGCACAACTTTTCTTTCTGAGTCTCCCCACTGAGACTCCTCCACCTTCCGTAGTAGAGAATACAACACTATCATCTGATACAGGAAACCTCTTCCACCTTCCATGCTTGCATCAAGGTGCAGGGAAGAAAACTCCTCCATTTCCTTCCAAGCATCTTCCGACTCTCGAACTGCATCTTTCTAAGACTTCTTTCTCATGTCATCAGCCACTGCATTCCCCTTTCTTGTGGTGTAGGAAATCACGATGTCTTATTCTAGAAGGAATTCCATCCACCTTTTCTACCATAAGTTCATGTCCCACTAAGAGAAGACATACATCAAGCTCTTTTTATCGGTCAAGACCACGAAGTTCTCTCCAACGAGGTAGTGTTGCCACAACTTTAGTGCGAACATGACTGACACAAGATTCAGATCATCGGTGGAATAGTTATGCTCATGGGGGCGCAACTGCCTAGACCAATAAGAGATCACCCCTTGCCGCTGAATCAACAGACATACGAGGCCTTTCCCAGAATCATCAAAGAACACCTCATACATCGACCCTTCTTCTAGAAAACTAAGCACTAGGGAACTAACCAACTATTCCTTTGGATAACTGAAGGCCAACTCACACTGCTAATCCCACACGAATGACTGGTCATTCTTGGTCAAAGTTGTCAAAGGTGATGTAACTTGGGAGAAGTTGGGCATCAATATCCGGTAGTTACCGACCAGCCCGAGGAAACTATGAGCCTCTACCACGTTCTTGGGTGCTTCCAGAGAGAAAACTGGCTCGACCTTCGATGGGTCCACTATTATCCCCTTATCAGACACCATGTTCCCAAGGAATTGCACATATTGAATCCAAAACATTCACTTGGACAACATCTCATAGATTTGGTGCCATCGGAGGAACTATAAAACTGTTATCAAGTGCTCAGTGTGATATTCCTCTGATCTTGAGTAGATCAAGATGTCGTCATTAAACATGAATATGAACCGGTCCAGATATTACCTGAAGATGGAGTTCATGAGTCCCATGAACACAGCTGGTGCGTTTGAAACACAGAACGTCATGAATAGAAACTCAAAGTTCCCATATCTGCACCTGAAGGCAGTGTTCAAGATGTCACCCTCCCCCACCCTCATCTAGTGGTATCTAGACCATAGGTCAATCTTAGAGAACCAACCTGCTCCCTTCAGATGGTCAAAGATATCGTCTATCTTCGAGAGGGGGTAACGGTTCTTGACCATTACCTGGTTCAGTCTCCAGCAGTCTATGCACTGACTAAGACCACCATCCACCTTCTTGGAGAAAAATACTGGAGCACCCCAGGGCGACACACTTGGTCGAACAAAACCCTTCTTCATCTGATCGTCAATCTTAATTCATAACTCCCACAACTCAAAAGATTCCATCCTCTAGAGACCCATAGAAATCGGATGACCACCAGGTTGTAGGACTATCCCAAACTCGATATAACGTGGAGGGGGTAGAATCTCTACTTATTCAGGGAAGACATCCATAAACTCACTAACTTTCCCTGGGAATTCCACCATCTCTAGATCCACCAACTCTACTGGTAGCTCGGCTAACAAGGAAAGGAGGGGTTCCCCACTTTTCTTGCTCCCCTGGAAACTCTGCTCTCTGATGAAAGTCACCCATCGGCCGCCAACGCCTGAATACACAACCCTTCCTCGAGAAGCATTCAATGACTACACAAACAGAGAACAACCAGTCAATGACTAGGATGATATCGTATGGATATGTCTGCAACAGTAGAAGATCCCTGACTGACTGATGTGGCCCTATCATCAGTATGCATCCTCAAAAAACATACAACAAGTCAGTCTGACCTCCAACTAGTGTGCTCAGCACCAGGGGCACTGGAATTCTCTCAGCGTATAAACCCAGAGCATGGGCCAAACAGGGTTTAACAAAGGAGGGTGAAGCTCATGTATCAAACAAGGAATATAGAAGTGTACCAAATGATCTAATCATACCTCGCACGACCTCTGGCCCTGCTGGAACTGCTGCCTCCGCTGTGGGAAACTGCCCACGCCCAGCTCTTCTGCCTCTTGGTTGTTGGCCACCTCCCCAACCATTCCCGGGTTGATGTCCCTGAGTAGAACCCTAAGGTCGACCTCCTCCTCCAATGTCTGCCCTCGGCAGAGCGGGAGCCTGCTGCCCCTGGTGCTGATGCTGGAAGGGCCTAGCTGGGAACTACTACTGCTGAGGTGGGTGCTTGGCCTGCCTAACCCCACCATATTATACTCTATCCGGGCACTGATTCCGAAGGTGCCCATGTCATCCACAGATAAAGCATCTCCGGCCCTGGGCCTGAATGAAAGGGCGTGGTCCGGAAGGTTGGAACTGGAACTGCTGAGGCCTACTCCCTACTAGTCAAAATCTAGAGGGTCCTGATACAGGCGGGCTGCTGCTGATGGCCTTCCCCTTTGACAAGCCCAACTGGACCCCCTCTCATGATACACCTCGCAGTGTGTGCATCCTCTCCACCACTTTTGCCTTTTTCTGCACCTCTATTAATGTCGGTAGAGAGAAGGGAGTAACAACGTACTGAAGAGAAGGTCGATGTGCCTCCACCAAACGTATCACCTAAGACTCCTCATCCGGAAAGAGGTCGACAGCAAAGAAAAGTAGATCCTTGAACTTGATCCCCAACTCTCTCACTGGCAAACTCTCCTACTGGATGGAGAGTAGCACCTGCCTCTTCCAATTCATCATCTAGAAAGAGAGGAATTCTGCCCGGAACCCCTTCTCAAAGTCTACCCACGTCACCTCGTTCTCCCTCTTCTCCCGAAGATAGAGCGTCCACCATTGACGCGCTGCCCCACGCATCTGTCTTAAATCTAGGGAAACAGAGTACTCTTTCAGAGCCCCGATCAAGCTGAAGGCTATCACCAGCTCTTCTATCCATATCTCTATCTCCATATTTGAGATATTTCCCTCATACTTCCTGAGGGTCTGTTGTTGAAAGGATCGAAGCACCTTCTACAATTGATCATCCTCCTCCTCTCGGTCGATCCTCTGCCGATCATCCAAGTCATCCTCATGGGCCTCGATCTCTCTCACTACTCGTGGTTTTCACCCAGTTGCCATAGCTGCATGGTAAACAATGAATGCCTAAGCCCACATAGTGTAGAATATTGTTCTTAAATTTTCTTAGACTTTTATATTTATTTTGAATCCCCAAGACACACATGAAACATAATCACACAAGTCATTATGATTCATGTACCTTTCCTCGAGTCTCTACCCTATAATCATTGTATACTCACTTAGTCATTTGGTAGGTCCAATGTCCTTGAATCGGATCACGGGGGGGCCTAAAATCCCGTATCTTAGTCGGTCTTCCCTATCCTAATTCATACACCAATGTCACCCAAAACGGTTTCCCTATCACCCCATGCATTCATCATTGTGCCTAACTCCAGACTCCATCCTACCTCTCTACTTCACCCTCTAATACCATTCTGTCATGACCCACCTTCACCAAATGGAGGGAAGGGACAAAAAATTTCTAGAACATTCCTTCTTTATGTTGAAGGAGATATAATGATCCCAGAGACCCGCCTTCAGTAGGTCCCAAAGTGGTTACTAGCTCTAATGGTATAAAATCACACACAATATAGAAGGCATTACCCATTTTATTTTAATAATATCGAGAGATAAGATAGAAACCCCAAAAACACCAAAGTTGAATGTAAAGGTAAATCCAAAAGTTACCCATTCCCATTTTCATGTTCAAAATTAAATGATACAAGCCACAAAAACTCCAAAGGTACGTTCCAAGAAAAAGGGAAATGAGAACAGAAACTACCCCATATTCTAAGCTAGTATGGTCCCGCATGATCCCTGAAGTCCTCCTAGAAACCTGAATGCAGTTTTATATATGTTGGGTGAGAATACAAGTATAATAAATTGGGATAACCAAATTCTCTAGTGCACAAGTGGAGAGGAATTCCAATGACCTGCGAGAAAAGAGAAACCAAAGCACCTAGAAAGGAAAACTATCCACCCATGCATAACCAAGGCACATTTCCCAAATAACAAATTCCATGTAAAGTATATTAATAGCACATCGATATTTGGGTACCTCACACCCCTTTCCCACTAGTTATTAAAGACATCCTATGCATAGAAAAAATACCTCCATTCTCATTTCAGTCCCACTGTCGAACCCCTCCCGCACACAACTGCTAACCCCCCCCCCCCCACACACACACACATGGGTCATAACCACTCTCCCGCCCACAGAAACCTAGGCCACAACCACAATGTGTAACCACAAAAACAAACAACTGGGTCAGAACAACAACTGCCACGCCCGAAGACACCTGCGCCTCATCCCGAAGAGAGTTAATAAACTACCTGCAGCAAATACGTGGGCTATCCACAAAAACTACCCCGCCCAAATATTCTTGGTATAATAATGGATTTCAGGCCATTATAGCTTGACGAAAGATACTTGGGCTATTATGGAAAGGGAGATGAAATGAGCTAATAACCAGCCACCCATAGGAGTGTTGGAAAAAACACTCACCCCATGAAATATTGTGTTCGGCACTATGTACCAAACTTGGGTGGTGCAAGAATAAGAAACATAAGAAATACAATATATGTATAGGTAATAGGAACTCATCACATCCTAGGGGATTCAAAACCTAAGCACAAAAACCTTCGTAAATATTCATTCATAATGAAAAGCACAACACTCACGGCCAAGTCACAACTTATCCCCAAAAAAAATCCCCATTTAAACCATTCTTGTTTTCATTTTCAAGTGATCCCATTTAGATGAGAACTACACTGTTGGGAATATAAAAGGCATAACCACAAGCCAGAGAAGAGAACCAACCAAACATCAATTTAAGCATTCACACCCAGTTCTTTTGTAATGTTACTACAACAAAAGGGGATTAGTGAGATCCCTCAATATACTGGAACCAAATAAAACCTCACAAAAGGGAAATGTGAGATTCCTAGAAGTAATGGAAATAGAGAAAACATTGATACACAGCCTCATGTCCGCAAAACCAGGAACCAATGATTTCTCAACAATAGAGGGTCCCACCTGAGTTCCTGTCATAGCAGAGCAAACTCACAGCTTCAGATTAACAACCAAAAACCGTACAACAATGGAGGATCTCATCCTCTCCCACATTCCCCCATAATCATAGAATAGAACAACACCCACTAACTAAAATATAGTAGGAAAACATCCACGTTCAAGAACATCATTTATTATTTTCTTCTTCTTGTTGGGTAGTCGGGGTGACCACACACGGTTTTATGTTAAGTGGGCATCCATTTAATCCACCGAGTTTACTTGATTAACCAATTTCCATGTTACAACCATTTAATCATCACAGAATACAAGAGTTTATTAGTTCATAGAGAAATACCACCAATGACCATGATTTTTAGTAGTCATAAACCCACACAATTTACAAAATAATGATCAAGGAAGAAGAGAAAACAAAACAGCAGCATATCGATCACTCTCCTCCCCTTTATTCATTAAAAGTACAATTTTTATCTTTATTAAGGTTTGGTTTCATCAATACTCATAGAAAAAAAAGCATACCCACCACGCATTATTCACAATAAGGAGAGACGAAGGAAAAAACCTTACATGGTTGATCAAGGATCGAAGTATTTCTCAGCACGCCAAGAACAGTGGATGTGTGGCTTGTAAGGGAGGAATTTTGTGTGCAACCAAGAGGTGCAGAAAGCTTCAGCAGAGGTGAACCACAAGCCACGAGATGAGAGGAACTCCAGGCGGACTTGGGAGAAGAAACAAATCCAGCCGAGAAGAGAAAAATAAACTCTAGCGGGAGGTATAAAGATAAGATCCTACAGTTACGGGATATGGAATTTTGAAAGCATGGAAAGTCAAATCGTGGATTCTCATGTGGTTTGGGTGGTTACGCATGAAGATATTATGTTGTTATTTAATTTTCCCTATTGGGGGGGGGGGGGTTCCTCGGGATTTTCAGGATTTAATTATAGTATTTAAATGAATTTAAGAAAATTAAATGAATTAATTTACGTAAAAAAACGCGGAAGTAGGATTGGAAAAAGAAAATGGAGGGATGCGTGAGGACACAGTGCCACCATCACAGTGTCACCCTTATGGTTCCACCATGACCGGTGCACCATCACGATGCCACTATTTTGGTGGAGCCTTATTTTGGAAAAGTAATGGGCCAGAAGGGTCTAGTCCATTACAGTAACTCTTTTCAGAAAAAATCAAATATTCACCCTTAATTAATTTTAACTAACTAATTTCATAAATAATGTTAATTTTGATAAATAATTTGTTTTGAAGGAGTTTGGAATAAAATATATTTCTTCTAAAAAAAACATTTTTGAAGAAAATAGTATTTAAAATATATAATTGTCATATTAAAAATTCAGTACTAATTTATCAATATGTCATCATTATCTAAAACAATTATACAATTTTTTTTTCAGAATATCATTATTCATATTCAATATTATTATTTAATAGATTGGTTATGATGTCATAATATATTTTGATCTATTAGGCTTAGGTTAGGGTGTATAATGAGATATAGAGAAATTATATTTATTTGGAGAGAAATATACAAATGAAATTCTAGGTGTTACATGGTTTAATTTTCATTGAATGAGTTCATCATTTTTTCAATTTCAATTCCACTATATCATATAAAAATAACATAGATAAGATAATTAAAAATACATCATGAGGATCAGTAGATGAAATGTTTTAATCAATAATTTTTATCCTAAAGCTGTACTGTTATATTCTTTTTCATTAAAAGTGATGAAATCATGAGATTGTGTTTGGATTAGGAAAAAATAATCCAGCTGACCACATTTAAATGGGATCCCTTAACACAAATTTAAGAAATTTTATAACTAACTAAAAATTTAAATAGAGTTGAATATTGACATGTTGTAAATATAATAAAATAATCACTTAGAAACATAATATATTCTAATGATATTTTCAAAACATGACAAGAACCAACATGGATATTGAGGTACGCTAATACCCAATCTAATTTTAACAAAGCCCGAAGGGTATTCTTGGTCCCCACAGGTTGGTTACTAGAACCTAAAATCATATCAAACATAAAAATTAATTGTTTTTATAAAATAAAAACCATTGATACATAATAAAAGAAGATAAATCAATGAATACTTGATATACTAGAAAATATGATTGAGACAAGTAATATATGTAGATTGATAAACATCCCATGGTAAAACATAATCCAATGAATAACATAACATCTATAATTAAAAACTCTTCCAAACAATGTGCAATATGTAGACTATAGCTCCACTGGTCAGCACAATAAATCTAGAGACCCATATATCAAGCATACCCACCACCACTATGTTTAACATTCCCTTCCCCTTGACCTGGAATACCATAATTAAAAAACAGAAAAAGGTAAATGTAGGGTGTGATCTAAATAGTCTTATATGATATCATACAACATTCCATAATCAATTAATTAACAGTTATATAATTTATTCATTAAATTTATATAAAAAAGGCATGGTAGTTTGTTTACATATTTAATCAAAAAAATAGAATATCATCATTATATGAAAAGTTTATCAAAATGAAGAATACATGATATTTGTATATAAAACATTCATTTTAATCAAATGGGATGAATAAGAACGTTATATAAAAAATTTCATCAATAATAAATTAAAACAAAACCAAGAACAATGTTCGTATTTTTAGAGTTACATTATATCTAGGATCTTTGATCCTTAAACTAATCATTCATCAATCACTCCCCAAGTATTTTCCCTGAAATTATTAAGTCACAGGATAATGGGAAAAATCAATGATCATCTTATTGGTAAAAATATTTTTGAACAAGTATTAGTTATATTTTTCAATATAAATTTATTTCTAAGGATCCATATTCATACTTTTTCTATCATATTCATTCACTAGTAAGTCAATCTCACCTTAGCTTCAATCAATAAATCAAAAAATCAAGTAAAAAAATAAATTCAATTCAATTCATTATTCATAATTAATATTCCCAATTTGAAGTTGAACATTCCATTTCAATTTCAAAACTAAATCATGAGATTTAATTGAATTTATTACTTTAAAATCATGTTTAATTTAAATCATTTTTTTCTCAATAATCAAAATAAAATTATTTCATCAAATAATTTCTCATTTCAAGACATATTTTTTAAAATCCACAAAAAAATTTAAATTCCTTTGATATTTGGTGGGTTTTCATAATTGTTATTCCCATTTTCAATAAAACATCAGATCATATAAAATAACATATCCATAAATCAATTTCAAAATCGTATCAATTTAGTCTGAAAATTTGGAGTTTCATTTATAGTATATTTCTTTATACATCCACCTACCATTAATCATATGATCAAAATAGTATCCACAACAGGAAAACCAACAATGAATGAAGGTGAATATGATCACTCCAAAATACCTATAATCATGATCCATCAAATCAACTATCTAATATGTCAACAGAATAAGGATCCATTACTCTCAAAATTGGGAGAAATAAGTGAGTGGGAAAACCTAATGCAATACTAAAATGACATACTAGAGAAGGATATTGATCTCCCACTAGTAATTTGATTCATAAGAGAAGAGGTTAGAGGTGTAATTAAATCTTGTATAGAGCATAAAAAAGGCAATGAATTCTATTATGGATTAATTGGGTGATTTTTCATCTTAAATGGGGGTCACACAATTTCAATTACATATTTATGGGATTAAAAACCCCTGTATGCAGTTATTAATAATTATTCTCACGAATAATTTCCCCTCATTGGACTTCTAAAAATATTTTCTATTTTATATGCATGTCTAAAATAACCATGTACTAATAGTGAAAACACCAATATAATAGGGTATACATTTTAATGTGTGAGGCTACACAATTTGGAAAAACCACAATCTCCCATCCAAACTACTAACATAGAGTGCATAGTTTACTGGGAATAATTGAATGGTTTTCTTTAATTTTTCACCCATCTAACAAAATCCCTAGAACCTCCAAAATTTCATTAATGACCCAAAAACACACATGAAAATGTTTAAACCAATGTAATATCAAAAAATAATCAATAACCACCTAAAATCATGTGATAGTATTTTATAACCTCACCATCATAAAAACATTCTATCAACATAAATCTATAGAATAAGCCTCCATGTCAAAGAGGTCTAACCACTTATCTCTCATGAGTGACTAAATATAAGGACTCAGCCATAAACATTACATAATCCTGAGGTAAGTCAAGAATTCACATTAAGGATATTTTTAGGTATTTATTTTCAGATAATTAGGCCATATCAATTAAATTACATTTCAAAATTCACAAATTAGACACTTCTACTCAGCATCCATTTTTTCATAAAATATTAAACTCAAATAAACATTTCTTATTCGATGTTTTAGACAACATGACGATTCTTTGATCCTATCCATGACCCTATTCATATTTATGTCTTGTGAAAAAAATTTAAAAACTGGTGTGAGCATTAAAAGCTCAGTAAGGGTTATAAAATAATGAATGGATACATTAATTTATCAATAAATACAAATCAATGAAACCATACGTTTCAATCATATAGTACCTCATGAAATCATAAGATTTGTGTATAAAACAGATATATTAAATGACAAAGGTACCTTGTGGTATCCATATCATACTTACAATGTAGCTATCACAGCTATGTATGGAGTTATGTTGGAATACCCATCACATTATGTTCCCTAAATCTCTTAGGAGAAACCTTAATGTTTTTCACTGTCACGTTACCCAGTGCATTGGAGATCTATCTCGGGCTCACCCGCCCTAGGATTATCATGGAACCACAGGTATATGTAATCATTTCCTAGTAACCATAACGTAATCATAACACATACCACAAGAATAAAGGAAATATAACATTTACACAGTCCAATCAAAATATATCAAATCATGATATTGAAATAATAAATTCATTATCAATCCATTTTCAAAACCATTTAAACATTTAATAAAGTGAATTTTGGAAACAATTTGTCCCATATCACATTGAAGATTTAAAAGGAATTAAAATTTTAAAAAATTAATGTTCATATAAATAAATACTAAAAACCATTTTTAAAACATGGACATTAATGAGAATTATTTATAAGAATAAATCATTAAAACATTTAAAATGATATTTTAGTTAAAGCGTTTATCACAAAATGTGAGACACATAAATACTAATAAATTAGGAATAACAATATTCAAAATTTTATAATATCATGAGAATAAATGTATTCTAGATATAATATTCCAATGGATAGTATATGAAACTTATAAAATTGAATTGGCACCTATAAACAATGAAATCTCAATTAAATGTAAATTGAGACGAAATCTCTTATAAAGATTCTATCGTTAGATTAAGGATAAACCAATGACATAATTATCTATGAAAAGTATAAAAACACCTAATATAAGTGGATATTAGGTGTAAAACAATCATATTTTATTCAAACATATTCATTGCATGACATAATATGGAAGAATAAGTTTAACCCAAAGAGTTGAAATTGGGTGATGAAGTTACCTTATAGAAATTTGATAGCTTAACGGTGTCACATTAAAATTTAGAACATATTTTTAGGAGTTAAAAAAGGTTATATCATCCCACATACATAAAATTTAGAGCAATAAGGATATAAAACAACATATCCCCACATAAGATGATGAAAATTAAAAGGCATAACAAAAAATGTCATTTAAAAAGAGGTGGGTGAAAGGTTCCCTTACTGATTTGGTAACTTACGAAACATACACCTCATGAAAGAAGAATAATACAAGGAATATTTAAATACACATAAATTATTTTATATTACACAAATAATACAATCATGTGATGTACATACACCACACAAAAGGAAAAGTGGACAATATGTCATGTATCCCACAAGATTAAAAAGTGAGATGAAAACCCTTTACCACATTGTAATCAATCGAGTCGTATGACCTAAAGTTAATAAACACCGAAATAATTAAATAATACAATAAATATAAAAAGATTCATGATAATATATATCAAATGGAAGAAAAAAATACACAACATGCAATAGATATGTGGTGAAGAATGGAAATCTAAAGGTATTAAAATTGGGATATGAATCCCCTTACCTCATTTCTGACATGACTAAATCATTCATTAAACTGATGAATAAAAAAATAATTTTAATTTATACTTTATTGATAACCTTTTACATGTTTATTATTCCTATTAAAATAATTATTACTTTGGTGTTACAATTATTTATTTATTTGAGTTCATATCTGACATTTTGTTGATGTTTGAAACTTGAGATAGAAATGAACTTGATAAAATTTTAAATTGCCCATGTGGTTGAAATTAAATTATCTAAAAAATTATTTTAATGATTTATATATAGTCTATATATATGTATTTATAATAGTACATAACATTTGGAGATATGAAATGAAATTCATCGTTCGTGTAGACGGTAAGCCGTATGAATGCATGAACACTACATTCATTTCAATTTCATATTTAATGGAATAAAATTGAAATTATAAAAAATAATAATATAATTCTTGTATAATATAATATATAATTTAATAATATCCATCATTTATAGGTTCCAAATATGTCATGAATGAGTCATATATCTTTGGAGAACAGTAGTGCGCAATTCCTCAAATGAAATTATCATATTTACCGACTATGGAAACCATAAATTTATTCTATAAAGGGAAAACAAAGAATCATGGAAAAAATATAAATATTGTATATATAACATATAAATACATTTCTATCTTAATGTCTACCATAATAAGTGGTAGGAGAATATTGAACAATCATCGTTTCGTGAGGTAGTAGTTCACCGTCCACAGAAACAATATGTTCATTACCAATTAGATGGAGGTGTGTGGAACTGTAGTTCAAATATTTATTATAAAAAAACCTTGTATATTGGTGATACTAGTGTTGTTATAAAATAAATGAATAAAAAGTGTTTAGTGGGTAGGTTAAGTAAAATAAAACAAAAGAACACAATAGAAGTGCTTATCTATAAATCGAGTATCTCCCTTTGGATTGAACCAAAAGGTTTAATTGAATTTCTTTCTAACCAAGTTAAGGCATCTAAGATGTGTATATTGATGTAGGCAGCTTAATTGGGAAGATTTTGGACGAACCATAGGGCTTGAGAAGTGTGAGGAATGGGTTATATGTGAGGGATTTTATAAGGGGGCAGAGTGACTCTTTAGGATTGTTAATAATATTATTTTATTATATAATGATTTTCGGTTTCTAAATTTCCAAAACTTATTAATGTAGAAAATAAGATGAATAATGTTAAAAATAAATTCATTTTATAAAATTTGGACTGGTTTTGGGTATTTTATTAATCATTATAATTTTATTTATATAAATCATTCATTAATGAGGAAAACACATTATCATTATTGTGTCACAGAAAATTTTAATTATTTGATGTCTAAAAATTATAAATAAATATCCCAATGTAGAAAATATTATTATATTTCAAATTAATATTTATTTTCTAATAGATAACTTATATAACCCCATGTAATAATTTATTTACTAAAATATATATGTTTCTGTCATTTTTGTATTTACATTAAATTAACTAATATAAATTGTCACTATCACTCCCATGTGGCTCCATGGGGTCCCAAAATCGACTCAAGGATTTCAATTTATATATATATATCAAATAATAGTATTATGGCACATGTTAGGATAATTGTATATTATTATTATTATATTTGATTACACTTATTTACTAGATTTATCTTTTAACAATGGTAAATAAAATATTTACTGATGTAAATATTCGTAATGTATAAAAATAAAAGATACCTATTTAAACAATTTACACCGTAATATTCCAAATATAAAATTCCATTTTTACAAATTCAACATAGAGATTTGTTAGAAATTAATTTTAAATTAATTCACGCTATCAAAACAGAAAGCGTGTTTTTAAGAAATAATAACTATCACAAGATTCACAATTGTTTATGTCCAATTTTAAAGTGAAATTACTTCTAAATAACAAAATTGGATAAAATGGTAAAATAATAATATAATTACACTTTAAAACCAATTAAAAAGTTAATATGTCTTAATAAATAGATTATATTAAACGGCAGTTTTGAATTAAAATAGACTTTTTTTAACTATTCATTAAAAAAGGAATGTTTTCAGAAAAATTCCAAAAAATTTACCCAATGTAAATATGGATGTCCCTATTCTAAATAAGATTTTTATTTGTTCAAATATAACATATATAAGTATCAAACAATATATTTAATGATGGTTCTTCATCAAAAGTAGTAAATCATCCTTTTAATGAATATTAGAGTATTTATGCTTAAAATCAAATTCTTTCTTATTTTAATCCTCTAAAATTTATTGGGTAGCTGTAAAAACATTTAGAAAAAATTAATATTCATATTGAAGTTAGTTAAGTCCTTTCCCACTGATACAACTACTATGTAATTACTACCATTTAAAATAATAAGTGTTTTTATTTTTATATGTGACTCAGCATTGTGTGTAACATAAGAATTCAAAAATACTCGTTGCATATCGTGTATGCCCTAAAAAATAACATCCAATTTAAATTAAAACTAATATTTAATTCATAAATTTTAATAGATATGAGGATGTTATATTTTTTATTTACCAAGGATGTTACATCCTTCCCCCCTTTTGGGAATTGTGTCATCACAATTTCATAATTGGACAAGGAAACATCTTTGAAAGTCCCACATCAGAAATAGAGTAAATAAAAATATCACTTTTAATGAAAGAAAGAGAAATACAAAAGTCACAGGAGATATCCCATTATAGGATTCCATGTAGGAATACATGGATATGGAAGAGGTAAAAACCATCATGTTTTGATTGAGAGTGGTAGAAAACTTGATTAGTAGAAAGTCAACCACTAGAAAATCACAATCATGTGATTGTTTAAATGGTATTCAATTCCCCAAATGAAAAAGTTAAGGGACAAAGTTTTTGTTTTATGTTACATTTCATAATATTGAGTAATTTATTTAAGATATTGAATAAAGAACATAATAAAACTACTTACTTTTCATGTAAACATTCAACCTTTACTAGATTTATACAATAAAATCATCTATTCTCCAAACGATGTGTACTCAAGATGACTTATTCACATTGAATGCGCTATAATCAACATCTAGAGAATCACCTTATCCACAATAGTTGAAATATATTTTTCCCATGTCAATATACATTAACCAAACCAAAATTTTTAGTACAAGATCATATAATCCCGAAAAAGGATAATCTTTTAGAAAAAGAAAAACTACTCTTAATCTCAAAAAAAATCGAACAGTACAAAAATTTCAAAAAAGAAGATTCAATAAATAATTGTCCACAAAATTCCTCAAACTAGTTCAAACTAATATTGAATCCCAAATCTCATAAGGATTTAATCACATAGTTTTCTAGGATAAATCGTATCATTTATCTCCAAATAACATCAGTTACTCTTAAATTCTCATACAAAAAATTAATTAACCTAATCATATATTCTCCATTATAGTTTAATCAATTCCATAAATAATCCAAATCATCATATGTCTACAATAAGAATATAGACCCTTCGAAAAAAAAATTTCTACCATTACTCCCCAAATGAGATCCCATTGTATTATATTTCTGTTAAGCATATAATGTTTCCAAAAGAGAAAAAATTATCTCAAAGAACATTTATCCCTTAATCACAAAATACGTTTCCTATATTAAGGATATGCATTTGATAAAAGATAAGTTCCCAAAATAAAATTATTTATGATCTATAAAATCATTTAACATAAAATAGTAAGTCATACTAACCAGGGACATCATGTAGGACAGTGGTAGGTGATCCACCCTTGTCTCCCTTCAGATGTGGGATAAAATCTGGCGGCCATTCTGGACACGACAGTTTGTCACCAATATTCTGGATTTCTATTTTTATAATACTCAAAAATAACCCTAACATGTTTTAACCTCAATTTTTTTATTATACATTTTATTTCTATCCTAATACATTAAAACCTCAACATCTTATATGTTGTCATTTATTCCTCCATATAATAAAACAAAACTATTCCCAATAGAAGGAACATCAATCCTTGATCATGGTGTCCATATAGTTTCTTGAGCATCTTGTTCATGTATGTATAAGGTACTTGCATTGAAAAAATGATTTAAAGATCCTTAAAAATCATTTGTTCCTTCATCCAAATACACCTTGTACAACATGGGTCATATGGGTGTTTGTAGAAAAATTGTTTTTGAAAATAATCATGTATGACATATAATTTCAAAACATCTGATAAAAAATGATTTTATAAAACTAACGGACCATATGTGACTTGAAACTCTCAATCAATGGTCCTTTTAAAATACCATATATATGTAATGAGAGACTATATTGCAAATTCTTATATAAATAGGTTTCTCATGGGTCTCCTTCTTCACCGCATTTTTCAAAATCATAATATACGTCAAAATATTATGATAAGGTAAATTATTTGAATATTCCTTGATAATATTTTCCTTTCATGAAAATATGAGAATGTTGAGAAAAATATGATTTCATTAAATAAAACCCATGATCTATGATGATATAGAGGTATATTGGAGGTGTTTAATATCTCAAAAAACTACTTTAAAGTGAGTTGTATGATAGAAAAATTTTCTCCAACATCTAAACATGACATTGCAATAATTATTGCAAGCATTTCATCAAGAAGAGATAGGAGTATTGTTCAAGATCCTCTTCCTTTTATTTGTAATCGGCATTCCTTGTAATGCCCTGACCCCAGTTTCCCAGAGTCAGTGCATTATTACATAACATAGTCATGATCACAAAGGATCAAAATCCAAAAAGGCCGATCAGTTTTGTTACTTTGGATATACTAGATACATTACTTAGCTTATCCCTGCAGGTCAGTCATAATATACTTCTTCGCATCCTAAGAATAATAAAACATAGAATGGGTGATCTCATACGCTCAGTAAGGATAAAAATATAGCAGAATCTTTTAATAATAAGAATAAACATTTAAGTCAATGTATAATACTAAATCACAATAATTTTAAACTTAAACGCCCTCAAAATTTGACTAAGATAGGTCATGTAATTTCATTTACTTACTCAAATTGATATTCTACTAATCGAATAATCACATTTAATATCAATAGCCAATTTCATAATGTCTGAATGTATAATGCCAGACTTCATAACCACACAATCAATGACATGTTCCAACGATACAAATATTATTTGTTCAAGGACTAGTTTCAAGACACATGTTTGTCTCATGAGACCTACCGATGCATCAACAAGCTATAGCAGGCTCCACCCATTACTTACTAAGTCCAAGGCATTCCATATATGAAAAGGTTTAAACATTAAAAAAATATTCATATTAAAACTATCATACGATATTTCAAAACATTATCCATAAAACATGAATTGTGTAAAAATAACACATCCACATTCAAACATATCACAAATCCTTCAATACAATATTAATGATTTGTATCATAATAAATCAACTACAAACAATCTTAAAATCCATCAAAGGATGTTGACATAGATGAAATCAAAACTTTTTGGCAAAAAATATCTCTTTCTATTTTGAAATCATTTAAATGTAATATAATTATAAAAGAAAACATTTATTTTTCAAATATTCTTATAAAAATTTATTGGAAGCTTCAATTATGTTATAACAGTGGAAAATTCCCGCAACCGCAATATATGTAAAAAAATACATTCTAACATTAATTTTGTCCAGAAGGTACTAAAGAAACTTGTTTTGGAAAATGATGGAATGATTCATTTAAAAAAATATATGGTCAAGTATACATATAAATGATATTAACGCATATTCGATAAAATATTAAAAATGTTTTGAATTACATTTTTAAGAAAACACAGATGTGGATGATAAAGAGGTCCCAGTAGATACTTACGTATTAACAATCTAAGATATGAATAGTGATTGTGTAATTAACCCTTACCTTGTACATTTACTTAGCCTATGGTATGTTATAATCGTGTATAATAATTAATACATTGTTTTTAAATTATATAAGCACTATAAATATAATTTCAAATATGTTCCTATAATATTTTTTGTTAAAAATATTACTTTGTTAATAATATTTATGTAGTATCATTGTTTCGGGTGTTAACTGATTCGTTTTACACTATATGATTAGTTACATGATCCATGTTTGTTATAGATAGGTTGTATTTGATTTATATATATAATGATATTATGTTCATAAACAATATTTTAATCATAAAATGAAAATTATTCATGAATGATTTTAATGGGGAATGAGTCTCATCGTGTTCGTAGAGACGGTAATTCGTACGTACGCATGAGGGAAAATATCATTATATCGATGGTGAAATCGTATGTAATTGGATGGTATATCATATATACAGTATAATTAACATGTTAAATTTATTATTTAATTTATTTATACTCATTATTATTCTCATCAAAATAATTTATTTTTTGAATGAAAACTACACCACGACGTGGAGACGGTAAGCTGTAAGTACGCAAATATGGTGACTTTTTCATTTATAGGATTTATAGAATAACTAATATGGTTGTAAAATATTAATAAGATTATATTATTTGTTTTAAAATTTCAATAATGTCAATTTTGACCCTATTTAGAAATTAATTTTTTTAAAAATCCATAAAAACTTTATCACTTCAAAATAAAATTTATATAATCAACCATAACTGGTCATATAAACTTATAAAATTAGTAGAATTAATCATAAGTATCAATTTAAATTTATTTGGATATTTATAAAATCAGTTATTCTAATATTTCATTATTAAGTAAATTATTTCATCATCATTGTGTTGTCAATAAATTAAAATATTTAACATCTACAATTTAAAAATAAAATACCATTGTGTAAAAATCTTTTAATCCTTCTAATCAATATTTATAGATGAATTTATATTGTGTGTAACCCAATATTAAAAATGGTTTAGTTATTAAAAATTTAATTTTACTCTTTTATATATTTTTTAAATAAAATAATAATATCTTTCCTAATCCAATCTAAGTGGACCAAAGAGGATCATAAATTATTCGTAAGATTGTTTTTGGTAAAATTACATTTGTCCAATAGAATTAAGAAATGTGTTAGTGTAATTATAATATCATTTTTACCTTTAATTAACCTATTTATTTTTAACAATGGTGAATAAAATTCAAAAGCTATTATTCATCAAAAATTATTTTCACCTTATTAACCACATTTTAGATAATGATTAAACCGTGTCTCTCATATTTTTGATATTCCACTCCAAGAAGCGGTAAAATTAGGTTTTATGAAATTTTAAAAGTACTTATAGAACATATATAGGTATTATGTATCTATTTTGAACAAAAATAATGTAAAATAAATTAACTGATTTCTTGAATAAAAATTCTATTTTAAACAATAATGCGGTGTCTTTTATTGATAATCAAAAATTTAAAGGTTTCAAAAAAA
The DNA here is from genome assembly GCA_963277665.1 of Viscum album. Lineage (NCBI taxonomy): Eukaryota > Viridiplantae > Streptophyta > Magnoliopsida > Santalales > Viscaceae > Viscum > Viscum album. Next base: position 1,947,634,168 of record OY728136.1, on the reverse strand, counting down.
TATAAAAAATTCACCTTAATCTAATTTCAATATTCTGAATTCAATAATGAAGCTTATATTGAAAAATGAAATTTATATAATTTTAAAAATATGGTATTATTATTCATAACATCGAGTTTAATTGGTCGTGGTGTGATAAAACCCAATGTTGGGTAAAATGTAAGCTACTACATTATTCATAGGGAAACGTATCATGGAAGCTTGGGTGTTACATTCTCCCCTACTTAAAATAATTTCATCCTCGATATTTCTAGAATATTACTACATAATAATATTCAAGTGGTTCTTCATCATAAGTTCCTCGGGTTCCCTCATCACCTCTTCCATCTTATGTTTTCTCCATAAAACTTTTACCAGAAAAGTCGTTTGGTTTCTCGCCACATGTTCTCTAGTAACAGGAATCATGAAAGGCTCTTCATGATATGAGAAATTAGGTTACAGTTCAATTTATTCATAAGTGAATACATGCATTGTGTCAGGCACATATTTTCTCAATAGTTATATGGGGAAAACATCATGAACTTTGGAGAGAATGGAGGCATTTCCAAATGATAATCCACAACTCCAATTCGTTCTAGAACTTAAAAAGGTCTGATGTACCATAGAGTCAATTTACCAATCTTATCGAATCTTATGACACCCTTACATAGAGGTATATTCAAGAAAACATGATCAACTACATGAAATTCCAAATCCTTCCTCCAATTATAGTCATAGATATTTTTCCTACTTTGAGTTGCTTTGATGCGGGTCTGGACAATCTTCACCTTTTTCCTTGTTTCCTCAACAAGTTCTGAGCCAATAAGTTTTCATTCAACAAAATAAACCCAAAAAGTTAGTGTGTGACATCTATTTCTATATATATCCTCATATGGATCCACATTAATACTTTAATGGAATCCATTATTATAGAAAAATTCTACCAATTGTAAATATTGGTCTCACATTCCTTGAGTGTCATTTGAGTAAGATCTCAACATGTCTTCTAATGTCTGAATAGTCTATTCTGATTGTTCATCATTTAGAGGGTGGTAGGTAGTTCTCAAATGAAGTTCACTATCCAAATACATCTGAAGAATTTTCAAAAATCATGATTTGAAATGGTGATCGCTCTAAGAAACAATCGATAGGGGTACACCACAGAGTCTTACAACATCATTAATATATTTTCTTGCTAGACTTTCAAGTGGAAAATATACCTTTCGTTCAAAAAATGTGATGAATTGGTAAGAATATCCACAATGACACATAATGAATCATTCCAACTAGTATTATTTGGTTGTCCCATGTCAAATTCCATCATTATATTATCCCATTTCCACTCACATATGGGAAGAGTTTGCATGACTCTTCCAGTTTGTTGCTTTCCAGCTTTCACCTATTGAAAAACCATTCATCTTGATAGAAAATCACCAATATCCCTCTTCATGTTGTCCAACCAAAAATTTTCCTTCCAATATCTATACATCTTGGTGCTCCCAGGGTGTATAATGAAATTGGGGTTATGAGCATCATCCAAAAATTCTCTTTTTAGATCATGTATATCAGGAATACAATTTCTCTTCCAAAATTTCAAAATTCGATCTTCATACACGAAGTCACTCGATATCCAATCATTAAAATCATTATTCTTCTTTTGAAACTCTTTATAATTAGTCTACGATATTTTTAACCTTTCTATTAAATATGGTTTTGAAACCATTTGAAAAACTATTGATTTTTTACCTTCCATTGTTCTTTCCATATCCATCTTTACTAGATCCATGAAAATAGGATCACTTTCAACTCTCTTCTTGTTCAAAACATTATGATCCTTTCTACTCAACGAATATGCCATTATATTTTCCTTCCTATGGTGGTATTGTATTGTGAAATCATAATACTTGAGTAGTTCAAGCCATATCTTTTGCCTCATGTTGATATCTTTTTGTGAGAAAATATACTTTAAACTCTTGTGATCAGTATAAATCTCACAACTTTCCCCATAGATATAGTGTCTCCATTTTTTAGAGAAAATATTATTTCTACTTACTCAATATCATGAGTGGGATAGTTTTACTCATGAATATTTCGCTACTATGATTCACATTCAATAACTCTATAATTCAATGTAAGGACACAACCAAGTCCTTTCTTTGATGCATTACTATTAATAACAAACCCATCTTTCCCCATGGTAGATTCATGATAGAAGAATTGACTAATCATCTTTTCAGTTCTTCAAAACATTTTTCAAACTCTTTTTTCCAGAAAAATTTATCCCATTTACGTGTGATCTTGGTTAATGGGTTAGCCAACCGGGCCAAATTCTGGATGAAACGCCGATAATAACATGCTAAACAAATAAAACTACATACCTCAATTATACACTTTGGTGCTTTCCATTCTTGGAATACTTTGGTAGTTTAAGGATCAATAGAGATTACATCATTAGAGGCAATATGGAGAAGAAAAAAATCTCTTAAAGCCATAATTCACACGTGCAAAACATCTCATATAATTCATTTATTCTGATGGTTTAGAATAGTGCGCATGTGATTTTCTTGATCTTTGTAGTGTTTTGAGTATACCAGGATATCCTCAATAAATACCACTTCAATGTAATTAGGATATTCCAGGAAAATTATATTCCATAAATCCATTAAGATAGAGGGTGAATTAGTCAATCCAAAAGGCCTTACTCTAAACTCATAACATTCGTACCTAGTTCGAAATGATGTTTTTGGAATGTCTTCCTTATTCTCACACAAATGACGATATTCAGATCAAATGTCAATTTGGGAAAAATATTGAGCTCCATGAAGTTGGTTGAATAAATCATCAGTGTGAGGTATGGGATACTGGTTATTTATTGTAATAGCACTGATCTCCCTATAGTCAATACACAACCTCATCGATCTGTATTTCTTCATAACAAAAAGGACTCGGGATCCCAATGGAGAAAAACTAGGTTGAATAAAACCATTATAACTCAATTCCTCTAGTTGTTTCTTTAGTTCTGCTAATTTAAAAGTGTCCATTCCATAATGGGTCTTCGATATAGGCCTTGAACCATGAATTAAATCAATTAAGAACTCAATTTCTTATTCAGGAGGATTTCCAGGTAAATCCTCAAGAAACACATCAACATATTATTGCACAATAGTTACGTCCTCTATTTGAAAATTATTTTCCTCACCCATATTAATTCATTCTCTTCCTCCCCAATAATTGAATTTAGTAGAGCTAATGAGGGTGGATCTATATAAGAATATGGTGGTGACTTTTCTTACTCTAAAGATAAGGTTCTCCTCATCATCATCAAATATTGTAACCTCCATCTTACAATAAATTTTCAATTCATGGTCTAAAATAAAATCTATTCTGAGTATTATATAATATAAAATAAGGGGTATGAGGATGAAATCATAAGATAAAGAACATTTATATGCCCTAATGGGAATAGATTCACAAAAAACAATTATGATGATACTTCCCTTCAGTGTTTTGACTGACAACTCCCTTTTTATGTAAAATTAAAAATATCTAATTTTTCAAACAAATAGGGATGATATGAAACCATGTAATGATCCATAATCAAATAAATCATTGTCTAAACATGGGGAAACCATTATATTACCTTCCACCACATCTTTCAGAGTTCCATCCTCCATAGTAGTGATCGAATATGTTTGGACTTTCTCCCTTGTCCTTTTCTGAGGAATGTTTTTTTGAATCTTAGGAAATTAATTTTCATAATATCCATTTCTCTTCAATTTTAGTATTAAACATTGAAAGAATCTTTATTTTCCTTGAAATCACATGCATGGTGAACATTACTTACCACACTTGTTACAGACTCCCATTTTTTTCAGGCAAGTACTAGGGTGTTTCATCTATCATATATTGCATGATGGATGTTTTAAATTTCCCTTATTCCCCTTATTTCCATTTCCATCGTGATTGGAATATCTCTTCTTCTCTTTCATTGCTTTGAAGTCATAAGGCATAGATAATATATTTTCTGTCTTGATAGTGCATGATACAATATCTTCGTTCGATGGGAAGTATTGTGAGAATAATGCTTGATGGAGGAATTTTTTTAACAAATCAATGAATAGATCAATATTACTCCTTGGGTGAGATATATAATATGTTGCATGCCTTTCGAACCTTGTAAAGTTATCCACATACCTTGTGACATTCTCATCCTCCATTTTCCTTAGACTTAGAAATTGTCATTCCATATCCACTCGATGGTCACGTTAAAATTATTTTTCTAAGAAAATCTCATTAAACATCCTCTATTCCATGTTAAATACTTCTACATCTTCCTTTTTTTGGATTAGTGTACACCATTGATATGTATCTCTTGTGAGGAAATAAACTACCGTGAAAACTTTTTCTATTTCTCTACTCCCCAATGAATGAAATATATTCCCTAAGAAACTTATCCATTGACCAGCTACTAATGGAGTTGTACACCTATTGATTGATGGTGGTTTTTTCATCATGAAGCAGTTTAATATTGATCATCTATGTTCTAGATCAAGGTGCTCCACATGGGTAAGGTTATTATTCATAACCTGAGTGAGTTGTCCCATTAGGGTGATAAGCTGATCATCACTAGTTACATCACCATCTCCACTATAAATATCTTTAGTAGGTGGTAAATACCTACACAGATTACGTGAATCGATATGGTTTCCATTCCATCCACTATGAGCCATTTCAATACAATGGAATACACTATATTAGTTTATGGATCGCAATAGATAATTAAAACATGTAAATCACTTAACAAAAATTGAAATATTTATGGATATAATCCATAATCATAAAAAATAATTTCTTTGAGGAGGTATATACTCATAAATCCTTAAAAATGGTTGTAAAAAAATGTGAATTATCCTAAGCATATCCCCCAGGTGTGTCGTAACCAATAGTGAAAAAAGGCCTGTTGTTGGGTACCAGGATACCCTGGATGAAGGATGAAACTCCGTGTCAGAGTTTTCAATCATAGGTACATCTGTGTCAGAGCTGCCCCTACCAGCTCGTATCTAGAAAGAGATTAATTTCACTGAAAATACATAAAATATATATATTACCAAATTTCTAGGACGTTCTTCTATACCAATCCTTAAAGTCTATCTTAGTGTAATGTTCTCTAATCATATTTTATCTAAATATTGTTTCCAAGGTTTGTACTAAACTTCCATTGATACCAATTGTAACTCCCCGAGTCTAGTTACCCATAGTCAGTGCATTATTAAATAACATTGGCATGATCACAAGGGATCAAAATCTCAAAAAACCAATCAGTTTAGTAGCATGCTAAGTACTAGATATATTCACAAGTTTTACATTACATTATAACATGAATAAAAAATAGCAAAATTGTCTCCATTTACCAGATTAATCCCTTATAATGTCCCTACAATTCAATCACAATATAGTTCTTCACATCTTGGAAAAAACAAAACATAGAAATGGGTGAGATCTAATTCTTAGTATGTATAACAATATATTGAAAACACTAATGGATAAGTATAAACATTTAAGTCAATGTATAAGACTAAAACACTAGCCTTTTAAACTTCAACATCATCATAATATGGAATGTATAAATTAATTAAGGACATTTATTTATTCACATGGATATTATACTAGTCTAATAATCACATTTAATATCAATATCCAATTTCATAATGTTGGAAGGCATAATTCCAGACATCATAACCACATTTTCAAGGCCTTGTTCCAATACAAAAAATAAGATTCTCTCAAAGACTTGTGTCAAGACACTAGTTTGTATCATGAGACCTACCAATGTATCGAGGAGCTATAACAGACTCCACATGTCACTTACAAAGTCCAATGCATTCCTCATATGAATATGTTTAAACATAACATAAACATTCATATTAAAATTAGAATACAAAATTTCAATACGTTATCAATAAACCAAGAGTTGTATAAATATAACACATCCATTGTCAAAAAAAGCGCAGAACATTCAATACAACATGGAAGATTTGAATTATAATAAATCAACATCAAACAAGCTTAAAATTAAACAAAGGATGTGGACATAGATGAAATCAAAACTTTTTGTTGAGAAATATATCGTTCTATTTTGAAAAAATTTAAAATTAATATAAATATAAACGAAAACCAATATTTTGATAAAATTATTATAGTATTTTATGGGATTCTTTGATGATGTCATAAGGGCTGAAAATTGCCGCACCCTTCGTATAAGTTAAAAAAGACATTTTTAGCTGAATTTTGTTGAGAAGGTCATAAAGTACCATGTTTGGTAAATGACTGAAAAATTACTTTCAAAAAATATGTGGTCAAATATGGGTATAAATGAATTTAACCCATATTCTAGTAAACAGTATAATTGTTTTGAATTTCATTTTTTAGTAAACAAAGATGTGTACGGTAAAGAGGTCCCAGTAGATACATATGTATTAACAACATAGAATAAATAATGAGATAGTAGAATAATCCCTTAGCATGTACTTTTCCTTAGTCTATGGTATGTTAAACTCATGTATAATTGTTTAATCATTGTTATTATATTATATAAGAACTTTAAATATGATATCTTATATGATCCTCTAATATTTCATTGTTAATAATATTTCAGTACTGTCATCATTTCAGGTATTAACTGATTTTTTTTCCTTGATATCCATGGTTACATAAAACATGTTTTTTATGGAAAGGATGTATATTAATTATATAAATAATAATATTATGTTCGTAAAAATTATTTTAATCATAAAATGAAAATTATTTTTGAATGATTTCAATGGGGAATGAATCTAATCACGTTCGTGCAGACGATAATTTGTACGTACGCATGAGTGACAATATCATTATATTGATAATGAAATTATATGTAATTCGATAGTATATCATATATATATAATCATTAACATGATATATTTTTTATTTCAATTATTTAAACTCATTATTATACTCATCCAAATAATGAAGTGTTTGAAATACAAAGGACACCACGACGTAGAGGCGGTATGTTGTACGTATCCACAAATGGTGATTCTGACATTTATAGGATGGATAGAATAAGGAATTTGGATTTAACATATTAATAATAACATAATGATATGTAGATGTTAATGGATTTATTATTTTGTTTTGTAAATAATAAAGAATGAGGAAATGGAAGAATAAAAGAACTTGAAAGAGGGTGGTGAAATTATTTCCTCTTCTTTGGGTGTTCACTTATGAATTGATAGAAAGGGCTCCTTAGGTTGGATTTATAATAAAATTAAGTATTATAGGTTGAAGGGGGGATAGTTGGATGGATATTTGGGTAGGGTTTCACCGAGCCAAATGGCTTTGGAGGTGTGAAATTAAGATAAGGGGAAGTCCCCTGTTATAAGAGAGGTGAGAGTCATTTTAGGAAAAGCATGAAATATTATTTTATAATAATATAATTTTGGTTTTATAAAGGTTCAAAAATAATTTATTTCGTTTATAAGGTGGGTATGGGTCGAAAAACTCTAAACCAAGAGGTTTTGGATAGATATAGGTCACCATATTAACGTAATAATTTAGTTTTAACTTTTAGTTAAATAGTTTGACATTTACCATGTCTCTTTGTATAATTATATTATAAGGTTAATAAACGTACAATAACAAGCCAAGAGAACCCCATGTGGTTCATTATTAATATATATAACCCTATCAATGTATTTGGGCCAAACCATAGATTTTTAGGAATATTATATCAATTAATAATATAGTTTTTGTTTTAAAAACTCAATCAAGTCAATTTTGACACAGTTTGGTATTTCATTTTTTTAGAAAGCCATAAAAACGTTTTCACTTCAAAAAAAATTAATTTAATCAACCCTTACATGTCATATTATCCAATAAAATTAGTTTAATTCATCTCAAGTCTCAATTTACACATATTTGAATATTTATAATATCAATTATTTTAATATTTCATTATTAAGGTTATTACTGCATCATCATTGTGTCATAAATAAATTATATTAGATAATGTTTAAAATTTAATAAAAAAATACAATTAAACAGGAAATATTTTTATATTTATAATGAATATTTATAGTCTAATTTATATTGTGTGTATCTCTATATTAAAAATGGTTTAGTTATTAAACATTGAATTTAACTCTTTTAACTCTTTGTTAAATAAAATAAAAATAAAGGTCATAATCTAATCCCAGTGGACCAAAGAGGATCATATTTTCTTCCTAAGGTTTTTTTGGGTCTATATAAACTTATCTAATTGAATTAGAACTTGTTTTAGGGTAGGTACAATATCATTTTTGTCCTTAATTTCTCTATTTACTTTTAACAATGTTAAATAAAAGTCAAAAGTTACAATTCACCGAAACTTATTTTCATCTTATTGAACCAAATTTTACTTAATTATTTTAATTGTGTCTCTCGAATTTTTTATATTTCACTCATAGAACTGGTAAAAATTAATTTATATGAAAATTTTCAAATGCTCATTGAAGGTGGGTAATAGACGGTAAAAACTTCAATAAAATATCATATATCTAAAATTGTTATAAAATGACTCCAATTAATTACATTAAACATATATAAGTATTATGTATCTATTTTGATTGAATATAACTTAAAATAAAATAATAATTTCTTAAATAAAATGACTATTTTAAATAATAGCGTAGTGTTTTTCATTATTAATAAAAAAAATAATTTTTTCAGAAAATTATCATAAATTCACAAAAAGATAATTTTGATATTATGACATCAAAAATGAAGTCCATTTTGAAAAATAAAATTTAAACAATTTAAAAAATTGGGTATTACTATTCATAATGGCTAGTTTGATTGGTAGTGGTGTGTTAATACTCTATGTTGCATACAACGTATACACCTACATTATTCCAAGGGAAACATATCATGGAAGCTTGGGGTGTTACATTACATGATCAGAAAAATTTATTAAAAAATTATTTTACAGAAATTATAGACATAGGGGCTAGCCATGTGTTTAATGAAACCTCATAATCCCAAATGTGGTCTATACCGACCTTTGATACCTACTATAATGACCCATCATTAAACATTACATAATCATCAGTTTAGTCAAGAATTCACATTGAGAATATTTTCAGGTTTAGAGTTTACGATAATTAGGCAAAATCTATTACATTAAATTTCTAAAATTATAATGTAGACACTTCTGCTTTGTATCCATTTTTTCATAAAATAAAAAACTCAAAAAAAATGTATAGTTCCATGTTCTAGACAGCATGACTTTTCTATGATCCCATCCTTGACCAAATTTATCTTTATGTCCAGTGAAAAACATTTCTAAACATGGGGTGACCATAAAAAGCTCAATAATGGTTATTAAAAAAGGAAAGTAAAAATTAACCCATCAATAAATTAAAATCAATGAAACCATACTTTTCAATCATAACACACCTCATGAAATCATATGATTTTTGAATAACACATAAAAATCATAAATCAAAAATCTAACTTCTGGAATCGGTATCATACTTACATTGTAGTTATCACCTCAATGTAGGGAGTTGCATTAAAATATCCATCATAGTATATTACCTAGATCTTATAGGGGAAACAATAACATTTACCTCTTTCACGTTACCCAATGCATTGAAAAGATATCTCAGGCTCACTCGCCCTATGATTATCATGGAACAACCCATATACATAAACAATGCCCGATAACCATAACATAATCATAACAAATAACAAAATAATAATGGAAAGATAACATTTCCACATTCCACTCAAAATATATCAAAACAAGATATTAATATAAACAATGCTTTATCAAACCACTTTTAAAATTTAACGAATAGATTTTTGGAATCAAAGTGTCCCATACCACATTGAAACTTTTAATGTGATTAAAATTTAAAAACATTAATGTCCTTATAAGTAAATCATAAAACATATTTTTAAAACATGAGAATTAATGATATAGAATTAAAAGAATAAATCATTAAAACTTTTAAAACTATATTTTGGTTATAGAGTTTTTAACAAAATGAGGGACGATTGAATACAAAAAAAGAGGAATAACATTAATCAAAAAATTATAATATAATGAGAATAAATTTATTCATGGTAAAATATTCCAATGGACAGTATATAGACCATATAAAAGTGAATTAGCGCATAACAATAATGAATTCTCAATGGAATGTAAATTGAGAAAAAATCCCTTATAGAGGTTGTATCCTTAGATTAAAGTCAAAATCAATGACATAATTATGTGTGAAAAATATAAAGACCCACAATATAAGTGAATATTATGTATTAAACAATCATTTTTTATTCAAACATATTCATATCATGACATAATCAAGAAGTAGATTTTTAACACAAAGAATTGAAATTCTGAGGAGAAGATCCCTTACAGAAATTCGACTGCCTAACCACATCACCTGTAAATTAAGAAATTAATTTGATGATATGGAAAAGGTTATCTCAAAATATGGATATAAAATTTATATCAATAAGGATATATAATAACATATCGAAATATAAGAAGATGTAAATTAAAAGGCATTACAAAAAAAGTCTTTTAACAAGGGGAGGGTGAAAGGTTCCCTTATTGATTTGGTAACTTACGAAACATACACCCCATGAAAGAAGGATCATACAATAAAGATTTGAATAACCATAAATTAAATTAAATTACACAAATAATAGAATCATGGGTAGTACTTACTCCACAAAAAGGAAATAGTAGCAAATATAACATGAGTCTCACGGGAATAAAAAGTGAGATGAAAGCCCTAAACCATGTTGTAATCAATCAAGCTGTATGACCAAAAGTTAATAAAAAATAAATGAATAAAATAATACCATGAATATAAATATAATAATGATAATATATATCTAATGGCTGTACACAATACACTACATGTAATAGATTAGTGGTGAAGAATGGAAATCTCACGGAATAAATAGTGAGATAAGAAACCCCTTATCTCAAGTCCGACTAGACTCGATCATTATTTAATATCTAGAATAATAGAATAAAGTTAATTTATACTTTATTAAGAACCCTTTTCATGTTTATAATTCATTTTATAGTTATTATTACCTTGATTTAACAATTATTTAATTATTTTAGTTCATATCGGACATTTTGTCGATGTTCGGAACTTCATTTAAAAATAAACTCATTATAATTATAAATTGTCCCTGTGGTCCAAATTCTATTATCACTAGAATGATATTAAATATTTAGATATCATATATATTCAGTAAATATATATATATAATAGTCCATAATATTTGGAGATAAGAAAACAAATGCATCGTTCATGGAGACAATAAGCCATACATTCGCATGAATGTTACTTTCCTTTTCTTTCATATTTAATGGAATGAAAATGTAATGATAAATATCTATATTATAATTCTGGTATAATATCATATATAAATTAATTATATCCATCCTTTATACATTCCACGTATGACATGAAAGATTCATATTAGTTTGAGGGGGCGGTAGTCTGTACATCCTTTAGAGAAATTATCGTATTCACCCACTATGAAATCCATAAAGGAATTATATAAAAAAAAATTCAGCAGAATAGAAGAAATATAAATATAATATATATATATATAATATATAACTATATTTTCATCTTAATGGCCACCATAATAGGTGTTAGGAAATGATTGAACAATCATTGTTTCGTGAGGCAGTAGTTCGTCGTCCAGAGAAATAGTATGTTTTTTACCAAATAGATGGAGGTGTGTGTAAGTGTTGTTAGAATCCTTATCATAAAAATATCCTAGTATGTTGAGGATAATATTTTTTAATATAAGAAAGGAATAAAAAGAGTTTAGTTGTTTTATAAGTAAAATAAAACAAAATAACTTATGAAAATACGTTACCTTTAAATCGGGTATCTCCCGTTAGTTTGAACCAAATGGTTAATTTGAATTGCCTTCTTCCTATAGAAAGGCTTCTAGGATGAGGGGTGGGATGTAGGGAGACTAATTGTGCAGATTTTGGATGAGACAAGGGGCTTTAACAGTGTTAATAATGTGTTATAATTGATGGATTTTTATAAGGAGGAGGTGGGGTAGTAAAGGAATGTTTAAAAATTTAAATTTATTATATAATGATTTTCAGTTTATAAAGGTAAAAAATTCATTAAATAAGATGATAAGGTTAATAATGGTCTAAATTAAATCATTCAATAAGAATTGTATAGTTTTGTATATTTTTTTAATCATTATAATATTTTTTATTTAAACCAATCATTAATGCGGTAAACACAACATAATTACTGTGTTATAATTATTTTTATTTATATGATGTATAAAAATTATAAAAAAATATCATGATGTTCTAAAAAATTATATTTAAAATTAATATTTATAGTCAGAGAGATAACTTATATTTCCCCTTGTAATAATTAATTAAAAAAAAGATATAAGTTTGTGTCATTTTTGCCTTTACATTTCTCTAATTAATATAAAGTGTCATTATCACTCTCAACTGGCTCCATGTGGTCTCAAAACCGACCCAAATCCCACCATGGTCAGAAATGTATCAAACAATAAGATTAGGACGCATGTTAGTGTAATATTATATTATTAAAATATAATTTTTTTTATCCTTTTTACCACATTTACCCTTTAACCATGGTAAATAATATAATTACTAAAGTAAATATTCACAATGTCTAAAATTAAATGTTACCAATTTACACAACTTGGACCTCCATATTCCATGTAAGGAATTATTTTTTCCAAAACACAGAAGTGGCAGAAACTAATTTACAATTAATTTCTGCTATCAAAACAAAATACATTTTTTTAAGAAATAAAAACTATCAAAATATTGACACGTGTTTATGTCCAATTTCAAAGTGAAATTATTTTCAATTAAAAAAACTGGATTAAATGGTAAAAAAATAATATAATTACACATTGAATCTAATTAAAAATATAATCTAACCTTATAAATAAATTATATTAAAATTCATTTTTCAATTAAAATAAACAATTTTTAATTATTCATGAAAAATTGAATTTTATCAGAAAAATACAAAAAATTTACCCAAAATAAATTTTTATGTATATATTCTATAAGAAAATTTTATATTTTCATATATTAAATATAATTTAAATAAAAATATATTTAAAGAGGGTTCTCCATCAAAAGGAAGTAAATCGGCCTTTTAATTAATATTTGAGTATTTATGCTTAAAATCAGATTCTTTATTATTTTATGACTATAAAATTAATTGGAAAAATGTAAAAACATTAAAAAACATGTATATTTATATTGTAGTTATTTTAATACATTCCCGCCAATATAATGGCCAGGTATTAACTACCATTTAAAATAATATTATATTATAATTTTTCAGTATGACTCAGCATTGGGTGCAACAGAAGATTTTAAGAAACCTGTTGTTGTGTATCGGGTATGCCATCGAATATAGCATCCCCTTTAAAGTCAAAATTTATATTTAATTAAAAAAAATTAATAAATATTAAAATGTTATATTATTTATTTACCTGGTATGTTACATCCTTACCCCCTTTTGGATGTTTCGTCCTCGCAATATAAAAATTAGGCTTGGAATCATCATTGAAAGTATCACATTAGAAAAAGAATCAATAAAAATATCTCTTTAAAAAATGAAATAGAAATACAAAGGTCACCCGAGATAGACCATGCAATTATTCCTTGTAGGAAATGATGTATTTGGAAGGGAAATAAACCATTATGGATTGATGGAGAGTGGTAGAAATCATGATTAATAGAAAGTTAACCACCAGAAAAAGACAAAATTATGTTGGGTTAAAAGATCATTGATTCCCTATTAAAAAAGATAATGGATAGTGCTTTTATTTTAAGTTACTTTTCATAATGTTGAGGAATTTATTTAAGAGCATGAATAAGAACATATGGAAACATACTTAATTTTCATGTAAACATTCATCCTATACTATATCTCTTTCACAAACTTATCTTTTATCCAAATGATGAGTATTTAAGATAACATTTTCACATTGAAAGCATTATAATCAACTTCTTGAGAATCAAATAATCTATAAAAGATGAACTATGTTTTTTCTATTTCATTAGACATTAACCAAAACCAAAAATCTTTGTATAATATCAAATAATTTCCAAAAAGGGTAATATTTTACAAAAATAAAAACTTCTCATAATCTAAAAAATTTGACAAAAAATGCCCAAATTTGAACAAAGACCATTCAATAAACAACTGTCCATAAAATTCATCTAATTAATAGATACTACGACTGAAACCCAAAGAGTAGCAGGATTTAATCACATTGTCCTCCAAGATAAATCTTAACATTTATCTTCAAATAACATTAGTTACTCTTAAAGTCTAACACTAAAAAGTAATTAACCTAATCACATATTTTCTATAATAGGTCAATCATTTCCATAAATAAAACCAATAATCATATGTCTACAATAAAAATATTGATTCTTCAAAAATAAAATTTCCACCATTACTCCATAAATGAGATCCCATAGTACTATGTTTTCCTTAAGCATATAATGTTTCCATAGAGAAATTTTTTTCCAAAACAACCTTTATCATATTATCACCATATAATTTTCTGATATTATGGATATCCATTTGATAAAACATAATTTCTCAAAATGAACTAATTATTGATCCATAGAATAATTTAACTTAAAAGAATAAGTCATAAAAACCAGGAACGCCATATAAGATAGTGGTAGGTGATGTGCCCTTATCGCCCTTCGGTTGTGGGATTAATTCATGTGGGATTTCCGGACGTGACAGGTTGTCACCAATCATTTAGTTTGTCCTTTTTATAAAACTCAAAAATATCCCTAAAATGTTTTAACCTCAATGGTTTTCTTATACCTTTCATTTTCATCCCAATACATTTTGACCTCCACATCTTATATGTTGTCATTTTTCTCCTCTATTTGGTAAAATAATACTATTCCCAATAAAAAGAACATCATACCTTGATCATGGTGTTTATATGGTTTCATCACCATCATGTTCACATTAGTTGGAGTTCCATGAATTACAATAATGATTTAGAGATCCTTCAAAATCATTTTCATCCTTCATCTAAATACACCTTATACAACTTGGGATATATAGGTGTTCGTAGAAAAACAGTTTGGGAAAAAAATCATCCATGAGATATAATTTCAAAACATCTCACAAAACATGAATTTTATATAACAAGGGGACCAAATTTGAGTTGAAACTTTCAATCAATCGTCCTTTTAAAATATCATAAGTATGTTCTGAGAGACTATATTGAAAAATATATATAAATAAGTTTCACAAAGGTCTCCTTCATCACCAGATTTTTCAAAACCATAATATGCTACAAAAATCTTGTCATAAGGTAAAATATTTGAAAATTCCTTCATAATATTTACCTTTCTTCAAAAATATGAGAATATTGAGAAAATAATATTAATTAAATACAAACCATGATCCATGATGATATCGGGTTATAGTGGAGGTGTTTGATTTCTTAAAAAACATATTTCAAGTGAGTTGTTAGCTAGAAAATGATTCACCATCATCTGAACAAGACCTAGCTATAATTATTTCCAGAATGTAATCATGATGATATTGGAATGTTATTTAAGATCCTCCTCTTTCTATTTGTAACTGAATTTCCTGGATTCGAAAAATTTATAAAACAATGATTTAACTGAAATAATAGACTTAGGGACTAAACTTCTGTTTAACGAAAACATATAATTCTTAAATTTTTCTAAACTGACCATTGATACCAATTATAAGGACCCAACAATAAACATTACATAATCATTAGTTAACTCAATAATTCACATTCAGGATCGTTTAGGGTTTATAATTTTAGAGAATTAGGCTATATATATTACATTATGTTTCAAAAATTACAATGTAGACACTTCTACTCAATATCAATTTTTTTATAAAATAAAAAACAAAAAAAACATGTATAGTTTCATGTTTTAGACAACATGACATTTCCATGATACCATCCATAACCCTTTTAATATTTAATTTCTTTGAAAAAAATTTCAAAAAATGGGGTGGGAATAAATAGATCAAAAAGGGTTATAAATTAAGGAATAGAAACATTAACCCATCAATAAATAAAAATCAATGAATCCATACTTTTCAATCATAACATACCTCATGGAATCATATGATTTCTGAATAAAACATAGAAATCATAAATCATAATGGAAGCTTATAGAATTCATATCATACTTAAACATTATCTATCCAATTATGTAGGGAGTTACATTGGAATACCCATCATAGAATATTCCCTAAATCTCTTAGGATAAATATTAATATTTACATATTTCATGTTACTAAATGTATTGGAGAGCTATCTCGTGCTCACCCACCCTAGGTTTATCATGAAACCATAAATATATGTAAACCATGACCAATAACAATAATGTAATGACAACACATAACACAAGAATAATGGTAAGATAGCATTTACACATTACAATCACTATATATCAAATCAAGATGTTGAAATATACAATGTTTTATCAATCAATTTTCAAAACCATTTAAAACATTAAATGAAAATATTTTTGAAATTTAAGTGTCCCTTACCACTTTGAAACATTTAAAAGAATTAAAATTTTAAATAATTAATGAAAATATAAATAAATCCTAAAAACCTTTTTTAAAACATGTACTTTAATGATAACTATTTAGAAGAATAAATCTTTAAAACTATTAAGATGATATTCTCGTTAATGAGTTTTTTATCAAATTGAGAGATGATTAAATGCAAAAAAATGAGGAACAACATTAATAAAAACATTATAATATAATGAGATTAATGTATTCATCATGGTAAAATATTCTAATGGAAATTATATAAACCATCTATAAGTGAAATGGAACATAAAAACAATGAAGTCTCAATGGAATGTAAATTCGGACGAAATCCCTAATAAAGATGGTATCCTTAGATTAAAGATAAATAAATGGACTAATTATCTTTGAAAAGTATAAATACATAAAATATTAATGTATATTATGTGTAAAATAATCATAGGTTATTCAAACATATTCAATGCACTACATATGCAAGAAGTAGAAGTTTAACTCATGGAATTGAAATTGGGTGAAGAAGTTCCCTTATAGAACTTCGACAGCTTAAGGTGTCACATTAAAATTCAGAAAATAAATTAATTATAGGGGAAAAGTTTTATAATCATTTGGAAATAATATTTACAGTAATAATGATATATAATAACATAATCCAACATAACAAGAAGTAAATTAAAAGACATAACAAAAAGAAGTATTTTAAAAAGAGGAGGGTGAAATGTTCCCTTATCGATTTGGTAATTTACGAAACATACACCCCATGAAAGTAGGATCATAAAATGAATATTTAAATACCCATAAATTAATTTATGATACAAAAATAATACAATAGTGAGTAGTAGATACACCCCATAAATGGAAATATTTTCAAATATATCAAGAATCTCATGGGACTAAAATATTTGATTAAAACCCATTACCACGCTGTAATCAATCGATTCGTATGATAAAATGTTAATAAACGCCAAATGAATCAAATAATATCATTAATATAAAGATAATAATGATAATATATATCCAATGGTAGTACACAACACACTATAGTCAATAGATAAGTGGCGAACAATTGAAATCGCACGGAATTAGAAGTGTGATAAGAAACCCATTACCTCGGGTCTGACTTGACTCGATCATTAATTAATATCATGAATAATAAACTAATTTTAATTTATACTAGCATAAAAACCTTTCAAATTTTTTTATTCCTTTTATATCAATTATTACCTTTCTATAACATTTAGTTAATTATTTGAGTTCATATTAGACATTTTTTCGATGTTCGGAACATGAGTTAAAAGTGAACTTGTTATAATTATAAATTTTCCATGTGGTCAGTATTAAATTTTATCCAGAATTATATTAATTATTTAGATAATATATATATTATATATATCTAGTATATGTATTTGTATTTATAATAGTACATATTATTTGGAGATAAGAAATGAAATGCACCGTTGATGGAGACGGTAAGCTATACGTACGCATGAACACTACTTTCATTTCTATTTCATATTTAATGGAATGAAAATGTAATGATAAATAAGAATATTATAATTATAGTATATTTTATTATGAAATTTAATTATCTCTATCCTTTATACATTCCATTATTGGCATGAACGAGTCATATCACTTTGAGTGGCGGTAGTCCACACTTCCTCAAATGAAATTATCGTATTTACCCCTATGGAAACCTTAAATCTATTCTATAAATGAAAAATAATGATGGATTGAAACAATATAAATATAATATATATCACATATAATAATATTACCATCATAATGGCCACCAAAAGAGGTGGTTGGAGAAGATTGAACCATCATCGTTTCATGATGTAGTAGTCCTCCCTCCAAGGAAATAATATGTTCTCTACCCATTAGATGGAGGTGTGTGTAATTTTAGATCAAGTAAATCTCAAAAAAACATCCTAGTATATTTTGGATACAGATTTAGTTATAAAATAAATTAATAGAAAGAGTTTATGGGGTTGGAGAAGGAAAATAAAACAAAATAACATAAGAGAAAACGTTACCTTTAAATCGGGCATCTCCCTTTGATTTGAACAAAAATGATTAATTAAATTGCCTTGTAAAAAAGGGAAGGATTCTAGGAGGAGGAGAGTTTTGTATGGAGATTAATTTGGAAGATTATGGATGATCAAAGGGGATTTCAAAATGTGAGTAATGCGTTATATGTGAAGGATTTTTTATAAGGGAAAGAGGGTCTCTTTAGGAATGTTTAAAAATATTATTTTATTATATAATTATTTTTAGTTTATAAAGGTCCAGAACTTATTAAAGTATAATAAAAGATTACTAGAGTTATAAATAGAACAATATAATAATAATTGTATAGGTTTGTATATTTTTTTAATCTTCATTATCTTATTTTTTTAAATCATTCATTAATGAGGTAAACACTTCATCATTATTGTGTCATACATATTTTTATTTGTTTGATGTTTAAAAATTATAAAAAAATATCATAATATAGGAACTCGTTTTAGCTTCCAAATGAATATATATATTTTAAGAGATAACTTATATAACCCCATTAAATAACTTATTTTCTAAATGATATATGTTTGTGTCTTTTTTGTGTTTAGTTTAAATTAATTAATATAATGTGTCATTATCACTCCCAAGTGGCTCCATGGGGTCTCAATGTCAAACCAGGAATTCTAGTGGTTGGAAATGTATCAACCAATATTATTAAGACACATTTTAGGGTAATTTTATATAATAATAATAATATTTTTTACTCTTATTTACTAGATTTACCTAATAACCATGTTAAATAAAATATTTACTAAAATAAATATTCATAATGTCTAAAAATAAAAGTTACCTATTTAAAAAATTTGGATATCCAGATTCCAAATAAAGAATAAATTTATCCAAATTAAAAACACATAATTTCCATAATTGCATTTAAAATTAACTCATGTTATCTAAAAAAAGCGTGTTTTTAAGAAATAATAACTATCAAATTATTTACACTTGTTTATGTCCAATTACAATGTGAA
The DNA here is from genome assembly GCA_963277665.1 of Viscum album. Taxonomy (NCBI): domain Eukaryota; kingdom Viridiplantae; phylum Streptophyta; class Magnoliopsida; order Santalales; family Viscaceae; genus Viscum; species Viscum album. The sequence continues at coordinate 1,947,614,502 of OY728136.1, read as the reverse complement.
ATTACTTACAATGACCAATATTGGATTTAATGGTAAAAAGATAATAATATTACGCTTCAAAGCATAATAAAATAGAAAATCTAGGCTTATAAGTATAGTTGATTAAAAAGAAATTTTGAATTAAAATTCTGTATTTTCAATATTCATTAAAAATGAATTTTAACTGAAAAATACCAAAAATTTACAAAAAGTGAATTTTGATGTCCCGATTCTACAATATTATTATATTTTGTCAAATAAAAAATAAAAAAGTTATTAAAACTAGATTTAATTTTGGTTCTCCATCAAATGGAGGTAAATTGACCTTTTAATGAATATTTGAGTATTTAATCTCAAATCAGATTCTTTCATTTTTTATGCCTCTAAAATCTATTTTGTAAATGAAAAAACACTTAAAAACATGAATATTTATATTCCAGTTAGTTCTATCCATTCCCACCAATAAAATGGCATGACGATAATTACCATTTAATACAGTACTATATATTTATTTATTAGTATGACTTAGCATTATGTGCAACATATGATTTCAAAGAAACCTGTTGTTGCGTATCAGGTATTCCATCAAACATAGCATACCCTTTATTTAGAAATAATATTTAATTCATATTTTTTTAAAAAATATGAAAATTTTATATTCATTATTTACCTGGAATGTTATAGTCAAACTCCATACCATCATATGACTTAGAACCACAATTCTATATCACATGTGGTAAATTTATTGAATTTCCAAAAATAAACATTGTCTAAAAATTAATTATCCTAGATAGATGCTCAGTCATGTACTAATCATGTTATATGCTATAGTCTTCTAGTATCAAGTAATTTTTAGGGATATAAATGTACATTTTGATATGTGATACATGAAACACATTGTGGATCAACATCAAATATTGTGGTAAGGCTAAATAGTAACACACAGTCTCATCCTGGTCAACAATCGTAATGGGACTCAAAAATATCAGTGTACATTGTCCCTAATTTCCAATCATTCGGTGACCAATCAGTGGTGAAACTATAAAAAATAATAGGTAACCAATTTGGGAAACCCAAAGTGAATTGATAATGATCAACATTATATTTATACCAGCTCTTCGTAATCACTATTTTTTAAAAAATAAACTAAATCAATATGGTCATATCCTAGAGAATAATCTTCCTAACAAAGGAATCTTACAAAATATCACACCAAAATGGAGGATATATAAAAGGGAAACCATATAGGTCCTCAAAAACATATTTTTGATTGGAAACCCTATAGCCATTGTTTGTGGGAAAACTCAACCAGCCCCAAATGGACATCCCATGCTCTTCCAAAGATGATAATGCATGATCAAATGATATCTTAAATTATTTATGTATATCATTCGTTCTTGATATTCATCTAATGATGATGCACCGTTATCAACATATCATAGGATCCCATCACCTCATGGATGACTCTCAAAAAAGAAAGAGAAGTAAAATGGGGAACCTCATCAAAGACTATAACATACAGAACTCAATTGAATCTGAAATTCTCATTAACATAGATATATCCAAATTACTAAAAATTTTATGTATCTAAAATTGTAATAATGATATTTTATATTTTTATTATAATGAAAAAATCCCATATCTCATTTCCCCATTATGTGGTATATGGAAACACAACAAAAAATTCCATATTAATCTCACCCCACTTTCAAGTCAGCATAGGAAAGGGATTAAGAAAATATGAAGGTTTCAATTGTTCTATATTAACCAATTATGAAGTATAAAAATGTGAAAAAAACGTGATATATTTTATCATGACTAGCCACAAGAATCATCAATCAATAATATAAAACATCTGCATGGTACTAGGGTGTATCACCTACATAGGATTACTATAATCCCCCCATCAAAAAATTTCTCATTTTAAAAGGTTTTATGTTCAAAATATAAAAATTTCAACCATTCATAGATTAGAACTACTACTCAATGATGGATTCCCCAATATTAGTGTTTTTAATTTTATAAAATCATCATTAAGAATAATATGTTCAAACAATAAAAAACTGATATTGGAACATCAATTCCATCTGAGAGAATTCATCTTCATGGGATTTCAAATCGACCAAATAAAATTAAGGAAAATACTAATATAAAATTTATTTATCCCTTAATATAAAATTTCTCAAACAAATATTGGGACACCAGGCTTGCTATGATGAGAGCTATCCATGTGCTAAGTTGCAAATGACTCCAATATCATGAAAATCCAACCTACTAACTAATATTACATCCTGGCCTATATACCGACATCATATAATGATGGTAGACCACACTTTGATTCAATTTTTAGACATACTAAAATATATACCCCTATAATTTGATACATAATATGGTTCATACATATAATGAAGTGTTTTTTAGATCACCATATTATGGTGACGAGATCCTAACAACCAATAAAATATTCAATGTAACCATTTTTCCATAGACACAACTATAGATACATAACAGTTGAAGATTAATCAATGAGTAGTTATTTTTACAAACACATATCAAGTTGAATATTAAAACAATAAGATAGATAAACTTCCCATGGTATGACATAAAACAATGGATATCAATACATTAATAATAAAAAATATCTCTCAAAACATGATAAATAAGTGGACCATAATTTCATCGGCCACTGCCATTAATCTAGAGTCTTAGGAATTATATAAACATGTCTTCTATAAGTGGTGATTTCCCTTTCCTTTGACCGAGCTTAAAAAAATCCGCAAATAAAAGATAGAAAACAAAATGAGTTATCTAAATATCCATATAGGATCTCACCATGTTTTTTATTACCTATTTTATAATAATTTAACCATTTATGATTTCAATTTAAATTATGATTATCATGGTAGGTCATGTAATTATGTTTATCATAAAAATTCAATCAAATCAATGGATGGATGATATATCAAAAATATTATTAAATGAAATTTTTATAAAAAATATTTATGAAAAATATTTTACATGAATAAAACTACATTATAAATAATGGTATACGTAATCAAGTCAAATAAAACCAAGCACCATAGTCGTGTTCCTGGAGTTTGATTAGTTCCAGGTTCTCTAATCCTATCAATAATCAATAATTAATCACAAATTAATTATGTGTCTACATGACTCTAAGGATAACACCAATATAACTAATCAATCAATATCTCATCCGGGTTAATCATGCCAAACTAGTTTTTGGTAGATATTTCATTATCAATCTATTTATAGGGAGTTAAAGTCCATGTGTACATGTCATGACCCCCCACTAACTACTCAAAATTATATGTGGTTCAATCGATAAATCAATTATTCTTGGGAAAATCAATAATTTAAAATTAATTCAATGTATATAGTTCAATTTCCCACGTTGAAGTTCAAATTTTCATTCTCAATTTTAAAATAAAATTATTAATTTTCTTCAAATTCATTCCATTGAAATTATTTTCCATTTTTATAAAATTTTCTAAATAATGAATATCAAATATTTTCCCTTAATCATTTAATATTTCAGTCCTTAATTTTTCCAAATTATTGACATAATATTTTGATTCCATTCAAATAAATGTTTTATCAACCAATTTATAAATCATTTTTATTCAATCAAGTGATTCAAGGATTCTATTATTAGGTAAATCTTTATTAAACCACATACCATTAATCACATGATCAATATAACACTCATAATTGGATCTTTATATTTTGAAAAATGTTGAAGATGATCAATGAACATACCATAGAATCAAGATTCATTAAATCAAATATCTAATAAATCAATAATTTGAGGATTCTCCATTATCAAAAGGGAGATAAATAATGATGAGGGAATATACAAAAAAGATAGAAATCACATACCGAAGTAGGAATGAGATGTTATATTGGTACTTATAATCCCATGATAATTGGTTGTAGGAGCGAAGATATCTTCTATAGACACTCCTAAATGAATGAATTTTAATTAGGGTAAAATATGGTGGGTTTGTACTATTTAAGGCAGTTATGAGATGTTAATTATGAATTTATGGGGGATTAGAAACTCCACACTTAGTTTCCTAGTTGATCTACATGATTGTTAGTTTCTGTGTGCAGTAACTGTATACCCTAACTAGGCATATGGAAAGGGATCAGGATTTTTCATCATAGTTAGCAGTAACAGTTCTTCCTAAACATGTTAACTCACTAGTAATATAAAAAGGTTAAACTGCTTGGACACAAGGTTAAACATACCATGTTCTAACCATGAAATTAAATCTTCTCAATGTTGTGTAGTTTTAATAGAGAGGTTTTATGGTTTAGACATACTATGGGGCCCCAATAGAGAACCAACATATGGTGGTATTCTTTCTAGTCCATACCACGTGGTTTTCACTAATTGTGTTCTGACAGTTCACAACCCCCAAAAATACCAAAATTTCTATAATAAAACAATAATGACTCCAGAAAACAATTTTAATCAATGTATCGTCCCAAAATATTCAGGAAGTACATGAAATCAAGTAATTGAATATTATATAACATGGTATATGAACATTAAATATTTATTTATATCATTGGGATTTAATAATATTCTAAATTATTTCATTGTTATAATGAATTATATTTTCATTCCATTATAATACTATATTATGATAGTTCTAATGAATTATATTTTCAATCCATTCTATGACTTTATTTTAATGTAATTTATAGATAATTCCCTTCAATTTTTTATAACACTAGAGTAGAATATATATAACAATCATGTATTTTTTAATATTCATAGTGATTCAATTTTACATTAATTTTTTAATGTTTTCTATCTGAGTTAAGAATATCAAATTTTAGTTTATTTTATGTCACATACTAGAATCTCTATCGATTTATATAAAGTGGACATCGTGATGCATATGGAAATTCAGAAGAATGTTTTAATGATTCGAAGATTGGTTAGTTTCATAAGATATTATCTCCAATTCATTTAGTTAATCTATTCGGTAAGAACTAATATTTGTAATCTGAAAAACATATAATTGATGTTCATTTGGTAATGATATATAAGATAAAACTCATGGACATATTGACTTGGATTATAATAAAACCAATACTAGTTTTTTAAAATTTGAGTAATGGGATGGAGTTTTATTTTAGTATCTATATTATAGGTCTTAGGTTTTTATGGATTCCAGCCCATTTTATGGTGGCCCATAGTTCTAGATAATAATGATAAAAAAGTATTGATTTCAAAACACATGATTTAAACATATTCATAATCATTTATTTTGTATAGTAATAGAGGTAATACTTATTCAGTGGGATATATAAGGTTTATACTAATTTTAAAAATATATATATATTAATATTAATTAGATAATAATTTTTTGTTTCATTTTTTCACTTAAAACATAAAATCATTGAATATTTATCTAATATGTGATCATGTAGTGGGAAAAATTATTGTTGATTCCATTGAAAGGAATCCCAAAACACAAAATGTATTGGAGGATAAATATGAATATAAGTTTGTGTTAAATTTAAAAAACCATATCTAAATTTAAGTAGGGATAATTATTTGGTATAGTTTCATATTCAATATCACATTTCATAATTTATTGAATGGGTGAAAGACTCTCTAAATTTTTTATTAGCATTGTATCACAAATAAAGTGTGAATTGATAATGGGGAGATTCTAGATGGAATGTATCATAATTTTGAATCATTAAATTTTTTTCATGATATAATAGTTTTTCTAACTAGTATTATATAAGTGGATATGTGGGGGTATCCCTCCCCTTATTGGGTTATTCACATGGGGAATTTATATATTTACCAAGACGTGTGTAGGTTGTTCAGTAGGATTAGAATAAAGCAGGTTATTGATAGTGTGTTAGTTTCATAGAGATCATGTCCAAATATTAAGAACTAAATGTGGAATAAAAACATCTCCCTATGACGTGCTCAATGGACCTTGAAACCAAACTATAGGGGGTGATGATTGAGGTTAAACTTAAATTGATAAATTATTCTCTTTAACATTTTCCATTTTTTTAATTACAAACTCTAATATATTTTAGGGTGAGTCATGGTTTTACATTAAAAATCATATTCACACCAGATAAAATATAGAAAGTTAATGAAACACATAAACTAGTATTTTTACAAGGATCTATCAAAATTTATACTACGTTATATGACTTATTATTCAACTTGGTTATAGATTCTTAAATATATATAGGTGGTTGCATTTGGAGAATGTCTCATTCCCATCAACACTGAGTAACGCAATGATTCCACAGTAGGTAACAACTATAGATCACTAGTTCCCATCTAATGAATGGGTCAATATAGAATAAAAATGTTTCTATCTCTAACTCTTATTTCCCAAATAAGGATTTTGATAAAGTATCCCATAGTGTTTAAATTAATCCAAAATCCTTATTTTACATAATAATTCCATTGAGTTCATCAATTTACACAGATTTTTTCTAGAGATAGAGATATATATTTCATCTTCTGACTACATTCTCGCTGCTTTAGTATGTGTCATTTGTCCATAAACAATCCAGTTTAGTTGATACTCTCATGTAAACTACTTCAAGAACATTAGTAACTAATGATTTTGATTGTATTATCCTTTTACTCTTCCATTTATCATGGACATATCTTGTCATAATGAATACATGGGAATTTAAATATTTTAACGTTTAGTAAGATTCCCAACCTCTATCTCCAACATTAATGTATACATTAATTACCTTGCACAAATCAATGTATAATCCTCATGCATATAAGATACATTACATGGTATCCTTAAATAATATTAATGATATCATAAATGTTTCATGGATAATATTTCATTTTGTTATTCACACATACCTCCAAGAACACATTCACATAATGATTCTCATGTACATAGTCATAAAAAACCATAAAAGATTCACTCTTATATACCATAACTCATCATCTTCATGAAAATAAAATGTTACTAGTATGCACAATGTCTTTATAATATATTCTTTTAATATAGGTATGTGAATCCTTCAACGCCTATAAACTTTTCAAGGTTGGAAAAAAGATTTATATAGCATCATTAATGTATATTATCACATGAATATGGCTCAAATTCCAAATATAATAAAAATCACACTATGTCTCTATTTTTCACAAATAATAATAAGAAAATGGAAAATAAATCATTTCCTAGATTTCTGCTTTTGTATAAAATCATAGATTCATTGAGGGGTATAGTGAATGTGTTTCCACACAATGAAAATATCATGTTATTTTAATCAAACATCAGGTGGTGGGGATGTATTTTTACGAGAAAATCATGAACATTTTATGGAATCTATATGCCAATTAGATCACCTTTATGTATTATTACCTCTATAATATATCTCAAATAAATATATCTATCATACCTTTATATGGTGATATATGGTGGTATCTAAATAAAAAAAATCAACTACCACATCCCCATAAACCCCCCAATATTCCGCACTCACATATCCCACACCATTCACTTACTTAGCTAAATAAATCATTATCTTCGCAAACAAATCAATTTCATTAAACTAATCTATATCTATAATTATAATTCTATTAATAATGTAGAAAATATTATATGCATTAATTTTTATTTTTTATATGTCCATGTCAGTCAAATGGAAGTCTGTTACATATCATGACAATCATATGTCACTGTGTGATGAAAATCTGTCATATAGTTTCCCATTGATGGCTCAAGTTATAAGACAATATCAACGATGATTAGAAAACATAGATTTAATAGATATTATGACCTATGTTATTCATTTATTTCATTAAATAATGATATAGTACCCCTTGTAGAAAATTCCAACATAAAAATAATTTTAATCTTACCTCTTTAGAATAATCCAATGTGCTTTAGCCATCGCTTGAGATGACACTGGAAACGACACCCAAATAGTATTCACACAAGAAAATGGTCCAGTGAAATAGCATTCCACCTAGGTTCCACCAGTGTGAATCTTATCGGTACTATTCATCCACCACGGACATTCACTCTCCCTACCAACACATAGGACTTTTTTCTTCTGAGCTATTTGATCTAGAACTCCATCATGGTAGAGATATCTTCAAACATGTACATGATTAAGCACATTCCTTATCTCAATTGGTTGTAAAATTCTTAAACTTAACATACAAAAAATAGTAGAAAAAATAAAAAACTAAACATAAATTTCTAAGATACAATTTCAATATAACAATTTTCAATATTTATTTATAATGTTATGAATTATGTTAGTCCCAAAACATCATTTACAACAACTCTAAACCAAAAAATAACTCATAATTTAACACATCCTAAATAATAATGATGATTAATAGAATAAACCATGAAATATAGTCATAAAATGTTGTTAACAATTTTAAATCCCCTAATGAAATTGGCACATGTCATGGTAATTAATAATAGCTTAGCAGAAATGACATTTAAAACATACTGGCTTTTCATTTAGGTAACTTTTTTACCAAAAATTCAAATTTTTCACGTCCTCAATAATCCACATGGGTTCTTTATTATCCCTATTTAGTTTGATGTTAATACACAATTCATTTCTAAAGATAATGAAATGTTTTCCCCTTTAGGGATAATAAATCCAAATCCTGAATATGGGAGGGTTAAATCATTTCAATTATTAATATTTTAAGAATAAAATCTATTACACTAATGAGACTTATAATATGATTCACTATATAAAAGGATGAAATCACAATTAACTTGGAAAATTATTCAAAATAACCAACAATATATCTATATAAGCAATGATTAATGTAAAAAAAAATATTACCATTAATTCAGTAAATTACTCTTCAATGCTTTATCCCAATATTGATTCATTCTATTAGGGTCTATTCAATATATTTTTAACAACTCTACTAAAATTACAAAAATAAATATAATAAAAACATTATTCTATAAGAATTTATTCCCCACTTCCTATTTTTCACTTTATTATCTTTTAATAAGTCTATCATGTTTAGTGTTGGTCTTTAAACATGATAAAAGTACTACTAATATAACAAAATGATGACAATATTCAAACATAAGACTTTTAATATAAAGAATCTTCATATACATTCCTCACTAGTAATATATATATTGATGATATACAAAATGAGATATAGATATACGGTGGTTATTATTATGATCTCTCCATCGTGATATACACTCTATACATCTGCTTCATTGTTGGATATCTTCAAGATTAAACTCTAAGAATATTTTCATATTAATTTAATTGTCATGAAGAATCAACAAGATCATAAATGATATAAATTAATCCATAATAGATAATATTTATACTATAATATGTTCGGAAACTTTTTTCAAATTTATGTCTCCCCTTATGAAAATCCACCACCTTCAATTCTTAGTATAAAAAATAGACATAATGTATATATAGTATTAAGGTGATTCATTAATGGTCCTCAAATAGAGAATCTATGTTGCTAGTATCTTCCCAACCCCACTGTCATTTTATTTGGAATATAAATCTTTGCTATTTCTAGATAGGAACATTATATTTTATATAGTTTCTACATCATTAATACACTTCAAATTGAAGTGGATTAATGATGTAGAAACTATATAAAATAGCGAAGATGTGGTTTCCCATTCTGGTTAATGAATTATTGTTATCCAAAAATCTGTATGAATAGTTATTTCATTTAATTCAAATACATATGACACCGTTCAAAAAAATGTGTTTTATTTATCAAGTTAACATTTTCATTCTTATTTTTAAAATTTTCATCACAGATAAATTTCAATAAGTAAATAATTTTATATTATTTTCAATATTAATTCATAAATTTATTCATGCCTTATTTCAATATAATTTATGTTCACCAGATATTTTCAAATGTCTATTATATTTCATTTCCAACATTTATAGATGCATATTTTATTTCATATGATACCTCTTACATCAGTATTCATTAAGATTTTTAGATTTTTTTTATTTGATAGTCTTCTTGTATTGTCTATATTCCAAGGATGGTCTATCACCTAGATTTCTTACATCTTCCAATCTTTGGTGTGTTATTCTCTTTACATCATAATTTTTTTTATGACTTGTATATACCATCATTCATCATAATGGTTCCCACTTTTTTTAAATAAATCACATAAATCATTAAATCATTCAAATATTTCCATTGTGGATAATTTTTTCTATGTATTTTTATTTTCCAGTATAGATATTATTTTTTATTAATATATTATACCCATAAATGTAGGCATTATATAATTTTCATAAAATGAATTTTTTTTCCAAAAAAATTATTTCATGAAGAAAAAACTTATGAGCAAACAAAAATTTCCCAAAAGAGATCATCTTCAGTGAAATTTTATTTATATGATTCATATTATGCTATTTTTGGACAATGAAACTGCTCATTTCTTCTTTCTTTAGGGAATAATAAATCACAAAATTATTTACATGAAAAACTGAAAATTAGGTGGATTATATATCTTTTTTTGTCATCTATTTTTTTAAAAACCATAATATTAAATATAAATCATATTTAAAAATACAAATTTGTGGAAACATACTTATTGGAAAAATGGGTATATTCATTAATTTAAATTTATTGGATTTATCATAAAATAATATATAAAAAATAATGAAACTATATTTCATCTTTTTAGAAATATGATTCTTTTCAGAAGTATTATTGAGAAAGAAAAAATTCTAAGTAGTTTAGGAAGTCTTAGATTTTTACTCGTCAAGATTGTATAGTTTTAATTATTGTTCAAAAAATAATAAGAGGACTTCAATCTTCTTTTCATCATGTAATTTCATATTATCATTCCAAAAAATATTTATTATTTGAATAATATTGTATTTCACAAGATCGATAATCAGTAAAATAATGTTGGGATTTTTAATTATTTTTTCTTTTACCTCTAGATATGAATATATAACATTTATAAAAATATTTTGCGGCTTTTTAATTCATTTGATAACTTTTCTAAAAATAATATATTTTACATTATTTTGATAAAAAATATTGTTCAATTATACATTAACAATAGAATACATTTTGTATCAAAGTGACATAATTTTTTCCTTCTTCATGCATAGTAAAACGTTCTTTACATGAAATTAAATTTTATTCCTTGAAAATATCATTTTTTGAGAGGCTTTTCTAGTTCCGAAACCATCAGAGATAAAACTTCTTACAATGCATCAAATTCATTTCCCAATTCTTAATTTTTTAACAATTTGTTAGTTCAAAACTCTAACTATATCAGTAGGAACATATTTGGAAAATTTATATAAATTATATATTATTACAAAATTAAACACATGTAATGCCCCGACCCCAGTTACCTAGATACGGTTCCTTATTACATAACATTGGCATGATCACAAGGGATCAACATCCCGAAACACAGATCGTCTTGTAGCCGTGTATGTACTAGATACATTCGTATGTTTACATCACATTATAAAATTAACAAACAACAAAAACATAGTCTTTATTGTCCATATTAATACCTTAGACTATCCATGTAGGTCATTCATAATATAATTCTTCACATCCTGGGAAAAATAAAACACTGAAAGGGTGAGCTCAGATGGTCATTAAGGATAACAATATAGTGGAAACTTTCAAAAATAAGAACAAATGTTTAAGGCAATGTATAAGACTAAAAAAATCCTTTTAAACATAACCTTCATAATAATATGGAAAAGATAAATCAAATAATACCATTTAGTTATTCACATGATTTTCTAAGAGTCGAATAATCACATCCAATATCAATATCCATTTTCATAATGTTAGAATGCATAATGCCAGACATCATAACCACATAGTGAAGGACTTGTGCCAAGACTACAAATAAAATTTTGTCAAGGCCTTATTCCAAGACCATAGATTGTCTCATCATACATTGTGATGCATCGAGGAGATATAGCAGACTCTACCCATCACTTACTATGTCCAATTCATTCTCATATGAAAGGGTTTAAACATAACAAAAACATTCGTACTAAAACTAGCATATGTAATTTTATTACATTAACCATTAACCATTATTGGTATTAAAATAACAAATCAACAGTAAAACATATAATAAAACTCTCAATAAAATATTTAATAATGGTATCATAATTAATCAATGTCAATCAAGTTTAAAATTCATGAATGGATGTTAACATAGATGAAATTAAAACATTCTGTAGAGAAATATCTCTTTCTATTTTGATATCATTTAAAAGTCATATAATTATATGACTTTTAAATTTATTTCTAAAATATTTTTATAAGCTAATATGGGAAGCATTGATGATGTTATAACGGTGGAGAATAGTTGCACCAGCCTTATATGTTGAAAAAGAAATTCTTACCATAATTTTTTCGAGAAGGTCACAATGTAACTTGTTTGGAAAAAAACGGAATGATTACTTTAAAAACATATGTGGTGAAATAAGGGTATAAATGAATTTAACCCAAAGTATTGTAAATATTTACAAAAAAATGAATTAATTTTTTTAGAAAACCCGGATGTGGATGATAAATAGGTCTCAGTACATACTTACGTATTAACAACCCCAAATAAGTAAAGAGAACGTAGAATTAACCCTTACGTTTTAATTTTCAATAGTATATTTAATATAAACCTCATATTTAATAGTTAAAACAATTTTATTAAATTAGACAAAAAATATATAAATATATATGATATCATATATGATCCTATAATATTTCTTTATTAAAAATATTTATTTGTTAAAAATATTTCAGTAGTATCATCGTTCCGGTTGTAAACTGATTCGTTTTACTTTATATGCATGGTAATGTAAGTTCTGTTTGTTATCGATATGATGTATTATATTCATATAAAGAATGATATTATTATAATAATCATTATTTTTCATCATAAAATGAAAATTATTCCTAAATGATTGTGATTGTGAATGAATCTTATCACATTCGTGGAGATGGAAATCCATACATACGCACGAGCGACAATATAATTATATTGATGGTGAAATAATTTGTAATTGGATGGTATATCATATATATAAAATTATTGACATGTTTTATTTACTATTTACATTAGTTATACTCACTATTATACTAATCCAAATAATTAATTTTTTGAATAACAAACTACACCATGATGTGGAGACGGTAAGTAGTACGTACGGACGTATGGTGACTTTGTCATATATAGGATGGATAGAATAAAAAATATGGTTGTAACATATTTATAATAAAATGAAAATATGTAAAAGGTACTAGATTTATTATATTGATATGGAAACTACAATTAAAGAGGAATTGGAAGAAGAATAAAACATGATATGAGGTGGTGAAATTATTACCTCTTCTTCGGGTGTTTCCTTTTGAGTTGATAAAAAGGGCTCCAAAGGATTGATTTCTGATCAATGTAAAGCCTATAGGATGATGGGGGTATTAAAAATGATATTTGGGAAAGGTTATTCCTGATCCAAATGGTTTTGGAGGTGTGAAATTATGAGAAGTGGAAGTACCCATTTATATGAGAGGTGCGGGTCACTTTAGGAAAACCTTGAAATATTATTTAATAATAAAATAATTTTCAGTTTTTAATGGCTTGAAAATGATTTACTTATAGATTATGGTGGGGTTGGGTTGAAAACCTCTCAACTAACTGGTTTTAGATAGGTTTATGTCAACTTATTAAACTTATCTTTACGATTAAACTCTTTGTTAAATAGATTGACATTTACCATGTCTCATTGTATTTTTATATTCTATGGTTAATAAAAATACTATAACAGGCCAAGAGAACACCAAGTGGTTCAGTATTAATATATATTACCTTACTTATTTCCTTTTTCTGAAACATAGATCATTAAGAATATTATATAAATTAGTAATATAGTTTTTTGTTTTAAAAACTCAATTATGTCAATTTTGACACTAATAAGTATTTGATTTTTTTTGAAATCCATAAAACATTATCACTTAAAATAAAATTTATTTAATCAACACAAACATGTCATATTAACTTATAGAATTAGTTTTTTTCATCAAAATTCTCAATTTTCATTTATTTGGATAATGATAATATCTATTATTTTAATTTTTAATTATCAAGTTAATTATTTCATCATCATTATGTCATAAATAAGTTAAATTATTTAATTTATAAAAAATATAAATATAATGAAATTATATAGGGAACCATTTTATATTTCTAATTAATATTTATAGTCGAATTTATATTGTGTGTAACACTATATTAAAAAGGGTTTAGTAATTAATCATTGAATTTTACTATTTTAACTCTTTATTAAATAAAATAATAATAAATGTCCTAATCAAATCCATGTTGACCACAGAGGATCATATATTATTTCTAAGGTTTTTTTTTTTGGTCAAATTAAACTTATCGAATCGAATTTGGACATGTGTTAGGGTGATTATAATATCATTTTTATGCTTAATTTCCCTATTTAGTTTTAACAGTGGTAAATAAAAGCCAAATGTTACTATTCACCAAAAAATATTTTCATCTTATTGAACAACATTTTACTTACTGATTTCAAATATGTCTCTCTGATTTTTGAAATTCAACCTATAGAAGAAGTGAATGTATGTTTAATGCAAATTTGAAAATGCTCTTAGAAGGTCGGTAAAAGATGGTAAAAAGTTCAATAAAATTTTATATAACTAATCTTATTATTAAATGACTCCAATGAATTAAAATGAATAGATATAGGTATTATGTATCAATTTTTACCTAAAATAATTTAATAAAATTGATTTTCATATATAAAAACTCCTTTTTAAACAATAACACAATGTTTTTCGTTATTCATCAAAAATTGACAATTTTCAGAAAAATATCAAAAATATATCCTAAGCTAATTTTGATATTCGAAACTCAAAAATTATGTACATTTTAAAAAAAAAATTATAAATTTTTTGAAAGTGGGCATTACTATTCATAAAGGCTACTTTTATTGGTCGTGGTGTATTAATCACATGATCAATATAACACTCATAATTGGATCTTAAAATATAGAAAAATGTTGAAGATGATCAATGAACATACCATAGAATAAAGATTCATTAAATCAAATATCTAATAAATTAATAATTTGAGGATTCTCCATTATCAAAATGGAGATAAATAATGATGAGGAAAAATACAAAAAAGATAGAAATCACATACCGAAGTAGGAATGAGATGTTATATTGGTACTTATAATCCCATGATAATATGTTGGAGGAGCTAAGATATCTTCTATAGACACTCCTAAATGAATGAATTTTAATTAGGGTAAAATATGGTGGGTTTGTACTATTTAAAGGCAGCTATGAGATGTTAATTATGAATTTATGGGGGATTAGAAACTCCACACTTAGTTTCCTAGTTGATCTACATGATTGTTAGTTTCTGTGTGCAGTAACTGTACACCCTAACTAGGCATATGGAAAGAGATCAAGATTTTTCTTCATAGTTAGCAGTAACGGTTCTTCCTAAACATGTTAACTCACTAGTAATATAAAAAGGATAAACTGTTTGGACACAAGGTTAAACATACCATGTTCTGACCATGAAATTAAATCTTCTCAATGTTGTACAGTTTTAATAGAGAGGTTTTATGGTTTAGACAGACTATGGGGCCCCAATAGAGAACCAACATATGGTGGTATTCTTTCTAGTCCATACGACGTGGTTTTCACTAATTGTGTTCTGACAGTTCACAACCCCCAAAAAAACCAAAATTTCTATAATAAAACAATAATGTCTCTAGAAAACAATTTTAATCAATGTATGGTCCAAAAATTTTCAGGAAGTACATGAAATCAAGTAATTGAATATTATATAACATGGTATATGAACATTAAATATTTATTTATATCATTGGGATTTAATAATATTCTAAATTATTTCATGGTTATAATGAATTATATTTTCAATCCATTCTAATACTATATTATGATAGTTTTAATGAATTGTATTTTCAATCCATTCTATGACTTTATTTTAATGGAATTTATAGCTAATTCCCTTCAGTTTTTTATAACAATAGAGTAGAATAGATATAACAATCATGTATTTTCTAATACTCATAGTGATTCAATTTTACATTAATTTTTTAATGTTTTCTATCTGAGTTAAGAAAATCAAATTTTTGTGTATTTCATGTCACATACTAGAATCTCTATAGATTTATATAAAGTGGAAATCGTGATGCATATGGAAATTCAGAAGATTGTTTTAATGATTCGAAGATTGGTTAGTTTCGTAAGATATTATCTCCAATTCATTTAGTTAATCTATTCGGTAAGAACTAATATTTGTAATCTAAAAAACATATAATTGATGTTCATTTGGTAATGATATATAAGATATAACTCATGGACATATTGACTTGGATTATAATAAAACCAATACTAGTTTTTTAAAATTTGAGTAATGGGATGGAGTTTTATTTTAGTATCTATATTATAGGTCTTAGGTTTTTATAGATTCCAGCCCATTTTATTGTGGCCCATAGTTCTAGATAATACTGATAAAAAAGTATTGATTTAAAAACACATGATTTAAACATATTCATAATCATTTATTTTGTATAGTATTAGAGGTAATACTTATTCAGTGGGATATATAAGGTGTATACTAATTATAAAATATTTATATATATTAATATTAATTAGATAATAATTTTTTGTTTCATTTTTTCACTTAAAACATAAAATCATTGAATATTTATCTAATATGTGATCATGTAGTGGGAACAATTATTGTTGATTCCATTGAAAGGAATCCCAAAACACAAAATGTATTGGAGGATAAATATGAATATAATTTTGTGTTAAATTTAAAAAACCATATCTAAATTTAAGTAGGGATAAGTGTTTGGTATAGTTTCATCTTCAATATCACATTTCATCATTTATTGAATGGGTGAAAGACTCTCTAAATTTTTTATTAGCATTGTATCACAAATAAAGAGTGAATTGATAATGGGGAGATTCTAGATGGATTGTATCATAATTTTGAATCATTAAATTTTTTTCATGATATAATAGTTTTTCTAACTAGTATTATATAAGTTGATATGTGGGGGTATCCCTCCCCTTATTGGGTTATTCACATGGGGAATTCATATATTTACCAAGACGTGTGTAGGTTGTTCAGTAGGATTGGAATAAAGCATGTTATTGATAGTGTGTTAGTTTCATAGAGATCATGTCCAAATATTAAGAACTAAATGTGGAATAAAAACATCTCCCTATGACATGCTCAATGGACCTTGTAACCAAACTATAGGGGGTGATGATTGAGGTTAAACTTAAATTGATAAATTATTCTCTTTAACATTTTCCATTTTTTTAATTACAAACTCTAATATATTTTAGGGTGAGTCATGGTTTTACATTAAAAATCATATTCACACCAGATAAAATATAGAAAGTTAATGAAACACATAAACTAGTATTTTTACAAGGATCTGTCAAAATTTATACTACTTTATATGACTTATTATTCAACTTGGTTATAGATTCTTAAATATATATAGGTGGTTTCATTTGGATAATGTCTCATTCCCATCAACACTGAGTAACACAATGATTTCACAGTAGGTAACAACTATAGATCACTAGTTCTCATCTAATGAATGGGTCAATATAGAATACAAATGTTTCTATCTCTAACTCTTGTTTCCCAAAGAAGGATTTTGATAAAGTATCCTATAGTGTTTAAATTAATCCAAAAGCCTTATTTTACATAAGAATTCCACTAAGTTCATCAATTTACTCAGATTTTTTCTAGAGATAGAGATATATATTTCATCTTCTGACTACATTCTCGCTGCTTTAGTATGTGTCATTTGTCCATAAACAATCCAGATTAGTTGATACTCTCATGTAAACTACTTCAAGAACATTAGTAACTAATGATTTTGATTGTATGATCCTTTTACTCTTCCATTGATCATCGACATATCTTGTCATAATGAATACATGGGAATTTAAATATTTTAACGTTTAGTAAGATTCCCAACCTCTATCTCAAACATTAATGTATACATCAATTACCTTTCACAAATCAATGTATAATCCTCATGCATGTAGGATACATTACATGGTATCCTTAAATAATATTAATGATATCATAAATGTTTCATGGATAATATTTCATTTTTTTATTCACACATACTTCCAAGAACACATTCACATAATTATTCTCATGTACATAGTCATAAAAAACCATAATAGATTCACTCTTATATACCATAACTCATCATCTTAATGAAAATAAAATGTTACTAGTATGCCCAATGTATTGATAATATATTATTTTAATATCGGTATGTGAATCCTTCAGCACCTATAAACTTTTCAAGGTTGGAAAAAAGATTTATATAGCATCATTAATGTATATTATAACATGAATATGGCTCAAATTCCAAATATAATAAAAATCACACTATGTCTTTATTTTTCACTAATAATAATAAGAACATGGAAAATAAATCATTTCCTAGATTTCTGATTTTGTATAAAATCATAGATTCATTGAGGCGTATAGTGAATGTGTTTCCACACAATAAAAATATCATGTTATTTTAATCAAACATCAGGTGGTGGGGGTGTATTTTTACGAGAAAATCATGACCATTTTATGGAATCTATATGCCAATCAGATCACCTTTATGTATTATTACCTCTATAATATATCTCAAATAAATATATCTATCATACCTATATATGGTGATATATGGTGGTATCTAAATAAAAAAAAATCAACTACCACATCCCCATAAACCCCCCAATATTCCGCACTCACATATCCCACACCATTCACTTACTTAGCTAAATAAATCATTGTTTTGCAAACAAATAAAATTCATCAAACTACTCTATATCTAAAATTATAATTCTACTAATAATGTAGAAAATATTATATGCATTAATTTTTATTTTTTTTATGGCCATGTCAGTCAAATGGAAGTCTGTTACATATCATGACAATCATATGTCCCTGTGTGAAGAAAATCTGTCATAAAGTTTCCCATTGATGGCTCAAGTTATAAGAAAATATCAATGATGATTAGAAATCATAGATTTAATAGATATTATGACCTATGTTATTCATTTATTTCATTAAATAATGATATAGTACCCCTTGTAGAAAATTCCAACATAAAAATAATTTTCATCTTACCTCTTTAGAATAATCCAAAGTGCTTTATCCATCGCTTGAGATAACACTGGCATCGACACCCAAATAATATTCACACAAAAAATTGTCCAGTGCAATAGCATTCCACCTAGATTCTACCAGTGTGAATCTTATAGGTACTATTCATCCACCACAGACATTCACTCTCCCTACCAACACATAGGCCTTTTTTCTTCTGAGCTCTTTGATCTAGAACTCCATCATGGTAGAGATATCTTCAAACATGTACAGGATTAAGCACATTACTTATCTCAATTGGTTGTAAAATTCCTAAACTTAACTTATA
The DNA here is from genome assembly GCA_963277665.1 of Viscum album. Taxonomy (NCBI): domain Eukaryota; kingdom Viridiplantae; phylum Streptophyta; class Magnoliopsida; order Santalales; family Viscaceae; genus Viscum; species Viscum album. Next base: position 1,947,594,966 of record OY728136.1, on the reverse strand, counting down.
AATAATAGTAGAAAAAATAAAAAACTGAACATAAATTTCTAAGATACAATTTCAATATAAAAATTTTCAATATTTCTTTATAATGTTATGAATTATGTTAGTCCCAAACCATCATTTAAAACAACTCAAAACCAAAAAATATCTCATAATTTAACACATCCTAAATAATAATGATGATTAATAGAATAAACCATGAAATATAGTCATAAAATGTTGTTAACAATTTTAAATCCCCTAATGAAATTGGCACATGTCATGGTAATTAATAATAGCTTAGCAGAAATCACATTTAAAACATACTGACTTTTAATTTAGGTAACTTTTTTACCAAAAATTAAAATTTTTCAGATCCTCAATAATCCACATGGGTTCTTTATTATCCCTATTTAGTTTGATGTTAATACACAATTCATTTCTAAAGATAATGAAATGTTATCCCCTTTAGGGATAATAAATCCAAATCCTGAATATGGGAGGGTTAAATCATTTCAATTGTTAATATTTTAAGAATAAAATCTATTACACTAATGAGACTTATAGTATGATTCACTATATAGAAGGATGAAACCACAATTAACTTGGAAAATTGTTCAAAATAACCAACAATATATCTATATAAGCAATGATTAATGTCAAAAAAATATGAATATATATTACCATTAATTCAGTAAATTACTCTTCAATACGTTATCCCAATATTGATTCTTTCTATTAGGGTCTATTAAATATATTTTTAACAACTCTACTAAAATTACAAAAATAAATATAATAAAAACATTATTCTATAAGAATTTATTCCCCACTTCCTATTTTTCACTTTATTATCTATTAAAAAGTCTATCTTGTTTAGTGTCGGTCTTTAAACATGATAAAAGTACTACTAATATAACAAAATGATGACAATATTCAATCATAAGACTTTTAATATAAAGAATATTCATATAAATTCCTCACTAGTAATATATATATTGATGATATACAAAATCAGATATAGATATATGGTGTTTATTGTTATGATCTCTCCATCGTGATATACACTCTATACTTCTTCTTCATTGTTGGATATCTTCAAGATTAAACTCTAAGAATATTTTCATATTAATTTAATTGTTATGAAGAATCAACAAGATCATAAATGATATAAATTAATCCATAATAGATAATATTTATACTATAATATGTTCGCAAACTTTTTTCAAATTTAGGTCTCCCCTTATGAAAATCCACCACCTTCAATTCTTATTATAAAAAATAGACCTAATGTATATATAGTATTAAGGTGATTCATTAATGGTCCTCAAATAGAGAATCTATGTTGTTAGTATCTTCCCAACCCCACTTTCATTTTATTTGGAATATACATCTTCTCTATTTTTAGATAGGAACATTATATTTTATATAGTTTCTACATCATTAATCCACTTCAAATTGAAGTGGATTAATGATATAGAAACTATATAAAATAGTGAAGATGTGGTTTCCCATTCTTGTTAAAGAATTATTGTTATCAAAAAATCCATATGAATAATTAATTCATTTAATTCAAATACATACGACACCGTTCAAAAAAATGTGTTTTATTTATCAAGTTAACATTTTCATTCATATTTTTAAAATTTTCATCACAGATTAATTTCAATAAGTAAATAATTTTATATTATTTTCAATATTAATTCATAAATTTATTCATTCTTTATTTCAATATAACTGATGTTCACCGGATATTTTCAAATGTCTATTATATTTCATTTCCAACCTTTATAGATGCACATTTTATTTCATATGATACCTCTTACATCCGTATTCATTAAGATTTTTAGATTTTTTTATTTGATAGTCTTCTTGTATTGTCTATATCCCAAGGATGGTCTATCACCTAGATTTCTTACATCTTCAAATCTTTGGTGTGGTATTCTCTTTACATCATAATTTTTTTATGACTAGTATATTCCATCATTCATCATAATGGTTCCCACTTTTTGTAAATAAATCACATAAATCATTAAATCATTCAAATATTTCCATTGTGGATATTTTTTTATGTATTTTTATTTTCCAGTATAGATATTATTTTTTAATAATATATTATCCCCATAAATGTAGGCATTATATAATTTTCATAAAATGATTTTTTTTCCAAAAAAAATTATTTCATGATGAAAAAACTTATAAGAAAACAAAAATTTCCCAAAAGAGATCATCTTTATTGAAATTTTCTTTATATGATTCATATTATGCTATTTTTGGACAATGAAACTGTTCATTTCTTCTTTCTTTAGGGAATAATAAATCACAAAATTATTTACATCAAAAACTGAAAATTAGGTGGATTCTATATCTTTTTTTATCATCTATTTTTTTAAAACCCATAATATTAAATATAAATCATATTTAAAAATACAAATTTGTGGAAACATAATTATTGGGAAAATGGGTATATTCATTAATTTAAATTTATTGGATTTATCATAAAATAATATATAAAAAATTATGAAACTATATTGCATCTTTTTAGAAATATGAATCTTTTCAGAAGTATTATTGAGAAAGAAAAAATTCTAAGTAGTTTAGGAAGTCTTAGATTTTTTCTCGTCGAGATTGTATAGTTTTAATTATTGTTCACAAAATAATAAGAGGACTTCAATATTCTTTTCAATAAGTAATTTCATATTATCATTCCAAAAAATATTTATTATTTGAATAATATTGTATTTCACTAGATCGATAATCAGTAAAATAATGTGGGGATTTTTAATTATTTTTTCTTTTAACTCTAGATATGAATATATAACATTTATAAAAATATTATGCGGGTTTTTAATTCATTTGATAACTTTTCTAAAAATAATATATTTTGCATTATTTTGATAAAAAAATATTGTTCAATTATACGTTAACAATAGAATACATTTTGTATCAAAGTGACATAATTTTTTCCTTCTTCAAGCATAGTAAAACGTTCTTTACATGAAATTAAATTTTATTCCTTGAAACTATCATTTTTTGAGAGGCTTTTCTAGTTCCAAAACCATCAAGGATAAAACTTCTTACAATGCATCAAATTCATTTCCCAATTCTTAATTTTTTAATAATTTGTTGCTTCAAAAATCTAACTATATCAGTAGGAAGTTATTTGGAAAATTTATATAAATTATATATTATTACAAAATTAAACACATGTAATGCCCCGACCCCAGTTACCTAGATACGGTTCCTTATTACATAACATTGGCATGATCACAAGGGATCAACATCCCGAAACACAGATCGTCTTGTAGCCATGTATGTACTAGATACATTCGTAAGTTTACATCACATTATAAAATTAACAAACAACAAATACATAGTCTTTATTGGCCATATTAATACCTTAGACTATCCATGTAGGTCATTCATAATATAATTCTTCACATCCTGGGAAAAATAAAACACTGAAAGGGTGAGCTCAGATGCTCATTAAGGATAACAATATAGTTGAAACTTTCAAAAATAAGAACAAACGTTTAAGGCAATGTATAAGACTAAAAAAATCCTTTTAAACATAAACTTCATCAAAATATGGAAAAGATAAATCAAATAATACCATTTATTTATTCACATGATTATTCTAAGAGTCGAATAATCACATGAAATATCAATATCCATTTTCATAATGTTAGAATGCATAATTCCAGACATCATAACCACATAATGAAGGACTTGTGCCAAGACTACAAATAAAATTTTGTCAAGGCCTTATTCCAAGACCATAGATTGTCTCATCAGACATTGTGATGCATCGAGGAGATATAGCAGACTCTACCCATCACTTACTATGTCCAATTCATTCTCATATGAAAAGGTTTAAACATAACAAAAACATTTGTACTAAAACTAGCATATGAAATTTTAATACATTAACCATTAAACATGAATGGTATTAAAATAACAAATCCATAGTCAAACATATAATAAAACTCTCAATACAATATTGAATATTGGAATCATAATTAATCAATTTTAATCAAGTTTAAAATCCATGAATGGATGTTAACATAGATGAAATTAAAACATTCTGTAGAGAAATATCTCTTTCTATTTTGAAATCATTTAAAAGTCATATAATTATATGAAAAAAATTCATTTCTAAAATATTTTTATAAGCTAATATGGGAAGCATTGATGATTTTATAACGGTGGAGAATAGTCACACCTGCCTTATATGTTAAAAAAGAAATTCTTTCCATAATTTTGTCGAGAAGGTCATAATGTAACTTGTTTGGAAAAAAACGGAATGATTACTTTAAAAACATATGTGGTGAAATAAGGGTATAAATGACGTTAACCCAAAGTATTGTAAATATTTACAAAAAAATGAATTAAATTTTTTAGAAAACCCAGATGTGGATGATAAATAGGTCTCAGTAAATACTTACGTATTAACAACCCCAAATAAGTAAAGAGAACGTAGAATTAACCCTTACCTTTTAATTTTCAATAGTCTATGGAATGTTAACCTCATATTTAATAGTTAAAACAATTTTATTAAATTAGACAAAAAATATACAAATATATATGATATCATATATGATCCTATAATATTTCTTTATTAAAAATATTTATTTGTTAATAATATTTCAGTAGTATCATCGTTCTGGTTGTAAACTGATTCGTTTTACATTATATGCATGGTTATGTAAGCTGTTTTTGTTATCGATATTATGTATTATATTCATATCAAGAATTATATAATGATAATAAACATTATTTTTCATCATAAAATGAAAATAATTCCTGAATGATTGTGATTGTGAATGAATCTTATCACATTCGTGGAGATGGAAATCCATACATACGCACGAGCGGCAATATAATTATATTGATGGTGAAATAATTTGTAATTGGATGGTATATCATATATATAGAATCATTAACATGTTTTATTTACTATTTACATTAGTTATACTCATTATTATAATAATCCAAATAATTAATTTTTTGAATAACAAACTACACCATGATGTGGAGACGGTAAGTAGTACGTACGGACGTATGGTGACTTTGTCATATATAGGATTGATAGAATAAAAAATATGGTTGTACCATATTTATAATAAAATGAAAATATGTAAAAGGTACTACATTTATTATATTGATATGGAAACTACAATGAAAGTGGAACTGGAAGAAGAAAAAAACTTGATATGGGGTGGTGAAATTATTACCTCTTCTTCGGGTGTTTCCTTTTGAGTTGATAAAAAGGGCTCCAAAGGATTGATTTATGATCAATGTAAAGCCTATAGGATGATGGAGGTATTTTAAATGATATTTGGGAAGGGTATTCCCGATCCAAATGGTTTTGGAGGTGTGAAATTATGAGATGTGGAAGTACCCATTTATATGAGAGGTGCGGGTCACTTTAGGAAAACCTTGAAATATTATTTAATAATAAAATAATTTTCAGTTTTTAATGGCTTGAAAATGATTTATTTAGAGATTATGTAGGGGTTGGGTTGAAAACCTCTCAACTAACAGGTTTTAGATAGGTTTAAGTCAACTTATTAAACTTATCTTTACGATTAAACTCTTTGTTAAATACATTGACATTTACCATGTCTCATTGTATTTTTATATTCTATGGTTAATAAAAATACTATAACAGGCCAAGAGAACACCAAGTGGTTCAGTATTAATATATATAACCTTAATTATTTCCTTTTTCTGAAACTTAGATCTTTAAGAATATTATATAAATTATTAATATAGTTTTTTGTTTTAAAAACTCAATTATGTCAATTTTGACACTAATAAGTATTTGATTTTTTTTGAAATCCATAAAACAATATCACTTAAAATAAAATTTATTTAATCAACAAAAAAATGTCATATTAACTTATAAAATTAGTTGTTTTCATCAAAATTCTCAATTTTCATTTATTTGGATATTGATAATATCTATTATTTTAATATTTAATTATCAAGTTAATTATTTCATCATCATTATGTCATAAATAAGTTAAATTATTTAATTTATAAAAAATATAAATATAATGACATTATATAGGGAACCATTTTATATTTCTAATTAATATTTATAGTCGAATTTATATTGTGTGTAACACTATATTAAAAATGGTTTAGTAATTAATCTTTGAATTTTACTATTTTAACTCTTTATTAAATAAAATAATATTAAATGTCCTAATCAAATCCATGTTGACTACAGAGGATCATATATTATTTCTAAGGTTGTTTTTTGTCGAATTAAACTTATCGAATCGAATTTGGACATGTGTTAGGGTGATTATAATATCATTTTTATGCATAATTTCCCTATTTAGTTTTAACAGTGGTAAATAAAAGCCAAATGTTACTATTCACCAAAAAATATTTTCATCTTATTGAACCACATTTTGCGTACTGATTTCAAATATGTCTCTCTGATTTTTGAAATTCAACCTATAGAAGAAGTGAAATTATATTTAATGCAAATTTGAAAATGCGCTTAGAAGGTAGGTAAAAGATGGTAAAAAGTTCAATAAAATTTTATATAACTATTCTTATTATTAAATGACTCCAATGAATTAAAATGAACAGATATAGGTATTATGTATCAATTTTTACCAAAAATAAATTAATAAAATTGATTTTCATAAATAAAAACTCTTTTTTGAACAATAACACAATGTTTTTTGTTATTCATCAAAAATTGACAATTTTCAGAAAAATATCAAAAATATATCTTAATCTAATTTTAATATTCGAAACTAAAAAATTATGTCCATTTTGAAAAAAAATTATAAATTTTTTTAAAGTGGGCATTACTATTCATAACGGCTAGTTTGATTGGTCGTGGTGTATTAAGACTCAAAGTTTCGTACAATACAAGCAACTGTATTATTCAAAGGGAAATGTATTGTTGAATCTTCGGTTGTAACATTTTCTCCTCCGTAAAATAATTTTTTCCTAAAAATTTCTATAATATTATTGTATAAAAACATTCAGGTGGTTCTTCATCATATGTTCCTCGGGTTCCGACATTGCATCTTCCATCTTATGGTTTCTCCAAAGAACATTTACTGGAAAAGTCATCTGGTTTATCATCACCTATTCTATGGTGTCATCAATCTATACTAGATCTTCACAATAGGATAGATCAGGTTCTAGTTCAATTTCCTCATAGGTGAGTACATACGTTTGTTCATGAATATATTTTCTCCACAGTGATACGTAGAACACATCATGAACTTTGGAGAGACATGGAGGCATTTCCAAATGATATTCCACAACTCCAATTCGTTCTAGAATTTTGAATGGTCCGATCTACCTGGGACTCAATTGACCTTTATTACCAATTCATATAACACCTTTCCATGGAGATATCGTCAAGAAAATGTGATCTCATACTTAAAATTCAAAAACCTTCCTCCGATTGTTGGAATAGATATTTTTCCTACTTTGAGATATTTTAATGAGGGTTTGGATAATCATCACCTTTTTAATTGTTCCCTCAACAATTTCTGGGCCTACAAGTTTTCATTCACCAACATCATTTCAACAAGTTGGTGTGTGACATCTCTTTCCATAAAATGTTTCATATGGTTCCATCTGTATTCTTGAATGGAACCTATTGTAATAGGAAAATTCTACCATAGGTAAATATTGATCCCACATACCTTGAATGTCAATTGAGCAAGATCTCAACATGTCTTCTATGGTTTGAATAGTCTGTTGTGATTTTTCATTATTTTGATGGTGGTAGGCAGTGCTAAAATGAAGTTCAGTATCCAAGGCCTTCTGAAGACTTTTCCAAAATTATGATGTAAAACGGGGATCGCATTAAGAAATAATCGATAGGGGTACACCATGGATTCTTACAACTTCATTAATATTTAGTCATACTATTTGTTCTAGTGGTAAATCTTCTCCTATAGAATTTTTTGTTGACTTTTTAAGAAGATCAACAATGACCAATATTGAATAATTCCTTCTAGGAGTCTTGGTAGACCCCTAAGAAAGTCCATCATAATAATATCCCATCTCCACATAGGTATGGAAAGATGTTTTATGACTCTTACAGGCTGTTGAATTCTTTCTTTCACTTGATGAAAAACCATACATATTGGCCCAAAATCAGTAATGTCTCACTTCATGTTGTCCCACCAAAATTTTTCTTTTTAACGCCTACAACTCTTGGTGCTCCCAGGGTGTATAGAGAAATTGGAGCTGTGAGCATTATCCAAAAATTCCTTTTCCAGATCAGGTATATCAGGAAGAAAAAATATCTTCCCAAATTTCAAAATTCCATATTCATATACGAAGTCAGTCAATATCCCATCTTTGACAGCATTAATCTTCTTTTGAAACTCCTCGTCCTTAGTCTGAGAACTTATTATCTGTTCCTGTATTGATAGTTTTGGAACCCATTTGAAAAAATATCGATGTTTCACCTTCCATGTTTCTTCCCATATCCTTATTTACTAGATCCATTCAAATATGATCTCTTTTAACTCTCATCTTATTCAAAACTCTATGATCCTTTCTTCTCAATGCATTAGCTACATTATTTTCATTCCCCGAGTGGTAGTGTATTGTGCAATAAAAATCATTGAGTATCTCAAGCCATCACTTTTGCCTCATGTTGAGTTCTTTTTTGAAAAATATATTTCAAACTCTTGTGATCAGTACAACTCTCACATTTTTAACCATAGATATTGTGTCTCCATATCTTAGGAGAAAATATTACAGTTTCTAAATCTATATCATGAGTGGGATTGTTTTTCTCATGAATTTATAGTTATCTTGATGCATAGGCAATAACTCTATCATTCTTCATAAGGACACAACCATGTCCTTTCTTTGATGCATCACTATAAATAACAAAACCATCGTTCCCTAATTATAGAGTTATGATAGGAGCGTTGATAATAATCTCTTGATTTCTTCAAAAAAATCTTCACACTCTTTTGTACAATCAAATTTATCACCTTTACATGTGATATTTGTTAATGGTTTGTCCAATTCTTCAAAATTATGGATGAAATTTAGATAATAACATGATAAACCAATAAAACTGTGTACCTCAGTTATACTCAGCACTGCTGGCCATTCTTGGATTTCCATTATCTTTGAAGGATCAATAGACATTTCAGCCATAAATACAGTATAGCCGAGAAAAGAAATTTATTAAAGCCAGAAGTCACACTTTCTAAACATACCATATAATTCATTTATTCTGAGGATTTTTAAAAGAGCATGCAGGTGATTTTTTTGATATTTGTACCTTTTTGAGTATACAGAGATATCATCAAGAAGTACCACTACAATGTAATCAATATATTTCTTGAAAACTCTTTTCATTAAATCCATGAAGATAGATGGTGAATTTATCAATCCAAAATAAAATACTGTAAACTCATAATTCCCTTACATGGTTCGAAATGTTGTTTTTGGAATGTCATCCTTCATTACACACAACTGATGATATCAAGATCGATTTTCAGTCTTAGAAGAATATTGATCTCAATGATGTTTTTCAAATAAATCATCAATGAGATGTAGGGTATACTTGTTATTTAATGTTATAACAATGATATCCCTGTAGTTAATGAACAAAGTCACAGATTCGTGTTTCTTTCTAACAACAAGGAAAGGGGCTCCCCATAGAGAAAATCTATAGAGAATAAATCTTTTATTATTCAATTCCTCTAATTGTTTCATTAGTTCCACTAATTCCAAAGTGGACATTCTATAAGTGGTCTTTGATATGGGCATTGAACCAGAAATTAAAAAAATGGAAAACTCAATTTCTCATTCGGGAGGATGTCCTGGAAAATCTTATGGAAACACATCAATATATTTTTTCACAATTGGTTCGTCCACTATTCTAACATTATTTTCATCACCCATAATTATTTTATGAACATCCTCCACAATAATTGAATTTAGTGTAGCTACTGGGGGTGGGTATAGATAAGATTTAGGTGGTGATGTTTCTGCTCTAAAGATATGGTACACCTTATCATCATCAAAAATTGTAACCTCCTTCTTCATACAATATATTTTCATATAATGTTGCAAAATAAAATCCATTATAAGGATTATATCTAATTCAAACAGGGGTATGTCCATGAGATCAGAATATAAAGAACATTTATATGCCCTAATGGGAACTGATTCACAAAACATTGTTGTGATGATAATTTCATTAGGATTTTTGACTCACAACTCCCTTGTTAAGTCAAATTGAAAATATAAAATTTTCATAGTAAAATGGGAAGATATGAAACCATTATATGATCTAGAATCAAATAAAGCATCCATAAAAACATGAGAATACCATTAAATTATCATCCACCACGTTATTCGAAACTAAAACATTAGCCTTAGTGATTTTATAAGCTTTTCCTTGCTCCCTTGGCCTTTTCTGAGTTATGTTACCTTGGATCTCAGGACGTTCATTTTCATAATATCCCTTTTTTCTACAATTTTATCATTCAACATTGACAGCCTCTTTCTTTCGCTTACAATAACGAGCTTAGTGGCCTTTTTCACCACACTGGTAACAGACTCCCATTCCTTTCAAGAAATTACCAGGGTGTTTCTTCCCATATTAACGGAAGGAGGGATATTCAAATTTTTCTTTCTTCACATAATTTCTATATCCAGAGTGTTTAGTAGATCTCCTGTTATCTTGATTTACTTTGAAGTCGAAAGTATTTAAGAATTAAATTTCTCTCTTGATAGCGCATGAGACAATATCATCATATAATGAGAAAGATTTTGAGACTAATGCTTGACAAAGAAATGGTTTTAACCCATTAAGGAATTAATCAATCTTACTCCTTGGATACATATATAATATTTTCCATGCCTTGATATCCTTGTGAAGTTAGACTCATTCTTTGTGACATTCTCATCCTCCTTTTACCTAAGAATCAGAAATTGTCTTTCTATATCCACTCGATGGTCATGATGAAAGTATTTTTCAATGAAAATATATTTAAACTCCTTCAATTCAATGTTCAATACATCTTCATCTTCCATTGTATTTTTGATTATTGACCACCATTTATCTGCGTCTCTCATGAGGAGATAAACTACCGTGACATATTTTTTCCTTTCGCTTCTCCCAAAATAAAGAAATATTTTCTCTAAGGAAAATTATCCATTACTCAGCTACTAATGGAGTTATACTCCCACTGAATGTTAGTGGTTATTTAATAATGAAGTAGTATAACATTTATCCTCCATGTTGTGGATCATGGTCCTCCATACAGGTTAGGTTATTTTTCATAACCTGATTGAGTTGTCCCAGTATGAGGATAAGCGGAGCAGTACCAGTTGTACCACTAGATCTACTATTATAATATTGACTAAGAGGGTAATACCTAAATGGATTATGTGTGTTGATACAGTTTACCTTCCATCAACTTGGTGACATTTCTAAATAATGGCATACACTAGATTAGTTTATGAATCACTATACATAATTCTAAACTTTTAAAACACATAACATAAGTTGATAAATTTATGGATATAATACATAATAAAAAAAGTTTTCTTTGAGATGGTATATAATCATAAGTATATCATAAATGTTTTTAATGAAAATGTGAATTATCTTAAGAATATCCATCAGGAGTGTTGTAACCAAGTGTGAAAGAAGGCATGTGGCCGTATACTAGGATACCACAGGTCATGCTCGAAACTCCATGTCAGAGTTTTCACTCATAGGTGCATCTGTTCTAGAGATACCTCTACCTACTCATATATAGACAGGGATTTATTTCTTGGAAAATACACAAAAATATCTACATTACCAAAATTCAAGCATATTCTTATATACCATTCCTCAAAGTCTATCTTATGGTAATGTGTTCTAATCCGATTTTATCTAAATATAGTTTTTAATTATTGAACTATTATTCATTTGATACCAACAATAATTCCCCAACCCCAGATACCAAGAGTCGGTATAGATATCCAAATCTTTACATAGATGGAAATTACATTACTTTTATAGAATACTTTATACATAACAAAAACAGACACAGAAGGACCGTAATAGTTTAGTGTCTTTGGAAACTCGGAACGTAATCTTCGATTTATGGTGAAAGAACTTCAACATCTCCCATAAAGATATTACCCTTTTTGGTTTTCTTACCTAAACTCGTTCTTTAAATCCTGGGTAAAAGAAGACATGTAAAGGTTGAGCTCAAATGCTCAGTAAGGGAAAACATAGAGAACATAAAACAATCCATAAACATTTGAAAAAAATGACCATAATAATTAAACATCAAAATCTTGAGCAAAGGCATAAAGCATGGAAGTACGTAAGGCATATATCACAATGGATCATCAACCATGATAAAATATTATGGGAATAATAAATGTAATTTTTGAAACCATTCAACACATGTTATGATTTCCATTGTAGCCAAGGTATTGTTGCCAAGACCATCTTAGTGGACAAAGTCCCTTTCTGAATCGAGTTCACTCCTCGTTTCAGTCCTGTAACACTGAACCAGATTAACTTACCATTTAAGCCATGTCTATATCATGATATATAATTCATTACCCAATGAATTTGAGGGAGATATAGGTTCCACCCATCTCATAATGAAATCATTTTTACATGTGCCACATAATAAACTTAAAACATTTATCATTAACCAAATAATAAAATGGGTTTCACAAACATTATCCCATCATCTCATAATCCATATAAAACAAATGTATATTTCATCATAAGAAAAGTGAACCCATGTAAATCATAGAGACATTAATCTAGAAACATACACATATTAAATAATGTCATCTTATATGGAAAATTGTTTTGATAAAACATTTGAAATGAATTCTTGAGGAAAATATCCTTTCTTCATCAAACTAATTTTCTTTTCACAAAATTCCGTGAACTTTTAAAAGAAAATTAATTTTTTAAAATATTCATAGAATCATGTAGGGTATGCTTCAGGAAAATGAGGCGTTATGAAACCGTAAAAAAACTTTCATTCCTAATAAGTTAAAAATAACATTCTTCTCGTACATTTGTCGAAAAAGTAAAAAAGTAATTCATATGGTAAATAGAAAACAGATTCCTTACATAACATTTAGTAAAAGAAAAAAATGGGTAAAAAGGACTTTAAACATACATGAAAACATTTTTATAAAACTAGGACATGGATGATAAATATAACCCCTGTAAATACTTACGTATAAGCAATCTCGGATAGAAAACAATTGAGATTGCAACATTATCCCTTAACATAGGTTTGATATTGTTCATACATATCCGAACGTCATGTATAATGATTTAAATAATGTCATTGACTTATTACATAATCATATTCATTGTTATGATATCATATATGGTTCACTTTTGACTTTATATTACCCGTTATTTTGTAAATCCATGTTAAAGCGGTGTTTTGGGTAAAATCGTTTCATTTATCGTCCGTGTTTTGACTTGTAATTATTAATATAATTACATAGATCATGATTACTTAATTAAAGAATATAAAACATAAATTTTATATAATATATATTCAAAATATATATATATAATATATTGATAAATAGAAAGAAATACATCGTTCATGGAGAAGGTAGGTCGTACATACGACTGAACGCTATTTTCGTTTGCTTATTGAATTGAATGAAATTAAGTATATGACATAAATATATATATTTATAAATACAGTATCATTATTATGTCATATATTTCATTATGATTCATTATATATACTTTATAATCCTTGATGAATGATTAACATGGAGAATTAATCTCATCGCGTCGTGGATACGGTAGTCCGTACGTACGCACGAGCGATTATATAATTCCCATGATCGAGGAATTGTATTTAAGTGTATGTATAATTTTTAAGAATCAATATCAATTTACAATAATCATATATAGTTATTTATTTACACCACTATACCCATCCATGTAATATGGAGATCGAAAATGAGATTACACCACGGCGTAGAGAGAGTATTCCATACGTACGAATGCACTGTGATTTTGTTTTCCATAGGATGGTTAGAAGGTCAAATGGGGTAGTTTCATATATATAATAACATATCAGTATATTAGTGATACTTCTGCTATTACTTTATAATTAAACAACTAATGAAGAAGAAGTTGAAGAAAAAAGAAGCTTGAAAGAATCGGTAGAAGAGATTACCTCTTCTTCGACGCACCACTTTTAAACATCTTCTCAGGGCACTAGGGTTGGTCTTTTGATATGACCAGAACCTATATGATATAACTAGAGAGGTTGAGAAGAGTAATTATCAGGGTTTGTCTGATCATCAAGGCTCAAAATGGTGTGATGAGATGTGTGAAGGGGTTCCCTTTTTATAAGGGAGGAGAGGGGCACCTTTGGAAATCTTAAAATTATTAATTTATAATAAATATAAAACCATTAAAATCCTTCAAAAATGACTCATATTAGGAGCTCAGATGATATAGGGTTGTAATTGCATCAACCAATAAAATTTAGACATGTAGGGAATTTATTTTAAGCATTATCAACTTGATTTATCCTTATTTAATCAATTAAATTTTATTTGGGGTAATAAAATTCTACGTTTTAAATTGTTATAAATAATTACATATAAGCCGTGAATTATTCATAATTAGATACCTTATGACATTTTACAGTATATAAATTTCAATTTATAAATTTTAAATATTTTTTTGATTTTTAAACAATTTAATAATATGTTATTTTTATAAAATAACAATAGTGTCAATTTTGACACTATTCATTTATTTGAATTTAAATAAACTCCAAACAGATGATATATTCTAACTAAAGTATTTAATAGGTTTTTAACATGTCATAATACTCTATAAAATTAGTGGAGCACATTAAATAGTTCATATAATATTTATTTTACTATTTCTAAATCCATTTATTTGATATTTGTCTTACTAAAATAATTACTACAACATTTGTTAATAATTATTACGTATAATTATTTGTTGCATAAAAATTAAAAATAAAATACTATAAAAAAGATAAATCTTATATATTTCATAATAATACATTTAGTCAGATTTATCTTCTAAAACACACCAATATTATAATGATATATTTATTAAATTATGAAGGTGACAACTTTTACATCATATAATATAAAATAATATAAGATTCATAATCACTTTTATAAGAGTCAAAACGGGCATATATTCGTTAATTCGATGCTTATGGTGTATATATACACTACCAATAAGTATTGGTCTGGTTTTGGAGCCCTTTAATATGTATTGCTATTTCAATAAAACAATATTATTGATTTTATTACTAAATAAATAATTTTTGAATCATTAATGTATAATCTAATAAGGTAATTCAATTACTCTTTAAAATTACATATAAATTAACATGATAAAGAATAACATTTTATATTTAAAATGAGTACTTATAACCGAATTTATATTCTCTACAAACATACATTAAAAATACTTTAATTATTATAGTTTGAGTGAGACATATTTCACTTTCCTTTAAATAAAATAAAATAAAGGTCTTAATCACCTCCAAGTTTGTTCTAATGGATTCTATTTCTACCCAAATATGACTTAGGACAAAATATAATCATCCAATTGTATTAATACAAGTGTTAGGGTAATTTTATAATATTTTATTTACCCTTAATTACCTGATTTACCTTTTACTATGGTAAATAAAATTTACCGTAGTTTCTATTCATAATGCCCAAATATAAAAAGTATTCTATTAATATAATTTGGATCCACTGATTCAAAATATGGAATCCATTTTTACAAATTTAATACACAGAAGTTGCAAAAATTAAATTAAAACTAATCATGTTGTCGAAAGAAAACGAGTTTTTGTTTAAAACATAACAAAAGAATAAATTGATTTAACCTTTGAATTCAATGTAAAATCAATGAAAATGACATTAATTATATTAAATGGTAAAAATATATTATATTTATACCTTAAAACCATTAAATATTATAATTTAACCACATAAATTATTACAATGAAAATAGTTATTTTTAATTAAAATATAGCATGTTTTTACTATTCATTTAAATATTAATGTTATTAGAATAATATGAAAAATTTATCCAAGGTACGATTTTATATCCTGATTCCAAAGAATAATTTTATTTTTTAAAATTTAAGTTATAAAAATGTCAAAAAATATTTTTAAAATGGGTACGCCATCAAAAGTCGGAAAAACTGCATTTTTTAAAAAATACTTATTTTACTCAAAAAATTTATTTTTTTATTTTACCATGTTCTAAAAAATGTGTAAGATGAATAATAATGTTATAAAATTTAAAATTTAGTTAATAATATTCATAAAATCTAGTTCATAATAATATTCTAATAATATATCATTGTTTAGTGAAACCCGGTTTTGCGTACAACACACACAATCGAGGAAGGTCACAGTTGCGTGTAGTGAAATATCCCTCTGGTGTTGCGTATAAAATAATTCAAAACTTATTTAAATTATACATTAAACAAAATCTATACATAATGTTTCTTAGAATAATTTCTACAAAACGAACATGAAATTTTGTGTAACATGAGCCAAGAATAGTGTTGCGTATACTGCAAGCTAAAACAGTGTTGTGTATAGGACAAGCTAATTTTGGTGTAGCATACAACACCAGACATCAAAGGAAATAGAAAAATATTCTTCATAAAATCTCGATGTGTTAAATTCTATCCCCCTTAAAATTAATTTCTCCCACGAAATTCGTTGGGGTTATAAATGTTTTACTACTCGAAAGTATCTTTAATAGAAACCCACATCTTAAAAAGGAATACCAGAACTTATCTTTAAAAACTAAAGTATGAAATGTATATTTTACCGAAATTAAATAATCAATGGGATTCCACATAGGATAACATTGGTGAAAATATGGATATGGAAATGAAATCTTACCATCATGTTCTGATGGAGAATGCAAGAGGACATGGCTATGATAAAGCCAATAGTCACAAAGCCATAAATTTGTGATGATCAAAGGAACCATCTGATTCATCAGATATGAGGGTACTAGGAAACCATTTTTGGGTTTCAAGGTCATTTCCCTAATGTTGAATATTTTTCTGAATTAAAATAAATACTTACTTGATTTTGGTACAATCTCACTGTTGTTTTTCTCCTTAAACAATCTCCACTACATCTCTTAATGAAATGAACTTGAATTTGTTTTCCGTGAAGTTTTAGCAGATCGTGAAATAGAATGATAGGTTATTCCATCTGTCACAAACATAAGGTTAGGAAAAGTTATATATATTACTCCATATATGGTGAGATTAATCGTATATGGTTCCAAAAATGGACTTATACTACATCTATCACACCACTTAATATTATAAAACTAGTTTATACTAACCAGGGACTTCGTGTAGGCCAGAGGTAGGCTATAAAGGCCTGTCGCACTTCAGTTGTGTGTTTGATTCCCGCAACCTTGTCCAACGCGACGGGTTTTCCTTTTTCTAAAATTATACAATTATAACATTCCATAAATAATATCAAAAATTTATAGCCTTAAAAAATACTAACTTTTGTCCAACATAATCCATTCCAATCATTAAGCTTATCTAAAATACTTTTGTACAAGCTCATAGTATAATGAAAGGAATTAATATAAATTTCATTTAACGAGCACGTGAATACCATCATTTATCCCCCATATATCATACACTATATCTTGTTGGTCACATTCCAAACATGTGAATACCATAATATTATATTCTGGGGAAAAATGAATACCCATCGAACCTTACTAAAAACATGGATGTTGTCGAAACATTACTCTTTCCACATACCAAAATCCCAAAATTTCAATATACTCAAACCATGGTATCAATTTGTCCTTATATCAGTTATGAGCACATGAATACTATCAAACATATTATTTTCTCCTTCTTCCTTCCTTATGCGCATATCATCTGCTTTCCAAAAATATTTCATTCACTTTTCATGGTTACCAGTACCATATTCTTATAGAAAAACACAATTGACCAATACATAGATATTACAATATACCATAATAGTACTTCAACAACATTATCTTTATTAAAAATACATAAACACTTCAATCCATCATCTTCAATGATTTTCATGGAATAATCCCATCCTGGATTTAGAAGTATCCTCCATGGTCAGGTCATTTATTGGGGTAATGCAAATGTTCTCCACAAATAAGGCATTGAACTCCATAATAGTCTGTCACTCTATGACTCCTTTCTCCACATAGATATCATCTTCCCCTCCATTTGAGGTATTCCTCAATTTTTCTTTTCCCTTCTTTAGAAATCTCAATCTTTCTTTCTCTGTGCTCCCCAACATGCGAACATGAATGAAATTACATCTTCCTCGTGATGACTGATTCGGCATAATCATAATATCATTCTCTCTAGGCATTACACAATTTTTTTCATCACAGTAACCAATTTTTCCATTGGAATCAACGTTAACTAAATTCCTTCTCGTTCCCTCCATCTACTAAAACCAGAAACCATAGTGTAAGAAATAGATAAAATAACGAGGAACCACATAATCACTAAAAGTCACTTATGGGATGTCTAAAATTTCACACATTCATTAATCCATGACACCTTAGGTTCACCCTAGTTTACTTATGATCTTCAACATAACTCTAGGACTGTAACCTATAGTTATACTAAACCTTAGGGACATCCCTAGACATACCATAGAAATATTTCTGGGGATTTCACTAAAGTTTTAGCATCCTAGTTTCCAAATGTTAACTAAACCTTTCCTCTGATACCAACTGTAGAGACCCAAAGAATGACGTACATAGAAATTACTTTACATTTTCAGAATAATTAATATATAATAAAAACAAACACACAAGTACCATAATAGTTTAGTGTCTTTGGAAACTCGTAATGTAATCTTTGAATCTTGGTGAAAGATCTTCATCATCTCCCATAATGATATTCCCCTTTTTGGTTTTCTTACCTAAAACCATTTTTTATATCCTAGGGAAAAGAAAACATGTAAAGGGTGAGATCTAATGCTCATTAAGGTCAAACATAGAGAACATAAAACAATCCATAAACATTTGAAAACAAAAAACATGAACATGAAATTTAAACATCTAAATCTTGAGAAAAGACATAAAATGTGGAAGTATGTAAAGAATATATCATAATGGAACATCAACCATGATAAAATATAATGGGATTGAAACATGTAGTTTTGGCAACCATTCAGCACATGTTACGATTTCCATAGTAGCCAAGGCATTGCTTTCAAGACCATCTTAGTGGACAAAGTCCCTTTCTGAATCGAGTTCACTCCTCATTTCAGTCCTGTAACACTGAACTGGAAGAATTTACCTTTCCAGCCATGTATATATGATGAGATATAAATCATTACCCAATTAATTATAGGGAGATATAGGTCCCACCCTTCTCATAATGAAATCATTCTTACTTGTGCCACAAAATAAACATAAAACATTCATCATAACCCGAAGAATAAAATGGGTTTCATAAAATCATCCAATAATCTCATAATCCATATAAAAAATGGATATTTCATAATAATAAAATTGAAACCATTTAAATCATAGATACATTAAAATTTAAACACACAAATCTAAAATAATTTCATCCTAGATGGAAACTGCTTTTGATAAAACAATTGAAATGAAATCTTGAGGAAAATATTCTTTCTTCTTCAAAATAATTTTTTTTTCACAAAATGCCATGCACTTTTAAAAGAAAAGTATTTTGTTGAAAATAGTCATAAAATATTGTAGGGTAATCTTCATGAAAATGAGGCATTATGAAACCATAAAAATCAGTTTATGCCGTATAAGTTAAAAATAACATTCTTCTCGTACTTTATTCAGAAAAGTAAAAAAGTACCTCGTATGGTAAACAAAAAAAAGATTCCATACATACCATGTAGTAAAATTAAAAAATGGTTAAAATTTACATTAAACATACATGAAATAATTTTTATAAAACATGGACCTAGATGATAAATATAACCCTAGTAAATACTTACATATAAGCAATCTCGGATAGAAAACAGCTGATATTGCAACATTATCCCTTTTCTTTATGTCCAATATTCTTCGTACGTATCCAAAACTCATGTATAATGATTTAAATAATGTCATTGAATTATTAAAAATTCATATTAATTGTTATGATATCATATATGGTTCACTTATGACTTCATATTACTCGATCTTTTGAAAATCCATGTTAAAGGTGTGTTTTGGGTAAAATCGTTTCATTTATCATCCGTGTTTAGACTTGTAATTCTTAATATGATTACATAGATCATGATTAATTAATTACAGAATATAAAACATGAATTATATATAATATATATTCAGAATATACATATACATAATAGATCGTTAAATGGAAAGAAATACACCGTTCATGGAGACGGTAGGACGTACGTACGCATGAACGCTATTTTCGTTTCCTTATTGAATTGAATGGAATTAAGTATATTAAATACATATATATATATATAAAGTATCATTATTATGTCATATATTTCATTATTATTCATTATATATACTTTATAATCATTCATGAATGGTTAAAATGGAGAATGAATCTCATCGTGTCATGGAGACGGTAGTCCGTACGTACGCACGAGCGATGATATCATTCCCATGATCTTGGAAATGTATTGAAGTGTATGTATAATATTTTGGAATAAATATAACTTTACAATAATCATATATAGTTATTTATTTACACCATTATACCCATACATGAAAGGTGGTGATCGAAAAATAGATTACACCACGACGTGGAGACGGTATTCTGTACGTACACACGCGTGGTGATTTCATTTTCTGTAGGATGGATAGAAGGTGAAATGGGGTTTTTTCATATTTATAATAACATATCAGTATATTAGTAATACTTATTTGATTACTCTATAATGAAACAACTAATGAAGAAGAAGTTGAAGAAGAAAGAATCCTGAAAGAATCGGTAGAAGAGATTACCTCTTCTTCGACGCACCTCCTTTAAACATCTTCTTAGGGCACTAGGGTTGGTATTTTGAGAAGAAAATATCCTATTTGATATATCTAGAGAGGTTGAGATGTTTAATTTTCAGTTATTGGCAGAGCATCAAGGCTCAAAAGGGTGTGAAGAGATGTTGGAAGGGGTTCCCTTTTTATAAGGGAGGAGAGGGGCACCTTTGGATATCTTAAATTTATGAATTTATAATAAGTATAAACCCACATAAAAACCACCAAAAATGAATCATATGTGAAGATTAAATGAGATAGGGTTGTAATATAATCAACCAATAAAATTTTGACATGTATGGAATTTATTTTAAACATTATCAACTTTATTTATCCTTATTAAATCTAATAAATTTTATTTGTGGTAATAAAATTCTAAATTTAAAATTGTTATAAATAATTAATATTGTGATGTGAATTATCCATAATTAGATAATTTATGAAATTATAGACTATATAAATTTAAATTTATAATTTTTAAATATTTTTGTGATTTTTAAACAATATAATAATATGTTATTTTTATAAAATAACAATAGGGTCAATTTTGGAAATATTCATTTATTTGAATTTAAATAAAATCCACACAGAGGATATAATCGATATAAAATCTTTACTAGGTTCCTAACATGTCATAGTACTCTAGAAAATTAGTGTAGAACATTAAATAGTTCATAAAAAATTTATTTTACTATATGTAAAATAATTTATTTGATATTTCTCTTAATAAAATAATTACAACAACATATTCTATAATTATTAAATAAACTTATATGTTGCATAAAAATTAAAAATAAAATACTAGGATGAATATAAATATTATATCTTTCATAAGAATACATTTAGTCGGATTTATCTTCTAAAACACCCAAATATTAAAATGTTATATTTATTAAATTATGAAGGTGACAACTTTGAAATCATATAAAATAAAATAATGTAAGTGTCATAATCACTTTTATAAGACTCCAATGGTCATCTGTTAGGTCATTGGATGCTTATGGTGTATATATAAACTACCTATAAGTTTTGGTCTCATTTTTGAGAACGTTAATATGTATTAATATTTCAATAAAAACAATATTATTGAATTTTTTACTAAATAAATAATTTATGCATCATTAATGTATAAGCTAATAAGGAAATTAAATAACTATTAAAAATTACTAATAAATTACCATGATAAAGAAAAAAAATATATTTCAAATGATTATTTATAACCGAATTTATATTTTGTATAACCCTATATTAAAAATACTTTAATTATTAAAGTTTGAGTGAGACATATTTCAGTTTCTTTTAAATAAAATAAAATAAAGGTCTTAATCACCTCCAAGTGGGTTCTAATGGATTCCATTTCGACCCAAATATTACTTCGGAAAAAATATAATCATCCAATTGTATTAAGACAATCGTTAGGGTAATTTTATAATATTATATTTACCCTTAATTACCTAATTTACCTTTTACTATGGTAAATAAAATTTACCGTAGTTACAATTCATAATGACCAAAAAAAATGTAGTCTATTAATATAATTTGGACCAACTGATTCCGAATATGGAATCCATTTTTTCAACTTCAATACACATAAGTTGCAAAAATTAAATTAAAATTATTCCTGTTGTCGATAGAAAATGATTTTTTGTTTAAAACATTGCAAAAGATTGAATTGATTTAACTTTTTAATTCAATTTAAAATCAATGATAATGAAATAAATTATATTAAATGGTAAAAATATATTCTATTTATACTTTAAAACCTTTCAATATTATAATTTAACCACATAAATTATTACAATGAAAAAAGTTGTTTTTAATTAAAATATAACTTGTTTGTACTATTTGTTAAAATATGAATGTTATCAGAATAATAAGAGAAAATTATCCAAGTTAAAATTATATATCCTGATTCCAAAAAATAATTTTATTTTGTAAAATTAAACTTATAACAATGTCAAAAATTATATTTATAATGGGTGTGCAATCAAAAGGCGGAAAAACTGCATTTTTTTAAAAATACTTATTTTACCCGAACAATTTATTTTGTTCTTATACCATGTTCTAGAAAATGTGTAAGATGAATAATAATGTTATAAAATTCAAAATTTATTTAATACTATTCATAACTGCTGGTTCATAATAATATTATAATAATACATCATTGTTCAGTGAAACCCGGTATTCCGTAGAACACACGCTATCTAGGAAGGTTGCGGTTGCGTGTAGTGAAATATCCCTTTGGTGTTGCTTATAACATAATTAAAATCTTATTTCATTTATACATTAGTCAAAATCTATACTAAATATTGAGTAGAAAAATTTCTACAAAACAATCTTGAAATTTTGTGTAACACGAGCCAAGAATAGTGTTGTGTATACTTCATGCTAATACAATGTCGCGTATAGAAAAAGATAATTTTGGTGTAGTGTAAAACACAAGACATCAAATAAATTAAAATAATATTATTCATAAAATCTTGGGGTGTTATAGTAGGTGAATTATTACATAACATGTTCATTATCACAAGAGATCAAAATCCAGAAAGACCGATCAATTTTTTAGCCTTGGGTGTACTAGATACATTCATAAGTTTTACATTACATTATGAAATGAAAAAAAAAACAAAAAAACAATCTCCAATGACCACATTAAACCCATATACTATCAATTTTGGACATTCATAATATACTTTTTCCCATCCTAGGAAAAATAAAACATAGAAAGGGGTGATCTCAGATGCTCAGTAGGGATAACAATATGGCAAAAAATTTCAAAAATAAGCATAAACATTTAAAGAAATATATAAGACTAAAACACAAGACTTTTAAACATAAACATCATAATAATATGGAAATGAAAAATCAAATAATTTCCTTTACTTATTCCCATAGATATTATACAAGACGAATAATCAAATGTAATATCAATAGATAATTTCATAATGTTGGAATGCATAATGTCAGACTTCATAACCACAAAGTCAAGGCCTTGGGCCCAGACTACAAATAAAATTTTTCAAAGGCCTTGTGACAAGAAATTAGTTTGTATATTGAGATATATCGATGCATTGAGGAACTATATCAAGCTCCACCCATCACTTACTATGTCCAATGCATTCCACATTTGAAAATCATTAAATATAACAAAAAAATTCGTATTAAATATAGCATATGAAATGTCAATAAATTTTCCATAAATTATGAATGGTATAAAAATAATACATCCATAGGCAAACAAATCAAAAACCCTTCAATACAATATGAAAGATATATATCATAATAAATCAACTTCAAACAAGCTTTAAATCCATCAATAGATATTGACGGTGATGAAATCAATACATTTTGTAGTGAATTAAATCTTTTTATTTTGAAATCATTTAAAAGTAATATAACTATAAAAGAAAACATTTATTTTGAAAATATTTTTATTATCTTGTATGTGATTCTTCGACGATGTCATAATGGCAGAAAATATCTCCACTCATCGTAAATGTTTAAAAAAGATATTCTTACCTTAATTTTGTAAAAAAGGTCATAAAGTACCTTGTTTGGAAAAAGATGGAAAGATTCCTTTCAAAACATATGTGGTCAAATAAGGGTATAAATGACATTAACCTAAAGTCTATTAAATAGTAAAAATTTGTTGAATTACATTTTTATGAAAAAAAATGTGTATGATAAAGATATCCATGTAGATACTTAAGTATTAACAACCTCTGATAATTAAAGAGTTTGAAGAATAAACACTTACATTGTAATTTTCCTTAGTCAATGGTATGTTAACCTCTAGTATAATAGTTAAAAAAATTTAATTAAATTATAAAATAACTATATACATAAATATGATATCATATATGATCTTATAATATTTATCTATTAACAATATTTCTTTGTTAATAATATTTCAGTATTATCTTTGTTTCGGGTGTAAACTGATTCGTTTCCCATTATATGATTGGTTACGTATGCCATGTTTGTTATAGATATGATTTATTTTATTCATATAAAAATGATATTATTTACATAAACATTTTTTTAATCCTAAAATAAAAATTATTGTCCATTGATTATGATGGGGAATGAATCTCATTGTGTTCGTGGAGATGGTAATCCGTACGTATGAATTTGCCACAATATCATTATATTGATGGTAAAATTTTATGTAATCGGATGATATATCATATATAAAATATAATAAACATGTTTTATTTATTATTTACATTATTCATACTCATTATTATACCCGTCCCAATAATGAAGTGTTTGAATAACAAACTACAGAACGACATGAAGATGGTAAGTCGTACGTACGCATGTACGGTGACTTTGTCATTTATAGGTTGGATAGAATAATAAATATGTTTTTACTGTATTTATAATAAAACCATAGTTTGTTTAAGGTTCTAGAGATATTATTTTGGTATGGAAACAACAAAAAAAGAGGAAGTGGAAGAAGAAATGAACTTGAAAGAGGGTGGTGAAATTATTACCTATTCTCCGGGTGTTTCCTTTTGAGTTGATGAAAAGGGATCCTTGGGTTGGTTTTTTGATCAATGTTTGGCCTCTATGATGAAGGTGGGTAGTTGAAAGGATATTTTGGCAAGGGTTGTCTTGGAAAAATAGATTTGGTGGTCTGAAATTAAGAGAAGGGTAAGTACCCTTTTATAAGAGAGGTGAGGGCCTTTTTAGGAAAAGCTTGAAATATTATTTTATAATAAAATTATTTTTGGTTTCTAATATATCCAAAATAATTTATTTCAAGGGTTAGGTGGGGATGGGTCGAAAAAACTCTCAGGCAATAGGTTTTATGTAGGTTTTTGTCACCATATTAAACTTATAATTTTTATTTAACTCTTTGTTAAATAGTTGGACAATTACTATGTTTCTTTGTATTTTTATATTATATGGTTATTAAGCATAAAATAACAATCCAAAAGAACACCAAGTGGTTAGGTAATAATATATATAACCTTATATATGTCTTTTGGTGTAACCTTATATTTTTAAGAATATTATATCAATTAATAAAATATTATTTGTTTTAAAAACACAATTATGTCAATTATGACACTATTTAGTATTTGATTTTATTAAAAGCCATTAAAAGTTTATCACTTTAAATAAAATTAACTTAATAAACCCTAAGACGTCATATTAACTAATAAAATTAGTTAAATTCATAAAAAAGTCTCAATTTACATTGATTTGGATATTTATAATATCTATTATTTTAATATTTCATTATTAAGGTAATTGTTGCATCATCATTGTGTCATAAATAAATAAAATTATTTAATGTCTAAAAAATATAAATAAAAAACCATTATGTATTAATTCTTTTTATATTTCTAGGGATTAATTTTTGTATAATTTATAATGCGTGTAACCATAAATTAAAAATGGTTTAGTAATTGAACATTGAATTTAACTCTTTTAACTCTTCTTTAAATTAAATAATAATAAATGTCCTAATCTAATTCAAGTTGACCAAAAAGGATAATATTTTATTTTTTAGGATTTTTTTGTTTGAATTACATTTATCCAATAGAATTTGGAAATTTGTTAATGAATTATAATATCATTTTTACCCTTAATTACCCTATTTACTTTTAACAGTTGTAAATAAAAGTCAAAAGTTACTATTCACCAAA
Organism: Viscum album; assembly: GCA_963277665.1. NCBI lineage: Eukaryota > Viridiplantae > Streptophyta > Magnoliopsida > Santalales > Viscaceae > Viscum > Viscum album. The sequence goes on along the minus strand of OY728136.1, from coordinate 1,947,568,287 downwards.
ATTTATTTTCATATTGTTGAGCTAAATTTTACTTACTGATGCCAACTATGTCTCTCAGATTTTTTATATTTAACTCACATAAGAAGTACAATTATGTTTTATGCAAATTTTAAAACACTCCTAGAAGGTGGGGAAAAGACTGTAAACTGATCAATAAAATTTTATATATCTACACTAATTATTAAATACCTCCAATGAATTACATTGAACATATATAGTAATTATGTATCCATTTTTACCTAAAATAAATTTATATAAAATACCTAATTTCATAAATAAAAATTCACTTTTAAATAATATTGATGTTCTTTTCATTATTCATCATAAATTTAATGTTTTTAGAAATATACAAAAAATTCACCCTAAGCTAATTTCGATAATCAGAATTCAATAATTAATAACATTTGGAAAATTAAAATTTATAAAATTTAAATAAGTGGCTATTTCATAACGTTTAGTGAGTTTTGTTGTGGTGTGTTAAAACTCCCCGTTTAGTACAACACAATCTACCACATTATTCAAATGGAGACATAATGTGGAAGAATGGGGTGTTACATTCTCCCATCATTAAAATACTTTATTCCTTGAAATATCTAGAATATTAATAAATAAAAATATTTGGGTGGTTCTTCATCATAAGTTCCTCAGGTTCCCACGTATCCTATTCCATTTATGGTTTCTCCATAAAACTTTTACTAGACGAGTCGTCCAGTTTCTCAGCACTTGTTCTCAGGTATCAAGAATCTCGATGGGCTCTTCACAATAAGATAGAGATGGTTCTAGTTCAATTTCTTCATAGGTGAGTACATGTGTTGGTTTAGGCATATATTTTATCAATAGTGTAATGTGTAAAACATCATGCACAATGGAGATATTAGGAGGAATTACCAAACGATAAGCCACAAAACCAATTTGTTCTAGAATTTCGAAAGGTCTTATGTACCTGGGACTCAATTTACCCTTCTTACTAAATCGTATAACACCCTTTCATGGTGATACATTCATGAAAAATGATCTCCCACTTGAAATTTCAAAACCTTCCTCCAATTATAGACATAGATCTTTTGCCTACATAGAGCTTCTTTGATGTGGGTATGGATAATCTTTACCTTTTTCATTGTATCCCCAAAAAGTTCAGGGCCTACACATTTTCATTCACCAACATCATTCCAACATGTTTGTTTGCAACTTCTATTTCCATATAACTCTTCATATGCTTCCATCTAAATACATGAATGGAAGATATTTTTATAGTAAAATTCTACCATATGTAAATTTTTATCCCACATACATTGAAAGTCATGTTAGAAAGATCTAAACATGTTTTCTAAGGTTTGAATAGTCCTTTCTGATTGTCCATAATTTTGTGGGTGGTAGACAGTGCTCATATGATGTTCAATATCTAAGACCTTTTGAAGACATTTCCAAAATCTTGATGAAAATTCGGGATTGATATAAAAAAATTGATAGGGGTACATCATAGAGTCTTACAGCTTCATTAATATATATTCTTGATATGCATTCAAGTAGTAAATAATCTCTTATAGCATGAAAATTGTCTAACTTGTTAAGATGATAAAAAATGACCCATATTTCATCAGTTTTTATATGACTTTTTGGTAGCCCCCTGGAAAATTTCATTGTAATATTATTCCATATGAACTTAGGTATGGGAAGAGTTTGCATGAATCCTCCTCGCAGTTTCCTTCCAGCTTTCACTTGTTGACAAACCATACATATTACCAAAAAATCTTCAATCTCCCTCTTCATGTTGTCCTACCAAAATATATCCTTCAAATATCTATACATTTTGGTGCTCCCAAGGTGTAAATAGAAATTGGAGCTATGAGCATCATCCAATAATTCCCTTTTCAAATCTAGTATGTCGGGAACACAATTTCGCTTCCCAAATTTCAAAGTTCCATCTTCATATACAAATTCAGACATTCTCCCTACGTTTATAGATTTAATCTTCTTTTTAATCTCCTCTTCATTAGTCTGAGAACTTTTTATCCTTTCTAGTAATGATGGATTGGAAACCATTTGAAAAATTATTGATGTTTCACCTTCCATGGTTATTCCCATATCCATCTTTACTAGATCCATGAAAATAGGATCCCTTTCAACTCTCATCTTGTTTAACACTCTATGATCATTTATGCTCAAATCATCTTCTACCTTATCTTGCTTCCCCAGGTGGTAGTATATTGTGAAATTATAATCCTTGAGTAGTTAAAACCATCTTTTTTGCCTCATGTTGAGTTATTATTGTGATGAAATATACATCAAACTCTTGTGATCAGTATAAATATCACATTTTTCAACACAAAGATAGTGTATTCATATCTTCAAATCAAATATTACAACTTCTAACTCTAGATCATTAGTGGTATAGTTTTTCTCATTAATATTTAGTTGTCCTGATCCATAGGAAATAACTCTATCATTCTACATAAGGAGACAACCAAGTCCTTTATTTGAAGCATCACTATAAATAACAATCCCATCGTTCCCTGGTGGTAGACTCATTATAGGACCAATGATTAATCTTCTCTTCAGTTCTTCAAACCCTTCTTCATAGTATTTTTTCCAAACAAATTTAACACCTTTATTTGTGAGATTGTTTAATGGGTTAGCCAACCAAGAAAAAATCCAGATGAGAATTCGATAAAAACATGATAAACTAATAAAACTGCATACCTTAGTTATACTCATCAGTGTTTTCCATTCTTGGTTTTCCGTAGTCTTTGAAGGATCAACATATATTCCATCCTTTGAGACAATATGGCCATGAAATCAAATTTCTTGAATCCAGAATTCACACTTGATAACTATCCGATAAAATTGATTTCATCATAGGGTTTTCAGAATAGTGCCCAAGTTATTTTTATAATCTTTGTAGCTTTATCAATATACCAAGATATCATCAATAATAACCACTACAATGTCATCCAGATATTCTTTGAAAACTATATTTATTAAATCCATTAAGTGAGTGGGTTCACTGGTCAATCCAAAAGGCAGTATTGTAAACTCGTAATGCTCGTACCAAGTTCGAAATGCTGTTTTGGAATGTATTCCTTCTTCACACACAACTGATGATATCTAGATCGAAGGTCAATCTTTCAAAAATATTAATCATAATGAATTTTGTTGAATAAATCATCAATTTTAGGTATGGGATACTTTTTCTTTATTGTCATAACATTGATATCTCTGTAGTCATTTCACATCCTCATAGATCTGTCATTATTCTTAACAAAAATTATTGGGGATCCCTATTGAGAAACACTAGGGAGAATAAATATCTTATTACTCAATTCCTCCATTTGTTTAATTAGTTCCACTAATTCCACAGTGGTCATTCTATAAGGGGTCATCGATATGGGCCTTGAACGAGGAATTAAAATAATGAAAAACTAAAATTTTCAATTTGGAGGATGTTCAGGCAAATAATTTTGAAACACATCAACATATGCATGCACAATAGGTACGTCCTCCATTAGAACATTCTTTTCCTCACCCATAATTAACTCATTCCATTCCTCCCCAATAATTATATTTAGTAGAGACACCATGGTTGGATCTAGATAAGAATCAGGTGGTGACGTTTCTGCTCTAAATAAAAGGTAATCCTTAGCATCATCGAAAATTTTAACCATCTTCTTCTTATAATAAATTTTCGCATCATGTTCTGAAAGACAACCCATTCTGAGTATTATATAAAATTCAATTATGGGTATAACAATGAGATCAGCTGATTAAGAATAATTATATGCCCTAATGGGAACTGATTCCTAAAATGTTTTTGTGATGATACTTCCATTAGGTGTTTTGACCGACAACTACCTTGTTATGTCAAATAGAAAACATCTAATTTTCATAGAAAACTGTGAAGATATAAAATAATTTTATGACCTAGAATCAAATAATCCATTGGATAAACATGAGAAACCCTTTATATTAACTTCCACCATGTCTTTCAGAACATTAATCTCATCTGTAGTAATTGAATAAGCATTACTATTCTCTCTTGTCCTTTTCTAAAGTAAGTTCCCTTGGTGCTTTGGATACTAATTTTCATAATGTCCATTTTCTCTACAATTTTATCATTCAAAATTGATAGTCTTTTCTTACCCATGAAATCACGAAATTGGTGTCCTTTTTCTCCATACATATAACAAACTCCCATTCCCTTCAGAAAGTACCAGGGTATTTCTTCCCACATTTACTGTAGGATGGATATTCAAATTTTCTCGTATTCCCCTTATTTCCATTTATAGAGTGATCAATAGATCTCTTCTTCTCATGCTTTGAATTTAAGTAATAAGAATTAGAGAATTCTTTTTTTTCATGATAATGCATGAGACACTATCTTTATACAATGAGAATGATTTTGAAACTAATGCTCAACAGAGAAATAGTATTAACCCATCAATGAATCAGTCAATCTTTCTCCATGGGATACATATATAATAGGCTACATGCCTTGCTAACCTTGTAATAACAGTCTCATACTTTGCAACATTCTCATCATCTTTTACCTCAAACTGAGAAATTTTCATTCTATAACAGTTAGATGGTCAAGAAGAAAGTATTTTTCTAATCAAATCACTTAAAACTCCCTCCATTCAAAGTTCAATATTTCTTCATCTTCCTTTGTGTTTTGTATTAATAACCACCACTGTTCTGCATCTCCTGTGGGGTGATAAAAATCTATGACAACTTTTTCCCTTTTGTTACTCCCCAAAGCATGAAATATTTTCTCTAAGGAAATTATCCATTGCACAGTTACTAATGGATTTGTACTCCCATTCAATTTAGGTGGTTGTTTCCCCATGATGAAGTTTAATGTTGATCCTCCACATTATAAATCCATGTTTTTCATACAGGTAAGGTTATTATTTATAACCTGAGTGAGTTCTCCCAGTATGGTGATAAGCTGATCAGCAAAAGTTGTGTCTCCAGCTCCACTATAATTATCTTGAGTATGAGGTAAATCCCTACAAGGAATACGTGCCATGATATGGTTTCCATTCCTTTAACTAAGTTCCATTTCTAAACAATGTTATACATATATTAGTTTAGGAATCCAAATACATAATTCCAAACATGTTAAACACTTAACATATATTGAACAATTTATGGATATAATATATAATCATAAACAATATGTTTTATTTGAGGAGGTATATAATAATAAATCATTCGTAATGGATTGTAAAAAATATTAGAATTATCTTAAGCATATACCCCATGATTTTTGTAACCAAGAGTGCAACAAGGCCCGTTGTCGTGTACCAGGATACCTCGAGTCATGCCTGAAACTCTTTGTCGGAGATTTCACTCCTATGTACATATGTACAAAAGCTTCCTCTACAAGATCATATCTGGACAAGGATGTATTACTTGAAAAATACACAAAATCTGTACATTAACAAAATTATATAAATACATTCTAAACCAATCCTCAATGTCTATATTAGGGTAATGTACTCTAATCATAGTTTATCTAAATATAGTTTCCAATGATTATACTAAACTACCTCTGATACCAATTGTAACACCTTGACCCTAGTTACCATGAGTTTGTGTGTTATATCATAACATTGTCATGATCACAAGGGATCAAATTACCAAAATACTAATCAGTTTAGTAGCCTTTTGATTACTAGATATATGCATAAAATTTTCATTACATTATAATATAAAAAAAACAAAAACATTTTCTCCATTGACCACATTCATCCCTTAAACTATCGATGTAGGTCAATCCTAATATACTTCTCCACATCCTTGGAATAATAAAACATAGAAATTGGTGAGCTCAGATTTTTAGTAAGGATAAAAATATAATGTAAACTTTCATGAATATTCATTAACATTAAATGCAATTTATTAGACTAAGCCACAAGCCTTTTAAACATAAAGGTCATCATAATATGGCCATGATAAATCAAATAATTCAATTTACATATTCAAATGGATATTCTAATAGTCAAATAATTACATGTAATATCAATAGGCAATTTCACAATGTTGGAATGCATAATGCCAGACTTCATAACCACATAGTCAAGGCATTATTCCAAGACTACAAGTAAGATTTTGTCAGGTCCTTGTGCCAAGACACTATTATGTCTCATGATACCTATTGATGCATAGAGTAGTTATAGAGGGCTCCACCCATCACATACTAAGTCCAATTCATTCCTCATATGAAAAGATTTAAACATATCATAAACATTCGAATTAAAACTAGCATACTATATGTCAATACATTATCCATAAACCACTAATGGTATAAAAATAACACATCCATAGTCAAACATATCAAAAAACTATCAATACAATATAGAAGATTTTTATCATAATAAATCAACTTCAATCAAGCTTAAAATCCATCAAATAAGGTTGACATAGATGAAATGAAAACATTTTTTAATGAAATATCTCATTCTATTTTGAATTCATTTAAAAGTCATAAAATTATAAAAGAAAATATTTATATCGAAATTATTTTTATAATCTATTAATGGATGCTTCGAAGATGTTATAATGGAGGAAAATAGTAGCACTCGTCGTATATGATAAAAAATACATTCTTACCTTAATTTTGTCAAGAAGGTCATAAAGTACCTTATTTGGAAAAAGATGGAATGATTCCATAAAAACATATGTGGTCAAGTAAGGATATAATAGACTTTAACCCATAGTCTAGTAAATACTAAAAATTATTTGAATTACATTTTTAGGAAAACACCGATCTGGATGATAAACAGGTCCCAATAGATACTTACGAATTAACGAACTAATATAAGTAAAGAGATTCTAGAATTAACCTTAACCTTGTACTTTTCCTTAGTCAGTGGAATATTAGCATTCTATTTAATTTTTATAAAATTGTTATTAAATTATAAATGATCAATATAAATAAATATGATATCACATATGATCCTATAATATTTCTTTGTTAATAATATTTCTTTTTAATAATATTTCAATAGTATCATCTTTTCGGGTGTTAACAGATTCATTTTCCAATTTATGATTGGTTATGTATGACATGTTTGTTATGGATATGATGTATTTTATGCATATAAATAATGATATTATATTGACAAACACTATTTTTTTCATAAAATGATAATTATTCTTGACTGATTACGATGGGGAATGAATCTCATCGAATTCGTGGAGACGATAATCTGTACGTACGCACGAGCGAAAATATCATTATATTGATGGTGAAATGGTTTGTATTTGGATGGTAAATCATATATACAGAATAATTAACTTTTTATATTTATTATTAAAATTAGTTTCACTCATAATTATACCCATCCAAATAATGAATTGTTTGAATAACAACTATACCACGACGTGGAGACGGTACGCTGTACGTACGCCGGTATGGTGACTTTTTCATTTACAGGATGGATAAAATAAATAATTTATTTGTACCATATATATAATAAAACCATATTATTTATAAGGTACTGGATTTATTATTTTGTTATGGTAATAACAATGAAAGAGGAAGTGGAAGATGAAAAGAACTTGAAAGAGTGGGTGAAATTATTATCTCTTCTTCGGGTGTTTCCTTTTGAGTCAATCAAAAGGGATCCATAGGATGGACTTATGATCAAAGTATGGCCTCTAAGTTTAATAGGGATAAATTAAGAGATATTTTAGAAGGGGTTGGCCGAGCCAAATGGCTTTTGAGGTGTTAAATTAAGAGAAGGTGAAGTACCCTTTTATAAGAGAGGTGTGGGTCACATTACGAAAAGCTTGAAATATTATTTTATAGAAAAATCATTTTCGGTTTATAATGGCTCATAAATGATTTATTTATAAGATAAGGTTGGTATGGGACGAAAACCTCTCAACCAATAGGTTATAGAAAGGTTTAGGTCAACATCATAACCATATCTTTTAGATTAAACTCTTAGTTAAATAGTTTGAAATTTACCATGTCTCCTGGTATTTTTATATTATATGGTTAATAAACATACTATAACAATACAAGAGAACCCAAAGTGGTTCAGTATTAATATATATAAAAATATATAAGTCGTTTTTATGAAACTTATATTTTTATGAATAATATATAAATTAATAATATAGAATTTGTTTTAAAAACTCAAGTATGTCAGTTTTTACAGTATTTAGTATTTGATTGTTTTTGAAAGCCAGAAAAAAAATTTCACATCAAAGAAAAAATATCTAATCAACCTTAACATTTCCTATTAATTTATAAAATTATTTTAATTCATCAAAAGGCTCAATTTACATTTATTTGGATATTTATAATATCAATTGTTTTTATATGTCATTATTAATGTAATTACTGCATCTTCATTGTGTCATAAATAAATTAAATTATACAATGTAAAAAAATTATAAATAAAATACCATTATGTAGGAAATTTTTTCATCACTCTAATTGATATTTATAGTCTAATTTATATTGTGTTTAACCTTATATTAAAAACAGTTTAGTTATTAAACATTGAATTTAACTCTCTTAAAACTTATTTAAATAAAATAATAATAAATGTTCTAATCTAATCCATGTGGACCAAAGAGGATCATATTTTATTTCTAATGTTTTTTTGGCAGAATTACACTTATCTAATAGAATTTGGACATGTTTTAGGGTAATTATAATATTATTTTTACCATTAATTACCTATTTACTTTTAACCATGGTAAATAAAAGTCCAAAATAACTATTCACAAAAAAAAATTATTTCCATCTTATTGAACCACATTTTACTTACTGATGTCAACCATGTCTCTTGGATTTCTAAAATTTGACTCACAGAATCAGTAAATTTAAGATTAATTTAAATTTACCAATGCTATTAAATGGTGGGTAAAAGACGGTAAAAATTTCAATAAAATTTTAAATATCTAAAATTTTTATAAAATTACTCCAATGTATTAAATATAAATTTTATAGGTTTTATGTATCTATTTTTACCTAAATTAAATTATAATAAAATAACAGTTTTATTAAATAAAATGTCGGTTTTAAATATTAATGCATTGATTTTCATTATTCATCACAAATTGAAGGCTTTTAGAAAAATACCAAATATTCACCCTAATCTAATTTCGATATTCAAAATTCAAAAATCATGTCCATTTTGTAAAATAAAATTTATAAAATTTCAAAAAGTAGGTATTACTATTCATAACGGCTAGTTTGATTGGTTGTGGTGTGTTAAAACTCTAAGTTGCATAAAACACAAGCTACCACATTATTCAATGGGAAATGTACCATGGAAGCATAGGGTGTTAAAACACATGTTATACATTGTTTTTACTTTAATAAGAATTATAATATATTTATTTCACTAAAATATTACCACTATTGGCGCCTTCAACTATTTTTTGATCTTATTTCATATTTGAGTTCTTCTGGAGCTTCCTTGATGCTCTTTTCATAATGATTTTCAGAGTCGGATGAAACATCATCATTTCTAAAAAATAGTAAGAGAAGTAACATTTTCCTTAGGAAGATATTATAAATAATATTTAAATAAATATATGTCATTTAAATATTTCTAATATGAAAAAATATTTTAGTAAAATAGAGTTATCCAATGGTAGAACCATCCTCTAATGCCAATTGAAGTGTCTAATAGATCGTTCAATGACACTAATATTGTGGGTGTTAATCAATAGTGACTTTTATTACTAAAATATTATCTTATATTATTAATAAATCATAATTCAATAATACAATACATTTATTTTTTATTGGATAATTTATATTCACGATCACATTCAAAGTTAATGCAATGGACAAATTAAATGAAAAACATCACACACTATTTTTAAATGGTTTTTTCTAAATTGTTACTCATTATAGAATCAATTTAATCCTTCGTCATAGGGATTCATTATTGTATATAGGTGGTTAAATAAAAGGAAACTCCCATTCCAATCAACCTTATATCCCATAATTACTTTGCTCTAGTGTCTAACTAGAGATCACTAGTCCCCACCAACATAAGCAACTATCGTAGAACCCCGCTAAGCCTTTCTATAACTTTTGATTATCACAGGAGGATCATTATACATTATCCCATATTATTAAAAACATCCCACATTCCATCATATATTTTTTTTCATAGCTATTTCATTAACCTAATCTGATATAATCTAATGATATAACGATCTTCCTCATCTTAGGAGTATATTTTAACTGCCTCAAGATGTAACCAATCTCATCAGAAAAGTCGAATCACATTATCTACTCATGTACACTAATTAAAGTGATATGTAAACTAATGATCTTTTCCAAATAATATTACTCACTCTCAAGTGATTATGGACTTACCTTAGTACAATGAATACTCAAGAATGTGAATATAATACCATTTTAAAAGCTTCATAGATATAGTCTTAAACATCCAAATATCCATCAATGATATTTGACAACACATTATATATTCACATAAATTTCATAAATGACGGATCAATTTAATGGTAACTTAAATGTATCTTCATAAAGTCAAAAGTATTTCAAGTATAATATATCATGTTGGATGCACTCTTTTTTTCATGAACAGATTCACTGTTGATTTTTTATGTATATAGTCTCAGAAATCCATGGTAGATTAAAATGTATATATTATAACTATTCTTATTCATGAAAAAATGGTTAAAAGTACAAAATGTTTCATCAAATGAATTTTATGTAACATATGATAGAAAATTATTCAACAATATCTCAGACCCAGATGCAACTCAATAGTGCACCGATATTGGTTGTCCACATGGCCTCAAGCATGCCTCCACATATTCTATAGGCTACCTACTATTAGTGAGGGTGTGATTGTGGTATGGTGGGGAGACTATACCCTCTTATAATAGTGTAAAAATTATTATATGAATAAAAAAACAACATTTTAATCATAAATATAACAATGATATTTATTAATAATGATGTGGAAGAATAGATAACTGAACATCTGAATAATAATCTCAAAATCCTATATAGAAACATCAATACATGGATTCATGTAATGTAAATATTCAAAAAGGGTAACATGGGAATGTGTATACAATCATGAAATACACAAAGAAAAAAATAATAAAAATGTTCTCCACTAGAGTCATGAGAATTTGATCGATCCACTTTTCTTATTCTCAATATATTGGAAAAATATATCAACTACCCAATGGAGGGCTCTTTCCCTTATCTAATCCTACAAGAAAATATTATTTTTAGATACTATAGGTAACCCGAGTAGGATATGAGATAAAATATTAGTATTCCACCACCAATGATGTCTAAATCTAATCTAGGTAATTGTCAAAACTAAACAGTGTGTATATAAGTATAAATAACTAACAATTCTAAATAAATAAATAAATAACCACCCACTGATGTTCATAAAATACACCTTGTGGATATACATTCTTTATATCATGGATGAAAAGAAATGTCTGATCAATCACTATATATATTTTTAGTAATCATAAATATAATATTGTTAAATATTTTATCCACCTATATGAACCATGTACCTATAGATGTACAAGTCTATATATCTACAATACCAGTGGCTGGATGGAATTATGCATAACTCAGACATCAATGAATAGTCTAATGAGCCTATAGAATTTGAAAATAGAGTGAATTATCTACATCTCAATAGGAGTGTGAGACTCCATGCATGAAACATTGGATGGTGAGTGAGCTATCATGTCATCACTAGATCGAGGAACATGGAATGTCAGGCCCAATTTCCTAATAGATTCAGGAGTGTGAGACATCATGCTCAACTCCCATTGTAACAGAGTATGATACCTTTACGCTCCATTTATCCCTTAACATCATATCATGACCCCTACAAGGTATAACTATATTTATACGATAATACATGAGGCATTAACTCACACACATTTCATTTATAAAGATCAATATAAATTGGGATTCAAACTCAATTGATTATATTTGATTAAAAATTAATATATGGGGACATACCAACATTATATGTCATTCCATTTTATTAAGTAATTTTTTTTGAAGGGAAACCATCAGGGATTGTCCATTTATTTTCATTTATTCATTATAACATTGGAACAAGGTAATACAATTTATAAATATCATTAGGACACTTAGAAGGACACATGGTCAAATAATGAAAATATCCAACATGGGTAATTCCAACCATAGGTTGACTAAAATACCTATGAGGTTCTTTGGATCCAATAAAAATTTATATATCAAGGTGAATTTCATTTTATGTTTAATCTAAAATCTAAAAATGATTTCTAGGAAATTATCAATGAGCTATATTGGTCAATTGAATGTTGAACACATTATTGGTGTCCATAAATGTAATAACCAACCTATAAACTATGTAATAGAGATCCAAGGGTGTGTATACATGAACGATATTCAATTTGATACAAAAAAATAAATTTAATCGGGATAATCAAAAGTATACAAAATGTAAAAAAATGACATACAAACGAGGCAAAAAAATCATGAGAAAAATGGTGAGTCAAACTACCTTGAGGCTGTAGATGACTCATCACCCAATATCAAACTCAAATTTGATATAGGTTATACAATATCCCAGAAATGGTACAACTACTTGAAAAAATAGAAAATGAGGTTTTACATAAATATTGTGTTGTATTTGAATATAGACATAGATTGGAAGGGAGAGGGTTGTAGAGTGTACCGAGATGGATCCAATGCTTCAAACATATTGTGAACCATACTTTCGATTAGAATGTAAGCTCAAAGTATAAAGTGTGGGATTTGGGAGTTCATGGGTGTATGTAAACTAAGAACAACCACTATAGGGGGGATAAGGTAAAATGAAAAGGTAAAAATAATTATATTGGGGTAAAAAAATTATTTCACCTAAAAATATAAGGTTTCATGGTTTGGACACACTGTTGACAGAATGATTCACCAACTGCGAACCATTCAGTACTGTTTATGGGAACAACACACAATTATGAACATATTTTATCTAACCATATGGAAACTATTCAAAAATGCTCCTATCTAAAACTCTGTAGCATCACATTTTCATTCACCTCATCTCTTACAGCATCAGAGAAGCCATGCGGCCTATAGGTTATCACTGTCGGCAACCCCATGGTTTAGGGAGACCAGGTGGGATGGGTGCCATGAATTCTTCTAACCATGTGGCCTAGTATATTTGTCACATTCTAGGACTCAAATATCCAAATGAGTCATAGATTCACTTAATACCTCCTTAATATGATTCTTCAACAATATCAGGTCTATTTAAAAGAATTTAATATTAAAATATAATGACCATCACCTTCCTGAAAATATTGGTCGTTGTGACCTCCCCTTCATAAGAAATATCATCCCTAGGTTGGAATTCATTGGGTAGAGAGGTATCATCAGAGAATAAATCTTACGAATGAACACATATACCAGCTTCTCATTCCTTGGTCTTCTCCTATACTCGGTCTTGTTGGAATAGTACATGTACCAATTGAAGTGATATACATAATATTGTCATCATACTTCAATCCACAATACTAAATGGATAATCCTTGACAAAATAATACATATCTAATTTATCCTTATTGGGATGATATATGTGTGATGGTTCTGGATAGTATTAGAGAAGCTGAGACACATGAAAATACACCATCCATCAACCGATATCATATAGAATGTGCGGTCTAGTATGCCACCAGTTTGATCTATTTTACAATCTTAATGGGTCCAGTGATAATTTTTGATAGAGTACACTACATAAAAAAATTTATATGCACCAACATGGGAATGAATCGAAAGAAAACCCAATATCCAACCTCGATGTCAAGGGGAACTTGGTGTCTATTGGCATATGACTACTCTCTAGATTGAGTTGACATCATGAAATTTTTGATCAGCTAGACTTGCTATGTAATCTACTGCATGAGTCATTGTCGAAGCATAGCCACTACCCCTACCTCTAACTAGGATTATGGAGAACAACAAGGTCTGTCATATAAGGCTTTATAGGGATCCATCTCGATGGTAGCCTAAAATCTATTATTATAATAAAACTCGACGAGGAGAATAATTTTGTCCCAGGAACCCCAAATTAAATTTCACATGCACAAATCCTATCCTCTATAACCTTAATAGTACTGTCTATATGTCCATCACCCTATGGGTGATAGGCCATTCCCAAAAGCAGCTATACAAGTGTGGCCTTCTACAAACCTCTCCATAAACATGACATAATGCTAATGTATCTATCATAAATGATTGAATACTGATTTCAATGAATAAGTATAACCTCCATGAAATACAACCCTTCTATCTCATCTTCTAATAATGTATCTCACATAGGTAATAAGTTTGCAACCTTTTTCAAGTGATCAAAGAAAACCCACACTGTATAATTTCTACATGGTGATCTAGGTAAACCAGTCATGAAATCCATTGAAACGTTATCCCATTTCCATTCTAGAATAGAAAATTGTTGTAGAATCCCTTCCTCTATCTAATGTTCCATATTCACCATCTAATTGGTCAAATAATGAGTGATGAATATGACATTATCATGTTTCATACCAGGGTACCAACACTGTCATCATATATATCAATACAGTTTAGTGTCCTTAGGATAACATTCATATACGAAGGGATGGAATTCCCATATTAGATCCATATGATGTCTTATGGGACACATACACACCCATTGAATCATAATGTATCATTCATATCCTTTTATAAACATGTATATGTATCAACATCATAATTGACCCCCCTTAGGGAATGGCCTTCCGAATGAGATATCAATCGTGAGCACTCCCATTACTAATGTGTAGAGGTCACTGCTAAGGCTGAGAGCATAGACTATCCATGGTCCTCATAACATTAATGTGAATATATGTGACTAATTTCCAAATCTTTCATTCACATCTAGACTTCTGATCTAACAGTGACAGAGTCTATCATATTAGAGCTTAAACTATAAAATTAATGTTACCTATCATTTATGAAATCTTCAAATCAAATGAATATATATACTCAACCTACTTGTGTTATATGAGATTTAGATCCCACTATATAATGATACATTTGAGAATTGTTTTGATTTGTAAACACCCCACAAAACACTCTCTATGTATATAATGTCCCCCAGAGTGTAAATAATCTACAATAGCAGTGAAATTGATGTCATGTGTCCTGTACGTTTTCTTGTGAGGCTTCAACTAACAAGACTCATATACAACCAATCACTCATTCTACATCAAAACAGCTCCAAGAACAATACCAGTCATGTCACTATATACAATATAACTTTTTATAGGATCTAGATGAATCAATATTACTGTTGAAGACAAAAGACCATTCAACTCTTAAATGGTTTCAATAAAAATATTATGACCATATGATTTTAAAACCATTCATTTTATATTTTTTAAGAAGTGCATTGAGGTATGATAATGTCAAGATAATGTGTATATAAAATTTATCTAGTCCTAAGAATCATTATATTTTAATGTCATTCATGGGATGATCCCATGAAACAAAAGCTCTTACCATCACTGGGTCTAGTGAAACATCCAACATTAAGATAATTTGACCCAAGAAATGGAATGTTTCAATCCAAAAGTGGAACATACTAAGCTTTTAAAAGTGATGATACTATATCAGTGTATTCTATAGGATCAGAAGTTAGATGGAATGGTCATTTTTGGAGTATGGATACACCAATATTTCATCAAAAAATACAATAAAAATGAATCTACATATGGGTGGAAGACCCGATTTATAATATCCATGAAAACAACATGAGAATTTGTGAGTCCAAATGGCATAACCATGTAATAATATAGTTTATACAAGATTCTAAATATTTTTTGAGTAATTTTTGATGAACAGAGATGCATCTAATGATACCTCTATTAGATATCTATATTTGAAAACACTCTATATCCTCATTGATGAACAAATATATCATATATTCTAGGTAGTGGATACTGATTCATTACTGTGATCTTGTTAAACTAATGATAATACCCACAGATCCTAATGGAATCAACTTCCTTCTTGATAAAAAGATCTTTTTAACCTCATGAAGATGAAAAGGGTCATATAAATACTTTAGCCTCTAGATCCCCCAATTATTATTACATTTTAGAAGCTCCATAGGTTCCATCTTATAATGAGGAATGACTACTGGTGCTTCTCATGGAACTAACTCAATAGTGAATTCTACCTCTCTTATTAGGAGTGGACTAGATAATTCATCCTAAAAAATTTCTTTAAATTCTCTACTTCAAGAGGGAAAACAACGGGTTCAAACACTAGATCATTTAAGAAAAGTATATTGATTTGATCTATCACACAATCCAATCTCTACTACCCATGTACATTTCTAGTTTCACCAATATCCTATTGTCTCATATGCATGTGTCTAACTACCTATAGTGATGTAATATCACCCTCTAAAAATTTTAGTCATTATGTGCCCGATTAAGATCTAAAAAGTCCATCTCAATGATTATGTTGATGCTCATCGTGTGAAGAATGTAAATATCCCATACAAATAGGTAACCACCTATATGAAGGTGAAATTTCTCAATACAATGTACTAACTTTGATTAGATACCTAACAGGTATATAGTGTTATAACACCATGAATGTTTTTATTATTGATTCATATAATTCAGATAATAGTTTCAGATATAAAAATGTGGGATGCACCCATGTAAAATAAAGAATTCTCTAATGTTGTGGAAACTGTAATAGTACCTTGAAATTTAGAAAGAATTGTGATGTTCACCTACAACATAAAATATATTCCATGTAACTAGAATCTACCATGACTTTGACTCACTTCTTGAATGCTCTTCTCAAGCCCACACAACTGGCGCTGATAGTCATAATCTTGACAACCTCTGCCTAGACTGCCACCTCAACCTGATTGACCAGTGGTATTCTAGCTACCTACCTAGCATGATTCTACTGGTCCCACTCCTAGAAATTTATTTGAAGTAGATATACACTCACTAAAAACTAATGGGAAGTTTATATAAAAGCACTAGATATTCCCCATCCTGCCACAACATATTCACTCAACTATATCATGCAAGCACTAATGTTTTGTTTTTTCCAATTTCCCACACTAGTGAAATATCGAAAAACTATCTTCATAAAGAGACTAACTTCTACTACCACTGTGGTTATCCTTGATGCATCTATTTCACGATGAATTATAACCCCATATATATCTCGGTGTTGAACCACCAAGACTCTCACCATAATCATCCATTATGTCTCTCTCTTTAATAATGTCCTGAATGAAAATTTTAGAAAGGGTAGTCATCCTAAAAACACTGATTTGGTCTCAAATGTCATATAATAGACCATCCCAAAATTTCGTGGTGGTTATTAGTTCATCACTTTCTGTAGTGTGATAGAATCATAGTATCTCTATTAAATGAGGTGAGTATTCGAAAACTAACATGCTACAACCACTAAAAGGATGAATTGTGATTAATATGCATAACAAATTTATCCCTCTACTCTATAGGTGTCTCTAGATTCTCGAATATTGAGAGAATGAACTCAAACCATGGGTCTATAGTGAGGGATCTTCTATCTCCCCGAATGGAGGGAGGATACTTCTGATTGAATTACCTTGTCAAGTCAGCAATTCTTGAGGTAGGCCAAACAAATCATTTCATAGACTGAAACATACATAAAAACTACCTCTTGAATTAGGGCATTCGTGACCATATGTAAAACATGAATAGTAGGAATATGTGGCATTGTTGGAAGAATCATTGGTTGATCGTCACTCGCTACCTCAGGTACATGGTTATCACTGCCATCTGGGTGTGAAACTAAAGGACATCGTGGCAGCATAATACTAGAATTCCAGACACATGCCTTCAAAGAGATTTCACATCTGATAAAATTTACATAGAAAAACTAGGAGAGAAATAAATCATTTATATATTAACAATAACACCTCTCTGGGTGATAAAATATATAGGTCTATATGGTAGAGGAGACCATAATCGCTATATGATAATATGATATGCCCCACTAAACAATAGTATGGCTAGTTTCGGGTCTGAGGCTTTATTTCACATGTATATGTGATTTAATATCACTTTGTAAGTAATATTCATATTAAATTTTTTCCCATTCAAATATATAATCCACTTTAACTGGTAAAATTTTATGAAATTGTATTGATGATTCATAAGGGCCCATACTCTTTATAAAAAAAATATGGCATCCACTTAATTCACAACATAACATCATCAACCCATGAGACAAATGGATCATGGATCAACAATTCATAATTGGCTACTTATGGTTTCTTCGTTAACCTATTCATGAAAACACTGTTAGGTTAAGGATGTCACATTAAGTATCAATTAATTTTTCCTATTCTTTCAAGATGTTTTAAAAAAATTTAATACACAGTCAATGTGCTATCAATATGAAATAGGTAAATGCATGCTGAAAATAGATGTGTCATGGAGAAATTCATGGCAAATTAATCCTATTATGCATATGAAAATGAATGTACTAATGAAAACAAATCATTTAATTATATTTAGTTAAATAAATCATAGTTTTAGTAATTTAAATATGAATAACACCATTAATCAATTGTGACACACAATAGTGAATTCATATAAACTATAAATGGAAGAATAAATAAAAATAGTTTCGCATCCCAGGTAATTCAGTTTTCCCCTAGACAAGGGCTAACTACACACCAGATCATGTTAAATTCAAAATCCCTTTAACTAATAGATTTATATATAAATCCAAATTAGTAATATCCTAGAAAAAAAAGTATTTGATACCACATTGTAAAATCCCAAACCCGGATGCCGCTCAAATGTGCCCCGAGCTTGGAAATCCACATGCTCTCAATCACACCTCCCTATATTCTAGAGGCTTATGTCTAGAAGAGATGGTGTACATGGGGTATGGTGAGGAGACTATCCCATCTAATCAAATTTGAACAGTAGATTCAATAATAAACATACTATAGAGGAATCATAAATATAACAGAAAATTGAAGTTAGAAAGTAGTTAAATAATAGATAAATGAACAACTAAATATTAATCTAAAAAATCATCATTTCAAATGTCTATACATTGATTAATGACATGTAAATTTAAAAAAATGGAGTATGTGAATAGGTATACAATCATTATATACAAAAAGTAAAAAAAGGAAAAAGGTTCTTCAACTAGCATCTCAAATGAATACTTAGACCTATTCTCATATGTTCTATCTATATGAAAAATATATCAACAACCAGAATAAGGACCCTTGACCGTATCCTAACCTAAAATAAAGTAACCTTATTGGGAATCAAAGGTATATAGAGTATCATGTGAGATAAAACCTCCACAGGTCACCACCAATGGTGTATATTAGAAATCTAATTAGTGCTCATAATTAAACAGTGTATATGTATAAATATTTAACCAACAATAATGAAATAATAAATTAATAACCAACCATTTGGGGCCTAAAATTACACATTAAGGGACTACCAACATTGGATCATATCTGGAATGGAGCATCTAACCAGTCTCTATACATATTTTTAATAATATATATATATATATATATATATTATAGTTATATATATCATCAACCAATATAAACCAAGGATATGCATATTTAAGTGGTCGTATACATAGAATTCTAGTTACTGGATGGACCAATGTGTATCCTAGATATCCATGAATAGTATAACAATTTTATGAGCTCAATAAATAGGATATAATAACTACATATCAACAAGACTATGATATGTCATGCACGACAATCAGGATGGTGAGTGATCCCCTATTTCATCACTGAAACAAGAAACATGGAACCTAAAGACCACCATAATAATAATGATACTGGTGTGAGATGTCATGATCAACACCAAACATAATAGATCATTATACTTTCATGCTCAATTGGACCCTCACAATCATATTACATCCCATACAACGAATAATAATATTTATAAGTTAATACTTTATTCATTACCTACCATGTCTCATTTACCAAGCTCAATATAAATTGGGCTTCAAAACACCATGGATTTAATTTTATTTTACATGAATTGGTTTTTCCATACCACCATTACATGTCAATAAATTTAATTAAATCAGTTAATTTATGGAATGGAAATCATCATTTTTTATTAAATCCTCAATATAAATTCATTTAAACCGTTGAAACATAGAAATTCAATTTTTTATTCTCATTACGTCACTTAAGAGGTGACATGGCCAAACAAGGAAACTGCCTACAAGAGAAATTCTAATAATAGGATGAGTAAAACAATTAAGAGGTTATTTGGATTTATTAAAAATGTATATATCAAGGGAAATTCCATTTTAATTCTATGTTGAAATCTAAAAATGTGTTCTGAGAAATTATTAGTTAGTTACAAGGGCCAATTGAAAATGGAACACCAGAGGGGTGTCAATAACTGTAATAAGAAACCTATAAACTAATTAATTGATATAAAAGGTTGTGTAACAAGGTGTGATGGTCAATTTTATATGAAAAAACTAATTAAAAGTTGATTCAAGGAAAACATTTGTGCGCAGAACAATGGCATAACTACGAGATGAAAAAACTCAGGTAAAAAATGACGATACCACCTAAATCAAGGATGCATATTACTCCATTATTAATATCATCCTAGTATTTGAAGTAGGTTCGAAGAGATTAGAGAAACAGTCCAACACCCTAAAAATAGGGGAAATGAGATTTCACCTAAATAACATCATGGATCGAAAGATAATCTTATTTTGTAAGGAAGAGGGTTGTAGAAATTACTAAGATTGATCTAATTATTCAAATGGATTTTGAATCAGACTTCATATACGAATGTTAGTTCAAATATACAAATGAAGAATTTGGGAGCTCAAGGGTAGAGAGAACCCATGAACAACGACTAGAGGTAGGATAAAGAACAAAGAAAATGTAAAAAAATTAAAGAGGGGTAAAAATGTCATTTCACATAAAACATAAGGGAACACTATTTGGGTTCATTGTTATCCCAATTTTGCACCAATTGTGCAATATTTAGTACTTCTTAGGGCCACACCACGTGTTTAGGGGTAGGGTTTATCTAACCATGGACAAACTATTAAAAAGGCTCTAACTTGAAACAATACAATACAGCATGACCTTTCACTTGGGTTTGCATGGATTTAGAAAACTTGTGTGGCATATAGGTTACCACTATCTACAACTACACTATTTTGGTAAATTTTCCATGTTGGACGACAAGGATTCCTCTAACTCTGCAACACAGTATTTTCTTCCCATTTCGGGTTTCTAAGCGCCAAATGGGCCACAGTCACACCAGATACATCCTAGAATTGATTAGTCATCAAATTAGGTATGTTAATAGGAATTATAATTGAAAAAATAGTGATCTATACATTCATGAAATTATAGTTTATTACATCTTCCATAACAAAGAAAATAATTTCAGTCAAATTAATCTATGTACATTAACACATGGATGTAACTAAAATTCATAATTTAATAGAAAAAATACATTTCCTTTATTCTTCCATTATTTTAATCATAACATAGAAAATAAAACATTTAAAATCATACTACTAGTGTGTCACATCATATATTTTTCAATAATTTTAGTTAATCTATTTATATACAATAACATGTTAAAAAAATATAATCAAACATCAAGAGATTAAGATGGTGTTGGAAATAACAACATTAACACCACATGGAGTCCTTTAAAAATATAATATAACTATTGATTCCTTCTTTCAGTCTATATTTACTCTAAAATTCATGATTTCCTCAGATCTAAAAATGGATATTTTTGGAGTTATTTACATAAAAAACTCCACCTCCTCAACACCCATAGAGCTCCGTTAATCTACCCTTAAATAGGCTTCACACATCCCATAAACTACTCTATAAATCACTATATTTTCCAACATATCTCTTTTATTAAACTAATATATGTGTGAGATTTAACATCACTCATTTAAGAAATTGATGTTTCATACATGCATCTATCATGTTCTAATATCCATGTCGATCAAAAGATAGTCCAAAACAAAATCAATCATCAGACTTCATGACATGAAGAAAATATAACATAAATTATCACTATGATGGGTCAAGGTAGAATATGATGTCGATGTAAGTCATATGACTCATTTGGAAATGTTTAGATGGAAATCATTTGTTTCATAATTTTTAAATATAGTTATAATACCCAATATCGATGAATTATGCAATAGAAAAAATTTATTGTTTTCAATCATTAATATGCCACATCACTTAATCCACAACTTGGATGGTACCATGGTTGATACCTTTATAAAATTAGCACACATACATTTTGAGAGTGCACTTAATGTTCACATTCACACCTCCCACAACCATGTTTATGGTGACATGCATCTATACTGTTCTCGGAACCCCATACCTATCTTTATGCCTTATTCTGCTATACAAGCTCTATTAGTTAGCTTTCACTCATGGAAGTGGTCTCCTCACACACATAGTTGATTTAGTTGGTTTCTTTAACTCAATTATTGGACATAGTTCATTATTATATTCTACAAAATAACTTCTAAATAATATAAATCTCATCATTAATAATCCATGCAACAGTTATCCATATCTAATTTTATCATCTCTAATTTTTGTTCATAATTATGAAATTATTTCACATAATTTACCAATATTTTATTATAAACAACATATTCATTAATAACTATCATTAAATTATAATTTTTTTTGATATACAACAACATAAATGATCTTCCTCGGATACTATAAACAATTGTCATTCTCTTAGTAAAATTTTTACAAATATTTGTTATTAAGAAAATATTTGCAAAATTCACATTTAAAATACATTGTATCATTATCTACATAAATTATTGTAAAAAATTTCAACATCAATAAAACCATGATAAAAAACCTGGATTTATAACCCTACACTTGAATGTAATGAGTATGAGGTCTTTGTAGCCATTATGATGGGGTTACCTCACTCTTTAAAAGGTAGGCATATTCCAGGAATGATTTTGGATCACGTAACCAAGAACATGAATTTTTTATCCATTCAAAATACATCATATGTGTATTAATTAGGATAAATTTTCTTTATATGGAAATGTAAGCACTATGGAACCCCAATTTTTTATTACATAACTTTTTATTACATTTGACAAACAGTGGATCTTTAAATTTTAGTGTCTTGATAATCAAGAACGAAATAACTGAGAACATTAAACATTATTATAATAAACACAAAAGTATCCATCGTAGTTTCATCCTAATTAAAACTACTACATATCATTACTTTAATATATGCATCAAAGTAAAGGGAGAGTAGGAGGCTTGGTAAGGAATACATGTGAAAAAGTTTACATGTGATTTTCAGCGATATCAATAAGAATGTTGAGATATAGAGGCATATCAAAATAATAATAAGATGAAACAAAACATGTAAATGTGTATAAAATGATTTATTATGATATTAATGAACATATCATCATGTTTCATCCACAAGGAATCAAAAAAATATACTAAAGTTATTCACAAAGGTATCTTAAAACTTGTCGTCTCTTTCGATTAAATTCTTTACCCAATACATTAGATACCTATAAGGGTGCACCCTTAATGTGTATTTATTTTCCAGTGAGACACATAGATCATAATCAAACATTTCACAAGTAATCCAAAAAGAATAAAATAAATGGGTTTCATGTAAAAGTCATGACATTTAAAAAGCTCTAAAAATTAAGATCATTATGTCATATATAACGCATTGAAAGGGAGTGAGGGTTTTGTGTATGTCAATTCCAGAATTAAATAGATAAATTTTATATATTGATGAATATATATATATATATATAATGGGAAATATATTAGGTATTCACATAAATAAAATAAGATGATTTTATAAGAAAAAGAGATAGATTTTGAGATGAATGTTCTGCATTTTAACAGCTATGTTACATGGTTTATGAAAACATTAAAAAGAGAGGGAAAAAAGGTCACCCACTCATAAATAAAAATAATTAATTATAGGGTAAAAATAAAATTTATATAAGATCATGTTAAGATTTTTTTAATGACATGACAAATGAAAATGAAACTCTAAAAAAAAGATAATATGTGATTTCTATTATGAAAATTTGGCAGCCTAATGACGTCACATAATAATTCATAAAATCAGTTGATGACAGTGGAAATGGTCTCTCATCAATTGAACATAAAATGTACAATTTTAATGATATAGAATAACATACCCTCACAAAATAAAATTCAAACATGAATACATAGCATAAAAAAAGTCATGCTAAAAGAGGAGGGTGAAAGGTTCCCTTACATTGAAGAGTAACTTCAAAACAAGAAAAGTTTGTTACCATAGGGGAATTGAGAGAACCTTAAGAGGACTCCTTTGGTGGTAAAAGGGCTATGTAATTGTTTAGTATGAATTTATAATTAATTTAATGAAGAAATGGGTTGGTATTTGTAGAAAAATTTAGAAAATATTTTATTAATTTCCAAAGGACTCCTCATCGGTGGTATTTGAAAAACCATGGGCCTTCCAATTGAATTTTCCCATCGTATTGGCCACTTGGAACACAACATAACATATATTAATATTTACAAGTATACAAGAATTAATAAATTATGATTAAATCATTAATGATGTCACTAAACACACCAAAACTCAAAACTATATTTTTATTATTCACTGAACATTCGACTACTTTTGAAAAATCCCAAAAACTCACCCTTAACATTTTTTGATGTGTAGAATCCAAAAGTGAACTCCATTTTATAGAAATTTATTTCATTTAAAATTAAATTAAATAAATAAAATATTAATACTTGACTAATAATTTCTAAAACCATTATTTAATTATACTATGATATAATTATATCAGACTACCACTTAAGATATCTAAATAATATTTATACCTCATTAGGTGATATTAATATTCCATTTTTAAAAGCATCAATTATAAGGGTAAAATTACAATTCCCAGATGTAATGTTTCTATTCACCAAAAAATTATTTTGAACTCATAGAACCACATTTTTCACCCTAATTACAACCATGTATATCTTATTTTTAAAAATCAATTCACAAAAAGTTTATTTAATAATAAAATATTTTTATACTATTCAACAAAAATGAACTATTCCTAAAATATTTTTCATAAAAACACTATTCAAAAAAACAATTCATAAATAAAAACATCATAATTTTTTTAAAAAAATTCTTCCTTGGTTAATTTTTACATTTAAAATTAAAAAATTATTATTTTACCACAATTATTATCAATGAATGAGAAATCATTGAAAAGTAATATTTTTACTTCTAAAATCAATTTATAAAATTTTTCATATTTAATCATATACTTTATTGGGTAAAGCAATTCAAAAAATAGGAAATATGAAATAAAAATTTTATTTATACCAAGATATTACATAATGTATCTATGTCTTCATTACATAGCCCCTTATAACACCTGTATATGACCTAAGAGTAAGGGGTGAAATGGTGATAAAATCTTGAGGCGGATCACACAACATTTCTCGAGTGGTAATTTCTATCAGCTTGAACTTCTCCCATATTTGATTTCATTCAAGATTCACAAGATGAATATCAACATGAGCTTGGTCCTGAGCAAGGCCTAGTGATGAAACCACCTTCACAAGCTCTGATAGATTGGCTTCTATTAGGCGAAGTTTACTATATGAGGGCATCAACTCCTCTTTCTATATTAATTAACCATGATCACTTGTATTTATTGACAATAATAATAACATTAAGATTTTAGTTCCCCATAGTCATATAGACCAACGGTCATATAACAATGAAAACACAATGGTATTATTTTAATCATACTCATTTAATTAATTAAAGGATATAGTTTTGTATAGTATAAAATAAAATAAAACATAAATTTATGGAAATAAATATGATTCAAAAATTCATGTCATTACATTCTTACCCCCTTATGAATTTTTTTCCTCAAAATATTATCTTGTATCCTTAGAAGAGAAAAGGCGTCGTTACTTCTACCTCATTGACTCCTCTAGTTCCCATGTGGATTCTATACATTTATGGTTCTTCCATAATATCTTAACTAGGTGGGTAGTTTTTTTGTGTAAAACCTAGTCCATGCGATCAAATATCTCCACCGACTACGATTCATAAGAGATGTCATGTTCAAGTTTTAGAACCTCTTGATTAAGTACATCTGAAGTGTCAGGTATGTACTTCCTCAAGAGGGATATGTGGAAGTCATCATAAACTTGTGATATATTTCGAGAATGTTCAAGTCGATAGGAAACTTCTCCTTTGAGATCACGGTTTTCATAGGGGACAATGTACCTTGGAATGGGCTTCCCTTTATTTCCAAACAACGTGACTCTCTTCCAATATGAAATTCAATGAAATATTTTGTCACCAACATCAAACACAATGTCCCTTTGATGGTTGTTGTAATAGTTCTTTAGCTGACTCTGAGCAGCCTTAATGTGTTGTTGGATGGCATGAGACTTTTCTGTCATCACATGCACAAGATATTTCCCAATAATCTTCCTCTCACTATCTCTATCCCAACTTGTAGGATTTATACATCACATCTCATATAGTGCTTTATAGTGTGCCATTTTAATGATCGAGTGGAAACCATTTTTGTTATAGAAGTCAATTAATGGTAGATGGTGATCCCATCCACCTGTAAATCACATTGAGTATGTTCTCAACATGACTTAGAGTGTATGAATATTTATTTCAGATTGGACATCAGTTTGAGGGTGATAGGCTGTACAAAAATTCAAATCTATATACAGAGCATGTTGAAGACTTCTTCAAAATATTGATGTGTATATTGGATCATGATTAGATATGATTTAAATTTGAACTCAATGTGGCCTTACAACATCCATCACGTAAATACTAAAAAGATATTCAAGAGAGAAATCTTCCAAAATATACATAAAATGGGTAGTCTTTGTGAGACGGTCAATAAAAACCCATATCCCATTATTTCCATTAGAAGATCTTGGGAGACAAGTGACAAAGCCCATAGTGATATTGTCCCACATCCAAGATGGTATGAGCTTCGTTTGTAATACCCCTCTAAGAAGTTGTCACTCTATCTTCACCTTCTAACATACTAGGCACTATGTAGTGTACTAAGCAATCAATATTTTCATATTATCCCACCAATAATGATCACTAATGTCTTTATACAATTTTTTTACTTCCAGAATTTAAAGAGAACATAGAGCTATGAGCATCATCCATCAACTCATTTTTTATTTTCATAATTGATGGAACACATAGTCATATATAAATTTCATTACACCTTCTTGATCAATATTGAACTCAGAAAAATTCTCATCCTTCATAGACTCAAACATCTTCTCCAATAAATAATATTCTTTCAGATCATTCCTGATCTTCTCTAGTAATGATGATTGATAAATCATTTGGGTTAGAGTTGATGAAGTCCCTCCCTTATAATTCTTGTATCTAGATTTACTAGGTCATTCATCAGAGGTTCACTTTGAATCCTCCTCATGGATTGAAAAACTAGTTATTTCATGATCAATGCATCGACGACATTGTTTACTCTTTTAGGATGATAATGAATTATGCAATCATAGTTTTTATGTAGTTCCAACCATATCATTTTTCTCATGTTCAATTACATTTGTGTGAAAGTATAATTCAAACTTTGATGGTCTGTGTATATATCATTTTCCCCCAAAAAATATTGTACCTCTATATCATCAGTGCAAAACCGACAGCATCCATATCCAGATCATTCATAGGATAGTTCTATTCATGATTGTTCAACTGCCAAGATGCATATGTAATTACTTTTTCATTTGGAATGAGGATACACCCAATCTCGTTCAGATATTCATCGCTAAAAATAATGAATTAATCTCCACATGAGGGTATTGATAACATGGGTATAGTAACCAATCTTCTCTATAGATCTTGTAACCTTTCCTCACACTCCTTTGTCCAGATGAAGTTGACCCATTTTCGAATTAACAAGGTTCATGGTTTAGAAATTCATGAAATGTTTTTCAATAACCTCCTATAATATCCTACTAATCCAAGGAAACTACAAATCTGCATTACTGTTGTAGGATGAGGCCACTCTTCTACAACCATTGACATTGGAGGGTTAACTGTGATTCCTTCATTTTTTATAATTTTCCCCCATAAAAATACTTTTTATAACAAAAATTCAGATTTTCTAAACATTCCTAAAATCCTCTCTTTCTGTATAGATTTCTTAATAACCCTTAGATGATCGTCACGATCCTCGTGAATTTTGGAATATACCAAAATACCTTCTATACAAACTACCACAAAAATATCAAGGTTTCCCATAAAGAAACTATTCATCAAATCCATATAAATAACCGGTGCATTAGTCTGTCAAAAGGGCATAACAAAAAACCCATAATGCCTATATCTTGATCGGAAGGTAGTTTTTATAATATCTTCATTCTTCACCCTCAATTGATGATAACCACATCGAATATCAATCTTATAGAAGAATTGATCACCATGAGGTTGGTGTAATAATTCATATATTCTTGAAAGAGTGTATTTTTTCTTCATAGTGATCTCATTCTGCTCTCTATAATCAATACATAGATTTATTGGACCATCCTCCTTCTTCATAAAGAGAACATGTGCTCCCTAAGGAAATGAACTCAGTTGG
This sequence comes from Viscum album, assembly GCA_963277665.1. Classification (NCBI taxonomy): domain Eukaryota; kingdom Viridiplantae; phylum Streptophyta; class Magnoliopsida; order Santalales; family Viscaceae; genus Viscum; species Viscum album. The sequence goes on along the minus strand of OY728136.1, from coordinate 1,947,539,510 downwards.
ATGAAACCCATCTCAAAAAGATCTTGGAGTTGTTATTTAATTCCTCCACCTCCACATTTTCCATCTTATACGTGGTCTTTGACATCGGATGAGATTCAGGTATGAATTCATTGGATAGCTCTACCTCTCTTTTTTGTGGGAGGTCTGGGTAAATCCATAGGAAATATTTCAATGTATTCTTAGATTATTGGGACATCTTCTATACATATACAATCATTTACATATTCTTCTTCACTGATCAACTTGATAAACAAGGATATAAGTGGTTCTTCTAGACAAATATCTTGTTGAGATATCACTCCTTGGAAGATAACTGTAGGTTTTACATTCATGACTACTGATATTTCATTGCTTCATTATTTTATTGTAGCATTATACATTAATATCTGATCCTTCCTGAGCATAAGGTCGAATTCCAGCATGTGAATGAATACTAAATATTCAATAATTTTGTTCTAATTATAGTAGATACTAGTGTTTCAAACAACTGAAAATGCTTGTATAATTCCACTAGGTGTCTTGACTGATAACTGTATTTTTAGAAAGTCAGGGGTTTATTATAAATTGTTTGAAAAAATTGAGGAAATAATGAAATACATAGAACTAGAATCATACAATGGACTTTCTAGTTTTTATTGAATAACAATATTATCTACCAACACATCATTTTTCACCTCAACATCATCCTTCTTGATAGCAAAAGAACAGACTTTCTTCCGTGGCCTTTGCTGAGGAAGATGGATGTTCCCCTCCACTGGCCTTAGATTTGAATATTGGTTAGAAAAGTTCCCATGTTTTCTACAATTATAGAAATTGAAATCAGGAATGGCATGCACCATCTTCACTTTGAAGTTAGTGTTTGGGAGTTGAGGCTTCACCTCACAATGAAGATTTTGTGTGATATGGACATCTATTCCACACTTTTAGTACTTCCCTCATCAGAGAAGGCAGTTCCCTGAATGCTTCTCCCTGCATTTATTACATGTGGGATGTTTCACTTTCTTACCTCCTCTTCCGTAATAAAATTTCTCTTTATTATGGTCTCCATTGATCTCTTATTTTCATTGGATTTATGAGACCACTACATCTCAGCAGACTCTAATTCAAAATTCATTACACTCCGTATGATCTCCTCATAACTATCATAGTCTCAGTAGGCTATAATCTTCTGTAGATGAGGTATTATTCAACCAAAAAATCTATCAATATTTCCATTTGGATCTTGGAATAAGCAAGAGTTGTAACTTGAAATACTTGGGAAGATCACCATATTATCGCAGAACTTTTCATCATAAGAGGTTAAATTCTATACCCAATGAATTGAAGTGATATCAGGGAACACCCTAAATATGTCTTAATTTTCATGTGATCCACATATAACATAATCAAACCTTTTCATAAATAACCCATCAAGAATAAAATAATTGTGTTTCATGTTAAAATCGTGACGTTTAAAAAGTGATAAGAAAATAAGAACAATATTGAATTTATTCCCCCATATAAATTGAGTGAGGGTTATATATAAGTGAATAATATGATAAAATAGATAAATATTATGTCTTGATGAATACCTCTAGAATTTAAAATATATTGGGTATTAAAATAAATAAAACAAGAAAATTTCATGGGGAAATATATATATATTTTTTGAGATGAAAATTATGTAGCATAACAGCTACGTAACATGGTTTTAGAAGACATTAAAAAGAGAGTGGATAAGGGTAAAACACTCATAAATAACTCATAATAATTTATAGTGATATAATAAAATTTAAATAATATAATGGAATGGATGTTTTAATGATATAACATATGAAAAAAACATGAATGAAAATAGAAGATGTGATTTATTATAATAAAATTCGGCAGCCTAACACCATCACATAAAAATTCTAAAAATAAGTTGATGATAGTATAAAAGTTTAAAAATTAATTAGACATAAAATTGATAGTAATAAGGATATATAAGAACAGAACTCACATAATAAAATGAAAACTAGATGACATAACATAAAGGAATTCACTATTAAAAGAGGAGGGTGAAAGGTTCCATTACCTTGAAGAGTAACTTCCAAAAATCGATGGTTTTTGTCCTCGGAAGGACTGATCGAATCTTGGGGGGAAACCATATAAGGTAAATGAACAAGATATTTTTTGAGGTTGAATATTTAATGAAATGAATTAAATAATGGGTCGGTATTTATAGAAAAAGTGAGGGAATATTTTATTAATTTCCAAGGGACAACTCATCGGTGGTATTTAAAAAACCCTGGGCAGACCCATGGTATTTTCTAATTTTATTTTCCACTAGGGACACCTAATAACATATATTATTATTTATAAGTAGAACATAATTATTACACCATAATTACATCAATAATGATGTCATTAAACACACAAAAACTCAAAATAGTATATTTACCATTCACTAAAAATTAAACTATTTTAGAAAAATCACAAATATTCACCCTAAAATTTTTTAGATGTGTTGAATCTAGAAGTGATCTCTATTTTATTAAAATTAATTACATTTTAAATTATATTAAATAAATAAAATAATGATACTTGTCTGATAATTTCTGAAAATTTTATTTACTTATACTATGATGTAATTATATCATATCACCACTTAAGATGACTAAACCATATTTATACCTCCTTAGGTGATGTTACTATGCCATTGATAAATTAAAATTCATAAGGGTAAAATAACTATTCCAAAGGTTAATGTTGCTGTTCTCAAAAAAATTATTTTGATCTTATTGAACGACATTTTTTACCCTGATTACATTCATGTATGTCGAGTTTTTTTATATCATTTCATAGAAAAAATGATATTATAAAAAAATGTTTTTATACTCTTAATCAAAAAAAACTATTCAGAAAATACTATTTATAAGAAAAACCTATTATAGATAAACTATTCATAAAATTGATACATCTAAGAAATTTTCTATAAATTATTCCTAGGTTAATTTTGAAATTTGAAATTCAATAATGAGGTTTATATTACCGTAATAATTACTATGAATGATAAATCATTAAAATGTACAATTTATACTTCTAAAATCAATTTATCAAATTTTTCATAATTGAACATATAAATAATTGAGGAAAACTATTCTAAAAACTAGGAATGGAGATATAAAATTTTTATGTATACTATGGTATTACACAATGTATCTAAGTCCTCGTTACATAGCCCATTATAACACCTACATATGACCTAAGAGTAAGCTGTGAAATGGTTATAGAATCCTGGGGTGACTCATACTACATTTTCCAAGGGGTGATTTCTATCACCATTAACTTCCATCATAGGAAATTCTATTCAAGAATCACATGTTGATGCTCTTCTTGGGCTTGGTCCATAACAAATCCAAGTGACAGAACCTCTATCCAGAGCTCCAAAAGATGGGCTTCATATGGACAGAGTCTACTGGTTGAGACAATCAAATACTATTTCTCTAATAAATAACTATGATTACTGTTATTTATAAACAATAATCATATACTTAAGAGTTTAGTTTCTAATGAACATATTGACCAGAAGTCATATAATACTCAAAAACCATTGGTATTTTTTTAATTATAGTCACTTCATTAATTAAAGATATAAATTTGTTGAGTATGAAATAAAATAATACAAAACATTATGGAAATAAATATTATTCCAAATTACAAGTTGTTACTAGAACCATAGTGTTCTAACAAGTATTATCAATTATTGGAACAAGAGGTTTACATCTTAGTTTTCAATATTACTATATAGAGTTCATTGAACATTAGAAAAATTCGATAAAACTATTCCCTTTAAATAGATAATAAATAAAATAGGATTGGTAGATTATTTAAATATATGTTATGATCTCATATTCTATTTTGTTATTTTTTGGGAAGATTATTTATAACACATATGGTTTTATAAATATGACATCAATTAAGAGACAATCCAACATGCTTTAGTTTAGGAATCCAATAGTAGGCCATGTCTTTTAACCTCACAATATATGAAAAATTATTGAACCGTCATTAATTAATCTTCACATAAATTCATAAAATAAAAAATTTAAGAAATGAATAAAAATGTTTTTATTGACTTCATAATGTTACACAATTGATAAGATTATCCTAATTGATAACCCCATGAATCTGGAGTATCTGATAATTTATTTCTCAATGTGATCCCAAGATTGGGACATAGATTAGTGGGAATTTATGAATATCATTAGCCATAAATAATTAAAATCATTTTAATATTAGTGAATATTTGATGGATGGTGTATTGGTTAATATTACCACCCAAATTCAACAAAATTTATGTTATTTTCCTTGTGTAATGACTAAATTATTATATTAACTATTCAACATATCATTTAGTATTTTGTTAAAGAAGTTGAATTTAATTTTTTTAAAAAGGAACAATATATATTTATCATCAATTTAGGGGAAAATATATTGAAATTTATAGTTGATCCCTTATTGTGGGCGTGATTAAGTCATGATTAACACTCAGATGAGACTTGTAATGGGAATCTAAGGTTCATTCTCAATGAATAATCATTTTTCCATCAGATATTAATTGAAAATACTCAATGATGAAAAATATCATTTTAGGAGTATATAAAGAAAAAAAACATTAGAGGACGAAATTTTCATTTACATTAAATTGTTGAATTAATCTATTAGTGTGAATTCTGTTTCCATTAATGAGTAAGAAAATTAATGAAGAGAAAAAAAAGGAAAAAAATGTAACAGAGGTTTTGGGAAAACATTATATACATGATGGGTATGAATTATCCCCTATAAAATCCTATTGGAAACAATGTTACATTTTACACAATAGAGAACCCATTATACAATGAATAAGTTTCTAGTGGAAATTTATTTTTTTTCTTCTGGGAAAATTAATCTTTCTACAAATAAAATAATTACCAAAAAACATTACCGTTAGAATATTGGCAACATTATTTTATTTATAAAAATTATTAAGAGGATTTGTAAAATAACACTTTAATATACCTCAACCAAAAATTATTCATCATCTAGATTCTAAAATAAGAAACCACAAGTGACCATTGTTTTCAATCCGATGGTAGTTCTAAATTTATCCATTGATTTTATTTTTATACTTATAATAGTTGAAATTAACAATCAAACTCATCTTTTTTATGAGTTCGAAGGACTTATTTACATTTTGATAATATTGAATATATGTGGTATAAAATGTTTATAATTAATGAATTTTTGGTGTTTCTACCTCTATATTGGTAAATTTTTTATTCTCCGATTTGGGGAGTGAATTAATATTAACTTTATTAAATTGTATATTTAATAATATTGATCAGGATGAAAAATTTATATTTCATAATCATAATTATTCAATTTAAAATGGAATATGATGTGTTAGAATTTCTCTTACTCTCATAATATCATCTAGAATTAATTATAGAGGAATTTTATAGAGTGATTGTCACACTAAAATTTTATTATATTGAAAAAATACTTCTTTTATGTGTATTTTTAAGTCTAATCTATAAATTTATTATCCCATTATTATTATGGATGAATTATAAATTGAGTGTGATTTTATAAATATGTTCATTTATTCTATTGTCATGTATTATGCGTTAAAATATTTCTTACTTTTATATATTGATTTAAAACATGTTTACGATATTCTATATAGTAATTTTATACGAAACTCTTTGTGCATGAATTCTATCATTATGTACATAATTTTATTACCATGGTTCTGTATATGTCTCATATTTTCATTAACACCATATATATATATATATATAATATACATGTTTAGGATCTCGAGACCATGTTAGGGGCTTCAAGGTATGATAATTGATGTTACAATACATTTAAAATCAAAAGATGATAATTATTTATTTAACTATTTATAATACATCTTCTAAACCAATTTGATAATATCATTATATGTAAATACTTTCTATATGATGTCATATTCTAATCATGAAATAATATAGATGACTAGAGGTTCCCAGTTTTAATATTACGTCTTTCAGGTTATGAATTCCATTTTTGGGTGTTCAATGTAGTTATTTTGGGTTTTATCTTCTAACATGTGTACTGGCTACAAATGGTGATATATTAATATGCGTCATTTTTCACCCAATGCGGGATGAAATTGATATATATATATATATGATTAATATTTATATTGACTTTTTTTACGAAGATAATGTGCCTTTATGTTGAGTTTGATTTTAGAAAAAACATGTATGTTTCCTACTTATGAGGTTATGATTGACCACATTGGGAGGATGATTATAAACATATAAATTCATTCAAACATACATAAATATAGACATATATATATATATATATTTGTATGTATGTATCTATGTATGTATATTTTCTCTACCTCTATTAGAAGACAACTTAAATGGTAATCATTAACTAATGGGTCCCTTATTAATGACATATATTGCATAATATATTACATTCATTGCTCGAAGAAGGTTCTACTAAGACCTTATTCAATATTTATTATCCTTTTATAAAATCATATCTTCATTTTTCATCTATAATTTATTTTATTAATATTTTAATATTTTAAAATGATTTTCTACATCATAAAATTATACTATTTCATTGTAAATGAAGTTTTATTGGGGATTTGATAAGGTTCGGTGGTTACTTACTTATTATATATTATATTTTCATTATATATGTGTTCCAATAGATGTTTTATATACATTTTTTAATGTCTTGGTTATAGAAAAATCATCGTTGTATGACATATCTAAGCACCAATGCATGGTCATTCCTCATAACTAATTTACTGGGTTAGGAAGAGCATTTTTTTTGTTTTTAGGGATGTTTATGACTATATTTATGGTCTATAATTCAGAGTTCATGTGGGGTTTTCATTCTTAGGTCACTATAATTTTTTTTGTTATGGAATTTTGGTCAACATATTCCGTGTACACCTGTAAAATGAGTTATTGTCAGGTTTTTTCACTAAGGATTTATGGAGATTAATATTATAAGTTTTATATGAGGGATTATCTTATAAAAAATATGAGATATGTACCTTGGTGATAAATTGTGTTAGTTTTTCATTTTATCCATGCTCCCAATGTTTTTATTATAATACCATTATTATTTCTTCTTTAAAAGGATTAAATTTCTTCATTTTTTTGATATATGAATTTTTGCAGTTTAATACTAAATTCCAATTTCCGAATCAAATGAAAATAGAAACATGGATTATGAGGATATTAGTTGTAATTTTTCTATAGGAATACACTTTTTTAATAAGAATAATTACATTGAGAAATGGAATATCAATTTTTAGATACAGGTGCTAATTAATTTACCATATATCATACATCTCCATATCATTATATTTATAGTTAAATATACATATTATTGATATTAATTTGCAATTAAAAGAGGAGAAAAAATAGATACATTATAATTTATAAACCAGAGTTCACTATTACTCTTTGGGGTATTGATTTTCATTTTTTTGGAGAGTCTTGATGAATATGAACTAATATTCTGAGATAATGTTAGTGGTCTAGAATTATTCCCCCCATATTATAAAAATTCATTAATTTCACTGAAAATATAAATATATTATTTTAATTCATGCCAATCACCTATAATAATTCATATTCAAATTAAATTAATGTAAAATAAAAATATTTATAGATTTTTTTATTGAAATATATATATTTTATTGCTTTTAATTTTTGGGTAAAATTATTTCAATGTTCATAAACATGTTACAATTTATATAATATTTTTTGATTAGTTTATATGTGAGAGAAATATTAATCATATAAAAATAAAAAATAAAAAATATAGTTTTGGCATGTTGAATCAATCAATAGTGGCAAAATTTTGATGTTTTACATAAAAAACAATTTCTATATAATTTTCATGAGTTATATTTTATTTTAATCAACAATATCAATTCATAATGATTAAATATAAAAAAAATTCCCTCTTTTATGCGGATATTTATAAGTATAAACAAATAAAAGGAAGTATTAATATATAATAGTTTCAATAAATATAAATTGATTAATATATTTGAGTTTTTTTATAATATAGGTTTTGTAAAAAATTTAATAGACTATTTTATACTTTTTATAAATTCATTTAGAATATCTTTCCTTTGTTTAGGATGAAAAAATATTGGTGAATTACATAACTCTGTTAAAACCATGAAATGTTGTTAGATGATGGGAAATAAAACAGGTGTTATAACATATCAAAATAGTTTGAGTAAATATCATTAAATCGATAGAGATTATATACAACAAACACAAAAACAAAGAACAACGGCTTTAATTAACTTTATATTCCATGTTAGTAGTGGTATGTTCTGTTGAATTTGTATTCTAAATAGACTGAGATTCTATTACTATCTTAAAAGGTGGAAATTTCAGGGTATTATTTTCTAATCATTCAAAATACAATTTATACAATATAAGAAAATTATTTAAAATATCATAATGAGATGATTTTAAAATCGAATAATCAAAATCAATATTTAAATAATAGATTATAATTTTTATCTATTTTAAAAATAATTCATTCATATTTTCATGAAATATCACATTAGTAGATACTATATATTTGACTGTATTAATAATATTGTGAAATTGTTATCACTCCATTTTAATTGTTTTAAATTACTAGTTTTCAATTTTAATGTAGATCATGTTTACAGTAATTACCTAACACAGTAATGATATTAGATTCATAATCAAAATAGAATAAATATATTCATTATATAATTTTTTTATTATTATATAAAATGAATAAATATATATTTTAAGGAATATAAAAATTAATATTAATGTAAAATAACAAATCATAATCATTGAAAATTAACATTGTTGAATTTAACTACAAAATTCTGTAATTTTCTTTTGAATCAAAAAAATTATGCCTTTAACATAGATTTGAATGATTAGAGCTTCCGTTCATACATTAATTATTGGAATAGTCATATTTTTCAATAATTTCGTTGAAATATTTTGAACTATATGCCCGTATAATCAATCATACTATGATCATGGGTACTTTTTATGTTTTTAAAGTTCTTAGGAATGTATAGACATATGATAAAAAATTGATGATTTTAAAAACCATGTGGTTTTACTATTATAAAAAACTTATATACTCATAGATTAAGTGTTAATCCCATAAAATACTTTTTATAGAAAATAAATTTCATATTATTTCTAATGTACTGTAAAATTCAAACATAATCAAATATTCAAATCAAATAAAAACCTTTTTTATTGTTCATTCAACTCAAGCCCGGGTTTATTGTAAACCATGGATATATTATTTTCAATTATATTTTAGAATAAATATTTAGTTATATTAACCATAATATTTTCTATACATTATATTGTGGCCTAAAACTTATTCCACATGAATTACTTGGGATCCTAATGCAAAAAAATGACATATATTAAACACTAATGGTACCCCTATGACTTTATATGTATTTCAATTAAATTACCCATATTTTATTCTTTTAAAATGTCGAATTTTTTTTTTCACACACAATAGTTGACTAAAATAAATATTGATAAATTTTATATTGATAATTTATTATAAAAAAATGTGAAAACTAATTCATTATGAGAAATCTATATGGAACATCACTATGAATATTACAAGTGGAAATAAACCATAAGTAAATAAAAAGTACACATTAGGTAATAATGGTGTTAAAATCATTATTTTCAGCCATATATTTATGGACATATGGATAAAATATTCCTCAATGTTTAATATGGATGATAATATTATCATGGATCAGATGTGCATGAGAAATTTCCAAATATAACAAATCTTTCACTCGAGTATTGTGGGAATGTGGAATGTGAGGTAATTAAAAATAAAAATTAATTTATGAAAATAATTTCATCGGGTAGTTATTCATTATATACACATTTCCCTGATGATAAAGAACATACTAGTAATTTTATTGATTATTAGTTCCAAAAAAACACTGATATTCAATTAACAGGTATATGAAAATACAAATCTAATCATGTGACAAGGGAAAATATTATGTCTAATTATTGGTAAATCATCTCATAGAAAATAGTATTAATGTATGTTTACGTTTTTAAGAGTAATTAAATTTATCCCAAATACAAAAAAATTATTCAGGATCATACATATTATTTCTAATAAGACATCTAGATTCACCATCAATGTATATTTCCCATTTCTGAAGAGTATCATGAACATAAAAGACATAAAAATTAAGAATCAATATTTTTATTGCTTAATCCAAATAAATTAGTCTAAAAAATAAATTATTACAATGAAGAAACATTACTCATAATCTAAGATGCAAATTGGAAGTCAAATTGTTGAAAATTTTCTGTCCATATTTAAATTTATCCAATAAAATAAGGATCAAAAAAGATATAAATGAGGGAATCCATGGAGAAGACTATTAGGAACTAATTGTATTAAAATAATTGAAATATCCTCTTGACTATAAATTTTAATTCATTGGGTGTTTTATCTATATCTATTTATAAAATCTTGATCAAAAGAATTGATTATTAGAGTATATATTAATTATTTTTCTTTCCAATGTCATTTTTATAGGTAAATAGAGAATAATGATTTTCCTATATGGATATCACATAATGGGTAAAGTAATTAATTTTCTTAGGAGACATTAGAATTATATTATTTCATAGTTATTCATAAATGACAACAAATTACCTCTAAAAAGAACTGTCAAATAGTCTGTTGATTCCGTTATTAATTGTTTTTTTAATGTGTATACATGTTTTATCATAGTTGTAAATGAAAAAGAAAATGTAATAGAGGTAAAAATTAATTATACTCAAGGAAAATATATTTCATATTGGTTGTGGGGTATCTCTAGGTACACATTAGACTCATTGGTATTAACTTAATTTTCAAGACGAATGTATAAATTGCTAAGAAACTTTCACAATTTTACATAAAATGCTCACATAAAAGACTTATTCATAAAATTATGTCACTAAAATATACAGAAAACTGTGTAGAGGTTGGGGAAATGATTTAATACATCAAATTAATTTTAAAAACATATAATATATGTAACTTTACATCATTTTATTGAGGATATACATAAAAATGTTGTGTATTTCTCACTAAAAAGTGGCACTTGATTTTTTTTAACGAATTCACCAATAATAGGAAAACCCCTCAGATACTGTAAATTAATTTTCATATTAATATTCATGTCAATTATTAAATTTATAATATCTATAATACCCATCGATGGATTTTTATTTATAAAATGAATATTTAATCTATAAAAAATATTATATTGATCTACTATCATCATATTTTGGGAAATTATATTTTATATTCTTAAAATTAATGTATAATATAACATACCTTTATTATTTATGGAGAAGATAAAACTTGAATGGTACTTATGGAATTTTACATACATGATAGTGTTCCCAATTATCATCTTATATAAATTTGATTACTCTTTGACAGTATGGGTTATATACATTTTTCTTAAGGTGAATTATTAAAAATGGTGTTCATTTCAAAATACAAATGGATTAATGGATTAAAGAGAATATACAAATAAATTTTAAGTATAATTTATGTAAAGATAGACTCAATATATTTTATAAATGAGTAGAATTTGTCCGGATTTTCAAGATTAAGGGATACTTCAATAAGTGTAGGTAATGGGTCTAAATTTGTAATGAAATTCACCTGCATTAACTCATAAATAGTGGTTAATATTAATGCATCTATATTTAGTTGAAAATATCATACTTCACCACCCTTACCTTCATAAATAATGAGAGATTTATTTTATTCCTATATATTTAAAAGCTTTATCAATGGAATAATTATCATTTCTAGGATTTCCTTCAAATGGAGAAGAAAATAATACAATAAGTATTATTAAAAACATATGTTCTGTTAAACCATTAAAAATACTAAAATTTCATTTTGAGTAATTATTCACAAGTGAACAAAAAATCAAATGTTATCTGGAATGAAAATTAGTAAATATTTCATTCTGTATAATATCTTTATTATTCTGATTAAAAACATGGGAATCATATTGATTCTCTCCTCTAATAAAGATTGTGATTAAATTGTAGAATCTTTATCCCCATCATAATAATAGAATGAATTTTATAATTTATTCATTTTTTAGAAATATCTCTTTATCTTTAAAATATAATGTATTTTCTTAAATACAAGTGATAATTTGAAAGAATGTTTTATTCACCTCAATATTGGTATTAATGAGATATTATTCTTACACACTAAGGGAAATGATATTTGTTGAATTATAATTTCATTGGTATATTTATGAGATTTTATAATATATTTTATTAACATATCGACAATCACATAAATAAAAGAAAAAACCTTCAACAAAAATTTTTCAACATGTCCATTAATGGAATATTTAATGCATTTATGGTTGAAGAGTGCATCAATGTATTGATATGATTTTATGACCTTATTAATAAATCATTTAATAATGTGAGTTCATATACCAACGTGAATAGAAATTCATAATATTAACTATTATCATAACTCAATATTTTTATGTTGTAAAGACTTATATTATCATATTATCTTATAGACTGGGATGATTCAAGGATTAAATAAGATTAATTTCAAGAGCTATTATCTATTACTGATTTGTATATATTTAAGTCATATAATTTTAGAAGTAAATTAAAAGGTCTTATGAGCCCTTGTATGGATGTTTCCTCATATTATTGCATAATGTAAATAAACACATTTAATTAAAACATTTTAGTTTTATATATATATACATTAATGGTATCCACGTTGATTTTTAAGAAATCATGGCTTGAAATTTCCCCAATAAGGGCCTCCATGATTTTTTTAGATAGCAGAAGTGTGTTAAGAGTTGATTTTTGTAGGGATAACTGTGAGGTAAAAAACACATAATATCTATGATCTAATATCCTATTTTTTACTTGTGATTATATTTTTCCTTGAAATATTGTATTGATTGATAGTTCTGATGATGACTCTCAAATTTTAATATAAAATAATGTTTACATTTTTATTTTCAATTTTATTAGAACTGGTTTTCTAAAAAATATTTTTATTCTATGTGATTTAATATAATATAATTTATCATCCAATATTATATGAGATAATGGAAAAAATGATGATTTAGAATCATTGTGATCCACTTTATGGTCTGTGTAAATATACATTCTCATATATTCTTCCACAAATAAAACATTTATTCAAATGAATCTAAATTATTTTTGTTTTACTCTATTGTATCATCTACATTATTAGTGAATTCATATAATGAAATTTATATATCGATTAATTTGATTACAATCAACATCCATAATATATTGTATTTCTAGATGGATTATACTAATTGAGTAATACAAGGGTATCTCATAAGATGGAATTCTAATTTAGCAGTGAAGATTTTATCTTATCAATGGAGGAGACATGAATTCCATAAGAGTCCTGGTTAGTTTTAGTATGTAGGGGGGGTCCTATTACCATTTTAGTCTATATTGATAATGGATATATAGAATCTTTGAATATTATAGAGAATATGATATAAAAAATAAAGTTGAATAGTGAATTGATTTTTCATTAAGATGATTATTTCTTTCTCTAATGACTACTTCTGTAGAGTTCAATGATATTTGAGTAATCCATTTGTTAAAATTTTATCAATTCCTATTTGAATGGTTAGATCATTATTATTCTTTATCCTTTGGTATAATATAATACACACATGATTTATTTTATTGTAGCTATCTAAAATTACTCACAACTCATATGTTATACTTTTTATGATGTCTTCGAAAAAAAAATATAGGATATTTTACCCCAAATATATTTTATTAAGGAAGTTGTTTAAATAATCATTGAAAAATACTTCATCTTAATTTATGATCTTTGGAGTTGTAAGTTTTTTATATTTAGTGGTGTTGATATTTCCACGTATGTGTTCATTTTTTTAAATAAAATATCTTATTCATGAGTCCATAATTATTGTGTCTCTGTTTCTGATTTTGAATCTATGATAATATCATTCAGACATGAGATTTATTGTTATTTCCTATAAGTAAGAACCACATGGATCCTATAATTTTTAGGATTTAGAGTCATCATTGGTACTAGTTTAATAGTGACATTGGATGTTTACATCATCCTAGATTTCCCCATTATAAACTATGCTGTTTTTTTGTTATTTGGTTTTGGTGTTTTGAATATCCACTTTGAAAAGATGTTTTATTATAAAAAATAATCAAAACCCACTTTGGTATTTTTATTGGACATTCATTATTCCCATATTATTTTAATGTTTTCACACATAGATATCATAAAACCATTAATTTTACAATTATATGTCTATGTAATTTTTTATGGTCCACCCACAAGCAAATGAAATCTATGACATTCACACTAAAATATTATTTAATGTCAGTTTTATCATAAATTCATTTATTTCACTGCATCATGATGAAATTATAAAACAATAATTTTCCATGATGTTCCAAAATAGATTTAGATGAAACTAATATATTTCAATACTGAATTAATGTAGGACTATTAATATTTTTTATGAAAACTATATGATTTTCATTTTCCCAATGTTCTAGATTTATCATCATTATTTCATAATGATACATGATGTGTGTAATGTTTCATTATAATTCATATATTATGTTTAATTTTGAGGGGGTATCATTCCCAATGATGGGTGTAGGAGGAGTTAAATCCCTTACATTGTTGCATTTTAAGTGTTCTAGACTGTTCTTTTTTAAGTGTTGATTGTGATGTTGTGAATTCGGTGACATGATAATGCTGAGTTCACATTGTATTGAGGATGGTGTGGTGGTGGTATATATGTTTAATTCTTTGATTTTATGTATTTTTTTCTTGTGTTAATAATATAGGTTGGTGGTTCCTCTGTCTGACGGCCGGTGGAGTTCATGAAAACGACGCTTGGATTGAGGATGGGGGTGAGGGGACAATGATTTAGGTGATGCAATGGTGGTGGTGACTTTGGAGATGTGACTTGACTGGATTGTCCTTGGTCCATGTAGTGGACCTCCTGTCCTTGGAAGTGAAAATTTGGTTAGATTTAAGGATCACAATATATTGAATTCCTGGAACTTTTTTGGTTTAAATTTTGAATTTTGAATCCAAAAATTATAATTTTGTAATCTTGATGTAGGTTCCCACGACCATAAAGTGGATTTCAGAAAATTAAAAAAATGAGGCCATAAGTTTCACATGTCCAAACTGAATTTATATAGATTAAATTAGTCTAAAAAAGATACTCAAAAAATAATTTTATAGCATTTATATTTGTACGAATGTTTATCATGGTGGTTTTATTAAGAGTTATATTATTGGATTCCACAAACTAGTGGTCGGTAACATGATTTAGATATCCTAGGATGAATTTCCCTAATAAATGATAAATTTGGTTATAGTGGATATAATTTTTAATAATGATACAATTATATAATCATATAGATATATTGATTTAGTCTCATGCTGATAGGATGACGTGAATATACTCTTTCATGTTATGAAATATCTTCTTTTTTAATGTGTGTTAGTTGAAGGAGGGATTGAAACTTTATATTTACTACAATAACCAACTGTTATATTAATTTTGAGTTGTTATCATTGAAATACAATATATTTAATATCTTGAACTAGTTGGGGAATTTAATTCCAACAGTGATAGGGTATCCATACCCTATGGCGGTGGGTGGTCTATTGATGTTTCCAAAAAGATTGAATTTTCATAAGGGTTAGATCACCAAAATGTTGGTTTAAAGGATTTACCAAATAAATTGCATGCATCTAATACTGTAAAAAACTTCATTATAATCCACTATAATTTAATTCATCTATTCATCCTCATTTTTATATTTTATGTCATAATTATATTGTCCCCCTACATTTATTCTATTTGTTATAATAAAATTATATTATGATACCCATATCATAAAATTCATTCCATTATCCACATTACATAAATACGGGTCCTAATAATCCTTGTAATTCATTTCCACTGGTATGTCATAATCATTTATCAATTGGGACTAGTAACATAATATTTTGGTTTATCATCCCTTATGACACCATTTTATACACCATCCATTAATACAAAATTTAATGATGTAATATTTATGGAATCTTTTAATAAATTTCACTTCTTCCTTTCATGATGATTGATCTACATTATTAGGAGAAAAAAATGATAGATAAATGTTCAGGAAGTTATCTTCATCCAAATGCCCAAATTTTATAGTATTACTATGTTCATAAATTATAATCTTTTTATCAAATATTCTATTTAATAAAAATTGTTAGATCATTCCAAAAATGTGTCTTAAAAATTAATTTTCTAGTTTTTATAGATTTGACACCAAATCTAGTTATCCCTTATAGAAAAATATTCTCCATAAATTATGAATATAATTAGATTATAAATTATTGAAAAATGAAATAGAATAATTTGAAACTCATTTTCATTTATGTGAAGAAGTAGGATGAGAATGTTTCCTAAACTAGTTTTTTTCTTTATTCATGCATGAACAACTATTTTGTATCTTAATTTTTTTATTGTAGTGATATTTCAATGTTTCAATATCATTGTGTGTGATTATACTCTTTTAATTATCAAATATGTCATATAAATATCTTAATATAAAACGAATTCTATTTATATGTTCTTCCAATAATTGTAGAATTATTAAGAAATTTTTAGTTGCCTGATTTTTCATTCTAAATATTAAACATAACTCTTCTGGAAATCTTAGGTTGTAATATTTGTAAAAGTACTATTGAAATTCATCGACTTAATTTGAGAAATCTTTCATTAATTTAGAACAATTTTTGACATTTAATTTTCCTATAATCATTTTAATCTCAAATTTTATAACCAAATAACTAAACACTCTTTAGGTAAATATATATAATTTTTAGAGTTCCCACATGTACTATTGAGAATTTTCATCACTAAACTGGCCAAATTAATATATTCTTGGGTTGATTACATAATATATACTATCATACCTAAATTTTTATATATATTAAAAAAAATTTCTTATGTACTTAGTTTTTTATATATTTCCATAGTAGAAGTATTTTTCCTAAGATTATGTACAACTCATATTGGACATATTTGGATTATTAATCAAGCTTGAACTACATGTTTCCCATTCCTTAATATTTAAAATAGAATAATTTTTTTTCTTAATTATCCTATTTCCGAATCATTAATTACCTTCCTTTATTTGATTCTTCCCAAAATATTTTACAAGGTTTTTCTTCCCAAGCATAGTTAATCATTATACATTTTATTGAACACTTCCACTTCAAAAACCATAGATACATTCAAGTGTTTCCTACATTATTGATTTAGAATGGTTTTTCATCTAAATGCATGGGGGTTACAACATCTCAAATATTTCGTCCTAATAATAGAATTACATCAATCTTACTCAATTGATATATTGTGTCAATAATACAATTATTTATTTTAAATAATGTTCTAATAGTTGAAACTAAAAATAATCATTGATTTGATTTTATAAACTATAGGATTTTAATATTTTGTAGAATTTAGAGAAAACTATTACATTGAATATCTATAAAAAATTGAATATTTATTTGGGAACCGATTCATCTTATTTCCTTTATACACATTTAACGTGATAATAGTATTAATATCATTTTCTCCATATAATTTTGTATATTTTTTAATTTAAAACATTAACTTCAAATAAAAATAGATTTTTTTCAATCAATGAAATTTATTAAGGATGGAAAATGTTCTATTGATCTTATTATGAATTGATCATAATTAGTTCTCAATGTATTTTTTATTACCAATTAGTGTTATTATTGAACATGAGATCTACTTTGATTATTGTGTGCTATGATAAATATTTTCAATGGGTTATTGTGATGACATGTTTTGAGCACGTGTCATATTTTATAATTAAAATTCAATCCCCCCGCATAAAAATTTGAGAAAGGATTTATCATTCTCAAATACATTTAATTGATCATTATAACCAACTTATTTCAAAAAAAAATTAATCATTCATGTTTAACTCCTCTTATAAAAATGAGTCAAACTCATTGAAATTATGGAATTTAACTACCAATTGTGTCTTACAAGCATCAGTTATGGGGTTCTTATTTCACTCAAATGCATAGATCATATGTTCTATGAACATATTTATTATATCAACTTCATGAATAGTTTTATGAAATTAAATTTCACATATGGATCAGTTTTATTTTGGTGCGGCGTTTTATTTATCATTAGCTTCAACTTTTTTATTTTTTTTATTCATGTCAAAACCATTTCTCTCAAAACCATCTCTATTTTCTCTTATTATTTTACAGTATGTGTGATTGTTTGTGTTTTTCAAAATATACCACATATAAAACAAAATATTTCCATGAGAAATAATTAAAAAATATATTTTATAGTATAATCTAATATTTTAGTGAACAAAATTCATATGGTCACTCAAACCAATGGATATATATTTAGGTGGAAAATATTGATAAGAATATATAGTTACCTCTTGATAACTGGAATAACTTGCGTATTTTAAGATATACTTTTTTTACGTCACCTTGGTTTTTGACCTAGACACTACTATATTTCCTTTCTATTAAGATATGTAATATTTACTATTATAACACAAAGAAACTACAATGTCGTATTATTTTCATGATAGGTATCCTTACATCAACCTTCTCTTAAATTTAATTTTTCTATTCATAATAGTCCTTGTTGGGATATAATTATTATTAAAATAAATGTATCTTCCCCAAAAAATACATCATTTTAAATTTATAAGGAGACACAACTATTCAAAATATAATAAATTCCAAGATAATGCTTCTAATTATGGTAATCATTGGTTGAAATCCATTATTAGGACTACAATGAGATTTATTAATCACTAACATGGATAGAATTAATATATCTCATTTTCATTCGTTACCTTGGTTCAATCCAGACATACAAACAAACACATAATTGAGTATAAGATTTTTAAGGATCACTCCTCTGATTTAGATGTCTCATCAATGGAATGGTCTGGATTCTACCAAGATCGCAAGTCCCACTTGTATTGTCCTATGTATTTACAATATGTAGTGTTTCACCATGCAATAGAGTGACATGTATCGCTAAAATGTTTTATTAATACTTATCTATAATTTATCCCGCACTATAAACTATGAAATTGTTGTCAACAAAAAATGATTCATTCTCCAGTTAAAAATAAAGATGGATTGTTTTTGTATTGATTTACTTTTTCTTCTTTGTTATATTCACTTATGAAATCCAATTATTCTTTTTTGTTTGAAAAAAACTACACACACATTCGTTTTCTTATCAACATCAATCTTGTGGTCTAACTTCTTATCAATCATGGTTTCTAACCACTTCCATAACATATAAAAACTCTATGTCACTGATTTCCCCCGTATTTCTTCATCATAATCTTATTCGGTATAAATGGAAAGAACATGATCTTTTATTTTTTTCAATTGATTGGAATATATATCCAGTCATGGAGTCTAATCTTCTCTCTTCATTACTAGTCACTAGTTTCTAAAAAAGTGGTTAATTATCAATTTCAATCCACACTCTCAAATGGTGGATTTTTGTATTATTTGTAATATAATGTCATTTTCCATTATTTCATTGTGCAGATAAATATATATAAATATACATATAATATATGTAACATCATTGGGTCTTCCTCATAATTCCCATAGAAAATATTTTCCTTTTAATTTCTATAAACCAGGAGTTTAAATGTTCCCAAAAATCTCCATTAAATTTATAGGTCTTCAACCATTAAATTAAAACCAGTCTCCATTTAATGTTCTTATGGACTTGATTTTTATCTGTATTCAATATATTACATCCCAAACACTCAAAAAATATAATTCATAAGTAAAATCATTATATGTATTAGAATTAGGAATAAAATAATAGTAATTTTTTCATCCTTCATGATACAAAGATTTCTAGTTTCCTATTTCATATTATTCCACAAACTATTAGGATCTATAATAATAGAGTTTTTTTATTTCAAAATTAATGTGATTTATTTATGGAATATTATGATTCAAAAAAATTAGATTATATTATCCTAGATTGTTATCTTTCAGTATTAACCTTAACTATATAAAAAGGTTAAATTATCATTACAAGGAATATACGACCTAAATGAACCATAAGGGGGATAAACCTTATAATCCACCATTATAATAATTACAATGTAATATTCATATTATGAAGATTTAGTATTATTTGTGAATATTATATAATATGATGTTATCAATCTTATAAACTCATCTCATGTGTTATGAGGAGCTAACATCTTATAGTGTGCAGCTAATCTTATTAAACAATTGGTATCTTACATGATCAAGATATCATTAAAAACTAACTTTAATCTATTTATTTAAACATCAAAATTTATATGTTGACATATACTTTAACAAAATTCACTTTTTCATTTTTCTATATTATCTGTAACATGATTGAAAATCTATGATATTTGAAATTTAGGGATGCTTCGAGTGGTATTTCAATGATCTTATGAAGCATAAAATAAAACATTAGTTTTATTCATAATATATACATTTATATATTCAACTAATGAACTCAAAATGGATTTATCATGATCCTTTATCACATAAGTAGCTTCTAAGGGAATTTTTTTTAGCATGATCTTTAGATTCTATAATTTTAGAACATAATACATTTAAAACTATCATCGTGGGAGTTAGATCTAAATAAAACATATTATTTAAAGGTGAATCATTTCATTCTATCATCTAATCATTTTTAATATTTCAATAATTATACTTAAATTGAAATCCCACATCAAAATAAATCTCAAATTTGAACTACATTAATAACCCAATGAATCTATAGACACACCATAAAATCAAATAAGTAATTATAAACTTATAGGTCTACTAATCCACATCAAATGGTATCTCTTCAGCTACAATGAGTGCCTTCCCAAGTTGGTATCACTCTCCTCAAACCAGTGAAAACATAAATTGAATTTATCCAGACTGATTAAGACTACGTCACCATAGTGGTTATCTAGATGACTCCGTGATATTTCTAACATACTATCGTGTTTATAAAAACATATATTTTACGAGTGTTTCATAGATAAATATTATATATTAAATTATCCAATAGAATATACAATTTAACGGCCTCATGAAACAAAATCCAATATTCCTATAATATTTTACCCTTTTTCCAACTTCATCTATGTTTTTGTTATACTTTTTAGAAACCATCAGGTTAAATGTTCATTAGGTACCTTAATAATAGAGAAAAAATATTTTTCATTATAATTCCTCATTTAACAAAAATGATTCAAAATATATTTCTCTCAATGTAAATGGATATTGAAAACACCAAAGGAAATTTTTTCTCTTTATTATATGGAAAATTAAGAATGATATCAATCAAAAATTCATGCGGTGTGTTATATTTTCATTCAGTTAAAATTCAAATTCTATATTTACAACCCGATTCATAGTACTCAAAGATCATTATAAATTAAATACAACACAAAAAAGTAGTATTGTGATGATGGAAATAAGAAAGATAATATGATACATGAAAGAGATATATATTTATTTAAAGAATCACAATGAGTGTGATAATCTATAAAAAGAGAAATAATGTAACTAAGAGAATATATCATCATCATCATCATAGTAATATTAAATTTATTATATCCAAGGGATCAAATTGATAGGTTACAATACATGGGATATACCAATTATGATTAGAGTAAATGATAAAAATGGGAATTCATGTGATAATAATAACTCTATAATGCATATGTTTAATAATAAGGGAAACCATGCCAAATAAATATATTCATTTGTTTCACCTAGGGATAAGTTCCAGAAATATCCTTTGAGATATTTCAGTACAATGAATGAATCTATAATAGATTGGTGAAACTGATGATTTATAAATCCAATAATATTGATGAATTATAAGCTCAATTCCAACATTATGAGTCATGGGAACAAAATTTCAATACTCAGAAAAGTGTCTTTTGTGACAAGGTATACACTAGGAAATTTTTTTTATGATGATCGGCCTTTGAAAAGAGGTAGTGACATTCTTAGGAACACCCCAATTTAATTTAATATTTTTATTTATGTTATTTTATGGGTTTAATAAGGATTTATGATTGTTTATAGATAACTAACACTTATGATATATATAGTTTAATACCATGAAAATCGATTTACATAGAATACACTCTTATGGGATTATGTAAAATGGTCCCTGTAAATGTTATATAGATGATATTTGAAAAAAAATACTTATAAAAATTATTTATCCCTTTTGTTACATGGATGAACAGTGTACCTGTAGTGGTTAAATTGAATTTACTCTCTCATGAATGATTAGTTGTAAATAATTTTATTTATCAACATTGAAGCACATAAAAACCCATCTTCCTTGAATTGTATAATAGAGGGCCTATCAATAGAAAAATATTATTTTGTATGAATATTGGATATTTGGATTACTCAAAAGTCGTACGTTCAGATAACATAACATATTTTATCTGTTAATGATAGCAAGACCACATATAATCTACGAAGATATAATAAAATCTATCATTCAAACCACAAACACTAGTGGTTAATGACATATTCATGCTCACACATATTATCTTTGTAATATTAATTAAAATAAATCATGAGTATAAAATGATGCCTAAGTCCATAAACAGATGATTTTTATCATACATCCTAAAATATTTTCATTGTATTGTTATAAAGGGTCACTTAATTTCTTATTGATCTTATATATTAATATATATAGAAAAGAAAACATTTTATTTTTTATCTGAAAATTTATTCCCTTGTATCATCGAAAAACTGTTAATTAATTTTCAAAGTGTAAAAAATATTGACTAATCTGAAGAATCACATAGATTTTTTTATCAAGATAATTATTTTAAGGAATAATGTAATGGGATTTGAAACTTAGGTTACCAAAATTATTATATTTTTTTAGTAAAACATAATATTTATTTAGTGATTATACACTACATCTTCAACAAATGAACCTACAACTATCATCCTTCTATATATTGTTATTTTTAATGTAGAAGTCTTACTGCATATTACATATTTGTTGATTAGAAACCAAATACTATAAATATATGTAAAATTTTATTAAAATAATATTTCTATGCTTTCTTAAACATCTAAAAATTTGATCTGAATAACTATAAATGATGAAATAACATTCGAATGGTTGTAAAATCCCATACCATGATCTTAACTATAAATAATTAAAGGCCTATTAAACTAATTTAAAATTTCATTCCATTATATTTAAATAATATAACATGTGATGAAAATCATAGAACAATATATATAGTTAAATATATATTATTTTTAGTAAAAATTTAATCATACCTTTAAATATTTTGATTTTTTAAATTTCTAGTTTCTTCAAAATTAGATTTACAAGGAGTACCAATGAGAATAATGATACTAGTATAATAATTAAAAAAAACTATTTTAGTAAATATGAACTATTATTGAGGATATTAAATGATTACTATCAATTTCTAGGAAATTTTATATCCAAAAAAAATTATAACCTCACCATGGAAAATCATCACAAATTTCATTTGTAAAAGTATAGTAATACATTAAAAAAATTACAGTGGATAAAAAATTTAATGGAAAAGATAATTTGTCTGATTAAAATTTAGTTACATATAGTATAGGTCTCAAGCCTTAAACCTTTCTTAATCTCAAGTTGTTACAAGAATACACCTTGATGATCTTTTCAGGTTTAGAGTTTTAGAGAATTAGATCATAAAACATGCATTACATCCCACATTTAAACGAAGTGGTTACAATAAATGATAGTATTCATTTTTTCCCATCAAAGGAAACATATTTAAAATAAAACATGGATTCTTTATTGACACTTCCTTGACACTATCATCATATCATGTCCCTTTCCCTTGACCTGTGAAAAACATTTCAAAAACATGGGATGAGCATAAAAAGATCAGTAAGGGATATAAAAATATGGAATGGAAACATGAGTACATGTATACATAAGAATAAATGAAATAATAATTTACTCATAAAACATAATCCATTTAACATACATCATCAAATCATGAATAAATCATAGAAATCATATGACATAATGGTAACTTGAGGCATTCATAAAATTATTACCTAGGGATTAACCCTCATGGTTACGTTTGGAATACACATCATAGTATATTCCCTAAATCTCTTCGGAGAAACCTCAATTTTTAACCACTTCGTGTTACCCAATGCATTGGAGAGCTATATCGGGAACAACTGACCTTAGTTTATCACAGAACCACCCATCTTCATAAACAATGCCCAAGAACCATAACATAATTGTATCACATAAAACATGCATAAAGGAAACATAATATTTCCACATTTCAATCACAAGATATCAATAACACATTGATATAATAAAAACGTTATCAAAACAATTTCAATACCAAAATAAAAGAAAAGTAAAACATGGCATTTAATTTTCATTAAAAAAAGGTATGGCTTTTAGAGGATGCCGAAACTCAAATAATGGTCATGGCGGCGGAGAAGTCGTTGTCTCCGCTTACGTACGACAAAAAAACATTCCCTTTTGTCCTTTAGTGAAGAATTCATATTAAAATATTCCTTTTGAGTAAATTTAAAATTCAAAGGGTTTTATACACCGTATAAAATAATGTTGTGTATAAAACAAAATATGCCTCAATGAAAGGAGATTGAGACGAAGTCCCATACCTCGGGTCCGACTTGACTCGGTCGTTCTTTAACCTCCTGAATAATAAACATGAGTTAATTTTTACTTGCTTAAGAACCTTTTTCAAGTTCTTTATTCCTTTTATATGACTTATTACAATGTCATGAACACTATGTTATTATTTAAGTTAATAAAGGTCGTTTTAACGATCATTGGTACTTGAGTCAAAAAAATGAACTCTTTATAATTACACGTTGTTCATGTATCCATTATATCCAGAGTTATAATCATGATGTAGATATCATATATATCATATATATCCAGTATATACATGCATTTATAATATTACAGAATGTTTAGAGGTAAGTAATGAAATGCACCGTTCATGGAGACGGTAAGTCGTACGTACGCATGAACACTACATTCATTTATATTTCGTATTTTATGGAATGGAATAATAATGATATAAAGGTATATTATAATTTCAGTGTAATATAATATATAATATCAATAATTACATCCTTTATACATCCCACATACGGCATTAACGAATCAAATCAATTTGAGGGGGTGGTAGTCCGCATTTCCTAAAATGAAGATATCACGTTTATCCATAATAGAAACCATAATGGTATTCCATGAAAGAAAAATACCGAAGCATAAGTAAAAAAATAAACATATTATATACCATATATAAATATTGTGGAATATTAATGGCCACCTTTAATGGTGACAAACTAATATTGAACAATCATCGTTTCGTGAGGCAGAAAATCTCCATCCACGGAAACAGTATGTTCTTTAACCATTCGATGTAGGTGTGTGTAAGTGTAGCTAGAATCCTTTTTATTACAACATCCTAGTATAATTTAGATAATATTTTTGTTAAAAAAATTATGTAATAAAAAGAGTTTAGGGGGTTTGTGAAGAAAAATAAAACATAGGAACACAAGAGAAGACACTACCTTTAAATCGGGTAATTCTTTTTGATTTGAGCTCAAAGGCTTCCTGGGGAACACTTCTGCCCAATGTGAGGATTCTAAGAGTTATAGAGGGATGTGTAGAGACAAAATGGGTAGGTTTTGGCTGAGCCAAAGGCTTTGGAAGTGTGGGAAAGGTGGTAGAGGTGGGGGCCTTTTATAAGAGGAGAGGAGGGGCACTCTTGGAAATGTATAAAAGGTTACGTTATTTTAAAATGAGTATCGGATTTTAAAGGACCCACATTGATGTATTTATAGGATAAGGTGATAATTTCTAGAAATATACTCATCCAATAGGTCTTTTACTAGTGTAAGTTATATTTTAAACATTATCTTTTCATTGTAATTAAATCCATTATAAATGAGGTAATTGCTGCATCATCATGATGTGATAAATAATTTAATTTATTTATTGTTTAAAAATTATAAAAAAAATATCATGATGCAGGAAATATTTTTAGCTTTCTAATTAATATTTTTATTCAAAAATATGTCTTGTATAAACCCATGTAAATATTGTTTTAATAAAATAAAACATGTTTGTGTAATTTTTAATTTTTCTTTAAATAAAAGGCATTAATGTCATTATCATACCCAAGTGGCACCATGGGGTCCCAAAAATATACCCATGGGTTGTCTTGGTCGTCCATGACACATCCAATAAGGGTTGGACATGTTTCGAGGTATTTTCATTTTATTATAATTTCATTTTTTTCCCTAAATTGCACTAATTACCTCTAATCGCGATTAAAAACTTTAAAGTTACTATTCACAAAAAAATTAATTTCAATCCCATTGAAAAAAATTTCTCTTCTTAATTAAAACCATATATGTCGGATTTCTGAAATTCAAAACACAGTGGTGATAAAATTTCATTTAAACGGAAAATTAGTTTTTTAAGTACCACTTAGTGGTTTCACTATTTATCAACAATTGAAATTTTCAGAAAAATACCAAACATAACCATAAGCTATATTTGATATTAAAAATTCAAAAAATGATTTCTATTTTACAAAATTCAAAACATATAAGTTACATTAATTAATTTAATAATAAATTTTTGCTGTCAGAGCCAATACTGTGTTTTTATTAAACAATAAGAATCAAAAGATTGACACTAGTTTAAGTCCAATTTTAAAGTGAAATTAATTCCAACGGCCAATATTGGATTAAATGGTAAATATATATTCAAATTACACTTTAATACCAATTAAAAAGATAATCTAACCATATAATTAAATTAGATGAAAAAGCAGTTTTGATGTAAAATGTAGTATTTTTAACTATTCAATAAAAAATGAACATTGTTAAAAAAATACCAAAAAATTATCCATTGTAAATTTCAATGTCCCAATCATAAATAATATTATTATTTTGACAAATAGAGCTTATAAAATTGTCAAAATATAGATTTAAAAATGGTTTTCCATCAAAAGGTAGTAAAACAATCTTTTAAAAATATTAGTGTATTCCATGCTGATGATTGGATTTATTCTCATTTTAATCCTCTAAAACACTATCAAATTCATTAATAGACATAGATAAAACAATATCTATTATTCATTACATACTTGAAATGTTACATCCTTCCCCCCTTTAGAAAAATGTGTCCCCGCAATTTATTTACTTATCGAATAAGTGGGGGTATTTAGCCCTCATTTCATTTTTAGATTCCCATGTTTCCTCTTTAATAATGTGGTTTTTTCCACAAAAACATTACCTGATTAATCACCCTATTCCATAACACTTGCTCCATATGGTCAAGAATCTATACTGGTTTTTCCTCATAAGATAGGTTCTCTTCCAGCTGAACTACCTCTAGACTCAAAACATGAGATGGATCTGGAAAATAATTTCTCAACATCGAAACATGAAAAACATTGTGTACCTGAGATAAACATGGAGGTAAAGCCACTCGCTAAGCAACTGATCCAACTCTCTCCAGAATTTCATATGGTCCAATGAACCTTGGAATCAGCTTTCCATTCATACCAAATCGCATCGCACTTTTCCATGGTGAGACTTTGAGAAAAACATGATAACCTACCTCAAAAAAGAGATCCTTAATCCTATTGGCCGCATAACTCTTCTACCTACTCTGAGTTGTTCTCATGTGTTTCTGTATTACCTGATCTTTTTCTACCAAATCTTCTACAAATTATAGTCCCATCACCATCCTTTCACCCACTTCATCCTAAAAAGATAGAGTTTAACACCGCTTTCCATATAACGCCTCAAATGGTGCCATCTGTATACTGGAATGAAAACTGTTATTATATGAAAACTCAACCAAAGAAAGATGTTGGTCCCAACTTCCCTAATAATCCATCGAACAAGAACGTAGCATATCTTCCAATGTATGAATTGTTCGTTCTGACTTCCCATCTGATTGAGGATGAAAAGTTGTACTAAAATTTAATTCAGTACCCAACGACTCTTGAAGGCGTTTCCAAAAGTTATAAGTAAACCTGGGATCACGATCAGATAAAATGGAGAGTGGAACTCCAGGAAACCTGACTATCTCTTTAATATACAAACGGGAAAGTTGATCTAGGGAAAAATTATATCGTATGGCAAGGAAATGACCATATTTAGTCAAGCGATCAACAATAACCCAGATTGCATTATTACCTCGAGGTGTCTTCAGCAATCCCACAACGAAGTCCATGGATATGTTTTCCCATTTCCACTCTGGTACTGGTAACGTCTGAAGCATCCCTTTTGGTAACGGTCACTCTGCTTTAACCTGTTGACAAGTCAAACTCTTCTCTGTAAAATCAACAATATCTCTTTTCATTCCATCCCACCATTAATAATCTCGTAGATCTCTGTACATCTTAGTACTCCAGGATTAACTAAAAATAGTGAACTATGAGCTTAACATAAAAACTCTCTATTCACCTTTGAATCCCAAGGCACACACAATCTCTTCCGAAATCTCAAAACACAATGATTATCAATGATTAATTCAGGCAACTTACCCTTCTGAACCAGCTCTACCTTTTTCTGCAACTCACTGTCATGCTTCTGTGCTTGCTTGATTCTGTCTGATAGAGAAGATTTCACTGATACCTGAAACAAAACAGAAGGAAATCCTGCACCAACAACTTCTATGACAAAGTTTATCAAATCCTTAACTAAAGGATCACGTTACAAATGCAACATTCCTAATGAAGCATTACTTTTTCAACTCAAAGCATCAACCACTTTATTTTTTTTCGGATGGTAATGAATTGTACAATCATAATCCTTGATTAATTCTAGCCATCTCCTCTGTCTCATGTCCAATTTTTTCTTAGTGAATATATTCATTATACTTTTGTGATCGGTATATATTTCACACTTTACTCCATACAAATGATGCCTTCAAATTTTTAAAGCGAAAACAACAGTAGCTAATTCCAAATCATGTTTAGTATAATTTTCCTCATGAGTTTTCAACTGACATTAAGAATAAGCAATTACCCGATCATTCTGCATTATGACGCGACCAAGTCCTTTCAATGAAGCATCACTGTAGATAACAAACTCCCCATTCCTGCAAGGTAGTGCCAAAACTGGATCATTCACCAATCTTTTTTTCAATTCCAAAAAACAATCATCACATTCTTTTGTCCAGATAAACATAACACCCTTCCGAGTTAGCTTAGTCATTGGACTAGATAACTGTGAAAAATTTCTAACAAGCCTTTGGTAATAGCCTTCCAAACCGGGGAAACTACAAATCTCTTTTACATTTGTGGGTCTTATCCATTTTCAACAACCATTGTTTTTGCAGTATCAACAGTTATCCCATCTTTAGAAACAATATGTCCAAGGAAAGAAATTTGTTGCAACCAAAACTCACACTTGCTGAATTTCCCATACAATTTCTTTTCTTTTAAGGATTTGCAAAATAACCCTTAAATGTCTTTCATGATCCTCTTTACTTTTAGAAAACACCAGAATATCATCAATGAAAACAACAACAAACTTATCCAAGAACGCATGGAAAATTCTATTCATTATGTCCATGAATACATCAGGTGCATTGGTTATCCCAAAAGGCATTACTACAAATTCATTATGGCCATATCATGTACGAAACACGGTCTTCGTAACATCTGATTCCTTTACCTTCAACAGATGGTACCCCAATCTCTGGTCAATCTTTGAAAAATACTGAGCTCCCTAGAGATAATCAAACAAATCATCGATATGAGGAAAAGGATATTTTTTCTTAACAGTGATGTTATTCAAGGCTCTATAATCAATGCAATATCTCAAAGAACCATCTTTCTTTTTATCAAATAAAACAGGAACACCCCATGGTGATGTGCGAGGTCGAATGAAACCTTTCCCTAATTAATCTTGCAATTGCTCTTTAAACTCTAAAAGTTCATTTTGAGACATTCGATAAGGGGTTTTTGAAATTGGATTTGCATCAGGACCAAAGTATCCTGATCTGCTATTATTCCAGGCAACTCATCGGGAAAAACATCAGGATACTCATTTACCACTAGCAGATCATTAATCTGAATAGTTCATTTGTTTTCAATTATGTGTGAAAGGTAACATTCATTTCCATATTTTACAAGTATCACGGCCTCTTGATAAGTTATCAACAGTAAGGGTTCATTCTTGTACACAAACTGAAAGACTTTCTGAAAAGAAACTTCTTTAGCTCTATAGTCAATATTATCATGGTAAATAGAGAGCCAATCCATACCCAGGATAACATCAAACTCTTATAGAGGTAAAACAATATGGTTTGCATATAGGTTCTTTCTACGGATAAGGATATGAAGATTCTTATAAATTATTTTTGCCTCAACATTTCCCCCAGGTGTTTTTACCACAAGTTCATGAGTCATTTCTGGATATGGTATTCTATTTTACTAGAAATGTTTTCAGAGATGAATGAATGTGTAGACCCCGAATCAAAAAACCCATTTCCATAATCTAAAAAAAACAAAATACCTGATACAACTTCATTTGATGGCCAGACATCTACTGAAGTAGTTGCAAAGGATTTCACCACCCCTTTCTGCTTGTAGTCTAACTGCTTCTCATCACTCGAGCTCTTTGTCAGACACTCATTTTCATAGTGACCAATCTTATTGCCCTTAAATAATTTCACTAAATGTAAATAAAATTTGGACTTACCATCACCTTGATCTTTAACAGTTCAATCACAATCCTTATGTCCCATCTTACCACATCAGTAGCACTTTCCAAAATTCAGAAGACATTCCCCAGCATCCCTTTTACAACATTTATCACAAACTGGAAACTTAATTTTCTTACTGTTATACCTTTTTGATGAATTATTTCCTTTATCCTGCCACCTCGGTCTCGAATTCTGCTGGTTGTTATAGAAAACCTGATCATCAGCAAACTCCATTTCCACCTTCTCAGCACATCAAACAAGATTTTTATAACTTTTGAACACACTAGAAGACAATTCCCTTTGATATTTTGGTTTTAATCCTGATTAAAACTGATTTATTTTACTATCAAGGTCTCTGATAAAATATGGAGCATACCTTTACAATCGAGTGAACCTCTCTTTATAGGAAGCCACTGAGTCTTCCTCTTACATCAATTCCAGGAATTTTTTTCCCATCCAAAGTCGAACAGCCTTAGAAAAATACTTCTCAAGAAATATACCATTGAATTCATCCTAGTCGAGAGCATCAATCTCATCAGTGTCCCTAATATTTTTA
Organism: Viscum album; assembly: GCA_963277665.1. NCBI lineage: Eukaryota > Viridiplantae > Streptophyta > Magnoliopsida > Santalales > Viscaceae > Viscum > Viscum album. The sequence goes on along the minus strand of OY728136.1, from coordinate 1,947,507,933 downwards.
ACCATCGACCACCATTGATCTGCATCATCCTCCAAACGGTATATAACAAGACTAACCTTTTGATTGTCTGAACACCCCATGAAATAGAAAATATTCTCCAGTTCTTTAATCCACCCTTCATCTAGAAGATGGCCAGATGATCCTATGAATGATGGGGGATGTTGCCTCATGAAATGTTCCACCACTGACATTTCCTCTGCGGTTGATTTGGATGATCTCATGCATGGATACCACCACCATTTATCACTTGATTCAACTACGCCATTACTCAAACAAAATGTTCAATTCCAATTCTGACCATCTCAGGATGCTGATTCGGAAGGGTATTTCCATCTGAATGCCTTCCTAGCACTGCTTCCTTATTTCCTCTGCAGAAAACCATTCTGAAAAAACATGTTTTAGATGAAGAAACATGGTAATATTCAAATTCTATATCATTTCAATTTGACCGTAAAAAATATTTTTGGATAATCATTTAATAGAATTATAACTCCTAAAGTTATCTAATCCAACCTCTGATACCAACTATAAGGCCCCAGCCTTAATCCTTACTTAATATCGAGTTATTACAAGTATACACCTTGATGATCTTTTCAGGTTTATATTTTTATAGAATTAGATCATAAAACATGCATTATATCCCACATTTAAACAAAGTGGTTACAATAAAAGATAGTATTAATTTTTTTCCCATCAAAAGAAACATATTTAAAATAAAACATGGATTCTTTCTTGAAAATTCCTTGACACTATCATCATATCATGTACCTTTCCCTTGACCTGTGAAAAACATTTTAAAAATATGGGATGAGCATAAAAAGCTCAGTAAGGGATATGAAAATATTGAAAGGAAACATTAGTACATGTATAAATAAGAATCAATGAAATCATACTTTACTCATAAAACATAAGACCTTTAACATACCTCATCAAATCATGAATAAATAATTCAAATCATAAGACATAAAGGTAACATGATGCATTCATAACATTCTTACGTAGGGAGTAACACTCTTGGTTACGTTTGGAATACCCATCACAGTATATTCCCTAAATCTCTTCGGAGAAACCTCAATGTTTAACCCCTTCGCGTTACCCAATGAATTGGAGAGCTATATTGGTCTCACTGGCCCTTAGATTATCACAGAACTACCCGTCTTCATAAAACATTCCCAAGAACCATAACATAATCATATCACATAAAACATGATTAACGGAAACATAACATTTCCACATTTCAATCACAATATTTCAATAACACATTGATATAATAAAAATGTTATCAAAACCATATTCAATACCAAAATAAAATAAATGTAAAACATGGTTTTTTTTCTTTTGAAAAAAGGTATGTCTTAAAGAGGATGCTGAAACTCAAATAATGGTCACGACGGCGGAGATGTCGTTGTCGCCACATATGTACGACAAAAAAAATACATTAACTTTATTAGTTTATTAAAGGCTTCGTATAAAAATATTCCTTTTGAATAAACGTAAAAGTCAAAGGGGTTTATACACCGTATAAAAGAATGTTGTGTATAAAACAAAATAAGCCTCAATGAAAGGAGATTGAGACGAATTCTCATACCTTGGGTCCGACTTGACTCGGTCGTTCTTTTGCCTCTTGAATAATAAACATGAGTTAATTTATACTTGTTTAATAACCTTTTTAAAGTTCATTATTCCTTTTATATCACTTATTACCAAGACATGAACACTATGTAATTATTTATGTTAATAACGGTCGTTTTAACGATCATTGGTACTTGAGTAAAAAAAATAAACTCTTTATAATTACACGTTGTTCATGTATCCATTATATCCAGAGTTATAATCATGACTTAGATATAATATATATCATATATATCCATTATATACATGAATTTATAATATTAAATAATGTTTAAGGGTAGGAAATGAAATGCACCGTTCATGGAGACAGTAAGCCGTACGTACGCATGAACGCTACTTTCATTTCTATTTCGTATTTTATGTAATGAAATCATAATGGTATAAATTTATATTATAATTACATTATAATATCATATATAATATCATTAATTACATCCTTTATACATCCCGCATATGGCATTAACGAATCAAATCACTTTGAGGGGGCGGTAGTCTGCACTTCCTAGAATGAAGATATCGCGTTTACCCCTAATGGAACCCATAAGGGTATGAAATGAATGAAAAATACAGATTCTTATGTAAAAAATAAACATATTGTGTACCATATATAAATACAGTGACATCTTAATGGCCACCTTTGATGGTGTTAAAAGATTATTGAACAATCATCGTTTCGTGAGGCAAAAATTCACCATCCACGGAAACAGTATGTTCTATACCCATTAGATGTAGGTGTGTATAAGTATAGATAGAATCCTTATTATTACAAAATCCTAGTATAATGAAGATACTGTTGTTGTTTCAAAAGATAGGAATAAAAAGATTTTAGGGGGTTGGAGAACCAAAATAAAACATAAGAACACAAGAGAAGACACTACCTTTAAATCAGGTAACTCTTTTTGATTTGATCTCAAAGGCTTCCTTGGGAATACTTCAGCCCAATGTGAGGCTTCTAAGAGTTATATAGGGATGTGGATTGAAAAAATGGGCAGGGATTGGCCGAGACAAAGGACTTGGAAGTGTGGGTAAGGTGGTATAGTTGGGGGCCTTTTATAAGAGGAGAGGAGGGGTACTCTTGGAAAGGTATAAAAGGTTAATTTATTTTCAAATGAGTTTTGGATTTTAAAGGTCCAACATTGATTTATTTCGAGGATAGGATGATAAGGGTTCTAAATATACTCATCAAATAGGTCTTTGACAAATTTATGTTATAGTTTTAACATTATCTTTTCATTTTATTTAAATCCTTTATTAATGAGGTTATCGCTGCATCATAATGATGTCATAAATAATTTAATTTATTTAATGTCTAAAAATTATAATAAAAAATATCATGATGTAGGAAATATTTTTAGCTTTATAATGACTATTTATACTCAAAAATATGACTTGTATAATCCCATTTAAAATTGATTTAATAAAACAATACATGTTTGTGTCATTTTTACTTTTACTTTAAATAAAATGCATTAATGTCATTATCTTACCCAAGTGGCTCAATGGGGACCCAATAATCTACCCATGGGTTTCCTTGGTTTGACATGACACATCCAATAAGGGTAGGACATGTGTCTAGGTATTTACACTTTCTTATAATATCATTTTTTCCTTAAATTGCACTAATTACCTCTAATCACGATTAAAAACTTAAAAGTTACTATTAACCAAAAAATTATTTTAATCCCATTGAACCACATTTTAATTCCAAATGACAACCATGTATGTCAGATTTTTGAAATTCAAAAGACAGAGGTGGATAAATTTTATTAAAATGAAAAATCAGTTTTTTAAGTACCACTTAGTGGTTTCACCATTCATCAAAAATTGATGTTTTTCAGAAAAATACCACAACTTCACCCTAAGCTATATTTGATATTCTGAATTCAAAAATGATTTCTATTTTTCAAAATTCAAAATATATAAGTTACATTAATTAATTTAATAATTAATTCCTGCTGTCAGAGAAAATAGCATGTTTTTATGAAACAATAAGTATCAAAAGATTGACAATAGTTTAAGCACAATTTCAATGTGAAATTAATTCCAATGACCACTATTGGATTAAATGGAAAAAATATATTCAAATTACACTTTAATACAAATTAAATAGATAATCTAACCATACAACTAAATTATATGAAAAATATGTTTTGATGTAAAATGTAGCATTTTTCACTATTCATTAAAAAAATGAACATTGTCAGAAAAATACCAAAAAATTATCCATCTTATATTTCAATGTCCCAATAATAAAAAATAAGTTTATTTTGACAAATATAGCTTATAAAATTGTAAAAAGATAGATTGAAAAATGGGTTTCCATAAAAAAGAAGTAAAACAATCTTTTAAAAATATTAGTGTATTCCATGCTTAAGATTGGATTTATTCTCATTCTAAGCCTCTAAAACACTATCTAATTCATTAATAGACATAGATAAAAATATATATTATTCATTACTTACATGGGATGTTACATCCTTCCCCCCTTTATAAAATTACATCCCCACAGTTTTTTTACTTATCGAATAAGTGGGGGTATTTAACCCTCATTTCATTTTCATATTCCCATGTTGCCTCTTCAATCATGTGGTTTTTCCACAAAACCTTTACATGCTAAATCACCTTATTCTGTAACACTTTCTCCCTATGGTCAAGAATATGTACCGGTTGTTCCTTATAAGATAGGTTCACTTCAAACTGAACTACCTGTGGACTCAAAACATGAGATGGATCTGGTATATACTTTCCCATCATCGAAACATGAAAAACATTGTGTACCTTAGATAAACTCAGAGGTAAAGCCACTTGGTAAGCAACTGATCCAACTCTCTCCATAATTTCATATGGTCCAATGATCCTTGGACTCAGCTTTCCTTTCTTACCAACTTGCATCACACTTTTCCATGGTGAGACGTTGAAAAAAACACGATCACCTACCTCAAAATAGAGATTCTTCCTCCTGTTATCTGCATAACTCTTCTGCCTACTTTGAGCTGTTCTCATGTGTTTCTGTATCAGAAGAACATTTTCTACCAAATCTTCTACCAATTCTGGTCCCACCAGCTTCCTTTCACCCACTTCATCCCAGAAATATTGAGATTGACACCGCTTCCCATATAACACCTCAAATGGTGCCATATGTATATTGGAATGAAAACTGTTATTATATGAAAACTCAACCAAAGAAATATGTTTGTCCCAACATCCCTGATAATCCATCGAATAGGAACGTAGCATATCTTCCAAAGTCTGAATTGTTCGTTCTGACTTCCCATCTGATTGAGGATGAAAAGCTGTACTAAAATTTAATTCAGTACCCAACGACTTTTGAAGGCCTTTCTAAAAGATAGAAGTAAACCTGGGATCACGATCATATAAAATGGAGAGGAGAACTACATTAAACCTCAATATCTATTTAATATACAAACGGGAAATTTGATCTAGGGAAAAAGTATCTCGTATGGAAAGGAAATGAGAAGATTTAGTCAAGCGATCAACAATAACCCAGATTGCATTATTACCTCGAGGTGTCTTCGGAAATCCCACAACGAAGTCCATGGATATAGTTTCCCATTTCCACTCTGGTACAGGTAAAGGATGAAGCATCTCTTTTGGTATATGTCACTCTGCTTTAACCTATTGACAAGTCAAACACTTCACTGTAAAATTAACAATATCTATTTTCATTCCATCCCACCAGTAATACTCTCGCAGATCTCTGTACATCATAGTACTTACAGGATGAACTGAAAACTAAGAACTATGATCTTCACATAAAAACTCTCTCCTCAACTGTGAATCACAAGGCACACACAATCTCTTCCAAAATCTCAAAACACAATCATTATCAATGATGAATTTAGGAAACTTACCCTTCTAAACCACCTCTACCTTTTTCAGTAACTCATTGTCTTGCTTCTGTGATTTCGTGATTCTATCTGATAGAGAAGATTTCACTGATACCTAAAACAAAACAAAAGGACATCCTGCACCAACAACTTCTATGCCAAATTTCATCAAATCCTTAACCAAAGGATCATGTTCCAAACTCAACATTTCTAATAAAGAATTACTTTTTCGCCTCAAAGCATCAGCCACTTTATTTTCATTTCACGGATGGTAATGAACTGTACAATATTAATCCTTGATTAATATTAGCCATCTCCTCTGTGTCATTTTCAATTATTTCTAAGTGAATATATACTTTAAACTTTTTTGATCGGTATATATTTCACACTTTACTCCAAACAAATGATGCCTCCAAATTTTTAAAGCGAAAACAACAGCACCTAATTCCAAATCATGTGTAGGATAATTTACCTCATGAGTTATCAACTGAGGTGAAGCATAAGAAATTACCTGATCATTCTGAATTAAGATGAAACCATGTCCTTTCAATGAAGCATCACTGTAGATAACAAACTCCCCATTCATCGTAGGTAGTGCCAAAACTGGAGCCTTCAACAATCTTCTTTTCAATTCCTGGAAACAATCATCACATTCTTTTGTCCAGATAAACTTAACACCCTTCCGAGTTAGCTTCGTCATTGGACTAGATAATCGTGAATATTTTATAAAAAACATTCAGTAATAGCATGAAAAACCTAGGAAACTACGAATCTCTGTTACATTTGTGGGTCTTGGCCATTTTCAACAACCTTTGTTTTTGCAGGATCAACGGTTATCCCATCATTAGAAACAATGTGTCCAAGGAAAGAAATTTTTTTGTAACCAAAACTCACACTTGCTGAATTTTCCATAAAATTTATTTTATTTTAAGGTTTTCAAATATACCCTTAAATTTCTTTCATGCTCCTCTTTACTTTTAAAAAACACCAAAATATCATCAATGAAAACAACCACAAACTTATCCAAGAACTCATGGAAAATTATATTCATTAATTCCATGAATATAGCAGGTGCATTGGTTATCCCAAAAGGCATTATTACAAAATCATAATGGCCAGATCTTGTACGAAACACAGTCTTCGGAACATCTTCATCCTTTACCTTCAACTGATGGTACCCCGATCTCAGGTCAATCTTTGAAAAATACTGAGCTCCCTGGAGCTGATCAAACAAATCATCGTTATGAGGCAAAGTATATTTGTTCTTAACAGTGATTTTATTCAATTCTCTATAATCAATGAAAAGTCTCATAGAACCATCTTTCTATTTAACAAATAAAACAGGGGCACCCTATGGTGATGTGATAGGTCAAATGAAACCATTCTCTAATAAATCTTGAAATTTATCTTTCAACTCTAAAAGTTTAATTTGAGCCATTCGATATGGGGGTTTTGAAATTGTCTTAGCATCAGGAACTAAGTCAACAGTAAATTCTAATTCCAGATATTATTCTAGGTAACTCATCAGGAAAAACATCAGGATACTCATTTACCACTGGAACATCATTAATCTGAACAGTTACTTTGTGTTCAACGATGTGTGCAAGGTAACATTCATTTCCATCTTTTACATGTTTCTCAGCCTCTTGATAAGGTATCAACAATAAGGGTTAATTATTGTACACAAACTGAATGTCTTTCTGAAAAGAAACTTCTTTATCTATAAATTCAATCTTAGCATGGTAAATAGAGAGACAATCCATACCCAGGATTACATCAAACTCTACTAGAGGTAAAACAATATGGTTCGCAAGTAGGTTCTTTCCATGGATAAGGATAAGAAGATTCTTATAAATTCTTTTTACCTCAAAATTTCCCCCATGAGTTCTTACCACAATTTCAGGAGTCATTTCTTGAGATGGTATTCCCATTTTACTAGAAATGTATTCAGATATGAAAGAATGTGTAGACCCCAAATCAAACAACACATTGGAATAATCTGAAAAAAACAAACTAAGTACCTGATACAACTTCATTTGATGGCCCGATATCTACTGAATTAGTTTCAAAGGATTTTACCACCCCTTTCTGCTTGTAGTCTAACTACTTCCCATCACTCAAGCTATTTTTCGGACACTGATTTTCATAGTGACCCATCTCATTGCACTTAAAATATTTCACTAACTGTAAATCAAATTTGAACATACCATCACCTTGATCTTTATCAGTGCAATCACGAGCCTTATGTCCCATATTACCACATCGTTAGAACTTTCCAAACTTCAGAAGACATTACACAGCATTCCTTTTACCACATTTATCACAAACTAGAAACTTAGTTTTCTTACCGTCGGACCTTTTTGAAGAATTATTTCCTTTCTCCTGCCACCTCGGTCTCTTCTTCTGCTGGTTGTTATAGAACACTTGATCATCGGAAAACTCCATTTCCACCTTCTCAGCACATCAAAAAATCATTTCATAACATTTGAACTCATGAGAAGCCAATTCCCTTCGATATTTTGGTCGTAATACTAAGTAAAAATGATTTATTTTACTATCAAGGTCACGAATAAAATTTGGAGCATACCTTGCCAATCAAGTGAACCTCTCTTCATAGGCAGCCACTGAGTCTTCCTCATGCCTCAATTCCAGGAATTGTTTTTCCATCCTAAGTCGAACAACCTTAGGAAAATACTTCTCAAAAAACATACCTTTGAATTCATCCCAGTCGAGAGAATCAATCTCATCAGCACCCCTGATATTTTTAACCATCAACCACCACTGATCTGCATCACCCTCCAAACGGTAAATAGCAAGACTGGCCTTTTGATTGTCTGAACACCCCATGACATCGAAAATATTCTCCATTTCGTTAAACCAAACATCATCTAGCATAGGGTCATAGGATCCTCTGAATGATGGGAGAAGTTTCCTCATGAAATGTCCCACCACTGACATGTTCCTCTACGGTTGATCTGGATGATCTCGTGCATGGATACCACCACCATTTATCGCTTGAGTCAACTGTGTCATTATTGCAACAAACTATTCAGTTCCAATTACGACAATCTCAGGATGCTGATTCGGAAGGTTATTTCCATCAGTATGCCTTCCTAGCATTGCTTACCTGTTTCCTCTACAGAAATCCATTCTGAACAAACATGTCTCAGATGAAGCAACATGGTAATCTAAAAATGCTATATCATTTCAATTTGACCTTAAAAAAATATTTTTGGATAATCATTTAATAGAATTATAACTCCTAAAGATATCTAAACTGACCTATGATACCAACTATAAGGCCCCAGCCTTAAACCTTACTTAATCTCAAGTTATTAAAAGAGTACACCTTGAGGATCTTTTCTGGTTTAGAGTTTTAGATAAATATATCATAAAACATGCATCACATACCACATTTAATCAAAGTGGTTTCAATAAAAGATAGTATTTTTTCTTATCAATGGAAACATATTTAAAATAAAACATGGATTCTTTCTTGACTCTTCTTTGACACTATCATCATATCATGTACCTTTCCCTTGACCTATGAAAAAATTTCAAAAATATGGGATGAGCATAAAAATCTCAGTAAGGGATATAAAAATATGGAAAGGAAACATGAGTACATGTATAAATAAGAATCAATGAAATAATACTTTACTCATTAAATATAATCCCTTTAACATACCTCATCAAATCATGAATAAATCATAGAAATCATAGGACATAACGGTAACTTGAGGCATTCATAACAATCTTACATAAGGAGTAACCATCTTAGTTAGGTTTGAAATACCCATCATAGTATATTACTTAAATCTCTTCGGAGAAATCTCAACATTTAACCCCTTCGCGTTACCCAATGCATTGGAGAGCTATATCGGGCTTACCGGCCCTTAGTTTATCACGGAACCACCCGTCTTCATAAATAATGCCCAAGGACCATAACATAATCGTATCACATAAAACATGCATAATGGAAACATAACATTTCCTCATTTCAATCACAAGATATCAATAACACATTGATATAATAAAAACGTTATCAAAACCATTTTCAATACCAAAATAAAAGAAAACTAAAACATGGTATTTATTTTTCTTTTTTTTAAAAAGGAACGGCTTGTATAGGACGTCGAAACTCAAATAATGGTCACGACGGAGGTTAAGTCGTTGTCGCCGCATACTTACGACAAAAAAAAACATTCCCTTTTTCATTTAGTAAAGAATTCATATAAAAATTTTCCTTTTGAATAAACGTAAAAGTCAAAGGGGTTTATACACCGTATAAAAGAATGTTGTGTATAAAAAAATATGCCTTAATGAAAGGATATTGAGACGAAATCCCATACCTCGTGTCCGACTTGACTCGATCATTCTTTAACCTCCGGAATAAAAAACATGAGTTAATTTCTACTTTATTAAGAACCTTTTTCAAGTTCATTATTCCTTTTATATCACTTTTTACCATTTCATGAACACTATGTAATTATTTAAGTTAGTAATGGTCGTTTTAACGATCATTGGTACTTGAGTGAAAAAAAATTAACTCTTTATTATTACATATTGTTCATGTATCAATTATATCCATAGTTATAATCATGATTTAGATATCATATATATCATATATATCATGTATATACATGCATTTATAATATTACAGAACCTTTAAGGGTAAGAAATGAAATGCACCGTTCATGGAGACGGTAAACCGTACGTAGACATGAACGCTACTTTCATTTCTATGTTGTAGTTTATGGAATGGAATCATAATGATATAAAGGTATATTATAATTCCAGTATAATATCATATATAATATCATTAATTAAATCCTTTATACGTCCCACATATGGCATTATCGAATCAAATCACTTCTAGGGGGCGGTAGTCCACAATTCCTAATATGAAGATATCGCGTTTACCCATAATGGAAACCAAAAAGCTATGTTGTGAATGAAAAATACAGAAGAATAAGTAAAAAATAAACATATTATATACCATATATATATATAGTGACATCATAATGGCCACCTTTGAAGGTGTTAAAATAATATTGAACAATCAACGTTTCATGAGGTAGAAATTCGCCATCCATGGAAATAGTATTTTCATTAACCATTAGATTTAGGTGTGTGTAAGTGTAGCATGAATACTTCTTATTAAAACATACTAGTATATTGAAGATACTGTTTTTGTTACAAATGAAAGGAATAAAAAGATTTTAGGGGGTTGGAGAAGCTAAATAAAACATAAGAACAGAAGAGAAGACACTACCTTTAAATCAGGTAACTATTTTTTGATTTGAGCTCAAAGGATTCCTTGGGAAGACTTTTGACCAAATTTAGGCTTCTAAGAGTTAGAGAGGGATTTGGAGAGACAAAATGGGCAGTGGTTGGACGATCCAAAGGCTTTGGAAGTGTCGGTAAGGTGGTAGAGGTGGTGGCTATTTATAAGAGGAAAGGAGGGGCACTCTTGGAAAGGTATAAAAGGTTACTTTATTTTCAAATGAGTATCGGATTTTAAAGGAACCCACATTGATGTATTTCGAGGATAAGGTGATAAGGGTTTGAAATATACTCATCCAATAGGTCTTTGACAAGTGTATGTTATAGTTCTAACATTATCTTTTCATTTTATTTAAATCCATTATTAATGAGGTAATCGTTGCATCATCATGATTTCATAAATAATTTAATTTATTTAATGTATATAAATAATAAAAAAAAATCATGATGTAGGAACTCTTTTTATATTTATAATTACTATTTATAGTAAAAAATATGACTTGTATAAGCCCATGTAAAAATTGTTTTAATAAAATAATACATGTTTTTGTCATTTTTACTTTTACTTTAAATAAAAGGCATTAATGTCATTATCTTACCAAAGTGGCTCCATGGAGTCCCAAAAATCGACCCATGGGTTGTCTTGGTCGGCCAGGACACGTCCAATATGGGTATGGACATGTATCTAGGTATTTTAATTTTATTATAATATCATTTTTCCATAAATTGCACTAATTACCTCTAATTGTGATTAAAACCTGAATAATAACTATTCACCATAAAATTATTTTAATCCCATTGAACCAAATTTTACTTCCTAATGAAAACCATGTATGTAAGATTTTTTAAATTCAAAACACAGAGGTGGTAAAATTTCATTTAAACGAAAAATCAGTTTTTTAAATACCACTTAGTGGTTTCACTATTCATCAAAAATTGAAGTTTTTCAGAAAAATACCAAACCTTCACCATAAGATATATTTGATATTCCTAATTCAAAAATTATTTGTATTTTAAAAAAATCACAACATATAAGTTAAATTAATTAATTTAATAATTAATTCCCGCTGTCAGAGCAAATAGCGTGTTTTTATGAAAAAATAAGTATCAAAAGATTGACACTAGTTTATGTCCAATTTCAAAGTAAAATAATTTACAACGACCACTATTGGATTAAATGGTAAAAATATATTAAAATTAAACTTTAAGACCAATTAAAAAGTTAATCTAACCATATAAAAAAATTAGATTAAAAAGCAGTTTTGATGTGAAATGTAGTATTTATCAATATTCATTAAAAAAAGAACATTGTCAGAAAAATACCAAATTTATCCATTTTAAATTTCAATGTCCCAATAATAAATAATAAATTTATTTTGAAAAATATAGATTCTGAAATTGTCAAAAGATAGATTTAAAAATGGTTTTCCATCACAAGGTAGTAAAATAATCTTTTAAAAATATTAGTGTACTTCGTGCATAAGATTGGATTTATTCTCATTTTAAGCCTCTAAAACACTATCTAATTCATTAATAGACATAGATAAAAAAATATATATATTATTCATTACTTATTTGGGATGTTACATATAGTCTTAATTAAAATATTCAGACTTTATATTCCAACAAATATTTTTTAACGATAACGATGGATAATCGATCATACTTGACCCGTGTGTATTTTTTCAATCCATAAAGTTCCCTATTGATATTATTAATTAGTTTTATAAATTTAATAATTTTATTTCAATATATTTATTTATTATATACCTTTTTTATACATATTAATTAACCGGGGAACACATCAAATCTATTTTTTATAAAATGAAATTCAGATAAGCTATAAGGGATAGTTAAATATATAGGGACTAAAATCAAGCTACCCATGATTTTGTTTCATAATCTATTATCTCTTATTGATTATATAAATTATACACATGTCTAGGCTTATTATAAAATAATATTCAATTTTCATCATTTTAATTATGGAATTACTTTTTATTTCCCATAATAGGATGATTTAAAAGATATTTATCCAAATTCCAATCCTTCATGCATTTAAATTTAATGAGTTACACTTGTATAAAAATTACCTAAAATTAATATTTTATTTTATAATATTTTATTTTCGTTATAAATAATGAATAAATTATTATATATTCAAATTATTATTTCTATTTGTTGGTATAAATCAGAAAAAATATTTTAAATGGGATGGTACATCTGTAATCATTGGTTAGTAGGTACACAAGAAGGTTGGTCTACATTTAATTTATTATAACCATCAAAAATTTAATGTCATGGTTGACAAACATATGACTTTTCTGATTAAACTATCATACCAAAAAATGTTGTTTTAAAAACAAAAAATGAATCAACATATAAATGAATTCATTTAAAAATGAAAAATAAAATTTATTTGATTCATCAAAATTCATATGTATCAGGTCATCAATAACATTAACTTCTAATTAAAAAATATATTAGAATTTATTGTATAATAATAAATAAGATAATTTATTTTATTATATTTCTAAAAAAATAAAATGTTTTAAACTTTGTGAATAATTAAAATATTTCATTTAAAAATATAATTTTAATAATTTTTTTAATTTTATAATTTTCTTGGATATTTTTTAAGAACCAATTTAATGATAAAATATATATATTGTAATATGAAGTGAAAATATGATTATCCAAAAAAATTTATCTATGTGATATTAATAAAAACATAGACATAACTATTTATTAATGAGTTCTACTTATTCATTCAAAAAGAACATTTTATTATTTTGATATTGATAAAATATTTGTCTCGTATTTTGTAATATAAAATGTTTCAAATGAATTATTCTAAATTCAACGTCATATAAACTAGATATTTTAATTATAGAGAGGGTTTTCTCATTTTTAACTCGAGTGAAGAACATTATAAATTAAATGAATGTTTTAGATTCATTTCAAATAAATAAAAAAAATAATAATCTTATTTAGTCATCATCAAAATCATTATTAGTTATTTTCATATGAATATCTATATTTTTATGGGTTGAAAATGCCAATTTAAATTATTAAGAGAAATCCAAATGATAATTAAATGATAATAGGATTAAAGATAGTGTTTTTCTAATATTGATGATTAAAAAAACTATAGAATATTTAAATCTATGTTCTATATGGTTATCTATGTGTTTCTTCTAGAATGTTTTCATCATGTAATGAAAAATAAATTTTCATGAAATTATATTCAAAATAAAAAACATAGACATAATTTTACATAGGATATGAATATTTAAAAGGTAATTTCCCATAATTATATTGATTAAAAATTATGATGTTGATTGATAAATGACATATAGATACATTCTTATCATATGATGTTACCTGTATAATTTATAAATCTGATAAAATAAACAATATCAAATGATTTAGTAATATTGATTTTTTTAATTAATTCATAAATCATATAGTTAAATGGAAATTAATTTCACACCAAGGATGGGTTCATCATTGATTCCAAGTATATGAACATGCTCGTTATCATACAAAATAACATATCACCAAAAAAATTTATACGTATTAGAGGATAGAAATATTCATAATTTTTGGTACAAAAACCCATATCTATATCCAGTATTATTCAAACAATGGTGACCAAACTTTATCATGAAAAAATATTACATAAAATTTTAGTATATAAATATTCCTTGACATGAAAATACTATGAATTAAAACATTACACATCTAAATATAAAAAAATACTTTCTATAGAAGAGTTTTAATAGTTTTTAAAATATAATCCTTGTCATTTCACAAGGATTTCTTATTTTATAAAGATATTTTTGATTTCTTGTGAGCTCCAATTTTTTATATTAATACCGGATTCACATTATTAAACATATTATATTGAATGAACATCTGACTTTGTACAGGTGGAATTTTCATATTCTTATGATACATATGACTATTTATGTTTTTATACTTTTTTATACATTTTATCATTCTTCCATGATGTTAAATAACATATTATTTTGGATTTTAATTTAATATTTCCTATTTACCACTTTCATCCATAGTTAAAAATGCAAAAAAAATAAATAGATTTGGTGATCAAATTAAATATTATTTTTCAAATATAGTCTTTTACATAAGAATAATATTCCTATGATATAATATATTTAAATAAAATATTTTTATTAAATTTATCTATATCATAAATAAAATTTCATTTTTGTTATTGATGGAGAATCATCTACCTAATTATTAAAAAAAAAAAATATTTGAATGCTTTTAAAATAAAAATCACTTTATGATGATAAAAATAGTTCTTCATTAATTTTATGTTTCATTAAATAAATGATAAAATATTCTTACTATCATTAAATTTTGAACCATATTCAAGATAAAATTTTTCACTTACAATATACATGTTACATAAAATTTATAAATTCATTATATAATGATTTATAAACACATATTAGACATTCTAATCCCAAAAATAGTTGTCTTATATTTTCATCCATTGGGATGGATGTTTAGTTTGACCAATTTTCGTAATATATTAAAGGATAAATTAATTTTAATATATTATATCATTTAGTCATGTGTTTATTTTATATAATTTTATCTATAGGTTGTTTAGTATCACCTAAAGTTATTACCTTCAACTCCAATTTATCTGGAAAGATTTTATTGATCATAAAAAAAATTAATTATCCGTAACAAAAAAATATTCATGTTATCTTAAATAATTATTAATGACAAAAAATTAAAGAAACATTTAAAAAAATTATTCTCTAATGAGTAATTTTAAATTTTTATTATCAGTCTAAAACATATACCTTTTGTATCAAAAACAATTATACATTCTGAAATGTGTAACCAAAAACATCATCCAAATATTTTTTATTATATCACATGAATAAAAATTATTGAAAATATATTAATCATATAATATATTAGAATGTTAAAAAATATATTACAAATTAAACACTTCATTATAATAATATTATAAATTTAGAATACTTGTATCAGGATTGTTATACTATCTATCCATCATTTATTATTTATCAAATCTAGTGTTTCTAAAATATGTCTTCATTAAGTATATATAATATTAAAATCCAAAACAATTAAATTTTTTTGTTTATTCAAATAATTATTCACTGATATTTTTACATAAAAATTAGATTCCAAAATGGGAATTTCTCATTTTATTCATTTATTTAAAAAAATATACTAATATATAATGATTTCCAAGATAACAACCATACAGATCTAAGAGATTTGATGATTTATAAAATCATGTAAAAAGTATTTCCCTCATAAAAATTTTACTTCATGTAACAACTTGATACTTTTTGATTTATCATTCTAAAAATAAATTCATTCTCTTCGATAGCTTGTTATGCACACACAACTGGGTTGAAACAAAAAATGATACATTATTAAAATATTTTTTAAGCACGACCAAAAAAAATATATGTCATATAGGTGAGGATGAATAAGAAAAACTAAATTATAAAACATATTTATTTATTAAACAATAATTTCATATATATTGAGTTGAAATAAAAATTATAATCATTTGAAAGAAATAAATATAGTTTGGATAAATGTATTTTTTCAAAGAAAAAGGTTTCATATTTTCTTGTGCAGATATGAAAAAATTTATTTTTGGCACTTTAAAAATTTATTCGATAAAATATTATTAATTTTTGAAACATTCAAATCAAAATTTAATTTGGTTGAATTTTTTTATGGTTTTATTTTTTGATGAATAGTGAAAACATACTACATATTAATGAAAATGAATTTTAAGTTAAATTATTTATAGAGTTAATTTATAATATAAATTCATTTTAAAGTAACAATAGTACAAAAAAAATTATAATTAATAAAATTTAGGTTAGTAGAAACAATTTAATATTTAATTTTCATATCAAAACCATATATACTTATGAAAATTACCTCTTTTGAAACTGACTTGTTCACCATGTCTGTGGGTATAAATTAAAATTAAATTATTAAAATAATATGAGTTTAATTTTATAAAATTGATTCAATATTTTTATTCATAATAATTAATATTCTCTAATACGGTCAACTGATTTTTTCACCATTATGAATAGTGAAACTAGTAAAAAATAATTACTATGTTTAAGGTAAAAATTGAATTATTTGGGGGGTCAAACTAAAACAATAAGGGTTTAAATAAACTAATAAATCATATAAAACCAATTGGGATTAAATATTTATAATATTTCATCTATATAGAATGAAAATTAACTAGTGTATAGGATTTCAATATGATAAAAATACTGGTGTAATTGCTTCATTTAATAAATACCTTGTGTGTCCTCTCTTCTACTTATAAAAGGTCACCCCCTCTCCTCCCAACATAAAAATTAAAATTCCTTTTTTTTAAGTGAATATCTACCCAAATAAAATACTTAATCACCTATAAACATCATATATCCCTTGTTTATATTAGAAATCCCTCCTATTAAAGAATTTGTTACAAACCTAAAGTAGTCATCTGAAGATGAGGTAATGTCTATAAGAAATCATTTTTAATTTTCTTATTATTCCAGGTATTTGAAATATTGTTCAACAATAATATTATAATGACACCAGTATCTCAAATTTACTAATATTTTATTATGTTAATGGTCTAACATGTATCCATCTAATACTCCAGTAGATGGGAAATGAAATCGCCAATCATGTGTACGATAAACTACTTCCTTGAAAAATGATTTAAATCGTTTTCCATTAAGGTATCTCAATATTGTATATAATTATAGATTATATATATATATAAATTTATATTATTTAGGATATAAATAAACATTATTATTTATAATATCACATATACCTTCATACATTAAATTTTTTTAAATACGATAATGTCACTCTTATGTATGGTAACTACATCCAAGTGGAGTGATGTGATTAATTTTTCACTTATACATTATTTGAAATGTAATAATTAAAAATTTAGTGAATATATGTGATATATATGACATGATTTGAATTCATTAAAATTAAAATATCATACACTTATTTACATGTGATGTATCTTATTTTTCATCTATTATTTTTGGATTTTATATGGATTATTTGTGTGACTAGTAGCTTAGATGAATTGAAATTATGAGGTCCAATGATATTTAAATATGTAACGCCCCGACCCCAGCTACCCAGAGTCAGTGCATTACTTCGTAACATTGGCATGATCACAAAAGATCATGTCTCAAAAGACCGATTAGTTTAGTAGACTTGGAAACACTAGATACATTTATAAATGTTACATTACATCATAAAGTGAAAAACTACAATAAAAAAAGTCTCCATAGTCCACACTCATATCCTCTTCTGACTATCCCTACAGTTCATTCATAAAATACTTCTTCACATCCTGGAAAATATTAAAACATTTAAAGGGGTGAGCTCAGATGCTCAGTAAGGCTAACAATATAGCGGAAACTTTCATAAATAAACATAAACATTTAAGGCAATTCATACCTAAAACAATAGCCTTTTAAACTTGATCTTCAACATAATATGACAAAAGTAAAATGAGATAATTCCATTTACTTATTCACATGGATATTCTACTGGTCGAATAATCACATGCAATATCAATAACCACTTTCTTAATGATGGAATGCTTAATGCCAGACTATCATAACCACGTAGCCAAGGCCTCGTGCCAAGATCACAGATAATATTTTTTCAAGGCCTCGTGCCAAGACACTAGTTTGTCTCATGAGACCTACCTATGCATCGAGGAGCTATAGCAGGCTCCACCCGTCACTTATTTAGTCCAATGCATTCCTTATATGAATAGGTTTAAACATATCATAACCCATAACATAAAAATATCACAAAAAACATGCATAATGGAAACATAAAATTTCCACATTTCAATAAAAATATATCAATACAACACATTGATATAATAAAAATGCTTTCAAAACCATTTTCAATACCAAAATAAAAGAAAGTTAAAACTTTGTATTTATTTTTCATTAAAAAAGTGATGGCTTGTAGAAGAAGCCGAAACTTAAATAATGGACACAGCGGCGGAGAAGTCGTTGTCGCCACATAAGTACTGAAAGAAAAAAATTCCCTTTTTTCATTTAGTAAAACGCTTCATATAAAAAAGATTCCTTTTGAATAAATGTAAAAGTCAAAGGGGTTTATAAACCGTATAAATGAAAGTTGTGTATGAAACCAAATATGCCTCAATGAAAGGAGATTGAGACGAAGTCCATAAAAAGATCATTTTTTTAAATAATGTACATCTATCATGTGTATTCAATATGAGTACACATAAATAAAGTACAAATACAATACATGACATAATAATATCCTGAAATAAATTTAAAATTGGAGATTAACCCAAAGAATAGAAATTGGGTTAAGAAGTTCCCTTACCTCATGTCCGAATTCATTCGACCGTTCTTTGATCTCCTAAATAATAAACTAGATTTAATCTCTACCTTCATAAAAACCTTTTTCAAGTTCATTATTCCTTTTATACCACTTATTACCATGTCATTAACATTATGTAATTATTTATGTTAATAACGGTCGTTTTGACGATCTTAGGTACTTGAGTCAAAAATAAACTTCTTATAATTACACTTTGTTCATGTGTTAATATATCAATTATATTCATAATTATATTCATGATTTATATATCATATACATCATATATATCCAGTATATACATTCATTTATAATATTACATAACATTTAGAGGTAAGAAATGAAATGCACCGTTCATAGAGACGGTAAGCCGTACGTACGCATGAACGCAACTTTCATTTCTATTTTGTATTTAATAGAATGAAATAATAATTATATAAATGTATAATATAATCCAGTATAATATAGTTTATTATACCATTTACTCCATCCTTTATACATCCCACATATGGTATTAACGATTCAAATCACTTTGATGGGGCGGTAATCCGCACTTCCTAAAATGAAAAGATCGTGTTTACCGATAATGGAAACCATAAAGGTATGCCATAAATGAAAAATAAAAATTCATAAGGAAAACAAAAACATAATATATATCATATATATATAA
Source organism: Viscum album (assembly GCA_963277665.1). Lineage (NCBI taxonomy): Eukaryota > Viridiplantae > Streptophyta > Magnoliopsida > Santalales > Viscaceae > Viscum > Viscum album. The sequence goes on along the minus strand of OY728136.1, from coordinate 1,947,488,061 downwards.
AGTTTCATCATAATGTCCACCATTAGAGGTGTTATATGAGTGTTGAACAATCATCGTTCCATGAGGCAAAAATTCGCCATCCACAGAAACAATAAGTTCTTTAACTATTAGATGTAGGTGTGTGTATGTGTATCTTTAATCCTTATTATAACAACATACTAGTATATTTAGGATACTGGTGTTCTTACAAAATAAATGAATAAAATGTTTTTAGGTTGTTGGAGAAGAAAAATAAAATAAAAGAACACAAGAGAAGACATTACCTTAAAATCGGGTAACTCTTTTTTATTTGAGCCAAAGGCTTACTTGGGAAGAGTTCTGCCCAATGTGAGACTTCTAGGAGTAATAGGGGGAAGTTGGGAGAGTATTTGGTAAGAGTTTGGCTGAGCCAAAAGGCTTTGAAAGTGTGAGTAAGGTGGTAGAGGTGGGGGCCTTTTATAAATGTAGAGGAGGGGCACTCTTGGAAAGTAATAAAAAGTCACTTTATTTTAAAATGGTATTCAGATTTAAGAGGTCCTAAATTGATATAATCCGAGGATAAACTGAAAATGGTTATAAATCCACCAACACAATAGGTTTCAGACATGGTCAGGTCTTAGATATTACATTATCTTTCCATTTTTTTAAATTGTTAAATAATGAGGTCATCACTGCGTCTTCATGATGTCATATATAATTTAATTTATTTAATGTCTAAAAATTATAAAAAAAATACTATGATGTAGGAAATCTTATTATCTTTCCAATGACTATTTATAGTAAAAAATGTGACTTTTATAACTCCATGTAAAAATTGTTTTATTAAAACATTTCATGTTTGTGTCATTTTTTTTCTTTAACATTAAATAAAAAGTATTTATGTCATTTTCCAACTAATGTGGATCCATGGGGTCCCCAAGTTTACCCATGGATTGTCTTGGTCGGCCATGTCACATCCAATGAGGGTAGGACACGTTTCAATCTCATCTAATATTATTATAACATTATTTTTACCTTAAACTACACTACTTACCTCTAATCACGATTAAGAACATAAAAGTTACTATTCACTAAAAATTATTTTAATCTCATTGAACCACATTTTACTTCTTAATGAAAACCATGTATGTAGGATTTTTTAAATTCAAAACACATAAGTGGTAAAATATCATTTAAACGAAAAATCTGTTTTTATAAGTACCACTTAGTGGTTTCACTATTCATCAAAAATTGATGATTTTCCGAAAAATCCCAAAAATTCACCCTAAGATATATTTTATATTCCAATTTCAAAAATGATGACTATTTTAAAAAATTCCAAACATGTATGTTGTGTTAATTAATTTTATAATTAATTCCTGTTGTCACAACAAATAGCGTGTTTTTTAAGAAACAATTTATATCAAAAGATTGACAGTTGTTCATGCCCAATTTCAATGTTAAATTAATTATAATGACCACCATTGGATAAAATGGTAAAAATATATTCTAATTATACTTTAAAACCAATAAATAGTATAATTTATCACAATAAATTATTTTTATTAAAAAAGTTGTTTTAAGTATTTTTCACTATTCATTAAAAAAATGGAAGTTCTTAGAAAGTTACAAAAAAATTCAACTTAGGATAATTTTTATATTACGAATACAAAAACAAAGTCCATTTGGAAAAATAAAATTTATAAAATTTCAAAAATTAGGTATTACTATTCATAACGGCTACTTTGATTGGTTGTGGTGTGTGTTACAATCTCGAACTTGCGTATAATGCAAGCTATTACATTATTGAAAGAGAACCGTATCATGGAAGCTCGGGGTGTTACATTCTCCCCTCCTTCAATAAATTGCGTCCTCAAAATTTGAAATTTTTCTTTGAAAATAAAAGGTTGAAAATAGGAAATACCTTTGTGGGAAACCCACATTGGAAACAAGGTTAATAAAATTTAGCCTTAATAAGAGGGAAAGGGAAATGAAAAAGTCACCATCCAATTATGATCTCGATTAGGAGAACATTGGTTGAAATTAGAGACATATAATTGGAGGAAAAACATAAATATTTGTAGGGAGTGATTGAGGTCATCAATCACAAACAAGTGTCAAATTGAGGTCCTCAAAGCCTTTAATCCATGTTGATTTAAAATATCATCAGTTCAACAAGACATAAGGTATTAGGATAACACATTTTTTTGTTTTAATATCCCTTTACTAAAGTTTAAGAATTAATTTATTCATAGAATATGATTTAGGTATATATATATATTTATGCTTGACAAGTAGTGTTTCAACCTTCAACTTATTTCTACCATAGACTCATCATTCACTCAAAAAGATAATAGAACTCAAAAATATTATATTTATCTTAATCGTACAAGGTACAAAATATTAACACATACCATTTAGATTACGATAACTATTTTGTAATAACTAGGGACTTCCTGTAGGCTAGTGGTAGGTCATAAAATCCTGTTGCAATATGGTTGTGGGTTCGATTCCTGCAGCTTTGTCCGAAGCGACGGGTTATTTCCCAACCCTGCAGGTTGTCCTTTTCCGAATACTACAGTATTATAATATTCCAAAAATAAACTTCCGAAATGTTTTAACATTAAACAATAATATCCAAAGATCAACTTAATCCATTCCAACCTTTATAGTTATCCAAACTACTTCTTCCCAACTCACAGTCCAAATTTTATAAGGAAGGTAAACATAATGAAGATACCTTTTTCCAGGTAACAACATGTGAACACCTTCATCGTGTATTCTTTTAAAACACTACAACATACTGAATTACCATAAATCCTTATTGATTACATTCATGATCCCTTATTCCTTATATAATACTAGATATACTTCTTCTATCCAAAAATTCATACAAATCATCAATCAGTTTCAAGGAAGTTAAGAATATCCAATATAATTTATCCAAATCAATCATGTCTTATTCCAAAATCACTATCTCGGTATTAGAACCATATTATGGTTTATCTTTCTCTCAACCATATATTTTCCAAAAAATTTAACCTACTTTGGAGTCACATTTCATGGTTCCACACAATCTCAAGTCCTTTATGAAATAGTACTGCAGTAAAATCCTTATATACTCCATAATTATTATAACCATCACATAATTGATACAACACTCAAATGACAAATTTATTTAATAACAACATAAGAACTCTAATCATTCCTCCTCATCTGGGGTAGTATCATAACTTTATTATTATCCAATAACATCATTTGGGGAATACTCTGATGATTTGGACATTGGTTTGCGTAGTGTCCCCACTCCGTCAGATGAAACATTGTATATTTGAAACCTTTTTCTTACACTTGCATTCACACTCATTGTGTCCTTTTTCTCCACACTTATAACAAACTCACATTCCCTTCAAGCAAGTTCCAAGGTGTTTCTTCCCACAGTTATCACATATTGCAAAATTCTTCTTTTCCCACGTCCCTTTTTCCATCATTCTCTCTTCCATCCTTTTCTTCTCTTTCTTCCCTTCAAAACCATAAGAATCAGAGAATTATTTACTTATCTTATTAATGCATGGTACTATTTCTTCATATGTTGAGAACACATGGGAGATTATTTCTTTTTTAAATGTTGGCTTAATACCGTGAAAGATATGATCCTTCTTATGATTTTGATCATACAGATTGATGGAGTTCACATTCCTTCCACTGGGCACCATTTCTATACAATGGCATAATCTAGGTTAGTTTATGAATTGTAATGTATAATTCCAAACTTTTAAAATACTTAATGTAAATTGAATGGCTTATGGATATAATACATAATCATAAAAATGTTTTCCTTGAGAAATTATATACTCATAACCCTTCATAGTGGTTTGTAAAGAAAACGAGAATTATCCTAAGCATATCCCTCGGGAGTGTCGTAACCAAGAGTGCAGCAAGGCCCGTTGTCGTGCATCAGTTCCCGTTCGAGCCCAGCTCAAAGCGGTGTTTTCGGTTTTTACCCCTAGGTACATCTGTGCCAGATCCACCTCTACCTGCTCGTATCCAGACAGGGATGTATTGCTCGGGAAACTCACAAAATCTCTATAATACCAAAATTCTAGGAAGTTCATCTATACTAATCTTCAAAGTCTATCTTTGGGTATGTGCTCTAATCAGAGTTTATCTAAATCTACCTTCCAAGGTTAGTACTAAACCGCCTCTGATACCAACTGTAATTCCCGACCCCAGCTACCCAGAGTCGGTGCATTACTTCGTAACATTGGCATTATCACAAAACATCAAGTATCAAAATACCGATTAGTTTAGTAGCCTAGGAAACAGTAGATACATTTATAAACGTTACATTACATCATAAAGTGAAAAACTACAATAAAAAAGACTTCATAGTCCACAATCATATCCTCTTCTGACTATCCCTGCAGGTCATTCCTAAAATACTTCTTCACATCCTAGAAAATATTAAAACACAGAAAGGGATGAGCTCAGATGATCAATAAGGATAACAATACAGCGTATGCTTTTATAAATAAAAATAAACATTTAAGGCAATGTATAAATAAAACAAAAGCCTTTTAAACTTGATCTTCATCATAATATGGAAAATGTAAAATGAGATAATGCCATTTACTTATTCACATGGATACTCTTCTGGATGAATAATAACATGCAATATCAATAACCACCTTCATAATGATGGAATGCATAATGTCAGACTATCATAACCACGTAGCCAAGGCCTCGTGCCAAGACCACAAGTAATATTTTGTCAAGGCCTCATGCAAAGAAACTATTTTGTCTCATGGGACCTACCGATGCATCGAGGAGCTGTAGCGGGCTCCTCCCATCACTTATTAAGTCCAATGCATTCGTCATATGAATATGTTTAAACATATCATAAACCATAACATAATCATATCAAATAAAACATGCATAAAGGAAACATTAAGTTTCCACATTTCAATCACAAGATATCAATACAACATATTGATATAATAAAAACGCTTTCAAAACCATTTTCAATACCAAAATAAAAGAAAGTTAAAACTTTGTATTTATTTTTCATTAAAAAAAGTGATGGCTTGTAGAGGAAGCCGAAAATCAAATAATGGTCACAGCGGCGGAGAAGTCGTTGTCGCCGCATAAGTACGGAAAGAAAAACATTCCCTTTTTTCTTTTAGTAAAACTCTTCGTATAAAAAAGATTCCTTTTGAATAAACTTAAAAGTCAAAGTGGTTTATACACCGTATAAAAGAAAGATGTGTATAAAACCAAGTATGCTTCAATGAAAGGATATTGATACAAAGTCCTTAAAAAGATCATTTTTTAAATAAAGTACATCTATCATGTGTATTCACTATAAGTAAACATAAATAAAGTACATATACAAGAAATGACATAATAAAATCATGACATAATTTGAAAGTAGTAGATTAACCCAAAGAATATAAATTGGGTTAAGAAGTTCCCTTACCTCGTGTCTGGATTCACTCGACCGTTCTTTGATCTCATGAATGATAAACTAGAGTTAATATATACCTTATTAAGAACCTTTATCAAGTTCATTATTCCTTTTATATCACTTATTACCATGTCATGAACATTATGCAATTATTTATGTTAATAACGGTCGTTTTGACGATCTTAGGTACTTGAGTTAAAAATAAACTTCTTGTAATTACACTTTGTTCATGTGTTAATATATCCATTATATACATAATTATATTCATGATTTATATATCATATACATCATATATATCCAGTATATACATTCATTTACAATATTACATAACATTTAGAGGTAAGAAATAAAATGCACCGTTCATGGAGATGGTAAGCCGTACGTACGCATGAACTCTACTTTCATTTCTATTTCATATTTAATGGAATGAAATAATAATGATATAAATGAATAAAATAATTCCAATATAATATAGTGTATAATACCATTTACTCCATCCTTTATACATCCCACATATGGTATTAACGATTCAAATCACTTTGAGGGGGCGGTAGTCCGCACTTCCTAAAATGAAAATTTTGTGTTTACCCATAATGGAAACCATAAAGGCATGCCATAAAGGAAAAAGAAAAAATCATAAGGAATACAAAAACATAATATATATCATATACAAAAATTGTGTCATCATAATGGCATCCATTAGAGGTGTTATAGCTTTACATAGAATTTACATTCAGGACATAATCTTTTGTGAGTGTTTTTTCATTTTATAAAGGCAATGCCTTCCTAGTTTTAGGGATTTATGCCTTTGGAGCTAGTCTTCAGCCCCTGTCCTATGGATTACAGGCTTTGGGTAGTCATGGCACGGGCCCTGGGGGATGGGTCGTGACAATTTGGTATCAGAGGAGTCGGTTATACCACATAACATAGGACTCTGTTCTTTCTATTCTGTGAAGCAGTAGTGTTAATGGTAATGAGTGTGGTTTCCAGTTCAGGGAGTCCAGTGTTGGGGCTGTGGCCAACGTATTCATACACCAGGATCCTCACTACTGATTTTGGACTTAGTGCACTAAAATAATGATTGTGTGTGTGTTTTCAGGAGTTTTCTTTGTGATATATTATGCGAACTCATCATGTATAATTTATTGATCATGGTGAAGCTGTTTCTTTTTAGGATGCCTTCACACAGACATCCATCCAGGGTTCCAAGAGTTGTTGCCTATGGATATCCCACCGAGTGATGAGGCCTCGGTGTAGGGCCTTATCACAACAGAGTCACCCTCGGTACCACTACCCATTGGGCCACCGATGGCACCAGACCTAGTAGTAGAGAGTGCATGCCACCTGAGTGTGTTGCACGAGTTCCAGCAACATAGGCTGCTGAGGTTCTAGGGTGAGACAGACTTGTAGGTAGCTGAGGATTGGCTGGAGGCTGTGGTGAGAGTCTTCAGACTGGTAGGTACACCAATTTACTTTATGGTGATCCTTGTTATGAGTCTTCTTCTAGCAGAAGCTAGCAGATGGTGGAGCCTGATCCCTTAGGTGCATGACGAGGCGACACTACCCTGGAAGGACTTTGAGAGCCTGTTTCCGGTAGAGTTTGTCCCAGTCACCCTACGTACGGTATAGATACAGAAGCTACTACATCTATAGCATGGTAGCATGATGGTGGCCCTGTACACAATGAGGTTCACCGAACTCTTTCATTACTCAACAGATATAGTGCGAGACCCATTCTTCAGGGCCTGGATCATTGATTAGGTGCTCAGGCGAGATATCAGACCTTTGATGATCACCCTCAGCATTCCGACGTATGTGGGGGCATTAGAGGGAGCCATCATAGTGGATAGATTCCTTACTGAGCAGTCACTAGCAGCGAGACCCATCACTAGTCGACATGTAGAGGAATCTTCTACAGTAGGAAGTAGACAGATTTCATAGAGATCCAAGAAAACCATACCATCCGGTGGATGACCTCAGGACAGAGGTTCAATCGTGCAAGGCACACGAACCAGAGCTAGTCATGGAAGGAGCGGGAAATGTTACTATTGCAGTGGGCAGGGAAACATGGCTCGTGACTGTCTGAACTGCCATACTAATGATCAAAAGATAGTTGAGAGACCTATCAGGTATAGAAATAGGTTCGATCGAGGTGCACCGCAGGGAGCATGCAGACGTGGCAGACGAGCTGGTCGTGCAGTTGGTGGTGGATGATGATTCAAGGTGTTACTACCACCACCACCACGATGTCCACCCTGACCGCAGGGAGCAGGTATAAAGGAGAGAGATCCACTCTAGGAAGATGAGGCATATTATCGTGGCGCCGCAGAGATGATTCAAGGAATGATATTTGTATACTCTACCTTAGATTTTGTTCTTATAGACACAGCTTCAAGTCACTCTTTCATTGCCACTACCCTCGTTCGGAGTTCGGAGATTTTGACAGAGTCGTTGGCTTGATCCTTAAGGCAAGAGATTCCTACGGGATCAGACTCGACGATTACACACTATTTCTAGCAGTGTGAGCTTACTCAATGAGGCGAGAGCTTCAACTGGGATCACCTCATAGAGTCATTGAGGCCTTACGATGTCATCTTGGGTATGGACTAGTTATCTGCATTCCATGCTCAGAACGACTGTATTAGGCGTAAAGTGTGATGTGTCCGCCCTGATGGGATCATGTTCACCGTCACTAGCGATAAGGGAGGATTTGCAGCACATGACAGACTTACTCGGAGGAGGGTTCAGCTGATCACTCATCAGTCGGAATTTCTCACTCTCAGAGTAGTTGATGTGGAGAGTCTGAGCTATCCTATAGTGGTGGACCAGTATACAGATATTTTCCTTGACGATGTTCCAGGACAACCGCCTCACAAAGAGGTGGAATTCAACATTTACATGTACCCCTGGACATCACCGATATCTACACCAGCATATCGGATGTCTCCCACTGAGCTTCACGAGATGAGGGTATATCTAGAGGACTTGCAGGGGAAGGGATTAATCTGACCTAGTGTTTCTCCAAGGGCAACCCTGATTCTATTCATCCAGAAGGAGGATGGGATCTTGAGGCTCTGTGTTGACTATCGCCGCCTGAATCAGGGGATCGTGAAGAACATGAATCCACTCCTGAGGATCAATGAACTCATTGATCAGATGAATGGAGCACATTGGTTCGTGAAGATAGACCTCAGATCAGGTTATCGCCAGCTTAGATTTCAAGATGAGGATGTGTAGAAAACGGTCTTCTGTTGTCGGAACGGCCACTACGAGTTCTCGGTTATTCCCTTTAGGTGTATCAAACACTCTATCAGTGTTCATGGGATTCATGAAAAGTATCTTCCAACCATACCTCTATCACATTGTTGTAGTCATCGTCGACGTCATTCTGATCTATTCAACTAATGAGGAGGAGCATGCCTACCATTTGCGGGTAGTATTGGACACACTCAGAGAGAACCAGCATTATGGTAATCTCTTGAAGTACAAATTTTGGATTCGAAAGGTTCACTTATTGGTTCATGTCGTCTCGGAGGCTGGAGTTGTAGTGGATCCAATGAAGATTGAATCGGTACTTGCTTGGGATCCACCCAGGAGAGTGATGGAGGTATGGAGTTTTATTTTGTTTTTCTGGTTACTACAAGAGGTTTGTACCAGACTTCTCTAGAGGTTCAACGCCCCTTTTAGCTTTGACGAAGAAGAGGAAACCCATCGTATGGTTGGAGAGATTCCATTAGAGCTTTCAGGAGCTGAGGAAGATGCTAGCTAGTACCCCCATCTGGAGGCTTCTTGAGAAAGGTGTAGGGTACATAGTCTATTACAATGCATCAGGGAACAAACTCGGGTGTGTCCTGATGCAGGAGTGAGCAATTATTGCATATAGTTCTCAAAAGTTGAGATAGAACGAGCAAAACTATGCTTCCCCTGACCTGGAGTTAGCAGTAGTGGTATTCACCTTGAATATGTGGTGACACTATCTGATGGGAAAACGTTTTACAATTTACTCTGATCCCAAGAGTCTCAGGTATATCTTCTCTCAGAAGAACATGAATGTGAGACTTTGCTGATGACTTGAGATATTCCATGACTATGACTTTGAGATATACTATATTCTTGGGAAGGGGAACGTTGTTACAAATGAACTTCACAGGAGGTCTGGTATACAACTGCTAGGAGGGCTGACATAGAAAGCTAGCCGCTTTGCTTATATCCTTTGTGGATAGAGATGGATCATCATTTCTACAGACTCTAATGGTCACTCCACCACTCTTTCAGTGAGTCAGGGAAGCTCGACATGGGGATGCTGACTACGAGACACGACGTGCTCAGATTTCCATAGGGCAGGCACCTGATGGATTTTGTGAACATGTGGATCACATCTTCCTCTTCAGTGGACGTACTATGGTACCAGTGTCACTTCAAGAGGATGTATTTTGGGATTTCCACACATCCCCTCTATTGGTACATCCAGGTGTGGTGAAGATATATCGGGACCTCAAATGACATCACTAGTGGCTATGTAAGAATAAGGCAGTAGTAGTTTTGTCTCATGATACCTCACTTGTCAGCATGTGAAGGTGAAGCACCAAGTACCAGGAGGCTTTGTTCAGCCTTTGGAGGTCCCTTAGTGGATGTGGGAAGGTATATCCATGGACATAGTGATAGGTATTCCATGTACATCCAAAGGTCATGACTCGATTTGGGTGATCGTCAACTGACACACCAAGACAGCCTGCTTCCTACCAATCAGAGATCAGGGATCAGTAGAGAGATTTAGATTCCTCTCTGTGAATGAGATTATGTGGCTACATGGATTATATTCTCATATTCTCTCCGATCATGACACACAGATTACTTCTCGTTTATGAAAGGGGATACAAGAGGCTTTCAGGACGCAGCTACGTCTGAGCACCACAGTCCATCCGCAGATAGATGGTCAGAATGAGCAGACCATTTAAAACCTTGATGACATGATACATTCTTGTTTCCATGACTTCAGTCACAGCTGGGAGGACAACATATCATTGGGGGAGTTTTCATACAACAACAGCTATAACTCCACCATAGGGATGACACCTTTTGAGGCATTTTACGGGTGACCTTTCAGATCACCTTTTTGCTAGACAGACCCTGTGGATTCTGCACTGGTGATACCAGAGACGGTACGAGCTACCACGAAAAAGGTTCAGATCATAAAGGAGTGGATGAAGACTGCACAGTACAGACAGAAGTCATATGCCGACAGGAGACGAAGACCTCTGATGTTCGATGATGGCGACCCCATATTTCTGTGGGTCTCACCTTGATGACTTCAACGGAGGTTTGGTTGAGGCCGAAAGTTATCTCCAAGATTCATCGGACCTTTATAGTTGATTATCATATTAGTGGAGGTGGTTACCGCTTGGCTCTTCCACCTCAGTCGCACCGGGTGCACAATTTCATCCACGTATCTCAGCTGAGGAGAAACGTGAATGACCCTTCACACATCATCGACCATGGGGAGATGGACGTCGACGATATGGTGTCTTTTACGGAGGTTCAAGTGGAAAATGATGATCAACATTAGCGGTTCTTACGTGGGCAGATGATACCTATGGAGCACGTCTCTGTTTAGCATGTAAACCTCTAGGATAGCACATGGGAGCAGATGTCTCATATGCGTGCTCAGTACCCTCATTTGTTTCCATAGATCAAGTTGAAGCGTACAGGGTTGTAGAGCCCTGAGGTGGGGGGAATGTAAAGACCCAGAAATTCCATGGAAATTTTCTTCTTAAATTCATTGGAATTTTACAAGTCTGCAAAAACTGACGGTGCGCGATTCTCAGGCCTGGTGTGCCCGAAATCAATTTCCAAAGTTTTGTTCAGGTACGCTCAGTAAAAGTACGAGTGTGATTTTATAACTTTTGAACCAGTTCTCAGAATTGAAATATGAGGGCACCATTGAACTTGCAGTGTCGGTATTCACTTAAGAAGACTTTCACCTCGACAACAGATGGTCGGGAATCAAAGATAGTTATTGGGGTTTACGTGGAATATTAAAATAAAATTAGTGCATGAAATAATTTATTTTATTTTTTTATAACCACCATGTAGAGGTTGGAGGTGGTGACCGCCATACATTAACATCCCATGATAGGTTATGGTGGTGGGACCCACCCGAACTCAACCTCACATGTGAGGATTAATGAGGTTGGGACCTCCTAACCCCACATAAACTCTAGAACTCCCCTCATTAATGAGGGGGAGCCTCTTGACCTCTTCTACACATAATGGTGCCCACCCACCCCATTTAATTAATTAAGCCACATCAATTAATTAAATGCCTCATTTTGAATTTATTACAAACGAAATAATTTATATTATAATATATTATTGGGCACGTCTATTCCCATTACTCTTTTGGGATAGAAGAGCTTGGGAGAAGAATAACTCTACATCAATGAACGACCATCGAATAACGAAGAACGCTTCATCCACCAACGATGGACACCTTCTTCCTTATTCAACCAGAACCAGGGAGGAAGCTCCGTCCATGAAGAATGCCGATGAAGTCTTCTATGAATTCATCATATTTTTTTTCTGATGACAAGGAATCCGAGGTAGGGGTTCAAGATTTCTAATTGTTGTGTGTTCTCCATCATCCATCATTGTTCAGAATTCAAAGCCTCTTGATATCACCCTAACACGGACGGCGCAGGCTGAACAAACATGGCCCGACCCCTCTGCGTTCTTTGTGGTTTTTGACGCTCAACACGGCATGAGTCTGAGTTCAGCGTTTCCTGTCCATAATGGTTGGGGATCGAAGGAGACGACTAGAAGAATTCTTGACTTCTTTTGGAGCTAGAATCAGACTGTCGGAACTCTTCTGGTGACCCACGGAAATTTCGCTAACGGTTGGTGTGACGATCACCACCACCTGAATGGTGGCGGCGCAACCGCAACGCCGAAGGAGAAGGTCACGAATGATGGACCACGGAGGTGAATAGGTGGCTGACGCAAGGAAAGACAAGAAGGAAGATGGTGGCCCGAGCCACCGGGATGCTGTAGAAGGCGCTGCGCAACCGGCACCGCGCGGTGGCCGAAGGAGGGCCACGACCCCTGGTCACGGCAGTGCAGTAGCGGCCGGCTCGAGCCCGGCCACGAAGAGGTCCAGAGACCAGAGCCTCTAGGTTTCCCACAGAGGCGCAGTGCAACCGACACTGCACGAGGAGTCGGCTGGCCGCTCGGCCAGCAGGAAATAGTAGGACCCCACTGGGTCCCTCATGACACACTAATACCATCCTCGTGCCGGTTCCACCCACCTTAATGGCTATGTTGTTCAGTAAGAAGGGGGTGCAACCTCCCCCCCCCCCTGGAGAAGGCATGGGCGGACCCCACGGGCTGTTGGGCCACCGTTATGGAACCAGCGTGGGCCAGACCCAATGGGTGCCAGACCCAGCACTGGTCGGGCCGCCAGCATGGGCCGCCAGCCCCCGCGTGTCAGGCCGCCCCGTGGGCCGAGCCACTCCAATGGGCTGGGTCAGACCCATGGGTCATGTTGGACCCGCAGATTCGGACAGACCCCAGTCTAGACCCGGGTTGGGCCGAGTCAGTCCGACTGGGCCAGACCAGACCCAGTCCCGTTTGACCCGATTTCATCTTTTCGCCCATTAATTGGGCTACGAGTGTACAATTGACGAACCGTCTATGGTGATAGAAACCATGGAGCGTAATGGATATTTTGGAATAACTTACTTGAGGTTTGGATGCAGTTAGGGTTTGGTCGGGTTAGATTGAACCAAAATCCAACTGAGCCCTCAAAACGAAAATGCCAATAACTCTAAGACCTGGCGTCCGATTGACGCACCGTCTATCACGTTGTGTTCCTTTTGATAGCACAGAACGTTTGGAAACATCAACTTCAGAAAATGTGGAAGTTGATGTATAGACTCTTGGATTGATGAGTAGAAACTCCTAGAATCAAGCATGCTAGTGGAAACCCTGAGGCTGGTTTTCCGCTTTTGATTGTTCTTGGATCATGTGTTAGTCTGACAGTTCTGACGACTATTCCTAGATCATATGTTGGACCGACAGTTCTGGCTTAATTTCCTTGATCATTTTTTGGTCCGACATAATAGTTGGTCTTGGATCCTGTGTTGGTCTGACATCTCTGACGACTGTTCCTGGATCATGTGTTGGTCTTGCAGTTCTGACTTCTGTTTCTGGATCATGTGTTGGTCCGACAGAATAGCTGGTCCTAGATCATGTGTTGGTCCAAGAGCTTAGATGATCTAGTGGCTATATCTGATCATCTCTATTTCTCTATATATGTTGTTTACCTATGTGATATGAGTAAGTAACTTGTGTTTTCCTTATGATTGAGGAGGATTACTAGATAACACAGGTATATGTATGGGAATATACCAAAGTGTGGTTATATTTTTATTTCATAATTTGTGGTTTATCTTTGTTTGATTTTGTGAGACCTTGAGGGTCTCGGTGGCCCTGTTCAGTATCGTTGTACTCACCCCTTCAAGGGTTATGCCCAAACCATGATGTGTTGGATGTAGACGACGAACAACGCTGACTGAGGCTGAGTAGCAGGACTGGACGGTTCCCGGAGGTGGACCGTACGATGAATCAGTACACGAAGGAGATTGACAGACGTGGAGTACTGAGGAGGCCATATGTACATACAATTCAGGTAGAAAAGCTATAGGATGACTCAATATCTAATTTTATCTTTCAGTTGTATTTTTTTTTCATTTTTACTTGCACTTCCCAGTTGGTCTTGTATTTGTGGCCCTTTAATTTTCATCCCTCTTCTATCTACAACTTTACTTTGAATTTACTTTCTGCTCGTAATCTTTTGTGAGTGGGTTTTCAGTTTATAACGTCAATGCCTTCCAATTTTTAAGGATTTATGCCTTTGGTGATAGTCTCCATCTCATGGACTGTGGAAGGCAGGCTTGGGGTAGTCATGGCACGGGCCTCGGGGGATGGGTCATGACAATCCCTTCGATGCATTGGTATGAATCATGAGACAAACTAGGGTCTCAGTATAGGACCATCATGTTATGATTATCTATAGTTCTGTAATGAGGCCATAAAGGTATATTTATGATGTCTGACATTATGGATTCTCTCATTGAGAAATTAGTTGTTGAATTTAAGTGTGATCATTCGACTACTATAAAATCTATGTGAATGTTTAACTAAAATTATTTTATTTACTCATTCAATATTATGTTCATGTTTATGTTAATAAGGCTTGTGTTTCTATTTTATACATGCCTAAAAAGATTATGATTATTTATGAAATCATTTTCTATGTTGTTTAACCATACTGATCATCTGATATCACCCCTTTATTATGTTTAATTTTCCCAGGATTCAAAGATTTGTTTTATGATTGATATGAAGGGTTAATCTATGAGAATAATGGAGTTATGAAATGATTACCTTTGTTATATTTTAGGATTGAAATTTTATTTTAAATATTATGTATGTAATATATTTTCAAAGATAGCTAAATAGATCGGTCATCCGGGATTTGATTCCTTATAATCATTCAAATTTATTAAAATAAGTCTCCAACTCATGTCTTCATGGGTCAGGGAGTTATAGGTGGTATTATAGGTAGTTTAGCAACAACCGTGGATATTAGATTTAGAAGTAATAGATTAGGGATCATAAACCTAAGATACACTTTTAGAATACGTATATAAAAAATCATGAATTTTGGTTTAATAGAAATTATTTTTATTTTCCAAGAAATACATAAAAGTGTGGATATGACAAGTTGACATGGTTTGGGCTGATATGTACCTAGGAGTAACTAATATGACAAGGTGTTATGGGCTGGATGTGGGTTAACTAGGTACAAGAAAATGTGCCTTAAAACATACCCAGTTTGACACTAATGGGGTATATACATTGGTTAATTAACATTTTGGTTATGATCTATTATGAAGGATTGAAAACTAAATATGTCCCCATTGAAACCATGTTCATGATTTATAGATTAAGTATACTAAATTATCCAATTAGATTATGTTATTCACAAGTTATTTGATTACACGTTATGTTATGATCTAATCCAGTGAATTTCATTGTTTAAAAATGAATCATAGTTGACGAAAAGGAAATAATATCAATTCACATAATCCATTTAGGGATTTCATGCTTATGAAAGATAATGATGTTGTAATTGGAGCTTCAACAGGCTAGGAATAAATTATATCCATATAGGGAATGTAATGTATTTTATGAACCATAACCTAACCCATATAGATCGTCCTGATCCACAATGTGGAGGAATAATTTATACTACTTCTTTAGAAAAAAATCTTCAAAATTCAATGGAAATACAAATTCCTTTATAGACAATCCATGGATATGTTCTTTAAAAATGATATTTATTACATTAGGAAGTAAAAAAAAGGAAAAATTTGTCATGATAATTTATTTTATATCTGGAGATTCAAATATATATTGTTCATTAATTAGAAAAATGAAGGAAGATGATGAAGTATCAAATATAGAATTTAGTCAGTTTAATTAACCTTTCATAGAGAAAACCCATCCTAGATAACATCGAGATGATATAGAGAGGCAATTTCTGCGTTAAGGAATATGGAGGATGATAATGATGCAATATATGAGGCTAACATAACAAGGTTTCCAAGGCATGCTATAGACTACATACATAACCCAAGATGTAAGATTTATTGATTCTTTAGTGTGTTTAAATGAATAAAAGTATGGAAAATGATCTCACAGTATTTCTTATTATATGATGATATAGTTTCTAGTAATATCAAGACGGAAAAGGAATTATCTTTGTCCATCAACATTAATGTAAAGCAATAGAAGATGATAATGATGAAGAAAGAGGTAGATAAAGGGGAAAAGGGAATGACGGATTTTACCATATGTGATAATTGTGGGAATAAACATCCTAATACTTGTGTGAAAGGAATTGGTGTTTATTTTATGTGTGTAGAGAAAAGTAATTAGTCTCGTGATTGTAAGGCAACGAAACAATCTGTAAAGGTGTAATGATATAATTGTAAATCGATTGACCATTATGAAAATTATTGTCCAAAGTGTCGAGGAAAAATAGCTCAGACGAAGAAATTGGATCAGGGTAAAGCTTAGGATATTTCTATGGTAAAATTAGAATAATTAATGTATTTTTGATCAATATTTATGTTATTATACTAACTTTATAAGTATAATTTGACATATAGGGATTGCATTAAAGTATTTATTCTTTAATGATTTGGGGGAATGAATGTTTTCATTATGGGTTTTCAGGTGATCAAATATTTGTTATGTTTCAATAATATATACATTACATTGTTTGGGGAATCTTATTTTATGATTGATTTTTGAAATTTAGAGACCTTTTTAGAATGTTAAATTAAACAGAAGTATTTTGGGAAAATTCATAAGGTTGGAATGGAGTATGTTGAACATTATATATTATTGTTTGAGTTTAAAGTATGATTTATTAGATACATTGGGCTAACATTTTTTGTTACGGTAAAACATTATAGTATTAAGAAAATACATTCAAGACATATGATTTATCAAAAGATCTTCAGGAGTAAAAAATAAATTTTAAAATTCATTTCTTGGTGTAAGGGATGAAGTGAATATAGATCGAATCCCAACCAAATGATAATATTATTCTTATGAAATGTAAATAAATTAATTTAATGTTTTTATAATAACTATTCCTATGGAAGGGATCTTGAAATCAAAAATTATATCCTAGTACTTTTTATGATGAATCAAATATCCCTTATATTATTTCATATTTATAGATTTGTGATGGTTATCTTAATCCCCATCATGTTCATTATCACTCTCCATCAAAACATGATGGTTTTATTTTGTTTCTTTACATGTCTATGTTTTCTTATATAGAACCCTAGTGTGTGGTATCTCTTCTAACCTACATAATCCCCTTAATTTATTTTAAATTGGGATTCCATTACACATTTTTTCGATGTGGGATTTCAGAAAATATGTTTTGAAATATCTATACCCTAGTTTTTGATTCAGAGTTTAAATTGCGAGGACACTATTTATTGAAGGAGGAGAGAATGTAAAGCACTGAGAAATTATAATATTTTCATTTATAACTAAATTTAATTTTGTCTATTTCATTCATTCTTATACAACACCATGTTAAGATTATTCTACACACAACAATGAGTTGTCTTTCATTATATGCAAAGCCCGGTTTTACCGAATAATAATATATTAATAAAATATTTTTATTTAATATAATATATAACATAACTGTTAAATTAGAGTATATGAATAATATTAAAAATAAATAAATTTTTGAGATTCCATATAATCTTAACGTTCATTTTAATGTGTTTTCTAGACATTATATAAGAAAAGATACCATTTTTTGGATAAAAGATGTATTTTTAAAAAGAATGCAGTTTTACCAACTTTTAATATTGAACTACTATTAATTAAAATATTAGAAACCTTTATATTATCCATTTGAAAAAATAAAATTTTTATTTATAATAGGGACATAAAAATTTATTTTGGGCAAATTTCTTGTGTTTTCTGATAACTTTTATATTTTAATGAATAGTGAAAGAAATATATTTAAATTCAAAAATACTTTTTTATTTTATTTATATAGATATATTGTTATTTTAAATATAATTTTATCAATTTTTTAAATTGAATTATGAAAAATTTATTCAATGTGTGGAATTAAAAGTTACATGTTATGTTTTAGTGTCAATTTTACTTTTCTTTATAATCCAGTTACGGTTGTTTAAAAAAAATTACCCTTGTATATGTAAAAGAGTGATAAGGGTTAATGTGAAAAGGTAAAAGATTAACCTAACTAAAAAGTGAAACTTTTAATGGTTGTTTAAGGTATGGATAGACCCTTACCAGCCAAAAAAATTATTTGTAAGCCTAATTTATTTACATTAATTTATCCCAAATTTGGTTATCTTTAAATATAAAATAAACACTAATTTAATAACTTGAACCCACCTCTCCTCAAGTACCAATACAAACCCTCACCTACCCATTTTGACCAAAATATCATTGTATATGCACAAAGATATACCAAAACCTATCATCCTCATTCTCCCGCAGTCTATGTTCTTCTAGTATCACCAATAGACCAAATCAAATCCCTCAAGAGTATTTCAAGGAGATGTTATTCGAGAGGTAATTTTGTCAAAGTACCTATATTAATTTATTTTATTTTTTCTACTTTCAATTGAAAAATTCCATAAATAAATCCATGATAACCCCAAAATAATGTATATACATTATTTATATGTTTCTAAATTGATATATCATATCCATGTCATTTCTCACCTCCTATTATTTGAATAAAAAAAATTCCAAGTAATGTCGGTTAATCGACTCTGTGGACATTTTTTTTGTTCTTTTTTCGTCACTGCCTTCAGATCTGGTCTTAAAACTATTTTTATAGTTTGATAATATTTTAATATTTAAATTATAACATATTTAATATTCTTTAAATTTTATATTAAACATATCATCATTCTTTCCATATTTTTGATATACGATAACATCATTTGTGGATGTGTGGACTATCGCCACCTCAATGATATATGATTCATTCACACTATATGTGGAACATATTAGAATAATTTTAATAAATAATTGTAACATATAGGACATAAGTATGATACTTGAATTATAATTCCCATATGTATCATTCATGATTCAATTTTATAATACAATGGAGAAATGAAAGTAGTGTTCATGCATTCGTACAACTTACCGTCTCCATGAATGTTGCATTTAATTTATATCTACAAACATTATAGATTATTATAAAGACATATGTACTCAATATTTAAGATAATTGAGTCATTGTATAAATTCTGTATATGGTTAAATCATGATCTATGTAACATATTAAGAATATAACAAGTCCAAACATACAAAAAAATATGCAATTAACAACTAAAATAGTCAAATAATGAATGATTATTAACAAAAGTGTATGAAGATATTATAAATAGACGATATAGATTATTATATACAAGATTAATGTTCTATAATAAGTAATAAACACTGTTCAAACTAGCGTACCAATTCTTCAAGGATGATCACCCAAAAAGGGATAGCAAGTTAAGGACTAATTTCACAATCTCATTATTATCTGAGATTGGATATACGTAAATATAAATTGGGATATATTTATCAACTTTTTCCAAGATTCTAGGAAATTTAATTAAAAATATATTTAACATTACTTATAAAATTTTTATGTCATTTTTATCCGTGTTGGACAATTTCTAAAACTTTTGAATGGAATCATTCCATAGTTTTCAAAAAAAGGTACATTTTGATATTTTCTACAAAATTAATGAAAGAATGTTTCTTTTAACTAATATAATGTGAGATGATATTTCGGCCATCATAACATCATAATGTTTCGAATCATCCCACAATATATTACAATGTAATTTTTTTTAAAAAAACTCCTTTTTATAGTTGCGTGGTTTTTAAATGTTTTCAAAGTAAAACTGGTTATTTTTATCATAAATATTTAATAATTATTTTAGATTATTTTCATCTTCATCAACATATTTTATTGTATTTTATGATTAATTGATATTGATTTATTATGATATAATCATCCATATAGTATTGATTTATTATGATATATTTTATTATGGATGTACTATTTTGATACCATTCATGGTTTATGGTAAATGTATTAACATTTTGTTTACTAGTTCTAATATGAATGTTTATCTTATGTTTTACCCCTTTCATAATTGGAATGCATTGTAATTAGTAAGTGAAGTGTGGGGACTATTATAGCATTTATTCGTTGGTAGGTCTAATGGAAAAAACTAGTGTCTTGGTATAAGGCCTTGATGATATGGTTATGTACGGTCTTGGCACAATGTCGAGACGGTATAGTCATGATGTACATAATTATGCATTCCCTCTTTATGAGTTTTTTAATGATATTAAATATGAGTATTCAACTATTAGAATATCCATGTAAATGTTTAAATTGAATTATCTCATTTATTATTGTCATGTTATGTTCATGTTTATGATTATAATTTCTATGTTTTAAGTTTATAAATTCCATAAATGTTTATGATTATTTATAAAAGATTATTTTGTATTTTTTAAACATATGGAGAATCTAAGCTCAAACCTTTATTATGTTTTATTTTCTTAAGATTGTAATAAGTGTAATATAAATTATATTCAGGGTTAATCTTGGATAATAATAGCATTCTAAATGGTTTGACTATAATCTTTTTTATTTTTGTAATTGTAATTTAAAGTTCATGTATGTGATCTATTTTACAAGAATTGAAAACTGATCAATCATTTGGTATTTTATTCTTTTTAATCATGCAAATATATTAAAATAATGAAGTGCCTCTGGACTTTTGGGGTCGGGGAATTACAGTTGGTATCTGAGAAAATTTTGATAAAACCATGGAAATTAGATTTATAGGTCATGATTAGGGATAACAAACCTAGGATATTATTTCAGAATTAGTATAGAAGACCATCCAAGAATTTTAGTTAGATATAAAATATGTGGATTTTCCAATAAATATATCCCTTTTTATACTAAATGTGGACATTTTTCGGGCATAGATATATATAAGTGTAAGAACTCTGGCATGGTGTTTCAGGCCTGACTCGAGGTATACTAGTAACTGAGAAGGGGCCTTATGCGCACATTGCTTGACACTCTTGTGGTATATAATTAGGATAATTCAAATTTTCTTTATCAACCATTATGAAGGATTTAAAAGTAAATATTTTCCGAAATAAACCATGTTTATGATTTAAAGACTGTTTATACCTAAATTCTCAATTTATGATATGTGATTCACTGGTTTATTAATTATACATAATGTTATGATCTAAACTAGTGTATTTCATCGTTTTTAAATGGTGCTTAGTGGAAAAAATAGAAATTGTATCAACACACATAGTCCATGTAGGGACTCCCTTCCTATGAAAGATAATGATTTTGGAGCAAGGGTGACAACATGATCTAAACAACTTATAACCATATTGGGACATGTAAATCAGTTTATGAACAATAGACTTACACATATAGAGAATCATTATCCACAATGTGGAGGGACAATTTTAGACTACTTCATGATACAACAATAGAAAATATTCAATGAAACTACAAATCCATTTATATATGAACAATGGATAGGTTCCTTAGAGAAGATATTTCATTCATTGTTAAGTAACGAAAGGGATAAAGTTTTCATGGAAGTTTATAATATAATCGACGATGCAGATCAATATAGTTATTAGTTCAAAACATGATGGAATATGAAAAGGTTTCATGTAGGGAATGGAGGATGTTTAAGGAACTTTTCTTAGATGAATACTTTCCATGAGAACAGAAAGCTGATTTGGAGATTTTATTACTATGTCTATGGTAGAAAGAGGATGAAAATGTTCTAAATTGTGAGGCTAACTTCACAAGGATAGAAATACATGATGTTGACTACATATGTAACCCAAGATGTAAGATTGATCAATTATTTTTGATGGACATTGGTCTCACAATCATTCCCATTATATAATGACAGAGTCTTGTGTACTATCATGATAGAGAAAATTATTCCCCTAGTCTTATAACATTATTGTAAGGTAAGAGAAGAAGAGAATGGTGGAGAAAGAGTTGGATAAAGGGAAAAGTGGAATGAATAATTTTACAATATGTGATAATTTTTCGAATAAACACCCATGTTCATTCATGAATAGAATTGGAGTTTGTGACCAGTGTTCAGAGAATTATCATGAGGCTCGTGATTGTTTGGGAAATAAATATGATATAAATTTGAAATTATATAATTGTAATGACATGGGACATTATGAAAATTATTTTCCAAAGCATCATATAAATATATCTCAGAAAAAGAAAATGTATGAATAATATGATTGTGTTGTTACTATGGTTGAAGTGGAAAAATTAATTTATTTGTGTTCAATAATTATGTCATTATTTTATAGTTATATGTATAAGGTTATATATAATGATGTGGTTGAAGTGCATCGTATTTTTTTATTTGGTGGTTTGAATGTTTTCATTAAGAGTTTTTGAGTAATCCAATATTTGTTATGTGTCAACAAGATATACATTTAAATATTTTGGGAATATGCTGTAATAATAGATTTTGGAAATTAAGTGACTTTTTAGAGTAATAATTTAGATAGAATATCTTTGGAAAAATATTATGGTATTAATGGAGTAAGTTAAACATTGGATATTATTATTTGAGATTAATGATTGATTCATGGGATACATTGGCCTTACCTTTCTGGGTTCAGTAAAAATTTATAGGATTGATAAAGTAATTTTAGGAAATATGATATATGAATGGTGCTTAAGGTGAAAAAAATCATTTTGAACATTCATTTCTGAGCGTAAGGGATGATGTGAAAATAGATTGAAGCACAACATTACGATGAGATTCAGATCATGACATGGAAATAAACAAATTAAATTCTTGCATAATAATTATTCCTAGGAAAAATATATTTAAACCTAAAATTATATCATAGTGCTGTTTCTAATGAATCAAATTATCCCTTAGATCATTTCATGTTTAGGGCTCTGTGATTTTTTACTTTTTCCTCGTCATGTTTTTTATCACTCTCCATCAGAACATGATGGTTAGATTTTTCTTTCATGACTATATTATCCTACATGGAACCCTAGTCTATTTTCTCTCTAGTAACATTCATAATTCCTTTTATTTATTTTAAATTTTTGGTACAATAAATCCTTTACCAATATGGTATTTCAAAAAATATGTTTTGAAATGTCAAACACATAGTTTTCAATCCAAACAATAATGTGCTGGAACACAATTTACTGGAGGACGGAAGAATGCAACACACCAAGACATTATAATATTTTAATTTTTATATTCATTTAATTTTTTGTTCATTTTTTTTTCTTTTATACACAACACCATTTTAAGCTACGATATACATAACAATGAGTGGGATAGCATTTCATGTAAGGCCTAGATTTATCGAACAACAATATATTAATAAAAAAACTATTATTTAATATAATATATTACCTAGCCGTTAAATTAGTTTTTATGAATAGTAATAAAAAATTACATTTTATATATTTCATACAATTTTAATATTCATATTTGTATTTTCAAGACATTACATAAGAATATATTTAAATTTTCAGATTAAAAAGAATTTTTCTAAAAATGCGGTTTTACTTCTTTTTAATCGAAAACCCTTTTGAAATACAATATGGGACAATTTTATACATTCCATTTTACAAAATTAACTTCTTATTTAGAATATAGACATAAAAAATTAGTTTGAACAAATTTATGGTGGTTTTCTGATAACATCAGTATTTAAATGAATAATGAAAAATAAAATATTTTAAATCATAAATAATTTTTCATCTAATTTATTTATATAAGTAGATTGTCA
Source organism: Viscum album (assembly GCA_963277665.1). NCBI lineage: Eukaryota > Viridiplantae > Streptophyta > Magnoliopsida > Santalales > Viscaceae > Viscum > Viscum album. The sequence goes on along the minus strand of OY728136.1, from coordinate 1,947,464,150 downwards.
TTATATTTAGTTTTATAGTGTAATTAGACTATGATTTTATAATTTAATTATATTTAGGTCATTATAACCATTTTCTAATTGAAACTGGATATAAAATCAATGCAAAATTCTGAACATTTCACTTTAAAATCCCTCTTCTTAGATTTTTCCGTGGAATTAATTTTATATCTTAATTTTAGTAATTATTTGAATTGAATGGGGTAAAAAGGATTATGTATTTGAAATTATAAGTTCTAAATTATTTTATAAGTTTAATATCATTTTTATTTATAAAAATTTTATGATGGTTAAAATAATTATTTACCATTATATAGATAAATCTTTTACAATGGTTAATGAAATAAGGTAAAAGATTACCATACCTAAACATGCAAAAATTTACGGGTTGTTGAGTTATGGATCGATACATACCATACTATAAAACATTATTTGAAATTATAATTAGTTTAAATTAATAACACCTCAATGTGGATAAATATAAATATAAAATAATCAATAATTTAATCACTTGAACCCACCTCTCTTCAAGTATAAATACCACCCCCTCACCACCCATTTCAAACAAAAATAATAATTTTATCTTTTTAAATCTCCACCCAAAAATCTCAGACTCACACTCCCCACATATATGTTCTTTTGGTTTAATGAAAATAACTAATGCAAGGCCCCAAGTGTCTTTCAAGGAGGTGATATTCATGAGGTAATTTCCATAAAGTATCTCTCTTAATTTCATTTATTTTTATACATTATCCTCACTTCCATTATTCATCAATACAAGATAACTTCATAATAATGTATATACAGATGTTCCATGTTTATAATTTAATATTTCATATCCACTTCGTTTCTCAACTCTTCTTATTCAAAGAAACAATATCGTTTTCCATGTTATGCAGGTTAATCAACTCTGGGAATATTTTTTTTGGTATTTTCAAATTACCTCCTACATTGATGGTATAAAAACTATATTACATGTTAGATAATATTTTTATATTTAAATTATAACATATTTTATATTATGAGAATTTTATATTAAACATACCTACATGCCTTCCATATTGTGGATATACAATTATATTGTTTGTGGAAGTGTGCCCTACTTCCCCTCAAAGCGGTGTGATTCACTCATGCTATACATGGAATGTTTTATGGATAATTTTAACAAATAAATGTAACGTATATGACATATATATATATATGACAATATAATTATAATAAATATATTTATCATTCACTTTTCAGTATTTAAATATGACAATGAAATGAAAGTGGTGTTAATGCGTATGTACAACATACTGTATCCATGAATGTTGAATTTCATTTCATTCTCCAAACATTATAGATTATTATAAAAACATACATAATATTTATAAAATATAATTGTGTCATTTTTTACATTATGGATATGATTAAATCATTATCTAGGTAATACAAGAAGAAAATAAAAAGTCAAAATAGACATGAGAAAAATAGGCAATTAAAACTAGAAATAGTGAAATAATGAATGATTGTTAACAAATGGTCAATAAGATATTCTAAGAAGTTGATATATAATATTATAACACTGATTATGGTTATATAATAAGTTAGTAACACTCTTCAAACCATTATATAGTATTTTAATGGAAGATCACCCAAAAAGGAATCGCAAGGTAAAGGTTAATTTCATAGTTTCATTCTTATCCGATATTGTCTATATGTAATTATTTATTGGGAAATTATGATCATACACATCTATGATTATTATAAATTTAATTCAAAATATTATTTCTATTAATTGATATATTTTTTAAAAATCCCCATGTTTTACTTTTTATGATATGTTTGAAATAAAACTTTATATCAGTTCCAAAATAGGGTACTTTATGACACATTTGAAAAAAAATATAGAATTATTATTTATTTTAACTTATACGGAACGATAAGCTATTTATTCCATCGTGATGCCATAAAATTTTAAATCTTCACTTAAAATATTACAATTTTTTTAAATGAAATTTTTTCTTTTATAATTGTGATGATTTTAAATGATTTCAAAAGTAAAGATAGATATTTTTGTCAAACTATTTTAATAATTTTTTTATATTATTTTCACCAATGTCAACAACCATTGTTGGATTTGAGGCTAAATTGGGGTTGATTTATTATGATGAAATAATCTATATTTTATTTTATTTTTATTGTATATTTGATTATGGATGTGATATTAAGATACCATTTATGGTTTATGGTTAATGTATAAACATTTAAATGAGTGTTCTAATACTAAGGTTTATGATATGTTTTACCCCTTTAAAAAGTGGAATGCATTAGAATTAGAAAGTGATTGGTGGGGCTCGATATATCCACTCAATGAAATGATTGGTCCCCATGAGACAAACTAGAGTATTGGCACAAGGCCTTAATGGAGTGGTTATGTTTGGTCTTGGAACGAGTCCTTGATTGTATTTTCATGTTGTTTGACATTATTCATTCCATAATTATGTTATTATTTATTGATATTAAATTTCATTATTCAACTAATGTGATATAAAATTGAATGTTTAAATAGAATTATTTGATTTATTCATTCCATATTATGTTTATGTTTAGGTTTTTAAATATTTTGTCTCATTTTTATACATGACATAAACGTTTATGAATATTTATGAAGGATTATTCTATATTGGTTAACCTTATTGATAATCTGATCTCACCCATTTAATATATTTTATTTTCCCAAAATGAAATGAATTGTTTTATGTTTGATATTAAGGGTTAATCAAGGAGAAAAATGGAATTTTGAACGGATTACCTTTGTTGTATTTTGTATTTGATATAGTAATGCAATGTTCATATATATAATCTCTTTTCCATGACTATAAAATAGATCAGTCCTTTTGGAATTAATTATTTGTAATCATGCCAATATATTAAAATAATCCATCGGTATTGGGCTTCTAGGGTCGTGGAATTACACTACCACACTGACACATTTGGTCAGGTGTACATGAGGCTACCCATGTCGTGGTACACAGGTATCCACATGTCATGTACTACTACATGGATAGGGACACCAAAAAATAGACATGAATAAGAGGAATAAGAAGGATACCATGTGTTTACAAACACCTTTTACTTATTATAAATTCCATTTATTTGGAGAATAAGAGTCATGTGATGCTCTTTCATAGGGGAAGGAATGAGGATATCTGGAGACACTATGTACCCACTTCGAGAGTTCACGTGGATCATCATTTTCTTATTTCTTCACAAGTATATGTTTATTACATTCCCTTTTTCAAATCACCAAGGGTATAATTGTAGGACCTCGGGACACCCTGATATGGGAGGGGTGAATCAGGGTGTCATATTTTTCTTTTAAACTGATATATATTTTTCCCACGGTGTAAAGAACTAGATTAACCTCTATGATGGATATGAGAAGCAGTCAAACATTAACATGCAAATAGATGACTCACCATTTTTTTCTTGGTTCACCACAAAGGGCTACGTCCAAGGATCGTATGCCGATAGGTTGTTATTCATACCAAATTCCACTTTTCATCACTAGATATGGATTACAAAGGTTTGAAAATAGTAACTCTGTCCCAGGCTCACTGCCTTTACAACTATTCCGGGATAGCCCACTACGTCCCTTGGATCACTCTTTTTGACTCCCCCTGGCTCACTGCCTTTGGTGAAGTCCCAGTCAGTTTATAGACGTGAAGGTCTCTTCAAAATATTTTCAATTAAAGTCTTTGTCTCTTCTTAGCATGAGTCTTTTCTTGCATCAGAGTACATAAATGATTCACCTGAATGCACTGAACCACTAAACCAGATAATCAGAAACACACAAATAGGTTATACAAAAGATTTCACGCAACTCCCACCCTTTCCACAAAATATCTGTCTTTGGCACGAAATACATGATTTTTGCGCGGAAAATATTTTGCACAACAACCTCCTTTACGCGTAGATTTATGCGCCACACCTTTTTCAAGCATCTCATAGTTTTTCATGAAACCTCTAATTTTTTGAGAAATTTTTTCGTTTTCTCATAGCTTAACCTTTTTTGCGCAACTTGAACTCTTTCGTGCAACACCGAATTTTTCGCACAACTCCCCTTACACGATCTTTTTATGCACATGAGACCTCAGATCTTCTCTCTGTCTTCAATAGTATGGAATGAGGGAGGTCACCTTTTCAGTGTAGCACATTCCTTTTCCATTTTTCAACTTTCTGAATCTAAAACACTATTTAGGAGAAAAACCTCACTCCACTATTTCACGCACCATGCTGTTTTTCACACACAAACCAAATATTTCACGCAAGGCCCACCTTTTTCACACACCACTTTCTCTTTGCACGCAACTCCTTTTAACAACAATCCATGTCTTCATTTTCTGATTTTGAGGTCCAAAAATTTGGCAAACACTAGAGAACAGTGCCACCTTCAATATTGTTGTCTACTTGAACTCTATGATCACTTTTCTGGCACACATTCTGAACTTCCACTATGTATTGACAACAAAGACAAACCATACTCCAATTTATGCATAGATTATCAATGGTTCCAACAATAATACATCATTAAATCCATATCACTAGATTTTGATCCCCTATGGTGGATGATTTTGTAGTCGATTTTTTTCCCTCCATGAGACTGGATTGAAATCCTATATCATCCTTTGTTCCTTAGTAGAATTTTGTGGAATCTTCATCACCTCCTTAAGTAGGGAATTGAACCTCCATCTAAATATATGTATCATTATGGTTTTTGGTATTATTTTCTTACAATCCCTTGTGTAGAGTTTTATCCAGATTGGGTTTGTGGTGTCCTCTAACGGTTCATGGAATGAATCCATATCTATGTATCATGGACTTCATAGACTAGTGATCTTTCATGGGAGGGCCCCAATGAGCTATACCTCTTTTCCAAGTGTCACCGAATATATCATAGATTATGGGGTGGATTCAATCAGAACAATAATCTATTCTAGTAGAATCATTTTTCATGTAGTTGGTTATGACTTCTTGGTGGAATTGTTTCATTAATATTTATATCAGGTTGGTTATGATATAAATTAATTGTTATATTTATTTATTGATCTTAATTTACTTGGAGCTTCACTTATACAATTTTCGGGGTGTCCGACTGAGTATTATTATAGTCACCCTTGCACGTCTTTTCCAACATGTTACATTTCTTATAAAGATGATAGAGCATTTGATGGTGTCCTAGGGGGCAGGGTGTGGGTGGTGGTTGCTAGGGCTTGAAAGACCAAGGTTTTTTAACGTGAACTTGATGTTGACTTAGTCATTGCTGATAGAGCAGGTTAAACATTTACATGTTTTGGATGGGATTGTATTTGGGACCATTTTTCACTTTCTGTACCTTTACACTCAATCTCTATTATGGGATCATAGATTTATTCATGAATTGTTTCAATTGATTAACATTTTATTAATGTTTGGTCTTAGAGATGTGTGTCTATGTGTATGGGTACTTTATGCTAATGCCTCCCAGTTGTGGCATATTCCTACTTTCTCTTAGTCAACAACCCTTGGGTAATTCGAGGTAGGATTTGGGTAGTCATGGGTCAAACCTTGGTGGGATGGGTCCTGACATTACACATTTACCCGCTAAGGAAATGATGTCATCGCTTGAGCATACATATGACCTACCACCTCCACCATGTGATGTGATTAATTTTACGTGCGCAAATTTTATGAATAGTTATGATAATTAGTATACTAAGTAAATATCATATTAATAACATTATTATCATTATGTATATGATGTATATATATCCTATATACAATTACTAGAAATTTTAAAAAAAATTATGCATGAGGAAACCTGGTAATTAACACATGAAACAATGGAAATAATGAAATATTATTATCAAATGGTGGATTAAAGGTTATAATAGCATCATAAATGATATTATAAATATTACTATGGTCCTATAATTAATTAATAATTTTATTAAAACAAATATTCTTTAGTTTAAATCATTTTTTATTAATAGAAATTGTGTGGTATGATATTTCATCTGAATTTTCAATTTATTGAGACATATTTGTTAATATGCGGTGATTCAATTTTTTGTGGTGTATATACTACACATATTATGTATTACCCCTAAATAACTATTAATTACTGATTATAAGGGTGTTTTAATGTAAATTATATTAGGGTTTAAAATTAAAATGTTACAAAATATGTAAACAATTACTATACAATCTCACTTTCTTTTGTGATTTTTTAATTTCACTTGAAACAATCACATTCTTATGATGATTTATTATTGGATAGTAAGTTTATATTAAATTTCCATAATATTAAAAGTTTCATATTATTATTTACGAAATCATATCACATTTTTACATAGGTTTTTTTACATTATATGTTAGTTGATTAACTAGGGAAATGATGATACAATTTTATTCATTACTCAATATATATATTTATTGATAATGGATATGGATTTATGAAATAAATTTATTATTCAATACATGAGGAATTTTTTGGACATGAAATTATTGGTGGGGCCTACTTATAGATAGGCCATGGGTTTATATACAAGTAAGTTGAGAGAAATAATTTTTCCAAATCAAATGGGGTTTATTAATATTTATAAAATATCTTGTCAATGGTCTTCTTATTAGAGGTATAATGATTCTTATAATCATGATGACTAATAATTAATCATTCAATTCATTGATTATTGATTTATTATTATTTTCCTTGATATTTTTTTCTTGATATTATCTTTGTATGCCTTTCATTCTTAGTTATTGACTGAATTTGATGTTTTTGAAGTTATTTATTTTTTCATATTGATTATACAATATTTAATATTCAATCTATTGAATAAATGTCAAGTGTTTTCTATAATTTACCATTCCCTATAGAATATTATATTTTTTATAATGATAATTTCAATTTTATGTGACCCTTATTTATAATTTTAGATCACCCTTATTTTATTTTCTTTACCATAGTTATAAAGATGAATCCATTGACTGATTTTTGAGGAGTGTGATAGTTTAATATCTTTTTTTCAATTTAAAATGGGTATCATATATAGATATTATTCTCCAAAAATGATAAAATTGGAGGTCTATTTACATTTGAACCTTAATATCAAATCCAATGTAATAAATTGGACTCAAACTATAGGTTACTCGATTCAAGAGCATTAAAATTTAGAAGGAATAATGTTAAAGAAACTCAAAAATTGAGTAACATAGTATAATAAAAATATAGTAGAATAAAATAGATTTTGAAAATAAGTTATTCACTGCAAAATATATATAATATCAGAAAGTTTCATAGTGTAATAAAAGTAACAATTTAGTAAATAAATAAATTTTGATTATTTAATATATAAATGTATACATAAGAATTTAATGTTTACCATGTATTAGAGAAATGTATTTTTATTTTGGGTGTATATTCTTGAAGGTATCTAAAACAATTTTTAATTAAAGGTTATTATTATTAGTATTCTTGATAGATATTTAAATTTAATACAATTTTGTTACAGGATATATCAACACTCTAATATTACAAGTCATAAGATATAAATATATAGATGCGAAGATAATAAAAGGTGTTATTCTAGACATTTCATCGATTTAAATCACATGAATATATATCTCACACTAGGGATTTGTTAATCAATAGATATTAGCTGAAATACCAATATAATCATATGTCCGTTTTTCACTTGAAAATAATTATCAGAAATTGGGGAATATATACAAAAAATTAATGAAAAAAACTAAAATCAGTTTTCTCTCATTTATTTTTATAGGTAATGATTAATATATTTCTAGTTCATCAACAATTATCCTCAAATACTTGTCCACTACTTATAATTATCATATATAACTATGATAAAATGGGATATTAAAATTATAGATATCATTATAACAATTTTAGATACACTTTATCAATCTTTTTGAATATCAGTATGAATTAGGGGATGTGTTATGATATTTTTAATGATATTTATTTAGAGGCAATGTGATTTGGTATTTTATAATTATTTGAATGTATTGATTTTAAATCACAAATCATTATATTTTCAATGTAGAATTATGTAAATAATGGTCTGTATTAAGATTTACCAGAACAAAAATTAGAATGATTTAATTTTGACATATGAATCCAAAACATACTTTTATTTATAATATTAATACATGTTATATATATAAGTTTAATATAATAATTTAAAAATATAGGTAAATAAAAAATCCAAAATTATGATGGATATCACCTCTTAGAGTGAACATGTTGAAATATGTTTTCTCCCCATATGAAATGGAAAACATAACAAAATATATTGTATTCTATATAGTAATTGTAAAAATAAAACATGGGAGTTATTTATAATAACAAACAATAGGGACAAAAATTTCCACTAATTTAAACAATGTATAAATGTATAAGATAAATTAATGGTTTAATATTTTCATGATATTCATTAAATGGTTTCTAAATCTATAAATTCGTTTATTCTAGTTACATTGTTTTCCATATAGTCAATTCATAATGATTTAAAATGAAATTACACCTCTTCTATAATATATTATATCTATGATGTACTGTTGAATCATGATATTATTATATTCAATAAAATATGTAATATTTTTCAATCTCTTTATTTAAAAACCATCCATGAAATTGAATAGATTTTCCATAATTTAATTAATTATTTATAATTCTTCTATTGTAAATTTCTATTGGAAACTCTCTTTCCTTAAATTTTTATGACTCATAGATATTTAAATTTTAAATAGTATTCTATAGTATAGAGTTTTTTTATTGAAGGGGGGTTTTTGTAATGTTTTTAAATACTAGTCCATTAATGAATATACATGATTGGTTTTTTAATAAAATCCTTTATTTTTTTTAAATGATCATGCTTCATATTTTCATAGATAGTGTGATAAATTACTGAAATATTACATATAATTTTATCAAGAACATAATATTCATTTTTTTTTGAGAAACATATTTTTCAATTAGATTTAATGATGGATTAAAATTTTCATAGAAGTATGATTCTATATCAACTCCTTCTGAAGAACGTTTGGAAATAATTTATATATGATAATTTTTTTAATAAATAATAAATTTCATTGAATTATATGAATTACGATTTTAGGAATATATAGTGGTGGTGATGGTGGTGATGATTTTAAATATTTATATCATTTAGGGGTGGTAGAAACATGTTTTTTCACATCTTTAGTTGTATTTTTTTTTATTTATTTGAAAAAAAAATCTATATCACTCTTTTAGATGAGGAAGTAAATGTTAATAATTAGATTTTAAAATATCTACACCCCCTAGATTTTTTTTAACATTTAATGCAGTCCTTGATAGTATTTTTTCAAATTAATTGATCTTACACATTTATATATAATATGAGATTGAATGGTTAATAAATTAGACCCATTTCATTATTTTCCAATAATTTTATCTTGTTAATTTTTTAGAATTCTACGAGTTAACCTATTAAATATCATTTCTCATCCTAAAATATCATTTTTTATTCAAAAACAATTTTTTTTTCTTTTCAATTTTAGAATTATTTAAATCATGAGAATATATATTAATTTATAATTTTTCGTAATAATTAAATATATTTTTTATCATTTCATCATTCTATATTTTAACTAAATTTTTGATTATTTTCCATCCATTGATTATATTTTCTTCCAATATCATTGACATGTTCCATATATTCGATTTATTTATTTGAATCTTTATCAATGGCCATGATTCCAAACAATATAGTATATTCCTTATGATCCCATTCTATGTAATATTTCTTTTGTATGAATCATGGTTGAAAATACATTTCTTTTCATAATATATTTAGTATTGTGTTAGAAATATTATTTTAAATTATCTATAAAATTAATCATTTAGTTTATTTTTTATGTTTTGTATTGTAAAAGATATTTGGTTATGTAAATAAGTGTAATAGAGATAGAACATAACAAATGGGACAACACTATATACATAGTGAGTAGAAACTAGGTATCTAGTGGCATCACAATGATAATAATTATACTTACAACATCATTGGATACTTGGGGTACACTTACTTGGTATCTAGTGGTACATTAGTTTATTTATTATGGTGAAAGAAAATTATTCGTTTTACACTTATAAAAAATTCAATATATTCTTAACCCTCAATATTTTCTACAAAAATTTACTTTTTATGCCTCCTTGAGAACCGCCCCCCCTGCATTTACCTTCAATATAAACTAATATAGCCTCGTACATTATTGTGATACAATGTGAAGATATTTTTTTATTTTTACAACTAAAAATGTATGGACCAGTTCTTTCACTCAGTTATACTTGGTTTGTATTGGTTCCAGGGTAACTTGACCTTGTATACATATTGTGATTAAAATAGAATTCAATAATTTTTCATTCATCCATAGGGTGGCAGTAAGAGGTTTTGTTGAATAATCATAAGTTTAGGCATCCATAATATTGGTTGTTTTTGCCTATAAATTAGTGACTCTATTTTGACATAAGTTTAATTATTTTTTTGGTGTTTTAATATCCTGATTTAATTCTACATTATATAATATTGGAGTTCTCATTTATTTATCATATATTATCAATGTGTTTCAATTGAATGGGAAAAGGGTAAATTGAAGATAAAAAATTATTAAATTATATTAAAAAAACTGAAATTATTTTTTATAAATATATTCGAAAAAGTAGTTATCCATTTTTTATTAAAAAGAAAATATAGAATAATGTTTCTTCCTTACTTATATTTATCTATAATTTTCACAAGTATTCCATTTTATAGGTTTCCTTAGTCTGAAATAATTATTTAAAACTTGTTTCTGTTCATTTACTTTGTAATTTATAATTAATGAAATTATTAATGTATAAATAAGATCATGAGATACTCAACTATGGTTCCATGGGCGTCACATATACTGGATAGACAACATGTCCGTGTACCTAGTAAATATTCATTTATTAGACAGTATCATGATGTTTGCGGAAGCCATGAATGGGTATCAATATTTCACTATGTTAGGGACAAAAATTATTAAAATTTTCATATATAAAGCCTAAGGAATACTAGATGACACTGCTAAGATCGATTTATTATTTAGATATAATTTTCATAGGTTTTCATATTCTGATTTTGACATATTAATTATCCCTATAGGTTCAATGTGGTTGTATTTCGTGTGTGTCGCATAATATTTTCATTTTATTTCCATTTTAGCTAGAAGAAACATATTTTATTAGAAAAAAATGATGGAAAGTATTTATGTTAATCACCATGAAACATGCATATGTGGCATCTTCCTATCTATGTGGAGAGAGGCCTCATAAATTCGGGGTTTATATATATATATATATATATATATATATATATATGATTTTGGATATATATTTCTAAAATTATTTTATTCTTTGAGAAGGTAAGGGCACATTAAGGTTATGATGATTTGAGATATTCATATGTAGCTCCTCCCAATATGAATAATATTGGACTCTATGGGAGGGGGATTAAAAATATATATATATACATATACATACAAACTATAAAATACACATATATATATATATGTACACAATATCCTAAAGAAGATAGCTTTCCATGGAAATATCCAATAAAAAGTTATATTATGGTTGCTGGGATCTAGACCATGGATCAATGAACTTATCACTCATATATACTATGATATATTTTATTTTTTAAAAACAAATCGTCTGTATTATTAAATATCACATTTTTCTCATTATTTTTACTTATTTTTTGACTCATTATTTTCTTGGGTTTTCTCTATTTTAAATCACTACTTTAGATAAAGGATACATTGGGTTGAATATATCATGAATTGGAGATACTAAGGTTACATACCCTCTACAAATTTTGTATTGACCATTAATCTAGGAATCCAGAAATGAGAAAGTGTAGCACTATAGATAACCTATATCATCCATGAAACCCCATATAATATAATAAGGAGGTGAAGAACACTGTCTCATGGAAAATAGGACATGTTTTAGTGATAAGTCTATTTTGGTACAATAATAAAATCCTATTATTATCAAACTGAGGAAAGTTATTCTTATAATTATATAATACCTCATCTTATAAAGACTAAGAAAAATCCATCCTATTTTGAATAAAGTTACTGATGTTCTATTTTCACCAACATTGCATTGTGTCTACTGGAAAAAAAATGTTTAAAATGTAAGACCCTCTGAGGAGCCAGGTAGTATATGAAATTTTTTTATCTCTCTCTATTCTAGGATAATTTTTTCAATGTGATTATAAAATATTAAATTATTGATTTTATTTTTACAAAACAATGTGACTTGTACCGAATCTGATGGTGACGTCTACGTATTCATGAACTTTTTCATTCCCGGTTATTATCATCACACTCCCAAAAAATATGAATAAGTAATTTAGGATATGAAAACACTCAAATGGTACCTTGTGAAAACAAAATCAAAAAAATATTATCTTGAGAACCTTATGATGTTATTAAATATGGTATCTTTTAACCTAAACATATTCTTAAAACTATAGTTTAAAAATGTTTATCAATTCATCTAGAAATGTTTTCAATGCTTTTTAGAAGTTATCATGGATCCCAAATAAAAAATAATGTGTTATAAATAACTTGTGTGGAAAAAAAATTGATGAGGAATTTTAAGTATTTTATGAATAAATATGCCATATTTAACACATTCATATCTCATCAAACATGATACCGTAGATACAGACTCTCATATTATTCAAAAACCATTATATTGGATAAAGTCTTCAACACAGTTTATCATCTACCCCAATAATATGTGCAAGATCTTATTAAGAATATACACAAATATTCAAAATGTATGGAATGAGGGTAACAAGCTTTTTAGTTTCTTGACATATCTAACTACTCGGGATATGAGTTGTATTCTGTTTTCAAGTCTTTAGTTGTTACTTACTGAGGGGGTTGATTGTATAATAGGGTATACCCATGGTCTTCCATATTTCTCCCTTAATTGTTGTTTTACCTTTTCCTTCTCTATATTCCTCCCCTTTCTTTCTCTCTCTTGTCTATTTTTCTAAATTTTAGAAAATAGTATAATTTTGTGCTAAAGGGAGACTGAAAAAATATTTATTTGGAAGGTTATGGGATCTGAATTGGATGTATTATAAATTCTTAATTAATTTATAAAGATCTATACATTAACAATCGACATGAAATAATCATTTAGAGTGAAAATATGTAGTAATCATTGATCACTTGGATATGGTATGTGCTTGAGCAGTAAGAGTCAGAGTTTAATTGAAGGAAATGATCATTTGGGAAGAATATACAAGGTGCATTGGTGGAAGCTTATTTATAAAATAGTTTTGTAAAAATATCCTATAACACCTCTAGATAAAAATAAGTATTTTTTCAAACATATTTAATATTTTTATATCGATCATTTCCATAAAAATAGTTTAAACGAACTGTGATGTATATTCAAAATATTATAATGTGGTAGTTGTAAAGCAGATATAATATGGTAATGTATGAATATGATTAACAAAAATTTGAGATATATAAAAATATCATACTCAATAAAAATTTATTAATTAATTTTTTGTAATAAAGAGTTAATTTTTTAGAAAAGTTATATTATACAGAAAAAATACATTTCAGTTAAAATTATTTTAATTTATTTTTGAGAGAAAATATTATAAATTTTTTTTGACACTTGTTAAAACACTATTTTCTAAAAATAAAAATATTATATAAATCTGAAAATAAAAAAATATCATTGTGTGAAACTTTTAGAATTTCCTGAAAACACAAATTATCCATTGAATTATAAAAAATACTAATTTTTATCCAAAAAATATATTTCTTTCAAGAAAATAAAATATTTCATAATGTATTATAATGGGAATGAAGTTAAATTATTTTTTATAATATTTAAAATAATCCAATTAAATCCATTTTAATAATTTTATATTTTTTAATTTTGTATAAAAACATCCTTATTGGTAAAAAGTTATTTTTTGAAAAACGTTTTTCATACATCCAATGTGTTTTTATATTGTCAAATTAGACTAATCTACATTGTTGAATTATTTTAATTTAAATTATATACTATAATAAATCAAATTTTTTAACATTCATAAAATATTTTTCTATTAATGAGATATAAATATCTCCAGTTTGAGGCTTAAAATTTTATTTTACTAAAAAGCGGGTTTCATGGAATTTTTCAAACATATATTTAAATTCATTGATTAAAATTATATATATTTTATTTGATTATTTTTTTTTTCAATATTCGAAATCATGTAGTTCATATTTATTAAATAGTTCCCAGTTCATTTTTGTCAACATAAATAGTATCCATGGTAATATTTATCACCTTGGTAAATGGTTAATCTTGTTAATATACGATAAAAATTAGTGATAATGAAATAAATTTTCATCATAAATATTATTTTATGAAAGTAATTTTTCCATTATCTATAATAGTTTTTAATGAAAAATTTTCCATGAGAATGAACTATATAATATATAATGAAAAGTTACCAAGTATCACTATCATAGTTTTAAATATCTATTATTTGTAAAAATGGGGACAAAAGATATTTATAAATGAATATAAGTATATTTTTTTCTATAAATGAAATTATTTTCATATTTAATATTTATTTATAAATTTTAGTAAATATACAATGACTTTAAAGCATTATGAAACACCAATACAATTTCTCACCAATTAATTACTAAATAAAATAAATGATTTTAAGAATAGTAAATTTAATATAATTAGAGTTATTTAAGATATTACAAGAAATTTTTACATTAATATGATAAATTAATGTTATTTTAAATAATTATATTTTTATTATTAGTTTTCCATTATGTTTTTTATGTCAAATTAAACGAATAGTGTCAAAATTAGAAATATTGATGCTTTACGAAAAATTATTTTATTAAATTATACAAAATCATAAAAATATTAGAATAGGGTAATTTAGAATTTTTATGCTCTAAACATTCACTCATAAACCATTTATAGTTCATTTATTGTAACATCCCAAGTAAGTATTGAATAATAGATATTTTTTTCTATGTCTATTATTGAATTAGATAGTGTTTTAGAGGCTTAAAATGAAAATAAATCCAATCTTAAGCATGGAATACACTAATATTTTTTTAAAAGATTGTTTTACCGCCTTTTGATGGAAAACCATTTTAAAATATATATTTTGACAATTTTATAAGCTATTATTGTCAAAATAAACTTATTCTATATGATTGGGACATCAAAATTTACTTTGTGTTAATTTTTGGTATTTTTCCGACAATGTTCATTTTTTATGAATAGTGAAAAATACTGCATTTTACATCAAAACTACTTTTTAATCTAATTTATTTATATTATTAGATTATATTTTTAATTGGTTTGAAATTTAAATTAGAATATATTTTTACCATTTAATCCAATGGTGGTCATTGGAATCAATTTCACTTTGAAATTGGACTTAAACTAGTGTCAATCTTTTGATACTTATTGTTTCATAAAAACACGCTATTTGTCATGACAGTGGGAATTATTTATTAAATTAATTAATGTAACTTATATGATTTGAATTTTGTAAAATAGACATCATTTTTTAATTCGTAGTATCAAATATTTCATAGGGTGAATTTTTGGTAATTTTCTGAAAAACTTCAATTTTTGATTAATAGTGAAACCACTATGTGGTACATATAAAAACTGATTTTTCGTTTAAATGAAATTTTTCCATCTTTGTGTTTTGAATTTAAGAAATCCGACATACATGGTTTTCATTAATAGGTAAAATGTGGTTCAATGAGATTATAATAATTTTTTGGTGAATAGTAAGTTATTAAGTTTTTAATCGCGATTAGAGGTAATTAGTGTAGTTTAAGGTAAAAATAATGTTTTAATAATATTAAATGAACTTTACACATATCCTAACCTCATTAGATGTGTCATGGCCGACCGAGAAAACTCATGGGTCAACTTGGGGACCCCATGAAGCCACTTTGGTTGGAAAATTACATTAATATCTTTTTGTTTAAAGTTAAAGTAAAAATGAGACAAACATGAAATGTTTTACAAAAACAATTTTTACATGGTGTTATACAAAACATATTTTTGACTATAAATATTAATTGGAAAGATAAAAATATTTCCTACATCATAGTATTTTTTTATATAATTTTTAGACATTATTTAAACTATATTATTTATGACATCATGATGATGCAGCGATGACCTCGTTATTTAACTATTTAAATAAAATGGAAAGATAATGTAAAATCTTAGACATAAAGATGGGAAAAACCAATTGGATGAGTGGATTTAGAACCCTTATCACCTTACCCTCGAATTATATCAATGTGGGACCTTTTAAATCCGAAAATAAGTTTAAAATAATGTAATATTTCTTTACTTTCCAAGAGTGCCCCTCCTCTCCTCTTATAAAAGGCCCCCACCTCTACCTCCATACCCACAATTACAAAGCCTTTGGATCGGTCAAACCCTTCCCATTTTGTCTCTCCACTTACCCATCATACTCCTTGAAGCCTCACTTTGGGCTGAAGTATTCCCATGGGAGCCTTTGATCTCAAACCAAAGGGAGTTACCCCATTTTAAGGTAGTGTCTTCTTTTGAGTCCTTTTGTTTTATTTTGCTTCTCCATCCCCCTAAACTCTTTTTATTATTATCTTTTGTAACAACTCCAGAATACTGAATATACTAGGATGTTTTTATAAGAAGTATTCGAGCTACACTTACACACACCTACATCTAATGGTTAACGAACATTCTGTTTCCGTGGATGGCGAATTTATGCCTCCCGAAACGATGATTGTTCAACATTATTTTAAAACCTTCAAAGGTGGCCATTAAGATGTCACTATATTTATATATGATTTATAATATGTTTATGTTTTCCTTAAGCTTCTGTATTTTTCATTTTGGGAATACCTTTATGGTTTCCATTATGGGTAAACGTGATATCTTCATTTAAGGAAGTGCAGACTACCGCCCCTCAAAGTGATTTGATTCGTTAAATACCATATGTGGGACGTATAATGGATCGAACTTTGATATTATATATTATATTATACATGAATTATAATATACCTTTATATAATTATGATTTCATTCTATAAAATACGAAATAGATATGAAAGTAGCGTTCGTGCGTACGTACGGCTTACCGTCTCCATGAATGGTGCATTTCATTTATTACCTCTAAATGTTATATAATATTATAAATTCATGAATGTACTGGATATATATGATATATATGATATCTACATCATGAATACCATTCTGGATATAAATAACCTTTTACCACACAAACAACATGTAATTATAAGTAGTCCACTTTCGACTTAAAAACCAAATATCGACAAAACAAACATTATTAACATAAATGGTTACATAATGTTTATAACATGGAAATAAGTGATATAAAAGGAATAAATAACTTTAAAATGGTTATTAATCAAGTAGAAAGTAACTCAAGTTTATTATTCAGGACAGTAAAGAACGATCGAGTCAAGTCGGACCCGAGGTATGTGACTTCGTCTCAATCTCCTTTCATTGAGGCATATTTTGTTTTATACACAACCTTATTTTATATGGTGTATAAACCCCCTTGAATTTTATGATTATTCAAAAGCAATATTTTTTATATGAATAGTTTACTAAATGACAAAAGGGAATGTTTTTGTCGTACGTATGCGGCGACAATGACTTCTCCGCCGCCGTGACCGTTATTTGAGTTTCGGCTTCCTCTACAAGCCATACCTTCTTTTTAAAAGAAAAATAAATACCATGTTTTAATTTTATTTTAGTTTTGTATTGAAAATGGTTTTTATAATTTTTTTATATCAATTTTTTGTATTTGATATCTTGTGATTGAAAGGTGGAAATGTTATGTTTTCTTTATGCATGTTTTATGTGATACGATTATGTTGAGGTTCTTGGGAATTATTATGAAAACGGGTGGTTCCATGATAAAATAAGGGAGGGTGAGCCCGATATAGCTCTCAAATTCATTGGGTAATGCGAATGAGTGAAACGTTAAGGTTTCTCCGAAGAGATTTAGGGAATATACTGTGATGGGTATTCCAAACGTAACCAAGAGGGTTACTCCCTATGTAAGAATGTTATGAATTCCTCAAGTTACCTTTAAGTATTATGATTTATATGATTTATTCATGATTTGATGAGGTATGTTAAGGTGACTATGTTTTATGGGTAAAGTATGATTTTATTCTTATGTATATATTTACTCATGTTTCCTTTCCATATTTGTATATCCCTTACTGAGATTTTTATGCTCATCCAAAGTTTTTTTTGAAATGTTTTTCACAGTTCAAGGGAATGTTACATGACATGATGATAGTGTCAAAGAAGTGTTAAGAAAGAATCCATGTTTTATTTTAAATTTGTTTCCATTGATGGGAAAGAATAATACTATCTTTATGTAACCACTTTGTTTTTACGTGGAATGTAATGCAAGTTTTATTGTCTAATTCTCTAAAACTCTAAACCTGAAAAGATCCTTAATGTGTAATCTTGTAATAACTCAAGATTAAGTAAGGTTTAAGGATAGGGCCTTATAGTTGGTATTAGAGGGAGGTTTATATAACTTTAGGAGTTATAATTCTATTAAATGATTATCCAAAAATATTTTTTTATGGTCAAATTGAAGTGATATAGTATTTGAAGATTACCATGTTGCATCATCTAAGACATGTTTATTCAGAATGGTTTTCCGCAGAGGAAACAGGGAAGCAGTGCTAGGAAGGCATGCCGAAGGAAATAACCTTCCGAATCAGCATCCTGAGATGGTCGGAATCGGAACTGAATAGTTTGTTGCAGTAATGGCGCAATTGAGTCAAGCGATAAATGGTGGTGGTATCCATGCACGAGATCAGCCAGATTAACCGCAGAGGAAAATGTCAGTGGTGGAACATTTCATGAGGAAACATCCCCCATCATTCAGAGGATCATCTTAGCCTATGTTATCTGAAGGATGGATTATAGCACTGGAGAAGATTTTCGATGCCATGGGGTGTTCAGAAAATCAAAAGGTTACTCTTTCTATTTACCGTTTGGAGGGTGAAGCAGATCAGTGGTGGTCGATGGTTAAAAATATCAGGAACACTGATGAGATTGATGCTCTCGACTGGGATGAATTCAAAGGTATGTTTCATGAGAAGAATTTTCCTAAGGCTGTTCGACTTAGGATGGAAAATCAATTCTTGGAATTGAGGCAAGAGGAAGACTCAGTGGCTACCTATGAAGAAAGGTTCACTCGATTAGAAATGTATGCTCCAAATTTTATCCGAGACCTTGATAGTAAAATCATTCGTTTTTACTCAGGATTAAAGCCAAAATATCGAAGGGAATTAGCTTCTCATGAGTTTACAAGTTATGAAAAGCTTGTTCTATGTGCTGAGAAGGTGGAAATGGAGTTTTCTGATGATCAAGTGTTCTATAACAACCAACAGAAGAAGAGACCAAGGTGGCAGGAGAAAGGTAAAAATTATTCAAAAAAGTATGATGGTAAGAAAACTAAGTTTCCAGTTTGTGATAACTGTGTCAAAAGGCATGTTGTGGAATGTCTTCTGAATTCTGGAAAGTGCTACCGATGTGGTAAGATGGGACATAAGGCTCGTGATTGCACTGGAAAAAAACATCGTGATGGTAAGACAAAATTTGATTTACAGTTAGTGAAATGTGATAAATGAAATGAGATGGGTCACTATGAAAACGAGTGTCCGACAAAGTGCTTGAGTGATGGGAATCAGTTAGACTACAAGAAGAAAGGGGTGGTGAAATCCTTTTTAACCACTTCAGCAGATTTCGGGCCATCAAATGAAGTTGTATCGGGTACTTTGTTTGTTTTTTCAGATTATGACAGTGTGTTTTTTGATTCGGGGTCCACACATTCTTTCATCTCAGAAAACATTTCTAGTAAAATGGGAATAATATCTCAAGAAATGACTCCAGAACGTTTGGTAAAAATACCTGGGGGAAACGTTGAGGCAAAAAGAATTTATATGAATTTTCCTATCCTTATCTGTGGAAAGAACATACTTGCAAACCTTATTGTTCTACCTCTAGTATAGTTTGATGTTATCCTGGGTATGGATTGGATCTCTATTTACCATGCTAAGATTACCTGTAGAGCTAAAGAAGTTTCTTTTCAGAAAGAATTTCAGTTTGTGTACAAGAATGAACCCTTACTATTGATAACTTACCAAGAGGCCAAGAAACTTCTAAAAGATGGAAATGAATGTTACCTTTCACACATCGTTGAAAATAAATGAACTGGTCAGATTAATGATGTGCCAGTGGTAAATGAGTATCCTGATTTTTTTTCTAATGAGTTTCCTGGAATAATACCAGATCCGGATGTTGAGATTACTGTTGACTTAGTTCCTGATGCTAAGCCAATTTCAAAACCCCCTTATCTAATGGCTCAAATTGAACTTTTAGAGTTGAAGGAGCAATTACAAGATTTAATAGAGAAATATTTCATTCGACCTAGAACATCACCATGGGGTGCTCCTATTTTATTTGTTTAAATGAAAGATGGTTTAATGAGACTTTGCATTGATTACAGAGCCTTGAATAACATCACTGTTAAGAAAAAATATCCTTTGCCTCATATCGATGATTTGTTTGATCAGCTCCAGGGAGCATAGTATTTTTCAAAGATTGACATGAGATCTGGGTACCATGAGCTGAAGGTAAAGGAAGTAGACGTTCTGAAGATGGTGTTTCATACAAGATATGGCCATTATGAATTTTTAGTAATGCCTTTTGGGCTAACCAATGCACCTTCTGTATTCATGGACATAATGAATATAATTTTCCATGAGTTCTTGGATAAGTTTGTTGTGGTTTTCATTGATGATATTTTTGTGTTTTCTAAAAGTAAAGAGGAGCATGAAAGACATTTAAGGGTTATCTTGAAAACCATAAAAGAAAAGAAACTGTATGGAAAATTCAGCAAGTGTGAGTTTTGGTTGAAAAAAATTTCTTTCCTTGGTCATATTGTTTCTAAAGATGGGATAACTGTTGATCCTGCAAAAAAAGCTTGTTGAAGAATGGCCAAGACCCAGAAATGTAACAGAGATTCATAGTTTCCTTGGTTTGGCAGGCTATTACCAATGTTTTGATAGAAATTTTTCACGGTTATCTAGTCCAATGACTAAGCTAACTCGGAAGGGTTTTATGATTATCTAGACAAAAGAATGTGATGATTGTTTTCAGGAACTGAAAAGAAGATTGGTGAATGCTCCAATTTTGGAACTACCTTCCAGGAATGGTGATTTGTTATATACTGTGATGCTTCATTGAAAGGAATTGGTTTTTTCCTAATAGAGAATGATCAGGTAATTGCTTATGCTTCACGATAGTCGAAAACTCGTGAGGTAAATTACCCTACACATGATTTGGAATTAGATGCTATTGTTTTTTCTTTAAAAATTTGGAGGCATCATTTGTATTGAGTAAAGTGTGAAATATATACCGATCACAAAAGATTAAAGTATATATTCACTCAGAAAGAGTTGAAAATTAGACAAAGGAGATGGCTAGAATTAATCAAGGATTATTATTGTACAATTCATTACCATCCAGGAAAACCAAATAAAGTGGCTGATGATTTGAGTCGAAAAAGTAATGCTTCATTAGCAATGTTTCATTTGGAACGTGATCATTTGGTTAAGGATTTGATGAACATTGGCATAGAAGTGGTTGGTGAAGGATGATCTTCTGTTTTGTTTTAGGTATCAGTGAGATCATCTCTATCAGATAGAATCGAGCAAGCACAGAAGCAAGACATTGAGTTGCAGAAAAAGGTAGAGCTGGTTCAGAAAGGTAAGTTGCCTGAATTCAACATTGATAATGATTGCGTTTTGAGATTTGGGAAGAGATTGTGTGTTCCTTGTAATTCACATTTGAAGAGCGAGTTGTTATGTGAAGCTCATAGTTCACGGTTTTCAGTTCATCCTGGCAGTACTAAGATGTATAGAGATCTTCGGGAGTATTACTGGTGGGATGGAATGAAAAGAGATATTGCTGATTTTACTATGAAGTGTTTGACTTGTCAGCAGGTTAAAGCAGAGCAGCAGTTACCAAAAGGGATGCTTCAGCCTTTACCAGTGCCAGAGTGGTAATGGGAGAATATATCCATGGACTTTGTTGTGGGATTACCAATGACATATTGAGGTAATAATGCAATATGGGTTATTGTTGATCGCTTGACCAAATCTGCTCATTTCCTTGCTATATGCGATACTTTTTCCCTGGATCAATTTTCCCGTTTCTATCTTAAAGAGATAGTCAGGTTACATGGAGTTCCTCTCTCTATTGTATCTGACCGCGATCCCAGGTTCACTTCTAACTTTTGGAAAGGCCTTCAAAAGTCGTTGGGTACTGAATTAAATTTTAGTACAACATTTCATCCTCAATCAGATGGGCAGTTAGAACGAACAATTCAGACCTTGGATGATATGCTATGAGTTTTTTCGATGGATTATCAGGGAAGTTGGGACCACCATCTTTCTTTGGTTGAATTTTCATATAATAACAATTTTCATTCTATTATACAGATGAGACCATTTGAGGTGTTATATGGGAAGCGGTGTCGAACTCCAGCTATGGTTCCATCGGCGTCACATATACTGGATTGACATCATGTTCGTGTACCTAGTAAATATTCAAGTATTAGACAGTATCACGATGTTTGCGGAAGCCATGAATTGGTATCAATATTTCACTATGTTAGGGACAAAAATTATTGAAATTTTCATATTTAAATCCTAAGGAATACTATATGACACTGCTAAGATGGATTTATTATTTAGATATAATTTTCATAGGTTTTCATATTCTGATGTTGACATATTAATTATCCCTATAGGTTCAATGTGGTAGTATTTATTATGTGTTGCATAATATTTTCATTTTATTTCCATTTTAGCTAGACGAAACATATTTTATTAGAAAAAATGATGGAAATATTTATGTTAATCACCATGAAACATGCATATGTGGCATCTTCCTATATATTTGGAGAGAGGCCCCATAAATTAGGGGGTTATATCTATATATATATGATTTTGGATATATATTTCTAAAATTATTTTACTGTTTGAGAAGGTAAGGTCACATTAAGGTTATGATGATTTGAGATATTCATATGTAGCTTCTCCCAATAAGAATAATATTGGACTTTATGGGAGGGGGATTAAAAATATATATACATATACATACAAACTATCAAATACATATATATATATATATATATACTCATTATCCTAAAAAAGATGGCTTTCCATGGAAATATCCAATCAAAAGTTATATTATGGTTGCTGGGATCTAGACCATGGATCAAAGAACTTATCACTCATATATACTATGATATATTTTATTTTATTTTTTAAAACCGTCTATATTATTAAATATCACATTTTTCTCATTGTTTTTACTTATTTTTTACTCATTATTTTCTTGGGTTTTCTCAATTTTAAATCACTACTTTAGATAAAGGATACATTGGGGGGAATATATCATGAATTGGAGATACTAAGGTTACATACCCTCTACAAATTTCGTATTGACCATTAATCTATGAATCCAGAAATGATAAAATGTAGCACTATAGATAACCTATATCATCCATGAAACCCCATATAATATAATAGGGAGGTGAAGAACACTGTCTCAAGGAAAATAGGACATGTTTTAGTGATAAGTGTATTTTGGTACAAGAATAAAATCCTATTATTATCTAACTGAGGAAAGTTATTCTTATAATTATATATTACCTCACCTTATAAAGACTATGAAAAATCAATCCTATTTTGAATAAAGTTATTGATGTTCTATTTTCACCAACATTTCCTTGTGTCTACTAGAAAAAAATATGTTTAAAATGTAAGACCCTCTGAGGAGCCATGTAGGATATGAAAAAATATTATCTCTCTCTATTCTAGGATATTTTTTTCAATGTGATTCTATAATATTATATTATTGATTTTATTTTTACAAAACAATGTGACTTGTACCGAATCTGATGGTGATGTCTACGTAGACATGAACTTTTTCATTACCGGTTATTATCATCACACCCCAATAAAATATGAATAAGTAATTTAGGATATGAAAACACTCAAATGATACCTTGTGAATACAAACTCAATAAAATATTATCTTGAGAACCTTATGATGTTATTAAATATGGTATCTTTTAACCTAAAAATATTCTTAAAATTATAGTTTAAAAATGTTTATCAATTCATCTAGAAATGTTTTCAATGCTTTTTAGAAGTTATCATGGATCCCAAATAACAAATAAAGTGTTATAAATAACTTGTGTGGAAAAAAATTGATGAGGAATTTTATGTATTTTATGAATAAATATTCCATATTTAACACATTCATATCTCATCAAACATGATGCAGTAGATACAGACTCTCATATTATTCACAATCCATTATATTGGCTGAAGTCTTCAACCCAGTTTATCATCTACCCCAATAATATGTGCAATATCTTATTAAGAATATACAAAAATATTCTAAATGTATGGAATGAGGGTAACAAGCTTTTTAGTTTCTTGACATATCTAACTACTCAGGATAGGATTTGTATTCTGTTTTCAAGTCTTTGGTTGTTGCTTACTGAGGGGGTTGATTTTATAATAGGGTATACCCATGGTCTTCCATATTTCCCCCTTAATTTTTGTTTTACCTTTTCCTTCTCTATATTCCTCCCCTTTCTTTCTCTCTCTGGTCTATTTTTCTAAATTTTAGAAAATAGTATAATTTTGTGCTGAAGGGAGACTGAAAAAATATCTATTTAGAAGGTTATGGGATCTGAATTGGATGTATTATAAATTTTTAATTCATTTATAAACATCTATTCATTAACAATCGACATGAAATAATCATTTAGAGTGAAAATATGTAGTAATCATTGATCACATGGATATGGTATGTTCTTGATCAGTAAGAGTCAGAGTTTAATTGAAGGAAATGATCATTTGGGAAGAATATACAAGGTGAATTGGTGGAAGCTTATTTATAAAATAGTTTTGTAAAAAGATCCTATAACACCTCTAGATAAAAATAAGTATTTTTTCAAACATATTTAATATTTTTATATCGATCATTTCCACAAAAATAGTTGAAACGAACTGTGATGTATATTCAAAATATTATTATGTGGTAATTGTAAAGTAGATATAATATGGTAATGTATGAATATGATTAACAAAAATTTGAGATATATAAAAATATCATACTCAATAAAAATTTATTAATTAATTTTTAGTAAATAAGAGTTAATTTTTTAGAAATATTATATTATACATAAAAAATACATTTCAGTTAAAATTATTTTAATTTATTTTTGAGAGAAAATATTATAAATTTTTTTCGACACTTGTTAAAACACTATTTTCTAAAAAAATTAATATATAAATAAAAAAATAAAAAAATATCTTTCTGTGAAACTTTTAGAATTTTCTGAACACACAAATTATCCATTGAATTATAAAAAATACTAATTTTTATCCAAAAAATATATTTGTTTCAAGAAAATAAAAAATTTTATAATGTATTATAATGGAAATGAAGTTAAATTATTTTTTATAATATTTAAAATAATCGAATTAAATCCATTTTAATAATTTTATATTTTTTAATTTAGTATAAAAACATCTTTATTGGTAAAAAGTTATTTTTTGAAAAACGTTTTTCATACATCCAATGTGTTTTTATATT
Source organism: Viscum album (assembly GCA_963277665.1). Taxonomy (NCBI): domain Eukaryota; kingdom Viridiplantae; phylum Streptophyta; class Magnoliopsida; order Santalales; family Viscaceae; genus Viscum; species Viscum album. The sequence continues at coordinate 1,947,438,289 of OY728136.1, read as the reverse complement.
GTCAAATTAGACTAATCGACATTGTTGAATTATTTTAATTTAAATTATATACTATAATAAATCAAATTTTTTAACATTCATAAAATATTTTTCTATTAATGAGATATAAATATGTCCATTTTTAGGCTTAAAATTATATTTTACTAAAAAGCGGGTTTCATGGAATTTTTCAAACATATATTTAAATTCATTGATTAAAATTATATATATTTTATTTGATTAATTTTTTTTCAATATTCGAAATCATGTAGTTCATATTTATTAAATAGTTCCCATTTCATTTTGGTCAACATAAATAGAATCCATGGTAGTATTTATCACCTTGGTAAATGGTTAATCTTGTTAATATACGATAAAAATTAGTGATAAAGAAATAAATTTTCATCATAAATATTATTTTATGAAAGTAATTTTTCCATTATCTACAATAGTTTTTAATGAAAAATTTTCCATGAGAATGAAGTATATAATATATAAAGAAAAGTTACCAAGTATCACTATCATAGTTTTAAATATCTATTATTTGTAAAAATGGGGACAAAATATATTTATAAATGAATATAAGTATATTTTTTTCTATAAATGAAATTATTTTCATATTTAATATTTATTTATAAATTTTAGTAAATACATAATGACTTTAAAGCATTATAAAACACCAATACAATTTCTCACCAATTAATTACTAAATAAAATAAATGATTTTAAGAATATTAAAGTAATATAATTAGAGTTATTTAAGATATTACAAGAAATTTTTACATTAATATGATAAATTAATGTTATTTTAAATAATTATATTTTAATTATTAGTTATCCATTATGTATTATATGTCAAATTAAACGAATAGTTTCAAAATTAGAAATATTGATGCTTTACAAAAAATTATTTTATTAAATTACACAAAATCATAAAAATATTAGAATAGGGTAATTTAGAATTTTTATGCTCTAAACATTCACTCCTTAACCATTTATAGTTCATTTATTGTAACATCCCAAGTAAGTAATGAATAATAGATATTTTTATCTATGTCTATTATTGAATTAGATAGTGTTTTAGAGGCTTAAAATGAAAATAAATCCAATCTTAAGCATGGAATACACTAGTATTTTTTTAAAAGATTGTTTTACTGCCTTTGATGGAAAACCATTTTAAAATATATATTTTGAAAATTTTATAATCTATTTTTGGCAAAATAAACTTATTCTATATGATTGGGACATCAAAATTTACTTTGTGTTAATTTTTTGTATTTTTCTGACAATGTTCATTTTTTAATGAATAGTGAAAAATACTGCATTTTACATCAAAACTGCTTTTTAATATAATTTATTTATATGAATAAATTATATTTTTAATTGGTTTTAAATTTAAATTAGAATATATTTTTACCATTTAATACAATGGTGGTCATTGGAATCAATTTCACTTTGAAATTGGACTTAAACTAGTGTCAATCTTTTGATACTTATTGTTTCATAAAAACACGCTATTTGTCAAGACAGTAGGATTATTTATTAAATTAATTAATGTAACATATATGATTTGAATTTTGTAAAATAGACATCATTTTTTAATTCGGAGTATCAAATATTTCTTTGGGTTAATTTTTGGTAATTTTCTGAAAAACTTCAATTTTTGATGAATATTGAAACCACTAAGTGGTACTTATAATAACTGATTTTTCGTTTAAATGAAATTTTGCCATATTTGTGTTTTGAATTTGAGAAATCCGACAAACATGGTTTTCATTAAGAAGTAAAATGTAGTTCAATGAGATTATAATAATTTTTTGGTGAATAGTAACTTATTAAGTTTTTAATCGCGATTAGAGGTAATTAGTGTAGTTTAAGGTAAAAATAATGTTTTAATAATATGAAATGAACATGACACATATTCTAACCTCATTGGATGTGTCATGGACGACCAAGACAACCCATGGGTAAACTTGGGGACCCCATGAAGCCACTTTGGTTGGAAAATTACATTAATATCTTTTTATTTAAAGTTAAAGTAAAAATGAGACAAACATGAAATGTTTTACAAAAACAATTTTTACATGGTGTTATACAAATCAGATGTTTGACTATAAATATTAATTGGAATGATAAAAATATTTCCTACATCCTAGTATTTTTTTAATAATTTTTAGAAATTAAATAAATTATATTATTTATGACATCATGATGATGCAGTGATGACATCATTATTTAACGATTTAAATAAAATGGAAAGATAATGTAAAATCTAAGACATACACATGGACAAAACCAATTGGATGAGTGGATTTAGAACCCTTATCACCTTACCCTCGAATTACATCAATGTGGGACCTTTTAAATCCGAAAATAATTTTAAAATAAAGTAACATTTCTTTACGTTCCAAGAGTACCCCTCCTCTCCTCTTATAAAATGCCCCCACCTCTACCTCCTAACCCACACTTCCAAAGCGTTTGTATCGGCCAAACCCTGCCCATTTTGTCTCTCCACTTCCCTATCATACTATTTGAAGCCTCAATTTGGGAAGAAGTCTTCCCAAGGAATCCTTTGAGCTCAAACCAAAGGGAGTTACCCGATTTTAAGGTAATGTCTTCTTTTGAGTCCTTTAGTTTTATTTTGCTTCTCCAACCCCCTAAACCCTTTTTATTCTTTTCTTTTGTAGAATCTCCATAATCCTCAATATACTAGGATGTTGTTATAAGAAGGATTCTAGCTACACTTACACACACCTACATCTAATGGTTAACGAACATACCGTTTCCGTGGATGGCGAATTTATGCCTCCCGAAACGACGATTGTTCAACATTCTTTTAAAACCTTCAAAGGTGGCCATTATGATGTCACTATATTTATATATGATATATAATATGTTTAGTTTTTCCTTAAGATTCTTTATTTTTCATTTTGAGAATACCTTTATGGTTTCCATTATGGGTAAACGCGATATCTTCATTTAAGGAAGTGCGGACTACCGCCCCTTAAAGTGATTTGATTCGTTAAATACCATATGTGGGACGTATAAATAATGGAACTATGATATTATATATTATATAATACTGGAATTATAATATACCTTTATATCATTATGATTCCATTCTATAAAATACGAAATATAAATGAAAGTAGCGTTCATGCGTACGTACGGCTTACCATCTCCATGAACGGTGCATTTCATTTATTTCCTCTAAATGTTATATAATATTATAAATTCATGCATGTACTGGATATATATGATATATATGATATATACATCATGAATACCATTCTGGATATAAAGAACCTTTGACCACACAAACAACATGTAATTATAAGTAGTCCACTTTCGACTTAAGAACCAAATATCGACAAAACAAACATTATTAACTTAAATGGTTACATAATGTTTATAACATGGAAATAAGTGATATAAAAGGAATAATGAACTTTAAAAAGTTTATTAATCATGTATAAATGAACTCAAGTTTATTATTCAGGATAATAATGAACGATCGAGTCAAGTCGGACCCGAGGTATGTGACTTCGTCTCAATCTCCTTTCATTGAGGAAAATTTTGTTTTATACACAACCTTCTTTTATATGGTGTATAAACCCCCTTGACATTTACGATTATTCAAAAAGAATATTTTTTATATGAAGCGTTTACTAAATGACAAAAGGGAATGTTTTTGTCGTACGTATGCGGCGACAACGACTTCTTTGCCGCCGTGATCGTTATTTGAGTTTTGGCTTCCTCTACAAGCCATAAATTCTTTTTAAAAGAAATATAAATACCATGATTTAATTTTCTTTTATTTTGGTATTGAAAATGGTTTTCATAATGTTTTTATATCAATTTTTTGTATTGATATCTTGTGATTGAAAGGTGGAAATGTTATTTTTCCTTTATGCAAGTTTTATATGATAGGATTATGTTGCGGTTCTTGGGAATTATTATGAAGATGGGTGGTTCCGTGATAAACTAAGGGCGGGTGAGCCCAATATAGCTCTCTAATGCATTGGGTAATGCGAAGGAGTGAAACTTTAAGGTTTCTCCTAAGAGATTTAGGGAATATACTGTGATGGGTATTCCAAACGTAACCAAGAGGGTTACTCCCTATGTAAGAATGTTATGAATGCCTCAAGTTACCTTTAAGTCTTATGATTTATATGATTTATTCATGATTTGATGAGGTATGTTCAGGTGCTTATGTTTTATGGGTAAAGTATGATTTCATTCTTATGTATATATTTACTCATGTTTCCTTTCCATATTTTTATATCCCTTACAGAGCTTTTTATGATCATCCAAAGTTTTTTTTGAAATGTTTTTCACAGGTCAAGGGAAAGGTACATGACATGATGATAGTGTCAAGGATGTGTCAAGAAAGAATCCATGTTTTATTTTAAATATGTTTCCATTGATGGGAAAGAATAATACTATCTTTATGTAACCACTTTGTTTTTACGTGGAATGGAATGCAAGTTTTATGATCTAATTCTCTTAAAATCTAAACCCGAAAAGATCCTCAATGTGTAATCTTGTAATAACTCTATATTAAGTAAGGTTTAAGGCTGGGGCCTTATAGTTGGTATCAGAGGGAGGTTTAGATAACTTTAGGAGTTATAATTATATTAAATGATTATCCGAAAATATTTTTTTATGGTCAAATTGAAGTGATATAGTATTTGAAGATTACCATGTTGCTTCATCTAAGACATGTTTGTTCAGAATGGTTTTCCACAGAGGAAACAGGGAAGCAGTGCTAGGAAGGCATGCAGAAGGAAATAACCTTCTGAATTAGCATCCTGAGATGGTCGGAATCAGAACTGAACAGTTTGTTTCAGTAATGGAGCAATTGACTCAAGCGATAAATGGTGGTGGTATCCATGCATGAGATCATCCAGATCAACCGCATAAGAACATGTCAGTGGTGGAACATTTAATGAGAAAACATCCCCCATCATTCAGAGGATCATCTAACCCTATGTTAGCTGAAGGGTGGATTAAATCTCTGGAGAAGATTTTCGATGCGATTGGGTGTTCAGACAATCAAAAGGTTAGTCTTGGAATTTTCCGTTTGGAGGGTGAAGCAGATCAGTGGTGGTCGATGGTTAAAAATATCAGGGACACTGATGAGATTTATGCTCTCGACTAGGATGAATTCAATGGTATGTTTCATGAGAAGAATTTTCCTAAAGCAGTTCGACTTAGGATGGAAAAGCAATTCTTGGAATTGAGGCAAGAGGAAGACTCAGTGGCTACCTATGAAGAAAGGTTAACTCGATTAGAAATGTATGCTCCCAATTTTATCCGAGACCGTGATAGTAAAATCATTCATTTTTACTCAGGATTAAAGCCAAAATATCGAAGGGCGTTATCCTCTCATTAGTTTAAAAGTTATGAAAATCTTGTTCGAAGTGCTGAGAAGGTGGAAATGGAGTTTTCTGATGATCAGGTGTTCTATAACAACCAACAGAAGAAGAGACCGAGGTGGCAGGAGAAAGGTAAAAATTATTCAAAAAATTCTGACGGTAAGAAAAATAAGTTTCCAGTTTGTGATAAATGTGTCAAAAGGCATTCTTGGGAATGTCTTCTGAATTCTGGAAAGTGCTACCGATGTGGTAAGATGGGACATAAGGATCGTGATTGCACTGGAAAATATCAGGGTGATGGTAAGACCAAATTTTATTTACAGTTAGTGAAATGTTATAAGTGCAATGAGATGGGTCACTATGCAAACGAGTGTCCGACAAAGTTCTTGAGTGATGGGAAACAGTTAGACTACAAGAAGAAAGGGGTGGTGAAATCCTATTCAACTACTTCAGCAGATGTCGGGCCATCAAATGAAGTTGTATCATGTACTTTTTTTGTTTTTTTAGATTATGCCAGTGTGTTGTTTGAATCGGGGTCCACACATTCTTTCATCTCAGAAACCTTTTCTAGTAAAATGGGAATACCATCTCAGGAAATGACTCCTGAACTTTTGGTAAAAACACCTGGGGTAAATGTTGAGGCAAAAAGAATTTATAAGAATTTTCCTATCCTTATCTGCGGAAAGAACCTACTTGCAAAATTTATTGTTCTACCTCTAGTAGAGTTTGATGTTATCCAGGGTATGGATTGGATCTCTATTTACCATGCTAAGATTGACTGCAGAGCTAAAGAAGTTTCTTTTCAGAAAGAATTTCAGTTTGTGTACAAGAATGAACCCTTACTTTTGATAACTTATCAAGAGGCCAAGAAACATGTAAAAGATGGAAATGAATGTTACCTTGCACACATTGTTGAAAATAAAGGAACTGTTCAGATTAATGATGTGCCAGTGGTAAATGAGTATCCTGATGTTTTTTCTAATGAGTTTCTTGGAATAATACCAGATCGGGATGTTGAGTTTACTGTTGACTTAGTTCCTGATGCTAAGACAATTCCAAAACCCCCTTATCGAATGGCTCAAATTGAACTTTTAGAGTTGAAGGAGAAATTGCAAGATTTAATAGAGAAAGGTTTCATTCGACCTAGCACATCACCATGGGGTGCTCCTGTTTTATTTGGTAAAAAAAAGATGGTTCAATGAGACATTGCATTGATTACAGAGCCTTGAATAATATCACTGTTAAGAACAAATATACTTTTCCTCATATCGATGATTTGTTTGATCAGCTCCAGGGAGCTCATTATTTTTCAAAGATTGCCTTGAGATTGGGGTACCATCAGCTGAAGTTAAAGGGAGAAGACGTTCTGAAGACTGCGTTTTGTACAAGATATTTCCATTATTAATTTGTAGTAATGCATTTTGGGATAACCAATACACCTGCTGTATTCATGGACATAATGAATAGAATTTTCCATGAGTTCTTGGATAAGTTTGTGGTGGTTTTCATTGATGATATTTTGGTGTTTTCTATAAGTAAAGAGGAGCATGAATGACATTTAAGGGTTATCTTACAAACCTTAAAAGAAAAGAAACAGTATGGAAAATTCAGAAAGTGTGAGTTTTGGTTGCAAAAAATTTCATTCCTTTGACATATTATTTCTAAAGATGGGATAACTGTTGATCCTGCAAAAACAAAGGCTGTTGAAGAATGGCCAAGACCCACAAATGTAACAGAGATTCATAGTTTCCTTGGTTTGGCATGCTATTACCAAAGTTTTGTTAGAAGTTTTTCACGGTTATCTAGTCCAATGACTAAGCTAACCCAGAAGGGTGTTATGATTATCTGGAAAAAATAATGTGATGATTGTTTTCAGGAACTAAAAGAAGATTGATGAATGCTCCAGTTTTGGCACTACCTTCCAGGAATGGTGATTTTGTTATATACTGTGATGCTTCATTGAAAGGAATTGGTTGTGTCCTAATGGAGAATGATCAAGTAATTTCTTAAGCTTCACGAAAGTTGAAACTCATGAGGTAAATTACCCTACACATGATTTGAAATTAGATGCTGTTGTTTTTTCTTTAAAAATTTGGAGGCATCATTTGTATGGAGTAAAGTGTAAAATATATACCGATCACAAAATTTTAAAGTATATATTCACTGAGAAAGAGTTGAACATGAGACAAAGGAGATGGCTAGAATTAATCAAGGATTATTATTTTACAATTCATTACCATCTGGGAAAAGAAAATAAAGTGGCTGATGATTTGAGTCGAAAAAGTAATGCTTCATTAGCAATGTTGCATTTGGAACGTGATCATTTGGTTAAGGATTTTATGAACATTGGCATAGAAGTGGTTGGTGTAGGATGTTCTTCTGTTTTGTTTTAGGTATCAGTGAGATCATCTCTATCAGATAGAATCAAGCAAGCACATAAGCAAGACAGTGAGTTGCAGAAAAAGGTAGAGCTGGTTCGGAAAGGTAAGTTTCCGGAATTAAACATTGATAATGATTGAGTATTGAGATTTGGGAAGAGATTGTGTGTTTCTTCTGATTCACAGTTGAAGAGAGAGTTGTTATGTAAAGCTCATAGTTCTCCGTTTTCATTTCATCCTGGCAGTACTAAGATGTACAGATATCTTTGAGAGTATTACTGGTGGGATGGAATGAAAAGAGATATTTCTGATTTTACTGTGAAATGTTTGACTTGTCAGCAGGTTAAAGCAGAGCGGTAGTTACCAAAAGGGATGATTTACCCTTTACCAGTTCCAGAGTGGAAATGGTAGAATATATCCATGGACTTTGTTGTGGGATTACCGATGACATATTGAGATAATAATGCAATATGGGTTATTGTTGATCGCTTGACCAAATCTGCTCATTTCCTTGCTATACGAGATACTTTTTCCCTGGATCAATTTTCCCATTTCTTTCATAAAGAGATAGTCAGGTTACATGGAGTTCCTCTCTCTATTGTATCTGACCGCGATCCCAGGTTCACTTCTAACTTTTGGAAAGGCCTTCAAAATTTTTTGGGTACTGAATTAAATTTTAGTACAACATTTCATCCCCAATCAGATGGGCAGTTAGAACAAAAAATTCAGACCATGGATGATATGCTACGAGCTTGTTCGATGGATTATCAGTGAAGTTGGGACCAACATCTTTCTTTGGTTGAATTTTCATATAATAACTGTTTTCATTCTAGTATACAGATGGGACCATTTGAGGCGTCATATGGGAAGCAGTGTCGAACTCCAGCTTTCTGTGATGAAGTGGGTGAAAGGAAGTTGATGGTTCCATAATTGGTATAAGAGAAGGCAGAAAAAGTTCAGCTGATTCAAAAGCACATGAGAACAGCTCAGAGCAGGCAGAAGAGTTATGCAGATAACTTGAGGAAGGATCTATCTTTTGAGGTAGGTGATCATGTTTTTCTCAAAAAGTCGCCATGGAAAAGTGTGATGTGATTTGGTATGAAAGGAAAGGTGAGTCCATGGTTCATTGGACCATATGAAATTCTGGAGAGAGTTGTAATAGTTTCATACCGGGTGGCTTTACCTCCGATTTTATCTCAGGTACACAATGTTTTTCACGTTTCGATGTTGAGAAAGTATATGCCATATCCATCTCATGTTTTGAGTTCAGAGGTAGTTCAGCTGGAAGAGAACCTATCTAATGAGGAACAACAGGTCCATATTCTTGACCATAGGGAGCTAGTGTTACGGAATAAGGTGATTAATCAGGTAAAGGTTTTTTGGAAAAACCACATGATGGAAGAGGCATCATGGGAATCTTAAAATTCAATGAGGGATAAGTACCCTCATTTATTCAATAAGTAAATAAATTGTGGGGATGAAATTTTCTAAAGGGGGGAAGGATGTAACATACCAAGTAAGTAATGAATAATATATTTTTTTATCTATGTCTATTAATGAATTATATAGTGTTTTAGAGGCTTAAAATGAAAATAAATCCAATCTTAAGCATGGAATACAATAATTTTTTTTAAAAGATTCTTTTACTGCCTTTTGATGGAAAACCTTTTTTAAATCTATATTTTGACAATTTTATGAGCTATGTTTTTCAACAGAAACATATTCTTTATGATTGGGACATCAAAATTTACTTAGTGTGAATTTTTGTTATTTTTCTGACAATGTTCATTTTTTAATGAATAGTGAAAAATACTGCATTTTACATCAAAACTGCTTTTTAATCTAATTTATTTATATGATTATATTATATTTTCAATTGTTTTTAAAGTGAAATTAGAATATATTTTTACCATTTAATCCAATTGTGGTTGTTGGAATCAATTTCACTTTGAAATTGGACTTAAACTAGTGTCAATCTTTTGGTACTTATTGTTTCATAAAAACATGCTATTTGTCATGACAGCGGGAATTATTTATTAAATTAATTATTGTAACTTATATGATTTGAATTTTGTAAAATAGACATCATTTTTGAATTCAGAGTATCAAATATAGCTTAGGGTGAATTTTTGGTAATTTTCTGAAAAACTTCAATTTTGGATGAATAGTGAAACCACTAAGTGGTACTTATAAAACCTGATTTTTCGTTTAAATGAAATTTTGTCATATTTGTGTTTTGAATTTCAAAAATCCGACATACATGGTTGACATTAAGAGTTCAAATGTGTTTCAATGAGATTATAATAATTTTTCGGTGAATAGTAACTTATTAAGTTTTTAATCGCGATTAGAGGTAATTAGTGTAGTTTAAGGTAAAAATAATGTTTTAATAATATGAAATGAACTTCACACATGTCCTAACCTCATTGGATTTGTCATGGCCGACCATGAAAACCCATGGGTCAACTTGGGGACCCCATGAAGCCACTTTGGTTTGAAAATGACATTAATATATTTTTATTTAAAGTTAAAATAAAAACGAGACCAACACGAAATGTTTTACTAAAACAAGTTTTACATGGGGTTATACAAATCATATTTTTGACTATAAATATTAATTGGAAAGCTAAAGATATTTCCTACATCATAGTAGTTTTTTTATAATTTTTAGATATTAAATAAATTAAATTATTTATGACATCATGATGATGCAGCGATGACCTCATTATTTAACGATTTAAATAAAATGGAAAGATAATGTAAAATCTAAGACCTACACATGGCCAAAACCAATTGAATTAGTGGATTTATAACCCTTATCACCTTACCCTCTAATTATATCAATTTGTGACCTTTTGAATCCGAAAATCATTTTAAAATAAATTAACATTTCATTACTTTCCAAGAGTGCCCCTCCTCTCCTCTTATAAAAGGCCCCCACCTCTACCTCCATACCCACATATCCAAAGCCTTTGGCTCGGACAACCCTGGCCCATTTTGTCACTCCACATCCCTATCTTACTCCATGAAGCCTCAATTTGGGCAGAAGTCTTCCCAAGGAATCCTTTGAGCTCAATCCAAAGGGAGTTACCCGATTTTATAGTAATGTCTTCTTTTGAGTCCTTTTGTTTTATTTTGCTTCTCCAACCCCATAAAATCTTTTTATTCTTTTCTTTTGTAACAAATACAGTATCCTAATTATACTAGGATGTTGTTATAAGAAGGATTCGAGCTACACTTGCACACACCTATATCTAATGGTTAACGAACATACTGTTTCCGTGGATGGCGAATTTATGCCTCCTGAAACGATGATTGTTCATCATTCTATTAACACCTTCAAAGGTGGCCATTGTGATGTCACTATATTTATATATGATATATAATATGTTTATGTTTTCCTTAAGATTATTTATTTTTAATTTTGGGTATACCTTTATGGTTTCCATTATGAGTAAACGTGATATCATCATTTAAGAAAGTGCGGACTACCGCCCCCTCAAAGTGATTTGATTCGTTAAATACCATATGTGGGATGTTTAAAGGATGGAACTATGATATTATATATGATATTATACTGAAATTATAATATATCTTTATATCATTATGATTATATTCTATAAAATATGAAATAGAAATGAAAGTAGTGTTCATGCGTACGTACGTCTTACCGTCTCCATGAACGGTGTATTTCATTTCTTACCTCTAAATGTTATATAATATTATAAATTCAAGAATATACTTGATATATATGATATATATGATATATACATCATGAATACCATTCTTTATATAAAGAAACTTTGACCACACAAACAACATGTATTTGTAAGAAGTCCACTTTCGACTTAAGAAACAAATATTGACAAAACAAACATTATTAACATAAATGGTTACATAATGTTTATAACATGGAAATAAGTGATATGAAAGGAATAATGAACTTTAAAAAGGTTATTAATAAAGTAGAAATTAACTCATGTTTATTATTCAGGAAATTAAAGAACGATCGAGTCATGTCGGACCCGAGGTATGGGAATTCGTCTCAATCTCCTTTCATTGAGGCATATTTTGTTTTATACACAACCTTCATTTATACGGTTTATAAACCCCATTGACTTTTACGATTATTAAAAAGGAATATTTTTTATATGAAGCGTTTACTAAACGAAAAAAGGGAATGTTTTTGTTGTACGTATGCTTCGACAACGACTTCTCTGCCGCCGTGACCGTTATTTGAGTTTCGGCTTCCTCTACAAGCCATACATTCTTTTGAAAAGAAAAATAAATACCATGTTTTAATTTTATTTTATTTTGGTATTGAAAATGGTTTTCATAATGTATTTATATCAATATGTTGTATTGATATTTTGTGATTGAAAGGTGGAAATGTTATGTTTCCTTTATTCATGTTTTATGTGATACGATTATATTGAGGTTCTTGGGCATTATTATGAAGACAGGTGGTTCCGTGATAAACTAAGGGCAGGTTAGACCGATATAGCTCTCCAATGCATTTGGTAACATGACGGAGTGAAACATTAAGGTTTCTCCGAAAAGATTTATGGAATATACTGTGATGGGTATTCCAAACGTAACCAAGAGGGTTACTCCCTACGTAAGAATGTTATGAATGCCTCACGTTATCATTAAGTATTATGATTTCTATTATTTATTCATGATTTGATGGGGTATGTTAAAGTTCTTCTATTTTATGGGTAAAGTATGATTTCATTATTATGTATATATTTACCCATGTTTCCTTTCCATATTTTTATATCCCTTACAGAGCTTTTTATGCTCATCCCAAGTTTTTTTGAAATGTTTTTCACAGGTCAAGGGAAATGTAATGATATGATGATAGTGTCAAGGAAGTGTCAATAATTAATCCATGTTTTATTTTAAATATGTTTCCATTGATGGGAAATAATAATACTATCTTTTTGTAACCACTTTGTTTTTACGTGGAATGTAATGCAAGTTTTATGATCTAAATCTCTAAAACTCTAAACCCAAAAATATCCTCAATGTGTAATCTTGTAATAAATCAAGATTAAGTATGGTTTAATGCTGTGGCCTTATATTTAGAACCATTTTGGATTGATAATCACTTTAATACATTGTAATATATTAGGAAATTCCAATTTTGTGACTCCCCTCAATTATAAAAGGGATCCTCGCCTTTCTCTAATTCATACCACATTGAGGATTGTTGATAAAAAAATCTAAAATGATGTCTTTTAAAACCACATATAGACATATTATAGGTAATTGTATTCTCATAAATAACCCCAGATCCTCTAAGAGTTGATATAAAGGAGTTATTTCATAGAAGAGATAATCGCCTTAACTGGCCACTTTAATAATTAATATTCATTTTTCTCCTATAAATATATTATATTATTACAAAATTAATAATTTTTAAAAATCAATTCATTAATATTTTTAAATTTTTAAAAACACCTTTAATCAATATATTTCCATCAAACGGAAAATGATAATATTATGTATTCATACGTATAGTTTAATATATCCATGTATTGATACAAATCATTTCACATCACCATATTTAAATTATGGGTTTTATTATGGATTTAATCATTTTATTTTTAATTTTTATATAACTATACTTATTAAATGATGATATGATATCTACCTTATGACCTCAAGAACTATTGGAGAATGGTAACATCGATCATGAATACTTGTAGACTACCACCTCCATGAAGTGATGCGATTCGTTTTGGAATATTGTTTTACTTAAATGGTAATACGCATTTATTTATTGAATATATATCATATTTTTTATATAATAAATAATAATTATATTTTATATATTATATACTCTTTTTGTTTCCATATGTTGAAAATTGAAATAACATTCATGTGTATGTACGACCTACCATCTCCTAATATGGAGTCCTAAAGTTTTCTATCCAAATAATTTATGATATAATATATACGTATATATAATAAAGATATAAGATATAAAAAAAATTAAAAACATTATATAGATGATGAAAAATTGATAAAAAATGAGAACTGAAACTAATGAAGTAGAACAAACTGGTAAAAATAAGCAGATATCTCCCAAAATATTGATTTTAATGATGAAGTATTTACAAATGGGTGATAATATTTTATATGAAAATAATATATTTTATGATATATATGATTATGGTTATGTAATATAGTAATAATAATTTATAATTTATTATTAATTGGGATCCAATGGATACGAAGAAAGTCAAACCTAATGCAAGGGATTTTTGTCTCACTTTTACTTTAGTGAGAAATATTCTATATTAACCACTTATTACATTTATATGGTGTTAATAAAATCAATGATGTTTTTTTTGAGATTCATATTATTAAATATAGAGTGACATAAAAAATTATTAATAGTTTTATGTTACAAACATATCATTTATCTGGTTTGTTATGATTAAGTCACAATGAAAAATTTGTATCATCTACCTCTTAGGAAGTTTTTATTATTATTATCAATTAATTTATTTAAAATACATGTTTCCTTTAATTTTAATTTCATTATTTATTTGATATAAAAAAAATACTTTTGTAAGTAACATCACCTTTATTTTTCTCATCGGTCGAAATGCCATTCCCTTTAAGGCCCATGTGTTGAAAAGAAATTCAAGAATATTTTCTAAATTATAATTTGATTGTATGAATTTTATCAACCCATTTTTTAATTTTTTAAAAATGGATGGAACATAATAATCGTGTCATTTTCCCAATGAGTTACCATTTTAATTTTTTAAAAACATCTTAATGGATTTTTTGATTTTAACTTATATGATGTGAATATAATTTTCTAACATGATGAGTGCTTAATGCATTTATGTATAATAGGTATACTTCTATATATATTGTTCAAGAAACATTTTTTCATAATATATTGTAAATTTCTATATTTTAATGATTTTATTTTAAAATTTAATGTTTATTTTCTTGAATTATGTAATAATATTATTTTAATTGGTATCTTAACTTAACAAAGACAACTACCCATGGATTCACAAATTATTTATTGGGGGATATAATTTTAGGATATCATATTTATTCACTCCCAATATGGATTATGTTTAAAAAGATTATATGTTTAAGAAACACATACCATTTCCATGCATTATACTATAAATAAATATAACATGTTTGGGAAACTTTTTTTCCGGGGTAATACTTTGGGGAAATGTTTATGAAACCTATTTCGTTACACGGGTTACGATATGGTTGTTTTTTATGATATTATGTCATGAATATATATGATTTTAGTAATGTGATGGTGGTTAAATTATAACCAAGTATGGTGGTTATGTTATAACCAAGGATATTATTTTTTATATGAAAATCAACAATGTTTACATAATAACCATGGTTAGCTATGACCTATATATCTTTTTAATGCATTGGGTAAAGATTAATATCTAAAGAGATAAATATGTTTTTAATATGGAGTGAACCTGGTTTAGTATGGGACTCTATCAATTATGATAGTATTGGGAGTGAAACTGGACTACAATGTTGGTTTGGGGAGTGAACCCATTCAACAAGATATCCATTGAATAAAGCCTTTACTACCAAGAAAATGATTTTTATACTTATATGAATTATAAAATATTATGTCTTATGAAAATTTTATACTCTCGAAGACAATGTTCATTGACTCCACTATGATTAATTTTATTTTCACTTTCATATTTTATTCAATTACTAAAGATTAATATATATGATATGTGAGATATTATTTACATATACATTTTTCAGTTCTCATACACTTATGTTCATTTTATACTCTTGTGATCACTGATATCCACCTTTTTACCCATTCTGGAAATATGATCATACCATTTCTTTTGTTTTACTTCCAATCATTATGAATTGTGGAACTAGTATGATAAATATAATAAGGGTGATGGTAATGAAGGACTAACTAGGAGAAAATGTAAATATTTTATTAAATAGTTGTTTATGTGTCCATGTTTTCAAATTTACTATACCTATATTATTTTTTTGTGGATCATTATGTTGTGTAATGAATATACATCTATAATGATATTGTAACTATATATGAAATTTATGGTTCACTGTTTTTGGCATCAGAGAACGGTTTATTTATCATTTTGATATTAGGGTGATATAACTTTAGTGAGAATCCTAGGGACATATATATATATATGAATAAAATTATTTTTTTTTGATAATCATGTATAACCTATGTTTAACCTAATGTGTCATATATTAATGTGTCATGATTTAGAAATCCTAAATAAATTAGGATTATATAGATTTCTATGTGATTAATATTTATCATAGTATAAATTTTGGTTCTTGAATGATGGACACTAAAAGAATCATGTTAATGCTAAATGATATGGGAAATTTAATGATTTTCCTTCTGAGAATTTTTTAAGGGATGTGGGATACAAATTCATATTTCAATACTAACATATTTTACACATGATATGAATCATATTGAGAATGAAAATGTTAATAGACTGAACAATGTTATATTGAATCCTTCATGAAGTAAAATTCAAATAATTTTAATACATCCTTTGATGGACAAGTTTCTATGTAATTGATCAATTCCATTGGAAATATATGTTATATTCTATATTTTTTATAAAATGATAATTTTATTCTAGATGTTAATCATTTATAAGGGTAAGTAAACCAATATTTGAGTCTTCCTAAGAACATGAGGAAAAAGGAATAAATTTAATCCATGTAGTGGTAATAGGTTATAAGATTCTTTTTATCATGTACGTTCTTTATGTAATTCACAAAAAAAATGTAAAAGTAATTAATTGAGACAAAGTATATTGATGATGAATTAGTTAATATATATGAGATAAATATTAATAAACTGGAATGATATGATTATAAAATTATCAACCAGCCTAAAGGTAAGGTTTATCGTATCTATAATGGATTAAAACCAAATTTTTCAAATTGAGTTATCCAAAATGTACATCAACAGCTATGAAGAGATTGTTTAATATCAAATCAATGTGGATAAGAATATTGGAGTTAACCATATATCTCCATGTTTTGATAAGAATCAAATATGTAATTCAAAGGTGATTCTAAAAACCATGGAGATAATAATATGAGCTTTTATTTATGATCAGTTCATAGAAAATTTACATGGAGTAAATTGTTTTAAGGGAAATATTAAAATTTTCATGTGTCGAAAAGAAGGTCGTCAGGAAATCAGATTCCAATGATATGGGAACAGGTCAGATAATGATGTGAATTGAGAGAACACTACATAGAACACAGTACAAAAACTCATGTTCTATAAATTTAAGAAGGTTGGGAAATTTGTGAATCAATTTCCCAATCAAAGGTCTAACGAGGATAATAATCTAAAAAAACCGTTGATGTTAATGTAGAAGAGGTAAATATTTTGAAATAAAAATTTCTTTGTTAAACCATGAGATATAGGGTATATATATCTTCCAATCTAGTGTTATGGATTTTATAATGAAATTTGTTTGTGAGATCCCTATTAAAATTATCTTGTTCACAATTTATTCAAATTTCTTGTGATAATGATTATTAATTATCTCTCTACAATGTTCTAGAATAGAGAAATCGCATTTGATTTTTTAAATCATTTTATGATCATTTATTGTTTCTTGGATGAACCCATACATGTAATTGAAATGTATTTGGTTATGAAAAGATATAATTTTACAAATAAAAGTTGAATAGATTTTGGAAGCATATATGATTTTATTGTGAATTTATTTTTGAAAATGAGTAGGTTTTATAAAATTTTTTATGAGACATTATGAATAACAAAAATTATTTCAATATGATAATTAAGTTAATAATTGAAGTATATGAGATAAAATCATTAAAATCTTAGGGATTTAATTTTTTTAAGTTATAATATGATGGAGCCTTATGGTTAAAAATATATAGAATGGAATATATTGAAACTTTAATGTTGTTGGAAATAGATTTTTAGCATAATTAATTTTAGTAAATATTTATAGGTGTAAGGAATGACTTATTAATCTTATGATTCATTAAAATTTAATAGCAGTTCTTTTGGAACAATAAAATATTCCTGAATATTCATTTCTTAGAGACAAAGATGAATTGTAAATTCCTCAATGAATAATTGAACGATGTGATAATGTAAATAAATCAATTTGGATAGAAACTAGCTTTCTAAATGATATATAATGTTAGAGTCATTCAATATCACATCTAGGCAGGCCAGAGTTGATAGAAATGTTATGTTTATAATAATTACTATGACTATGAATTTGATGTGGGGTAGAATTATTTTATAAGAATCTCTATATGGAATAATGTAATGATATTTTTAAATAAGGGAATGTTTTTCATTGGGTATATTTTACATTGGTAGATTATTGATTGAGTACGGATGGTATATAATACATCACCACTTCCACAAAACCTCTCTTAGGTTTAAAATGTGTTTGATGTATCTCTCTTGATAATATACGTACATGGTCTGTCACATGTAATAATATAAATTTTAATACCATTAGAAATGAATCATTATTTTTAGTTATAACCATTATAAATCATGGATCTTTGAGATAATGTGGTACAGATCATGAAAACAAACATAATTGATATTCTATAGAGAAATCACAAATTTGAAGAAGCTACATGGGGACCAGAGGTAGTAATGAAATAGTGATATCCCCTGGTGATTATATTAGAGTGAAGAATTTAAACGGATAAATTAATTTTAATAGGGTGTATAATGTAACACCTTGAGATTTTATGAAATTTATTTTTTCAAATATATTTTATTTCATCGACATTTTTGTGAAACTGGTAACAGTGAGTTTAAATGAACAACGATATATTATCAAAATATTAATATGTGACCGTTATAACATATTAATTAAATTAGTGGATATTAATATTATAAACTATATTTTTACATATATAAAAAATATCCTAATCAATTTACGTTTATTGATTAATTTTTTGGAAACATGCATTCAATGTTAGTTATGTTATATTTTTCATAAAAATAGATTTCCTTAATGAGAATTATCATTTATTTTTTCAAGAAGACATTATTTTTAAATTTAAATACTTAAAAAGTATTAATAATAAAATAAATAAATTTTGGTAATCATCAAATAAAAAATATCATAAAGTGGATTTTGGAGAATTTTCTAAACAATAATGATTTTCAAGTGAATAGTTAATAAACTAAATTTTATACCAACATGTATTTCAATATCAAAAAAGTAGTAAATTAAATGTGGTTATGAAATGGTTAAGAAAACGTAAAATTAAATATATTAAATTTTAAATAATTTAATTCTATCTATTGAAATCAATTATTATGTATAAACATAGTATGAAAGAATTTTATAGTTAAAATGTTGTTTTTAATGTATTTTAATGAGTGGAAGTTATTTTTATCATAATAAATTAAATATATTAACATTGTTGAATTATTTTAGTGAAATAAATATATTATAATAAATTATATTTTTTAACATTCATATATTGTTTTTCTAGGAATGATATAATAATTAATCTGACCATATTCTTTAAAACTATATTTTTCTAAAAGTGATTTTCATCATATTTTTTATAATGATTTAAAACTTATTTGATGATACATATAAGTAATTAATTTTAAAAAATATATTCAATTTTTTAATCTTAATTTTAATATTTTCTAAAAAATCCAGTTTATTTTTTAGTCAATATAAATAGTAACAACGAAAAACAATATTACCCAATAAAGGGAAAATCAGGTTAAATTGGTGAAATCTAAGAGATGGGGCAATAATTTTTCTTTTTATTTTGAATATGATTAATTTAATTAGACCATTATAACCTTATGTTATATATTGAGCTATTTAATGGACACTTTTCTATGAATATATATATATATATATATAATTTGATTCAATTAATGTTACAAAATATCATTCTCTTAGTTTTAAATTTGTCTTTTGTGTTCTCATTGAGAAAAGTATAGTTATGACAAATATAATATTTTTTTATATTAATTAATTATTTTTCATGATATATTTTATTTACAAACATTTGAATTTTTTTTATTTTATGAAATGTTTATACAAAACATCTTCCATATTTGAAAATTTAATTAAAAATATAATAAGTAATATAATTTGGCTGAGATATGGTGTGCCAAAAAATAATATATGAGTTTTAAATATTATAAATATTTTAGATAATTTTATTCTTATTCCAATGTTTTATTTATGACTTTTATGTCAAATAAAATTAATAGGTTCATAATGCGAAATAATGAAAATATGTGATATAATTTTCATTAAATTTCATAAAAATTCCATAAATATTAAAAATGGAAAATGGGTATAAGATATAGTAATAAATTTCTTCTTCTTACCTAGAATGGTACATTATCAACCATTTGTATTGAGAACTAATTTTATATATTTTAATCTTTTATGAAATTCTAAGGGTTCCCCCCACAATTATAAAAGGGTTCCCCTCCTTTATCAGTAAAACACAACATTAAGTCTTCTAGATTTTAAAACCCAATAAATATCTCAGATAAATTACACTAGTAACATTATATAGGTTGTTTTATTCCAAAAAAAATTAACCCTAGAGCCATTAGAAGGAGAAGTAAATGTGTTATTTAATGAGGAGGTAATCACTTCAACCGATCAAATTATTTTCAATTATTTTTTGACCTCCAATAAATATAATATATTCTCCATAAAATTATACATTTAGTGTCCTAAATATACTAATATATTATTTTTATTATGAACAATCTTTTTTCACCAACATTCCATTAAATGGAAGTAAAAATATCGCTAATGCATATGTATGGATTATTGTATCCATGTATCGATACAATTATTTTATCATTAGCATATTTTAATGATTGGTATTATGCTGGGTTTTATTTATTTTAGATATTATTATGACATGATTATAATTATTGAATGATAATATCATATCCACATTCTTAAATTATGAAACATGGGAAACCTATAATGTCAACCGTGCATATGTGCGGAATACCACCTCCACAAAGAGATGTTATTCATTTTTAATTTCAATTTCACTTTTAGGGGGATAAGAATTGTTTTTATGAAAATATATTGTATATATGATATATAAATTATTACTTCATTGTTATTAATTATTTACTTCTCATTTATTACATCCGTCAAAAAATGGTAACAACGTTCATGCATGCGTACTACCTACAGTCTCTATGAATGGTTCAATTATTATATACATATATATATTATGAATTACTATAAAAATGAATATAATGAATATATTTGATATTTAAATTTTTATTATCATCATATAGATAATGGAACTACAATCAAAACATGAGTAACATCACTAAAAAACTATAACATAAATGAAAAACACAGCAGATATCACATTGAACAATTAGCTTCATAACTAAATATTAAAAAATTTGTGAAAATGGTAAAAAATAATTAAAATATGCTATGATATAAAGTATTATGTTTTTTAATATATTTATAATAAATCTATATTTATTATACAAGGGGTTCAAATTCATATTAAGGAATTCAGACATAAGGTAAGGGGTTTTCATGTGACTTTTATTTTTCTGATACACAGGTCATATTAACCACTTATTACTTTTATGTTGTTTATATAATGAAAATTAAATGATTTTATGATGTTAATTTTTAAAAATATTGGTATTTTAATATCCAAATAATTTTCTTTTTTTCACGGGGCTAATTAATAAAAGGTTACAAAAGAATTGAGGGTTTTATTTTAGAATCTAATTATTTATCTATATTATTTATAATTATGTGCCAATTAAAAAATAATATAATATAACTATCAAAAAACTAAATGAATTTATTATCATAAGGTAATATTTTAAAAAATTATTTTTCCCTTTTAGTTTACTCACCATAAGTATTCTATATACTAGAAATTTCTTTTTAGGGAAATGAATCATTTTTTAGCTCTACTCGAAAAAAATATCTCTTTCATGTCTTTTTTTTATAAATGTTTCTGAGAATATTTCATATGACAAATGATGAATGATTAATTTTTTTACATATGTTTCACTTTACATAGAATTTCTAAAATGGATTCTTCTTGTCGTTTTATAAATGAGGTTATTTGTGACATTTTTTTAAAATGTTTTATAAGGGTAGTTTTCATTTAACATATATGAAATGAAAGGAATTTATTGCCATCATAATTGCTCAATGTGTATAATAATAATATAAATGTTTTCATGGTTATTTTCAAATAAAATTATTTTCATAATATTTTAAAAGAATTTATATTTTTTAATGTTATTTAAAAATTGAATGTTTATTTTTAGAAATAATTCTTTAATGATCATTTAAAGTTATTTAAATTTATCCATTGAAATAATCGTTTATTTCACATTCCATTTACATGGGATATGGCCTAGGGAAACCAGCCTTATTATTTCTATGGATAGTCCATGTTTCTGAGGAAAATATTTCTATCCCATTCCATTTCTACGAGTTATACTATAATGAAATAATTGAATGTCTATGAAACATGTTTTTTTCAATAGGTTATGCTATAATAATTGTTTTTGAAACACATTTATTTTCAAAGGGGTGGATATGATTGTTGTTTTATGATCTTGTGGTACGCATATGTGTTATTTTCATTATGTGAAGGTATTTGAGTTATAACCAATGATGGTGGTTATGTTATAATGATGGAATGTGGTTAAATTATAACTGAGGATAGTGAATACAATATAAACAAGGATGGGTGGGACCGATATCATTCTCTAATACATTGGGTAAATATTGATACCTCGTGAGGTAAGAAATACTATTACGTAGATTAAACCAAGTTACGTAAGGGTATTTGTCCACTAATATTGTCTTGAGAGTAAACCCCAGATACTATGATGGTTTGGGGAGTGAACCCATCCCACTATGATAGCCTTGGTAGAAATTCATGACTACTAAGGAAATGATTTTATATGATTATTTGAATGAACCAAACTTATTTCTTAAGAAAATGATACGATGTGATTGTTCATTTTATTTGATTATAATATGATCCATGTCTTCTAAACTACCATGTTTTATTCCATTCCTCAATATTATGATTTTTGAAATACATGTTATTAGTTTCAAATGTTATTATCATATTATCATACCCTTATGGTAATATTATTCTGAGGCGAGGACTAATATCTCTCTTGTTTTCCCTTATTTAGAAGTTGAGCTCACCGTTATTTATGATTACATCCCCTAATTATGAAGAAAAAAATTATGTATGGTATCTATTAGAATGATTGTATTTATGAAAAACGCAGTGGGAGATTATATATATATATATTATGTACCAATTGTTTATGTGTCCAATATTCCAAAGGCACTATACCAATACAATTATTTCCTATGACATAATATAGTGTAATACATATACATATACTAAGATGTGATATCTATGCATGAAATTTATGGGTTTTTATACATACTTTTTTCATTTATTTCTGATTTTACAACATTATTATATTTGGATAAGTAGCTAGTTCGATTATATACATGTATAATTATTGATTTTTTTATCAATTCATGAGTGAATAAAATTTTATCTATTTCAAATTTTGTAAAAAATTGATTCTGTTACATGAAAACTACTTGATGATCATATTGTATTTGGTAAATAAATGATATATTAAATAATATCATGACCACTAAATGCATGGGTTTTAACGTCTAAATATTGGGAGAGTAATAAGAGAATATAAAATAAAATAACCACTACCATAATTTTCTCAATTCCCTTAACACAATGATATTCAGAAACATTATATGGACCTATAATTGAACTAGGAAGTCCAAGTGTTACATGATTGAGAACATGTAATGGATGTTTTATCATGCTCATCAAGATTTGAGTAATTCATTCATAATCAATATGTTGTAAATAAATATATAATAATAAGAAAATAGTGTTCAAATTGAATTAGTAAATTTCAAATCATCCCTTCGATGATTATTCTCTTATAAAACCATTTTTCATTATGTTTCCTATTTTGTGATAATTTATACTAGACAAAAAAATTATTCCCTTTACATGGTATTGTATGTACGTTAAATTAATGAATTAAACATTAATTATTATTGAAATGACATGGGTAAACACCCATTAATGTGTTTCAGGGACTTTATCTCTTCTTGATAAGGTTTGAATCTACCGTTAAACCATTAATCATAAAAAAATTATTCATTTCATAAACTAAATTATAATTTTTTTCTACCTTCATACCATTTACTATTTCATTACACATATAATTTAATGAAATAATAAAATTATTCTGTTGGTGAATTTTATGATTTATAATGTATTCTAAAAAAGTATATGTCTATCATAATATGTGTAGACCATGTATTGTATGACTGTTAAAGTAAAATTAGATTTCCATGAGGGACGAGTTCACCAATGTATGATTTGTCAAAATATGTGGTGTATATGGTTAGGAATGACACCTTTACATGTTTCAATGGAATTTATATGTAATGAAATTGGAGATATAATTGGTTGTTCATTGGGGGATACCCATCTTTGAGAAACTCCATGTTGTATTATTATATAATGTTTCGTTGGAAGAATTTTCTTATTCCTTTTTTTTCTTAAACATGTAATGTGAAATAAAAGGATACCTTTGTACTAATTTAATATAGTCTAGAGATTTATATAAATTCAACATTTGAGAATCTTCCGGTACAATATTGTAGATATCTATATTGGTGATATATAGATTTATGTGTTGAGTTTCTAAATGTACCCAATGGTTTAGAAACAATTTCTATGTGATTTTGAGATAACCAAACCATAAAATACTCACATATTACATCATGTTACGTGAATACATATTATATATCACAATAAATCTCATCTCTAAACCTATTAGTTTATCATATTTTAAGGTTATAAATGTAAAAATATATATAAAAATAATTTTTCAATGTCTCCCACAAATATTATTCACTAATAATACAATTATAGACAAATAATTCATACTTATATTATTTATAAGTTAGTTAATGGAAAAATAAGACACGATCATCTCAAAATCATAGATAGAGTAAATATGACTAATAATAAACCAATATTATAAGTGATAATAAGGTGATAAAAATAGAATAAGTTTATAAAATATAAAAATATATGTTACATCTAAAATTAATAACCAATTAAACATATATAAAAAATAATGAGATATGGAAAATAGTTTTTATCATTACATAATGCATGAATCACAACATTGTAGAAAAATTATCCAATATTAATGAGTTGGGAAAAATATCATTGGAAAAAGAATATTGAATAAGCATATAGTAAACAATAGCCATTTAAAATCAAATCGTATTTATAGGATCAATTCGAAGAATAAAATTTAATAATAAATATACTCCCACAATGGATTGGGTTTACTCCCCATTCCCTATAACATAGTATACATCGGTCCATATTGAAATGGATTCAATACCAATCCCCTTATAAGAAATATCAATAGATATAATGTTTAATCTAATGCTTTAGAGGGATATATATTTTTAATATCACCTATCGTATAAGAAAAAATCATACATATGGGTGAAAACTAATCATGGAATCAATCACCATCCAAGTATAGATTAATTAACCATTGTGAATGAAATATGTTTCATGAGGAATTAAAAACATTACTGTCATCTTCCATATATTGTATGAATGTAAATTGTTTTATTAAATATAATACACTATAAAGCATAAGAATAATGAATGTATTCATATATACATGTATTTATATATATATATATATAGGAAAACACTTTTATAATTAAATTTGATTGATTCATTAAAAAATAATAATAAAGATATTTTTCTTTGGATAAAATTTATTTTAGAATATAATATTTAATAGAAAATGGGAATAGAAATGACATTAGGAAATTAAATATAAAATTAAAAATTACATAAAAAAAACTTTATAGTATATATAAGAAAAAATATAATATAATTTATAGAATATATACGTGGAGAATAAATACAACTGATGGAAAAGATGAGATAAATTTATTTTCACATATATGCATCCTTTCAATTATAATTTGAACATACATGAAGTAAAATGGTTAAATGATGTTGAAAACCGGAATTAACTGTAGGAGAATAAAATTTCATAGTTTTTTTTGTAAAAAACCCCTAATTCATAAAAAAGAATAACTACTGTGATTTTAAAGTGGGATTGTAAAATAAATAGAAGCCCCAAATCCCTTCATAGACGGATCCATTCTATCTCATTGTATAATAAATTGAAATTTATTACTATTATTTATAATAAACATATATATATTAGTTTAACTTGATGACCCAACTATCGTTGAAATTGAGCCAATGATTGAAATTTTTATGTTTTCACACTCACTTGAATGTACAGTGGTATGTAGGTCGAAACCACAGAGAAGGTAGGTTATCCAAATTTTCTTTTTATATTTTCAAAGCACCCACTTGTGTCAAAAGTGGATGGAGTATAATTTTTTACTATTTAAATTTTATATTATTTTTTAAAAAAAATTATAAGAAGTAATGAGAGAAAATTCATGACAATAAAACTATGTCTATAATTGGATAATCCTACTACTATTGGATACCAGTGAACTAACACATAGAAGAAAAGACTAAAAATAATCTAATCAATGGAAAATCCATTGAATCTAATGTTACAAGTTTAATAGCTACTAACATTATTCATTTACTATTATATCAACGAACTCAATGAATACTTAATTAATCTCTCTCATCATGAGATTCAACTCTCAGCCAATTGAATCTATAATCTCACCACCACTAGATTCACCTAACTATGATAATTTTTTAATTAATGATACTCGAATAAATCTCTTTGATTTAATCTAGTTGAAATGAGTTAAATTTTTTTAAAAAAACTCAATCCATTATCTTTATCACCAAAAGATTAGGGATTTATGAATTTAAGTTCAAGAGGTGTGAAATAATTTAAAATTTAAGGTACATATTCAACTTCACTAGTTGAGTTTGTATCTTTTTTTATGGAACAATTGATGATGAAAAATGGAATAACTAGTAAACATAAATTCCATGAACAATTAATTCTATCCTCTGATGATACTGAATACTGAAACTATATATATTTGATTACAATTTATAAAATTAAGAGAAACTCCGGGAAAAAAGAACTCCCTTACGAACAACAACGGTGTTGCACTGCTGGTCCTTAGATCTCCAAGAAGAGGTTCCCTATGTAGCCTACCATAAGCTCTCTATGGATCTTCTCTGCTCTGGATGAGTGGAATGATCATCAATGTCTCAATCCTCAATTCTATATTTTAAAGCCTCTTTCATCTTCTTCATGTCATCGAGATCCTCAACCAACCTTGATTGGTTTTTTGAATTCACCACACACATTTGTTTTTGTCTGCATCACACGTCACTAGAGAAAAGACAATGTAACTAACACCCGACCAGTTAGTTAGAGTGAACCTGGATGGTATTACATACCCCCTTTGAATCTGTAAAAAAGAGAAATAATGCAATTAAAACAATTTTAAATGTTCAATTAAAAAAAAATATTATTTATAGATATTACATTTCTACTAATTATTTAATGTTCTTTGTTAAAAAATTATTAATTTATTTTGATGATTTTATTTTCTTAAATTTTTGTTGCTTATTACTTATATGTTATTTAATTACAACATTGAAGTAAATAGTTCAATAAAATTTCAAAAGGATTATTATTAATGTTATAATTATTTTATTTAGCTAATTAGTTATATTGATTTTTATTTTAAATAATAAATTTATTACGTTTATTTTAATTAATATTATTTTTTAAAAGTATTTATTTTTATTTTATTTTATTTTATGATTTATTTGTATTTTATTTAGATACTATTATAATTTTTTTTAATAAATCAGTTTTATATATTAATTTAAAAATTTTATTTTTGTTATTTATATATAATTATTATTGTTATTTCTATTATAATTATTATTTATTATAATTTAAATTAATATTATATTTTATAATATATTTTTCCCCTGCCCATTATTCTCTACGACGCACGAAGTTTGGTTCATTGCTTCTGGAGGAACCTTTTGACGGCGCTCCCTCCTCGGCTTGACCTCCATCGAGCAGTGTCACTGCCATCATATAGATTCCCCAGCCCAGCCTCCTCGCTCAATCACACAGGCGAATCTGTGACTGGAAGACGACCTCATATCTAGGAACACAGCACGAGTTCCTCATACCTTTTCAAGCTGGCGACACCCTTGGATCGGCTGCCCGTCTGTACTCCTCAGTTATAGCCACACCTCCAATGAACCATGGTGGTGACAATAGGATTTTTGGTCTCGATCGTGACTCAGTTTGGCAGCAGATTCCTAATCGCAAGCAATGACAATGCTGCTTCCTCTGCTAAGCCACACAACAGATCTTCTTTAATGTCACAAATGCTTTCCATCTAACACACTGCGGATCATATTTTATTAATTTCAAAAAGACATAATTAGTGTTTGAATATTAAATTAATGAATTATTATAATAAATATAAATACGTAGATTATGTTTTTAAATAATAGAAATGTCAAACGATTAAAAACTAAAGCATGTATAATCACCACTAAATTAGAAAGTAAATTATTAGACTAGAATAATTAGTTAGACCACATTAATTTTTTTAAAGGCTAAAAATATATAATTTATTACAAAAATTGATTAATTTATAAATTTAGTTATAATATTACAAAAGTTCATTTATTTAATATAAAGTGAAAAATTAATTAAAGAAATGATTAATAATTACTTAAAAAGATGTGGAAAACGAGGTAAAATTAAGCTCACAACAAATTTCCCCACACATAAACATTTTTTTCCAAAAAAATCAATTTCCAAATAACTTTGAAAAATTGATGTGTATCTTATTAATCAACTCAAAATATAACAAGTCAAAAATATTCAAAAATAGAGGATAGAGAAACTGAAATCTAGGATTTTGAATTGTAACGTTCAATTGAAATCTTGCCTAACTACAAATACTTACTAGGTAATTAAGAAAGCATGAAACCATCTACCATTGAGGATGTCCTACCTCATATATGAATTTCCTTAATGATTTATTTATATTCATGTTAAACTTCTATGTTCAAGATTGATAAGTGGTTAAAAGTAAGTGGAGTTAAAAACATAAACATAATAACATTAAAATTTTAATTTAACCGAAGTTCAAAAAATAAATATTTTTTTGAATCACCTTTTTTATAAAAACTAAATGATTTCCATATAATCAAATTTTCTTATTCTTCATCTAGCATTCATTATTCCTATCTCCTTAATGAACTATTTTTTGATCCTAAATACTTTATTTTTTTTCCTAAGTTATATAAAATGTGATAAGGACTGTGCAAATTCACTTATTCAATATTGTACAGAATGAATTTAGTTAGCAAAAACACAACCACTGCTTAAGGTATGAGAGATTCACCGTGGGTTCAAAAATGCCAATATTTCTCCAATTTAAAAAGATCAATATTACATACATTAAAATTGGACCCCTTAGGAGGTTATTTTTTTTAATAATTATAAAGTGTGATGAGTCCCCAAGGAGAAAGTTCAATTTTCTAGTTCCCAATGTTATGACCTAAATTCCACCAACATGTATCCTATATCACTATCAAAAATTGTTTGTAAACCAAATATTCCTAAAATTAATATCTAGATTCACTCAATAGTCATTCACCATCACTATTTTCATATTCAAGAAAAATATTAACTCCAATTAAGGAATTGTCCTTAGGAATGACTCATTTATAGTGAATAGCCTAAAAGATAAAAATTTAGAAAGTAGATTGTAAAGATTTATCCATGTTTTGACAAATAAATTAAAGAGTGGATGAATTTTTTGGGATTTATTAAGTATATTTTAGCTCAGTTATGAATTGATCCTCTTCCCCCACAATTAAAACCGAAATTTGACCCAAAAGATGAATTCAAATACAGAGAAGACAACATTCTTACATTAAATATTCAGAACATGTTTTCATTTAAGTAGATTAATGACATGTATAAGGATCTTAGTGAAGTTAATAAATATGTGTTTTCCAAAAAAGTATGTTTACACTCAGTTTTCATTTATGTACATGCATTACCGTTTAGACCACTTAATTTAGGGGAATTTATTCAACATCCATTATTTTTTAAAATTTCCTATTATAAATTCATCTGAAACCATCATAACCGACTTACTAACATCTACATATCCTTGAATATCTAATATACTTAAATAGTACATTTATTCAAAACCTCTACTTGAATCCCATCATAATAGATCATGTTAGACAACTTTATCATAAAATATTCATCAAAACACTAATCAATATTTAACACACATCATAATGTCAAACCAAAAATATGAAAGAAATATAGCTTACACATCATTTCTTGACAAAAATAGTAATCAATATATATCATCATGACCATTTGATAATTTAATCAAATATAAAATTTATCAAAATAAACATACTTTAAGAGGAAAATTGATAAATAAGATCAACTTCATAAAAATAATTGAAATAAAAACTCTGAAATATAACTAAATGAAAAATAATTCAAATTCAAAAGTAAAAAAACATAACATATTCATATTTTAACAGGGAAAACGGTTCCTTAATTTAAACATTCTCCATCGAATTCATTTGAAAAACATCCACCATGTGATCTAACAATTCATTTTTTGTACAAATGATCAATAAAATAGAAAAAATAATGAAAATCAAAGCACGGATAATTGTCTTCTGAAAAATGATTTGCGAAGAGAAATACAATGGTAGGTGATTAAATAATGACAGATGATGAATAATAAAGACTAATGAATTTTTAAATAAAGATAAATATCAATGTAAATAAATAATAATCACTGTTTGGATGATCAGGATGTCACCTCCATGCTCGTCGCAAGTCAGAGAGGGTTTCAATGTTCTAAAAAAATGAGTTTCTTGCAATACCATATTTTTTTAAAAACATTGTGGTGTCAGTTATTAGGAAAAATTATGCCATTTTTTTCTTTTATGGTGTCATATATTGTAAAAAACTAACACCAAAAACCAAAATTAAAATTATTTTTGCATCAATTTATGATAATGTTGATGAAAAAATGTTCCCACAAATTAATTTTCCATTGATTTATAAAAAAATGACACCATCTATTTGATGTTAAAGGTACTTTTTATGACAACCCAACCCTTTATTTTATAATTAAACATGATTTATTACATAAACATCACTAGATACAACATAAATGATTGAGAAGTCGACTGTCTTTGGGGATTATTATAATTACATAACAACTTAAAGCATGAAATACAACATCATTATTGAAAACATAATTTACATGACCACTACATTCCCTCGTACTTCGCATTTGCATGAGATAACCTGAGAACATGCATAAGAAAAGTGTGAGATATAAAGCCCTATATGGGAATAAAAATGGAATAAAATGAGGGAAAAAATAAATTTTATACTCTAGGAATATCAATGAAGCATAAGAGAAACATGAATATAAATGCATGATAAATCATGATAATCATAAGATGGAAATTTGGAACCAACACTTAACATGGAATTAGCATGAGCCAAGGATCATTGCACATGGATCATGAGTAAACCCTCATTGTACATGAATCATGAGTAAACCCTCATTGGACTTGATTTAGCATGATTCAATAGTCATTTCACATAACATATCATGATACAATACTTTACTCAATGCATTGGAGAGCTGTCAGAGTGCACCCATCTTAAACATTTCATTTCATGCATAATTGTGTGACATGTATCATACAACATGGAATCAATCATCATCATTTATTCTATGATAAAAAATGTGGAATACATAAATGATGTTTTATAAATAATATGTAAATGTGTATAAAGGAGAATACCATTGATAGAAAAATAGTCATGGTATTCACTACACAATGACATTGGCTTGGAAAATCATAGTGCAATTTCGGCAGCATAATGGCATGACATAAGAACTCATGAAAATGGTTAAGGAGAGATAAAGGGGTGTCTCATAATATTTTAATGAAGTGGAATGTAATGGGGTCATATAGATACATGTCTCAACAAACATGATGTAATTTAGATACATAATACAAAATAATTACATGGATGTAAAAGAGGAGAATGAAATCCCTCATGGAATTTCAGCATGGTAACCGGTGTACATGGGAGGCATTAATGAGAGGTAACAGGGTCTCCCATCATCCAGAAATAATGAGGGTAGTATTTGGGAGGTGTGAAATATTACCACAACATTTGTAATTGATAACAAATGGGCATAAGAACTGGATGCAAATTGGACAAAAAATGAGAAAGTAATAAATCCCATACTTGGAAGTGTGATCCGAAAGGATTAAGAGAGGCTTCTTCGGAGCATGGGGCACCTTGAGAGGATTATAAAGAGGGTAGGTTAGGGATTGGTCTAGATTTAATGTATTTTAGTGAATAGGCAGTGGGAGATTGGATGGGTTCATATAGGAAAAGAGGGGGAATTCTTTATTATATTAGTTTGGGACAGCTCACATTAAATTAATCAAAACAACAATCCATCTGATGGTTTATGCACATTTTTTTCCTAATGGGAGTGGAAGAAAATATTTTAATATGCCAATGGCTAAACATCTTAAAATAATAGGGTTTATTATGTGGAGATGAGTCACACTATCAAGTAAAACAATTTGAAAAGACAATGTTTTATAAGTCTTGAAGGGTCCACTAAGGATTTCTAAAAAAACAAAAAAAAACCCAAAATAACATAATTAAAATGGAAAAACATATATTGGGTGAACATGAGGTTTATATTATTTTATTAAATCAGTATTGGGTCATTCTGATTTCATAAATCACATTATATATTTAAATGGTATTTAATTTCTACCAAAAATTTTGACTGTCTCGGAAGATTATGAAACATTCACCATCAGATAATTTCGACATCTTGATTCCAAAAATAATACTCATTTATCTAAATAATTTTATAAATATGTTAATTTTTTACATTTAAAATAAAAACCTTCATTTATCGAAATTTCATTTGTTCTGACAAAAACATCTTTCAAACATTTATAAAAATTACAATTGCATTAATTAAAATTGAACAATCATTTAAATATTAAAAATTTAATTTATTAATACTTTATTAAAATATAATTTAATTAAAAAATACATTAATTAATTAAAATATATTTCATAGTTTAATATTAACGAAAATTACAATGCGTGCTTTAAAAACTATTTACAAAGTAATAATAATAAAATGAATTCAAAATAACTGTAAGAAAATAATTTACATAGTCATTGTTCTAGTTTCATATTAAATAACCCTATATAACACCCTCATATGACCGAAGGGTAATGTGTGTGATGGTGACAGACTCTTTGGGTGGGTCAGATAACATTGCTCGGGTGGTAATCTCTATTAACATCCACTTCTCACATAGTTGGTTCCACTCATGATTAAAGTGTTCAAGCCCAGCTTGGTCTTGGTCAAGAGAGAAGCCCACTGATGAAACCTCCTTTCTGAGCTCCAAATAATAGGCTTCATACGAGGAAAGCCTACTAGATGAGGCAATTTGTTCCTTTGTTGGAGTAAATTGGATTTGTTAAAGCCATATATTTATACTAATCAGGTGATCATTGTTCAACAGATAT
Source organism: Viscum album (assembly GCA_963277665.1). Taxonomy (NCBI): domain Eukaryota; kingdom Viridiplantae; phylum Streptophyta; class Magnoliopsida; order Santalales; family Viscaceae; genus Viscum; species Viscum album. The sequence continues at coordinate 1,947,404,765 of OY728136.1, read as the reverse complement.
ATTAGAAATTGTCAAAATTATTACTAGTATTTTAAAATCCAAAAACATAAAACCAATGAAGTTCAATTTTTTTTTATCCATAATAAAATATTTTATTGGATCAAAAGGAATTTCCATTAATGAATGTTTTGGCTGTTAAAATCTTCCCCCTTAAAAACTTTTTCCATCGAGAGTTCATGTTCCCAGACTAAAATTGATGTGGGTAACTCTGATTCATCGCTTCCTCCAATTCCCATGTCGCTTCGTCAAACTTGTGTCTTTTCTTAAACACCTTGATGAGGGGAATTTTATTATTTCATATAACATTTTCTCTAAGATCTAATATCTTCACTGGTTTCTCCTCATAAAAAAGATCATCCTCTAACTATACCACTTCTAAAGAAATTATGTTTGAGGGGTCTAGTATGTACTTTTTAAAGAGGGATACATGAAAGACATCTTGTAATTTGGCAATGTTAGGTAGAAGTTCTAGTCAATAGGTCACACCCCCGACATGAGTAAGAATATCATAGGGGATATTGTACCTAGGAATTAACTTCCATTTATTTCCCAACCTCATGACCGTTTTCCATAGAGATATGCGTAGAAATACCATATAACCAACTTTACATTCAAGGTCTCATTAATGGTTATCTGCATAACTCTTATGTCGACTCTTGGGTGCCTTGATATGATGCTAAATGGTTTTCACTTTCTCCATCATTTCTTCGACAATTGTTGGTCCTAGCAGCTTACGCTCACTGACTTCATCCCAATATGATGGTGTTCTGCACCTCTTCCCATATAGGTCTTCATAATGTGCCATTCAGATGCTCGAGTAGAAACCGTTATTGTAGGAGAATTCTTCCAGTAGAAGATGTTGGTCACACCCTCATTTGAAGTTCATAGAACATGACCTTAACATATCCTCTAATTTCTAAATAGTTTGCTCAGACTGGCCATTAGTTTGAGGATTATAGGCCGTACTGACGTTATGTTCAGTATCTAGAGCATGTTGAGGACTCTTCCAAAACATATAACTAAATCTTGGATCTCTATCAGATACAATAAATAGTGGTACTGAATGCAGCCTTATCACTTCCTGGATATATATCTGTGCCAGTTGATCCAATGAGAAATCCAACTGAATTTCAATAAAGTGTGCAATCATTGTAAGACGATCCACAACAACCAAGACTGCATTATTGCCTTTGGATGTATTTAGAAGTCCTATGACTAACTCCATGGTGATGTTCTCCCATTTCTATGCTGGTATAGGCAATGGTTGCATCATCCCCATACACATCTTCCTAGCTTCCTTCACTTGTTGACACACCTGGCACTTTGATGTATACTCAGAAATCTCCTTCTTTATATTATTCCACGAATAATTCTCTCAGAGATCTCGATACATCTTTGTGTTTCTTTGTTGAATAGAGAAAATAGTTTACTCTTTAGCTCTGAACATAGTGTAACACATAGTCTTTTCCCAAATCTAACAAATACTTCTTCATTAACATTGAACATAGAGGATTTCACTATTCTAGAAACTTTTATTATCTTTTGAATTCCCACATCATCCCTTTGTTCTTCCATTAACCTTTAGAGAAGAGATAGTTGAGAAATCATTTGTGAAAGGATTGATGAGGTTCCCTTCATTATGATTCCCATGTCTATCGTAAGAAAATCTAAGAAGATTTAATCCATCTCAATTCTCATCAGTGATAGAATTACTGGGTCCTTTGTTCATAGAGAATCTTCCACCTTGTTAGATTTCCCAGGGTGGTAATGGATTGAGCAGTCATAGTCTTTGATCATCCATAACCATCTTCATTGGTGTATGTTCAACTATTTCTGTGTGAATATATACTTGGTAATTTTGTGGTCTATATATATTTCACATTTCTTCCCACAGAGATAATGCCACTAAATTTTTAATGTGACGATCAACACAGCCAACTCCAAATCATGTGATAGATATTTGTACTCATGATCTTTCAATTTCCTTAAAGCATAGGAAATGACATTTCCATTTATCATCAACACACCACTCATGCCATTCTTTGATGCATCACTGAATACCAAAAAATATATCCACTAGTGGGTAATGTGATCATGAGTATAATGATAATCCTTAATTTTTAGACCTTGAATCTATATTCGCATTCATCACTCCAAGAAAAATTTACTCCCTTCCGAGTTAGCTTGGTAAGAGGTTTTCACAATCATGAGAAATTTATCACAAATCATCAATAATATCTAGCTAACCCCAAGAATATATGGATATATATTACTGATGTTGGCCTCATCTATCCCTTTATTGCATCTATTTTGGAGGGATCCATAGATATCACATTGCTTGTGATGATAAAGCCAATGAATGAGACTTCCTTTAACCAGAACTCAAACTTTTTGTACTTTTCATAGAGCTTATCCTTCCTCAAGGTCTCTAATACAGTTATTATATTCTCCTCATGATCCTCCTTGGTTTTTTATTATATCATAATATTATCTACAAATACTACCACCAATTTGTCGAGATAACCTCTGAATACTCTATTCGTAAAGTCCAGGAAGATTGCTGGATAATTAGTGAGTCTGAAAGGCATTACTATAAATTCATAGTGCTCGTATCTTGTAAGAAAAGCAGTATTGGGGATATATTATTTCTTCACCCTTACTTAATAATATCCAAACTGAAATTCCACCTTGGTGAAGTATTTTTCTCCATGCCACTGATCAAAGAAAGTCCTCGATTTGGGGAGAGGATACTGGTACTTTATCGTGATTTTTATCAAACTCACGATAATCGATGCAAAGGCGCATTGACCCATATTTATTCATGACGAAGAGGATCGGTACACCCCATGGTGAATCATTTGGGAGTATAAACCCATTACCTATGTGAGTGTATTTTTTTAGGATGTGTAATTATTAGATTACATAATAGGCATGTGATATGAACTAACCCTGTGTGTATAAATGTTTTAGCCTTTTGGAAGTTTAATTATATTGTTTCATTTTTTTATGATTCCAATGTGAGTTATTATTATCATAACCATGTAATATGGTAATTTTTATGTGTTGTATTTTTTGTTGAAGTCAAGATATACCCAGCCCAACCCTAATGAATGTTATTCCTGTGGATGAGAATTTATTATGAATGGAGGCAGTGATTTTTTATTCCTACAGGTAAGTATTATTTATTCATTTGGATAGGATTTTAATGACTTCGGGAGAAATTTTACTGAACCTGTTGGTGGGATGTTGATTTGAATTTTGAAGTAGAATAACTTATGTTGTATTTTCCATGACAATGCACAAGCATGGTTTTTTAGTCTTAAATGTATTTTTTTAGAGAACCTTCTGAGGTACCAATTGTGAATTCATTATATAGGGGATTTATAGTGCTAGGCTAGATATAGAAACTTATATAATTCAATGTTATTAACTATTTTAACATTACAAAATGAATTAAAATTGAAACATGACTTCAATTATTGTTTACTTTTGTGTACTTCCTATTATTCGTCTTTTTTCCTTCCAGTACACTACATGTTTCCTATAATCACTTACATATTTTCATATATTAGGGATGGTTTTCAACTAGAATTTGTTTTTCACACCCTATTTTGGTTATTCTTTTGGGCCTGACCTGATTATATTGTTTCCACAGTTGATAAGGGAAATCACCCTTATACTGGTACCCAAGATGATGTTTTGGTGCTAGAGAGCATGGGACCGAGCCAAGGCTTTTAATTATTTTTATTTTACTTTTTCTAATGAAAAACATATTGTGCATGTATAAAGTGTTCATATTTTGGTTGTTTTCATAGATATAACCTACTTCATCATTTTTTGTATGAAGGATGCTTGTTTGGGAATCGTAACAATATTCTGAAGAATATTTCAGATGTAAGTTGTTTACTAATTCATCTATTGTATTATTATTAATTCTATTTTGTTAAACTCTTTCACATAGTTAATTGTTTATCCACTATCACACAGTATGCCTACTCTTCTAGTGCGATACCTTTAGCATTTGGGGAAATGCGTTAGAGTACATGTGACCGACATAGTATGTGGCACCTGTTGAGTAGAATCCATATTTGATACCTGAAAAGTTATATTAAATAGGTTAGTTTCATTTTTTTTGTATTTTTTATCATATTAAACTGTGATGGTAAGGAAATAGGATGTGGTAATTAGTTGTTTCTTAGAATAGCTCTCCCATGTACAGGCAAAAGCCAAATATCCTCAAATTGATTTCTGACTTTTGGATTTGGAGTTATTATAGTTGATTTCATTTCACCATTGGGTGACATAATTTTTTATGCTTTTATTATTGATCTATTTATTGTTCTAATTTTTTTGAAACATAATGACATGAGGGTATTTCATAACACCCATAATATAGGAATTTGTTAGAAATCACATGTCATGCATTCTTGCAATGCCTTTAGGAGAGCATTAGTTTTATCTAATGTTGTCATAGGTGTTGTTCTAGATATGAATGATTTTTTGCTAGATATTTTGATAGATATACCAACTATTGTCATGGTTGTATAATTAAAAGTTATTACTGAATTTTATGGGCACCAAAATTTGGCCCCTAAGGAGTATGGGACCACTTGGATCAGAATTTGGCGGATCAAATTTTGGATATGGTATATAAATTTTGTTATTAAGGTACATATGTTGATGCCATGCATTTATTATTGTGGAGTATGGACCCAACAGATCATAATTTGGCATAATGTTTCTTTATATTTCAAAAACATAGGTTTTGAGTGATTTTTTGAGCCTTATTATTCGAGAACCCATATTACACAACCTGTGATTCTATGAAGACATTCCATGTGTTCTTAAATTCATGAAATTATTGATTTTATTATGTAATAGATGTGTACTCAGAGTACATACCATTTAGTAAGTGGCCATGTCACTGATCGTTTGAGAGAAAACACAGGTAGCTTTGTTTTTTTAGAACACAAAGTGTACCTTATGTACCCACTATGTGGTTTTACATAGGTAGACCCATGTGGATCCAGCCATGTAAAAATTTATGGACATGATAGAATACTTCAGAACACTCCATGTATCAGTCATACATGTCGTGTACCTAGGATTTTTACATGAACAAGGAATAGTTACACACCCAAGTGGTAGTTTATGGGACATGTCGTGTTTTGGTTATTCACACCATCTACCCAAATTTTGTGAAAATTTGAGGATTTTCTTCTTTTTTTATTTCTTGGGATCTTGAATTATGTACCTTGATGAATAATGTTATAATACGGTATATGTGTAGGGCTGTACAGAGTAATTTCACCACAATGACAACTAGTAGTACACCAAGAGAGTGGAAATGATCATACCCAATAGGTGGTAGGCCATGGGAAACCAATGTACACTCTCGATGTTCATGTTTAGGAAACAACATTTATACCAGACCCAGTTTTTGATTCATTGTTCTGCGATGGATTGATAAGGTTTATAAAGGCCTTACAAGGAGTATATCATCCATCCACATTTATTATAGAACTGATGCGAGTATTATATCAGACCCATCCACCTACATTTTTAGTGGATGGTGGACTATATGGTGAAGTGTCCTGGCGGGAGTCTATGCTTAAAATCATAGATAATTTGTATAAAACATCTGAGAGGAGGTTCAAGAATGCAACATATATGCTCCCTTATATTTCTAATAGGTGGTGTCAGGTTATAACTCATACATATCTTCAATGGGACATGGAATTGAGTGATTTTAAGATGTTATTATATAACATCTATTTTCATAAGACGTTAAGGGATTATTGAAAATAAGAGTTTATGAATTTGGAACAAGGCTCTATTTCGGTGAAGGACTACTATGCCCATTTCACTAACCATTAGATATTAAAATTTATTTCAATGGTTGATGAGGCATCGAGGTCTAGGTGTTTCAAGGATGGTCTCAGAAATTAAATCTGATCATAGGTGAGCATTTTAAGGTTTCTTTATATATATTACATCATTAATTAGGCACTAAATACTAATCATAATCTGCATAAAGTTGGAGGAGAAAACTATGGAGGTTCTACACCAAGATCTGGAACAGTCTCGACAAGCAGTATGAATCATAATATTGAGAATTTTCATAGTGATATGAGCATTCATAATGTTTCTTCTAGTTTTCAGGTGATGTGCCACTAGTGTGGAAGAGCTGGGCGTATAAAACCGCATTGTGTGATGGAACTCGTCATGTTTTTATCTTGTGGACTGACGGTCTATCTACCACATTTTTGCAGGATGATTCTACTAGAAAGTAGTCATAGTGGTTTTTTTAGAGACTCCACATTCATTAGACGGGTCATTATCTTCTCACCAGTCATATTATTTTAATACGTCAGTTCTTTCAGGTCGAGGTGGTGGTCGTCGCCACGGTAGTCAGACCAAAGGATCACAATTATAGAAGGGCGAGTCATCTCAGGGTATCTAGGTGGTGTCAATGTTCCATAGTACTGCTCAGACTAATGCAGTGAAACAGACCCATTAGGAGTAGAATACCACACACTCTACTATTATAGGCACTCTAATAGTTTACTCCTTTTTATCTTCTGCACACTTTTATATAGGTGTTTCACATAGTTTTATACATGTTCCTATTGTAGAGAGTCTTCATCTATTTGTTTTATCTACTAAGGATGTTATGTTTATTGAAACTCCATTATGAATTATGACAGTAGGAATGCGTTAGTGTTAGAAGTGAAACCCTAAATCTAGTGGTTGTCCCTTCATTAGGGAAATATCTTTCATTTATATGACAGGATTTGATGTCACACTCATAATGGACTGGTTAGTCTTCACTGAAGTCATTGTCGGTTTCTATCACCGTAGGGTGATATTTAAATCACTAGAATGAGGATTGTTTCTATTCAAGGAAGAGTGGGACATCTAGGCATTTTGATTTAGACCAATGCCACCTGGGTGTGGTGGGATGACAATACATATTTCCAGTTATAACTAGATGTCAATGGAACATATAACAACTTTGATTATTATTTCAAAATTAAACCTGATTTATTATATAAAATATTATCTTGATACAACATAAAATATCAAGAGGTCTAGTTTTTTGGGCATTATGAACATTACATAATGACTTAAAACATGAAACACAACATCTTAATCGAAAACATCCATTGTTTGACCACTACATTCACTTATACTTAGTATTTCATTTGATAACCTAAGGACATGCATAAGAGAAGGGTGATATATAAATTCTACTAAGATACGTAAACAAGGAATAAAAATAATAATAAAATAATGCTTTGTAAATAGGATTAATGAAGGATCATATGAAAAACCTAAACATAATAGCATGATATAACATGATTATCGTAACATGGAAATGTGGCAACAACACTTAACAAGGTATTAGCAAATTTGAAGGCTCATTACACATGGAGCATTAGTAAAAACTTATTATGCTCTAATTATTATGTGTAAAACCTAATTTCACATGATTTATCATGTTACTAATCTTTACCAAATTCATTAGAGCGATATCCGGGAGCACCTTTATTAATCATTCAATACCATGAAAATGTGTGCAACATGGATCATACAACGTGGAGTCATTCAACATCATGATTTATTCAATGATAAAGGAAAGTAGAATACAGACATGGAAAATTATAAAAATTATGTTAATGTTCAAAATGGTGAATACCATTGATATAGAAATGGTCATGATATTCAGTACACAATGAATTAGGTTTGGAAAATCATGATACAATTTCGATAGAATAACAGCGGGACATTAAAATTCATAAAATTGGTTGATGATAGATAAAGGGGTGTCGAATAATATATTCAGGAAATTTAACATAAGAGAGTCATATACAATAATTTTCCAACAAATTTAATAAAATTTAGATTTTTAATATAAAATAATATCATAAATGTAAATGAGGAGAGATAAATTAATTAAGGAATTTTGACCTGGTAACGAGTGTAAATGGGAGGCAATAATGAGAGAGAAAAGTTATCTCAATATTCAAACATAAAAAGGGTGGTATGGGGGAGTTGCAAAATCTTACCACAACATTTATAATTTTAAACAATAGGGCATAAAAATATTATGAATCATAGGTAATATGAGAATGGAAGGAATTAAAAACATGGAAGTGTGATCCCAATGGCCTGGGAGGGGCTTGAGATAGGATTCATGATAGATTGGGTGGGTTTATATAGCTAAAGATAAAGAATTATTTATTACTTAAGGTTTTGGGCACCACCCATTAATCTAGTCAAAACCAAAAACCAACCCTTGGATTTTACCATGGTTCATTCAAAAAGGGAATGGAAAAATTATTTTTTATGTACAATGACCTGAATTTTTAAAATATTAGTTTCTCTTTTGTGGATGTGGGTCTCACTCTCGTAGAAATCAATTAAAAATGTTAAAATGTATTATAAGTCATGAAGGGTCCTCTAATGCTTTGTAAAATAAATCAAACAAACCGATAATCACATTATTATAATGTTAAAACATATATTGTATGAAAATAATGTTTATAGTTTTTTATTACATCACTGTTGGGTCATTATGATATCATAAAATAATTTATTTATTAAATGGAATCTAACTTATAACAAAAAAATTCGACTGTGAAAGAAATCTATGAAAAATTTCCATTTGGATAATTTTGACATCTTCATTTCAAAAATAATATTCATTTTATATAAATAATATTCTGAATATGTAAATTTTTTATTTTAAAATAAAAACCAACATTTATATAAAATTCATGGGTTTGGATAAAAAAAGTTTTCAAATGATAGTAAAAAACAGAATTGTATACATTATAATTAAACATGCATTTATATTTAATAAAAATTAATTTATTAATAATATTAAATTAAAATATTATTTATATAAATAATCTCGTAATTCATGAAAAATTATATTTTAATTAACTAAAAATGTTATTTTTCATTGAAAACTATTTACAATGAAAAAATTAAAAAAATTGTATATTCTCAATAAAAAAATATTGTACATAATCATAGTACTAAGTAAATGTTACATAACCCCTTAAAACACTCAAATATGACTGAATGGTATTGTGTCATATGGTGATAGACTATTGGGGTGGCTGAGATAACATCACTCTGGTGGTTATATCTGTCATCTTTCACTTCTTACATATGCAAATTCGTTTTAGAATAGCGTGTTGAAGCAAGGATTGGGCATTGTCATGAGTGAATCCCAATGATTCCACCTCCTTTCCGAGCTATAAATAATGGTCTTTGTATGGATAAATTCTACATTTTGAGGCTATATCTTCTTTTTTCTGAGTTAATTTGAATTTATAAAGCCATGTATTTACACTAATCATGTGAATACTAATCAATGACTATTTTAGCACCGATCAAAATTCTTAATGGTAGTTGGAAATCAAAAAACAAAAAACCAAATAATGTCTTAGGATATATAATAATATTACATTATAAAACATTTAATTAGATCAAGAGAAATTTTCATTAATAGAAGTTTGGGTCATTACAATATTCTCAACTTATGAAAATTTACCCTCAAAATTTTCTTTTCCCATATTAAAATAGACATGGGAAACATTACTTCATCGCTTCCTCTTAATCCCATGTCACTTCATCAAAAAATTGGTTCATCCATAACACCTTGACAAGGGGCATAGTCTTATTTCTTAAATTATGTTCTCTACGATCTAATATCTTCACCGACTTCTCTTTATAGGAGAGGTCATTCTCCAATGGTACCACCACCTGATTGTGTTTATGTGATGGGTTAGGTATATACTTCTTCAAGAGTGATACATGGAATACATCATGAACCTGAGATAGGTTCAATGGGAGTTCTAGTCACTTGGACACTACTATATTGTGATAAAGGATCTCAAAAGGTCCCATGTACCTTGTAATGTTTATTCCCTTATTCCAAAATATTATATCTCTCTTCCATTGTGATATGTGGATGAAAACTATTCCTCTGAAATAAAACTATAGTTCATGTCGACAATTGTTAGCATAGATCTTTTGTCAACTCTATGCAGCATTAATGTGCTGATGTATAGTCCTATCCTTTTCTAACATATATTCCACCATTTCATGAATAAGGAGTTTTTTCACCCCTACATTATCCCAACATGTCGTTTTTCAGCACCTCTTCCTATAAAGGGATTCATAAGGATCCATTTGATGCTTGAGTGCAAACTATTGTTGTATGAGAACTCCAACCTTGAAGTCCATTGATATTGATCTCAACATGTCATCAAGTGTTTAGATAGTCCACTTAGATTGTCAATTTGTTTTAGGTAGATAAGATATACTGATGTTCAACACAGTATCTACGGCATGTTTAATACTCTTCCAAAACATAGATGTGAATCATGGATCTCAATAGGATGGAATAAATAGTGGTACTCTATGTAGCCTTACCACGTCTCTGATGTATATCTGTTCCAGTTAATCCTGTGAGAACTCCACCAAAATTTCAATTAATTGTGTAGTCATTATAAAACGATCCACAACAACCCAGATATCATGGAATTCTATGGATGTCTTCGGATGTTTGGTGAAAAATACCAGGGTGATATTCTCCCATTTCAAAGCTGGTATGGGAAATGATTGTATCATCCATATAGACTTTTACTTTTGAGCCATCACATTCTTACATACTAGACACATTGATGTATACTCAACGATATCCCTCACCATGTTATCCCACCTGTAATGCTATCAGAGATCATGATACATCTTTGTGTTTCCGGGGTGAATATTAAAATTTGAACTATGTGAATCATCCAGGAGATAATTTTTAACTATGTATATGATCTATGACATAGTCTTAAACCAAATCTCACAATTCCTTCTTCATTGACATTGAACTCTATGAATTTCCCCTTCCTGCTGGTTTCCACCTTCTTCTAAATTCCCACAGCATCCATTGGAGCATCCTTTAACCTTTCCAAAATAGACGGTTGAGAAATCATTTGTGGAAAGATTGATTATGTTCCCATATTTATGATTTCAATGTAAATATTTGTCAAATATAAGTAGATTGTATCCTATTCATTTCTCATCAATGATAGATTTTCAGGGTACATTTAACATAGAGAATTCGCAACCCTGTTCCCATTATCAGGGTGTTAATGGATTGAGCAATCATAGTCATAATCAGCACTAAATATATTAATCGGAGGATATTCAACTTTTTCAATTTGAATATATACTTGAGGATATTTTGGTACATATATATTTCACACATCTCCCCAATAATGTAATTTTACATAATTTTTAAAGAAAATATCACCACAGCCATCTCCAAATCATTTGTTGGATAGTTCTAATAACGACAATTAAATTTCCATGAAGAATATGCAAAGTCTTTTTCATTTTTCATTAACGAAAATTCTAGTCCTTTCATAAAATCAATAATAAATACCAAAAAATGTTCACCACTTTGTGTATTGTGAGCATGATCACATTGTTAAGACTCCTCTTAATGTCCATGAAGATTTCTTCGCATTCATCATTCTAATAAAACATGACTAACATCCGAGTTTGCGTGGTATGTGGTTTAGAATATCATGATAAATATCTCACAAATTGGAGATAATATCCAGCTAACCCTAGGAAGGTACTGAAATTTGATAACGATAATGGCCTTGGCCATCTCTCAATTAGAGTTGTCTTGGAGGGATCCAAAGATATCCCATTGCTAGTGATGATATGACCCATGAATGGGACTTCATTCAACCGGAACTCAGTATCTCTATACTTATAACTGAACATATCCTTTTTCATGGTCTCTAGTACAATTCTTAGATTCTCCTCATGCTCCTCCTTGGGTTTTAAGTATATTATAATATCAACTTTATAGACTACCCTAATGTTTTTAGGTAATCTCAAATGATTCTATTCATCTAGTCCATAATGATTTATATAGAATTAGTTACTCTAAAATGAATTACTATGAATTCATAGGTCTCACACCTTGAATGAAAAGCAGTCTTGCAGGTAGTCTCCTTCATTACCCTCACTTGGTAAAATCCCTATCGCAAATCGACCATGGAAATGTATTTTTCTCAAAATAACCGATCGAATAAGCCATAAGTTCGGGGAAGAGGATACTTGTTCTTTATCATGAATTTTTTGAGCTCACAATAATAAATGAAAATATGCATTGACCCATCCATCTTCAAGATGAAGAGGACTGGTGCATTCCATGGTGATGCACTTAGGCATATACACCCTTTAACCTGATTCTCATGTAGTTTTTTAGCTCCTCAAGCTCTACAACAACCATTCTATACATAGTCTTGGAATTTAGAAACACCCCACATATAAGGTCAATTGAGAATTAAACATCTCTTCTATGAGTAGCACCTCCCAATTACTTGGGAAACACTTCATCATATTCCCTCAAAATAAGCATGTATTCATGGATAGTTTATTTTTTAGACTCAATCATGTGAGCCAGATACACATTCTCCCAGTGCAGTAATATCAATACTTGAGATGATGGTGCTAAGGAAGAGTCATCATACACCTTGAACATGTATATAATCAGGTGTTGATTTTACATATAGAGAGTGATTTCCCTCCCATATAAATTTATGTTGGATCTATTTAGGGAAAGACAATCTGTGATAAGAATTGTAACAAATTTTACCAGAGGGATTATGATGAGGTTTTCTGAAATACTCAGTAAACAAATTATGATAAGAGAGGAGTTATATTCAAGGGTTGCAATGATTCCCCATTTTCTGAACTCACCAACATCATTACATGAATGTTTTTTGTTCGTATATGAATTTTTCTAATAAAAATTTGGGATAAAATAATTTCACAGTACCATAATCAAAATTAATGTTTTGTATTCTTGAATGAATAACTAGAGTACCTATCACCACTTCGTTTCTAGAGATCACTTCAAAGGTATCGATGTAAAAAATATTTCTCTTGCAACCATATAGGTTTTTTGTTGCCCCTGAAATGACTTGGAATAGGGAACTCATTTTCAAGATGTCGTAGTTCTTTGTAGTTGAAGCAATGAACAACACATTGAGAGTCGAACGGATGGTTTATCTCCTCCGTTTTAGCTGTATATTTCTCTTTCCAATAGTAAATGTCTAGGTTCCCTTCTCTTCCACAAATAATGCATCTTCTTGTACCCTTAATGAAATTTATGTGTTTCTTATTTCTCCACCTTTCGCAAGTGTGGTGGTGGATTTTATTAGCACTGTTTTGTTTATCCATCTGTCAGGTAGATTTGAATTCCACCTTATGCATCATATCTCCATGATACCCCTTGGATTCTCCGATCTCCATTTCGATTTTTAGGACACATCGGACAATTTCTTCATAGCTATTGAATTCACGAATAGCTAGGTATTTTTGTAGGCTAGTTTTTAGTCCACCAAAGTAGTGGGAAACCTTTAATTTAGGGGTCAAGACCAAGCTAGAGGCATATCATGTGATCCTTTTGATGTTTTCCTTGTACGGTCATATGGATTCATCACCATTCTAGTTGAGGTAATGGTTATCCCTTTCCATCTTAAGCCGGAGGTTGTGCAAAAACTATTCATCGTAAAACATCCTTCGTAAATCCTTCCTTCCAATGCATCTATATCCCCCTTATGATTTATATTTTTGATCAATGTATAACAATTATCAGCTTCACTCTACATATGAAAAAATTCTAGAAAAATATTATCTTGTTTGGAACATTGAAGGACAGAGGAGATCTTTTCAATGGAGTTGATCCACTTCTAGGTAATTGAGGGATCAGATGATCCCTTAAAAGTATGGTTTCATTATCTCATAAATCTCTTGATTTCAACTTGTTTATTCATAGGGGGGTTTGAATATTCCTCTTGACCCATGTTTCTATTCATATCATGAGTTAACTTAGATAGCATCATGAAAAAGTTTGTGCTTCCTGCTCCCATTGGATAGGGGATCTCATTTGAACAATCGTCAAATTGATCATTGAATTGGTTGTTTTCTCGAGTCCTCATATTACCAGAAATTGGCTGGAATAAAATATTTTTAGGGTAAACACAAAAATGTTAATCCAGATACAAAATATAATGACTTATAAACAACTTTTATTTCAATAAATTATTTATCTTTAGGCTTCAATATATGCTATCCAAGATCTATGTCCCATCATATATTCGTAGGGTATTTTCTTATTCCATTAACAATGGTTCATACTATGCTTGTTATTTTTCCCAAGAATATCCCCCGGGATTGTCATAACCAATAGTACAACAAGGACCATTGTCGTGTACTAGGATATCATTGTTCATGCTCGAAACTCCTTATCATATTTTTCACTCTTAGATATATCTCTATCAGAGCCGCCTCAACCTTCTCGTATCCAGAAAATGATGTATTAGCTTGAAAAAACTCTTACTAATTAGTCACAATTTTTTAAGGATGTTTTTATTATGTAATTTATTATCCACAAGGCTTTCACTATGGTATTCTAATCCTAATTCAAAAAATAACTAATCATATTACCTCCTACCAAATACGACAACCTCGGTTTTTATTACACCCATAATTATCATTTATGACACAAAATTTTCACATGATACAACATATATGATCATGACATCAAGTGTATTTGTGGATATAGAAATTTTCATAACGACTTAAAACGTGAAACAAATTATCTTTATTTAAAAATTCATTTACATGACAACTAAATTCGCTGGTACTTTGCATTACATGGGATATCCTAAGGGAAAGCATAAGAAAAAAGTGTGCTATAATGCTCAGTAAGGTTGTAAATAAGGCATGAAATAAATAATACAATACATGTTAATAAATATTTATAACAAAAGAGCATAAGAGAAACTAGATCATAAAGGCCTGATATAACATGATTATCATAAGATAAAAATGTGGAACAACACATAACATGGTATTAGCATGCGACGAGGCTCATTCCACATGGAGTGTTATTAAAACCTCATTTAACATGAATTAACATAATTAAACCCCCATTTAAATTGATGTATCATGAAACTATTCTTTACACAATGCATTGGAGCATAATCAGGGAGCACTCTTCTAAAACATTTCATTTCATTCATAACTATGCAACATGGATCATACAATATGAAGTCATTCAACATCACTATTTCTTCCAAGATAATGGAATTTGGTATAAATAATTAAAACTCGATAAAAAATAATAAAATATGCCTAATGGTGAATAACCATGATATATAAATGGGCATCGTATTCACTACACAATGTCATTGTCTTGGAAAATTGCGATGTAATTTCAGCAGCATAATAGAGTGACATACAAATTCATAAAAAATGATTGAATAGAGAAAATGTGAATCTCAACACATATAATTGAAATGGATAGTAAGGAAGTCATATTGATACATGTCCCATCAAACGTAATAGAATTTAGATTCTTAATACAATAGAATTGCTTCAATGAAACTGGGGAGAGAGAAATTCCTTACGAAATTTAGGCATGGTAACCGGTGTACATGGGATGAATTAATGATAAATATAAGGGTCTATAATCATTAAAATATAAAGAGGGAAGTATGGGAGAGGTGATAAATCATACCCAAACATTGATAATTGAAAAAGGGGAATAAAAATATTAAGAAAATTGGATTAAATGAGAATGGAAGGAATCCCTTACATGGAAGGGTGATCCCAAATGCATGGGAGTGGCTTGAGAGAGGCTTCTAGAGAGCTTGGAAGGTTCATAATAGAATGGATATGGAAATAATTATTGTTTAGGATTTGGGAACCATTGTTTAAACTAATCCAAACAACAGACCACCCCATGGGGTTTTCCTAAGGTTTTTTCCAAAGGGGAGTGGAACACATTATCTTATAAGTCCAATGAACAAATATCATAAAATATTAGTTTTTCATATGTGAAAATATGTGAAACTGACTAGGAAATCATTTTTAAAAGATATAATGTTTTATAAGTATAGAATGATCCACTAAAGAATTGTAAAATAAATGAAACAAAGCTAAATTCACATTATTTTAATGGTAAAACATAGATTTAATGAACATGATGTTTACAGAATTTTATTAAATAAATATTGGGTCATTATGATGTAATAAGAAACATTATAACTTTAATTTTTATTACATCAATATTGGGAGAAAATGGTGTTTATAGTATTTTATTACATCAATATTAGGTCATTATGATTTCATAAAACATATTTTAAATTTAAACTATATTTAATTTTTAATCAAATAAATTACTGTCTAATAAAATTATAAATAATTACCCTTTGGATAATTTCAACATCGTGGTTCCAAAAATAATATTCAATTTGTATAAATAATTTTCGAAGTATGTGAATTATTACTTTTAAAATAAAAAATGACAAATAATGAAAATTCGTGGGTTTAAACAAAAATATCATTAAAAACATAATAAAAATCACAGTTTTATTCATAATAATTATACGATCATCTATATTTAATAAAAATTAATTTTGTAATAATATATAATTATAATATTATTCAAATAAAAAATACATTAATCCATAAAAAATAAATTTTTTAATTACTAAAAATTATATTTTTTTATTATAAACTATTTACAAAGTAACAATAAAAAAAAATGTATATTCTCTATACAAAAATAATGTACATAAAAACAGTACTAGGGTCACATTACATAACCCCTTATAACACCCTTATAAGACTGAAGTGTGAGGTCTGCGATGGTGACATACTATTTGGATGGCTCTGATAACATCGCTCAGGTTTTAATCCATATTAACTTACAATTCACCCGTAGGTAGTTCTGTTCGTAATTAATGTGTTGATGCTCGGCTTGGGGATGGTCAAGATTGAATCCCAATAACACCACCTCCTTTCGATGTTCAAAAAATAGACTTCATATGGATCAATTCTTCTGGATAAGGACATCAATTCCTTTTTCTATGTAAATTGAATTTTTAAAATTCATATTTTTATACTAATCGTGTGATAACTGTTCAATGTATATATTAACAATGATCACAATTCATATTAGTATTCTAAAGTACAAAATAATAAAAGTAGATAAGTGAATATGTTATATACCAATGTTACATAATATGAAAATTAATTAGATTAACATGAATTTTCATTAATAAAATATTGGGTCATTACAGAACATGTCAGATTGATTACCATTTTTTGGTTAATAGTTTTAGTATGTTTTCCTAGATGAATTATTTGTACTTCCTACTATGAGAGTGGTGGATTTATGTATCGAACTAGTACCATGTTTTGTAATGGTATGAATTTTTTCATTTAGGATTTCTATGAATAATTTATAAGAGGTCAACCAGAAACTAGAGTATTTTGAGTTAATGAGATTTATCTGACCTAGTACTTCTCCTTGGTGTTGGCTGGTTCTTTTGATTAGATGGTGAACGGTACATTTAGGCAATTCATGGAATATTAGAAACTGATCGAACTGATGATTTAAAATCCACATCCCATTCAATTGATAAATGACCTTTTGGATCATCTTAGAAGTGACCAGGTGTTCTCAAAAGTTGTTTAATATTCATGATATATCATAGTACATTTTCCACCTTTATAAATAACACCTAATGCATTTCATAGCTTATATGATATAAATGTGTATCTGGTTAGCCATTAGGTCTCACTAACAAGCTGTCCATTTTCATGGTATTGAATAACAGGTGTCAAACATTACAGAAATTCTATTATGGTTGTTTTTGTGGATGATATCTTGGTACAATATCTCAATAGACACGTCCATTCCATCCATTTTGATAACATATTGAATTCACTAAGAGAGAATAATTTATATGAAATGCTCACAAAATTCCACTTCTGGATGGATCATGTTCCCTTCCTATGTCACGCCATCTAACAGACATGAGTAGAATTGGAGCCAAATAATGTGAGAGAAGTAGTTACTTGGGGGCATCCCAAGAATGTATTATTGGTTTGGAGTTTTTCAGGGATGTCCAGATACTATAGGGTTTTCATAGAGGACTTTTATTCTTTGTAGTGCCAATCACATGATTTAAAAAATGGTTTTGATGTACATATGGCCAGATTATTGAGAAACTACCATTCAGGAGTTGAAAGGTATATTGATGCTAGCACTAATAATAATTTTTTTAGATCCACATATGAGTTACATTGTGTATTGTAACATATAAGATATCTGTCAGTGAGTAGTGATTATGTTGGGGGATTGAGTCCCTATGTATGGATCTTTCTAAATGAGGCCCCATGGGAGGAACTATCTAATTTACGATCTTGAGTTATCTCTGGTTGTTCATGCCTTACACTATTCGGGACATTTATTTGTCGGGGAGAATGTTTTGGTGTATAGAGATATAAAATGTCTCAATTACATATTTAGTCATCAAGATAGAAATATTTGGTAGTAAAGGTGTTTGGAATACCTCTCGCCTTCTGATGTTGATCTTGCCTACACAACTGGGAAGGGTAAATGTAGTGGCTGAGGAATTGAGCTAGAGGACTCGGATACATGATGTTCAAGAGGCCTGTAGTGAGTGGAAGATTATGGCGTTGTTATCTGAGATGAACATGAAGGTGCACAAAATCCGATGATAGATTTATCATTATTCCTCACATTGACTTCTACCCAATTGGATGGAGTGAGGAATAGAATACTATTATATTCAGAGGGCCTAGTGTTGTGGGAGAGTGTAGTAGGTGGAGATCCCCCTCCTCGATGGACGATATGTGATTATGTTATCTTATGTAACCATGTACATGTATAGGTTTTAGTGGAAAACATGAGGATTTGATATATATATGTTTCACAATTAATCATGGGTAGTGCATCATGGATTTTCCATGATTTACCATGACTTACTATATTAATACTATTGTTCGGTTATGTAGATATTTGTTTCATGTTTTTTATGTTGAGTTACACCTGTCCGCAAGTGAAGGAGGAACATCACTGGCCAGCTAGTATTTTACAAAAGTTACCAATTCTAGAGTAGAAGTGGGATGATTCCATGATAGATTTGGTTACTTGGTTACTAAGGACACATAAAATAATGATGTTGTGTGGGTGGTAGATGAATGACTTCTAAAGGTATCTCAGTTATTTCCAATCAAAGATACATTCAGTGTAAGACATCATGTAAAGTTGTATATTCTTGAGGAGTTATTATTTCATGGCGTGCCTCATTCTACAAATTCATATTTGTTCTCCCTATTTATGTATCATTTATAGTAGAGTTTTCAGAGGGTTCTGGGTATACACATGATTTTGGGCACAAAATTCCACCCTCAGACTGATGTCCAGTCAGAGCGTATGATACTGGTGCTGGAGGACATGATGTGATCATGAATCCTTGAATTAGGGGGATCTTGGTAGAATGGTATTAAATTTTTTTTAATTTTCATACAATTATAGCTTTTATTAAACTATAGATATATAAGATATATATATTTTTATGGTGGGCCATGTCGAACACCCCAGTTCTGGTAGGAGGCGGCTGAGACATCTTTACTGGGATAAAATCTCATTCAAGAGAATTCTCAGAAGGTCCAGTTGATTTCGTAGTGTATGTCTACTGTGTAGTCTCATCATAAAAATTATTTGGATCATCATATATAAACTATAGAGTTCATGGTTTGGGATTGTTTTTCCTATATGTAGTACCGAGTTTGGGACACTAGAAGATCGGGAAATAGGGTATGCATATGCCAATATATGTAATGACATTTAATAAGAGTCCCATACATATTGTGGATCTTTGAATGAAGTCTATTTTTGTATGATTTGATGGATTTGTATGGGTGTTATGGCAGCTTGACATAGTTTATGGTGAGACCTAGGAGAGGGATGTCGACATTCGATCTCAATGGATAGAGGTATACTTAGATGTTCCTTCACGACCATTGGAATGGAATTTCAGTAATGAATTTATTTTAGGGGAGATTAATGTATGAACATGGTTATTTCATTGAAGTAAGGATATATAATTTTCAGTATATATATATTAAAATGAGGGGAATGTGGTCGAGGAATGGCTGCAGGCCTGGTACATAACAAGAGTGGGAACTATAATCATTGTAATTATTGGTACATGCAATGTATTGAATGCTAAAATCTATGTAATCCAGGTACACATCCTTCTCATGGTTTGGATTGAAATTATACAGACATAACTTGTAGTTTTAGTTACAAAATGTGGAATTTTTTATATACAAAATTAGGCAGTAGAATCATTTTTGTGAAAACGAATAGAGGGTATCTCAGGTTGATGAACAAGAAGCACTGAACATTCAATCCATTTTTGATTGATCATATAAATCATGATTCATTCACCATCTCTTGCTTTTGAACCCAATAAGCAAGCTCTAATTTCCTCTTGATATGTTCTTTTTTATTTTTTCTCTAGATGAAGTAATATATTGTTGGGAGTTTATAATATTTTTTAGATCTATGTCATTATATGATGGATTGGAGGATGAGGCTGGATAAGGAGAGACATACAATGATGAGGTAGGTGGTATTGTGTGTTTCCATCAATTTCATGTTATTTATATGTGTCATGTAGTTATCATCCCATGTTTAGGGTGTAGTCTTGAATGGAAATTCATAGTAGTTGATTACTAATGACGATTGAGTCATGAAATAAATTAAATTAAAAATGTCATAGAATTATGGTTTGAATAAGGGGACATGTGGGTGTGTTTCCCTTAGATGAACATTGTTTAATTATTTTTCCTTTTATGCATAAAATAATGCCTTTGATTACATTTTGGGAGTTATTTAAAATGAAATTGGTTAATTTAATTTTTACCATGTGAGATGAATTTTTTAATGCTTATCATAGTTTAATTAACATATTTTTATATAATATATAAACATACCATGCATGTGTATTTGTTTAAGGATGGTAATTATTAGATTACATGTTATTACTGTGATATGAACTGACAATGTGGGTATAATTTTTCCAAGCTGTGTTATAGGTTAATTCACTAGTTTCATGTTTTCATTGATGCCCACATGAGTTGTTTTTATGATAACCATGTAATAGTGTAATTTTATTTTGTAGTATATTATGATGAAATGATGATATTCACGGCTCAACCTTGTTTAATTATATTCCTACATTTATGGATTTGTTATGGATATGTGGGATGATTTTTTATGCATGCCGGTGAGGATGTTTTGTTCATGTGGGTAAGCAATTCTATACATGCTGGCAGGGTATCTATTATCCTATTGTCCAAATTTTTATTTGATTAGATATACTCTTTAGGTATCTATGGATAATTCTTTATTTAAGGGATTTCCAAGATTATGATGGATCATGAATATTATATAATTAAATGTAATTTAATGGTTAAACTTAAAACAGAAAATATAAAAGGAAAAGTATATTTTTATGATTGTTTATATCTGAATACTTCCTTGTATACTACTTTTTTATTTTTGTACACTACTTGTTTCATATACTAATTTTAAAATAGTAAAATACTAGGGGGTTTGGGTACTATGATTTATTTCTCACACCATATTTAAGTATATATTTTGGTCCTAAACAGATTATATTGTTGTAGTATTTGATAAGGTAAAACGCCATTCTAAGGGTACATGAGTTAATATTTAGGAGATAGAGAGAATGAGATCGTGCTGAGGCTAGTGATTCATTTTAGTTTCCTTTCGTTCTATTATATTTTGGAACTTATATTGTCGATTCATATAGATTATCTATTTTTTATGGTTTCTTAGAATATATCATGAAATAAAATCTATTGTATGGAATAATTCTTGGTTATTTATCTTCTTAGTATTTCACAATTTATTTCGGATGTATATTGTTTATTTATTCTGCTATTTTATTTTTATTTATTTCACCATGTTTCACTCTGCCAGTGGGGGAATATCTTCCCCATGATCATAACCTAGACCCTCGCTTCTAGTCCACATCCTCTAGCATTTGTGGAAATGCGCATGAGGTAATGTGACCAACCTGGTATAGGGAACCTACTTAGTGACATAATGATCTAGGTTGTTATAATATGGAATAAATAATATAATATTTTAATGTAAAAACAATTTCATTCAAAAAACTATCTATCTAATTTTTTTTGATATTCATTGGGAACATATTTGAAAAGTAATTTTTTGAAAATATGGAAATTATTCCATGATAAATAATTCCATAATTTAAATTATAATATTCTACTTATGTAAACAATTCAATTACATTTTTATTCATAGTTAATAGTTATCATCATCAATTTTTTACACCCGGATATGGGTTAAATGGGTTTTCATGGGAGTTAAAATAAGAGGTATGGTAACAAATGTAGATTAAATTTGAAAAAGTCTACCAATTTAGTGTATATGAACATTAAATTTTCCTTTCATTGAAATTAAAAAATATTTGAGAAACATTCAATAAGAATGATAATTATTTTATTTTATCCATTCTAATTTTTATTTGGATGAAACTCGTCTTATATATAAAAAGGAATGAACATTCATAAATTCACAACAATCATTGATCCCAATATCTCCTAAAACATCAAACAATATTCCTCCATATGAGTCCTCACCATTTTCTAAATGTCATGTTCCTTACCTGATTCCAATCCTAGGAGATAGGAGTTATAAAAAAATTATGATATCCTAAGAGGAGGTATAAATCATAAAAACATATTCAATGATTATTTTTATAATATCATATAAAAATAAATTATACAAATATTAATATAAATATATAAATATTTATATTGTACTATAATAATATTATATTGATGGATAATATATTTTATACCAAAATTCTATCATGTGATAAATGAAAATAAAGCTCACACATACATGCAGAATTCTTATCGAATAGAGAAATGTGATTAGTTTTTCACCAACACCTCACATTTCCAGTTATACAAAAAAATTTAATGCATTAATATGATACATATAACATTATTATAAATAATTAATGTTAAAATATCCTCTTACATCTTGCACTTCCATCACGTTGAGAAAAGGACGTTACTCTTGCATGTGTAAAAACTATCTCCTCCACGAAGCCATATAATTCATTTTCCATAAAAACCAAAAATAGATTATCATTATGATGAATCTAATAAATAAATAATATTTAAAATATATTTATCATTGTAGAATTTTAAGTTGTTATATTAATAATTTACTTTTTACTAACTAGAAAAAATGCAAATTCCACTTATACATACATGCGATGTTCATCACCATGAACAACGTATCTAATTTTTATTTATCTATATAAATGGATGGAATTAAATTATATTTAATTTAAAAAAACTAAAACTAAAACAAGTTTTTAATTTTTATTAATATTTAAAAATTACCCCATTAACCATTTTAAATATTGAAATTAATTTTTGGTTTGAATGACCTATAAGAACCATTCATCAACATTATATGATTGGTAACTATATTTGAACCTGGTAATAAATGAATTAAAAGGTAAAATAATAAAAATAATAATATTAGAATACTTAAAATGAAGGTAAATAATTAATATAAATTTATTATTTAGGATATTGATAATTTATGTAGAAATAGGAGACTCAATGTATGTAATTTTTCAATAAAAAATGTTCTAATGTTTTTCTTCATATTTATTTCCATATATGGTTTTTTAACAAATTATTTAATGGTAATAATTATAAATAAGTAAATATTTAAATTTTCTTTTATAATTATTAACAATAATATGAAAAAATAAATCATTATGTCCTTATAAAAGTTATTTTTTATTTATATTATGGTGTAAAGAAATTGTATTTTTATATTTACCGTATGATGGATTTCCTCTATATGATATGTAATATTAGTTATTAATTGCAATATATATTAATTAAAGGTTTTTGAAATATTAACATATTCCAATTATTATTTGAATTTGTTATATTCAAAATTTCATAAAAGAAAACAATATTCCATATTTTTTAATATGAAAATGATATTTTATTTTCTTATGGGTTCCAAGGGTAGTTTCAATGTTTTTATGATGGAAATTTATAGGATTTACAATTCATTTGTTCATCATATTATACATGAGAACTATAATTGTGAATATTTTACCTAATTATATATCTTGTGAATTCATTCGTTATTCATTTATACTTCAATGAAAAAGTATTGGAGATAACTGATTAGGTTACTTCTATATAAATTATTGTATGAAACATTATTGATTGGGATTTAATATGTTACCTTAGATTCCCTCGTTGTATTATGTATTTTGTATAAATGGTTTTATTTAAAAATGATAAATCATTACATGAGGGAATGATATGATGTATTTTAGATTATTATTTTGAATATGGTTCACATTTATAAGGGATTTCAATAATTTTAGTCGGATAATTTGAATCTTTTACTGTTACATCCCATTATGAAAGTTTTATTCCCATTAAAAATTATCAACTATTTTTATGGTATATCAGGTGTCATTTGAATTAAATTAATATAAATAATTAATCTATAGTTAGTCTAATTAACATAAGGATATGTATCATGAAAAAAACTGAGGATTCTTATTATGATATTTTGTTTGAAAAAAAAATCACATATAGTTGATGTTCCCTCATTGTAATGTAATATGTATGAAAATTATATAAAAACCTATTTTAAACTATTATATAATATTTTGAGTGTTTTATACTCGTATTAATCACATGATTTTATGTTTTTATGTTATGTGGTGTTCGAATTGTTAACCCACATGGTTGTATTAGAAGTTGACTCAAAAAAGACCAGTCCAACCCAATAAATAACCTAAATAGGTGTGTGTAAAGGAACATTAAAAATTAACACATTTCAACAAAAGTAAATAATGTTTTTATTACCCTAATAAACCTTTTAATGTGTATAAAATATCTATTTTATAGCATGTGTCCATAAGAATGTATGATTTTAAAATAAAAAACATTGAAATCAAAAAAAGCATTACAATTCATTTTTACAATAATCTAAACAACTTCATTTTATTATATTAATCATCATAATGTAATTTGGAATGGAAAATTATTTATTTTATTATGATTTGTGTACTTTTTTTTACAAGAACTCTTTTGATAATTTTTATATATTTTCCATCATTGATTAAATTTATATAAAAGTTATTTAAAAAATGGCATCATAATTACATTATATGATAAATATATTGTATTATTTATTCTATCCACTTCATTCTCACTAACTCATATTCATCACACTAGAAGATAATTCCTAAAATATTTATGTTTTATATGTGAAAGTCCACAAATAAGTACATATAAATGAAGACCACATGATTTTATAAATTCCATAGCACTATATCTTGGGTATCAATATTATGTAAAAAAATTCTAATTATTTATACATGCTACTATACACCATATAATATTTTGATGGATAAATTTTTTATCCTAGATACGACAGTTATAATTTTTTGAAATATAAAATTTATTAGAATTCTTCAATTTTAATTAACATTTTATCATAAAATATATATTCGATTAAGACTTTTAAATACTCAAATTCATTAATAAATGTTATGAAACAATTTATAATGAAAAAATATAATTAAATATAACAATGATGGAAAACTAAATATTTTTCTATAATGAAAGAGTTTCTATTCATTTTAAAACTGTAGTTCATTTTCAAATTTGAAATTTACATCATCTATAATATATTAAAAATATTATATACCCAAAAAAAAATATTTTTCATTTAATTTCAAATGAAATAATATTTTGAAAATATTTATTATATCTCAACATCATATTTGACTATATAATACATCAATAAAATTAATCAATTTTTATATAAAGAATCATTCATTAATTAAATTTTACATCATATCATTAAAACAATACTACATTCAACGTACAAATCTATACCTAAATTAGATTGTGATACTAAAAATGTGTAATATTATAAATAACTATAATATGCTAAATATTAATTTAGTAAACCTCTTGTTACACACAATGTTTCTTGTGATAAATTAATTTCATTCACATATACGCATACACAATATATTAAAATTATATGTCATATAATTATGTAAATCTATTATTATAGAAAAAATGAATCGATGAACCATCCTATAATCCTTATAACAATTCCTAATAACATCTATTTTATAGTCAATATTTCTAAACCAAAAACACTATGATATCCAAATTTTTTATATAATAGCTATATTAAAATTGCGATTTTAGAAAAAAAAAATCTTGTATATTTTAGGATACATATAATGTTCCATTTCATACCATATCCATTTTAGAAATTCAATGAATACCAAAAAATCCACAATAATATAAATTATTGGTATATGAAGTAGATTATATGTAATGTTGGATTAATCCTCCAAATAACCCTATTTATGTATCCTAGAAACAATGACTAAGGGGATAGATATAATGGACTAATATAATCAATTGGTATTGATTTAGTGTATTCCTAGTATAATATAAGTTAATATTGTATTACATGTATGTGTTTATAAAATCTTACATATAGATTATTTCTCTAAAAAATAATCATATAATATTGTAAATTGACTATATATTTATATGTTAATAAAAAACAACGGGTTAAAAATATTAATAATATAATACGTATACCCAATTTTAGAATACATAATAATAGTATGATATGCCATATACACAAACTTCCATATTTTCACTTCCTGGCCCCCAATATTTAAATTCCATTAATTTTAATCTAACACCAATGAATATAAATTCTACATATAATCTCTGTACATGTCTAGACATATTTTTAGATAATAAAATGTCATTATAAAATAGTATGTCTATAATGAATCATAATAATGATAGGATATATAAAAAGTAGTCTACATTATGGAGGTAAATTAACAAAAACATTTGATTAGTAATTAAATTTAATGTATCGTTTCAATTTTATTTTCATATACAAATATTATTTATCAGTAAAATATATATAAATGAAAATCAATTTCAATTGGAAAACAATAGGAAAATCACAGAAAATGGATATTTAATACCCCCTTGGAGTGTTCATTTCTACATTAACTATATTCTAGAATTTATAAATAGTTAGGATATCCCACCTCATCGGATCACTAATTTATGTCCATGATTCATGATGTCTACTTCCATATGGAATGACTCCCTATACACCATATTTTGATAAATAAAATAAGGGGTATGAGAAGTTTCTATGGGGAGACTAAAACAACCATATCAGACTGTTCAATCACACATCAATTATCCAAACATCATACAAATCCATAATCATCAATGTATTCATAAAAATAAGTGAAATTGAACATGATATTATAAATTAATATATGGAATAAGAGAAATACATATTTTGAAGAATTCGTAAAAAAAATTTCCTATAAGATGACACCTTATAAAGAATAAAATTAATTGAAAATGTTGTGAGTAAAATTAAGAAATAGAGTGTCCACTATAATCCTTGAGCCTCACCTCATTCCAAACATGATATGATATCTGAGATACTCTGTCTCAGTTATGAAATCATGTTGTATCCACCAATCCTAATCATAAAAACAGTGTGGATTTCTCAAGTACCCAAATTTCATGTCTTCTCGAGTATGGAGTGCATGATACACTATATTGGACACTAGTAATGTTGTCTGAACTATATTATAAACTTATTAATATTTTCATTTTACATTCTAAATATAAATTAATTTCATCTAAATGAATAAAATAAAACTGCAAATTGTACATACATTGTAAGGATGTAGTAATATAATTGAGAACATTGTGTTGAACATGGAAACCCATGAGGTTTGTGTCATGCCATTGACGATCCATAGTTATGTTCCACCGATCAACCATATATTCTTCAGAAGAGGATTCAGATGGCCTATATGATTTTTCAATGATTATTTCTCATTATATAATAGGCTGAAGTATCCCTTGTATTCATTTATATATCACATACCTCACATATGATAGATTTATCCCCAAATGAATAATCACATAAGTTTCCTAAAACCAATTATACTTTTTAAATACTCAAACCTAGTATATTAGATCAACCATGATTTCCAAATATATGAGACCCTTAATAATTTTATAAAAAATTACCCATACATGTGTTTTCTAGAAAAACTAGTAACATTGAACCCCATGTTGGTGTTTTCTAATCCAAAATAATAGTCCCTCAAGTGTAACGAACCACACCATCATTATTTTTCTCTTCTATAAAAGAGTACAACATCACATTTTTCCATAATGTGGTCAAACACATCCTGTACATGATTTATTGGAATAAATTTAAAATATTCAACTGAATTTTTTAATAATAACTAAAATACACTGATTTTCATTTTTCCAAAACATTAATAAAATAATGAAACTCTGGGAATACATAAAAAATACAGATTGACCATATGGGATCCTTTAAAAAATTACCATCCCAATTGGAGTATATTATGAACTATACTACCCATTGTTTATTTTCTACTTATATAGACATCATCAGTGTTCTCGTAGAGATTACTAGGTCTTTCCATCTCAATTATTAGTACACCAAATCTAGGATGTGTCAAAATATATGAGTATTTATTTATTCTATGCCTTATATATCGATAACATAGGGGGAATGAAAATACAGGAGGAACATAGTGTCCTTTATTTACATTAATTACTATATAATAGGAATTTAAAATGAAAAAATTTAAATAAATTCACTATTTAATAAATTTTATCATGGAAATTTATGTAAAAAAATTATTTAATGCTATCTATAGATTTTAATCAATTTATATAAGAACAATTCCATTAGTATAATAAATATATAACACATGTAATATAAGAAGACTTCATTAAAGACATAGGGAAATTAATGAGGAATATATACCTCTTATGAATCTCTACAATTTATTATCAAAATGACTTTAGACTCTATCAATTCCAGTTTATGCCTTGTTCAAGTCCACAATAGGGTCGTGACAACGCCTTATCCACTTACTGAAGGCATATGTAGTAAAAAACAATTTACTAATGAATTGCAACTAATTAAATAATTTAATGTAATATAGTAATAATCTTAGTTTCACTCCTCGGTGACCCCTCCACCTCTTAATAATGGAAGTAAAATCTAGAGAGTTTGGTAGTAGACACCCATTTTTCTCATTGGATAAATATTTATCACCCGACATCAATTTAAATCTCAAAATAATTTAAATTTATTCGTAATTATAGGAGAAATTATAGAAAAAATATACCATTATAATTTTAATAGATACTACATAGACAATGTCTTGTGATTTCCTCATACTATGTAGATATTAGGCTATGTCATGATAGCTTGATCCCATAATGACTTTTTGGAATACGAATCAATGATGGAGTGAGTGAAAATTATAAAAAAACAAGACAGATGAAAAAATGTGGCTAGTAGAGGATGATACACCATGAGAATCACAGGATAACCTAATAATCATCTTATAGTTGTCAATTGGGAAGATGAGGAGGGAGGGTGGCTAGCCTACTTCTTTCATGATAAATTCAGAGGACGGAATAGGGCTTCCTTGATAAAATAATCATTTGGTATAGAGAACTAGGATAAAAATTAATTTATTTTATAGATTTTTATTATTTAAAAATTAAATTCTATAAATTATAATATCTAATAAACATATAGGTTCAATTTCTATATATAATGGATAAAAACTAATATTCATTAAAAAAACTGGCAATCATTTCTCTTTAAAGGCATTATATTGGACAATCATATAGAAACTTTATTAGTAATAATCATCCTAAAAAATATTGGAATAAAATATTATGAAATGGTTTAACTCAAATCCATAGAAATAGGTGAATAATAAATTACTGAAGAATGTGATAATTAAAATAATTAAAAACATTCACTTAATATAAATATCATGACATCATTAGTGATAACATTAAATCATAATCTATAATCAATGTTATTGTATGAGAAAATAAATCAAAAAAAAAGATAAAATTGAATATATAATTACTATTACATGAATTATAATAACTTAACATAATCCTTGAATCATTATATTATAACATAATAAGTTATAACATACATTTACAATTAAAAAAACACTATCATAGGGAAGCATTATTTTCATGTGCTATACTATCAACACCCATGCATATGAAAAACATAATTTTTTCATATAATTAACAAAATTTTGACATATAAATTCTTAAACTAAGATTTTAATATATATATATATATATATATAATATCTCTTATATCATTTATCCATAAAAATATTTCAAATTAAAAAAAATTACATTTTTAATTATAAATAACCCATGGAAATAAAATGTGTTCCATGGGGCTTTAAAATGGAAATCATATATATTTTTTAAATTACACATTGAATTAGTATGGTATTAATATGATATACAAAGATAAATCACTAAATTTTCATAATGAAATCAAGGAAATAATTATTTATTCAAAAAAATCAATATGGTATCAAATAATATCATAAATTAAATAATTTATCATAAAAAAAATGATCACACAAAATAATAATATAATTTTGAAAATATAGTGTGAAACATGATAAATAAATCCATTAGAGATAGATAAATGGAATATAATTAATACCAATCCATGAAATGGTCATGCTAAGAAAAATTTTATTCATCATTATAAAAGTAATTATTATGAGTTTCTTTTCAAAAATATTCCTTTCAATTTTATGTAAAACAATTGGACTTGAAAATAACAAATGGAAATCGATTTCGGAAAAACATTTCCCAATAAATTCACATATAAAATATATCAAAATGATAATTTTTGTGAACATATGGGAATGGAAACAAATAAGAATGCTTTTAACTATAAGGATGAAGTTTGTTTTACCGAGCCCTTATCATTAATAATGATTTCTACTGATGTCATTTCACCTATTGTTTCATGGATATAAACATATAAATTATATATTTCATAAAATTAATATTAAAATTTTCCATTTATAATCTATATTATAACAAATTAATCTTTAATATATTTTTAAAATGTTTTTTCATCTTCCGAGTCAATACTCCCAGCTGTTTTTAATGAGGTTCAATAAAGTGTTTTAAATAATAATTTTCTCAAAAAATAATCCATTAATAACCCCTAATGTTAATGGGATATTTATTTTAAAAAGGCCTATTATTTTATATTTAAATTGAATATATTTTTTAGTCATATTTTAAAATGATAAAAATGTGGATGAACTAGTTTCATGTTGTTTACCAATATTGATGGATTTCCATAGAACCGTCAATATTTTTTCAAAAAAATAAATAATAATGATATTATATATGTATATATTATATAATCATGAAATATAAATAAAAAAAATCCATTATAATAAAATTGAAAAATGTTTGCAACAGTCCATGGTGGTGGTGGTCCACTCATACACGCGATTAACAATCTCATTTTACAACGAATGTGTAAGAATAGAGAATATGATAAGTTTTCCTTCATTGTTTTTAAAAGTGAAATAAATAATTTTAATTCATCACTTACATCATTATATCCATCAATATGTTTCCCTGCTGAATGATAAAACACGTTACTTAATGGAGGGGTAGTATATACTTACACATGATAAATGTTAGTTTGTTTTATTAGTTTTGGGATAATATTGAATTATTGTTCTATAAATAATATAATTAAATTAGATAAAATTAATGATATTTATATCATTATAATAATAATTTATGATTTCATTTAGAATGTATTTTAGTAATAAAAATTGCTAATATAATGTAATACCCAGGTTGGAATATTTGGTTTTTTCATTGATAACTCTTTTGGAATGACTAATGAGAGAATGAAAAGGTAAAACAAATATTTTAAACATGGTATAAAGATCAAGGAGGATAATGTTTGATCAGTTTATTTAAAATATGATCTACATATATATTTTTTATAATGTAGTAGAAGTATTACCTATTTATAAAAGAAGATATGGATTGTTTTGGTTGTAACTATTTCATTCCCAATATTGAACTGCTAAAAATCAACATTCATTGAAAAAAAATTAACATAATTGTATGTGAATATTTGTGTGGGTAATAAATATCCCCAACCACTCATTTTTTTGGATATCCTAAAATGTTATAACATTTTTTATTTTACTCATTTTCTTTTTCCAGAATTTTCATTTATATTGTAAATTAAATTGTAACTATATTAATTATTCCCAATTACAAATAGTATTATTAATCCATTTAAGTAAATTTAAGGGAAAAATTAGTATTTTTAACTATTTTATTTGAAGTAAAAACATTATTTGATTTTATTAATATTTTTCAGAAAGACACATATAAAATGAAAAATAGTTTCACAGATAATATTTACTTTTTATGTTAAATTTTTTTATCATAGGACACCCTAGTTCATCATGGACAAACCAATTAATAAATAATCTCAAGTAAAAAATATAAATTCAGTACAC
Organism: Viscum album; assembly: GCA_963277665.1. NCBI lineage: Eukaryota > Viridiplantae > Streptophyta > Magnoliopsida > Santalales > Viscaceae > Viscum > Viscum album. Next base: position 1,947,372,258 of record OY728136.1, on the reverse strand, counting down.
ATTATATATTCTATGAAATATATCCAATAAATTAATATTCATTCATCCTAAGAAAGAATAATCACTATACACTGGACATTAGTGCACTCTCAACCGAATGGCCCCACATATGTCATTCCAAAGGACCACATGAAATGGATCCATTATTACATGTGTTTTACTCCTCAAAAATGGTACTCATTTATCATTTAGAACACCAATATAGTATTAACCATATGACTTATTGGTCCAACACATATATTCCATTTCGCATGTCCACTTTACTACATAGGGTGATTTTTTATCTCATCTAATACCATAAAAACAGATAAATCAAATGTTATTTGAGTTCCATCAGTCCTTGGATTACATAAATGAACTCACTAATTCATAAATACACATGATTAAAAAATAACATGTGTTCACTACCTCGAAGGTTTATATAAGTTACAAAAATTGAAACACACTTTTATTCTATCCAATTAAAATGAAAATTACACCACACACCTTTCATGCATTTCTGAAATCATCCTTAAAAAAATGTGTTACTATAAAAAATCGATAAATAAAACTGATTAATACAACGATTATTAACAAATCACCAAAAATTGGCTTGATAACCTATATAATTGATATATACCATAAAATGGTAGTTAGTAAGGCCATGTACAATTCATGTATTCACATTTAAATTTTCACATATTTCTTATACAGATTAAAAACACACACCAAGACACAATATATATTTATTCAATGCTATATGTATCCAAAAAACACATCCACTTCATGATAAAATACATATTAAATAAAAAGTTCTATCAAACCATATTTATATTTCCTTGAATTCCATCCTTGAAACCAATACAAAAACAAGAATAATTTTTGATACCCAAATGTACATGGACTCATAATACCAATTCCATATACCCAGAAAAACCTCGTGTTCACTACTGTGATATCATGAAATCTACCAAATCCTTTTTATCTCCATTTAAATTATATGCAAGGTAAACCACTTTAAAAAAATCCGGTCAGACATGTCACAATATAACACAGGTCTGATCCAAAAATAGTTGTCACTTGGTCTCCTACCTTACCCATAATATCAATATCATTAAATGAAATAGTTCATGTGATGTCATGTATGCACTCGTATCATGAAAACCATGAAATATAAAATGCCCACCCTCCCACTATATGATCATACAGAAAATATATCATCACATATGAACCATATCCCAAAAGGAAAAGATTATCATGAACATCTATGTATTGGAAGACCATTTGAGGGTCACCCATTCACAAGTTATAACTACAATAAATAATTACATTATCCCTGATGATCCATATCCTTATATCCTCATCCACTATCTATGTTAACTAGAATTAAAAACCATTATACATTTTATAACATTTTAAGGGATGTTACTAGGACATTAAATAAACCAATATGAAGAAACAAAAGAAACAAGGTGTAATAAATAATTAATAACAGGAATGTGACATCATAATAGGGTCCACACACATTCTATAAATGAGAGACATCATTACTATCACCACAAACAATCATCCATATATGGAATCCACATTTATTTCCATTAGTTTTGTATATACATATTAGTTTTGTGATCTTAGTATAATACCTCTGTATAATTACATGGGAAACACTTTATGAGTTGTTTCTGGCACATTAAACAACTGATCCTTAAATCTGTGATAAAAATGAAGCACATGTAGAAATTTGTGTCATGTAGATCATATGATTTTAATAATTATTACTAATATACATATTTAATCTAAAAGATAAGATCCAAATGAAATAATGAACATCTTTCTAATGGGACAATAGAGACAAATATTATATAAATATCAATCATCAATCCAATGATGATCACATAAGGAGAAAAAAAATTGCTATATTTTCACAATCTAATAACATAAAACCCATCCTCATTAACATGTAATTCATACAATAACATGTGTTCAAGATTCATTTACCCAAAATTAGGCATTTTATTTGAAACATTCCCATGTATCCATGTTGAAATATAAAAAATTGGATGAAAAACTAAATATTAATAATCTATTTTTTTAATTTATCTACTCTGGAAAACTAATTAATATTATGGCCTATAGTTTATTCATTCCTCAAGCACACAACATTGTATACAAGAGTTTTTTGATAAGCATTTGGGGATGAGAAGGTACCACGGGAGTTTATAAACCTATATTAGAGAGAAATATTATATATATAATACAAACACAACACACTAAAATAATAATTGTATTATCCATACATAATATTATTAATAGAACATAGTATATTAATATAGAGTTTCATATATAAATAAATATTATCGTACATACATTAATAAAAATGACACATTGGGGTGAGACTATAGAAAGAATGAAAATAATATAAAAGGGATATGTTGAAATAATGTAAAATAAAGATATACTATAATTTTTGATCCTCACCTCATCCCTAACACTATCTCCCATATGATCTGCTCCAAATCAATATTCCAATCAAATTTCCTTAACCCAAATTTAACCAATAATATGTGTATGAATCTTGGGTACCCAAGTGAAATGAAAACTAATTTATAGTGTTACTAATAAAATATATTGGTTTCCAACCCCATTTTATAATACTATAAATAATGTTGATTGATATGTACATGGGATATGATCATAATAAATAAATTTATGACAGAATGATATTAAAAGCTACCAATGAAACATGCTTCGGCCTAATGATTGAATTTATTTGAGAAAATCACTTTGAACATGCCTAGTCATTTACCATGATCTATATTTGTGTACATCATTAGGTCTATAAGCTAAATAAACCATAAAAAAATTGAAATTTTCTTGGGTTTCGTGGATAACGTCAAGTCTAACATGCTTCTTAATATAATAGAACCATGTTTTTCTGATATAAATATAAAAAACACAGACCTATCTTGTTTTTTATTTCCCCTTGAAGGGTTAATCACACATATATTTCTGTACCTATGTAATTCTCCTTGAAACTCTATCAATGTATAATAGAAAAAGAACATATCTAAATCTTGAGTGGCCACAACAATGTTATCAATAACCTCTCCTACCTATTTTTTCCCAACTACTACTAACATAGATACCACCTACATTATTTTTATCATCCAAGGGAGTAAAACTAAAAATATCACAAACCTCACCTAATAGAAACTTATCATCTAATGAACATGACCTCCCAATTAGTTTTATTCCAAAATAAATCAATACAACTAAAAAGATATGTGTTATCTAGTACATAACTAATAGACCGCAATTATAGATTTATACATAACATAAATTAAACCACACATATTTTAATTTTGGAAATCAAAAATAATATACAACTCCAATTTTATTATTCCAGTGATAAATAAATGACCTCCCTTATAAGAAGTTTCCAATAGGTAATTAAAATAGTTCCCAATGTATTATTTTGAAAACATACAAACATAAAAACCCTTAATAATTTTAATGAAAATAAATATTTACCACTATAAATTTATATTCCATGTCACATTTTTTATATTTTTTATATATCAAGGGTATAAAAATCTCAACAATCATCAAATGAACTACTTAGGTCTTCTATATCACGGCTTATAACACCCCCTCTAAGAGGTGTCTAAGTGGATGGGAATCATATTTTTCTAGGCCTTGATCGTAGAATAATGAGTATTATTGCCTTTGAATATAGTCCAATGTGTACAAATTTTTATTATTATTATATCCTATGAATAATATTTTTGGGAATAAATTTATGTTATATAATTATTTATTCTAATTTAAACAAAAAAAATTATATAAAAACATTAATTTATACTGTGTATGGTGGCTCATTAATAATATCAATTTCCACACATATAGTGATATGAAATCACAACACATGATCTATTATCATCATGAATTATATTCGGGGTATATGTTCTGTGGACCACCAAACATTTATGATGATCTTCACATTAATTTCAAATGAAAAAACTGTACTGAAAAGTATTTTCCAATCATTGCCCATGCCAATTCCAAGACCAAGTCATAATCTTGACTCTAACTCATAACAAACCAAAAATATTAATTAATTTAATCAAATTATTATTATTTAATGTTTTTAATCTAATATATTCTTAATCATCATTAACTCTATGATGAAATAATAATCATAGAAAGATGACTAACAACCTAAAGGATGTCATCATCGGACCATCGACCACATATGAAGATATATACCTATATCACAACCTAAATAGAATGTTGAAATAATTTAATTTTTAAAATTATTATTTTAAATAATAGTGTGGATGAATAAATTTATAATACCCCATGAGACTCATTCATAATACATATAAGGACATCGTCTTCCCAGGTACAATAGAAGCAACATCAAGCTCAACTCATTCCAAAATGTTTTGATTGAAGAGAAATAAAATCACAAATAAAAGTGAGTTGAATTTTTAATAAAAACACATTATAATATCAATTATAGTTTGTATAGCAAATAACATACCAGGTATCGGTATACAATTTCTCAAATATAACACCAACTGATGTTGAAGAGGATGAAGGGTGTCCCTCATCCAGTTGACATGACCAATAAAGGGGGGGGGGGGTATAAGAAGGTATCCACCATTATTAATAAGAGGGGTGTATTTTTAATACTATTTAATATCATTATCCAACCCATAAATGGGAAATATTTATATGGTGGTTTTTTATGGGATGTGGATCCTAAGGTGCATACACAAATTATCTGATGGTACTTATATTGATACACGTGTTACTGCCTAGGCTATCCACTACCCCAATATACCACTGAGACCATCCCAAGAACCTTTACATTTCTATATTCCTCAATAAATAGATATAAATTTTTTTAATCAACTACATCATAATTATATTCATAATATCAAAAAAATTTGACCCACACAATAAAAAAATTTAAAATTCTTATAAATTTTATAACCCATCAGATGAAATGAAATATTTAAAAATCACTTGGTTATAAAAGACTAATCCAAAATTGAAAAATCTTATTAATTTCAGGAATGATAAATAAATAAGATTTAGTTCACCACTATACTTATCCAATAGAATATTTTAAAATAATAACTAGATTATTGGAATTTTTTCATCTTCCCATCAATGACAATGATCTTGAGTCAAATTTTCCCAATTTTTTATAGCATCTACAAAATAAAATTGTAAATATTTAATCATTATAAAAATATATTTATCATTTATTTTAATAAAAATTAATTAATATTTTAATAATCAGTATAGAGAAATTCAATTTTACATGTTTTGTAATTCACATATATTTTTTGGAATTATCATGATAACCAAAGATAAATTCTGAATTACATTCAAATACTGAATATAATCTGCACCTTGATTGATTAAAAGGAATAATTTACATTCCATAAAAAATAAATTATCAATATTCAAAACATTGAAAATATTTTCATTTCTGAGAAAATATTTTTTTTCCTATAAATCATCTCATAAAACTCTTAAAACTGTATCTAATGTCTATATAAGTGGCCAATTATCAAATCCCTCACATAATATAAATAATTATTTAAATTTAATGTAAAATAAAAAAAACATCATAATAATGATTCTAAATTATAAAAAGAATCTCACTCAATCTACCTATAATTACATGATAATGAATTCCAAATATTCTGATCGATAAATATGTTTATAACTAATTCATAATAATAATCACAACTATATTCATAATATACATAAGAAATAGTATATTGTCATTAAAAATTGTCGATCCCTATTAAGAACCCAATGAATGTAATAAAATACATTATAAGTAATTACTTTAATCAAACATAAGTCTAAATAACAATTCTAATTAATAATCAACATCTAGAATTAAATTGTAAACTACAATGAAAAAAATAATTTAGGAAAGAGAAACCATATCATAGTCGATTACCAATGATGATTTTATAACAATATCAATGAGATATGGAGAATGTATACCAAAAACATATTATAAATCCAAATGGTATGTAAAAAGGGGAATATTTATAATGAATTATGTATAATCAGGTTGAATCCATATTGTATAATGAATATTATTAATATAATTTACCAAACTAACATAGTTGGGTAATTATTTCGGGTAAACAGGAAAAAATAATTTGTTATTATAATAAAAAACATTTTTATAACATATTGTTGGAAGAATAATTTTTTTCGTAATTAATATTTATCAATTTTTTAACTTTTATTAAATATCCGAATAGAATATCCATATTTTCGTATATGTTAACTAAAATATTACCTCAGCACAAAAGAAAAAAATTTCTATTGATTCTATGTTATTTGTTACATTAAATTTTTTATATGTTCAATATATATTGAATCATTTTACAAATTTTATTATATTATAAAAAATTAAATATCTATTCCATAACATATAAAAAATTTGTACACAATAAGCATAGTTCAATAACCAATCTTGATCTTTATGTAAAATAACATAAATAAAATATTAATATAAATTGTTTTTTAATCATAACCAAGATTAATAAAATTTTATTATATAAGAATATAATTAAATAAATATTTCCCAAAAATTACCAGAATGATTTATTATCACGAGGGTTCGAATGTAAATATGAATTTACATTGAATCATTAAAAGTATGTGATATGATAATTTTATAGGAAAATAAAAAAATTTATCCAAAATATCAAAATAATAAAATATATATTTTAATTAAACATTTTCATAATATATAATTTATAATTACAAAATTTTCAACAACATTTTACTATAGTTATTAAAATTCTATGTTACTTATGATAAATTAAGACAACTAATTAAACACAATGGGGGTAGTTAAAACCAACCCATATAACAAGTCACTATGCTTTTCATACTTTAGTAACTAGTAATGCAACATCATATTGTAAATAATATTTGATCTATAAACAATTTGACATAATGAAATTAATATATATAAATTATGTTAAAAATAACTAATCCATACACCGAAAAAACCTTATGGACAAACTATATCATTAATAATAAAACACCAAAACATAGTATATTGAAAATATAAATATCAATTTAAACTGTATATATCAAATAATAATTCACTAAATAACTTGTGATCATCAATATAGTTTGAATAATTGCAGTCAATCATACATAAAAACCACTAATAAAAGAATAATAAATCAATATGACATAGAGTATGTTCTCAATAAAATGGTTAAATTTGCTACATAAATTCCAAACCATATTGACATAAATATAAGATGTGTTAATAATAAGAAAAATTTATAATGAAATTAAAAAATAAAAATTTATTGGGTGTTCTTAGTAATATTATTATTTTAAAGTCATAATTATGATGATGTGAATGAGAAATTAGATGAAATTGAGTTGATCACTATACCATGAATTGTTTCTATTGTAAACAATCGAATTGATAACCCAATTTGAATTATTATAAAATGTAAAAAAATCTAGTTTATCCTTAATTAAAGTAAAATACATTGGATAAATTGAGTTCATGGGGTATTGAATATAAATATATACATGTAGACTACTTTGAATTATCCATTGGTTTTTCTGATAATGTGATCATTGATAAGAAACATGGTACTTGATGTATACATATACCAATGAGCCCAAAAAATAAACTAAAATAAAAATAATCACCAGTGTTGTTTGAATATTGAAATCTCAGTATTCTTCAATACTCGATCTCACCATAAAAAAGACATTATGAATGATAAATCCATCATTAAATGTTTCATATTTAAACAATTTATATATTTTAATAGATAAATCATATAATAATTTTCCAAATTTAACCTTAAATATTTAACAATGTAAATCATTCAACATAATTTCTATTTTTAAATATTAAAATATTGAATCATAATAATAATAAATATGATTTATTTTCTAATATTAAAAATTTGATAATTTTAAACAATGTGTTTTCTATGATTTCATTACCATATTCAATTATTTTTACGTATATATTATTTCATTATATTACAAAATAATAACAATTTATTAAAGATATTAATTAAAATTTCCACCCAAAATTGAAAATAATTATATAATAATATGAATTCTCTATAGAGATAAAAACTTTCATAATATTATTATAAATAATCAATTAAATATCAATAATATTTTTTCCATTCATAATAGTATGAGTTTTTATTTCTTTATTAGTTTTTAAGTATATAATATTTCTTATAGTCAATTTGATATCATTATTATTATTTTATTTTATTAAGATCCTTAATATTTTTACTCAAAATAAAATGTGGTATATATTTTTATTAATAAATATCATATTTATATTTTTAAAAAAATTTGGATTGAATTATACAAAACATCATTAATTCTGATATATTCACATTTAGATATTAATTCCGTTTTAAAATATTAAATTATATTATTCTTATTTTCATAAATGTGTTTGGTCTCATATACCTTTTTATCTTCCCTTGGATATATAAATTTAATTCTCGGGTACAATATAACACTCTGGCATCAAGTTACTCTGCTCATAACCATGTCTAATCTTAAGTGAAGGGTACAATGATGTATTGGGATAACCGTTTAGTGATTGAGGATCACCTTGGTGTCTTTGGCCTTATTTTTTAATGAAATGATACTTAGTATCTTGTTAGATTTTTATTCCCTCACATCTAATTTTAATGAATTTTCCCTATTTCATTTTATTTTTTCGTTCTCGTTCTTTCTTGCTTACTCTTGATTTTTTAGGATTGTATGATTCTTCGTCTTCTCAGATTTCTGTTGCTGGTTTGATATAGGAGTGTTGGCATTTTGTATCTAACATATGGATGATTTCAAGATAAAATGTCGATAGAAGTGGTGGTGAAAAGAATTGATTGGATGACATATTGATAGGTTCTTCCTCTATTTGGTATATTATGTGGATTTATTTTTTATGTGCTCTTTATTTCATAGTGTTTGTGGGATTAGGTGGATTCTCTCTGGATTTCGTTAGTGGTTATGTGGCTTGGTGTTGGTGATGATGATCACATCGGTGATGCTACCCCGAGAGGATGACTACTATTTCAGGTAGGTTAATTTATTTATTTTGTCCTCCTTTGATCAAGGCCTCCTTGTTAGAGATGGTCCATCCATTTTTTCATCCATCATAGGGCCTTTTATTTCCTATCTTGTTATAATGTTTGTCACTGTTCCCTCAAAGGGAGTGTTTTGGGGTGGCTATCAGGGTTTTCGAGATGTGATTTTCATGGGTGGAATTTGGAGGTTAACTGTGATGAAAATCGATCTATGATGGCGATGTATGTATGGATATAGCGATTATATTGTCCATTTTTGGTGGAGACACATATGACTATTGGGCATGAATCTTAGGCTATGAAATAATTGGCAAGACTTATTTATGTTGTTTGAGGTCTATGTTCGATGGATGGGTAGACCTGACTGGATAACGTGGTTTGAGGTGGACATGAGTAGCTTATGGCTTGAGGTGTCCTAGATGTCTAGAATTTTTTTTAAATTAATATTTTGATATTACATTTTGTAATATGGTTGGTTAATATTCAAGGTTGGTTAAATCATAGATATTTTGGTATTTGTATATTTCTTGATCTTCTGAATTTGAATTTGTTGTGGTATTTTTATGTCTCATTTATGGTCCCCACTTATCCAAAAATTGAATTTTTAAATAATATAAAAAATTATTGTGGAAAAGTGAAAACAATAATGATATCAATTAATCATCCTTTCATTGATTTAGATATACAGTAAGGGTATTATGTTATTAATAAAAATTAAATAGTTTATACACAATCTATCGTGGATTGTAAACATGATATATGGAAGAAAAAATTGCCATGTCAAAATAAAAGTAACATTATATGTAGAAATATTAATTAATCACTCATTAACATCATTTTTATGTTGAACAAGTGTGGAACCATTATAATTATAGAATTAATTTCAAATGAAATGATTAACATATGTCAACCAAAATTCATTCTTAATCACTCATCACCAAATGTTTTTAATTTATAATTTGTTAATAATCATCACTATATTCTTATAGTGGATCAAGAACATTGGTGGGTATCCCATACAAGATCTAGCACGTATTCTTGTTTCAAATAATTTTCTCAGGAGTTATAAAACATTTTGTAGTTTATTGGTGGAAGATATAGGTCCCAAAATAACATAATACACACATTTGTGTTTCAAAAGATCATAAAACATTCATCATGTCATTTCCCGTGTAAAATTTTATGGGCTTCATAAAAATTTCATCATATCATAAACCATGAAATATAAACTGGTTTGAAATTTATTTAACGACTAATCCAATCACAAACCATGGAATTAGACTGATAATCATATAAATATATTCATAATAATAATAATAAGAAACTTTTAGATAAAATAATAATGATGGTAACATTGAATAATATCCCCAGTATTATAACTTCAACAAAAAAACATGATGACATTAACATTTAAATATTCCATAAAATATTATTAAAACATTCATATGGAAAATATATATTTCATGTGATATATATTAATTACAATATAATTATTTCATTAATTATTAATAATTTATTTTCTGAAATTAACCTAGAAAATATTTATTAGAAGCCTTAAATAATATACTGTTCATGATAGATGAAAATTATGTTTATTCTGTACTTGTTAAAATATCATTCCATCTATATTTTCAATTAAAATTTAACATCAAATCCATTGAAAAAATTGTAATATTAATTAATAAAAAATATGTGGAATAAATCATATGTATAAATTCTTTTAATTATTTTTTGTAAAATGGTAAAAAATTATTTAAAACATTTTTTAAAAAAATGGACATTAATGAAAAATGAATTTTGATCACATAGAAATAAACATGTTTTTTCATTAATAGATTATATGAAATCATGAGATAATAAAGATAAGAAATTAAAAAATTCTATATTAATTAAATAAACACTACATAATATAATTCATGAGTTTTCAGATAGATAGATCATAATGTTTCATCATTAGAAACTTAATAATAAACAATCCCAAAAAACAATGATAGCGTAACATAGAATATTTTACATCTTTGGCCTTAATTGAATCATAATACGCATTAAATGAAGATAATTAGATAGATATATATTTACAATAATTTAATGAGAATCATCAATAAATTCATTTATGTAAATAATATACACAAAAAAAGAAATAATGGATGTATAAGGCATGTGTCCCGGATAAATAAAAGATAGATGAAAATACCTTACAATAAATATTTTACTCCTTCAGAAACATTTTAATATGTTTCATAAAAATATATGTATATTTTAAATATATTAATGAATCATAATAATATATGCAATTCCATATAATATTTACTTTTCCCCTTTATTTCCCAATTATTTAAAATTCTTTTTTAAAATCATGTTTCATGTAATTATTTATTTTATTTGCATGTATATTTTCATTGGATATTTTTTGTCATTTTACATTGATCATAGTTCCATTATATCCATAATATTAAAAATTATATAAATATAATACATATTCATTATATAATTAGTAATTTTAAACCACTAAATTTATAGAGAGAAATCGAGTTACACCATTTATTAAGATAGTATACCTTACGTAAACATGAATGTTGTTTCCGTCTTCTCGAAGGATGAAACAAAATAAAATAAAAGAATATATTTACTTTGTAATGTAATTTCTATGTCGCATATATGAAAAATTTTCATTTAAACAACCATTATTACATTCCATGTAATATGTAAGTGACAAATGAATTAAATTACATTATCGGGAAATAGTATATCGTACACATGACCAACACTATCATATTATTCTAAAATATAATATTACATGGTATATGTGATATTATAAGTCCATATGTATAATAAAGTCATAAATATAATATAAATATGTTTATTACATAATTTTATCTACCCATGAGCAGTGGGTTATAAAATGAATTCCATTGATTCAGATGGAGGTAGTCTGTCGTACAAACAATTGACAATTTCTTTTCACATTTGATAGAATCAGACATCAATATAGATTATTCGATTTAAAAAGTAAAAAATATTAATATTGGGTATACTATTTATATTATACCATATTTATTTAATAATTTTTGTTAGAGGATGACAAATAAAAAAAGAGATACTCTGTTGAGAGTAATAACTTTTCCTCGAATAACCTCCTTAGGTTAAAAAAATAGCCTTCGTCGGTTTTCATCATTATGAAACCAAGGCCCATTGGATATGAGGGGGAATTTTTTAAATTGATTTTGGTATGTACTGTTTGATCCAGGATGATTTATGATATTTATGATAAAGGATAGGGGTGAACTTTTATAATTGGGGTAGAGGACAGAATTACAATTTTCAAAATGAATAAACTATTCCCACAGTTTTCAAATTCACCAAGGCCCAAAAATGTATCATTATATAATAATATATGTGATATGGACTAAATATAAAAATAAAATATTATTTGGGAATGTTTATAGTACCTTTTACTCTCTATAAATTTATCTTAACACCCTAGTATTCTTGTTTTGACCTTAATAGCAGTATCTAATTTTTATTGTTTTTATTATTCATTTTGACCAGAAAAGTAAGTTGAAATATATATGTAAAAATATGATTTTTGATAAGAAATATGCAATCAAATTTTAAATTTTACATTATATAGGTGAACAATTATAATTTAATATTAAACCTGCAAAAGAAATTAAAACAAGAAGTTTTTAAAATATAAATATTTCGTAAGTATAAAATGATTTAGTATAAAAATTCTTAATGATATAGATTAAATTGAACATAATCCATTTTATAGTAACATATTCTAACTAATTTTAGTTTTAATACATTTTTAATTTTTTTGTAAATTTTTAAATTACTTTTAGAAAAAGGGAACTTTTAATTCAAATCGGAATTTTTAACTATTCAATGAAAAAGTATCATTTTTAAAAAGATTGTCAAAAATTCACAATAAGATGATTTTGACTAACTGATTCCTAAATTGATGTTATTTTTTTCAAATAAATTTCATTAAAGTGTAATGATATAATTTTGGTTATTTTTCATGAAAATAAATTGAAATCATTTTATTAGAATATTTATTTTTGAAGCATATAAAGAATTGACTATAAATTAATTACAAATTTATAAAAAAATTATTTAAATAAAAACATATATATATTTTTTAAATTTTTTTAATTAATATTAATATTAATAAATTTAATTTCATAATTATAAAGTTCATTAATAATAATAATAGTATATAACAGTTTTTAAAAACATAGAGTCATGTCTAATTGATACAATCGAAAAAAATATATTTATTTGAATAAAAAACCTTATTTCATTAAAACTACAGTTCTTACATTCTACCCAAAAGAAAATTAATTTTTTCAATAGATATTCATATGCTCAATAATAAAATATGGGGATAGGTGTTACTCATCATATCATCAGGTTCCTCTATATTTTTTTGGATCTTCTGACAAAAACTATTGAGTAGGTGAGTGGTATTGTTTCATAGAAAATTCCCTCTATTCTCTTGAATCTACACCTGTTGTTCCTTACAATAATGATCACATTCCATTGGTATTACCTCTGAGTTTACTACATGTGAATGGATATGTATGTACTTAATCAAGAGAGATACATAGAAAACATAATGTACATGAGAGATATTGGTTAAAAGATCAAGTTGATAACATACATTCATAATATGATCATGAATTTTAAAATTATTAAAATAACATAGGATTTATTCAAACATCATGTCAAATATCATTAAATTCTTCTTGGCAGATATTCATAGAAACACTTTATCACCAACCATCAAATTCTATATCTTTCTTCTGATTGTAATAATAAATTATTTGTAGCCATTTTGTATTACATAAGAATTTATTAATGGTTATAACCTTAACATCAATTTAAAATGATATCACTAGTCCCAATATGGTTATTTCAACATCATTATCTTAGAATATTATAGATATAGACTTCCTTCTACTAAGGGATTTATAAGGATTTATCTGAATTATGATGTGAATGAAATTGTTGTATAAAAATGTGACCAATGTAAGGTATTGATCCTGAACACAATTGAAATATAAAGAAAATTATATCATCATATCCTCAGGGGATGGAATAATTCAATTATACTGGTCATATTTATAAGGAAGATATGTTTTGGTGATATGTAACTCAAAATCCAAAGCCTGTTTATGTTTTTAGAAAAAACATCATGGAAAATCATAGATCCAAATAAAATACAATGTAATGTGGTACTCCATGAAACCTCACAAGTTTAATAATTTATTTTTTAGGAAATTTTTATAATGTTAATCATATCTAATAATAATGAATTGTTCTGAATTTAAAATTCCATTGACTACATCCCAAAAAAATATACACTTTAAATGATTTCAGGAGTCCAATATAAATCCATGATATTGTTTTCCCATATCCATTATGGTATGTGTAATGTTTTACATCCACTTTAACTTTTCTATTTCATCAATAACATGTTTACATACTATGAATTTTTTATGAAAAATATTCATTATCTTCCTTGAAACCATCCCTATAGAGCTACACTTGAGAAATTCTATGATTTATTGAAATTAAAATATGAATATAGAATAAGGAAATATGATCTTTTTTTAGAAACAACATATTAAAATAGTTTTGAATAATAAATATCCATCATTACTAAAGATTACCATTATATAAAAATAAATGAAAAAATGAAAAAAATATCACATTCTTATATATCTATATATGTTGATTATGTTACTCTTTAGTATTCACATGTACAGTTGGTTGAGCATTCATTTGAGGAAGGCAATTTTTCTCTCATTCCCTGGGGATTTTTAGAACTGTACTGTGAAAATATAGAGATAATAGACCTTATTTAATCACATTATAGATAAGCTAGTGTTATCATTTATACTAAAATAATCAACCACCTTATTCTCCTTCCAATGGTTATAATGTATTGAACATTCCTAATATTTAATTTTATATAAACCTATTTTAGGGAGAATATTATACTCATTCTATTTGAATATATAAAATAAAAATATATAAACATTATATGTATCACAATTATTTTGTTTAAATATAATTTATTTATTTATATAATGAATAAATATCTATACCTAAATCCAAATCCTATGGTATGTTATTTTTATAATACAAATTCAAATTTTTATGATAAATAAGATAATAAAAGATCATTATTCATCACAACACATCATATCATAATCTTGGATTTATCAATATCGATTATAAACTCTTATCAATTAATGGTTAATGTATGCACATATCTGTCGACTAATATTTTATTTAGTTACATGAAATTTCCCTCATATTTATTATTCCATATGAATAATTTACTCTTAAGAGTTAAAATTGTTAGTGGATTAGATAATTATGATAAATTCTCCACAAACTATCAATAATATCAATAAAAACAACGATAAAATCTAATTTCAATTACCATGTTTTGTCTTGGACAATGTTCAACAGCCTTCATCTATAATTCATCAATTGATATACCCTAAATTAAAATTATATGACCCAAAAAATAATACATCTATATTTAAAATTAAACGTTTTATATGATATATATATATATATATAATATTTATTCAGATTCTTCATCATAATTCTCAAGTGATATTCATAATCATCACTACTAATTGAATTGATATGAACATAATATATAAACACTACAACAAACTAACCAAGTTAATCTATAAAGTCACTATTAAATTAAAACCTGACAATAATGTGAGATTTAATAAAACCGAAGAGCATCACAATAGATTCTTATTTCTATTTCATTCTATAGAATTATCACTTGTATATATCATCCTTGTTGACCCTTAATTTATGATATCCAAAAAATGGTCAGTCATGGAAGGGTATTGATCTCTACACAGTGGATCATTAAAGTCTTAAATGCTGGGTAGATGATACTTTTTTAGGATCACGATCTTTATTATCTCCCAATAATCAATGTATTGTCGCATTGATATGCCATACATTAAAAAATATATAATATGCCCCCTCAAGGAAACATAGTTGGATAAATTAATCTCTGGTCTTGGTTCTCCTTGAATTCAATCTTCAATGCACAAAACCCATTCAAGAATATTTTGTATGGGAGTCATTGTTATAGTTTTCTCACAATGTTTGTGTTTTATTAGGAACTCAACATTATTTTTTAGTATAGTACTAGAAAAATATTATGGAGAGACATAAATAAACTCTTGTATAACTAGAATATCATTGATGTTGAGTTTCAACACATCAATTTAATGAAATTTCCCTGTTTGGATGGGATACATGACTGATACAATGGATGTGATCTCAATTGGATGATTATATATCTTATATCACTAATAGAAAATAAACTGTTGGTTTTCAATATATCATATGTACCATTCTTCCATAGAAATTGATATGTGATTTATGTAGAGAAATAAAATTTCAGCGAAATATAAAATCAAAATCAACTACTGGGAGTGTGAATGGTTTTATAATATCAAAATTCAAACAACCATCAACCAAAAAATTATTAGAGTCATGATATATTATCTGTATAAAATTAGTAGATTTAACTGGTAATTCAACTTTTATTCATTTAGGTGTTATTTATACACCCTTATAAAATTAATTACATATAAATGGATTGGAAAATACTGAGTTAAATTATTTATCAGCAATTATGGATTATTTATTAATTGAAAATTTCACCACATTTTTATCTCACCTCTTTTCAAAAAAATTTATCACTTTTTTTTAACTTTTTCCATTTTATTATGTTGATTATGAAAATCAAAAACATCATTAACCATTGGATTTGATAACTGGTTATAATAATTCTCATATTCATTGCATATAAATAATTTCAGAATGTGTGGTGCATTAGTGGATGTCTTTTAATATTACATTATATTAACCTTACCATTCATTTTATTTCAATATTAATGGGATTTATGAACCACCCTTCTATATATAAATCACATCCTAGTTCTATTCATTCAATTCCCCATATTATTCCCCCCATTTCTTGTATATATAATAGAAGAAATTTAATTCCACCATGTAATTTATTCATGTTTTCATGATACTCGATCTAGCTTACCTATGAAAACCATTGTAATAATGGTACTCTCTAATTTTAATTTCTACATATATTTAAAATTTAATGATTTCTTCATTGCTACTATAATATCATATAGATAACAATATTTAGCTATATTGTTTTATTCCACCAAAAAATAAATTAACTATATATTAATGTTGGATGATAATACCAATGGAATACCAGATAACTCTTTTAAAATTATCCACGTAGGAACAAATAGATTCATCGTCATCGTAATTCAGCTCAGAGAATTCATTTTCTATATTAGTATAATGAAAATATGGAATTTACGTATTAAAAAATAATGTCTTAATATCATAACTATTCATAGATTCATATTATTTCACATTAAATAATTTTCATTATAGGAGTACACTGATTATGTTTCCCACATACCAAATGATAAAAAATGAAAATGGATTTTTCAATATTTGAACTATAGACAATGGAGAACTTCATTTCTGTTGTAATCATCCATTTCCTAGAATCGAATTAATCAATAAAACCAATAAACTATGGTATAATTATTATCAATATGGAATAAAAAAAATTTTCCATCATTTTTTCATTTAGGGTTTATCATGACTCATTTCTCATGAAATTTGAGCTATTATAGAAATCATATTTTTAATTCCATAACCCATTGAATTTTTTTACTCATGAGGAAAATCGTTAAATTTTCCATTTTATTCTGCAAAAACATATCTCTTTTAGATCCCATCAATTAACTATCACAAAAAATAATTATTTCAGAAAAAAAATCTTAGTTGGAAACAACATCATCAAGAAATAAAATCCATTTAAAGAATTTTTATATAATTAAATCTCAATTTTGTCCTATGACACTACAGGTTGAACCAATGACATTTATGTTCATATTTTCCAATCCTCCGTGATAGTTCTGAAGAGGTTGTGTGCTTCTAAATTTTATCAGCTTATTGTTTCAACCTAGGTGTGCAGTAAGTCTCAATATCATGTACCATGGGATTATTGGGTCCATATCAATATACTATATTTTAATTTATCACCCTAATATAATATTGATCAAGATCCAAATCAACCTGCATTATCAATAATATGGTGTAATTTTAGGGAAACCACTATTTATATCCTTCGACAAAACTCCTTGAAATTTTCATATACATTTACTTATTAATATTCTATTCATTATATTTATCCTTAAATATATAATTAATGATAATTTTAAATATTTTTCATCCAGGTATTCATAGGATTTATAATCCATGAATTTGATACTAACTATAATAAAACATGATTATCATACATGTATATTTAATCTCAATAGATTAATATTCAGTAGACATAAAAAATTAATTCTATAGGAATAAAAAATATTGGAGTCGATAAATTATATGTTCTATATATTTTTATTTCCTGAATGACATTAAAAATATTCCACTAAAATCCTTCCGTTCATTACAATTTTATAGTTATACCCTACTTGAAAAATTAATTAAAACATAGAGGAAGATGGAATAATAAAGGTTCAAATTATATTATTAGTGAGGTAAAATAAAAAATAAACCCACTAATGATCATATAAAAGCATAAAATTAGAATAATTGTATGAGACAATTAATAAAACAAAACATGTTTATATGAAATATATAATGAAATATATAAATTTTCTATACAATAAAATATTATTATTTAAAATGAAATGAACCATATGATTAATAAATCATAATTAATAACTCATAACCATAATATCATGTCATATAAGTGTGAAACTATCGTAAAAATAGAATTCATTTCATATATCAATGATAACATATAAGGCTATTCAAATAATCATTGACTAAGAATAAATACATATTTTACATTTCATTATGGTTCAAACCTGATCACCACTTTTCTGTAGTGGATCATGGACATCGTTTGGTTACCCATAGTGGACCATGAAATTTTTTTTGTTTACCATCATTACCTCATGAAATATAAAACATTATCAAATGAATAAGAGGTTAATATAGGTCTCACCCATCACATCCAACATCAATTGTTTTTATTATAATCCAAATATAATTTTAAAGAAAATGTGATAAACCCTAGGAGACAACAAAGGTATTAAAAGAATACATATTGATATTTTCATGTTTACCCTTATGTATATTCCAAGAGAGATGTGTTTTCGGTGTTTTTAGATCATCCAATATACATTATTCAAAGCGGCATGCCAGTCTATCTCATTTTTGCATGAAATCTTCATGTTTGATATCCCTCGTGATAAAGCCTTTAAATATGATTAAATACTTTTTTGGATCCAATTACTCGGTTCTCTATTAGTGGCCACCTGAATGGTCCTTGTAATCATCTTGTCACCATCTATTATTAAAGATTAAATCACAAGGGATTCCTACTCTGTTACTTCGTGAGAATGTAGAAGAATCTCCAATGGTTGTACAACTGTAGTGCATAATTAATGTAGGAAATTTCTATTTGGAGAATCCCCATATACTAAAGCCTCTACAAGAAAAGCATTACCATTAATAATGGGAGTAACTTCCATAACAAGGTCCTTCATTGTCCTGGATGATTGTGTCTTCAGTTGTTAAGGAAGATATAAATAGTCCTTTCATCTTTTCATGACTCCTCAACATCCCTTCCTCCTCCTAGAACTATAATTGTCCAAATAAAGTAAGCGGTTGATAGAATTTGATCACATACTAGAAAAATAATAATAAGAACCACATATTTTTTTTGTTGTATAATATAAAATACATAGATGATATTTAAAATTTATCTGTAGAAAATATCCATTTTATTTGAAATAATTTCATTTGAATCTAAAAATTTTCCAAATGTTTATGAAATTTTTTTATTTGAAATGAAAATTCTACTCACATTGAACACATTAAAACAAATATTCCAATCACATTTTTGCAAAAACAGACCGAATTACCTTGTTCAGAATATAAAAATTATTCCATTTACATTTTTTAGATAAATAAAAATTGTTAAAAATTATTTATCATATCATCATAAAATATTATACATTTCATTAATTCATTTTTATAATACATGTACATGGATGAAAAATGTTTATCTACTGAAGGGTCAAATACATATTATCTTTTCTCATAAAAAATAATTTAATATATTTGGTTCATAAAATAGGTAAAATTAGCATGAAAACATTTATATTCCTAAAATAAATCTAGAATAATAAACACAATTATTTTTTTGACAGATATATCATGTGATTTCAATATTAGAATGTTAATGATAATAAATATCAATTGACAATGATATTTTATCATAAAATATATTACTAGTTTGGTTTAATTTAAATTGTAATAACCATGAAATAAAGACTAATATATATTTATCTATTTCTCAAAATTTCAGCAAAATAATCACAAAATTAATTCATATTCAATATATATCCCACACAAAACAACCAAGTGATGTATAATGCATGAATTTTACATTTAAAAAAGTGATATTAAAATCCATTTCCTTGAGTCCCAACTTCTATCACAATCTGTCTAATGTAATAGGTAATAGTAAAATTTCAATATAATTGTATTTTATATACCTAAAAATATTTATTTATAGTTATTTATATAATTTTTTATTAACTTTTTATCTAAAAATAATTGTTAAAATCATGCTTCACAAAATAACTACTTTTGTGTGTATATTTTGATTTGGTATTTTTTGTAATTTTACATTGATCATGGTTCCATCATATCCACACATTTATCCATTGATATAAATATAATATATATTCCATATATGTGAATTTATATTAATCAATTAATTTTAGAGATAGAAAATTAATTACCCCATTCATGGAGACGGTTGGCCATACGTACACATGAACATTACTTCTGTTTTCTCTATGGGTAAAATGAAAGTTAGTTAATTAATATATTAATATTAAATTCTAATTTCTACGTCCCATATATCAATATGATAATTAAAAATACCATTATTTGAATTTATGTAAATAATAAGTGAAGAATTATTCACACCACTTCTTGGAAGTGGTAGTCTATCAAATACACAATCGAAGAATTCATATTACCATGAAATTGGATGTAATAAGTTATATGTCATACTATTATTAAATAATTATAACTATTTCGTAAATATGACATATATATATATTTAAAATACATCATTATATCCAATAGTTTGAGTTTGTGATAGAAAACAAATTGCATTGGTTCATGAGGTAGTAGTGTACTATACACAGGTTCGATGGTTTCATTTCCAATTTGATGGAAGATGATGTGAATATATGTTATTATATTATTATAATAACAAATTTTTATATTATAGATACTAATTTCATTATATAAGCATATATTAATTATATATAAAACAGGTGCTAGAAGAAATAATATAGAAATAATCGGTCGAGAATATAATATCATTATGTTTTCAATAAAATAAATAATATAATCAATTATTAACAAATACAAGAACTTTATAATTTGATGGAATTACTAAGGAATATATTTGGGTTTCTATTTTGTGAAAAATAGGTAATATAATTGTCAAAATAAGAGGTGATTGGGAGACCTTTTATTAATGGGGGAGAAGAACCACATGAAATATTTTAAAAATAATATTTATTAATAACATATTTATGATTCTAAAATGTTAAAATTTTAATCATTCTAGATTAATAAATGTTTTATGGTATAAATATTACCATAATATTGGAGTTGAATAATTTTTGAGTGCATTTTACACTTTATCATTTTATATTTACACCATGTCAACACATTATAACCTTTATCACTGTAATAATTTTCTATGGAATTTACTAATAATTTTTTCCAAATACTATTTTGAAAGTGTTATAAAATATTAATTATTATTCATAATAAAATATATTACTGTTTTTTTAATTTCCATTCTCATAAGTGACAAAATTTAAGTTATAATTTATCCCACTGTTGCGATGAAAACACAGTTATCCAAAGAGAAATTGTTTACACTAATAGTTACTTTTAATATCAAAAAAATATATAAATGATTATAATGGCATAAATTATATTAATAAAAAAATAACTTAAATAATTTAAATTTTAAATCAAATTTAACAAATATTTATCATTTTAAAATTTATGAATAGAAAATCTTTTTTTAATATAAATTTGTAGAATTTAGTATTCAAAATAAATCTATCGTTTTTAGAAAAAATTAATAACATAACCCTATACAAATTTATAAATTTTGATTCACAATATGTAGTTATTTTTGTCAAATAAATTTTCTACAATAAATTTGTTTTATTATTTGTTCTAAAAAATCAATACAAATAATTTTTTGACAAAAATTAATATTTGATGCATAAAATTACTTTTGAAAAAAATTAAATAATTATTCATAAATATAATTTATTTATATAAAACATTTATACTTTATTTTTAAAATTTATATATTCTAATTCATATATCCATATTTAATGTCTATGTTTTATTATTAATAATAATAATACTATATCAAATTTAGTTAAATCATAGTGATGCTTGTAATACAAATTATCAAATAAATTATTGTAATTCAAAAAAACACACTTCATAAAAAATATGGGCATTTCATAACCTAGACTTAATAGTTTGGTTTTTGATTTAATGTGGTATTTATTTGTATATTTATCTGATTAAAGTGATTATATGTGGTTTTTATATAACATTTCGGTATTTGAGTTTCAGTGTTTGTTTTTTAGATTTGATAAGGATTTAAATTTCCATTTTAATATATCCATTATGTTTCATGACTTGATTAAGGTATTTAATTGATTCATGGGGTGGTGATATTAACACCCTTAAAGATAGCTGTGATAAAAAGTACCTGATGTTTTTTCATGGGGTTCCATGTCTACCACACATAAGAGAGGAAAACATTGGAATTATAACAAGTATATGATAGACCTGACATTGGTAACTACTATGACCAGAAATTTTCATTCCAAAAAAATTGGCCAAATGGAATTTTATTTCGAACCCCTTTAGGTTTATTTTCCTAATAATGAATACTCGCTTCTTACATCACATTGATATATTCATCTTTGGATGTTTTGTAGAATTAATTCTTTCAACCATTTTCTCTTACTTTATTGTTGAATCAAAAAATATTTTTCATTCCAAAACTAAACTAATCTATAAGTAATACATTTTATTTCATAATACACCTTCCTTATATTGTTTCACAATAATTATTTATCAATTTTGATTTAATATTTCATCATTTCATAGTGAAAAATATTTTTTTTATGTTTCTCTAATTTCTAAAATGTAAAGGAATTCAAATATAGTAGTTTTACATTTTAATAAATATTGATTTAATTGAGGTTGTTTTATATGGATTCATGAAGGGTTTCATTTTTATTTGAAATGAATTTGGGATATATAATTTTTTATCTATGGATTTCTATTGTGGGGTTTTTAGGTTTATTTTTTTAATATGTATATGATTCCATAGATGTTTTATTGAATTCTTTTTTGGGGTATTGTAAATTAAATATTATAGTGATTAAAATTATTTTTATTTTTTTAACTACTTGGAGATATAATATTATGGATAAATCTACCTAAATGTTATGTTATTTTCATCCATTCACATTTGATCAATATTAATTTGTTATTTAGAATATTCCAACCATTATTTAATTAAATTATTTATAATGGTAGATGGAATATATTCAATGTTATAAATTATTTTTTTATTGAAACTATCATCTTATTAAAAAAAATTAAATGTAATTTTTTAGTAACTTATTTATTGGATGGATTATTAATAAATTTTTATTAAAACATTCATTTATTTTCCATTATTTTATATACTGATGGATCACCTAATTATTTAAATAATTATATGAGTTATTTTTTAAAAAACATTTCAATTTCAAATATTTCATTTCCTATGTATTTAACATTGGAAAATTATATGAAATAAAATTTTATTGAATTTTTTAATAAAAATGGGCATCATTTTTTTTAGAAAATACTAAATTGGTGTAAAAGTACATTCATAATCTTATTATAAAACATATAAGATAATAGCTTTATATGTGTATCTGTGAAATGATATTTAAATTCTTACAAAACTACTTATTATGTAAAAAAATAAGGAATTATTTCCCCAAATGATAAACTTAATGATATTAATTCTTATGATATAATATTTAAAAGGATTATAATTTATATCGATGGAAAGATAATAGCTTGGTCAGATATCTGTGATCATTTACAATGACCTTATATTGATTGACTTAGAAAAATATAATTTTGTACAAACGAAACCTAATATATAAAAATATAACATTTGTTACGTATGGTTGGGGTAAAATATTTTTCCCATTTTTGGGTATATAAACCAAATAATTATTTTATAAAACTAATTTATTTTATGGATGTTAAAAATAAATTTTTAGGGTAATGTGTTTTAATTCAATTCTAAAAAATATATAGAGAATATGTAAAATTATGTATGAAATTATGAAACAAGAAACAACATGAAAAGTTTCTACTATAACATCAATAGCGCATAATTTTTCATAAAAACCCCATATTTGATAAAAAATATATGGAAAACCATTCCCTAATAATTATAAATGTAAATAAAGAATTTTATTTTCTAAAATGCTTACATGAGATATAATAATAACATTTTGGTCATGATCATATATTGACCTTGTGTGTTGACTAGTTAAGCATTCCATAGTAGAAATGAAATGATTTCATTTGATTATACTGTGATTTAAATCACTTAATGAAATATTATTGTATCATCCCAAGTAAGTAATTAATAATAGATACTTCTATATATGTCTATTAATTAATTAGATAGTGTTTTAGAGTCTTATAATGAAAATAAATACAATTTTAGCATGGAATACACTAATAGTTTTTAAAAGATTGTTATACTGCCTTTTGATGGAAAACCATTTTTAAATCTATATTTTGACAATTTTATAAGATATGTTTGTCAAAATAAACTTATTATTTATGATTGGGACATCAAAATTTACTTTGTGTGAATTTTTGGTATTTTTCTGATAATGTTCATTTTTTAATGAATAGTGAAAAACACTGCATTTTACATCAAAACTGCTTTTTAATCTAATTTATTTATATGATTAGATTATATTTTGAATTGGTTTTAAAGTGAAATTAGAATATATTTTTACCATTTTATACAACAGTGGTCGTTGGAATCAATTTCACTATGAAATTGGACTTAAACTAGTGTCAATCTTTTGATAATTATTGTTTCATAAAAACACGTTATTTGTCATGACAGCGGGAATTATTTATTAAATTAATTAATGTAACTTACATGATTTGATTTTTTTAAAATAGACATCATTTTTGAATTCAGAATATCAAATATAGCTTAGGGTGATGTTTTGGTATTTTTCTAAAAAACTTCAATTTTTGATGAATAGTGAAACCACTAAGTGGTAGTTAGAGGGACTGATTTTTCGTTTAAATGAAACATTGCCACTTATGTGATTTTATTTTCAAAAATCCGACATACATGGTTTTCATTAAGAAGTAAAATGTGGTTCAATGAGATTATAATAATTTTTTGGTGAATAGTATCTTATTATGTTTTTAATCGCGATTAGAGGTAATTAATGTAGTTTAAGGTAAGAATAATGTTTTAATTAACTGAAATGACCTAGAAACATGTCCTATCCTTATTGGATGTGTCATGGCCGACTGAGACAAGCCATGGGTCTACTTGGGGACCCCATTGAGCCACTTTGGTTGGGAAATGACATAAATAACTTTTTATTTAATGTTAAGTAAAAAAGACACAAACATGAGTTATTTTTCTAAAACAATTTTTCCATGGGGTTATACAAGTCATATTTTTAACTATAAATATTAATTAGAAATATAAAAAGATTTCCTACATGATATAATTTTTTTTATAATTTTTAGACATTAAATAAATTAAATTATTTATGACATCATGATGATGCAGTAATGACCTCATTATTAAACGATTTAAATAAAATGGAATGATAATGTAAAATCTAATACCTACAAGTGGAAAAAACAAATTGGATGAGTGTATTTCGAACCCGTATCACCTTATCATCGAATTATATCAATGTGGGACATTTTGAATCCAAATCTCATTTTAAAATAAAGTAACTTATCTTTACTTTCCAAGAGTGCCCTTCCTCTCCTATTATAAAAGGCACCCACCTATACCTCATTACCCACACTCCCAAAGCCATTGGCTCGTCCAACCCCTGCCCATTTTGGCTCTCCGCATACCTCTCTTACTCCTTGAAGCCTCACTTTGGGCAGAAGTTTTCCCAAGGAAGCCTTTGATCTCAAATCTAAGAGAGTTACCCGATTTTACGGTAATGTCTTATTTTGAGTCCTTTTGTTTATTTTGCTTCTCCAACCCCCTAAAATCTTTTTATTCTTTTCTTTTGTAACAAAAACAGTATCCTCAATATACTAGGATGTTGTTATAAGAAGGATTAGAGCTACACTTACACACACCTACATCTAATGGTTAACGAACATACTGTTCCCGTGGATGGCGAATTTATGCCTCCCGAAATGATGATTGTTCAACATTCTTTTAACACCTTCAAAGTTGGAAATTAAGATGTCACTATATTTATATATGATATATAATATTTTTATGTTTTCCTTAATCTTCTTGTATTTTTCATTTTGGGCATACCTTTATGGTTTCCATTATAGGTAAACACGATATCATCATTTATGGAAGTGCGGACTACCGCCCCCTCAAAGTGATATGATTCGTTAAATACCATATGTGGGACGTATAAAGGATGAAACTATGATATTATATATGATATTATAAAGTAATTATAATATACCATTATATCATTATGATTCCATTCTATAAAATACGAAATATAAATGAAAGTAGCGTTCATGCGTACGTACGGCTTTCCGTCTCCATGAACGGTGCATTTCATTTCTTACCTCTAAATGATTATGTAATATTATAAATGCATGCATGTACTGGATATATATATATATGACATATATGATATCTACATCATGAATACAATTCTGGATATAATAGATACACGAACAACTTGTAATTATAAAGGGTTCATTTTTTACTCAAGTACAAGTGATCGTTAAAACGACCGTTAATAACTTAAATAATTACAGTGTTCATGACATGGAAATAATTTATATAAAAGGAATAATGAACTTGAAAAAGGTTCTTAAACAAGTATAAATTAACTCAAATTTATTATTCATGAGATTAAAGAACGACTGAGTCATGTCGGACCCAATGTATGGGACTTCGTCTCAATCTCCTTTCATTGAGGCATATTTTGTTTTATACACAACCTTCTTTTATACGGTGTATAAACCCCTTTGACTTTTATGTTTATTCCAAAGGAATATTTTTTATACGAAGCGTTTACTAAATGACAAAAGTGAATGTTTTTGTCTTACGTATGCGGCGAAAACGACTTCTCCACCGACGTGACCGTTATTTGATTTTCGGCTTCCTCTACAAGCCATACATTTTTTTAAAAGAAAAATAAATACCATGTTTTACTTTTATTTTATTTTGGTATTGAAAATGGTTTTCATAATGTTTTTATATCAATGTGTTGTATTGATATCTTGTGATTGAAAGGTGGACATGTTATGTTTCCATTATGCATGTTTTATGTGATACTATTATGTTGAGGTTCATGGGAATTATTATGAAGACGGGTGGTTCCGTGATAAACTAAGGGCGGGTGAGCCCGATATAGCTCTCCAATGCATTGGTTAACGTGAAGGAGTGAAACTTTAAGGTTTCTCCGAAGAGATTTAGGGAATATACTGTGATGGGTATTCCAAACGTAACCAAGAGAGATACGCCCTACATATGAATGTTATGAATGCCTCAAGATACCTTTATGTCTTATGATTTCTATGATTTATTCATGATTTGATGAGGTATGTTAATGTGCTTATGTTTTATGGGTACATTATGATTTCATTCTTATGTATATATGTACCCATGTTTCCTTTCCATATTTTTATTTCCCTTACTGAGCTTTTTATGCTCATCCCATGTTTTTTTGAAATGTTTTTCACAGGTCAAGGGAAAGGTACATGATATGATGATAATGTCGTGGAAGTGTCAAGAAAGAATCCATGTTTTTTTAAATATGTTTCCATTTATGGAAAAGAAGAATACTATCTTTATGTAACCAATTTGTTTATATGTGGAATGTAATGCATGTTTTATGTTCTAATTTTCAAAAACTCTAATCCCGAAAAGATCCTCAATGTGTAATCTTGTAATAACTCACGATTAAGTAAGGATTAAGGTTGGGGCCTTATAGTTGGTATCAAAGGTTGGTTTAGATAACTTTATGAGTTAAGAATTCTATTAAATGATTATCCAAAAATATTTTTTATGGTCAAATTGAAGAGATATATCATTTTAAGATTACCATGTTGCTTCATCTAAGACATGTTTGTTCAGAATGGTTTTCCGTAGAAGAAACATGGATGCAGTGCTAGGAAGGCATGCAGAAGGAAATAACCTTCCGAATCAGCATCCTAAGATGGTCGGAATTGTAAATGAACAGTTTGTTGCAGTAATGGCGTAGTTGACTCAAGTGATAAATGGTGGTGGTATCCATGCACGAGATCAGCCAGATCAAACGCAGAGGATCATGTCAGTGGTGGAATATTTCATGAGGCAACATCCCCCATCATTCAGAGGATCATCTAACCCTGTGCTAGCTGAAGGGTGGATTAAAGCATTGGAGAATATTTTTGATGTCATGGGGTGTTCAGACAATCAAAAGGTTAGTCTTACTATTTACCGTTTGGAGGGTGAAGTAGATCAGTGGTGGTCGATGGTTAAAAATATCATGGACGCTGATGAGATTGATGCTCTCGACTAGGATGAATTCAAAGGTATGTTTCTTTAGAAGTATTTTCCTAAGTCTATTCGACTTTGGATGGAAAAGTAATTCTTGTAATTGAGGCAAGAGGAAGACTAGTGGCTACCTATGAAGAATGGTTCCTTCTATTGGCATGGTATACTCCAAATTTTATCTGAGACCTTGATAGTAAAATCAATCATTTTTACTCAGGATTAAAGCCAAAATATCGAAGGGCATTAGATTCTTGTGAGTTTAAATGTTCTGAAAAGCTTGTTTGATGTGTTGATAAGGTGGAAATGAAGTTTTCTGATGATCAAGTGTTCTATAACAACCAACAGAAGAAGAGACCGAGGTGGCAGGAGAAAGGTAAGAATTCTTCAAAAAAGTCTGATGGTAAGAAAACTAAGTTTCCAGTTTGTGATAAATGTGTCAAAAGGCATGCTGGGGAATGTCTTATGAATTCTGGAAAGTGCTACCGATGTGGCAAGATGGGACATAAGGCTCGTGATTGCACTGAAAAGGATCAAGGTGAAGGTAAGACGAAATTTGATTTATAGTTAGTGAAACGTTATAAGTGCAATGAGATGGGTAACTATGCAAACGATTGTTCGAAAAAAATCTTGGGTGATGGGAAGCAGTTAGATTACAAGCAGAAAGGGGTCGTGAAATCCTTTGCAACTACTTCAGCAGATGTCAGGCCATCAAATGAAGTTGTATCAGGTACTTTGTTTGTTTTTTCAGATTATGCCAATGTGTTGTTTGATTCGGGGTCTACACATTCTTTCATCTCTGAAACCTTTTCTAGTAAAATGAGAATACCATCTCAAGAAATGACTCCTGAAATTTTGGTAAAAACAGCTGGGGGAAATGTTGAGGCAAAAAGATTTATAAGAATCTTCTTATCCTTATCTGTGGAAAGAACCTACTTGCAATCCTTATTGTTCTACCTCTAGTAGAGTTTGATGTTATCCTAGGTATGGATTGGCTCTCTATTTACCATGCTAAGATTGACTGTAGAGCTAAAGAAGTTTCTTTTTAGAAAGACTTTCAGTTTGTGTACAATAATTATCCCTTGCTTTTGATAACATATCAAGAGGCCGTGAAACTTGTAAAAGATGTAAATGAATGTTACCATTCAAACATCGTTGAAAATAAAGGATCTGTTCAGATTAATGATGTGCCAGTGGTAAATGAGTATCCTGATGTTTTTCCTGATGAGTTTCCTAGAATAATACCAGATTGGGAAGTTGAGTTTATTGTCGACTTAGTTCCTGATGCTAAGCCAATTTCAACACCCCCTTATCGAATGGCTCAAATTGAACTTTTAGAGTTGAAGGAGCAATTGCAAGATTTATTAGATAAAGGTTTCATTCAACCTAGAACATCACCATGGGGTGCTCCTGTTTTATTTGTTAAAAATAAATATGGTTCAATGAGACTTTGAAATGATTATAGAGCCTTAAATAACATCACTACTAAGAACAAATATCCATTTCCTCATATCGATGATTTATTTGATCAGCTCCAGGGAGCACAATATTTTTCAAAGATTGACCCGAGATCAGGGTACCATCAGCTAAAGGTAAAGGAAGCAGATATTCCTAAGACTGTGTTCCGTACAAGATATAGCTATTATGAATTTGTTGTAATGCCTTTTGGGCTAACCAATGCACCTGCTGTATTCATGGACTTAATGAATAGAATTTTCCATGAGTTCTTGGATACGTTTGTGGTGGTTTTCATTAATGATATTTTGGTGTTTTCTAAAAGTAAAGAGGAGCATGAAAGACATTTAAGGGTTATCTTGAAAACCTTAAAAGAAAACAAACTGTATGGAAATTTAGCAAGTGTGAGTTTTGGTTGCAACAAATTTCTTTCCTTGGTCATATTGTTTCTAAAGATGGTATAACTGTTGATCCTGAAAAAACAAAGGTTGTTGAAGAATGGCCAAGAACCACAAATGTAACTGAGATTCGTAGCTTCCTTGGTTTGGTAGGCTATTACCGAAGGTTTGTTAGAAATTTTTCACGGTTTTCTAGTCCAATGACTAAGCTAACTCGGAAGGGTGTTAAGTTTGTCTGGACAAAAGAATGTGATGATTGTTTTTAGGAATTGAATAGAAGATTGGTGAATGCTCCAGTTTTGGCACTACCTTCCAGGAATGGTGAGTTTGTTATCTATAGTGATTCTTCATTGAAATGACTTGGTTGCATCCTAATGCATAATGATTAGGTAATTGCTTATGCTTCACGACAGTTGAATACTCATGAGGTAAATTACCCTACACATGATTTGGAATTAGCTGTTGTTGTTTTCGCTTTAAAAATTTGGAGGCATCATTTGTATGGAGTAAAGTGTGAAATATATACTGATAACAAAAGTTTAAAGTATATCTTCACTCATAAAGTGTTAAAAATGAGACAGAGGAGATGGCTGGAATTAATCAAGGATTATGACTGTATAATTCATTACCATCCGGGAAAAGAAAATAAAGTTGATGATGCTTTGAGTCATAAAAGTAATGCTTCATTAGCAATGTTGCGTTTGAAACGTGATCCTTTGGTTAAGGATTTGATGAACTTTGGCATAGAAGTGGTTGGTGTAGGAACTTCTTCTGTTTTGTTTCAGGTATTAGTGAGATCATCTCTATCAGATAGAATCATGAAAGTACAGAAGCAAGGCAATGAGTTGCTGAAAAAGGTAGAGCTGGTTCAGAAAGGTAAGTTTCCTGAATTCAACATTGATAGTGATTGTGTTTTGAGATTTGGGAAGAGATTGTGTATGAATTGTGATTCATAGTTGAAGAGAGATTTGTTATGTGAAGCTCATAGTTCTCCGTTTTCAGTTCATCCTGGCAGTACTAATATGTACAGAGATCTGTGGGAGTATTACTGGTGGGATGGAATGAAAAGAGATATTGTTGATTTTACTGTGAAGTGTTTGACTTGTCAGCAGGTTAAATAAGAGCGGCAATTTCGGAAAGGGATGCTTCAGCCTTTACCAGTGCCAGAGTGGAAATGGGAGAATATATCCATGGACTTTGTTGTGGGATAACCGAAGACATCCCGAGGTAATAACTCAATCTGGGTTATTGTTGATCGCTTGACTAAATCTGCTCATTTCCTTGCTATACGAGATAATTTTTCCCTTGATCAACTTTCCCTTTTGTATCTTAAATAGATAGTCAGGTTACATGGAGTTCCTCTCTCCATTGTATCTGATCATGATACCAGGTTCACTTCTAACTTTTGGAAAGGCCTTCAGAAGTCGTTGGGTACTGAATTAAATTTTATTACTGCTTTTCATCCTCAATCAGATGGGCAGTCACAACAAAAAATTCAGACCTTGGAGGATAAGCTAGGATCTTTTTTGATGGATTATCAGGGATGTTGGGACCAACATATTTCTTTGGTTGAATTTTCATATAATAACAGTTTTATTTCTAGTATACAGATGGCACCATTTTAGGCATTATATGGGACGCGGTGTCGAACTCCAGCTTTCTGGGATGAAGTGGGTGAAAGGAAGTTGATGAGACCAGAATTGGTAGAAGAGATGGCAGAAAAATTTCAACTGATTCAGAAACACATGAGAACAGCTCAGAGTAGGCAGAAGAGTTATGCATACAATAGGAAGAAGGATCTCTCTTTTGAGCTAGGTGATCATGTTTTTTTCAAGGATTATCAATGGAAAAGTGTGAAGAGATTTGGTAAGAAAGGAAGGCTGAGTCCAGGGTTCATTGGACCATATGAAATTATGGAGAGAGTTGGATCAGTTGCATACTGGGTGTCTTTACCTCCGAGTTTATCTCAGGTACACAATGTTTTTCATGTTTCGATGTTGAGAAAGTATATGCCAGATCTATCTCATGTTTTGAGTCCAGAGGTAGTTCTGTTGGAAGAGAACCTATCTTATGAGGAACAACCAGTCCAGATTCATGACCATAGGGAGAAAGTGTTATGGAATAAGGTGATTAATCAGGTAAAGGTTTTGTGGAAAAACCACATGATGGAAGAGGCAACATGGGAATCTGAAAATGCAATGAGGGATAAGTACCCCCATTTATTCGATAAGTAAATAAATTGTGGGGACGCAATTTTCTAAAGGGGGGAAGGATGTAACATCCCAAGTAAGTAATGAATAATAGATATTTTTATCTATGTCTATTAATTAATTACATAGTGTTTTAGAGGCTTAAAATGAAAATAAATACAATCTTAAGCATGGAATACACTAATATTTTTTAAAAGATTGTTTTACTGCCTTTTGATGGCAAACGATTTTTAAATCTATCTTTTTACTATTTTATAATCTATTTTTTTCAAAATAAACTTATTCTTTATTATTGGGACATCAAAATTTACTTTGTGTGAATTTTTGGTATTTTTCTGAAAATGTTCATTTTTTAATCATTAGTGAAAACCACTGCATTTTACATCAAAACGGCTTTATAATATAATTTATTTATATGATTAGATTATATTTTGAATTGGTTTTAAATTGAAAATAGCATATATTTTTACCATTTAATCCAATGGGGGTCATTGGAATCAATTTCACTTTGAAATTGGACTTAAACTAGTGTCAATCTTTTCATACTTATTGTTTCATAAAAACAAGCTATTTTTCATGACAGCGGGAATTATTTATTAAATTAATTAATGTAACATATATGATTTTAATTTTTTAAAATAGACATCATTTTTGAATTCAGAATATCAAATATAGCTTAAGGTGATGTTTTGGTATTTTTCTGAAAAACATCAATTTTTGATGAATAGTGAAACCACTAAGTGGTAGTTAAAGAGACTAATTTTTCGTTTAAATGAAACTTTGCCACTTATGTGATTTGATTTTAAAAAATCCAAATTACATGGTTGTCATTAAGAAGTAAAATGTGGTTCAATGAGATTATAATAATTTTTTGGTGAATAGTAACTTAGTAAGTTTTTAATCGCGATTAGAGGAAATTAATGTAGTTTAAGGTAAAAATAACGTTTTAATAAAATGAAATGACCTAGACACATGTCCTAACCATATTTGATGCGTCATGGCCGACCAATACAAGAAATGGGTCAACATGGGGACCCCATGGAGCCACTTCGGTTCGGAAATGACATAAATTACTTTTTATTTAATGTTAAAGTAAAAATGACACAAACATGAGTTATTTTACTAAAACAATTTCTACATGGGATTATACAAGTCAGATTTTAGACTATAAATATTCCTTAGAAAGATAAAACGATTTCCTACATCATAGTATTTTTTTTAAAATTTTTAGACATTAAATAAATTAAATTATTTATGACATCATGATGATGCAGCTATAACCTCATTATTTAACGATTTAAATAAAATGGAATGATAATGTAAAATATAAGACCTACACATGGCCAAAACCAATTGGATGAGTGGATTTCGAAACCTTATCACCTTATACTAGAATTATATCAATGTGGGACCTTTTGAATCCGAATCTCATTTTAAAATAATGTAACTTATCTTTACTTTCCAGATGAGCCCCTCCTCTCCTCTTATAAATGGCCCCCACCTCTACCTCATTAACCACACTCTCAAAGCCATTGGCTCCGCCAAACCCTACCCATTTTGGCTATCCACATACCTATATTACTCCATGAAGCCTCACTTTTGGCAGAAGACTTCCCAAGGAAGCCTTTGAGCTCAAATCTAAGAGAGTTACCTGATTTTAAGGTAATGTCTTCTTTTGAGTCCTTTTGTTTTATTCTTCTTCTCCAACCCCCTAAAATCTTTTTATTATTTTCTTTTGTAACAAATAAAGTATCCTCAATATACTAGGATGTTGTTATATGAAGGATTAGAGCTACACTTACACACACCTACATCTAATGGTTAACGAACATACTGTTTCCTTGGAAGGCGAATTTATGCCTCCCGAAACTATGATTGTTCAACATTATTTTAACACCTTCAAAGGTGGCCATTAATATGTCACTATATTTATATATGATATATAATATGTTTATGTTTTCCTTAAACTTCTGTATTTTTCATTTTGGGTATACCTTTATGGATTCCATTATGGGTAAACGCGATATCTTCATTTAAGGAAGTGTGGACAACCGCCCCTTCAAAGTGATTTGATTTGTTAAATACCATATGTGGGACGTATAAAGGATATACCTATGATATTATATATGATATTATACTGGAATTATAATATACCATTATATCATTATGATTCCATTCTATAAAATATGAAATAGAAATGAAAGTAGCGTTCATGCGTACGTATGGCTTACCGTCTCCATGAACGGTGCATTTAATTTCTTACCTATAAATGACTATGTAATATTATAAATGCATGCATGTACTGGATATATATGACATATATGATATCTACATCATGAATACCATTCTGGATATAATGGATACATGAAAAACATGTAATTATAAAGGGTTTATTTTTTACTCAAGTACCAGTGATCGTTAAAACGACCATTATTAACTTAAATAATTAAATAGTGTTCATGACATGGAAATAAGTGATACAAAAGGAATAATGAACTTGAAAAAGGTTGTTAAACAAGTAGAAATTAACTCATGTTTATTATTCAGGAGATTAAAGAACGACTGATTCAAGTCAGACCCGTGGTCTGGGACTTCGTCTCAATCTCCTTTCATTGAGGCATATTTTGTTTTATACACAACCTTCTTTTATACGGTGTATAAACCCCTTTGAATTTTACGTTTATTAAAAAGGAATCGTTTTTATACGAAGCGTTTACTAAACGACAAAAGGGAATGTTTTTGTCGTACGTATGCGGCGGCAACGACTTCTCCGCCGCCGTGACCGTTATTTGAGTTTCGATTTCCTCTACAAGCCATAACCTTTTTTTAAAAGAAAAATAAATACAATGTTTTACTTTTCTTTTATTTTGGTATTGAAAATGGTTTTCATAATTTTTTTATATCAATGTGTTGTATTGATATCTTGTGATTGAAAGGTGGAAATGTTATGTTTCCTTTATGCATGTTTTATGTGATACGATTATGTTGAGGTTCTTGGGATTTATTATGAAGACGGGTGGTTCCGTGATAATCTAAGGGCTGGTGAGCCCGATATAGCTCTCCAATGCATTGGTTAACGTGAAGGAGAGAAAAGTTAAGGTTTCTCCGAAGAGATTTAGGGAATATACTATGATGGGTATTACAAACGTAACCAAGAGGGTTAATCCCTATGTAAGAATGTTATGAATGACTCAAGTTACCTTTATGTCATATGATTTCCATGATTTATTCATGATTTGATGAGGTATGTTAAAGTTCTTATGTTTTATGGGTAAAGTATGACTTCTTTCTTATGTATATATGTACCCATGTTTCCTTTCCATATTTTTATATCTCTTACTGAGCTTTTTATGCTTATCCCATGTTTTTTTGAAATGTTTTTCACAGGTCAAGGGAAAGGTACATGATATGATGATAGTGTCAAGGAAGTGTCAAGAAAGAATCCATGTTTTATTTTAAATATGTTTCCATTGGTGGGAAAGAAGGGTACTATCTTTATGTAACCACTTTGTTTATATGTCGAATGTAATGAATGTTTTATGTTCTAATTCTCTAAAACTCTAAACCCGAAAAGATCCTCAATGTGTAATCTTGTAATAACTCAAGATTAAGTAAGGTTTAAGGCTGGGGCCTTATAATTATTTTTCCTAAATAAAATTCAGGATATATTTTTCAATATGTAATTCACATATAGTGATTCATGACATGTTCAGAGACTATTATGAAATAATATTTGTATGATTTTATATTGACATGAGTGGAATCCGTGATTTTATATTGAATATTTTATTCAAATGTGAATTTTTTATCTTTTTATATTATGAAAAAATAATATTTTTAGATACAATACTTTATTTCATTACGTTATAGTGAGAGTAATGACTATTATGGATGAATTTTCCATTAATAAGAATTATTAATTCATTGCATATGAATGTGATAGTTTTTTTTACAGACACATTCTCCATCAATATAAGCATTTTAATGAGAAATATTAATGTGTATTGGTTTTTGAGCTATGCATGATTATATGAATTATCATATTCTATCAGATAGGATCAAAATTCCACAATATTTTACTATTCTTAATATATACATCATGGTATTAGAGGATGACCTATTTTTTGTATATACACCACCCATTTCCTTGGAAAATTTGTTCCCCTAACTACTATGATCTTGGTTCAGTAGATAAACAAAATAATGAATTGGCCAATGGAACATTCCACAATATGAATTTTATATTCCTGGTTATTGATGTATGGTGGATATATTTTTATATTTAGTATTGATCTGGAGTATGTAAAAAATTTATATATCAAACTTCTATATGTTTTTATATAATATTATATATCATTCATCTATTAATTTCCATTATAATTGCTTTCCTTTTTATTTAAATTTATTGCCTAAATATATGTTATTATATTTATATGTTAAAATGATTACAGGATCATACATTGTCATTATATATTTATTAATTAGTTTAGTTTATTTTGGTGTGAACTACCATGTATTTATATGCTGACACCAAATATGGACACATCAATGGACATGAAAATATTTGTTTAATATTTTTTTGTATCAAATATTGTAGTAGGATGTTAATGGTTATACATGTCGTCAGTGTTATATAAGTTAGATTTTTGTAGGGAATGTATTTTAGGTTCAGTTTCAGTGGTTCTACAAATGTTATTGTGGCATACATGTTGGTTTTTTAGTAATTTTTCATTGACGAATCATTATATAGAGCGTCTTCTTGAAATACATGGGGATAAATTAATATATAAGCTATTTATTTTTACTACATGGAACATTATTTATTTATTTTCATTAACATCTAATGATATATTTGGAGGCTTTTGTATATACATAGTAGCCATATATGGGAAATAATATTTAATGGTTATAATATTTAGTCTACAAGTATAGTTATTGTATTTGATGTTTGTTGTGGTTCCTATGTCTGAAATCAGATATTGCAATGTTTTATGTTCCAAATAGATCATGATCTAAAAAAATTAACTGTTAATGTGGATATTCATCTCCCACTTCAGTATCATTTAACCCCTATGTTTAGGCCATCCATTATAAATTGTGATGTTCCCCGAAGGTGTTATGATGGTGTGGTTGGGGTAAGAACAAAGAAGCCAAAAATTGAATGATTAAAAATTATATCATAGTTATTTAATTACATTAAGATTTATATTAATCTTATATGTGGATTGGGATTCATTCATGTTGTTATTTAATCCATTAATCTTTCTTTCAACCAATTTTTGATTGAAAATTATTTTAACTGGTGGTTAGTGTACACCTTAATAAATTGGATAATTTAGTATTGTTGAAAAATACATCATATCTCTTTAATAAATTATAATGTATCTCTGCATGTTTTGAGAAAAAATTATTATATTACATTGAGACAATCAAACTCGAAAATAATTTCGCATTTATTTTAAAAATTTCACTAGAAATGTGATCAACTGTGGGGAATATACCAATGATTTGTTGATATGTCAATTAACACCACCATAAATATTATGTAATTACAACATTTAAGATACTAAACCTAATAATCCATGATCTTTCCAAACACACTCTCATCCACTCAATATATTAATGATGGTTACAATTAAATAATTTATATTTAGGATAATATTTGAAGGATATAAATATATTATATAAAAAATACTAAAATTGAGTATTCTATATGATTCATTATTACTAAATTACTTATCTTCAAATATTGGTATTAAATTTTCTATTTAAATCATATATATTATTATATTTTAGTTCCATAAATTATATATTAACAATACTAGATATTCAATAATGTACAAAAATATTTTTATATACTTATTTTATTCTCTTCTTCATAAAAGAGATCTACTTTCAATACTCATGCACATTTTATAAAAATACTACAGTATATATAGATTATATAACATGTTTAAAATTCAAATAAAAATTTATAATGAAAATTTTTATTATAATTCTTCAATCTGGACAGCTGAATATTATTTATGTTTCTCTTGAAAATTGATCTCTTTAAGATAATTTTAAATATAAAATTTAACTATCATGAAAATAAAAATACCCAAATAATCAAAATTCCATGTAATCTATTGTTTTCTAAATTCAAAATAATTATCTGTTATGTATATGCACATTTAGGGAAGGATAATAAAAAACAATGATACTTATTTTTATCTACCATAGAATATATCATCTGTATGTTAAAAATATCTTCATTATTATTTAAACAATTCTCATATTCCCATGACTCTTCAACTCATTAAATCTTGATGTTCAACATTCCCAAAACCACAATAAGATCTATTTTAGTCTCTTAACATTTATCGGTAATCTATTACCTCAAAATACCTTTAAGAATGGACACTATTTATAAGGACCCAACCTTAAACTCATACATAACCTTGAATTAAATGAATAATTCACATTAAAGATCTTTTAAGGGTTAGTGTTTTAGAGAGTAAGTCCATAACTATGACATTTAAAAATATTACAAAGTAGACACTTCTACATAGTTTCCATTTTTTTACAAAACATGAACTCCTAAAAAAAGAGTCATGTATAGTTCCATGTTTAAGATATAATGACATATCCTTGATCCCATTCTTTACCCTATTCCAC
This sequence comes from Viscum album, assembly GCA_963277665.1. Lineage (NCBI taxonomy): Eukaryota > Viridiplantae > Streptophyta > Magnoliopsida > Santalales > Viscaceae > Viscum > Viscum album. Next base: position 1,947,332,426 of record OY728136.1, on the reverse strand, counting down.
ATTATGTCATGTGAAAAACATTTCAAAAACTTGGGATGAGCATAAAAATCTTATTAAAAGATACACAAAGAAGTAAAACAATTAGTGTTTCAAAACAACAACTAAACCATGAATACTTTATCATAAGTCATAATTTTCACCTTTACGAAGTAGTAAATACTCTTCAATGAATACAGGATCATTAATTACCCTTTTTTAACAAAAATAATACCATAAAACCCATATTAATAACACATAACATATAAATATAACTTAGGACATTAACATACATAAATGTAATAACCATACGGTCGACTTCAACACATATCACTAAATGGAAAAACTATACGACCGAATTCCATACCCAATAAATTGGAGGTTATAATGTAACAACCCATCCTGGTATTCATGACACCACCTGTCATTTGGTTTATCACATAACCACCCATAAAATGTCCAAGTACTAATATAAAACCATAACACATACATCAAAAATTAATGAAAGAAAACATTTAAACATTTTGATCACAACATATAACATAAATATATTTACATTACAAATCCACTTTCAAAACCATTTTCAATACCAAAAATACATAAAAGAGTATAAGGTATTTATTTTCTTTTAAAAACATTACAACTTGTTGAGGAAGCCAATGATCAAATAATACTCACGGCGGCTGAAAATGTCGTTGTTCCCACGTACGATAATAGAAACATTATTTTTTGTCGTTTAGTAAAAATCCTCATAGAAAAATATTCCCTTTTAATTAAATGAAAATTCAATTGTTTTTATATATCATATAAAATAATGTATTGTATTAGAACAAAATATGCCTCAATGAAAAGAGATTGAGACGAAGTCCCTTACCTCATGTCCGACATGACTCGATCATTATTTAATATCCTAAATAATAAGCTAAAGTTAAATTCTACTTGATTAAGAACCTTTTTCATGTTTATTATTCCTTTTATATCACTTATTATCATGTTATAAACATTATTTTATCATATAAGTTAATAACTATCGTTTTGTTGATATTTGGCACTTGAGTCAAAAATGAACACCTTATATTTACAAGTTGTCTATGTGGTTAATAGTAAATTATATCCAGAATGATATTCATGATTTAGAAATAATATATATCATTTATATCCATTATATACATGTATTTATAATATTACATAACATTTTGAGGTAAGAAATGAAATGCACCGTTCATGGAGACAGTAAGCCGTACGTACGCATGAACACTACTTTCATTTTTATATCTTATTTTAATGGCAATAATACATAATTATAAATATTTATAGTATAATTACAGTATAATATCATATATAATATCATTAACACTATCATTTATACATCCCACATAAGGCATTAACGAGTGACATCACTTTAAGGGGGCGGTAGTCCGCACTTCCTCAAATGAGATTATCGCATTTACCCACTATGGAAACCATAAAGGCATGCTATAAATGGAAGAAACAGAAGAATAAAGAAAACATAAACATTATATATATCATATATAAATACAGTTCCATCATAATGGCCACCATGAGAGGTGGTATGAGATAATCGAACAATCATCGTTTCGTGAGGTGTTAGTTTGCTATCCACAGAAACATTATGTTAATCACTCATTAGAAGGAGGTGTGTGATGTGTAGTTAGAATCCTTATCATAACAACATCATAGTATATTGAGGATACTGGTGTTGTAACAAAATAAATGAATAAAAAATGTTTAGGGGTTGGAGAAGAAAGTAAATGAAAACAATTTAAGAGAAATCATTACCTTTAATTTAGGCAACTTCCTTTGGTTTAAACCAAAAGGACTTCTTGAAGTTCATTATGCATAAATTAAGGATTCTATGGGGATTAGATGGATGTTGGGAGTTTAATTTGGGAGTGTTTGGACGATCCAAATGGCTTGAGAGGTGTGAGGAATTGGTTAGAAGTGGTCTCCTTTTATAAGGGGGAGGAGGGGCTCTTTAGGAATGTGTGAAACTATTATTTTATTATATAATGATATTCGGTTTATAATGGTCCAAAAATCATTATATTCGAATATATGATGACTCATGGTCGAAATAAAATCATACAATCAGAATTAGACATGTTTTGGATAATATTTTAGTCATTATAATCATATTTATTTTAATCATTTATTAATGAGGTAAATATTTCATCATTATTGTGTCATAAATAATTTAATTTATATGATGTCTAAAAATTATAAAACTAATACCATGATATATGAAATATTTTTAGATTTCCAAAGAATATTTATAGTAAAAAATAGTACTTATATAATACCATATAAAAATTAATTACTAAACAATTTTTGTTTATGTCTATTTTGCCTTTAATTTAAATTATTTGATCTAAATTGTCATTATCACTTCCAAGTGAATCAAAGGGGTCCCAAAATAGACCCAAAGATTCTCATGGACGTTAATGACTCAAAAAATAAGGTTAGGAGAAGTATTAAGGTAATTTAATATTATTATAATATTCTTTTTACCTTGAATTGCCTTATTTACCTTTAACCACGGTAAATAAAAGTCAAAAGTTACTATTCACAAAAAATTATTTTCATCTTACATAACCACATTTTACTTTTGATAATGCCCATGTATGTCAGATTTTTGAAATTCAATTCACAGAAGTTGTAAAAATTCATTTAAATGAAAAATTTCATTTTTTAACTACCACTAAGTGGTGTCACTATTCATCAAAAATTGAAGTCTTTCAGAGAAATACAAAAAATTCAGCCTAAAAATTATTTGATATTCTGAATTCAAAATTGATGTCAATTTTTCCGAATTCTAAACATATAAGTGGCATTAATTAATTTAAAAAATAATTCCCGTTGTTAAAACAAATAGCGTGTATTTACGAAATAATAACTACCAAAAGATTTATACTTGTTTATGTTCAATTTCAATGTGAAAATACTTCCAATGACTAACATTAGATAAAATTGTAAAAATATATTTTAATTTCACTTTAAAACAAACTAAAAAGATAATCTAAAAATATAATTAAATAATATTACAAGTCACTTTTGAATTAAAATATATTATTTTTCAGTATACATTTCAAAAATAAAATTTATCAGAAAAATACCAAAAAATTACCCAATGTAAAATTTGATGTCCCCATTCTAAATAAGTATTATATTTGGTCAATTAATATGTATTAATGTGGCAAAAACTATATTTAAATAGGTTTCTCCATTAAAAGGCAGCAAATCAGCCATTTAATGTAAATTATGCTTAAAATTAGATTCATTCATATATTTAACCTCTAACATTTTATTGGTTAAATATAAATACATTTAACAATAATGTATAATAGTATTGAAGTTTGTTTCAGTCATTCCCTCCAATACAACTTCCAGGAGTTAACTACCATTTAAAATAATAATATTATATTATTAGTGTGCAACGTAAAATTCCAAAGAAACCCGTTGTTGCGTATCAGGTACGCTATTGAACATAGAAACCCTTTTAAAGTAAAATTAATATTTAATTCTAAAATATTAATAAATATGAAATATTTCTTATTCCTTATTTACTTGTGATGTTACATCTTTCCCCCTTTTAGAAATTGTGTCCTAACAATTTTTATTCACTTATCAAAATAAGTGGGGGTATTTATCCCTCATATAATTTTCAGATTCCCACATTGCCTCTTCAACAATATAAATTTTCCACAAAAATTTTACCTGATGAATTACCTTATTCCGCAACACCTGCTCTCTATAGTCAAGAATCTGAACTGGTTGTTCTTCATAAAATATATTCTCTTCCAACTGAACTGCCTCGGGGCTCAAAACATGAGATGGATCTGGCATATTCATTCTCAACATTGAAACACGAAATACATTGTGTACCTGGGATAAACGTGGAGGTACAACCACTCTATACGCAACTGATCCCACCTTCTCCAGAATTTCATAAGGTCTAATGACCCTCAGACTCAACTTTCCCTTCTTTCCAAAATGAATCACACTTTTCCATGGAGAAACTTTGAGATAGACATGATCACCTACCTCAAAAGAAAGATCCTTCCTATGGTTATCTACATAACTTTTCGGTCTGCTCTGAGATGTTCTCATGTGATTCTGAATCAACTGAACTTTCTCTTCCATCTCATCTACCAATTCTGGTCCCCTCAGTTTTCATTAACCAACTTCATCCCAGAATGCTGGAGTTAGAAATTTCTTTCCATATAATGCCTCAAATAGAGGCATCTATATGCTGGAATGAATGTTGTTATTATAAGAAAATTCAACCAAAGAAATATGTTGGTCACAAATTCCCTGGTGATCCATCGAGCAAGCACGCAACATATCCTCCAAGGTCTGAATTTTTCGTTCTGACTGCCCAACTGATTGAGGATGAAAAGATGTACAAATATTTAATTCAGTACCCACTGACTTTTGAAGGCCTTTCCAAAATTTAGAAGTAAAACTTGGATCACGATCATATACAATGGAGAGGGGAACACCATAGAACCAGACTATCTCCTTAACATACAACCGATCAAGTTGATCTGGAGACAAAGTATCTCTAATAGGATGTAAATGAGCACATTTAGTCAATTGGTCAACTATAACCTAGATTTATAATTACCTCTAGATGTTTATGGAAATCCCACAAAAAAATATATGGATATATTTTGCCATTTCAATTCTGGCACCGGTAAAGGGTGAAGCATCCCTTTCGGTAACTACTACTCATCTTTAACCTTCTGACAAGTCAAACACTTCACAGAAAAATAAGTAATATCTCTTTTCATTCCATCCCACTAGTAATACTCCTGAAGGTCTCTGTACATCTTAGTACAACTAGGATGAATTGGAAATGGAGAACTATGAGCATCACATAATAACTCATTCTTCAACTGTTAATCACAAGGCACACATAATATCTTTCCAAATCTCAAAACACAATCATTATCAACGATAAAATAATGAAAATTACCCTTCTGAACCAACCCAACCTTTTCCTGTAACTCACTGTCTTCCTTCTGTGCTTTCTTAATTCTATCTGATAGAGATGATTTTACTGGAACCTGAAATAAAACAGAATAATTTCCTACAACAACAACTCCTATGACAATGTTCGTCAAATCAAAAACCAAAGGATCTCATATCAAATGTAACATGGTTAATGAAGAATTACTGTTTTGACCAAAAACATCAGCAAATTTATTTTCTTTCACTGGATGATAATGAATCGTGCAATCATAATCCTTGATTAATTCCAAACATCTCCTCTGTCTCATGTTCAATTATTTCTGAGTGAATATATACTTCATACTTTTGTGATCAGTATATATTTCACACTTCACTCAATACAAATGATTCCTCCAAAATTTTATAGAATAAACAACATTTTCTAATTCCAAATCATGTGTAGGGTAATTTAACTCATGTGGTTTCAAATTACGTGAGGAATAAGTAGTTACCTGGTCATTTTTCATTAGGACACAACCATTTCCTTCCTACAAAGCATCGTTTTAGATAAAAAACTCACCATTTCTGGAAGGTAGTGCCAAAACTAGATCATTCACCAATCTTCTTTTCAATTTCTGAAAAAAATCATCACATTATTCTTTCCAGATGAACATAACATCTTTTCGAGTTAACATTGTCATTGGATAAGATAATCATGCAAAATTTTCAACAAACCTCCAGTAATAACCTGCCAAACCAAGAAAACTATGACTCTGAGTTATATTTGTGGGTATTGGCCATTAATTAACAACTTTCATTTTAGTAATACCTACAGTTATTCCATTTATTGAAACCATGTGACCAAGGAATGAAATTTGTTGAAACAAAATGTCAGAATTGCTGAATTTCCCAAATTTTTTCTTTTCTTTTAAGGTTTGCAAGACAACCCTTAAATGACTTTTATGTTCCTCTTTACTTTTGGAATAAACAAAAATATCATCAATGAACGTAACCATAAACATATCCATGAACTCATGGAAAATTCTATTCATGTGATCCATGAATAAAGAAGGTGCATTGGTTAACCCAAAAGGCATAACTAAAAATTCATAATGGCCATATCTAGTATGAAAAGTAGTCTTTGGAATGTCTTCATCCTTTACATTCAACTGATTTTACCTCGACCTCAAGTCAATCTTAGAAAAATAATGAGCTCCCTGGAGCTGATCGAACAAATCATCAATATGAGGATAAGGATACTTATTCTTAACAGCGATTTTATTCAATGCTCTATAATCAATGCAATGTCTCATTGAACCATCTTTCTTTTTAACAAAAAAGACAGGATCACCCCATGGTGACATGTTAGGTTGAATGAAACCATTATATAATAACTCTTGCAATTGATTCTTTAACTCTAAAAGTTCAATTTGAGCCATTCGATAAGGGGGTTTTGAAATTGGCCTAGCAGTAGGAACTAAGCCAACGGTAAATTCAACTTCTTGATCAGTTACAATACCAGGAAACTCATTAGGAAAAACATCAAGTTACTTGTTTACCACTAGAACATCATTAATCTGAACAGTTATTTTTGTTTTCAAAAATCTGTGCAAGGTAACATTCATTTCCATCTTTTACTAGTTTCTCAGCTTCATGATATGTTATCATCAAAAAGGGTTCATTTTTGTATACAAACTGAAAATCATTCTGAAAAGAAACCTATTTAGCTGTGAAATAAAACTAAACATTATAAACAGAAATCCAATCCATGCCCAAAATAACATCAGACTCTACTAGAGTCAAAACAAAAAGGTTTGTAGGTAGATTATTTCCACACACAAGGAATGGAATGTTCTTATATTTTATTTTTGTCTCAATATTTACTCAAGGTGTTTTTAACATAAGTTATGTATTCATATCTTGATTTGGAATTCCCAATTTAATAGAAAACTCCTCAGAAATTAATGACTGTGTAGACCCCGAATAAAAGAACACATTGTCATAATCTGAACAAACAAACAATGTACCTGATAAAACTTCATATGATGGCCCAACATCTGCTGAAATTGTTGAAAAATATTTCTCCCCCACTTTCTGCTTGTATTCTGGATGCTTTCTCTCAGTTGAGTTCTTCTCTGGACATTCGTTTTCATAATGTCCCTTTTCATTACACTTAAAACATCTTACCAATAGATTTTCATTCTAGGCTTAATCATATTCTTTAGAGTTACGAGTAATATGACCAGACTTACCACACCATATACACTTTCTTGACAATGATAAACATTCTCTAGGATGAATTTTACCAAAATTCTCAGAAGATGTATATTTAGTTTTCTTACCTCCAGGCTTCTTTGATGAATTCATCCCCTTTTCCTGCCAACTGGTCCTCTTATTCTATTGTTTTTCAAAGAACCCTATGATCATCATCAAACTCAATTTCCACCTTCTCCACACATAGAACATGTTTCTCATACATTTTGAACTCACGAGAGGCTAACACTCTTCGATATGGTGGCATCCGTCCAGAGTAAAATCAATTTTCCTTATTATGATGATCTCGGATGAAATTTGGTGCATACCTTGCTAGTCGAGTAAATTTTTCTTCATAAAGATCCACTGAGTCATCCTCCTTCCTCAATTCAATGAATTTTGTTTCCATCCTAAGACAAACCACATTAGGAAAATATATATAAAGAAAAATACCTTTGAATACATCCCAATTGAGAGCATCTATCTCTTCACTATACCTGATATTTTTCACCATCGACCACCACTGATCATCTCCATCTTCAAAATTGTAAACATCAAGACTAACCATTTGATGTTCTGAATAACCCATGACAACAAAAATCTTTTCCAGTGCTTTAATCCACCCTTCAGCTAGCACAAGGTCAGATGATCCTCTGAATGATGGGGATGTTTCCTCGTGAAATACTCCACTACTGACATGTTCCTCTGCAGTTATTCTGGTCGATCTCATACATGTATACCACCACCATTTATATCTAGATTCAACTATTCCATCACTACAAAAAACTTCTCATTTCTAATTCCAACCATCCCAGGTTGCTGATTTGGAAGGTTGTCTTCCTCCTGAGGTCGTCCCCACATAGCTTCCCTGTTTCCTCTATGGAAAACCATTCTGAACATAGAAATATCTTAGGCAAAGCTACATGGTAATCTGTAAATGCTATATGATGTCAATATTTACATAAATTTTTTTATGGATTTTGCATTAACAATACCCTAACACCTAAAGTTATCTAAACTGACCTTCGATACCAACTATAAGGACATGGCCTTAAAACTATACATAATCTTGAATTAAATGAAAAATTCACATTGAGGATACTTTCAGGATTTTTGTTTTAGAGAGTTAGGCCATAACTATTACATTTCAAAATATTACAAAGTAGACACTTCTACATAGTTTCCCTTTTTTACAAAACATGAAATCATTAAAAAGAGAGAGTCATGTCTAGTTCCATGTTTAAGATAGCATGACTTCTCCTTGATCCCATTCTTTACCCTATTCCACATTATGTCCTGTGAAAAACATTTCAAAAACTTGGGATCAGTATAAAAATATTTATAAGGGATACACAAAGAAGTAAAACTGTTACTTTTTCAAAACCACAAGTAAGCCATGAATACTTTAACATAAGTAATAATTTTTACCTTTACCCTATTCCACATTATGTCCTGTGAAAAAACATTTCATTCATGGTACATATCCAATTTAGTTGAAATATTAAAAAAGAATTATTTCTATGACATCACTGATTTATTCCCCAATGAAATAATTACTAATCCTTGACAACATAATTTGAAGGATGTTTAAAATAAATTTGAACTTTGTCCTTAATAACATGTAATCAAATTTTCAAGAATTTAAATTATGTTGACACTGCTTTTGGTAAACCATTTTGGAAAAAAATTATGAAAACGTTTTCGAAAAATTGATGATTCCATCGTGAATTAGCATAAGAAAATTTTTATGTACATCAGAAATTTTCAGAATATTATGCATATTTAAAAAATTCATGTGATATTCTCATTAGAATGTCGCTAAATGTACCTCAAAAAAATATATAATGAAATTAATGTTAGGATCGACATGGTTGAAATGAGAATTCAAGAAGTGTTGGTGTCAATGAATGGTGAAAATTTATTTTTTTCATTTTCTAATTGCATAGCCTCATTCTAGGAATGAAATAAATCAGTTTTTCAAAATCATGAATGATGAAAAATCTCCAGCTAGGTATTCATAGAATATAAAAAAAACATGTCCATGATAGATTAAATGTTGAATGGTCTGAAACCACATGACTTCTATGTTTTAATGGATAATAAAATGACCATATCATTATGTTTTATATTACCCATGAATGACCATCATTCATTGACCATGTTGTGTAAATTCCTTAATGATATATGCAAATACATTATAGACATAGCGCAATTGCCGACTATGAAAAGAGAAATTACTGTCTCATTATGTGAATTGAAAATTTTATTCCCTGCATCTTTGGTTGATATGACGGTTCATTTGACTGTTCACATGTAGAGAGAGTTTCAACTATGTGGTCATGTACACTATAGATGTATGTATCCCATTGAATAATATATGATGGTTAAGATGGGGGTTTTCAATATTTGATGTTAGCTAGAGGGTTTTATTGTATAGTGATATATTGTTGAGGAAGCTATTGAATTCTGCACTCACACTAAAAATATATCAATTTTTTCAGTCAAAGAATTTGTTTGGTAAAAGATCATTTTATGTTCATAAAACGATTTACCATAATATACATCCTTGTCAAAAAACATTCAATAAAAAATCTACTGCTTAATATTTTTTTGATCGATAAAATCATTCTCTTACAAATATAATAATAAAAAAAATAATATATATGATTTTATTGTGTTTCCTAACACGTAATAATGAAGAATTTTTCAATTTGTAATAATATTTCCAACATATAATATATTATTATAAATTATAGTGGAAAAAATAGAAAATTTTATTACTAGTAAAATTTCATATCGTTTTTCTTAATAAATTTATCATATTTAATATATCTTCATTAATTATTATACTAAATGAGATTTTAACACTTATTAATTCATAAAAAAAATAATTATAATAATATTTAAATATAATACAATAGTATTAGTCAAACCCACATAAAAAATACCCAGACCACCCCTATATGCATCCATGAATGCCCTACAAAACCCTATAAATGCCAGTGAACCAGCTCCCACACTAGCAACCGATGAGTACAAAAAAAGACCAATCCATGTAATGCTAGTTCATCGTCAGGTAATCAATGTCAGTGAGCAGTGCATGTTAGTGAGTCATCTCAAGCATCGGTCAGTCAATAGATCCAGTAGTGAAAATTCATGCAAGTGAGCACCAATGACCCATCCAGGTCAATGAGCATCCCATCCATGTTAGAGAGCCGTGTAAAAAATAATTTAACAAAACACCTTTATGTAAAACTATCAACCATGTTTCAAGTATGAATAAAATATTTGACTATTAATAAAACATTTAAAAATAGAACAAAATTGAATAAATATTTGAGAATAGAATAGAAATGAATTAAACATTCCATTTTAAATATACTTGTGGGAAGTAATGATTAGAGTTCCCTCAATCAAAATATATGAAATGATAGAGTTGAATGCCTAAACATCTAATTCTTCACATGCGAGACTACTAACATGAGAATTAAAATTTTAGAAATTAATGAGATCTCCATGAACATGTGAAATACATAGTATTTGAATACATTTTCATTCCACGATTTATTTTATTTTTACACATTATATTTTAAATAAATCAAAATACATGAATTAAACTTTTCCATATTGTGTTCTCTATAGTTAATATTAACTAGAACTACCTAAAAATACTAACTTTTCAAAAATTAGATCACAATGAAATAAATAGACACTAAATTCAAACATGTAGGAAAAATCCCAAATCACTCAATGTTGTTCTTAAAAATAATTATTTAATACATGAATTTAATTAAAGTTTAAATCCAGCTCAAAAAAAGAGCTAAAAGGGAAAAATGAAATATCCAATGGAATATGATTTCAAAATGACAATTGCTATGTATTCAATACTCATTGCTATTATATGGGATATACGACGTCAAAAATAACTAATGGGGAGATCTGAGTTAACAAGAAACCTGAAAATAAAAATGAAATAAAACAAATCAAACATCACAAATAGTTTTTCCTCCTCCAATTAGGTTGGATCAAAACAAGATTTCAATTCTCATACATGAATCGAGATTGAATGATCAAAAACTCTATATTAACCACATCTTTCGATGGGAAACATACTTTCATATCAATTTTTATTTTATAGTGGACCTAGAGTTTTCATCCACAATTCGGCCTAGACACAAATCATCTCACGAAGGAATCATCCCAAATTCATCATAAATCATCTCAAATAGTTGCAGACCATTTTAATATTTAGGAAATCATCTTTGGGTGAATGTGTGCTACAGTTCATCACAATTTAGTTGTGGTATGTTGTGGCAGTGCGACTGCTGATATCAAAAGGTACAGAAAATGAGTTCATATCAGGACATCAGTTCTAGACTGGAATCATCTTTGTTAACATGCTCGAGTGAGCATTCATTAACAAAGAACGGTAACCCTTCTCAATATCACTAATTATCCATTCATGGTTGGTCCTACCAAATGAAGTGAATAATAAGAAAGTATTGAGATTATCTAAAAAACATCAACATTCAAAATAAAGGAATTAAGGGAGTTCAAGTCAAGACTCAGTTAAACGGTATTCAAATTCCACCTCCAACCCTAATAGCTTCATGTAAATTCCATAAAATATCTCACCCTTGTTCCACCTTATTCAGGGAATTGAGATCCAAAAAATGAAACTAGTTCAATCCATAGAAAAGCATCAGATTTCAAAAAATTAAAATTAAAGCATAATAAATAGTTTAAGAAATATCTCCCATTATTTACCATACTTAATTTAAACTCATCATTCAAACTATAATAGATTAGTATAGACTCATTTGATACTACTTTTCATGAAATGGATCGATTCTTATGGTGAAAAATCATTTTTCCTTTTGAAAATTGTTGTGGTGAACTTATTTTGGTATTCCAAAAATTTATTACATAGACATTTGGTAAATATAATTTTAAAGATTGACTTTTATGAATAAAAAATGTATATTTGGATGTAGGTTTGAAATAATATCTTGTATAAAGTACCAATTATATCATATTCTTAAAGTTAGTGTGCTTATCAGTATCAAAAACCTTCCATTCATCAATTATCTCTAAGTACATGAATCCAAATATGTATCGTATGATCTAGTGGAAAACTACCCAACCAATGGTTAGTACAGATTAAAATATACAAAGGTACCCATCACCATATTTGAAACATGGGTTTTATCAGTTGTTGGTCCATTATTGGAAAGACTAATGTCAAAAATATATTTTTTTATTTCACATCTTGAAAAATGTACAATGTATTGAAATCATGGTACATTAGTTATGGGTAAAAATGTTGAAGTAAAATTGGATAAAGATACTATGAAACATTGGTGAGTGAATAATTTACCCTAAGCATGGACACAAAACCTATACCAAACATGATGTAGATGAATTTTCAGAATTGTATTGAATTGTAAAGCCCACATGTTTATTCTGTGATTAATTGATCTGATAGACTTTATAGAATTGAACACATGTCCTTGAGTAATGTGAAATTTTGTACGATATAGTATGGACCCTATGACGGGACATGATGTATTGTTCTATATAAGTCAACACATAGTGACAATCCATGGCATAGTGACATGCCATGGCTTACTGATAAGCCATGATAGTTCTGTATTGGCCATAGCTTATTGAAAAGCCTTGATAGTTCTCATGATGACATACATAGCTTTTACAAGATTGTCTCAGTGATAAGCCATGATAGTTCAGAACAAGGTGTACATGGATTAGTGACAATCCATGATATTTTGTGTACATGATATACATCTCTAGTGCATAATTTTATAGTACTGAATTGTATTAGTGACAATCTATGATAGTCTATGGCATAGTGAAAGGCCATGATAGGAAACTACCTATCCTATTCATTGTGATAAGACATGATAGTTTTGTACAGGTCATGGCTTAGTGAAAATACATGTATATTATCCATGATGAATAGTTCTTTATATTCTATGGTTTATTAACAATTAATGATTTAATGACATGATAAATGTGACGTAATTTATATGGATTTAATTGAATTTTGGGTTCATTAATATGTAACAGATTCCATCTCCACCAATTTAATGTGTCAAAATATTATATGCATAGTATATATTAATACATTCTATATAAAAAAACATTTTTTTTCATTTAAAATGACACCCGTAAATGGAATGAGTCATGAATTGTTGTTTGGTCAACCTCTATTTCAAAAAATGTGCACATTTATCGTCATGGTTCCCATGCCAACATTCAATTGTAAAGGGTTATGTTCATTTTAATGTAATTAATGTATTCAAGATAAATGGATTAAATTCACTCCTCGGTAACTACTTTTTAGAAAGGTTTCATAACTTTTATGATTAGTGTAAGAGTATATTAATCTAAATTTTTTTAAATGTACTATAAAAGAATTCACTCTATATTAGGAGGATGAAATTGGGAAACAATGATATAAATTTTAATTTTATTTTATTCCTCTAATGAGTTTTTCATTAACTAATTCATTTTCATTTTAACTAAAATATATATATTACCTTGTATCATATATATTTAGAGTTTGAAAAATATTTAATGTTCTATAAATAACATAGTATAGTCCTTGATTTATTTTTCCATACATGCCATGGCTTAGTGACAATCGAAGATAGTTCAATACAAGCCACAACTTAGTGACAAGACATCGTAGTGTGGAACATGATGCACATGGCATGAACTAAATTGTATCAATGACAAACCATGAATGTTATGAACATGGTGTATATGGATCATTGACATGAAATGTTAGATCTGTACATAATGTACATGGATTGTACATAAATGGCCCTATGACAAGCCATGATTATCCATGGATTAGTGGGTAGCCATGCTTGAAACTACCATGACCATGTTTAGTTGCATTCTGTGATAGTTTTATGTATTCTATGGCTTAGAGAAAAGAAAAGTATAGTTCCATACATTCCATGGATTAGTGAAATTCCGAGAGTAATTTGACATTATGTAAATGGACTGTACAAAATAGGGGGTTTATTCATATGAATATGTTTCAATCCCCACCAATTTAAGGTGGCGAATTTTTATCAGGATTTTAAATTTTAGAAGAGTGAATTTAATAAAAACAATTTAGTTCACATATAAAGACACTTATACTTTTAATGATTCTTTAAAGGAATTTTTTTCAATAATTATGTCCAAAAAATGTCTCATTAAACATAATATGACCCCTTCTATCTTGTATGTGTAAAGGGATATGTACTTTTTAATGTAACCAATGTATTAATAATAATTGTATTAAATTCAATCCTAGTTAACTACTTTTTAGAATGATTTCGTCACTTTTATGAAGAAGTATGAAATGCATAAAACTATGAATGTTGAAATATACAATATAGGAATTAAATAGAAATTTAGAGCTAGAAGATATGAAACAATTATAGAAATGTCACTATTTTTCCTCCAATAAGTTCTTCGAAAAGATATTCATTTAGTTTTTACCCATATTTTTAACTTTCCCATTTATCATCAATATTTTGAGTGTGGTATGATATATAGGTCTGTAATTACCCTATGATAGGCTATAATTTTTTGTAATGTACATGCCATGGCATTGCGACAATCCATTTTTTTAGTGACAATAACTGATATTTCTTTATAGGGAACAACTTAATGTCAATACATTATAGTTTTGTACAAGATGTACATGGAGTGTACATTATTTTCAATGTTATAATCTATGATTGTTCTAAACATGGTGTACACGGCTTTGTGAAAATCCAGGATATATCTATACATGATGTACATGGCATATATGTAATTAGCTTGTACATATTTGGATTTGAGAAAACCCATGATTGTCTATATCTTACTGACAATCCATTATAGGTAATTACTGATCCCATGCATAGTTTTAAGACATGACAGTTCTATACCATCTATGGATTAATGCAGATAAATGTATAGATATGTATATGCAATGATGAATATTTCTGTACTGTGTATGGATTAGTGACAAGTCATTTGTTCAAGCCATGAGTAATGTGATGCGATATACATGGATTGTATATAATTTTTGGTTCATTTATATTTCAAACATATAATCTCCACCAAAATAAGGTGTCAAATTTTCATGTCATTTGTATGATTTATGTTCGTCGAAATAATAAAAAAAGATTATTTAATTTAGAATGACACTAGTACCTCGGATGATACATTCTTGTGTGTTTGGTCAATCTGTATTTTAAAAAAGTTCCCATTTATCATCATGGATCCTCTACAATTTTTCAAAATAAAAGGTGAAGTGCAGATAATAACATTATGGTGTAAAAATTTAATTTATTTTCAGTGTTACCTGTGTATTAGTGATAACTAGATTAAATTCCCTCATTAAGAACTAGTTTTTAGAAGGGGTTCATCAATTTTATGATGACTGTGGCAGTTATTTAATCTATGAATGTTGAAATGTAAAATAGAGATATTCACTAAACATTCATTACTAGATTTTGGGAAATAGTGGCAGAAATTTCATATTTTTTCCCTCTCAGAAGTTCTTCAAAACCTAATTCATTAACTTTTTACCCAAAATTAACATCCTATTGTATCATCAATATTGTGACTATAATGGAAGAAAATGATCATAGAAATAAATATTTCCAACCGAATGAGTTGAAATGCACAAAATAAAAAGAAGGAATGGAATCAGTGAACCAGAGGGGTGGCTGGTGAAGGGAAACATACCTGGTAAGATGTGGCGTGGCTACTAACAAGTGGTGACATAATAAGTGGTTATGAACTGATGGGAAATGAACAGTGACATGAAGAGGAATAATACACTAGTGGAACCAAATGAACTAGTATGTTGGTTCCTTGATTAATGAAAATTGTGGGCACAAGGTCAATGGATTATGATTTTTTAGTGTATATTGTATGTCTATTTAATAAAATTTACCTTTCTAAAAACTATTAAAAATATAATGAAATGGAAATAAATAATAAATGGTGATTATACTTAATTTAAATGTTAGATAAAATTTGTGTATAAAAATGATAATGTAACAGAAGTAATTTTTTTTATTAAACATTTAATATCTATAGATTCATTTGTCTGTAAAAACAATTGTATCCAATTTCTATTAATATCATCAGAAAAATAAATCTATTAGAATTGCATTTTGTACCAATATAAGATTTATTAATCACAAATTTTCTATTCATATAAACCATTAATTATACTGTGAAAACATGTCCAGTGTATAAATAATTGGTCTATCGAAATATCATCACACTAGGTGTCTTGTAGGAGATCGAATTCATGGAAAATACGCTTCCCAATAAATATTATAGATCAACAGTAGTACCACCATTATGTATTTTATAACAGTTTAGTGGTTCTCCCATATGTTGAAACAAAAAATGTAATTCATAGGTATTTAAAACAATTGTGGGTTGAATTATGGATATCAAATACACATAATCAATAGTTTAAACGATAGTTTTGGGACCGTATTATTTAATTGTCATATGAAAATAAGGATTATTTTTCAAAAGGACTTCTGAGGGGTAGCTAGAGGACCATGTGTGTATGTATAATCATTCAATGGTTATGTAATTAATGTTTATTCATTCTATACAATAGGTAATGATGATGATAGTTCCATAAACAATTGTGTAGTTACACTAATGGATGAAGTGATGCATGTCTAAGGTACTATGGTAAAAAATCCAATTTTCATTAATATTTCATAATTTGGATTTATCAGACAAATATAGGAGTTAGATTAATGAAAATTCTCTATGCCAATTTTTTGTGTAATTTGGTTGATAACTGGGGTGCAATTGAAATATATTAATTTGTATTCATGTATGTAGATGTATGTATGGATGGGTACAAAGATGAACCACCGATATTGGCATCACATGTAGTAGAATTATATTATGTTTCATACCCCACAAATAGAAGGTGGAAATTTGTTCTATTATGGATGATAACAATTAAAGGGTTATGATATAATTAAATAGTGGATAAACCTTTCATTAGGACCTCATAATCTTTTCATTGTGGTCAAAACATAGAAGTAATTTTTTATAACTTAGGAGACCACAATAAATTGATTTGGATCATCGATAGAGGGGAAAAATACATTTATCCATTAAAAATGTAAAATTTAGTTCACTAATCATGTTGAATTTTTGTAATATACATCTTTGTAACTCATTTTATTATCTATTTACTCCTGTATTTATGTATAAGAAATTTACTGATAAACCAAATCTCTAGATAATGACTTCCGCTTGTGCAGGTGCTCCCAATCCTGAGGATTAATAGGTATCTCAACCAACATCTAATCTTAGTGCAGAGGTAGTCATTCTACATGGGCTGGTGCTCCCATTCCTAAGGAACAAAATGTTTATAAACTTGTTGATGCACCCATTTCAGTGGTATAATTACCATTATACATGTCGATGATTCCACTATAGAGGAACATATTGACAATGTAGATTCTAGGGAAATTTTAGGCGATGAAGTAATATCATCATAGAAAATATGGGATGAAGACACTAATGTGGGATGAAGACACTGATATGGGATGAAGACACTGATGTGGGATGAGATTACGATAACATTACGATATCATTTCTTTATTTTAATAAAAAATTAACTGATTAGAAATTAATATATTCTTCATCATCAATTGCATATTGAATTTATTGTAGATGGATCCTAAAAAAATGTACTAATAAAATATGGAATGATTTAATATGGATTTCTCACAATTCTATCATGACATGATCGATATGATTCTAAAGGGGAAAACCCCCTCACCCAGCAGTTATATATGCTCACCTGATAACCCTAGATGCATGGGATTCATTTACAAGACATCATACATATGTGTCTTTTCAGGTACATTTGTGTCTAGTAACATATTGTTTGACGATATGTGTACTCAACACAATGATTGAATATTTTTTATTTATGAAAAAATAAAATGAGTGGTGTAAATTATGACTGAGAAGCCACACAAGGTTACCCCTACCATAATGAAAGGATTGGGTATACCTCACTTGAATTTTTTTTTACCAATTTTAAATCGGTTGTATAACATTAATGTGAAATGAAAAAGAAACATAATAGTGTTCATATGATTATATGCAGATTCATGACTCGAAATCAAAATCCACTTCTATTCTATTTGATGTTATATAGAAGGAGTAAAATCTAATTAATTTTGGGATACTAATAGAGGAAACATAATTTTTTTTTGGAAAAAATGGGTTTATATTAATAATAAAAATTCATCTTTCTTTAAATCAGTATTATATAACAATGATAAAATATATTACTATAGTTTCTATTAGACATAGTTACAAAAATTAATACACCCCCAATAGAAGAACTCAATCTATCGGTGACTATGATGTTGCAATAACAGTATGGTAGCATTAGACGTGTTGGTTTGGGGTTGACAACACGAACATGTTTTGAGAAAAAAACATAACGACGATCAAAGATAAATAATGAAATAGATGATAGAAATAATATCTACCATTAAAGTAAAATTCCAAAAGAAAATAAATATGATGGAATCATTATTTCGGGAGAGGAAAAGCAACAAAGAAAATCATGAATGCCCACAATGTGGATATCTCACCCACTCCGCTAGCTATATGGCTATCCATTCCCATAAAAGTGATGTCGTAGAAGAGAATATCAATGTTCTAATAAATGATTATGATAAATCCGAATTAGATATACAATAAATCATTTTTATACTGATATTATACATGGTGATAATGACTGTGATTTAAATCTAGAAAGTCCCACCCATCACCTTATGGTGCGGGAAATGGTGATCAATATTCAAATTCTTGTGCAACACACTAGACCACTTCCATCAAGTCATGAGTGAGTGTCGTTCATTGTATCCCATGTGTAGATCACAGATGTACCTATTCCAATTCATGAGGATGATATTAAAAATATAGAAAATCTATTAGAATTTTAATATCATTATCATCACGTCCTCTAAAAGAAAGTATGGACAAATTGGTATTCATTTATAATTTTATTTTCATGAAAAAAAATTAACAATTAATGAAAAATTAGTAAACCATAGAATGTTATTATTGATAATCAAATGGAAGGGGATAAAAATAATGAAAATCTAATAACCATATATACAATATTTCAACCGATCAAAAAGATGTAACTAAAAAACCATTTCCCTGTCAGTTACATATCCACATTTACATTCAGTGAAGTGTCATGTGGATACAATGTTAAAATATGGCCACAATAACATACATGATTTTGAATAAAATATTTATGGATTAAAGGATCATCAATTCATTAGTGTTGAGAGTGCTATTGAAATCCATGACTATGAATGGTTATGAGGCACATATGTAATTGTATACCTGACGTATTACATCACGATATGATTTTCTAGAAGCTGTTATACCATGTAATGCATTTAAATTTTTTTGGAAGACATATATATGAACAAAAAAACTTAAGGGGTTTTCTTATATAAAAAATTAACTTCTTACTCCAATTATTACCTCTATTAAACAAAAATAAATTGATAGAAATAAGGGTGAAATAGTGGGAGGTCTGCTAAAATCGTTTCAATGAAAAATTTAGGATAAAGGACTATATTTAATTTGAACAATTCAGTGTTAAGTCTACATAATGTAATAATATCAAATATATTTCCAATTCATTAATTTAAATTTAATTTTTTTTTCTTTAGTCGTCATTGGATGATCATTGCAATAAATTTCAATAAACCAATTATTTATTTCAAAGATTATATGCAATGATATCTAACAAACGAACCACAAATGTTGAAAATTTTAAATTTTTAATACACTGCATCAAACATTTTATAACTAAACATCATGTTATATTAGTTATATTAGGATTTAATGAGGATTCTATTATGATAGGTTATTGAATCATTATCATTAAAAATAGAGATATAGGCATGGGGATAAGAACAACAATGAAGACAAGTTGTACTTCTGGATAAGTATGAGTGTATTTATAATAATATTTCACTATCGAAATACATATCAAAACAAATTATTTATTCACCTCAATGTGTTATTAGTGTCCAAAATAAACATATGTAATGTTATGTTGTTATTATGTTTGTAAATTATTGATAGAGATCATATTCCATGAAAAACTAGAATCCCTAATGTGGTATTTTGGAAGATAATTTCTATTTCATTTAAAATATGTATTAATACTTTATGTATTTATATATTACTAATACTACTATGACTATCGAAATGACTCATATTCAACCTATGATATAGATGTTCTTGATAATGAATTGGAATCATACCTGATGGATGAATGAACACAAATAACATAAAGATATGACTTCTATAGAATAGTTTATTGTTTCCAATTTATGATTAATTTATCTATTTTAATATTAATCACCTAATAGTTTTCATTTAATAAATTTTTATACATTTGTTCGAGTCAGACAGTTTTTAAAACTATTCATATCCTCGTGAGATATTAGACATGAAAATGAAACTCAGATTATGACAATAAGGGAATGAATGAAGATTGTATAAAGTTGAAATCCTACTACTTATTTAAATAATCAAATCTTTCATCATTTTATCCTATATTTTAAAATAATTTCATTATCATTTTTATCAAATACCTATTTATTTTTTACAGATTATTTAATAAGACATATTTTCTTTTATACTAATTGGAACAAGACATACAATAAGGATCAGGATGAATTTAATGTGTGACTTCTCTATATTAAATTACATATTATGGATTCCCAAAATATGTTTCTAAAAATATATACTAAATAATGTGCTAATTAACCACATCTCAATTTGCTTCACCACAATCTGATACATAGTGTTATTAGTGTGACTGAAAGATAATGTTTTTAGTTTATAACATTCTTTTATAGTTATGACTCGTGTATTCTAAATTACCATGATTTGATCGATGACTTCTGTGTTTGATCTATGATGTGCAGGGTAAAATCTTATAATGTTAATATAACCTTATAATATCTTTATGCTGAAGAAATACTTATATGATCATTGGTATATTCCTTTTTTACACATATTGGGACTCTACGATCACTCATTCTTATGTTTCATATCATTAGGGAATTAAAAATGGTTTTAGAAATGATATGTCTAATATGAATTATAGTAAATAATAACCTAATGAGAGAATCTTATGAAATTTTTCTTTATTTTTTAATATTTCCAAAATAAAAAGAACAAAACTATAATGAAATGTATATTTAGATTAATTTAGAATATTAATATAATAAGACATGAAATCTTTACATGAAGGATCTGGGTAAATATATTTGGTATCAAAGCGACACACCTATAAAAAATTGGGACAAAATAAAAATTGGCAGGTATCATTCAAAGTATGTATTTTTATTTAAATTTGACATTACATTAATAAATAAAGTGAAAAATTGAGAAAATGATTTTATATTATTTTGATAATTTATTTAAATGTTCCACGGGTTATTTGTTATGTGTACGAATCAACCACACCTCAATAAGATGCACAATGTGGCCAGTATTTCATTTAGTGTGTATTTCTATATTAAATTTACATTAAATTGAGGAAAATAATAACATTCAATTGAAAAACAATATAGAACTTTTTTATGGTTTTGATACTTTGGGATAGTGATTCCTGAGTCATTTGTGATGTGTAGGAATAAACCACACCTCAATTTGATGTATGGTGTGACTGGGATGACAAAACCAGTTCATTATCAGATTCAAATTGACATTTTAGTTCAAAAAGTGTCAATTACTAAAAACAATGAAAATATACTCTTATTGTCATTATAATTTAAGAAAGATATTAACATGTCATTCTTCATGTGTATGAAGCAGTATCACTTCAAACCAATACACGAAGCGACTGATATAAAACATAATGCATGTTTCTAGTTTGAAATAACATTTTATTAAAAAAACACAACTCACACACTAAAAAACCAGAATAAATATTCATATATTTTGATACACAATGAAAATGATCAATATCTTCTTTAGTATGTGTAGAAATCATCCGATCTCAATACGATGCATGATGTGTCCAATGAAAACAAATGATACTTTTTTATTTAAAATTGTAATCAATTAACGTAAAATTGACATGTTATATACTTATAACTGAGGATACAGATTTTTATTGTTTTTTTATTTTTGGAAAATTATAAATGATTCATTTGACATGTGTCAAAGTCAGCTAAACCAAAATACGACCCATGATGTGACCGCTGTGTCAATAGTTGTTTATTTTTTATTATAGGCATAAATTTATGAAAAATGATCATGTTGCATACTAAAAACTGAGTAATGGAATTTGGATTGAATTGATACATAAGGAAAATGATCCATGAGAAATTTTTGATGTGTACGACTCTTTCAATATTCAATATGAGACATGGTACTGTATTTATAATTCAAAGCATCTCTTTCGATATAAAATTTACATGAATTTAATTAAAAACTTCATGTGACAAACTAGAAAACAAGATAACACAATGTTATTGTATGATAATTTAATGAAATGGCCTATTAGTAATTTTTTGACGAGTAAGAATATTCTGCACTTCAATAACATGCATGGCGTGGTCTGTATCAGTCAATGTGTCTATTTATATTTAAAATTGATATTATTTATGTAAAAATTAGATGTGACATACAGAAAACTGGGAAAACTCATTTATATTGTTTTAAATTTTCAGAAAAATAATTATTAATCATTAGTTACATGTTGGGATTAGACACATCTTGATATGATGCACAGTTTGGTTCGTATAACTCAAAGTGTATATATATTATTTAAAAAGGAAATTAATTTATGTAAAAATAACATATTGAATACCTTGAAAATGCATTGGAACTATTTTTAAGTTTTTTTAAATGATAAAATAGTCATTCATGATTGGTAAGAATAATTTGAGCCTCCCTAAGTTGCACGGTGTGTCCAGTTTTAATGAATGTGTTTATTTTTATATAAAAATTAAATTAATTCCAGTAAAAACAACATTGTAACATAAAAAAAGCCAAAAAAATACTTTCAGATTATTTCATGTATTTTATGAATAAAATATTTTAGCCATTTTTTGATACATAATTATCAATGCCTCAAAACGATGCACAGTTTGTATGGTATTCCTCATAGTGTCTCTTATTATTTAAAATTGATATTAATTACATTAAAAAGAAAATGTGACATACAGAAAACTAATAAAATGTATATATAATATTTTTATATTTAATTAAAATAATTTATTTTTCATTTTTTGTGAGTAATAAATAGATGCAAATCAATAAGATGCACTGTGAAGACATTATGGCTCAAAGTGTCTCATTTTATTAAAAATTGTCTAGAATTTAAGTAAAAACAATAAGTGACATACTTAATATAATGAAAATGAATTTATATTTTAATTAAATTTTATAAAAGAAATATATTAGTCATTTATGATGTGTAGGGATCATACACACCTTAGTAAGATACACAGTGTCCCAAATATCACACAAAGTGTCTCTTTTTTTATATAATTGATATTAATTTAAGTAAAAACAACATGTAAATTACTGATAACATAGAAATTTTTTTTTATTGTATTGATAGTTTAGTGAAAAAATTTGATAGTCATTTTTTATGTGTAAGGATCAGGTACACCTCAATAATATGCATAGTTTGGATGAAATAACTCAATGGGTATAAATATTTTCAAATTGACATCAATTTAATTAAATATAACAAGTGACATACTATGAAAAAAGAAAAAAATATTAGATTGTTTTTATAAGATATAATAGTGATTCATCAGACATTTGGGACATGTAAGAGTCAATGACACCTCTATATAATTCTTCGTGTGACCGATATGACATTTAGTGTTAGTTATCAGTTTTAAATTGACATTTTATTTAAAAATGTGTCACTCACTGAAATCCAAGAAAAAACGATCTAATTGTCTAGACAATTAAGGACATCTATTAAGTAGTATCTTGAAAATTTTTTTAATTACTCTCTCATAAAATTGAAGCACGATGTAACCTGTATGACTCAAAATGCATGTTTCTAATTTGAAGTGATTTTTTTGCAAAAGAAAACAACTAACGCTCTGAAAATTGATAAAAAAAATTCATATTGTTTTAATACTTTATAAAATTACCCTTCAGTAATTTTTGTTTGGTTATAAAGTGTTCAACCTCAATAAAATGAATGTGGAAGCCAATATAACTCCAAATGTGTCATTATTTAATATTGAGAATAATTTTAGTAAAAAACATGTGAAATACAAAAAACAAAGAAAAAAATTCAGATTGTTTTGATATTTTAGGACAATGCTCCATAACTCATTTTTAACGAGTAGGAATCAACCCAAAATAAATAGAATGCATGGTGTAAATAGTATAACTTTAAATAATTCATTTTTATTAAATATTGTAATTTAATTAATGTGTTCTTTTATATTATATTTTAAATTATTTCATTATAATATTTCAAAAATAATAAATGTTTTCATATATAGGTGGAATTATTTTCTCGAGTTGAAATGATATTTATAAAATTGATACCATGGGTGGAAATTTCATAGTGGTTCCAAAATGCATAAAAAATCAAATATCAATGTTTTAGATTGTTTTTTCGACAATTTTAAATCTAAATATATAAATTTTTTTGATTGAAATTTAATTATTTGTTATTTTATATACCATGCGTGGACATTTTTGTATTACTGATCATAAAAAATTATATATATATATATATATATATATATATCATTTTTTCAAATTACATGTTGGTTGTATATAGAATATGAAATATGTTTTTGAATTTGAAATTTCTGGTTGGTTGGTTTTTACAGGTTGGTTGGATATTTAGGTTTTCTAGATATTCTGTTATATTAATATAACATTTTAGACAGTCAGTCATTTATCAGCTCCAAATGAGAACAAATAAAGGGGGTTATTTATATTCTAATTTTTAAGCGTGGATAAAGTAAGCCCTTTATCAATACATTATTAGCATTAATAGAGGAACCCCCTTTATTTTTTTTCTATGAATAGTAGTGATTTTTAGGGCTACAAAAAGTGAATTTGCACGTTATTAAAGGGAATTTGTATAGTAGTGACAATTTTTCAAGACAAAATTCATAATTTAAATTAAAATAATTGTTGGAATAAAAAATAAAATCTTTAAAAAGATCAATTTTAGATATATTTTTGTTTTCATTTATATGTAATTATTTAAAGAACGATGTGATAAAAATCACCCCTTTCACCACACTTAAATTCCATCAATGTCCATATTATTGATCCTTAAAGAGGATGAAAAAACAACCAAGCTAAATCTCAAAATTATTTTCAAAAATCAGATGTAGAATATGTTTAAGGATGTGAATGCATTTTACAAAACATGTTGTCAAAAAAATATTTTACAATATGATTAATAATAGATACATGTATTATATTTATGACTTAGATAAACATTTTTTATATTGTGATAAAAACAATCTTGTTATACATAGTTTACATTGAAATAAATTAAAAATAAATTATTGAAGTGGGTTTTATCAAGATAAATAAATCAATTACGGTTTTCAATAGTCTTGAACTAAGTATGTTAATATCCTGACACATAATTTGTTACAAAGAATTGATTAATAAACATTGATGTACAATTATTAACTAACCAACATGAATCATCACCATAGACCTTAATATTAATCAAATGTTATAATCTCAAAATAATGACATGAACTACCCCAATTAATAAATATTTATCATTTCAAAAAGAATATAAAGACATATATATTATCATAAGAATAATTTAGTTAAATTCATGAGTTATTTAATATGAAATAATCTATGGTTTGAATCGAAAATAATTAAAATTCAATGATATAATTATCTAATCTAAAACTTTTCAAGAGTAACTTTTATAGAAGATAAATCATTAATCATCCATCGTGATGCCTCATTTTGAGATAAAAAATATTGGGGATATGATCTTATTTTTTCTCCCAAATGGAAAACAACTTTAAATAAAATGGAGGAAAGGAAAAGAGTTATATCTAAAATAATGCATAGTGTTATGGAACAAAGAAATAATAACCACATTATTAAAATAAATAAAACACATAATAATTACCATGGGTTATATACCACGATGCACTGAATATATAGTCATTATATATAATTTAGTGAAAATTAAATCTATAACAAATATTGTAGCCAACCCTATCAACTACCCTTCCAAATAGTAATCTATACATTGAATATCAAACAGAAATGATATTTTTCATCTCTTACAATCTCATAAGGCCATTTATTAGTTGTCTATGGACAATGATAGTTCTAAACCATTTAGACTTGAGAATCTCCTAAGAAATTATCTATAGAATTAAAATATTGAGCCCCTTATCCAACATTAAATTTAATATTTTTGATGATGATTCCATTTTTAGCCTTAACCCCTTCCTTATAAATTGTAGTATTATCATATAAATCTATCTTAATCTCATATTGATCCTTTAATTCGTGTAATATCCTCTCAAGAGTAGTCTTAAAAGATATGATCAAAGCCTTCACAACCCAATATGACATGTATTACATATCCTTAGGTAAATAATTTTCCCCCATATATCAACATATTAGGGGACATTCCAATTAGGATTTTGAACTTAGTATAGTAGTTTTATAATTCCTCGTATATTTTCTTGAACACATCCATCCTTTAATTAGTGTTATTTGTAACTAATATTTGATTAAACTCTATATAAAAAATTTCTTCTTACACACTAGAAAATGTATGGTAAGAAGTTATAGTTATATGGGAACAACCATATTATTTGCATCAATGATTTAAATTTTAATTCCTAGAAATGGCATGGATTATTAATTATAAAACCACAAGGCACCCAAAACATAGAGAAAATGATAATTAATGATTTGGATTACAATAATATTTTGATTGTTTGTACATGATGCTCCCTTAATCCAAATAAAATCATTATCAATAGTTACTAATATGTACTCTTTCCTATTAAATGATTTTAATAGTCCCATAAAAAACAAGTCAAAAAATAAAAAATCAATATTTATACAATTCAATTATACGAAAGCCCTCGGTTTCTACCATAATTTCTTAAATGTTTACACATATCATATACCACTATAATACTCAAAGTGTTTGTTACTAATGGTTGATAGTAAAATCCATCATGATGGAATTTTTAGATCATTTGAACTCCACTGTGACGAAATTCCCATGAAAAATAGTGAAAATTGTATATAATGGGAAAATTTTTTCTCCAAAAGCACAAAACCCATTAATATCCCATATTCAAATTTCATAAACTACAGGGTGTCATCCCATAGTTAGTACACAAAATTAAAAATGAAATTAGTCTATCAAATATTAAAAAAATATTTATTAATGACATCTACAACTACGAAATCAAGAAAATTTTTATTCTAAGAGGACTTTATAATAGGGATATTGAGTAATATTTCATAAGTAATGGATAATTATTCTCCATGGGATATACACAATATGTAATAGATAAACTATAAAAATAATTTTCAACAGCATTACCAGAATCCAATTTATATCAATTTTCCATATCAAATAATTTTAACAAATGTATCAACCTAATGAGAATAGGATTGACCTCATTATTTCATTGATGACACTTCATGGAAGAACAGTCTATAAAGACTATGAATTTGGAACCTATAATTTACTACATAAAATTTTCTAGAGAAAACCAAGTAGCTAACAACTCATTATCAGTAGTTTTGTAGATCCCATGGAAAATATCTAGCAGTTTTCTAGAATAATAAACTATTTGTAATATCTTATCTCTCATATATCCAAATACAGATCCACCAACTATATAACTAGAATCAAACAAAATTTAATAATGAAATTCCTAACCAGGTGAAGTTATTATGGGTGATAAAGTGAGTTTTTCCTTATTAATACTAAATTTTTTAATTTTTTATCATACATTAAGTGCACATATTAGAATATAAGTGAATATAAGGGCGTTGTAATATTTTTAAAGTCTTAAATAATCAACTAAATAAATGACATTTCCTGAAAACCTTATATCACCATTGAAATATTACATAGGGTGACATTTTATGGATAATCTAAATCATCACAGTGTCAACCTATAAACCCCTCATAGAATCTCTAAGTACCATAATAAATAAAATAGTGACTATAAAAAATAATATCTCTCAACTAAATCTATGTTTTTCTTTAAAAATATCTCTAAAACTAATTCCTAATATTATAAATAACTCTAAAATTTTATACCAACAAATGGATATGTCATCTATGAAAACCTAATTAATATTCTATATAATACCAAAAAAT
This sequence comes from Viscum album, assembly GCA_963277665.1. Taxonomy (NCBI): domain Eukaryota; kingdom Viridiplantae; phylum Streptophyta; class Magnoliopsida; order Santalales; family Viscaceae; genus Viscum; species Viscum album. The sequence goes on along the minus strand of OY728136.1, from coordinate 1,947,303,769 downwards.
ATTTCCATTATACATCTCATAAAGGAAACACACTCACCACTTATTCCAATGGTAAATCACTAATTAAATAATTTCTGAACATAACATGTGATTTTGGTGTTTTCCTAAACTTCTAGGGATATAGTGATAGGACTAAATCGAGAATATCGATTTAGAACAAAAAAATAATTCCCAACATTCCTTGGAAGCATTTGATAAAAAATGGAATATAAATATAATCCTTCCTTGTTAAATAATTCTCCTTCCACTAATTTATAAAAACCATATATTGGGAATATTTTTTCAATTGTTTTTTATTATAAAAATTGGATACTACAATGAATCCTCTTTGATTTGGGACTACTTAGACAAAATTACCCATGAAATACCAAAATAGGGAATATAAATCTAGAATCAAGAAATATAATTACCTCTGATTTCAAAACCACTTCCATGATTGGTTGTAGTCCCATTTGAAATTATAATATCCATTTGTTGTATGGTTCTACAAGAATTATTGGAATGATGATATAATGAATAATCTATATAATTTTATTTATGGGATTAACTAGGGAATTTTTTTATTTCATCATAACAACATTGAAATTTTACTCATTATTATTAGTGAACTAATAAAAAATAATAACTGTATTAGTTCATTTTTTACAGAAAAATGATTTTTTTTTGTGTTCTTGGAGCAGGTAACTCTCCAATGTATATTCTGATTCACATGAGAGAAGTATTTTAGTCCAGGGAGGTTGTAGATCGTAAGTGTATTTCTAAAAATGATATTATGTTTTTTTTAATTTCATAACAAAATATAAATTTTATTCCACTAATTTTCAATGTGGACTAGTCAAACTCAAGCATCTCTAGTTCAGATTTCAGAATTTTCATCCTTGAAAAAAATTATATTAGTTTTATTAATTCTACCCCAAAATTATCAATATTTTCAACATCGATTTTATATTTGGAATAATCCTCATTTTCTCTCAAATTAGATTTTTTTTCTAAGTGAGGAAATATATCATAATCATTACACTTGATATTAGTAACAAAATACATTCCAATGCTAGAAAATATTCGTGAAATATACATTAAACATATTGAACATTTTAGGAAAAATAACATTCACTTAAAAATTAATTTCATCTCCCATGTATTTTTTTGATAAATTATTTTAAAATAAAAACTGTGTTTCAGCGTCTAAAAATTCTATTCGAGAATAATCTTTTTTAAATATTAGTTCAAACATATTTATAATAACATTAAAGAACATGTGTTTCTCACCAAACATAAAAATCCATTATACCTTAGTCACATCTATAACATATACTTCTATACACAAGAAGTTCCTAATAAATATGATAGAGACATCCTAACCATATTCTATTTTTAATCAAATGAATTCTAGATGAAAAAGATTGCTTTCCGACTCCCACCAGAAAAGCATATCACTATCTTATTGATTGTGAGGATGAATGGTCACTAAATTATAGAGTAAAATTATGGGCATTATGGTCACCTAATGAAAAATAATTGAATCATTTATAATTGTATCATAACAATACAATAACCAATATCACATAAAAATACCAGTTTGATAATATTTTATATGGTATGGTGAATGAAAAATCAATTTTGGTCTTAATGTTTCAGAGGGATTCTCTGTTATTGTATAGAAAAAAACAAATAATAGTGATTTTATGCATTAATACCAACTAGAGTATCATTTTTTTAATTTTTTATGAAATTTAAAATATGAAGGAATCTGAATATTGGGTTTATTGAATGGAATATTCTCTCGGGGGATGGTTAGAATATAATTGAACATGATTTATTTCATTTATATTATTCTCTAGTTTTAATTTTTTTTGGAATTGAATTGGAGTGTAATAGTTCTTAAAAACAGAATGAATCTGTTAAAACTGTTGTATTTTTTTCCTTCCAATGAATCATTTTACTTTTAGAAAATTATTATATATTGATTTTCATGTTGAATATTGATATTTCATTCGCATTCATTATTGAATCTCTAATTTAAGCATTGAGTTTTATATATTTTTTACATTATGATTGAAATAATTTTCTAGTTTGAGAACACCTTGAGATTATTCGAATCTATATATCAGTTTTTAATTTGTTCTTATTACAAAAAAACGATTTGTTCCCTTGGGATCATTTCTATTATGTTGTTATGTTTCACCATATCACTAGAATTCATGTAACATGTAAACTGATCGATTTTTGTTTTCAAATTGAGTATTGTATCATCAACATAACATTTAAAAGAATATAATTTTTCCTTTTGAAAGTAATGTTTATCCATTAATGTGTCAAATAATATCAATATATGATCCATTATTTTATCAATATTTTCCTCAAAATTCCCTTTATAATTCAATGGTTGTTCCATTCATCGATTTTGAAATTGATATAAAAAATAATTTTGGTAACATGGGGGTGAATGTTGTCCACAAATTCATAATTATTTCAATGAATGTTTGTGATAGTTCTTATATCATTCACTGTAATTGTTGTAAATAAAATATATTAAGCATCGTATGATCAAATCTCATGAAAATTACATTTTCTAATTGTTGGGATGCTTTATCAATCTTTGGGATGAATTTTTTATCAGGATTGATCATTATATATTTAACACATTTCTCTCTAAGTGGTTTGATATACTTTAGACAACCCATATAATTAACATATGGTTTCCATTTTTGTTCATAATTGACGGAATTATATATTCAATTTAGGCTAATTGTTCTTTTACATATATTGTGAAACAAGTGTTACTTATAACACAATTAACTATTTTAATCCATCAGTATTTTGTTCAAAATGTATTGAAATATTTTTTTTATATTCCTCAACATTTCATCTGTTTTTTCATTATAATTTCCTCTAGCCTACTGATCCTGAAAAACCTTTTCAGTTGAAAAATATATTCAAATGATAGTATCAATGGATATTTGGATGGAATATGTTTAAGTAGAAATTTACATATGAGGGTATCAAAATATGTCACAATGCTTATAAAATACTTCAACATAATCTTGATAAACAATTTTATTTTTTTCCTCATATCTCTATTTAGACTATGAGGGTAAAATTTCATCACTAATGAATAGTATACACGATCTGAATTTTCCATAATGTTTTCTTCTCTACCAAAAACTATTTTATAGAAATCACATTAAAGAATAAGTGAAAAATCTAGATCATAAGTTCATTCATTGTGATTCTATCAGTTGTAAATTGATGCATTGTGTTATTGAAGTATATGATGAATGTAAAATAATCCTCATTAGATATTCTATTAAACACAAACAAAAGTGGATTATGTGTTTAATTTTTTTCTAAACATAAGGTTCTTGGTGAATGTGTGATATATGATGTATTTCTAGACACTTGATGGGTTTGAAATTATATCACCATAGGCCTTTCATTATATTCTATAATTACATCAACATAAATTTTTATCATTATTAATATAATCTCACTCTAATTATTCTTTCATTCCTAGCTTAATTTTAATTTTTATTCCAGTAATATGATGAATTATTGTATTTATGTATAGTTTTATCGAATAAGAAGATGTTCTCATTCAGATTTTGTATTCATAAAAATAAAAAATTCAGAACAAATAATATACATCAACATTGTTGAAAAAAATTGATTTTGAAATTATTGTTATATTAGTTTTCATATTTTTGAATAAATTTTTTTTGACATACATTTCTTTATATTTTCAATATTAGTAGCATAAATCCCTTCTTATGAAATGATGTCAAAAACATGAAACATACATTAATAAAATTAAGAAAATTATTTCATTTATATCTTATACATAATACAATATAAAATTTCATTGTGTGTCAAACCCAAATGGAGGATTAATAGTTTTTGCAGATCCAGAATTTGAAATCATCAAAAGAAAAGGAAAATATTGGCAATTATAAACATGAAAATCATGAAAAAAGTATTTATAGACAAAACAATTATGATATATTAGAATTTGGGATGTACGTAAGAAAATAAGGTCATATGATAGATAAATATTTTATTTCCCCTTTAAAATATATCACTTCATTCATTTTAAATATTAATATGAATTAGAACACTTTGATAATAATTTATTTATATCTCCCTTAATATGTTTAATGAATGAATTCAAAATTTTATCCATTATTCAATACATTAATATAAAAATTTAGTTACTGACCCAAAATTTATTTCTAATTTAACGCGATTTTATATTACAAATTTTAGATAATGGAAAATTCCATCACAGTGAATGAAATAATTAAATAGTTCCAAAAAAACATTAAAAATAAAAAAAATGTTATATCACAATATTGAATTCCCCAAATGTAATATTTATCTAAAAATTAGAATGATTTAAGAGTATAAAATAAAATTAAATAAAAATTATAAACAAATTTGATTAATAAGAGAAGGATAATAGAATATATTTTATTATCGTGATATTTAATTCACTTAAAGATTCCTTATATCGGCCCACCTCTCTTTCATCCTGGTCTTTTGTTTCTATTTTTCTGATGATCCAAAAAAAATTATTCCCAATTAAAAATGGATGGAACACTAACAATATTATCTTGTAACTAACTAGTGTTAACTATAAATGTTGGACATTCATTTTCTCATTATTTACTATATGTAACATTGATTTAGAGTGGAGTCACTTTCATGTGATGTGAGATGTACCACTGAATCATAATTAAAGGGAATATTGTGTATTGTAATTTGGTTGAAATAAAAATTAATATTTAAATTCTTTCATGTATGATTTCATATTAATATTCGTTTAAAAATTTATTAATATACAATGAAATGAAACTCATTGATCAACTATTCCTCATATATTTCATGTCACATGAAGTTAGATTTAAAAGTTAAATTTAATTTAGTTCAAAGCGGAATAACCTATTTTCAGGATTTATTTATCATATGTTATGTGAAGGCATCTCTCTTGACCAATGATTGACCGTGTTTCATCATTATCATCAATGAAGGCTTGGTGAATTGGTTCATCATGAAAAGTACATTAATTGAAAATTTCCACCGTTGATGTGATCAATTTTTTTTAAAAAAAATATATCCACTGCGGCCTCTATGAAATCTTCTTATGGTGACCCTTATAATGGATTCCACTACTAACCATACTAAAATAGTTGGTTAGTTCTAGCACTTTTCTCGATAATAATGGTTTTTCTGAACATTACCCATAGCCCAACATTTTTCACCCTCACAAACCACATAACTGAATCATCATCTTTAATTAAGGAATAATCCATCAACAATTCTCTATAGTTCAGTGTCGATTTGTTTTCATGACACACTTGGAAATCTCAATCATGAAAATGTTGTTAGGTCACCAAATTCATCAGTTTTACCTTTTCATTGATAATCAATATTCAGTTGTCTTAAATATTGATTAGGTTTTTCATCGTCATCAGCTTCATATGGGAAAATAGTGCATGGGAATCACTAAAACATTTCGGTGTCGACATTTTCTAGTCGTTACATCCCAGGAATCCAAATTCAATAATTTTTTTCAACTATATCTTCATTGATGACGATGAAAAAAACATATAATTTTGGCGGAAGAGATATCAGACTGTGGAATAAGATGTTGTTATGTGAGGTATTATTTACCAAGTGTGGCATGATCATCCTTATGTTCACTCATAGAAGGACATCAAATATAAGCATTAGTAGTAGCATACTTATTGGGGGATCAACAGATATGTACATTCATGGTCAAGATAAAGATTACTTTTTTGGTTAAATTAGGTGGAAATATGAGGAACATGGAGCGTCGTTGCTTTGATTTACATACGATTAGACAGTGGCTCACAGATGGATTCTCCATCAAATAAATGTGGATGATATCTCTATTTGTGATAGTAGATCTATAGTGCATCAAATCTTAATGGAATATTATCTGAAATTTGTGGAATATATAAAAAGAACACTAAATGGTTAGATAATTGATGTAGTATCAACAACATGTAAAAGGCATTGGTGTATAGAAAGCTTCCACAGTGTTTTTATAAAAATGATAGTATTTTGTGGTATCTAAATAATATGTTATTATATTAAAAATAATAAAAAACCATTAATGAAAATAAAAATGTAAATAAAAATATTAAAAATTATGATCATATATAGTTTAATATTTGATATGTAATTTTTTCCATTAGACTTGAAATTTTTTAATAAATAAAATAAAAGTTAAAATATTATTTTATATTATTTAATTATTGAATCATAATTAATTATTGGATTTCCAATTTAATATCAATAAATATGAAAATACTAAAAATAAGATATTTTAAATTAAAATAATGTACAACTTATTATAAAATGACGAAAACAAATATAAAATATTATAATATCATTTTATAAATGTCAATAAATAAAATAGATAGACGTAAAATAAATATTATCATTGATAAATAAAATAATTAAATAAATAATATATAATAAAATAGAATTAATAATTTAAACATAAAAAATATTATATGTTATAAAAAAAGAAAATTATTAATTTTAACAAAAAAACATACTAATGTTAAATTGTTTTTCACTTATGTCACTTTACATTTAATAAATCATAAAAAAAATTTTAAATTAGATGGTAATAAGCCTAAAATAAATGTCACATCAATTATTAGTCATTATCATTCAATTTATAGGTAATTCTTTAGAAAATAAAATATCCAATTTATATATATATATATATTGTCCAAAAAAAATTATTTGATGCTAATTATCCAATATAATTTTCAATCATTTTTCTATATGGGATTCACTCATAATTTCCATATTTATTTTTTATCATAACATTTATCACATAGTAAATTCATGGAGTTCCCTTAATTATTTTTTTATCATATAATTATAATTTTTCTAAACATTCTCTCGACTCAAAAAATCTATTATATAGTCATTCCACTGGCCTAATATACTCATCATTTTGTTCTCAGGTTCTTTTATCTTCATTATCAAACATGAACACTATAGATTTAACACACAAAATAATATTTTCATGAACCCCTCCATGTAGAGATGCTCCTCATAATTTTGAAATGAAGGAAGAATGATAAGGACCCCCATGTCTGACATCCAGTAGGCCCCGGGGTGGGGACCAACACTAATGGTTTTAAATCTCATGAAAATGGTGGCATTTCACTATTTTATAATAAAATGATATCGGGAGATAAGATGTATCAACCTAAAAAAATCCATATATATATATATATAAATGAATACATAAAAAATTGAACATTCAGGTTTTCAAATAAAACATCTAGAAATTCAACAAAACACTATTGTATGAACCATAATAAGAACGATTAGTAGAGACATGATAACTATCCCTATGTCCAATCTAGTAATTCCCATCACGGTCCCTATAGTAAATCTCAAAACACAAAAGTGGTTTTTTATTCATTGGATGATCATATAGGTATACTTAGAAAACAATCCCATGTATCTTGTGCATAATCGAATATGTATACTACTTACCATGTGAGAAAACATCAATAACCAATAGAAACTAATAAGGTATACATTGCCCAACCTCATCAAAAGAATGCACACTAAATCACACAAGTCATTTAAACTGATATAGAGAACATCAATGGTAGGGTACCCCACAAAACATTCCCAATTATTATCCTATCTCACACTCTAACATAAGACATCATTTTTATCACACCACATCTAAAAGTACAACATCACAACCTACCTGCTCACACATGGTCCTCATAACTAGTCTGATAACATTGAAAAACTAATCTCATCACATCTTATCCGTACACACTTAGGTCTTACAACCACATCCTTCCTCAAAAAACCAGGGACACATACCACTTTACATCCCAAAAAAACCATAGGAAATGACAATAAGACTCATCTAGAAGACGCCTTAGAAACCAAAACTCATCTTATCACAAAGAAAAAGGGGAAATAAACACGCCCTCACACACTTGGGCCTCAAAAACCACCACCTACCTAAATGATCATGAGATAACACCAATAGGAAGCGGGACTCGAGAACAGTAAGCTTCCATCCATCTATCCTCAAAATAAGAGGTTTGGGAAATACACCCTCCACCATGATAATGGGTGTGTTCGACTCATATTTCTCATCAATGGTGGGGTTCATATAGAAAACAAATGGAAAATACAGGTATGCATATGTAGAATCAATCATTTAACACCAACCAATGTTTTATGAAATCAACCAATCAATCACCCTATGGGTCTTAAATCTCCACTACTACCACTAAATGCATTTATTAACACTGGTAGTAGTCACTTAAGATGTTGATAAATGAAATCCATCCACAAAAAGACACAACTCAAACACACCCTCATTCAACTCATTTAACCAATCTGACATTCATAATTAAGGGACCCATTTATTCATTCCATCCTTACTTGGGAATCAACCAACTGGAACACATGACAATCCACTCAGAATTAACTATATAGATGGTGGAAAACATATTTAAAATATCTCAATCCACATAACCTCTACAATTTATGCACATTCCAACCACTACCATCATCATTCCTGAATTTCATTACTCAAAATCCACCATCTCAAAAAGAAAACACCCAAATTATATTCAAACTATATAGATCATATCATCACAACAATCCTGGATGACCCACTACATATCAATAAGACACCAAAAAACATAAACAAAGCAGAACATGAGCATGTAGCCCCACTACTAAAATAATACCCATCTATTCAAAAAACTATCAATTTGTCAATGTGTGTTTCCATACTACACATGTACTACCACACACATAGAATAAAACCATACCAAACTATATAGGGAGCATTCATATTTAGTGAAAACTCATTAATTATTTAAACTTCAATAATTTATGGGTTGTAATAAAACATGTTTGATATTGGGGAATCAATTTATTTAACCAAATATATGCAGTAAATAAAATTCATATATATAGCAATTAACCACATGGTCTACAAAAATCTATCCCAATTAATCCTATGTGGTAAAATATTTTCTACCAACAACCATGAATTTCAGTAGGCATATAGATCATTTATATCACGATATAAATATAAGATGAGATAGAATCATGCATAACATTCCCTCGACCCCTATTTATTGGTTTAAAGCTAATTTAATTATTATATTTATATTTTAATCTTAATTCACATGGAAAAAATTCATACACACACCCCACAAGATATAAAATTATTTGAGATGATGGACCCACTATATCTTGAAACAAATGATTTGTTGGTCCTCCTTGGGATAAATAAAAGCTGAGCAAGGTTTCAGGGAAATAAGATCTAAGGGTGGAACACAAATGCATATCTCCATGGGGAAGAAATGATCTGGAACTCTATTGTATCAAGAGGAAAGTGAGAAAATAATAATGGAAGTGTTTCTAGATTTTAAATAAAATATATGAGACTCAAGAGATATGAATCAGGTTAGAACTCCCAATTAATAGAGGAATTGGACTATGCAGTGTACTATCTTAATGACTCCCAATTGTTAGAAATTTGAATATATAATGTACATATTTTGGAATGAATTTAGAAACACATAATGATGATTTTAATATCAATTTGTTTTAAATTAAATAGAAAAGGGTGGAATCTAGAAAAATGGGGGAAATAATAAAAATTTTAAAAACAATTGGAAGTAACTAAATGTTGGGTGATTCACTTACGTGAGCCACCAGTGGGTGTGTCACTCGATGATGAATCGCCACTAGACTAGTCCCCAGTAAGAGCTATTGATGACGATTTACGGATGGAGAGTCATTGTTCAGTGAGATACCATCACGAGTTAGCACCAGAATCCTCTATCAATGAGTCACTGACGATAGTCTACGTTAGCGAGTCACTGACATGACTCATAGTCATCGAGTCTCCGACACAAGTCACTGTTAACGAGTCACTGGAAATATTCAATGATCCGAATCATCATCAGCAACTCAATGACACAAATCACAATCAATGAGTCAGTATATGGATGGATTCTTATCTCCACCTACCGCAATCGAATCAGCAATAAAAAACAAGTATTTATGTAATACTCAATAAAGGAGTCACCACATACACCTATTACAACTCAAAAATTAGATGTTTGCTATGAAATGGACTGGGAGTCTCTGGGACATTACATCAGATTCTTCTAAAACTATTCATATACTATAGAATTCAAAACCAGCATATTAAGAAATATGGGGTCCTAACAACCACCCTATAAAATACATCACAAGGATCATTTTATACTTGAAACCACACAACAACATTAATGTTCAATGATAAACCACCATATTTTTCTGAAAGCTAGAGTGAATCCTCAACATCAATGAAAACCTCATCCAACATCTAATACCCCGATCGTTCATAAGTCACACCACACGGGCACCAAAATCCACGCCTCCAAACATATGGATCATGGAATTACTTTTTTCCATGTCAAGATACTATTCACTATCTGCAGGACTAAATTTCCTAAACGAGTTACATTTAATATCAATTAATTTGGATCAATTAGAAATATGGTATTCCCATTTCTAATTTAAGGACATCGTTACACATCATAGAACAATGAAAAATATTCCATACCAAAAATGGTTCAAGCATAATATTACAAAGGGAAACACAAATATTAAAAACTTATAACAACTCTAGGTATATGGAAAATATCTATATCTTCCTTCCCCACCTACTATCCTCTAGTACATCGTGTCGTCACAACACCTGAACAAATGTAATTATCAATATAATCACCATATTAACACGACAATCCTGGATCTTTATTGGTCATTACACAGATGTCACATCTTCTTCGACATCCAACTCTCTGTAGTCAATAACATGACAATCATTATGAAAATACAGATGAAGATGAGATACATGAAAGATAACATGGACCATATCCAACTATGGTGAAATTGTAAACTATTATATCACATTTCCAAAATGCACAAATACATCGAAATGTATGATGATATATGAAGAAAGATTACACGTACCTATCCATTGACTCCCACATTGAGGTATGACATTTAAGAACACAATGTTCCCTTCCTTGGACTCCAAGGACCTCATCTTCTAATAAAAAATTGACTTTATTCTGACTGATGATTATTTAATTCTCTCATGAATGAGTTGATCCTTTTTTATCATTCCTTGCACTACATAGGGACCAACAGAAGTTGTCACCACAATCTATGTCCATCATAATGGTGAACAACAAAGTATTTCATATAACTACAAAAACCAAGACATGAAAATTGATGAGTGATAAATGTTATTTTAATAGTACTGTACCTACAACATGTTTCATTCCCAGGATCCACCAATGTCCATGATTTATGATGGAAACATAGACTCCATTTTCAGGATAACCATCTCTGTTTGTCCATATGTTTGAGGGTGGAATGTAGTACTGGGGTGTAAATAAGTGCTGAAAGAATTCTAAAATCTCCTCCAGACTAATGATGTTAAAAACAAACACGATATTAGAATATAAATCTCATTAATCCCATAAGTCGTACCTCTTCATCCACATTCTTCTTGCATAACGAATCCAAAATGCATGAATCCTTAATCTCTAAGAAGTGGTTTGATTTCATCATCCTGTCCACCAATAAAATTATTTCAACATAGAAATCAAGGGCCTTGGTTATCCTAGGGAATAATTCAATCATGATTTATTCCCACTTAAAATCTAGGAGATATTGGCGATGTAAAAATCCGCCACTAATCACGTTATTTTTTTTAAAAAAATGCATCCTTATACCACTTTACCTCATGGAATCTTTTGTGTGTACTACTAAAGGAGAGTGCTAAAAAAACAAATAAATCTCTCATGCATTTCCACTAGAAAAAAAATTATTTCCAAAGAACATAATCATATTTAATCCATCCTCCAACCACCCCTCTAAATAATTAGCAGGGCGAACAAGATCACACATCACCTCTACCATCGTGTCTTCCCACTAAGACACCTCCACCTACTTACCCCGATATCACTTTTATAAATAAAAGTTATACCAACAGTTTTCAACCTTTGGTATAGGCTATAAAACCATTTGTATAGCCTATACCAACAGTTTTCCAAACCATAGGGAAGTAAGTCGTGAGGAAAGCCCTATACCAAAGATTTGATCAAAACCATTGGTATAGGACACTGGGTGAATTGACTTAAAAACTGTTGTAGGTCAACCATTGGTATATGTTTGTACAACATTTTTACAAATGGTTTCAATGAAACTGTTGGTATATATTGAATATTAAAAACTATACCAATGGTTTTAAATAGTTTGGATAGTTATTATTTTTCTCTCGATTTATACCAATGGTTTAAAACCATTGGCATTGTGTATTTCTAGAACTATTGAACAGAAGACCCTCGAGTATCCCCTCCAGTAAAATACTGTATAAAAAATACCCAAAAAAAACACATACAAAGAATCTTAAAACGACCTAAAAAACAACTTTAATAGCACAAAAAATACACATTAAACCATCAAACTCTTCCAACCATGTCATGTAATACATTTCCCTATTTCAATCATTATATGAAAACAATCATCCTGTAGAGTTGAATACCAGTTTCAATAACTCAAACATTATTTACTCTCATTTCAATATTTATATGACAACCACTCCTCCAGTAGAAATACACCACACCCCTGCACAACCCCCCCAACCAGCAATGAACCCCACCTCCCCATCAAATTCTAATAGGCAGAATAGTCTGATAAATCCTTTTTATAGTTGAATTAGAGTTTTAAATCAGCTCAAATACCAATTTTTTTCATATGATCCTAGGTTTGGGTATGTAATGTTTTGTGAGGAATTTTGTGTTGAACTTGAATTTTTTATAATATATAGTGAAAATGTGTTTTCATAGAAGTATCTTCACTTTTGACCCCATGAGTGAAACTACCCAACTCATGGAAAATAGTTTTTGACTATCGTTGATGACTGCTAATTTCAGTTGTTGTATTCACATAAAATGATGTCCTTTCGAAACAAAATAGAGACACATTGAGTGGGGTCAGCCACACTCCACATCATATTGAGGCGGGGTTGACTCATTCTCATCACAAATGACCCATGAATAATTTTCCTAAAGTATCAACACAATCTGAATGTGTTTGGTCAGTTATTCGTATGCCAGTTGTTTTTATCTAAATGAGTATCCATTTTAAACAAAAGAATGAAACATTGAGTGGTACCAGCCACACCGCACCACAAATTGAGGTGGGGTTGACTCGTACACATCAAGAATGACCCATGGATCCTTTTCCTAAATTATCAACATAATTCGAATGCATTTGGTCATTTTTCCGTATGTCAGTTGTTGTTTTCACTAAAAATGATGTCCATTTCAAAGAAATGCGAGACACTTTGAGTGGTGCCGGCCACACCAAGCCTTAGATTGAGGTAGGGTTGACTCATACACGTCAATAATGACACATAGATCATTTTCCAAATGTTTTAACCGAATCTAAATGCATTTGGTTGGGTTTTCGTATGATAGTTGTTGTTTACACTTAAAATGATGTCAATTTTAAAAAAAGAGAGACATTTTGTTTGAGGTTGGCCATACAGCCCTTCATATTTAGGTGGAGTTGAATCATACACGTCCCAAATGATACATGGATAATTTTCATAAAGTCTAAACACAATCCAAATGAATTTGGTAAGTTTTCCATATGTCAGTTGTCATTTTCACTTAAAATCATGTCTATTTCAAATAAAAGTGAGACAGTTTGAGTGGTTCTAGCCACACCAGCCCTCAGATTGAGGCGGGATTGACTCGTACACATCAAATATTACCAATGTATCATTTTTATAATCTTTCCACTGAATCCGAATGACTTTGGCTGGTTTTCCGTATGTCATTTTTTTATTCACTTAAAATGATGTCCTTTTGAAACAAAAGAGTGACACTTTGAGTGGTTCCAGCCACACTGTGCCTCAGATTGAGGCAAGATTGACTCATACACCTCAAAAAAAGACCCATGGTTAATTTTCCTTGTGTATAGACACAATCCGAATGTGTTTGGTCGGTTTTATGTATGCCAATTGTTTTTACACAAAAGCATATCCATTTTAAACAAAAGAAAGAAACATTGAGTGGTGCCAACAACACTGCGACTCAAATTGAAGCGGGGTGAATTGTACAAATCTAAAATGACACATGGAACCTTGTACTAAAGTATCAAGAGAATTTGAATCAGTGTGGTTTGTTTTATGTATGTATGTTGTTGTTTTCACTTAAAATGTTGTCCATTTCAATGAAAAGTGACACTTTGAGTGGTGCCAGCCACACCGCAACTCATTTAGAGGTAGGGTTGAATTTTACACATAAAAAATTATCGATGGATCATATTCCTAATGTATCAATAGAATACAGATTCATTTGGTCAGATTTCCATATTTCAGTTGTTGTTTTCACTTAAAATGTTGTCCATTTCAAAGAAAATTGAGACACCTTGAGTGGTATCGGCAACACCATGCATTTGATTGAGGTGGGGTTGACTAATACACTTCAAAATTGACACATGGATCATTTTACTAAAGTTTCAACAGAATATGAATCGGTTTGGATGGCTTTACGTATGTTAGTTTTTGTTTTTATTTAAATTGATGTACATTTTAAAAAAAAGAGAGACATTTTGAGTGATTTCGGCCACATCGTGCCTTGGATTGTGTCGGGGTTGACTCGTACACATTCCAAATGACCCATGGATAGTTTTTCTAAAGTATCAGCACAATCCAAATGCGTTTGGTCGGTTTTCCATATGCCATTTGCGGTTTTCACTTAAAATCATGTCAATTTCAAGTAAAAGTGAGACATTTTGATTGGTGCCAACCACACTGGCCCACTGATTGAGGTGAGGTTGACTCGTACATGTCACATATGACCCATGGATCAGTTTTCTAATGTTTAAATATAATCCAACTTCCTTTGGTCAGTTTTCCATTTGTCAGTTGTAGTATTCACTTAAAATTTTGTCCTTTTGAGCCAAATGAGAGATACTTTGAGTGGTGTAGGCCACACCGCGCCTCGGATTGAGAAAAGGTTGACTCGTATATGTCACAAATGACACTTGTACCGTTTTTATAGCATCCCGTCTTTTTATAACATAAAATTTCATTTCATTAAACGGAATTGAGGATCTTTATGGTTTAGTGTCTTGGAAACAAGGAACATAATACATGAAAACAACATTAAACATTATTCTTAAACTTTTGAAAGTCTTCTCCTTAAGTTCATACTAGGATCATTACTGCATCTCATAAACTGGGGAACATACATCAAAAGAATGGGTGAGCAGAAGGCCCATTAAGGGAAACAAGAGAAACATTTTACATGTGATCTTGAGATACTTCAATAAGGACATGAAAAAAACATTAAGGCATGAGAAAGGAATCATGAGATACATCATAATAAAAATAACATTTTTCATAACGTGAACATGTGGCTGAAACATTTAATATTGACAATAATTTTGTTTCACCATGTTCCATCCCCAAGATGTCATTAAAAATTACCAAGGTTATTCACCAAGGTATCAGTCTAAAAAGTCATCTCTAGAGATTAAGCCTTTACCCAATGCATTGGAGCGCTATCTGGAGAACCATTTAAATGCCTTTATTATCATGTGAGCCACATATATAATCATCAATAATTTCATAAACAACCCATATAGCATAAAAGAAATGGGTTTAATTTTATAAATATAACGTATTAAAGAAACTGCTTTAAAGACATGATCTTTCTGTCACTTTAATCCCACGGAAAGGGAAAGAGGGTTTAATGTATGTAAATCCAATATTTTAAAATATAACATTTCGATATATATGTGAATAACCCTGTAGAAATGAGAGCTTTGAGTATTCACTTTATAACAGAAAATAATTTTGAGAAAAGAGACAGGCAATTTGTGACGAAAATTCTGCAGCATAACGGCTATGTTTCGGGATTTTAGAAAACTTTGAAAAGAGAGGTGACATGGGTCCAACATTCATAAATGACCCATAAAACATTATAGGGGAAGAATATGAAGGATTTATGAACATGGTAATGAAATTTTAAGGAAATACCATATGAAATGAAAAACATGGAAGGAATACAAAAATTAGATTTCTCTTATTAAAAATTCGGCAGCCAAACGGCGTCACTTAAACATCAACAAAAATGATTTGAAAATATAAAATAGGTTCTCTCATCATGTGAACATAAGAGTTCAGTATTATAGATATAGATATCATACCCCAATATAAAAAAAGTAATTTGAAAGACTTGACATGAAAGTAGAACTTTGAAAAAGAGAAGGGTGAATGAATTCCTAAAAAATTCGGCAGCCTAACGGCGTCACTTAAACTTTCATAAAACGAAATGATGAGAGTAAGAGGGGATCTCTCATCATATAAACATGAAAAGGAAAGTAAGAAGAATATAAAATAACATCCTACCACATAATAACAAGGAGCATAAAAGGAAGGGGACAAGGCATTAATGGCCAAGGGACACCTCACAAGTGCTTTTCTCAAACCCATGTGCTCTCTCATGATATTTCCCATAAATTTAGGCCAAATGGGGCCCCCAACACAATAATTCATCACCCTTGGCTGGGAAACCATTAAAATATCTCATGAAATCATCATGACACAGTTATGATGTCAATGAACATACTGAAACCCTAAAACTGCATTTTTACTATTCACTGAAAAATACATGTCACTCAGAAAAATCCCAAAATTTTACCTTAACCAAATATTGATGCTCTAAATAAATTTATGAACTCCATTTTATAAAAACAATTTTCTAAATAATTATAATTTAATTTTTAAATAAAAACACTATTCATCAAAAATTCATTTTTTTCACAAAAATCCCCAAAAATTACCATTACATAATATCGATGCTCTGAGTTCAAAAATAAAGTCCTTTTTATAAAAATAATTTTCTAATGATTTTTAATTAAATCTTTAATTAAAAAACACTATTCACCCAAAAAAACTAATACTTGACTAATAATTTATGAAACCATTATTTACCCATTTTATTGAATCACATTACTTAATCTAGGTGTCTAAATTATATTAAAAGTTTCGTTGAGTGAAATTACTAAACCATTTGGTCACATTACTAATCCTAAGTGTAAAATCACTATTCATAATTTACTATTCATCAAAAATTACGTTGATCTTATTATACTCCAAATTCCTTACTCAACACTTTTGTAGAAGACCATTTTTTGAAAATCATTACACATCATTAATTATTTAGGGTTTACATATATATATTTTAAAATATCATTTTTTCAAAATTCATCAATAATATACATCCTAAAATTATCCGGACATTTTAAGTTTCACAAACATCACTAAAGGAAGAAATCTTAATTCATTCATCCCAAAAGATTACACAAAGAAGCTAGGGTCTCGTCGCATAGCCCCTTATAACACCATCATATGACCTAAGTGTAAGGTGTGCTATGGTGAGAGAATCTGATGGAGGCTCAGATAACATTTCCCTAGTAGTAATCTCTACTATCTTGAACTTCTCCCGTAGGCGTTTCCGCTCAAGCTTGACACGCTGGAGTTCGGATTGGTCTTGGTCCAAAGCGAAGCCCAAAGATGCCACCTCATTCCCAAGCTCTAATAAGTGGGCTTCATAATGTTCGAGTCTACTGGATGAAGCCATCGACTCCTCTTTCTTCATTAACCATGATCATATTATTAAATCATTATGAGTAAGTTAATATACTACTCAAAGAGATTGGGTCGTTACATTCTTCCCCCCTTAAGAAATTTCGCCCCTGAAATTTATACTTGAGGCTTAGTCGAAAAGGTGAGGGTACTTTTGCTTCATTGTTTCCTCAGGCTCCCAAGTCGCTTCTTCATATTTATGATTCCTCCACGACAATTTCTCAAGGTGAGTAGTCTTTTTTTGTCGAACCATGTCTCTACGGTCTAAGATCTCCACTGGCCGCTCCTCATAAGAGAGGTCATGTTCCAGTTGTACCACCTCTGGGTTCAGTACATGCGAAGGGTCAGGTATGTACTTCCTCAAGAGAGATACATGGAAGACATTGTAAACTTGAGCTAGGTTCGGTGGAAGTGCTAGACGATAGGCCACTACTCCTATTCGATCAAGGATTTCATAGGGGTTAATGTACCTAGGGCTAATCATCCCATTCTTCCCAAATCGCATGACTCTCTTCCATGGAGAAATTAGAAGGAAGACTTTGTCACTAACACCAAACTCCAAGTCCCTTCGATGATTGTCATCATAACTCTTCTGCCGACTCTGAGCAGCCTTTATGTGTTGTTGGATTTCATGGACCTTCTCTGTCATCTCTTGCACAAGATCAGGCCCAAGAAGCTTTCTCTCACCAGTTTCATCCCAATAAGTAGGAGTTCTACATCGCTTTCCATACAGATCTTCATAGGGTGCCATCTGAATACTCGAATAGAAGCTGTTGTTATAGGAGAACTCCACTAATGGGAGGTGTTGATCACATCCACCTTTAAATTCCATTGATAATAATCTCAGCTTGTCTTCGAGTGTCTAAATAGTCTTTTCAGATTGGCCATCAGTTTGAGGATGATATGCCGCACTAAAATTCAATTCAGTATTCAGAGCATGTTGAAGACTTCTCCAGAATTTTGAGGCGAATATTGGATCACGATCAGACACGATGGATAGTGGTACCCCATGCAGCCTCACCACTTCCTTTACGTATATCTTGGCAAGCTGATCCAGAGAGAAATCTTCCCGAATAGAGATAAAATGGGCTATCTTGGTGAGACGGTCCACAATAACCCATATCGCATTGTTTCCTTTGTATTTTTTGGGGAGACCAGTTACAAAGTCCATAGTGATATTATCCCACTTCCATACTGGTATGGGTAGCGGTTGTAATACCCCCTAAGGAAGTTGTCTTTCTGCCTTTACTTGCTGACACACCAGGCACCTTGTAGTGTAATCAGCAATCTCCCTCTTCATGTTATCCCACCAATAATGATCACGAAGCTCTCTATACATCTTAGTGCTTCCCGGATGTATAGAGAAAGTAGATCTATGAGCTTCATCCATCAGTTCATTCTTTATCTCCGGAATAGATGGAACTCATAGTCTTGTACGAAATTTCAATACACCATTTTGATCAATATTGAAGTCAGGGGACTTCCCATCCTTTACAGCCTCAAACTTCTCCTGCAGCAAAGGATCTTCTTTTTGAGCCTTCTTGATCTTCTCTAGTAATGAAGGTTGAAAAATCATTTGGGATAGGGTTGATGATGTCCCTTTCCTTATAATTCCCATGTACAGTTTTACTAGATCTTTAATCAAGAGATCTCCTAGGATCCTCATCGTTTCCAGAACAACATGGTCTTTCCTGCTTAACGCATCCATGACATTATTTGCTCTTCCAGGGTGATAATGAATTGGAAAATCATAGTCTTTAATAAGCTCCAACCATCTCCTTTGTCTCATGTTCAATTCTTTCTTCATGAAAATATACATTAATCTTTGGTGGTCGGTGTATATATCACATTTCTCCCCATAAAGATAGTGCCTCCATATCTTTAGAGAAAAAACAACTGCCGCCAACTCTAGAACATGCATTGGATAATTCTTCTCATTAATCTTCAACTGTCGAGATGTATAATCAATTACCTTGTCATTTTGAATGAGGACGCACCCAATCCCTTTCAGAGATGCATCGCTAAAAATAACGAATCCTTCTCTGATAGAGGGTATTGTTAACACATGTGCAGTAACCAATCTCTTCTTCTGCTCTTGGAAACATTCCTCGCATTCCATTGTCCAGATGAACTTAACCACTTTTCGAGTCAACTTGGTTAGTGGAATAGAAAGACATGAAAAGTTTTTCACAAATCACCTATAATATCCCGCTAAACGAAGGAAACTACGAATCTCAGTTACTGTTGTGGGTTGAGGCCACTCCTCCACAACCGTTGTCATTGCAGGGTCAACCGAGATTCTTTCATTGGTTATGATGTGCCCCAATAAAGCCACTTGTTGTAACCAAAACTCACACTTTCTGAACTTTCTAAAGAGCCTCTCCTTCCACAGAGTTTTCAAAATAACCCTCAGATGATTTTCATGCTCCTCATGACTTTTTGAATATATCAAAATATCATCAATAAAAACTACCACAAAGTTATCAAGGTAGTCCTTAAAGACTATATTCATCAAATTCATGAAGATATCAGGAGTATTAGTCAAGCCGAAGAGAATGACAATAAACTCATAATGCCCATTTCTTGATCGGAAGGCGGCCTTTGGAATATCTTCCTTCTTCACCCTCAGTTGATGATAACCAGATCGAAGGTCAATCTTAGAGAAGAATTGAGCCCCACGAAGTTGGTCAAATAAATCATCAATTCTTGGAAGAGGATATATGTTCTTCACTGTGATCTCGTTCAGTTATCTATAATAAATGCATAGCCACATTGATCCATCCTTCTTCTTCACAAAGAGAACTGGTGCCCCCCAAGGAGACACACTCGGACGGATAAACCCCTTCTCCAACAAGTCTTGGAGTTGTTTCTTTAACTCCTCCAGCTCCACATTTTCCATTTTATACGGGGTATTTGATATCGGTTGAGATCCAGGTACGAGTTCAATGGAGAACTCTACCTCTCTTTCTGGGGGAGGTCCAGGTAACTCCTCAGGAAATACATCCATGTATTCCTGAACAATTAGAACATCATCTATTCATCAAAGTCATTTTTTTCAGAAAAATCACCAAAAATTACCATTACATAATATCGATACTCTGAGTTCAAAAATAACGTCCTTTTTATAAAAATAATTTTCTAATGATTTTTAATTAAATTTTTAAATAAAAAACACTATTCACCTGAAAAAACTAATACCTGACTAATAATTTATGAAACCTTTATTTACACATTTTATTGAATCACATTACATAATCTATGAGTCTAAATTACATTAATTCTTTATTTGAGTGAAATTACTAATCCATTTGGTCACATTACTAATCCTAAGTGTAAAATCACTATTCATAATTTACTATTCATAAAAAATTATGTTGATCTTATTAGACTCCAAATTCCTTACTGAACACTTTTGTAGAAGACCATTTTTATAAAATCATTACACATCATTAATTATTTAGGGTTTACATATATATTTTAAAATATCATTTTTTCAAAATTCATCAATAAAATACATCCTAAAATTATCCGGACATTTGAAGTTTCACAAACATCCCTAAAGGAAGATATCATAATTCATTCATCCCAAAGGATTACACAAAGAAGATAGTGTCTCATCAGATAGCCCCTAATAATACCGGCATATGACCTAAGTGTAAGGTGTGCTATGGTGAGAGAATCTGAGGGAGTCTCAAATAACATTGCCCTAGTAGTAATCTCTACTAACTTGATCTTCTCCCGTAGGCATTTCTGTTCAAGATTGACACACTGGATTTCGGTTTGGGCTTGGTCCAAAGAGAAGCCCAAAGATGCCACCTCCTTCCCAAGCTCTGATAAGTGGGCTTCATAAGGTTCGAATCTACTGGATGAAGCCATCGACTACTCTTTCTGTATTAACCATTAAAATCTTATTAAATCATTAAGAGTAAGTTAATATACTACTCAAAGAGATTGGGTCGTTACAGCTTTCCTAAAGTATCAACACAATCTGAATGTGTTCGGTTTGTTTTCCATATGCTAGTTGTTTTTACTTAAATGAGTATCTATTAAAAAAACACTTTTAGTGGTATCGGCCACATTGTGCCTCAGATAAAGGTGGGGTTGACTCGTACATGTCACAAATGACTCATGGTTCATTTTTCTATAGTATCAACACAATCTGAATCCGTTTGGTCAGTTTTCTGTATGTAAGTTGTTATTTTCATATAAAATGTTGTCCATTTAAAATAAAAGTGAGACACTTTGAGGGGTACCGGCCACACCGTGCCTCGGATTGAGGCGGGGTTGACTCTTACATGTCACTTGGGAGTTTTGAGTGACGCCAATTGCGGACTGACGATCTGGGTGAGTTTAATCCTCTCCTTAATTACTCTTTGCAATTAGGCTTTTCACTCTTCTCTCATCTTCTTTCGAAGCACTAAATCCCTTTTTTCTATTAGGATTTAGGGTGAATCTAGAAGATGGCATAGATTGGGATCCAAGGTCGTGCGAGGAAGGTTGGGGGGGCCTTCCGGGGGGCAGTCCGGGGTCCAGCGAGGATGGTGGGTGGGCTGTATGGGGGGCGGTCCAAGGTCAATGGAGGAAGGTGGGGGGACTGTCTCGGGGGCTATCTGGGGTCCAAGGAGGAGGGTTGGGGGGCTGTTCGGGGTCTAGGGAGGAAGGTGGGTAATGTATTTATACTCTATCTTGGTATCATACATTGAATTCCGAAAGGCTTGCGAATTGATGTGGGGTGTTGTCCAAGAGTAGGGCCAAATGACGACATTACAGGAGCATGACAATGCCGTGACCGTGGAGTAATCGTCGCGTGACTGCGGCGTGACCGAGGCTTGACCACAATGTGATTACAGAGTGACCATGGCGTGATCGCGATGTGTTGGCCCTGTCCACTAACATCCACGAGGCAGCATCTTCTAGCCAGGATAGAAGGGGGTGGGAGGAATTGGGGCAACATTCCGGCTGTCGCCTCCCTACCCATTAACTATGGATGGGTAATGTATCTAAAAATCCATCTAGGTATCATGCATCAAATTCTAACTAGATTGTGAACTGCTACATAGTGTCATCCTGGAGCAGGGACAAATCACAACATTACCGTTGTGAGACCGCAGTGTGTCTGCGGTATGTTATCCCGGTCCAACAACATCTGCGGGGAAACATCTTCCGGCTATGATTACAAATAAATCTTATGTAGTTCTACTTCACATTATAAAAAATGACCAGAGGTTATAAAAACATAATCTTGATTTAAGATTGTGGTATGATAAAGATATATATTTTATATTCATTGTTTTTAAAAGTGGTACTAGGTAGTTGAAACTACTTATTGAGAGTCATATTATCAAATCCAAAACTATCACTGTGGGTTTTCGCAGATAGCGCACCTCCATTGGAGGGGTTTTATTACAAAAACATGGATTTATTTATCAAATGAAACAATTATATTAAAAAACACTTATTCAAGATATGGAATTCAATATAATTAAGCTTAATTAAGAAATAATCTAAATTCAATTTAAAGCATTCTTAAATTAATGGGGCTATGAGAGGGACTCTTCCTCAAGGTGGAACCAAGACGTCCACGTCAGCTCTTGGAGCTTTCTAACTAAATGTTGTTGCTCCTCAACTAGGTATGTGAACCTTCACACACATGCAAAGACACATATCCCTTATGCACACACCTGAATGGCCATGAGCATATGCAAGGGAATCCTTTCACATATGCTTATTTGCATATATCAGTCTCCACTCACCTTCGTATGAATATTTTATATATATACAGGGGAACACCTATCCCCATACGTGCATAATCACTACCATGGGTGACAATACATGTAACTGGGGAACCCACATACATATACTTACTTACATATGCACACGCATGAATGTCTCCGTTGACACGGCGACTCGAAACCAATGACTAGGGATCAACACACTACACAAAGAATATTAGAAACCATAAAACATATGAAGGACGCTACAACACCAGTGAGAAACCAACCAGCGGAATTAAAACCTTACCTAGATTGGTAGTGGAATACCAAATCCACCTGAAGCAACACGAAACGATCCAACACCCTACCGAAAACATAATACTGAGTAAAAACACTAATGCACCAAATACATGAGGTGCATGAAGAGTAGTAACCATAGAATCGTTCCTCATATCAATGCTGGTGGACTGAATCAATCTGTACTCTTTCTGGAACCCTTCACAGAATATAACATCCCTCTATCCATATAAGTAGTCAAATATCTTATAGACCAATGTGATAAAGAAAATAAAATAAAAAATAAACTAAAACATACCTGTCTCATGTGACTAAACCTGTCACCACCCAACATATAAGTACCACAGTGCCCCATGGGTCAAATCATGGTCTTGCATGAAAAGGGGAAACAGATCAATGTCTCAAAATGATACAATCAAATAGTACATTCCTATTAATTAACAATTAATCATCCTATTAATCTTATATAATCAATTTGGCCTGAGATTCAACATAGTTTGGTTTTGTTAAATACAAGGGATGAGGTCTTCTTATTCTTGGTTTTTATGTTTACAATTGAGATATTTATATAAAAATGATGCATGTATTTGCCATTATTATTTATGGTTTTAGTTCATAGCCTGTTTCCATTGGGGAAAAAATTCCATTTAATAATGTTTTCATTTTTCATTATGTTCTTTATATATATAGTTGTTGGAAACACCATACTAGTACACATAGCCACTGATTATTCACCTATGCTACATTAGTTGAGTTTATGATTGTGCATATAACCCTCTTCAATATAGAAAGAACCTCAGAGGGACCATGATCAATGTTTAGTAGTTGATCCTACTCTTGAACCTGGTTGGGCACCGGTCGATGAACCATATGGTCTATATGATCACGAGGGTGTAAAGTATTTCATTATACTAAACTAAGAATAATGGTGTTGGTATCTTTTCTACCAGAAATTGGAATTTCTCAAGGCTTGAGTTCCAATCGACATCAGTTCTTATGTTAATTTCCCCATAACTATCTGTAGATCTCAAGGTGTGTCTTCCATGGGTGTCTTGTGGTGTGTAGTGTCTAACTATGATATTTTTGGTGCTTCCATATTTTGGGAAATGTGTATTTCATGGTCAGTTATATAAATACATTAGAAAAGTAGAAGATAAACCCGTATTCAATAGAGATATACCCCCCTTTGATAGATAATACCATCCAAATAACCAACTCGGAAATCGAAGACCAAAATTTTACTTTACCAATTCCAATTACATAATATATACAACCCCAACTTATGTTTTATGAACCACTATATTAATTATAATGACACTCCTCACAATAACCGATACAATATCATATAGCATCACTCACCTCCAATTAACCCACATCATTGCACTCCTTAATGACGATACAACCTCATCACATATATATCATGATTAACAAACACATCCAACACAGAATAAGGTCAACTAGGAGTCTATTGATGAAAATATGAGGTTTTTAAAAAATCATGATGTTTTTATTGAATTTACTGTTTGAATGAATAGAATACAACTTGTGAATCTAACCCTACATTTCTAGAAGACTATATTTTGAAAAAATTTACAATTTAACCAATAATTCACCACACCATGAGTTGGTTACTACCCAAAAATCTAGAAAATACACGATTAATATGAATGTTTGTCCTAACTATGATCCTTACAATTCATTCCTTGTAGCCTAATTTTTTAAAAAATAGGACTAATTGTAACCGGATGTACACAACAAAAACCCTGGCGGGTGGAAAGGGAGCCGAGAGAGGGGGATGTCCCGTGGGGTGTACATCCATGGGTGGTCTCATGCACGAATGGAGAGGGGGACTATGGACGTCAGAGGAAGAGATTGAGCTTAGAGGGGAGGGGGATATCACCAATAGAGGGAGACGAGAGGGTAGTGGGGAACATTGACAGGAGCCAAGAGGGGAGGGGGACATCATCATCGGAGAAGGAGACCAGAGGGGAAGGGGAATGGCACCGGGTACCCAATGGAATCTAGAACAATCTGTGAGATAAAATTCATGTAGGTGAACACCGAGAGGTCTATAACTATCGAGTCTATTTATATAACATTTTAATATAATGATATGATAAATTAATGTGACAACTAAAAAATATAAAAGGGTTTTCTATGGTTTCAGAGAAAAAATCCCCTCATCTTTAATGGAGGGTTTAGGATTTAATTAATGAAATGGATTCGAATGATTAAATTCTAGGTTAAACCCTTAATGAAAAAAAAACATGTACACATCAAAATCAAAACTAACAACTGAAATATTAGATAAATTTCAATAAAAATTAGTTACAACTTAAAAAAATACCTATTTTGGGATGGGTCAGATAGAGATTCACCAAGAGATTCAGCAGCTTGGATGGGATGGAAGAAGAGGAAGCTGAAGGATCTCCTAGATCGCTGAGAGAGAGGGCGAATTTGGGGAAGTGCTGCAGTTTAGGGTTCTGTATCATGAATGGTGGAGAAGAGGGGATGCTTTTAATTAGGGGGAAATTTTTACCAACAATTTTTAAAAACCTTTTGTAAAAATTTTTGGGGTACACTTATACCAACTGTTCTAAGGAACCGTTGGTAGAAAGTCCTCTAAGCCATAATTTTACAAACAGTTATATTTAAAGAGTTGGTAAATGATTCTTTCGACTGGATTTACCAATTAATTTAGGAAACCATTGGTAAAACTTTTCGTTTCCAATGGTTTTATGAAACCGTTGGTATGGAAGTGTTGGGAATAACACACATTCAAGTAGTGTATTAATAATCATTCTTCTAAAACAGAAAAATTATACCACCATCCTCCCTTTCATATAAGTGGAAGGATTTTATCTCCTCTATCACACCCATGTGTATGTAGATTCTTGAACTACTTCATTAAGCATCTTCCTGCACAACACACTAGGAACTTCATTTCTTTTCCTAAGTTGTAATATATCGTGAATTATTAGTCCAAGAGAAACACCATCATATGATAATATTATATATTCATATATATATGGGAAAATATATAACTCAAGATACAATGGTCTAGGAATAAAAAAATCAATTTTTAATTGAGCCAATGTAGCCAATGCATCAGTGCGAACATGACCAAAAAATGAACCATATCCGGGAGGCTTAATTACATTTGTGGGGATGAAACTTCCACTGACTATATGTGATCATACTCTCTATTGTTACATTATCCCAAATACAAATCCAAAATGAGAGGCATCGTAGAAAACCATTAAAATTACACCTTAATATAGAAACTATAAAACTAGAGATGTAAACAAATTCCTCGTTGGATAGAAAATTGCTGCTTAACACCTGTCACTCTACAAAAGGGCATGGTAGTTCCTTATCTGAGTTATCAATGAGAATAAAATTTTAGATAAATCGGCTACAATACTCTAGTAATAGCCTGGGATAGAGAGAAAACTATGTACTATTGCATCATTCTTTTTTGATTCCCAAGATACAATTTCTTCGACTTTATATGAGTCCAATATAATATCCTATTGAGACAACATATTTCGTTGGATGTGTACTGATCATGTACAAAACATACACTTATTCATTTTTTTCAATGAGATGGTTTTGTCGAAAGACCACCAAGATAGTTTTGAGATGCTCGGTATGCTCATCCAATGATTTGAGTAGATCATAATGCCACTGATGAATAATGAAGATGAACCGATGATGGAACTGATAGAAAAAGACGTTCATGAGCCCCATGATCATGGATTGTGAATTCATAACACTGAATTCCATACATAACTGGTGATAACCTAACCACAAATTGATCATAGAGAACCAAATTTCTCCCCTCAACTAGTCATGAATATTTTTGATCCACATTAGATGTTAATTGTTCTGGATCATTACCTAATTCAATCTCTGGTAGTCTATGAAAAACTTCATACCACCATCCCCCTTCTTGGAAAACATGAGTGGAGCACCCCACAAATATACATTGGTCAGGAAAAATCCCTTATTTGTCAGATCATTTATCTGAATCCTTATCTTCTGATGAATTGAAGGTTCCATCTGATAAAAAGCCATCAAGATCTTAGAATCATTGTGATATAATAATATCCTAAACACAATATAAAATTTATGGGGTATAGTCACAACATCTATAGGATAACTATCCATGAATGATCCAACATTTCTATGAATCTCTTTCAACTAATCATAAACTGATTCAACTGATAGCTTGTCGAATAAGAAAATAAGAGTTGTTGTACATCAACAACCAATCTAATAGCTATAGTCACCAAATAAAGCCAATCAAAGTCCATCCATTTATAAAATCATGACTTTATTTAATAAGTATTTGATAACATCACGCATAGAGTAAAATCAGTTGAATCTAATAATTAAGTCATACGGTCACATATTTAATTGGAAAAGATCCTCAGGGGACAAATATGGCCCAATTATCCGCCTAAATCCATGGAACACATCAAACAATCTAGTCCAACCTATGATTTTCTTACACAACACTATGTTCACAATAATTCTATTTATATAAATTTCCAAATCATGTGATAGATTGGGTGTTAAAATTGAGAGTGAAGCTGTTAAATGAGATAAATGTGCAAGAAAGAGTTCTAAACTAACTAATCATACCTCGAATGATCTCTGGCCCTTCTAAAAGTGTTGCCTCTATAGTGTGAATCATACCATACCCATATCAAGTGCCCCTCTACATATGACCACCTCCTTGAACATTCTCATAATGAGGTCCCTTATGAACTCCCTGTGCTCAGCCACTACATGATACGTATCCTCCCAGTGGAGCATGAGGTAGTAGTCCCTCCGGTTGGAAATGCCCTGATATAAACTATGTTGAGGTGGGTACTAGACCCAAAAAAATCCACTATACCTTGCTCAAATGTCATCTGGGAACTGACTCTAAATAATCCAATTGACTTTAATGATTAAACACATAGAACCTGGGACCACAACATAGGAATGAGGTCCTGAAGGTCAAAATGAAAACTAATAAGGTTTCCTCCACACTAGACGAAAAATAGAAGATCCATGTGGGTACTCTAGGAATCTCACATTAGACTCCTCATCCATACAGATAATATAGAGAAGAATAGAATAGATCTTTTAATTTGATACCCAGTTCTTGTACCATCATACTCCCGTAGAAGAGGGAGAGTAAATCCTACATCTATAAAACCATTAAGCTAAATAGATGGAATTATTCTATGAATCCCATATAAAGATACAACAAAATTATGTCAACCTCCATATTCTTCCCAAGTTAATGTTTT
Organism: Viscum album; assembly: GCA_963277665.1. NCBI lineage: Eukaryota > Viridiplantae > Streptophyta > Magnoliopsida > Santalales > Viscaceae > Viscum > Viscum album. The sequence continues at coordinate 1,947,274,694 of OY728136.1, read as the reverse complement.
TATCACTGATTTGAAACTAATCACTTATGGAAAAAAATAACGATAACATAGTATTCTGATGGAGACGTGATTATACTGAATGTGATCTAGAGCTCTTAAAGCCAAATCAATTTCTCTATATATGAAATGCTTCCCTAATAATTCCCCAGAAACTATAAATGGAATGCATGAAAGTTTTTCTACCATTGGCCATCCACCTCCATTGGGTTAACCCTATATCAATCAATCATGTCAGCCTATTGTGGTGCCACATCTTGTACTACACGCAGAGGATGACCTGGTTTCATAGTTGAAAGGTAAAAAATTAATTTTTAAATCAAGTAGTATGAAATTTTTTTAAAACTAAATTTTAACTCATTTTAATTTAAATTACATTAAATACACAAATCATACAATAACACATGTAATTATTGTGAATCTAAATATCATATGCTTACTACTATTCAAAAAGTGTAGGCTTACTTGTTTGGTGGGCTTAGAGACCTTATATCAGATCATTGGGGGAGGGGGGCTAATAAATTGTGTCCAAGACAGAATCCCAATGACATTTTAACATTAAAATATCACATAACAATGTATTCCTACCAACCAATGAAATGCTCACTCTGACTAACTCCAAAATCCATTATATATCTCAACCAATAGCCTCTAATAATATTTTTTCACGAAACTAACCTTCCAAATAATCCCCCAATAAGTTGATAATAAAGTAAGATAGATAATGTATTAAGTCCCAATCCAATTACACATAACAATAAAACATTTTATGTATAATTATACACCAAATTACATTCCAATGACCGTTTTTTCTAGTGTCATGGAAGACATGGTACATAAAAAATCATTAAAAATACAACATTTTATTTGAACTCTATTATGAGATCTTATCATTCATTGTGCTCACAAATATTCATAGGATAACCTAGATATTGCATGAACATAGGGATGGTCTAAAATCATAATAAGGGAATATCCATAAGACAAAATCATTACAACGTGGTATTGACAGAATAACATAAAGACACAAAAAATAATGTAACATAAGGAATCCTAATATATAAACCTTGTAACATTAAAATGTGGAATCGTATAAATGTTGATGAAATATAAAACCTGAATTTAGTACATGTTAATTATAAAAACCAATTATGTTTCCCATAATATCTCAATCCATTGATATCTTCCAAGACCATTGAATATATTAGCACATGAAAATGCTAACCGGAAAGACTGTCTCACATAACATCTCAGGAGACTCGACTTTACCCAATGAATTGAAGTTATCTCTTTGAGAACCTATCATTAATTTCTTTACTGTTTTCCAAATAAATAATAATACATAAACAATAGTACAGAAACATAAGGTTTACCCAGGGAATTATTTAGGTACCACAATCCGAACCTAAAGCCTAACCAATTAGAGTATCATGAAAGTGTCTATGAATGAAATTAATTAGAACACACATGGATGATAATAAGGTAAAATTGGAACATATCATGGTATGTGATGTCAAATAGAAGTGGCATTGTGTATGAATCATATTTGATATTTTATCATGGAATGATTTTTTCTGTGGTTTTAAGGAAAATACTTAATAATTTTAAAATAAAAAAGGGAACAATTTTTATATAAATTCTGAAGTGAAAAAATAATGATTTAACAGTATGAATAATTAATTTATAATGAAAATTTTGGCTTAAAATAGAGGATATAATTCCCTTGAATTTTTTTTACAAAATTCATAAGTTCAGTTAAAATGAGTTTTCTTATTGGGTTGGATCGATTGGGGAATCACTTAAAAGAATGTATATCCTAGAAGAAGAATGAATGATGGATCATAAATCATGATTTTGTAGAATATAAACAAAATTTAGAATTTTTAAACAATGGAAATATAATAAATCATTTTGGTAAAATTAATGATAGTGTAACCTGATAGAATAAAGGTGGATCAAGTGGAATTTTTTAACGAATAACCGGCATGGTAATATTTGTACTTAAGAGGGATTCATGAGTGAGAATGAGGATTCTAATCCCCTATACATCAGGAGGAATGTATGGGGGAGGTGCCTAACAATACCCCATCATTATGGATGACACTAGAAATGGAATTTCATAGGGAACATTCTAGAATTAAAGTTAAATGGTGAGTATCCAATGCCTTTTGTCCGAATGTTCTCTTCCCTATTATCGACGACCGGAATAATAAAATTAGCGTAATAATTAATATTTACATAACATCTTCTATATTTATTTGATTTATAATAACCTTTTATGTTAATTTTTGGAATTTTAAATTGTTTATGTTGTTCACTTTCGTTGTTATGGAAGATTTGTTTTTATAGTTTTCTAGAACAGTTCACTTGTATTCATGAATAGTAGATCCATTAAAACGTGGATAAACATCCATCATTTTAATTATATTATATTTATGATTTTGAAGAATATAAAATGAACTTACAAATAATTTTTTTATATATGATGTGAATGGCTCATTATATATGAACTTAATGATGATCATTTGGATTAACTCGGTGGATTTCGAACACAAAAATCATGTTTTTTTTAAACATTTAGTAATATGTACATAAGAGATTTCTTGATTATTAAATAGGATAGAATAAATATTTAATATCATGGTTCAATAATTAAAATGGTTTCGTCAACATACCTTAAGGAGGTAATGGAAAATGAAAACATGTTTTCCATGATTGTGATAAATTAACACATCACATAAATTGTTTTCCATTGTAAAATAAAAAGAATAGTAGAAGGGGGTTTGATGATATATTCTCACACCGGTATCATAAAATTCATTTATATTTATGATACTAGAGATATAATACCATGTGTATGTGGATAGGTGGTGATATATATAAATAATGAAAATGAAAATGAAATGGAAATAATAGGAAAAGAGAGAAAGTGAGGAATTACCTATTGAATCCTCCTAAAGGAACATTGGATTGGTCCTTTGATGAGTTTAGAACCTCTAGAACGTGTGGAAGGGGATATGGAAGACGTTTGGGATGATTTTAGACATGTATAGAATGTTGAGAGGTGTTATGAGAAGAGATAATGATAGGTGATATAAAAAGTGTAGGAGATTAGAGTTTTCATAATATTTAATACTATGTTTTTTAATTTCCCATAATGACCTATAATAGTGATGTTTCCATGAAAAAAATCCACAATTTGTACATCTGAGATTGAGATAATTGCCAAACATCTGACGTACAATAGCTGATGATAGTATAATTCTAGTATTTATCATTTATTTTAAATTATTATATTTTATTATTCATCAAAATTCATGTATTTTATAAAAATCCAAAAAAATCCCCCATACTTTTTTTGACGTGTAGAATCCAAAAATGAAATTTACTTTTCTAAATTTATTTTTTTAAATTTGGTTGATTTAATTTTTAATTGAATACACAATTTACATTAAAATAAAATGTTTTAAAATATTTATATTCTTATTCCAAAATCATGAAGTATCATACTTCTAGATGAATATTATTTATATACTATCAAAGGTAAGGATACTATTCATTAGAGTATATCACCATTCATAAATCGAAAATTACTATTCATAAGGGTATGTTACTAATCACCATAAATTATGTTATTTATTTTAGACTCCAAATAACATTCTTATCACAACCAAGTATGTTAGATTTTTGAAATTGAAATTACAAAATTAAAAAACATATTTTTAAAGGTCATAGAGCAGTTAATAGTTCATTATGTTGTCATTATATGAGATTATATGATATAATTATAAGATGAAATTTTTCATTAAATACGTTTGGTTGTTACATTATAACCCCCCCTGAGTACCAACTCTAGATGACACCAGGGTGGTGAGTAGCACCATAGTAATAGAATATCATGAAATGGGATGAATTTACCTTTTTTACTATGTAAATGAGATCGGGAAATAAGATATATCAACCATAAATAAAAACTAATACATATATTAAAAAAATACTAAATATATCCCATGAGAATGTTTCAAATGAAACATCTTGAAATTTTATGTAAATTCAATGTAAGTACCAAAAGAAAAATGATATGAACAGATACATCATCTTTCCCAAAGTCCAAGCTAGTAAAGCCAAGAACGATATCCATCTTCCTCCTATAAACATGAAAGATATTTTAAATAGGTACGGTATGAAAATAAGTATACTCAATAGAAAAACCATGCCTATCATGCCACAATTTATAGTCATACTAATTCCCCTATGAGAAATAATTAGACACTAATAATGCATAACAAGGTATACTATCCATGGAAACCTCACCAAAGGCATGCACCCCCAAAACACAAGTCAATACATTAATATATACCACTTCTATGACAGGGTACTCCCAATAACATTCCCACTAATTATCTACTCTCACACTCTAATAGAAAATTTAATGATAATCAAACCCCTTGTAAAAGTACAACATCATAACTGGCCCACACACTCTGGGGCCACACAGATAGCCCCAAAACATGGGAAAAAGAAGCTCCTCACATCTCACCCAGACACAACTAGGACTCACAACCTTGTCCCTCATACACAATCCTTTCCCATATACCATGTTACATCATTAAAACTACTGGGGTAATAACACACATATCATCTCGAAGAAACATGGGAAACCACAACTCACCTTATCGTAAAGAAACCTAGGAAAGAAATTCAGACCTATAAACACCTAGGCCTCACAAACCACAACATAATCAAACAATTTTTTGTTATAACCACATGTAAGAGTAATTAGAGAATTGTTGGTGTCCCTCTCTACATCCTCCCATATAGATGATTTGGAATGACATCCTCTACTATGACAATGGGGGTGTTCGACATATAGTTCTCAACTATGGAGGGGAGTTTATAGAAAACACATTGAATATAAAGGTATTTATATATAAAATCAAATAATTAAGCACAAAACATGTTTTATCAATCAAAAAATAATCCTCCCTATGGTACTAACAACTTTACATCTTCCTCTAAATGCATTAATTAACATCAGAAAAAGTCCCATCAGATGTAGATAAATGAATGTCATACACATCAAGACACAACTAAAAATACACCCCCATCTAACCCATTTAACCAAATTGTCATTCCGTATTAAGGATAACATTTAATCATTCTATCAATAATAGGGAAAATAACATCCATAACACATGATAAGCCTTACAACATAAACCACACCAAGGGACATGGACAATGTTAACATATCTCACTCCACAAATCCTCTCCACTTCACACCCATTCCATCCCCTTCCATCATTATTCATCAATGTCATTACTCCCAATCTATCATATATATACAAAAAAACACCACATCAAATTCCAAATAAATTGCACTTCTCATCATATCCATCTTAGTACCCACAGTACCTAAGAACACTACACCCAGCACATATAAAATTTTTATCATAGAACAACGTAAGCCTATAGCCATGCCTGTCAAACACTATTGATCCATTCAAAAAATAGTCAATCTCTCAAAATGAGATTCCATAACATCACCCATTCGACCCCATAAAGAACACATATTCACACCCACCAAGGATGAGTGTATTTAGATTTAGTAAACATTTATTCAATAATTACACTTTGATAATTCATGGGTTATCACAAAACAGGTTTGATCTAGTGGAATCCATTTATTTTTCTGAATATACATAGTTAAACAATTTCATATATAAATTCATTAAATGCATGATCACCAACACTTCATCAAAATTAATCATTAGATCCCAAACAATGAAAACTAATGAATATGATTTTTATAAGGAATATAGTCCATATAGATCACTATGTCAATAAACAACGAAGAAGATGTATACATCACATTCAACAAGCCTCTATTTATTAGTTTAAAGATAATTCAATTATCCTTATTAATTTTTTTCATCTTCATTCACATAGAATACATTCATACACCTACCCTATACGATTCCCAAATACGAGATATGTTGTGTCCCCTTATTATAGAAACAAATGATCTACACCCCCTCCTTGATCCAAATAGGGGTTATGTGAGGCTATAGGGAAACATGGTCCAAGGGCGCATCATAGACCCTCAACTCCATAGAAATTATAGGTTATAGTATGCCTGGGTATCATGAATAAGATAATATATATTAAAGTAATGCTGTCTATTTTTGAAGGACTAGATACGAGACTCACGAGATTTGAATCCATTTGAAATATCCATTAACAGTGGATTTGGACTATGATTTTTTGTAACGTAAACCCTCACATCCATTAAGAATTTAATGATATAATTTTCATCCTATAAAATATATTTAAATCAGTTTTTAATGATTTTTAACCCAATTTAAATGAAAATAAACATTACATGGGAGAATATAGAGGATCTAAGAAAAACTGGAAAATACAATAAACTATTGGAAGGGACTCCCCATTGGGTGATTCACCACTACGAGTCACTGGTTGGAGAGTCATTGGTAGATGAATCGCTACTAGATCAATCATCGCAATGTTATAGAAATTACTACCTATTGATAATATGTCACCATTTATTGAGTCACTATTCAGTGAGCTACTATCTTGACTCACAGTTGAAACCCACTGTCAGCAAGTAACCGACATGACTCACCGTCAGTGTGTCAATAATGAATGTCACTAACGTGACTCACCAAGAACGAGTTACAAATGTGTGTCACCATCAGTGAGTCACTAACACAAGTCACCGACTTGGATCACTATAAGTGATCCACCGACATGACTCACCGTCTGTGAGTCACCATTGGGTTGGCATACCTTCTACACCTCTTGTTAGCGACTCACCCTTAGAAAAATTGAATTTTTGGAAAACAATTGTAATGATTCACCATTTTATCCCAATACACACCCAAAAACATATTTACACAATGTAATGGATCAAAAAATTTTGGGACATTAAAAATATAAGATTTCATAATAGACATACTGATATTATAGATTGTTTTATAATTTGTTTTATCCATTTAATCATTCCCCAAAATCAACATCATACATTATCTATAGAAACATGATAAATCATAATATATATTATATATGAATAGGTTCAAATATTTATATCAATATAGCATAAAAATAAATTTAATAATATTTATATTTTCTACTAGTTTAGTTGGAATTTCAACATGATTCATATTCAATTATAAAAGATTGAATCAATTCCATGTTTTGAAAAACCAATTTATTAAATCTAGTTTTAAGATCAAATATTTCATCATATACGTCAATCTTTTAGATTCTGTTTGATCCTCAGTGGTTGATTCCTCTTCAGATATAATGATAATTTTTTTGGACAAAATGGCCTATTGTTTGGGGATGTATTCTTGATTGAATTAATGTAGCCTTGATAAATAAGTTATGTTTTTCATGATTTATTTGTTGGATGAGTAGAATTAAAAGGGATTTGGGTTTTTTAATACGAAAATGTACTGAAAACCCATTAGAATAACATTTACATGTTCTGTAATGGGAATACACATCATGTAATGTTTAGGTGTTATAATAAAATAAATAAATGGAAATGGGATTTTGGGTGTATTTCAATAAAATTAATTACACAATGAGTAACTACATTACACACAATTTAATTCCCTACCCTAGTATTTTTAAACATGTTTTATAGCTTATCATCATTTCATTCAACTACAAATCTTCTCCTCTCAACCATAGAGATTCTTCCAGTTGAATTTACAATTCTATCCTCCAATGGTAGTGGCATAAATCCATGTTAAAATATTTTTCCAGGTTTCTACTTTTCTTTCTTGGTTCCTCAACCATTGAGGTGAAATACTTTGTCCGATTGCTTTTTTGGTTTTGATATTGATTAATTTTGATCTAGGATCATCTTTTTATTCTTCCAAATCTTCTTCGTCAAGGGATATTGCAATTGTAATAGTATTTTGATTAATAGTTAATGGTAGGGTCTCTAAATCTAAACTCTATAGTCATATAATTTCCAATTTTATGCAATATTTTTATTTCTCTAAAGTAGAAGTCACCCAATTTTTTTAAAATGAATGAGATTATTCTAGAAATTCGTTTCTCCTCGATTGGCTTTTGACCTATATTGTGGCTACTCGTTGGGTAAGAGTGGTTTGAATATAGTTGAATTAGAAAAATGATAAAAAAGTGTGTTTATCCTGGAATGTTACCATAAATTATTGGATGATATAAAACCCCAATGTTGTTTATTTTTCTAATACAAGTACATATTTTAATAAAATATGATTTATATTTAATGTTTTTTATAAAAGATAAATGATATTTTTCATAACTATCAATTGAGATATATGATATGATATTGTAAGATCCATGTAGTATGACATGACTTCTGTTCCATGCTGAAACAATTATATATTGGGATCAACCCTGGAACACACGCACTTATATGTTATATTTACGATATTGAGTAGGCTTATTCTATTAACATACTATAATTATTGTAGAGAGAAGGTTATGCGCTATCCCATGCTTTAATGGTCATATAGATTTGACAAGAATGTTGTAATACTTATTGGTATTGGACTCGAATATTTGTGATAATAAAATGATTATATGGTTGTGGATGGCATGTCCATAAGACTTGATCATAGATATTATGGATGAATCCAATATATGATATTTTACATTGGTTAGATGCTTGAGGTTCACATGGGAATTATACATTCTCAGATATATTTTTTGTTAAGGGAAGAATAAGGTGGATATTGTATTTTATTAATTATTGATATAAATAATAACCTTTTTATCTCATTATTACATACACTTCATTTCAGGCTACATTGTCTAGACATGGTTATGTCAACCTACTGAGTTATCCTCACACACTATTCATGCCTATGTTTGGTACATGAGTGGATTACATGTATGTAAGTTCAACAAGGGGAATGGACCTTGAAGTTGATTGATTATTTGTTGATCGGAAAGATACTGGTGATGGGACCGATGTGGGATTCAGGACAAAGGAAATTTGAATATTGGTTTTAGTACTATACTATTTAAATTTTATTGTTTTTAGTATTTTATTTACTTACATTCTCCATCGAATTACAAATGTTCCTTATTATTTATGTGATTATTCAGTTGGATCATATTATTGGGGTCCACTATGTCTGTACTTTTATTTCATTCAATTATATGATTCATTTTTTTATTGTGATACTTTATTCAAAAATTTATAGTATCCCCACTATAGGGATAACACACTCTCTACTAGATGACATCATCTGGCATACATGGAGGCATGCATGAGGTCTCGTAATAAACACATTTTGGTCACATGATAGAGTTCAAAACTTGGGGACATTACAATGTGGTACCAAAATAAAAAGGTTTTCTTCTATTCTATTTCACTATTTGGGAATGTAAGAAAGGATACTAAGACACATCATGAAATGGAATGATCCTGCTCATGGGAGTAGCTAAACCTTGTATGGTGTAAAATCCTCTACCCATGAATGAGATTGCTAGTTATGTTGTCTACATGTTACATATAATGTTACATCACCTTGGGTGATTCACAAGTTGTGTGTGGTAATTGTTTTATAATATTACTATTTATTTAAATTTTTACTCATGTCATAGTATAAAATTAGATGATAATACATGAACCATAACAAGGGAATATGAATAATCGACATGAATTTTTCATGATAGGGGATTATATATATTATTGCATGTGATATATAATTGTCTATTGAACTATGATATGATATATTTTATTCACTGGATAAATGAAATGAATTAATGTGTCATGATTAAAATGTTAAATCAATGTTTATAGAGACCATGCTTTAGTATTTCTGTCTTTTTTCCCCTGGTTAAGGTTTACCCTATTTATTTCTAGTTCCCTATGTTTTTCATCTGATCTGTACTGAAAATACATCCCCATCATCAACATGTTCAATATCTAGATAGTTCTAATTATAATTCTCTTAATGTAGTAGAACCATATTTTTTTATCTTTATAAGGACTATATGTATATTTACCATCATGGTATATTTTTGAAGGTCATGTGTTCCATGTAAATTGAAATTATTTGTACGATTTATTCAATATATGAGCATTGAAAATATTTTCATCTACAAATCCACCAATGTATGATGGGTAAAGGGAAAAATTGTAAGCCGATTTATTGATTGATTAAATATAAACAATAATTATGAATATTGAAACATATAATAATTAAACGTTGATTCATATTGCATACATCATTGGTAGACCAGCCAATAATTGATAATATATAATGGAGGAACCGAGGTAGTAGGATGAGATATCTTGGATGGAATCTGAGACCAATTTTCTGATCCATTTCATTTCTGAGATGATGAGGGATTAAAAATCATAATATTTTTGGAATCTGACATAAGAGGGAATTTAATTTCCAGGCTATGGTTGATATCTCAAGGAACTAGTGTGATCTAGACCATCTTTGGAAGATGATGAGATCTCGAGGGTGAGATATTTTAAGGATGTCCTTCACTATGATATATGATCATAAGTAAATGTTTTCCATTTGATATGCTTTTAGGATGTGAAAAACTTGACAGTAATTATGGAATGGAATTTGAGAGAGGTATCTAGCATGAATCAGGCTATTTCAGTAGGGTGATCTGGGATATCTTCTATAAGTGTCATGATTTGTTTCTATAATAGTTAATATTATAGAATTGTTGTGAAGAGAAGTCTGGGTAGTGGAAAACCACATCATGACTATGTTCCATTCCTATTTTAATAGTGTCGAATGATTAGAAACAATCGCCCATAGTAACCTTAACCAACTGTTGAATTTCTCATTTTTGGAATACATGGTGATCTTTAAACTGTTTTTATAGACATTTCACATAATTTAGTGATAGGGGATTAAAATAGTCACTAGTTTCGGGAAGGGGCTTAGAAACCCCTTATAAGGCATGTAGCTTTTCTTTCCCTAGCTGTTCAGGCTGAGGCTTGTGTTGTGGTACCTCATGCATGAACAATAGTATCAGTCATGAGAAATAACTGAGGGAAGAAAAAATGGTTCTTAGTGAAGGGGTAGAAGTTATTTGAATTATAACAATACTACTCCGACTATCATGAATGCATGACCTTCTACCGTCCTATATTTTTTTTTTAAAGGATGGGGCTGAAGCCTCAATTTATTATTTAATGCAAATACCCTTTTAGATTGGGTAGAGGGAGACCCATTAAATAACCTGAAGGCCCATGGACAAGTGTCCTGAATTCAAGGCTTGAAAGCCCATTTTTTGGCCCGAAGGACCCCTCAGGGAATAGTACTGCTATAGTAACCGCGCTGCTACAGTAAATGCTATAGTACAACTACCGCTACAGTACCTACTACAGTCCCTCTGCTGCTATAGTGCTGCCACTGCTACAGTCCGCTGCTACTACAGTACTGCTACATTACTACTACAGTAATGCTACAGTACCCAGAAATTCGCCCCGTCCTATGTATTACTCTTGTATCATCCACCATATCTTGTGTGTTGTTTGATCCATGAAAATCACATATATTTCAATCCGATGATTTTGAAAACTATATGATCATGGATTTGAAAATCATGGATGGTGCTATACCCTTAAAACAATATTGGGAGTGTGGTAACATAATGTCAAATGTTTCATTGAATTTTATCTCGAGATTATAAATTTTTATTTATTTTAAGGACCATTCATATTATAAATGACAAGCATCAATTTGAATCACAATATATATTTTTTAGATCTCAATCGTGATTATATAATATTTTATATGAGGAAATATAATTTTCATTATGAAAATAGAGGTCTCTATTCTCACAAAAGTGTGTGAGATCTTCAAGCAAGTCATGCATGACCAAATCCATGAAAAATGGATTTTCTCCTGTATTAGATTTCCCATATTTATATAGAACATGGTTAAATATAGTAGGATTATTTCCAAACAGTGGTATAAAAATATCATGATGTTTTTATGATGATTTAAACATGTTACCAACTAATAAAGAGATCGAATTTTTTATTGGGATCGTGGGGGGAGCTTGTCTAGTTTTTATCACGCCATAAATAATAGAAACATAAAATCTTCCTGAATTGAATGTTTAGTAGGACGATATGGAAACTAATGGGTTCATATATACTAGAATTTATCTTTACAGTTCTTTAATTTATTTTCCACGAATTTTTATGGTTGTTTTTTCTTATGTGTATATTATCAGTGGTTGACCCAGATAACAGTAAAGAACCCATATCCTTTTCCACGCATTTATGATATTTTTTATCAGATCAGTGTTGATATGATCTTATCATATATTTATTATTGATCATCTTACCATCAGTTAAGTGTGATATCATAAAACATACCTTATACTTATTTTAGAATTATATATAACTTGTATAAATTTTCCTTGATGTCGTTTAAGTTAACTAATTAACCAATGATATTGATGACCATAATGATAACGATACTTGATCCTTTTATATATCGTGTAATGGAGGGTTTTATAATGATATCTTAGTGTACTCCAAGTCACTAGATGGTCATGATATTAATATTTATATAATCAAAATTTCATTGATATAGTATTAGAATTACTCAAAGATATCCCAATGTTGTTTATGAATTTATAATGTCAACATCATGGTCCATGTCAACATAGAGGCATGAGTTTCATTGGATCCAGAGAAATATGATTCCATGATTTCTGAGGAAAATCCCAAAAATATATTCTATATTCATATAATTCTATGTTGAGAAGGTTATCATCAATGATTTATCCAATTTTATCCCCAATTAAAGCACCAATGTTTGGGATGACCAAGAGAGTGGTAATGTTTTTTGGTCCAATGATTGTGAGAAATGATATTATGAGTTGAAATGTAGGTTTAAGCTACAACCCATAATTAAATTCCCTTTTTTGAGATATATATACACATTGATCTATGATTCATATGGTTATGGACTCATACCAGTTCTAATGCTTGAGTATTGAGTGGTTGTTTTGGGCTTGATACACTTGAAACCACATGGGATTAATTAATCTACTCACAATATAATGTTATATGTAATCACATATTCCCTATGTTTATAGATAAACTCCCTAAGGGGTGATAGTTTTTTGTTATACAAGGACCACAAGACCCTCATTTACATATTTTCTCAGCAAGACCTAAACCTTCAGAAGAATAGGTGTTTCATGTATCTATATGCTTTAGACACTGAATAAGATTATACACCAAAAAAGGACAACATTTTTTCCAATGATTTGCATCATAAGACACATGCATCGGTGTTACATGAGTATTGTGGTGAGTGGTGGATAATTTACCTTTTTATAACATACATCATGGGGTTTGATAGTCTTAAGGATTAGTTTTTCTGAAATTTACATATGTTATATCCAAGATTTTGGGATGGATCTAGCTTTGTGATCCAGAGGTCCAAGTTTAAAGAGTTAAATTATATATTGGAAATACACTATCAGGATGGTAACTATATTATAGAAATTTATCATTTATATTGTTATGTATGGGTTGTTACGGGATTATTCAAGGAGTTGGTGAGGGAGTTTAATGACAATATATGTGTTATGCATCCTTGTATTGAAAATATATATCATGAACACTATAGAATGTACTAGTGGTCTGTAATGATGGATGTGAAAGGTTTCATGTATAGATTCATCAATTTTGAATAGGTTAATGATGAGAATTATAGACAAGTTGGGATTTTATATCCTTTTTTCATTCTTTAATGGAAACTGTATGTTGTCACAATGTACTTTGGGACAACATTATTCTATATCTCCCACAAGAATAACATTTTATGGTTTTATTATAGATATACAAACTAATGTAACATACATTTAGACTATTTTGGAAACCTTCACATTTAATGAAATGGGAAATCATTATGTTCATGTTGTGGTTCTATTGAACAGTGTTCTGAGGAGTATTATATGAGATAGGGATCCATGTTTCACATCGTGTTTCTGGTAGGGTCATTTGAATTATCTAGGATCACTTGTTCATATAAAAAAAACCTATCATATATATATAATAATAGTCAACTAAGTGGACTATTTAGGTTTTGGATGATATGTTATGAACCTATGTTTTGGAATTTGGTGGTTCATTTGAGAAATATGTGGCATTCATGGACTTTGCATATAAAAACAACTTCTACGCATCAATCCAAACGTAACATTCTATGGATTTGTATGGATGGAGGCTCTATTCATGTATATCTTGGATAAAATAATGTGAGTCAATAATAGTTCATCCATGTGTCATGAAATATAAATATGAGAATGTTTAGATGATCAGACATCAGTTGGTTACAACACTGAGAAGGTAGAAATCATAAGTAATCAATTAGAGATGATCTATATAATTCAAGGATTGTCATCATATTTTTATTTAGGTGTCACCCTGGTCGGGGAAATGACGTGTTATTATATTGGAAAATATTACTCCCATGTTTGTATGGTCATATTTGTTACATGAATGGTTATTTCTGGTGGCATACCGTCTATCCCTTCCACAACACCATAGTTCCACGATGATGTGTTCAACATGTCGCAGTTATAGAGATATAATACAGATCCCTCTCTTGGGATAGACATATAATAAATCAATCTATTTTTTTTATTAATCCTTTGATAAGAATATGAAATGGCTAATGGGTAATAGTGAGATATATCATCGGGGTAGGAAAATACCTTTGTTTTTAATGCAATTGAAGCATGAGATAAATTAAGATGTGACTTGGGAGAGGATGTATGATATGTGAACATAGTGGATAGTTTTTTTTATAGACCTCATAGTTATTCTTGGATTATCATATATAAGAGAATTTATTTGGGTAGAGGATGTATCACAACAACTTTTTCTAGGTGCATGTATCTTTTAGTTTTTTATTTGACCCTTAGTTTTTGAGTCTTGTTCAGATACATACATATTTTGTTGGGGAAAATGACCAATAGTTTAGGGATGTATTTTTTTGGATTAATTTTTCCTAATTAAATGGGTTTTTTTGTTTTATGGGTTCTGGGTATGTTGAGAAGATTTAAAAGGTTTTTGGTTTGGTTAATGGTAGAATGGGTTGAAACACAACTTGAATAACATTTACACATAGTGTAAATGGATCACCCACCATGTAATTTTTTTAATTAAATAAATCTTTGATGATGGGATTTTCATCATATTCCATTAAAAATATTTACTTTTAGTGTAACTAAATTACACATTCTATAATTCTAATACATTCTATTTTAAAAAGGATGTGTAGATTAAATTCATTTCATTTTGCTGTAGATCTTCTCCTCATAACCCAACAGCAAATTCCAAGAAAATCTGTACTGCCAACCTCTCTTCAGGACATCCTGATAATCGATTAAATAAAATTTGTGTGGTTTTGGTCACGTTTCATTTAATCATCCTTGGTTCTCCAACCATTGTGATGAAATCCATTAACTAATTTCACTATGGGTTTTGATATTGATCTATTTTGATACAGGATCCTATTTTCCATCATCCACATATTTACCCATCATAGATATTTCTTTTGAAAGTGTTGTTGGAGATTATGATAAATATAGAGGGTCTAAATCTAAACTCTATGATTTGATAATTTCCATTATTATGCAATATTATTATTTCACCAATGTCGAATGAAACCAAATAAATTAATTAAATTCATGAAAATCTTCTGTGATGTCAATTGGTTTCAATTCGATTATAAATTTTCGTATGGTTACACATGGAGTATGTTAATCATTTATTTAATTTAATTTAAATATGGTTTAATAGGGTGTTTATAAGGTACGGTGACTTTAGTATATTTAGTTATATAAAATACCAAATATGTGGCTTTTTTCATAGCGATATAACTTTTTATCAAATTTTATTTAAGGTGAATGTGATGTATGAAAGGTAAATTCTATATTTCATAATAATCCATTGATATATATGATGTGATATTAAGATATCCATGTTTTATTATATACCTTTTGTCCAATTTTATAATTCATATATATCAAGTCTTACTGTGGTACTTCAACACTTATATGATGTAATGCGGAATGTGAGAAGTCTCATCCCAGTCCCATGTTCAAATGCATAGAGGGAGCGGGCTATGCCTAGTCCTACGAGGTATTTATTATAGGGAATTGACCAGAATACTATAGTGCTTAAATGGATTTGATCTATATTGATTTAAAGGAAAAAAAATTATATGGTTAGTGTTCTGATGTTGGTTATACATGAACAGATTTATTACAATTTAGCACCTAGGATGGTAACTTTATCTAAGTAATATAGTTATGGTTGAATTGGTTATAAGACATGTCATGATATATTCTTGAAGAGAGACAAATCATATGGTTTTTTATTTTAATAATTGTTGAATTAATTAATAATCATTGTTATGGCATTATTTCTTACACTTTTTATCATACTAGATAGTTTAGAAATAGCACGTCCGACCTTTGAGATATACTGACACCGTATTTGGGTCACCTATTGTACCTGAGCATACTACATGGATGTAGGTTTGGATTGGGGAAAAGAACCATACAATTGGTTTATTATTTACCAATGAGATTGATTTTTGTGATGGGAATAACATGTGGTTCGAGACTAGGGACTTTTCAGTCTTCTATATGATCGAAATGATACCGATTGTAGTATCAAAATAATGATGTAGATGCTCAATATACATGAAGGGGGGGGGAAGTTGAACTTTATACATTAAAAAATTCTTTTGGAACTTTTTAAGATGGAAATTTTTAACAATGTTAAACAATGTATACTCGTAAGACCTCTTAGTTCTAAAAATTTTCTTGATTCCGGAAATGTGGTACCGGAAATGGAACTTAATAAAAGATTAAAAAGATTAAGATTATATGTTATAGCGTATAAAATCATACTAATTATATTATAGTTATAAGAAAATATAAAATAGTTACACTTTCCATAACAAACAAAATGAATCAGAAAACGTAAAACAAAAAAAGTAACACATAGTAAATATGTTACCAAAAAATAACGGTATCCAACATCCGTTGATAAAGGTAGCTTGATTTATACTTTCAAGAATGTTTTTCTTACCCACACAAGGTTAATCCCTTGATATGAATATCAGAATCTGTCTTGCTTTCCCTACAAGCCCTCAAACTTCAAGGTAGTCGGCATCTCTGTCTTCCTATCCCTGGATGCCCTCGAATGTACTCATCAACATTCAGAGTTTCACAAATATATTCTGAACAAGATGTTAAGTATGCAAAAATAAATAAAGTCTCTCTCTCTAGAAATTACTTCATAATAACTTAATCTCTAGAACAATCAACAGTTTTTTAGCTCGTTCAAATGATCTCATTTTTATATGCACAACGTCAATGGTTGACTCCCTCCTCCAACAGTCATAGTTTTCCTTGAATTTAAGAGGGACCTGTACACATGTCACTCAAGAAACGGATGGTTAGAAACTGAATGCACGAAATCGTTTTATAACTATAACAAGAGTAAGAAAAAAAAATATTGTTGCTTAACCGAATCCATTTTTTGGAGTGTGAGGAAAAAATAAAAGATCAAAGTCTAACCAAAAAAACCATTTGGTGTCTGTAATACATGAATATTCGGATTCTGTCTTCAAAAATATTTAAACCCTAAATTTTTTAGAATTCTGGAGTCTAGTTTTCAAGGGAATTATGATTCTGAATTCATAAGAATTCGGAGTCTGAATTCAAAAAAATTGGATTCTGAATTCAGATAATTCAGAGTCTAAACTCATAAATTTCAGATTCTGATTTCAGATAATTCGGAGTCTGAACTCAGAATGTTCAGAGTCGGAATTCATAGAATTCAGAGTCAAACCTCATAATGTTAAGAGTCTGAATTCAAAGTATTCAGAGTCTGAACTCAGAATGTTTAGATTCTTAATTAATATAATTAAGAGTCAGAACTCAGAATGTTCAGATACTCAATTCAAAAACTTTGGATTCTGAACTAAGATTCTTAAAACATAATTCTCTATATCTAAGTATTTATATGATTTTTAGGATTTATATATGAAACTGAATTTTATAATTAGAAAGAAAATGAGTTAGATTATAACATGAACAATGAAAACATGGTAATGATTAATTTACTTGGGGAAGAAATGTTATCCTTATGAATAAAAAATATAGGGGAAAATAAATTTGTCTTATGATAGAGTGTTTGTCATTTTCAACATAATATGGAATGGAAATTTTATAAGGAAACCATATTGACTCAACAATATCCCCCTTTTTGGAAAGCACAAACATACTTATGTAAATGAATACACGGACTTAAAAGCTATTTTTTATGGACATTGAAAATAAAACTTATCTCCCTTAACAAATGGGAAATGATGAACACGATTAACTACCCATTAAGATTTAGAAACACTAAGGATCATATTATTGATTTCTAGATTGAATCTTAGCATTTTATTGCATACTAAAATATTCTTGGAAAATATATCCCGCTTAGATGAACTCCCCCTAACATTGGGAAATTTCAACTTTTACTTCGTATTCATTTTTTTAACATTAGTCTTAGCACTAGAGTTATGCTTGAAAACATTTTTTGAAGAAAATACTATTTCTAGATCCTTTGAATGTTTATCCATCTCAAAATTAATGACCTCAAGGTTTTTTGAAATACCTTCAAAATCAAGGGTTTTCATATTCAGATCATTAGTATGATTTGATACTGCATATGTAAAAATATAAATTCTAGAAATTTTCTTATCAAGATTTTTCTTGACTTTAGAGTTTTCATTCTCAAGGAGCATGAAAAACCTTGAAACTTATTTATATATAGGTAAAATGTTATCCTCATTAGAAGATAGTTATTCATCTGATGATTCAAAATATTTACTGTCATTATAATTAGCATTCAAGGATGCATTGGTGAAGGATTCATCATTGTGTACATTTTCCTTTAAACAATTATTTTCAATAGGTAGTCTGGCTATTAGACCTAGATTCTTCTTTCCAAAAGATTATTAATCTGAGGATTCATTAGAAGTGTCTCCACCACTGGCACTCCATGTGTCATTATCTTTCAAAACAATATTATCATTAGCTTTGTAGTACTTCTTTCTGTTCCTCTTAGAATGATTTTGCTTTATATCTTTTCTCATAATCATAGGTCAATCTGGCCTTATATGTCTAGCTATTTTTCATTCATTACAAGTGACTTTCGAGTAATTTTTTTCCTTTCTTTCATTCTTATTATATATATACTGAATGAATTTCTTCCCAACTATCTTTTTTATCCTTTGAGCAATATTAGCTTGTTCATTCTTAGAATTTTCAATCTCAATTGATTTGAAATAGTGACCTTCTTATACATAGATCATGTAACCGATTCATGAGTCTTGGATTTCATATATTTTGAGGTCGTTGTAGAAGAAATACTTCCATTCCCATTATTTTTTCCTAACATTTTCATCATTTATCCTCATTCTAGTCTCATGTTGAAGAAGAGTTCCTAAAAGAACATCAAGCACAATCTGTGAGAATTTTTCATTCTCATAAATAGCTATTCTCTTTGATTCCCACCCTTTAGGCATGATATCTATGATCTTGTATAGAAGTGCCTCATCATCAAAACCATATTCAACCATGGATTGTAAGCTATTTAAAATAGTCATAAATATATGTAGTAAGTTACATATAGGTTGTCCTTAAGAAAATAAAATACTATGGTACTCATATCTGAGAATAACTCTTCTATATTCAATAACTTTGGAAGTTCCAAAATGTGTAACTTCAAGATTCTTCCAAATACAATTTGAAGCTTCACATAAAGAAATATGGATATATATATTCTTGGTCATGGAACACAACAATGTATTTTATACCATATAGTTATGTTGATATTATGAATTCTCTTGATTAGTGAATGTTCTGACTTCTTTATTAGGAATCCTGTAATCTCTAGTAATCATAACAATGTTTTCCATTCTTGTATTAATGACAGAGGGCATCATACTATCTCTCCAATATTCTTAATAATTCCCATAAAAAATAGGTGGTCTAGTCGGATTATCCATATCAATTAAACCAACATTCATTCCTGCAATCACAATGAAAATTTATTTCTACACAAACATGTTTGTAATAAAAGTTTTTAAACCAGGATAAAAATATCTTCAGCAAGGAAAATATAGAACATTGAAAAACATGAGAAAAAACATTATATGTAAATATAAGAATTTCATATACATACTCTGATACTTATTATATGATTGAAATGATACTGATTATAATATCGAAATAATTATGTAGATGCTCAATATAGAAGAGGGGGGGGGGGGGTGAATTGTATAATTTAAAAAATTATTTTTGAAAATTTAAAGATGGTAATGTTCAACAATGATAAACAGTGTAAAATCATAATACCACTTAGTTCTACAAACAAGTTGGATTCTAGAAATGTGGTTCTGAAAATGAAACTTAAGAAAATTTTAGAAAGATAAATATTCTACCTTAGAGGATCTAGAATCTTACTAATCTGAGTTTAAGTATAAGAAATATAAGATAATAGTACTATCCTTAACAACCAGAATTTAGTGGAAAACATGAAGAAATAAAAGTAACTAGTAGTAAATCTATTATCCCAAAGAGAAGTGTATCAAAAAACATTGGATAATGGTCCCTTGATTTATACATACAAGAAGGTCTGTCTTTCCCACACTAGGGTAAGCCCTCTATACGAATAACTGAATCTGTCATGATTTCCTCTCAATCCCTCGATCTTTAAGGTAGTACACACCTATGTCTTCTTATCCCCATAAGTGCTCGAATGTACTCTACAAAATTAGGAGTCACATGAAGAAATTCTGAACATGTTGTTCAGTATGCACAATGAAAAAAATATCTCTCTCTTGAAATCTCTTCAAAAGCATGTAATCTATAGATCGATCAACCTCCTTTGAGATCATTCAAATGATCTCTTATTTATAGGCACATTGTCAACGGTAGGCTCCCTCCTCCAACGTCCATATTTTTCGTTTAATTTCAAATGGACCTATACACGTGTCCCTCAAACAATGGTTGGTTAGAAATAAATGAAAAAAATTATTTTATAACTATAATAAGTTTATAAAAAAAAATATGTTTGCTTGACCAAATCCATTTTTCATAGTGTAATGTAAAAAAAAATTGTATGGAGTCTAACCAAAAAACCATTCAGTGTCTATAATACATGAATATTCAGATTTTATCATCAAAAGAATTTTGATCCTGAATTCTATATAATTATGGAGTTTGAATTTCTAGGAAATTCAGAGTCTAAATTCATAAGAATTTAGAGTATGAATTCATAAAGTTAGGATTCTAAATACATATAATTATGTTCCTAAACTCATAACGTTTGGAGTTTGAATTAAAAGAATTTGGAGTCTAATTATAGATAGTTCGGAGTCTAAATTCTGATAATTCGTAGTTACACCTCAGAACGTTTGGAGTCCAAATTTAGAGAATTCAGATTCTTAACACAGAGAGTTCAGAGTCTGAATTCAGAGAATTCGGTGTATGAACGTTGAATGTTTGGAGTCTGAATTCAGAGATTTTATAGTCAGAACTCGGATTCTAAAAACAGAATGCACTATATCAATGTATTTATAAGATTCCTTGGTTTTAGATATAAAACCAAATTTTATACATAAAATGAAAATGAGTTATATTATAATATGAACAAAAAAACATGTCAAGGATAAATTTACATGGGGATGGAAAAAATTCCTTAAGAATATAAAATAATTGGGGAGACATTTTTCCTCAAGATATGGTGTTTGTGATTTTCAAAATAAGAAGGAATGGAAAAGTCATAAAAAACCTTATTGACTAAAAATATTCTATAATTTTACATGTATTGTATATAGGATGATTTTTAGTTATATTACAACATGTCCTTACATTGTTCCTTATTATTTATTAGATTATTCACATGGATCTCATTTTTGTCTTCTACTATGTATATAAATTGATATCTTTTATTTATAAGCTTGATTTTCTACTTTTATGAACCTTAATATTAGGTTTATACTATCCCAACTATACACATGACACCCCTACATATTTTTTGATGCCTTCAGCATACAATGGTGTGTTATTGAGGTCTTATAAACAACCATTTAATCCCTACGAGAGAGTGTTGGATTGGGGGACAATACACTGGACTATGAATCTCGAGATTATGATTTATTAAAATTGTTAATAAATCTTACAGAAAAAGAATCATGATTAATTTATTTCTAATAATTTAATGGTTCTCTATGATTCTCACCAGATCATCTTGTACGAATAGTTTTTGTAATGTTAGAATTACTATATTCGGGATAACATCATCAGATGATGTTTCTACTCAATTATACAATTTACTCATTTTTACATCATTTAAATATTCATATATACCTCTTTTTCAATTTTTATTAGAATAATTTTTCAAAATAAGGAAGCACCAATATAAATCATGAGTAAAGAATTTTATGGGATGTTTTAGAAATTCATGAACAACAAAAGACTCATGTTTTTAATTATAATATTAAGATACAATGTATTGAAATATCATGTAATTTATCAGTAGCATCATACAATTTTTTTTAAATATATAGGTTAAAAATAAATTAAGACCTACAAAAATACCTTACATGGATCGACTGTGTGGTATTCAGTCAATTGACCTACCTCATTTTCAAACATCATAGATTAAACATGGGGATCAACCATGTTGATCGACTATGAAGATTTAGAAAATGAATAAGCTAAGTACTATGATGAAATCCATGTAGATAAGTGACTATATTAAGTGACCACAAGTACCCATTACAAACCAACCATGGGGGAGCAGATTGACCACATAATAAAAAAAACATACAGTTGAAATTATGATTGAAAAACGCTGATTATTGTGATGGTTTGTTATAAGGATGAATATTAAAATATTAATATACTGACATAACACTAGAAAAAATCTCCAACTACCCATGAGGTAGTGGATCACCCATACATACTGTATTTACAATGAACTTTTATTCCTCCCAAAAAATAAATAAAAATTATGGATCCATGAATCTATCTCAACCTATTTCTATTATCTATTACAAATAAAAAATTACCTTTATGAAATTATGATACATAATTATAATATCCTAGATAAATTCTCTATAACACACATTATTTAAACACTCAATGAATTGAATTATCAAGGCATTGAATTTTTAAACTCATTATATACATCATTCTCAAAGAAACATCCTCTAATTATTGAATACCAATAATATTAGTAGTAAATAATAAAAAATAGATAAGATATCATACTCAAACTCATTGGTTAATCAAGATCCCAATCATTAATCAACATATGATATTATCAAAAAATTGAACTGTTGTTTTCTAAAACTATCAATTCCATTATTAAAAAAATATTATTTATACTGTTGAAACATTTCCTTTATTACATTTTATGTTTGATTTTGAATATCAGTTCCTTAAAATATTTGCTTTATAGGGATATCCATTTAAATTTTCATACATCATGTTTCAATGAATCTAATACTTTTAGATTATGTTCCACTATATGAATCTCAATGTGTATTACATGTTTAGAACCAAAATTATTTTTTACCCATAACAGATGGGTATTTCTCATTTCATTTAACAATTTGGTTGATAAAAACTCCATCAATAATGATCCATTGTTACACTCAGGAATGATAAAGGGTTAAATGACTAAATGATATGACTCATGTCTACAAGGTGCATATTCTTTTTCGAGATCTTGTCTGATTAGAACTCCCATGTTATGTGTGTTTGGAATGGAGTAGTGTTTATAATGGGTGACCTTCTGGAATGTTTTCCAGGGTGTGTGTGAGTGAATAAAAATCACATTAAAATGGACATGTCATAGCCTGTTAGGATTATCATTAGACAGATTACTCATTCAGGCATGTGGGTGGAACTCAGGGTGGGGACCACATGTCTATGGGGCAATTGGTGGTACCTAACATGCTAGGAAACAAAGTACATGTTATGGAGGGGTGTCTGTGCTATCACTGGGACCCATTTGTTACATCCATTCTAAAAAAATATATTTAAATCCATATTCTACATTGAAAATATTCAATGTATACTATATTAGATTATTAAGAACCCAATGGAACATGATGTTCATTCTCTATTATTAATTGATATGGAGTATTAGTGTGTATCGGGTGACAACATTATAATATAACATTTTTTAACATAATAGAACTTTTTTAATCATAATTAATTAATATTTTTTGTTTCAATACATCATAATGGTCTTATATTTTCCTTAACATCAGTTTTATCATTAACTTTTCCATGATAATGAATATATATTATTCCTCTACAAAACATAATAATGCATTGCCATGTTTCTTACAAAAAAATTTACCCAAATTTATATCAATGAATAATGGTCATCCACTTGTGTATTTTTGATTAAAAATATCTCCAAATTAATCATAATATAAATATGTTTAAAACATTTGGCCTTCTATAACATTTAAAATCCAACTAATATTTGATCTCCTTTTATTTACCATTCTATACTATTTATTATGTATATATTCTATTTCCTTTAAAGAAATTGTAAAAAACAATTTGAAATAAAAAAATAACTCATATCTATATTTGATGTTATAATAAAATTAAAACTCCAAATGATTAATCTATGCATATATTAACCTACAACTTTATAATCCTTAGGATTCCCATAATTATTACATTATATTATGATATTTTATAATTGTTTTTAATATTCAATTTTTACAATTTTCAACACTTATATAGAATATTTTACTAATAAAATTAGTAAACTATTGACCTCTTTTTTTAATGATCATAGAATCATCATTATTCTGATATTAATGTGTATTATGTTTTTTGATAGTATTATATGTTAAATGATATATTGGAATGAAATTTGGTTATGTATGGGAAAGGCTAACTGTCACGAATGGGACACCATTACTAAAGTCTCACTGTCTTCTAAAGACACAACTGTGAATGACTCACCACAAGGATATAAAATCCCATATTTTTTTGGGATGACACACCATCTGCTCGAGTTACCAGCAAAACTTAATTTTTTAAAATTCTGGAAAGACACACTAATTCGCCAATGAATCACTACTGAGATGTAAATTTGAAAAAATATTAGTCACCTCCATCTTAACGGGCCAAAATAGCCTAACTCATCATCTTATGTTCTGACTGAAATATTGTATCCCAGCCAGATCAGGAAAAAATTCAATTGTCTCACCATTAAACCCTAAGACAATAATAATAAGAGAAACATTTAAAAGTGTCACATTTTAATGAATAAAAGTTACTTAATAATATATATTATTATTTAAATATTTATGGAAAATAGTTTATTAAAATTTAATTTTGAAATTTTTTTAATGATTATATATTAAATTTTACTAAGATGGCATTAAATATCATGTAAGTCATGCAATATGAGGAGAAGAATCAATAAAAATATTTCTACCCCAAATTATTTGGTTAAATAGAGAAGCATACTCCCTCGTGCATTAGTGTAATAGAAATGTGATTTACCTTTTTTATGATATTTAGGAGGGACCTATTTTATAAAATTTACACAATTATACTAACATTTATTGAACTGTGGATGTAAATTAAAAACATACATCTAGTTTATTCTTATACGAAATAATATATAATAAAAACAAATTGTTATACAACATGATTTTTGAATCTAGAATTGAGCCACAGTTCAAATAAATTTAAATGAGTCACGAGTTGAAGGGAATTACATACCCAGAAATAATATCCATTTGTATCTTTTATTTGATCATTATTTTTATTTTTATTTACATACTGTGTTGTATATGCATACTATATTTTATATTTCAAGTATGGTCCCCAAAATTAAAATGGATAATACATAATTATTTTCATAACAACATTTACTCTCATTTACTATATGTTGTTGTAGAAGTCTAGTTTTAACATGTTTTGTTAATCATCCAAAAATACTATAGGAGTGTTCTGGTGTGGTAGTGATAGTTCACATATTATTATAACACATGATATGTAGTGTAGATCAAAATGTTTTTTTCTATAAATATCTTGGAAACATCTGATTCCCAAGGGGAGAAGACTAAGATTCAACTTAATACTGATCCTCATGTATTAATATTATGTTATGTTATTTTTATTGTATTGAATTATTTCATTTGATAAAAACTATAATTATTACATTGATATTTTATCTTAATCAGTTTTTATATACATTATTGATTTAGTATATTGATTTAAAATTTTAATGTTGTTTTCATAAAAAAATCATTTTACTAAGACCTAATTAATCTTTGGAAAATTATTTATAATGTTTAAGAATCATATTTATAAGATATTTTGATAAAAATTACTTTTCTTAATTTTTGGATTTTATTTAATTCCATTATAAATGAAATTTTTATTATGTACATAATTTACACCTAAATAGATACTCACTCAAATCAAAATTTTGTATCATAGTTTAAATCATTGGAATCAAATACATTCAAAACAATTCAACAATTATTTTAGTTTTTCTTAATGATCCTAAAATTCTATTATTTCTAAATTTTATTATGTATAATGGATAATATACCTGATTATTTTGTTGCAAAAAACCTACATTATTAAAATGAAATAATTATTGTAAATGGACGATCAATATGAAAATGTATATAGATAGCATAGGATTTGATAATTTAGTGTCATAGAGGATAAATATGAGTTACCTAATGATCCAAGAATGTTCTAGGATAATAATACCAAAAATACATATATTAATAGTTTTAATCCAATGAATGCCCTATATTGTGCTTTTGGAGACGAAGAAATAAAAAAACATAATGTAAAAATGATTTTGATGTTTGGGAAACATTCCTATTTTTCATTATATAACAATCAATCTAAAAAAAATGATATTGAATAAATGTACTATTCAATATGATACATTTCATATTATGTGTGTTGAATTAATTTTTTGACATTTATAATAAGTTAATTTAAATTTTGACCACCTTGAGCTCGATGGGAATTTTTTTAAATGAAAAATATAATATTATTAGGATGGTAAGATACCTTTTAGAAAGATGGAGTGGAACATTTGTTTCAAAAAGAGATACATGTGACATCACTAATCTGCCAGTCATGGAGCACATTGGGAAACTAATGATGTATGAAGAAGACATGAATGTTAACCAATAGTAAGATGATGAGACAAAAATAATGTCAATAGATTTAATGTATATTTCATCCAAATAGATAGAAGAAGAAAATATAAAATATTTATGTAGATTGTTCTATTAATAGTGAGTATCCATCTGATAGTGATATAGTGGTGGCCCATTATTCCCGTAGATTTATGATGTTTAACAAAAATAAAATATGTTTTAGAAAGCCCAATTATAAAAAAAATTATGATACTAATGGAAACCAAATAATAATTTTATTATGGAAGATAATGAAATTACCTTTTAGGAATGCAATTGAAAATGAAATTTCATGGAATAATGTCCACAATTGAAATAGAAAATGTGATTTGATGATAAGGGATTACGGTTTATGAAATACATGATAGAAAGACTGTGTGTATCTAAGAGATATCTAGTGATTTTTACTATACTCTTGGTCAAAAGACAAATAGATCTGACATGTTATTCATTACTAATATCATTGATTTACATGTTGATTTAATTTTTTTTTCTATGTATAATGTTAAAAAATATGAAAGTGAACATAATGAAGATTATATGTATCACGAATATATGTTTGAATACATTAATTTTTTTTGTGATTCGTTTAATGAACATAATGCTAAATATAATGTTCTAAAAAGACAACATGTTTTATCAATAATATTAAATCTGATTTGTCTACTGATAAAGAGAATAATGTTCATTTATTAAAGTAGAATACTGACCATAAATTATCCAATGAATATATATATAGATATTTATAAAATATTAATAATTGGGGAGAAACAATGAAACCATTTCTAGGGAAACAAATTCTCTATAATATGTAACAGGAATAGGTTATCAACCTGAAATAAAAGAATATTTAAGAGAACATTTGTACCTAAATGTTGAATAACTAATTACAATTTTTTTTTCTATTGAAGATAATAATTCTTTAATTCCAAAAGATTAATTTATATACATATGAAACCAAATAGAAATATGTGGGCTCGTAAATCCCTATCTACTAACATGTCTATTCGCAAGAAAAGATAGGTACCAGAACCATTTATTGTATAATATTATTAGGAAAAATACTTAATGACCTAATATAAAATTAAACGGTACATGGACAATGGACGTTCAACGATTATGACATGAGAATATTCTATCTTCAAGATACTAATAATTTTTTATGGTGGTCATTAAACCTCCAGTGATAATGTAAAGGGAAAATCATTGGCCTTGGACAAAATGGTAAAATCAATTCTGTTTTTATTTCGAACATACTATCTGTTGATTGTTTGAAATTTAATTTTATTATCATATCAAAATAATGTGATTATGATTATGCAGTTAAATATGATAAAAATTAATGAAATTTTTCTAGTTATAAATATTCAGTAGTTTTTAATGCTTAGTGGAAAGATAAGTGTTATATAGTGGATCTTAATTCATTAATTTCACTAAATGTTTCATGCATGAGTTCTTTTCATAATGAATATTTTCTATTTAATAGGATATAAGACAACTTTAATATTCAATCAAATATTAATATTACTATAAATGGTTTAGTTATGGCCAATCCAAAACATGAGTTCCCAAATAGAAATGTCTTTAAACCCTATCAAAATGGGACACAATGCAAGATTTATTTTAAATCAATTAAATATGTTTCAAATTATAATCCTATAGATTAGGTTAATGGGGATATATTCAAACCATTTAGGTATTCTCATCTTAATGGGATTGACTATGTTTATGTAATAGTTGATGAATTTTATAATAATTCATTTGAGTTATTTTTATATCACATTAGTAAATCCAATTATCACTTCACCATGTCTGCATGATCTACAAAAAATACACGTGGAATTAGAATTAAGACCCAAAGAAGTGACCATAGCCTTGAGTTTGAAAATCATGTCATTGAATCTTTTTAATCAAAAAATTTATATATCCATAACATATCAACTCTTACTAACCCTAAAAAAAATTTTTTTTTTCAATATAATAATATATAACTTAATTTGATATCCTGAACTATGCAAAATGAATATTTCATGTCTGTCTAATTTTGGGGAGTGGTTGAGAAAAAACCCTCCTACACAATCAATAGAGTCTAAATTATTCCTATTTTAAATTTCCCCTTTATGAGATCTGTAGAAATATAAAACCGAAGGGTAATTAATTATGTGTTTTATTTGAAAAGTATTTATTTTTAACACTATTCCTAATCATGAAAAATTTTACACCAAACAATATAATGGAAATTTCCTAGTTTATTCAACCTACATAAAAGAATATAGAGTTTTTAATAAAAAGGAAAAGGCAGTAGAAGAACATTTTCACATAAACATGATGAGACAGATCCACATGTGCCTAAGTACTCTTTATAATGCAATTAGTAAGAATTATCGTCAATATACATAAATTCCAAACCTACATATTATGCTATGAAACTATTATAAAAGGCATCAAGTTATAAAGAATTTTGAAAACATCCATAACAAAAAATTGTAGATCAACCTGATGTGAACAAATCCTCTTTTTATAAACTTGTGAGGAAACTAATGTACAACATTTTAATATTTTTTTTGGAGACATAGATGGAGGTACACTCTGTCGATCATCATATAGAAATGAAATTGAACAAGATGCAGTATTTTATCATCATGATACAGAGAACATTTGTGACTAAAACAATGCCAGATTATGGGAAATGGATATGAAGTAAAAGACAAATTTACATGACACAATCAATGTATGAGAACTTGTTCATAAGCCCATATAAACCATGAATATAGGTTCTGAATGGGTGTTTAGATAAAAAGTAAACAGATTTGAAAGTATATTAAGAATTAAATATAAACAAGTTACAGAATGAAATTGTAAATAAGATGGAATAGAATAGGAAGAGAAATTATCACCAATTTCCAATGTTGATTCCATTAAACTAATGATATCCAATATAGATCACCAAAATTTAAAAATTTTCTGAATGAATATCAATAGTTATTTCATAAAACAATTTATATTTGAGAGTGGTTTCTATTGAAAAAAACTTTTGTTTTGAAACTCCTCATTTTCCAATTCTTGTTTTCAAATTAACAAAACCATAAAATTGTAGAATGAAATAATATAAATATTGGTATTATATTCTTATCATATTATATATTGTTAATGTTTTTTTTCAAATGATATAGTTTATTCTAGAAAATTTATAGAAAAAACATCTATATTTGTTTTAGTATATAAAATCTATATAGATGATATTATTTTTGAATGCAAAAAAATTCTTTATCTACTAATTTATATAAATTAATAAAAAGATAATTTCAAATGAGTATATTGTGTGAAAATTTATTCATAAATGGTATTCATAATTTTCAAACTAAATATGGAATTATTATAAATCAATATAAATATATATAGGATATTTTAAAACATTTTAACATAGATTGAAATAAGAGTTTTGAAAATCTTATGAGTAACTCATGTAAATTATATCTTAATGATGTTGGTAAACCATTGGATTAAACCAGTTAAAAAGGTGTGATTTGAATTCATGTCTAAATTATTTCTAGTTGAATTGATATTATTTTCAATGTATGTATGTGTGAAAATTTTAATGTCAACCCTAAGGATTCACAATATGTTTCTATAAAAATAATTTTTAACTACAAAAAATATACTAAATACATAAGACACTTTTACAAATGAGGAAAATCATATGATTTAGTTAGATATATTAGTTCTGATTCTTGTTGATGAAATTCACATATACAAAGATCGTCTAGAAAACTTAACTTATTATTAAAGTATCTAGTTTTTTTGTGTAGTAAGAAGAAAAATATTCTTTTCTAGTATACTACTATATTTCATCGCATTACTACTAGTGGTTGTTGTGAACACATTTTGTGGATAAAACAAAAATTATAAGACTATAGAAATCAATTATCACCTGTACCTATAAATTGGTATAATAAAAGTGATATAAATATTTCCATGAATCATATATCAACTTCTAGAACAAAATATATTGATGTGAGACATCAATTTTTAAGAGATAATATTTCAATGGGTGATATCACTCTTCAATGCAATTGTATATAACATAAGCTTGCAGATTTTTACATAAAGCCATTTAATTTTGAGAGAAAAAATTAAATAAAAGACAAATTTATTATGATCAACTTTGGTGAACATCACATTTAAGGAATTCACCATTGTGATTTGTCATAATTGGGTATGGATCACCATTGGTTATGTCTCACCATTGGATAGGTCTCATCATTCAGTATGTATCACCCTTGGGAATTTATCACCACTGGTAATGTCTAACCATTGGGTAGGTCTCACCATTGAACTTCTCACCGTCGATAATTCTCACCAGTGAATCTTCTCATTGTAGAAACATATACATGTTTGACATCAAACTAATGGTTTGTAAAAATGTTAGAATATTTAATACCTTTGTTAATTTTCTAATATCATACTAGAAGTTTTAAATTGCAAGATATTATTTTTATTAAAATATTTTTTTGTTATGGTTTCTTCTATAACTTGAATCAAATTTATGTCCCTTTTTTATATTTTTACAAACCCCTAAACTATTGATTGATAAACAAATGTGACACATTTCTTAATTTAAATGCACAAGTCTCCTTCTGACTTTTTCTCTTGATCCTTGTGTGATGTTACCCTTCCAACATTATTTCATTCCTCCCACCTTCAATTGAGTTGACCTCCATGTCCATAATGAAGAATCAGTCTAACACATCTCTATATGAGTCATTTTACATGATGATGTAGAATGGGGAACCATGTTTTCCATCTCCTGTTGGACCAATGAATCTCAAAATTTTGAAGAGAGAAGTCATTACAGAGAAATAATGTATAGCTAATGGATTTTTTCTAGTAAATCATTAGTTCTCATGGTTATAAAAAACAATAAATGTATGGAATTATTCCATTCAAATGAGATACACCTTTTTCCACGTAGGTATATATGTTTTAATATTATTAGGAGTTCAAATTTGATGTAGAAGAAGAATATTGGGTGTGAACCATGATTAATTGTCATAGATTATCCTTGGATTAAATTTGTTGGGATAGGTTTTTAAATTATCCAAATAAATGCGTATTAATGAACACCAATAAATTATTAAAGACGATGTTGATTAATTCTTCAATGAAGAATCCATTTATGGGTTAACTAAATATGGAACTGTTTGAAGAATAATTTCATTGGAGTTATATGGTGAGTGTGGATTTCTTATAAAATTGATCAATCATATATTCTGGCCAAGGATGTAAGAAATTTTGACATTATGTTATCAAGATTAATATTTGTTATATATTATCAAAAGATATTAAAAGTTAAAATTTAGTAGATGAATGACACTTCATGTGATTTTAATGACTTAAAAACCCCTTTATCAAATTATTTATTGAACCCAAAGTTATATTATACTACTCTCAAACAAAAAGGATTAGTTAGTGAAAATTAATAAATCTCTATAGATTATGGTGGCTTTTGGATCACAATAGAAATATGTATATGGAAGAAAATCCATTAAATCCATTAGAAAAATAAATGGTTTTGAGAAAATGAAGACGAGTATACTATGATTAGTCTTGTGGACCACCTTTATAGACCTACAGACATGTAGAACATGACCTAAAACATGATTAGATGGTTGAATACTCTAATAGGGATAATTAAAGGGATGTTGTTTCCTCTATATAAGAATAGGATAATTAAGTTTATGTTGATGAGGGATTTCACCTTGACCTATCTTCTATATATCATGATATAGCTTAAAGGATTCTATCTTTCATCGGACTCTCCGTAAAATAGATAAATTTGAAAAGAGTCACCAGGGAAAGAATGATGTCTCTAAAGAAGACTCGTCCAAAATAAATTAAAATCATATGAGGAAATTGGAAATGGTGATGTTATATATTATGAAGAAAAATAATATATGGAAATAAATATGATGATGATGATGAAAGGGGATCAAATCCAAATATTTCTATAGGAACATTATAGGGGGTGTTATGATTCCATAATATCTACTTACTTCTCTCAATGGTTTTATTTCCAAATTAGATTAGAGGCCTAAAATTGTCGGTGAAGTGGATGTTTCACCCATAGTAAAAGATAGTCCATATATTGTGTGGAAGAAAACTAATAGTCTAGGAAGTAATCCATTTGTGGATTCTCTTGCTGATGGAGTCGATAATGTATCCATTTTGTATGATTATATATATTCATATTCTGTTATTGTTTAGTAGATGAATATTTTTACTTCTTATGGATCATTTAGTTGATGATCAGAGAGTTTTCGAACAAATGGAATATTATCATTCTATTATATAATATGCTAATGTAGATTTGAGAGATGTGGATTCTACTGTTGAGGATTCTATTATTGTTCTAAGTATTTTTTTTATACAGTTTCCAAGCCTTCAGTGGTTGATCATCATAGTTATAATTCAAATATTTGGATAGACCCAATGTGTGAAAAATAGATAAGTATTATTTGACACCACTAATGAGTGGATGAACAACCATTTGAGAATAATGGGATCCTAGGGATCATTGACTAATTAGAATGATGAAAATTATGAATTTGGATTTTTTAAAATAGTTCCATTTATTATCTATACTCCTCTCCATCTTATTCTAGTTTATGTAGTCACTATGGGAGACTTGATGGTTTTTAGAGAAAATACGGTTTGTGTTTTTTTTAAGAGTTTGAATTGTCAGACACCGCTTATTAATATGTAAATTTTCTAATATGAATGGTATTTTTTTAATTAGTGATCCATCATATTAAACATAATACTATTTACCATATCCAGTATGTTGATATTGAGAATAGAATGTTATAGAATGATATTGAATCCAGAAAGTCCAATGTTGAAGGGATGTAGTATACCTTTTTATATCTTAGGGGTGCCTTTCATTAATGTGTTGAAATTATAAATTCAATGGAAACTAGTCCATGTGTTTCTCCCCATCCAATCTTTTAAAATTATTTTCTCAGGCTAGTGTTCATAAAAGTTATTATAGCTTCTTCATCAATTACATAATGTGATATTGATTCCTTAACTTCAGAGATTTTAAGAATAATAATGATAATGAGAATGATCATATAATGATTAGATAGTATGAAAAATACATGACTGGTCATTTAGAGACCATAAGTAAATACAAAATGTATTATCCCACAAGGATTTTCTTCAAAGCATGAGTTTAAAACTCACATTATGTTTTTTGGTTGAAAATATGAGGTTTACCTCAGTTAATCATGATTTAAAGGTGAAAGTAAACTGGTTTAAAGTATATAATCCTGTTGTTCAACATTTTAGGGAACATAAGACAATCTTTTTTAGTGCTATAGAATGTGGTTGGAATAGGATAATGGATTTCATAAACCTTATCAAACCATTCATGAAAGTGCATAGAGGTGTTATTGTACCTCATGTAACAATTCCACTGACGACACATCTCATACCTCCTACTACAGATCTAGAGTAAGCTAGAGATAGTGTAACTAAAGGTATTCATTACCCCCTTCTAACCAAATTTTATCCATAGTCATGAACTCCCACATAATCAGTGTAATATATGAGACCAATAATCATTTGAGATCCTTTACCCCCTTCAACTATCAGTGATGGTCCTACTATAGTTCATACAAGACCCTTTATCCCTATTGCATCGACATTATATTTTGAATAAGGGAAATAAGATTTTATAACTTCTACAAATCTTAAATCAGAGTTCATCATTAGACATTATGTTTTTTATGGGAATTGTTTTCCTTTTCTGGGTAGTAACAATTTTACTCTACCCTTAATGTAATTTTCAATGGTTAAAATCAGTTACTCGTATATTTTTTATTTTTATTTTTTTTATCTTTGATTTAAAATTGTATACATATTCCATTACATTTCCTACTTTACTCTATAATTTTTTATAATCCCAAAAGTGATAGAGCAATGTTATGGAATTTATATTGTAGTTTTATTTATTTGTTGTCATATTTGTAGTCTTCCTTCCACTGATACAATATGATATATTAATTTTCCATTGATATCTTACTGAAATGTATACACTTATATCCATTAACAGTATGTGATTTAATTAATTTCATTATTCCATTAATTAACATTAATACCATATGTATAAGCTATCTTGATTTACAAATGATGATTTATATATAATATAACATGATTTTTGATCCTTACAATGGGAGTGATTGTTGACTTATTTATTTTAATTATCAAACAGTAATGATTATTTTGATATTAATGAGTTTAAATATTTATCAATTAATTTTATGTTATAAGAAATATTAATATGAAATTTGGGTAATTTTGGAAAATACTTACCCCCATGTATGAGACAACATCACTTAAGTATCACATTCACATTCAGACATCATCAAAAAGGACTCACCATTAAAATCTAAAATAATGTAATTCTAGGATGACTAACAATTAACATGAGTCCCCACCAGAACATGATTTTGAGAGATTATTGGAAGACTCAGATTCA
Source organism: Viscum album (assembly GCA_963277665.1). Lineage (NCBI taxonomy): Eukaryota > Viridiplantae > Streptophyta > Magnoliopsida > Santalales > Viscaceae > Viscum > Viscum album. The sequence goes on along the minus strand of OY728136.1, from coordinate 1,947,238,841 downwards.
GCAATAATTTACTGTTGATATGGTAATTTGACATAGTATGAGTCATTTACAACAAATTATACCCCCAGAGACTAAATCACCTCCAAAAGACATCACCTGAAAGATTAGTCACCACTATATCAAGACAAAATTCAATTATCTAACTACTACAGTCTTTTCCACCACCAGTTCGAGAAACATCCATATGTGTCGTCCTTAAAAATCCTTACCATCTTATTCAATATTTATTTTGAATTAAATATTTATAATGGATAATTAATGTAATTTAATGATGAAATATATTTAAATTATTGTGTATTAACTAATGTATAGAGCTCATTAGAATTTGTATCAGACATGTTGTAGAGGAAAAAAATTATTCTATATATTCTTATTTTCTATGGATACTGTTAAACAGACAAGAATACAACCATTTTTATTTGTGATATAGAAAAGTGAAGGATATTTAGGAAGACACGAGGGAGTTAAATATTTGTTAAATGATACATGAAACATGATAACATACACTCAAATAAGGAATCTGAAGACAAGAATACATCCAGTCCCGTCCTACAGTTACGAAAAATGATTATATGACACAAATTTCTACAAAATATTTCACATACTCAACCAGATACTATGTTGAAATAAATTTCAAGATTCATGAGTTACAGACCATTACATGCCAAGAATCATTATTCTATTATATCATTTATTTTCTAAATATACATATTTTTATTATCCTTAAGAGTAGTGTTTACATCCATTTTTTATAAACCACACATTGTCTCTTATATTAAACTAGTATATAATTAGTTATCATTTCAAGAAGTTTTACTAATATATTCCATGTGTTGCAGTAAAGGTCTATTTGTGACCTACTGTATTTTACTATCCATTAAAAACATTAGATTATGTCTTATGTGGCCTTCATAGTTTTATTATGTTATAATACATAATCGAGGTTGTGGATAAAATGATTATTTTATATTAGCTACTTTGATGTTGGTTATTCTCTAGTGGAGTGTATTATGAATCATCTTGAGACTGAACATATTTTATTCAATTTATTTTGGGTCTATTTTTAAAATTATTTTTATAGATAAAACAATATTTGTTTTCAACTAGAAAATAATACCACTTATTTGATAGTTTATAATAACTATATTTTATTTATGTTTTTGATTTATTATATTGATTTCAATATTAAATCATGTTTTTTATAGTTTACCTTCCAAGGATCACTACTCTAAAAAATCATCTAGATCATTTTAATAAAAACACATATATTATATTATATTTGATGATCTGCCTAAACACAGAGAATAATTTACTTTATAACCATATTTACCCTTATTAACATATTTACTAGAAAGGATTATTTTTCATACGTAAAATATAAAATTCTTCAGTGAGGGCATCCTTATATGCCTCATTTTGAGTGGTTTATTCTTATCCACTATAATGATTTATTCTTTATTTAGTGAATAAATGGAAAGTTTAACTACTATTTAGTAGTAGTGATGTGAGATGTGAGATTTTTTCGACAATATATTTTCGAAATTTTCCACTATATAGCTTTTTTTCTATATCATAATCCTTTTAAAGGGTTAAAATTATTTATAATTTAATAAAATACAATGATTTCCCTTATAATTTCCAATATAATAGGATTTTTAATATTTCCCTTACATTGATTTGAAAATAATTATATTTATTTTAGAAAAAAAATTTACCCTTATATAAAAGAATTTTTATACAATATATATTATATATATATTCTCATATAAATCTATCACATCCCATCATGATTCAATAATCAATAAATAAAATGATGTGTTTCTCTCAATTTATTTCAAACAAACTAGTTTCACCCCATATGTCATTGTGGACATGGTTAAGAAATCCTCATTCTATTTTATTATTCAAAAGATATATTTATTTCCATATAACATTCCTTCCAAAATAATCATCAAAATTATTTTACCAATCTCTCTATAGGGTAGGCATATCCACTAAATCAGTATGCATGGGATAGTTCTCTAGTCATTGTTTATTAATGTAGATAACCCCCAGTTCTACAATTAAATTTATTCTATCGCTATTAAAAGTCATGAATACTCATTACTATATTAATAATATGGATATCAATTTACTATAAAATAAATATTATTATAATTATCATTCTCTCCAATAATGTTATAACAATTTTTATTTCATCTGACCTCTATTAATGAGTCACAATAATGATAAAAATTAATTCAATTTTGATGTTTTATATAAACATAACAGATATATTTATTCATAGTTCTCTTTTAATCTATCATTATTATGTCACATAAAATAATATTTAATTCTCTATAATTCTAAAACAAACATTTTTATTCACACTTACACTTATCTTCTTCCACATTTTCATATTACCTATCATAAATATTCTATTAGAAATAAAAGTTGAACACTGATTTGAATATTTTATGTCTATTTGGGCTAAATTTTCCATCTCAATTTTATTTACTTCATTATTAGATAATTAATAATGATTTGATACCTCTTATGATCATTTTTAGTTTTTTTTCATCATAATACTTTATATCAAAATATTCAACTAGATGAAGACAATACATAATTTTCAATGTGGACAAATTTAATTATCATTGATCCCATTTTCTTTTTGTACTATAATATGAGCTACCACAACCTATTATAAAATATTATTATTTATTCTAAATATTTTCCAAATAAATTACATCACATAATTTCCATTTCTATTATGACAACAGTATATTTTTTTCATATCCCATGATGTATTATTATCAATTAAGAAATAAATTATAATTTATAATCACAATAATCAGATATTGTGTGGATATATTAATTGCAATATTGCTCATTATCATAGAAAATATCTTATTGAATCCATCTCTTAACAAAACTCAGGATTTATTATAACACATTTATTTTATGATAGTTCTCAATTTTATATAATTTGAGCCTTTATTCGAACCATAATTGTTTTCCATTTTGATTATGATTTATTTTCATTTACCGTAATAAATTAAAAACTTTTTTTAACCATATAATTTTTTCTTTGATCACTAAATTTTATATCTTGGGGTTTTATGGACTAATCTACCCTTTCACTCAAAAAATTATGTTATAATTTCATAATATAAATTTAGTTTTATTATATCTCTATTAATATCAAATTAATGAATCAATATCATAATTAAATATTACTCTTCATGGGTTTTTGTCTATAAACTATAATCACTAAATATATATATATATATATTTATATATATATCAGAAATTACCTTTTTCTATTCAACATGATTTAATCGATAGTTAATAGAATTTTAATATTTCATTCAATTGTTTTCAAATTCATCGAATAACATTTCTTAGTGATCTAATTCCACATAATTCTCATCATGAAATAGTGAAAAATAATTTATAACATATCCACCATTCTAAAACCATATAATATCTTAGTCATTAAAATGAAAATCCAATTCAAATTCCAATATGAGAACAATAACTCCCTCAGTTTGATCATACTATTCAAAATATATTTTATAATTATCAATTCATAAAATCAATTAAGAAATTATATTTTATATGAAAATAGACTCAAATAAATAAAAAATATGTTCATTTATATATTAATCCTCTATATGTTAAAATAATCTCTTCTAAAATTTCAATCAATATGATTTTACAAAATTAAAATTCCATCAAGGAAAAAATTTCTACATTATTGACTGAGAAATAAATCTCATTGTCTTATTCATTAAAATGATTATTTCATTTATCAATGATGAGTTCAATAATTAAAAAATTAATGATAATGATATCATACATTCAGATATTTTATTAAATATTTTGAGATCACTTTCAACATGTTATAAAAAATTACACATTCATTATCCTCATTTTCAACACCCTTATCTTATTCGTCCTCAAATATATTGAGTTATATATCTTTGTTTAAATGTTGTAATGATATCTCCAACTTTACTCACATTTTATATATGACTAACACACTTTTTAAATCATTATGAGATAATTCCCCAATGTTCCTTCACTCATTTTGTGGAACATCTAGGTTATATAAAGGTGGTTTTTGATTTTCTATGTAATATAGTAATCTATTATATCGGGAATCAGTCTACATATTTAATGAAAATAATTAATATAATTGTTAATGAATCCTTGGATTTTCAACTTTAATTAATCACCTGATCATAAAATCTATTTTTATTACCTATATATCCTGTTCAGTCATGTTTAATCCCTTTATATATGATAAAAATATTGTACCAAATAACAGTGTTTGTTGGAAAAATAATTTCATTAATCTAAATATTATTTTATAATGCTCTTTATAAAGAATTTAGTGTCTTATAATAGTCATTTAATAAATTATTATCTCATTTTAATATAATTATATTTTTTGAATTCAATTAAATGAATTAAATATATTTATGTTTAATGATCATCCCCCCAAAATATCATAAACATGATCTCATTATATTCATCCATATCCTATAATTACACCAATCATATTGGGTTTCTCCCTTTTTATTCCTAATATTATCCATGAAAACATCCTAAATAAACACTTCAATAAATAACCAATGTATATTATAAAACATATTATAACATATAGATTTCATATATTTTAATTAGATGAATGAGTTGTGAAATATTAAAAATATATACATATAATTAAAACCAATATGATCTCAAACATTGTGTTAAAAAAACCCTCAATTTATTTTTCTAGTAGATTTAATCAACTAAAAATTAGTAATGATAAAATTAAAACACAATTTTACATGGTTCACAGATACTTATGCAATTCAAAAGAACCATAAAATATTTTTTTAATTATGATAGTTTAGCCCTAATTCACTAGTATTTTATTATAGGAATTAGTATAATATCATTTATCTTCCAAATCCCCCATACACTTCATCTCTTCCATTGATTACTTCTAAGATTATTATAATGATATGATCAAAAAATTTATCAAATTTACAAGGATAATGATTATTAATATAAAAAATTACATTAACAATATATCTCAATGAGATTCTATTCAATACTTTTAGAAATTTGAAGACATTGAAAAAATTATTCACATTACCCCCTATTATTTTGTACAATCTATTATAATAACACATGACATCATACATCCAGATATTCAACAATTTTTATATATGTTTTATATATATCATTTCTTCATTTATCCTAAAAATCCTAATATTTTATCTTATTTTTCTATACTGTATATAAAAATATTTTATTCTCAAATTAGTTGATTATATAATTTTAAAATTAAACATAATATTTACATCCAAATTTCACTTAATCCAATGTGATTATTTTTTTAAATTCATGGTTATCTACATCGTTGATATCCGTAAGAGAAATAAATGTCTACTAAAGTGATTTCATTAACACGAACAACGTCAGCATCATAAAAAATTTGCATAATAGTATATTTTTATAACTCCAAGGTGTGTTATTTAATTGAAAATTCCATTTAAAGCACCCTAAAATATGAAAAATAAAATTTAAGAAAATAAATATTGACATTACTCTTCAATAGTTGAAACATTTCTTTAATATAAATTCTATTTGATTTACATTATAATTTTATTTCATTAATTTTTTTAGTAATATTCCAATAACCATAGGATGTTCAATTCTGGTTTTCCATTTATTTGTACTTTTTATAGCCCAAAATTTCCTCAAAAATTTTAAATATAGATTCCCCATATTTCATTGGAATTATTTTTAAAAAATCCTATGGTATTCCATGTCACACATTCACTATCTATTTTAGATACAACATAACACTGATCATCACATATCTAAAATTCATCATTTCTCTTATATTATCGTATAATAGAAATGTAGTATACCCTGGTGTATCCATTAATAATTATTTTGACTAAAATTATTATCAATATGAATTTAAATTAGAATATATTTCTATATTAAAACTTATGTGGATTCCAACAAAATGGTTTTATCTATCATGATTCTTCTTTACAAATGATGATGGACACTAGGTTATTAACATTAAAACCTTAGAATGAAAATTATTTCAGATAATGGGAATTATGGAACATCACTAGCTACTTTAGAAAATTATTTAAATCTTCAAGAATCAATTATATATTAATCGAATATTTCTAAAACATTTCCAAATCTATATATTTGATTAGTTAACACCATGTTAAATATGGGATCAATATCTTGCATTAATGTGAACTTCTATAAATGAGTCAGAGGTTCTCTTTATTTATCTAAATAAATGGTTATTTTTTGTTTTTGTACCAAAAAGATGGGTATTGTGTAATTAATATTCATCTATTGATTTTCAATGGTGATTATTGTTTCGGGACTAGAACAATAAAGGTACATTTGTAATATCCTAGTTATGGAAAACGGAAAACTTATAATTTTTTATGCCACAATGGGGAATATCATAATATTTATATTCATGTGAATGGGAATATATGGAGCCTTTTATTTACAAGAAACAATGACAGAGTGGTGTTCTATTTGATATCCTACATCAACGACACACATTCTATTCTCCAAAATATTCATTATATTTGTTTATGTAGTACATAATCAGAAATAAAAAATTACACTTGAATTCATTGGGAATATTACATGATGTAGATGGTGTTATTTTGAAGTTAATATTTCCCCATGAGATAATTTTTTTGATGTTTGGGACATTTATCACATATTCTGATACAATCTCATTAGGAAATTAGAGTAATGATAAATTTTCCCATGTAAAACAGAACTAGTGAATGGATGTCCAGTCTATAGATTAATATAGCATAGAATGGAAGAACATATGTTATTTCATGTGAAATATGGCCACATAATGTTAGTTTCACTTGTAATATTAAAATAACTATGATGAATTGGGATTGTCAATGTAAAAAATTCTTTAATATCCATAACATTTATAGATAATGGGTTATATGGATCATTGAGAATGAAAATATCTCATTTCATGAGATTTTATAACAGATGAATATATATTTTGCAGTGACTGATTTACCCATAATGAGCCATCCAATATATCATTGTTTATAAGAATATAAACCATTTATATCATTTTTTGTAGATTAATGTCATGTTGAATGACTATATTGTGATGTTTAATGTAATGTGATATGAATTTTTTAGGTAGTATTGTGTAATTGTATTATAAAATTAATCCCATAGGTAGTTTGAAAATTGAGTATAAATGTGGTATTTTTGTATAATATTACAATATATATTATATCTAATAAGAAATATATCACTTTGAATAATGTGTAATGAAATACACCCAATAAGATTTCATGGGTTTCATATGACCATATAATGATAATTTAAATTTTTAGATAACCCAAAAAATAGGAGATCTATTTTCAATAATTCAAATTAAAATTATCATAATAAAATATCATAAATAGAAATCATGATAAATAAAATTTTCGAAATTCATCATTCAATGGAAAATGAATGATTTATATAATGAGGTATATTGAATGTAAAAGACCTACCACTGAGGTGATAAACTTACCAGTGGATCCAAAAATGCTTCGTGAGGATACAAAAAACAAAACAAAATGGGAACTAGTTCCTTTATTGGGGAGATAGAAATTTTCCAAAATTAATTTATCGTTAATATACCTTTTCAATTTTCAAAAAGATCACACCCCCCCAAGAGAATATCACATCATATTTTATACATGGTTCTTTTATTATATCAAATTCATAATTCATGTCGTTCTTTATGAACCATTGGTATGATTATTCATTGATCACATTTTAATGAAAAAAGAATATCATAAATAAATGAACCATTTGTTTAAAATTTTATTTATCTATGTTGGAGAAATTTTATAGTCATTTTTATCGAATGATTATTTTTTCAAATTAAAAATTCACTATAATATATATATATATATATAGAAATTTCATATATATATATATATATATTTAATCAATCAAATTAGTTGAAATATATTCAATATCATACATTATATATGTGTGAATGAATCTCAAGAATGATTAATATATTGAACTTACTATAATTTCCCACCTGCACTAAATTAAAATAATGAATTTATGATAATTATTACAATTCATTTTTAATCCAACCAAATGATTTTGGATATGTTTTTTCATTAAATTATATTAATTTTTAATTAAAAAATGTACAATTTATTTCCTTATATATGGGAATAAATAGGTGATTATGATCCATGTAAATATTGAAAAAAACTATAAAATTCGTGTCTCCTAATTCTTATTAATGTGTATCCTTTTTGAATTTTATAGTTCTATAGAATCAACTATGATTTACCATGTGATATAAAATTCCATTCTCAAATATATATATATATATATATATAAACATTTTCACCCCATTATGTATCATATAAATAATATGTACACCAATTGATTCAATTTTTTTAAGATTTAATGATATTATGATAATGAACGTAGCAATCTTGTATTGGCCTCTAATCATTTAGAGATTCTCTACAAATTATTTTCGAGGTAGACGAATATCTCAAATTTCATTCATCTATTTTATAGGAACATCACACATAACATATCTAATTTGTGTAAAACAACATATTTTAACAACATACCATGGAAATGATTTTTATTAATCTAATTCAATCAAGTGTCATATATATATATATATATTGTCACATAAGTAGAAAAAACACATTATGTATGCGCTCTAATTAATGATATGATCAATAATATTCATAACCACCCCCATATTATCTAATTCAACATGTATTATTTCATAATAAGTGTATCAATGTATAATTTATATCATTCTTGATATATTACGAACCTTTTGATAGAATGATTGATAATAAGAATACAACCATAGGATTATTGATAACTATATGACATTCCATGATTTATCGAATAACTTGTCATTCAAAGTAATTGGTCAGTATATAGTACCTATGGATTCTATTTTACGTAATTTAAATATAAAATTTTATATTTATTAAAATAAAATATTCTTGATAACCATATAATCACATTAAATAAGTAATAATATGTAATTTCTTTGGTTAGGGACAACAAACAGTCATACTTTATTCTGATATTATCATTCAACCATTCCTGTAAAATTAATTACTTCACAACTGAATTATATATAATTGTATATTTTATATAATAAGAATAATGTGATACATCTAAAACCATTTGTACTAGTATCTCATTTATCATGCGCTATAATATTCTATATAATCATAGTTTTGATGTTTTGTTATTTTTTTTCAATATATCTACTACATTGTTATATGTGTAATCCCACTTAATCATTATATTTCCTCTATGATTGATTTCCTATACGATGTTGTTTTTAAAAATTATTTATTCCTTTAGTGATTTTAAGGTCTCTTTATCAAAGAAACATCATAATTATTGTCACAATATATATCGATACCTCCCTTGATGCTATGAACTACTCCTTATTTAAGAATGTGTTTCTATATTCAAAAATAATACTTCATAAAATCTAATTAAAATATATATACTTTATATTTTGATGAGTCAACTATGTTTGGTTAATTACAACTCTTGTGACTGGTTAATCAAATGTTTAAGAAAACATAAATCCTTATTAATATTTCATATAATCATTTTTATTTTGGAAACTAGAATCTATGTGGCCCCGTATATGAAGTTATTTATATCCTCCAAAGATATAGTTAATATAATTTGACAAACAAAAGTACATATTTACATTATTCGTAGAAATATGTAGAATCTCAAAATGTGTGGATAGGTAACTAGTTGTTATCCTCAAATATTATAAGACATTAGTTCAAGTATGCCACCATGAAAATATGATACATGCTATAAAATATTCCTAATGAATAATTTCATTTAATTATATCTTATTATAATTATCCCAAATCATCCAATGATTCATTAAATAAATCAAAAATAATCGGTATTCGTTAATTTTTCTAGGATAAATAGATGTATGATATTAACAATATAAAAGTTCTAAAACACTCCCTGAAACCTCTTAGATATATCTATATAGATACTAAAACTAAAAATATATTATTTGTCACCGATTTATTTAATTTAGAAACGTTTAAAAACTATATAATACATGGGTGATGTTTTGAGACATCATTCCAAATAAGTGGAATGAAATTTACATTATTTATTAAAAATCCCATTTCACTTCAAGTATAATTATTTTATATATCAGAATCAGCCATGAAAAATATTATATCAAAATCTTTTATGGAATTATAAAATCCTATATTCAAACTTTAGAAAGCATTTTTGAGGAAAAACAAATGAAGTATTCAACATTCAAACAATAACAGTTTCAATTAGAGTGTAAATACCCATGGTCTCTATCATATAATTAACTTATGCAAAAAGAAGATAATGGAAATATTTTTTTTATAATTTTTATATCAAACATAATCATATTTATAATATATGATTAGTAAAATTGATATGGAATTTAAAATAAAAAAAAGTGAATAATTCACATTATAGTCAATAACACAAACCTCTATATAAATCATTTTCCAAAGAAGTTATTTATAGGTATAAAAACAACCATATATGACAGTTATGTTATTGAAACACCACAATTACCCTATGAGTATCATGCACACATATGAATCAACAACTATCCCAACATTGTATGTCTACATGCAGTCTACATAATATTATATGTATTTTAACAATACCTTTAATTATTATCTCAAAAAAAAATTGAGGGAAGTGGATTTATATCCTAATTTTATTTCATAACAATAATCCTTTAAAAATAAATATTTATCACATTCATAATATATCCTACTAGATATTTATGGTCATTTTATAACTTCTGTCATTATTTAATTCACAAATATATATGGATGTAAATTAAAAAAAATCTTAGGAACATATCCAATTTTATTGTTTAAAACTTCTCGACATTCAACATTACACACAATAACACTAGACTCATTAGATCCTTCTCAACTGAAACTAATCATTGGAATAATTTTTTTTTAATTTTACTAATAAATTAACACATACAATTACTTTGGGATAAATGAATACAATCATTAATCATATTTGGTTCAATATAATTTGAAACAATTAATCATATGGATTCATCACATCCATAAAATAAAAATATTAGAGGAAAAATTAAATTTATATTATAATAACTGATATGGTGTATTGATGATTTATATAAATTTAACATGTAATTTTACGAATACCTAAATCTGAAAAACCTTACTCCACAATACAATTTTAAGGTAATATAGAATCAGTATATATTGTACCAAAACTAAAAATATTATGATTTATAAATTCATATAAATTATCCCATTTCGGTTCTATAGGTGGGGTTATTTGTGAAAATATTCTATAACATCTCAAAATATCTAATAATTCCATTCTTGTGTATTCACTACCTTCATCCATACATATGAAAATATTACATTTCATAGCTTATTTTAAACTTCATTCTATGTATATTTGAATGTTTCAATAGTTCTTTATTTGTGTATTATAACAAATCCATCCCCAAATCGATTATTCTAATAGAAAAAGTAAATGAATCACTTAAAAAAATCACATTCATATGTATTTATTGTTCCACATAATTCAATATGAATTATATTGAATAGTCCAATATCCCTCTGAAAATATCACATAAAATATAATTAGACCAATATTCCAAATAAAGAAGATTCCTATGTGTAAATGTTTTTATAATTGAATGGAACATTAGTCCATATATATGATTTCTATAAACATGCATATCATTAGTATGTATAAGAATACTATTCCAATGTTATGTGATATTTATATCATCTATAATCTTTATATTATATATATTATAAATAGTTTTATCCACATAAAAATATAAAAAAAATTCATTATATTATAAATTCCATAAAAAATTTAATTCTTATATATAGAACAACTCTCATTCGTAACAGTGAAGGGAATTACCATCGTTTCCTAATAACTTAAACATATTAAATTCATTATTATTTTAGGAACATAATAACGAACTCCAATTGTTGGAAACATACACTTGATGAAATCAGATAATGTGTTATCACCTCTAATGAAAAAAATTATTTTAATGTAACGACATGTAGATCTACATCAATAATCATTAATTCCCACATGCAATTGATTCTATGTTTATTATCACATATGTGTGATGTGCACCCAATATCTAATACCCATCAGTCAGTGTAAAAAGAATTTATTCCATTAATATTCTATTTTTTATATGTTAAATGTTACTATATGATATCACTCCACATTAACTTTTTCATGTTGATAAATGTTTTAATGTTTAAAATATTAACGACACCCTTATGATCAGTGTGAAATATTGAATAATGTATAAGGAAGACACATATATAGCCTAATAATATATATTATATCATTTATTTAATATCATTAAATGAATGATCCCCCATTAAAATAATGTCAATTGATATTATATTTATTTCATTATGACATATATCAATGATCATATATAAAATCCATTATTATTTATATTTAAGATCAACTAAAACATAAAATTAATGTTTCTTGGATAGTACTGTAGATATTAACCAATCCATATCCATCATATTAATTCAATAAACATGACTACAATAGATTATTGACCATTAGGTATTTAAAGATAGTATGAACCAAATAAAACATCATTATAAAATCGACTAATAAAAATTGCGGTAAAATTCTTTGGAGAATAAAAATAAAAAAATAGAAAATAGAAAGTTACCATTAGCTTTCATGCCCAATAGAAGAGTATCAATGAGTATTCATGATTAGTTCAACAATATTTTTAAATGTTCAGGGTCTTAATTTTCTTTATTTTGATGTAATCTCACACATAATTTGCAAAAGTTTTATTTTCGGGTCTCATTAATTAAATATACATCATATTCATATTTAATTAATGACTATTTGATCTTATTTAATTATTATATTTTAACTTTTTTTTTAATATTTTTGAATATATACTTCTAATGATTTGGGTTTTTATCCATATTCTAACCACGAAATTAAAATTTTCACACCATATTGATATAATTTTTTTTACCCAAACCACATTATTGAATTACTCACCCAAAATAAAAATAAAAGTATATTCCTACATGATTAAATAAATAATCTTAATAATATAAATGATTACATACGGTATATTCAAAGAGTAATATGAGATTGAAAATTCCCACATGATTACACCCAATGCAATGAATAATAAACCACATCGACCATCCTCGCCAAGGAATAATATTTTAGTAGTTTAGTTTGTCTGACCACATGTCCCATTCACTGAGGATATGTTACTAAAGAAAAAAATAAAAGTATGAAATCAATAAAAACAAATATTTACAAAATACTCCCAAAAAATATATAAATTATTACAATAGTAAATAAACTAGAGGGAAAGTTATATAAAAATTGAATTTTATGACATCCATTCATGCTTGACATTGGAAGCTCTAAAAAAGTATAAAATTATCATATAAATTTTCATAGAAAATATATATAATTGAGGATAAATTTACTAAAAATATATATCGAAGAAATTTAATAAAAAAATAAAAAAGTAAATTAACATTAAAAAATGAGACATGTATGTACTATATAAAAATAAATATTAATTAAATAAATTTTATAATTTATAATAAATAAATATTTTTTTCATTTATTCATTATGATTTCATAAATATTTTATATTATTATGAATTTGGATGAAATTTCTTGAATAAAAAATATCTTATAAATAAATATTTTTTATTTAATAATTTAATTTCATCTAAATATGATATATTTTGTTTTTTATAAAAAAATATAAATATCCTCTTACTATTTTTACATAAAATTTTTGAGATCATATGTTATGTTATTTAATTTTCCAAATTTTATATTTAAATATTAATCATAATAGTTTGGGAAAATATTTCACAAAAAATAGATTATTTAATTATTAATAATTTGTATTTAAAATATTAAATTAAAATATATATATATATTAAATATTCCCAAAATACATTTTCTATTTATTTATATGCAATATTTAGTTCATAAAAAATCATAAAAAATTGACAATGTTTCTAATTTTCTGTATCTATATCGGACATAAATGTGATGGTAAAATAGTACTCCTTTACGAATGCTATTTGGAAGCTATTATGTAATTTTATGCATCATCATACCTTTACGAAACTCAAATATGTTTTTTGTTTTTATGATATATACATTATTAAAATTCTTCATGTAATGGTAGTTCTTGGTATACCTTTATGTGGCCTTATAGAACTGTGTCATAATTCAACGAACCTATAATATAATTTTACATCATCTAGAATCCACAAAAAAAATGTAATATAGATATTACCATTATTGAATCTATCTCTATGTATAATTAAAGTGGCGGTTTTGTTTAAATATATAATTTTTACATTTCTAACATATAGTCTACCTTTAGGTAGAGGGATCATATAATGCTATATCATTTATGAACCCTCATCACATTAGGTTAAATCATAATTACCATTACACACGTCACATAAAAAAACTTATATGAATTTATTTTTCAATAAAACACATCTTTATATTTATATTTTATGAAAACTAATGATAAAAACACATATGATTCATAAATAAACACCCTTTGATAAAAGTGATGGGGTTTTAATAATCATATTTTGATCATTTACCAATAAATAAAACAAAAAAAATATTTAGATAAATATTGAAGATCTAAAAATTAATCAATATAAGAAAAAATATATTGAATTCAGTATTTGAATCAACATATATCATTATCCTTTTAAAAACAATAAAAATTAGATATTAAGATAAGTAGAGAATGGATATACTTGGCATCTAATGAGATAATTTGTCTATTGGATTCATGAACCCATCATTGGGATGACCATGAAATTTATCATGTCTTTTCCCATTCATGGGTGACTAAATTATTGTCTAAAAATAAGTGAGATTTAGGATAACCTAGAAAGTATTATATATATTTCACACCCCACATGATAATATCACATCCTCTTTTATAGGATATTATCGATGGATCATCTATCCATACTGTATCTTATGTGTTACCACCAATTGGTTTGATTATTCATTGAATACATATCAACGAATAAATGTAGACATTAATAATCCAACCCTTAATTAATAACATGATGTTTTCATTTGGGTGAAATAGTATAATTTGATGCATGAAATGAAACATTCTGAAAATCCATATTCGATGTAATATATTTCACATATATGCAAATACAATTCCAGTATCATATACATTATTTAAATACAATCTATATATAATATCAGATATTATATTTGTGTATATAAATACCATGAATGGTAATATTAGTTTTCAACCACATAGATTCTTATATATGTACGTCCACCTATCATTTATTTCTAAAAGGATGATGGAGGTTGAGTGGGATTATGGGAGATATTCATCGATGATGGTTTTTTGGGACTAAATCAAAAGCTTCACTAGATGCTGCTTAATAATTGAGAAATTATTATCTCCACATATTCATGAAAGTTTAAAACCAATATGTTGATGTTCATGTATCATTGATTAATCTCAGTAATTTATTCTTCAATGTAATCATAAATGGGATTTTTACGTTTGATGGAATCTCATGTCCACATTAATTTTTTATTAGAATCATGTTTCTAGATGAGCGTATTTATCCAAGAGAGACCACCACATTATCCTATTCATAAATACCATCATTATAATGGGAATACGCCATTTTAATCATTTATAAATTTATACAAATATTAGGGAAAATTAAAAAACGTCATTTATAAAAGTAAAACATAATAAAACTCATGTACAATAATTTTATTACCTTTATCCTCTATTACTAAAAAAATCGTTTGGTGGATTGATACATTCCTATATAGGGAAATATATATGGTTATGATATTGTGTTCCATTTTAATTGATTTTCCAATGGTTCCCTATTATGGGTGCTGAATAAAAATTTCACTCACATATGTAGACCATTGAAAATTTGATTACTCATGTGAATTGATGAATGTGGTTCTTCAGACTATTAAGGGTTACATAATGAATTTAATCATAGTTATTTAATGGTTATGTGAGAATCCCTAATTTTATAAATAAGTTGTGTTTCACCCTAGTGAGGGATTTTGGATGTTTATATCCATATTGGAGGACATGTAAGTTAATTCTCTGTAACAAGGTATAATATTAGAGATCTAAAAATTATGGTCCACATTTGAATCACATGCACATTGTTCTTCCTAGTGCGTTCCTCCATAGACTAGCATGGATAATGGGACAAAAATAATATATATATTTTTTATCTACCACATTAATATATTAGAACTAGGGGTGTTGTGTTTATTTTAAAATTTATTACATTTTAATAACTAAATATTCATTTCATACATTTAATTAATTTTTTATATATATTAAATTCTATTAAGAGAGGTAAATAAATATGATGGTGAATATTTATTAATGTATTTACAGATTCTATGAATATATCAATGATTTCCATGTCATACACAAGTGGGAATATAGAGTCTCACTATAATGGAACATATAAATTCCTCGTTTTAAGAGAGTTTGGATTCTATATAAGTTATGTAATTTCAACATCGGCCTGAATTTTTTGGGTCATTCACATTGTCCTATTTGAACTGACATAAAAACATACCAAGTTATGTGTGAAAAATAATGGTATTCTTTATAAGGGTTTATATCCATCACATCCATGTCACACCAAAAAGTATTTTGAATAAACACCAAGTCATAATTGTATCCCATTTTAATGAATATTATTGAATATTGAGGTATGTATTTAACTAAGTAAATAATAAATCAAGGAACAAGATGTTGTCCACATATGTGTCCAAGGTGATAAAAGAATTGGTGAGGCTGAATAAACACCACAAAGTGATTATGGCAATCAAAATGATACCTCTATAAATATTAGTGGTATTTGGATTTTATATTCTTTCATTAACATCCCTTTTTCATATTTGGTTGATCAATTTTTTTTTGTTTTTCGATATTATTAAAAGAATTGTAGTCAATCCATTTTTTAGGATGGAGAAAATTTTCACGAATCAATGACCTAATGATTAGGGGTGTGTTTTTTATATGTAATGGAGTATCGGTATAAATGTATCAATGAATTTTAAAGGGTTTCCCTTGATTAAATGTATTTAATAAAGGTATGGGAGTTTTTAGAAGATGCAGTGTTGAGAGACGATTGTTGTACACTTTTACATCATGAAGTGTTTAATTTATGTGAATATGTTTCTAGAATAATCCATGATATGTTTTAGATCATGATGTGATTATACATTGTGAAACTGGTTCACATCATGAAGTGGTCAGTCATGGTGTTTTTAACCATAGTAGACATGTTTTTTATTGTATCTTATAAATTGATAAATTAAATCCCTAAAAGGCTTTCATGTCATGAATCTTTTTGTTTTAGTAGGTTTAAATAAAATTTTTCAAATGATTTTTTTAATTTTATGTAAATCTATCACTCGAACCATATGATGACTCCAACTTATTTTGTTGTGATTCATTCTCTTCCTAATGTATCGGTCTAGTTGTCGACAATTGTTGAGTTACTTTGATATGGATTCCACCTAACATGCACTTATTCTATATTTTCATGGTGTAATCTTTTTATAGTTATTGAAACTGGTTTTTAACTTTTGGGATCATGGTTTTTTCATTGCCATATAATCCTCTTTCAATCCTCATTAATTTTCATGTTTTATAGTTATTCGTGAATAAATGGGCAAATCTTGGTGGTCTAGAATAAAAACATATGGTCACTTTATTTTTTTTCGAGTATGTTATATATTATGTGAATAGAAAAACAAAATATTTTCATCAACTAATTGAATAACGGGTGATAATAATAATTTGTTCGGACTAAACCATGGATACATTTGGATCCAATTTTGTTGATACATGGTAGGTAGTACCCACAAGGTGGGACTATCCTGGAATAATAATGCATTGTTTAATAGAATACAAATTTATTTAGAATGTCATTATATATTATACTGAAAATATTATATAGATTGATTTTCCAGGCTATGATACAATTATTATAGGGATTGTATCGATTAGGTGATCATTCTCTGTACATGTGTACGTTTATCATAGGTTTTCTACATGCTTAGATATAATCTAGTATTGTGCCAAATAATGATGATACTAGTATAAATTTTTTTGATTAATTAATATTCCTTATCATTTATTTATTAAATGGACTTATTATTTGAATAGTTTGTTTCAAAATGGTGGATTCATATTATTGGGTTTTTCACACATCATATTCATGAATCCATATTGAGTCAATAAACATCACACCGAAACAGGTTTGGATAAATGAAAAATCCTTGTTATTTATTGTCGCTTGATAGAAGTGTTGGATCTTGGAGATGGGATCAACATAATGTTTGGGACTAGGGACTACTATGATTATTTGTTTCATCATTATATTTTATCTTTATTAATTAAATTATGTAATTTTGAAACATTTTATCCATTCTTTTTGTTATCATTTTATTTTTATTTGATTATTCAACCGACATTTATTATTTGGTTTATCTGTTGTTATGTATTTTTTCTACTATTTTCACTTACATATATATTTATTTTTTATGAAATATTAAAACATTATAAATGTGGTATCATCTAACCACTATTTTCTATACACACCCATCACTACTGTATAGTCTTTGAGATATGGACAGGCGTAGTGTAGGTCTAGTCACCAATTTGGTTTTTCCGTATGAAAGAGTGTCTGTCCATGAGACATTACAAAGTAATATAAAAGGTAGTAGGATATAATTTTCTATTTATTTAATTTTTGGGAATGGAATAAATGGGTCTAATATCTTTTGGGACATGGTTATAATTTAGTTCATGGGAGTAGCTAACCCATGTATCGGGGAAAATATGAGTACCCAGACATGTGATCATTGTTCATGATGTTCTTTATTAGAGTTTAATTTATTTAAAATTGGTTCATTCCCATGTTGTGTAATTATATTTTTTCTTAATATTTATATGTATGGTACAGTATGGGGTGATATTAGTATGTATGCATCATTATATGAATATAGAAATATATATTTAGATGAATTGTTCATTATAGAGATATATTTATGGCATGTGATAGATTTTCTGATATGAACAACAAAATGAGATAACTTTTTTATTTGATAAATGAAAAATGAATGATTTGTTATTTAATGATAATTAACTTGTTAAGCCATTATTATATATCCCATGGCTAGTGGTTCTCTATTGTTGTCACATTTTGAGGTTGAACATAATGTTATACATTCTTCTATTTAGTGTTTTCCATGTAGAAAAAATGCATCAACGTCTTCATTGAATTGAGAATCTAATGTTTGAAAATATAGAAAACCCTAATAATGATAAACCATAGGTTATTATATATTCAAATGATCAAGTTGATTTTAATCCATTTGAAATAATATTGATGGACATATGTTCCATTAAAGTGAGACATCTTTCACCATTATTTTCCTTGTTTTAGTATACGAGAGTGTTTCAGCTAAATCATCCTCGTATGTTCACTAGGTAAGGATGCCCCTAGAATGTTGAGTTCTAAATTAAGATATGACATATGATTTTAAAGAACATTAAGACAGCCAACTATTAGATGGTTTATCATTCTACAAACATGCATCATAGACCAGCCATGAATTGGAGGGATTTTATAGAGATATTATGGGAACAATATGAATTATTATAAAAGAAAATAACAGAGAATTTCATGATTTAGTTTTATCCCGAATCATTAATGGATGAGAAGGATCATTAGTTCATCCACAAAACAAAAGGTTTCATGTCAATGATAGAATAAACCATATGTTACAATGAAATGAAACAATTTGTTCTATCACTAGTAGCTGATATGATTTCCCCAGAAATAATTTCTAGGATGGGTTTCACTATTTTTTTTTGTCACACATATTTTTATGTCTATTTTTTGGATATAGTTTATCAATATTTCATTATGGAAGGAGATATAATAGAGGTCCAAACAAGATTCCATGATATCATATATTTCATATCATATGGTGGCAATAAGTGAGAATATAAAGTTTATCTCTATAGAAATAATTAGTAGAGAATTTAGGGAAGTTAGAATCCATGTAATCAAATTGTTCTGTTATCATGTTATTAGTGTTTATTCTTTGTATATAATAATCTATAGGGTTTCTTCCTAGATTTGAAGATCCATGATTTTATAATGTTGGAACATCAATAAATATTTTTAAGGAATTAAATAACATTGTCTTTGAAGATAATCATGATTGTTTCAAGAGTCTAGGATGGAATTAGATACGCCTTAGCAGCCATGTAGCTAGTGTTCCACGAGATGTTCATGTTGAGGTAGGAGATGGGTAACTCCAATATAGCACAAGAAATTCTTTCTATAGCATTATTACCATGGGATTCACATAGATTTCCAAGGTAGAGGGGTAAGTTAGCTACATTATAGGTATTCTACTTAAAATAGATTGGATGATGGCCTTTTACAATTCTAGGTAGGATTCTTACGTCACCCACCCTTGTATGTGTTTTTTATATTACAATAAAATAACAATAATTTATGTATTAAATTTTAAAAAATGGTTTGGGCTTTTTTCTGGAATCCATGGGTAGTTTCTTAAAAATCAATACTATATTGGGAGTGTGTTAAGTGAATATCAATAATTTAATGGAATGTTTTCTATAAATATGTGGTTGTTGTTTTTTATACCCTTTTTACTGGAAATGATAGGTTTCATATTATGGATTTGTTAGTTCTAGAACAGAATTAAGTATAAAATTATCATAAAAATGTTACATTTTTATAACTAGAAACTCCTATATATTTTCATTAGTGGTTTGACATATATAGACATGACATACTGGAACAATTAACTTCATTTTGTATTGTCTCATGGCTCAAATAGCTAGCCATACTATAGATTATGGTTGAATACAAATTCTTACTTTTCCACTAGTGGTAGAAAATTTCCATGAGGTATTTTATAATGATTTTTTTCCCACATGAGTAGAAGATTGAGTTCACAATCATGTTGATTCTAAGATAAGAGAATATTTATATCCCTTATAACATGATGTTCATGGTAGATCATCATCATTTTAAATTTAAGTTGTATAATATTGATGATATACATTTAATAAAATCTAGTATTGTTACCATATTATTCCATAGTTATTTTCTATAAGATTCCTTGTGAGACATTGGTATTTTATGCGGAAAAATAGAGATTGATCCATATGATGGTCAAGAAATGGTATAAACTTTTGTGCATCAATGATCTATTTGATTAGCTAATAGGTGACTAGATTTTATCTAATATTTTTTTGAGATCAAGCTATTACCATTTGATATTGAGACCATCATACATCGCCAATACTAATTTCAGGAGTACTAAAATATTTTATGAGTTCTTGTAGATGTTATTACGTATGATAAATGCTCTGATGGTATTCATGGTCCAGATGAATCAGATAATTAATCCTCTACTAGATTAGATTCCTTTCATCAATAAATTATTATTTCATTCAATGTTATTTGATGACCAATCATATCATCGTAAAATTTTACTCAGTAGATTAAGAGTGCATCGTCTTTAATAAAAGATAACAAAATAATGTATCTCGATTAATAATGTGTACTTTTAAGGTCATGTAATCTAAGAGGCTGGAGTGATAGTGGAAGTTGAGAAGGTTATTGTTGGAGTATAATTGTAGAGGCATAAGAATATATTTATGATTAAATGTTTTCTAGTATTATCATGTATTATAGGCATTTTATCCATGAACAATGCCTTCTGGAAGAATCAATTTATTGGTTGACCAAGTATGATATGATGTTTGTTTGGATAGTTTCATGTGAGATATATTTTTATGATCTAATGGGAAGGATGACCTCATAACTCATCCTAACATTACCTTGTTGAGTGTGGAAAATATCATGTACATTAAGTAAAGATGAGGTAGACTTATTGTATTTTAGATGCAATATAACATAATATTTTATTGTGTCTCACAAAATTAGAGAATGAATATATTGAATTATCATACACATGGTATAAATTTAGCTACTCTAGTAAATGTATCTACATTCCAAAGTAATTAATTTTTTTAGAAGATTCTAGTGTACATAGACTACAAAAGCCTCAGGTACATATTTTCTCAGCAAGACATGAACTATCATTAAAAGAGATGGATCATGTATCTGTACTCTTTCAAAATCAAGTTGTATTATACAAAAAATCTATGTAATTATCTTTATGATGCATTGTGATGGATGATATAGAATGTTTATGTGTGGTATATTTGAAATGAGTAGAATATGTTTTTCACTCTTTGTACAAATGAATATATATTTTAAAGAGTCCTAGGGACAAGTACCTATATTAAGATATTTTTTATACCCTTTCCTTTTTACCAGATCAATAAAAAGTTATTATCATACATAGAGGGATTAGATCTAAGGTAAATATTATATGGTGGAGAGCTACCACCATTATTGTCTTCTGCAAGCACAAATGATTTTCTATTTACTTGGTTGAGTATGGGTTTGTAAAAGATTTCAAGGGGATATGATTAGATTGATTTATACTTCTATATGGGTAGTAAAACAAGTTCCAACAAGGATGTTCCATAATATATATAGATATTTGTGGTGGATAGGAATAAATAACTATTTGGTAAGATTATTTGTAATATGTTTGACCAATCAGTTTCAGAAATATGTGTAATAGAGGCATGTTGGAATTTTGTAGAATTTTTCCATTTTGGAATGGAAATGGGATGATTTCAGTATGGATTTCGTGATATAATTACATTGGAATCATCATAAAAATAATTTTTTTATTATTTAGCATAGATAGGTTTTCTAAGGTATTCTACTATTTTCATTTAAAGTATACCATTGTAATTTACGATATTGTTTGTCTATACATGTTTTGAGACAGTTTGTATTCATGTTGTTATGATGAACATAATATCAAATAGAGATCCCCATTTCACTTATATGGTTTGTTTGGGTCATCAGAAGGATCAAGGATCACATGATCTTCTAAGTATACCCTATTATCCATAGATTGATTTCCAAACTGAATGAAATATTATGATTCTATAAGATAGTTTATGAGCTTTTGTTTTAGATTTTAGTGGTTCTTTTGGGATGCATTAAGCAGTCATGGAGTTACATTATAATAAAATATTCTAGAAATCGATCCAAATAGCACTTTCTGAGGCCCTATACGGCATGTCATGTTTTTCGCCTCACTTTTGTTTAGAGGAAGGTTAGTGAGTGCTTGTTCAGCCTAGTCTCATGAATAATATATGTGAGTAGGATTAGTAGATTAGGAGGAAGTTGGAGACTATGCTTTGTAGGTATAAATCTTACACCGATCAGAAAATATTTCCCCTAAATGATGATATATTAATTATATTTTCTTATGTGTGCTTCCCAAGATTATGAAACACTATAACATGAAAAAAGGAAGACCGGTATCCATATTTGTAGTGGCATTATAAATTATGGAAAGGATCAGTCCAGTAAAACATTGATTGACCTTTCAACGATCTAATAGGTTCATTCATGACATATTTCACTTGTCAAAGATTCAAAAAAAGCTTACATACCATTCTCACATGATAGTATTTTATTATTTAATGATTGGTAGAGTTTATTCCTTTAAGAAACATCCAATATATATTATGAACATTTGTGATAATTATCTCATGGGAAATACCATACCTATATTTCGAGTATAGTTGTGTCACTATTTTATTTAATCGGGGACATGATAGAGGTTATCTGATATGTTTTTGTTGATCAAAGTTTAGTTATGGTTTTATTATTTCATAATCCCTAGTGTTTGAGTCCTCATTCATGGATATATATCATTTTCATGAGAAAATTACCTAATGATATGTGGTTGCATGTTTCATTGGATTAAAAGTGTCAGGGTATAAATGTCTATAGGGAAATGTAGGGATTTTATTCTTTGTATTGTGATACAAATGGTTTGGTATTTGGCAGCCAATTTTGGGTCTATGGATATTTGCAGGACATATTCATTTCATGAATTGTTTAAATGTTCCAAATAATATTCAAGTTACATCCCGTGAACTGTATTTTATCATAATTCATTTACATACAATTAAATTTTGTTTATTTCATTAAATTATTGATTGGGGTAATTTTAAATAAAGGTGATGCATTTTTATGAATGTCATATAAATCATGAAATTCACATCATGAAAGGGTTGAACATAATGATTATCTCTTGATCAAAATGGTAGACAACATAATGTGTATGATTTATTTTTCTTCATTCTTGATACAAGAACTATCTCTCAAACTATAGGGAGTCTCACATAGATTATACAGTTATTCCTTCCCTTTGGAACATCCCAGTCTATTGTTTTATCTATTGTATGATACTTTTATTTGGTGTTCCCATTTATTATGCTTTCTCTCTATTATCACATTGAAGTATTTTCTCTACTATTGAACCATATTTTTATCTTGTGTGATCTAATTTTTATTATGTGATATCTGGAACATATATTTTTCAATATTATTCCTTGCTGAGCATGTATCGTTAATAAAAAATAATGATAGTTGGTCTATAATGAAGTTGTGTGGTATATTTCTATTTTAATGTATTTTAAATATAATAATATTTCATCGACACCAATGTGCATTTACTAAAAGAATAATGGGTGATAGTAATCAGTTGTTTGGAATACACGTTGGATTTCATTGTATTCAGTTGCGTTTAGACTTGGCTTGCCACAACTCTTAGGTTTCTTATCTTATACAATAATGAACAGGTTAATAGTTTAAAGTATGATTTTACATATAATGAATTCTCATGTGATTTCTTATTATATATTAACCCGTTAAAATTATTTCCTTGTTTGTTGAATTATTTGTTGAGTTTTCATATAAATTGTTGTATACATTAGAATGATAATAAATTATAGAATAACTAAAGGTATAAATGTATAATTTGTTGAAATATTAAAATTTTCTAAATTGATCATTGTAAATATTGTGGTTATGTTGTGTTTCTAAATCCGTTATGAAATCTATTATGAATTATGATGAAATTTTTATATAAAAATCATTTCCTGATAATTTAGTAAATCTGATATAATGGGATATTATAAGTGATGATGAACTACTTATATAAAGGTATTTTCCTTGTGATGTTGAATTTGAAATATAATGGACTTTTCCTGGTGAAATTATAATTCTTTTATAATTGTATTTTAATTGAGATTATAAAATTAATCTATAAAAGGATTTTCCCAGTGATACTTTAATGCATATAAAATGGGATTTTTTGAGTGATGCTGAAATGATTATATAAATGGATTTACCAATTTTATTGAAATTCTTATGTAATAGGAAATTCTTGACAATGTTTAATTGAATATTAAAAAAGTTTTTCTAAGTTATTCTGTAATTATGATGGGTATTTTCTCAATTATATTATTATTCCATGTAATTTTCGTAATGTTTAAATGGTTTTTTAATATGCATAGAGTTATATCGACATGGTGATGATGTTTGCTGATTGTTCTAATGTATTGATATACAAATTAATACATATGATTATCAATTTATGTCATGATCTTATTATTATATCAAGATATTCATTGGGAATTCGGTGTACATGGTTCACCATGACAACATACCACTTCATGGATGTCTTCTCCTTATATATTAATCATAAATCCAAATGTGGTGACCTCCTAAAATCTATTGTGGGCTTAAACATTGATCGGATACACCTAAAAGTAAATTCCAGTCCTTATGGATGTATAAATATCATTAGTAATGTTCATTATTATGTATCCACTTATGTACATTTGGTTATAACATGACATAAAAGATAGAAAAACCAAAACACATGTTGATGAATTTGAGATAATTTATAACTACCCTGATTGGTTATTAATATGTTTTGGGTTAAATAACAATGAATAATTTGTATTATAATAAATCATTCAATTATAAATGCTAAATTTTATTGAAAAATATTCAGGTTGAATAATATCACACAAGTATAACATACATAAAATGTTACAAAATAATGGACATAACAAATTTGTTTTAGAATATCAACAATTAGATAAAGTATACTTTTTGAGAAACGTTTTAAAAGACTATAAATATAATGTATTGATAATGTGAGATGAATATTTATAGGATAATTTTGGAAATTAGGACACCTTTGTAATAAAAAATGTGTTACACAATTAGATCAATGGTATCTAATCTTTTTATGAGGTTGAGGCCACTATGAGCCTCAACCTTAAAAAATGAATAAAAAATCCTCCCTAATCAGTGGCTATCATGCATCACTCGACTACCCAAAATATATAATATCTAATTTTATTATATTTTTAATTAATATTTAGTTATATAGATACTCATATATGAATCATCGATCCATTAAAATTTTATATGACACCAAAATATTTAAATATACATTAGAACTATGGGAAATAATTATATTTTAATGGTTTAAATTCTCTATCATAGTATAGATGATGATTTTGTGAATAATTAGAAGATTAAATATGATGTAAAAATTTAACTAAAATACATGGATGAACATGGAAAAATTATAGAATTAAGTTTTTATTATATAAATCTCATGAAGTGAGACTCCAATGTCATTATTCTCATCATATTTTTATTTTTGAATATGATGGAAAAAGAATTATTAACCACTTACACTACATAATTTAACCATATCTATCTTTAATAATTACTCTATAATGAACTCTTATATCCTTAATGAGAAATATCAAGAGAACATAAATTCAACTAAAATTTAATTTAGAATAAATTATTTCAATTATGTTCTACAAAAATATGGATCATGATGATTTCCTTTTGGTAATTAACCGATGATGGGTATAACCATATATTAAATCTCTATGCCATTAGAGATTGTCTATTGTGATTTAAAATATGATTTCATCCAAGG
The DNA here is from genome assembly GCA_963277665.1 of Viscum album. Taxonomy (NCBI): domain Eukaryota; kingdom Viridiplantae; phylum Streptophyta; class Magnoliopsida; order Santalales; family Viscaceae; genus Viscum; species Viscum album. The sequence continues at coordinate 1,947,211,673 of OY728136.1, read as the reverse complement.
TGGGTATCATTTATTTGTATAATAAGTTATAATATAAACTTAATAACAGAGTTAGTCCATTTGGGTTTCGATCAAGGTTTCCCCCATCATGTGGCTCACATATAGTTATAGAAAGAAATACCAGAACCTTACAACTAAATATAGTCCATTAATATTGGGAATATTATTTACTATTTGTAATGGAACGTGGATGGGTATCATTTTTTGTATCGCTACCATGACTATTTAGTGGTTATATTCAAATATTTTACATTTTTTGCTTCTTTGGTATGCCAGAATGATTAGTATAGAATAATGTACAATGTATAAAAGAATAGTTTTCTTATATTCAAATATTCAGGTGTTTATATCATTGTTGTGATTATCCATAGTGGTATTTTTAATTAATATTCCAATGGTAAAATGGTATATATACCCAAAAAACAATTTTAAATTTATTTTCACTGATCTTATTATATATTATAAAGTGAAATTGATGGATTCTAATCTATTACTCTACATTGAAGAACCTATATATAATGGATAAAAGTATATTTAAATTATATGGTTGACCATATTTGGGTTTCTCTCACTTCCTTCTTCACCCAAATGATTTCATATTTTTAATATTATGGAGTCTCAATAGGTTATAACTCTGCTTTTCCCATCACTCCCTTTTTGAATTTTCAACTTAAATCTTATACCCAATCAATTTATAATTTTAGGTTCCCAATTGATTTATGGTCTTAATATATACAACACAAGTGAGTAGAATGTTTTCTAAATACCCAGATAATCATTGTGGGTTTTTTACATAGAGAGTACTAAGTACCATAACTTGTCGTGTTTTAGGTCATTTATGAATGACCATTAATGGTATGATTTTTTTAGATGGATTTGACATATTTTCCTTAAATATATATAAAATCTGGAGTGATGAAATCAAAATGTGAATAATGATCTTAATAACATGAATTAAGACTACCTTGAGGAATTGTGTCAGTAAATTGGGGTTATAGTGAATGGAACAATGTGAGAAACAGTTTATTATCCCATAAAATAGACAAAATGTTGAGGTTGTTTTTTGAAAAAGGAGTTGAGGAACATAATTTTAATGGATAGATAACTTCAACTATCACATTTCATCCCATTTTAAATGAATTTAGGTTATGATTGTATTGCTCAAACTAGTGAATCTTTGCATTTATGGTCATGAATCAAGGGTCAAAAATTGACCAAGAATTTAATTTCATGAACTAAAATTTGAAATTTATATTATTTACAACATTGTAATATAAAGTTTATAAAAGTACATAATATTTTATAGATTTTTTATTATTTAAATCATAACCAGATTTAGGTGAATCATGTTCTAATGAAATTGAAAATGCATGTAAGGGATGATCACTTTCCACATTAGAAGAGTATGTTGAGATTTGATTCTATTTGGATTTATAGAGATTAGGGGGAAATTTTGTTGATAAAATAATGTATTATTATAAGGTCTTAATATGTTGGTAAAAATTATCATTTCCAATTAGATGCATATCATGGATATCAAAAAAATCATTTCTAATAACAATAATATTTTTTATGGAAACAAATTATTCAATAATTAAGTTGTCTTATTGAAGGATGGGGGAGTTATGGTGGGTTTTGAACCCTAAATTGATTACCACCAATTATGGAAGACATGTCTATGGAACATAATTAAAACATATTTTTTTTATTTTAGAATGAATAGTGATTCCATAAAGTCTAACAATTAAATTTCTATTATTCAAACTAATTTAATGAAAAAGTGATAAACCAAGAAATCAATCACAAAAGGACATTGTAGAACCATTTAAAGACAGGTTAATCCCACCATAATTAATCTAGATAAAAATTATACTATAGATGTTGGTTTCATGGGTGTTTGATTCCTCCATTAGAAAATATTCAATATGAATGGTCTTGTTGTCCGGAGACTAGATATACTATTTGATAATAATCATTCAACTATTGAATCCCCCATTGAGGATTTGGACATACTGTTCAATACAATTATATTTCTCTTCATTGAGGTCCACCATTAATATCCTCCACATCATTTTGGAAGCTTATCCCTCTATATAGTTATGAAATAGATTTTGTTCAACCATTTATTCTTTTAAGAACTTAAAAACGTATCAAGATTTCTCAACCACCTCAACTAATTTATGTGGAAATAAGGCTTCATTGTTGTTACTCAACTTTTCATTCAACATCGTTTTTTAGCATGCCTCCATTGGAGGTGGAAAATAAGAGTAATTTTTTATCTTATTATGGATACCCATATAGATACTACATTTACCCAAGATTGATGATCTATCACTAAGAACATCTACGTCTACATCTCCTCCATTAGATTCACTCTCAGTATCAATCTCCTTAATCAGTTAAACATGTGGAAGCTGTTCAAAACGATTACCCAACTGTATTACTACCACATTCATACCTGGACCTATCCTATTGACTTCCCTTGAGTACACCACCTCCGCAAATGATAGACCTAAAGAATTCACGGGTGATGCCTCCGACACTTAGACATCCCTTTAACATACTGGAATAGATATTTCCATCCCAAGATTGGTTGAAGTTATCTTACTTGCATCACTTTCCCACTCATAATTCATTGCATCCCATTGCATCCCACGTTGAGAGACATCATCAGAATCACTACAAACAAACACTCATGGTGAATTTTCAGTAGTCACTACCACATGAGGATTCAGAAACTTGAAATCACTTGTTATCCTAATTAATACAATATTGACATTCGGTTATTGATGTATATGCTTAGACAGATACAACCTTACCTGGGTAAGATCACTTGAATTCAGAATTCCATCAATATGAGTGATGAAAACAGAACATAGTCCACCCCACCTCATAGAAATATATTTTTATTCATCCATAAATTCCATAGTCTAGAGCCTTTGGTCTGAGAGAGCTCACAACAATCAATAGAACTAATAATCTTCACACCTATAGAGTTATCCCGATTACCATGCACCTCACCCGGGACTAGTTCAAACTGAGAAGTAGGACATTTAAAATCTTCTTGTATTTCATGCATGCACACCTTCTATCCATGTCCCAATTTCATACAAATAGAATCGAAAACATACCAATTTTCAAAGAAAACAGATTTCAGACACCAAATATCTTCACCAATAATAACCTAGAAAAAATCAATAGGTGGATTGAAAAAATCATCCTAAAAAACTATCCTTATTTTAATTGGGTGACTTACAACTCGATATTGGATATCTGAACACAAATAATGAATTATTAGAATCCCTAGAATACATACAATTGAAGGATTCTAAAAGAGAAGCGGATGTTCAAGAAGTGTTAGTGGAAATTTCATGGAAGAAGAATATCTCTTCATATGATAGTCATTATACATACTGAAAAATAGGAAACAATACCTCATAGTGGAGTGAGTGTAACTCAACCTAGTTAAAATAAGTTCTTATTTCAATGGAAACCTAATATTGATGATTTTAGAATCTAGAAGTCTGATTGCTGCAATATATTTATGGAACCATTATTCAATGTTAAATAAGTCCAAAACATTCTCCAATATATGATGATGTTTGAAATGGGAAATCAATGTCAAATGCAGCAAGGAAGATGTATCAGTGAACTCACAACTCAATATTGACACTTATGAGGCTCCATTGAAGATGTGTAGAACCTAATTATAGTGATCTATCCGAGGGAAGGAGGGGAGATGGTTCAAATTAGAGAAAGGTGTAATAGAGGGTAGACCACCTCTAAAAGGAATCGGAGGGACCTCACCCACCATGGGGGAGGGTCAACTGCAAGGGATATCAACGGTTATGGCATGGAAGACCAAGTCAATTTTTTTTCATTGTAACTAAATTATATGAAACTATCAACCCGTAGTGAAATTTTTTTCTTCTTTTATAATATATGATAGTACAACATAAAAATTATTTCATCTCACATTCTCACTATATGTTTTTAAAAGGCCATAAAAGGGATGACCATGAATGTAGAGATATGATTTTTTTAAGGATCTCCCTTTTTGGTTTTAGAATATAAATCTGTTGTTCCACATTTGTGTACATAACAAAATTAAGGGCCACGAAATTCATACTAATTGAGGTTCGGTTTATGGTCACTTTTCACTAAAAAATTTGTAGGGTTGTACAGTTTTATAGAATTGATTAATTTCATTAAATAATATATAAAAATGGTGAGAAAAAACATGATTTCAATAGAAGACCTACACCTCTAGCATATAAAAACATGTGGTATTTTCAAAATATTATGGTCATGGTTTTTATACCACAAAAATATTGATATAATATCCATTTTGATTTTAAAATTTTACTCTATATGAATGTAATGTCCCAATACATGATTTTATATATCAATATGATTGTATACTATTTATTTTCATATTTTATATTCCATTGGATAATGGTTTTGATATGATAACTCAGATCCATTGTAAGGGCTAAGATCATAGAAAATCCATTAAATTTGTATTGGAGAAGATGTAATCCATTAAAATTATTATATCATTTATTTTTGTGACAAGGAACTGAAATGCTAAGGATGAACACTAAACTATATTCAAATAAAATGTATAATAAAAATTTCATTAATTGGTGATATAGATTAGATGAACTTAATAATATATTGAAGAAGCCTATAGTTGTTTGAAATATTAGTGGCACACATTCAAATACATTTGGTGTGAATTTAATGACTGATAAATATTTTTCCCTTAGAGTTGAATTCATTAATTCAATATATCCATGAAAATTTCCTTGTCACTAAAAAAAATAAATAATAATGAGTGGTATATGGAAAAAAACAAAGAGAATATACATTAAAAAATCCACTCATGAACTAACTGTGATTTGTCAATATGACAAAAATGCGAGTGTGAAATTATTTATTGTATTACAATTGGTGATAATTTTTTCTCATACATAAATATATATAATAAATTGAAACTAATCAAGCCACATGTAGTCAATATAATTTAATATCATTACATTAATCTTGCTAAATTTCATGTGATTTAAATTTTAGTATCATACAATTTTATGATAAATAAATGAAATACATTGATATTATTGTTTGGTAATTCACTAATTCATATCCAAATGACAAAGTGAATGGACCTAATAGTTATAATAATATATATAAATGGATAATTTTATTCTAGTCTGAGGTCATGTATTTCATGTAACCTCCCATGGATCTGACAGTCAGGTATGGAATGATGTGTTACATGGTATGTATGATATCCAATAAATTTAAAATATTCAAAGGATAAATAATTATACAATATAAAATGAAGTTCACTATTTTTTAAGGGACCACAATGATAAAACTCCACAAAAATTTATCATTTCTTATAGTATTGTTAGAAAAGGTGATCTAACTGGATGTTTCCTAGGTTTTTTAAATCCGAGAAAAAAACACACTATATGATCATATGATTGAATATATTGAAATTCATTAGTTTTAGGACTTGTTCATTAACCTATGAGAGCCACACGTAGAGGAAACACATCTTTATATAAATTGAAAATGATTATCATGCCAGATACTCTCAAATATCATAAATATGTTGTCTTCAAATACTTTTAGTTGGGAATGGTTTTCAATTTTTTATTAGAGTGGTACCTATACAAATTTTTAGTGGAACCTATTGGAATAAAATATAGGATCAACAAAAAGTATGTTGTTCTGTAATGGATAATGGATAATGTAACACCATTTAATATTAATGGATTAATTGAATTATTACTAAGGATGAAAAAATGATGCATATTTTTTTGGATCCAACATGAATATAAAATTGTAGTTAGCAAATATTTTTTGGTATTATTATTAATATGTGTCACATTCAATTAAATTTTCCATGGTGATTGTGAGTGAACGAAAATACCACTGAAGGAACATGTGTTGGAATGTGGTGAAAATAATTATCTTGATTAAAATTTTAGACACTTAGTGGGTACACATAAAGGTGGAATCATTTGTATATAATGTAACGTGTGATACATTGTTCTACATTACCGAATTAACATATTAGAACGTCTGGGTTCTAGTTAAATCCATGAGTCTCATTTTTTATTGTACAGGCCAGTCTATATAGTTCATTTTTATGTAGGATGGACTATATGTCATATATTAAATCATTGTATGTAATGGAAAAGTGTGTTTTATGATTTAATATGATTAATGGATTTCTTATTCAATAATATTTAGTTTCATGAATAATATATGTTAGTTAATTTCATATTATATTATTTCATAATGAACTTGTGTCATTATTTAAGTAATAATATATTTTTTCTATGATATCTATAGATGTAAATGAAAATATATCAATAGTAAATATATAAAATATATATTGTATAGATGGTAGATGATTCTAGAACAGTAATAAGGAAAATAACCCCTATAATGAAGACACATATAATGGCATTGTTATTATGCTAATGAGTGGGTATTTTATTTTATTCACCAAAGTTCCAAAAATTGGATTCTGAATGATGGTGAAGTCCCTAAAAAGTATTTCCTCAACCATGGTTATTGGGCCACATTATTTATCACCAATAAAATGTTTCTTTTCTTGATTGATATCTTCTATGTTGTGTAATTTTTTTTATTTTCCAAATAATTATTTCTAACTAGTTTTTTGTTATTAAATTTAGTTGTGATGTTCATATAGTATATTGATGTACTATAACGACCAGAGTAGATTTTGTGATATCCCAATGATTGGTACATTTAGTTCTAGTAGATATTATTTAGTAATATGAATCAAGATACACGTAGCTCTGATAGGTAAATTACACCCTATATCATTTTACGGTTTATTTAAGATGACCATACATGAATTATGAGACTATAAAGTGATACAAGTTTGAATATTGGGAAATTTTAGGATTGAACAAGAATATAATTTTATGTTTCAAAACATATCTTATAATATAGGAATTAGTAAACACATTTGTTATCAATATGAAGGATTTTTTTTCTTAGTTAGAGTTTGTAAATGTACCAAGTCATCTAAAATATTTTCATTTCATGTAATGTGTTTATTTCACATAAATATACAACCACTATCTATTTTTAGGTGATGTATGCAGTAGCTTTTTATTATAAAGAGTATAATGTCAATCAACAAGGATGGGTATAATATGAAGATATTTTTTCCAGTAAGAAAACTAAATGGTGTAAATAATACATTCTATGTGAAATACTAATTGTATCATATTTTTATGCTAGGGTGATTTTGAAAAATATATTATTAATCACTATGAATTTTAATGTATTTTATGGTAGCCCATAAAGAATATACTTTAACATCAATGTTTATAAATTGAAAAGAAAAACATTTTATTTATTTCAATTTCGATGTTATATATTTTTATATAAGAATTTAGTTCAACTAATTAATAAATTTATTTTAAATGATCCAAAGTATATATATGGGTGAATTTTACTCGATCATGGAGTTTAAAATGGTAAATCACATATATTGAATTATTTTCTAAAAAGGATAGTTTTACAAAAATATAGATCATGCTTGAAGGAGTAAGGTTTTATGAGATGTACCTACCATATATGTGTAAGGTCAATTGGGTTAGAAAACTCAACGATATTTTATTTTTAATTAACACATGTTGAAAATATCTAAGTATTTACCTTATTAAGGAATCTATAGTGGATACCCTTTATGTAAGTGAATAAATTCTATAGAAATGTCAATGTTTCGTTTTTGGTTGGAATTTGTTGTAGGGCCCCAGATTAAGGATCATTTCATTATTATATATATTATATTTAATTGAATAATTCCATATATATTTATCATAATATTCCATTAATTAATAAAAATATATTTTGTGTTTAGAAGATGTTGATTTAAATTTTAATCTCAGTGAGAGAGGAAAAGTTTAATCCCGATGTGATTTACCATGTGTCTCATCACTTAGGAAAATGACATTGAGGTGGATCTGTGGATGTTCTAATAATATTATTTATTATCATCAATATATATCATAAATTAATTGAACTAAACCCTCACATTTTACTTGTATTTGGTTTCAAAATATTATTACAATACATAGAAAGTAAAGGGAAGTCATCAAAAATATGATGGGGTTCTAGAAACAAGAGAATTTTGTTGGAATAATAGAAATTAACCAATGACTAGGTCATGATGTTTGATCCTCACTATGTACCCTTTATTACAGGGAATAATATCACAAAGGTATTTCTTATAGATAGAGTTTTATATATTTTTTTGTTAATAGAAGGAGGAAGGGAAAAACAAAAAAAACACCCTTTTGGATTTATCTATCATATATATAAATAAGGTCTATTTTACTGTCAAAAACAGTCTAAGATATATTGAATGGTAAATAATAATGTCATAGATTATTATATTATGTGTCTACAACTTCTCCAAAACATTAAAATATCTTTCTTGGTATTCTATGAAATCAATTAGGATATTTACACTCATGTGAGTCATTCTCAATTTGTAAAACAAGAGGCAATTGTAATATTAAATATACCTTAATAAAGTACATGTCATAATTATTTCTAACAAAAAGCATATTTTCTATCATGTGAATACATAAAAATAAGTACTATGTATTTTTAAATAATAAATCTCATATTGGAGTTGTGAAATATAACATTTTCAATGATGATTTAATCCATAACATTACGGTCATGTAATGATAATGATATACTATACAAGATTACAATAGATATATTCGTTGAAATTGGGTTATACATTGTAAATTCAAATTTTGAGGAAAATAACCATTCATTTTAATGTGATGTATAGTGGGTATCGTGATACTATGTTTAGACTACAAAAATTATATTTTTTGATTCCTTTTAAAAGTATAAGGTGAATTAAAATAATCTATACATTATGACTAATTAATATAATCCACTTGTATAGACGTTATTTACAATTTATTGTCCCTCCCATTATAGTTTATTATTCAAAATATAGTTTCAATAATTCATATAAATTTTTAAAAAGATCACCAATTCACATTGAAGTAACTAATGAAGAAAATATTCATCTTTAAATCTCACACATATCATATTTTGTGGAATTATTGTTTGTGTGGTGTGGGAATCATTTTATTATAGTTTCTTTAAAACAAATCCAACGGAATTTAATATTTTTCATCATCATTATATTGCGGGAATATTGTTATTAAAATTATGATAGGGTTTTACAGAATGGGTTTTTTTGTGTCATTCTATTATTGAAAAGAATATGGGGTCACTTTTGTAAAGATATGGGCATTCATGTGAGGAGATAAAAAAAATACTATATTTTTTTGGAGAAAAATTATTTTAGATAGAAACGTAGGTATTGTGTATCATTGATAAGATTTTTTTTAAATAATTATATTCTCCCTATTCTATTATATTTTAGTGGTATTTTTACTTGTACATAATGTTTTATTCTATATACCATAATTTAAATTTATAAGAATATAAATTATGTTCATTTTCTATCAATATTATGTGACGTACCAAAAATAATTTATTGATATACATGAACAGGATTTCCATGATTGATATAACTATATTGAACATTCAAAAGAAATAAGTGAAAAAAAATATGTTCTACATCATATAGGATGTGGTTGGGGATATAGTCAATTGAGATGTATTACCCAGTTGAAAATGAAAAAAAGGTTTATAGTTGTGCATCATTTATGGGTGTTGATTATTGTAATTATAATATATTTCAAAAAAATTAATATAATTGTGAACTGTATAGAATCTTATACCATTTATATATATAATAACACTAGTCTTGTGACATTTTCGAAAACATGTGTCCCCATTCATAAGAGTCACTTGATCTGGCATACTCTTCCAAAATAATGATAATTATATTTATTTTCTAATGAATTTGAGCAGAAATACACCATAACCTAATATATAGAGTATATTTTTTTAACATTTAAATCCATCACAAAGTATTAAGCTCATTTCTCACCATATTACATCAACATTATTATAAGGAGTATAACAATAAATTTACAATTTAAGTAATAAAATACATAAAAAACTCAACCAGTAAATATAAAATTTAAAGAGAATAAAAACCCACCATTCTTTTGTGAGGTCATTATCAAATTGATCGATATGCTTTCATTTCTAATAAATGGACCTCCCAACCTAGTGTGCTTGATGATGTTGGTGGTTTCGTCCTAGTTTAGAGCTATAATGGTTGTGTCTTCATTATCCATTGAAATAGAAAATTTCTTCTGTGATTTTGATTTGTGGGGTAGTGTTTTATAACAGATGTATTATTCCATCATCCCTCATATTTAGTGAAATATATATATAAAAATTAGTATATACTAATGTAATATTCACCATAACTCAACATAAATAATAATTTTGAATCAATATTGATGTTAAAACTCACCAATTATATTTATCTTTGAATATCAGAGACTATAATGTGAAATTTTTATTGTAATATATTATGAGTGATTTGTGACATAGGTTTAAAATTGGCAATGAATGTGATTCTCTTTGTTTCCAGAAGGGGTTTCCTTTACTAACTGTATGATTTAATGCTACCTATGAGAACAATTTTTTACGATTTTCATATAGAAATGATTTATTTAATTATCTAAAATACCATTGATATAAAGGACTGATTTATATTATGTCATTTTTTTCACAGGGATAGTAGATTTATTCTTTATATATCCAATAATGATATTTCATTCCTCATATTGTTCTTTTAATTATTATTCTCAGATTTTGATGATGATTATTGGAAAGGAATAGGTTAAGATGAAAACTATGATGATTTTACTAAATAAGAAAATATGTTTTAAATTAAAATGTTTTCTTTGGGGAAAAATGATATTTAGTATATGTTTCCACTTCTAATGTATGAGTTTACTTTGTAATACTTATTCTTAATTCTCTAAAACACTAGAAAGCATTTATTCAAAGAATTGAATATAGCGATTTATAGTTATTAGACACTATAATATGTAATGTTAAGGGATAGATCATTACAGTTGTATCCTAGAAAAACGTTGCAATCTAATCTTTGGTAACTATAATATGTGATCATTAAAGGAAGCATGATTCTCCACCGAAGGGCATCATGAGAAAAGGGATGAAACTAGGGATGGTGGTGTATCATTACCAAGAGGTGTATTAATCCATGAATTTCTTATACAGGTATCAATTATTTTCAATTGGAAAAAATTATGACATCTAAACATGGTATTAAAGGTGGTCTAATACTATATTGGATAATAGTATGTATCCTAGTGATTATTTATAAAGAGTTTTAGAAGTATTCATGAGAATATATAAATATGATTTGTTATAAGATAAATTTTTTGGAAATCCCATTTTGGGTTTATGATATTAATATATTAGGTGAATAATGGTATTTTGGAGACCTGCTATTTTTTTGGTAAATATAGATTATTAAATTTTATGGATTGAAAATGAATGTTATGAGATATACTTTAACATTAATACATTTCATTAGTTTTGAACACGTGAAGGTTAGTTTTCAAAATGATTCTCACATTTAATTGATTTTACAAAAAAATTATTAATATATTCAATTAAAAATGAGAACACAGAGAATTGGTTAAAATAGATCAAATTTAGAAGGGATGGAAGAATTTAACCAATAGTTGAAGGGAAATATTGTTCTATTGCATACAATGGGAATTTGTGATGTCTTGGTTGGTATGAAATTGTTTTTCTTATGTAAATTTTCTAATGGATAAAAATTATGTTCATTTGGGGAAAATAAATTTTATCAAATAGATAACCAAGTTGTAGGAAAATTATCCAGTTAATAAATATTTTTAATAATTTCATAATACAATAATTATTTTATGAAATTAATATGATTTAGTTAAATAGAATAATATGGGATTTTATTTTAGGAATAAATGATAATTTATATTTTTAAATAATATATGATTTTATTTTGGATTTATATGGATTTAGATTATTTGTAGAAATTATTATTATATCTTTGTGATTGTTTTATTTGGGAAATTATAATTTTGGAATTAAACATAAAGATTAAATGATGTGATTAATAGATAAATGGTAAAATTATCTTGAATGTCTATATGATCAAATCCATCTTAAATTTGGGTTTTAATCATATTTTATAATTATTTTTAATTTTATGTGTTCTTATTTTTTGAATTATATTTGTTAATCTTTGGGTTTTACTGTTGATTTTTTTGGAATTTATCAATGTTTTACATTATATGATGTTTTATTATTTTTCAGAATTATTATACATTAAAAAATCATTTTGGTTTTGATTAATTGGTCGAGATTATACCAATATAAAATTTTCTTTTTATGGATTCTGTGATATGTTAAGTGGATTCTAATGCATCAATCATGAAAAAATCATACAAATCATTTAAACAAAAAGTAATATTTTCAGTGGAAATTGATTAAATAACGAGACTCTACATATTATGTAACTATATTTTGTTATTCTATTTGTATAGATACTAAAATAATTACTCCAATATAAGAAAATTATCTATAAATAAAAATATAAACATTTACATATCTTACAATGAAAAAAATAACCATTTAACCCATCACATATTTTGGATTTTTAATAGTTAAATTTATAATGATCATTTCCACTATCATCCATATCTGTCAATTGGTGTTACTTTCGCCTTTTTCTACATGGTTTCCAAATAAGATCCATGTATGTATTCTATAATATAACTTGGTACATTATTTTATAATTAAAATGATTTATAAGTATTTTTCTCTATGTGGGATTTAATTTAATGTAATTATAAATTTCAATCCCTTGTTAATGGACCTAAGAAAACAATTATGATGTTGATATTTATAAAAGGGAATATTATTTGAAAACTAAATATTTTAAATGGTATCACTCTGCTCAATAGAATACCAGATACACCACAATGAGCATAAAATAACAACTAAATATTATTATTTGTATGTTCCCATTAAAATGTTGCAATTAAATGTTTTTGTATGATTATGGATAACATATTTATGAAATAAATAAAATGCAAACAAAAAAAATGAACATTTTGTTATGTTCTTAGACTATAATACCAAAATATTTATTGAACACATTTTATTCTTAAAAATATAATATTTTTTCATCAAAAATGTGTTTATAATTATTATTATTACGAGTCAATATAATAATTTTAAAAATTTCATCAAATTATATTTCAAAAACAATTATTCTAAATTTTAATTTATCATGACAATATTAATTTTAATTTTAGTTTTTATAATTTTTAGAATATATTCATTTATTGAGGAATACTAAAAAAAATTATTCTTATTGAAAACTATAAATAATATTAAAGTACTCATATGATAATATTATTGGTTGGATAAGAATTAAAATAATATTATTTATATATTATTTAAAATAATATAATAATGGTTTTTTTGAATGCATTTTTTACTTAAATTCAGTATAATAAAATATTTTATTGAAAAATGATGTTTTTAAAAAAATATTCAGATTGGTGAATTTAATTATAAATTTAATTATGAAACTTGTTTGTTTTTAATTTTAAATTTTAAATTTCATATTTACAATTAGTGAGAATAAATTTACTAAATAGGTTAATATTTTTCAATATGAATATTAAATTAAATAATTTATTTATCATGATTAATGTTAAATTAGGTAAATAATATTTAAAATAATATGTTAAGGGTCACAAAATGACCATCAAAGTTTTAAAAAAATCTATTGGATGAATTATTTTCGTTCATAATAATTCATTTTTCTGTTATATAGCATTTTTTCATTTTTAATTGATTTTAATTTTTATTAAATAATATTTAAATAACGGTGAAACATGTCAAAATCTTATTTTTAAAAATTACAAGAATTTTAATATATAGTTATCCAGAAAGAATTTCATAATATTAATAGTCTTAAGAAATCTAAAATTTTGTCTTCATTATGGTAATTTATTTTTTATTTTAAGTAATGAAATAGTTTTCTAAAATTATTTCACTATGATATTGTATAAAATATTGAAATAATAGAAAAAATTAACAAGTGATATTAAAAATGATGAAATAAATATAATTTGAGATATAAGTGGTGATAAAATAATTTTTTAGATGAAAATGATATGTTAGGGATATAAAAATATATTCAGTTTGAATTATAAGTGTTATATTGATATTATTATATTCAACGTAATGAATAGTTTTAAAAATGTTCAATATGAAATTTTAGAATAAATATTATTTTATTAAATAATATAAAATAGCACAAAATCTTAAATTATGAAAAAAATTGGATAGGATATAAAAAATTTCCCATAGTCTATTTATATGTCATTATTTATTTTATATGAAATATATTGACATCTAATCAGAAAAAATCAATATTTTCATGGTAATAGTTAAAAGAGGTAAAACCAAATGATATATATATATATAGTAAAAAATATTTACATTTCAGTTGATTAACGTATTTAGACGCACAATAATCTTATATTCAAAATATATTAATTTGGACCAGATTTTAATTGAAATTTAATTTACATTAGTTATATATTATCAAAAATTTGAAGTGTGCCACACTCATCTCTTATAAAAGGGATACTCCTATTATCATTTTATCGCACTTTTTTAGCATTGTTTTCCAATACCTTTAAAAATAATTTAGTATAACCACTTGCCCAATTATATGAGTCTAATGTTTTCTGTAACATCGTCCATTGAACGTTAAGGTATTAATCAAATTTGGTTTTCAAAAGGACATGTACAGTTTTTATCTGTGTTTGTTTTTTAGATCCTTCTTCTAAATAACTAAAAACATATTAAAACATTATTAAAAGTAAATACTATATAATAAATATACTGATATGTCAATATGTCATATTAATGACCTATATAAATCTTCACTCTAAACAAGATGGAAAATAATTCATTATTCTTGTTTTTGAAGCACTATCAACTCATGAGTTGGTATAATTTAATTTATATCATCTTCCCTCATGTTTGGATATAAATATGGAAATAGTATTTATATATTATATGAATTAAAAATTTATCATTATTAACACATCATATAAAATTTAATTTTACACTTCCATGAATAGAAAAATGATAACATCATTTATTTGTACTTGTGGACTACCACCTCCCTGAAGGGATGTAATTCATTTTTCACTACCACATAATGCAAAGGATATATATAAGTATATTTATAGAATAATTATCCTATTAAATATATTATGATCATTTCTTAAATATCAAATAATATTTAACTTCTTTCTATTATGATAATTGATAAATGGAAATGATACTGATGCCTACTTATGAACTACTATCACATTGATTTTAACATAGTTTACATTTCATAACCATAATTAATGGTTGGATTGAAAAATATAATTGAAGTATAAAATTGATAATTGTGTCATGAATATTACACTAGATATGATGTAATTCTCACCTCTTCAACAATAATAAACATATAGATGTCAACTTGGACTTATGAGCTCAATGTCATCAAATCATTTGTCATTTTCTTAAATGATTATGAATTTTTTATAACATATTAATAATTTAAATAAAAAAATAATAAAAATTATAATATTCTCAATAAACTGAATAATTAACATATATATTATTATTTTTAATGATAAATAATTTACATGATAGTCAGACTCAAGGTGAGGTTCTTTCCATTAAAAATATTATTTCAAATTTTCTTTTTACAAATTTCAAATGGAATTATTTCTTCACTTATATAAAATGAGAGTATATTTAAACCATAATTATAAATTTATTATTTTAGTATTCATTTATATTTTTTTTACTTTTTGTTGAAAATGATTTCATTTATAATTGATGAATTTTTTTTAAAAATTAAACATTTTCATTATAGAAATTTTATTTTCTTGAAGAATGATATTAAATGATATGTTCATAGATAAAACCCATATTTACCACCTTTTAGGAATTTTTCTATTAAAATGTTTTTTTAAAATAAAATGTTATTTTGATATTAAAAATACCATGGTATATGTGGTTTAAGTACTTTTTCTGTGTTCTTATAATGATAATTGAATGAAATAAAATGTTTTATTCATGATATGGTACTTGATAAATATACATGAAAATTTAGTTCCCCTAGATACTGCTTGTAAATCCTGTTACAACTTATTTGATGACGTAGCCTATATACTCATGAGTGGGGTTGTTAACTATTTGGGTGATCCAAGATAGATCTAGAATGAATTGTGTAATATAAAATATACAAAGAGGAAATAAAAAGTATGTTTCCATAGGGGTTATCAAATATATTTAACTGGGATCCTGTTATTTATTACATGTGTTTAATATATGTCATGAATGTGAATCTCTATGTTTCCAAAAATGATTTTTATTTTATTTCTATGACATTTAATGTTTTATTTTATAAAAATGATTGTTTGAAATTCTTATAAAAATTATTTATTTCATTATCATAAATTCAATTATAATGAATGAAAAAATATTAATGGGTTTTTATTTTTTAGTAGACAAATGGATTTATTCTTTTTTATGACCTTATATGATATATTTTTTCTAATCAAACCTTATGAATTTTATTCCCATTTTTTGAGGAGAGTGTAGGAAAATTTATGAGATCAAGATGGAAATTCTGATGATTTAACTAGATAACAATCCATGCTTTATTATAACATGTTTTGATTGACGAAAATATGGATACTGAGTATAAGTTACCACTTTTAATTTATGAGATGACATTTAAATAGATTTTATTAAATATTAAAATCTATAAACAAAAAAAATTCCATGAATATTATTAATTATAATTAATGTTATTAAAAACTTGAAAATGTAATTTCAATGCTTTGGTCATTAAAATAAATGTTGATAATTTTTTTATTGATAATATTACTATAGTATTAGGAGAAACAAAATTGTAATGAAGTGAGCTTTTGATATCATGTGGATATCCTCAAACAATTATGATGATCAATTTCTAACAACTTTTGTCTTTCCTATCAAAATAAAATAATATAATGATGATGTATAATTGGTTTTCAAGTGATTATGATGATAATGGGAGGTGAATTTAATTTACCTCATGATAATACTTTAGTATGAATCCGCCATGGTAATGACTCAATGGACTGGTAAAATATATTATTTATGAAAGTACTATCCCTAAATCTAAATATTATTGAAGATAAATGAAGTGTTATTTTATTAAAATTTATTATATTTTTGACACACATACAACACCATCCACATGTTAATTAATAAATTACACAAATTTAATGAAATATGGAAATGGATACCCAAGTCCCATGTTTAGAAATTATTATTAGTAATAACGACCTTTTAACTAATGGAACATGGGATAAACTATCAAATATCAACTAGTCAATTTGATCTTGATAATTATGAAACACTTATACATCACACTATATTTGTGAATAAATTATTTCATTATTTTGTAGTATATCATGTAGCTTTCATGGGGAATTAAATCACTATCATAATGATTTTATTATCAAAGAAAAATTCTTCCTATACTATAACATATGATGATGGTTAATGAAATATGGATTTTAAATTATTTTTTATTTCTTTATGAAGAATTTAGATTTATTATAAAAATGTGTTTCTGAGAACCCAGTAAGTTAGGAAATTAAAAAAATATAATTATGTATATGTATTATATATTCATCATTGTTTTATAAATCATTAAAAATGATGATTCTATTCAAAATGAAGTTGTTTTGTTTAGTTGTAATTTTTTTTCCATATATTCCGTAGCTTTATTTAAAATATTAAATTTATAAATTGATATTTTAAAGATGAAAAAATATACTTTATTTTTGAAATTATCATATCATGTAATTAGCAAGGTGAGTTTTCAATATTTTTTTGAAAAATATATTTTGTCAGTGAAAAGTGAAAATTGGCATTATTATTAATTTGTTCATTACATGTATTGTTTTTGAAAAATAACAATCAACATTGGATTTTATTAATTTTATATAATTATCCATTTACTAAAAATAAGTAAATTATTGAAATTTTAATTCAAATAATACATTTGTTTTGTGTAAAGAATTATGGTTAAAAAGATAATAATTATTAGAAACACTTTATATTAAATTTGATTAATCATATTAAAATTAATTTTTCAATGTTATCAATATTTAAATACCTAAAATGGATTAAATATTATGAGTTACAACATTAAAATATGATTATAAGGTTAATTTGTTTTCCCATTAAAAACAGTTGTGTTGACAATGAAAATTATCCACATAATATATGTAAAAATGTTTTAAAGGGGTGATTTAAAATAATGAAATAAGGATTCAAATATAATAAAACAGGGTTAATTTTTTTAAATATGGGATTTTAGACTCTCCATTATTAAAGATTCATTTTCTTCAATTTTTTCCACTTGCATTTGGGAAAGTAATATAATATATCCAAATGTGTCATGTATTTACATGTGGGTCACTCCCCTCACTTATGAAATCGAATATTTTGTTCTCAATTATTTAAAAAAATTATTCCATTAATATGGAAAAATTATTAGATAATTATAATCCCATCATACATCCATATGTCTTAGAGGACCTCTTCCTATAATAATACAAACCAATGATGGATAAAAGAGTAAGCCTATAATTTTTTTCAAAAGTAGATTTTTAATTTGTTACCAAGTGTTTCATTATTATATCATATTATATATGAAATAATTTAATTTTAACAATGATGAAATAATAACATAATTATAACATATATAGTTTAATTTTAACATTATTTTGTTATAACACTTTTCCATCCACTTTTTCCTATGGGAAATAACTCCATCGTAGTTGTTTACTTGTTCAATAACACCTCCACAAAGATATTTAATTTGTTTGACATCATCAAATCATATGATATTTTTAAAATTATATATCAAATGAATATATATTTTCCTTATCAAATTATTCTTCTCATTTAAAATTAATATATACTTACCATCTAACATTGTCATCCTCTATAAATCATATCATTTCCGGAGCATTGGTTTGTAATTTGAAATCCACAAAGAGATCTGATTACTTGATTTTCACAACTATAAAAGGATGGTAATATAAATTTAATTAATGAATAAATATGATTTTCGTTGAGTGTTTATGCTTTTCGAAATGAAAATTTTCATCTATTTATCTCATTTACGCATATTATGAAAATGAATATGTCATTCATGAATATGTGCATACTATTGTTTCCAATAAATATCATATCCCAACATCCATAGTGATCATCCATGGTTATATTATATTTTATATAAAATTTATAAATATAATTATTATATACATTTTATGTTTAAATACTTAATAGAAAAAACCCTATTTGACTATATTTATTGTCCTAATGATATATTGTGGCTATAAATCAAATATCCTCACAACATCCAATGTTAACATAACCATTTATGTAAATATAATACAAATAATAAAAATAAAATAATGATATTAATGTTAATGGAATTATAAATACATGATTCATATGAATGCATTTAATATATAATATTTTCTAAAACATTGAAACATAATTTTTAAATAATATATTACAAAGTGGATTTATTATCACGAGACAATGATAATTAAATGAAAAAAATTATATTATTAAAATATTATTTTTTAAATGTAACTATCATAACATAGTAATTAATATGGATATTTGAATAATAATAACAACATTATGATTATTTATATAAATATTTTAAATAATAAAAATATACTAATTAATGAAATATAAGTAATTATGTAATTATCTGTAAAGTCATTTTCATTGTGTAAAATATTTTTTAGAGACCATGTATCTACCTTGTAAGATTTGAAATATAACATGGAATATTTACAGTGTTATGAACGGAGAGAAAACATGATTTGGATTCCTGATGCACCAAAGATTAATATTATCAAAATATTAAATGCATTTAATATCATGTGGACTTAGTTTATCATATATTATGTAATATCACATAAACAATGTTTGTAATCATGAATACAAGACTACCGTTGAATCTATATTATTGGTTTTACAAGAGGCACAAACTAATGTTGTTCATTGAAGAACGTTCAAATAATGCGGCCACATGAAGGTATGCTATGTGAATTCATTATTTAATTAATGAAATTAACTAAACCATATTCCATATATATATGATATAATATAGAATCTCTTGGTTTATCCTCATAACACTATGAAAATTTAGAGGGGGATTCAATCATTCTTCAAAGTTGTATTGAGATCAAATGATGACTAATACCATGATCAAGGTGAATTGATGTTTGGTGGGCACATCTAATATTCCTCGTCATTGATGAACATGTTATTCACTAATATGGGATGAAATATCATGTTACGGATCATGATTTCTACATTATGTCCATATTATTTAATGACATAGATGGTCAAAAACTTATTATTTGATATGTATTTAGTCAATCATTTGCATGATCCCACATGCCAAATATAAATTGTTTCTTTAATTAAATATTAACGCCCGATTGTATTTATCACACAATCAATTTGAAATTTATATTTGTTGGTCTGGATTTATTACCCAATTATTTTTGTCCTTTTTTTTCATTTACACATAGTTCATCATGTTATCTACCATTTGACTATGAGGTCGTGGTTTGAAAATCTCAGGTGAGTTCAAGTTTGATAAAACCCCTAGATTCATGGATGATTCATTTGATAAAGATGATTTAATGATATATGAATGAATACAGGCTAATAATTGTATAAGAATTATGGATTTGTGGTTCTAGTATCTAGAAAAAAGAAGTAATTGTTACTTGAGATGCATCGAAGTGAGAGAACATAGTGGAAGAGAACCTTATTCCGATTTTTGGCCAACTATGGTCTAGAATAGATGGATGAAGGTTTTTCCACTATATTTAGTTAGTAAAATGATAGTATTTAGAAAAAAATAAAAACAGATCAATGTAGTCATATTATATATAAATTTCGATTAAAATACTGACTATATGATGTGTACTTTGTAAAACACACTTTGGGTAGTCTAGTTTCCATAGGAGATAAAATTTTCATGGATTAAAATATCACACACCCTATAAAGGTCCCACACACCATAGACCCTTGTCTGTTGAAATATCATATAATGGTAGTACACAAAAAGGTTCCAATGTTTCCTTAAACTGTGGGTAGGGTGGGTCACACACAATGTACTAGGACATGATAAATTTACATATACATGGACCAAATAATATTTGCACGACCATAAGATCATTTCTCAACACCGAGTGGTGAGGCATGTTGTGTAACAACCCGAGATTTTATAGGAATTATTCTTTTTAATTTTGTTTATGTCTTTTTTTGTACACTACACCAAGATTATCTTGTGCTATACAAAACAACATATTAGCTTGCAGCATACACAACATTATTCTTGGATCGTGTTACACACAATTTCAAGTTTGTTTTATAGTAGTTATTATCCGCAACATTGATTGTATATATATATATATATATATATATTCATCGTATAAATGAAATATGGTTGGATTCTATAATATGGAACAAAAATGAAGTCTTGCACTACACGCAACCCTGACTTGGTTTAAATTACACTCAATCACACGCTTCCTTGATAGCGTGTGTAGTACGCAATACCGAGTTTCACAAAACGAGATATTATTATAATATTATTATGAACTAGCTGTTAAGAATAGTAATACCCACCTTTTGAAATTTTTTTAATATTATCATTCAAAATGCACTTCATTTTTTGGATTCGGAATATCGAAATTATCCTAGGGTAAATTTTTGGTAATTTATGAAAACATTCAATTTTTGATGAATAGTGAAAACAAATGGTTACTATTTAAAAACAATATTTTTATTTAAATAATTATTCCTTTTATTTTAATTTATTTTAGTTCAAAATTGATATATAATACCTATATAAGTTCAATGAAATTCATTGGAGTCATTTTATAATAATTTTATATATATAAAAATTTTATTGAACTTTTCACTGTCTTTTACCCACCTCTTAGGCGAATTTGGAAATTCACATAAAACTTAAGTGTACCGCTTCTATGAGGGGAATTTCAAAAATCCTAGAGACGCAGTTAATATAAAGGAAAAAAATGTGGTTCAATGAGATGAAAATAATTTTTGGTGAATAGTAACTTTTTACTTTCATTTACCATGGTTAAAAGTAAATAGGATAATTAAGGGTAAAAATGATATTATTATTACCCTAACACATATCCTAATTCTATTGGATAAGTGTAATTCGGCCAAAAAAACATTAGGAATAAAATATGACCATTTAGGTCCACTTGCAATAGATTAGGACACTTATTATTATTTTATTTAAAGAACAGTAAAAATAGTTAAAATAAATGTTTAAAAAATAAAAAAATTTAATATAGGGTTATACATAAGATAAATTCTACTATAAATATTCATTATAAATATAATATTATTTCCTACAAAATGGGATTTTATTTATTATTTTTAAAAATTAATTAATTTAATTTATTTATGACACAATGATGATGCAGTAATTAACTTATTAATGAAATATTAACATAATCGATGTTATAAATACCAAATAAATGTAATTTTAGACTTTTTATGAATTAATATAATTTTCAAGGTTAATATGACATGTTAGTATTTATTTAATTAATGTTTTTAGAAATAGTAATGCTGGTATAATATTCACAAAAATGAATTACCAATAGTGTCAAAATTGACATAAAATTGATTCTAAATCAAATATTATATTATTAATTGTTATTATATTTCTTAAAATATAAGGTTCGGCCAAGATACTTATATAATTATTGGTGTATCATTAATGGACCACTTTGGGGTCTCTTGGATGTATATTGTATGTTTATTAAATATATAATATACAAATTCAAATTGACATGGTAAATGTCAATCTAATTAACTACGTGTTAAAATCAAAAGATAAGGTTAATATAAATACCCAAACCTATCTTAGATCTATTGGATGAGAGGATTTCAACACATAACCAATTTAACTTAGAAATAAATCATTTTGGAGCTATTATAAAACGATAATGACTTTATTATAAAATAATATTTTGAGTTTTTCTAAAGGTGCCCCTCTCATACTTTATAAAAAGGGCACCATGTCCCTCCTATCCTGAAACCCATTTGAGCCTTGAATCTTGGCCAACCAATGCCCATTTATATGCTCCACGTCCCTAGAAACACTCTGGAGGTTCTGGTGTTCTCAAGAGACCAAATCTACTTACGTAAGAGGAATCATAAAGGAGGTGCGTTGAAGAGGAGGTAATTTCTTCTTCCGATTTTCTCAAGTTTCTTTCTTCTTATACTTATTCTTATTTAGTTATCTAATTATAAAGTAATAACATAAGTATTAATTATATAATGATATGTTATTATAAATATGAAAAAACCCTATTTGACTTTCTTATCCTTCCTACGAAAAACGAAATCACAGCGTGTGTGTACATACAGAATATCGTCTCCACGCCATGGTGTAATCTATTTTCGACCACCACCTTACTTGGATGGGTATAATGGTGTAAATAAAAAACTATATATGATTATTGTAAAGTGATATAGATTCTGAAAAATTATGCATACACTTCAATACAATTCCACAATCATGGGAATGATATCATCGCTCGTGCATACGTACGGACTTCCATCTCTACGACGCGATAAGATTCATTCTCCATGTTAACCATTCATGACTGACTATAATGTATATAAAATGAATAATAATGAAATATAGGACATAATAATGATACTGTATTTAGTTATATATATAGTTATGTCATCTTCTTAATTTCATTCAATTCAATAAGGAAACGAAAACAGCGTTCATGCGTACGTACGACCTACCATCTCCATGAACGGTGTATTTCATTCCATTTATCAATATATCATATATATTTATATGATAAATATATATAATATATAAATCATTTTTTACTTTATGGAATTATGAAAATACATGATATCAGTAATAATATCAGGAACAACAAGTCGAAACTCGTACGATAAATGAAACGATTTTACACAAAACGGTGCTTTAACATGGAATTTACAAAAGAATGGGTAATATAAAGTCATAAGTGAACCATATATAATATCATAACAATGAATTTGATTCTCTAATAAGTCACCTACATTATTTAAATCATTTTATAGGAGGTTCAGAAACATATGAAGCCTATCCGACATAAGGTAAGAGATAATTATTCCAATATCATTCTTATCCAAGATTGTTTATACCTAAGTTTTTACTGGGGTTATGTTTATCATCCATGTCCATATGTTCTAAAAATGTTTTTATAAAATGTTTAATTTTCATCCATGTATGTGTAAAGTCATTTTTACCCTTTTTTACTTTTACCACATTATTTGGAAGGAATATTTCTCTTGCTTACCATACGAGATACTTTTTGACTTTTCCGACAAAAGTATGAGGAGAATGTTTTTTAACTTATTCGGCATGAACAGATATTTTATGGTTTCATAACGCTTTTTTTTACTGAAGCTTCCTCTACAATATTTCATAATTATTTTCAACAAAATCCTTTTCTTGTAAAATTTCATTGCATTTTTTGAAAAGAAAATGGTTTTGGAAAATAAATGATATTTTCCTCAAGAATGAATTTCAAGTGTTTTATCAAAATAAATTTCCATCTAAGATAATATAGGGTTCTGGTTATATCTCTATTTTTACAATGATTTGAGTATGTTAGGATGTAATTATTTTTATTACGTCCTTTTATCTTATATGGATTATGATATGGTGGAACCATGTTTATGAATCCCATTTTTATTAAATTGGTTAATATATTATGTATGATTTATGATTGTGTGGCACACATAATAATGGATTCATTATGTAATGGGTGGGACCTATATCTCCCTCCATTTAATTGGGTAAAGATTTATATCTCATGAGATAGACATGGCTGGAACGGTAAGTTAATATGGTACAGTGATAAAGGACTAGAACGAGGAATGAACTTGATTCAGAAAGAGACATTTTCCATTAAGATGGCCTTGGCAGCAATGCCTTGGCTACTATGGAAATCATAACAAGTGATGAATAGTTTCCACAATTACATTATTTATTCCCATGCTATTTTATCAAGATTGATGTTCCATTATGACACATTCCTTACGTACTTCCATGATTTATGTCTTTGATCAAGATGTTGATGTTTTAACATTATGTTCATGTTTTTATGATCAAATGTATATAGTTTGTTTTATTTTCTCCATGCTTCCCCTTACTGAGGATTTTATCTCACCATTTACATGTCTTCTTTTCCCCAATATTTCAAGAAAGGTTTTATGTAGGAAAAAAACGACGAAGATCTTTATGGGAGATGTTGAAGATCATTCACCACGATTAGAAGATTATATTCCGATTTTCCAAAGACACAAAACTATTATGGTCGTTGTTTGTATTATTTTTTTATGTATTTAGTATTCCAAAAAAGTAATGTAATGTCAATGTACCTCAACCTTTGGGTATCTAAAGTTGGACTCAGAGGAAAGTTTTAGTTAACCTTTGGAAATTACGATGCGAAAACATTAGTGAGATCCCTAGAGATATTTTAAGGTATGTCTTGGGATGTCCCTAAGGTTAAGTATAAATTTAGGTTATAGTCCTAGAATTATGGAAACGGTATTATCATTAAATCTAAGATGTTATATATCGAAGGTACTCTCCCTTTATCATGTTGTTTTCCCTAGGATGATTTTATCCTCTCACACTATTCTTTTTGGGTTTTAGACGATGGATGGAACCTGAAGGAACCATGTTGATCAATGTAATTAAAAATGCAATGATTGTCCTCCTGAACAAACCAATGTTATTTTAGATGGAGTGAAAAATATTATTGCTACACTTACACATGATATGAATCATTCTGGACTTCCAAATGAGATGAAAAGGGAACAATATTCTATGTAGTCCTTCATGAGGCAACGTCCACCATCTTTCAGTGGGTCTTCTGATCCACTTGTTGCTGAACAATGGATTACTACCATTGAAAAGATATTTTCCATAATTCATTGTTCGGAACATGAAAAATTCATTCAGGCTATTTAACGTTTAGAGGATGAAGCAGATTAATGGTGGACTCTAATTAAGAATACAAGGCCCCGAGATGAAATTGAAACCAGGGAATGAGATGAGTTCAAGAACATATTTTTCAATAAATACTTCCCTCGTCTTCTTCGAGTAATTATGGAAAAGGATTTCCTTGAGATTAAGAAAAAGGATGTTGAATCTGTTGGTATATACGAATCAAATTTTACTAGTCTTGCAAGGTATTCATCAGGCTTTATCATCCAACCTGAAAGTAAAGTTCATCGATTCTTCAGTGGCTTTAAACCAAGTCTTCGAAGGGAATTATCTATAAGAGACTTCAGTAGCTATGAAGAATTTGTGTGTTGTGCTATCATGGTATAAATAGAAGTTGTTGTTACATATCCATCAAATGGTTTGGACAAGAAACAAAAGATGAAGTTCATGGAGAAATATCAGAACAATGGTGAAAATAAGATGAATGTTACTTTATGCTCAATGTGTGGAATGAAGCCTGGTGGAGATTGTCCTATATGGACTAGAAAATGTTTCTAGTGTGGAAAAAAAGGTCATCATGCATCTGAGTGTCGAAGTAATGGAAAACGTGTTTTTAATGACGTGAATAAGGAAAAGACTGCAGAGAACGCACCACCAAGACATCAATGCAACAAGTGCAATGAAATGGGGCATTATACTAATCAATTCCCTAATCAAAGGGGTAATGATGATCGACATGAGCAACCACTTAAGGAAATGGACAAAGGGAAGTCACATGTGATCACTATTGGCGATGTTGAATATGAAAAAGTTGTGGTTAAAGGATTAAGTGTTTATGTAATAGGATTCCAAAATAATTTTCTATATAGTATCGTGGAATATTATAGTATTTATGTATTGGTATATTGTGGTTTTCAATAATTTTATGGTAGCGGTAACCATGGAATGTGATTGACATATTTTTGGAAAGAAGATGATATGTGCATAATGAATTGATACGGAGAAAATGAAATATTTGACAATATTCATGAGCTCATGACTGATATAAGGAAAAAGTTATATCATGGTTTGGTTATATCGAGTTTTTGGATTTGGTATGTGGAAAGAGTTAAATTTTGATAGCATTCATGTTTTCACTAAGATTCAATGGGAATTCATTTTTTAATAGAATAGTTGATTAAGGTATTCACATGTTTGGAATGTGACCAACATGATATATCTTATATGGGGCATAAATGATGGTATTCACATGCTCAGTAGATGACATTTCTAATAACTGTTTTCTTTATACTATAATATTGGACAGAAGTATTTTGGAAAAGCCTAAATATTGGAATGGATTATGTTGGACATAAGTTAGTATTGATTAAGGCTATAAATTTTTCGATATTATTAATGGAATGTTATAATAATATATTTTTAGAAAAAGGACAACCTACAGGACGGGAGAAAACCCGTCCCGTCGGACAAGGTTGTGGGAATTGAACCCACAACCAAAGTGCGATGTGCCTTTATCACCTATCACTAGCCAACAGAAAGTCCCTGGTTTTTAGAAACTAGTTTTATTATATTAAATGGTATGATAGATGAAGTATAAGTCCATTTTTGGAATCATATACAATTAACTTCATCATCTATGGACTTATGTATATTTGATAACTTTTTCTAACCTTTTGTTTTAGACAGATGGAATGGACCATCATTCTATCACATGATATGCTATCACATCATGGAAGACAAATTCAACTTCATTTCATTAAGAGAAGATGTGGAAATTTGTCAAGGCACTAACAGCAGTGAGATTGTACCAAAATCAATCAAGTATTTATCTGAATAATTCTTCAACTTTAGGGGAATGATCTTGAAAACCAAAAATGTTGTCCTAATGTCCACATATCCAATGAATTATATGGTACATTAAATCATCACAATATTATGTCTTTGTGATTGATGGCTTTATCATAGCCATGTTCTCTACCACTCTCCATCAGAACATGATGGTTAGATTTCTCTTCCATATCCATATTTTCACATTTGTTATCCTATGTGGAAACCCAGAAATTAGTTAATATGTGTAACCGTTACATTTCATACATTAGTTTTTAATATTAATTTTTGTTATTCCATTTTACAATGTGCGTTTCAATTAAATAAACTTCCAAGTAAAAAACCATTTATAACCTCAATGAATTTCGAGGGGGAAATTCATTTTAAGGGGGGTAGAATGTAACAACACAAGATTTTATGGGAATTTTTCTTTTTAATTTCTTTGATTTCATTTGTTGTACGCTACACCAAGATTATCTTGCGCTATCCATAACACCGTATTAGATTTCATTATATGCATCACTATTCTTGGATCGTGTTACACACAATTTAAAGTTCATTTGATAGTTGTTATTATACGCAACATTTACTGTATATATATATATATATATATATTTATACAAAGTATAAAAGAAATGTGGTTGGATTCTATTATACACAAAAACAAAGGAGTCTTGCACTACATGAAACCCTGACTTGGCACACATTACACGCAATCGCGACCTTCCCCGATAGCGTGTGTAGTACGCAACACCGAGTTTCACTAAATGAGAATTTATTATAATATTATTATGAACTAGCCGTTATGAATAGTAAAACCCACTTTTTGAAATTATATAAATTTTATCTTTCAATTTGGACTTCATTTTTGGATTCGGAATATCAAAATTAACCTAGGGTTAATTTTTTTGTATTTTTCTTAAAACTATCAATTTTTGATGAATACTGAAAACACTAGGTTACTATTTAAAAACCGAATTTTTTTTAAATAATTATTTATTTTGTTTATATTTATTTTAGGTAATAATTGATACATAATACCTATATAAGATCAATTAAATTAATTGGAGTAATTTTATAATAATTTTAGATATATAAAAATTTTATTGAACTTTTCACCGTCTTTTACCAACCTCATAGGAGAATTTGGAAATTCACATAAAAATAAATGTTACCACTTTTGTGAGGGTAATTTCCAAAATCTGAGAGACACAGTTAATATCAAGGAATAAAATGTGGTTCAATTATTTGAAAATAATTTTTGGTGAATAGTAACTTTTTACTTTTATTTACCTCGGTTAAAAGTAAATAGGGTAATTATGGGAAAACTGATATTATTATTATTATCCTAACACATGTCCTAATTATATTGGATAATTTTAATTCAACCAAAAACAACCATATAAATAAAATATGACCATTTAGGTCCACTTGGATTCGAGTATGACACTTAATATTATTTTATTTAAATAATAGTTAAAATAGTTAAAATCAATGTTTAATAAATAATACATTTTTAATATAGGGTTATACATAAGATAAATTCGACTATAAATATTCAATAGAAATCTAAAAAGATTTCATACATAATGGTATTTTATTTATAATTTTTAGACATTAAGTAATATAATTTGTTTATGACACAATGATGATGCGTTAATTACCTTATTGATGAAATATTAATATAATTGATGTTATAAATAACCAAATAAATGTAATTTGAGACTTTTAATGATTTATACTTATTTTCTAGGTGATTATGAACTGTTAGTATTGATTTAATTAACGTTTTTCTCAATATAAATGCTATTATAAGATTCACAAAAATCAATTTCCAAATTGTGTCAAAATTAAAATAAAATAGTTTTTAAAACTAATATTATATTATTAATTGTAATTTTATTCCTAAAAATCTAACATTCAGCCAAAATACGTATATCATTATAGGTGTATCATTAAAAGACCACTTGTGGGTCTCTTTTATGTATATGGTATGTTTATTAACTATATAATATAAAAATACAAAGTGACATGGTAAATGTCAATCTAAATAACTAAGAGTTATAACTAAAATATAAAGTTAATATAATGACCTAAACCTGTCTAGGATGAGAGGACATAGACACATCCAAACTTCAGCTTCTAAATAAATAATTTTGGAGCTATTATAAACTGAATATGAATTTATTATAAAACAATATTTTGAGTTTTTCCAAAGATGCCCCTCTCCACCCTTATAAAAAGGGAACCCCTTTCATCTTCTCTTCAAACCCTTTTGAGCCTTGAAGCTCGGCCAACCCATGAAAATTTATCTTCTCCACTTCCATAGAAACATTTTTGAGGTTTTGGTATTATCAAAAGTCCAACTATACTTCGTCAAGAGGAAGATTAAAGGAGGTGCGTCGAAGAAAATGTAATCTCTTCTTTCAATTTTCTCAAGTTTCATTCTTCTTCCACTTATTCTTCGTTAGTTGTCTCATTATAAAGCAATAACATAAGTATTACATATATACTGATATGTTATTATAAATATTAAACAACCTTATTTCACCATATATCCATCCTACAGAAAATGAAATCACTGTGCATGCATATGTACGGAATACCGTATCCACACCGTGGTGTGATCTGTTTTCGACCACCACCTTAATTGGATGGGTATAATGGTGTATATAAACAAATATATATGATTATTTTAATTTTATATTGATTATGATATATTATACATACACTTCAATACAATTCCACAATCATGGGAATGATATCATCGCTCTTACGTACGTACGGACTACCATCTCCACGACGCGATGAAATTCATTCTCCATGATAACCATTCATGAATGATTATAAATTATATATAATGAATAATAATGAAATATATGACATAATAATGATACTTTATTTATGTATATATATATGTATGTAATCTACTTAATTCCATTCAATTCAATAAGGAAACGAAAACAACGTTTATGCGTATGTACGACCTACCGTCTCCATGAACGGTGTATTTCATTCCATTTATCGATCTATAATATTTATTTATATGATGAATATAAATTATATGTAAATCATGTTATTCATTATGGAAAAATTTAAATCAGGATATATGTAATAATATCAAGAAAAACAAGTCGAAACTTGTACGATAAATGAAAAAATTTTACCCAAAACGTTGCTTTAATATTAAATTTACAAAAGATCGGGTAATATAAAGTCATAAGTGAACCATATATGACATCATAAAAATGAATATTATTCTATAATAAGTCAATGACATTATTTAAATCATTATACAGGAGGTTTGGAATCATACGATGCATATCGAACATAAGGTAAGGGATAATTATTCCAATCTCATTCTTATCTGAGATTGTTTATTCCTAAGTATTTACTGGGGTTATGTTTATCATCCATGTCCATATGTTCTCAAAATGTTTTCATAAAATTTTTACTTCTCTTCCATGTATGTTTAATGTCATTTTTACCCTTTTTTTACTTTTACCACATCATATGGAAGGAATCTTTCTCTTGTTTACCATAAGAGGTACTTTTAGAATTTTCCGACAAAAGTACGAGGAGAATGTTTCGTTAACTTATTCGGCATGAAAGTATTTTTTACATTTTCATAAAGCCTTATTTTCATGAAGCTTCCTCTACAATATTTCATAAATATTTTTAACAAAATAAATTTCTTTTAATATTTCATGGCATTTTGTGAAAAGAAAATGGTTTTGGAAAAGAAAAGATATTTTCCTCAAGAATGAAGTTCAAGTGTTTTATCAAAATTATTTTCCATCTAAGATAATATAGGGTTCTATTTCAATACCTATTTTCACATTGATTTGATTATGTTATGAAGGAATTATTTTTATGATGCCCTTTTATCTTATATGGATTATATTATGATGGCACGATGTTTAATAATCCAATTTTTATTACATGGGTTATGCTATGATTTATTATTTATTATTTTGTGGCACACATAAGAATGGTTTCATTATGTGATCGGTGGGAACTATATCTCCCTCCAATGCATTGGGTAAATATTTATATCTCATGAGATAGACATGGCTGGAATGGCAAGTTAATCCGGTTCGGTGATACATGACTGGAACGAGGAGTGAAATCGATTCAGAACGGGACTTTGTCCACTAAGATTGTCTTGGAAGCAATGCCTTGGATTATATGGAAATCCTAACAAGTTCTGAATGGTTGCCACAATTACATTATTTATTCTCATTCTGTCTTATCAAGATTTATGTTCCATTATGATACATTCCTTACATACTTCCATGTGTTATGTCTTTGCCCAAGATTTTGATGTTTAGACATTATGTTCATGTTTTTATGTTCAAATGTATATGGTTTGTTTTATTTTCTCCATGATTACCCTTACTGATCATTTGAGCTCACCCTTTATATGTTTCATTTCCCCAGGATTTCAAGAATGGTTTTAGGTAAGAAATCAAAAGGGGAAGATATTTATGGGAGATGTTGAGGATCTTTCACCATGATTAGAAGATTATATTCCGAGTTTCCAAAGACACTAAACTATTACGATCCTTGTGTGTTTGTTTTTGTTATGTATTAAGTATTCTGGAAATGTAATTTAATTTTTATTTACGTCTAGCTTTGGATCTCTACATGTTGTGTGGTTCTACATGGATAGTGACCCATGTAATTGTTAGTCCACAATATGTAAAAGATTGTGGACATATTCCATGTGAAACCACTAACACACTTAATTCATACTTTTTTTACATAACATCCACCTCTATCATCTGCATCATTTGAACTCAGAATTTGGTCATTGAATATCTTATATTCAGTGTTTTTTCACATAGAACATGATTTTTTCATAGATATTGTATTTTATGATTTATTTAATGATATTCTTTTTTTACATTTTTTTAGAAGGCACTTGATGACATTAGTGAATGAACATTCTCGTTAGGGAGTGGTACCACCAGATGAACTAGGGCGTGGTTCTGTTATCCAAAAAGAGTAATCGTGATGACATGAAAGATAATTAAACATCTCTCCAGTAATAAGAACCATCAATTTGTATCATGGTTGGATTCCATTATATATGGATGGAGTGGAAACCTTGTATTTTTTAGGGAAAGGGTCCCTTATCAACTTATTGAGTGGAACCCTTCAATTATATCAAGGAATGGGTCCTATAACATTTTAGTGGTATGATCATGTTATATCAGGTAATGGGTCATGTACCTACTTAGTGAAACCCTTCTATTGTAATAGTTTTAGAGTACTTTACATACTATATGAATACATTCAACTATGATAGTGGATGGGTCCTCTACCCAATGATTATAACCCTTATGATATGACAAGAAATTGTTCCTCTTACTATAGTGTGAAACCCTATGACTATACGAGGGAATGGGTCCTATATCTACTGAGTGACACTCTCTGATTTTATATGGTCAAGGGTCCTATACAAACTAGTTATAATTCGTTTATTTGATGAGGTCATGGGTTCTATACCTACTCAGGGAATCCCAAATTTTATACTTGGGTGGAAGTCATATGCCTAGATATTATTCCACCTCAATTATGTCTTATATTGGTGAGGTATGGATTAACATGATACTCAATAGACTATAATGAGATTTAATGGGCATTATTTATTGAATGTCGAATCTTTTAATTGACATTTTTTTAGGATAGTCTATGTTTTGGGGATACCTTTTCTATCTCACCTCGGTTTATTTTAGTATCATATATATAAATATATATATTTAGAATTCATTTCTCCCTTGTAATGTGTTGAGAAATCTACTTCTATCATGACTCATATTTCTCCCCTTTATATTTCGGGTCATCCATATATGAATTTATATATGAACCCCTGTAATGGATTTTCTAACATGTGTTGTGTGTTATGAAGATGATGGAATGGTCAGTTGAAATTATAGAGAATCATAGGGGATACAAAGTTGAATTATATTATATATGGTAATATAGGGTTAGATATCTTTACATTGGCTCTCAGAGTATTTATTAATCTAATTATTGTGATTTTGTAGCAACTTTTTTGGTTTAGCATGTATTTTTTATTCTTTCACGTTTTTAATTATCCACAATCTTTTATCATCTCTACAGGTTATTACATGATTGGTTATTAATGTATATATCACCAAAATTTATTTCATTTCTTTAAACATCAGTATGGATATGGTGTGGTGTATCTATAAAATTATATTTAGATAAGAAATTCAGTATTTTTTATTTTTTTGGATGATATCAGTATCCCCAAGACAATGGATTTTAGAATGTGGTTGTTATGGATCATCCTTCAATCAGACATGTGTGCCGCAATGGGTTCGATAATGACAGACTGGTATGAGAGGTTTTCCAAACATAGGATGATCATTGGATTTATGTTCCATTGTGAGTTTGTTTCAAAACTTTATGAAATGGTGTGAAAGTGTATTTGTTGAGTATTTTACAATAGGGAACCTGGTGGTGGTGTGACCACTGATGTTTTTATTCCCCATTACTAAAATTACATACATGTAAACTAGAAATTCTGATAAATTGGTTTCTAGTAACATTCATTCATGATTCATATACAATTGAGTCCCTTGACTATCATTCTTGTGTAATCTCCATATGTATATAACCTCTTTCAATTGTAATACATCCTGATCACATTCTAGATTCCTCATTGAAGATAGATCATTAGGATAGTGATTCAAGTGTGCTAAAATGATCTGATGAATGATGATGCCCCAATTCAGGGTCCATCAAACTAGATCTATCCCCTAGGTGGTCCTGTAGTAGAATACATTTATGTTGAGACGGATATTATACATGATGATCAGGATGTAGATTTGTGCAGAATTAATGCACATCATGAGTTACAGTGATATAGGCCAATAAGGTTCCACAACGATCTAGACCCCCCATGCAGCAATGTATTGCATTTTTTTGGGGATCAACGTTTTAATAATTATGTTTTATATATCCAACTAAATGTTTTAACTCACTACTTTTACTATTTATAAAAAATCAGTTTGTTCTGGTGAATCTGACCGATGATGCACCAATTCTTACTACACATTATATGTTATGAATATTAAAATCACCAAATTCTCATGCAGATCCAGTCACCATAATTAGGTGGTTGATGATAGTCAATATCTTATGGTTTTTTTCATTCATGTATACAACCACTTTTAATGGTGATCCTCTTGGTGAGACCTCTCATGAATGACATTGTCCATCAATATAGCCCAATAATGTAGTTTTTTTGCTTTTATTTAGGAAGTAAATGATTATGGAAACTCCCTTGAATGAATAATATTATTTTAGTTTAATTTCTATTAAAAACGGAGTGTCAATGGTTTCTAATGGGGGTGGTTTCAATGTCTAGTTGATGAGTCCCTTTGACATGTTTATTCAGATAAGGATGGTGTGATGAGATGTCAGAGTATTACATGGTTATGGAATAATGAATGGAATAGAAAATGATTTGAATATGAATGTTGGATAATTTATATGGGGAAACTTTACTGTGGTTCATGGTATGAACTATGACCCCACATCATGAGTGGTAGTTTTTAGAAAAATGTCAAAATCTATATTTCATTATACATAACCAATATTCCAGACTGAGTGATTAAAGGGGGATAGATTTCTCATGACCATTTTATTGGTGGCTTCTACTGAGGGGATCGGTGGTCACACATTTCTTTGGATGGGTTTACCTTAAACTCATAAGAGATAGATCCGCAAATGATATCATTCAATAGAATCAGTGAGACCATTTGATGATTTCCCATGTATGGACTAGTTTTCCACCACTCATGCTCATTTAATTTATACCATGAACAATGTTCGTTCATTTGATTTTTGGGATGGATTACACAACATTGATTTGAAGTGATCCCCATGTATAGTTGGATGAGATCATACACATATGATTATTTAATATTTATATATTTAATTTTACTAAAATTATAGTAGTGGATGTTATGAGTTCTCATCTTCTTGTAATGCTAGTGTGATATGATGATTTATTTCTTAAGGATGTAATGGTTTTACCTCCCCTATGGTGATATATCTCTATATAGAATTGAACTAGGTCATACTTGGGGTTTTTGCAAGCATGATGAATATCTGAAGGCGGTGAACGTAGCTTGTGGTGTGTTTGGAGGGTCCTTAATGTTAGGGTATTATTAGAACTAGTTTTATTACCTTGGAATCCCTTTGTTGTTCTCTTGAGAGGAAGATGAAAATGGATGGTTTAATATGTATTTTCATCACTATAATTGGGTAAGTGTATCCACTCCTAGGAAAAAATGAATTTATCGAC
The DNA here is from genome assembly GCA_963277665.1 of Viscum album. Classification (NCBI taxonomy): domain Eukaryota; kingdom Viridiplantae; phylum Streptophyta; class Magnoliopsida; order Santalales; family Viscaceae; genus Viscum; species Viscum album. Next base: position 1,947,175,284 of record OY728136.1, on the reverse strand, counting down.
TAGTGGATAGGGATGATGTCATTTTTGGAGTAGACCTCTTGATGAGTTGTCACTAGATCCTAGGTTGAGAGGATAATATAAAAATATTGTATTTCTAAAGCAACTTGGTTAACTATGATTTCATTTTGATAGTATATGGAATATTATATAAACCAATAGTTTTATAAAATTTGCGAAAAAGGTCTTTAAACAAGTTATGGATTTGTTTATAACAGTATTTTCATTGTAACCCAGGTTCCGTCATAATTTTTTTGTATTTAACGAGACATCAGATGAATAATTCTAGATGAGATTTTATATTACCTATTTAAGGGGGAACTCTCATAGTGTTATATCAACATTATAAAGGTCTCTTAAGGTACAATCTATGTTTTCATCTCCTTTGATCATAATGGCATTAAAAGGGTTGTGGTTTCATAGAACTGAGAAGTGTTATGGATCCATTGAGAATTTGAGTATGAGTCAAACAAGTGAATATACAATTAGAATTCCGGATGAGGGAGTGAATTAAATAGAATATTTTTTCCCTATAGAGATGGGATTGGTTGCATGTGGATAAAGTAGAATGAATTGATATCATATGGATAAAGGCAGTTATGACCTCAAATGTAACACTACACGACCCTTGAAATGGAGATGGAATCTGTATTGTTTTCATTGAGTACGTGGGGATAGTATCTTCTGGGGGAGAAATTTTTTATATAGATATTATATTAGAGTCTCACGTTTGACTACACAGGGTGAGACAAAATCATGATATAGGGGTGCTAGTTATATTTCATGATATACTATGGCTTTGATACAGTTAGTAAAACAGTTCATCATTTGATGGGGTTGGTTTTCCTCATTCTCTAGTTTGTTAGGGAGGTTTAGTAGGTAAAAATTGAATATGAGTTCTAACGTGATTATATATCCTTAATATATTCACTATATTAATCTTCTAAAGGGGGTAATCATGTAATCCTATTATAGGTACAGATGGTGGATCCAGTCTTAATGTCAAAGGAGGTGATGAGGGTGTTTCACACCTATCATTTGGTTATAAATCATGTTTTAGGAAGATGGACATAGAACATCAATGATATTTATATTGGATTGGAATGCGATCTACTATGTCTAAGTTCATATATTTATGACTCACATGTCAAATAATGAAGGCCTAACACCAGGTTTCGATAGGATTCTTTGAGCCAATTGATTTTTTAGAGTAGAAATGGGATGGTATATCCATGGACTACATGATATGTGTTTTATGGATAATGAGAGAGGAAAAATTCAATATGTTTTATTGATGAATTACATATGTAGTAAGAACAAATCCTTGACATTAAAGAGATGATTTGTTTGGGGAATTGAGGGTAGTTTTATGAGATAGAGATTTTCCACCTTCATGGTGTTCCCTAAATTATTTTATCTGAATATGATTTGTGGTTTACATCACTGTTGTTGAGAGGAATATATGAGAAATTAGAGACTTATCTAAGAATGATTACATATTTTAAATCACATACATATGGGAATACCATGAACATTATCCATGTACTGATGGAATATTGATGGATTGTGTGATAGAAATAAAAGGTGGATGGGATGATAACGTATATTTGGAATTGTTCTCTTATAATAATATTTATCACTATATAATCAACATATTACCATTTTAGGATCTATATATGAGACCCTATAGACTAACCTAATGCAGGAATTCCGTTAGGGAGGCTTCTCTTGTAAGGATGATGATAGTGCAGGTGATGATATAGATGGTGTAAGTGATATGTGAGAGGATAGTGAAAACTCGTATTAGGAATAAAACTTATGTAGATAGACATTATAGAACCTTGGTGTTCATGCATGAAGACCATGTTTTCATGAGAGTCTCCCCTTAGACAGGATAATAGAGGTTTAGCTACTGAGGATTGTTATCCTTATGTTTCTTCTGACTCAACATGATCTTCTAGTAGTTTGGTGGAGTAACTTACCACCTAAAAATTCCACCATAGTTGGAGAAAGAGTATGACGTCTTCTATGTGTCATAATAGAGGAGACACATACATGATCCAATATATATTTATTACATGGGTGAACTAGACATTAAGGATAGATCAACCTTCATGAAGAACCTAGTGGTGATACTGGGTCGATATTCAATGGTCATATATTGACATACAAATCTTTTTCCTTATGTGTATTCATAGGATAATTCCTCCTAGAAGAGAACCTCAGAGTCGGTGTCTCATATATGGCCTTAGTATCCCATATATTTTTTGTACATTTTTCTTTTTGAGTAATAAAATCATGGTGATTGAATTAATGTGTATAATATGTTTTTTAGGACTTTGAATATATATGAATAAATATTTTTAGAGATAAGCGCTCAGATGATGCGTGATTTTAGGCCACTATGCTCCCATGATTAATTTTACAATAATATTATTCATATTTTATATCATTCTCAAATAATATTTTCATATACTATGGAATATTTACTAAATAGATTATAAAATAAACAATATGAGATCATGGTTGAATTTTAATTATGGGATTTACAATAGGAAAGAAATAATGTTGGTGAACACATGATATTTGGATAAAGAGGCAATGATAATGTATGTTATCTACATTAATTAATTATTTAATTTGTATAATTAATTCATTAAATAAACTAAAACTTATTCCTTCTATATATATGATGTTATGAAAAATGACCTATGTTAACTACATAACCTTGAGAACAATGAGAAGTGGATAACACATTTCTTTATTAGTCGATTGAGATAAGATTACGACCGATATCAACATCAAGGTGAATTAAGGTACATCAAATAAAATAGAAATTACCCATCATTAGAGATCTCGTTCTTCACCAAAAAGATATCTAATATTTTTATAAGACACATTATTTTTAAATTCATCTATTATGATAAAATAATTACCCCTGCTAAAAGAATTAATCATTGATCTGTATTTAAATTATTCATTATAAGAGTTCATATATCAGATCTAAAAATTTTATTCATTTAATTATTTATGATATGAAATATTTGTAACCTACATATCACCAATTTATATTCATCGGTTAAGAAAAATTTTAAAAATATTACTGCACCTTTTATTTTTTTTCTTTCCCTCAACGTTTTTCATGTTTTTCACAATTTTCTTAAGGGGATATATATTGACATTTATGGGAGGGTTTGAGTGTGATAAATCACATGGATTAAAGGTAGAATCACAATAGCTAAAAGGATTTATGATTTAAGTCTGAATAATGACGAATGATTTGATGTTGTTAATGGAATAATAGATTCATGATCTAATGTAGAGAGAAAAACTATAATAAACATGTGTTTGAATGTGAATGATTTATATGGGAGAACATGATTCTGATTTCAATCCATGGGGGAAGAATCAATGGTCAGAGGTTTTTCCCCCAATTTTTATGTAATAAAATGGTGGATTCATAAATGGGATAAATAGATATAAGGAATGAAAAAAAATTATATAAAATTATATGAAAAAATAGAATACATTCTATGTAGTGTGAATAACGCATGGCTAATATTCTGGATTTTGTGACAGATAGGGTTTCAAGATGGGGTTGAATAACACAGACTATGTGGATGGTTTGATTACTATGTGACCCCAATTTGTTAGACTATCATGGTGTATGGAGTACAAACATAGGATCTCATTTTCCCCACACTATATTTAAGGTGGGTAAATATCATGTACATACACATGGATAGTGTACGTTGGAACTACCTGAAGGACATGTTCATGCCTAGAAGAACATGGATTGACCATTATAAGCTATTAAATTCCATGTATTTCCATATATTCTATATTATAATACATGGATTTAGTATTGTGTATTATAATGGATACAAAAATAAAATGTAGAGGGGATACACATTGTGTGGACCCCCATATGATGTGTTCATCGTTCTATAAGAAATTTCAACATCTAATATATATTTATTTTGGAATCATATTTTGGGATATGAATATATAATAATGAGTTTTTTACATATTAAACACAATGTTTGTATTTATATTGTATTTTTAGATATTATGTTATAATTTACGAGTGTTATGATTATTCAGGTAGTGAATTAGGACAATATTGTATATGAATATCAAAAGGTAGTGGTAACCCCAAATAGACTTGTTTGCGGATCCTCTATCGAATGTTTGGAAGCACCCTATTCGGATAGGGTCTGTTACCTCTATCCAAAATGTAAAACCATATTATTGAATCATGGTATGGGCCCTCTATCAGTCCATTAAGTGGTACCCTAAAATTGTACCATGGAATTGGACCTCTATAAACCTATTTAGTGAAACCCTCCTATTTTATTAGGAAATGGATTATTTATCTACAATGTGACTCTCTCTAATTCATTCTGAAAATGGGTCATCTGCCTACTATGTGGGAAAATCCAATTATGACAGTTAATGGATCCTCTACATACAATGTTTCACCATCATACTATGAAATTTCATGGGTCCACGACCTACTGAGTGGAACCCTCTTTTTATGAAACTGAATTGATCCTATTCCAATAGAGTGTTAGTCCACCTACTGAATAGATCTAACCATTTGTATTTGTTAATGGGTTCTCTATGTATTATGTGGTAACCTCTTTTTGGATTAGGGAATGGTTCATATTACTACTCAGTGGGATGCACATTTTGAACATTGTAAAGGGACCTCTTCATTTAAATTATGTCCCCTCAACTACGTGGCATAGTGGTGTGGTGTGACATCACATGGTTACTCTTTTGAACGAATTGTGAGATGATGTGCATCATTGATGGAAATATTAAAATATTTTACATCTTTTTTACTATGGTTGGATTTGATATGATGTTCCAAATCCATTCCCACATGGGTTTTATTAATGATCATATATCTTTATTGTTGACTTTTGTTTCTCTCTTACTATGTGATGTGATGTCTACATATATCATGTCTCGTGTTTATCCCCCTTTAGCTTTATAGGAACACTACATGGTATATATATACTAACCTATGAATGGTAATTCCTTCATGGTTAACACCTTATAACGATAAATAATAGTTGGGGGTGATCGCAGTATAGAATAAAGGATACTCGTGTGCATTTTACCTTGTACCGTGGTTGAGGATTAGAGATCTGGAGCTATAATCTCGTAACATTAAATTATTTAGTTCATCATATATTGACAAATATTATCTATTTTGGAGTGTATTTTTCATATTTCTTTTTTGATTACTAATTCACATTTTTTTTAAATTTCTAGAGGTTTTTTCATGATGGATTATTACTCTAGATGATTTTATATACTTTTGTCCTCTATAATTCTGTATTAGGATTGATGAGTGAATGGATACATGTACATTAGAAAAATTCCTCCCATTTTAGTTATGAATATTGTTTCTAGTTTCCTTATTTTTTATTATTAAAATTTTCTTCGGTTAGTTACAGATCAACCCTTTTTGAACTGGTAGACCCCAGTGGGTTGGGTTATGCCTTTTTACCCCTAAAATGTTTTTTTATTTTTTGAGTACACATTTTAATAATATTAATAAATTTTAAGAAATTGAATTTATAGATTTGAATTAATTTTTTAAATCAAAATATATAAATAATAAATGAAATAAAATTTTATGTTTTTCTAAAATTGTTTATTTTAATTGATGTCAAATGTTATTGATTGTTTTTAAAACAATAATTTCCTTGACTAAATAAACTTATTTAATGAACTTCGTATGATTTAAATTCTAGATCATGTAATAATAATTAACCATTATATAAAAATAATATTATTATTTACATAGGAATCATCATTATAAAATATTTTTATATATGTTCATTTCTGGGCATAAAAACAAAAATTTTCAATAAATCAATTTATATTTAAAAAATGAGATTTCATATTAGTAAATTAATTTATCATATAATGATCTATTATTAAATTTAAATATATTTTATATATGAAATAAATTATATCCAATTTTATTTGAATGTTTTTATAAATAATTTTATAAATATTAATTTTATTTCACACTTAAAAACACAATAAACTAAAATTTATTTTCATTGTGTTTTAAATGACATTTTAAAAAATATTCATCCGCATATAATACTATAATCATGATGAATGAATTGTATTTATGTAATCATAATATAAAATTGAAATTTATTTGATGAGAATAAAATATATTCATATTTAATTTTTAAAATAGTAAAAAAAATACAACAGTAAATGTTTTATCGGGATTGATGAAGATAAACCAACAAATAAACGTATTAATACCATTTAAAAGGTTTCTAATATTTAATATAACAACAATTTTAAAACATATCGTATAATTAAATTGATATATTTTTCATTTTGATCCACATGCCAATAATATTTACCTTACCCAATGGATAAATTTTTTGTAATTCCTTTTGTGTCTATCATATCACTTATAAATGTGCTCCAATACTCCTCCCTTGATCACACAAATTGAACATTTTATCTATGTAAGACCTACATCAAAACAATCCATGATTTAATATATCAGAAATATAATTTTTATTTATTTCATAATGCATATATTTCATGTCTGAATTCATAATAAAAATGTTGTATCTCGTTGAATTATAATTTAGAGAACTTCAATTAATGTGAGATTTATGGTTACAGAGGTTTGTCATAATATTACTTTTTGGATTCATTTTTTTATAAATCCATTTTTGATTAAGAGTTTTATATATATTCCTATTGAAGGATTTATTTTTGATTCATGGTTTATAATTCTATTTAACAATACAATTCAAATTATTTCATCTAAGAGGATTTTATTTGAATGTTACAATGTTCTAAGGGTTTTTCATCTCTCTTTTATTTCTGTGAGACATATGAAATATTTATCCACTTAAAAATGAGACTGTTTAAATAATGCAACATGGAATGTTATGTCATGAATCCTATTAAATTAATTTTATTGAATGTTTCATTTGAAGTTATTCATTTAATCGGTGTTATGATTCCAAAGCATCTGAAGCTCGTAAGAATTCATGTTACAATATCACTGTAATCAAGATTATTTATCATTATATTATTAATAATAATATTATATTTTATTTCTCTAAAAGAATATTTGTACTCTATTCCACATTTTATGGTTGTAAATTTAAATTTTTTCATTCATTTTCTTCTCCATGTACTTGAAATTATGGAAGAACTCCTTTATAGAGAAAAAACATTGTTTTTCACTATAGTATAAATACATTCATCGACAAAAATATTTTACTTATAATTTTATTTTATTTTATTATAGTTACCATATATTATTAAATTAAATTTTCACAATTATTATTTAAAAAAATGGTTGAAAAGGAGTTATCTTATCATTTGCTGAAGGGTATAATATTTAAGTTGTAACAAAAAATGTGAAAGGAATACTGGCTGTAAAGTATATGATATTAAATAAATTTTCCACTTTAATAGAAATTATTTTTTTCTATGAATATACATATGGTATCGTTGAACAATAAATATTATTTCTTTGATAATTTTTATATATTTATTTATTTTAAATACGTGATTGAAAAATGAAAATCTTATTTTTCTCATGAAAAATCATGGTGATATTTTTAATGTATTTTCATAGTTACTTTTTTTATTAATATTATTATTTATTTTGTGTATTATCAAAATTTATCTTTTTTATACTTTAATCAAAATATTTTTGATTATGATGATGACATATTGATGAAACTGAATCTTTTTTCCATTGGTTAATGAATTATATAATGATAAATATATTCATGATATTGTGGAATAAATATGATTTCATTATGATTATATAATGAGTGTATCTATTGTATAAATAAACTAAATTGGGTAATGAAAATTTTCTTATCAGCTCAAAGGTTTTATGGGAAGTTATCCTAAAATATTTTAATGAGTACACGTGAGGTCATCCTATGCCTCTAGTTTTTACACATGTTTTTATCCCAATACTAACATGTGAGGAATATATAATATTTAGTCATTACCAAATATTTATATGATTGTTATAATTAATAATATTATGAAACACTATTACTAAAATCTGTAATGTAAATTTTATTATCTTATGGATTATGTTCTTGCAATTTATTATGATACATGCAATATAAGTTACCGTGATTTATTCCACATCTCATGATTATGAAATATGATTTTGATGGGTTTGGTTTTAAAATGAAAATGTCATGTTCTAATATATTTATTATCATCTTAACTATATTAGATCAATATTATCTTCCTTATTTACCTTTAATGACCATATAATCTCAACCATTATATTATTTCTTATCATTAATATATTTCGAAATTTTTTAGTAAGATATGTCTAAGAATGATTTTTGTGGTGAAGAACATAGTATTACAGTATAAAACAATTCATTTTTTGAGAAAATAATTTTTAATAAATATTTACAATATATATAATGTTTTCCATTTTAAGAATATTAGGTAAATTTTCTATCAAATGGAAAAAAGTTTTATTTCTAGCAAAATTGGATTATCATGAATTTTGTGGTTTTATTTAAAATAACTATTTTCACATTGTATAAATATTATAAAAAAATACTGTTTTTAACTCATCGTCTCAAAATTTCCTATGGTTGAATTTTTAAGATGTTTATGAATAGATAAATTTTCTAATGAATAGTTAAAATTATCGTTTTTTTTGGAAAATTGTATTATCATATCGATTACTTACATATATAAAATCATTTTTATATATTTTTTTTGAATATAGATATTTTTATTTCATTTAAATAATCCAAGTATTTTATCTTAAATTAAATTTATAATAAATTTTATAATATAAACATTGTATTCTAAAAATAAACATTTCAATAAAACATTTGTTCATTAAATTTTCATCTTTATTATTAAATTGAGTTTAAAAAATAATATGTTTTGAATTTTAGAAAATGGAATAATGTTTTTAAAAAAGGTTATTTAAATTTTGAAAATATTTACCTTTTATTTTTCGATAATGTGAATATTATCCATAGTAATTTTTTTGTTTTGGTAATGTAAAAATTAATTAATTAATGAAAAAAATAAAATGATATGGAATATAAAAATACCTAAAAAATTTTATTTTATTTATTTTGTGGGTATATATTGTACATAATAATATAAAATTCTAATATATAGATTTTTTTGGACATATATTTTGACATTATAAGATTTAAATGAATATAATGCCAAAAATTTCATACTCTATCTATTAATAATGTTGATATTGAAAAAATAAAGAAAAATAGGGGATACTTTTTTTTAAAAAAAATTCATTTGAAATTATAATAATTTTATTTAATTTTCTAGAGTAAATATTCATCATAAATTATTATGTAAAAATGAAACAATTATTGCGGAATCACAAATAGATCAAAAATATTATTTTGAAAAATGTAAAAAAAACTAATTTAGTGATTATTATTATAGAATATTTTATTAAATATGAAATATTATAGAGATAATTCATCATTTAATTATATTTACATTGTTGTCTAGTAGTATTAAAAGTCATATTTATTGAATAGTTCCAAAATTAACCATAATATTATTATATATCAAATAATATTGTATTAATTTATTTAAATCTAACATATTTATTATTATTTGACATTTGAATGGTTTATGGTATATCAAATCATCATTGATCCGTTTTGGTGTCTCAAATATAGTTATTTTAACTATATTAATCCATTATGAATAGATGAAATGATATTACTGTAATTTTAAAAAAGAAGATTAAAGGAATAAAAATATATGTGTAAAAATGTAATTTGTACCCATTTGAATTTTTATTCATGAAATTATTACAAATAACTAGCATATAATATTAAAATATTATAAATTTTTGTCTATTTGGAAATAAAATAAAATTTTATTAAATTAATATTTAAAGAAATTCTAACAGTGCCTCTCCCCACTCTTATAAAAGTTTTCATATTCTTATCAATTATTTAAAAACAAAGAACCATTTTTTAATTAAAAAATAATTATTAATCCACTATCTACATCCGTTCCAATTTTATATAGAAATTTATCTTATAAAAAATCCATCTTATTATGAATTTTGTTTAAAATCATAAGTGGTTTTTAGAATTAGATATATCATTTATACCAGAGAAATTTTTTATTTATTATACCACATATATAAAATCATGTCATCCTTGATAAAGTAAAACACAATAATATTTGATATATTGAAGTGTTATTTTATTAGTTTAATAAGACACATTATTCTCAATCCCCATTTAAATTAAAATGTTTTATATTATTTTTTATAAGTAGGACGACCACTGTGTAAACTGATGTAATTTTATTTCCATCACTACCTATCATGAATGGTTATAACGATAAATTTAATATGTATATATATATATATATATACTATTAATGAAATTTTTATTATCATGTAGAAATGTTTTATCATTTTCATTCATATATTACCTATCACTGGAAAATGATATCGTCATTAATGTGTTCAAGCAGACTACTAAATTCTTGATTCAATGTGATACATGATTCATTAAAAAATCACATAAATAATATATTTAGCTATTTTTAAATAATAATATGGAATATATGATATTATTATTATTATGGAAGGATAATATAATACATATTTTCTTTCCATAATGATAATTGTAAAATATAAACTACAGTCATGCGTATGTAGGACATACTGTCTCCATGATTATAACATAGTTTACTTTTCATAACCATATTTTATGATTGGTTATAGAATAATTATTTATTTTTAAAAATGATAATTATTTCATGTTAATTGTTTTGGAAGGGTGGTAATACTATCTTTTATAACCATATTCAACCTAACGATGTCATTTTTTGACATATGAGCCCAATATCGTCAACACATCTGATATGAACTTATATGATTTAGAATTTGAGTATAGAATGGAAATATATAACTTAAATATAATAATAATTATTATAATATGATGTTAAAAAAGTAATTAATTTACATAATAATATTTTTTAGAATTATAAAGAATGAATGTGACGATTCAGACTCAAGGTAAGGGACTTTTTTTAAAAAAAACTCATTATTAATGATTCAATTAAAACTATTTTTCTCTAATTAGCGTTTTTCATAAAATATTATTATATATGTTCTTAATTTCTAATAAAATAATTACAAATCACATTATATCTCTTTTTTACATTTATTCAAAATCAGTCAAATAGAATCTTTTTAGAGAATTTTTTTACTTAATCTATATAAGAAAGAAGGAATGTTCTACATCAACATATACAGAGACAGTGAATTTTCTCACTGCTATAATAATTATTTTATTTCTAAGTAAAATTATATGTTTTCATGATTTTCTTAATTTCAAATCTGCATTCCCTTCTTAAAGTTATTTTGGTTTTTTATTTTTTTACGAAAAGGTTATTTCAAAATCCAAAAATGTTTATAGAAGGGTTAAAAGAAGATTCAATGATTTATAATGAAATGGTAAAGATTAAAATTTGTAAATTCTATTATGAACAATGATGTATTAAATAATAAATGTTTTTAGGATATTTGATGAAAGGAACACATGATTCATTTGGAATGTTTTTTATTATGGAAAAAATGGATACTATATGTATGTGTCCAGAATGTAATGAAAAAATTATTTTTGTACTTATGATGACCTAATTAAATAAAATAGTAAACATAAAATATAAACATAAATTAAGTAAAATAAATTCTTTATTAATGTAAATATAAAATTTAATGATTAAGACATATTACTTACTGTAATTACGAATAAAAGGTTTTGATTACTCCATTTTTAGGCTAATGTAAATACCATACCCTTGAATGACTCTACATATGGTTAATATAAAATTATAGTGAGTTTAATAATTATTTTTTTATTTCATCTAAACTGTAATATTTTATAATAGGTTCTGACATTTAACACAATGAAGCTATAGTAGTAATGTTTCAAAAAAAATATCATTAAAAATTAGGATCTTATAATGGTTGGAAACCAAACTGATAAATTTATTGTACGATTGAATTTTTTTAAATAGCATAAAATTGTGGTTATATCCATGAAAGAGACAATAGTGATCTACCATATCAAAAAATCAAAATATTGAATAATTTATGAATATAACCTCTTCTATGAATCTGTAGAACCTCATACCCAATGGTAGCATAAGGAAGGTTAAATTCCCTAGAAAAAGAAATTTAATGTCATGGGGATTCAGAATACAAATTTTAACCATTTTCATTTATAATTTTAATGGAGTAACTGATCTATTGTGGTTATTTTTAAAAATACTAGATAAATAGATGGGCATGATTCAATTTAATTGTATTCATTTTAGATTATTTTTCAAGATAATAACTTCCCTAAAATTATGTCCTACAATGAATGAGGAAAATATTATTGGATTATTTTTATTTGGGAAAATATTTAAAACCCCCATTTAGTTAAAATATTACATTATTATCTTGGTTTGTACTCAATTTTATCCAAGATCTTGATTGTTTTATAAATCATAATTTGAGAGGGGTTGAAAATAATAAATATATTTCTATTTTTATCCCATTAAAAAATAATTTATTAGAAACATTTTTTGTCCACTAATAAGGTATAAATGAATTTATTCGAGGACCATATATTCCATGTCAAAAATATGAGAAAATTGTTGGGATAGAAGGAAATAGGGATGATTTAACAAATGAAATATATATTTAATAAAATCGTGTTATAACATGGTGGTAACTGTGGTAAAAATAATCTTAGAGAATGTGTTATTAAATCAAGGAATTGTCACCTAGGAGGAATATTTAGTCTTTTAGTTTGAGAATGCAATGAAAATTATCAAGTAAATAATGAGAAATTGATCGTGACATAAATTAATTAAAACTATTTTGGTCATTTTAATTATATGTGTCTATTTTTAGTTACATAGGATACAAATACTTATTATTAGACATGAAAATATGTGGAAAAATTATTTTCTAACCTTATAGTTGATGATAGTCCATTAAATGATGTAGTGATGTGTAACTAAAATGTTTATTTGAATGATAATAAAACCCTATTTTTTACTAGATCATTTCATTCATTAATTTATGAGGAATTTGATATAAAAATTTGAATATAACCTCACGAAAAGATGTTATGATTTATGGTGAAAAAGAATTTGGAAAATAAAGAGAAAATGAGGAATTAAAATATTCTAATTATTTTTAGTGGGATAATCATTTTTGAAAATATTATTATATATCCCATGACCAATTTTAATATTATATATATTTTATACCATTTTGTTTATCATGAAATGAGTGAATTAAGATCTTTTATTGTGTTGTTAAATAATTTAATACCTTTTATAGAAAAACATGAATCTAGTATATTTATTAGTAATTGATGTTAATGTAACCTATATCATGTTGTTGAGAAATAACTATTCAAAATAGTCATTTTCTAGAAGTGAATAAATATATGAAATTTTTTGCAGTTGAATTTACTATTTTTATTCATATTCAAGATGTTAGGTTTTCTCTTTACCCAAGTTTTGATATTTATACTATTTTAAAACATCCAAATTGAATGGATCAAGTATAAATTTTTGAATTTAAATATAAATTACCTAATATTCAAGATAAAGGTTTCTACAAACCTATCACTTTACCATGGGGCTCAAAATATTTGATTGGGAAAAGGTAATATCAATTATTGGGACTTTTAATTGATTAAATATCCATTAATAAAATTAGTATTATGATATATTATAATTTTCCTCATATTGATGACATGTTTGATCATATCTGTGGAGAACAATATTTTTAAAATATTTATCTCAGGTTGGGTACCAGAAATAGTTTTTTAATGAGGATGATGTTGTCATGAAAGAATTTAAAACTTCATATTGTCATTATGAGTATGTAGGAACGATCTCTTGGGTTTAAATTTATCTTGTTATATTTATAGACCTTATAAATCTTGTTTACCAAGAATCCACTGATATGTTTATCATTAGGTTTTTTGATGAAATATTTTTATATTTTAAAAGGAATAATGACCAGGAAAGAAATATAGGGATTGTTATAAGAACATTATAGGAAACAAATAATTTTTTAAATTTAGTTAGTGTGAAATTTAATTTCAAAATATTTTGGCTAAATTGCTTCAAAATATGGTAAAACTATTGACCATACTAAATAATTTTTATGAATAATGACAAATTCCTACAAATTTTATTGAGATTCAATGTTTTTATGGATTAATATATTAATAATGAAGAATTATTGAAAAATGTTTTCATTAGCCAATCCTAATTATAATTATTACATATAATAATGTCAAATTCATTTGTATAGTGTCGTGTGATTATTGTTTTTAAAAAGTAAAAAAATTGGCATTTTTCTAGTTTTGTAATTAAATTATAGAAATGGTAAATTTATTATTTATGATTATTCCCATTTTAATTGTCATGGTTGTTCCCCAATACAAAATGAATTTGGTGTTTTCTATGAATCATGTTAATTGAAATATCATGAGTCAAAATATAATACACGAGATCATGATTACGTTACAATTAATTTTCCTTTTAAAATTTGAGGGCATAATTTGAATTGAGTAAAGTGTAAAATTTATATTTATGCTATTCATTAAAAGTATATATTCACTCATAATGTTCTTAACATGAGACAAATATGATGGTCGTATTTGATCAAGTATTTCTATAACATGATCTGTTAATAAAATTGATAAATAAAAATCTGTAATTTATCATTTGAGTAAATAATATAATTTATCATCAACCATGTTTATTTTGGCACCAATTGGTTACTAATATAATGAATTTACCCTTGAAAATATTATTAATGAACACAATATATTTTATTTCATATGTTAGTAATATATTACCTCTGTGAAAAAAATTATAAAACCTCATACATAATTATGTGAGTCATAGGAAATTGTAGATTTAGATTAATATATCAATTTTCCTTACTTTAATGTCGAAATATAATGTTTTTTGTGATTTGGAAATAGATTATATGTTTTCTGTGATTCACAATGGATGAGATGCATTTTTTTAGTATCTCAAAGTTTCATATTTTTCATTTACCGATGGGTTTTCATAGCCTTATCTTGTAGAAGAGTGGAAAAGGGAATATATATCCATGTATTTTATGGTATAATTTTTAAAGGATTCACAAGTTAAAAATGTGATTGGGGTATTTGTTAATTTACTAGATAAATATCCAAAATTCCTACACATTTGTGATATTATACAATTTGATCAAAAATATAAACTATTATTCAAGGATTTTGGTAAGTTACATGGATTTCCATTCTTTATTGTATGTTACTATGATCCCATGTTCACTTTTAATTTTTGGAACTGACTTTAGAACTCATTGGTTAGTAAATTAAATTTATATAAAGGTATCATTCTAAAATATAAAGGATAGAACCAGTGAAATATTTAGAGTTTGGAAAAAAAATTCATTATTATTTGAATGAATATTATGTAATTTTGGTTCAAATTCCCACATTCTAAGAGTTATCTTAATATAAATGTTTTAGTTATTTTTAATAATTAAAATTTTTAAGGAAATATAAGATAAGTAATGTGGGACTCCATATTTTTTTGATAAAGCTGGAGAATAGAATCTTATGGAAATTGGAAGGGTAGTGTAAATATTGTAGAATGTGATGATGATTCAGTAAAACATGTGGATGTATTAATATAGGAACAAAAGTAATATTGGTTAACAGATGAAAGGCCATTCTTTCATGGTACATGATCATGTAATTCATAATGTATTTTAATGGAAAACTGTAATTATATTTATAAAAAAGGATACAATATGAATGTAGTTCATTGTACAATAATAAATCCAAAATATTGTTTGATAAATTCAATTTGGAGTGTATTTTTCTTCTACATTTTTTCCGGGTACATAATATATTTCATGATTTGATGTTAAATATGTTTTTTCATGATTTATATGATTTTATAATTAGTGGAGTTGTTTAGTTTGAAGAGTAACTTTATTATAAAGAATACACAAGTTTGATTATTTACCATGGAGAGGATATTTTTTTTAAATGTTAATAAAACATGTCATGGTTTTTCAGATAAACTATACGGTTGAATAATATTCAAGGGGGTTTGAAAACTATATATTGGAACATTACCTAACATGATATATAAGTGAATAAAATAATGTTGACAAAATTTCCAAATTGGGAGGATAATATATGAACCTATTTAATGAATGACTAAAAAATAATTTTTTATTATTCAATCTTTTATAAGAAAAAATAGGAAACATTGAGTTATATTAAAAAAACTAAATAATAGACCCATTTATGGACAATGTAAAACTACCTTATTTATTCACTTTAATTAATTTCTTATAGATATTGGTTACTTCAGTGTCTGGTTCACCCCTTAGTAGATCATCAAACAGATAGTCAAACTCCTCCCAGGACTGAATGTACTCTCTAGGACAGATCTTCCCAATATTTAATCATATAATAACTAATGGGTCATGCATCTTGATCCATGAATATTTACTCTCATTAAGATTAACCCTCAATGTCCTATCTATTATTCGGTTAGATTCTTATCGAGAAGAATTGAGTTATAGAACATGTTCATCCACATTTTCTTTCGAGCTAAAAAGTAATTGAAATGATTTCTCAATCACATCACCTAAAATTCACTTCTAAAAATCAGGATCAGTATCTATATACGTATCATTCATCATCCTTATTGAGCATGTATCCATTGAAGGTATAATAAATGAGTAATTTTTACTCACTTCACGAATTCCATTATGACTCTTGTTTATCCTTGAGCACGGGGACCTATATCTTTAGACCTCCTTTGATATTTTACATGTAAATTAATCACCCCTGAAGACGTTCTTCCCCTTAATGGATGTCATTAAGAGATCATCCTCAAACTCATATATGTGTCATCAATCATACATGATTCAATGTGATTACCCAACTAAATGTTTTTAAGCAACGAAATAAGAATTCACATTATCATGTCTACACCCCCTAAATCAATGCTGAAGCTATTTTTATTTGCTCAATTACCATAAATAGGTTCATCATAAACTGTTTCCTAAACTCCAGAAATAATACATCTCCTTGGGAAAAAAACCTTTGTATTTGATGAACCCCAAGTGTGTCATGGGAGGTGCCTCATACAATTATACTTCCCCTTCACTAGTAGGAGTAGATATATCTATATTAGATTGACATTCATGAATTTCATATATATCCCTATCTATAATAGAGAGTGACTCATATGTATCCCTATACATCCCAGAGGGAGAAGCATCATTAGAATCAATGAAACCACCCAAAACACCATCATTGCCTTGAGGAACAACTGCCTCTGTGTGATTTAGTCCATTTATATCACCATACAATCTACTCAAGACATCATTGACTGTCTAATTAGGAGGTATGTGTATTGATTGATTATAACATTAATGTGTAGCTTCACTATAATTCAAAATAACAACAGTCTAGATAATCTGATCAGAAATTGATAATCTACACCTCACAGACGATTCATTGCATCTTGAATTGAAGCATCTACCACTATTTATGAGTATCCCAAATGAGGAATGTGTAAATTGGTTTTCACTCAAACTGCATTCCAAATGGCCCACATTCTCATTCTTAAAAACCTCAATATTATTCCCCATATATTTTCAAAATGTAAAAAGTCATTGAAAGACTCAAATATATCAATTTTTTATACCAGAACACATTTCCAAGAGCCATCCAAAAGGATTTAATATGTGTCTTCAACACATCGATATTAACACAAATCCTCTGTCTAAATGGGATCACAAATAACCGAAATATCTCTATTAGATCATATGTAACACCCAACTAGACTTCCTAATATATGGAGAGTAGATTGATTTAAAAAAGTGATTAGCAGTTGAGGACTCCTTATCCAAATAGTGACATATGGGGATTCATGCCTCAAATGAAAATCCTATGACTATTTTACTGGTAGAAACCATGATCCATTGTAGATGCATATTTTTCATGAACATTCTTGAATCAAATAATCTTTAGAATAAAACGTAATGATGATATAATTTTAGTCGAGTTGTCTTATGGTTTCTATAACGTATAAACCACTAAATCCAAATAAAAATTGGTTGATAGTCTCAACTGATGTCCAATATTTCATGAATCTGGCAATCAATGTAAGATGCAAAAGAGAGGATGTCTGAGTAAATTCCATAGTCGAAACCAATAGTTACTGTTATCCAATAAAAAATAATTGGAACCTTCAGTAAAAGAGAGGCATATATAATGGGTGGAATGGATTTAGGTATCGAGAAAGGTAAGAATTTTGATGTTTGATATTCTTTGTGATTCGAATAATAACCTTACCCCATCGAGGGGGAGGGGTTTGGCTGAAAAAATCAACAGCTAGGTCATGGGGGACAACTGTGAATGAGATCTCCCACATAAAAAAGGATTATTTCATATTACAATATTTTCATTAATTTTCTATATTTTATAGAAAAAAATATCTTAAAGTAAAATTAGGTAATTTTCAAGTAAAATTTTTATTTTATATTTTTAACATAATAGGGTTTTCATTCAAAATACAGTTATATAAAATATAATGATATTAAAATTATATAGGTTTATTTTAAATAATTCATATTACTTTTTCAATTCATCTATAAAAATTTATCATTGGATGAATTTGTGATAATTTTCTAGAATGATCTATTTTGTAAAGAATAGTAATAAATCTATAATTTTCATTTAGAAAATAAATTCCAAATTTTGAATCTCGGTATCAATATTTGGTGAATTGGTCCCATATTATCATTAGTGATTTCAAGTTGTAATATATGTAATTTTTTTTATTTTGGGGAAGGGTGAAATGGTTAACTAAATTATGATATTTAAATAATAAATAAATAATTCACTTATCTCATGAAATAAGTTTATTATATATTTATATATATTATATAATCATATAAATATTTAATTTATGAATTTCATCAATTTTTTATTACTTTTATCTTTATATATTAAAGTCATTTTAAAATAAAACCTCTCCCACTCATGGTTTTAATTATTATAATATTTTAATCTAGTGATAAAAATATGAAATTTCTAATTATAATAATTCATTAGAAATAAAAATTATTTTTACCTTCCAGGTAATTTTTATAATTTTTAATAAAGTGAGAATTTCTGTAAATTCTTATGAAATACTTACATAGTTCTTGTGCAAGCAGTAAACCTATTGAAAAAATTATTCTAAAAAATGTACAAAATATAGTGATTTTTTGTTCTCCGAAATTATTTTAGATAAAAAAGAAAATATTTGGGAAGTTTTATATATATTTAACTAATAATCCATTATAATATGGTAGTATTAAATATCGAGTTAATTAAATTATTTCAAAATTGAAACTAATATAATTTCATAAAAACACTAATTTATTTAATGATTAAAAATTCATAAAATTATTATCATTATCGAATTTATTTTATATGGTTTACTCAAAAAATAATGGTCCATTTACTGGCCATTTGAGCATTTATAGAAACTCTATTAACCCATTATGAATAAAAAATATTGACATAACCATATTTTTTAAAAGGGTTAATGAATTATTATGAATTGTTAATGGTAAATATGTAATCGATAAATTATTAAAGACTTTTTATGAGTTAATTTAGATTCAACATCATAACATGTGGTAGTTTAAATATTTTTTTATCAATTTTTACATGAAAAAAATTTTATAATAAATTCATATTTTATGAAATTTCTACAGTTCCCTCGCACTAAATTATAATAGGGTACATCATCTTATAATTTAATCACACCTCATGAACCATCTGTTTCAACTAGGAACTACCAAAAATCCCTTCATTACAAACCATTCAAAATCCTATAGTGCTTTTGTATTTAAAAACTAACATAATAAATCTATTTGTCTAAACTATAAGTGGTTGTTCGAAGATGACATATCTTTATTAAAGAGATATTTTTATTTTAAATTCATTCTTACACTACATAAATTTGTATTAAAAAATTATTTAACCATAAATCCAATATATTCAATATAATTATATTTTAGTTTTTTCATGTTATAGCCTATAATTATATATATCCATTGTTAAATTATAATGAAATACCTCTTTTGTGTTAAAGATAGAATTCATACTCGCGGATCGATGTGATACTTTTTCAATAACTACCAATAAAAGATAGTTACTATAATTCGTTTAACGTATCTATATGATAATCACGAATTATTATTTATTCTGAACATATAAAATATGACATACTTTCTTATCATTTCATTCACTAAAAAATTATAATGTCATTCAATAATATTGTAGATTACCACCCCCAATAAGATATGTTATTCATTCATCGACACCACATCACATGAATTATATATATTTATATAAATATTAATAATATGTTTCTTATTATATTATGATCATTATAATATGTTAATAAAATAATTACCTTTATTCCATAATTTTAATTAATAAATGGATATTTTACTAACATATATGTACATCCTTCCATCCACATGATTTTTACAAATATAATTTTTAATAACCAAAATTCATGATTTATTTTTAATGTATAATTTATGAATAAAAATATAATTTTTTAATTATTATACTTATTTATATTATGGTATAATGAACTCTATGTCTATAGTAAGTCTTCTAGTGTCATTTTGGAAATATGATCCAAATATCATCAAATCATATAATAATAATGCATATGATTTATAAATTGAATATAAAAAGTAAAGAGAAAAATATAATTAATAATAATTATGAAAATGATTCTTAATAAAGTCAATAATTATTATAAGTATATTATTTAGGATGATAAATACTCAATATGAATAGTAGAACTCGGGACATTCTTTGAAAATCATATTTTAATGATTCTCTAAAAATTATTTTTCTTCTTTGTAAATAATATATAATTTGTTTTGAATTTATTTATATAGACGTAAAATAATTCTAGTAAAAATTTTATTACAATTTGTACATTCATTTAGTAGTTTTAAAAAAATCAGTTTTTTGAAATATTATTTTTATATGCTAAAAAATAATAAAGGAATATTCTATTATTACATTTACATTAATGATGCATTTTCCAACAAACATAACCATTATTTCATGTTCAGATTTTATTATTTGATATAACGTTTTCTTATTGAAAAATATATTACATTATTTATAGATATTTTGGTATTAACCTTTAAATTTAAAAAGGAATGGGTATTTCAACATCTAAAAATGATTTTCATATGGTTTTAGAAAATTTTCATTAGTTATTTTATGAAATGGATTAAATATAAAATATTCTACACATGATATGGTAAAAAGTTATTGTTTATTATAATGGGTTTTTATGATATAGATTGTATGATGAGTGCACCATGATAACACCCAAATGCATGGGAAATTATTTAATTTCGACGATATAGTTATTTCAATTTGATAGGGTTGTGAAAAGTTTCATGAAGAAGATTTCCCAAGGAAACAATAAGAACTTTAAATGGTGTCTGATGAGTTACCAAGGAAATAATGTATTTCAAAATTTACTCTAAATACAATTTTATTAATGTAATAATAATAAAATATTTTGGATTAATAAAATATATGTTTTTAGGAATAAAATCATTGGTTCAAATGTTTTCTAATTAATCCTCATTTTTATTATTTTTCCATCATGTTTTCTTATAACATGTTTTATGAAAATCATTTCCCATTAAATCTTATTACATTTATGACAATGTTTTATAGTAAACTATATTTTTTATAGCATAGTTTTAAAATGGAATAACTAGGGCCATTCATTTATTTTTCTTTCCACTTAGTAAATATTTTTATTTATCCTTTGTTTTGAAATGCTTTTCACTAGGTTATTAGGATGAGTCGGTACATCGTTAAGGATATGATCAGATTGTTGATAATATTACATGAAAATAAAACATATTTCTTTTTAAAATTTATATATTATTAGGAAATTATACTATGTTTAATATTACACATTTTAATTTAAAATTTAATTCATTATGTGTTATTACCAAATTATATAAAAATTTATTCCTAAAATATCTCCATGGGGGTATGATATTGAATTCATATATAGAGATAAAATAATATATAATGATTATGGATATTTCCTTAAAAGGAGATGATGTGAATATATTTATTTACTAGTTTTTATATATCGATGTTACAAAACCGAATAAACCATTAAAGATATCGCATGGATCTTAATTATATGTAATTAATTTTCATATAATAAGAAAAATATATATGTATAAACCATTTGGTTCAAAAATGTTTTTTATAAATTATTTATTTTTTGTATTTTTGAAAATAATATAATGTTAATTTTATAGAACCAAGAGGACAAGCCTACATATAAGAAAATATCAAATGTTATGGAAACATAAGGAGGTGGTTTTCGTAAAAAATAGATTTCTGCATGGTTAAAATAATGGTTATACAATTGTGGAATATATTCTCATATGTGTAAAAAATATTAAATTGGGTGATTTATTTATAATTTTAAAATCTAAAATTGCATAATTAAAAATCCTAGTGAATTGATTATAACTGAATTATAATGATTAATTTTTTTTGTATGGGGATTTGAGAATTGTGTTTTAAAAGTTTATGACCAATGATATTTTCATAATAAAAATCATGACACATCTATTAATATTTCTATTATAGATATTTTTTTATTTATTTCCAAGGATATATTTAGTGGAACTGATAAGATTGAAATTTTATTTATTTGTTTGTTGTTTTATTTAAATCACATGATTGAGGGTAAAATAACCCTTAATGTTTTCTCTACATTGAGATAATAAAATATTTTATTAGAGTCAGAGTTATTTGATGATGATAAAGTATATTTTATATTATTTATGTTCTTGGATGTGAATATTTATTTGAAAACAAATATATGAGTTCTATACTTTATGATGAATATTTCATTTTTGATTTATAGAATATATTAGATGGTCGATGAATTAAATTATATAATAAGGTCTAATATATTTTGTGGACTCATTTATTTATTCATTGATTATTTTGGATAATATAGAATATTTTGGGAACCGATTAACATAATTTAATGGAATATATAATCATGGTATCCAAATTTTGGACATTTACATTATGAGATAATTAATATTTTTTGGGGATAATTTTAAAAGTTGATATTGTGGGAAAATAAGTGTTATAATCATTATGATTTTTTTAAATGTATTATAAATATTTTTGAGGTGTACTTGTGATTACTAATTAATGTAATTATTTATTTTAAAAATTATGTGTTATTGATATGATTTTAAAGATTTATATATTATTCCAGCATATAAATATTTATTCATATTTGAAAAGTTGTTATAACCATTTATTTTTATGGAAAATATTTAGAGACATAAGGGATGTATTGACATTATTTTATGTATCTATTTATCTCTTAAATGATAATATCAAATATTAATGAATGAAAATTTTTTCTTCAATACTTATTTCTTATACTATGATATGATGTAGATGTGAAAATTTATCAAAACAAAAAAATTTGATTAAATGTTCATTATAAAATAGAATAAAATCATAAAAGAATATTTACTCATTTAATATATCATTATTTTAATTTAATCCCACAACCATGAGAAATTTGACCTTCAAAATTTATATTTATCTTTTATCTATAATTTCTAAAGAATATATTGTCTTTTCCCACCTAATTGACTCCTTCTTTTCTGGCCATTAATATTCTCATTCATTTTTATTATATAAAACTCTATTGAACATAAGACATTTATTTTCCCCTCCATGTTGATATTTGTCATTATTAGTCATGTTTTCTTTATGGGAACACCATTACGTGTTAGTTCATGTAATATTTTTGTTACCCACATTAATTATATTGAGTAAGTTTTTTATCACTTTGAATGATTTGTGTTTTCATGATTGGGGGATTTTAAAATATTTAACCTATTATTATAATGATAAAAACACTATGGACTAAATTTATTAAAATAAGATAATGTAAATGGATATTATTTCTGTTCAAAATAATACTACTCTCAGTAGTTTTTCTAATACAAAAAATTGAGCTTCAAGTGAACTCTTTTATACTATTAAAATATTATTATTCAAATTTGAACATTTTAACTTAGTAATTAAATAATATATCCATATAAGAATAAAAAATATATAATAAATTAATATAATGTTATCAGATGACTGAAATTTTTTATTTCATGCATGATAAAAATGTACACAATTGTTTGTACAACTAATATGTTTCAATAATATGATTTCATATAAAATTGATTATATTTCATTTTTTCATAAATATAGTATAATTAAGTTTTAAAATTATTAAAAATGTTATTCTATTTAATTATATTAATTGTTAAAATCATCATTATAATAGTAAATTAGAGTGAATTGATGTAATTTTTATGAAAAAATTATCTATTAACTCTGAAAGATACTAAATTTTTAAAAAATAAATATAATTCTCATTGAATTAGATAAAATAGAAATACCATTATTTTATTAATTTTTAAAATATGTAATCTAACAGTCCATAAATTATATATAATATAATTTATTTCTCAGGAACCAGAAATATATTGGTATTTGTTGTAATTTCATTTATTGACATTAAATCATAAATTTCAATAACATTTTTTATGCACAAAATGTGTTGTTATCATTGTATATTATGTTTATATTTATTGATTATTATTTTATATGAAAATGAATTTATAATATATTAAATAAAATATATTACCATTATTTTGATTATTTTTATATAGAAAATTGTGTATGTAGATTATATTTTATTATTCATCATATATTTTTCTAAAAAAATTATTTATTTACATATTCCATTCATATGTTAAATTATATTCTAAGACATATAGAATTTTTTTTGAACAATTATTTTAATATTTATAATCTTTATAATGAATGAAATTATTAATTTTCATAATAAATATAAAAAAATTGTTACCTCACTTATGTTTAAATTGGGATTTCTAGTTGGTTTGAAAAAAATATAACAATAGGAATACCACAAAATATTGTCCAGTTCTTATTAGAATCATATATTTCTAAATTATATAAGCCTAACATTTATTAATTTTCAATTTGAGCCACATATTAATTATTTTGAATATATATATTAGAAATTATTTTAGTAATTCCTTATGTGTCACCCCACTCAGTATCAAATGTGAATGTATTATCTTTTATTATTCACACATTTTGACCCTTATAGATCAGCCATAACCAAATAAAAACATCAATTATTACAAAAATTAATCCTAGATAATTTTTTATTCTTCTATTTCTAGTATTTCTTGTATTTAATTATAATCTAATTTGGAAATATAAAATAAATGGTGGTTTGATCACTTACGAATCAAGTCATATTTTGGGTAATTGTTATTTATCTCAATACTAACTCAATGATATATATTTTAATTATTCAAAATTATATTTTTATGAGGATGATATAATTACGTGATGGACGTGATATAACATGGATCATTCTTACTTCTGGTTATTTAATGTTACAATTAAAATTATAGCGTCCATGTCAATTTTATACGAATGTTACCATGTGTTATGGGGTTGTAATTTCTCATGTATTTTAATGAGATTTGTTCAATATATACCACTTTATTCACTCATGTTTTGTTTATAATGCATATTTACATGTTATTTCATTAATATATAAATACCCACAATATTTATTATTTAATTTTATGTTAATCACTTCATTGGGGGTTGTGAATCAAAATTTACCCAAACATTATGTGTTTTAAGTTACAATATAACTTTTTCAATTATTCTTTAAGATCAAATTTCATAAAATAATGAATTATGGTATAACAATAATATATAATATGTTTATTCTTCTCTTTTAAAAATATGTTATTCTTAAATAAACCATATATTTTGTACGTGAAATTATAAAAAAAATAATGGAATACTGGACACACTTTTCTTTATGATCAGGAAATGAATCTCTTATGACAAAATTCTCAGTAAAATGTTTTTAATAATATTTTTATTTTCATTATAAAATATTTAAATAAATTGTAAAATATTTTTGAGAATATTTAATTTGTATAAAATTTATCATCTCATGGTTTTATCAACGCGGTACTTTTGATATTTTTCCAAGAAAAATAATGGATTCATTTTCAAACATACGATCCATAAATTTTATTCTAATCATCATGAAATCTTAATTCCATTGAATATATAATTGAAATATTTCATGGTTCATTATAAATTATTTTTTTGTCTAATAATTTAGAATATTTTACATTTCAAACATGTAATTTCAAAATGAGAAACAAGTTTTCATCATGAAATGATATTGTGATCTTATAGTTTGATTTGTATCTATTACAGTATCCATTATTGAATAATATAAATTAATAAGAATATAAAAAATTTCACTATAATTATTCTTTTTTGATATCGAATTATTGTATGATGATGAAATATTGTTTAAATTCTTTTTATTTTTACGGGATTCTATTTGATATAAAGATAATATTTTCTAGGATATTATAATAAAAAAAATAAATCGATTTTGATTATGTGATAGGGGTGAATTATATACATCCATTGAATTGGGGAAATAATAATGTTTTAAATGATAAAATAGTAAATGATATGTTGTCCCAATCCCAAAAAGGGTAAAATGGTGGTTATATTATTCCTAAAATATTTTACATGGGAGGATATTACATGCCCAAAGAAGGTAAACATGTCATTATCCCATTATTATCATATGATGAATGTTATGGAGGTTGAATTTAAATAGTATTTATAATGTTATGAATTGTCTTTGTATTAAACTACTCTTTTTGGACCTAATCAAATTAAAATGATATTCAATCACTGATCATCTTCATTGGTTCCATTATATTGTATATCTTATATGTTACCAATATTTATCCCATAACTCATGATAATTAATAGTGATTTATATAGTATTGTATTCAAATTTTACTATCATGTAATAATAACTTCATTACGATTTTTTAATAAAAATTCATTTTCATATCCCATTTTTACGCTTGTTAAGAATATGAGGTTACCAATTGTTTTGTTCCATTTTTCCATGATATGAATATTGGATTTAAATATGATATTTTGATGCGAGTGATAATTGGGATTAATATTATGTGGGATGATTTTTAGTCATTATGACCCATTTGATTATGCGTCTATGATTTCATAGATTATAAAAAATTATGCTTCTTGAAAGGAACATAAATATTTATCTATAATATTCATCTAATTATATGTAATGTTCATTTATATAGTGTTTATTTCACTACTATATTATTTTCCATTAATGTATACATTCAAAAAAAGTATTTGGAACTCTTGGAAACATGTTTTCCTTAATAAATTATAATTTTTTTATACCTTTTCTCTTTTGTATCCATTTTTTATGAATGAGTCAAAAAAGATAAAATTTAATAATCAATGGTATCTAAAGATCATGGTTTGTATATTTTACATTATGATCAGTCTTTTATGAAGTATTCTTTTTATTATTTTCAACATGAACCATGTTTTATTTTTCCTGAATGTTAGTAAATGATTCATTGTAACATTTAAATCAATAAAAATTTTCCAACCAATATAGAATTTAATCAACATTCTATTTCCTATTAATATATATATGGGTTTTAAAATTATATCACATTCCATTGAATATGAAAATCTTTATTTTTAAATGGTTTTTAATGAAAAATATACTTCATGAAATGATTAAAGAAAATATGGAAAAAATATATTATGGATTTAAATGATTTTTCATGCGTTTTATGATTGAAAAGTGAAAAGGTAAATATGGTTTGTTAAGAATATCATACATTGATTTATTTTTGATAATATTTTACCCTGAAATATCTCATAATGTCAGTTAATCCCAAAATATAATTTCAATGTATTTGGTAGTGATTTATTATTCAATGATTACAATAACATAGATCATTATGATGGATATTCATTGAAAATAAATAAGATTCATTTATTTTGTTATAGTATAAAATTTTATAAGAAATTTTATCAATATGATTGTCCATGATACTAATATTAGTCATGTAATAAATATCGTATATTGTAATAAATTTATTCAATATATATTGAATGTATATGATATTTTTAAGGCGAATGATTATTAAATGTTTTAATGAGATCCCACATTCCACAAGATTACATATTTATTTTCCTTTGTATAATAATGGGTACTCAAATATCATATTTTAGGATTTTTTTATTGCCAGAAACTTTTTATTTAACTCAACAAAGATTCATTGTGAAAAAGGTGAGGGTCGTCATGGGATTTTATGTTTTTCACCCAACAAGTTGGATAATTATATTTTTATTTCTCATTATGAAATTTTATTCATTTATACCATGCCTTAATTTTTTATAATATATAATGATCACTACAAATTTTAGTATGGTATATATGTTCACTATCACGACTCATGAAAAATAATGAAATGATTTCTTGAATAGAAGGAAGGTCTAAATTTGAATCATTATTATTATGTGAAAAATGTTCCCCATGTTAATGTGTCCACATTATTTAGTAATTTATTATATAATTTTCTAAAAATACAATCCTAAAATATACTGTATGTGTGTGAAATTTACTCCCCTATTATAATTAAAGTTATTATACAATATTTTTGTTACTAATCCTTATAGTAGGTATTATAGGAAACATATAATTACATTTATTAGTTCTGTGAATTTTAAAATAAAACATTCAATTATTCAAAAAAACTTATGTATTATCATGAGATATCTTCTTATTATTTCCATGATTCTTCACATAATCCATGTCACACATAATATATACCCATAGAAAAATTAGTTAAACTAAGGTAGTTACTAATTCTAATAACAATAACTATTCAATGAAATAAATTGTAATGATTTGAAAAAAATAATATATGGAAATTTTATCTACGTTGACATTGGATAATAATAGTGGAATCCATGAATGATAAAAATTTAAATCAAAATATTGAACATCTTTATAGTGGATAATTTCATTAAACAATATTCTCCATCTTTTTGTAGATCATCATTCATTATGAAATATGAAGGATGGAAAAAAGTATTTTATTAGACATTATAATTTTTTGATGTATGTGGCATCATAAAATAATTCTATTAATTTATATTTTTATAATGAAATTGAATAATGGAGGTGATTAATTATCAATTATATGGAAAATGATGAGATTTAATCTTTATTGTTGGTGGTTTATAATGATATTTTTTATGATAAGTATTTCCCCAATAATAATAATTGAGAATGTTATTGATATTTCTATAGATTAAATAGAATAAAAAAAGACATATTGGGTTCTTATAGAGAAAATATAATCAGACTGGGCATGTATGGAACAAATTTTGTTCCAGACCATAAGAGTAAAATTTCGGGATTTAACATAGGTATAAAATAAAATTTATTAAAATTGTGTTTCTATTAAGAATTTAATTTTTATACTGAGGTTAATCATTGAAATAATTATGTGGATTTGGTTTTTTATATCACATAAGTAATCCAGGAGAACCAGAGTAATAAAAAATTATTATTGCACATAATGGGAATGAATTCAGCCACAAAATCAAGCGATAATCCCCTAAAATATTCTGAATACTCTGTAATTCATTTTATATAATTTATGATAGGATAATGAATGAATATTTAATTTGATATTATTATTTAATTGTATTGTGACTATATGGAAAAAATTTATGGTCAAAAACATTAATAAAAAATTGATAGTTTGATACTAGTAAGATGTTATAATTATAATGAATATTTTTCTCATGATAACATTTTCCTTAATACAGTTACTCAATGTGGGAATCATCCATAACCAAAATATAATGGTTTTGGGAAATATTTTTATAAAAACATGGTAGATTCATTGCCCTAAAATAAATTAGAGAAATGTACATTACATTTTTATTCATGTTATTCAAATGATGTGTTTTATTTGGGATCACCAAAAAAATTTATATATGGTAAATTTTAATACAAAATGAAAATATAATGTTTAAAAATTAAATCATATACATTGAAAATAACTCTGGTCGGTATAATAATGGAATTTGAATTTAATTAAATATTAATTTTATCATATATTGATTTATATTTTCTTCAATCCCTGTTCTCTTTCCCAATGTATAGTTTTATGTCCTTCAAAATATGGATTGTTTTTCAGTTTATCATACTAAATATATTTCAATGAATATATGTTGTTTTCTACAATGGGTATCAATATCATTACATGAATGTATACATACAATGGATCTCATATCACGAAGCTAAATAAATTATTAAAGTTGGAATTGGATTTTATATTCCGGGTATTTTTAATATAAATTAACTGTTATAATTAGTTACATACTAATATTCAATTAATATTTTGATGTATTTTATTATGATTGTCATGGTGTTATTCCTGATCGATAGTTTTAATTTAATGTTGTCATAATCCATGATTTTAGCAAAAGTTAAACACCAACATTAAAAAAATATCCAATGGAAATTTTCGAATAGGTAAATCAACTATAATAGTTTCTTGATACGGTTTCATCAACCCTATAATATCACTTTAGGGTTCTAGTGATTCCATAGTTCTGTACTCATATATCTAGATCCATAAACACATATATCATGTACTATATTTGATACCAACTCGAAAATTAGTTTTTGTAACTATATTTAAAATATAAATAAAAAACATACCTGAAATACAACCCAAAGATATTTTCATTTCTTGATCATTAGTAAATTATATAGAACATAAAATATTAAATCCATTGTATTTTATAACATATAGTAAAGTGTTTTTACTATATATGATATAAAAATATGTCTTAAATATAAACCATAAAATACAACATAAATGATATCAATATAAAAATTTGAATTTTAATAATTTTAATCATCACTATGAAAAATGGAATCTGAATTAGGGGTCAGTTTAAAAAGATAGTAAAGGAAAATATAAAACATTAGAAAACATTACATAATTATTTCATAAATATAATATGGAATGAAATATGTAAAAAACATAATCTATAATTAATGATCAAATGGGATAATTCTATATACAATATAATAAATGAAAAAATTGATACAAATAATAATGATCTAATACAAATGGAATTCACCATAAAGGTCATGAAAAAAATATTTTAAGGCCTTATTCTAATATATTTACATCTTGTTTAGGATATTTTCAATACATCATGATGAATTGGGGTGGTATACATCAAATATATAAACATGTTTCTTCACATGAGGAATGTCAATTCATTTACGAGTTATAATATTTATATCTCCACGAATAACTTAATGATTATCACTGAATAATCTATATGACTAATTGTGGAATTTTGTAGAGTTTCTTGGTGAACCACTTAATTTATGAAACATGATTATTTTTATATTGATAAATATAGTTATAATATATATAATCAAACCATATTTGAAAACAATAAACATATATATTGTGAAAACATATAAAAGTCTCAACCAATGCATAACATGATTATAACACATCCTAAAAAAGATGGTGGGAAGTCAAACAATAAATTCTCAAATTACCAAAATTTATTTGTACTGAAATAACAATATCAGTTCTACTAATTATTTTAAACATTTAACTAAAATAGAAAAAAATATTATAATAAATTCATATAAATAAGGTGTATAATAATACATTATAGAATCAACATTCCAATAATCTTCTATATTGTAATAAAAACCTATATAATGACAATAATTTCTCCCATGTGAAATAAATAACATTTGTTATATGTGAAAATAATCCCATCATAATTATTTAAAGATGATATATTCAATTAATATGTAATATTTGTTATAAAAATAACATAATACATAAATAACATGATTATAATCAATCAGTTGGAGGTAGGGAGGCAGATTTAAAAGAATAAATCCATATTGTAATAATTAAACCCAAGAGTATGTCGAAAATGATGAAAAAATTCATTACAAACTATTGATCAAATGATTCCACCCAAAATTAAATCATTAGTTTGTATTTTATTAACATTAGTGAATTATCCAAATATATATATAAATATATATGAATGTTAAAATAGTGAATTATAATCTCTAGCTGGGTAAAACCTATTTAATATGAAAAGGGATGTTGAAATGAGAATTTAAATTATATTATTGAAATTATATTTATATTGAAATAAAATATGATTTTATTGATCACATTAGAAATTAAATTACATTCGATATGTTTAAAAACATTAAGAACTTTTACGTGTAACATTATCTCTTACAATAGTGCCTTGAAAATGAAATATTTTATTATAGTAAATATAGAATCAAAACATATATTTTTGATACGAACATTATTAATACTTCAAATTACATTTTTTGGAAATCAACATAGTAAATAGTGTGATAAATAATTATTTTAATTAAATCATAATTCCCCAAATAATACTATACAATATCATATAATTAAATATTTTATGGGGGAACCCAGACTTTGTGGAAAATGATTAGGATAAAACCATAAAATTCAATTTCATAGATTTGAGATACCAATATCCCTTAAGAGAAAAATGAGTAAATAATAAGGAAATAAATTTCAACCTGATTATGTTAGAATAATTTATAATCTTTGAAAAAATGAAAGAGTAAAAAACAGTATCCCAATGTTGTTAAGAATTAATATCAAATGTAGGTTTAATTCTATATAATGTATAATTTCGATAATCAATAAAATTATAATGAAATTAATTTTCTCTTCAAATATATGAAGAATCATGAACATAAATTTTCATCATGATTTTATGATCAAGAAATATAGTTGATGTAGGTGTATGAGAAAAAGGATAATTTACACAAGGAGTGGGATAAATCATCATACAATATAATATATTTTAATAGAAGTTTCTAGAGAAGATATTGGTGATAATATAAATATTATTCATACTAGGGAGACATCTAGGGGAACAAAAATATGAGATAGGTTGTAAAATGGTATCTCTAGTGAAGGGTCCTTGTTTGGATGGTTACAGTGAGTGCATTATGTATATGTACTACCACCTCACCTCAAACAACATCGCTAGTGACTATTGTTACTCATTAGATCAGGGAGTAACTCTCTTATGGATAGTGTTTTTAAATTAATATATAAAACAATTAAGGACATAAAATAATAAGTAATATAATTTATATGTATATTAACTACTATACTCATGTGTTGATATAAAAGATAAATTCCCTTATATCTCATGAAACTATCACTTTCATTAATCATTTTTCTCGGTATAAAAAAAATAGATTTTTATCATTGAAATGAAAACACAATAAATTTTTCAATAGAATTATATTGGATATTTTAACGCTAAAATAGACATAATCTGTTTCATTTAATAATTAATTAACTCTAATTACATATAAAAAATAAGGGGACATGTGTAGATATAATATAATTATATTATTTATAGTGGTAAGCCAAATAAAGTATAAAATATGGAATAATATGAAAAATAAATTCTAATTTATATAATAACCAATTCATACATGAATGAATTACTTATTGATGTGATAATATATTAATAGTACTTTTTTATCGAAATTTATGTTATCATTGGATTCCACGTTAAAATATTATATTAAAACCAAAATATTTATTATTTATAAAATTAAATATTTACATTTTTTAATTTTTATATAAATTTTTCAAAAATGATGTATTATTTATATTATTATTCACATTAAATTTTTTTTACATTTTTTTCTTTCATTAACAATATTATAATTAAATTTTGTTCAATCTTATTTTTTTGGTCCGGAATGATTTCATTTTGATCCATTTAATGTCGATAAATTCATGTAGATTTGTATTGGGCTAATTCAATGAAGATCAATTTTTAATTGTTTTGTTTAAATCAACCTAACAATGATTGGGTAGGGAATATATATTATGCTTTTAGGTTACGTTATCATTTTATATTTAATTAACAATGTTATAGATCATATTAAAATAGTAAATCAATGTTTATTTTGGATTACTTTTTAAAAATTCCATTGGAAATAGTGAACGAATAAAAAAATTTATTGATTATTTTTTAATTATTTTCCATAATATCATATGATAATGTTTTCTTTGTGTTTATTTTTATAAAAATAATTTTTTCATGATTTTTTTTAAAATATGGATATTTTTTTATAATGATAAATTAATTAAGACATTTTTTAATTTTAGGATTTTACAAAATATAATGTAGCAAAGATAAATTTTAATATAATTAAATTTGAATGTTTCCATATAATAAATGAATATTTCTATATAATCCTAATTTACAAGGTTTTGAAATTTAATTTTATAGAATTTTTTGGATCATTAAATGTTATGTTCATTGTGATTATTTTAGTGATAATAATTAATAATATCAAATAATTTTTTGGGTTAAATATTTACTTTATTATTATTTAATATAATATATCATAAATAATTAGAAATAGTGTGGAAATTATTTTTCTAATAAAAAAATGTGTTAACTATTTTTGAATGAATTTTTAATATAGTTAATTAAATTCATTATTATAACCAGGGATATCATTAACATTATAAATAAATTAGGATCAATAAAATTATTTAATAGTTCATTTTATAAATTAAAATTAAAATTCTCAACATTCAAGAATAATGGTTGTATTTATTTACATATAAATTAGAATGTTTATTAATTGAAAGGATGTATCAATATGGATCTACATTGACCTTAGTTTTAGTATGTACTATATTTCCCATGATTGATAAAGTTGGTTTTTTGTATAGTAAATATAATGTTTCATATAGTATAATGATATATTCGTATAATATAATGACTTTTAAATATATATATATATTGTATGAAATAATTTTTTCCAGAATTCGGTAGCTTATTTTCATATAATATAAATTTCTATTAAGGAAGTTCATTATATTTTTATTTTATGACCAGTACCCTATAAAATGATAAATAATATTTTTTTATTTTTCGAATTTTGTTTGGTATTTATAATTAAATAAAAACTTTTTTCAAAAAAATAATAAAAACAACGTTTAGGGAATTAATTAAAAAAATTAAAAAGTTTTTTCAAGAGGTATTATTTAATTTCAATTGATAATCATATTCATATGAATTGTCCTGTGATATAATGTGCATTTAAATATTTAATCATGTACTTATCAAAATTAATGTACATGATTGAATGATATTTAAATTGTTTCCAATGGATCACGTATACATTTTTAATTTAATTATGTGAACTAATTAATATGGAATTATTTAGAAATATAAATCACAGGTATGTAATACATTTTGGGTAGTGTCTGGAAAATTATTTTGAAAATTATATTGAGATAAATTATTTAATGAATTTATAATTTTGCAACACATATATTTATATTTTGAAATTGGTTTATATAAAATTAAATTTTGTTTGACCAAATTGTATATATATCCACATCATGATGACTTTTTGATGGGGTTTTTAAATAATAAAAGGTTAATTTGGATTTTTTATAATGTGAGTAATGAAGAAAATAATGTTGATGCAATTTAAGTGATATATGGTAGGGATTAGACGTAAATGAATTTTTTACAAGTATAATACATCGATTTTGAAGTGGGTTATTATTTTTTAATGTTATCTTCAGTGTAATGTGATTTCAAATAAGTAATAATCAAATAAAATTAATAATGGAATGTTTTTTTAAATATGAGTTTAAAAGTAAGTTTTCACATCATAAATAGTAATTATTTTATTCAATTATACATCAAATATGTTCATTTCTAGATGAATGAATGTTGTATCATATATTTTTATATCTATTTTATTATACAAATTTTAAAAAATATTATAAAAAAGTCTTCTAACCATTGTTATAGGTCCCAAAACCATCGGTATAACCCATATAATTTATCCCATGAACTATAGGGTGATTATCTATAATCATATTCATATACTGATAGTTTAAACCAATAATTGAAACAATTGGTATATAGCGATGGTTCTCAACCAATTGGTATTTGTAATTTCGTACGAAAAACATAAAAAATATATATATATAACATTATCATAAGTTATGTGTAGTAAAAAGTGTAACATTCCAAAACTATTTTCATGTATTTTTAAACACTTTTTTAAATAGAAAATTAGTTGGGTTATTTTTGGAGTTGTTTGGGGTAGAATGTTAATGAATCTTGAAAATTATGGGAATGTGAATAGTTGGTGAATGTATTGAAAATAATTTTATTCCATGACCCCTGATATAGGAAAATGCTAGTTTTTTGGGAAATTGATCTGCATGACAAATGCACTGTTATTCAAGCCAAGAAACCTCATAGGAAAAACCATCTGAACTATTTATAATTGGTAGAAAATGTGCACACAGATAGTCATAACAATGCTCCAGTTCCAATGACACTGTGCAGAAGAGCTGTTATTAGATTTTATTTATTGTTAAAAATTTCCAATCCCACATTTTTATGTATTTTATGGACCTACATGGAACCAATATTATTTATATAATAAATATTTCACTAAAAGAGGAATCTTTACACCTCATATCCCTCCAAGAAGTGTTCTGAAGCTAGGAAAATTATGGTCGATCTCTATATGATTAATTTTCTCCGTATGTTCTCAATTTCCCACGACCTCTCTCTATATTCATAGGTGTTTATAGATCCATTTTCTTTTTTTAGGATAATATACCAAATTTTATGTATCTAATCCAAAGTTTTATTCTTTTTTATCCCCGATCGGGATGTTGTAGTTCATCATTGACGAATTTCGGCTAGGGTTTGGTGATCTGAAATTCGTTGATCCCAAGGTTGGTGGTTCTGTTGTGATGACCAATTAATATTATCCATAATTTCAATGATTAAATTTTAATAGTTTGAATTTATGTGTAGATTATTGGTTTTGGATTATATAGATTTCTATTATATTTTGGAAACACTAAATTTGGTGAATTTTGGTTTTTTAGAATAATAGATTTTTTGTAAAGAATAAGAAATTGGTGAGATTTAAGTTGATAAATTTAAATTTTGGTATTGATGGAAGATTAATCAATTAATTTATTGAATGTATTTATAAATATTTATTAGATGGAAAATTATAAAAAACCCACTTCCTTTCTATTGAGTCATAGTATTTAATTTTATTGAATTTTTTAAAAATTAAACACATTAATTTAATTATGAATTGTTTTGTGATGTTGAATGTGTCTGTTTCAAATATTCATCTATGAGAAATAGACTAAAAATTTGTTTATGGAAAGCATGGGGTTTTTTCATGTTGAAATGGAATATTTTTTATTAGAAACATGTTTTGGATTATAATGAAAAAATTGCCATATTTGAAATGGGAGATGAGAATAATTTTATTTTAATATGTCTTGAGAGAAATTTTCCATTATTATTTTTAATTGTAAACATGAAATCCTTGGGTAGTTATTGTGTTATTTTGGGTCTCAATTTAAAAATTACATCATAAAAAAATATCATATCAGCACATATAATTCAATTGGTGATGGTGATGATTCCCCTTTTCATTAGAGCTAAAGGTGAATATAAACACACTTTAAATTTCATAATGTTGGATCCTTATAACTTATAAATATCACACATATTTAGATCATGACCATGTTTCTCCCTTATTATATTTTAAATATATATTCCAATGTTGTATAATATTTTAAATTCCTTGATAATTAATATTAATTGTTTTAATTAAATGTGTTTATTTAATCCATTTTTTGAAAATTTCCATTTGTGTATGTGATATATTGATTTAAAGGTAAAATAAATCTTTTAAAATTTTTTTCCCATAATAGAAAATATAAAAAATGACATGATAATATATTTTTCATCTCTTAAATTTTAAATATTAATTTGTTTAAATATGATTTTCTGAATGCCTAAATTATTTTATTTTTTTAAAATATAAATCACATTATTTGTTAATTGGATATTGTAATAATATTATAGAATCATTGGTGGAATCATAAATTGATTTTTCTCACACACTACATGTCCCTTCAGGTGTTTGTTGATCATCTTCATCAAGGTTCTATTAAAGGGATAGTTCTCTTGGTGGGGGATGCTGCTTTTAAACAATGGAAATGATGAGTTTTATATGATTTTGGGCTTGGGATGTCGTCCTTATTTTAGTACTTCTATTGTAGTACACTCATAATTCTTGACTATTTTACTTCTCTTGTATTACCACCTGTGGAATATATTTTTTTATGCATACTATCTTGTTTCTTTTATTTTCACAATTGTTTGTGGAAAAATCATATTCACATCACGTTTTTATGATGCTACATGCACGTTTCTTGTTTTTGGAAACTTTGATCACCCTTTGGGATAATGTTAATATGTGCTCGATTATTAGGGTACCATGGTACACATGCAGTTATATGACAATTTGTTATCAAAGGATAGTTTTAGTGATTATTTCTTGAATTTAGCATAAATTTTTTATATCATTTATGGAACTAGGAGTTATTTGCTATTGATTTCTGGACAATATCTCAATATAATGATCATTATGTCTATAAAGGAAGTTATGGAATATATTCAATTGGATATGTTCTAGTATCATTCATATTTAGATCTAGATAATTTGAAATCCAAATCTAGTTTACATATCTATTGGAATTTATTATGTCTTGTTTCTCTATTTGGGTGTCTATCTAATTTCATCCATGTTTTCAGTTGTAAGAAAAAATATAATCATTTGTGGACTGCAATATTATTTTGAGAGTTTTTTAGGAAAAAAGGTAGAATTTAGGAATTTTCAAAGTACACGCCACATACTCCTAAATACATACATTGTTTCTGGAGGTAGCAGTGTACTAGTTGTGTCACGTACGAGTACATGGCGATGTAGACATCCTAATGCAGGGGCCATTTGAGGAATGTACACGCCGTGTACATTAAATGAACACACCTTGCATTTATTTTTTAATTGGTTAATCAGACAGGGGTCAGGACTAATATCTTGATTGATCTTCTTCTAACATTGTATCTTCTTGGAGCAAATGGGGGTGATGATCAATGAATTAGCCACCGTTTCTCCATCCAAGTTCTAATTTGAACTCTGGCGGGTGCATTGGAAACCCACCGCTATGACCTCCTTTATTATAGAGCTTCACTTCCTTTTTTCTCCTCATTTTTTAGTTATCAAAGGTTGAATGTTTTTTACCATTTTGAAGATCTAAAAACATCTAGGTAAATTAATTTTCTGACATTCATTAGTGCTCATTTTACAATGTCTACGTATATGGATTGTTTTGTTTTGGATTTTCTCTTTGACTTATTGACTATGATTCAATTATCCATGATTTGGGTATTTTTTTTACGGAATTGAATGACGTTATCATCTGTCAAAGATAGATTGACTTATTACAGGGATTTTGATGTTATATTATGCCATTTTTTTATTTTCGGGGATTCTCTATGGGTGTGTTACATATTTTGATTTTTTATGACCGTTTCGTGCATGTTTCCTATGAAGAATACATTGTTTCCTTTCCTCGCTTATTAGGTTGGAATTGATTTCATATTGATTATTGTTAAATGCCTTTGTGATGCATTTTATCTTCTAATCCTGGTAGTTGTTGAGATTACATTGGAATGATGGATATCGTTTGGGTATGATTGTATTAAACATGGTTGGGAGAACTAGCTCTAGTTATCCCATAGGATGGATTATCGTTGACTGCTCCCTTAGAGTATCTATGGAATACTATTACAAAACTAAAAGGGGGATTGATGGTGAGGGATCCCTTAGAGTGTTCATAATATACCCATATAAGACGACATGGGGAATTGAAATTATGTGATTCCTAAGTGATTTTTTTATTTTATCATTAAAATACCACATGGGAAATTGACGATGAGTGTATCCTCATAGATTCATTTTTTTGTCAGACCAAATGGGTTAGACTATGTGAGATTTCATATATGGTCATTATATCATTATTGATGTGATAATATTTTGACCCAAAGGAGTCATACTATGAGAACGTTACAAGAGGGTTGTGTGTGAATTATTTATTGATTGTGACAGGCCTACCATACCTAGGAACATGCGTGTAATCAGTCTTAATTGATTATTAGATTGTATTATGAGAAATCATTTTTATTTTACACATAGGAGAAAATTTATAGCCAAGACACTAGTAAACAATTATTAAACATTTTGGATAATCATTAAATTTAAATGCATGTAATTATAAACTGTAGGATATATTATTTTTGTGTACTTTTTTGTTTCTTTCTTCATTTTTCATATTACTTACATTGTATATCACTATTAGTTTGAAATAGATATTTTGGGGGTTGCCTATTGGGATTCATCACACACCCTTTTTGGGTAATGTTATTTTGTCCCAAATAGATTATATTGTTGCAGGTATAGATAAGGGAAACCTACCTTCTTTATTGTGAACTAGATTGTTGTGGAGCTAGAGAGCGTGTGACCGTGCCAAGTCTTACAATGCTAAAAGAGTTTACTTGTTTTCTTTTTTTACATTCGTTTAGTACTACATTTCCATCAGTGTGACTTTTTTGGTTATTTTTCATAGAATCATGTGACATGAATCATTTATATTTGTGCTTCATTTCTTTATTTATTATTATTCTTCTATGGATTACTTCAATTGTATGTTATTACTTTTTCCACTATGGTTTACTATTTTTCATGTTATGTTACTCTGCCAATGAGAGAATAGTTTTGCCACTATCACTCCAAAGGCCCTCACTTCTAGTTGGTAGACTCTAGAGATCATAGAGATGTGCTTAAGGCCATGCGACACACTGTGTACATGGAACCTTTTGGGTGTCACTCGGACCAAAGACGTTACAGTTTTCTATCAAAGGGATATTCATTTATCATTTGATATATTATTTGGATATTATAGATTATGATATGATGGAATATGTAGTTTATAATTATCGATGATCAGGAGTAGGTATCCCGTGTATAGTAAAAATAAATGTTAACTCAAATATTCCAATTTATCTAGTATTCCAATTGTTACAGTTAACTTGATATCACCATTGGGTGAGTATCTTTTATTTTTATGTTATCGATTTTTTTATTTAGGTTCTATATCTGTTTCAACCCAATTACGTGAGGGAATGCTATCCCAGGAATCATATAGAAAATTTCTAGAGAGCACATGTAATACATTATTGTCATGCCCTTTTGGGAGAATTACTGATTGCATGTTGTTGTGACAGATGTTGTTCTAGATATTCATTATATTATGATAGATGCCTTGATTGATTTCCTAATTTTTGATAGGTTATTGCTGATAAATAATGTTTTTTTGGATGGATTCTAGACATTGGCCCCTAAGGTGTTATAGTCCCACTTAGATTTAAATTTGGTGGAAAATGTATTATATTTAATTTAATATTTTCTAATACTGTAACATCCTAGTTCCGAAAGCTACCCAGAGGCACCCCATACCAATTTGGTCTCATTGCTTCAAGCGCATTTCCACAAACGCCAAAGGCTACCGACTAGCAACGAGGGCCTTGGGTGTGAAAGTGGGGTAACTATGCCCTCATCGGCAGAGTACACAACCGAAATAAACAAAACATGCAATAAAGAAAGTAGTAAATACCCAACAACAATGCATAAGTAAACAACGGAAGACTAAAACAACAAACCACTGGATTAGATATGTATATATATGAATGATGCATGATACATATCTAAGAAAACAACCAGATATGTCACAATGATGGAAATACAAATAGTACCAAAACAAGATCAAATGAAAAGATAAATATCTCCTCACCATCGCAAGCCTAAGCTTGGTCCCCTTCCCTCCTTCTCCAAAGAAGATCAATTACAAAAGTAGAAGGGCACATGACCTTGTCAATACCTGCAACAACATAGTCTTTTTGAGCCCAAATGCATGGCCCAAATAGTGCGTGAGACTAAATCCCAGAAGGCAACCACCTGATGATCTGTGCCTCCATGTCTATGAGCATATGGAAGGTCATAGTACAGTAAGAAGTAATCATTACAGTAAACAGTAGGCATTAAATAGTAAGCACTAACAGGATGGTATACAAAAATAATCAATCCACTGAACAACAAGTAGCAATGAAGAGAACAGACAACCAAAACAAGAACCCCTCTGGGAGTACTCGCATCCAACCCCTCTGGGACTATCAAAGAAGTACCCATAACCCTCTAAGAAGTGCACTCAGCCTAAACCATGTGGTTTGGTCATACAAAATTTTAAGACTCTATGGGGAAGCTCTCTTGGTCAATTCCCCTCATATTCTATGGTAGTCATGGACTCTCTGAGTAAGATCACGTAGTCTAACCCTCTTATACCCCCAAGGTCTAGAAACTCTCTGAGGAGCTCACTCGGTCAATCCTCCTATAGTCTCAGGTCTATCACAGACTCTCTGAGGAAGCTAAATCAGTCAATTCCTTCTCTATCCTGGAAATTTTTTAATGAAATTAATACAATGTAAACACTATATGAGGAACCTCACTCAGTCTACCCTCTTATAGTCTATAATATCCAAGACTCTTTGGAAATCTCACACAGTCTATCCTCTCTAGTCTATAATGTTCAAGATTCTCTGGGAAGCTCACTCGGTCTATCCCTTATAGTTTATAACTCCAGGATTTCACGGTCCCATGATATTTAGTGCATAATAATGCTATAATTCCAATTTACCCCTATAGAGATACTTGGATAACCATTCTACACCATAACAATCATGTCAAGAATGCCATTCCATGATATGGTCATAAGACATGGAAACAGGTATAACTACCAAAGGCTAACAATACACAATGATCATAAGCAGAATAAGACATTGGAAAAACATCCAAGCACAAAAATTATCCTCATACAAGATCAAATTAACTCTACAAAAGTATAAAAGAAAAGCTGGTAAACAACATTGGAAAAAAGGTAAACCCGCAATACACCATTCACGGGTATTGGTGGAATTTACACATAAAACCCAAAGACATCGAAAGGTAAGGCACAAAAAACCTACCTCGATGCTAGGTGACCAATATAATTTAATCACGAGGCTTAATTCTCCATGAAACATTATAGATCTACAATAATGCACAAAACGTTCAACCCATGATATCTTGAGAAAGGGGAAAAATCATGAAATGAAACTCAAGAATAAGGAAGAGCTCACAACTGTGGTTCCAACGCAATCGACAGCGGTTGATTCATCAAATAGACGGTGGCTCAGGGGCTCGGAGGATGTTCACGACTGTGTAGGCGCTCCTGGTTGAGGAACCTTGTGAAGAAGACAATTCTGCAGATTAGGCGCAACCCTGCTCCATTTAATGAAAAAAAAGTAAGTACACGACGTGTACTTATGAGGTACACGACATGAAATAATCGTTTTCTTACTCTGCTTTAAGCGGCCTCCACATCGCCCCTATACACCTTGTGTATGGCCCAGACACAACCAGCACACGGCCTGGTGTATCATCGAAGTACACGGCATGTACTTATAATGTACATGGCGTGTAATTTGAAAATTTCTAGATTTTCCCTTTTTTTTTAAATGACCAGAAAAGGAAACACATACCTGAAACGAAGATACAGGTTCTTACGAACCTCCCCCCTTAAATAAATTCATCCCCGAATTCCCCTAGAGAGCCATAGAAGAAAAATGCTAAATAGCTCTGACCACTATGATCGTACATCAGCCTCCCTCTCCCAGGTCTCATCCTGTACTCACACTTCCTATCGTAGCACCCGTACCAGAGGGAAAAACCCGCCATGAAAAACATTCATACTGTGATCAACAATCCAGATAGGATACACCTCAAATGATGCATCTGCTTCAACCTCAACCTTCTTAGGTTGAAAGACATGGGACGGGTCTGAAAAGTAACGTCGGAGCTGGGATATGTGGAAGACATCATGTATAGCATAATACCTCTAGGGTAACTGCAACAGATAGTCAACTGGACCAAATCTCTACAATACCTCAAATGGCCAGACATACCGTAGTGA
Source organism: Viscum album (assembly GCA_963277665.1). Lineage (NCBI taxonomy): Eukaryota > Viridiplantae > Streptophyta > Magnoliopsida > Santalales > Viscaceae > Viscum > Viscum album. Next base: position 1,947,131,015 of record OY728136.1, on the reverse strand, counting down.
AAGCATACCCTGTCTCCGAATACTCTTGTGTCCCACCTAGGTGCGACACGCAGTAAAACCTGATCCCCAACCTTGAAATCTAGAGGTTTCCTGCGCTGATTAGCATAAGACATATGTCAAGAATGTGTTGTAGCCATACTCTTTTGAATCAACTCTATCTGCATTAAGGTATCCTGAACAAAACAAGGTCCCATCAAAGGTGCCCCTCCTACCTCCAGCCATCACAAAGGTGATCAGCATGGCCTACCGTACAAAGCCACGTAAGGTTCCATCTAAATAGTATCTTGAAAACCAATCTTATAGGAAATCATTAGAAGAAAAATATGCATCTTCCAAGAACCTCCAATGTCTAGAATGCATGATCGGAGAATATCCCCAAGAACCTAGATCGTACGATCGGACCGACAATCTTTCTGGGGATGATATGATGTACTCAAAAGTACCTGTGTACCTAAAGTTTCTGAAGTCTTTGCCAGAACCGATAAGTAACACGCGCATCCCTATCTGAAACAATGGAGTGTGATATTCCATGCAGACGTATAATATCTCAGATGTACAACCTCCCTTGCTCATTAAGACGAAAGGTCTCCTTGATCAGCAAGAAGTGAGAAACCTTCGTAAGCATGTCGACGACATCCCAAACAGCATCACTCCATCAAGGTGACCTCTGTTACCTGATCACGAATTCCATAACAACATCATCCCACTTCCACGCAGTGATGTGTAACTGCTGCAAAATCCCCGCTAGTTTCTGATGCTCCACTTTTAGCTGCTGACATGTAGAACATCTCATAATGAAACCAGAAACATCTCTCTTCATACCTATCCACCAGTACTAGCGGTTTAGATCACGATACATCTTGGTGACACTAGGCTGAACTTCCTAAACATAAGAATGAAAATATCGCATCATCTCCTCGCTTATGTCTACTGGAACTCATACGTGTCAATGGAAATGCAAGATATAATCCTCTCCCACAATCCATCCAGGAAGAGGGTCCTCCTCTGACACACTCTCCTTCCTGACTAAGCCTTCTGAGTCTGATAGCTGCATCATCCGTACCTGATCAAGAAGAGAAGTGGTAACAACTACAGAAGATAGAAAATTCTATCCCTATCTGTAGTGCACCTCAAAGGGCATATAAGAGAAAAGATCCATATGCTTCCACTCACTGCTGGCCTCCTAATATACCTAAATAACAGTTCTCATGCTGAATGCATCAGCCACTGCACTGCCATTTCCCAGCATATAGACAAGCTCAATGTTGAAAGACTGAAGATACTTGACCCACCTACACTGTCTCAAACTCAGATCATGCTGACTGAATATGTAATTGAGACTCTTGAGGCCGGTAAACACTAAAAAGTGATCTCCTAGAAGGTAATGTCTCCAACAGCATAAGGCATGAACAATAGCTACCAACCCTAGATCGTGCGTCGTGTAGTTCCTCTCATGTGGCCTCAGCTACCGAGACCTGTATGCAACGAATCCCTCTCCCTGCATAAGCACAGCTCCCAATCCAACACCTGAATCATCACAGTAGACTGTATATCTCTTTCCCAGCTCTAGAAAGACTAGTATTGGTGTAGACGTCAACCTCCCTTTCATCTCTTGAAAGGCTGTCTCACAAGAATCTGACCATAACAACATCGACGCTTTCTTGGTCAGACCTGTCAACGATGCTTCAAGGGGTGAAAAGTATTTTTTTAAACTTTTTATGTATCCATCCAACCCTATAAATCTTTGTACATCAAAGACGTTCTTCGTCACCTCCCATTTAACCACATTCCTCCCTTTCTCTAGTTCTATTGATACTCCTGTCTCTGAGATAACGTGACCCAAGAAGTGAATTTGATCCATCCAAAAGTGTCATTTCTAGAACATATCATATAAAAGATTCTCTCTTAGTTAACTAAGAATGATCTCAAGATGGGTATCCTGGTCGTGTCGAGTGTGATAGTACACCAAGATATTGTCCATGATGACCACGATGCCAGAATCCAGTTATGGATAGAACACTTGGTTCATAAATTCCATAAAATACACTACCACATTCATGAGACTGCATGGAATGACCATATACTTGTATAAACCGTACCTACTTCTGAAGTCTGTAAGAGGAATATAGGATGGTCTAATGCAGAACTGATAATAACCGGACATCATGTTGATCTTCGAGAACACTCGGGCTCCTCGTAGCTGATCAAAAAAGTCATCGATCCCCAGGAAGGGATATAGGTTCTTGACTGTCAACTGGTTCAACTTTTGATAATCCACGCAATTCCTTTGGGTGCCATCTGCCTTCTTTGAAAATAGGGCTGCCAGACCCCATGGAGAAGTACTGGGTCAGATGAAACCATTTTCATGCAACTCCCCCAACTGCTTCTTGAGATCCTGCAACTCAGGTGTAGCCATCCAATAAGGAGGAATAGACACTGGTGCCGCTCCTGGAACGATCTCAATAGAATAGTCTACCTCACGCTTCGGAGAAAAACCTGAAAATTACCCTTGAAAGAGATCCCTGAAATGATCCACTACTGGAGGAATGTCCAACTATGAAGTCCCATGGTTATCCAGATAAAAAATGGCAATCTGGGATGTAACTCCTCCTAATCCATGATTCTCCGGTATAGCTCTACCTTCCTGGACATCTTACTTGCCTCTATGAAGAAATGGTGTACCCTCTAGTGATACGAAACTAACCCTGGGGTGATAGAAATCGGTGACTGCCAGGAATGGAACATACATGTCCATACTGAGAATGACATCACAGCCTTTCATCTATAGGACATAGAGATCCCATATGATGTGACACCCTGCAACATCAAGAGGGCACTCTCTGTACTGACGTTCACTAGACGTCCTCATTCCAACTGTGTTTCAAGAGACAACATGTAATTAGAAGAAAAGATATAGATCCCAAGGCTCTACACAATAGTAACAGATATAATGATATGTGAAGAACCTGTAATCAAAAGAGATGAAGATAAAACTGATGCTACTAATATAATGTCACATACTGTAGAAGGGCCAAGATCTTGCTCTTGATGGGTCTACTCCACAATGAATGTCTAGAATGAACCACGCTCTTGTTCCCCTGGATGAACACTCTGAGCTAATCCACTCTGTTGTCATTTGTAACTTGGTGTCTAATCACCACGGTCGTGACTTACACCTCAGCCCAAACGGCCAGAAGAACTCTAGTTCCCGTACTGGTGAGAAACTGTCGATACCTCTCCTATACGTGGGGTCATAGAAGAACCCCTACCATGAGATGTAAGTGAGAAGATCTGATAAAAACACTAGAGATGGCCCAAATTGCCACATGATCGGCACTCCATCGGGTCTCTTTTGCACTGAGGCCTAATATTCCCACTCCTAACACCCTGGTAGCATATAACCTGCCTACCCAAAGATACATTCTTCCTACTCTGATATCCTCAAGAAGACTCCCCACAACGCTTCCTAATATTAGTGGGAGGAACACTAACTATGAGAGTCGAACTACCCTGGCTCACAGCCCCGAAATCCCTAAGATTTCGCTAAGAGAACACAAGAGTAAAAAAATGGAAATTGAAAAATAAACACTCATGTTTTCTAAACACGACTACACGGCGTGTATCAAACTACACAGCATATTCCTTAATTCCATACACATGGGCAAGTACTTCTGCCACCTCTGGTCATGTAACACCCCAGTCTACACGGCATGTGGTCGCCATAAACGGCTTGTACTTCATCTCCATTCCCCTGCCTGAGTCTCTTTACATGGCTAAACCACACGGTCCTCATAACCCTAGACTACATGGAATACGGCCTCAAACATCCTCCATGCGAGAGTGTCCCGTACGACAGTGAACATCTTCCGAGCCTCTGAGCCTCTGTCTTTTTAACGAATTGACTAATGTCAATTGCGTTGGAACCGCAGCGGTGAACTCTTCCTTCTTCGTGAGTTTAATTACATTATTTTCCCTCTTTCTCAAGTTTTCATGTGTTGAATGTTTTGTGCATTTTTGTAGATCTACGATGTTCTAAACAGAATCAAGCCTTGTGGAGAATGTTTAATGATTACCTATCATCTAGGTAGGTGGATTGTGTCTTACCTTTCTAAGTCATTGATAATTATGTGAAATTTCACCAGTACCCATGAACGGGGTATTGCATGTTTACCGTTTTCCCCATCTTGTTTTCCTGCCTTTCTTGTATGCTTGTGTAGTGGTAATTTGATCATGATTGAGGGTATTTTCTATGATTGGAAGTATTTCCATGCATTGTTCTGTTTACGACCTTTGGGTCTTGTAATCCTTTATCCGTTATACCTATTTTCCATGCCTTGTGACCATAGGATGGAATGATATTCATGTCATTTTTTTTATGATGTAGAATGATTAGCCAAGTAGCTCTATTGTTGTACTTTCGTTAGCCAAGTATCTTTATAGGTGTACATTGTCCTTATAGCATTATTATGCACTGACTGGCATGGGACCATGCAAACCTGGTGCTATAGACTATAAGAGATGGACCAAGTGAGATTCCCAGAGAGTTTTGGATACTATAGACTATAAGGGATAGAACCAGCGAGCTTCCCAAAGAGTCTTGGAAATTATTGACTAGCGGGGATAGACCGAGTGAGCTTCCCCGAGAGTCATTGATATTATAGACTACGGGAGGGTAGACCGAGTTAGCTTCATCATAGATTCTTTAATTTGTTTGAATTTCATTAAATCCTTTCTCGGCTAGAGAAGTAATTTACTGAGTGAGATTTCATAGAGAGTATGGGACAAACCAGATACTATAGGAGGATTGACCGAGTGAGCTCCTCAGAGATTTTATAGACCATGGGGCTATAAGAGGGTTATACTGCGTGATCTTCTTCAGAGTGTCCCTGACTACCCTAGACTATAAGAGGAATTGACCGAGTGAGCTTTCGCAGAGATTAATATAATTTCATATGACCAAACCAGAGGGGTTAGACTGAGTGCACTACTCAGATGGTTGTGGGTAGATCTTCGATTGGACCGGAGGGGTTGGCTACAAGTACTTCCCAGAGGGGTTCTTATTGTGGTTATCTATTTTCTTTACTACTGCTTGTTGTTATATAGATTGATTACAGTTTTATACCATATTGTTACTGCTTATTGTTTACTGCCTCTTTTTTATTGTACTGTTTACTACTTATTTTACTATTACCTTCCATATGCTTACTGACTGAGAGGCACAAATCTTTAGGTGGCTCCCTTCTGGGATTTAGTATCACACCCTATTTGGGCTATGATTTTGGGCCCAAACAGACTATGTTGTTGCAGGTATAGACAAGGGAATGAGCCCTTTGACTTCTGGTACGTGATTTTCTTTGGAGCTGGAGAGAAGGGGACCAAGCACATGACCGTGATGCTGAGGAGATGTTTATATTTTATTTTGTTCTTATTTTGTTACTATTTGTATTTCCAGCTTTGTGGCTTGTCTGGCTATTTTCCTAGATTTGTATCATGCATAATTCATATATATTCATATGTGCTCTAGTGGTTTGTTGTTTTAGTCTTTCGATGTTTACTTGTGAATTGTTATTGGATATTTACTACTTATGTTATTGCATGTTTTTTTATTTCTGCTGAGTACTATGCCCATGAGGGAATAGTTACCCAACTATCACACCCATGACCGTCGCTGCTAGTCGGCATCCTCTGGCATTTGTGGAAATGCACTGGAGGCCATGTGACCAATCGGGTATGGGGCACCTCTAGGTGGCTTCCAGAACCAGAATGTTAAATCGGATATTCGTTTCAAGTATGTTTTTCCTTTTTGGTCCTCTTTTAGAAAAAGAGGAAAATCTTGAAATTTTCAATTTACACGCTATGTACTTTATAAGTACACACCGTGTACTTTGATGCCGTGCCAGGCTGTGTGCTGGCCATCTTCGGGCCATCCACACGGTGTGTAGGGGAAATGTGGAGGTCACTTAAAGTGGAGTACGGAAAGGCCATGAACATTCCGTGTACACCATATGTACCTGCCGTGTAGTTTTTCTTCATTAAATTGACTGGGGTCACGCCTCATTGATAGAAACACCTTCTTCTCCAGGTTCATGGACTGGGAGCATCTGTATGATCGCAAATATCTTCCAAGCCCCTGAGCCTCCATCCGTTTGCAGAATCAACCTCTGTCGATTGCGTTTGAACCACATCGGTGAGCTCATCCTTCTTCTTGAGTTTCATTAAATTATTTTACCTCGTTCTCAAGATATCATGTGTTAAACTTTTTGTAATTTTTCATAGATCTACAACGTTCGAAGGATAATAAAGCCTCATGATCAATATATATTGGTCACCTAGCATCAAGGTAGGTGTTTTGTTCCTTACCTTTCAATGTATTTGAAATTTATGTGAAAATTCCAACAATACCCGTGAAAGGGGTATTGCGTGTTTAACATTTTTCCCCTGTTGGTTTCTTGGCTTGCTTATATGCTTGTGTATAGGTAATTTGATCATTTTTGAGGATAATTTATTGTGCCTGGATGTTTTTCCATGCCTTGTTCTGCTTATGACCTTTGTTTCTTGTTATCCTTTGGCCAGTATACATGTTTTTGATGCCTTATGACCATATGATGGAATGATATACTTGACATGCTTGTTATTCTATAGAATGGTTAGCCAAGTAGCTCTATAGGTGTACTTTGGGCTTATATAATTATTATGCACTGACTGGAATAGGACCGTGAGTACCTGGTGCTATTGACTTTAAGGGATAGACCGAAGTATCTTCCAAGAGAGTCTTGGATACTATAAACTACAAGGGATAGACCAAGTGAGCTTCCCAGAGAGTCTTGACATTATAGACTAGACGGGATAGACTGAGTGAGATTCCCATAGAGTCTTGGATATTATAGACAACAGGCGGGTAGGTCGAGTGAGCATCCTCAGAGAGTCTTTACGTTGGTTGAATTTCTTGAAAATCATTCCAGGCTAGAGAAGAAATTGACTGAGTGAGATTCATTACAGAGTCTGTGATAGACCAGAGACTATTGGAAGATTGACTGAGTTAGTCCCTCAGAGTGTTTCTAGACCATGGTGTTATAAAAGGGTTAGACCACGTGATCTTCCTCATATAGTCCCTAACTACCATAGACTATTAGAGTAATTGAGCGACCACACATCCACAGAGAGTCATATAATTTTGTATGTCCAATACAGAGGGGTTAGGCTGAGTGCACTGCTCAGAGGGTTGTGGGTACTTGTTGGATAGGACCAGATGGGTTGGCTACGAATACTCCTAGATGGGTTCCTGTTTCGGTTAGCTGTTTAAATCATTTATACTTTTTGTTTTATGGATTGGTTATTGTTGTAAACCATCCTACTACTGCTTACTATTTACTACATACTGTTTATTGTAATAATTACTTCTTACTGTACTATTACCTACCATATTCTCCCTGACTGTGAGACACAAATCCTTGGGTGGTTGCCTATTGGGATTTAGTCTCACACCCTGTTTGGGATATGCTTTTGGGCCTCAAAAAACTATGTTGTTGTAGGTAGAGAAAAGGGCAAGTGCCCTTCGAATTCTGTCACTTGATTACTTTGGAGCAGGAGAGCATGGGACCAAGCATATGCTTGCAATGATGAGGAGTTGTTTATCTTTTCTTTTGTACTTGTTTTGGTACTGTTTTTATTTACAGCATTATGACCTCTTTGGATACCTTCCTAGATATGTATCATCCATCATTTCATATATATAAATGTGATCTAGTGGTTTATTGCTTTAGTATTCCGTTTTTTACATGTGCATTGTTGTTGGATATTTCCTGCTTTCGATATTGCATGTTTTGTTTACATCTGATGTGTACTCTATGAATGAGAGAATAGTTTCCCCACTATCACACCCAAGGTCCTTGCTGTTGTCAATAGCCTCTGGCAATTAGGGAAATTATATTTAGGCCATGTGACCAACTGGGTACGGGGTGCCTCTAGGAGGCTTTCGGAACCGTGACGTTTCAAAGTGGTATCAGAAGAATTATTTTCTCTTGATTTATTGTTTGGAGCCTTTATCTATCGATAGGATGGATTCGGTATATGGTTATAAGTTTTTCCTCGGAGTAGCTAACCTGTGTACAGAGAAAATCCAAACTGCATCGTTTATTTTAGTTTTATGGTTTTGAGTTTTTACGGTTGATATGATTTCACCTAGAGTGATTCACATGCCTTGTTTTTTTATTTTTGTGCTAGTGTTGTTATATTTCTGTCACAACCCGATGAGATGAGGGTATGCCGTCTCATGAATCATATTTTCACTTCATAGAAATCACGTGCCATTCATTTTTTCCATACTATCTAGGGTGCATTAATGATTTCATGTTATTGTGATAGACGTTGTGTAGATTATGCATGATGTTGTGATATATGATGTGATCGAATCCTTGCATTTTGATAGAGAAATAGTTAGTATTTTTCCTTGCTTAAATGAACACCATTTTGTTTTATTGAGGTGTTATGGGCCATCATGATTTGGAACTTGTAGGATCATTTACTTGTTTCCCTTGTATATGATATGTATGAGATGCCAATATTTGATTCACGTGGAGTATGTGCCCTCACAGATCGTAATTTGTCACTTTTATTCTTGTTTTTCAGTGTTTTCTGGGCATCGGTGTAGTTTCTAAGATATTTCCCAGAAAAACCCATAATACACAGTCTGTACTTTATGACTACACTCTGTGTAGTTTTAAAATGTGCAACTGACCTTGTGGGTGGAAACATGGTGGTGTGAGAATGTTTTTAGGAACACGTCGTGTATGGTAGGTACACACTGTGAAGTAATGAGTCGTGTACCCGGCCATGTCACTAACTACACGTGTCAGGGAATCCCATGTAGTAAACACCATTTTTGTTACAAACACATCGTGTATCCTTCTTCTGGGTACCTGGCCATGTCACGAACAACACAGGTCAGTGTTATCTTCTCTTATACACGCCGTGTTTGTTCATAACACACCCTGTAAGGGTCAGCTATATAGCTGGACATCTAACTAACAACATGGGTCACCAAAACCGTGACTAGTACTCACCGTGTGTGGGGACAACACATAGTGTAGTCTAGGTTGTTACAGGACTAGAGGTGGTAGATGTACATACCCATGTGTATGGCCTTAAGGAACATGTCATGTAGTTTTATATAGGCCGTGTAGTCATGTTTATTAAACATGAGTACTTCTTTCTTCTATTCCCGTTTTTTTCACTTTTGTTCTATGTCCTTGATAATCCTAATATATGGTGTGATTTTGATCATTCAGAGCTATTCCTATGAGACGTCCTCCGGTTGTACGTTAGCTGCTGGACGGAGATTAGACACTGGATAAGGCCGATCAGGGACCTCTTGCTGATCCTCCTTTTATGGCAGCCTTTTCACCAGTAGTTATACCTATTGAAAGCACCGGGGCACAGTTTAGGGAGGACATATTGAGGATGATGTAGACCTCTCAGGGAGCGCCAACTTCTACCTCGTCGATGGCTAAGCTGACGAGGGGTTTCCAGCATCATCATCCTCCTACTTTCTCAGGAGTTGGAGGACCCCAGGCTGTAGAGTCAAGGCTAGAGGCCACACTGACAATCTTCGATTATCTGGAGATACCTCCAGAGAAAAGAGTAATGCTTGCTACATATATTCTTCAAGACACTGCCAAGAGGTGTTGGTAGTTGATCTCATAGCTAGGGCACCAGAAGAGTATGTCTTGGGATTATTTTTGACGCATCTTCTATGATTACATCTATCCAGAGACCTTGAGGGGCAACCAAGCTCGGATTTTTATGAGTCTTGAGCAGGGTACTCATTCTTTTGTGGAGAACTCATCTCGTTTTACCGATATTTAGTGCTTCACTCTGATTCTAGTAGGTGATGTGTTGTTCCTTGCTAGGAAGCTTGAGTACGGTCTCAGGCAGGAGATCTGTTCCTAGGTGAATATCTTCAGGTTGACTTCGATATCCTCTATCGTCAACCAGACGCTGATCAATGAGCACAATCTGATGGATTCTGGGACAATGAGATAGGGCGGTTTGACACCCAGCGTTAGTGTTCCTCCCACTGATAGCAGGAAGCACCGCAGGGAGTCTGCTCTAAAAGATTAGGGTAGGTGGAATGTATCTTCGGGGAGCTAGGATGTATGCTACCAGTGTGGAAGAGGAGGGCATTCTAGGCCTTAGTGTCAGAGAGACCCGATGTAGTGCTGATCTTGTGGAAAGATGGACCATCTTCATCATTTTTGTCAGATCTTCATTCCTACAGCAAGTGGTAGGGGTTCTTCAATGACCCCGCGTACAAGAGATGTATCACCGGTTTCTCACCAGTCTGGGAACTGGAGTTCTTCCAGCCATTTGGGACAAGGTGCAGGTCAAGACCATGGTGGTCAGTCACTAGGTTACCAGAGACTGCAGTGTGGATCCACTCAGAGTGGTCAACCATGGGTGTAGGGCCACGGTTCATGTCGGACATTCCCTATGGTCCAGACCCATCAAGAGAAGGATCCCGACCCTTCTATAGTTGAGGTATGATCATAGTAGTATCATTTTTATCTTCAGCCCTTTTCAATACTAGTGCTTTGCATAGCTTTATCTCTGTTACTATTGTGGAGAGCCTTGGGCTCTATATCTTTTTTTCTACCGAGAGGATGACTCTTGAAACACAGTTGGGTAGGAGGAGGTCTAGTGTACGTTAGTACATAGAGATCCCTCTTGAGATTGCAGGGTGTCCCTTCTTATGGGGTCTCTATGTCCTAGAGATTATAGGATATGATGTCATTCTTAGTATGGACTGTTTAGTTCCCTTATAAGATGTCAGTGATTGCAATCACCTCAGGATGAGTTTCGTATAACTAGAGGACATATATTTTCTTCATAGGGGCTACTGGGATGTCCCGATAGGTAGATCTGGACCAGAGCATCATGGGCTATGAGGAGTTACATCCCAGACATCCAGTATTTATCTGGATGACTAGGGGACATCGCAGTTAGACTTTCTTCTAGTGGTTGATCATTTCTGGGATGTATTTCTAGAGGTCCTTTCCGGTTTTCCTCTATAGAATGAGGTATACTTATCGATTGAGCTCGTTCTAGGAGAAGCACCGATGTCCATTCCTCTATATTGGATGGCTACACCTCAGTTGCCGGAGCTCAAGAAGCAGTTATAGGAGTTGTAGGAAAAGGGTTTCATCAAACCTAGTACTTCTCCTTGGTGTTCGCCTATCCTATTTGAGAAGAACGTATACAACACCCTTAAGATTTTCATGTATTATCAGAAGTTTAACCAGTTGATGGTCAAGAACCGATATCCATTTCCGAGGATCGATGACCTATCTGATCAACTTTGAGGAGCCCAAGTGTGCTCGAAGATTGATTAGGGATTTGGTTATAATCAGTTTCACGTTAGACCATAAGATATACCTCTTACTGCCTTTAGGAGCAGGTATGGTCTATAAGAGTATACGGTCATACCGTTCGGTCTCATGAATGCGCCAGTTGTTTTTAGGGAACTGATGAATAGTGTGTTCCATCCATACATTGACTCCTTCATGGTGGTTTTCATGGATGAAATATTGGTGTCCTCTCACACTCAACATGACCATGATATCCATCTTGAGATCGTTCTGATTACACTGAGTGAGAATTATTTATATACTAAGCTATCAAAATGCCACTTTTGGATAGATTATATTCACTTCTTATGTCACGTTATCTAAGAGAAAGAAGTATCAGTAGACGTAGAGAAATTGGGAGTTGTAGTTTCCTTGGAATAGTTGAAGAACATCTTTGAGGTGATGTAGAGACCCAAAGCGTGGCATACATGGACATTACATTACATTTTCGGAATATTTAATACATAACAAAAATAGACACAAAAGGACAGTAATAGTTTAGTGTCTTTGGAAACTCGGAATATGATCTTCTAATCGTGGTGAAAGATCTTCAACATCTCCCATAATTATCTTCCCCTTTTGTTTTCTTACCTAAAACCTTTCTTGAAATCCTTGGGAAAAGCAAACATATAAATGGTGAGCTCAAATTATCAATAAGTGTAAGAATGGAGAAAATAAAACAAACCATATACATTTGACCTTAAAAAAATGAACATAATGTTTAAACATTAAAATGATGAGAAAATACATAAATCATGTAAGTACGTAAGGCATGTATCATAATGGAAAATCAAAATTGATAAAATAGAATGGGAATAAATCATTAATTATGGAAACCATTCAGTACTTTTTATGATTTCTATAGTAGCCAAGACATAGCAGCCAAGACAATCTCAGTGGACAAAGTCCCTTTCTGAATCGAGTTCACTCCTCGTTCTAGTCTGGTATCACTGAACCAGATTAACTTACCATTCAATCCATGACTATCTCATGAGATAAAAATCTTTACCCAATGCATTGGAGGGAGATATAGGTCCCACCCATCTCATTATGAAACCATTCTTATGTGTGCCACAAAATCATAAATCATACAACATGGCATAACCTATGTAATCAAAATGGGATTCTTAAACATTGTGCCATCAAAACATAATCCATTAAAGATAAAAGGACTTAATAAAAATAATTCCATCATAAAATTATCAAATAAATATAAAAATAGGGATATAAACTGATCCCTATATTCTCTTATATGGATAATAATTTTGATAAAACACTTGAACTTAATTCTTGAGTAAAATATCCTTTCTTTTCCAAAACCATTTTCTTTTCACAAAATGCCATGAAATTTTAAAACAAAATGACTTTTTCAAAAATAATTATGAAATATTGTAGAGGAAGCTTCACGAAAATAAGGCTTTATAAAACTGTAAAAAATCCGTTCACGTTGAATAAGTTAAAAAAACAATCTCCTCTTACTTTTTTTGGAAAAGTCAAAGAGTTCCTCATATGGTAAACAAGAGAAATATTCCTTCCATACAATGTGGTAAAAGTAAAAAAAGGGGTAAAAATGACTTGAATAATAAATGGAAGAAAAGTAATAATTTTATGAAAACATTTTGAGAACATATGGACATGGATGATAAACATAATCCTAGTAAATACATATGAATAAACAATCTCGGATAAGAATGAGATAGGAATAAATATCCCATACCTTATGTCTGATATGATTCGTATGTTTCCGAAACTCCTGTATAATGATTTAAATAATGTAATTGACTTATTACAGAATCATATTCCTTGTTATGATATCATATAGGGTTCACTTATGAGTTAAATTAACTATTCTTTTATAAATTCCATGTTAAAGCTCCGTTTTGGGTAAAATCGTTTCATTTATCGTACGAGTTTCGTCTTTTTGTTATTGATATTATTACTTATATACTGATTTACATAATTATAGAATATAACACATGATTTATATATAATATATATTCATCAAATAAATATACATGATAGATCGAAAAATGGAATGAAATACACCGTTCATGGAGAAGGTAGGTCGTACGTACGCATGAACGATGTTTTCGTTTCCTTATTGAATTGAATGGAATTAAGTAGATGACATACAAACATATATATATATAAATCCAATATCATTATTATGTCATATATTTCATTAAAATTCATTATATATACTTTATAATCATTAATAAATGGTTAACATGGGGGATAAATCTCATCGCGTCGTGGAGACGGTAGTCCGTATGTACGTACGAGCGATGATATCATTCCCTTGATCATGGAATTGTATTGAAGTGTATGTATAATATTTCATAATAAATATCACTTTAAAATAATCACATATAGTTATTTATTTTCACCATTATACTCATCTACGTAAGGTGGTGGTCAAAAAAAGATTACACCACGGCGTGGAGACGGTATTCCGTACATACGCAAGCGCTGTGATTTCGTTTTCCGTAGGATTGAAAGAAGGTGAAATAGGGTTGTTTCATATATATAATAACATATCAGTATATAATTAATACTTATGTTATTACATTATAATTATACAACTAATGAAGACGATGTAGAAGAAGAAAGAAACATGAGAAAATCGGAAGAAGAGATTACCTCTTCTTCGACGCACCTCCGTTAAGATTCCTATTATGGAAGAAGAGTTGTTCTTTTGAGAAGACCAGAACCTCAAAAATTTTGATAAGTAATTGGAGAAGATAAATGTTAATGGTTTGGATGATCATCCATGCTAAAAAAGGTGTGAAGAGAAGAGGGAAGGGGTGCCCTTTTTATAAGGGAGGAGAGGGGTATCTTTGGAAAAACACAAAATATTATTTTATAATAAAGTAATATTCGGTTTATAATAGTTCCAAAATGATTTATTTTGAAGCTAAAGTGGGGATGAGTCGAAATACTCTCAATCAATATATTTTAGACAGGTTTGGGTTATTATATTAACCTCATCTTTTAGTTTTAGCTCTTAGTTAATTAGATTGACTTTTACCATGTCACTTTGTATTTTTATATTATATAATTAATAAACATACCATATACATCCAAGCGACCCCATGTGGTCCATTAATGATACACCTATCACGAAATAAGTATCTTGGATGAAACATAGATTTTTAGGAATATAATAACAATTACTAATATAATATTTTAAAAAAACTATTTTATGACAAATTTGACACTTTTTGGTAATTGATTTTTGTGAAACATTTAACAGCATGACTAGTTCTAACAACGTTATTTAAATAAATAATAACATTTCATATTAACCTGTAAAATTATTGGAGTTTATAAAATGTCTAAAATTTAATTTATATGGGTATTTATAACATCAATTATATTAATATTTCATTAAAAAGTTAATTGATGCATCATCATTGTGTCATGAATAAATTAAAATATATAATTTTAAAAAATTATAAAAAAACACCATTATGTAGGAAATATTTTTATCTTTCTAATGAATATTTAATGTCGAATTTATCTTATGTATAACCCTATATTAAAAATGTTTTTGTTACTAAACAATGATTTTAACTATTTTAACTATTATTTAAATAAAATAATATTAAGTGTCCTAATCTAATCCAAGTGGACCTAAATAGTAAAATTTTATTCATAATGGTGTTTTTGGTCAAATTAAACTTATACAAGAGAATTAGGACATTTTTTAGGGTAATAATAATATCATTTTTACCCTTAATTACAATATTTACTTTTAACCGTGATAAAATAAAAGTAAAAAAGTTACTATTCACCAAAAATTATTTTCATCTCATAGAACCACATTTTAGTACTTGATATTATCCATGTCTCTCAGATTTTCTAAATTCCCCTCACAGAAGCAGTAAAATTATGTTTTGTGTGAATTTCCAAATTCTCCTAGGAGGTGGATAAAAGACGGTGAAAAGTTCAATATAATTTTTATATATCTAAAATTATTATAAAATGACTCCAATTAATTTCATTGAACATATATAGGCATTATGTACCAATTTTTTACCTAACATAAATTTATATAAAATAAATATTTATTTAAATAAAAAGTCTATTTTTAAATAGTAACCGAGTGTTTTTACTATTCATCAAAAATTGAATGTTTTCAGAAAAATACCAAAAATTTACCATAGGCTAATTTCGATATTCTGAATCCAAAAATGAAGTCCATTTTGAACGATAAAATTTATAGAATTTCAAAAAGTGGGTATTACTATTCATAATGTCTAGTTCATAATAATATTATA
The DNA here is from genome assembly GCA_963277665.1 of Viscum album. Taxonomy (NCBI): domain Eukaryota; kingdom Viridiplantae; phylum Streptophyta; class Magnoliopsida; order Santalales; family Viscaceae; genus Viscum; species Viscum album. The sequence continues at coordinate 1,947,115,333 of OY728136.1, read as the reverse complement.
ATAATATCACGTTTAATGAAACTCAGTATTGCGTACTACACACACTATTGAGGAAGGTTGTGATTGCGTGTAATGTAAACCAAGTTAGGGTTGCTCGTAGTGAAAGAATCCTTTGTTGTTGCGTATAACAGAATCAAACCATATTTCATTTATACATTGAATATATATATATATATATATATACAAACAATGTTGGGTAGAATGACTACTATCAAATGGACTTGAAATTCTGTGTAACATGATCCAAGAATAGTGTTCCGTATAATGCAAGCTAATACGGTGTTGCATATAGCGCATGATAATCTTGGAGTAGAGTAAAACAAAAGACATCAAAGAAGTTAAAAAGAATAATTCTTATAAAATATCAGGTTGTTACATTCTACCCCCTTAAAATGAATTTCGAGGCGAAATTCATCGGGGTTAGAAATGGTTTTCTACTTAATAGTATCTTTAATTTAATCCCACATCGTAAAATGGAAAAAGAAAACTTAACATTAAAAACTAAAGTATGAAACGTAACGGTTACCCAAATTAACTAATTACTGGGTTTCCACATAGGAGAACATATGTGAAAATCTGGATATGGAATAGAAATATAACCATCATGTTCTGATGGAGAGTGGTAGAGAACATGGCTATGAAAAATCCATCAATCACAAAGCCATAAATTTGTGATGATTTAAGGTATCATATAATTCCTCGGATATGAGGACATTAGGAAAACATTTTTTGTTTTCAATATCATTCCTCAAAAGTTGATTAATAATTAAAAGAAATACTAACTTGATTTTGGTATAATGTCACTATTGTTTGTGCCTTGAACAATTTCCACATCATCTCTTAAAGAAATGAAGTTGAATTTGTCATCCGTGATGTGCTAGCATATCATGTGATAGAATGTTGGGTCATTCCGTCTATTTCAAACAAAATGTTATCAAAAGTTATCAAATATACATTCGTCCATATATGGTGAGGATAATAATATATGATTACAAAAATGGACTTATACATCATCTATCATACCGTTTAATATAATAAAACTAGATTCTAATAACCAGCGACTTCATGTTGGCCAGTGGTAGGCGATAAACGCCAGTCGCACTTTGGTTTTTGGTTCGATTCCCATAGCCTTGTCCGACATGACGGCTTGCCGCTTGTCCTCGAGGTTTTCCTTTTTCTAAAAATATATTATTATAACATTCCATTAACATTATCGGAAAAGTTATAGCCTCAATCAATACTAACTTATGTCCGACATAATACATTCCAATTTTTAGGATTATTCAAAATACTTTTGTCCAATATTATAGTATAAAGAAAACGATTACTAGAAATATCATCTACCGAGAATGTGAATATCATCATTTATCCCCCATATAAGATATATATTGTTGGTCACATTCCAAACATGTGAATACTTTAATCATGTATTCTCTTGAAATATGAATACGAATTGAATCTTAGTGAAAACATGAATACTGTCAAAAGTTAACTCTTTCAACATACCAAAATCCAAAAAATTCTATACACTCAAACCATGATATAACTTTTTCCTTATACCAGTCATGAGATCATTAATACTGTCCAACATTTCATTTTCTCCTTATCCCTTCATTATGAGCATATCATCTTCTATCCAAAATAATGTCAATCACTTTCAATGGTTAATGTTATAATAAATTATTTGAAAACCATAATTGACAAATACATAAATATTCCAATATTCCATTATACTATATACAACATTATTATGGAAACCCATTACATAAACACGTAATCATTCCACCACATTATTGTCATATTTAACAGCGCCAATAGTGATTGCATGTGACTTCCCATTTTCCTTTTCCTTATGTGGTTGCTCATGTCGATCATCACTAACCCTTGTATTATGGTATTGATTAGCATAATGCCCCATTTCGTTGCACTTGAATCATTGAAGTGTTGGTGGTGCGTTTTCTACAGTCTTTTCATTATTAACATCATTAGTAACCCTTTTTCCATTACTTCGACACTCAGCTGCTTGATGACCTTCTTTTCCACACATAAAAAATTTTCTAGTCCCTTTAAGACAATATCCATCATTCTTCTTTACACACTTTGATCATAAAGAAACATTCATCTTCATTTCACCATTGTTATGAGATTTCTCCTTGAACTCCATATTTTGTTTCTTCTCTAAACCATGTGAGGGATATGTAACACCAACTTCCATTTCTACCTTGATAGAACAATGCACAATTTCTTCATAGCTACTAAATTCTATTATAGCTAATTCCCTTCGAAGACTTGGGTTTAAGCCGCTGAATAATCAATCAACTATACTTTCGGGATGGATGATAAAGCCAGATGAATACCTTGCAAGCCTTGTAAAATTCACTTCGTATATACCAACAGATCCATCATCCTTTTCCTTAAGCTCAAAGAAATACTATTCCATCATTTTTCTAATAATACTATTGAAATACTTATTGAAAAATAAGTTCTTGAACTCATCCCATTCCATGGATTCAATTTCATCTCAGGGCCTCGTATTCTTAATTAGAGTCCACTATTGATCTGCTTCACCTTCTAAACGGTAAATATCCAGAATGAATTTTTCATGTTTCAAACAAAGAATTATGGAAAATATATTTTCAATGGTACTAATCAATTTTTCATAAACAAGTGGATCAGATGACCCACTAAAAGAAGGTGGATGTTGCCTCATGACGGACTCAATAGAATATTGTTCACTTCTCTTCTCATTTGGAAGTCCAGAATGATTCATGGCTTGTGTAGGTATAGAAATAAGATTTTTCACTGCATCTCCCATGAAAATGGTTTGATCAGGAGGACAATCATTGAATTTTCCATTACATTGATCAACACGGTTCCTTCAGGATCCTACCATTGACTAAAACCCAAAAATAATTGTGTGAGAGGAAAAAATAATTCTAGGGAAAACAACACAATAAAGGGGAAGTACCTTCGATATCTAACATCAAAGGTTTAATTCTAATATAGTTTCCATAATTCTAGTACTATAACCTCTACGTATACTTAACCGTAGGGACATCCCTAGACATACCTTCAAATATCTCTAGGGATCTCACTGAAGTTTTCACATCCTAGTTTCCAATGGTTAACTAATCCTTTCTTCTAATACCAAATGTAGAGACCCAATGATTGATGTACATGTACATTACATTACTTTTGTGGAATAAATAATACATTACAAAAATATACACACAAGGACCGTTATAGTTTAGTGTCTTGGGAAACTCAGAATATAATCTTCTAATCGTGGGGAATGATCTTCAACGTCTCCCATAAGGGTCTTCCCCTTTTGTTTTTTTACCTAAAAACATTCTGGAAATGCTGGGGAAAAGAAAACATATAAAGGGTGAGCTCAAATACTCAGTCAGGGTAAGAATGGGGAAAATAAAACAAACCATATAAATTTGAACATAAAAACATGAACATAATGTTTAGACATCAAAATCTTGAGCAAAGACATAAATCATGGAGGTATTTAAGGCATGTATCATAATGGAACATCAATATTGTTAAAATAGCATGGCAATAAATCATGTAATTATGGAAACCATTCGGAACTTGTTATTATTTCCATAGTAGTCAAGGCATTGCTTCCAAGACCATCTTAGTGGACAAAGTCCCTTTCTGAATTGAGATCACTCCTCATTCCAGTATTGTATCACTGAACCATATTAACTTACCGTTCCAACCATGTCTATCTCATGAGATATCAATCTTTACAGAATTCATTGGAGGGAGATATAGGTCCCACCAATCTCATAATGAAACCATTTATATGTGTGCCACAAAATCATAAATCATACAGCATAGCATAAACCATGTATTAAAAATGGGATTCTTAAACATCATGCCATCATAATATAATCCATATAAGATAAAAGGATTCCATAAAAATAATTCCATCATAACATAATCAAATCAATTTAAAAATAGGGATAGAAACAGAACCCTATTTTATCGTAGATGGAAAATAATTTTGATAAAACACTTGAACTTCATTCTTGAGGAAAATATCCATTCTTTTCCAAAACTATTTTCTTCTCACAAAATGCCATGAAATTTTAAAAGAAAATTATTTTTTTGAAAATAATTATGAAATATTGTAGTGGAAGCTTCATGAAAATAAGGCGTTATGAAACAGTAAAAAATCCGTTCACGCCGAATAAGTTAAAAAAACATTCTCCTCGTATATTTGTCAGAAAAGTCAAAAAGTACCTCGTATTGTAAACAAGAGAAATATTTCTTCTATACGATGTGTTAAAAGTAATAAAAGGATAAAAATGACTTTAAACATACATGAAATAAAATTAAAAATTTTATGAAAACATTTTTAGAACATATGGACATGGATGATAAACATTACCCCAATAAATACTGACGAATAAACAATCGCGGATAATAATGAGATTGGATTAATTATCCCTCACCTTATGCCTGATATGCTTCGTATGATTCCTAAACTCCTGTATAATGATTTAAATAACGTCATTGACTTATTAAATAAACATATTCATTGTTATGATACAATATATTGTTCACTTATGACTTTATATTAACCGATATTTAGTAAATTCCATGTTAAAGAACTATTTTGGGTAAAATCGTTTCATTTATCGTACGAGTTTCAACTTGCTGTTCATGATATTATTAGTTATAACCAAATTTACATAATTCCATAATGTAAAACATGATTTATATTTAATAAATATTCAGAATATACATATATATGATAGATTGTTAATTGGAATTAAATACAACGTTCATGGAGACGGTAGGTCGTACATACCCTTGAACGATGTTTTCGTTTTGTTATTGAATTGAATGGAATTAAGTATATGAAATACATATATATATAAATAAGTCCACTATCATTATTATCACATATATTTTATTATTATTCATTATATATACTTTATAATAATTCATGAATGGTTAACATGGAGAATGAATCTCACCGCGTCATGGAGACGGTTGTCCGTACGTACGCACGAGCGATGATATCAATCCCATGATCGTCGAATTTTATTGAAATGTACGTATAATATTTCAGAATCTATATAAATTTAGAATAATCTTATATAACTGTTAATTTACACCATTATAACCATCCAAGTAAGGTGGTGGTTGAAAACAGATTACACCACGGCGTGGAGACGGTATTCCGTACGTACGCATGCGTCATGATTTCATTTTTCGTAGGATGTATAGAAGGTGAAGTATGGTTGTTTCATATTTATAATAAAATATCAGTTTATAAGTAATACTGATGTTATTACATTATAATGAGACAACTAAAAAAGAATAAGTAGAAGAAGAAAGAAACTTGATAAAATCGGAAGAATAGATCACCTCTTCTTCAACGCACCTCCTTTAAGTTTCCACTTAAGGAAGTATAGTTGGGCTTTTGATAAGACCAGAAACTCCAGAATGTTGATAGGGAGGTGTAGAAGAGAAATTTTTAGGGTTTGTCCGAGCATTGAGGCTCAAAAGGGTGTGAAGAGAAGAGGGATGGGGTTCCCTTTTTATAAGGGAGGAGAGAGGCACCTTTAAAAAAACTCAAAATATTATTTTATAATAAAGTCATATTAGTTTTATAATAGATCCAAAATGATTTATATAGAAGGTAAAGTGGGGATGGGTCGAAATACTCTCAACCAATGGGCTTTAGACAGGTTTTGGTCATTATATTAACCTTATCTTTTAGATTTAAATCTTAGTTAATTAGATTGACATTTACCATGTCACTTTTTATTTTTATATTATATAGTTAATAAACATACCATATACATCCAAGAGACCCCCATGTGGTCCATTAATGATACACCTATCATGATATATGTATCTTGGCCGAACCATAGATTTTTATGAATATAGTAACAATTAAGAATATAATATTTGTTTTAAAAACTATTTTATGTCAATTTGGACACTATTTGGTAATTGATTTTTGTGAAAATTATAACAGCATGACTAGTTCGAAAAAATATATTTAAATCAATACTAACATGTCATTTTAACCTAGAAAATTTGTTGAATTCATAGAAAGTATCAATTTACATTTATTTGTGTATTTATAACATCAATTTTGTTAATATTTTATTAATAAGTTAATTACTACATCATCATTGTGTCATAAATAAATTAAATTATTTAATGTCTAAAAATTATAAATAAAATACTATTATGTTGGAAATATTTTTAAATTTATAATTAATATTTATAGTCTAATTTATCTTATGTATAATTCTATATGAAAAATGTTTTATTTATTAAACTATGATTTTAACTATTTTAAATATTATTTAAATAAAATAATAATAAGTGTCCTAATCTAATCCATGTTAACCTAAATGGTCATATTTTATTCCTAATATTGTTTTTGGTCGAATTACACTTATCAAATAGAATTAGTAAAAGTGTTATGGTAATAATAATATCATTTTTCCCATAATTACCCTATTTACTTTTAACCATGGTAAATAAAAGTAAAAAGTTACTATTCACCAAAAATTATTTTCATCTCATTGAACCACTATTAGTCCTTGATACGAAGCATGTCTCTTGGATTTTTGAAATTCCCCTCACAGAAGTGGTTAAATTATGTTTTATGTGAATCTACAAATTCTCCTAGGAGGTGGGTAAAAGACGGTGAAAATTGAAATAAAATTTTTATATATCTAAAATTATTATAAAATATCTCCAATTAATTTCATTGAACGTATATAGGTAATATGTATCAATTTTGACCAAAAATAAATTTAACTAAAATAAATCATTTTTGAAATAAAAATCGGTTTTTAAATAGTAACCTAGTGTTTTCACTATTCATAAAAAATTAAAAGTTTTCAGAAAAATACCAAAAATTCACCCTAGGATAATTTCGATATTCCAAATCCAATAATAGAGTCCATTTTGAATGATAAAATTTGTAGATTTCAAAAAGTGCATATTACTATTCATAACGGCTAGTTCATAATAATATTATAATAATATCTCTTTTAGTGAAACTCGGTATTGCGTACTACACACGCTATCGAGGAAGGTCGTGATTGCATGTCATCAAAGACAAGCCAAGTTTGCGTGTAGTGAAATACTCCTTTGTTGATGCGTATAATTGAATCCAACCATATTTCAATTATACATTGAATATATATATATATATACACACTCAATGTTGTTTAGAATAAATACTATAAAAAACCAGAAATTATGTGGAACACGATCCAAGAATATTGTTGCATATACTACAAGCTAATACGGTGCTGCGTATAGAACAAGATAATCTTGGTGTAGCACACAACAAAAGACATCAATGAAATTAAAAAGAATAATTCTCATAAAATCTCGGGTTGTTACATTCTACCCTCCTTAAAATGAATTTCTCCATCAAAATTTGATGGGGTTATAAATGGTTTTCTGCTGGAAAGTTTCTTTAATTTAAACCCACATCGTCAAATGGAATAACAAAACTTATCTTTAGAAACTAAAGTATGAAACGTAACGGTTATCCAAATTAACTAATAACTGGGTTTCCACATAGGATAACATAGAGGAAAATATGGATATAGAAGAGAAATCTCACCATCATGTTCTGATGGAGAGTCGTAGAGAAAATGGATATGAAAAAGCCATCAATCACAAAGCCTTAAATTTGTGATGATTTAATATACCATCTAATTCATCGGATATGAGGACATTAGGACAACATTTTTGGTTTTCACGATCATTCCCATAAAGTGGAAGAATAATTAAAAGAAATAATTACTTGATTTTGGTAAAATCTCACTATTTTTTGTGCCTTGATCAATTTCGACATCATCTCTTAAAGAAATAAAGTGAATTTGTCTGCCATTATGTGTTATCATATCATGCGATAGAATGTTGGTTCATTCCATCTGTCTCAAACAAAAGGTTAGAAAAAGTTATCAAATATACATAAGTCCATATATTTTGAGTTTAATCATATATGATTCCAAAAATGGACTTATACTTCATCTATCATACCGTTTAATATAATGAAACTAGTTTCTAATAACCAGGCACTTCCTATTGGCCAGTTGTAGGAGAGAAAGGCATGTCACACTTTGATTGTGGGTTCTATTTCTAAATCCTTGTTCGACGCGACGGGTTGTATCCCATCCTATAGGTTGTCCTTTTTCTAAAAATATATTATTATAACATTACATTAAAAATATCGAAAATGGTATAGCTTTGATCAATACTAACTTATGTACAACATAATCCATTCAAATATTTAGGCTTATCCAAAATACTTCTGTCCAATCTTATAGTATAAATATAACGATTACTAGAAATGTCATCTACTGAGCATGTGAATACCATCATTTATCCCCCATATAAGATATATGTTTTTGGTCACATTCCTAACATGTGAATACTATAATCATGTACTCTCTTGAAAAATGAATACCCTTTGAATCTTAGTAAAAACCTGAATTCTGTCAAAAGTTAATGCTTTCCACATACCAAAATCCAAAATTATATATACTCAAACCATGATATAACTTTTTCTTTATATCAGTCAAGAGAACATGAATACTATCAAACATTTCATTATCTCTTTATCCCTTCATTATGCGCATATTATCTTCTTTCCAAAAAAATATCAATCACTTTACATGGTTACCGGTACCATAATATTATTGAAAACCACAATAGACCAATACATAAATATTCCAATATTCCACAATATAATATACAACATTATTTTGGAATCCCAATACATAGACACTTAATCATTCCACCACATCTTTGTGATATTCAACATCACCAATAGTGATCACATGTGACTTTCCTTTGTCCATTGCCTTAAGTGGTTGCTCATGTCGATCATCATTAATCATTGGATTAGAGAATTGATTAGCATAATTCCCCATTTCATTGCACTTGATGCATTGAAGTGTTGGTGGTGCGTTCTCTGCAGTCTTTTCTTTATTCTCATCAATAGCAACCCTTTTTCCATTACTCTGACACTCAGCTGGTCGATGAACTTTTTTTCCACACTTAAAACATTTTCTAGTCCCTTTAAGATAATCTCCACCATGCTTATTTCCACACTTTGAGCATAAAGAAACATTCATCTTCATTTCACCATTGTTCTGAGATTTCTCCTTGAACTTCATCTTTCGTTTCTTATCCAAACCATGAGATGGATATGTAATTCCAACATCCATTTCTACCTTGATAGCACAATGCACAATTTATTCATAGATACTGAAGTCTATTATAGATAATTCCCTTCGAAGACTTGGTTTTAAGACACTAAAGAATTGATCAACTTTACCTTCATGTTGGATGATAAATCCAGAAGCATACCTAGAATGCCTTGTAAAATTCTCTTTGTATATACGAACAGATTCATCATCCTTTTGCTTATGCTCATGGAAATCCTTTTCCATCTTTGTTCAAAGAATACGAGGGAAGTCATTATTGAAAAATAAGTTCATGAACTCATCCCATTCCATGGATTCAATTACATCTCAAGGACTCATATTATTAATTAGAGTCCACCATTGATCTAATTCACCTTCTAAATGGTAAATAGCTAGAATGAGTTTTTCATGTTCCGAACAATGAATGATGGAAAAATATTTTTTCAATGGTACTAATCCATTGTTCAGCAACAAGTGGATCAGAAGACCCAATAAAAGAAGGTGGATGTTGCCTCATGAAGGACTCAATGGAATATTGTTCCCTTCTCTCCTCATTTGGAATTCTAGAATGATTCATAGCTTGTGTTAGTATAACAATAAGATTTTTCACTCCATCTTCCATAACTTTGTTTGTTGAGGAGGACCATCATTGCATTGTCCATTACATTGATCTACATAGTTCCTTCGGGTTTCAGCCATCGTCTAAAACCCAAAAAGAATTGTGTGTGAGGAAAAAACAATGCTAGGGAAAACAACATAATTAAGGGGGAGTTACTTATATACTAAACATCTTAGGATTAATTCTAATATCTTTTCCATAAATCTAGGACTATAACCTATGCGTATACTTAACCTTGGGTACATCCCTATATATACCTTAAAATATGTCTAGGGATCTCACTATAGTTTTTGCATCCTAGTTTCCAATGGTTAACTAAACCTTTCCTCTGATACCAAATTTTGAGACCCAAAGCTTGATGTACAAGAAAATTACATTACTTTGGATGAATACTTAATACATCAAGAAAACATACACACAAGGACCATAGTAGTTTAGTGTCTTTGGAAACACGGAATTTAATCTTCTAATCATGGTGAAATATTTTCAACATCTCCCATAATGATATTCCCCTTTTGTTTTTTTCCTAAAACCATTCTTGAAATCCTAGGGAAAAGAAAACATATAAAGGGTCAGCTAAAATTCTCAGTAAGGGTAATCATGGAGAAAATAAAACAAAACATATACATTTGAACATTAAAAAATGAACATAATGTTTAAATATCAAAATCTTGAGCTAAGACATAAATCATGGAAGTACGTAGGGAATGAATCATAGTGGAACATCAATCTTGATAAAATATAATTGGAATAAATCATGTAATTGTGGAAACCATACAGCACTTGTTATGATTTCCATTGTATCCAGGGCATTGTTTCCAAGACCATGTTAGTGGACAAAGTCTGTTTCCGAATCAAGTTTACTCCTCATTCTAGTCATGTATCACGGAACCAGATTAACTTACCCTTCCAGCCATGTCTATATCATGAGATATAAATCTTTACCCAATGAATTAGAGGGAGATATAGGTCCCACAGATCTCATAATGAAACCATTCTTATGTGTGCTTAAAAATCATAATGCACACATCATAGCATAACCCATGTAATAAAAATGGGATTCTTAAACATAGTTCCATCATAACATAATTTATAAAAGATAAAAGGAATTCATAAAAATTATTCTATAATAACATTATCAAATACATGTAAAAATATGGATAGAAATAGAACCCTATATTATTATATATTTAAAATAATTTTGATAAAAAACATGAACATCATTATTGAGGAAAATATCCTTTCTTTTCCAAAACCATTTTATTTTCACAAAATTCCATGATATTTTAAAAGAAATGTATTTTGTTTTAAAATACTTATGAAATATTTTAGATGAAGCTTCATGAAAATAAGGCGTTATGAAACAGTAAAAAATCTTTTCACACCGAATAAGTTAAAAAAAATTCTCCTCGTACATTTGTCTGAAAAGTCAAAACGTAACTCGTATGGTAAACAAGAGAAATATTCTTTCTATATGATGTGGTAAAAGTAATAAAAGGGTAAAAATGAATTAAAACATACATGTATAAAAATTAAAAATTTTATGAATACATTATGAGAACATATGGATATGGATGATAAACATAACCCCAGTAAATACTTATGAATAAAGAATCTCAGATAAGAATGAGATTGGAATAATTATCCCTTTCCTTATGTCCGATATGCTTCATATGTTTCCAAAACTCATGTATAATGAATTTAATAATTGCATTGACTTTTTACAGAATCATATTCATTGTTATGATATCATATATGGTTCACTTATGACATTATATTACCCGTTCTTTTATAAATTTCATGTTAAAGCACCGTTTTGGTTAAAATCGTTTCATTTATCGTACGAGTTTCGACTTTTTGTTCATGATATTATTAATTATAACCTGATTTACATATTTACAGAATATAAAACATGATTTATTTATAATATATATTCATAATATAAATAAATATGATATATCTATAAATGTAATGAAATACACCGTTAATGGAGACGGTAGGTCGTACGTACGCAGGAACGTTGTTTTCGTTTCATTATTGAATTGAATGGAATTAAGTAGATTAAATACATATATATATATATATATATAAATCCAGTATCATTATTATTTCATATATTTCATTATTATTAATTATATATAATTTATAATTATTCATGAATGGTTAACATGGTGAGTGAATCTCATCTCGTCGTGGAGACGGTAGTCCATACATACGGACTAGGGATGATATTATTCCCATGATCATGGAATTGTATTGAAGTGTTTGTATAATATTTCAGAATCAATATCACTTTACAATAATCATATATAGTTATTTTTTTACACCATTATACCCATCCAAGTAAGGTGGTGGTCGAAAACAGATTACACCACGGCGTGGAGACGGTATTCCGTACGTATGCACCCGCCGTGATTTCGTTTTCCATAGGATGGATAGAATGTGAATTAGGGCTATTTAATATTTATATTATAATACAATTATATAAGTAATAATGATGTAATTACATTATAATGAGACAACTAAAGAAGAATAAGTAGAAGAGGAAGCAAACTTGAGAAAATCGGAAGAATAGATTACCTCTTCTTCGACGGACCTCCTTTACGCTTCCTCTTAAGGAAGAAGAGTTTGTATTTTAAGAAACCCAGAACCTCCAGAATGTTGATAGGGAAGTGTAGAAGATAAATGGTCAGGGTTTTTCCAAGAATCAATGCTCAAAAGGGTGTGAATAGAAGAAAGAAGTGGTTCCCTTTTTATAAGGGAGGAGTGGGGCACCTTTGAAAAAACTGAAAATATTATTTTATAATAAAGACATATTAGTTTTATAATAGCTCAAAAATGATTTATTTAGAAGTTAATGTGGGTATGGGTCGAAATAATCTCAACCAATATATTTTAGACAGGTTTGGGTCATTATATTAACCTTATCTTTTAGTTTTAACTCTTAGTTAATTAGATTGATATTTACCATGTCACTTTGTATTTTTATATTATATAGTTAATAAACATACCATATACATCCAAGAGACCCCCGTGTAGTCCATTAATGATACACCTATCATGATATCTGTATCTTGGTCGAACCATAGATTTTTAAGGATAGAATAACAATTAATAATATAATATTTGTTTTAAAATATATTTTATGTCAATTTTGACACTATTTGGTAATTGATTTTTGTGAAAATTATAAAAGCCTTACAAGTTCACATAAAGTTAATTAAATAAATACTTACAAGTCATATTAACCTATAAAATTAGTGGAATTCATACAAATCTTTCTAATTAATTTTTTTAGTTTAATTTATCTTATGTATATCCTTATATTAAAAATGTTTTTGTTATTAATCTTTGATTTTAACTATTTGAACTATTCTTTAAATAAAATAATAATAAGTGTCCTTATCTAATACAAGTGGAACTAAATGGTCATATATTATTCCTAAGTTTGTTTTTGGTCGAATTACACTTATAAAATAGAATTATGATATGTGATAGGGTAATAATAATATCCTTTTTATGCTTAATTACCCTATTTAATTTTAAAAATGGTAAATAAAAGTAAAAAGTTACTATTCACCAAAAATTATTTTCATCTCATTGAACCACATTTTAGTCCTTGATATTAACCGTTTCTCTCAGATTTTCGAAATATCCCCCACAGAAGTGGTAAAATTATGTTTTATGTGAATTTCCAAATTATCATAGGAGGGGGGTAAAAGACGGTAAAAATTTCAATAAACTTTCTATATATCTAAAATTATTATAAAAGGAATCCAATGAATTTAATTGAACATATATAAGTATTATGTATCAATTTTTACCTAAAATAAATTCAAATAAAATAAATAATTTTTTTAATAAAATGTTGGTTTTTAAATAGTAACCCAGTGTTTTCACTATTCATCAAAAATTTAATGTTTTCAGAAAAATACCAAAAATTCACCCTAGCCTAATTTCAATATTCAAAATCCAAAATTAAAGTCCATTTTGAATGATAAAATTTATTAAATTTCAAAAAGTGGTTATTACTATTCATAACGGCTAGTTCATAATAATATTATAATAATATCTCTTTTTGTGAATCTCGGTATTACGTACTACACACGCTATCGAGGAAAGTCGAGATTGCGTTTAATGTAAGCCAAGTCAGGGTTGTGTGTAGTTAAAGACTCCATTGTTGTTGCGTATAACAGAATCCAACCGTATTTCATTTATACATTGAATATATATATATATATATACTCAATTTTGCATAGAATAACTACTACCAAAAGAACTTGAATATGTGTGGAACACAATCCAAGAATAGTGTTGTGTATACAGCAAGATAATATGGTGTTGCATATAGCGCAAGATAATATTGGTGTAGAATTCAACAAAAGACATCATAGAAATTAAAAAGAATAATTCTCATAAAATCTCGGGTTGTTACATTCTACCCCACTTAAAATGAATTTCACCCTCGAAATTCGTCGGGGTTATAAATGGTTTTCTACTTTAATGTTTCTTTAATTGAAACCCACATCAAAAAATGGAATAACAAAACAGAAATTTAAAAACTAAAGTATGAAATGTAACGGTTACCCAAATTAACTCATTACTGGGTTTCCACATAGGAGAACATATGGGAAAATATAGATATGGAAGAGAAATCTAAACGTCGTGTTCTGATGGAGAGTGGTAGAGAACATGGCTATGAAAAATACATCAATCACAAAGCCATAAATTTGTGATGATTTAAGGTACCATCTAATTCATCAGATATGTGTACATTAGGACAACATTATTGGTTTTGAAGATCATTTCCATAAAGTGGAAGAATAATTACATGAAATATTTACTTGATTTTGGTAAAAGCTCATTGTTGTTTGTTCCTTGATCAATTTCCACATCATCTCTTAAAGAAATGAAGTTGAATTTGTCTTTCGTGATGTGTTAGTATATAATGCGATAGAATGATGGGTCATTCCATCTATCTCAAAAAAAAGGATAGAAAAAGTTATCAAATATACATAAGTCCATATATGGTGAGGTTAATCATATATGATTCAAAAAATGGACTTATACTTCATCTATCATATCATTTAATATAATATAACTAGTTTCTAATAACCAAGCACTTCCTGTTGGCCAGTTGTAGGAGATAAAGGCATGTCACACTTTGATTGTGGGTTCGATTCCCACAGCCTTGTCCGACGCGATGGGTTGTCACTCGTCCTATAGGTTTTCCTTTTTCTAAAAATCTATTAATATATCATTCGATTAATATTATTGAAAAAGTTATAACATTAATCAATACTAACTTATGTCCAACATAATCCATTCCACTATTTAGGCTTATCCAAAATACTTATGTCCAATCTTATAGTGTAAAGAAAACTATTAATATAAATTTCATCTACTGAGTTTGTGAATACCATCATTTATCCCCCATAAAAGATATATCTTGTTAGTCACATTCCAAACATGTGAATACCTTAATCATGTACTCTCTAGAAAAATGAATACCCTTTGAATCTTAGTGAAAACATGAATGCTGTCAAAAGTTAACTCTTTCCACATACCAAAATCAATGAATTCTATATAATCAACCCATGATATAACTCTTTCCTTATATCAGTCATGAGCTCATGAATACTGTAAAACATTTCATTTTCTCATTATCCCTTCATTATGCACATATCATCTTCTTTCCAAAAAATATCTCAATCAATTTCTATGGTTACCAGTACCATAAAATTATTGAAAACCACAATAGACCAATACATAAATACTCCAATATTCCATGATACTATATATAACATTATTTTGGAATCCCATTACATGAACACTTAATCATTCCACCACATCGTTTTCATATTCAACATCGCCAATAGTGATCTCATGTGACTTCCCTTTGTCCATTTCCTTAAGTGGTTGCTCATGTCGATCATCATTAACCCTTGGATTAGGGCGTTGATTTACATAATGCCCCATTTCATTTCACATAAATCATTGAAGTGTTGGAGGTGTGTTCTCTGCAGTCTTTTCCTTGTTCACATCATTAGCAACCTTTTTTCCATTACTTCGACACTCAGCTGCTCTATGACCTTCTTTTCCACACCTAAAATATTTTCTAGTCCCTTTAATACAATCTCCACCATGCTTCTTTATAAGGAACGAACCATAAACCTTATTTAATATTGAATAAATTGAATAATTCATATTGAGGATCTTTTTAGGTTTAGAGTTTTAGAGAGTTAGGCCATGACTATTACATATCAAAATATTAAAAAGTAGACACTTCTACCCAGTATCCATTTTTTTTTAAACATGAACTCTTGAAAAAGAGAGAGTCATGTCTAGTTCCACGTTTTAGATGGCATGAATTTTCCTTGATCCCATCCCTGACCCTATTCCACTTTATGTCCTGTGAAAAACATTTCAAAAACTTGGGATGGGCATAAAAAGCTCATTAAGGGATACACAATGAAGGAAAACTGTAAATTTTTCAAAACAACAATTCAACCATGAATACATTATCATAAGAAATACTTTTCACCCTTTTTGAAGAAGTAAATAATCTTTACTATATAAAAGATCATTACTTACCCTTTTTAACCAAAATATTACCATAAAACCCATATAATGAACACATAACATATAAAGGTAACATGGTACATAAACATACTTAAATGAAATAACCATACCGACGACTTCGACACATATCACTAAATGGAATAACCATATGGCCTAATTCCATACCCAATTCATTGGATGTTATAACATAACCACCCGTCCTTGTATTCACGGCACCACCCATCATTTGGTTTATCACATAACCACCCGTCAAATGTCGAAGTACCAAAAAAAATCATAACACATACAAAAAATAGAAAGTAAAGAAAACATTTCCACATTTCAGTCACAATATATGAATTAAATATATTGAAATAACAAATACATTTTAAAAACCATTTTTAATACCAAAATACATAAAATAGTATATGGTATTCTATTTCTTTTAAAAATATTACGGCTTGTTGAGGAAGAGAAAGATCAAATAATACTCACGGTGGCGGAAAAGGGCATTGTCACCACGTACGTTAAAAGAAACAATCCTTTTTTTCGTTTAGTAAAACACTTCGTTGAAAAATATTCCCTTTGAAAATTAAAGGGTATTTATACAGTGTATAAAAGAAAGTCGTGTATTAAAACAAAATATGCCTCAATTAATGGAGATTGAGATGAATTCCCTTACCTCGTGTTCGGCTTGAATCGATCATTCTTTAATATCCTGAATAATAAAATAATGTTAATTTCAAGTTTCTTAATAACCTTTTTTAATTTAATTATTCCATTTATATCACTTATTACCATGTTATAAACATTATGTAATCATTTAAGTTAATAATGTTCTTTTTGTCGATATTTGGTACTTGAGTAAAAAATGAACACTTTATGTTTACAAGTTGTCCATGTGGTCAATAGTTCATTATATCCAGAATTAAATTTTCCCTTTAGATATCATATATATCATATATATCCATTATATACATGTATATATAATATTACATAACATTCAGAGATAAGAAATGAAATGCACCGTTCTTGGAGACGGTAAGACATACGTACGCATGAACGCTACTTTTATTTTTATTTATTATTTTAATTAAAATAAAACATAATGACACAAAGGTATATTATAATTCCAGTATAATATCATATATAATATCATTAACTCCATCCTTTATACATCACACATAAGACATTAATGAATCACATGACTTTGAGGGGGCGGTAGCCCGTGCTTCCTCAAATGAGATTATCGTATTACCCACTATGGAAACCATAATTGTGTGAAATAAATGGGAATTATAGAAGCATAAAGAAATAATAAACATAATATTTATCCTATATAAATACAGTTCCATCATAAGGGACACCATGAGAGGCGGTATGATGTAATTGAACAATCATCGTTTCGTGAGGCGTTAGTTTGCCAACCACATAAACATTATGTTCTTCATCCATTAGATGGATGTGTGTGTAAATGTATTTTTAATCCTTATTATAACAACATCCTAGTATATTGAAGATACTGGTGTTACAAAATAACTAAAAAATGAGTTTAGGGTTTGGAGAAGTAAAATAAAAGAAAACAATTTAAGAGAAACTGTTAACTGTAATTTGTGTAACACCTTTTGGTTTGAACCAAAGGACTTCTTGATGTGCCTTATGACTAAGGTAAGACTTTTAAGAGTAGGAGAGGGATGTAGGGAGATTAATTGGGAAGAGTTTGGACGAGACAAAATGCTATAGAGGTGTGAGGAATTGCATAGAAGTGGTCTCCTTTTATAAGGGAGAGGAGGATCTCTTTAGGAAAGTGTGGAGCTATTATTTTATTATATAATGATATTCGGTTTCTAATGGTCCAAAAATCATTATAGGTGAAGATAAGATGAGTCATGGTCGAAATAAAATCATCCAATCCGAATTGGACATGTTTTGGATAATATTTTAATCATTATGATTTTATTTATTTAAATGATTTATTAATGAGGTAAATACTTCATCATTATTATGTCATAAATAATTTAATTTAGTAGTCATCTAAAAATTAAAAAAAAATGATATATTAAATCTTTATAGATTTCCAAATAATAATTATAGCCTAAAATAGGACTTATCTAACACTATATAAAAATTAATTACTAAAAGATTTTCGTTAATGTCTATTTTGCCTTTAGTTTAACTTAATTGATCTAAATTGTCATTTTCACTCCCATGTGGATCAATGGGGTCCCAAAATTGACCCCACGATGCCCATGGTGGTTAAGGACTCAACCTATAAAGTTTGGACAAGTGTTAAGGTAATTTTAAATTATTATAATATACTTTTTACCTTGAATTGCCCTATTTACCTTTATTGGCGGTAAATAAAAGTCAAAAGTTACTATTCACCAAAAATTCTTTTCATCTTATTGAACCAAATTTTACTCCTTGATAACAACCATGTATGAGTGATTTTCAAAATTCAATTCACAGAAGTGGTAAATTTTCATTTAAATGAAAAAGTCAGTTTTTTTACCTAACACTAAGTGGTCTCACTATTCATAAAAAATTGAAGTTTTTCAGAAAAATACAAAAAATTCAGCCTAAGAATTATTTGATATTCCAAATTAAAAACTGATGTCTATTTTTTAAAATTCAAAACATAGAAGTGGAATTAATTAATTTAAAAATTATTTATGTTGTTAAAACAAATATAGTGTTTTTAAGAAACAATAACTATCAAATGATTGGTACTTGTTTCTGTCCAATTTCAATGTGAAATTAATTCAAATGAACAAAATTGGATTAAATGGTAAAAATATATTTTAATTT
Organism: Viscum album; assembly: GCA_963277665.1. Classification (NCBI taxonomy): domain Eukaryota; kingdom Viridiplantae; phylum Streptophyta; class Magnoliopsida; order Santalales; family Viscaceae; genus Viscum; species Viscum album. The sequence goes on along the minus strand of OY728136.1, from coordinate 1,947,096,133 downwards.
CACATTTAAAAAATTTAAAAAGATAATCTAACCATATAAATAAGCTAGATTAAAAGGGCATTTTAATTAAAATACAATATTCTTCACTATTCATTAAAAAATGAACATTGTCGGAAAAATTCCAAAAAAATTGGACAAATTAAATGTTGATGTCCCGATTATAATGAAGGATTTCATTTGGTCATATTTAATGTATTAAAGTGACCAAAAGTAGATTTAAATAGGGTTCACCATTAAAAGGCGATAAATCCGCCTTTTAATGAAAATTATGCTTAAAATTAGATTCATTCACTTTTTCAGCCTCTATCATTTATTTGATAAATGTAAATATTTTTAACAATAATTTATAATCATATTTTAGTTAGAATTGTTCATTCCCACCAATACAATGGCTAGGAGTTAACTACCATTTAAAATAATAATATTATATTATTAGTGTGCAACCTAAGATTCCAAAGAAACTTGTTGTTGCGTATCGGGTACACTATCGAACAAAGAAACCCCTTTAATGTAAAATAAATATTTAATTCAAAAATATTAATAAGTATGAAAATATCTTATTCTTCATTTACCTGGGATGTTACATCCTTCCCATCTTTTATGAATTGCGTCCTCGCAATTTTTATTCACTTATCAAAATAAATGGGGGGTATTTATCCCTCATAGCATTTTCAGATTCCCTAATTTCCTCTTAATCCATATGGTTTTCCACAAAACCATTACCTTGTGAATTACCATATTCCGAAACACTTTCTCTCTACGGTCATGAATCTGGACTGGTTGTTCCTCATAAGATTGATTTTTTTCCAACTGAACTACCTATGGGCTCAAAACATGAGATGGATCTGGAATATACTTTCTCAACATTGAAACATTAAAAACATTTTGGAAATGGGAAAAACATGGAGTTAAAACCACTCAATACGCAACTGATCCCACTTTCTCTAGAATTTCATAAGGTCTAATGAACCTCGTATGGTAAACAAGAGAAATATTCTTTCTATATGATGTGGTAAAAGTAATAAAAGACTAAAAATGACTTAAAACCGACATGTATGAAAATTAAAAAATTTATGAATACATTTTGAGAACATATGGACATTGATGATAAACATAACCCCAGTAAATACTTATGAATAAACAATCTCAGATAAGAATGAGATTGGAATAATTATCCCTTTCCTTATGTCTGATATGCTTCGTATTTTTCTGAACCTCCTGTATAATGATTTTAATAATGTCATTTACTTTTTACAGAATCATATTCATTGTTATGATATCATATATGGTTCACTTATGACATTATATTACCCGTTCTTTTATAAATTCCATGTTAAAGCACCACTTTGGTTAAAATTGTTTCATTTATCGTATGAGTTTCGACTTTTTGTTCATGATATTATTAATTATAACCTGATTTAGATAATTCCAGAATATAAAACATGATTTATTTATAATATATATTCATAATATAAAAAAATATGATAGATCGATAAATGTAATGAAATACACCGTTAATGGAGACGATAGGTCGTACGTACGCATGAACGTTGTTTTCGTTTCATTATTGAATTGAATGGATTTAAGTAGATTAAATACATATATATATAAATAAATCCAGTATCATTATTATGTCATATATTTCATTATTATTAATTATATATAATTTATAATTATTCATGAATGGTTAACATGGAGAATGAATCTCATCGCGTCGTGGAGACGGTAGTCCGTACGTACGGACGAGAGATGATATTATTCCAATGATCATGGAATTGTATTGAAGTGTTTGTATAATATTTAAGAATCAATATCACTTTACAATAATCATATATATTTATTTAATTACACCATTATACCCATCCAAGTAAGGTGGTGGTCGAAAACAGATTATACCACGGCGTGGAGACGGTATTCCGTATGTACGCACCTGCCTTGATTTTGTTTTCTGTAGGATGGATAGAAGGTGAAGTAGGGCTGTTTAATATTTATATTATCATACCATTATATAATTAATACTGATGTAATTACTTTATAATTAGAAAACTAAAGAAGAATAATTAGAAGAGGAAGCAAACTTTAGAAAATCAGAAGAATAGATTACCTCTTCTTTGACGGACCTCCTTTATGCTTCCTCTTAAGGAAGAAGAGTTTGTATTTTAAGAAAAACAGAACCACCAGAATGTTGATAGGGAAGTGGAGAAGATAAATGGGCAGGGTTTTTCCAAGCATCAAGGCTCAAAAGGGTGTGAAGAGAAGTGGGAAGTGGTTCCCTTTTTATACGTGAGGAGAGGGGCACCTTTGAAAAAACTCAAAATATTATTTTATAATAAAGACATATTAGTTTTATAATAGCTCCAAAATGATTTATTTAGAATATAATGTGGATATGGGTCGAAATAATCTCAACCAATAGATTTTAGACAGGTTTGGGTCATTATATTAACCTTATCTTTTAGTTTTAACTCTTTGTTAATTAGATTGATATTTACCATGTCACTTTGTATTTTTATATTATATAGATAATAAACATATCATATACATCAAAGAGACCTTCGTGTGGTCCATTAATGATACACCTATCATGATATCTGTATCTTGGACGAACCATAGATTTTTAAGGATAGAATAACAATTAATAATATAATATTTGTTTTAAAACCTATTTTATGTCAATTTTGACACTATTTGGTAATTGATTTTTGTGAAAATTATAAAAGCCTTACAAGTTCACATAAAGTTAATTAAATAAATACTTACAAGTCATATTAACCTATAAAATTTGTTTAATTCATAAAAATCCTCAAATTTCATTTATTTGGGTATTTATAACGTCATATATGTTAATATCTTATTAATAAGGTAATTACTGCATCATCATTGTGTCATACATAAATTAGATTATTTAAGGACTAAAAATTATAAATAAAATAAAATTATGTAGGAAATCTTTTATGCTTTCTAATTAATTTTTTTAGTCGAATTTATCTTATTTATATCCCTATATTAAAAATTTTTTTGTTAGTAATCTTTGGTTTTAACTATTTGAACTATTCTTTAAATAAAATAATAATAATTGTCCGAATATAATACAAGTGGACCTAAATGGTCATATATTATTCCTAAGTTTGTTTTTGGTCGCATTACACTTATAAAATATAATTATGACATGTGATAGGGTAATAATAATATCCTTTTTACGCTTAATTACCCTATTTAATTTTAAATATAGTAAATAAAAGTAAAAAGTTACTATTCACCAAAAATTATTTTCATCTCATTGAACCACATTTTAGTCCTTGATATTGGCCATTTCTCTCGGATTTTCGAAATATCCCCCACATAAGTGGTAAAATTATGGTTTATGTGAATTTCCAAATTATCCTAGGAGGTGGGTAAAAGACGGTAAAAATTTCAATAAAATTTCTATATATCTATAATTATTATAAAATGACTCCAATTAATTTCATTGAACATATATAAGTATTATGTATCAATTTTTACCTAAAATAAATTCAAATAAAATAAATTATATTTTAAATAAAATGTCGGTTTTTAAATAGTAACCCAGTGTTTTCACTATTCATCAAAAATTTAATGTTTTCAGAAAAATACCAAAAATTCACCCTAGGCTAATTTCAATATTCAAAATCCAAAATTAAAGTCCATTTTGAAAGATAAAATTAATAAAATTACAAAAACTGGGTATTACTATTCATAACGGCTAGTTCATAATAAAATTATAATAATATCTCATTTAGTGAATCTCGTTATTACGTACTACACAAGCTATTGAGGAAAGTCATGATTGCGTTTAATGTAAGCCAAGTCTGGGTTGTGTGTAGTTAAAGACTCCTTTGTTGTTGCGTATAACAGACTCCAACCATATTTCATTTATACATTGAATATATATATATATACACTCAATTTTTCATAGAATAACTACTACCAAACGAACATGAATATGTGTGGAACACAATCCAAGAATAGTGTTGTGTATACTGCAAGATAATATGGTGTTGCATATAGCGCAAGATAATCTTGGTGTAGAATTCAACAAAAGACCTCATAGAAATTAAAAATAATAATTCTCATAAAATCTCGGGTTGTTACATTCTACCCCACTTAAAATGAATTTCACCCTCGAAACTCGTCGGGGTTATAAATGTTTTTCTACTTGAATGTTTCTTTAATTGAAACCCATATCGTAAAATGGAATAACAAAACATAAATTTAAAAACTAAAGTATGAAACGTAATTGTTACTCAAATTAACTCATTTCTGGGTTTCCACATAGGAGAACATAGGGGAAAATATGGATATGGAAGAGAAATCTAAACATCGTGTTCTGATGGAGAGTGGTAGTGAACATGGATATGAAAAATCCATCAATCACAAATCCATAAATTTGTGATGATTTAAGGTACCATCTAATTCATCGGATATGTGTACATTAGGAAAAAATTATTGGTTTTGAAGATCATTTCCATAAAGTGGAAGAATAATTACAAGAGATATTTACTTGATTTTGGTAAAAGATCACTGTTGTTTGTTCCTTTATCAATTTCCACATTATCTCTTAAAGAAATGAAGTTTAATTTGTCTTTCATGATGTGTTAGTATATCATGCGATAGAATGATGGGTCATTCCATCTATCTCAAAAAAGGATAGAAAAAGTTATCAAATATACATAAGTCCATATATGGTGAGGTTAATCGTATATGATTCCAAAAATGGACTTATACTTCATCTATCATATCATTTAATATAATAAAACTAGTTTCTAATGACCAAGCACTTCATGTTGGCCAGTTGTAGGAGATAAAGCCATGTCGCACATTGATTGTGGGTTCGATTCCCACAGCCTTGTCCGACGCGATGGGTTGTCGCTAATCCTGTAGGTTGTTCTTTTTCTAAAAATATATTAATATATCATTCCATTAATATTATCAAAAAAGTTATCGCTTTAATCAATACTAACTTATGTCCAACATAATCCATTCCAATATTTAGGCTTATCCAAAATACTTATGTCCAATCTTATAGTATAAAGAAAAATATTAATATAAATTTCATCTGCAGAGCATGTGAATACCATCATTTATCCCCCATAAAATATATATCTTGTTAGTCACATTCCTAACATGTGAATACCTTAATCATGTACTCTCTTGAAAAATGAATACCCTTTGAATCTTAGTGAAAACATGAATGCTGTCAAAAGTTAACTCTTTCAACATACCAAAATCAAAAAATTCTATATACTCAAACCATGATATAACTCTTTCCTTATATCAGTCATGAGCTCATGAATACTGTAAAACAATTCATTTTCTCATTATCCCTTCATTATGCACATATCATATTCTTTCCAAAAATATCACAATCACTTTGCATGGTTACCAGTACCATAAAATTATTGAAAATCACAATAGAAAAATACATAAATATTCCAATATTCCATGATACTATATACAACATTATTTCGGAATCCCATTACATGAACACTTAATCATTCTACCACAACGTTTTCATATTCAACATCGCCAATAGTGATCTCATGTGATTTCCCTTTGTCCTTTTCCTTAAGTGGTTGATCATGTCGATCATCATTAACCCTTGGATTAGGAAGTTGATTTACATAATGCCCTATTTCATTGCACTTGAATCCTTGAAGTGTTGGTGGTTCGTTCTCTGCAGTATTTTCCTTGTTCACATCATTAGCAACCTTTTTTCCATTACTTCGACACTCAGCTGCTCGATGACATTCTTTTCCACACCTAAAACATTTTATAGTCCCTTTAATACAATCTCCACCATGCTTCTTTATAAGGACCCAACCATAAACCTTATTTAATATTGAATTAAATGAATAATTCATATTGAAGATCTTTTTAGGTTTAGTGTATTAGAAACTTAGGATATGACTATTACATATCAAAAGATTACAAAGTAGACACTTCTACCTAGTATCCATTTTTTTTAAAAACATGAACTCTTGAAAAAGAGAGAGTCATGTCTAGTTCCACGTTTTAGACGACATGAATTTTCCTTGATACAATCCTTGACCCTATTCCACTTTATGTCCTGTGAAAAACATTTCAAAAACTTGGGATGAGCATAAAAAGCTCAGTAAGGGATACACAATGAAGGAAAACTGTAACTTTTTCAAAACAACAATTAAACCATGAATACATTATCATAAGCAATACTTTTCACCATTTTTGAAGAAGTAAATACTCTTTAATATATAAAAGATCATTACTTACCCTTTTGTAACAAAAATATTACCATAAAACCCATATAATGAACACATAACATATAAAGGTAACTTGGTACATAAACATACTTAAATGAAATAACCAAAACGTCGACTTCGACACATATCACTAAATGGAATAGCCATATGGCCTAATTCCAAACCCAATGCATTGGAGGTTATAACGTAACCACCCGTCCTTGTATTCATGGCACCACCCATCATTTGGTTTATCACATAACCACCCGTCAAATGTCCAAGTACCAAAAAAAAATCATAACACATACAAAAAATAGAAAGTAAAGAAAACATTTCCACATTTCAATCACAATATATGAATTAAATATATTGAAATAACAAATACATTTTAAAAACCATTTTTAATAACAAAATATATAAAAGAGTATATGGTATTTAATTTCTTTTAAAAATATTACGTCTTGTTGAGGACGCCAAAGATCAAATAATACTCGCGGTGGCTGAAAAGGGCATTGTCACCACGTACGTTAAAAGAAACATTCCTTTTTGTCGTTTAGTAAAACAATTTGTTGAAAAATATTCCCTTTGAAAATTCAAGGTTATTTATACAGTGTATAAAAGAAAGTCATGTATTAAAACAAAATATGCCTCAATTAATGGAGATTGAGATGAATTCCCTTACCTCGTGTTCGACTTGAATCGATCCTTATTTAATATCCTGAATAATAAACTAATGTTAATTTAAACTTTCTTAATAATCTTTTTCAATTTAATTATTCCATTTATATCACTTATTACCATGTTATAAACATTATGTAATCATTTAAGTTAATAATGTTCTTTTTGTCGATATTTGGTACTTGAGTAAAAAATCAACACTTTATGTTTACAAGTTGTCCATCTGGTCAATAGTTCATTATATCCAGAATTAAATTTTCCCTTTAGATATCATATATATCATATAAATCCATTATATACATGTATATATAATATTACATAACATTCGGAGATAAGAAATGAAATGCACCATTCTTGGAGACGGTAAAACGTACGTATGCATGAACGCTACTTTAATTTCTATTTCTTATTTTAATTGAAATAAAACATAATGACACAAAGGTATATTATAATTCCAGTATAATATCATATATAATATCATTAACTCCATCCTTTATACATCCCACATAAGACATTAATGAATCACATGACTTTGAGGGGGCGGTAGCCCGCGCTTCCTCAAATGAGAATATCATATTTACCCACAATGGAAACCATAATGGTGTGAAGTAAATGGGAATTATAGAAGCATAAGGAAATAATAAACATAATATTTATCTTATATAAATACAGTTCCATCATAAGGGACACCATGAGTGGCGGTATGATGTAATTGAACAATCATCGTTTCGTGAGGCGTTAGTTTACCAACCACATAAACATTATGTTCTTCATCCATTAAATGGAGGTGTGTGTAAATGTATTTTTAATACTTATTATAACAACATCATAGTATATTGAAGATACCGGTGTTACAAAATAACTAAAAAAAGAGTTTAGGGTTTGGAGAAGTAAAATAAAAAAAACAATTTAAGAGAAACTGTTACCTTTAATTTGGGTAACGCCTTTTGGTTTGAACCAAAGGACTTCTTGATGTGCCTTATGACTAAGGTAAGACTTTTAAGGAGGAGAGGGATTTATAGAGATTAATTGGGAAGAGTTTGGACGAACCAAAATGCTATAGAGGTGTGAGTAATTTCATAAAAGTGGTCTCTTTTTATAAGGTAGAGGAGGATCTCTTTAGGAAAGTGTGAAACTATTATTTTATTGTATAATTATATTCGGTTTCTGATGGTCCAAAAGTCATTATAGTCGAAGATAAGATTAGTCATGGTCGAAATAAAATCATCCAATCCTAATTGGACATGTTTTGAATAATATTTTAATCATTATGATTTTATTTATTTTAATGATTTATTAATGAGGTAAATACTTCATCATTATTATGTCATAAATAATTTAATTTATTTGTCATCTAAAAATTATAAAAAAAAATACCATGATATATTAAATCTATTTAGTTTTCCAAATAATAATTATAGCCGAAAATATGACTTATATAACACCATATAAAAATTAATTACTAAAAGATTTTTTGTTAATGTCTATTTTGCCTTTACTTTAACTTAATTGATCTAAATTGTCATTTTCACTCCCATGTGGATCAATGGGGTCCCAAAATTGACCCCACGATGCCCATGGTGGTTAAGGACTCAACCTATAAAGTTTGGACAAATGTTAAGGTAATTTTGAATTATTATAATATACTTTTTACCTTGAATTACCCAATTTACCTTTATTGGCGGTAAAGAAAAGTCAAAAGTTACTATTCACAAAATATTATTTTCATCTTATTGAACTAAATTTTACTCCTTTATAACAACCATGTATGTGTGATTTTCAAAATTCAATTCACAGAAGTGGTAAAATTTCATTTAAATGAAAAAGTCAGTTTTTTACCTACCACTAAGTGGTCTCACTATTCATAAAAAATTGAAGTTTTTCAGAAAAATACAAAAAATTCATCCTATGAATTATTTTATATTCCGAATTCAAAATTGATGTCTATTTTTCAAAATTCAAAACATAGAAGTGGAATTAATTAATTTAAAAATAATTTCCACTGTTAAAACAAATATAGTTTTTCTATGAAACAGTAACTATCAAAAGATTGATACTTGTTTATGTCCAATTTCAAAGTGAAATTAATTCAAATGACCAAAATTGATTTAAATGGTAAAAATATATTTTAATTTCACTTTTAGAAAAATTAAAAAGATAATCTAACCATATAAATAAATTATATTAAAAGGCCCTTTTTAATTAAAATACAATATTCTTCACTATTTATTAAAAAATGAACATTATCGGAAAAATTCCAAAAAATTGCACAAATTAAATGTTGATGTCCCGATTATATTGAAGGATTTTATTTGGTCATATATAATGTTTTAAAGTGACCAAAATTAGATTTAAATAGGTTTCTCCATTAAAAGGCGATAAATCGGCCTTTTAATGAAAATTATGCTTAAAATTAGATTCATTCACTTTTTAAGCCTCTATCATTTATTTGATAAATGTAAATATATTTAACAATAATTTATAATCATATTGTAGTTAGAATTGTTCATTCCCACCAATACAATGGCTAGGAGTTTACTACCATTTAAAATAATAATATTATATTATTAGTGTGCAACGTAAGATTTCAAAGAAACTCGTTGTTGCGTATCAGGTACACTATCGAACAAAGAAACCCATTTAATGTAAAATAAATATTTAATTCAAAAATATTAATAAGTATGAAAATATCTTATTCTTTATTGACCTGGGATGTTACATCCTTCCCATCTTTTAAGAATTGCGTCCTCGCAATTTTTATTCACTTATCAAAATAAACGGGGGGTATTTATCCCTCATAGCATTTTCAGATTCCCTAATTGCCTCTTAATCCATATGGTTTTCCACAAAACCTTTACCTTGTGAATTACCTTATTCCGAAACACTTTCTCTCTACAGTCATGAATCTGGACTGGTTGTTTCTCATAAGATAGATTTTTTTCCAACTGAACTACCTCTGGGATCAAAACATGAGATGGATTTGGCATATACTTTCTCAACTTTGAAACATTAAAAACATTGTGTACATTGGAAAAACATGGAGGTAAAACCACTCAATAGACAACTAATCCCACATTATCCAGAATTTCATAAGGTCCAATGAACCTCGGACTCAACTTTCCCTTCTTACCGAAACACATCACACTTTTCCATGGAGAAACATTGAGAAAGGCCTGGTCTCCTATCTCAAAAGAACGATCCTTCCTCCGATTATCTGTATAACTTTTTTGTCTGCTCTGAGCTGTTCTCATGTGCTTTTGAATGAACTGAATTTTTCCTGCCATCTCTTCTTCCTATTCTTATCCCATCAACTTTCAGTCACCTACTTCATCTAAAAAATCAGGAGTTCGACAATGCTTTCCATATAATGCCTCAAATGGAACCATCTGTATACTGGAATGAAAACTGTTATTATATGAAAATTCAACCAATGAAAGATGTTGGTCCCAACTTCCCTGATAATCCATTGACGAAGCACGTAACATATCCTCCAATGAATGAATTTTTCATTCTGACTGCCCATATAATTGAGGATGAAAATCTATACTAAAATTTAATTCAGTACCCAATGACTTCTGAAGGCCTTTCCAAAATTTAGAAGTGAACCTGAGATCATGATCAAAAACAATTGAGAGGGGAACTCCATGAAACCTGACTATCTCTTTAACATACAACTGAGCGAGTTGATCTAGAGACAAATTATTTCTTATAGGAAGGAAATGAGACGATTTATTGAATCGGTCAACTATAACCCAGATTGCATTAATACCTCGAGATGTCTTTGGTAATCCAACAACAATGTCCATGAATATATTTTCCCATTTTCACTCTGGTACCGGTAAAGGTTGAAGCACTTAATTTGAGAACTATCACTCCGCTTTAACCTGCTGACAAGTAAAACACATCACAGTAAAATCAGTAATATCTCTTTTTATTCCATCCCACCGGTAATACTTCTGAATATCTATGTACATCTTAGTACTGCCAGGATGAACTGAAAACTGATAACTATGATCTTCACATAACAACTCATTCTTCAACGATGAATCACAAGGCACACATAATGTCTTTCCAAATCTCAAAACACAATCATTATCAATGTTAAAATCAGGCAACTTACCCTTCTGAACCCACTCTACCTCTTTCCACAACTCACTGTCTTCCTTCTGCGCTTTCTTTATTCTGTCTCATAGAGATGATCTCACTGACATCTGAAACAAAACAGAAGAATTTCTTTCCCCAAAAACATTTATACCATTATTCCTATAATAAAAAACAAAAGGATCTTATTCCAAATGTATCATGGTTAATGAAGCGTTACATTTTCGACTCAAAGAATCAGCCACATTATTTTTTTTCCCGGATGGTAAATGATCGTGCAATCATAATTGTTGATTAATTCCAACCATCTACTCTATTTCATTTTCAATTATTTCTGAGTGAATATATATATCAAACATTTGTGATCAGTATATATTTCACACTTCACTCCATAAAAATGATGCCTCCAATTTTTTAGAGCAAACAAGACAGCAACTAATTCCAAATCATGTTTAGGGTAATTTAACTCATGAGGTTTCAACTGACGTGAAGCATAAGCAATTACCTGACCATTCTGCATTAGGACACAACCTAGTGCCGTCAACGAAGCATCACTGTAGATAACAAACTCACTATTTCTGGATGGTAGTGCTAAAAATGGATCATTCACCAATATTCTTTTCAATTCCTGAATACAATCATTACATTCTTTTGTCCAGATGAACTTAACAAGTTTTCGAGTAAACGTTAGTCATTGGATAAGATAACCTTGAAATTTTTTCAACAAAACTTCAGTAATAACCTGCCAAAGCAAGAAAACTGTGAATCTCGGTTATATTTGTGGTTCTTGGACATTCATCAACAACTTTCATTTTAGAAGGATCAATAGTTATGCCATTTTTTTAAACAATGTAACCACAGAATGAAATTTGTTGTAACCAAAATTCACACTATCTGAATTTCCAATAATTTTTCTTTTCTTTTATGGTTTTCAAGACATCCCTTACATTAATTTATTGTTCCTCCTTTATTTTTGAATAAACCAAAATATCATCAATGAACACAACCACAAATTTATCCAAGAACACACCGAAAATTCTATTCATAAGATCCAGGAATACAGCAGGCGCATTGGTTAACCCAAAAGGCATAACTAAAAATTCATAATGGCCATATCTAGTATGAAACTCGGTATTCAAAAAGTCTTCTTCATTTAAATTCAACTGATGGTACCCCAACATCAAGTCAATCGTCAAAAAATACTGGGCTCCCTAGAGCTGATCAAACAAATCATCGATATGAGGAAAAGGATACTTGTTCTTAACAGTAATGTTATTCAATGCTATATAATAAATGCAAAGTCTCATTGAACCATCTTTCTTTTTAACAAACATTATAGGAGCACCCCATGGTGATGTGCCAGGTTGAATGAAACCTTTATCTAATAACTCCTGCAATTGCTTCTTTAACACTAAAAGTCCAATTTGAGTCATTCGATAAGGGGGTTTTGAAATTGGATTAGCATCATGAACTAAGTCAAAAGTAAATTGAACTTCCCAACCTGGTATAATACCAGGAAACTCATCAGGAAAAACATCAAGGTACTCATTTACCACTAGCACATCATAAATATGAATAGTTCCTTTGTTTTCAACAATATATGGAAGGTAACATTCATTTCCATATTTTACCAGTTTTTTGACTTCCTGATATGTTATCAAAAAAGGGTTAATTTTTGTACACAAACTGAAAATCATTCTGAAAAGAAACCTCTTTAGATCTGCAGTCAATCTTAGCATGATAAATAGATAGCCAGTCCATGCCCAAAATAACATCAAACTGTACTAGAGGAAAAACAATAATGTCTGCAGGATGATTTTTTCCACACACAAGGACATGAATGTTCTTATGTTTTCTATTTGTTTCATCATTTCCACCAGGTGTTTTTACCATAATTTCAGTATTCATATCATGATATGGAAATCCCAATTTACTAGAAAACATCTCAGAAATGAAAGTGTGTGTAGACCCAAAATCAAACAACACATTGGCATAATCTGAACAAACAAACAGTGTACCTGATACTACTTCAGTTGATGGACCATCTTCTACTGATGTAGTTGTAAAGGCTTTCACCACCCCTTTCTGCTCGTAGTCTGACAGCTTTCCCTATGTTGAGTTCTTCTCTGGACACTCATTTTCATAACGAGCCAAATAAGGAAAACTGTTAGTTTTTCAAAACAACAATTAAACCATGAATACTTTATCATAAGTAATAATTTTCACCTGTTTTGAAGAAGTAAATATTCTTTACTATATAAAAGATCATTACTTACCCTTTTGTAACCAAAAAATTACCATAAAACCCATATAAAGAACACATAACATATAAAGATAACTTAGGACATAAACATTATTTAATGGAATAACCATACGGTCGACTTTCACAAATATCACTAAAAGGAATAGCCATACTGTCGACTTCCATACCCAATGCATTGGAGGTAATAACGTAACCACCTGTCCTGGTATTCACGGCACCACCCGTCATTTGGTTTATCAAGTAACCACCTGTCAAATGTCCAAGTAAAAACAAAAATAATAACACATACAACAAATATAAAGGAAAGAAAACATTTCCACATTTCAATCACAATATATCACATAAATATATTGACATAACAAATACATTTTCGAATCCATTTTCAATACCAAAATACATAAATGAGTATATGGTATTTAATTTCTTTTAAAAACATTACAGATTGTTTAGGATGCCAAAGATCAAATAATACTCGCGGCGGCAGAAAATGTCATTGTCACCGCGTACGTTAAAAGAGACATTCATTTTTGTCGTTTAGTAAAACGCTTTGTACAAAAATATTCCCCTTGAATATTCAAGGATATTTATACAGCATAGAAAAGAAAGTCGTGTATTAAAACAAAATATGCCTCTATGAAAAGAGATTGAGATGAAGTCCCTTACCTTGTATCCGACATGACTTGATCGTTCTTTAATATCTTGAATAATAAACTAATGTTAATTTCTAATTTCTTAAGAACTTTTTTCAAGTTAAATATTCCTTTTATATCACTTATTACCATGTTATTAACATTATGTAATCATTTAAGTTAATAATGTTCTTTTTGTTGATATTTGGTACTTGAGTAAAAAATATACACCTTATATTTACGAGTTGTCCATGTGGTAAATATTTAATTATATCAAGAATTAAATTCATCATTTAGATATCATATATATCATATATATCCAGTATATTCATGTATATATCATAGTACATAATATTCGAAGGTAAGAAATGAAATGCACCGATCATGGAGATGGTATGCCGTACGTACGCATGAACGCTACTTTCATTTCTATTTCTTATTTTAATTAAAATAAATCATAATGATACATTGGTATATTATAATTCCAGTATAATATCATATATAATATCAATAACTCCATTCTTTATACATCCCACATAACACATTAATGAATCACGTCACTTTGAGGGGGCGGTAGTCCGTGCTTCCTCAAATGAGATTATCGTATTTACCCACAATGGAAACCATAATGGTGTGAAATAAATGGAAATTACAGAAGAATACGTAAATAATAAACAAAATATATATCATATATAAATACAGTGCCATCATAATGGCCACCATGAGAGGCGGGAGGATATAATTGAACAATCATCATTTTCTGAGGCGTTAGTTTGCCATCCACAGAAACATTATGTTCTTCATCCATTAGATGGAGGTGTGTGTAAGTGTAGTTAGAATCCTTCTTATAACAACATACTAGTATATTGAGGATGCTGGTGTTTCCAAATAATGGAAATAAAAAGAGTTTAGGGGTTGTAGAAGTGAAATAATAAAAAACAATTTAAGAGAAACTGTTACCTTTAATTTGGCTAACTCCCTTTGGTTTGAACCAAAGGACTTCTTGAAGTGCCTTCTACCTAAGTTAAGGATTTTAGGAGTAGGAGAGGGATGTAGAGAGCTTAATTGTCTAGAGTTTTTGGGCGCCAAATGGCTGAGAGGTGTGAGGAATTGCATAGAAGTGGTCTCCCATTATAAGGGAGAGGAGGCGCTCTTTAGGAAAGTGTGAAACTATTATTTTATTATATAATAATAATCGGTTTCTAATGGACCAGAAATCATTATATTAGAATATAAGATGAGTATTGGTCTAAATAAAATCATCCAATTAGAATTGGACATGTTTTGGATAATATTTTAATCATTATAATTTTATTTATTTAAATGATTTATTAATGAGGTAAATACTCATCATTATTATGTCATAAATAATTTAATTTATTTGTTGTCTAAAAAATATTAAAAAAATAACATGATATAGGAAATCTTTTTATATTTCCAAAAAATAATTATAGTTGAAAATAGGTTTATAATACAACATATAAAAATTAATTACTAAAATATATTTGTTAATGTCTATTTTGCCTTTAATTTAAATTTATTGATCTAAATTGTCCTTTTCACTCCCATGTGGATCAATGGGGTCCTAAAATCGACCCAAAGATGCTCATGGTTGTTAATGAATCAACCAATAAGGTTTGGACAGGTTTTAAGATAATTTCAAATTATTATAATATTCTTTTTACCTTGAATTACACTATTTACCTTTAACCGCGGTAAATAAAAGTTAAAGGTTACTATTCACCAAATTTTATTTTATTCTTATTGAACCACATTTAACTCCTTCATACCAAACATGTATTTTGTATTTTTGAAATTCAATTCGCAGAAGTGGTGAAATTTCATTTAAATGAAAAAGTCACTTTTTTTTAACTACCACTAAGAGGTTTCACTATTCATCAAAAACTGAAGTTTTTTATAAAAATACCGAACATTCAGCCTAAGAATTATTTGATATTCCGAACTCAAAATTGATGTCTATTTTTCCAAATTCGAATCATAAATGTGGAATTAATTAATTTAAAAATTAATTCCGGATGTTATAACAAATAGCTTGTTTTTAAGAAACAATAACTATCAAAAGATTGATACTTGTTTTTGTCCAATTTCAAATTGAAATTAATTACAATGAGCAATGTTGGATTAAATGGTTAAAATATATTTTTATTTCACTTTAATTCCAATTAAAAATGTAATCTAACCATATAAATAAATTAGATTAAAATGCACTTTTGAATTAAAATACAATATTCTTGACTATTCATTAAAAAATTAACTTTATCGGAAAAATTCCAAAAAATTGCACAAAATAAATTTTTATGTCCCCATTCTAATGAAATATTTTATTTGGTCATATAAAATGTATTAAATTGACCAAAACCTAATTTAAAAAGTGTTCTCTATTAAAAGGCGATAAATCGACCTTTTAAAGAAAATTATGCTTAAAATTAGATTCATTAAGATTTTAAGTATCTAACTTTTATTTGATAAATGTAAATATATTTATCAATCATGTATAATAATATTGTAGTTAGTATTGTTCATTCCTACCAATAAAAATGCTAGGAGTAAACTACCGTTTAAAATAATAATATTATATTATTAGTGTGCAACGTAAGATTCCAAAGAAACTCATTGTTGCGTATCAGGTACGCCATCAAACATAGCATCCCCATTAAAGTAAAATTAATATTTAATTAATAAATATTAATAAGTATGAAAATATCTTAATCTTAATTTACCTGGGATGTTACATTCATTCGACAATTTGAGCATAAAGAAACATCCATCTTCATTTCATCATTGTTCTGCAATTTCTCCTTGAACTCCTTCTTTCAATTCTTGTCTAAACCATGAGATGGATATGTAACACCAACTACCATTTCTAACTTGATAGCACAATGCACAATTTCCTCAAAGCTACTAGATCCTATTATAGCTAATGACTTTCGAAGACTTGGTATTAAGCCACTGAAAAATTGATCAACATTACATTCAGGTTGGATGATAAAGCCAGATGCATACCTTGAAAGCCTTGTAAAATTCACTTCGTATATACAAACAAATTCATCAACCTTTTTCTTAAGCTCAAGTAAATCCTTTTACATATTTGTTCGTAGAATTTGAGGGAAGTACTTATTGAAAAATAAGTTATTGAACTCATCCCATTCCATGGATTCAATTTCATATCGGGGCACCATATACTTAATTAGAATCCACCATTGATCTGCTTCACCTTCTAAATGGTAATTAGATAGATTGACATTTTCATGTTCCGAACATCAAATTATGGAAAATATATTTTCAATGGTACTAATCCATTGTTCAGCAACACGTGGATCAGAATACCCACTGAAAGAAGGTGGACGTTGCCTCATGAAGGACTCTATAGAATATTGTTCCCTTCTCTTCTCATTTGGAAGTCCAGAATGATTCATAGCTTGTGTATGTATAGAAATAAGATTTTTCAATCCATATACAAAAACATTGGTTTGTTCAGGATGAAAATCATTCCATTTCCAATTATATTGATCAACATGGTTCGTTCAGGTTCCAGCCATCGTCTAAAACTCAAAAAGAATAGCGTGAGAGGCAAAAATCATGCTAGGGAAAACAAAATAATAAAGGGGGAGTACCTTCGATATATAACATCTTAGGTTTAATTCTAATATCATTTCTGTAGTTCTATGAATGTAACCAATACGTATAATTAACCTTAGGTACATCCCTAAATATCTCTAGGGATCTCACTAAAGTTTTCGCATCCTAGTTTCCAAAGGTTAACTAAAACTTTCCTCTGATACAAACTGTAGAGACCCAAAGTGTGACATACATGGAAATTAAATTACTTTTTCGGAATACTTAATACATAACAAAAACATACACACAAGGTCTATAATAGTTTAGTGTCTTTGCAAACTCAGAATATAATCTTCTAATCGTAGTGAAAGATCTTCAACATCTCCCATAAAGATCTTCCCCTTTTGTTTTCTTACCTAAAAACATTGTTGAAATCCTAGGGAAAAGAAAACATATAAAGGGTGAGATCAAATGCTCAGTAAGGGTAAGCATGGAGAAAATAAAACAAACCATATATATTTGAACTTAAAAACATGAACATAATGCTTAGACATCAAAATCATGAGCAAAGACATAAATCATAGATGTGCGTAAGGCATGTATCATAATGGAACATCAATCTTGATAAAATAGAATAGAAATAAATCATGTAATTGTGGAATCCATTCAACACTTGTTATAATTTCCATAGTAGCCAAGGCATTGCTGCCAAGACCATGTTAGTGGACAAAGTCCCTTTCCGAATCGAGTTCACTCCTCGTTCTAGTCATGTATCACTGAACCAGATAAACTTACCATTCCAACCATGTCTATCTCATGAGATATAAATGTTTACCAAATGCATTGAAGTTAGATATAGTTCCCACCAATCTCATAATGAAACCATTCTTATGTGTTCCACAAAATCATAAATCATACATCAGAGCATAACCCATGTAATAAAAATGGGATTCCTGAACATTGTTCCATCATAACATAATCCATATAAGATAAAATGAATTCATAAAAATAATTCCATCATAAAATAATCAAATCATTGTAAAAATAGGGATAGAAACAGAACCATGTATTATCTTAGATGGAATATTATTTTGATAAAACAGTTGAACTTCATTCTTGGGGAAAATATACTATCTTTTCCAAAACCATTTTCTTTTCACAAAATTCCATGAAATTTTAAAACAAAATGATTTTTTGAAAATAATTATGAAAACTTATAGAAGAAGCTTCATGAAAATAAGGCATTATAAAACCGTAAAAAATCAGTTCATGTCAAATAAGATAAAAATACATTCTCCTCGTACTTTTGTCAGAAAAGTCAAAAAGTACCTCGTATGGTAAACAAGAAAAAGATTCCTTCCATACATTGTGGTAAAAGAAAAAAAAGGGTAAAAATGACTATTAACATACATAGAGGAAATTTAAACATTTTATGATAACATTTTGAGAACTTATGGACATGGATGATAAACATAACCCCAGTAAATACTTACGAATAAACAATCTCAAATAAGAATGAGATTGGAATAATTATACCTTACCTTTTGTCTGATATGCTTCGTATGCTTCCGAAACTCCTTTATAATGATTTAAATAATGTCATTGACTTATTATAGAATCATATTCATTGTTATTTTATCATATATGGTTCACTTATGACTTTATATTACCCGTTTTTTGTACATTCCATGTTAAAGCACAGTTTTGGGTAAAATCTTTTCATTTATCATACGAGTTTCGACTTGTTGTTCTTGATATTATTACTTATATCATGATTTACATAATTCTATAATTTAAAACATGATTTGTATATAAAATATATTCATCATATAAATATATATAATAGATCTCTAAATGGAATGAAATACACCGTTCATGGAGACGGTAGGTCGTACGTACGCTTGAACGTTGTTTTTGTTTCCTTATTGAATTGAATGGACATAAGTAGATGGCATAAATATTTATATACATAAATATAGTATCATTATTATGTCATATATTTCATTTTTATTCCTTATATATACTTTATAATCATTCATGAATGGTTATCATGGAGAATGAATCTCATCGTGTCGTGGATACGGTAGTCCGTACGTACGCACGAGCGATGATATCATTCCAATGATAGTGGATTTGTATTGAAGTGTATGTATAAGATTTAAGAATAAATAACACATTAATATAATCATATATAGTTATTTATTTACACCATTATACCCATCCAAGTATGGTGGTGGTCGAAAACAGATTACACCACGGCATGGAGACGGTATTTCGTATGTACACACCCGAGGTGATTTCGTTTTCTGTAGGATGGATAGAAGGTGAAATAGGTTTGTTTCATATTTATAATAACATATCATTATATAAGCAAAAATTATGTTATTACTTTATAATGAGACAAATAAATAAGAACTAGTAGTATAAAAAAGCACCTTGAGAAAATCGGAAGAAGAGATAACATCGTCTTCGATGCACCTCCTTTATGCTTCCTCTTAAGGAAGTAGAGTGGGTATTATAAGAAAACCAGAACCTCCAGAATGTTTATAGAAAAGTGGAGAAGAGAAATGGGAAGCGGTTGGCCAAGATTCAAGGCTCAAAAAGTTGGGAAGTGAAGAGGGAAGGGGTTCCCTTTTTATAAAGGAGGAGAGGTGCAACTTTGAAAAAACTCAAAATATTATTTTATAATAAAGTCATATTCAGTTTATAATAGCTCCAAAATGATTTATTTAGAAGATAAAGCAGAGATGGGTCGAAATAATCTCAACCAATATATTTTCGATAGGTTTGGGTCATTATATTAACCTTATCTTATAGTATTAAATCTTATTTAATTAGATTGACATTTACCATGTCACTTTGTATTTTTATATTATATCGTTAATAAACCTTCCATATACATCCAAGATACCCCCAAGTGGTCCATTAATGATACACCTAACATGATATAATTATCTTGGCCGAACCATTTATTTTTAGGAATATATTAAAAATTAATAATATAATATTTTTTTAAAAACTATTTTATGTCAATTTTGACACTATTTGGTAATTGATTTTTGTTAAAATTATAACTGCATGACTAGTTACAAAAAAGCTATTTAAATCAATAATAACATGTCATATTAACCTATAAAATTATTGTAATTAATAAAAAGTATCAAATTACGTTTATTTGTCTATTTATTACATTAATTATATTAATATTTCATTAATAAGGTAATTACTACATCATCAATGTGTCATAAATAAATTAAATTATATAATGTCTAAAAATTATAAATAAAATACCATTATGTTGGAAATAATTTTTTATTTCTAATTAATATTTATAGTCGAATTTATCTTATGTATATCCCGATATTAAAAATGTTTTAGTTATTATAATTTGATTTTACCTATTTTAACTATTCTATAAATAAAATAATAATAAGTGTCCTAATCTAATCCAAGTGGACCTAAATGGTCATATTTTATTCCTAAGGATGTTTTTGGTCGAAATCAACTTATCCAATAGAATTAGTACATGTGTTATGGTAGTAATAATATAATTTTTACCCTTAATTACCCTATTTACTTTTAACCGTGGAAAATAAAAGTAAAAAGTTACTATTCACCAAAATTATTTTCATATAATTGAACCACATTTTAGTACTTGATATTAAATATGTCTCTATAATTTTCACTATTCCCCTCATAGAAGCAGAAAAAATGAGTTATATGTGAATTTCCAACTTCTCCTAGGAGGTGTGTAAAAGACGGTGAAAAGTTCAATAAAATTTTTATATATCTAAAATTATTATAAAATGACTCCAATGAATTTCATTGAACTTATATAGGTATTATGTATCCATTTTGACCAGAAATAAATTTATATAAAATAAATTATTATTTAAATAAAAATTCGGTTTTAAAATAGTAACCCAGTGTTTTCACTATTCATCAAAAATTGAATGTTTTCATAAAAATACCAAAAATTCACCCTAGGTTAATTTCTATATTCATGAATCCAAAAATGAAGTCCATTTTGAAATATAAAATTTATACAATTCCAAAAGGTGGGTATTACTATTCATAACGTCTAGTTCATAATAATATTATAATAATAACTCATTTAGTGAAACTCGGTATTGCATACTACACACACTATCGAGGAAGGTCACGATTGTGTGTAATGTTAGAAAAGTCAGGGTTGCATGTAGTGCAAGACTCATTTGTTGTTGTGTATACCAGAATCCAACCATATTTCATTTATACATTGAATATATATATATATATATACACTCAATGTTGCGTAGAATAACTACAATCAATCGAACATGAAATTGTGTGTGACATGATCCAATAACAGTGTTGCGTATACTGCAAGCTAATACGGTGTTGCATATTGCCCTAGATAATATTGGTGTAGCGTACAACAAAAGACATCAATGAAATTAAAAAGAATAATTCTCATAAAATCTCGTGTTGTTACAGATGAGGAGTTTTCTAGGGCTGTATGGATATTAAAATCATTTCATACAGGACTTTTCATGCCATGGAGCACCACTGACAAGTCTGACCAAGAAAAGGGAGAAGTTCATATGGTTAGAATCTTGTGAGACAGTCTTTCAAGAGCTGAAAGGGAGTTTGACATCAGCACTGATACTAGTCATTCCAATGCTGGGCAAGAGATATATAGTCTACTGTGATGCTTCAAGTGTTAGACTGGGAGATGTGATTATGTATGGAGATGGAGTCATTGCATACGGATCTCGGCAGTTGAGGACATATGAGAGGAACTACCCGACATATGATCTAGAGTTGGCAGATATTGTTCATGCCTTACAATGTTGTTGACATTACCTTCTAGGAGAGAACTTTGTGGTTTTCACCGACCAAAAGATTCTCATGCACATATTCACTCAGTGTGATCTGAATCTGAGACACCAATGGTGGGTCGAGTATCTTTAGTCCTTTGACGTTGAGCTTGCCTATACACCCGGAATGGGAAATGAAGTAGCTGATGCGTTGAGTAGGATAAATCAGATTCAAGTAGTTTAGGAGGCCTACAATGAGTGGAAGATTATGGCTATGTCCTTTGAGATGCATTTGGAATTGCAAGAAAGACAGGGACAAACATTTCTATCTTTTGTACCTGTGACCTCTTCTCTTCTTGATAGGCTACAAATGAGGCAGCTATCAGACTCAGAAGGCCTAGTCTTGCAGGAGAGTGTGTCATGAGAGGACCCTCTTTCTGGATGGACAGTGGGAGAGGATGATATCTTGCATTTCTTGGGACACGTATGGGTGTGAGTAGATATATGTGATGAGATGATGCATGATTTTCATTATTTAGTTTGGGCAGATCATCATGGTGTCACCAAGATGTATCGTGATCTACCCCTATAGTACCGGTGGCCAGGTATGATGAGAGATGTTGCTGGTTTCATTATTAGATGT
This sequence comes from Viscum album, assembly GCA_963277665.1. Lineage (NCBI taxonomy): Eukaryota > Viridiplantae > Streptophyta > Magnoliopsida > Santalales > Viscaceae > Viscum > Viscum album. Next base: position 1,947,073,202 of record OY728136.1, on the reverse strand, counting down.
TCTACTTTCCAGTAAGTGAAAGCGGGGCATCAGCGACCAGTGGGGATTTTGCAGTAGTTTCCCATCCCTGAGTGAAAGTGGAATGATATCATAATGCATATCATGTCCGGATTACCGAGGTCACCTCGAGGGAGTTATGTTGTTAGTATTGTCGTCGACAGACTTAAGAAGGTTGCAAACTTCTTTCCATTCAAGGTTACCATCAGTGTTGATGAGCCAGTGCGGGTTTACATCTGAGATATTGTACGTCGGCATGGAGTTCCACACACCATTGTTTCAGATAGGGTTGTACGTTTTACATCTCAGTTCTGGCCAGGGCTTCAGAAGGCTTTGGGTACACAAGTACTTTTGAGTACAACATACCATACCATGACAGACAGATTGTCCGAGTGTACGATCCAAGTTCTAGAGGATAGGCTTTGAGCTTGCATTCTGGATATTGGAGGCAGGAGTGGCAGCTTTTCTAGGGCCTTGTCTTGTTCACAAGTACTTTTGAGTACAACATACCATACCATGCCCGTCACATTTGTGCTGGCTGGAGGCAGGAGTGGCAGCTTTGCTAGGGCCTTGTCTTGTTCAGGAGACCTCAGAGCAGATATAGTTGATTCTAAATAGGATGGCTATGGAACAGTCTCAACATAAGTCTTATGATGATCATTAGAGACGACCTCTGGAGTTCGAGGTCGGGGATCAGGTTTTCTTGCGTATCACACCGAGGTTGGGAAACAAGAGGATTTGAAGACATGGTAAGCTGTCACCACTGTATTACGGTCAATTTGAGGTGTTGGAGAGAGTTGGGTCAGTTTCTTATCCGTTGTAGTTACCTCAGAGGTACAGGATTAGGCATGACGTCTTCCACATCTCCCAGCTCCGACATTACATTTTAGACCCATCTCATTTCATTCAACCCGAGTAGGTTGAGCTCGAAGCAGTTTCGCGTTTGAGGAGAATCCTATCTGGATTGTTAATCGCATTACGGAGGTTCTTCATAGCCAGATTGTTCCTCCAGTACGGGAGCTATGGAAGCACGTGAGAGTACATGACAAAACTTGGGAGAGGGAGGCCGATGTACGATCGCAGTGTCCAGAGCTATTCGGGGTTTCTTCTTCTGCGCCTCACTAGGGAAATTCAGGGACAAATTTCTTTAAGGGGGGATGTTTGTAAGAACTCAGATCTTCACTTCAGGTATGTTTTTCCTTTTCTTGTCATTTTTGAGAAAAAGACCAAAATCTTAAAATTTTCAAAGTACACACCGTGTACATTATAAGTATATGTCGTGTACTTCAATGTCGCGCCAGGACATGTGCAAGATGTGTCCTGGCCACACACACAGTGTGTAAGGGAGATGTGGATGCTGCATAAAGTGGAGTATGGAAAGGCAAGGTACACACCGCGTACCCCATAATTATATGTTATGTATTTTATGTTCATTAAACGGGCCATAGTCGCGCCTAACCGAAATGAACACCTTTTTCTCTAGGTTCGTCGACCGAGATCATTTGTACGGCTGCAAACATCCTCCGAGCCCCCGAGTCTCCGTCTATTTTCCGAATCAACCGTCGTCGATTGCATTGTAACCGCAACGGCGAGCTATTCCTTCTTCATGAGTTTCATTCCATGATTTTCCTTATTTCTCAAGATATCATGGGGTAAATGTTTTGTGCATTTTTATAGATCTACGACGTTATATGGAGAATCAAGCCTCGTGATCAAATTATATTTTTCACCTAGCATCAAGGTAGGTGGTTTGTGCCTTTTCTTTTGATTTCTTTGAGTTTTATGTGAAAATTCCATCAAAACCCATGAACGGGGTATTGCGTGTTTACCTATTTTCCCATGTTGTTTTCATTCCATGCATATATGTTTGTGTAGTGGTAATTTGATCATGTTTGAGGATAATTTTTTGTTCTTGGATGTTTTTCCATGCCTTGTTCTGGTTACGACCTTTGGGTCTTGTTATCCTTTGGCTGTTATACCTGTTTTCCACGCCTTATGACCATAGGATGGAATGATATTCTTGACATGATTGTTATTTTGTAGAATGGATATCCAAGTAGCTCTATAGGTGTACTATGGCCTTATAGAATTATAATGCACTTACTGGAATTGGACCATGAGAACCTTGTGCTATAGTTTATAAGGGATATACCGAGTGAGATTCCAAGAGATTCTTGGCTACTATAGACTATATGGGATAGACCGAGTGAGCTTCCCAAAGATTCATGGACATTATAGACTAGAAGGGATAGACTGAGTGAGCATCCCAAAGAGTGTTGTATATTATAGACTAAAGGATGGTAGACCGAGTGAGCTTCTTCAGAGAATATTTACTTTGTTCGAATTTCATTAAACCCATTCTAGGATAGAGAAATAATTGACAGAGTGAGCTTCCTTAGAGACTCTTTGATATAAAAGAGACTATAAAAGGATTGACCGATTGAGCTCCTCAGAGAGTTTCTAGTCCTTGATGATATAAGAGGGTTAGACCGCGTGATCTTCCTCAGAGAGTCCCTAACTACCCATGACTATAAGGGTAATTGACTGAGTGAGTTTCCCTAGAGAGTCTTATAATTTCGTATGACCAAACCAGAGGGGTTAGGCTGAGTGCACTGCCCAGAGGGGTGTGGGTACTTGTTAGATAGGACCAGAGTGGTTGACTGCGAGTACTCCCAGAGGGGTTCCTATTTCCATTAGATTTTCGCATAATTGGTACTTATAGTTCAGTGGATTGATTACTGTTGTATACCATCCTGCTACTTCTTATTGTTTATTGCCTGTTGTTTACTGTACTGTTTACTACTTACTGTAATATTACCTTCCATATGCTCACTGACTATGAAACATAGTTCTTTGGGAGGTTTCCTACTGAAATTTAGTCTCACACCATTTTGGGCCATGCTTTTGGGCCCAAACAGACTATGTTGTTGCAGGTATAGAAAAGGGAAATCTCCCTTCAACTTCTGGAACTTGATTACTTTGGAGCAAGAGAGCATGAGACAAAGATTCGGCTCGCGATGCAGAGGGGCGGTTTATATTTTCATTTGTACTTGTTTTGGAACTATTTGTATTTCTTGGATTGTGGCATGTTTGTAAGATTTCCTAGAAATGTATCATGCATAATTTCATATATAAATATGTGATTTAATGGTTTATTTCATTAGTCTTCCGCTTTTTACTTGTGGATTGTTGTTGGATATTTACTGCTTCCACTATTGCTTGTTTTGTTTACTTCTGCTATGTACCCTGCCAATAAGGGCATCGTTTCCGGTTGGTCACATGGCCTCAAGTTCATTCCCCCAAAAGCCAGAGACTTCTGACTTGTAGCAAGGGCCTTGGGTGTGATAGTGGGGAAATTATCCCCTCATTGGCAAAGTACACAGCGGAAATGAACAAAACATGCAATAGTGGAAGCAGTAAATATCCAACAACAGTGCACAGGTAAACAAAGGATGACTAAAACAACAAACCACTGGATCACATATGTATATATATGAATGAGGCATGATACATATTTAAGAAAACAACCAAACAGGTCATAATGCAGGAAATACAAAGAGTACCAAAACTAGTACAAATGAAAATATAAACAACTCCTCAGCATCACAAGCCTATTCATGGTCCTATGCTCTCAACCTCATAAGAAAATCAAGTACCATAAGTTGAAGTGCGCATTCCCTTGTATATACCTGCAACAACATAGTCAGTTTTGGCCCGAAAACATGGCCCAAATAGGGTGTGAGACTAAATCCTAGTAGGAAACCACCCGAAGATATGTGCCTCCCAGTAAGTGAGCATATTGAAGGTAATAATACAGTAAGCAGTAAACAATACAATAAAAATCAATTAGTAAAAAGTAAGAAATAACAGGATGATATACAACAGTAATCAATCCACATAACAATAAGCAGCAACAAAGCTAACAGATAACCCCAACAGGAACCCCTCTGGGAAGTACTCGTAGCCAACCCCTCTGGTTCTATCCAAGAAGTACCCACAACCATCTGGGAAGTGCACTCAACCTAAACCTTATTGTTTGGTCATACGATGTTTATAGACTCTTTGGGGAAGCTCACTCGGTCAATTCCCCTCATAGTCTTGGATAATTAGGGAATCTCTTGGGAAGATCAAGCAGTCAAACCCTCTTATAGCCCTAAGGTATAAAAACTGTCTGAGGAGCTCACTCGGCCAATCCTCCTATAGTATTAGGTCAATCATAGACTCTCTAAGGAATCTCACTCAGTCAATTCCTTATCTATCATGGAATGGTTTAATAGAAATTAAAAAAAAAGTAAAGACTATCTAAGGAAGCCCATTCGGCCTACCCTCCTGTAGTCTATAATATCCATGACTCTCTGGGATGCTCACTCTGTCTATCCCCTCTAGTCTATAATGTCCAAGACTCTCTAGGAAGCTCACTCGGTCTATCCCTGGTAGCCTATAGTATCCAAGACTATCTAGGGAGCTCACAATGCCTATCCCTCATATTCTATAGCACCAGGTTCTCATGGTTTTGTGCTAGCCAGTGCATGATAATGATATAAGGCCAAAGTACACCTATAGATCTACTTGGCTAAGAATTCTATAGAATAACAAGCATATCCAGAATATCATTCCATCCTATGGTCATAAGGAATGGAAAACAGGTCTAATGGCCAATTGATAACAAGACCCAAAGGTTGTAAGCTGAATAAGACATGGGAAAAACATCCAATAACATCAATTATCCTCATACAAGATCAAATTACCTCTACACAAGAACTCAATCATGGCATGAAAACAACATGGGAAAAATGGTAAACACGAAATACCCAGTTCATGGGTATTGGTGGAAATTTCACACAAAACTCAAAGACATTGAAAGGTAAAGAACAAACCATCTACCTTGATGCTTGGTGACCAATATAATTTGATCACAAGTCTTGATTCTCCTTAGAAAATCGTAGATCTACGATAACACACAATATTTTCAGCCCAAGATATCTTGAGAAAGAGGGAAAATCATGGAATGAAACTCAAGAATAGGGAAGATCTCACCGCTGTGGTTACTACGCAATCGACAATGGTCAATTATGAAAACAGAAGGAGGATCGGGGGATCAGAGGATGTTCACAGTCGTACGGGTGCTCCTGGTCGAAGAACCTTTAGAAGAATACAATTATTTCGATTAGGTGCGACCCCAGTACATTTAATGAAAAAAATAAAGTACACGGTTTGTACTTATGGGGTACATGATGTGTACTAATATTTTTCATACTCTTCTTTATGCGGCATCCACATCGCCCCTAACCACCGAGTGTGCGTCCTAGACTTGGCCAGCACACGACCTGATGCATTATCGAAGTAAACAACATGTACTTATAAAGTACACGGAGTGTACTTTGAAAATTTCCATATTTTCTTCATTTTCTCAAAAAACAACCAGAAAATGAAAAAACATACCTGAAATTAAGATCCAGGTTCTTACAAGTATGGTGTGAAAATGGATGCCAAACATTGATTCATGTGTGTATGGGATTTCATGGATCCTAATTTTTCATCCTGTGGGAAAAATTTATTTTTATGTGTTCTAGGGAATTTTAAGAGGACTACAATCCAGAAACCTAGACAACATGGCTTATTGTTTTATGATCACCCAACATGTGTTCTTCGATTCTGGAAGAAACAACATATCATAAGTACACATAATTTACATTATTTACATATCGTGTAGTCATTAACCATCTAACTTACTGTTCCAGTAGAAACATGGGTTTTTTAATGTTTAATAGAACATGTCGTATACTTTGAGTACACAATTATTATTAAGGACCATGTATCTGGTCGTGTGAAAAATGACATAGATGGATGAAACTCAGGTAGTACATGTCGTGTCCAAATTGAATGCATCATCTAAAAGATTACCATGACTTTGACAATGAGATTAATGACATAGCTGGTTAAGGATTAGGTTGTACACACTGTATATTGGGAGACGATGTCATGTAGAGTTACCTAGGGGAGAACTAGGTTGTTTAACATTGTAGAATAAATCAGGTTTGAGGGAAAATTCAATTACATGTCGTGTCTAAGGATGAAAACACTTTGTGTGTGTGTGTTACATGACAAAGTTGGGAAGAGGTACAATCCCTTGTTTATGTTTTAGGGAACACACCCTATAAGGGTTATACATGGCGTGTAACCCTAAGATGTAAAACAAGATTTTTTTTCTACTCTTTTTCAATTAGTGTACTTATATGTTTCATTCTATGATAATATTTAACTAAGGTGCACGATTGTACATTCAGAGTCATTCTACTGAGACGTTCTCTAGTTTTACACCATACACAGTCCAATGATGACACATCAAAAATAGTATATCAGGGACAACTAGTAGATCCTCCTATTGTTACCATCATGGAACCAGCTATTATACCAAAAAATGTTGTTGAAGCATAGTTCGGAGAAGGATTCCAGAGGTTTATGAAAGACTTCTTGGGATCACCACATCATTCATCATCTATGGAAGAGTTTATGAGGTGTTTTTATTAGCTTCATCCCTCCAAATTATTGGGGGATAGAGGATTTCAGGCTGTAGAGTCATGGATAAAAGACATGTTGTCAATATTCGAGCATCTAGAGACACCTATTGGGAGGAGGATGAAGCTCACAACTTACATGCTTCATGATTCCTTCAAGATATTGTTGGATGTAATATCACCTATGGGACTTCGATGAGTTATGGATTTGGATGTGTTCTATCAGACCATATATGTGTATTTCTACCTGGAGTCTTTGAGGGTTGACCGAGCCCGAGTGTTTAGGGTTCTGAAACATGGTTCGCATTCAGCCAAGGATTATTCTTCTTGATTCACATAGTAGTCGCACATCACACTCAATCAAGGGGTGAGATGTTATTTTTGGACATGAAGTTCGCGAATGGTCTCAGATATGACATATGATCCTTGGTGATCATATTCAGGTTGAATTCAATATCATCTATAGTCATCCAGACACTGATTATAGAGCATAATCGAAGAGTGTTTGGTGTTATGACAATGGGAGGATCAACATTTAGGGTTTGGTACTCCTCTAACTAATTGTATGATTTTTTTTTGGTAGTCAACTCAATGAGATATTATTAAAAAGGATACTCATTCAAGATTCCATGTGGTATTCTAATAGTGCGGGAAGATAGGGCATACAAGACCTTAGTGCCCAATAAACCCAGTCGATTACCAATAATGAGGAAATATGGTTTGTGATCCACATTTTTTCTAGTTTTTCTCCTACGAAGATAGTGAACGATGTTCGGTTATGACTCCAAATTAAAAAGGAGGACCACAAGTTTCTCATAAATCCGGGAATTGGATTTCATCCAACTGTTTTGGACAAGGAGGTGATCATATCTATGGGATCTAGGCTACAAGTTCTCAGATCTTATAGTGTGGACCAACTCATGGTAGTAAGGTAGGGTCATAGGGGCATAGTACGTGTCAGATCATTATTGTGGTGCAGAACCAGTGTGAGTAGGACCCATGACCCTCTACGGTTTAAGGTATGATTCTAGTTGACTCAGTTTCAGCTTCTGCACATTTTGATATAAGTGATTCTGATAGTTTTATATATGTTTCTATTGTGAAGATCCATGGATCATTATCATTACTTACAAGGATGTTCTAATGATAGAAACTATGTTTGGGATTAGAACAACTAATGTACATTAGTGAAAGGAGTTCCTATTATGGTTTTTTAGTGTATCTATTTATGGGACATTTATATCATATAGATTAAAGGCTTGTATGTCATTCTCAGGATAGATAGGTCAATCACATTCTAGATCATTGTGGACTGCTATCTTCATATGGTGTGTTTCTAAACACTAAAGGGCGAGTCCATTCTACACAATGGTGAATGGGATGTCTAGGCGAGATGAGCGGGACACGAGCATCTTATGTTAGGAGGAATTATTTTCTAGATTTCTAATTTATATCTAGATGACCAGTGAACATAAAATTTGGATTGTCCACCAGTGGTGGTTCATTTACAAGGATTCCTTTATAGATGAATTTTTAGTTTACCACTGAATCAAGAGGTAGAATTATCTATTGATTTTGTTCTATGAGAGACATAAATGTTCATTACTTCTTATAGGATGGATTCAATTGATTTATAGAAGCTTATGAAGAATTTATAAGAGTTGGATGAAAAGGTTTAAATCTGACCCATTACTTCTCCTTGATGTTCTCTTGTATTATTTTTGAAGAAGGTGGATGGCTTACTCAGATAATGCATGGATTATTGGAATAAGATCTAGTGTATGGTTTAGAACTGATAACCCATAACAAGGATTGATGATCTATTTAATCATCAATGAGGAGCCTATGTGTTTTTGAAGATTGAATTATGATCCTGTTGTCATCAGTTTTCCATAATACCATCATAAATACCTCTTACAACCTTTTAGAGTAGGTATGGTCTATACAAGTATGTGTTTATGTCATTATGTCTCACGAATGTGTCTATAGTATTCATGGAACTGATGAACTGAATTTTCCATCCTTCCTCGGATTCTTTTTTGGTAGTATCCCTGGATAATAACATGTTGTATTCTCACTCTCAACTCAACCATTCCATCCAACTTGATATGATATTGAGTACATTTAGAGGGAATTAATTATACTTCAAGCTCTAAAAATTCTACTTTTGGATGGTCTAGATTTACATCTTGGTTCATGTCATCTAAGGGATTGGTGTATCAGTAAACCTGTAGAATGTTAGAGCAGTAGTTCTATGTGGGATTCTAAAGAACCTCATTGAGGTATAGAGTTTTATAGGAATTACTGAATACTACAAATACTCTATACAATACTTTTCATGCATAGCATCACCACTAACAGGAATGACATGGAAGGGTGTGAACTACTTTAGGATAGATTCCTACAGTTCATCCTTTTGGGATATTAAATGGATAATGACATCAACAACGATACTAATTTTTATAGAGTTGGGCAAGCACTACACCATTTAATGTGATGAATCAGTTATTAGAATGGAACTAGTGATAATGCAACGGGAAGAAGTTGTTGTGCACGGGACATTGCAGTTGAGGTGTAACATCAACGGTAAAAAACCAATATGACATTTTAATATTTATTAATATTTGTTACCTAAATTATAATTTTACATTAAATGGGATTCTATGTTCAATTGTATACTAGATATGTAACAATGATATTCTTTAAAATCATTTGTTGCACACAACATTGAGTCATACTGAAAAATAAGAATATAATATTATTTTAAATCATTGTTAATGACTATTCATTGTATTGGATGGAATGAATATACCTAATTAAATATAATTATACATGTTTGATAAATTTTTTTACATTTATGAAATAAATTTTAAAGGAATAAAATTTGAATGAATCAAATTTTAAGCATAAATACTCTAATATTCATCAAAATGTTTATTTAATACGTATGAGGGAGAAACCTCTTTAAATCTAGTTTTTTACATTTTTATGTTCTATTTGAAAAAATAAAATTTTTCTTTAGAATCGGATCATTAAAAGTTTCTTTGAGTAAATTTTACAAATATTTCTGATTAAATTCGGTTTTAATGAATTGTGAAAAATATTTCATATTAATTCAAAACATTCTTTTAATATAATTTATTTATAAGGATAGATTATCTTTTTAATTGATTTTAATGTGTAGTTATATTATTTTTTACCATTTAATCTAATGTTGGTCATTGGATGTAACTTCACATTGAAATTGGATATAAACAACTGTCAATGTTTTGATAGTTATTATTTCTTAAAAACACGCTTTTTCTTTTGGTTAATGGAATTAATTTTAAATTAATTTATACCATTTCTATATTTTGAATTTGGAAAAATGGATTCCATATTATGAATTAGGAGGTCCTAATTGTTTAAATAGGTATCTTTTATTTATATACATTATTAATATTTACTTCAGTAAATATTTTATTTACCATGGTTAAAGGGTAAATATGGTAAATAAGGGTAAAAAATATTATAATAATAATATAAAATTACCCTAAAATTTTTCCAAATTATATAGGTTGATAACTTTACGACCATGGGCATCCATGGATCGATTTTAGGACCCCATGAAGCAACTTGTGAGTGATAATGACACTTTATATTAATTAATTTAAAGTAATGTCAAACATAACATAAACATATATATTTTATAAATCAAATTTTACATGGGGTTATATATGTTATCTCATTGACTATAAATATTCATTATATATATAAAATTATTTCCAATATGATTTTTTTGTAATTTATAGACATAAAACAAATATAATTATTTCAGACATAATAATGATGAAGTATTTAACTCATTAATGAATGATTTATATAAATAAGATTATAAAGATTAAAATATATTCCAAAACCTATCAAATTTTTATTGTATTATTTTATTTCAAACATATTTGATTTTATATTCCATTTCAATGAGTTCGTGACTTTTAGAAACTAAAAATCACAATATAATTAATTAATATTTTCAAACATTCCTAATCAGCCCCCCCCCCCTTATAAAAATCACTCACTTCTAACCCATTCAACACACTTCTCAAGCCCCTTGAATCGTCCAACATCTGCCCAATTAATCTCCCTACATCCCTATCTTCCTATAAAAATCCTTACCTTAGGATAAAGGCACTTCAAGTAAACTGTTTTGTTCAAACCAAAGGGAGATACCCAATTTAATGTAACCTCTTCTCTTAAGTTCTTTTATTTTATTTTCACTTCTTCAACCAACTAAACTATTTTTTTCATTTCATTTATAACATAAATATTATCATAAATATACTAGTTTTTTATGTGATGTATTATAATTACACTTACACACAACTCCATCTAATGGGTAAGGAACATATTGTTTATGTGGACGACGAACAACGACCTCACAAAACGATTATTGTTTAATCTTCTACTACCACCACTTATGGTGGCCGGTAAGATAGAAATGTATTTATATGTTATATATATTATATATATATTGTTTATTTTATTTGTAATTTTTTATTTTTATCTTACCTTTATTGTTGTCAAAATGGGTAAATGTAAAAATCTCATTTGAGGAAATGCAGACTACCACCCCCTCAAAGTGATATGACTCATTCATGCCATAGGTGGAACTTATAAATGAATGAGTTGCTTAAATTATAGATGTTATTATAATTGAATTATAATATACCTATTTATAATTATTTTCTCATTCCATTAAATAATAAATAGAAATTAAAGTATCTTGTAAGCATACGTATGACTTATTGTTTCTAGGGACGGTGGATTTCTTTTTTTTATCTCCATTTAGTATATACTATTATAAATAAATATATATATATATAATAGATATTTATGATATTTATGATATCTAAATCAGTAATATCATTTTATAGAAAATGGAATTTTGTCCACAAGGACAATTTATAATTATAACAAGTTCATTTTTAACTCAAGTTATGATCATCGACAAAATGTCTAATATGATTTAAAATAATTAACTAATTGCTATAGAAATTTCATAATTGATATAAAAGTGATAATAAAAATTTCAAATTTTCTTAAAAACTATTAATTATCTCTATTTTATTATTCATTTGATTAAAGATCAATCGAGTAATGTTAGACATGAGGTAAAGAATTCCTTATCTAACTTTTTATTCCAAGAGATTTTCTATTATTCACCACTAATATATTTCATGCAGTGTATTATGTTCTTTTATTTGAAATGTATTATCATTATTATATTTATATTCATCGTATTATTTGATTCATTTGGTGGTTATTATCTTTTGGACATACGAATCAATTGATTACAACTTGGTAGATGGGTTTAAATTTCACTTTTTATTCCTGTGAGATTCATGCTATATTTTTTACTATTTACATTGGTGTGGTGTATGTACTAAGGATGATTGTTTTAATTTTGAAATACAATTTAATTTGTGGGTATCAAAATATTCATTTAATGATCCTTATTTCATGGGGTGTATGTTTCGTAAGTTACCGAATCGGTAAGGGAACCTTCCAACCTTCTCTTTTTAAAAGACTTGTTTTTGATATTCTATTAATTTACAGCTTCTTTTGTTGGGATTTTTTTATTTATCCTTATTTAAGTAAATTTTATGTCCATGTGATGAGATTACCTTTTCATTATCTTCAAAATATTTTTTTATTTTTAATGTGATGTCGTTAGGCAGTCGAATGTTAGGAAGGGCACTTCATCACCCAATTTCAATTGATTGGATTAAACTTCTACTTATTAATTATTACATGGTAGGAATATTTTTGTATAACCTATTATTGTTTTAAACTTAATATCAAATTATATTGGGTGTATTTAATTTTTTTTGGAATAATTATTTCATTTATTTAACCTTAATATAATGATACCGTCTTTATTAGGAATTTCATTTCAATTTACATTCAATTGAGACTTAATTATTTCTATGACCAATTCACTTGTATATGGTTTATATACATTCCATTGAATTATTACACAATAAATACATATTTTATCAATATCTTAAAAAGTATTGATTAATTTTATTTCTTAATTGATTGGGTTAAAGCCTCTCTCATTTTGTTAAAAAATCATTAACTAAAATATAATTTTAAAATTTTTAAAGATTTATTCTTCTAAATAATTATCATTAATGAGCATGTTTTAAAAATACTTTTTTGGATTTATTTATATGAACATTATTATTTTAAAATTTTAATATTATTAATATATTCAATGTGGTATCAGACACTTTGATTCCATAAATATCTTCATTAAATGTTTTAAATGACATTGAAAATGATTTGATAAAGCATAGTTTATTTCCATACCATGATTGGGTATATTGTGATTTAAATGTAGTAATATTATAATTCCATTATGAATGTGTTATTAGTTATGGTTATGTTTAGTTAATTGGTCATTTTTTAGGTATACAGGTGGTTCTGTGATAAACATATGGCCGGTGAGCCCGAGATAGCTGTCCAATGCATTTGGTATCATGACAGAGGTAAGAATACATGTATCTCCTTAGAGAAATAAGGAATATATTATGATGGGAATTCCAATGTAACATCCCATGAATATGTGATAGCTACAATGTAAGTATGATATGGATCACACTAGTTACTTTTATGAAGTATGATTTCAATGTGTTATTAATAAATATTAAAATTTCAAGAGGTTTGTTATGATTTTAATGTATGGTTTCATTGATATGTATTTATAGATGGGATAATGGTTAATTTCCATATTTTGTAACCCTTAATTAAATTTTTATTCTTACACCATGTTCAAAATGTTTATCACAGGACATAATGATGAATATCATCAATGATAGGATCAAGGAAAAGTCATGCTTTCTATAACATGGAAGTAGTCATGAATTTTTATGTTTTTTATTTTATGAAAAAATTGATACTTAGTAGAAGTGTATACATGGAAATTAATGAAATATAATGTAATAGACATAGCCTAATTATTTAATTCACTAATCCTGAAAAGCTCATTAATGTGAATTCTTGAAATAACTGAATATTATGAAATGTTTATGGTCGTGTATTTATAGTGGGTATCATAGGTCGGTTTAGGAAACATTATAGATTAAGTGATTTCATTAAAAAGTTTTTTAGTCCCAATGTATATTATTTTAGTTATATCATTGACTTATAATAACTGAAATGAATTATGTATGGGAAGTATTAAAATGTTATTTGAATTTAAAAAATTTAATAGGAAACCTATATTTTATCAAACCCCTTTAAATAGAATATGAATTTTATAATTTTCAATGGAATAATAATATCAACATGAAATATTTGTTATGGTAAAAGTGAGATATATCAACGAAGATAAAATTCATAAAAATACTAATCTTAAAATGAATATTTCATTTAAAACTAACTTATATTGGGAGTTATATACCTATACATTTGATATTTAATATGTGTTGTATAAAACATCATAGAAATGTTGAAGGAAATAATTGAGCACTAAATGATTCAATTGGAACACATTATCATGTAAGTGCCCAAAAAATAAGATCTAAATATAGATCACCACACTATAATTTCCACTAAAATCACAATACCATACACCGAAATATTTATTTTTTATCACGTTGAAATTTATGTTCACATAATATCCCAACAATACCAATCATCCATTGTGTGAAAAAACATCCCATCATTTAAAAGATATGTAATTAAATTTAAATTTAAATTTTAAATTTTATATTTTAAAACCACTTTTATAATTTCATGTTATTTGAAAATTTTCAATATGTGGTTTCTCATACTCGATATGGATCGCTCAATTTCTCTATATAAAAACTATAGTGATTTAGAGTTAATATTATATTATATTATATGTTTATCCACCTATATATATCTGTTAATACAAAACACCTAATCAACTAACTCAATTATCCCCAATAACATTTTTCACTCCATTCCATAATATGAATTGATTTCCAAATTATGTAATCTTGTAACTGTAGTTCATATTGATCATTGGGAATTACCTAAGATGACAAAATTAACATTTCTTGTAATGAGATCCATGAAATAAATGAGACATCAATATACACATTCATGGTTATTTAAAATGAAATAAAAAATTTTAAATAATGTCAAGGATACAATAGGTTTTAATAAAGCTGGTAAATAATTCTCAATTTAATAAAACCTCATTACCCAAATTTATGTGAGAATAAATTACGATTGTAATATATAATATAAATCTGAATATGTTGATGTCTTATATCAACATAGGATTTCTATATTATTTTATAAAATTCGAGTCCCTTAAATATCAATTATATTTGGTAAAAGGACTTTTATAACATCATAGTAAAAGTTATATATTCCACATAAATATAAAAATTATAATATGGTGACAAATATTATTACATATAAAAATTAAATTACAATAACATTATTGGAATCATGATAACCAAAATTATAGGTAAATCTTTTTTAGATACATCACATTCCCCATATCCACCAGAAGTATTATATATATATATATAATATAAATAATTTTGTTTGTTTACTAAAAAATATTACTAATATGTGGATTTCAATCATGCTCATTTTTTGATGAGACCATTGATTATTCTATTAATCAGTAAGAAAAATTGATTTTAATTGTTTATGATGATAAATTACAATAAAATATTGTATCTTTTAATATTAAAATAATGTGTTAATGTAAAAAATCCTAAAAAAATTAAATATCCATGTCCCTATGACCTATTCATAAATGGAAATTTTGGTCATCTGATAAATTGATACCAAGATTAAATCCATTATTGAATATAATTGTAAAATTCTATCATAAAATCAATGTTACAACAATTTATATTTCACAATCAATAGTTAATAATTTATAGATCTAAGAATTAATGTAAATTTTTTGAAATAAATTATCTTAATTAAAAAGAATATAATTTCAATACAATATTTATCCAATAATAAATCTTATCTCATCCACATATGTAATGTTCCTAAAAAATGATTACTAATTACACACAGATAAGAAACCCTATATACAAAAAATATCATCAAAATGTTGAAAATAATAAAAAGTAACAATATATTTGATATCTTAGGGAAGCATAATAGAAAAATTAATAAATTATTACTATATCACATATTACGAATTTAAATTTTATATTAGTTGACGTAAATATTTATAAAATTACTGTGATGATCCAGTCATTTGTTCTATTAGAATGTCATTATATTATAATAATTTTTGATGCATTCTTTAAAATCAACAAAAAATTCTACTCAATCCATATGACATCCAATAATATATGTGATGGTACCTACCTGGATGAATGAACCACATGGATGGGTGGTTTGGGTTATGATATTATTCTAACCAAATAAAAATTTTACCTTATTATACTACACTAGGTATTATATATTTATTCAAATGTTAGAAGGTACATATTTAATATCTCTCTTTTACATAATATTAATATCATTGAATATTAAATTTGAATGATGAATGTAAATAAAATGAAAGAAAATATTTTTCATCATTTAACTATATGTGATAATTGAATGGTAATATATAAAGTAATTTCCATGTGTGTTATAATACACTCTATTCAAATTTAGTGGATGAGTGTTTCTGGGTTTTGGTAAATCTATACAATTAAAAACCACCCATTAAATGTTCTATTATGACTTACTATTATTATTTGGATCACTCCGTTAACATCAACCGAAGACAATATTTCTGTGTAATAAATTGTTTGATAATTAATATTTGGGTTAATATAATTTAATTATGTATGATTTCATGTAGTACAACTCATGTTTTGATCCCTAATTGATAAATTTTTAAAATAGACACTCTACCCACTATGTCCTAATTAAAATTACAACTGAATGTGAGTGTAAATCCCTTATCATCAATAAATTCACGAACACAACACCAATTATTATACATGAAAATAACATAACACTAAAATTATTGTATTTCTCATATTCTTCAAATAAATGAATTATAATTGTAAATCCTTTTTATCTTACACAAACTCTTAAATAACTAGGTATTAAAATGTATCACATATTCAGTATTTGGTCCTCTATACTAGATAAATAAATATATTTTATTGATTCATTTACAATAAATTAATCTTTGGTCACCCTCTTTTATATGATCTAGTTCTATTTTTTATTTATAATCAAATACTTTTTCCATATTGGTCCAAATATTAGAGTCCATTTCCTCCTCCATAGTGCACGATAACCAAGAGAGGTATACCCATTTTTAGGATGTTAAACAAAAGTTTCCAAATTCATGTCAATATACTTCAAAAACATTTTATTTATATTTTGATATGTCTATAAATTCCTCAAAGTTAACTTGGAAGAATGATTTTCAAAAAATTATTTCCGCACAATGGCATTATTATCTCTTTCATTTGGGTGATCAAAAGTCATTATCATTAATCCCGATATGAAGGATTATAAATAAATAGAATCATATTATCTTGTACAAATTAAATATTAAACGACTCTAAGCATAATTTTATTATCCACCTTCATGTCATGGCTTCTATAGATATTTTATTGTGAAATTCAATCATTTAGCGGAAATTTTAATAGCCATATCCAAAGATATCTGCTTATGATTTGTCATAGAATGTATATTCATGTCATATTGTGACAACGATCATGATGAAATATAAAATCAATAGTATAATATGATAAAATATATATCAATAACCAGAGAAGACCACATTTTCAGTCATATTTCTCAATGGAAGTTAAAAATCATATATTATTGAATATCTCCAACATTTTGAATTTTTAACATTTTACTAGATTGTATTCTCCCCAGTGAGGACATCTAGAGATTTCTCCACATATTTGGAATCTTACTCCTCGAATATAATGTATTTGAAGTTCTTCAAATATTTTTGTTTCTCCATCATGGTAGATATAACATTATAGTACAAATATACTATGTTTCCATGATAATAAATCATCTATATCACTATTAATATTCTCTAAGATGTTTAAAAATTTTAAAAAATTTAAACTATTTTATGTATACAAAATTTTCAAATTCATAAAATATATTCCACTGTCTGATCACTTTTCATAAAGCATAGATTTATCCTATGACTAGTCTTACTTATTCTTATTCATGAAAACAAATTTTATACCACTCCAATTATAAAACATTAACCATAATCCCACCAAAATATTTATTTTTATTCTTCTATAAAACATCCTAGCTTCATTAAAGATATATACTAACATACTACAACTATATGATCTATATAGGTATTTTACTTTGAAATATCCAAAATACAATAAATTCCTATTTTGTTCCACTTTGAAGAAATAATCTAAAAAAATTAATTTTTGATGTCTATTGAATTTAAATATCATTTAATTATAAAATAATATATTCATCTTGAAGAAACAAATTTTACTTCTGGATCATTGGACATTAATGATTTTAAATGGATCCAACAAAAAATTTATTATTGTCAAAATCATTCACATTAACATTATTTGAAAATATTTCTAAGAATCCTAATAAACCATTTTACTATAATTACATCAATATAAGGTATTTAATTATGATCCATGAGGCTCACAAACAATTTTTCAATAAAAATACACGGTTATTATCAATCCATAAACTATCTTCTTAATTTTTGTATATTAATAACTGATATGAATGTGGATAGATTTATATTTTTACTCCACATTTTGAAATTAAAATTTGATCTATATATTTTATTTACGTCTTCATAAAGTACACTTTGGGGATTTATAACCCATATAAATTTAAAAAATGAAGTTGTGGAAACAATTGTATCTCTACTTTTATTATGTAATTATTTCAAAACACATTAGATAATTTACTCTTTCAATCCCTTCATAGAATTCATGATATAAATAATTTCCCTAAATACATTTGGAATTATTGACCATTTTAAACTATTCATAAAAATTAATTTATATGGTTCAACCACCTAAAAATTATCCCAATATATATTACATTGGAATACATATACTGTCATAAATATAATATGATCTTATGAACAATTGTTTTTGACTGTTTTGAGTTATTTATTAATGTTGTAGTAAAAAAAATTATATTTATTCCTTTATAGTTCCTAATGAATAAATAAATCAATTTTTTTATTTTTAAATATATGTATCACAAATACTAAAAAACCTAATTTTTAATTAAATCTACATTTTTAGTGAATTATGTACTCCTATGTTATTTATTTATATAATATATAAGACTACTATCAAAATATAAATGTATAAAACATTATTTTAAATTGAGAGCATCATAATTGATCATGTCCATTACATAATTACATAAACACATAGGACATAACATATTAGTTCCATTAACATTTCTAAATTATCATTAATTAACAATTTTAGAGAGGCATAGCTTATTTTCTACAAACTAAAACTGGTTTTTTCAAGATGAAAAAAATAATTCCACATGATATCGATATATTTTCTTTTAAAAATTGATTTTAAATTTCCAAATAGGGATAAAACACCTTTTAATTATCATTAATAATTCCCATTAAATTCCACTAGATCATGACTCCACTAATTGATTTTATTTCTTTTATGTGAATATTTGTTATTTGATATGAGACACTATTCACTAAAGATATTGATATCTTAAAAATAGTCACCTTATATAACATTATTTATATAAATAAATCTATGAATAATTATATATAATATTTTTTTTCTATATTTAAATTATGATATTTTTTAAATAACAACTCAGATATTGAAATATATCATTTTTTTCAAAAAATTGTATTTTTACAGTAGTATTTTTCAAATAACGATTTGAACCATCAATATCTACATATCATGATTTTAATGACCTGTAAATTTCATGGAAATTCATTTCATAAATTCTTTGGGATCTTACGAGTATGTTTTTTCTGACGGCACCTTATTTTGAGGCCTGGAGTGCCAGGAATCAATTTTCGAAGTTAAGCTAGGGTATGTTCAGTGAATGAACGAGCGTGTTTTTCTATGTTTTGAATCAATGCTCGGAATTTAAATCCATGGGCACCGATAGAACCACAACGCTGGTAATTTCTTAAGCGGGCCTTTCTCAAAGGTGCATTTGCGCAGGAGGAGTTGTTAAAAAATGGATTAAATGTAAAGTAAAATAAAATTGTGTTACAATTTTATTTCATTATTCTATGTGGTTTTATCCTATGTGTGGGAGTTGGGGTGGGAACCACTGGTTACTAACTACCCTTGAGTGTATAAAGGTGAAGTGGGGCCCACACGAGCCCCACCCCTTCACATTCATTTAACTCCCTACCTCCCCCATTATATGGGTAACTCCTCCCTCTCACCCTCATTAAGCTTTCCAACATAACACCCCATTTAATTAGAAAACTCAAGTTTAATTAATTAAGGGAAGTTGTATTTGAATTTTGTAACTTGAAATACCATCTATGTTATAATAAAATAAGAGCCGGTTTTATTTTATATGGGGTTAGGATATTGTGTTGATACATTGGAGAGGAGATCTATGTTCTCTTGAAGAACATCATCCTCAATGAAGAATGACAACACTTTGTCAACGATCATAGACATGGAGACCCAGTTTCATCCATTCTCTTATTCCTCCATGATAAAATAGGAGGTATCGATGCAGAAACTCACCAACGACGTCACTCTATATAACCTTCTCTCTACGACAAAGGAAGGGAGATGCCGCTTCCTCCTCGGACGCACTCTGTCGACATTTACGGAACTGCACCCCATGCCACCATTATCCACGACGCTCATTGTTCGACAACTTGTGTTGAGGTAGAGGTGTGTTTGAGATGAAAAACGTTGGTTTAACTTCCTTGTTATCGGTTCTTTCTTAACCATTTTCTATCGAACTAATGTGGAAGGAACCAGACCAAACTAACAAGGCCCGATTCCTCCGCCGTTCTTGTTGAACTGTGTTCTCCTAGCGTTCTTGAGCAGTGAATCAAGGAATGTTTTTGGAGCCAATCGGAGGCCCAAAAACATTGGAAATGGCCTCGGAACATCAGGACGACCTAGGAACAGATGTTTTGTAGCAATCAGATCATCTGAATGAAGGATGGACGCCTCGGGAGGCATGATGGCGAGAGGCGTCGTTTCTAGAAAATTCCAGAATACACGGTGTGTTCTTCCAAAGCACACATTGTGTAGTACAAGAGTTTAGTGACAAGAGTAACATACATCATAAGAAGTGAAACACTGTGTGTGACGCCAGTCACATGGCATGTAATGTCCACACAGTTTGATAGAAGAGACTTCGATGGACATTACGTGGTTTCAAAGGAAATACACAGACACGGACAGAAATACACGGCCACGAGGCACGACGTGTATTATCATCTTTGAAAGGTAGAAGTGGCTTCGCGAGGCTCGCCGTGTAATCTGGGTGATACATGGACACTTGCAGAACCACACGGCCAAGAGGCCCAGCATGTCTTCGGGAAATACATGGACATAGGGTGGAGTGTACGGGCATGAACTCCACCACACGGCCAGGCATGAACATCGCACTTGTAACCGACCCTAGTGGTTTGGACACGGCGTGTAACCATACTACACGCCCTGTATTTACTTATTTAAACAACCATCCCCATGACATGAGTCATTTTACATGGGCAGTACCTGGTGTGTGATGACACATTGTGTATCGCTTACATACACGCCGTGTACTTTGGGGAAATGGCTTGGTCATCTTGTTCTCTGTGAATTGGGCTTGTTTTTCTTGGTATTACCCCTATGACATGTGACAGAACTACATGATACATCAACTCTGTTCTTCGTGACAATTGATGTACCATTCTTTGACATGAGGAGTGGACCCTCTGGAAATCGAGCGTGCTGTGTGCTGGTACCATAGACTGGCTGCGACTACGACGACGATGAATACTGTACTTGGAACCTCTATGGGTTCAGCAGTGA
The DNA here is from genome assembly GCA_963277665.1 of Viscum album. NCBI lineage: Eukaryota > Viridiplantae > Streptophyta > Magnoliopsida > Santalales > Viscaceae > Viscum > Viscum album. The sequence continues at coordinate 1,947,051,675 of OY728136.1, read as the reverse complement.
TGACGACTATACATGGATCCTACATGGGTTCGGAAGTGATGATGACTGTACTAGGATCATACGTGGGTCCGGCCACAAGGACGACTGTACTTGGATCCTCCGTGTGATCGGCAGCGATGATGACTATACTAGGATCCCATGTGGGTTCGATAGTGAAGGTTACTGAACATGGATCTTATGTGGGATCGACAACGACGAATTCTATAAATGGATCCTACATGATATCATCATAATAGATTATTCAGAGGCTACATATAATCATCTTCACCCCTCTTCGTGAGTAGTATACCTATGTGATATGAGTCTCGACATTCAATCATTATCTTCGATATGATTGATTTTCTTTCCGGTGTGGATTAGGTTGTACTTTCCTTTGTGGAGTGGGTTTTACTTTCTTGTGTGGATTGGGATGTACTTTCCTGTGTGGACTATATTGAACTTGGGCTCGAAAGTTGGAGCCAAACTGGAATTGATGACTTTGGTATATTTATGGGAATATACCTAAGTAGTTCTGGTTAATACTTCGTATTTGTATTCTTCCATTGTGGTTTATCCATTGTGGATTCTGGGAGACCTTCGGGGGTCTCAGGGTCCCTACTGTGTATCCTATACTCACCCATGCATGGGCTATACCCGCACTACGTTGTGTTGGTGGAAGACGATGGACAACTCTGATCATTTTTGAGCCTTGTGAAGCGTGATGGTACCCTGAGGTGGACTATCAGGCGGGACGTACATGGAGCTGAGGAGACCATCTGTACCAACCCATCAGGTGGGATAACTGGTGGAAGACTTTGTGGTTTCTAATTTACTTTACTATTGTTGTACTTTGTTTTCAGTTGTACTGTACTTTTAGTTGGGTTTGTATTGTGGCCCATATACTTTTCAGCACTTACTTTTGTACTCAGTTCACTTAGTGTTTACTTCATCTTGCGTACTCGGTGGTGTTTATTTTATTATATAAAGGCGATTCCTTCCCTTTTATCGGGATTTATGCCTTTGGTTCTAGTTTCCAGCCCATGGACTATGGAAGGTGGGCTTGGGGTAGTCACGACACGGGCCGTGAGGACGGGTCATGAAAAATTGGTATCATAGGAGTCTGTTTTACCGCAGAACTCAGGACTCTGATAATTTATTCTATGTGAAGCAATAATTTTTTGATTATTGAGCATGGTTATCAGTCCTAGAGATCCAGTATTGGTGCAGTGGCCGATGTATCCATACACCCGGACCCTGACTTCTGATTTTTGACATAGTGCACGAAAACATTGTTTGCATTTGTGTATCAAAATTTTTTTTATGATTACTTTGTGTCAGCTCACCAGGTATCCTTTATTAACCGTGCTTCACCTATTTATTTTCTGGATGGCCCAACAATGGTATCCAGCTAGGGTTCCATGTTTTGGGAGAGATGGCAGCCCACCGAGCGATGAGGCCTCGGTGCAGGGCCCCATTACAGCGGAGGCACTGGCTGTGCCTCTACCCGCCGAGCCACTGATACCAACAGCCCCACCAAGTGAGATTGCACGACACCTGAGTGAACTGCATGAGTTTCAGTGTCCGAAACCACCCAGGTTCTATGGGGAGATGGACCCTCGAGCAGCCGAGGACTGGTTGGAGGCTGTTGTCCGAGTCTTCAGATTAGTAGGGACACCAGATGACCTCATGGTGATCCTTGAAGAGAGTCTCCTGCATGAAGCAACAGTAAGATGGTGGAGCCTGATGATCCAGGTTCACGATGAGGCATCATTAATTTGGTCAGACTTTTAGAGCCTCTTTCACTAGGAGTTCATTCCGGCCACCATCCGTTTAGTGCACATTCTTGAGCTACTACAACTGCGGCAGTGCATCATGAATGTAGCCAGGTACTCTGCGAGATTTACCCACCTCTCGCGATATTCCACTAACATGGTATGGGACCCATTCTTCTGGAATCAGACCTTCGATCAGGGAATGAGGCATGAGATCAGGGCATCGATGATCTCCCTTAGCATTCCAACGCAGGAATGAGTATTGGAGAGAGCCCTTCTTGTAGAGAGATTTCTTGCTGAGCCTACACCAGAAGTGAGACCATTCGCAGGGAATCACATAGTGGATTCTTCTGCAGATGGAAGTTGACGGATGACACATGGGTCCAAGTAGACCAGACCATTAGGTTGATGAACTCAGGACACTGGTTCGGAGGTGTGAGGCACACGCATCAGATCCAGTCATCTGAGAGGCAGACAATGCTATGCATGCGGCGGGCAGGGCCACATGGGTCGGGACTGCCCAACCCGCCATGTAGAGGAGTATTAGATGGTTGAGGTACCACCCAGGAAGAGGCAGAGGTTCGACTGTGGTGGTCTGCAGGGAGAAAGAGGACAAGGCAGAGGTGCTGGCCGAGCAGCGGGTGGTGGGTGACGCTTTGAGGCTCAACCACCACCACCACCAGGTGGTCCAGCCCGACCACAGGGATCTGGCAGATAGAGGAAGGCTCAGCATCAAGAAGTGGAGGCCTATGACCACGGCACACCTGAGATGTTTCGAGGTACTATTTGTGTCTACTCATCCCATACTGTAGTTCTTATAGACACATGAGGGAGTCATTATTTCATTTTTGCCGCCCTTGTTCAGAGCTCAGAGATTGCGACGGAGCCGTTGTCTCGATAATTACGACTATATACTTCTACGAGAGTAGACTCAATGATTACGAACTGGTTTCAGCAGTGTGAGATTACTATATGAGGAAAGAGATTTGGCTGGGATATTCATGTGGCGGCGTCTAGGCCTTACGACGTCATCTTGGGAATGGATTGATTATCAACGGTCCATGCTCAAATCGACTGTATTGCTTGCGAAGTGCGGTGTTTCCACACAGATGGGAGTAGGTTCTCCTTCACCGACGAGAAGAAAGCCTTTGCAGCACAGGATGTACTCAAATAGAGGAGAGGACAACCGACCACTCATTAGATGGCTAGTCTCATCCAAGGAGTAGTTGATGTGCGGAGTCCGAGTTTTCCTGTTATGGTGGATCAGTATGAAGACATTTTTCTTGATGACGTTCCAGGACTACCTCCTCATAGAGAGGTATACTTCTATATTTACCTATACCCCGAGACAGCCCCGATATCAACTCCAGCATATCGGATGGCACCCGTAGAGATTCGAGAGCTACAGGTACAACTAGAGTACTTGTAGGGAAAGGGATTCATCCGACCTAATGTTTTAGCATGGGCTTCCCTGATTTTGGTTGCCAAGATGGAGGACGAGAGCATGAAACTATGTGTTGACTACCGTCGCCTGAACCAGGTGACCATGATGAACATGTATCCACTTTCGAGGTTAGTTGATCTCTTCGATCAGCTCAAGGGAGAACATTGGTTCTCGATGATAGATCTCAATTCAGGCTATCATCAGCTTAGACTTCGAGATGAGGATGTGCTGAAGACTACCTTCAGGTGTCGTTATGGCTATTATGAGTTCTTGGTTATGACTTTTGGCATAACCAACAAACCAGTTGTATTTATGAGTCTCATGAATGATATCATCCAATCTTACCTCGATCTATTTGTCGTAGTATTTATCGGTGACATATTGATTTACTCGACTACTGAGGTGGAGCATGCCTACCACATGCGGGTTGTACTGGATACACTCTGAGAGAAACAGCTTTATATTAAGAACTCAAAATGGAAGTTATGGATTTGAGAGTTCCACTTCATTGGGCACGTCATCTTTGAGGCGGTAGTTGCGGTGGATACTGTGAAGTTCGCGGCAATGCTATCTCGGGAACCACCCAGGGGCATGAGGGAGGTGCGGAGTTTCCTAGGTCCGGCTGTGTAAAATAGGATATTTGTGCTAGACTTCTCCAAAGCTAAATCACGACATTAACCATTGACAATGAAGGGGAAACCCTTCGTGTGGTCGGATATATGTCAGTAGAGCTTCTGGGAGTTGAGACAGGAATCAGGCAGTGCACCTATCTTGAGGCTACTGGAAGAGGGCATATGGTACGTAGTTTACTACGATGCATCAGGGACTAGACTCAGATGTGTCCAGATGCGGGAGCGGGAAATGATTTCTTATGGATCATGACAGTGGAGGCAACATGAGAAGAACAACGCTACCCAGGACCTGGAGTTAGCAGCAGTGGTCTTCGCCTTGAAGATGTGGCAACACTATCTGATGTGTGAGCGCTTTATAGTCTATTCTGACCACCAGAGTCTCAGTTACATCTTCTCGTAGAAGGACTTGAACCTAAGATAGTAGATATGGCTCGAGTTTTTCCAGGTATATGACTTTTAGAGTCTATACATCTGGAATGGGGAATGTAGTAGCTGATGCTCTCAGCAAGAGGATGGGCATTCAGCTACATGGGGAGACAACAAAGTAGTTAGCCGCTTTTCAGATATCCTACAAGGATATAGATTGGGAAACATTACTACAGTACCTCACAGTCACACCTCCACTACTTTAGCAGGTTAAAGAATCACACCTTGGGGATATTGACTATGAGACGCAACGTGCACAGATATCCTCAAGACAGGCAGCTGATGGATTTTCTTTAGGAGGAGATCATGTCGTCCTTTTCAGAGGATGTACCATGGTTCCAGTTTCATAACAAGAAGAGATTCTGAGAGATTTTCACACTTCCCCATTAGTGGTACATCCAGGAGTGGAGAAGATGAATCAGGATCTCAGACGATAGCACTAGTGGCCGGGTATGAAGAAGGTTGTGGCAGAGTTGGTTTCACGATGCCTCACCTACCAGCAGGTGAAGGCGGAGAAACAGGTACCAGCATTATTGGTACTCCCCTTGGACGTCCCAAAGTAGATGTGGGATGGGATATCTATGGATTTTGTGGCTGGGATTCCATGTACATCCAGAGGACACGACTCCATTTTGGTGATTGTACACCGACTCACCAAGTCGACCAACTTTTTACCTATCAGAGAGCAGAGATCAATGGAGATCATGAGACGTCGTTACGTTCATGAGATTGTATGACTTCCTGGTGTGCCATCGACTATCTTCTATGATTGAGATGCTTTCTTTACTTCCCAGATTTATAAGGGGTTGCAGGAGGCATTTGGGACGCGGCTACGCCTGAGCACCACCTTTCACCCACATACAGATGGTTAGATGGAGAGGGCCATTCTGACTCTCAAGGACATGCTTCATGCATGTGTCCATAACATTGGTCGCAGTTGGGAGGATCAAATACCCTTGGTGGAGATTGAGTACAACAACAGCTACCACTCCACCATCCGGATGGCACCATATGAGGAATTTTATGGCTACCGTTCAGATCACCTCTATGATGGGTAGACATTGCGGAGTCAGCACTTATAGGACCAGAGATGGTCGAGGCCATGAAAGAGAAGGTACAAATCATCCAAGAGCATATTAGGACTGCTCAGAGCTGACAGAAGTCATATGCTGATAGGAGGTGGAGACCACTAGAGTGCAAGGATGGTGACCACGTTTTCTTACGGGTCTCACCTTGGCCTGGATTACGGAGATTTGGCCAGGGCGGCAGGTTATCTCCGCACTTCATCAAACCATTCCAGTTTCTCAGCAGGATAGGTGAGGTGGATTATCACCTAGCTCATCCACCTCAGTTGCACCGAGTGCATGACCATTTCCACGTATCTCATCTTAGGAGATACGTGCTTTACCCGATGCATATCATTGATCACAGAGAGCTAGAAATTTTTGACGTGGCGACTTTTGTGGAGGTCCCGGTGGTGATCGGGGATCAACAGGAGCGGTTCCTACATGGATGGTTGATTCTTCTATTTCACATCAGGTGGTAGCACATGAACCTCCAGGAGAGCACCTGGGAGCAGGAGGCTTAGATGAGTGCTCAGTTCCCTAATATGTTCCCCTAGTTTGTGATATAAATTTACAGCGACGTAAAGCCATGAGGTGGAAATAATGTAATGACTCGTAAATTTCAAGGAAATTCTCTTCATATATTCTTGGGATTTTATGAGTACGCAGTTTCTGACAGCACATGATTCTGAGGCCCGGAGTGCCCAGAATCAATTTATGTAGTTTATCTCGGGTACATTCAGTGAATGAACGAGCGTGTTATTATAACGTTTGAACTAGTGCTCAGAACTGAAATCTGAGGGCACCGATGGAACCACAACGCCGATAATTGCTTAAGAGGACCTTTCTCGAAGGCGTGTTTGCTCAGGAGGAGTTGTTAAAAAATGGATTTAATGTAAAGTAAAATAAAACCATGTTACAATTTTATTTCATTATTCTAAGTGGTTTAATCATATGTGTGGGAGTTGGGGTGGGACCCACAGGTTACTAACTACCATTGAGAGGATAATGGTGAGGTGGTGCCCACACAATCCCCACCCCTTCACATTCCTTTAACTCCCGAACTCCACTCTTCATATGGGTAACTCCTCCCTCTCACCCTCATTAAGCTTGCCAATATAACACCCCATTTAAATAGAAAACACAAGTTTAATTAATTAAGTGAGCTTGTTATTGAGCTTTTTAATTTTAAATACATGCCATGTTATGATAAAATAACAGTAACTCTTATTTTATTTGGGGTTAGGATATTGTGTTGAGACTTTGGATAGGAGAGATCTATTCTCTTGAAGAACATCATCCTCAATAAAGAACGACAACACTTCGTCAAGGATCATCGACATGGCGACCCAGTTTCTTCCATCCTCTTCTTCCTCCACTACAAAGGAGGATGGACCGACGTGGAAACTCTCCAATGATGTCCCACCATATAACCTTCTCTCTGTGAAAAATGAAGGGAGACGCCGCTTCTTCCTCGGATGCTCTCCATCGACGTTTACAGAACCTCACCTCGTGAAGACGTTTTCCTCGATGTTCATCATTCGAAAACTTATGTTGATGTATGGGTGTGTTTGAATTGAGAAAAATTGGTTTACCTTCCATGTTATTGGTTTTCTCTAAACCATTTTCTATCGAACTAATGTGGAAGGAACCAGACCAAAGTAACACTGTCTGATTCCACCACCGTTCTTGTTGAATGGTGTTCTCCTACCGTTCTTCATTGGTGAATCAAGGAATGTTTTTGGAGCCGCTCAGAGGACCGAAAATATTGGAAACGTCCTCGGAACATCGGGACGACCTAGGAACGATAGTTTTGTAGCAATTGGATCCTTGGAATGAAGGGCGGACGCCTCGGGAGGCGTGCTGGCCAGAGGCGTCATTTCTGGAAAATTCCAGAATACACGACGTGTACATCCAAAGCACACACCGTGTATTATAAGCATTTAGTGGCAGAAGTAAAGGACATGTGAAGAAGTGACACATGACGTGTGACACCAGTCACACGGTGTGTACTGTCCACACAGTTTGACAGAGTTGACATAGATAGACATGGCATGTATTCAAGGGAAATACACAGGCACTGACAGAAATACACGGCCACGACGCAAGGCGTGTATTATCTTCTTTAAAAGGAAGAATCAGCTTCGCGAGGATCGTCGTGTAATCTGGGTGATGGTTGATACATTGAATTTGTATCCTTTGTTTGTGGTTTATACTTTATGGATTCTAGAAGACCTTCGAGGGTCACAAGGTCCCTACTGAGTATCGTATACTCACCCCTGCACGTGCTATTCCCGCACTATGATGTGTTTGTTTCAGACGAAGTACAGTTATGATCATGGTTGAGGCTTGTGGAGCGTGACGGTACCCAGAGGTGGAATATCAGGCGGGACATAAACGTAGAGGATGGCCGTACCCGAGGATCTAAGGTGACCATATGTTGCCACCCTTTAGGTGGGATAGCCGGAGGATGACTCATTGGATGCTGATTTACATCACTATTGATGCACTTTCTATTTAGTTGTACTGTACTTTCATTTGGGTTTGTATTTTGTTCCATTTACTTTTCAGCACTTACTTTTGTACTCAGTTCACATAGTGATTACTTCAGCTTGCGTACTCTGTGGTGTTTGATTTCTTATATAAAGGCAATGCCTTCCCTTTTATCGGGATTTACACCTTTGGTGATAGTCGCCAGCCCCTAGCCTATGGAAGGTGGGCTTGGGGTAGTCACGACATGGTCCCCGAGGACGGGTCGTGAACAGGATCAAAATCATTATATCATCATCACCACATCATAAAATTAAATATTTATTATATAATTAACCAATTGGTTGTAGATAATATATCAAGATTTCGATTTGCGACGTGATATTATATGATAATTTTCATTTGGTAATATATGTTAACAAATTTTGTAACTCTATCTCATGTGGTTGCATTAGTCTTATATTATAGGACACACATCATCTTTAATGTAGCAAACAATTAAAAAAAGGTTTAAAAAAATAAAATAATTGGGGAAACATAGATACATGAAATCTTAATGGTGAGGACTTTTCTGTCTTGACTAACGATCTCAATAGTTTCAAATTTAATTGAAGCATTTTTAGTGGTCATAAATTGATTAATAAAAAAATGATAGGTATTATTTATAATAATTTAATTGGTTTTATATATACTTTTTTTGGGGTTCACCACTAATTAAAACTCATTATCCATATGGTTTTTTACATTAATGATTTTTTATTGATTTTACAATAAGATCATCCACCATAATATGCTTTATCCACTGATATATACATTAATCATATGGAGTTACTTCTAATAAAGCTAAGGAATTATTTAAATTTCAAAAATCAATTTTATATATAGATAAATCATATATTTTTATCCTTATAACTACTACATTGACATTCATGTCCATATATCTTATAGATATATTAAATTACTATTTTTCATTTCAAATGCCTTTTTATTATATAAATGATGTAAAATACGAGTAATCCATTATTATTTTTTATGTATAGTATATATTATGGATTATAAATGATATTAATCATGGAAAAATTTCTTATTTTTTTAATTGGAATGATATAATTCTTTATAAATAACATATTCAATATCTTTTAACAACTTTTAACAATCTGATTAGGGATATCACAAATGAGCAGTCTTTGATAAATGGACTACCTCATGTAGTCATTTCTTAATTGGGATATTGATTAACAAAATCACCATTTCTAATTAAGCACTTGGGATTATAGAAACATACATAAGAGTGAAAAACCCATCTAAAAAAGTAAAAACATGTATATATATTAAAAAATTACCTTTTTAAAAAATCCTATTTATGTGGTGTTTTCTCAAATTCTCGAATTTTTTATTTATGGTAAATTTTTTTGGCTTCCACATAAAGTTTTTATTCGTTCACCTTTATGTTATTAGACTATAAATTTTATTAATTTTTCTTGATAATATTTCTCATTTCCTATATTTTTATATACATTATTTCAAAATCTATCCCTGCTTCATTTTTATTAATTTTATCCTCCTATAATGTAGTGTTTTAAAATAAATAATTATCTCTTAAATTACAATGTTTTTTTATTATTTTCATTTCCCATGTTCATTTTCTTCATGTATATCACAAATACCCATAATGTTAATTTTTTTATAATTTATCACTCATGTCCACCACTTCATACATTATTCATTCATTCATTATATAAAATATATCAATTAATTCATAATTCACATCATGTCTAATTTCATATTAATCCACCCTCTCATATAATATATCTATTTGTTTTTTCTATATTAAAATTCAATTAATTAAAGACATGACATCCTTATAAGTACTTGTAGTAAATCATTATTTAATCCAACATATTTACGGAATATGATGTTATATATTTTCCTGAATCATAAAAAATAATACTAAATTAATATTTTTATATAAATATTGAAATGGAAACCAGATTTATAGTTTTTATCTTCAGGGTAGTATTCTTTCTATTCCATATCTTCATTCAATTTTGAATATGGTAGTAATGGCCTTATTTTTTCACAATTTTTTCATCATGACCTGATTTTTGTAATTTTGTTAGTGTTGGTCCTATCAAATCCATTACCCTTAATTAATCATCATATGATTTCCCAAACACTATAAAAATATCAAAAGCACTATAAAACTATATAGTACAATAAACACCTCATCGGGGATAATAATATTCATTATATTTTGGTATCATTTTCATTAAATCAATAAAATTTTATATTATCAACTCATAATCACCATGTTTATATTTTTGGACATCATTTCCTCAATCTCAATAGAAAATTACAATATTAATTTAACAATATTATATTTTTTCAAAACTAAATAAGTACTTATTTTAATTTTATCCATGTGTGAAAAAAATAAAAATAGAATTTAAAATTTTAACATAATGTTATAACATTTTTTATGAATAATACCTTTAAAAACGACAAATAAATCAACTATCGAGGGGTTGGAGTGAATCTATGTGAAAAAAATTAATTGTTTTATTCTATTTTCCATATTGGGTATTCATATATATTTCTAAAATTGGAAGTTTGAAATTCATTATCTATCTTCCTGGAGACGAAAATATCATTGAATATTAAAAATTAGTTCATTATGTAATGAACTAGGGAATAAAATGATATTTTGTGGTTTCAAATTATTGGTTAGTCAATAGAAAATATCTATTAAAATGTTTTTATTGAACATGAATTATTGTTTTCTTATTTTTTAGATGTGTGTTTTTATCCAGGTAATCTCTATTTCAAGATGATATTCCATTAAAATGATCAAAAATTAATCATCATCAAACCATGTTTCAGTACCTCTTCCTCTCCCCCGTGTATTTTATTAGTAATTTAAATGTTTAGTTTATATATATGAGTATTGTTTCATGATCATCATATTGATATTATTTAATCATAAATCTATATTTATTAATTTTCCTAAGGTACATGGTTATGTAACTTTAAATACTACATTTCTTTATGAAAATAAATACTATCAGAATCATTTAATATTTTAAAAATTATAATCATAACTAAAATTATACATATATATAAATATATCACTAAAAAAATTATCTTGTTTCACTCCATCTATAATTATATGTTCTAGTGGATACCCTTCAATATTTCCTCATCGTATATAATAGGAAAATAATGACATTAATAAATTTATCAAAAATCAACCCTTAATGTATGATATATGAATATTTTTAAATCATTCAAAATAAAAATATGCAATATATCTATCTCTATATTATGAATTTTACAACACAATTTATAAATAACTTATATAAATATCCCCTCCGTAAAATAATTTTTTAGATATATTTACTCCTCCTAGATGGTCCATGATGTTTTCATTTTCATGAAATATTACATTGGTCAAAAAAATAATGATTGTTATTTAAAACTTCATTATATCCCTCATAAAAACCACATTTGTAATTACTAACAATATCATGATGATATTATTGAAATAATAAATTCATGTTTTGAATTAATCATTACTGATTATTATTCTAAGTCATCAGACTAATCGTGTTGTGATATCATTCATCATGGGGAGTTTCATAGTCAATAATAAAATCCATGGAATATGTTCAATATAGAAATATAAATCCATTGTACACCATAGTTTGATGCTCATTCTATATGAAACCACAAAAAATATAATTATCATATATGATAGTGTGGACATCCCTGTGTAGGTATATCAAATAATATTATCCGATACATCTTCACCACATTTCGATCCTTACTAATTCTTAACTTCATTATCATAGGTCCATATTATTATTCATTTATAACAATATAATTTATAAAATTAACATTTATTGACCTCTATTTTATGAAAAATGTATAATTTATTATAATCCAAATCGTTAATATTATAACTATTACATAACAGAATTTTACACTAGTTACCATTACATATTCTTCCATGTGTAGACATCTCACTATTTCTCTACTTCTGTTTCCCCTTACATATATACTACCAAGAACATGAGTTTTTTATTGTTTAATTTTAGAAAAATGGATGATAAATTATATCAATTAATATTTGAAAAGTATCCACTGAAGGATAATATAAATCAATTTGATTTCTCTCAATGATTTTAGAAATTTATATATATTTAAAATAAATAATTTAAAAATATTTTCCAAATTATTTAATCATCAATGATGTTATGTTTCATATTCCTATGTATTGGAACCATATTGTATCTTAGTTCACATTTTAAAATTACTAAATGTTTCATAAATATCTATCAATTTTTAAAAAATCTTTCCATAATTCAACAATATGAATAAAATTTGGAATTAATTCAAAAAATGTCTAAACCATATAGTCAAAACCATCCTTAGTAAGACATATTTCACACTCGAATCCACCTTATAAACCACCAAAGTGTAATCTAAATAAATTTCTATATATAAATTTTACTTTAGTAGCCACCTCTATAGGTCCATTTATTTCAGCCCCCCACCAAAAACATGGAATTTTACGGCTTATTTGGACTATTGTAATTAGGCATATGTCCTAATGTGGATGATACATAAAAATTTTATCAAGGTTACAGAAATCTATGTGTTGTTATAAAATTAATAATAATTACCTTTAATTTTATTGTTTTCATGGAATTCCCAACTTTCTTCTGATATAACATTGACTATTATTAGTGGCATGTGTTGTTAACATCACTAAAGAGATAGATGTTCGGGATGGGTAGAGAGTAGGAACTAAGGGTATTGAGAGTTGTACCAAACCTGTATCAAATCTAAATTATCACAAACACTTCGATAAGATTGAATTTCTAATACGAATCAATGAAAACCATCTCATCTTAATGTTCGGTCATAGAGCTCTATCAAGGCATCATTCTACATGAATTTGGAAAAATTCATCCAGAAATAGTTATTGGTTTTGATATTGGGCTTGTAGTCGGTGAAAAAAAAATTCATTGCAATTATTTTATACTGAATTAATTAAAATAAAATTAATCAATGTGTAGTCAGAGGACTTTTAGAGTAATTTCATTTGTAGACAGAGTACTTGACCAAGTGTTCACTAGTGATATTTAAGAAGGAGATTCATGATATTATTTGAATCTAGGTTTAATAAAAAATGATGAACCAAGTGATAGTGAATATATAGCATACATTAGCATGATATAATATCATTTTTGTCAAATTTAGGTTGCTCAATTTTTATTCAAGTTGTATCTTCAATTGGGTTATCATTAGTTTTGTGTTTGATATGTGGACTTCCAAAGACCACATTTTAGAGAATGAATGAAATGTATGAGTAAATGGAGATTTCATTTAGGTTAATGAATGTTGATATAGTGATTATATACCTCATGAAAAAAAACATCCACCCATACATAGACACTTTCATCGTGGTGTTTTTTTGACAACATCCTCATCTACTCACCAACACCAGAGTAGTATGCTTGACACTAGATAGTTTTTTTTGTATGTTTCAGGGACATGATGTGAAATCTATGTTGTAGAAGCAGTACATCATTATTATTTAGAAGCTAGTATCACATGTCCTGTCTAATATGTATATATCAGTCATCATAGATTATGTTGAGTAAGTCATGTACTAGACACATACCTAGAATTTGTTTTATATCATAATATTTCTGGGTGTATCATGATATTACATAATTATTTTTCTATAATATTATTTCAATTGAAAGCCCATGACAACACTGATGATATAAGGAGTAAATTTCTAGAGGTCAATCTACTTTCATGTATAATTAATTGAGAAAAAGATAATATTGATGATTGCTCAATCACTAGAAATTTCTAATCCAGGTATTGGTTAAGATGTATATTATGATACATCATTTGTTGGACCAAGAAGATTGTTTCTCAATAGATTAAATTTAGTCTCTTATAGGTCAAATCCGTAAAAAATCTATTAGAGGAACTTACAATGAAATGAATTGGAGCTATCAGTTGTAGTCCACACACTAATGTTGTTGAGACATTAACTATTTAGAAACAAATTCCAACATAGTCCACATGATCCTTTTCATTGGCCTCACATGGATGGATTGATGCCTGAGATAGTGCGGATGTGATTTGAATCTATATTCAATAGAAATTTGGATGGTATATGAACATGGAAATGATAAATGCATTCGGTATTCACTTTTATTTTAGATATAAGCTATGCATGATCATTGAGAGAGGACATATAAGGAGTAGTTTCATATTATGATGTTTTAGATGATTGGATGAAGTATGATTCATAAAACCATGGTTTAAGTAAATTTATTCCCCTAGTAGTAAAATATTCTCTTATGGACTAGGTAATGACTAAATTGAAGTCAAAGTCAAATTGGGATGTGATTATGGAACAACTGGCCGGATTATATCAGATAAATGGGTGGTCTATGGGTGGTTATGATGTGATTATAGAACAAGTGAGAGAAGTATCATCATATTTATCAGATGGGAGATAATGCATGATTAGAAGAACTGTATATGGGTTTTAAATATTAGAGAAATCATGATGTAGATGAACTCCAGGGAACAATAATGGTGGCTAGAAATGAAGACATAAATTTTTAGCTTAATCTCATGATGCATACCATATCAGATTGTGACTCCCATGTACCATTGATATGGTGGGTTACACCAAACACATCAAGTACCAATGTATAATTGTGAGGATGGAAGTCCAATTGTTCATTTATATAGGGTTAGATATGACCCAAATGTCTCATGAAGTATGTTTTTTGGTTTTGGATTGGTTGATGAATGTTTCTCACTTTCTAAAATTCAGAGTGATATTCTATAGAAGATCTGTGAATGATATTTATCTATGAGTTTGTATAGTTCTCAAATTCACCTTACAATTTTTATCTGACTTTGATCCATTTTTAACATCATTATTTTGGAAGGGAATTTAGAATCCCCCATGGGTTCATGTGATGTTAAGCTTATAGTACTATCTAAAGATAGATGGGAAATGTAAACAAATTAAATGAAAATTAGAGGTTATGACTTGATATTTATTTCAATTTTTTGGATTACATTTGATTGATCACATATTATTTGATTGGATTCCATATAAACACTATTATGATGCTTCACATTAGTCATGAATTTATGAGAATCATTATGGGAGGTGGTGTATTTCACATATTTGTTTGTATGAGTTTGGTGATGAAGCATTTTTTGGCCCTAGAATTGTTATAGATTATTTAAAGTGAGTGCATATAATTCAAAAGTTAATGATCGCTACTATGAGTAGAAGGTAATCTCTTTATTATGTTTTGAAATTTACAAGATACTTTCTCATGTTATCTTTCACCCAATTAGTGTACATGGATGGTATCATGTGACAAAAACCATGGAAGACTTCAATGTCAACATGGAAAACTAGGAGGTAGTATGTCCATAACAATTTTACCTAATGTTCTCACTTGTTTCAATTATATTAATATATTTTTTCATTTTATACTGTTACTTTTTATGTGCTCTTGAGATTCTATCCCATTATAGACTATGTTATTTTTATTCAATTTGTGATATTTTAGTAATATTTTTCCATGTATAATTTTTATCTCATGATTTTATGTATTCATCTATATATTATGGATGAGAAGTTATTCAATCCAATGTGCTCAATTTTATAAATGATACTGTTGACATGGATTTTCTGATTAGTAATTTATATATGTAGAATAATCAAAAGTATTATCCTTTAGTGGAGAGTGTTCTTGGTTGCAATGATGATGTTGAACGACCGTATTAGAGGGTTGAGTTATGAGGTATACGTGGTATCATGTTGAGGGTGTGCCCATGTAAGCCTTGATTTTCGAATATCCATTCTCCAAGTGATTGATGGGTTGATGTGAGCAATATGTGTTTTCATCTCTGGTACATAGGTTTCATGGTCCGGATAAATAACAGATAAAACAATGTATTGTCTCCATGAAGTTGTGAGGATTCTATAAAAGGGATAATTTGGACACTACCAACTTCTTCCATTATCGTGTAGGAAAAGAGATGAAGCAGGTATGACCTAGGGTTTGTGGAATCTTGGTCAGAAGATAGACACATGATTTTGTATTGTATAAATATTCATATTCATTATTTATTAACATTATTGATGTTTCCTATTTATAATTAAGAACATATGGTATATAATAATGGTTGTCATCAAACTAATTCTTGTACAAACTTCGTACTTGGTGATTTCATTATACAAGTAGATTTAATGAGATATATGATGAAGGAAAAGGGCCCTTTGGTGGAATGATAATGAAAGGATGATTGAACCCTTAGTTGTAGATTATAAACTCCAATGGTCCATAGATTATTTATTGTTTTATTTATCTTGTTCATGACTCAAGATAGTCATTCTACATTGAAAGTGGTTTTATTTTTTTTACATGTATTACATTTATTTAATTTTGAATGATTAACATGATGTGTTATTAGTATATTATTATTATTATCGATCATATATCATGATAAAGAGTGTATAGAATATCAATTAGAAGACATTTACCCCCCGCTGCTAGTTAGAGACCTCTTACTATAGAGAGGCATGTAGGAGGTCATGTGTCTTTCAAGCTCAAACTCGAGGGTATGAACCATGATGTTCCAATTTAGACCCACTATTTAAATACATGATGAATACATTAGGTCAATATTATAAATATAATAATCATTTAATTCCAGAATCACAATGTACAGTATCAATGGAAATTGTTGTTTTATTACATAATAATACATGAAATAATTATACATTATTGTTTCCATTAAAAAATTAATCTTTTTTCGATACATGTCCCACTTAATACATTTTTTCACATGAGTGTAAAAATATATATAATAGTGAGATTAAATTCAGGTATAGCGTGGAATAAAATGTAGTTATGATGTGAAATGAAACAATATCAATCATAGTTGTGAATAATAATCCTAAAAACATCAAAATAAAATGATCATAAAAATATTCTAGGGTGATAATTTGAAAAATATTAGGAATGAGGAATATTTAATATAACAAAAATTCATAACATTGTGGTCAACGTGAATTTATATTTCATGAAATATTATATCATAAAATTCAATTACAAATATTATTTTCCCATCATTATTTGAGGTAATTATAACTATGAAAGATATATGTTCATGAATTATTCATATAATATAATAATACATATAACACTATCCTATGAACTGGAGGTATTTATATGTTTGAAAACACCCACCACATCATAATAATCTCAGACCTATATAGTCTACTTAAAATGAAATCATATTACAAACGTACATATGAAATATACACATAAATGTGAATGTGAATAGAATATGTAATGTAAAAAAAATTTCAATGATGAAACATGAATGTAATAAAAATAATAAGGTAAAAAATGTTTTTATACATTAAAGATTTTATCAAAAAGATTAGGGTTCAGGATGAGAAGTGTAAATTGACTAATTGAGAGACATTGTGTTATTATAAAAAATAATGTCCATTAAAACATGATACATTTTTTATATTATTGATATCAATGAATTAAAATCATGTATATTTAATGAAGAATAAACATAAAGAAATGAAAAGTAAAATTAAAATGTATTTTTAAGAATAACTTTGAAAATAATGATGAAAAGTTTATAGAAAAGTTTATAGAAAAGTATATAATGTGTTTGGATCATGATAAGTGTTACCTTAGATAGAGTTATAATTAATCACTGTTAACAAGAATTTATACTAATAATATGACTACTAAATATTTAATCAAGATGTGAATTATATTTAAAAAATAATTTTTTATTTATTTTAATCATTGTACATTTTTAGTAATATTCCATCATATTTGATAATGGATTGAAGAAATGTATTAATTGCATGTTCATAATTTTTTATTAATATATAATGAGTATTTTTATTTTATAATTTCATAAAATATTTTATATAATCATAGAATACATGAAAATAATTTTATATTACATAATATACACGAGCAATCAAAATAATAAGTTATATATATGTCATTTATAAAATCATCATAGACATATGAAACCTTCCATTATCTAGGGATTCCATAAGAGTGGGGAAAGATAATAATAAAAAAATTAAAATAGATGCAAAATAGTTCTATTACAATTAATAGTTTATAAACCAATATCACCAATAGTTCTAAATGGATGAAAATAAAATATTTATTACTGTATTAGCATGAATAAGTGTATATAAACAATGAATGAGAATCATAGTTATATCATCATGAATGATTTATCATATTTATATAGAATTGACAGATTTAATATATGTAATCTCAAAATTACCTAAATATTATAAGAGAATTGTCAGTGCAGATTTTGGTAGTTTGACAGATTTCAGAAGTTTAAGTCATGTTATATTCCATGATAAATATGATGGGATATTTATATAAAATTTTATTATTTTTCATGGTTAATATATTGAATATTTTATCATTTAGGCCCACTGATTTTGAGTAGGAATAATTCCCATTATTTTTGGAGTTAATTGAAAATAATATAGTTTTATTTAATATTTATAAAAATTTGTTACCAATATTTGCCTTTCAACATCTAAAAAAATATAATTAACAAAACTATATTTTATGAAGATAAAATATAATAATGGCCTTAAAATGTCACATCATTGTTTCCAATGAACACATAATTATTTATAATAAAATATTTAATTCTTTAAATAATATTTGATTGAGAAAATGGTTTGAATTATTTTTTGGTCATTATATCATGATGATTTCATAATATATTTGGTAGTTAATTTAATAATTTATTTTGTTAATCAAAAAAATATATTTCTTTAATAAATAGATAAAAAAATCCATCACAAAAACTAGATTCTTTAGTTGAAAATATTATATTCATTTTATCAAAAATATTTTTATAATTTTGATCACATCAATTTGTAGAAAAAAAACTATATTTACAATATAATATTATTTTTTACTCATGGAAATTCATGAACATTAGATAGATAATGGTTAATTTATAATATATAATCATTATTATATATTTTTTAAAATAAATCTAATATGTCCTATAATGAAATGTCATTACGATTACATTATATCCTACCTTTACTAAATTATTATTTTTAATATAATATAAATTCCAATAATTTTAGAGTCCCATGAATAACATACATGGAGATTAAATTACATTTGTGGAATACATATAACATTGCAAAAACATCCACCAAAGACCGTATTAGTTTAGTGTATTTGGAAACTCGAAACAAAATATTCTAATCATGGTGAATGATCTTGTACATCTCCCATAAAGATATTCCACTTTTTTCATACCTAAAAACTTATTTATATCTTGGGGTACAGAAAACAGAGAATGGGTGAGCTCATATTCATAGTAAGGGTAAACAAGGATAACATAAAACAAACCATAATCATTTGAAAATAATTACATGAACCTAAATTTTTAACATAAAAATCCAAAAAAATCACATAAATCATGGATGTATGTAAGTAATCGATCATAATGGAACATTATCCATGAAATAAAATACATGGAATAAAACACGGAATTGTGGAAAACATTATACGAAAAAATATGATTTCGATCATAGCCATGGAATGTTTTCCAAGAAAATCATAGTGGATGAAGTCTATTAGAAAACCTGTTTTACATTCAATTCCACCCATGTATTGTTGAACCATATTTACATCTCCATCTAGCCATGTCTATCTCATGAGATATATATCTTTAACCAATTAATTGGAGAGAGATATGGGTCCCACTAATCTCATAAATAAATCATTATTTTGTGTGACACAAAATAAACATAAATCATTCATCATAACCCAATGAATAAAATAGGTTTCATAAACATCATCCCATCATAACATAATCAATATAAAACAATGGATACCATTTTATCCAAAAAAATTAAATAATGTAAATAATAGGAATATTATAATTGAAACATAACCATATTAAAGAATGTCATATCTGATGGAAAATAGTTTTGATAAAACACTTGAAATGAATTCTTGAGAAAAATATACTTTTTTCATTATATTACTTTTATTTTTTCAAAATGACATGATATTTCAAAATAAATTAATTTTGTTAAAAATAAATGAATTTATTACGAGGAAGATTCATGGAAATAAGGTGTTATGAAGCTGTAAAAATATGTTCATGTAGTATTATATAAAAATATTATCCTCGTACTTTTGTCAGAAATGTACAAATGTACATTGTATGATAAACAAAAGAAATATTCCTCCCATACCATGTGGTAAAATTCATCAAAGGGTAAAAATGAATTTAAATTTAAATGGATGAATAATAAACATTTTATGAAACCATTTTTACAAAACAATGACATGGATGTTAAATATAACCCTAGTAAATACTTATGTACAAGCAATCTCAAATAAAAATAATATTACAAAATTATCCATTACATTAGGTCTGATTTGATTTGTACATATCTGGACCTCCTTTATAAAGATTTAAATAATTCCATTGACATATACCATAATCATATTAATTTTTATGATATAATTTAGGGTCATATTCTTATTTTATTATTAGTAACATTCAATTGTTACTCGTTATTCTGGTGTTTACTGCATTACGTTCTGATGGATGTTTTGTAGAATAAATTCGGATTACACTTTTTAGTATTTAGATATATCATTTAAATAATGGTTTTAGTATAATATTTATTTTATTTATTCATTTATTTCATTTGTATAATCATTCTTCAATGATGATCATGTAGAACGATTTGCATCACATTGTGGAGACAGTAGGCCATACGTACAGACGAGTGATGAAATCATTCCAACGATTGTGTAATTGTATTGAAGTGTATAATATTTCAGAATAAATATCATATTAAAATAATAATATATATTTATTTCTTACATCATTATACCCATACAATTATGTTGGTGTTGAAAAACATATTACACCACTATATGTGGATGGTAGGTCATACGTACCCAGGCGTGGTGATTTCATTTTTCATATGATGGATAGAAGATGGAATATGATTGTTTCATATTAATAATAAAATATTAGAATAGAAGTGATAATTAAGTTATTAGTTAATAATGAAATAACTCATATAGATGAAGTAGAAGAAGAAAGAAGATTGAATGAATCTTTAAATGATATTACCTCTTCTTTGATGTGTCTCTTCTAAATCTCCTCATAGAGAACTAAAGATGGTATTTGAAGAAAACCAGAACAACTAGTATGTTTTTATTGATGTGGATAATGTAAATTTATATGGTTTGGATGCGTTTGAAGGTTAAAAATGGAATGAAGATGAGAGGGAGGAGGTTCCCTTTTATAATAGAGGAGAGGGGCACTTTTGAAAATAACAAAAATATTAATTTATAATAAAATAATAACCAACATAAAAACTGCCAAAATGACTCAATATAAAAATTGAGATAATATAGGGTTTTAATCTCCTCCAGAAATAAAATTTATTGTGTTTTTATTTTATTTTAATAATTATCATTTTTATTTATCCTTATTTAATATATTTATTTTTATTTTTGGTAATAATATTTCAAATTTACAATTGTTATACATAATTACATTGGTGTTTTGAATTGTAAATAATTGGATACATTATGAAATTTTTGAACATATAATTATAAGTTTTTAATTTTTAAATATATTTTTAATTTTTAATCAATTCATTAATATGTTATTTTTTATAAAATTCCAATAATGTCATTTTTGACAATATTAATTTATTTTCATTTTAGTTTAATCCAAATAGATGATAGATGTGAAATAAAATTAAATATATTCCTAACATGTCATATTTGTCTAAAAAACTAGTAGAGAACATTAATTTGTTTATATAATATTTATTTTAATATTTTTATCACCATTTATTTTATATTTTTCTTGATAAAATAATTACTAAAACAGATTTGTATAATAATTTTATAATATTCGTTTTTCATAAAAAGTAAAATCAAAAAACAATGATGAATATAAATCTAATATTTTTCATAATAATACTTTTAGTAGAATTTATCTTCTAAAAAGCCCAAATTTTAAAATGTTATATTTATTAATTTTGGAAGGTGACAACTTTGACACAATTTTAAATAAAATAATATAAGTGTCATAATCTCTTTTATAATGTAACGCCCCGACCCCAGCTACCCAGATTCGGTGCATTACTTCGTAACATTGACATGATCACAAAAGATCAAATCTCGAAAGACCGATTAGTTTAGTAGGCTTGGAAACACTAGATACATTCATAAATGTTACATTACAACATAAAGCGAAAAACTAATAACAATGTCTTTATAGTCCACACTCATATCCTCTTCTGACTATCCCTGCAGGTCATTCATAAAATAGTTCTTCGCATCCTGGAAAATATTAAAACATTGAAATGGGTGAGCTCAGATACTCAGTAAGGATAATAATATTGCAAAAGCTTTCATAAATAAACATTAACATTTAAGGCAATGTATAACTAAAACAAAATCCATTTAAACATGAACTTCAACATTAATATGGAAAAAGTAAAATGAGATAATTCCATTTACTTATTCACATGGATATTCTACTGGTGGAATAATCACATTCAATATCAATAGCCACTTTCATAATGATGGAATGCATAATGTCAGACTATCATAACCATGTAGCCAAGGCCTCGTGCCAAGACCACAAATAGGATTTTTTCAAGGCCTCGTTCCAGGACACATGTTTGTCTCATGAGACCTACCGATGCATCGAGGAGCTGTAGCAGGCTCCACCCATCACTTATTATGTCCAATGCATTCATCATATGAATAGGTTTAAACATATCATAAACCATAACATAATTGTATCACATAAAACATTCATAATGGAAACATAATATTTCCACATTTCAATCAAAAGATATCAATACAACACATTGATAATATAAAAACGCTTTCAAAACCATTTCCAATACCAAAATAAAAGAATGATAAAACTTTGTATTTATTTTTCATTAAAAAAAAATTGATGGCTTGTAGAGGAAGCCGAAACTCAAATAATGGTCACGTTGGCGGAGAAGTCGTTGTTGTCGCATATGTGCGGAAAGAAAAAAATTCCCTTTTGGTCGTTTTGTAAAACGCTTCATATAAAAAGATTCCTTTTGAATAAACGTAAATGTCAAAGGGGTTTATACACCGTATAAAAGAAAGTTGTGTATAAAATCAAATATGCCTCAATGAAAGGAGATTGATACGAAGTCCTTAAAAAGATCATTTTTAAAATAAAATAGATATATTATGTGTATTCACTATAAGTACACATAAAGAAAGTAAAAATACACGATATTACATAATAATATCATGACATAATTTGAAAGTAGGAGATTAACCCAAAGAATGGAAATTGGGTTAAGAATTTCCCTTACCTAGCGTCCCGTCTTGACTCGACCATTCATTAACCTCCTAAATAATAAACTTGAGTTAATCTATACCTTCTTAAGAACCTTTTTCAAATTAATTATTCCTTTTATATCACTTATTATCATGTTATGAACATTATTTAATTATTTATGTTAATAACGGTCGTTTTGTCGATCTTTGGTACTTGAGTCACAAATAAACTTCTTATAATTACAAGTTTTTCATGTGGTGATATATCGATTATATCCAGAATAATATTCATGATATTGATATCATATATCTAATATATATCCAGTATATACATTCATTTATAATATTCCATAACGTTTAGAGGTAAGAAATGAAATGCACCGTTCATGGAGACGGTAACCCGTATGTACGCATGAACGCTACTTTCATTTCTATTTCGTATTTAATGGAATGAAATAATAATGATATAAATGTATAATATAATTCCAGTATAATATATCATATAATACCATTACTCCATCCTTTATACATCCCACATATGGTATTAACGATTCAAATCACTTTGAGGGGGCGGTAGTCCGCACTTCCTAAAATGAAAATATTGTGTTTACCCATAATGGAAACCATAAAGGTATGCCATAAATGAAAAATACAAAATTATAAGGAAAACAAAAAAATAATGTATATCATATATAAAAATAGTGTCATCATAATGGCCACCATTAGAGGTGTTATATGAGTGTTGAACAATCATCGTTTCGTGAGGCAAAAATTCTCAATTCACAGAAACAGTATGTTCTTTAACCATTAGATGTAGGTGTGTGTAAGAGTGAACCAAAACCTTATCATAACAACATCCTAGTATATTTTAGATACTGGTGTGTTTACAAAAGAAAGGATGAAAACGAGTTTAAGGGGTTGGAGATGCAAAATAAAATAAAACAACATTAGAGAAGACATTATCTTAAAATCAGGTAACTCTTTTTGATTTGAGCCAAAGTCATCCTTGGGAAGACTTATGCCCTAGGTGAGGCTTCTAGGAGTAAGGGAGGGAAATTGGGAGTGTATTTGGGAAGAGGTTGGCCGATCCAAAAGGCTTTGAATGTCTGGGTAAGGTGGTTGTGGTGGGGGCCTTTTATAAGTGGAGAGGAGGGGCACTCTTTGAAAGTAATGAAATATTACTTTATTACAAAAAAGATTTTCAGATTATAAAGGTACCACACTTCTATAATTCTAGGATAAAGTGATAAGGGTTCGAAATCAACCCATCCAATAGGCTTTGTACATGTTTATTCCTTGTATTTTACATTATCTTTTCATTTTATTTAAATCGTTAATTAATGAGGTAATCGCTGCATCATCATGGTGTCATAAATATTTTAATTTATTTAATGTCTAAAAATTATAAAAAAACTATCATGATGTACGAAATCTTTTTATATTTCTAATTAATATTTATAGTCAAAAAATATGACTTGTATAACCCCATTTAAAAATTGTTTTAGTAAAACAACTCTTGTTTGTGACCTTTTTATTTTAACATTAAATAAAAAGTTATTTATGTCCTTTTCCTACCAAAGTGGCTCCATGGGGTCCCCAAGTTGACCCATGAATTTTCTTGGTCGGCCATATCACATATCAAATAGTTGTAGGACAAGTTTAAAGGTCATTCCATATTTTTATAATACTATTTTTACCTTAAATTTCACTAATTACCTTTATTCGCGATTAATTAAACATAAAAGTTACTATTCACCAAAAAATTATTTTAATCTCATAGAACCACATTCTACTTCCTAATGACAACCATGTATTTCGGATTTTTGAAAATCAAATCACAGAAGTGGTAATGTTTCATTTAAACGAAAAATCAGTTTTTTAACTACCACTTAGTGGTTTCACTATTCATCAAAAATTGATGTTTTTTAGAACAATGCCAAAATTTCACCCTAAGCTATAATTGATAATCTGAATTCAAAAATGATGTCTATTTTACAAAATTACAAACATATAAGTTGCATTAATATATTTTATAATTAATTCCCGTTGTCACAACAAACATCGTGTTTTTAAGAAAGAATATATATCAAATGATTGACAATTGTTTATGTCCAATTTCAAAATGAAATTAATTATAATGAACACCACTGGATAAAATGGTAAAAATATATTTTAATTATACTCTAAAACCACTCAATAGTATAATTTATCACTATAAATTATTTTTATTAATAAATTTGTTTTTAAGTAATTTTCACTATTCAATGAAAATTGGATGTTCTCAGAAAAATACCAAAAATTCAACATAGGCTAATTTCAATATTCCGAATCCAAAAACGAAGTCCATTTAGAAAGATAAAATTTATAATATTTCAAAAATTAGGTATTACTATTCATAATGGCTACTTTGATTGGTTGTGGTGTGTGTTAGAACATGATGTTTCGTAGAACACACGATACTGTATTATTCAAAGAGAAGTGTACCATGGAAGCTTGGGGTGTTACATTCTCTCCTCCTTCAATAAATTGCATCCTCGCAATTTGAAAATGTTCTTCGAAAATAAAAGGTTGAAAATAGAAAATCTCTTTTTGGAAAACCCACAACGGAAATAGGGTTAGTAAGAATATAACATTAAAAGAAAGAAAGAGAAGTACAAAGGTCACCCGAGACAGCCCATACTAGGATTCTATGAAAATATGGATATGGAGGAAAAACAAACCATCAAGGTCCGATGGAGAGTTGTAGAAAACAGGATTATGACAAAGTTAACCATTATAAAATCACAAACTTTTGATTGGTTAAACGGTCATTGAATCCCCATTTGGAAAAGTTAACCGACAAAGTTTTGGTTTAAAGTAACCTTTCATAAAGTTGAGAAATTTATTAAAGAGATTTACTAAGAATGTAAAGAAATATACTTACTTGTCATGTAGGCTTTCATTCATTAATAAATTTTTACCACGAACCCATCTTTCACTCCAAAAGGTAAGAGTTAAAAATATTATATTTATCTTAATCGTAAAAAGTTAAAAATATTAACATAGACCATTTAAATTAGGAAAACTATTTTGTAATAACGTGGGACTTCATGTAGGCTAGTGGTAGGTAATAAAGGCCTGTCGCACTATGGTTGTGGGTTTGATTCTTGCAGCTTTGTCCGATGCGACGGGTTATGCCCCACCCTGCAGGTTGTCCTTTTCCTGAAACTATAGTATTATAATATTGCAAAAATAATCTCCATAAATTGTTTAACCTTAAACAATACTATCCAAAGATCAAATTAATCCATTCCATCCTTTATAGTTATCCAAAATACCTCTATCCAGACTTTCTCTAAAAGGTCTCTGAATTCCAAAATCAATTGTATCATCAGATTCCTCAAACAAGGTAAAGTTTCTCTTATTGTCACATACAAAAATATGATTACCTTCCTCATATTAAAACCTTAATGAAATAAACAAGTACTGTAGTACAATCCTTATATATATAACATTATTCTAATAACAAGAATATAATCCATTAGTCCAAAAGCACCAATACATTAATTATTCCGCTTCAACTGTAGTCACAACATAAGATTGGCCTTGATCCCTTGGCCTATTCGGAGGTAAGTTTTCCCTGACGCTTAGGACATTCATTTGCATAATACCCCATTTCACTACAATTGTAGCATTCAAAATGATAGCCTCTTTCTATCCCTTGTAATCACGAGCCTGGTGACCTATTTCTCCACAATTATAACAAACTCCCATTCCATTTAGGCAAGTACCAGGGTGATTATTCCCACAATTATCACATAATGGAAAATACATCTTTCCTTTTTTCCCTTTATCTATCTCTTGTTCCACCGTTCTCTTCTTCTTTTTCTTTACTTTTTTGTCATAAGACTTAGAGAATTACTTTTCCGTCTTGATAGGACATGAGACAATATCTTCGTATGACGAGAAGGTTTGTGAGACTAATGCTCAAGGAAGAAATGGTTTTAACCCATAAAAGAAAAGATTAATCTTACTTCTTGGGTTATGTATATAATCTGCAGCATGCCTCACTAAACTTGTAAAGTTAGCCTCATACTTTGCGACATTATCATCCTCCTTCTGCCTCAAACTCAGAAATTTCCTTTCCATATCTGCTCGATGGTCATGTGGAAAGTATTTTTCTAAGAAAAGATATTTGAACTCTCTCCATTCCATACTTGATACTTCTTCATTTTCCTTTTTATTTTGAATCAATGACCACCATTGATCGGCATCTCCAGTGAGGCGGTAAACTTCCATGATAACCTTCTCCCTTTAGCTACACCCCAAGGCGTAAAATATTTTCTCTAAGGAGTTTATAAATTTCTCAGATACTAATGGATTTTTACCCCCATTAAATGTTGGCGGTTGTTGCCTCATGAAGCGGTCTAACATTGATCCTCCACGTTGCAGATCAGGGTGCTCCATACGAGTAAGGATATTATCATAACCTGAGTGAGTTGTCCCAGTATTGTAATAAGTTGATCAGCACCAGTTGTATCTCCAGCTCCACAATAATTATCTTGAGCAGGAGGGAAATCCCTACAAAGAGTGCCTGCATTGATACAGTTTCCATTCCGTCCACTAGGCGCCATTTCTAAACAATGGCATAAACTAGATTAGTTTATGAATCAAAATACATAATTCCATACTTGTAAAACACTTAACACTAATTGAACTTTGTATGGATATAATCCATAATCATAAAAAAAGTTTTCTTTGAGGAAGTATATAGTCATAACCCTTTCATAGTGGTTTGTAAAGAAAATGAGAATTATCCTAAGAATATCCCCCGGAATGTCATAACCAAGAGTGCATCAAGGCCCGTTGAAGTGCACCATTTCCCATTCGTGTCTAGATCAAAGTGGTGTTTTCGGTTTTTACCCCTAGGTACATCTGTGCCAGAGCCACCTCTACCTGCTCGTATCCAGACAGAGATGTATTGCTCGGAAAACTCACAAAATCTCTATAATGCCAAAATTTAAGGATGTTATTCTATACTAATCCTCAAAGTCTATCTCTGGGCTATGTTCTCTAATCAGAGTTTATCGGAATCTAGCTTCCAAGGTTAGTACTAAAATGCCTCTGATACCAACTGTAACGCCCCGACCCCAACTACCCAGAGTCGGTGCATTACTTCGTAACATTGGCATGATCACAAAATATCAAGTCTCGAAAGACCGATTTGTTTAGTAGCCTTGGAAACACTAGATACATTCATAAATGTTACATTACATCATAAATTGAAAAACTAATAACAAATTCTTCATAGTACACACTCATATCCTCTTCTGACTATCCCTGCAGGTCATTCATAAAATACTTCTTAACATCGTGGAAAATATTAAAACATTGAAAGGGGTGAGCTCAGATGCTCAGTAAGGATAATAATATTACGGAACCATTCGTAAATAAACAATATCATTTAAGGCAATGTATAACTAAAACAAAAGCCTTTTAAACATGAACTTCAACATAATATGGAAAAAGTAAAATGAGATAATTCCATTTACTTTTTCACATGGATATTCTACTGGTTGAATAATCACATGCAATATCAATAGCCACTTTCATAATGATGGAATGCATAATGCCAGACTATCATAACCATTTAGACAAGGCCTCGTTCCAAGATACTAGTTTGTCTCATGAGACCTACCGATTCATCGAGGAGCTGTAGCGGGATCCACCCGTCACTTATTAAGTCCAATGCATTCCTCATATGAATAGGTATAAACATATCATAAACCATAACATAATTGTATCACATAAAACATGCATAAAGGAAACATAAAATTTCCACATTTCAATCAAAAGATATCAATACAACTCATTGATATAATAAAAACGCTTTCAAAACCATTTTCAATTCCAAAATAAATGAAAGTTAAAACTTTTTATTTATTTTTCATTAAAAAAAAGTGATGGCTTGTAGAGGAAGCCGAAACTCAAATAATTGTCACGGCGGTGGAGAAGTCGTTGTCGTCGCATATGTATGGAAAGAAAAACATTCCCTTTTTGTAGTTTAGTAAAATGCTTCGTATAAAAAGATTCCTTTTTAATAAACGTAAAATTCAAAGGGATTTATACACCGTATAAAATAAGGTTGTGTATAAAATCAAATATGCCTCAATGAAAGGAGATTGAGACGAAGTCCTTAAAAAGATCATTTTTAAAATAAAATAGATCTATTATGTGTATTCACTATAATTAAACATAAATAAAGTACAAATACAAGATAGGACATAATAATATCATGACATAATTTGAAAGTAAGAGATTAACTCAAAGAATGGAAATTGGGTTAAGAAGTTCCCTTACCTTGCGTCCTGTCTTTACTCGACCGTCCTTTAACCTACTGAATAATAAATTAGAGTTAACCTCTAACTTCTTAAGAACCTTTTTCAAGTTCATTATTCCTTTTATATCACTTATTATTATGTTATGAACATTATGTAATTATTTATGTTAATAACGGACGTTTTGTCGATCTTTGGTACTTGAGTCAATAATAAGCTTCTTATAATTACAAGTCATTCATGCGGTGATATATCCATTATATCCAGAATTATATTCATGATATTGATATCATATATCTCATATATATCCAGTATATACATGCATTTATCATATTCCATAATGTTTAGAGGTAAGAAATGAAATGCACCGTTCATGGAGACGGTAAGCCGTACGTACGCATAAACGCTACTTTCAATTCTATTTTTTATTTAATGGAATGAAATAATAATTATATAAATGTATAATATAATTCCAGTTAATATACTGTATAATACCATTTACTCCATCCTTTATACATCCCACATATGGTATTAACGATTCAAATCACTTTGAGGGGGCGGTAGTCCGCACTTCCTAAAATGAAAATATCGTGTTTACCCATAATGGAAACCATAAAGGTATGCCATAAATGAAAAATAAAAAATCATAAGAAAAAAAAACATAATACATATCATATATAAAAATAGTTTCATCATAATGGCCACCATTAGAGGTGTTATATGAGTGTTGAACAATCATCGTTTCGTGATGCAAAAAATCGCCATCCACAAAAACAGTATGTTCTTTAACCATTAGATGTAGGTTTTTGTAAGTGTCAACCAAACCCTTATCATAACAACATCCTAGTATATTTTAGATACTTGTTTTGTTACAAAAGAAAGTAATAAAAAGTTTTTAAATGGTTGGAGAAGCAAAATAAAACAAAACAACATTAGAGAAGACATTACCATAAAATCGGGTAACTCTTATTGATTTTAGCCAAAGGCTTACTTGGAGAGACTTATTCCCAAGGCGAGGCTTCTAGGAGTAAGGTAGGGAAGTTGGGGGAGTATTTGGGCAGAGGTTGGACGAGCCAAAAGGCTTTGAAAGTGTGAGTAAGGTGGTAGTGGTGGGGGCCTTTTATAAGTGGAGAGGAGGGGCACTCTTGGAAAGTAATGAAATATTACTTTATTACAAAAATGTTTTCGGATTCTAAAGTTCCCACAATTCTATAATTCGAGGATAAGGTGATAAGGGTTCTAAATCTACCTATACAATAAGCTTTGGACAAGTGTAAGCCTTGTATTTTACATTATCTTGGCATTTTATTTAAATCGTTAATTAATGAGGTAATCGTTGCATCATCATGGTGTCATAAATATTTTAATTTATTTAATGTCTAAATTTTTTTAAAAAAATATCATGATTTAGGAAATATTTTTATCTTTCTAATGAATACTTCTAGTCAAACATATGACTTGTATAACCCCATTTAAAAATTGTTTTAGTAAAACAACTCTTGTTTGTGACCTTTTAATTTTAACAATAAATAAAAAGTTATTTATGTCCTTTTCCTTCCAAAGTGGCTCCATGGGGTCCCCAAGTTGACCCATGGACTTTATTGGTCGGCCATGACACATACAATAGAGTTAGTACATGTGAAAAGGTCATTTTATATTTTTATAATACTATTTTTACCTTAAATTTCACTAATTACCTTTAATCGCTATTATTTAAACTTAAAAGTTACTATTCACCAAAAAAATATTTTAATCCCATTGAACCACATTTTACTTCCTAATGACAATCATGTAAGTCGGTTTTTTGAAAATCAAATCATAGAAGTGGTAATGTTTCATTTAAACGAAAAATCTGCTTTTTAACTACCACTTAGTGGTTTCACTATTCATCAAAAATTGAAGTTTTTCAGAACAATTCCAAAATTTCACCCTAAGCTATAATTGATATTCCAAATTAAAAAATTATTTCTATTTTAAAAAATTCAAAACATATAAGTTCCATTAAATAATTTTATAATTAATTCCCACTGTCACAACAAACAACGTGTTTTTAAGAAACAATATATATCAAAAGATTGACAATTGTTTATGTCCAATTTCAAAGTGAAATTAATTCTAATGAACACCACTGGATAAAATTATAAAAATATATTATAATTATACTATAAAACCACTCAATTGTATAATTTATCACTATAAATAATTTTGATTAAAAAAGTTGTTTTTAAGTAATTTTCTCTATTCAAAACAAATTGGAAGTTCTTAGAAAAATAGAAAAAATTCAATATAGGCTAATTTCAATATTCCGAATCCAAAAACGAAGCCCATTTGGAAAGATAAAATTTATAATATTTCAAAAATTTGGTTTTACCATTCATAACGGCTACTTTGATTAGTTGTGGTGTGTGTTATAACTCAAAGTTGCGTACAACACACGCTACTGTATTATTCAAAGAGAAGTGTACCGTGGAAGCTTGGGGTGTTACATATAAGGCTCAAACTATTCCACAAGTCAACCCTTGGATGATTATGGCATATATATACAGGACCAATAATGTTTGTTGACGTTTTCGGGCCTTTTGATGGGAATTATTGTTTTAATAAAAACATTTTTATTGATTTTTTTACAAAATAAATAATTTTTGAATAATTAATGTATAAGTTATAATGTTAATTAAATTTTCTCAAAAAAATTACCATGATAAAGAAATAAAATTATATTATAAATTTGTATTTATAATACAATTTACATTCAATATATCCTTACATTAAAAATAATTTCAGTATTAATGTTTGATTGAGACATATTTCCCTTCTTATTAAATAAAATAAAGTAATTATTTCCATCTCATCCATGTGGGTTTCAATTGAAACCATTTCGACCCAAATAATTTTTTTGTGAAATATAATCATCCAATTATATCAAAAAATGCTATTGGGTAATTTTATAAAATTATTTTTAACCTTAATTACCTGATTTACATTTAACTGTGGTAAATAAAATTTACCATAGTTACTATTCATAATGTCTAAAAATAAATGTTACATATTTACACATATTTTACATCATGATTCCAAATATTCAATAAATATTTTTCAAATTCAAAATACTGATGTTCTAGTAATTAATTTAAAATTAATCCGATTGTTGAGAAAAAAGGATTTAAAAGTTTAAACATTTCAAAAGATTGAAATGTTTTAACCTAGGATTTCAAAATAAAATTATTTGTAATTATATAAGTTAAATTATAAGAAAAAATATATTTAGTTAATACTATAAATCCATATAATATTATAATCTATCTATATAAATTATCTCAATGAATATATTTTTTATGTAAAATGTAGATTAATTTTACTATTAATCAAAATATGAAAGTTATTAGAAATTAATCAAAAAATTATCGATTATTTTTATATCCTAATTAAAAATAAAAATTGTATTTTTCAAATTTAACTTATAAGAAATAAAAAATCCATATTTAAAATGGATGCACCATCAAAAGGTTGTAAAACAACATTTTTCTAAAAATACTTCTTTTATCCAAAAAATTGATTTTTCTCACATATCATGTGTAGGATGAATGATAATGATATATAACATTCAAAATATGTTTAATAATATTCATATAATCTTGTGTATATCTCATTTAAATAATAATATATAATATATCATTCTTTAGTGAAACATAGTATCGCATAAAACACAAGATATCAATGAAGGTATCTCTTGCGTGTAACACACGCCAAGTCAGTGAAGTGTATAGTGAAAGCTCCCTTTGGGGTTGTGTATAACATAATCCAATAATATTTCATTTATAAATTGGATTAAATGTATTCTCAATGTTTCATAGAATAATTTCTACCAAATGAACAAGAAATTATGTATAACACGAGCTAAGAATAGTGTAGCGTATACTGCAAGCTAATACGGCATTGCGTATAGTGAAAGATAATATTGTTATTGCATACAAGAAATGATATAAAATAAATTAATATAATCTATGTTATAAAATATCAGGGTGTTACAATAAATATTTTAATTTATTTTCTATTTGATTCTTAAAATGGAAAATCATGGCATTTAAAAAGGAAAATTAAATTTGTAATATTCCCAGTTGTCATATTCTACTTCATTTAAAAATACCATCCTTGGTATATCAACTCATATCCTCAATTGGAATAATATTAGGGAATTTATATTTTATTGTATCCTTGGATTCTATTGTGGTATATTTTCAAATATTGTTACTATTAAGTAAATTTACATGGTCAATTTTCTTATTATGATGAAAATTTACCATATAGTCATGATATTCATTTTATGCTCCATGTATAGGATATCATGATCCAAAAAAATACACCAAAGTGGTTTAATACATGTAGTGAAAACATTTTTAACATCAATAAGATGTATAAAAGTAACAAATTATGTACTTTTAATAGGATTAGTGGATGTTATGGTTATGTTTCAACATATCACAAAATTACAAACATATAAAATCATATATTTTTTACACGGGATGACTTTTTTCTTCTTTTTATACCATATAGCTCTCATTCAATTAGATATTAAAAGGAACAATTTATCTCCACCATAATATAACATGTTCATTCTATGATTACCATGATTTATTTTTTATTGACTCTTTGAAGCACTAATTTTTTATTGAATTGATTGATAAATATCTATCTTCTCTTATATAAGATAATGATAAATTGAATTTTATACAGTTAAGTGATCCTATCATGATGGAATTTTATATTTCATAACAATTTTATATTCATATGAGGCCCTATGAATACATGAGTAAAAACTATTTAAATATAATAGATACACCAACTAATGTTATCAATATCATCATTTGTTTAAGTTCATTTAAAAATATTTCATCTAATTTTGATGAATCTAAGTAGCTATTTCATGTTTGGAATTATTTTGGGGGATATAAACCATACAAAATATAGAATCATTTTTTAGAGTAGGCCAGAGACTCATCATAAGCATATATGTAAACCATTGTTCTAGATTAGATTTTATTAATTGGATATCGAAATATATTTTGATTAATTTTTATAATTACATCATTAAATGTTGATATACATTGAAATCATCCTAAATTGAAAAAAATTTGGTAATCTCTATGATATTTCCAACCAATTAAATATCATATTATATATATTATCTGTATAACAAATATATCTGACAATGTCATTTTTTATGTTAATGCATTTCCAGGAATTTATGGGTAATTTTTATATCATCCCTTCGATATTATAACACGATGTAATAATTTTTAGAACATAACATGAACATATTAGGGAAAACTATAATATAATTCTTCATGTTATCGTAGTTTATTTTTTATTTATGGTCTTGATAAATCATTTTACATCATGAATGTATAAATATTTTTTTTTCATCATCCTAATAATAGTACTTATCTTCTATTTATAATAAAATAATAATAATATATTTTCATACTATGTTATATCCTCATTAACAATCAAAATTCATGAATCTTCCCTCCCATTACATTCAACATGTTAAATAGATTTTCAAAATCATATCCATGAGCCATGATGATATTATAGTTGATATGAGGATATCATGTCATTAATCATTGTATGATATATTCTCTATTGTAATACTTTTTGGATGATTCCTTTATATATCCAGGATTATATGTTCTTATGCAATTCCCATCATGGATATAATTCTTTATACTAATAGATTAATGTACCTTGTAATCATTTCATAGAGGGTATATAATTGAATAAACATTGACATTAACAAATATTAAACATGTTCCATGGAACAAGATCAACTCATTTAATGTTCAAATACACATTTTTCTATTATGATCATTTTATATTTCACAACTCACTCTAAACATAATTTTATTCAAAAATATTCAATATAATGATTACTATTGAAAATATAAATCATAATTTAGAGTTTATATTCAGTGACCATTAATTTTCATGAGGAATAAGTTATTAAATTATAAATTTATAAGATTATACAACCCGTTTACTTTTTTTGAAGAATTAGTATATATTAAAACCCCTTTTATCTTTGAGGGGACTGTCAGTATAGGTATAGTGATTAGTCATTAAATAATATCCTTATAATAAATACTAAAATTATTCAATCCAAACATAAATTTCACATCTCACTATTAACATAGTTAGTGGGTTGAAGAATTGTAATTATTGTTTTATAATGATTTAGTAGTAACCCATTAGTCTAAAGAACATTGAATATCAGTTACATTCTCTGGCATGTGGGATTCTGTAATTACATTTTTTTACAATGGAATTATAATGATTCCATCACATTAGTTAACATGAATAATAAAGGGGAATACTATAAATAAATATAAATTTTTTTATATTTAACACACAACTTATCTTTCATTAATTATTTTAGTATAATCAATATCTTCCCCTCATTTACATCCATTCTCATGATTATAGGATATTATCATCAAGGACGACCAATTTTATTTAACAGCGATGTTTATAAATAATTTATTCAATATTAAGATGCCATTTCCATTTAGAAGATTGAATTTTATCACAATGAACACATTTTGTCGATTTTCTGTATATAAGGTTCTATTATTGATATCATTTCAATCCACCATTAGCTATTGAGACAAAAATTAGTAGTCTATAATTGAAATGTTTTGAGCACTTTGATGTTCATGGTTCAATACATGAATCAATGATCGGTAATAATTTTTCTTCATTTAAATTTTTGAGATCTATAATTAGTCAATGGACATCAACAATATATTATACCATTTCAGGACAATGAGAAATAGTGTAACCCATGGTAATACACTATGAAATACAAAAACATTTTTCAAAATGTTATTGTAGTTTTATTTAAATACTCTCTCTCAACTAGGGCCATCTTATAGTGCATGATGGATACTAATGTGGTTCTAGGAATATGTTTTATAATGAACTCTACCACATGATTTACATGAGTTCTAGGAAATTCATAGAAATTACACCAATACAACTACTATTATGTGAATTACATCATGGTTGATCATTTACATCAATTAAAAAAAGTAATTAAGATATAATTTTTCAATAGGTATTAAAACCCAAAATGATGTGGTATTTTTCAATAATGATTATTAATATTATATTCATCATTATAATATTACATGATGACTTGTAAAATGGAATGATATTTCTAATTATTGATAGTTGATGTAGGATTTATAAAATAGGGAAAATCTATGCATAATATATCCATAAATTGCACCAAAGGAAGTACTAGCTAGATATACATCATCACATGAATATATTATTCAAGATTCATCGTGAAATTGAACATTGGTCTAGGGTATCATATTGTTAGGAATGAAGAATTTCTAATCTGCCAGGTGTATGTATCAGCACTCAATGTCCCATTAATCTAAGGGAAGAATCTCTCATAACAATTCAATGGGATCTTATACATGTTTTAATTGTGAAGGTCTAGGTCAACATTGATGATAGAGATATGCCATTCTGCTTAGTCTACATGTTCTAGTTTTTTAACATTAGGTCTCTCCATTGAGGTAGTCTCATTCGTGTTAGAAGCAATAGTTTGATCTAGATACGGATCAGTAGGGAAAATATCAGATATGTAGATGATATCCTAGGGATGGTCCCCATCCTTAGAGAGAAGAGTGAAACTATTGAGGTGGTCATTTAATGGGACTTAAAGGTTATCAAGCAGTTCCCGACCAGCATCGTTATTTATTGTTTCTAGATCCATGTAAGCGAGACATAGTTCAAGGTTCCCCTTTATTTGTTTTTAAATGGTGGGAGGTCTTTTTTTGATCCATGAGTGATACTTTCAATTATATCACATCCACTTGTCCATGGTATTAGATTTACGTATAGATACATCCAGTTCCATTGTCATTGACTACAAAATTTCTATGTTAGGATGACATGATTGAATCCTTTAGAAATTGTGATATAGTACTAGGACAACAAAAAATTTGGAGATATTTTCTATATTTATGGATATAACCATATGAAATCATCCCCTTTTTGGATTTATTGAATTTATTTTAGGTTATTGTGAAATTCCTTGCGAGGTAGTTTGTGTACTTCGATGAACATGGAGGGCTAGTAATATTTGTTAGCGAATGGGGCCCTTGAATTCGATAGAGGCTTTCTATGTCTGTTTCTCCATTGATGGTCATGTTTAAGAAGAGTTGATTAGAATATTAATAGTGTTTATTTTATAGGATAATAGTAATGTACCCCAATGTATTTCTAGAAGAAGATTTAGCATTACCACCAGGATGATAGATTGAGTTTGGAATCGATCTATAACCTGTCATGACTTGTATCTAGATGTCTCTATATAAGATGGTGGTTTTTGAATTGCGAGAGATGAAAATAAATATTAATGGTCTATTTTAGTGTGGTTTTTTTCCACTGACTGTGTCACAATGGGGTGAAGTATTTTTTAATGAATAATGATGATGATAGTTTTCAGTTTTTTACTGATTATCATCACTTGATCCAAGAGACGGTGTTGAACCACTATCCTCTTCCATGGAAAGTTGATTTATTCGATCAACTAAAAGGGTTAATTTGGGTTCTCAAAGATTAAAATACATTCAATATATCATTGAATTCAGGTAAATGATAAGGTCATCGAGAAAATTGTATTATATTTTTTCTTTGGGAAATGATTTTTTTTGTGATTCTATTCTTTGTGATCTATTATCTTGTCATGATGGTTGGGGTAATGAACTATGTGGCCTATTATTTACCTAAATAAATTGTGATGGTATTCATTGATGGAATCCTTATGTACTACGAATTATAGTTGGGGTATACAAAGAATCAACTTTTCATTTTATTTGTTCTTCATCATGAGTAGTTATTTGAAAAGTATATTCATTGTGAGTTTTAGCATTAATAATTCTATTTCAGGGAGCATATAGAATCCCAGAATGGTGTATATCGAGATATTTTGATGATAGATTGATTTTTGTCTTACACATCCCCCATGATAGTCGAAGAGGTGCAATGTTTTAATGATATCATTGGCTATTATAGGACGTTCATAGCTATTTTCTCTCTATTATTGAATCCTAAAACATTGTGGAATAGAAAGGATCATGTGTTCCTATAAACTGATCAATGTTAGAATGCTTTTGAGTATTTGATGGAGAAATAGGTCAGTGTTCTTGTTCATTGTATTCTATTTGGACAAGTTCAGTTTTATGTTTCGTTTAATTATTCCCGTATTTAGTTGGAGGAAAAGAGAGAACAAGTTTTTTTTAGAGAGGCCTCTGATGGTTGTTCTGATGAATTACAACACCATGTTTTATTAGGAAATTATTTTTGTTAACATGGACATGCATGAGTTGGTTATCAGAGAGTTACATAGATCACCATTCATAGTAAATACTATACTAAAAATTATGTACTGAGAATTGAGAGGTCAAATTTATAGAATTTGTTTAAGAATAATGTTGTAGTGGTTGTGTCTCGATGTTTGGTATGCCATATAGTGAATTATAAGAATGTATTCCTGATGTTTTTCTCCATCTATTAGATACTCCCCAATGGAAATAAGATGAAAAATTAACAGACAATGTTAATAGTATCACTCATGGTCAAAGTGGATATGATTTAATATAGCAATCATGGTGTTTCTCTCAATGGCGGTTTTGTCAATGCAGTATCTATGGGAGGTGGTGAGACCCATTGGAGTCCTAATAATTACCATTTCCAATCAAGATCCACTTTTGACCTCTAGGATTTAGAGAGGTCTTCATAATGACACTGGATCATGTCTTATTGTGGAACAATAGAGTGGAGGTTTGTACTTGTTAACATTAGTCACAAATACATGCTTAGTTCCCCAAGTTGTTTATTGTTTAGACTTCTCTTGTAAAGTTGTTTATTTTGTGGTTGTAGGGATTTTATGGATTGTTATATGGATATACCTAGTTTATTAATGGTTAATGATCTATTTTTATAGGTTTATTTTTCGAAATAATTTTTAAGATATGGTTGTAGTTGTCTCATGGTTTTTCATTGTTTCTATGCTTAGTTGGTTTACCACCTATGGTGGAATAATCCTTGAGAGGTACCTCGTTTGGTGGATGTTTGACTAACCCCATTACATTTCCTCTATGGTTTTATTTTATATTGTTTAGGATTAGAATGTTATTCATATTGATCTATTGTAATGGTTGAGATCCATGTAGATCAACCATTTCTGTGTTCTGGAGGCTTGTGGTGCTTGGAGGATGCTTAGAGAATGTTTGGAGGAGTTTGGGTGCTTAGAACTGGGAGAAAGAAACATTCATGGTGTTAAAGTGGATTTTATGCATTGAAAAATAATTTCATGAAGTGAATGAGGGATTTAAATAATTTAATATTTCAGGGATAGAAATGTAAAATAAATTAAAAAATTATTTTTTCCCAACGAAAATAACCTCAAGGAATTACAGGATGTGCAATGTGATTGCAGAAAATATAATCCCCTAATGATGTAATATAATAAAACATTCCAAACACTTGAGCTATCAATAACTATATTTATGTCCTCCCTCCCTCTTTCTCTAGTGAACATGACAGTCCCCACTTCGGTGTTATAAATATTCTATTGATGAGGATTGATCTAGGGTTTCCATATTTGATTTCTTCTGACGCGACATGATCCATGGTTTATTTTTTTATTTTCCCAATTTTTTCATCTTATTAGATTTTTGTTACACCCATTAGTGTTTTTATAAAATTATGGATGACCTTCTATTATTCTAATCGAGTTTCAATAAATTCAGGTTAATGTGATGGTGTGGTGGTTTCCTCTAATGGATACAGATATTATATATTGAAGGGGTGATCTAGAATCTGTTGTGTGGTATATTATAATGTAATGAATATCGATGATATTTTATGTTAGGGTATTAGTTGCTTATATATTTAATTATGTTAAATAAAATATTTTTCATGATTTATCTCCTTGGATTGTAATGAAATTTATTTAATTAAATACTTAAACCAGATTAAATAATTGTTATCAATCACATGTTGTTTCTTTCTACCATGATAACAGCTTGCCTCCTGATTTACTATGATATTATGATATCATGGATTTTCTTGTATTATAATGGAATTCCTGATGTAAATGGGAAATGAATGTGAAGTAATAATCTATTTATAATTAATTTGATATTAGATAAAGATGCATGTTTTATGAATCTTATTGTTATTCTAATTTGATAATAATTATTTCAATTCATGTGTGTATATTTAACTAAATTGGATAATGAATATGATGAATCATGTTTCTTTTGGATAAAATAATTAAGTGCATGATAAATTAACTATATAATATATTTTTTATTGATTGTGATTGATTTTTTTGTAGGTTTCCTATAGTTGGAAACTGTGAATAATGATATAGTTAATTAATGATGGAATAAGAACCGATTATGGGACCAAGATAATTATTTGGTGTGCTTGAGTTTCATTTTTGTATTGTAACTAAAAATTTCTTAATGTAATGGATCCATGAGATATTGTGGTATATGAAGACTGGATTCTTTTATTTGGGGTCGAGATCCATTTTCAGTTTTTTTTCATCATGCTTCTTGGGTTTTTATGTGAGGCTAGGATGACTGATCCTAGAGTATTGTTGTAGAATGCGGGGAATGGAGGAAAATATGTGATGGGATCATGTGATGGTTTTTCATAGAGGGATACTATGGTACATGGGTAAGGGGGCCTATTTTATGGTAATAATCGATTCCTAGGGTAGTGAGATACATCAAGAAATTCATGTGGCTATCGAGGAGGAAACAAGATAAGTTGTAACATGTTTAAGCTTGAATTACCTATTGATAAAATATCTAGATGCTGGTTTGAATCTATTGTTTGGTTGTTGTAAATGTATCGTATTTCTCTACATTCCATTCCAAGCTACTTCTCAAATTTGAATGTGTTTATTCAGTCTCTTTCAATGTGAGAAAAAAATTCATGGGGTATTCTACTTACATTCCATGATTAGATCATTGTAGTCGGATTAGTTCACTCTCCTACTATAGGTGGTAAAGAATCGATGGTTAGTTCATCTACTCAATATGTTGATCCAATTGAGTTTAGGCATCTTAGTATTTTTCCTAGAGAACATAGAGTTATGGAAACTAATAATGAAAATATACGAATAAATGTATAACTCAGAGGGTTGGAGAATATATGGATGCAATGTTGATGTTAAAATTATATGAATTCATGGAATGATTTTAAATATTCCTAGAGGACATGGATATTTGATGAAATGGTAATTAATTATAATGTGGAACTGTTAGTGGTAATTTAATTGTTATCAATTAAATTAAAAAGTGAAAATGTTAAAAGGGATAAAGTTATTTAATGAATCTATATAAATGGTTGTATGTTTATGGGATATCTAGTATTAGTAGTGTCAACAGGGAGTAAGAGAGGTGTTAGCTATAGTATAGTATTATAGAAGTTTATAGTGACAATGTGGTTTTTATTTATATTACATCTTGTCCTTTTTGCTGTTTAGATATGATACTACACCCTATTATGTAGATAAATAGATACACTATGGAATCTGATCCATAATTGTGTTTTCCCAACATCCTTGTGGGAGGATATATTGAGAACTACCTCTTTTGGACCCTCTCTATTCACTTGTCAATTACTTGTACTGGTATATAGGATGGTTAGTTTTCCCCATATATGTGTGTATATGGATGTAATGTTTTGTGGTAATATCACACACATGAATTTTGGATATTGTTTCCTATAAAATAATATAGTTATATTTGTATAGGCTATGATGTCCTGTGGATCCTTACTCGATGTAAGGGATGTGATGGGTTGAGTTATAATACCAAACATTTGAAACATGGTAAGTGAGTTGTGGTGGCTCCTAGAAACTACCTGGTTACATCTGGTTATGTGGATGTTGTGGTGTGTGGTATGGGGTCTAGGTTTTGGTGATACCCCCAGGTGTTAGTGGGATATCCTTTTGAAAGTGATATTCTCATGAAGTACGATATTGGTGTAGATAGACAAACTAGGGGTGAAGTTGTAGTGAGGTACCATGGTATTATTTAGTTTTATTTTACACAATTTCATGTGATTCATGGAAAGAGTATACATGGGGTGGATGGAATCATTTTATACTTATTATGGTTATCAGTTACATTCAACAATTTTTCATTATGTCTATGAATGATTTCAGTACCATTTTCACGAGAGGGTCCTTGAGGATCATACTGAGTATACTGTTATACTCACCATATGTTTATATATACTTTTTTATGTCAGTTGAAGAAGGTTGGAGATCAGTGTGGTTACCACTTGCTTAGGGGTCAAGTATGAGATACTTGGGAATCAAGGTAGCTTCCTTCTTTACATTCTTCAAGTATATCCAGTTTCCCATTTCAATTTTAGTAGTTCATGCAGAAACAACATTTTCGTACTTCTATTTTCTTTTATATTATAGACTACGATGTTGTTTGTTTATGTCTATATTATTTCTCTCTTCTACATGTGTTTTTATTAAGGATTAATTCCTCCCATATAAATATTTATTATACCCTCTATGGTAGTCAACAACTCGAGGCCTACAAGGGGAATGACTCATTGCCAATATCTCTATTAACCTATTGTAGGCACAGGGTGCGTACACAATATGGGGAGGGGGCATAAAATAATTTTTTATGTCATTTAATATAATATTTTTTTCCGTAAATATGAGTATTTATATTTTAAACACTATTAATTTATATTTTCCAAATATAAATATTGAAAATGTTTCAGTTCAAATATAATCATTAAAAACAAAAATAAACATGTCAAATGAATATAATAAATTAATGGAATGTAATATATCATTCAAATTATAATATATTTGACATATTAAATATCATTTATTATATTTTTGTATTAACTGTAGAAATACTACATCATTGATGTGTAATGATTTAATGTAATTATATAAATTATAAAAATAAAAATAAATTTAAATCATCACATTAATATTGTTGATCTCATTATAGAAACATTTATTTGTTAATAACATTCATTTATATCTATGTGAAGTAATAAGAGATATTTAAAATAATGATAGTGATATTTGGTATCTTTCATTGATTTAAATAATATAAAAGTCATTTTAATGGTCCAATATCCATTAAACATCTAAATTAATAGAATATGGTAAATATGATAAAATTTCATTCCACAATTATGAATTAGGATAAAAAAATAATGATATTATCACTCAATTTTAATCTACATTAACATGATTTACCATTTAATATACTAAATTTTTTTACCTCGGATAAAATTCATGTTGTTAAAAAATAAAAGGGCTATCATTAAAAATTTATAAATTATTGTCTATAAATTGGGATTCAATTTATCGTATTCAATACATGTAACCGATAGAACATGTTTATAATATAATCACAAATTTTGACACTAAAATTTCATTAATATAAATAAATATGTAAGCATAAAACAAGATTTATTCTTATATCATGCAATGAAAAATATTTAATTATTATTTTAAAGATTTATATAATATATAATATTTATATTCCACAACAAAATTCACAAAAACTGATTAACTAAATTTAGTACGAAAAAAATCTATTATGTTAACAAAATATATTTTATATAAAATATATATTTATTATTTCAAATGAATATAATATTAATTTATGATAAATTGATAACGAATTAATTAATTTTATACATATATAACTATAATATATTAATAATATATTTAGTTTTATTCATACATAACAACGTAATGGAAAATTGATAAATTTCAACTTAGATAATAATATTTTAATAGTATATCTCAGTTTGTTTAAACACATTGTTTCGTATAATGTGAGATATCAATAATATTAAAGTTATTTAACAAATACATCATAAAATCATAGAGTTTTATATTATATATCATATCAATTGAATTATCCCACAGAA
Source organism: Viscum album (assembly GCA_963277665.1). NCBI lineage: Eukaryota > Viridiplantae > Streptophyta > Magnoliopsida > Santalales > Viscaceae > Viscum > Viscum album. The sequence goes on along the minus strand of OY728136.1, from coordinate 1,947,007,066 downwards.
TGTTTTCACTCTGATACAAAAAAAATAATGGTTCCATTGTTTTATCACATCAAATATTTCCTATGTAACTTCCTCTGATTTCTAATTTCTTAAGAGACCATTCATGATGAGATCTATGTTCCTTACCTTAACATTTTTTTTATGATCCGTGATTTATACTATATATTACCTATATGAAATATAACTTTCTACTCAAATAAATACATAGTTTAGTAAATTTGATGGAATGGGTTAATACATTGGTAGGGGGGATACAAGGAAGTAATCGTGAACATAGGAATAGTACTTACAATACATAATCAATCAAGAATCTAAAAAGTGACAATATAAATAGGTATAAAATATCTATTTTCTAAATCTCTTCACATTCTTCCATAGAGAACATAAAAGATAATCCATCTCAGAAAAATTAAATCACATGTTACACAAATGATTTTTGTAATGACCCTGACAGTAGATGCCTAAAGACGATGCCCTATTTTATTACATTGTCATATAAATATTGAAATAGTATTTTAAAGGAACAAATATGTAAGAAGTTTTAGAAAACAAGAAAAAAATTATATTTACATTAAAAGTTGATGTCAAAAACGACATTGCTACTCTATTGGAAACACCCATAAACTCAAAGATTATTTTTGAAAGGCATTAATAATAAAATTAATAATTTCATAATGAGGAAAATATAAAATAATAAACAGGAGATCATATATTCTCAAAAATATTAAATAATATATAAGATGTCATTATAAACATAAACAATAATAATGGTGAATAACGGAAAACACATGCCATTATAAAAAACCTGAGCATAATATCAAGATAATGGTAGTTGATTACATAAAGCCATATAAATGATCATAATTGAATGATAATTAACCCTGTTTGTAATAATTGAAAAATAATTACATGGTTTATCAATTACTATGATGATAATTATAGAATGAATAATTCCGAATTTCTAAAACATATTGTCAATGTCTCAGCCAAGACGTCTAAAACAATTAGGTAAGCCCTCATCCAGAACCCAATTTTTCAATGTACCATGAGACCTATAAACTCTTCAAGGGGATATAATATTCCACACACATCATCTTATATGTCCAATTAATTCCTCATATAAGTGGGGATAAACATAAAAAACATCAACAAATGAAATAACATTCCCAAATTAGTAGACATAATCTAAAACCATTTTGAGTAGTATGGTGAATTTTATTAAGATAAAACATTCAAAATCAAACTGATCATAAAATATTTAATAATATATATTAGATGATAGAATAATATTATAATCTCAATGAAAAATAATATTCAATCGGTTTTGTTGAATTTGATGATAATGATCTCATAAAACTATCGAAGAATTCTTGAAAATAAATTTTTTTTACATTTAAAAGAAGTCTTATTATAGAAAAATATTTTCATAAATCATGAAATGAAATAATATATTTTTTCTAGGAAAAAATTCATTGTTTAAAAAAAAAAACTTATTAAATAGATTATGGAAATCACATATTAATATGAATTAAATAGGGAATCTCCCATTAAACGGGCTTCCTTAATGCGATGAATTGTGAAGGGGTTCCTTTTTAACACATTTATTTTCCATAAGACGTAATAAGAACTGTTAACAATACATAATTTTGGAATATATAACTAAAAATTATAATAATTAATTAAATTTATAAATTTCTTTTCTTATAGATAAATAAATCACAACCCGAATGAAAATGGTGGTTCCTTAAGAAACCCCTTATCTAATGTATGAATGAGTTATGCATTTGAAATTAACAACCTAGATAATAAAATCAAATAAATTAATAATTTATTAATTAACTAAATATTAAATAATTATATGATTCAATATATATTTATTATTTTATTTCTGTTCTTGTTAATGAGTAATAGAGTTCAATTTCATCATTCGAGGCCATTGGTTTTCATTGTTTTCATGATCAGTTCACATCATTATAAGTAATGGAGTTCTTGTAAAATATTTAAAATTATACTGAATTTGAATTGAATGTTATTAATGATCATTCATAAGTGTAATTTGTTATATATATTGAATACTTATATCGATTGAGGATAAATCATTATATTAGACATATAATGATAATCATTTACATTGTAGCGGTATTTTAATCACAGGGAACATGTTTTGTTCTATTGTTTAATATTTTGTTTAATAAATTGTTACAAAACCATAAAATATGATAATATATAAATATATATAATAATATTTTTCAACTATAAATTTGTTTCTAGGACCTTCCAGGAAGGATAAATTAAATAATGAATGTTCATTGTCCATGAAGGTTGTAAATTAAGAAATTCCCTACAATGATTTTATTTAAATTAAAATATTTAGTGTAAGGATAATTACATTTTTAATATATATTAACATGATATAATTTCATTATATTTTAAATACTGGAGTTTTAGGATCATTTGGATTGATGAATTTAGTAGTGAATATTGATATAAAATTAATTGAAACGAAATTAAAAGAAAAATGAATATGATTTTTCTATTAAATAGTTTTCCTTGACAACCTCATAAAGGGAAATGGTTTAGGTCAACTGAAAAAACCAGGATCCCTTATATGTGCAGATAGACTAGGGAAGAGTATTTGGGTATAGTTTTTATAGGCATCAAGACATATAGTTTTGAGGAGAAGTTGTAGTGATTAGTGGTATTTATGGTTGAGGAGAGTGGTGATTTCTCATTATTTTATTCATTATTTTATTATTTTTCTCAATGATAAGAATAGTGGTGATTTTTATTACCAAATATAATAATATTTCCAAGTAATAATGAATGATGTTTTATTATATAATCCATGACTTAATGAATAATGTATTTAGTTTAAAATGTATTTATACTATAAATTACTGTATTTTACTAATCATTACAAATTCATGTATTTTTGAAAAATACAAAATATTCACCCTGACCATTTTTTTATGTGTACAAATGAAACACAAAATCAACATTATGAGAATTATTTTCCATATATATGATATTCAATTTTTAATTATGATCACTTTGTTCTTGAAAAATATAATGTTAAATCTATACATTATTTTATATGATTTTCAAAAATTAACCAAGGTCCTATATAATTATTCTCAAATAAAAAGATAAAAATATATACATGTATAACAAAATTTTCAGAAAAATAAATTTCATGTGAATAATTATATAAATTTTAATACTATATTTAATTATTTTTTACCTACAAAAATAGCAACACATGAATTTTAATTTTTAAAATACTGATTTAATTACACTATTGTGTAATTATATCATATAATAATTTATAAAATTGAAATCATTTATTTATACATTCATTGGTGAGGTTACTATTCTATTGATCAGTGTATTATTTATAAGGGTCACATTAACTAAGATCAGTTTACTATTTTATTAGTATAGGTTCCTTAACATCTATAAAATACCTCTTATGTAATTAATTCTTCATTTAAGATGTTTATGTAATGTAATATATGTGATTTTATTTGACCTATACTATATGATATACTCTTTCTATGGGAAATTTCATTTATTCAGTTATGGGTGATCATATTCTACCATCTTAATAAAATTCAATTCTCAATATATATATATTGTAACCATATAAAATTATTTCAGTATTTATTCATCATAATAACCTTAGGGTCCCATTTTACACTTCAATTTTATGATTTATCCAATAATCCATTACAAGAAAATTCATCGATTTCTCCTCACATATTCATGAGTGTTGAAAATCTGGATAGGCTCATCACATTATGATATACCTGGTTCCAATTCAATTTTTTCACAAGTGGGTAGATGTGCTAGACATCGAATGTAATAACTTTATATGGTGATGTGGAATAATTTTATACCTTGGAAAAGATAGGTTGTGTTTCTAAATGATAATCTACAACTCTGATTCACCCTATGATTTTAAAATGGCCTTTGTACCTGGGTCTGAGATTCCATTTGTTCCAAAAAATTATACCCCTATTCTAGGAAGATACATTAATGAAAACATGATATCACACATGAAATTATGAGAACATTATTTTATTATCAGTATAACTCATTTTCCTTGTTTTAGATTCGTTGATATAGACATGAATATTTATTTTCTTTTTTCATGGTTTCCTTCACATGATTTGATCCCACAAAATTACATTCACAAGATTCATTCAGACATTTTGGTGTATGACATCTATTTCTATACAATTCATTATATTGTTGTATTTCAATACTTTAAAGGAAAATAGTAATGTAGGAAAACACAAACAATGTTTTATACTGACCCCATGTACATTGAAAATCAGGTCACCAAAATCACAACATTGAATCTATAGTTTGGATTATTCTTTAGGAATTACCATCAGTTTGAGGGTGATAAGAAGATATCAAATCACTCACAGCATCCCAATATTTCTAAAGTCTTTTCTAGAATTTGGATGTAAAATAGGGATCACGATCATTCATAAATTATAGTAGAGCTCCATGGATTCTTACAACTTCTATAATATTGATCTATTGAAGTAACTATAGTGTAAAATCATCTTTTGTAGAGAGGAAATTTGCAGATTTGTTATGTTGATAAACAATAACACATATTGTACCATTTTTCTAAAATTATTGGGTAATATAGTGGAAAAATCCATAATAATATCCTATCATTACAATGTAATAATATGGAGAGGTTGACTGATTCCCACATGATGTTATCGGATTTCCTTCACCCGTGGATAGACTAATAATTTTGATACATAATTGGAATTTCATTATTCAAATTATACCATCATAAATGTTCTTTCATGTCACGACCCGTCCTCGGGACCCGTGCCATGACTACCCCAAGACCGCCTCCCATAGGCTAGGGGATGACAACTAGAACCAAGGCGTAAATCCTGACAAAAAGGGGAAGGAATTTCCTTTATAAGGTAATCAAACACAACAGAGCAAGGGAAAAGAAGGAAACACTATGTAAAAATTTGTACTATAGTAGTGCGGAAAAGTAAGGGGTATAGAATACAAACCCAAGCTGAAAGTAAAGTACAACTGGAAAGAAGGTACAACAACTAAAAGTAAAGAAGCAACGTCGAGTCATCCACTGGAAGTACCACAGAACGGTGTGTACGGATAGCCTCCTCAGATCCTCGGGTCCAAACCGTCTGCTCCGTGTACGTCCCGCCTAGTGGACCACCTCCAGGTACCAAACTGCTCCACAAACATCAACCACAATTAGAGCTTTCCATCGTCTGCATCCGACACAATGTAGTGTGGGCATTGCCCGTGCTGGGGTGAGTATATGCAACTCAGTAGGGACCCCGAGACCCTTGAAGGTCTTCGAGAATCCATAGAGGATAATCCACAAAGGAAGGATACAATCACGAAGTAACAACCAACACTACTTAGGTATATGACCATACATATACCGAAGTCATCAATTCTAGTTCGGCTCAAACATCCGAGCCCATGTTCGATCACATACACACAGGAAATTATGACCCAAACCACACAGGATAACGCAACCCAATCCAAATAGGAAAGCAAGTCAATAATACCGAAGATATTGATTGAAATTCAACACTCATCTCACACATGTATAATCTTTCGTATGGTGATAGAGATGATCAGATGTAGCCACTGATTCATCTAGCTGGGACCCATGTAGGATACAAGTATTGTAGTTTTCGCCTCTGAACCCAAGGAGGATTCTAGTACGGTTGTCGTCATCGTTGAACCCACGGAGGATTCTAGTATGATAGTCTTCACCATCGAAGCCACAAAAGATTCCAGTAAGGTTGTCGTCACTGCCGTACCCATAGAGGATTTTAGTGCCGTCGTAGTCATCGAACCCATAAAGGATTCCTGTAAAAAAGGCTTCATCGTCGAACCCACAGACGATTCTTGTACGAAGGGCTTCAGCGTCAAACCCCCGGAGGATTCCAGTATGAAATTCTTCACCGTCGAACCCACATAAGATTTCAGTAGGGTAGTCTTCATCGTCGAAACCACGGAGGATTCCAGTACGAAAGTATTCATCGTCGAACCCATGAAAGATTCCAGTATGAAAGTCTTCATCGTCGAACCCAGGGAGGATTCCAGTATGAAAGACTTCATCATCAAACCCACGGAGGATTCCAGTACGAAAGTCATCATCGTCGTCGTAGCTAGCTCTAGGGTTCCCGTAGACAGCACAGTCAATTCCGGGAGGGTTCGATCCTCTAGACAAGTGGGTCGATACATCAAATGACACGTAGTCTAGAGTTTATGTACTCCAATGTTCCGCCTCGTCGATATAAACTCAACGTGACAGATGGCGCGTCAATCGGACGCCTGGTCTGAGAGTTAATGGCTTTTCGTCCCAGGGCCCGGTTTGTTTTTAAGTCAAAACCATCCTGACCGTACTCTAACTACGTCCAAATCTCAAGCGGAGTAAGAGAAAAAGTCCATCTCACTAAGTGGAATCAACAAACTTGACAGAACATCAATAGGACGTCCCGAGCCCATGTTATAAGTGTTTACGCTCCGAGGGCCCGGTTGGTTTCGTGTTCGAACCAACTCGGCCATACCCCATGTTCTCTGAAACCTTGAGTGTAATATACCGAAATTTCTTTCTCGATCCAAGGATTCCATCGAATCTGACAGTGCGTCGATCGGAGGTCTGAAGCCCAATATATGGGTAAATGACTGAAAACAGTCTGAAATGGGGGGTCTGGGCCCAGCACGGCCCGTCCTAACCCCCCTGGGTCGGCCCGAACCGGGTCGACCCGACTCGAGTCCGGGTCGACCCGACTCGAGTCCGGGTCGACCCGACTCGAGTCCGGGTCGACCCGACCCGAGTCCGGGTCTGGCCCATCTGAGAGGACGCGAGGGGGGGGGAGTAATGGCCCCCCTTCCTAACAGACGCAACGCATGTTGCCGCATCACCCCCAGATCCTGCGCGGTCGCGGGATCCGGTCTTCCAGTCACCGCCGCGGATTTAGCCGCGGCGGCTCCTGCCGGCGACGCACCGGCAGCACCTTCCACGGACCACCAGACGCGCTCTGGTTGTCCTTTTTTCCCGCCTTCTATGCATGCGGATCTCCCGGGACCTGTAGATTACAGCGAAGGGTTCAAAATTCCTTTGTGTCCCGCTTTGTCGTCGCTTGTCGATCCACACACCAATAAACAAACTATGGAGGGTTTTCGGACCGTGTTCGTTCGGCCCGCACCATCCATGTTATGTGTTTTTTAAAAAGGAAATCATTAAAATACATGACCTAAATGAGGGAATAATTTATTCAAGGTAAAATTAATCAATCACCTTGAAATTAAAATACTCATGGACGTGGGATAATTCACACATAAACATTATTCGAAAACCCCCTACCTCGATGAAGTCATCGAATGAGTTTTGTCACATGAAAGGGATGTTGTGGAAGAGGATCATCAGCGTCACAGTACATAGAGTTTCGAGGAAGAGGATCATCGGCGTCGTAGTTAACAGCGTCACGTAATCGATCTCCGAGGAACTTGTGTTCTTCGTCGTCATTCGTCAGAGGCCGACATTCTTCGACGTTCTACGTGTTCATCAACAAGGAAGGACGTTCTTCAAGACTGGAGTAATTCCACCCCAAATATTCTCTCACAACACAACAACTATAATAAAATAAGGCCTTGACTTATTTTATTACTCATGCCATCAGTTTTTGAAAATCAAAAATTAAATCACGATTTAATTATCGAGTTTTGACCAATTAATGAGGCATTTAATAATCCAATAAAACATGAGAGTTGACTTGGCATTTAAGAGGGGGTGCGGGTGAGTTACTAAATTAAATACACGTGGGAGGTAAAAAGGAAATAAAGGGTGTGGGGCTCGTGTGGGCCACACCTCACTAATATCCTACCTTGTGGAGTTAGGATATTAGCAGGTCCCACTCCAACAACCAAGCATAGGTTTAAAGTACCTAGAATAAAAATAAAACTACAGTACAATATTTTATTTTTATTTTTTAGTTAACCCAATTAAATAATAACCTCACCCGAGCAAATGTAACTCCGAAAAAGTTGTTCTTAAGCAATTACCGGTGCTGTGATTCCATCGGAGCCTTCAAAATTCGATTCTGATCACCAGTTTAAAAGTTAGGAAAACCTGCTCGTTCGTTCACTGAACATACACGAGCTAAACTTCGGAAAATGATTCGAGGCACACCGGGCCTCGGAATCAGGTGCCGTCAGAAACTGCATTCATGTAAAATCCCAAATTAAATTAAGAAGAAAAGAAAAAAAATATTCCCTTTAATTTTACGGGACTTTACATTACTCACAAATCAGGGATTTACGTTCCAGTAATGATACATCATAGACTATGGGAACAATTGTGGGTACTGAGCTTGAATCTGAGCCTCCCTCTCCCAATTGCTCTCCTAGAGGTTCCCGTGCTGCCATCTGATGCGCACTAGAGGAATCGACTACCCACGTAGGACCCACTCCTATCGATCCTTGATCTCCACCGGGACCTCCACAATAGTCACCCCATCCTCAAGGTGTAGCTCCCCATGGTCGATGATATGCGTCGGGTCGTGAACGTATATCCTCAGCTGAGATACGTGTAAGACGTCGTGCACCTGGTTCTACTAAGGTGGTAGATCTAGGCAATAAGCCACCTCGCCTATCCTGTGGAGTACCTAAAAAGGTCTAATGAAGATCGAAGTCAACTTGCCTCCCTAGCCAAAACTCTGTAATCCACATCGAGGCGAGACCCCAAAGAAAACGTGGTCGCTATCCTGGAACTCAAGTTGCCTCGAACTCCTGATCAGCATAAGACTGTTGTCGGCTCTGAGCTGCCCTTATCCGCTTTTGGACGACCTGGACCTTCTCTGTTCATAAAAGAGCTGCAAATATTTCTTCTTTTCTGATAAGAGAAATATGGCCTCATCCCCTGGATGAACCACATTATCTACTTAATAAAGTCAATCCTGACATGGATGATACTAATCCATATCATGGATGACGTCGTAAGGCCTCGACGCCACTACCAAGAGATCCACCCGTTACACTCACCTCCAAGGGTTGAGTTACACTTTCGGCATCAGTGTGTGGTCCTTGGGTCTCCTCCAGTAGGTATCTCAAAAGTGAGGGTCATGTCAACAGTTTTAAACCAGAACCTCCCAATAACCAATGAAGATTGGATAAGAAAGTAAATGCCACAATGAAAGGATTCTTTTATTACTGCAGCTCAAAGTACAATGACACAAAGCATCCATAAACAAGAATCAAAAAAGGTAGAAGCAATATGAACAAAGGTTACCATGTCTGGAGGTAGTCCCGCTCCTGTCCATCTGCTCCTCGAGCTCCATGATCATAGGCCTTAGATTCCTGAAGTTGAGCTCTTCCCTGTCCACCCATTCCCTGCGGTCGGGGTGGTCTCCTAGGTGGTGGTGGTAGTAGGGCCTCAAAGCATCTTCCACCACCCGCTGCTCAGCCAGATCCTCTACCTCACCAGCCATCTCCCTATGGACTTCCATGGTCGAACCACTTCCTGGGAGGTCCCTCTACCACCTTCTGCTCATCTGCAGGATGAGTCGGGTAGTCTCGAGCCGTGTGACCCTACCCGCTGCATGCGTAGAATTGTCTGCTCCTCGTGTAGTTGGCTCTATTCATGTTCCCTGCGCAACCGAATCCTCACCCTGAGATATCCCATCCGATGGTTTGGCCCTTTTGGACCTCTACGTCACCTGTCTACTGGCAACTGCAGAAGACTCTGCTACGGGTCATCCTGCGGAGGTTCCTGCCGCTGGTGCCTGCTCAGCGAGAAAACTCTCCACTATAAGTGCTCTCTCCAACACCGCTTCCTGCGTCAAAATGTTGAGGGAGATCATCGAAGCCCTGATCTCATGCCTCAGTCCCTTCTTCAAGGTCTAGGCCCGGAAGAACGGGTCTCGTACCATATCTGTGGAGTAGTTCGAGAGACAAGTAAACCTCACCGAGTACTGGGCCACGGTTATGCTTCCCTACCGCAGCTGTAGTATCTCATGGATGCGCACCGCACGGAGGGTGGATGGGACGAACTCCGAACGGAAGATGGTCTCAATTTCCATCCGGAGGAGAGATGCCTCATCGAGCACCTAGAGCATCAAGCTCCACCATCTGTCTGCTGCCACATCCAGGAGGCTCACTGCGAGGATCACCATGAGATCAGCTGGTGTCCCCACTAACATGAAAACTCGCACAACCGCCTCCAGCCAATCCTAGGTTGCCGGTGGGTCTGTCTCCCCGCTGAACCTGGAGGTCTCTGACACTGAAACTCCTGCAGTTAACTAAGTTGACATGTACTCTCAGTGGCTGGGGCTGGTGGAATCGGTGGCTCGGCGGGTAGAGGTACCACTGGTGCCTCCGCTGTCAAAGGTCCCTATACCGAGGCCTTGTCGCATGGTGGGATGTCTTCTCGCTAAAAGCTCGAAACCCTAGGTGGTTTACATCGTGGGGCCATCCTGGAAAGAAACAGGGGAACCATGGTCAAAACAGTATACCTGGTGAGCTGACACGAATTAATCCTAATGAAAACTTTTGAAACACACATGCAATCAATGTTTTCGTGCATTGAGATGGAAATCAGAAGGCCGGGCCCTAGTGTACGGATACGTCGGCCACCGCACCAACACTGGTCTACCTGGACTGATAACCACACTCAATACCCTTAACACTATTTCTTCACATAGAATAAAGATCATATTCTTGAGTTCTACAGTTGAACTGAACTCCTCTGATACCAATTTGTCATGACCCGTCCTCGGGACCCGTTCCATGACTACCCCAAGCCCGCCTCCCATAGGCCAGGGGCTGGCGACTAGAACCAAGGCGTAAATCCTGACAAAAAGGGGAAGGAATTGCCTTTATAAGGTAAACAAACACCACAGAGTAAGCATGAAAAAGGAAACACTAAGTAAAAATGGGTACAATAGTAGTGCAGAAAATTAAGAGGGCCAGAATACAAATTCAAACTGATAGTAAAGTACAACTGGAAAGAAGGTACATCAACTGAATGTAAAGAAGCAACGTCGAGTCGTACACTGGATGTCCCACCTGAAGGGTGGGTACAGATAGCCACCTCCGCTCCTCGTGTCCAGCCGTCTACTCAATGTACGTCCCACCCAGTGGACCACCTCCAGGTACCAACCTGCTCCAAAGGCCTCAACCACGATTAGAGTTGCCTGTCATCTGCATCCCACACAACGAAGTGAGATCATAGCCTGTGCATGGGTGAGTACATGATACTCATTAGGGACCCCGAGACCCCCGAAGGTCTCCCAAAATCCACAGAGGATAATCCACAAAGGAAAGATACAATCACGAAGTAACAAAAAACAGTACATAGGTATATGCCCATACATATACCTAAGTCATCAATTCCAGTTCGGCTCTATCATCCAAGCCCAAGTTCTATCACGTCCAAGCAGGATAGTACAACCCAAACCACACATGATAACACAACCCAATCCACATTGTAAAGAAAGTCAATCATATCTACGATATTGATTGAAAGTCAAGACTTAGTTCACATAGATATACTCCTTCGTAAGGTGATAGAGATGATCAGATGTAGAAACTCATTCATCTAGCTTGGAAACACGTAGGATACAAGTAATATAGTCGTTGGCGACGAACCCACGGAGGATTCCAGTACAGTGGACGTCGTCGTCGAACCCACAGAGGATTCCAGTGCGATAGTCTTCACCGTCAAACCCACAGAGGATTCTAGTACGGTTTTCGTCACTGCCGAACCCATGGAGGATTTCAGTGCAGTCGTATTCGTCGAACCCACGAAGGATTCTAGTACGAAGGTCTTCACCATCGAACCCATGGAGGATTCCAGTACGAAAGTCTTCACCGTCGAACCCACATAGGATTCCAGTACGAAAGTCTACAACGTCGAACCCACATTGGATTTTAGTACAGTAGTCTTCATCATCGAACCCACAGAGGATTCCAGTACGAAATTATTCATCATCGAACCAAAGGAGGATTCCATTATGAATGTATTCATCGTTGAACCCACAGATGATTCCAGTACGAAAGTCTTCATCGTTGTCGCAGCAAGCTCTAGGGTTCCCGCACACAGCACACTCGATTCCGGGAGGGTCCGCTCCTCAAGCCAAGTGGTTCGATACATCTACTTACACTTAGTCCATATTTGATGTACCCCAAAGTTCTGCCTCGTCGATAGGAACTCAACGCGACAGACGACGCATCAATCGGACGCCCGGTCTGAGTGTTAATGACTTTTTCGTCGTAGTGGCCCGATTGGTTTTTATGTCAAAACCAACCCGACCATACCCCAACTGCATCCAAATCTCGAGCGTAGTAATCCAAAGGTCCACCTCACTAGGAGGAATCCATCAAAGTTGACGACTCGTCAATCAGACGTCCGGAGCTCAAGTTATAAGTGCTTCTGCTCCGAGGGCCCGATTGGTTTCATGTTAGAACCAACCCAGTCATACCCCATGTTCTCCGAAACCTTGAGTGTAATATGCCTAAACAACTGTCTCGATCCAAGGATCCCAACGCAACTGACGATGCATCTATCGGAGGTCTGAAGACCATGATATGGGAAAATGACTGAAAACAGTCCGAAATGGGGGGTCTGCGCCCAGCCCGGCCCGGCCCAACCCTCCCTGGGTCAGCCCGAACTGGGTCGATCCGACCCGGCTTCGGGCCCGGCCAATCAGGGAGTAGTCCGGCCCGACACAGATGACGTGGCCGGCCCGGCCCGGTGCGGTCGGTCCGGCTCAGCAGTGCCGCACGATGAATGGACGCGGGGGGGGGGGGGGGGGGGGGGTGCGCTGCCCCCCCCCCCCTTGCTAAGGGATGCGGCGCTGGTTGTCGCGTCTCCCCCGGATCCTGCGCAACCATGGGATCCGGTCATCCCACCGCCGCCACGGCTCTAGCCGCGGCGCCCCGGCAGCGCCTTCTGCGGACCACCGGACGCGCTCCGGTGGTCCGTTTTGCCAGCCGCCAGCGCCTGAAGCTCTCCCGGGACCTATAGATTACTGCGAAAGGGTTCAAAATGCCTTTGCGGACCGCTTCTTCATCGCCCGTCGATCCTTACACCAATAAACAAACTGCGGAGGGTTTTCGAGTCGTGTTCGTTCAGCCCGCACCCTCCGCGTTAGGTGTTTTACAAAAGACAATCTTTAAAATACATGCTCGAAAAGAGGGAATAATTTATTCAAGGTAAAATTATTCAACCACCCAGAAATTAAAATACTCATGCACGAGGGGATAATTCACACAGAAACTTTATTTGAAAACCCCCTGCCTCGATGAAGTCATTGAACGAGGTTTGTCGCGGGAAATGGACGTCAAGGAAGAGGATCATCAGCATCATGGTACACGGCGTCACGAGGAAGAGGATCGTCGGCATCGCGATACACGACATCGCGTCGTCGATCTCCGAGGAACTCGTGTTCATCGTCGTCTTTCGTCGGAGGACAGATTTCTTCTTCGTTCTTCGTGTTCTTCAACGAGGATTGACGTTCTTCAAGACTGGAGTAATTCCGCCCCAAATATTCTCGCACAACACAATAACAATAATAAAATATGGAATTTCCTTATTTTATTACTCATGACATCTGTTTTTGAAAATCAAAAATTAAATCACGATTTAATTATCGAGCATCAACCAATTAAAGAGGCATTTAATAATCCAATTAAACGCGAGAGTTGACATGGAATTTAAGAGGGGGTATGGGTGAGTTACTAAATTAAATGTACGTGGGAGGTAAAATGTAAATAAAGGGGGTGGGGCTCGTGTGGGCCCCACCTCACTAATATCCTACCTAGTGGAGTTATGATATTAGTGGGTCCCACTCCAACCACCAACCATAGGTTTAAACTACCTAGAATACAAATAAAATTGCAGCACAATATTTTATTTTTATTCCTTAGTTAACCAAATTAAATAATAACCTCACCCGAGAAAATGAAACTCTAGAAAAGGTGTTCTTAAGCAATTACCGATGCTGCGATTCCATTAGTGCCTTCAGAATTCTATTCCAAGCACCGGTTCAAAAGTAAGGAAAACTTGCTCGTTCGTTCACTGAACGTACCCGAGCTAATCTTTGGAAAATGATTCTGGGACCACCAGGCTTTGGAATCAGGTGCCGTCAGAAACTGCGTTCTAGTAAAATCACAAAAAAAATTAAGAATAAAATAAAAGAAAAAAATAAAAATAAAAAATTCCATTGAATTTTACGGGTCTTTACACTTCATCTAATTATAAATCTGAGAGCTATTAAAGTGTGTAGTGAAATTTCAGCAACCAACATCATCAAATAAATATTATTTTATCATGGGTATAAAGGGAACATATATCCTCCTCCCAAATTTGATAACTCCATCCTCACACACAATGTTTGTAAATATTTCATCATTCACAACATTAACATTATTTTTAATATTCTCATCATCATAATGAGAACATTTAATTATTTCGAATAAATATTGTTGGGAATCTATTTGATGATTAATGACGATTCACCTTCCTTTAATATTTATATATCCATCTTTACTAGATCCATGTTCCCATGATCCTTGCTAATCCAAATATCCTTCTAAAAAATGTAGATGCTACCTAATTTGGCTTCATTGTACAGTAGTCCATGAAACAATCATAATCGTTGAGTATATATGGCCATAACATTTTCAACATGTAGAGTTATTTTAATGAGAATATATATTTCAATCTCTTTTTATCAGTATATATCTCACATCATTTACCATTATGATATTCCATCAATATCATGATTGGAAATGTTATAAATACTAACTCAATATCATGAGTCTGATAGTTATGTTCATGAGTTTTAACAACCTAGATAAAAATGAAATAACTCTATAATTCTTAATAATGACATAAATAAGACATTTTCAGATGCATAAATATATATATATATATAATCCAAAACATCATGATATTAAATTTTGGATCGGAGAATTCACAGATCACAGCTTGAATTCATTAAAACATTTTTCAAATTCATTAGTGCATACGAACTAAACCACATTATGTGTAATCTAGGTTAACGAGTTTTCTAATTGGGCTATGTTCAGAGAAAAAACCGATAATAACCAGCAATACCAATAAAACCACGTACCATAGAGACAATAATACCAATAAAATAATCATTTTGATGCCCAAATTCACATGTTCTAAACATTACATATTACTCTTATATACTGATAGAATTTATAAAAAACATAAATTGATTTTATTGATCTTTGAATATTTTTTTAGATGAATATATAATCAATAAATACCCCAAAAAAGTCATCATGAAATACCCAGAAAATGATATTCATTAGATCAATGAATATAAATCCATCAAATTTTTTTCCAAAATAAATTAATATAATCTTGTAATGTCCATTCCATGTTTGAAATGTTCCCAAAAGTTATTTTACTTTGTAACATCAAACTGATTAAATCCTAATCAATGTTTTATTATTGAATGATATTGGGCTCTATGAGGATGATCAAATAAATCATTAATACAAGGAATGAGATACATGTTATTTTTTGTAAGAGCATTGTCTTCTCTATAGTCAATTCATAACCTCATAGATCCATCTTTTTTCTTGAAAAAGAGAACTAGGCTACACATATATAATATATGGGGATGATGAATAATTTTCCACTAAATTTATCTTGTTGTTTCTTCAGTTATACTAATTTTACTATGGTCATTCAATAAGGATTCATTGATATAGGCATTAAACCAATAACATAATCAATAAAAATCTCAATTTTATGATCATGGTGATGTCCATGTAAATTTTCCAGAAATAAAACAAAAAATTCATTCACAATACGTACATCTTCAATTTTAATTTTAATTATTCATCCATATATACTGAATTTCCTTCCACCCCAATAATTGAACTCAACAGAGCTATTAAGGGTGTATATATATACGAATCATATGGTGTTTTTTATTCTATAAATATATGGGATTCTTTACATTCCTTAAAATTTAATTTAATCCTTCTGAAAATATTTTTTTGACATTATATTTTCAAATAAAAAACATTCTTTAGGGTTATATAAAATTTATCCATTTGTATGATGATAAAATCAGTAGATATAGGATGTTTATATTCCATAATGGTAATTTCCTAACACGTTTTTTTTGGAAATGATACTTACGTTAGGGTTTTGACTGACATATCTATAGTCAATGTGAATTAGAAATATCAAATTTTTAATGAAACCTTGGAAGATATAAATGGATGTGATGATAACGTTTTAAATAATGATTTATATAAATTTGAGGATTTAATTAATGTACCTAAAAACACATCATTCAAGACATAGTAATCATCTGTTGTGATCAGATAAGATATTCCTTTATCTTGAATATTATTTTTATGAAATATTTATGGATACTTCAGAAATTCATTTTCATAGACTCTAATCTCCCACCAATTATAGTTTGAACATTAATATTTTATTTCATTCACCCTGCAATCATGGGATTCATTGAATTTTTCTCTATACATATAATAAAATACTCTTCTATTTGTGATGGATCTAGGGTGTTTCCATACATAGGTATCACATTTTGAAAAACTCTATTTTTTCTTATTCCCATTATCCATTATTTTCAATGGCTCGTTTTTATTATCATGATATTATTTTAATGAAAAAAATCATAGAAAATTATTTCTTTATATTTATTTCACATGAGCATATATCTTCGAATGATGAAAATATTTTGGAAACAAGTTCCTTTTGGATGAATGGTTTTACACAAACAAATACATGATCAATCATGCTCCTCAGATTATGTATCTATTCTACAACATCCCATTATATCCATGTAAAAATGGATTCATGTATGAAAATGTTATCATCTTCCTTCTACATCAGATTCAATAATTCCTTTTCCACATATGATCATTTTTCACAGGGGAAATTACTTTTTTATGAATATTTATAAAATTCAAATATTGTATATTTTCAATCCATTCCCCCTCTTTTTTGTTCTGAATAAATTACCACCATTGATAGAAAACCTTTTAATGAATGAATAACTTTAATGAAATCCTTCTATAATTCATTAATACACAGAGAGGAAAATATTTTCTCTAAGGAAGTAAAAAACTGCTCTTTATAGGATTGGTTTGGAGTTCCATTAAATGTTATAGGTTTCAATGACGAAATGTGTTATAACATTTTTCCAACATGTTGCGGATTAGGATTCCTTATATGGATAAACATATTTTTCATATCCCAGGTCAGTTTTCCCATTATATTTATATGTTTCTCAACATCACTCGCAGCTCTAGAACCAACATCATTATATTGAATATGTGGGAAATCCATATATTAGATACAATTGTTCATTCATTTTCCATTCATTACTCTAGTAAACTTCCCTAATAATGTATTTTGCTTTGTTATGATGTGAATCAAAATGTTTAATGTTGAACTAGAAAATCACTGAACATAAATTGAAATTATATGAATGTGTAATATTATTTTAATATGAATGGTTTTTTTTGGGAGATATTTACATTTAAATCATTTATTATGGGTTGGATGAAAAATTTAATTATGTTATGAATATCCCCCAGGAGTGCAAAAATAGTTTTTATGTAATGCCCATTTTCATGTACCAGGATACCCTAAGTCAGGCCCTAAACATCTTTTCAGAGTTGATATTCATATATACATATGTTCTAGAATTATGTCCACTTGTAGTATCCATATAAATATTTATTTTATATAATGATCTACATAATATAATATTTTCCAAAATTATATAAAGTTGTTTTAAAGTTATTATCACAATATATCTTATGGTTTTTATACATAATGTACAATTTAAATATACCGTTTCCAAGGTTTCTAGTAAACATACTATAATACCAACTATAAGGACACAAAACCCAGTTACCCAAAGATGGTGCATTATTTATTTACATTATCATATAAAAAAGGATATCTATTACTTATGTAATAAATATCATAGTTGTTTTGGATTTACATTTAAAAAAATATGATTTACATTACAACATGAAAAAAAAGTCTGCATTGAAAATCCATTAGAAACACCCACAAACTCTTAGATTATTCATGAATGTTTCTCATAATAATAATCATCTTCAAATCCCGGGGGAAAAAATACATTAGAAAGTGGTCAACATAGATTCTCAAAAAGGTTAATTTATACAACTTAATTTATCATAAACATAATAATTAGACATAGTTAATAACTAAAAATACTTTCCTTTAAAAATAAACATGAGCTTAATAGTTTAAGAATGAAATTCAATTACATAAATCCTCATAAATGATCATAAGATAATGAAATGTACCATGTAAATCTACTTGTCATAAAATAACACTATTTATCATTTAATATTATCATAATGGTGCAATATATAATGTCGTTCATTTGAAACATGTTTTCAAATCCTTGTTTAAGATGTCAGAAAATACTAGGGTAAGGCCTCAACCAAAACCCAATTATGTTTTTCTATTGAGACCTACCAATGCTTGGTGGATATAGTGGTTCCCAAACATCACTTTTGAAGTCCGATTAATTATTAATTTGAATATTTGTAATCATAAACAACATGAAAATATGATATAACATTCCCCAATCCATAGACAAAATCACTAAACTTTCTAAGTAGTATGGTGAATTTTATCAAGATATC
The DNA here is from genome assembly GCA_963277665.1 of Viscum album. Taxonomy (NCBI): domain Eukaryota; kingdom Viridiplantae; phylum Streptophyta; class Magnoliopsida; order Santalales; family Viscaceae; genus Viscum; species Viscum album. The sequence goes on along the minus strand of OY728136.1, from coordinate 1,946,988,340 downwards.
ACATCCACAATAAAAAATATTAAATACCATTTAATAAAATTTGATTGAATATACTAATTAAATATTACTCCCAATAAAACATAATATTAATTATGGGTTTTAAAATAGATCAAAATTCAATAATAAAATCCTAGAATAATTCGTGACAACAATACTCTTTTACATAGAAAAAAAGAGTTATTTTGGAAATATATTTTAATAAAACTAGTAATGGACAATGATATTTTTTAAATTATAGAATTAGTGGTATTATAAAAATATTGTTTTCTTGAAATATATTTTGGATTGCACTATATAATTGGTACAAAATTGAGATGTTCCCTATAATGGGCATTTTATCAACATGAGTTGAGAAGTGAACCTTTTTAAAACATGTATTTTCGAAGAACGAAAGAAAAACTGACCATAATAACTATTTGGTTATCATAAAATAGAAATTTGAATAATTATATGAAATAAATGAATAATTTAATTGTTTTATAGTGGATGAAATCACAACCTGAATGAAAATGGAGGTCCAAGAAGAAGACCCTTACCTTATGTCTGGATGAGTCATCCCTTACCTTATGTATGGATGAGTTATGCACATGACCATAACGTTCTCGATAATCATTTAAAATACATTAATTAATTAATTATAAATGTTTTATTTATGCACATGATTTTTTATAGTATTACTATTTTCATTTATGGGCATATTAATGTGTTATAGAGTTTAATTTCATCATTTATATGCATTCATTACCTTAGTTATCATGATTGATTCGCTTGTTTATAAGTAATGTAGTTGCTGCAAACTCATTTAAATTATAAATTTTTTAAATAAATTTTATTAATGATAAAGCATATTTTTTAGTTTTTATATGTATCATAAGGTTATATGGTATGACGGTTAGTCATTACATCTTTTATTTAGGGACAATCGTTTAAATTAATATGTTGGTATTTCAATCACCTCAAACAAGTTTTGTTAAATTATTTATATTATGTATATTAAAAAGATACATCATCATATATAAGATAAAATAATTGTTTTATAATCTGATTTAACATGAAAAAAATGATATCATTACCTACCATGAATGATAAATTATTGAATTATTGTTTTTCATCCACGAATGATGTAAATCCCCACCTCTCAAATGATGATTTTGATTTTAAAATTAATAGAGAGATAGAGAGAGAGAGTAAGTAAATTGATAATGGATATTCAATTTACCTAATTCCATTCCATATTATATATTACACTAGTTTTATCATGAATATTTGGACAGAAGAGGTGAGGAGAGTATCATAAACAAATATAAATTTTAATGAAATTAATTGAAAAAAGTATATGGTTTACCACTTGAATTATCAAATGTGATAACCTCTTTAAGGGAATAGGTTTTTGACATTTTCCAAGACCAACATTTCTTAGACATGGGGAGACAATAAGGAAGAGTTTCTGGGTATAGTTTGAAAACAATATTGGATTATAGTTTTGAGAATATGTGCTAGGGATGGGTGGTATTTATTTTGGTGGAGAGGGTTGATTTCCCATTATTATTTTATTTTTCTCAATACAATAAATAATGTAGATTTTTGGGACTACAAACACAAATAAGTGCATGTGAGTTCACACCCAAGTTTCATTTACCATCCTTGACTTATGTAATAGTGTATTTATCTAAAAATGTATTTATATAGAAAATTATTGAATCTTTATATTCACTAAAAATTCATGTAGTTCAGAAAATATATGAAACATCACCCAGACCATTTTTTTATTTTTTTATTTAGAAAATTTAATACATTTTATTATAAATAATTTTATAAATATTAGAAATGTAATTTTTAATAAAAATAATATTTTACTCAAAAAATACAGTTTTATATTTATAAATGATTTTATAAATAAATTCAAAATTTAACTAAGGTATCACAAAATTATCCTTCAATTATAAGACTCCAAAATATTGATTAATGAATACGTTTTTTGAAAATTTATTTTCATTGAATTTTTTTTAATTATAATGTTGTATTAAATTTTTTTGACTTATAAAAATACCAACGCATATATATTAATTTATATTATAATCATTTATTTAAACTATGATATATCTATTACATAAAATTATTTTGAATATGTAAAATTTTTATTTATACATTACTTTGGGATGTTTATATTCTATTGGCTGATAAACTATTCATAAGGGTCACATTAATATTCATAAGAAAATGTTAATATTAAATCGGTATTGTTTCTTAACTTCTTAAAAATATATTTTATTTTATTTATTCTTCATTTATGATGATTTATTTCTATTCCAGACATGATTTTATTTAAATATACTATTTAAAATAAAAATAAAAATGGAAAATTTCATTGATTGAGTTCTGGGTCATTGTAATTTTCAGAATAAAATTTATCTTGACTCTAAGCTTCCATGATGTGCTATTTAATGGCTCCAAATTTGTCTATATTTTCTTAAGATAGCTTTGTTCCCAGTAGTTATATTTCTCTAATATCATTCCATAGTGTTTTAGTTTTACAATTCATCTCATAGACATGTTTGTATGGCTCCAAATGAATATTTCTATGAAAGGTGATGTTCTATGAAAACTAAACTAGAGGAAGTTGTTCTCAACCACATTTAAAATTTATAGAGTAATATCTAATTATATATTATTTTGTTAGAATTATTCTCTTAGACTGACCATATATATGATAATGACATGCCACATTGTAAGTCAACTATATATTTAGACTCTATAAGATACTTCACCGTAACATCAATGTAAACACCACAACTGTGTCAGATATAATATAATGTTGGTATTTATTGGGGCTTTAACACTTTCTAAATATAAATTAAGGAAAAATTATATTAAGGGATATATATATTAATTTAAATGAAGTGTTTTTATTTTTGATGGTTAATGAATTCAAATCATATAATTTTGTTCCCTTTTGATGATTTCAGGAGTCCAAAGAAAAATCCTTGATGATGTTTTCCCATTTCCAATATGGTATCGAATTTGATTAGAACGTCACAATATACATTTTTCAATTAGACATAACACATTTATCTAACAATAATTGAGATATATATTCAACACCATCACAGTTCATATATTTCCATAATAAATAAATTTTTTTTCGATATACATCTTTTTTAATGGTTGGATTAATAGACAACAATGAACTGTGAGATACATCAAGCTACTCCTTTTCCCAATTTTATTGGGAATAAATACATTCATGATTCATTAACATATTACTTTATCTAAATCAATGTTAAACGTAGTGAAATTTCCCACCTTCTTATATAGTTCAAAATCTTCCTAATACATCTCTTTAATCATCACATGGATAGATAGTTGAACTCACAATGGAAAAACATAATATGGTTTCTCTTCCTTCAATATTTTTCGACCATTACCATGAAAATCTAGAAATACGGGATCATTTATGATCCTCCTCAACGATATGGTTGTTTGAAACATTGAATATATATGATCATTCAACTTATATGTCTTTATAGGGTGTTAATGTAATTAGAAGAAATAATATTTATGTATCTCTAATAATATTCCATGGTTTATATTAAACACTTTTACTGTGAATATATATTTTAGATATTTATAATAATTATATTTTTCAAACTATTCTATATAATGTTAACTCTTAAATATAAATAATTAATAATGTACTATAGGAATCTATAAATCCTGAGATGTGTATGTTTTCACTTGAGCCATCAATTGTTGTGAGGTATAAGCAATAAAAATATTTTTTGTTCTATATTTCAACCCCATAACATATTTGATGCATCCCTTAAGATTAATAAAACATTTTTTCTATATGGTATTTTGAACATTGGTTTACTCCCAAACTTTTTCTTCATTTCCTTGAAATTTTCATTTCATTCATCTATCCAACAGAACATGTCACCCCTCCATAATAAAATTGTATGTGAATTAAATTTTAATGATAGATTTTCCACTTTGTGCCAATACTATCTATCAAAACAAGATAAATTCCGATATCTATTTTAATAGATTCACTAGGGAACATTGAATAACGTTTTCAATGTCATATCTACTATTATATTATCAAATGAGATTATATGATAAAATAAAAAAACATTTAGAATCCATATTTCATACATGGATAATTTTATATAAATATTATCAAACATCTAGGTATTCTATAAAATTCTAAATAAATCATTATGCTCTTCCACTCTATTTTAAAGTATAATAATATCATATATAAAAAAATCACGAACTGAGGAAGGAAATATCAAAATCTGTATTCATTAAATGCTTTATTATAGTAGAAGAATTAGTAAACCAAATTGAATCACTATAAATTCATAGTTTCAATTACATTCAGGGAAGGAATTGTTAGGTATATCATCATCCTTAATCATCAGTTTATTATATCAAAAATGATGAGAATTAAATAAAATATTTTTAAACATAACAAAATTTATCAAATAAATCCTTCTATAAGGAGTATATTATACCTATTTTTTGTATAGATCTAGTTATTATATCAATAATAAATACAATGTGACATTGATTAATATTTTTTCATAATAAAATGAACACATTCAACCAATAGTGAATCATTTGTCTTATTAAATCAATTATCGTGATGATCTTAGAGTTTTTTCCTTAGTTCCAGTAACTCAATTAGCTTTATTCTGTATTGATTCTTTAAAATTGTTGTTAAACCATGTATGTGTTCTATCGAGAACTCAACATAATTATTAATTAGAATAATAGTAATTTATTATGGGAATTTATTCAAAAACTCTAATTAAATAATCATATCATTTATTTTGACACTCACCAAAACCATTGGAGTTAATAATATCCCTTTTAAATAAGATTAATTAACCATAAAATAAATATAATTTCTATGGTAGGTTCTTCATTAATATAAAACAGATTGAAAATAATATTTCGGATTACAACATCAAATGTATAATTCCTTACTCTAAAATTTTTGTGTAATTAATGTAAATAATTTCATTCAAATCTTAAAATAACCTCTAATATATCCTAAGGAAAAATTATGATATTTTCATGAATCTCATTCCCAAAAAATCACTATGTGAATAATCTTCGACATGTGTTGTGATCATTATACCATAATGGTATTTTAATGAAAATTAAAAACCTAATCGTTTAGGTGGTCATTTGATACCTATAAAAACAATTTAGGAATTAATGATTGGGTAGATATAATATCAAATGAGACATTATATGTTCTAGAGTACATGATATGTGTATGTTTCACCCCATGCTTATCATACTCTACATCACCAATATGAATCTAATGATACATACAATTTCATATGTACTAAAGTGGTTGCTAACATAGATCATAGAAATTAACAACTTGGTTAGGGAACTAGTTAAAATAATTATCATATTTTATTTATTTGGAACAATGGAGTATTGGAAGTGAATTCTAAGGATATTAAAGTATAGTCAAATTAAAACTGAACACCTTAACTTCACATTAATATTATAGTTCTTAATGATCTTATTTTATTGACGTACAATATTAACATGTCTCCTAATGATTATTTTAACTATATTTACATCCACACATTGAGAATAAATGAAATATCATATTCTTCCACCCTTAATTTTTAAAACTACATGTTAATTAAATAATTATTTTCTTTTAAAATAAATGTGATTGATAGGTTACTCAGATACCAATATCATCCTTGATGAAACATTGAATGATTTCTTCATAGTATATAAAATTAATTATGTACAACACCATTCATAATAATTTGTTTTTTTCAAAATTTGATCAGTAAAACATAAATATAGGTTGGATGATATTTCAATAAACATACATCCAAATCCCAGTAAAATTTTCCTCATAAGATTAAATAGATTCATCATCCTATTGTTTAAGACAACATAATTCATTATTCATTATCACATGAATAATATGAGTACATTACATTTTTTAAAATATATTCTTAAAAATATCCCACTACATTTAGTCAATTTCTTCATTGTTCCTCTTGTTCTTTACAAGAGCCTACCACTATTCAAAATATCTTTCCCTATGATAAATTTTCTGAATAAAATTATCATGTTATGTAAAAATGATAATAGAAAATATCATTACCATTTTACAAATATAATTATCAAATTATATTTGATCACTGGTTTAAATAAAATAATGTGAATTTTTTCTCATAATGGACTGAACATAATGTATTTCCCTCATTATTACTTTTTAAATAAGATAATGATTTATTGAAATAGAAAGTTGCAGGATCATTGAATTTGTATTTTCATTTCTGTCTACTATAAGATTTCATTTCTTATAAGGAAATTAATTTTATTTTCCATCACATTTTGAATTAACTTGATTCATTCAGCTTCCATCAATTGGCAACAACAAAAAATAAATATTGTGATTAATAGTACTCATAATGAAAAATAAAATACTGTGAAAAAAATATTTATAAGATATGAAAATCATGGAGAAAACTTCTATGAACCCATTGGTTTAATAGATTTCATTAATGATAGTAACCAATTTGTGGGGATTTTATCCAATTCATAAACTTATCCATGGGATTCTAAATTATTTTTTAACCATCATATTATCCAAAATGAAACTTGTACATGATCCAATCCCAACTGTAAGAACCTATGTTATCATATATTGATATCATATCATATTAGATGAATTTTCATTACAGAAAATTATTATACATTACATTATCATTTAATAATAGTGTATTTGGATACATGGAAACATAAAAGATAGTTTCATAAATGGTTTAAGTCGTTTCCAAGTATGTTAATTGTTACTATAAACCATATTCAAAATTTTATACATAGTAGTATTCTTCATAACTTATTTTCATGATTGATAATAAAGGGTCATATCATATTTTATATAAGGGTAAAAAATGATGATATCACCGATCACATAATCATAACATGAATATAAGGGCGTTATAACGCGTGAAAATCATTTCAAATCATAAAATTAATATCATAAATCATAATTATTATTCCTAGAATAAAACTTGTTACTTCATAAAAATGGAATAATAAAGTAATGTATGAAAATTATCCATGAGTGAGTAAAATTTTCCAAAGACATGGAATCATGAAATTAAAATAATAATAAATAATAATTTCATTGTAATTAAATGCTAGTAGACAATAATATCATAGTATATTGGGTTCAATCAACAAAATGTTATACTTGAAAAGGATCACTCCAAAAATATCATAGTGAAAAGAGTCCCTCACTAAAAAAAGTTCACTCCACAATCATATCTTGTTTATATCATGATATATTAGGCATTACTGAATGTATTGGGTGGAGATATAGGTCTCATGGATCAAATAATTGAAATCATGATAATGTGTCCCTCAAGATCATATAAAAATCCACTTATAAAAACTAATTGAAATAAATGTGTTTAATAAACATTTAATAATTTCATAACCCATTGAAATGAAATTTGTATTGAAAATATTTAATCTAAATATCATGGAATAACACGAGGGTGTGGAATGAATTCCATAAAAATATTATAATAAAAAAATAAACCATATAGGGACATAATATACATGGTATAAATGTGACACACCTACAGTAAATCATAAGTATTATTAAGAGAGGTTTCAATTGTTTTACACAAACATCATTATAATATTTTAAAAAACATCATGAGGAAAATAAAATATAAAACATAAATTCACTATTTAAAATAAAAAATATCCAATATTTAAAAATACATATTCATTGAATAGATCATTAGAAACTTATATATTTTACTATATATAATTGAGCAGGTATGATGGGGGAAATTATGTTCATGTCATTTATAATTGATGAAATCGTTCCCTTTAATCTTCTAAAAAAGTAAAAAATTAACCTCCTCAAAAAACAAAAAGAATGTTTTTTTAATTTCTTTATAAAACAGTAAAACATAGGAAAAATTAATTTTTAAATACATTTATATTAGTGAAATAAATATTTAAAATACCTTAAGTATATATAGAAATGGATGAGAAATGATTTTCAATCAAGGGATTGGTGAACTATATTATTTTTATAATATATTTATTTTCCCTTTTGTAATTTAAGAGATAAAATTGAAATGAACATATATATTAAAAATAATATACAATAAATGAAGAATATTAATGTGTTACATGAGTGATATGTAAAAATATTTCAAAATTGAAAACCTTATCATAAATATTCATGATAGATAATGATATTTTAACAAAAAAAACCCTTCATGAGTTCCCCTTGTTTCAATCGCACTCTACCCTCATGTATAATAATTCTCACATTATTATAAATCAAAAATAGAGTCATAAAAATAATTATAATTTCTCATATTTTTCCTTTATAACATTTATACACCACCTTTTTAATAAAAAATTCTTAAAGTAATCATTTATAGGCGCAAACTGTTTTGATAATCATTGTTATTTAATTTCGGTAATTCAGGTACATGAAAACTCTCCAATGTTCAATAATATTAAATATGTTAACAATTATATAATTATTACCTATAATACTTATATACATATTTATTGTCATTCATAAATTTTATAGTTGGATAAAATTAATTAAACTATTCAATGTGAAGGTAGATCATATATACACATGAACACTATTTTCACTATTCATGTGAGGGAATGAATGAAAGTCAAATACTAATTCAATATTATAGTATCATAATCATGTTATATTTTATATGCTTATTTTTTTAAATCTAAAATTATTACCATATTGGAAAAATGTAAATGTATAATGAATCACATCACTTCATTGAAGTGGTACTCCCAATGTACACATGAGGGAAATTATAATTTTTAACAAATTGGAAGGCGATAGGGAGGATTTTATATTATAATCGCCAAAGTATGATTATTTAATTATATATAAATATATAATAATTAATCCCATAATAATAAAAATCCATAAAATATGGGGATGAATGATGAATATTATCTATATTTGTAGATAGTATGGTGTACGTACTCATATGGGATAATTACATCTCCCATTTGATGGGAATGATTGTGAATAAATGTCATTTCATAAAAATAATAATATTTAAATACATTGAAGAATGTAAAATTATTATTTTGAGATAAATTTCATAAATTGATAGTATTTAATATATATTTTGAAATTAAATTGACCTGTTTAGGTGATTACTTATTCATTGAAGGAACATATTTATATCTAACCCTAAGGAGCACAATGTTAGTATTTCGGGAAAAATTAAAAATCTCTAATTTATATACGTAATTGGATGTAGTATATTATAATATTTTTCATGGGATTGAACGCATAATGTTATATAATGATGATAATTGATGGGTTCCCTTTCTCATATGTGGTAAAAAGAACATAATGAATTTTATAAAATACAAAAATATACTAAAATCATTCTCAAAACAATTGTTCTTATTTTCTTATAAATGGTTATGCGGTAAAAATTTAGTCTATATATTTTGACCATTGTACTCATTTAATATTTTTATAATTTTTATGCAATTTAAAAATATTTTATTTTAATAAAATATTATAATTCATAATGAAGAAATAATTCATTTAATTTAACTTAAAATACAAAAATTGAAATTATGAATTTGAATATAATTAAATCACTTAACCATAATTTGTGATATTTTTCAATAAATATTTTATAAACATATTAACTCGGTATAATTTTATTTTTTTATTTTTTTAGAATAATTTATTATTATTTTATATTAATTGTAGAAGTACTGCCTTACTTTTTCAGAAGACATTATAGTTATTATATAATTTATAAAATTTTGATATGAAATTAAATAATGTGATTAGTGCAATTGATCTAGATATTAAAACATATATTCATTTATAACATTCTTTTTTCCTCATGTACACTCGTAAGATATATTAAAACCATAGAGGGTCAAATTGTTTAAATTGTATTTCATTAAATATCATATAATTCATTATTAGGGAAAAGATTCCATTTAAAAAATAAAAATAGTGAATATGTTGATAAGGGTATAATTACCTTCTTAATATTAGAATTAGGAATACCAAATTATGGGGTCATTACTTATTTTTATCCATGAAGAATCTAAATTACCCTTTACTAAGTTGATATATTTAATTACAATTACTGTTCATATTAAGTATAAAATGGGAAATGTAAAAAAAAAATATTCATCCTGATTCCCAATATGGAATCGATTTGTCCAAATTCAATATATATACCTGGTCGAAATTTATTTTATAATAATTATGAAAATGGTGGAATAAATCACTTATTAAAATGATATAATTTTAAGCGTAAAAAATTATTTATAATTGTTCCATGCATACAAAATAATGCATTTATGTCCAAATATTTCAATATAAGTAATATTTAAATATCATTAAATTTATTCATCAACTAATATTAATTTAATTTTTTTAGATAAATAGAGTTTTGGTGCACATGAATAGGTTTTTAGATAAAATTATTTTATTTTTTTCATATGATTTTCTATTTATAATAAATATATAATGAATGAATTAAATATTTTGTGTAATGATAGATATTGAATAAATTAAATTTATTATAAATAAAATTCATTAGATAATGTGGTGGATACATGAATCATGAACATCATTGATAGGGATATATATATGATAATTTTCCAGTGGTTATTAAATCTAGAAAGCATAATGTTGTGTATATAAAATATAAAAGGATGTCATTTTATATGTGATGGACTATGAATTCATGGATTTATATAAGAGATATAAATATATTTACTATCCTTAATAAGTATAATAATTCAAAATATCCCAGAATTTGTAAAAGATTAGGCCAGTGTGGAAATATCACCTCCCTATAAAATATATAAGGGTTTTGGATTCATTGAAGACATTGTATGTTGAATATATAATATATGAATAAAATAAAAAAATATGGTTATTAAAGTAAAGAGAATTATTTAATAAATAAAATAGAAAAATAAATTACTATGATAGGAAAAGTAACATTTATCAAGTCAATTTTTATCACTAAACATATGATTTAATATCATATTGAAAAAAAATTGTTATTAATTTCATGATTGAAATATTTTGGAATTTTTATCTTGTAAAACAATATATATATCGTTTTTTAGGGGAAATATAACCAAAATTTCATATATGTGAATCATGGATGGACAGGACCGAAATCTGCACATCAAATATTATAAAGGAATTTTTAATAAAAATAATGTGATCATTCCCATGGATACATATTGAAAACTATTATATAAAGGTGGAATTGGAATTAAAAATCTTCAACTCTTTAATGATGCCTTCAATCTAAATTTACTTAGATATTGATTAATAATAACTATGATTCCATTGCTTCTCAATGAATAATATACACATAAAATCTTTTTAAAGTCAATTTGATCTATATCCAATCGTCCAGCTGGCCCTCCTTTAGAAACTCTTTTGCAAACATTATGGTTAACATTATATGGATGGTTAGTGCTGATTATTCCATGAACTTTGGTTGGATAATTGAACAGGTGTCTCTCTTATTTCTAAGATACATCTTAACTTCGTCCCAGTGAACACTAACTATAGTATAAAGAATATCATGTATTTCGATACCTACATCATGTCTAACAACATCATGCATATTTTTCGACAATTAATCCTATGAAAATGATGATTTTTTTAATATGAGATCCTGCTCACAATCTGTTTCTGGATTCAAATTTTTTACAACCACAAGATCAAAAATATTGATATCAGTTTTGTTTGGCTAAAATACATTAATAAGAACTATATTGAGAAATAGATATTTAATCTTGTTTTGCGTATTTCCAATGATCATGTTCCCACTGAGGATTGTCTTCAATCATTTGGAATACAACTTCTTTCTTAGTTCCATTTTCTCTCCAGCATAGTGAAGATGCTAACTAACTATTTTTTTCTTGTGTTATGACTTCAGTGCTTTGGAATTATATTACTGACTTGTTTGGATGCATTTGGTAACACTATATCTCTATTAGTGCTAAATTAAAATACAATTTAGAGCTGGACTCTTCGCAGCAAATCAGGAATATCTTTATAGCAGCGGTTTTGGAACTCCTTCACTTGATCTGTTATGATAGAAATGCTATTATCCACAACAATTTCTCATTCAATCATAAAATAGGATGGATTCGAATTCGAATAGCAATTAACAATTCCACTTCGATACAGAAATATAATTATGACAACTCCATTGGTGGTATCTACATGCAACCAAAGCACACAATTGAAGTTTTCTAGGAAAATATGCTTCTTAGATGGATTAATGTGAATGTTACTGGTGCTTCCAAAGGGAATACATGACCTTTTGGTTGTAGTGATTTCTTCAGAGATTTTAATGGCTAGGGCCAGGGATGCTTCTTTGGAAGCTACAGTATGACCTCGTCCTTACAAGCCGAAATGATGTGTGTGATTGACGATGTGGTTTTAATCAAGCAAACAGGATTGAATAAAATTTGGATTCATAGTGACTCAACAACTACTTTCTAGGATATTTGGAATGACAAAGTCCATGTAGATTTTCCATTCACTACCCTCTAGATGAAATGACTAGCTTTGATCCTAGAGATCAACAACATTTCCAAACACACTATTCGTGAAGTGAACAGGGTTTCTGATGGTCTTGCTAGCATAGGAATCAGTCGTGACATTACATGGAAGGATTATCAACCTATTCGATTCCTCTATTTTCATGAAATTTATTTTAAATAATGCCCTTTATTTCATAATCATGTAATCTTTCCTTTTATTAATAAATTGTGTCTTGGTCTTTGCTTGAGAAACCACATTTTTATAAAACAAATTTATAGGCATAAAACTAAATTTATTCTTTTGTAATGACATGATTTTTTATTTAGACTATTATAATAAATGACTGAATAAAATATATGTAATTTTTTTAAAAAAATATCCACCAATAAAGATTAATTTTATGGATTAAGATCAAAACACAATGTGCGCATACAAATAGTTTCTTTAGAAAAACACCTATTTAAAATTCAATAGATGATTTTTTATTTCTAATCAATTTCTAACCATGGAATTCTATCTAAATATGTGTAAATAATATATTATTTGTAATTTACATAGTCTTATCAGTACCCTCCAGTCTATCAACAATGTGAAATATGTAGGTCTCATTACAGTTAATATAGGCATGAGGTATCATGTATCACCGGCTATCGAAGAAATGAAATTTATTTAAATTGAAATATCTCAGAAAATCTTATTTTTTAAAAGACTCAATTTATTTTTTCTCAATACATTTAAATGCACTTTATATGAATTTTCAATATCAAATTTAGTTTTGATACCTTTGTTTCTTTAATTTAAAAATTCCCATTTATGAAAAGTTTATATATTTAATTTGATGAGAGACATCATAAATTCTATTTATGTTTATTATATTTAATGATTCATTCCATGTTATTTCATCATTATCTTATAATTCAACGGTTTCCAAAATGTTAATGGATAAATGTTCCTTCACAAATTAACCATGATTTTTATACATGAAGTTTCAATGAAGAAAATATTGGAAAATTTTTTGATACAAATATTTCATTCGTTTTCTCAAGTTATTTAATAAACATTGATTTTAATGTTATAAATTTTATCTATTTGGTAATGAAAATTGTACCAGAAATGATTTAATTAAAATTTGACTTTATTTACACTCATTCAGTTGAAAACTAATGATCATCCCAATATAGTAAAAGGTTTTCAAGATTGATTTTTATTATTCATCAATGAAATATTAAATACAATTTTTCTCATGTTTTAATTTAAAAAAAAGTAAATAAATTATTCTATTTCCATTCTTAAAAAATAAACAATTATCAAATGTTTGTGCAATATCAATATTTTAAAAATTATTGCATGAATAAAATTACCTCTAACCTGACTACTCAATTTTTAGATGCGTGATATACTGATTTTAATAGTCAATTTCCATGAATATTTCTACTATATATCAATATATATTAAAATTTATTTTAAACGTTAAAGGGGTATTTTTTTAAGATAGTTTTTAATGAATTTTTTATTTTTTTAAATTTCATCAATATCATAATATTTTATTTTACTTATTCTCTAATAGAGATATGTTGTAATTATAACATAAATATTCATTATATTTATGTATAATGATTATTTCCAAAACATTATCACGGAAAAAATTTCATATTTATAGGTTAATAAATCTTTTAAATAATAATGTTTATAATTATGATGAAAAATGAAAATTTTCATGTTTAATCGTTATCTTCTAATTCGAGGTCAATAATTGTGATTATGGGAGAGCACGATTTAGATAATTATAATGGGTGACCAGATATAGATAATGATTAAATATGATCATAAAATTGATGATGATTAATAGAGATTCCAATATATAATTCTAATTTATTTTGTGATTATTATAGAAATAAATGATTTATGATAGATGTTGTTTCTAATAGTTATTATAAAAGTTAGTGTTCATATAATGGATCTCTAAAGATAATGTTCTATATTACAAACACATTTTAGGATTGAAAATATTTTAAATGGTATCTTGGATAAATAATGATATATCATGGATCATGATTAACTATTCTAATGATATTCACCATTTTTAATTCTTTATCGCATTCACATTTATTATGATCCAGGTTTTGATGGGTATGAATTCTATAATGTTATTTTCATGGACAATATTTATTTTTTCATACCATTATTCACATATTAAGATCACTGACTTAATTCAATTTGCAATTTTTATGGTCAACCTTACTATGTGTTTAATATCACCATTCATTTGATTTCTATTTCCCAAGCTTGTGCGGAAACATTTTTTATTGTTTCATGCATATGAAAAATTATATATGAGATGGTTTTCTTCTTTTATAATGTATTTTTTATCTGTATATGTTTCTAATAAATATTTTATCCTAATTATACAAATTTATAAAACTATCAGGACCATTATTATGAAATTTGTATAACATTTACATTGATGTTATGTGTTTTATATAGTTGAATATCAAACACATTTTTTTGTATCAATTAATGAAATATAAATATGATGTTTTATAAGTAGATATTGAAGTAATTGATCAAGAAACTACAGTACAACATAATTTTATGTATCCACTAATACGGTATTGATTCCAAATGTTTTATATTTATACCACTATTTATGTTGTTGCAGTCATTGACTCCCACTGGACACCCTCGGTTTCATTCACTAGATTTCATAGTGACATAATAAATTTATGATAAAAAAACTAAATTATAAGTGGTTTATTCATTTCCACCATGATATTGATAATTATATTCATGAATTTGTTATATTCTTAAGTTCAATATACTTCATTTCCAATGAAAAATCTTTTTTTCATCCCTTTGTGTAAATTAAAATGGAATTTCATTTGACATCATTAAACTAATTAAATTTTTTTGTTTTTAAATCATTTATCATATGTTATATTCTCTAGAAACACAATCTTTATTTTCGTGTCTCAATATATGGGGATCCATTTAACAAATTACACCTCTTGAATTGAGAATACAACAAACTAAATCAACAACATTCTCAATGTTTTGGATATCTAGATAATTTTAACTAATTGGTATTAATATGTAGAAGAATATATATCTGTTAGTACAATTTAGATAATAATATACAGGGATTACATTTAAATACTTGTAAAATTTTCATCATTTGATGCAACAAATTCTCTCACTTTTAGTATTTTTCTATAAGTAAACCTTATATTTAGTTGAAATTAATTTTAGGGAATAATATTTTATGTTTTTTAATATCATCCTAATACATTGATTCTGAATCATCATTAATTTTCATATTTATGATCAATGTTCACCATTTTTTAGGATCAACATCCAAATTTTGGGTTACCATGATAACAATCTAATTCTTATAAACATCATCCATGAAAATGAAAATGTATATGCTGATAAATAATTTTTATAAAATATGTGTATTATATGTTCATCTAATTTACTATGTCAATAATATAATAAAAGAATAGATAGATAATTTCTATTTTTCCGTGAATTCTAATGTTATTAATTTTGTAGATACTTCAAATAACATGTGACATCTGTGAATATATATATATATGGCCTTACACTACAACATACTTCATATTAGGGGTATAATTTATATAAAAATTGTGTTTCCTATCAAATGGGTTTTTAATCTAGTTTCTCATTTTATAGAATATTTTCAATTATACAACTATAATTTATCAGTATATGTTCTTTATTTTTGATTATATTATGTTTTTTAAGATTTATATTATAAAAATTTTATTACGTTAGTCTAGGAATTCCAAAATTGTCATTGAAATTATAGAAGAATATAGGCTAGGACTAATAATGGGAACATCAGGACACCAATCATAACGAAATAGTTCATCGTTGCTTGTGTTGTATAAAGGTGAAAACTGTTTAATTTTTTTTACCTTATTGCTGCATAAGGTTAACCTCACATACCATATTGTGTTCTGTTGAGGTCCCATAGTATCAGTTGTCCCCATCATCCAAGGGTATTCTCAAATATGATTTTTAGTTAAAATTACAATATAATACTCTTTTAAGGCCAGAATCTTATTAAGGATCAATCTAAAAATACCCCAATCCATCCAATATAGGCCATGTGGTAGAGACAAGATAAGAAATGAGTTTCCTAATAGGGATTACTTTTCCTATTGTTCCTTTATGCGCACACTTGAAAATCCCATTTTAGAAGTATAGAGGAAAAATAATAAAAAATGAAATAGATGCAAAATAAACCCAAAACATAAAACATCTTGGAAGTACAAGAGTATGATGACATAAAATGTAAATTTATGGGGAAAAATACATGCCCAACATGAAATATGTACCAACATAAAAAATGTATTGTAAATGCAGTGAGACCCAGGCTCTTGATCTCCATGAAATGACCACCATAAATGGTCTAAGGCACCAAGTATCCCTAAAATCCTATGAAATCACCACAAAAAATTCCTTCCTCTTTATATTTCATGAAAGGTGTTGTAAAATCCCATTCATAAGTGAGTATATACATACACATTAGGACACCCCATAAGATGAATGGTGGACCAGTCAGAGGCACAATAGGAATGGAAATACAAAAGATTGTATAAGGTAAACAGATCAACCCAAACTATGATATTATGCTCATTGAAAAAAGGGGACTAACAATGTGATTAGTTGTAATTCACATAGTTTATCTTCCACCCAGACCAGATGAGTATCTTAATCGAACCATAAGGAACTCAACCCTATGAGTAGGCAGACTACGTCGTGGATCTATGAAACCCATGGTAAGACAGTAACCAATCTCAACAATATTTATATGTATATATGTATATTGTCATTAAAATAAACTGAAATGATAGATAATTGGGATCTCTTTCTAATAGATTTCCCATGTAAAATATACTAATAAATCTGTTATATAAGTCTATCTATGATTCAGAACATCTCACACATATATCCATACGTATCCATGTAGTGTCTCAAGCATTGACACTATTCCACATAGACATAGGAGGAAATATCCTTGTAGAGGACCAAACCATAGTGTGTAAGGGGGTTCCACATAATAAGTATCCAAAGCGGACTTGTGCCCGAATTCATGAGGATAGTGGTCCACTCTTGTTTCAAGAGTATAATAACCTTGATATTTATTACACACCTATACCTGATTTATGAAATAATATATTCACTTCATACAACATAGAATATCGGCAGATATAGAGTCTTTAGGTCTTAAAAATATTAAATAATGACCTAAAACATGAAACACAACATCTTTATTGAAAAATTCGTTTACATGACCACTACATTCCATCATACTTAGCATTGTATGGGTAACCTGAGGGTATGCATAAGAAAAGGGTGAGCTACAAAGCCCAGTAAGGGAGTAAACCATTAATAACATGAAGAGTAAAGAACATGTTGGGAAATAGGAATATAAAAGAGTAATAAGAGAAAAATGAACATAAAGGAATGATAAATCATGATTATCATAACATTGAAATTTTGTAACAACACTTATCCTAGTATTATAATGATCCAAGGCTCATTGCACATGGACCATGAGTAAACCCTCATTGCACATGAATTAGCATGATTAAACACTAATTTCACAATAATTTTCATTATTAAACCCTCATTTCACTTGATGTATCATGATACTAATCATTAATAAAATCATTAGAGAGCTATCAGGGCACACCTTTCTTAATCATTTCAATCCATGCAAAAGTGTGCTACATGGATTATAAGGCATGGAATAATTCAACATCCAAATCTATTCCACGATAATGGAATGCATAATTCATACATTAAAAACTAAAAAAAATGTAAATGTTATTATATATGAATTTCCTTTATAGCGAAATGGGCATGGTATTCACTACACAATGACTTTGGCTAGGAAACTCGCGATGCAATATCAGCCGCAAAACAACGTGACATAAAAATTCGTAAAAATGTTTGAAAAGTGGGAAAATGGTATATCATAATATGAACATTAAATACACATTATTAGGGTCATATAGGTACATTTCTGAACAAATTTAATTGAATATAGATTCATAATACATAAGAATTGAATGAATATAAATGAGGTGAGTGAAATTCATTACGGAAATTTGGCATGGTAACAGGTGTACATGAGAGGAATTAAAGATAGAGAAAGGGGTATCGCATAATTAATACCCACATAGGGATGTATAGGGGAGGTGATAAATCAAACCCAAACATTTATATTTGATAAAAAAGGACATAACAATATTAAGAAACTTGGTTAAATTTTGAAATGAAGGAATACCTTACTCGAAACTGTGATCCAAAAGGGTTGGGAGAGGATTGGGAGAGGCTTATTGGGGGCATGGGGAGATTTGGTAGGATTCTAGGGAGAGGAGGGAATAGAATTGGAGAGATCAAAAATATTTAATTGAATACTATGTTGGATATTGTGCCAGTTTTTATGGAAAAAGAGAGGGAATTATTTATTCATTACGATTAGAATACCACACATTAAACTAATAAAAATAACAAAAAAGACAATGTTTTTTACAATGTGGAGTGTGAAACCTTATTTTATAAGGCCAATTGAATAAATTAATAAAATATCAGGATTTCTTATGTGGAGGTGAGTCACAATCTAAATGAAATCAATTTAACAAGATAAAATGTTTTATATGTCTTGAATGGTCCACTAAATCATTGTAAAATAAATCAAACCAATCTAAAATCACATTTTATTAATGGTAACACATTTACTGTCCGAACATAATTTTTATATTATTTTATTACATCATAATTGTTTCTATATGATGTAATAAAAGAAATTATATATTTAAATGGTATTTAATCATTAACCAGAATTTTGGTTGTCTCAAAAAATTATGAAAAATTCATTGTTGGATAATTTTGACGTCCTGATTCCATGAATAATAATGACTTTATTTAAATATTTTTCTAAATATTTGAATTTTTATTTTAAAATAAACAGTGACATATATTGGAAATTCATGGGTTTTGACAAAAAATGATTTCCAACGTTAATAAAAATCACATTTATATAATTAATAATTATACAGTAATTAATATTAAATAAAAAGTATATTATTAATAATACATAATTATAATATTATTTAATACAAAAATACATTAATTTATCAAAATATATTTCTTAATTAAAAAAAAATATTTTGTCTTTAAAAACAATTTACTAAGTAACACTAATTAAAATAATGTATATTCTCTATAAAAATAATAATATATATAATAATAGTATTATGGTCACATTATATAACCCCTTATAACAACAGAATATGAAAAAAGGGTAAGGTTTGTGATGGTGAGATACACTTGGGGTGGCTCGAATAAAATCACTCAGGATGTAACCATTATCAACAACTACTTCTCCCCTAGGAGGTCCCATTCATTCTTAGCATGTTGATGCTCGGATTGGGACAGGTCGAGAGTGAACCCCAATGACCCCACATCCAATATGAGACAAAATAAATGGGCTACATATGGAATAATTCTACTAGATGATGTCATTTGATTATATGTCCGAGTAAATTGGATTTTATAATGCACAATATTTATACAAATCATGAGATCATTGTTCAATGACTATATTATAAATGATCACAATTCATAATGGTATTTTAAAATCCAAATACATAAACCAAAGAAATTCATATTTTATATAACCATTTAACATAACAATACATTTAATTAGATCAATAATAATTTTCATTAATGAAATTTTGGGTCATTATAGTCATCCCCCTTGA
Organism: Viscum album; assembly: GCA_963277665.1. Lineage (NCBI taxonomy): Eukaryota > Viridiplantae > Streptophyta > Magnoliopsida > Santalales > Viscaceae > Viscum > Viscum album. The sequence continues at coordinate 1,946,967,919 of OY728136.1, read as the reverse complement.
TTATATTAATACATCGAAATTTCCTTTTCCCAAAATAATCTATTTTAGGTATCTTTGCTTGATCACATCTTCTAATTCCAAAATTGCATCTTCAAACATGTGGTTTCTACACAACACCATGATAAGGGGCATTATATTATTTAATAAAACATTTTTTTATAGGATCTAGGTTTTTCACTAAATTATCTTCATAGAAGATGTCATTCTCCAATATTACCACCTATGGATTGACTACAAGTGATGGGTCAGTTATATACTTCTTCAGAGTGATACATGGAATAAATCAAGCACTTGAGATAGGTTTGTTGGGTGTTCCAGTTGATTGGCCACATATGAAATACAATCAATTATCTAAAAAGGGCCATTGTACCTTGGACTAAGATTTACCTTATTCCCAAATGTCGTAACCATATTCCATGATTATATTTTAAAGAATACCATGTTCCCAAAATAAAAATCTAGGTATTGTTGATGATTATAAGTATAGCTCTTTTATCGGCTCTGATTAGCATAAAATTGATATTGAACGGTCTTAACCTTATCCAAAATTTTCTTCATTAATTTCCAGAAATAAGAGTATTCATTACCCATATTCATCCCAAAATGTTATTCTTCTTCACCTATTCACATATAGTGCTTTAACATGAGACATTTGGATGGTGGAGTTGAAACTGTTATTGAATGATAACTCCTCAAAATAATGATGTTGATCCCATACTCCTTTCAAGTCCATTCAAAATTCTGTCAACCTTTCCTCAAGAGTATCGATAGTAGCCTTAGATTGGCCTTCAGATTGAGGATGATAAGTCGTACTGATGTTCTTCTTATTATCCATAGCATGTTGGATACAGTTCCAAAACATAGAGGTTAATCATCGATCAAGATTTGTTATAATAGATAGTTGTACACCATGCAGTCTTACCACTTCAATGATGTGTATCCATGATATTAGATCTAGTGATAAATCTTCCTTAATTGAAATGATGTGTGCAGTCTTAGTAAGATTATCCACAATAACCTCAACAACATTGTTTTCTTTTGATGTCATCAGAAGTCCAGTGAAAAATTCCATGGGGATGTTCTCCCATTTCCATGGTGGTATGTGTAATGGCTGCATCATCCCGTTATACATATTACTATCATACTTCACATGCTGACATACCATGCATGTGGATGTATACTCAATTATATCAATCGTCAGGTTATCCCACCAATAATTCACTCATAGATCTTGATACATCATCGTGTTTTGAGGTGAATTGAGAAATATGGACTGTGTCCATCATCCAAAGGTCCATCTATTAAATTTCAATTCAATGGAACACATAGTCATGATCCAAATCTCACATTTCCTTCTTCATTGATATTGAACTATGAGGATTTCACTTTTCAGAAAGTTTACACCTTCTAATGAATTCCCATATCATCATTTTGAGCATCTTTTAACCTTTCCCAAAGAGACAGATGGACAATAATAAGGGAATGAATTGATTATGTCAGCTTATTTATGATTCTCATGCCCATATTCATCGAATATAATATGATTGTATATTTTTCAATTCTATCATAGAAAAATTGTTGGTTAATTTTTAATTAGAGCATCAGACAACTTATTCGCTTTGCATGGGTGGTAATGGATTGGGATGTAAATGTCTTTCATCAGATCTAACCATATTTGTTGGAGCATGTTCAACAACATGTATGTGAATATATATATTTGAGTATTTTGTGGTTTGTATATATGTCAGTGTTCTCCCCAAAGAGGTAATGCTCCCAAATTTTTAATGTGAAGATAACTGCAGCCAACTCAAGATCATGCGTTGGATAGTTATTTTCATTAACATCTAATTTCCCTAATGCATAGAAATTGTATTTTTCATTATGCATTAACACACAACCCACGACCTTCTTCGAAGAATCTCTATATTCCACAAAATGTTATCCATTTATGGGTAATATGAGCATGAGCTTAGTGATAACCATACTTTTCAACTACTTGAATCTCTCTTCACATTCATCACTCAATGCAAACATGAGCCCGATTTTATTTTTATTTTTAAGAGGGTTGTACTATTGTGAGAAATTAATCACAAATCGGTTATAATATCCGGCTACCCATAGAAGCTGTGGATATCCATTACCGATGATGGCATCAACCAACCCACAATTCTAAATGTCTTGGAGGGATCCATAAATATCCCAATTCATGTGATTATATGGCAAAATAATGAGACTTCTTTCAACCAGAACATAGAATTTCATTACATTGCATTGAGCTTCTACTTTTACAAGGTCTCCAGTATAGTTCTAAGATTCTCCTCATTCATTTCCATTGCTTTTTAGTACATTAAAATATCATTTATAATGTCTTCAACAAATTTGTCGAGGTAATCCTTAAATATTCAATTCATCAATTCCATGAAGATTTATATAGAATTAGTGAGTCATAAAGGAATTACTATGAATTCATATCACATGTAAATTGTATGAAAAGTAGTCTTGTGGATATCATCATTCTTCACCTTTAAATTGTAATATCCTGAAAACACATCCACCATCGTGAAGTATTGTGCTCCACGTAGCATAACATAAAAGTCATCAAATCTTGGTAGAGGATACTTATTCCTTATAATGAGTTTTTTGAGCTCACGGTATTCAATAAAATGGTACATTGACCATTCTTTATTATTAACTAAGGAGACTGGTGAACCACATGGTAATGCACAAGGGCATATATACCTTTATACAAATTCGATTATAGATGACTATTTAGCTCCTAAAGATCTACTAAATCCATTTTTTTATAAATAGTCCTTGATATTTTCTATTCCCTAGGTATAAGGCCTAATGAGAATATCAGTATATCTTCTTTGAGGAAGACCAGACAATTCCTTAGGAGACTCTTCAATGAATTGCCTCACAATTCGCTTGTCTTCAAGGATGGTTGACTTATTAGACCCAATCATCTGAGCCAGATACACATGCTCATAGGGAAGTAATATCCACTATTGAGATTGTGTTTCAAAATAAGATTTATCTTCTAAATTGTAGTGTTATAGAATTGGGTGTCCATTCTCTAATTGGAGAGTGATATCCCTCTCAAAGAAATCTATTTTGGCTTCATATAAGGAAACCAAATCCTTGCCCAGAATTTCCTAAAATTCTACTAGAGTGATTATGAAGAGGTTCTCCGGGAAGTCCAATAAACAATTTATGATAGTGGATGAGTTACATTAATGGGATGGAATGACTGCACCATTTTTCGTGCACACTGACATCCTTACATCTATTAATTACGGTGGTGTTGTGATTATTCCACTAATCATTCGGGATAAAAATGAATTCGTAGAACAAAAATCAAATATTTCATTCTCCATTCGTTGATTAATAACAACCGTACATATCATCACAATGTTGTTGGGGTTCACATCAGTGGTAGTGATAGAAAAATCTATCCCTTTCTGCCTTAGAGGTTGTTGGCTGCATCTAGAAACTTTTGGCTTAGAGAACTTATTTCCAAGGTACCCTTGTTCATTGCAGTAGATGAAATGAAAAATACATTGAGATTTGAATGGAGTGTTCCTCTATTCTATTGCAGCCGCGGGTTTTTCTTGTTGGCAGTTAATGGCATGTGCCCCTCTCTTCCACACCTAAATCATTTCATCATCACCTTCATGAAATTTTAAGGGTGATTCCTTCCACAGCTTTGGAAGGTTGGGTGTTGTATCTTATTAGCACCATTGGATTTATCCATCGAACTGCCTAGATTAAAGTACAAATTATGATTCTTATCCCCAAGATACCCCTAAGATTCGCTGATCACTATTTCGACCATGAGGGAACAACAGAAAATTTCCTCATAACTATCAAATTCAAGGATCACTAGGGTTTTTATGCGCTATATTTTTTCCCACCAAATAAGAGGTCAACCATTCATTTATGTTTCATGAAATTGTTAGAGGTTTATCATGAAATCATCGTGATGTTTTTATTATACAATATGATTGATTTATCATCTTTTTTTCATTAATTCATGTATGCCACTATTCATATTATGTCAGAGGGCTTTTAAAAAATATTTATCAAAAAACATATTCCAAAATTCCTTCCATTTCAATTCCTCAATTTCATATTTCTGATTTGTAATTATGATCAATGTCCACCATTGATTAGCTTCACCCTCCACACGATAATTATCCAGAAGAACCTTATCTTGATCAGAACAATAAAGGAGGGGGGAAATCATTTCAATGGAGTTGATACATTGTTCGATTGTTGAGGGATCATATGATCCATTAAAAGTAGGATTCCTTTGTCTCGTGAATCTCTAGATTGATGCATGTTATTTATTAGGGGCGGGGGGGTTAAACGTTACTCTTCAACTATGATTCTTTTTAATTATGGAGTTAACTGATAGATTATCCTGATAATGTATGTGATTTGTTCTCCCATTAGATTGGGAAACATATTAGAATAGTCTTCACATTGATCTTCACATCGATTGTTAGCTCGAGTCCTCTGATTACCAGCCATTATGAGGATTAAATGTAATGTTAGGGGTAACACATAAATGGTTATACAAAGAAAAAAATTGATGACTTATAAATAACAATTGGTACCTTATATTATGAATATATAGGATTCAATCTATGTAATCTATGATCTAATTTGCAACATAAATTCATATGGGCATTTTATTTATTCCCTTAACAATGGTTCATAATAAACATGTGAATTATTTAAAGAATATCTCATGTGAGTGTCATAACCAACTGTGAAGTAAGGCCCATTTTCTTGTACCAGGATATCCCTGGTCAAGCCCGTAACTCATTTTCAGTGTTTTCAATTTAATGTACTTTTGTTCCATAGATGTCTCTAGCATCTTCTACCCAGACATGGATGTATTTTCTGGATAAACTGCTTCTTCATTTCCCAAAAAAATTGAATGATGTGTTCATTATACATAGTTTGATCACTGACGGCATTCACTAGGTTTTTCTAATACTATTCCCAAAAATAACCAATCCTATCCAATAATACCAACTATTAAAACTCTAATTTTTATTACACACATAGACATGATATATTATAGAAAATATTCACTTGATACAACATGAATGATTGATAGGTATTGTGTCTTTGTGGATTAGGAAAATTACATAACAAAATAAAACATGATACACAGTGTTTTTATTGAATACGTCCTTTACATGGCCACTACATTCCCTCGTACATGGAATTGTATGGGGTATCCTGAGGATTTTCATAAGAAAAGGGAGACCTATAACGCCTAGTAAGGGATTAAATAAGAAATAACATTAATTGTAATGTAAATTTTATAAAACCTAAATACCAATGAATAATAAAAAAACATTAGCATAAAGTCAAGATAAAACATTATTATCATAACATGGAAATGTTGCAACAACACTTAACAAGGTACTATCATTAGCCGAGGCTCATTGCACATGGAGCATGAGAAGACCCTCATTTCAATTGAATTAGAATGAGTAATCCAATTTAAACATGAATTTTTCGTAGTAAAATATCATTGGAGATGATGTATCATGATATTAATCTTTAACCAATCCATTAGAGCTCTATCAGGTGCACCCTTCTTAAACATTTTATTTCATGCAAAAGTGTGTCAAATAAATCATACAATATAGAGTCAACAAAGATCAAAATATAATCAATGATAAAGGAATGTAGAATAAATAATAAATATCGACAAAAAAAATGAAAATGTTCATAAAGGTGAATTCCCTTGATTGAGAGAAGGGAATTGTATTCACAAAACAATGACTTTGGCTTGAAACATGCCATGCAATTTCGAGAGCATTTTGACATGACATTGAAATTAATAAAAATGGTTAGTGGAAGTGAAAGGTGGTGTCATCATATGTACATGAAATAGAAAATATGGAGGTCATATAGATACATGTCAAATCAAATTTAATAGAATTTAGGTTCATAAAATAAATTGTTTGAATGTAAATGAGGAGAGAGAAATTTTCTTACCATTTTTCATCAAGGTAAAAGGTGTAAATGGGAATCATTAATGAGAGAAAAATGGTTCTATCATCATTCAAACATAATTAGAGAACTATGAGGGAGGAGATAAATCATATAACAACATTTATAATTTAAAATAAAAGTACATAAAAATATTAATAAACATTGATAAAATGAGAAAATAAGGTATCCTTTACAAGGTTGAGTGATCCCAAAAGATTGTGAGAGGATTGGGATAGGCTTCTTGGTATCTTGGGGTTTCTTGAAAGGATTATAGATGGAGGAGGTCCTAGTTTGTTCATGCATAAAAGGCATTGATTGAAGATGAAGTGTGATATTTGGTGGGTTTATATAGGAAAAGAGTGGTAATTCATTATTATATAGGATTGGGACACCGCACAATTAACTAATCAAATCCAAAATCCAGCCCATTTTTTTCCCATGGGTTTTTCCAAAGGGAAGTAGAAAAAATTATTTTATAATTCCAATGGACTAACATCTTAAAATATTAAACATTCTTATGTGGATGTGAGCCCCACACTCAATGAAATAAATTTTAAAAGTTATAATGTTTTATATGTCTTGAAAGATCCATTAATGATTTGATAAATAAATAAAAAAAAATTCCTAAAATGACAATTATTTAATGGTAAAACAAAAATTGGCAGGAAAATTTTTTATAGTAATTTATTAAATCTCTATTGTCTCATTATGATGTCAAAAAACACATTGTATATTTATACAGTATTTAATTTTTACCAAAAGAGTCAACTCTGTTAGAAAATAATGAAAAATTATCCATTGGATAATTTTGATGTCCTAAATCAATAAATATTATTCATTTCATATAAATAATTTTCTAAATATGTGATTTTTTAATTGAAAAATAAAAACTAATATTAATGGAAAAGTAATGGATTTTAAAAAATAGCATTCAAAACATAATAAAATTTACAATTTTAATTATACTAATTATAAGGTAAATTATATTTTATAAAAATAATTTTAGTAATAATATTAAATAAAATATTTTTTAATTCAAAAATCAATTGATTCGTAAAAATATATTTCTTAATTACCTAAAAATTTTATTTGTTCATTAAAAATAATTTTTAAATTGAAATTATTAAAAATAATTAATATTGACAATACAAATAATAATTTAAATAATAATGGTACTAGGGTATCATTACATAACCCCTTATAACCACCACATAACCCCTTATAACCACCACATAAGACTGAAGGTTAAGAGGTGCGATGGTGAATGACTCTTGGGGTGGTTCAGATAGCATCACTAGGGTTGTAATCTCTTTCAACTTCCACTTCCCCTATAGGAAGTTTTGGTCTAGCTTAACATGTTGAAGATCGTCATGGGCATGGTTATGAGCAAAGCCCAAATGATACCAAATCCTTTCTGAACTCTGACAAATGGGATTTTTATGGAGATCTCTACTAGACGAGGAAATCTCTTCCTTTATCTGAATAAATTTGATTTTTTAAAGCCATATATTTATACAAATCATTTGATCAATGTTATATGGAAATATTTGAAACTTTCACAATGAATAACATTATTTTAAATTCCAAAAACATAAAACCAAATCAGTGAATATTTCATATAACCATTTCAGATAATAATACATTAAATTATACAAATAAAATTTTAATTAATTAATGTTTGTGTCATTAATATTAGGTTATGCGCTCTATATGATAGAGGGTCCTAGTTGGTAGATCGAGGATCATCACTCTGGTGTGTTAGGGGTGTTCTACTCTGGTGTAACAAGGACATGCATGATCTGCGATAAGGGGTTCCACTACGTAAAAAGTTGTTCGGTTCCCATGGTAATGGAAAGTGGTGATATATAGGTCATGGACAAGAGGCCTAGTGCGACAGGGGGTTCCACTCTAGTTTTATTAGGACATGAAACCTATCCAAAAGGCGTTTACACTCTATTTATAGTGGATACATGCCAAATATGATAGAGGGTTCCAATATATAGGCAACTGGGAATCTATTTACTAATCCTGACTATCGTTCATTGATGAATAATTATGATTGAATCCATTTACTACTCACAAAATATCAAAAAATCTACAAATAAAGCAACAATCGTGGTATACATAGAAAAAAACAAAGGATATGATTCTTGTAAGAAATAATTAATGTTAAAATGATTGATATATGAGATGATTATGTTTCCAAAAAATTACCTAGGGGTGTATGGAATGTAAGGATACCCACATGGTATGTGGTACCAATCCATCACTATGTCATTGACGATGTCATTCGGTACAAGACCATGTTTCAGTCCATGTTAGTGTACATCAACACATGACAAGCACACAGACATTTTCATCTACATGAGGTATTTTCCATTTGTTAAAAACATGACATGGCCACTTGATAAAATGGTACACATTGATTTTTATGTATACATTCCATGAATCCATATAATATTCCATAATCGAAGCAACCAAAAAATAGGGCTTACATGAAAAACCTTCACCATGATACATGGTGTGTAGTCATGTTTTTCATAGAAAATTAGAGCCATGATAAATCATGTTGATTTGGTTGTTCCAAATTCATATCTACTCCCATGTTTATTGGAAATAAAAGGATCTAGCTATTTTCTTAATTATGGCTATCTAGTCAATAGAAAGTGGTACCCATTTATTCTTCAAGATATGTTTCTTGTCCTACATGAACATAAGAAGAACCGTCTCCAATATTATATTTTTTGTTAATTAATTGATCAAATAAAAACCTAAAAATCATTGTTTATGTCCATTATTTGATGTTATGATCATATCACATGAACCCACCACAAATATGGTGGTTTGGTCGGGTTCTGTCCCACAAAAAAATGTTGAATCATGGACACATGGTCCAATAATGACAAAAACCAAGAAATTGAGAATTTAACTCCAAAAAAATATATCAATCATTTTGAAGTGTTCAAGGAAGAAACTAATGAATGGGGAAATATGAGGTTATAAATCAATTGAATTATTTAATATTTTAATTACTGGGTGCATTAATGGTTATACAATTAAATAAGATAATAATAGTGATGGTCATGTGTAATCAATTTAGTCATTAAGGTAGTAAACCATGATTTGATGAGTCTTACCACTATATTGGATCATTTTTGTCAAACAGTTTCTAAATACAAATACCTTATGTTATCATATTATAATATGTGACTATGATAAACATCGTCTCATGGAATCTTCTATGGTCATAGATTTATAATCCAACTATATGATTCATTTTTATATAAATTTCATTATGAAACATCGTGCGTGTAATATAATATATATTTACTTGTTTAATAAAATTAATTTCATGCACACTGGGATTTAGAATCACATGTCTTCTCAATTCCTATCTCCAAAATCATATTTAAAAATATATTAGTGTATTAAAATTTAAAACAGTTGTCTATATCATTACGTCATGAAAAATTATCATCCACTAATATAAAAAAATAAACAACTTAGGATACTGAGACCAAATCTTGCTTCCCCTCTTCTAGAATATCTCCTACACATTTTTGTGCAGCCAGAACGCAAGAACCTAGGGGATTTTCCATCGAAACAGGTTTATCTCATGTCGGTCTTTAATCTCTAATATGTTGTTCCCAATAGGGGCTCTATAATCGATTTACATGTTTACCCAGTCAATAATGTGAATAGGATCATGCTCCTATCACCTCAACTAGACACATGGAAGACAAAATGCACCTACTCAAACTATGGGGATAAGGAGAGGTGGTATGAAAACTCACCAACCATCTACATGATATCCAACATAATAATAATCATTGGGGATAGATTTTATCTATAGATAAATATAAGTAATATTTTTCTAAGGAAAACACTTATAACATTGTGGTATCCTTGATCATACATAAAGGAAATTTGATAGTGATCCGTGTAACAATTATTCCTACAATAGGTTATCTGCATCCCTACATAGATTACATGGACCCTCCCAATAATTGCCTGATCCTACTATGGGCCTAGAAGAGATGTCTTTGAAGTCTCTTTCGACCACAATAGTCACGTTTATGGTCTTCCAGATAGGTCCTCATAAGGTTACATGCCTATAGTAGAGTGGTTTTTGTTATTGTCTGCAATGTCTACTAAAGTCATGTGATCCTCTAAACTATATCTAAAGTCCCACTTGAATGAACATCATATATCCACCAATAATGGGATGTTTGACTTGATCATCCCATCCATATGTTGGTGAAAGGCTATACTAATCAACAATAGGGTCATAAATGTTACATGCAGGTATCTCCCCAACAATTATGTGAACTACACATCACATTATGCGACAATATTAAAGGGAACCCCAGGGAGGGGAACATCTCCCACTCATACATATTCGCCTATATCACCACAGAACACATCTCCCTGATATAAATGAAGTGTGAAGATTTATAGAGTTGGACAACTATTAACCAATTAATTTCATGATTTTTTTCAATCCATGAATGTCCTATCACAAAGTATATAGATATTTCCCCCCACTTCCATGTCGATAAATCAAGGGGATGAAAAATAAAAAACAAGGAAAAGGTTCTTATAGTTCACTTTTAGGTAGGTAAGGAATAGAGAGAAATATTCTAGAATGATCCATCTCTTTCCAGATCACCAAAATTGTCACTAATGTTATCTATACATCTTCCATAAATTGGGATTTATATCCATTGGAAAAGTGTGTAACCCTCCGATCACATCATACTGCATTGTGATTATGACAATTGTCAAACATTGGAGAAGGATGATGTGATTATCTATGTTGTAATTCAAATCTAGATAATAAATTTTGGACATATGATCAAACAATCTCTCAAAGTAAATTTTTCTTAGGTGGTACACTCTCACACACTCTTGGAGTGGAAGAGTGAACACCTTTATGGGATGAAAATCTAAAGCATCCTACTCCCCTAAGGTCTTCTACAAGGAAGTCAACTACTGTGAAGACTCCCACAACAACAAGGATATAACATTATAATAAGGGAATATTCAACCATATTACACTTCCTTAGAGTATAGAATATCTCAAATTCATTGTCCTTTTTGAAGAAAAAAAGATTCATTGTCTCATGTTCAACTCTCTCTATTTGAAGACATATGAGATACTCTGACGGGCTGAGTAAACCACAATGTGCCCTCCCAAAAGGTATAGCCAACAAATCTTCATAGATAAGAACACTAATTTCAGATCTATTCCATTATTACCACAATTATACTCATTGTGTCTAAAATACCATGACCTGTAAGTGATGACCTCCTACCGCAACATTAACACACTGCCATGAGCAAATCTTAAGGTACCAAAATACAATACATACTCTAGTCCCTCCTACAATTGTCACTGCACATGATCAATCATCTGCCACATTATAAACTCCTCAAAGGATATTTGACACTAATCCATAATATTACAAGGATTCAATTTCCATGTCAGGGTGGTTAAAGGATATGAAATCCTAGAAAATTTCCAAAAAAAACATTGGTAGTACACCTCTAGTACATAAGTACTCTACACATCTGATATACACATGGGTGTATATCACGAAATAACATCATATATCTTCACTGGGTTTGTGGACAAACCAGGATATTAAATGAAATTCCCTAAAAAAATGAACCTCATGAATCTAGATCTTGTGAGTTGAGAGAATTCATTAAATATTATTCTTTTAATGAATATATAGAACCATCCTCATTTTCTCTACATGATCATAATATTATGAAAAGTAGATGATAAACTCAAACTAGTCCAGGTATAGATGGTAAATTGTGTTCATCTAGGGCATAAACATGGACGGTGAATGTGTCAAAATAAAGGTAATCACTATGAACTGATATAGTATGCAGCGACATCAAAATTTTAGCATCGAGATATCATTCATATGAAAATTAAAATGGTGGTATCCGGATAAGATATTTATCTGTAATTATTATCTATCACAAAAAAACTAGTAAAATACATTATAAATAACCACAAATTATTACTTGTTTATTTTATCCTAGTTTGGTTTTGGAGACGATTATCCATTAAAATCCAAAAGCTCATATCAACATTTTTCACAATCATCACTGGAGCTGCACGAGGGGGGACCCACAATGTCTGATGAACCCATTTTCATAATGTTACTCCAACTAAATCATCATGTCCTATATATTTTTATTATCTATATAAATTTCTTTAGAAGATATGAAAATATTTTGAGGATGGAGGTGAAAAAAATGCAATCTCTTACCTCTGAGGTGTCCTAGAATTTCCTTAAGAAAAACACCTGATATCACCAATTAAAAAATAATTATAGAATCCTTACTATTCATATTCCCCTAGGCCTATACTCCCAACCATATAGGGGATGTAACACCCAGACCCCAGTTACCCAGTGTTAGTGCATTATTAGATAACATTGTCCTGATCACAAGGGATCAAATCCCAAATGACTGATCTGTTTAGAAGAATTATAAGTACATGATACATTAATATGTTTTACATTACATAATGAAATAAAAACATCAACAACATTTTCCCCATTTAACACACTTATATCATTAAACTATCCCTATAAGTCAACCATAAAATATTTTTCTTCACCTCCTGTGAAAAATAAAACATAGAAAGGGGTTATATTAAAATCTCAGTAAGGATAACAATATAACCGAAACATTCAAAAATAATCATATGCATTTAAGTAATGAAATTATACCAAAACAAAATCCATTTAAACATAAATTTCTGCATAATATGTCAAATATAATATAAAACAATTCTATTTACGGATTCACATGAATATTCTACTAGTCGAATAATCACATGCAATATCAATAGCCACATTCATAATGATGGAATGCATAATGCAAGACGTCATAAATGCATAGTCAATTCCTTGTGCCAAGGCTTCAAAAAATAATTTTTCAAGGCCTTATTCCAAGCCAGTAGTTTTTCTCATGAGACCTACCGATGCATCAAGGTGATATAGTAGGATCCACCCGTCACATACTATGTTCAGTGCATTCCTCATATGAAAAGGTTTAAACATAACATAAACATTCATAGTAAAACTAGCATAAGAAATGTAAATACATTATCCTTAAAACTTAAATGGAATTAGAATAACAATTCCACAGTGAAACATATCACAAAACTGTAAATACAAAATGGACGATTTTAATGATCACAAATCAACTTAACAAATCTTAAAATCCTTCAAAAGTATGTTGACATAAGTGAAATCAAAACATTATTTAACGGAAATCTCTCTATATATTTTGAAATCATTTAAAAGTCATATAATTGTAAAAGAAAACATTTATTTTGAAATTATTTTTATAAACTTGTATGTGAAGCTTCTATGATGTCATAACAGCTTAAAATAGCCGCACCCACCTTACAAGTTAAAAAACATTATTACCATACGTTTTTCGAAAAGGTTATGAAGTACCTTGTTTGGAAAATGACGGAATGATTCCTTTCAAAAAATCTAAGGTCAAATAAGGGTATAAATGTTTAACCCATAGTCTTGTAAATAGTAAAAATGTTTTGAAATACATTTTTATCAAAACATTGATGTGGATGATAAAGAGGTCCTTGTGGACACTTATGTAAAAACAACGTCGGATTATAAAGAGATTGTAGAATTAACCCTTACCGTGTTATTTTCATTATTCAATGGTATGTTAAAATTCAGTATAATAGTTTAAACTTTTTTATTAAATTATACAATAATTATATACATAAATATCATGTCATACATGATCATATAATTTTTTTTGTTAATAATATTTTTATAGTAGCAACGTTTCAGGTGTTAACTGATTAGTTTACCTTTATATGTTTGGTTACGTAAGTCATGTTTGTTATTTATATTATGTATTTGATTCATATTTATAATTATATTATGTCCATAATTATTATTTTTAATCATATAATGGAAATTATTCTTGAATGGTTGTGATGGGGAATGAATTTTTCACGTCTGTGGATACGGTTATCCATACATACGCACGAGCGACAATATCATTATATTGATAGTGAAATCATATGTAACAAGATGGTATATCATATATAATGAATAATTAAAATTTTATATTTATTATTTACATATGTTATACTCATTATTATACCCATCAAAATAATGAAGGGTTTGAATAACAATCTACACCACGACGTAGAGACGGTGAGACGTACGTACAAACATATGGGGAATTTGTCATTCATATGATGAAAAAATAAATAATATTTCTGTAAAAGTTTTATAATAACCTCAATTTATATAAAATATACTGTATTTTTTAATTTAGAATGGAAAAAACAACGAATTAGGAAGTGGAATATGAAAATAACACGAAAGAGGTGATGAAATATTGACCTCATTTTCGAGTTCTTCCTTTGGATTTGATCAAAAGGGAACCTTATGTTGGATTTATGACCAACAAAAGGCCTATAAGATAATGGTACGAATTTTGGGAGGATATTTGGGAAGGTGGTTGCTAATAAAAATTGCTTTAGAGGTGTGAAATTAAGATAAATGGAAGTAGCCTTCTATAAGAGAGGTGAGAGTGACTTTAGGAAAAGCTTGAAATATTATTTAATAATAAAATCATATTCGATTTTTAAGGGATCCAAAATAATTTATATAGTGTCTGAGGTGGGTTTGGGTCTAAAAAAATTCAACCAATATGTTTTTTACTGGTTAAGGTCACCATATTAACCTTATAATTTAGATTTAACTCATAGTTAAATAGTTTGACATTTAGCATGTCTCTTTGTATTTTTATATTATATGGTTAATAAAAACACTATAAAAAGATAAGAAAACACCGTGTGGTTCATTATTAATATATATAACCTTATCTAAGTCCTTTATCTGATACATATATTTTTAGGAATATTATATCAATTAATAATATAGTATTTGTTTTAAAAATTCAATTATGAAAATTTTGACACTATTGAGTATTTTGTTTCTGTGAAAATAATAAAAAATTGATTACTTTGAAAAAAAATATTTTATCAACCCTAAAATTTCAAATTAACATATAAAATTTGTGGAATTTATCAAATGTTTCAAATTACTTTTATTTGGATATTTATAATATCTATTATTTTAATCTTTCATTAATAAGGTAATTACTTCATCATCATTGTGTCATAAATAAACTAAATTATTTAATTTATAAAAATTATAAATAAAATAGTATTATGTATCAAATATTTTAATACTCCTAAATAATATTTATAGTCTCGTTTATCTTATTTATAATAATATAGTATAATTTTTTTAGTTATTTAACCTTTAGTTTAACTCTTTTTTACTCTTCTTTAAATAAAAGAATAATAATTTTCCTAATCCTATCAATGCGGACCAAAGAGGATAATATTTTATTCCTAAGGTTGTTTTTTGTCAAATTATACTTTTCAAATAGAATTATAACATGTGTTAGGGTAATTATGATATCATATTTACCATTAATTACCCTATTTACATTTTACCGTGGTAAATAAAAGATAAAAGTTAATATTCACCAAAAATTATTTCCAACTTGTTGAACCACATTTTACATACTGATATCAACTGTGTCTCTTGGATTTTTGAAATTCAAGTCACAGAAGTGGTAAAATTATGTTTTATTCATATTTACAAATGCTCCTTGGAGGTGGGTAAAAGACGATAAAAAGATCAATAAAATTTTTATATATCTAATCTTATTAAAAAATGACTCCAATGAATTACAGTAAACATATATAGGTATTATTATATATTAGGAACTAAAATAAATATAAAGAAAATAAATAATTATTTAAATAAAATTTTGTTTTTAACCAATAACGCAATGTTTTTCATTATTTATCAAAAAATGAATGTTTTTAGAAAAAAAAAAAAAATTCAACATAAGCTGATTTCGATATTCAGAATTAAAAAATGTTTCCATTTTTAAAAATAAAATTTAAAAAATTTCAAGAAGTGGGTTTTACTATTCATTACAACATGTTTGATTTGCCGTGGTGTGTTAAAACACAATGTTGTGTACAATGCAAGGTAAATCATTATTCAAAGGGAAATGTATCGCGGATGCTTGGGGTGTCACATTCTCCCCACCATAAAATAATTTTGTACTAGACGTTTCTAAAATATCATTTAATAAAAAGATTCAGGTGTTTCTTCATCATATGTTCCTTGGGATACCGTGTTGCCTATTACATCTTATGGTTTCTCCATTGAACTTTTACTAGACAAGTTGTCCAGTTTCTTCATCACCTGTTCTTTGTTATCATGAATCTTGACAGGCTCTTCAGAATAAGAAAGATCATGTTTCAGTTCAATTTCATCATAGTTGAGTACATGAATTGGGTCAAGCATGTATTTTCTCAACAACGATACGTGTAACACATCATGAAATAGGGATATATTTGGAGACATTGCAAAACGGTAAGACAAATCCCCAATTCATTCTAGAATTTCGAAATGCCTGATATACCTAGGACTTAATTTACCATTCTTACCAAATCTTATAATTCCCTTCCAGGGAGATACATTATAAAAATAATCTCCTACCTGAAATTAGAATTCTATCCTTCAGTTATCGGACTAGATCATTTTCCTACTTTGAGATGCTTTGATGTGGGTCTGGATAACCATAACCTTTTCTGTCGTTTCATCAACATGATTTGGGACAACGAGTTTTCATTCACCAACACCATCCCAACATGTTGTTTTGCGACATCTCTTTCTATAAAATGCTTCATATGGTTCCATCTGAATACTATAATAGATGATATGGTTAAAGAAAAATTATACAAAAGGTAAATATTGATCCCACAAACTTTGAAAGTCACGTGAGAAATATCTCGACATGTATTTTATGGTTTGAATAGTTAGTTCTGATTTTCCCTCATCTTGAGGGTGGTATGTAGTGCTCAAAAAATGCTCAGTATCTTAGGCATTCTGAAGACATTTCAAAAATCATGATGTAAAATGGGGATCATGATCAGAAGTAATCTATTGTGGTACACCAAGGAGAAACTCTAGGGAGAATAAATCCATTGTTACTCAATTTATCTAGTATTTTCTTAAGTTCCACAAATTCTTTAGTGTCCATTATATATGGGGTATTCGTTATGGGACATGAAACATGAATTTATTCAATTGTAAACTCAACTTATCGTTCAGGAGGATCTCTGGGTAAATCCTCTAGAAATACATCAATATATACTTGCACAATATGTTCATCCTCTATTCGAACATTCTTTTCCTCACACATAATTATTCCATTATCTTCCTCCCCAATAAATGAATTTAGTAGAGCTTCATGGGGGAATCTCGATAAGAATCAGATTGTGAAATTTATGCTCTAATGTTAATGTACTCCTTATCATTATCAAAAATTTTAACCTTTTTCTTCATTCAATAAATTTTAGCATCATGGTCTGAAAGAAAATCCAATCCGAGGATTATATCAAATTTAATCATGGGTATGACAATGAGATAAATAGATAAAGAAAATTTTTATGTCTTAATGGGAACTGATTCACAATTCATTATTACGCTGATACTTCCCTTAAGTGTTTTTCCTAATAACTCACTTTTTTAGTCAAATTGAAAATATCTAATTTTCCTAGAAAACTCCGATGATATGAAACAATGCGATGAATCAGAATCAAATAAAGCATTGGATTAACATGAGTTAACCCTTAAATTACTTACCACCACGTCCTTTGGAGCTTCAACCTCAGCAGTAGAGATCACATATGCTTGTCCATGCTCCCCTGGACTTTTCTGAGGTAAGTTCCCTTGGCACATATGACATTAATTTGCATAATGTACCTTTTCTATACAATTGTTTCATTCAACATTGAAAGACTTTTTCTTTCCCTTACAGTCTCGAGCTTCATGTCCTTTTTCAGCACACTTGTAATAGTCTCCCATTCCCTTCAGGCAAGTACCAGGGTGTTTATTTCCATATTTACCGCAGAGTGGATATTCATCTATTCCCCTTTTCTCTTTATTTCCATTTATAGAGTGATCAGAAAATCTCTTATTCTCATTCTTTTCCTTAAAGTCATAAGACATAGAGAATTCTGTTTCAATTTTGATAGTGCATGAGGCATTATATTCGTAAGATAAGATAGTTTTTGAGACTAATTATTGATGGAGAAATCATTTTAAACCATCAACGAATTGATACATCTTATTCCTTGGGTTACATATATACTTTGTTTCATGCTTTACTAACCATGAGAAATTATCCTCATACGATGCGACATTATCATCCTCCTTTTGCTTCAAACTCAGAAATTGCCTTTCCATGTCCACTCAATTGTCACAAGAAATGTATATTTCTAATAAAATCTCTTTAAAATCCATCTATTACATGTTCGACACATTTCATCTTTCATTGTGTTTTGGATTAATGACACCCACTGATCTACATCTCCCTTGAGGTGATAAACTTCCATGACAACAATTTCCCTTTCGCTACTCCCCAAAGCATGAAATATATTCTCTAAATCATTTATCAGTTTCTGAGCTCCAAATTTAATTGTCTTCCCATTTAATTTTGGTGGTTGTTTCTTCATGAAGAGGTGTAACATTGATCCTCCACATTGTGAATCAGGGTGCTCCATGGTGGTAAGGTTATTATTCATAACTTGAGTGAGTTGTCTCAGTATTCTGATAAGATGATAGCACCAGTTCTGTCCGCAGCTCTACTATAATTTTCTTGAGTATGAGGTAAATCCCTACTTGGATTATGTTCATTAATAAGGTTTCCATTCCTTCCACTAGGCACCATTTCTAAACAATGGAATACACTAGATTAGTTTGTGAATTATAATACATATTTCTAAACCATCAAAACACTTAACATAAATTCAAAAATTTATGGTTAAAATCCATAATCATAAAAATATTATTTATTGAAAAGGAATATACTCATAAATACTTCAAAATGGTTTGTAATGAAAATGTGAAATATTCTAAGCATATCTCCTGGGAGTTTCATAACCAAGAGTTCAACAAGGATTGTTGTCTTGTACAATGATAAACTGGGTCATGCCCGAAACTCCTTATCGGAGTTTTCACACCTAGGTACATATGTTTCAAATCCGCCTCTACAAGAATGTATCTAGAACGGGATACATTTCATAGAGAATACAAAAAATATATACATTACCAAAATTCTAGGATGTTTTTCTCTACCAATCCTCAAAGTCTATATTTGGGTAATGTCCTCTAATCATAGTTTATCTAAATAATATTTTGATTATTTCTAATAAACAATCTATTATACCAACTACAATGCCTCGACCCCAATTACCTAGAGTCGGTGATTTATTAAACAACATTGGAATTATTATAAAGGATCAAATACTGAAAGACTAATCAGTTTAGTATCCATTGAAGTACTAGATACATTCATAAGATTTACTTTATATCATGAAATAAAAACATCAACAACATTTTGTCCCCATTGAACCCTCTTATAACTTCATCTTATACTTGCATGTAACCCACAAAATATTTCTTCACCTCTTGTGAAAAATAAAACATAGAAATGGGTGATATCAAATGCTCGGTAAGGTTTAAAATATTAAAGAAACATTCATAAATAAGAATAATATTTTAAGGAAACATATAAGTCTAAAACAAAAGCCTTTTTTACATAATAATCAGCATAATATGGAAAAGAGAAAATCATATAATTCTATTTACTTATTCACATGTATATTCCCCTAGTCGAATATTCACATGCAATATCAATATCAACTTTCATATAGGGGGAATGCATAAATCCAGACATCATAACCACATAGTCAAGGCCTTGTGCCAATACTACAAAAAAGATATTTTCAATGACTTGTGACAAGACATTATTTTGTCTCATTAGATCTACCAATGCATAGATGAGCTATATCGGGCTTCATGAGTCACTTACTAAGTCCAATACCTTCCTTATACGAAAAGGTTTAAAGATAACGTAAACATTCATATTAAAACTAGAATACGAAATGTCAATATATTATCCATAAACAACGAATGGTATAATAATAACACATCCACATTCAAATATATAAAAAAAACTTCAATACAATATGAATGATTTTTATCCTAAAAAATCAACTTCAAACATGACTAAAATCCTTCAAAAGGATGTTGGCATATGAGAAATCAAAACTTTATTTAGAAAAATATTTATTTTTATTTTGAAATCATTTAAATGTCATATATTTATATAATAAAACATTTATTTTGAAACTATTTTTATATGTTGGTAATTTAATCTTATATGATGTAATAATGGTAGAAAATAGATTCCCCTGACGTATAAGTTAAAAAAAACATTCCTACTATAATTTTGTTGAAAATGTCAATATGTACCTTGTTTGGAAAACAAAAGAAAGTTTCCATTCAAAAATTATAAGGTCTAATAAGGGAATAAAAGACATTAAGCCATATTCTAGTAAATATTAAAAAATTTTATAAATACATTTTTAAGAAAACATGGATGTGGATGATATAGTGGTCCTAGTAGACACTTATGTAAAAACAACCTTGGATAATTAAGATATTGTGAAATTAACCATTACCTTTTTATTTTTCAAAGTCTATGGTATGTTAAACGTCTTTATAATTGGTAATAAATTCTTATTATATTATACACGAATCATATACATAAATATGATATCATATATGATATTATAATATTATTTTGTTAAAAATATTTTTGTAGAATCATCATTTCAGGAGTTAACTAATTCTTTTTCCTTTATATGATTGGTTACGTAAGTCATATTATTTATGGATACGATGTATTTGATTCATATATAGAATTATATTATGTTCCTAAAAATTATTTTTAATCATAAAATAAAAATTACTCTTGAAGGAAAATGATGGGGAATGAATCTTATCACATTCGTGGATATTGCAATATGTACGTATGCACGAGCGACAATATCATTATATTGAAGGTGAAATAGTATGTAACTAGATTTTATATCATATATAAAGAATAATTAACATGTTATATTTATTATTTAGATAATTTATACTCATAATTATACCCATCCAATTAATGAAGTGTTTGAATAACAAACTACACCACAGCATGGAGACGATATGTCGTACGCATTCACATATAGTGACTTTGTCATTCATATGATGGATAGAAAATGAATATGGTAGTACCCTTTTTATAATAATGTCACAGTATATATAAGTTACTAGAGTTAATATTTAATAATGGAAACAACAAATAAAGTTGAAGTCGAAGAAGAAAATAACATGAAAGATGTGATGAAATATTTACATATTCTTTGGGATCTTTATTTTGATTAGATCAAAAGTGATCCATAGGTTGGGTTTCTGATAATAGTTTTGCCTCTAAGATGAAGGTAATAATGTTGGATATATATTTGTGTAGGTTTTGGCCGAGACAAATGGCTTTGGCGGTGTGAAATTAATAGAATTGGAAGTTTCCTTTTACAAGAGAAATGAGGGTCACTTTAAGAAAAGAATGAAATATTATTTTATAATAAAATTATATTCGGTTTCTAATGGCTCCAAAATGATTTATTTAAAGTATAATGTTGTAATTCGTTGAAAAACATTCAAACAGTAGGTTTTTTATATGTTTAGGTCACTATATTAACTTTATAATTTAGATTTATCTCTTAGTTAAATAGTTTGACATTTACCATGTCTCTTTGTATTTTTATATTATATGGTTAATAAACTTACTACAACAAGCCAAGAGTACCCCATTTGGTTCACTATTAATATATATAACTTTATCTATGTCATTTGGATGAAATATATATTATTAGTAATATTATAATAATTATTAATATACTATTTGTTTTAAAAACACAATTATGTCAATTTTGAAACAATTTAGTTTTTGGTTTTTGTGGAAATTATAACAACACAATTACATAACTAATAAACTATTTAATCATCCCTATGTTGTCATATTAACATAAAAAATTATTTTAATTTCTCAAAAGTCTCAAATTACAATTATTTGGATATTTATAATATGAATTATTTTAATCATTCATTAATAACATAATTACTGCATCATCATGGTGTCAAAAATTAAATAAATTATTTAATATCTAAAAATTATAAATAAAATACCATTATGTAGGAAATACTTTTATATTTCTAATGAATTATTTATAGTTGAATTTATCTTAATTATTACCGTATATTAAAAATTTATTTGTTATTAAACATGGAATTTAACTCTTTTAACACTTCATTAAATAAAATAATAATAAATGTCCTAATCTAATCCAAGTTGACCAAGAAGATCATATTTTATTCTTATTGTTGTTTTTGGTCGAATTATAGTTATCTAATAGAATAAAGAAATGTTTTAGGATAATTATGATATCATTTGTATCCTTAATAAACCTATTTACTTTTATCCATGATAAATATAAGTAAAAAATTATTATTCAGTATAAAGTCCCATAATTTACATGTAATTGTTTTTAATTAAATGGGAACATTAAGAGTCCACAAAAATTGACGGTGCATGATTCTGAGTACCAGTTTGCCCAGAATAAATTTTTTAAGTTTTGTTCCGGGACTTTCAGTGAATGTTCTTGAGATTTTTTATAAATTTTGTACCAGTGCTCAGAATTTAAATAAGAGAACTCAGTTGAACTGGAAGCACTAGTAATCTATTAACAAGACTTTCATCTCGACAGCTATTGGTTGAGGGTGAAAGTAACTTTTTGGTGTTTTCTTGGAAATAATAAAATAAAATAAATGCATGTTTTATTTTATATTATCTTTTATAATCACCCAAGTGGAAGTTGGAGGTATGGTCCACCACACCTTAACATCCCTTGAGAGGTTATAGTTGTGGGGCCCACCAAAACCTAACCTCCCAAGAGTGGTTATGGTGTGGGGACCACATGGGACAAAACCCCTCAATTAATTAAAAGGGAAGGGTTGACACCATTAAAAGAGGGTGGTTGCGGCACCATTAACTTAAGGGTGGTCAAGAGACTCTCCCTCATTTATGTGGGATTTGAGAGTTTTTTCATAATTAATTGGGGGGTTTTGTCCTGGTTAGTCCACACATCATAACCTCTCGTGGGAGGTTAGATTATAGTGGGTCCCACCACCATAAACTCTCATGGGTGGCTAAGGTGTGGTGGTCCCCACCATTAACATCCACATGGGTGGTTATAAAAGATAAAATAAAATAAAACATGCATTTATTTTAACTTACTATTTCCATGAAACACCCCCAAAACTAACATTCACCCTTGACCAATTGTCGTCGAGGTGAACATTTTTAATGCAAATATCGGTGATGCAAGTTCAATGGTGTCCATATATTTCAATTCCATTATCTAGTTCAAAATTTATAAATATCTGCTCAAACATTCGCTGAACGTACCTAAACAAATCATCAGAAATTGATTCTGAGCACACCGGGATTCAGAATCATGCGTCGTCAATTATTGAGGACTCATAAAATTGAAATTTAATTATAAAAACAAAAAAAATTATGGGTCTTTTCATTCTCCCAACCTCAGGTCTCCACTTCCTTATAAGACATAACTCATACTAAGGGATAACGTGGGGGTATTGAGCACAAATCTGAACCTCCCTCTCCCATGTTCTCTTTTGGAGGTTCCCATGCTGCCAACGAATGTGCACCAGAGGTATTGACCGCTAATGAAGGTCCCAATCTTATCGATCCTCAATATCTATTGGAACCTCCATAAAAGTCACCCCATTGTCGATGTCTAACTCACCATGGTCGATGATGTGAGAAGGGTCTTGCACATATCACCTCTGATAGGATACATGGAAGACGTCATGCACCTGGTGCAACTGAGGTAGAAGAGCTAAGCGGTATGCCACCTCACCAGCTCTACTGAGGACCTGGAAAGTTCTGATGAATATCGGAGATAACTTCCCTCCATGTCCAAATATCTATAGACCATGTCGGGGTGAGACCCATAGAAAGACATGGTCACCATCCTCGCACTCTAGAGGTCTCTGTCTCCTGTCGGCATACGACTTCTTCCGGCTCTGTGCAGTCTTCATCTACTCATGAATGATCTGCACCTTCTGTGCTTCGAGTGC
This sequence comes from Viscum album, assembly GCA_963277665.1. NCBI lineage: Eukaryota > Viridiplantae > Streptophyta > Magnoliopsida > Santalales > Viscaceae > Viscum > Viscum album. Next base: position 1,946,943,743 of record OY728136.1, on the reverse strand, counting down.
CCCACACAACCGACCATGTGTCATGCAGTCATCCACCTGTAGGTATGGTCTACTTAGACCACTATGACATCAGTCTACTACCAGTTGCAGAAGACTCCACTATGACCTCCCTTAACATAATGGTCCCACCACCCCCTCTTTTAATGGTGTCAACCATTCCACTTTAATTAATTGAGCCATCTCATTTAATTAAATTCTACAATTTTAATTTTATACCCAAAAAACTAAATAATAGACAATCTATTATTTGGAGGTTCTATCTATTCATTTGTCAGCAAAAGGTTGGAAAATGAGGATTAGAGATCTTGAGAGAAATCTCTCCAACAAAGAACACTTCTCCCTCGATGAACGCCCCACCGACAAAGAACATCGACCATGACTTCATCCTTCATCCTTGGAACTCATTACGATGTGAGATTTCCTCATCCATGATGAATCAATATATACCATTTCCAAATGGTTCATATTCTTCCCCGCGACCCCATCTTCGAACAACGAATAAGGTAGAGGATTAATTTTATTTAATTGTGATTCATTCCCATGTTCTTCCTTTATTTTAAAACAAAGAACGATAATGTTGTCCTATTGCAGGAGGGTTTTTGTTCTTTGTCCTTGATGAAATCATAGCTACCACCCTAAACGTGGAGGCTGCGGGCCAAATTATTGTGGCGCGACCCCGGGCCAATCTTCTTTGTGTTGATCTTTGAAATAGAAATAAAGGCGACGAAGGCAACAACTGTGCCACCCGCGGACACAACGACCTATGCCACCCTCGCAACATTCTGGATGCCAACCGAACAGGCCATCGCACCCCGGCCTCACCCCACCCCGGCCGTGCTGCCCTCGCCGGTCGCGCCGCACCCCGGTCGTGCCGCCCTCACCCGTTGTGTCGCCTTCACTGGCTGCACCGTCTCGCAAGCCACACCTTCTCTCCAGAAACGCCTCCCTTACCGGTCGTGCTCCTATGCTCTAGCCACGTATCCCCCAGTATAATCGGAGACACCCTTGCAGTGCTCCAGCCGAGATGGCCCCTCGTGGAACACTTCTGGGTCGAGCCACCTCGGACCGGGCCGAGCAGCCCCGCGCCCTTAAAGCTCACCGCAGTTCCTCAGAGCATCCTGGGCGTTGCCCTGCGGGCTGGGCCAAACCTAATGGGCTGGCCCGCCTAATGGGCTAGGCCTGACAAAATGGGTGAGGTCTGGCCCACTCGAACCGAGTAAGCCCAGATTGGGTAGGGATGGGTTGGTCCGACCTGGTCAGACCGAAATAGGGGCCACTATGACCCTTCACTTTAATTTAGCCATATCTTTGGCACTCGAAGTACATTTGACAAACCATTAGTGGCACTAGAAATCATGGAGCGAGATGGTCTCATTGATTATACTCCACTAGATTTTTGGTTTTTTATGGGAAATGGTCATGTTTTTATCGAGCAAAAATCCAACCGGGACCCCAGGACTAAATGGCTAATAACTCACATACTGGGCATCCGATTGATGAGGCGTCTGTTGTGTTGAGACATCTATGACTTGGAATATATTTGAGAAAATTATTCGTGGGACTTCATGATCGTTGAAGTATTGACCAGTAGCTCATGGAGAGGATACTCCCGGAGACAAGTGAGCATAGTGCGGATATCTAGTAGTTGGCTGAGACCTGACGACTGCTGACAGTTTGACACAGAGTGACTCTTCTAACCCAGTGGTGAGTGCATTGGTGTCGCAGCAGACCGACGGTGGAGGAGTGCTCATGGTGATGCAACAGACCCATGGTACTCGACATGAGGTGTACTTATACATGTTTCGTGGGGGAGAGAAATTGTTGATACGGTAGACCCACGGTGGGGGCATCATTGTGTGATGAGGAAGTCCCACGGTACTAGACATGAGGAGTACCTCACCAGTCCAAGGTCAGTGGGAAGCAGGCTAAGTGTTGTGGAAGGACCACATTAATCGATTGATCATGAGTTCTTCCACAGCCAATGTTTGGAAAATATGACTGGGGATGTTACTTGATAATACCACTATAGTAAAATCATGGCTGAGTTGAGTATGTTTTTATGTGTTTTCCTCTTGATTGAGATGGATCACTTGATATCTTTGGTATACATATGGGCATATCCCTATGTAAGGTTATTGTTGATTTCATAATTTTTGGTTTATACTTGTTGGATTTTGTGAGACAATGAGGGTCTCGGGGTCCCTACTGAGTATCGTTATACACACCCTTTCACGGGCTATGCCATCACCTCGTTGTGTTGGATGCAGACAATGGACAATGTTGACAGAGGCTGAGAGTACCAGGATTGGACGGTACACAGAGATGGACCTTACGATGAGTCAGTATGTGCATGAGACTGATGGAAGTGGAGTACTAAAGAGGATATCAGTATCTACCCTTCATGTAGGAATCCCGAAGGGAGACATAGCCGTTGTTTTTCCATTCATTAGTGGAACTTGTACTTCCAGTTCTTTGTACATTACAGATGGTCTTGTATTTCTAGCCCCTTTTACATTTCAACACGCTTTTGTTATATAGTTTAGTTAGTTTTTGTATCCATATGTACTCTCTGTTGTCTGCGTTTATAGGTTTTAAAGGCAACTCCTTCCAAGTTTTAGGGAATTATGCCTTTGGTGCTAGACGACAGCCCCTGGCCTATGGAAGGCGGGCATGGGGTAGTCACGACACGGGCCCTGGGGGACGGGTCATGAAATTCAATAAAAATTATTTTCATCTTATAAAAGCAAATTTTACATATTGATATAAACCATGTCTCTCAGATTTTTGAAATTCAACTCACAAAAGCAGTAAAATTAGTTTTTATGCAAATTTGCAAATGCTCTTAAGAGGTTGGTAAAAGGCAATAAAAAGTTCTATAAAATTTTCATATATCTATAATTATTCTAAAATGATTCCAATTAATTACATTTAACATATATAGTTATTATGTATCTATTTTTACTAAAAATAAAATTAAAAAATTAATAATTATTTAAATAAGTGTCGGTTTTAACCAATAAAACAGTGTTTTTCACTATTAGTAAAAAATTAAATGTTTTCAGAAAAATACCAAAAAGTAACCCTAAGCCAATTTCAATATTCCAAATTCAAAAATGATTTCCATATCGAATGATAAAATTTTTAAAATTTGAAATATTGGGTATTACTTTTCACAATGACTAGATTGAGTAGACTTGGTGTGTAAAAAATCAAAGTTGCTTACAATGCAAGATACAGTGTTATTCAAAGAGAAACATACCATGGAATAAGGGAGTGTTATAGGTGATGGGATAAATCTTCCTTTTCATTGTACTTAATCATCCTTCCCTTTGATCTATATAAACTGAAAGTGTAAATCTCATCCTATTAGTTTGAAGGCATCTGACTCACCTATGCTGGAAATCAATTGGGGATCAGACCACGAAAAAATAATCCATACACAATATGATTTCACAGTGATACATTATGAAGAACAAAGGATCCAACCAACACCACTCTCCACCTTGTGTTAAATATCGCCGTGGAGAAATATATCACATAGAAAAAGATATACCTGTTGAATCCTAATGATGATGCTGCTAGGATAGTGAACAAATTAGAAGATACAGATATCACACTATGATTATAGAGTTCATGGAATGGTTTAATCATATCTCTAGTAATATTTAATCAATTTTATAGACTATACAGATAATACATTTAATCATCGTGTGCAACATAGTGTCATAAGACTTCATATGGCATAACTGTCTCAATCCATACCCACAATATCCCTATTCTTCATGTGGGATTCATGGTATCGATGGTGGAAGGATATCATAGAATCATAAACCATATCACTAGTCTTGATGTGGGATTCATGGTATCAATGGTCCTTCTACTATCAACCTGTACTACTCGGTACTTCGGGTCAGGATGTCTCGTACAATGTGACCATTCCCATCATGACTATATCATTTCCCCTCTCTAGGTTTTTCTGGTCTTCTATTCTACAAATAACGATGTGGAATATTTTAATTAGAGGATGGTATCCTGGACTGATATCCTTTCGACTTAAGAATGATAGCTGTTGTTGATGACTCAACCCTATAACATCGACTGCTTGATACAACTTCATATATCCCCTATAACTTGAATATATATGTCAATAGTTCCCTCTCAGAAACCCTGACATAGTTGGGTATGCACATGGTGACCATGCTAGAATAGATCTCTATGTATATTCTTCTTCAAACTCGCATTCTTGCAAGTAGACATACAATATCATGTTGGGGAAGTAAAACATTGGTTCTGTAAACCTCACTTCATATATAGACACAATTAAAGAACTGTGTTCTAGTTCCATAAGTTCTTGTAACTGAATATAGTAAAAAATGTGGTGTAGTTATCCTTACATAACATCTATTAAATGTCATGGCATGAGAGTGTTGACTCATAGTTCATCTAGGTATCATGACTCCACCAAAACATACTCGCTCCATGAAAAAAAGTATCATTCATTTCAGAAAAATAATCCATTGGTGTCTTTATAATTTAGAGTATATGGATCACAATCTTGAGTGAATCTAATTTTTCCTAGGGACCTGAATCTACATGGAACCATAGAAAACTATGACTCTTGAACAAGAGGAGTGTGCGAAATTAGTGAATATCCTTATCCTATCATACAGGTATGATATTCTTCCCAATATGTGTGGGTGATAAATCATGTCCATTTCAAGTAAGGATATCATGGGATGGATCCTAAACTGAGGCCTCATCTTTCATTTGTTCATCATCATGATCTAGAACCGGTACCCCGACTGGATGTCGTTGTAGTGGCATCGGGGAGATTTTGTCTAGAGGTCACATAGTAAGATAGGAATATATATATATATATATATTATGGAACTGATTCAATAAGGATAGTCAAAGACTCAATATAATATCACTCATATACCATTGATCCATTCATCCAATGTTTGGGTATTCCAAGTCGACCAAAAAATAAACCAGTTCTTGGTAAATTTATACCTTGACCACCTATACCATCACTAGATTTCATGGCCTAAGATAATTAATCAGGAAACATTTAAATGGATTCCCTATTTTCAAACATAATCATTTTATGATGTCTAGACAAACCATCATCCTAATGATCCAAAATCCTAAGTTACATACCATTCTTGACCTGACCCTTATAGGGATAAAGTCACCACTACTCCAATCCCACCCTTATATGCCTGGGGTTGTGACATGTGATTGATGAAATATCATTCAATGTCGTCCATTTTCTAATTCACTAGAACAGACACACGAATCATTTCAGTGGCTATGTGTGGTGGAAAATAATAATAATAATATGAAATGGATTTTAATTTAACCATGCATAAAAACCTCTTGGGGGTATAAGAGTAAAAAATTGGATACTAATAATTAAAATGGAAAATACATGCCAATCCCACCATGAAAAAACCAGAAAGATACAAATGAGATTACCTAAATGATGATCTCTATTCTATGACCATCGTACCAAATCCAAATCAATATGTATCCATAATATTATCTTATGTAACCACCAACCTATTAGTCATATCTATAATACAAGACATGTGTGGGGAAATCCCATTTAAGGTTCAATATATTCATATGAAAGAGGATGACTCAAATTATGAATGGTGGAACAGTAAGAGACAAAATAAGAATAGAAACATGGTAGATAGTAAAAAATATAAGCATTACCCATTCTAATATTGTAAGATAATCGAAACATTAGTGGATTAACATGGTTCCTAGGTGGACTTAATGTCGACTCATTTTCCACCAATAGCACGACTTTAACATTATATTATAATAAATATATCATCACGATCAGTAGGTGGATTACCCTGAACATATCTGAAACCCATGATGAAAGATTAATCAATAACAACATCATGTATACAGATACACACACAGATATGTATATCAATACTCATAGAAAGAAACATAAATGAGTGTGATAGGGAATATGAAATTCACATCCCAACATATGAAATGATTCTCTATCAGATCTGTAAGTCTATAAAGTTTTTTCAACATCTCATGCATCTTTCCATCATTTATCATGTAGAGGGTTGGAGATTTCTATTAGGTTGCACAACTGAGGTGTCAGAATAATCATGTACAACAACCACTCACTAGTACATAAGAGGATTCCACTCAATTATATATGTATATTACCCATTACATGATGTATCATTGTAGTTCCACTATAGTTTCATGAGGTCACATTCCCTATCTTATAGAGTAATTGTACTCGCTAGATCAGGGATCCACCCCTCAGTCCGTTAGGTGGGATCCACTATTATCTCAATAATATTTTCACTCTATATGATTTGAGGGATCCACTCATTTTATATAGGATTAACACACATGATGATGGGGATATCCACTTTATAGCCTGAGGACCTTCACCTTTGGTTGATATGGGGTTCTACTCTAGTGTCACGAGGACTTTCATCCTACATTGTAGGATGGTTCAACTTAGTAGAAATAGAACTTTTCCTCAATCTCATGAGGGGTTCCATTATATAGGTCACTAGTGATCCCCTGTTTGATCAATTCCATCCCCTGGAAAAACCAAAATAAGAATCATTCCTAGAACTACTAGCATATTATCTCAAAATAAACAAAACAGAGAACCATCATGTTCTACATGGAAAAAACTCATGATTGGGTACTTGTGGGGAAAAAATCACTATCTAAAAAATTTGAATGATAGAGTAATATGGTTCCTCAAAAACATACATGGGATAAAGAGAATGTGAGGGAACCCATATAGTGCGTGGTCCATCCCCATCATAAAATCCATGTCTATGTACTTTGTTATGTGACCATGTTCATGTCTATTCTTGAGTAATATAATATATGGCCTGAAATTGAATATTTCCTTCCACACGTGGTATTCCTCTTGTGTTCCAACACATAGATATTCTATAGTAGAAATATATACATGTAATGTAAGAGGTATACATTACATTCCATCCTTAGAATTTTCCAAAAAATTACCAATCCTCCGTAGAATATGGAATACAATATATGTGTTCATCAAGATATATATAAGTTAATTATATTTTATAAAAACAACAAATATATGATCTTATGTCTAGATCTAAATGTTCCATGTCAAAATTATTCTTTTTTATACTTTGAAATTTATGGATCTAGTATTTTATCATCCTTTTTTTCTATCTACTGCCGGGAAAGATTCCCCCATTTATCGTCAATGTTCATTGAACATCCCGTACGAACCACCACACCACCATCTCTATTATAGATTCCATTTCAAGGAATTTATCCCATTAAACATAATAATCCTTTATTTTCGTTCGTTATTAAATGATGCAATATTTTCTTCTGAAGTAGTTGTATATACCAGAGGCTTATCATTCATGGTTTCACCTGTAAATGTCGAATGTAAACGACATGATACCTTGATGACTATATAAAAGAAATTATGGGATAAAGGAATAAAAAATATTATTTCTATTTGAAATAGTTATTATACAATGAACATGAATGTGGATAAAAAGGTATAGATTGAAATTTAATAATAAATTTAATTCATTAAATGGATGAATGCAAGGTTAACCAATTTGTGCAGATAATAGATGGGATGTTCCTGCTCAATCAATTTAACTTACATGAGACTAAAATACAAATTGACAAGTACTACATAGAAACTAAATCATTATTAATAAAGGAACACTTTATTCGATTATAGAAGAAATTAAATACATTTCATGCATCCCGATCTAATAGAATATATTGTCTCTTCATTATTTCATGTGATTTTCCAATTAAAGGAGGAAGAACACTCTAGAAAGCTCCTAGGGTTTATGAGGTAATCCATTAAGTGTTGACTATGGTGTTGGATTTATAGATTTTTGGATTAGGTTATATTAATTAAGATAAATAAATTTCATCACATATTTCAACTAACCACACCCGCAAATAGTTGTTATTATTGAACACCCCACACCGAAATATTTTACGATCTACCTATGGTAATCATCACCTTCCGGACTCAGCCGTGGTTTTAAATATCATATTCGATCTTCCATATAATATTTATCCCATTTTTTAAGAAAATAAATGCCTATAATATAAAATATAATTTATTTTTTCATAAAATTATAGTTGAGAACACCGGCCCTCGTTACCACACACTATATTAGTGCCAGTATCAAAATATATATGTAAAAATATTTCAATGACATTAGAGAAAAAAAATTTGTATTACATACTCAATAGGGATGTATCATAATTATAGTGAGGGTGATAATTCAAGGTGAAAAATAATGTTAACATTTATTCATCGAAGGAATATGTGTAAGGGTGCAATAGATGTTCTATTACAAAGAGGGTATGTCTCTACTATTTTGATTTTATGGTAGAGGCCTCCATTTCATAGAATATATGGTTTAACCATTATTTTTTGTATTTCATATAAGATTCAACCCATCAATCTCACAATACTAAACATAAAATCCTAGAGTTATACATCATTGGATTATATATGAGTAAAAACATAAAAAATATAAAAATGGCTATATTGTAGAGTAGTTTATGTTTTTTTCTTGAAAAAATGAAATTGCATGTTTTCTATAGTTTTTTGGGCCATTTTTCAATTAATACCTCCGTCACTTATTATGGTAGATCTCTTATAGAGCATCATGAAGTTTTCTACATACAATTACATCAATTATAGGTCTTCGTATTCAAATTTCGGTCACATTTTATGTAATTTGTATTTATCACCCCCTAATATATTTACATCCATTCCCTTCCATTTGTCCTAGGAATATACTTATCATATGAAAAATTAATCACTATTAATGGGGTTTTATGGTTTCAATGTGGTTCATACATTTAAATTTTTTGGTTTTGTGACTCATTAATTGGTGGTTCCTAATTTACTAGATAATCTCTACCAAATAAGTCCCATTGTGACTCATTTATAGTTTTTTAAATATTTTTTTCCCAAATATTAATTTATTATTTATATTCATAGAATGATTATATTTAGAAATCCAATAATTAGAAAAATAATTATCTTCTGGATGGTTTTTGAGAAATATAAATAGTATCAAGTGAAATTATTTCTTCATAAAAATGAAATTTAGATGGATTTTTTAAAAATTTATAATTAACTATTTAATATATTCAAGGTGTTTATAAAATTCAATAAGGGGACTCTTAAATGGATCTAAAAAATATATTCTTTTAGAGTTGTTTTGGGATTTCAATAGATGTTATTTAATTCTAATTTGTATATTATATTTTTTATGGAAATATATAATTTCTTGGTACTCAATGACTGTTCTTGAGAAGTACTCCATTTTTATTCTTATAAGAAAGAGTATTATTTAAATTATTATCTTATATTAGAGATCATTTCTTTGTTAACATGAATAGGTGGTTTATTCTGTATGTTGTGATTATGTGATGGATAACATGTGGTTGTTTCATGTGAGGTTGACATAAGTGGCAATGTTATATTTTAATGATTATTTTTATTGAATGGTCATGTTCATGTAATTTTTCCATGGTAGATGGAGTACATGTATAGGTTAACCAAGATTATTATGTGGTCTGTGAACAATTGATGTTTATTTCCCTAACATTTAATGTATAATATATGCTTGCAAAACATTCTGTTGAATTAATTGAGTTTTAATTTTAATTTTTGAATGTGAAATTATTAAGATGATGATACATAATTATTATATTGTAAATTTCCCATAAAATATTAATTAGATTATTTTTTATAATTTAATTTTTATTTTTTATAGATTAATTTCATTACATTGTGATTATATGTATTGTGGGACCCTATTTATAATTATATTTTATTATTTATCATTTAATCTGTTGTTACATTATTGTAATTTATTTTTTTCTTTATTTAGTTGGGTTTGATTGAAAAGATAATTTTAAGAAAGGATTTCAATAAAACATATAAAATGAATTGTAAAATGGTTTCTTTCTATTTTATATCACATCAACAGAAATAATTTCTATACCCCATGTGGAGACAATATTTATTTAGTAAAAACCATATATTTGGACACCCGATAATGAGTTTCAATAAGGTATGTGCACATTAGATTATAAGGGATTTGATTTGGAGGTATATGTTTTGTTAATTTTTTATAAGTTTCTGTATCATCTAGAAAAGAACTTCCTTTAGTTGAATTGAATTAATTTTTTGTTAATTTTGACATATTATTTGGGATAATGAAATCAGGTTAATACAAATGTTAAAAATTAATTTTTTTTCCAGAAACCTTTATAACATTGTTTTTGTATTAATTTGATTATATTTTCATAGTTTTCAAATATATAAAGGACTCAAGAATAATTTATTATAAAAAAATGAATGTTATTCCCTCAGTTTCGCGAATAAAGACCAATGGAGATTCTATTGGATTGAGGTTTTCTCCAAATCCATTTTTTATATTATAAATAAATCCCTTTTTAGTTTAGTGAGAACCTGAAAAGCTTATTGCCTCTATATGATTGAATCAAACATAGAAAAATAAAAAACAACAAATTTAAAAATCAAAAACATTAGCCGCAACACAAAACACCAATCAGGCATCAAAATTAAAAAACAATCAAACCGATCATAGTTTCATCTTGAAGATTCCTCGATCCTTCCCCAATAACACCACCTTGGACCACAAACCGTTATTCAATGTTAAAATTCAAATATATGGAAAATCACATCCCATCATTATCAACCCTCCAGCCGTGAGATAGCTTCTAGTCAATCCCTACATCACCTACCACCATTTTTTCCTACTCAACAAAGAACCATAATAATCTACCATAACACTCTTCAATAGTATCAATAGCCGTAGCTGGCCACCACTGGAAAACTGAACACAATACCATCACTGGAGTGGATTGTCAGAATGAAGAAACCCTGCATTACCCAGAGTCACATCGCATACATCCTCCATCATGACCAAGGTAGTCCACCATCGTCGTCGACATCGAAACCACCAAAACAGTCGGTGCCAATGACCACAGTAATCAAAATCCAACAAAAACCAAACATCACTGGAACCAGAACTCGAGCATTAGCACACAAAATATAACAATCCTTCATCGATGGATCCAAGGAAAAAAACACCAGCAATGTCTTTACCATGTTCGAAGACACCAAAGTCATAGAAGAATGAACTTGATAATCATAAAAGGTTAAATAGACTCCCGTCACGAAATGAAAAAGAACTATGTATCCATATCCTACTAAATACTTCTCTTGAAATTTTAGTTAAACCATCGGTCCCATTAAAATAAAATAGTAAGTGATACTACATGAAATATCACCACTTCATTAATATATATTATGGAAAGATAATCTACAGGAAAAACATTATATGATAACAATTATGTGTTCTGAATTCATTAGGTGATCAATTATAACCCATATAAAAATATGGTTTTTAGATTTTTTGGGACACCGATGACAATATCTGTTGATATGTTTTCCCATTCCAATTCATGAATAGGTAATAATTATATCATCCCCATATTATTATCTATCTTAGCCTTAAACTATTAAAATATGAAGGATTCAAAAACCTATTCTAAACTATTATTCATCATTCCATACAAATCAAATGATATTTTAAGTCCATATATATATTTTTTCTTCCATGATGAATAGAGAACGATGAACTATAAGCCTCATCAAATAACATCTTCTTTAATTAAAGAATGGTAGGGACATGAAAATTGGTTTTTATCATTATTATTCCATCATAATCATTGTTTTACTAATGTATATTCTTTATCATTTTTTATATATATATCTTTCTTATGTTCCTTTTAATTGTTCACTTGTATACGTGGTTGAAAAGTAAATTGAGAAATATATTATTTCTCTCCTTCCATTTAATTTTATATATACATCCACTCCATATCGATAATTATTGTATTTTTATTATTATCATCATTGATGGGCTATAATGTTCATTCAATATCAAATCAACATCAAACATTTCAGTATTCACATGGTGGTAATGTATTGGGTAGTCATAATATTTTATCAATTGCATGCATAATCCTTAATGCATATAATGCTATTTTTAGGGGAAATATAATTTAATATTTTATAATCATTATATATGTCACATATTTCTCCATTAAAATAGTACCTCCATATGTTTTAAAAAATATACCTTAGCTAACTCTAAATCATTATTAAGGTAATTTACACCATGTAATTTCGATTTTCATTTTGCATAATCTATCACGATATCATTTTTACTGGAAGCACATCCAATCTGTTTCTTTGATGAATCACAATAATGAAAAACTTTTTCCCACAATCGTTGAATGTGAGTATAGGTGTAATGACTAACCATATTTTTAGTTCAATAAAATTTGTTCTAGATTCTTCTATCCATGAGAAATTAACTCCTTTGTGAGTCATACTAATGGGTGGATTATATAATTATGAAAAACCTTTCACTTAACATTGATAATATCAATCCAAAACAATAAAATTTACGATCTCATTTACATTTGTTGGTAAAGGCCAACATTCAATAACATCCATCCTTTCTGGATCAACATATACCCACATGTGTGGGATTATGTGACCCATAAAATAATCATTATGAAACAAAAATTTACAATTGGTAAATATTTTGAAAATTATTACATATACTTGGGTCATTAGCATATTAATTAATGAATATTCATGTTATTCCAATTTGGTTGAATTGAGAAGAATATCATCTATAAATACAACCAATAATTAATCAAGATCATCTAAAAATTCACTATTAATTAAATCGATGAGGATTGTGGGGGAATTAGTAAGACCAAAAATCATCACTACAAATTAATTATGTCCATTACATGGATGAAATGTTGTCTTGGGTAGGTCATACTTATTGACTCCCAATTTAAGATTAATATAATAAAGGATAATATTTTAAAATTATTGACCTTTTTATAGTTAATAAAATCAGTCATCAATATGTGTTACAGGTTTTTTATTGATATTTATGTCTTTTTTCCTCTAAAATTAATATACAGTCTCATTGATCAATATTTATTTTTAACAAACAAAACATGTTCACCCCAATGTGATACACTTGGGCGTATGAATCCCATTTCATGATTATCATTTAGATGATTCTTCAATTCATAATTTTTTTTGAAATTATATATGAATTATTTTAAGTAGTTATATCTCCTAGTATGATTTATATTGAAAACTAAACATTAGATTTGGTGGATGATGTAAGGACCCCCCTAGAGTTCCATAGTCGGGGCTAATGAGACATGATGTACCATAATTATTACATTATATTTACATTCATCACATCATGTCTCATGCTACAGAGGATCGTAAGGTTCATGTTCTGGGAAAACTAGCTGCGTTCTGAAACTTCTTTGAAAAAATGACTAATACCTGAAATTTTTTTCATTTAAAACATAGGGTGAGCATTGAAATACTCAGTAAGTGGTTTGAAAAATACATAATATGACTTTTGAAAACTTCTTTCAGAAATACCTTCTCCTACTTGAAATAATTCTCTTAAAGAAAACAAAAATACATTTCAATTGTTGATATAATACCATTAAAGTACTTCATACATAAGTAATTGAACATTTAGCGGAATGCCACTAGATGAAAAATGTAAGCATGATTGTATAAAAATGCATAAATTCTAACAAGTATTGTAGGCATATCGTGCAAGGTATACATGTACTACTGATCATGATCATTATCAGAGATGCGTATAAACAATTTCACTACAACTTATAAAAATTCACAATATAACATGATAAATGTAAAGATAATATTTTTATTAAAACTATGGAAAGGGGAACTGATCATGAATCATCAATGTCTCATTATATTACATGTTCACATTAATCTCATACTCATAGGTAATGGTTATATATCCAAGGATATTCCTCTAGTCGAAATAATCACATGGTTGGCCATATACTAAAACATAATGAGAAAATGTATACTGAAGGACTCATGGTCTCTGTGTCAGGGCCGTGTTCCATGACCAAGGGGTAACAAAAAAATCTCAAAGTCTCCAAAACTGTCGATGCATCAAGGAGATTACTTTTACCTGTTTCCAACCCGGAGGAATTGCTTTTACTAGTCCCTAACCTGCAGGGCATACTTTAACCAATCCCCAACCTTGAGGGATTTCATTAAACCTGTCCCTGACCTAACAGTCCAATACATTTCTCATATTTCAAATGGTCTAATATTCAAGGATTCCCATACCACTTTGAATATTTAGTTTTTATTTCTCATTTCCCATGGTGTCCCATACAACATTGGGTAATTTAGTTCTTAGCCCATTAACATTGTTTTTCATATGCATGAATTATGTACAATAATAAATAAAAATGAATAATGAAACCATTATACACATAGTCTAAAAATACTTGACATAACATTGAAAATATGGAAAAAAATAATAAAAGGCATAAATAGAATGGTAAACATTCATTTTACATAAGATAACACATAAAATGATGGGTGATTAGGTTTTTCCACATGAGGTGATAAATGATGACCCTTTAAAATTATTAAATCATGGAAATAGAATAATTAAAAATACGCGACATTAATTATTTGTTATAAACATGGATTTGAACATGAAATTTAATCATAACTAGATTAACCTCTAATAATCAATGCAGCAGTATTAACATCAAATAATAAATGGTCACTACATGTTAATATAAACTCATAAATTCTTAGTCCATTAATATAAATTTCAATCGGGTCATAAAATATTCTATTAAAACATAATTTACAATGAGGGTACATGTTTGAGTGATTTTTAATTAATAAATACCATTAGTATATACCCACAAACAAATTACAGATATGTATAGGAAAACACTAAAATCCAAAACGTATCAAAATAATAATTATGTCCTGACAACCATTAGGGTTCTAGAAATTAGTCATATAAATACATATATACATAACCGTATATACACAAAGTGTATATATGGGTTTTCACATAAACCAATTAAGGTCCATCAAATTATTTAAGATTAGAACACCTCTAACCAATATCTATTTATTTTATTGAGACTGAAACCATATATGATTTCTTATACATGAAATATATTGTACGTAAATATATAAAAACTATGGTTTAATACTATATCAAAAATTCACTTAGACCCAAAACCTTGTTCGCATCTAAAATATTATTTATAAATGAGTATTAATCTCTTAAAAACCATAATTAATTTGTTTTAAAATACATAAATATATAACTATTTAGTTATATATATATATAATGTTTACATAAAGGATTCATAGATTACAGTAGATTCAAAAAAATACATATATAAATATATAATTCTTAGAACACAATAATGAAATATTTGGAAATCATAGAAATAAATTTTTTATGGGACTACATATATATATTTATACTTAAACAACAACAAAAATTTATATAATATATATAGTGGTTATGCATATGGAGGAAGTCATTCCCAACTAGTCATATTTAAACACTTCGGTATGAAAATCATAAACAACTTCTCTGGAAGCATTTAAAAAGGGTGGGTTGAGGTGTACATATATATAACCATTTTAAAATTATATATATAAACATATATACAGGTTATAAAACCAAACCGAGAGAGAGAGAGATCAAATATTTATGCCATTTATGAAAAACCAATTAAAATCCTTACACCCTACATGAAAGCGGAAGAGAGAAAAGATCCAATACTGAATATATATATATATATCTATATAAATATTGTATATCCAATTATACAAAATTTGTGTATAATAGCTTTGCATCATAAAAACCTATGGGAAAGTCACCCTACAGAAAAGGAGGAGGATAATTCGGATAGGCAGGAGCTTTCTGGGGATCTTGGGAAGTCACTGGTGGTCACGGAGGAAGAGCGGGGGTTCGCTAAAAGCATAAGAAAGAAGTTGGGAGTTCTTGTGATTCCTATGTATATGTTTTTATAAACTATATCTATAATGAATGATGAAAGGATCTGTGGCCACTTCCAAATAAAAAATCACCGGGAAAGAGACCCACTATGGAAATCGAGTGAAAGTGGAGGGTATTGTGGCCAAAAGGTGTAGAAAAATGGTGATAAAAACGCGGTGAAGGCTATTATATCTGGGAATGCCGTGGAGAAGGTGACAATGACATGGAAGAAGAAAATGATGAGGGGAGCGGTGATGGAGCAGACGACCATGATATCCCTAGCTTGGCACTGACTGGTTTGTGGCCTTGATCCCGATTCATATGTCCAGAAACGGAGCACCTGGAAGCACGACGCGATGTCTTTGACCAACCCCTATTTGTAAAGATGAACACCACTGGTCCTACTCGAGACCCTTCGCACGACCAGACCACCATGATTCCTCTACGCTACACAAACGCGGAAGTCCGCGTCCTACACCTGGAGTGCGATGCTCCTAACCCTAACAATATTTCCTGTTTTTTTCATAATATCTTTTATTACTATATTATTATCATTATTATATAATTAATACCTTGTCAAAAGTTAATTTTATTTAAACAATACTTTATAAATGTAATTTTTACTAATAAATTAATTATTAAGAACCTGTATCACAATATGAATAAATGAATTTTAATTAAATTTATAACTAAACATATATATTTTTATATAATTTCTAATATGAATAATTAAAAACATATTATAATATATATTAAACAAACATTTATTTATTATTAACCATAAAATATTTACATATTATTATTATTAATTTCATTATTTATAAACACATATCTATATACATTATATTCCTAAAATAATGACAACAATTTTATTAATTTGATAAAATGTAATTAGGTCATGTTATTTTAATTTAATAAAATATTATAAAACAAATAATAAACTAATTTTATAAATTGTTAAATTTAATAGATATATTATTTTTTAAAAAATACATAGTATTAATAATTATATAAAACTCTAATCTAAAAACAATAAATATATTTTCATATATATATATCATTATTTGAAAATGTACGAAATAATATAATTATTCATTTGTTTTCATAAATTAAAATAATTTATATCACAATATTATGTCATATAATAATTTCAAAATGGAATACATATTAAAATTATAATTTTATAATAATATTAGTTTTATTAATAATTTTATAACAACTTAATTTAATCATAAATTTATGACTATAATAATCCAAAACTATATATATAAAATAATTAAATATATAAAATGCATCTCTTATTATTATTACTATATATATTTAATTAATTTTTACACGTTGTTGTGTACTTAATTGTTCTTTAGCTAAAACCTTACGGACTAACGGCTATAATTATAGTCGTCGAGTTTCCAGAGGCTACTTGAGGTAACGATCAGATTGGTGCTCTATAAAACCAAGGATTAGTGTGTATAAAGCTTAAAGTGTTTGAAGAAGAAGAAGAAGGAGTAGATTTTTGAAGTCATACCTTTAGTTCTTAGGGTTGTTGTGGTGTCCTCAGCCATTCTTATGTTCGTTATGATGCATACTAACGACCCTTATCGTCTTTTGGAGGTCCTTGTTGTTTTGAGTGGTCATCTCGTAATCTTAATAGGGTTTTAAATTGGTATCTTTGGTTAGCATAATTTTCTGTTTGATCTCAGGGTATATTAATTACTATGGATTTACGATTTGAATAACCTTCATTTCGATCATTTTGTGTGTTTACTCTATTTCGTAGTAAATTAAAATTTTATTATTGCATTTTCATAAGAATCTCATTTGTTTGGTTAATGGGTAACATAAAATAAAAATTCTACCATTGCTTGAAACGCAGATTCTTTGGATGTTACTTTATTTCCACTAACGAAGAATTGCGTCCTCGCAATTATACTCATAAAATGGAAAAGAAAAGTCCCCAGATGGTCATCATCGCCAAAATGGGAGATTTGGCTCGGTCAATGTAATACTTAGGTTGGTACTCAGTTCCTCTACTTCAATGGCCCAGATTCACCTCATGCAGTATGTTTTGACCTCCTACTTATGTGTTCTACACACAGGCTTCCATAAAGAAGTCTCGAGTGGTAATAAATTTGGGGATGTCCGAATGGACATACTCTCTGGTGCTCCGCTAGACTACATCACACAGAAGATATTCCATTGGAATGATGCGATTAAATAGATTGAGGATTATAATCTGGAACATAATGGATACTCTGAGGTTCCCATCTTATACAAACACTAGGAAGCATTATCTGGAAGAAAAATTTAGTGCCATAGTGAAACGTCGAAACAGACCCTCGATGTATCTCCCCCTTCACCTATAACAAGGAATTTGGGAAATGGATATGAGGTAGAAGACTTGGTCAATACCCTGATAGGAACACAAGATTTCATGGTTGTTAGAAAAATAAAATATGTGTTGACATGATCCTCACATATGGAGGAAATAAGGATAGTCTATAGTGCACGTCCTGATTAAGATATCCTCCAAAATTTCATCAGGTAGGGATGAGATATTTTTTTGGTCCAGCTATCTGAAAATACATTCATGAGAAATCACATAAATGTTCATATAAGGAATATAAATTAAATGAAAACAGATAATATTTCAATAATAAATAAGTTTATACATCAATTTCAGATTTTCCCTTAACACCCTACTACATGAACTCCACACAGAGAAGAAAAACTCCCTAACTCCAAAAACCAAATACAAGCTGAGCATTCGAGGGTAAACTCATCAGGGCTCCTGTGGCATCTTATGAGTTTAGCATGAGGGGTATGAAGTTGGGAAACATCAAAATAAACTTGTTTCCTAAAATACAGTCATGTGGACTCCTCTTCCAACATCTTGAAGTCCAACAGTTGGCCGCAGAAGCCGTAGTTCAATATCTGACAATGATAGGCCGCTTGGAGGTCTCCAAAAGCTACAGCTTTTTGAAAAGTGTCGAGGAACATAATGCTAACGTCCTCACCTGTCGTGAAAACTTGGAAAAGTCCCTCATGGTACCTTCCCCGATGTTCATATGAGGGTAATTGCGTCATCATCATATATAGGTAATCCATTCCCAACCCCCAGTGTAGGCTATGCACCTGAGGTGAGTTTGACACATCATACATGTCCATACATGACATGAAAATATGGGCATAATTAAGAATGTTTTCTTGGATATCTAGAGAAACAATGGTCTCCTGATCCTCAATGAGAAGCGATAAAAGATTTTTAGTTACATTTCCATCTTCTTTCTGAAAGTTACAATATAATTACATTGTAATGCTTAGTCATAGCTATATATTTATACAACCTGGTATTCTAGAATTTCCTGAACATATCATCTGATCCCAATTGTAAGGACCCGGCCCCCTCGAGTGACTAGAGCCGAGACCCATGATACATGATGTAACATAATTATTACATTACATTTACTGTTATCACATCATTTCTCATGATGAAGAGGATTGTGAGGTTCAGGTTCTGGGAAACCCAGATGCGATCTGAAACATCATTGAAGACATGACTGATACCTAATTTTTTTTCATTTAAAACATAGAGTGAGCATCGAAATACTCAGTAGGGGGTTTGAAAAATAAATAATACAACTTTTGAAAACTACTTTTAGAAGTAGTTTCTCTTATATAAAATAATTCCTTTAATGAAAATAACAAGACATTTAAAAGGGTGATATTATACAGTTAAATAACTTCATACATAAGTAATTGATCATTTAAGGAATAAAATGTTTGAAAATAAATTTATTTTAACATTTATAATCTCATTTATTTAAAACATTCATTAATGAGGTAATCATTACATCATCATTGTGTCATAAATAAATTTATTTATTTGATGTCTAAAAATTATAAATAAAATACCACGATGTAGGGAATAAATTTTCTTCATAATTAATATTTATAGTTAAATATAGAAATTATATAATCCCACATAATAATTGTTTTACAAAATAATACATGTCTATGATATTAGTATTTATTACTTTAAATTAAAAAGTTATTAATGTAATTATTTTTCCAAACTATCATTCCAAGGAAAAATGTTTCAACCAAATATTTTATTGGTTGGAAATGAATTATCCAATTTGGTTAGGATAAGTTTTGAGTTAATTTTAAATTATTATCATATTATATTTACCTAGATTTACCCTATTTACCGTTAATAACGGTAAATAAAATTAAAAAATTACAGTTCAAAAAAAGTATATCAATCCCATTGAACCAAATTTTATATACTAGTGACTACCATGAATGTATTATTTCTGAAATTAAATTTGCCGAAGCGGGAAAATTTCATTTAAATGAAAAAGTCAGTTTTAACTACTAAATATTAAATTCCATTTATTCATCAAAAAATGAATGTTTTTCAGAAATATAAAAAACAATTTACACATAAAAAAATTAGATATTATGAGTCAAAAAATGATGTCTATTTTCCCAATTTTATAACACATATGTTTCATTAATTAATTTAAAAATAATTCTCGTTGTCAAAACTACAAAGAAAGTTTCTAAGAAATAATTATTATCAAATGATTGACATTTGTTTATGTATAGTTTCAATGGGGAATTAATTACAATGACAAAATTTGAATTAAACGGGAAAAATTTCATCTAATTAAACTTTAAAACCAATTAAAAATAATAATCTAGCCATATAAATAAATTATATTAAAAGGAAATTTTGTATTAAAATGCTCTATTTTTCACTATTCATTAAAAAATAAAACATATCTGAAAATTAGATTAATTCACATTTTAAGCCACTAAATTGTATTGAAAAAAGGTAAACACATTTTTAAAACATGTATAGTCATATTTTAGTTAGCTATGTTCATTCATACAAATAAAAATGCTATGCGTTATCTAAAATTTAAAATAATAATGTTTTATAATTATATATCAGTATAATACAACATTGTGAGCAATGTAATATTTTCATGAATCACGTTGTTGTGTATCATGTACTGCATCAAACATACTATACCCATTAATGTAAAAATAATATTTACTTAAAAAAATTATTATATATAAAAATGAATTATTCTTTCTTTATATGAGATGTTACATGTAATCCCACAACGAAGCCCATGTATATATTCTCTCATTTCAACTATAGCACTAGAACTGGTTCAAGCACCCCCTTCAGTAGCTGTCTCTATAATTTAACATGTTGAAATGTCAAAAATTTCATCGTAAATTCTATAATATAAATATTTATTCCATCGCACCAATAATACACCCTAATGTCTTAATAGATCTTTGAACATTAAGGATGAACAGAAAATGGAGAACAATGTGCTTCACACAAAAAATTCCATTCAATCGAGAAACATGAGGAACACAATATCATTTTTCAAAATCTAAAAACACAATATATATAAATGTTAAATTCTATAAAATCACTCATTTTATCCAACTCTGCTATTCCTATAGCTCACAGTCATTCTTCTGCGCTTATTGGATTCTGGCTGATAATGATGAATGCACTCAAACGTGAATAAAAAAAGATGTATTTCCCGCAAATAAAACATATAAGACCAAATTAATCAATTCATTAATCATGGGATCATGATCCAATCGTTACACAGTTAAGGATGCAGGATGTTCTGGGCTCAATACATCCACCAATTTTTCTGTTTTCCAAGATGGTAATTGATTGTGCAATCATAATCTTTTATCAGTTCAAGCCATCTTTTCTATATCATGTTCAATTAATTATGAGTGAATATATGTTTCAAAAGATTATTTTCAAAATATTTTTCACATTTTGATCCATATTAATGATGCCTAATTTTTTTAAAGAAAAAACCACATCTTCTTGTTCTAAATCATGTGTGTGGTAATTTAACTCAATATTTTTCAGCTGACATGAACCATAAGAAATTACCAGATCATTAAAAAGAATAACACTACCAATTCCATTTCGATAAGAATCTATGTAGATAGGAAAATATCTATTTTAGGAAGGTGGTTTTAGAACTGGATCATTCACTATTCTTCTTATCAATTCATGAAAATAGTAATAACATTCTTTTGACCATATAAACATAACACATTTTTGTGTTAACATAATCCTTGTGTTGGATAACCATCAAATGTTTTCAATAAGACCACAGTAATAGTTTTCCAGGACAAGGATGCTCTAATTTTCAATTATATATGATGGTATTGGCCATTCATCAACAACTTTTATCTTATAAGAATAAATCTTTATATCATCTTTAGAAACAATGTGACCATTGAATGATGTTTGATGCAACCAGAATTCATAGTTTTTATATTTTTCAAATAGTTTCTTTTCATTTTCTATTTTCAGTACAATACATAGATTTTTTTTCATGGACCTCATAACATTTATAAAAAAACATAACTTCCAATAATAAACTCTATAAAAAATTTATCCATGTACTCATTAAATATTCTATTAATACGATCCATGAATTTAGTTGGTGCATTTTTCATACCAATGGGCAGAACGACTAAATCATAATTCCCAAACATCCCACATTTGGAGTACATTTCAAAATTTACTTGGAATTATCCAGGATGTATTTTTCCATAATTTTCAGAAGATGGAAAATTCATTTTCTTATATACAGACCTCATTGAAGAGTTCATCCTCCATCCTGACAAGCATGACCGCATATTGTTCAATTGATGACAAGGCACATACCTTTCAGTTAAACCAATATATACTCTTTTATAACAACAAAAAAGTTTCTCATAGATTTTAAACTATAGTAATGTCTAAACCCTTGTATAAATGTTTCAAACTAGAGTAAAAACTAATTATCTTACAATCAGTGATCTGAGTGAGATCTGGTATGAACCTGTCCAGACATGTAAAATTGGCTTCAGATGCAGCCACAGATTCGTGATCATTGTTGCTTAGTTGAAAGAATTGTTTCTCCATTATAAGTAAAATACTTTTTGAGAAAGTATATTTCAATAAAAGGATTCATAAAAGCTTCCCATTCTAGACTATCAAGATAGTATTTTTCTCTCTTAATATTAACTAGATACCACCACTAATGGGCTTCATCTTCAAAAAAATAAATGGATGGTATTACATTTTGACATTATGACCAACCTGTGACACCAGATATCTTTTCAAGGTCATAGATCCATTCCCCATATATCACTCGATCTGTAGTTCCAATAAATGCATTAGTATTCCCCCTCATGAAATGATACACCAAATACATGTTCCCTCATTGTAGAACGAATTTTTCTATAGCAATGATACAGCCACCATTTATCACTTATGATAACTGTGATATTGCTGTGACAATCTACTCTACATTTATTCCCACTATTCGAGGCTACATATTCGAACATGTATAACCTACTGTAACCTTCATAGATCATATTTCATGTTTCTTCTGCTGAATGACATTCTCAACAGACAAATCCTGGTTGAACTAACATTTTAACCTTCAAATGCTGCGTCATTTTAAAATAACCATAATGTAAAAATAATATATGGAATTCAATTAACATAATTCTAAACCCTGAAGTTATCTTAATAATAATCTAATACCTACTATCATGTCCTAACCTTACAACATTACAAAATGTTTAATTATAGTCAATAAAATTCATTTATTATACATTGAATATCTTTTTGTGTATATAATTTTATAGAGATATTATATCTTAAATGAATAACATACCACATTCATATAAATTGGATGCTATTAAAAATAGAATTATTTTTCTCAAAATATAATACTTTAAAACATAAAACATGATTTCTTTGAAAAATCATCAAAACATTCATCATGACTCCCCTCTTACTCATACTAATCTTTGAATCCTGTGAAAGTCATTTAAAAATTTTGTATGAGTAGAAAACTCAATAGGATATATAAAGAGAGAAATCACTAGTCATGTGATAACCAAAAAACCAAAAAACCAATATCATAAAAACTTGAATTCATATAATACTCATGTAGTTGACTTGGGACACATTTACAATATCATTATTATATTAAACCTTTCACATGGAACAACCATTTTGTCAACTACAATCTCTGGAGTAACCAATTCATTAGAAAGTGATCAACCCAACATATGGCGATATATAATCGAGATCACCCATATACACCTTTGAGCAAAACACATTCACATTTCAAAATTCCATTTTTGCGTTATAATCACTCTTAGAACATAAATATTCCTCAAATGATAATGAAATTAAATTATTCAAAAAAAACATATAAACATATAATGGAGAAAAAATGTTAGTAAATCATCATGAAATCATTTGAGTATTGTCATGTAAGAAAATAAAAAAAAATTCTTTGGATTTATTAAAGGACACATTTAAAAGGATTTTAAGAGTAATGTCCTTTACAAATACAATAGAATTGAAGAAAAAATTGATTAAATGTTTTAAATATGTATATATACATTAAATTAATTTAATGCAACAATATATAATCAAATTAAATTTCAAAAGACATCTTATAAACATATAATAATTGATATTGAATGTTTACCTGAAGAATAAAAATTTGTTTTAAATTTCACTTATGATATTTTGGAAGGGTATCCACTGCACATGGGTGGGATTAATGAGATATAATGTGGTATCTCGTAATAAATATATAATATGTGCACTATGGGGTAAATTAGAAAATATACACCATCATTAGTAATTAATTAAACGACACAACATAGAGGTGATTCTTGATATAAAGTTGAGAGAGAGAGATAATCCATCACCTCATGTTCAACTTCTTTGAAACATGTTTAAACCTCTGGTATAATGCTTAAATAGTGTAATTGTGACTTTAGAAAAACATTTTCATTTTTATAATAACATTTTTTATCACATTATAAAATCATTCCACCAATTCATTAATAATACTTAGTTATTTTCCTTGTTTCAGGCGCACGCATTCCCTGGCTACCAATTGTAGTTTGTGATGGATTTTAATGTTGGTTATTATGTAATAAATATATGTGAAATTAAATTGTACTTACAAGATTCAATAAACGTAATTATACAATTTATTTTCTCAAATGATGTTGTTAGAAAGATTCATTAGTTAAAACATTAATTATTATCATTAAAATATTTTTAATGGATATTTGATAATAATGACCTATTTTTGTTATAGAAATTAAAATCATGTGTAAAAAATTATTCCACGACCATGTATAAGACATAATAGAAATATAATAACATGTATCAACCATAAAAATTGTTTCTTGACAAGACTTTAACGAATTAATGAAATTTGAAATCTCATTGTCCATGATCTCGGTAAATTGGACACATCACGGACGATGTTATTATTCATTGTATAAGTTGGAGAGGAGAAGAATAATGTGGATGAAAATTACATGAACATGAGTACCTCAAAAAAATACAATATTTATGTTGCTTTCATGAATCTTGTATAATAGTGGAGGAAGATATATTAATAAATTAAAAGGAATGTAAAAGAAAACACACGAATAAGGAAGAGGATTTCATATATCATTATCTCTTATCCTTGATATCACCTTTAAGGCCTTTGATTTATGAATTTTGGTGGGACCAGTAGGTATTGGAAATCAGGAAGGAGATTTGGGAAGGAATTTTATAGAATTTAGGAAATGATAAAGGCTTGAGAGGTGTGGTTTGGGAAGGGGATGTAGAGGGGTTATTTTTACATGAGGAGTGGGTGTTTTAGAATAAAATATTATTTAAAATAATATCTTATATGTTAGACATGTAATAGTAGATTTTTTTGACAACATAAATCATATATTAATATAATATAATTTTTTAAGACATTAAATAGTCTATATTATTATTTTTAATTATTTAATTAAATGGAAAATTAACAGAAAGAGATAATGATACTTTAAGGATTGACTATTTGACTTTTGGTTTTGGTACGTTCAATTTAGGTTATGAAATTGAGTTTATTGTATATTGAGAACCCATTTATGATAGTAAATATTACATGGAAAATATAAATTTCATAAAATTTTATGTCATTGTTAATGTAATTTTGGATATACCAGTTATGTAAAAAACAGTTTTTTTATTATTCAACAACAAATTGAAATATTTCAGAAAAATCCGAAAATTCACCCTAACCATTTTTCAAAGTATATAATCCAGAACATAATTCAATTTTTTAAACATAATATTATAAATAAGATTAATTTAATTTTAAATTAATATCACAGACTAAATGGAAAATACATATTTAAAAATTAAATAGGATTTAATAATTCCTCTAATAATTACATAAGGTCATATAAAGATCTCGTAAACCCCAAAAGACATACAACTATTAATATATGATAACATTTTACAAAAATCCTTTTTATTTTAAATTTTTTAATTAATTTTAAGTATTTATTTATGACATAAAAATTCAATAATACTTTAACTATAGTAAAATTATCTCTTATAAGATGCTTAAATTTTATTTAATCATTCATGAGTAAGGTTACTATTATTTTGGATGTTTTACTATTCAAAATTGTCGGTTACAATTCATAATGGTAGGTTTCATTTCATCATAAATTATATTTGTTCCATCGGACTCCAAACATCTTACTGATCACAACCGTGTATGTTAGATTTTTGAAATTCCAAACATATAAGCGTGAAATTAAGTTTACTGCTAATTATCTTATAAGTACTTTAGTTGTTACATTTCCATTCCAAAAACATCACCAAGATAATAATTATATACTTTTAATGAAACTATTTTGACATCAGTAGTTTTCACTATTAAATCAACATCTAATTTTTTATTTAATAAGGTGACACAAATAGATAATTATTTTGAAATAAAATATTGGGTGGTATCATAATAATATAAAATTATATAAATTTTTCTGGTTTGTATGTTAACCTTTGACCACATCATTATTAATTCCACACATTAACAATAGTTATCAAAATTGATTTTAACATTACCTTTTCCTTAATAGGTTGTTGACATTGATCATAGTTGAACGCTCTATGATTTGGTAATTGGTTAGAATAATCATGTTTTCTGGGAACACGAAGCATTGAAATACGAGAGGTTCATTATGTTAATAACTAACTCTATACAAATCATTACCTAAAATTTTCCCATACCATCCCTTATGACTTTACCAATAACCTTCTTTCACAAAAATAAAAATTTTACTACTCCCTTTCACATATTTTTATATATGATACATTCAACCCATTTTAAATAATAGAATGTTCATGAACATTTCACTATGGATTTCATATTTCCATTTAATTCAATTATTCTATTCTTATCCAAACCATAGTATTGATGGGTTACTCCAATATTACTATAAACATTAAGAAATCATCAAACAATTCCCATATTTCTACTTATATCCCTTTTGGATAACACCATTTAGAGAGTTTCTTTTAAGCCACTGGACAATCGATTGGCCTCAGTCATAGTTTTAATTTTAATTCATATGCATACATTTAAAGTAATGTAAAATTATATTTTTAGGTACCACTGAATTCATCGTTATTTTCTTAAAGCTCATGGAACTCCTCCTCCATAATCGTTTAGAGACGAAACAAAACGTGATTATTAAGAAAATAATTTATTGAACATATCCCATTCCATGAAATCAATTTATGCTCATTTCCTCATATTCTTAATGATATTATATCATTTCTCTAACAAACTATCCAAATGGAAGAATTACAAAATTACATTCTCATGTTATGA
The DNA here is from genome assembly GCA_963277665.1 of Viscum album. Taxonomy (NCBI): domain Eukaryota; kingdom Viridiplantae; phylum Streptophyta; class Magnoliopsida; order Santalales; family Viscaceae; genus Viscum; species Viscum album. Next base: position 1,946,915,998 of record OY728136.1, on the reverse strand, counting down.
AAATTTGAGAACCTGTAATATCTTTTCAGTGGTACTGATCCATTTTTCATTACTAGTGGATCAAATTACCCACTTAAATAAGGTGGATACTACCTCATGAAGGACTCAGAAGAATATTGTTGCCTCATTTTCTCATTTAGAGTTCTATGAAGATTCCTATCTTGAGAATATTTTTGATCATATTTATATTATTTTCCATTAAATTTACTACAACATTCGATTTCTCAGGAGGACAATCATTGAATTACCTATCTCTTTCAACATTAACACAGTTTATTCAAGTCCCATTATCTGACGAAAAACAAAAATAATATTCTAATAAAAACTAATCATTATGGTAAATCCACATAATATTGGTAAATTTCTTATTAAATTTCAATTCAAGAGACATTTGGTTTTATTATAGGTTTTAAATTACTCTCACCAACATTAGAGGACTGTATCATATACCTAATCAAATACTTTCGGATCATACTATGCTTATATAATCCTACTTTCCAATGGTAAACCAATATATGCAATGTTACAAAATATAATGACCCATAAATTTCATATAGTGACTTTACATCTAAATATATTTATATTTGTTAAATAAGATTAAAAAACTAAACTATAATAATACAGGTTTACTATCATTAAAATCATGGTAACATAAGTAACTGATTCATATGACCAATACATAATCTCCCACTTATTCAATCAAAACAAAAACCATTTATCTTACATATTACTTATTTTTTTTATTCATATATTTTTGAAAAGAAACACAATAAAAAGGTGAGTTCTGATTCCAATTAAGGGTAATCTTGAACGATATCATATAAATAATGATACAGGAAAATAGAAATAACATTCAAAAAGTGCATCTGGTATATTAAAGATCATTATATTGAGCATTGGTTAAATTATATATGCTTATAATAAATTAACAATTATGAACATACTTCATAAGATGATAATAGAATACATAAAATTATAGCATACACATAATCATAGAAAATAAATTTCTTATTATTCCACGATCATTGGGAATACCATCATTGTGAAATAATTCCCATGCATAAGTGAGTTCAATCATCTATCAAACCCTATATTACAAAACTGTGTCGGCTTAATGTTCCGTTACTTTATTATTGAATTGGGTTTACTTCCTATTCCAGTAATGTATATCACATGATATATAAATAAATACACTATGTATTAGAGGGATATATAGGTACAACCCATCACATAATGAATAACATATATATGTGTTTCACAAGAACAAAAATTGTTTATCATATTATTACCCATAAAAAGTAATGTGTTTCATTATAATTCTATCAAAACTTATCAAATGGAAAAGAAAAAAATAATTATAATTTATTCCTTATAAAATTAAAAATTTTATTGAAAAAATTATAATGGTATCATTATATAATATACCTATTCAAACATAAGAAAAATTAAAATATTATGTTATTGATTGAAATTTATTTTTAATGATCAGTTGAAATAATTTTTTTTAATGTATCATACACATTTTGAACACATTTTTCATAGATTTATATTTAAAAAAGAAAAAAAAATTATTGAAAATTATCTAATAATATAGTAAAGAAATCACCAATACATTAGTGTTTCATAAAATAGGAAAAATCCATTCATTAATTATATTTTAATAAAAATTACACTTTCAAGTTTTTTTTTAAAAGTTACAATAAAGATCATTTGAAAAATGACAAATATATTCCTTCCAAACCAATTTTGTAAAAATTTACAAATGTGTATAAATGAAGTTATATAATTTTAAAAGAATAGTAAAAATAGTTGTTAAAAAATTAAAATTATTTAGTACATGGAGGATAAATATTTCCTTGTAGATACTTACATATAAAAATTCCAAAATAATATTTATATTGTGAAATTAACTGATACCTTAGGTTTAATTTCCGTAGTACTTATCCAAAACCCATGTATAATTGTTTAAATATTGTTATAAATTTATTAAATATCTTTATTTTTAATTATGATATCATATATGGCCGTCTTATGTCATCTACTCTTTTTTTACATATAATATATCATTATTAACCTTCTTCCAGGTGTTAACTGGTTCAGTTTCCTAAGGACGTTCTGTATTAGTCTGTGTTTGTGTTAACATGATAATGTTATTTCATATCTAGAATTATATTCATGTAATATATATCATAATTTTTGATAAAAAAAGTTATATAATCATTATTTAATGGTGAAAATTGAAATTGAATTTCATTGTGTCGTGGATTGTGATTGAAATACGTACTCCCAAGAAATGATATCATTCAATTAATGGTGAAATGATAAATATGTGGAAAATACAATAACTTTTTTCCGTATTAAATATAATTTTATAAGTGTCATATATATATATATATATTACTTACATCATTATTCCAATACAAATAATGGGGTGATGAAAAATTATATTACACCACGATGTAGACAGGTCAGGCCACACATACGCAAATATGATACTTTTGTTTTTAGTTGGATGGATAAAATGAGGGATATAGTTGTTATATAACAATAATAAAATATAATAATATATGTTATCATAGATTTAATAATTTATAATGGAAACAAAAGATGAAGAGTAAGAATTAGAAGATGAAAAAATTTGGAAATAGTGAGTAAAGATGATTACCTCTTCTTCGGTGATTATTCTATATATATCCCCATAATGAAAAAATGGTTTATCTTTTTAGAAGAATATAACCTATAGAATTTGACAATTCAATTACGAATGTGAAATAGAAATGGGATGTAAGTGATTGAAGTATCAATTTAATGTGATGAACTGAGGGAGGATATTCTCTTTTATAATTGAGGTGAGGGGAATATTTGAAATTTATATAAATATTGATTTATAATAAATTAAATATCATAAAATATAAATAAAAAAGAAATGAATTCAAATATATGAAAAGATAATTATTTAATCTCATCACGAAAACATAATATAGAAATGTATTGATATTATTTTATGCCTAATCTATTTGATTAAAACTTATTTGGATGATTTTAATTTTATGTATTGTTACAATTATTTCAATATTAAATGGTTGGAATTTTTAGTTATGTGATATCAATTAAAAAATATACGAGCAATTAATAACATTTTAGATCATATTATAATTATTTTGAATTAAAAAATTTTCTTTATGATTTTTTAGTAATTCAATAATATATTTTTTGGATAAAATAGTTTTTTTGTACATTTTGATAGTATATATTACATGGAATTTTATAAATTATAGGACAACAAGATTACTTCAAATTAAATATTTTATTATATCTCAAATAGGTCATGGGAATCGTTAAAATTAATGTAATACATTAATTATCTAAAATAATATTTATTTTATTATTTTTAATAACATTTGTTTGATATTTTCAGTAATAAAATAATTATCACATCATTGTTGTGTAATTTTTTCTTATATTTATTATTAGAAAAAATATTAAAATTAGAGTACTTATTGAAGATAATAATTTATATTTCACAATAATATCTATAGTTGAATATATATTTTTGTTAAAACAATATTTAAAACTAATTTGAATTTAAAACATGAATGTGACATCTGTAAATTTTTATTAAATAATATATTATAAATTTCATAATCTCATATATGTGTTCCAAAATGTCGAAAATAAATTTATATCATAAAAATATGTTCATTATGTAAAAAATTTAGATTCTTATTCGTTCATAAAATACATTTTTTATTTTATGGACGTATTGGGGATATTTAGTACAATGAAAGTTAATTTTTGACAATCAATTGTTTAAATATTATATAAGTTATATTGATCGAAAAGATCCCACTAAATAATTTAATCTAGATACATAGGTGTGAAGGGTAAAATAAGCTTCAACTAAATATTGGGCATGTCTTGGGGTAATTTTAAAAACTTTATCATTTTATTTTGTACCTAAACTACATGATATACACATTATCGTGGAATCAAATTTTATTAAGTATGTGATTCATTTTGGACAAAAGTAATAGGGAGATATTTAAAAAATCTAGATATTTTGAATCAAAATATTGAATCCATGTTTTATCACTCAATACACATTGTTTTCATAATTTATTTTAAAATAAAAATAAATAAACATCAAGAAAAGATGATTTTCAAATTGAAAATTCACTTTCACAATATACAAATGTTTTAATTAATGTATAAAATAAACAATTATTTGATTATTCTAAAAATTGATATTTTATAATTTAAAACAAGCCCAAAAAATAATTAAAATTATTAATATATTTAAATGAAAATACATTTTTTTTTAAATAAAGTTGTTGATTCACTATTCCTTAGAAATTGATTTCCGAAAAAATAAAAAAAATTATATAAAGATATTAATGACATAAAATATTGAAAATTGAAATTAACTTTGAAACATAAATGTTATAAAACTAATAAAAATGAACCATCAATTATTAAAATAATAAAAACTCATTTACGAAGAAACCATAATATTTTTTGATGAATATAATGACAATACTAAAAATTGTGTGATAATTTTATAAGAACATACAAATTGATTCATATTGAGTTGGACCTTTATATTTATATAATAATTTTTTATAGTTATTTCATTGAATTTAATGCCTATGTATTCAAAAACTTATAATGCTTAAGTAGTATCTTTACATTCTTTGTTTCATGAAACACATGTAATTAATTATTTAAAAATATTTACTGAAAAATATTTGATAATAATTTCAATGTGTTACAACGGCACTATGATTGATGGGGGCCCATGTCCAACCATCTAAAGGTTTAAAATCATGTTACATCTAAGGGATCGATGCCTTTATCAATAACAGGGTTCCACTCAAGTATGAAAGAATGCATTAAATGATATAATAGGAGGATACCACTTAGATTAATTATAGAGGGACCATTCCCTTCCAATCACGAGGGTTACTCTATTGTAGTTGGTAGAGTCCCCATACCCATCCAAGATATAGGGTTCCATTATAATGGCTGGTATAGGTCCCATGCCCAACCCAGTGTGAGGATTCAAATAGAATAGTCAAAAAAATTTAATCCTTATGAGGGTTCCACTCGGGTAGAAGAGAGAGGACCCCTTCCCTACCAAATGAAAGGGTTCCCCCGACATAGTATAAGATTCTTGCCCATCCAATCTACAGGGTGTCATTCGAAATGTCATGGACCCCTACCATGAATCCACATTAGGATTCTAATTTGGTTGTATGTATAAGACCCATTAATTTCCCAACTGTGGAGTTAAACCCTTGCATTTGAGGACCCTTTCCCAATATAGATGGATGGTGCCACTCTATAAATCGAGGAATCCATTGATGACTTTTTGGGATGGTACCATACAATTTATTGCTATAGGACCCATTCTTTATCATTGTAGGAGGGTTAAAAATTAATAATATAATGTAACCATGCAATACCTTATATATGTTTCCACATTACTGATAGGTATATGACCCCTGCCAATCACAGCTGGAGGGTGCCACTCTAAATCTAGTGGAGATACTACTTTATCAATACCATCATCAAGTGTCCCTAAAAAATGCATCCCAATCTCAAAATCTCATATCATATCTCAATTAAATATATGGGTTACACCCTCATTTTCTATGTAAAAAATACTCAATATAGGTTACGTGTTTGCCAAAATTTGTGTCCAGATTTTGGAAGTACTAGAGATTGTAGTTTCTATTAATAAAAATATGGGGAACACCAAATTTAAGAGAACCCAAATATCAAATGGCGTCGAATATATTCATTATCATGTTCATTGTGGTACATGGATCCCTTATTGTGTAGGACTACAAAGAACATGGATGGACTACACGACATGCCTCATCAACACAGGGTCCTTCCCATTCTCTCTAGCCATGTCTAAGTTCCATGCCTATGTTTGAGTAATTCTATTCAAGGCATGTTCCTTCCCATGCCCAAGCCCAGGTACTACTAATTTACAAGTCTGATATGCATCATACGGATCACACTATGTGAGATAGTTTTCTTGCTTAAAACTACAGCTAGCACAGCTAAGGGGTCACATGTACTGTGCTCATTCTAATTAAAAGGATTGTGGTAATGATTTTTTATGAAATAACGTTCCACATTTTCACATCTAGAACTGAGTTTGAGAAATTTTATATTACCTTCAGGGCTCTCAAAATCATAGGATGGAACCTTCAATCATCATTTCAATCCATCTGATGGTCAAAATTCAGTATCAGTCAACCATTGTGGTTCATCTCTCACCGCACATGTGTCTTTATATTCTCATTCAATAATAGACACAAATTCCATGAAACTATCATCCATTAATTCAAAATTCATCCCTAATAATATATGAATGACCCATCCTTAAATATTATTTGAATTTATTGCGATTCTATTGGTCCAATCAAGGTTATTACTTCCTAGAAAAAGTAATCCAAGACCATGTGGTCCTAGCAGTGAAGAACTCATGAAAATATAGAGACAAAGGAAAAAGATAAAGGGTGAAATGGAAATTAGGAATTTTTATTTTCAAAAGAACCAAAATCGAAATTTCGGATTGTGACAATTATGAATGATAAATTTATTATGTACACAATGACATGAAAATTATATCAATTCAAATATCGATAATGAATTAATCCGATCAGGTGTAATAAAATTAATAAACAGTGGATGAATCAAAAAAAATTTGATGCTTAACTATTTTTGGATCATTTTACATAAAATAATTTTCTCATCAACAATGAATATGATTGATTGCATTCGTTGAATCTTAATATTATCGTGATTCGAGTAACAACGTCATCGTATTATAATTCTCCAAAAGGGGTGGAATGAAATCCTCTAGATACTCTCATAACATCAGTTGATAGAGAAGGGGGATATTCCATAACAATGTATTTATGAAATTATTGTTAGATTATATAAATAAAATAAATAAATGAATTTATATATTTTATCATACTTCACGTTCCAATGGTTCCAATATCAAAATGATCCTAGGGCAGCTCCTATGTCACGACACAAGAGCATTCTAATAAGTGGATATATCCTTAATTACTAGATCACCCATGTTAATAATGTTCATGATATCATGAATGTATCTCATTAGTCACGATAGAAGATAAATAGGGTATAACCTCATGTGAATGAGATCATCTTTATCTATTCAGGAATAATTATCCATTAAGGAAGAAAACATTGTACCAAAACCCTAAAGAACTACCATTCCCATTTTTATAAATGATTTCAGTATGGTTGGTTGATGACCAGTACACATAGAGGAAAATCATCATTGGGTGTCACTATATTATAAAAAAACTTTTTCTGAGGATCTCACTCCACATGTTGTGTGGTCAAACCATCTATAGAAATGAGTGACCATTGATCCTCTCTATATGGTCCATAAAAATCACTGTTCTGTAAAATCTTCCTCCTATAATATCTTGATATCTACAAAAGGAATATGTACATGTAAATAGGGATTTTGAATCAATTATATCAACTATAGTTGGATCAGTGTAGTCATAGTTTTTACCTTTATCCACAATCATTAATCGACCAAAATACCCACCCACCAATATATTGTCCATTTACATTCCCACCAGCTCTCCTCAACCAGGTAATTCAATGAAATTCCATGAAATCCTCACAACCTGAAAATTTAATCAAAGTAGGATTTACACGACACCTTGAAATTATACATAATAGGTGGAACAAACTCGCCCCCATATTTTTTAGTTTCATCACAAATTAGAATATTAGAGGGAGAAATATCATATTTCGTCAAATGTACAATTCCATGGGAAAAAATCTCCATCACATAACTCTACTAATGCCCATTATGTTCATAGAGATGGCTCATAGAGAGTATCACTATCAAAAAAGTGTTTTATCAATGTAGGATATAAAAACCACAGGATCAGGTTAGACCACAACCACCTTAAAATGGATTCATGTTCAGCATGAATATATAGTGATCTCTACATAAAAAATCTACAATTATCACTTACCATGGTTGTGTATTCAACTTGTTCCACATGAACCAATTCTCCCTCAATATTGAGTATTAGTTTCGAGTGAGACCATTTGATCAATAAGAATCTACACATGTCGGGTAACTCATATCAAAAGATCAACCAAATGAATTATTGACTATGGATATGACTCATCATGGAACATCATTGGACACTAGTACTGTATAAATACTATAGAAGTACATATTAGGCTTTTTTGTAGTAATTTAATAGGAAATGTAGCGGTACAGTAGCAGTACTATGTGGGCACTGTAACGGGTACAGTGCGGGCACTACAATAGGTATTATAGTAGTTGGAACTATTCATATTATGTAACTGGTTTGGGCTTGGAGTCATTTTTTCCACCAATCCACCTAGGACGTCATGTTATTAAAGCTTTGGTGCCACCTATAATGCCTCCTGGCCACCTCAAGTACTTAGTTCAACATGAACAATACAATTACCCATGACAGACTATACAAAATGTGGGAATACATAGAGGGGAATTTAGAGCATGCACACTAATCAATGCTGAACAAATGGATTTTGGACAATTGAGATGGTCTGTCTATGACATCGGGACCATCATGTGCCTGCACATGAAACATATCTAGACGTACATGAAAAGGTGGATAGATACAATCATGATTCATATTCTGGGGAGGGGAAGCATCTTACAGTAATAGTCTAGTGGAATTCCATATGACATTGGTGTGAGTTAATTTTTCTTAATCTAATGATCCTTGTAATATCTTAAGCCTACTTGCCTTATAAGGGTTCCCCCTCATCCTTTCAATGGGGGGTTATCGAAAAATAAATAAATAATGAATTATTTTTTAGAAATCATGTTTAATGTTTATTTAGGACACATAATTATAATATGAGAATATATATATATAAGGGGGAGCTCACTCAAGAAGTAAAATCAAATAATTTATCAAATAGTATCCATGTACCATTAATAAATAAAACCAATGTATCAATATAACGAGTCAACATGAATGATGTCAATGTCCTAGTGAAAGGATACATATACCACCTCACCAAAAATAGTTTCAATGTCCTAAATGACACAATCATGGATTGTTGACATTGTTTCCCAAAATAACAACCAATTACATGTAAGGGTACTACTCAAAAGATCGTCCCATCGATAGAACCTACACAAATAGAAATATATCAAAACATGTCCCCATGTGATTCAATAAAAAATATACCCCAAGGCTTCCTCTATAGGACAAGGGATGGTTACAAACATTGAAATGAATATCTTACATGGAATTCCATTTCAAATTTATATACTTTTACACATCCACTAATCTCAATGTAGATGTGAAAATATATAAAAATAATTATGTTCAAAATAATTTATATAACAATGTATATGAAAAATCTCTATGGTGTTAAAGAGTATGTTAATGGTATCAGTAATGTAAATTGATTAAATTCATGCCAAAAGAAATATATTTCCTAATTGAAAATAAAATTAATAGTAAATGATGAGAGTTCCCATCTCCAAATAACTAAGATATAACCACCATACGTAAACAGAAGAACATTGTATCCCTATACTTATATAGAGTCTCCAATGACTTATCTGTCATATTCAAATAACAAAACATTTGCGGGAAACTCCCTTGCATGGGTTATTATTTGCATACTCAGTATAATTACCCAAAATTCAAAGTAGAGTAGTTTGGGACAAGATAGTAAAGTGAAATAGAATACCTAGCCCCAAGAAACAGATTATAAATACAAAAACATGGATATATATATAATTATCTTCAATCTATGTAAAACTATGAAATATAGAAGGGGATCTCAATCACATATCCCAACACAAGAAAGTGTTCCATAACATACATAGGTCAATAATTGATTCCCAACATCTGGTGAAAATATTAACAAAAAAAATCAATGTTAAGCTACACCTCTTTACTCTATCACATAGTCTTGGGAAAAATATCTATGTAGAGGACCCATGCTTTGAAATTACTGGAGGGTGTCACTGAAAAATAAAATAGATGTAGAATTCCCCAAATCCATATAAGGGTTCAAATTTTATTGATAAGGACCCATTCCCTTCTGCCATAAAATTGATGCACTCTAGTAATTGGTAGGGGACCCATCCTAAAACCAACTAGAGCATTCAACTCAAGTATGAGATAATCTATGCCATGATACAACAAGAGGGTACTATTCAGATAGAACTATGAGGTCCCTTGACTTTCCAATTAATAGGGTGTCACTCTTTTAGTTGTTAGAGGAACCATGCCCATCCAAGCTAGAGGTTTCCACACTAATGGTTAGTAGATGTCCCATACCCATCCTAGATGGAGGTTTACCATTTACTAAATTAATACCCATATGTAATACCACTGAAGGGTTCCACTTATGTGGATGATAGAGGAAACATTCCCAAAACTTCATGAGGTTTCCATAGTCGTTGTCCATGTCCCACACCAAGCCCAACTTAAATAATCCACAGAAGAAATCAATTAACCCTACATTAAATTCATTTTAGGGTGTCAAATGGGATGATGAAATGGGAAACATTCCCTACCTTGATGGAGGGTTCCACATTAATTACCGAGGACCCATTCCTATCTTGGATGTGGGGTTGAACTCTATAAATTGAGTCCCCCTTCCCTAACACTCCAATAGGGTGAAAAAATCTAGATATGTATATGACTCATTCTCTATCCTGGTATGATGGTGAATCTCTAAGAATATATAGATACCTCATGTCGTCAATTTAGAATGGTTAAACTCTACAGATAGGTAGAGGATCCATGCCCATACTTTCTTGAGTTTTCCACTCTAAATCCACTTGTGATCATTCATATTCACTAAAATCATCATGAATATCTAGAATAAGAATCAACATGGAAAAAGGAGTAAAATCTAAAAGTCCAATACTGATTAAAACATCATGTTTTACATGAAAAACATTGGAAATGTGAGACACATTCCAAAATATGAGTCCAAATGAACAACAATCAAGAGATTGAATTTTATTAAAAAGGAAAAAGGTTAAGAAGGAATGTTAGATGAACCACATGGAATATGGACTCAGTACACATTCTATTCTTTTCTCATTGAGTAAATATGTCACTTCTCATATAATTAAACACATCATGTAAAGGGACTAAACACCAAGCCTCATCACCCTGAGGACATGCCTTTTCTCCCTGGTAATGTCCATTTATCCAACCCCTGTCTATGTACATTGGTTCCCAAGGCATGCCTTGAAAATAAAATGTATTTGTGATCTCAAATTACATTACATTTCTCTATATTAAGGGACAAATATTATGTTGTTTTCCAATAAAACATGTGATACTCTTCTAACTTGAACCCCTAGTCATTGCAACCTAGCGGTCAAACAATGTGTGTTCTACATAAAAACAATATATTTAGTTGACATATATGTTGTCATCCATATATATTATGTCACACATAAATTTAAGTAATATTATTTGAATCGTAACACTAGAAATCCAAAAATCAATAGAAATGTTATCCTCTCATCATTTTTAGCCATCCCATCACAAAAAAATTAATATTTGTCAACCATAGTGGTTTTTTTTCTCTTACAACATGGCTCATTCCATTTCCATTTGGTTACAAATCCTAAATCAATGAAACTAACAACCATTATACCATTATTATTCCCCTCTCATCCACAATACACAAAACCATTCTTCATACATGAATCCACCCTGATTTTAGTTCATTAATCTAGCTTGGTACCGCCTGACAGAATAGAACTGAGACACCATTAACCTATCATTGAAGAACATAAAGCATTTTTGGGATAAATGCACATGATAATTTGTGAACCTATTTTTAACTATCATTAATGGGAAAAAGAAAATATATTAGGAATTACGAGTGTGAAAAAACATAATTAAAAATTAAATCACTAAATTGGACTATGAAAAGGATTGAAATTACAACATATACAACATTCAATGTGATAATAATTAATAAATTTAATCAATATGTTAAGAATAAAATAATTGATATCTCATAACAAGTTTTGGATTTTTATTCATCAAATAACATTATTTATAATGAATATGATGTTTCATTTCATTCAATATATCTCGATCTTCTCAGATATGATGTGTCATCATCATCACATATAGATTTTTGAATGTGAGGGAGAAATAAATATTTTCAATCATAATAGGGTTTATCCCATTGAACCTATTTTATTTTCCATAATGATATATTTATCATATGTAATATTCTTTTTTTATTATAATAAGAAAATTTAATGATTTATTTTAACATCATACTCCCTCCAATTGTCATGATATTTGAATGTCTCATGCGAATGAATTTTTTGTTGTGACATGGGTAATCATCATGTTTCATATTCATCCATCATCTTGTATTTGTGAATCTTGATTATGATTATTAATTGTAAAATTTTATCTAAGAAACCATGTACATGTAATATACAATATTTTTAATATTATTAAAAAATTTCATTTCGGCACAAAGGGCCTCAGAATCTCTCATCGTGTTATCTATGTGCTTCCAAAATATTAATATAAATATTTAAAAATTCATATAATGAAAAAAGGTTCCCAACATTTATTTTGATAAATTATAATACGATTCCATATATGTTTTTATTTTGATTTTGGGAGTCTCATTTAATTTTTAATTGACCTAGAATGTTGAATCAGGGTTTTATTAATAGATCATGCGGCCTATCATACAATGTGAGGAATATTTATATTATTTTGTGATCATCAAAGATAAAAACGGATGTTTAGTTCATGATCAATCAAAATATCCATCAAAATCACGGATCGGTCAACATGACCCATGAATTTTTCTTTTTTTAATTATTAAAATTTTTCATTTCACATAATATTTTCCCATATATATTTGAATGGACAAAACTAAGTATCAACAGAGCAAAAAAAATTATTGTAATGTTTTATGAATAATGATGGATAAAATTAAGGAATATTATAAGTTAATTGGTTAGAAATAATTTTGTTATGGTGAATCAAAATATGTCTTTTTTGAGGATGTTCATTTAAATTCAGTATAAGATGAATAAATTGTATTCAATATGGTGTTTTCGGTAAATGATTTATAGTTATTATTTTAAAATTAAAAACGGTTTTAAATTGTAATAAATTTTTGGTGGCTTTAGACGGATATAAAAATTAAATGGAGTGATTTAAAAAATGTATAGATTTTAAAACAAGATTATTTCCCTTATATAAGAATTAGAAATATAGGTATTAAATTTCCTATTTATTTTCATAAAATGTTCGCTCTATATCCTACTTTATTAAAATTAAACAAGAGGGAAGAAATTTTCTAAACTAAAAAAGGGGGAACCAATTTCATTAACCATATGAAATATATCAAAAAATAAAACAAGACCTAATATATCTTAAATGGCCATAAATTACCAATTATATCTTTAGATCCTATCTTATCATAGATATATGTCTTTTTCCCCACCGCATCAGATGAAGTAGCATTGATTCATGTCAATGTTGATATAGTTCACACTACCATGAATTGCATCATTCAGGTCAAAAAAACAAGATACATAATTTCTTTATCCCATTATAACATGTGATAGGAGAACTATATGATGGTATCAAGAAAACCCATCTCTCACACATGATATTCCCACAAATTGGTATTTAGAATTTATTCCCTACATTATCAACCTTTATCACTAAAAAATAATATTAAAAACACAATCTAAAAAGTAAAAGCTAGGGTGTCCATCCATCCACTTGAAATTAGGAAATATGGAAGAATGGTGGGTGCCATCACACCGACCCCACTTTCATGGTTGTCTGGCCAATGACACTTGTAAGGGTAATAATCACATAAAATTCTCACAATATAAATTATTGTACCTATAATTACATCTGAATCCCCTCATAAAGGCACTCTAATGATGAAATATATAGTATCACCACAAAACCTAGAGCTTGTCGTTGACTATAATGTCATTATCATAATAGATCTCCAACCAACATAAACATGATACTTGGAGGGAAGAGATCTATTGAGACCATCCGGGAAGAAACAAAAATGAGAACTAACATAACCATACTATGTCATTGACACCACTACCACCATCATCATTGGATAAAATCAGAACACTAATTCTCAAAGATTACCTCTTATAAGATATTCCCCTATCTTCATAGAACCACATATGCCTCCAATACCAAACATAATATCATAACACCTTTGACACTAGATACCACACACACAACCACTTGAAATCATTCCTCTCGCTGGAAAATCTTACACTGCTACATACCACGATTGTCTCCACCTAGACATGCTCCTACATCAGTCACTAACATATGATGAAAATGTCCCCTAGAGGCTTCATATCCAAAATTTGCTGGTATCTCTTGTGAAAATGATATATCGATCAAGAGGGGATGCGGAACCGATGAAACCCTAAGAGTGTAAAACATACCAAACCCCTTACATAATAGGAATAAAATTATTTTAATAGAAATAAACCCTCTTTATATGTCACATTTTATTTTCTATTTCTAAAAATAGAATTTCTGGCATAATGATCATTTAATGGAAAAGAATTTATGTTTTAAATTTTTTATTATTTCTAATAAAATGAACTGGATCCTAATAATACATATTTTTACTCTACAAAATTACTTATATAAAATAGTAGGTGGTGGAAAGTTAGTAAATCAGAGTTTAAAATGGTTTTAATAACTAAAAAATGAATTAAAGTCTTTAAACTCAAAAAATATGTAAAGGGATTTCGTATAGATTACTACACAATGTAATTTTTTCCAGTGATAGTTTTGTTATTGTGAAGACACCAATTTATATGGAAATTTAATCATTTAAATCTTTTTGTCAGGTTTTTCCTTTGAAAATAGTTTATTTTTATTTTTCCCTTGACATTTAATAAGACCATTCTGTTTAAATATATTCTTATAGCTTTGATGAGTTCATTCCAAATTTAATTTTTTGAATTCTTCCCAGAATCATCATTATGAAATATAGATGAATTTAATAGTTGGATGATCATCCTAATGAATCATCTCATATATTAGATAGGATTTTTTTGTTATGTAATTCACCAAAAAATCATAAATATTTATCACTCCAAAGGATATATTCTCTTTAACACTGTCTTGGATTTCTATTATCTTCCTTTATTTTCGATTATGGTACTCATGATCTTTTCATATATGGTTCTATGGAGAACAATTTTTTATAATGGTTGTCATTTTTGTTATGGGTTTTTAGTATAATATCATGAAAAACTATAACTATATATTATATAATTTTTATTATATGATTAAGACTTATGTGACAGTGATTTTTTAATGATTGTTTTTTGTATAACTTTTTTATGGATTCAAATGGTATATAATGTTATCAGGGATATTATTTCATTGTTTGAGGTGAATATTTGTTAATAATTCTTAATATGGGTTCTTCTATTAAATATAAATTAGTTTAATTTTTTATCCTTCAAATATCAATGTGTGGCAACCACCACATTGATCATTGATTTGTGATAGAACACCACGTGTGTGAATTTGTCTACATTTTTTAAAATGAGACTCTGGTTTATTTTTATTACAATTATATTACTTGTTTTTTGACTCATGGGTTTTTTCGGACGAGATATTCATTGTATTAGTTTATATTTTTTTTTTCCTATATGGATATATGTCTTGAGCTAGTGGTGGTTCTTTTTCTTGAAGAGGCATGGTTTCCTTTTTTTACATGTCCTTTTTATGAACCGATATTTTTGTGGAGATCATTTTATGGTTGTTTTTATGATCTATAGGATTCTATCTCCATTTAATGTTTATAGATTTTCATTATTAGTAGAATTATCATAGAATTGATACCATAAATCTCAAAATTTTAATAAGCATATAAATGGTGGGGTTACATATATAGGAATCCATCCACTTAAGGATTTATGATGGTTTATTAGGTTTCATTGTGATTGAAGACATTTTTTTTCTTATAGATTCTAGATATATTATTATAGGGATATAAATTTAGATTTTCCACTATAAAAACAATCATCATATCATTCAATAATCCCCTAATATTTATCATTATGCAGGGCTGTTTTAGTTTTCTGGAACCTTTTTAACTATTTCCATTATAGAGAAAAACATTATCACGGTGGGTTATATTCTTACAACCTTGTGTAAATTTATCTTTATTATTTTAATTTTAGTTATTTGTTTTTCTTATGTCTCGATCATTCTTGAGTGTTTTCTACATTTCAAGATTTTATTGGAAAGCATATAAGTATAATGGACATAAACATTGAATGCACCCAAATGCTCACTATATAAATTCCAAATGAAATCTCTCCCAAACTTGAATAATGTAGATTAGTGTTACCCATACATATGTTCATTCTTCATAGGGGTCACTAATATACAACACCATATCATAGGGTGTCAAAATAATAAAATCTATCCATAAAGAATTCAAATCATCATAACTATGGTCCTTATTGAAATAATATAGTGTTATTAATTCGATTGATTTCAATTAAGTTTATAAGGGTTCCACATATTGGTAATAAGTAATTTTAGTGTCTAAGGGTTGATAGATGTTCGAAAAGGGTGTGTTGGATAGACCTTTGAATTAAAGGGATGGTAGTTCATTATAGAGAGGTTGGTTGAAGCCTCCACATCTAATTATATAGTGATTAACTATATTATTTATGGTTATGGAATAATTATCCCTACCAACTATAGAACCAACACAACATCGAATAGAGGGAAATATCAGAATATTGTATAGAAGGTAAAAAATGTTCTAGCATGATGGAAATATTGTGGAGAAGTAATCCTAGTTTTTTAATTGAAATTTATTCATCTCCACATGTCAATAGTTCTATATTCCATTTCGTTAACTCAATTATTTCATGGAAAAATACCCATTTGGTCATTTAGGATATATAGTTTTTCATCCAATATGATTCTGGGATTACAATTTCAATATACACAAACTATTCCTAGTAATGTCACATTTTTATTCAATATTTATATTCTTAACCATATATTTCTTTCCACTAGATGTACCTTTCCCATGGGAACCCTAGAACACTACATAATAGATTTATGATATTTTTTTATTTATAACTCATGTCTTTAGTGTTTTAGGACTCATATAGGGAGGTTATTTCCTTTTTCTGAGTTCTCCATCAATGACTGATCATTTTTAAATGTTTACAAATTTTTTTAGGATGTAATTTCACTACATTTTCCTATTTTTTAAAATCCCTGAAATCATAGGATTCTAAAAATATATATTCATTAAATTTGTATTTTTATATATAGTAATAGATGAAAATATATATTATAATTGGAATTAATAACATGTAATTTTTTGTTTTCATGTGGATTTAATCATTATGTTTGAATTAATTTTTTCTTATTTCTCTTGTTCATATAATTTTCCAATGGATTTCGTCGAATGAAGATGATGAAAATATTTTTATTGTACCTATTTTAAAATATTCAAGAACATAGTTTCCCTCCCATGGATGGTTTTAATAATAAGTGCAAGGTTAAAAACATATGATAAGTAATATTACCATGAAATATGTATAAAATCTTTAAAATAATAATCAATGCTAATATATAAATAAAATATAACAAATATATTGTGACAAAAAGTGTATGAATCAAAAAAATATGAAATAATTGTTCTTTTAAAAATATACTAAAAATTAATGACACATGTAACGATTGTCTATTGGAATCCAATGAATATGTACATATTATTTAATTGGTACTTATCCATAATGGGATATCCTATACATCATGGGATTACAAATATAACATAATGATTACATGAGGAAACAATATTTTAGTTGAAATTATTTATAAATGGACATTCAAATATTTGTAAAATATTGGTAAAGCCATCATTTTTTAGACATGAATGTTTTTACAATAAGGAAATGAATAATCATTATATATTGATTGTATGAACTATCTATCAATAATTAGAAATTGAACAAAATTGTTTTAAATAATATTTATATGAATAAAACAAATGTTAGCTTTTATTTCACTATACCAATACAAAATGGGTCTATTGATGTTTTCCAGTTTTTATTTTTCACTGATACTAACATAAAACAAATATAAGGCATATCGAAATAATATATGAATTTCAAAATAGTGCAATAAAATCTAAATTTATAAGAAAATACGATGAATTTTTATTTCAATGATATTTATAGAATTTCAATAACATACATGAAAAAATTTAAAAAAAATTATAATATATCACTCAAAATATGATCTGAAATTTCACAAACTAGAACAGATACCCTCAAACCCTACTACCCAGCCTGAAACTAACATAACCAGAATGGAATTTCTAATCCTCACAGGTTGGAAACCAGAACATGTCATCATACATGAGTTAGGAGGGTAACAATTTCCAAATAAAAAAGTAAGATAAAATGATACAAGAATGCATCATCAACTCTCGAATGGAGAAATTACTTGAAACCGTACTATTATTACAAAACACAAATAATTATGACATCCATGTACTCACTAACTGGAATGAAAAAAACTCAATCATCCAGTTAAAAAATGCAAAAAATCTCACATGATCACCTCAATCATTCAAAACCTAATGGATCAAGAACAACCACATTAACATTCCCATTTCAAATACCTATCCTTAAATTTTATAGAAATTCTTAATGAAAAACAAAGGGTTTAATTTATAATTCCCAATAAGGTTCAACCATGAATTCTATAATCAATTCAAAAATAAATAAAACATATATTATTTTAATATAAAATGATCTATTTATGAAATTAAATTTACAGATATTAAAAAAATTCATTTATTCAAATATATTTCTGTAATATAAACAACATTATTCTATTCTTAATTAATCATTTTATATTATATAATTAATAAAAATAAGATTTCATGATAAAACAACTCTATAATAATATTTCGTGTATATCAAATAAAAAAGCTACATCCCCCAATTAAAGAGAAAATTATATTCACTCCCATAAAATGAAAAATAATGTCAACTCCCACTTAATGGACAATTATAAACAATCCCACCTATGAAATATTGAAATACACTTCAACATATGTGAAAATTAAATAAAAAAGGTTAATCAATCTTTTTAAAACACAAAATAATAAAATTTCCCAATTTCAATTTTAAAATTGCGTCTCATTTCAAGTGCCTCATGTATATTTTATTCATTTTTTTTTCAAATAAAATTTCATATAAATATGTTTTTAATATTATATTGAAATAATTTGTATCAATATTATTTCCAAAATCAATTAATCATTTTCAATAAATTCCCTCCACAATTTCAATTCCATTGAAATCGAGATTTTCTCAACATCCATACTAATCTCAAATAAATGTATAAATCATCAAATATCCATGTTTTTTAATAAATAAAAAGATAATTTCAATTAAATCAATAAATTCATGGTTAAAATCCTATGTAATGGAATTATGGATCCACCTACCATTAAACAATGATCTTGAATTGAGACCCACAATGGGATATATCAATAATTAAATAACCAATAATAACAAGATTAAAAACACGAATCAAGATCCTATTAAAAGTAGTATTGATAAATTGAATATTTGGTGATCTATAGAACTCTTGTGGAGAAGGAAAGAGATAATAAAAGAAACTAAATTAAATAATATTCACTTATCCAATAAATATCAAATGATTTCATCCACACAAATTCCTGCATGAATATGGGGTTAAATTATCCAAAACTACATCATTTTTCCCTCTATAGACAATGAAACTTTTTAGGGTTTTGTAGGAGAAGACCCAGATTTTTACTGTGGGTTTTTTTATTTTTAAATCTTAATTCATAATAAAATTAATATGTGTTCACCGTTTCCAAGAGGGGCCTCAATATAGAAATTATATTACCCTTAATTGTGTCCCCTAAAAGTGGTTGAACTATTTCTCCATGGTGGGAATATGAGTTTCATAAACCAAGAAATAACCATTTCATTCCTTCAACGTAGTGGGTAAATGGTTTTCACTGGTGGGGCACAGAGTTTGGGAAACTATGGGAAAATTTTTAATTGACCATAAATTCTAAAAAAAAATTCAAACATTATCCCATAAAAACTTATGAAAAGACTTAACAAAAGTATAATCAAAAGTCATGAAGTACCAGAAGATAAGTAACAAGACATTACAACATCTTCACCATAAAATATTTCTCTCTAGGAAAATACTTTTAGGATGATTTCATATAAAATAATTGAAGCTTATGCATTCTCATAAATTCCTCACACTCACAGGTATCATGATAATCTAAACCATGCTTCCTAAGCATATGGACAAAAGGTATCATCTTCCCACGATGTACATTTGTCTCAAAGTCAACTATCAAATCATGAACCACAGTCATTGAAATATTTGGATCAACATCACTATCACTTCATTTGAGTACAATATATAGATCAGGTAGATACATTCATTTAACAAATACATGTAAAAATTATATTTATATTTAAACAAAAGTGTATGTATTTATCACTATGACACTTTACCCACCATATCAACAACCTCAAAATGTACCCAAAAATAGGGAGAAAGCATTCCATTCCAAAAAATCATTAGTTCCACAATTGAGGATAAAATCCCTAGAAAATCGATTAAACAAAACAATAAACCAATGTTATAAAATTGGGAATAACATATGATTTATACTGGCTTTACTCCATCGAAAATATCATTTAAATCATATGTATCATTATTATCATATATTTTACCATGCTCATCCCAACAACAGATCATTCACCAATTTCTATCGAAAACAATGAATATTTATACATCCATCTATATATGGCACTAAAAATAACCAATCATATCATGTAATTCATTCAATTATTATATGAAAAATCAAATAGTCCTAAATAGTTATACCAAGATCAAAAAAATCAAGAATACATTAAATAATCTTGTCCTCAAGAATCTGTATAGTCATCTTAATCTAGCCACCTATTTATGTATGATATCACATAATCAAATAAACATGGGATACCATATCATCTAAAATGAATTTTAAAAAATGTGAGATAAAATATTGTCACTATCAGATAATATAATAGATAAAATTCCATTCTATAAAACAATCACATACAAATAAATATTTCCAAAATCATTAATATTTTTATATCTCGAATGGGTATTAAGTAGATGATTTTCTCATCCTATAAATCAAAAACCATATCACATTTATCATTAAAGGATTATGTGACAACCCAATGACAATGTTTATAGAGATACCATCCCACTTCCATTTTGGAAATGGAATTGGATGATGAAAACCCCAAGGTCAATTTGTGCCCAATATTTCTAGATGATAGTATATCAATGAAAAACAAGATCATCAGTGTACCTTATTGTATCTATATTCCATTATTACCACCTCATTTTATAGATTATCAATGTGGTTCTGAGGTGTACTAAAAACTAAGGACCATGATAGTTTCCCATCACTACCTTAAACATGAAAAAATTAAAAAAAAATCCATTTTTAGAAAATTAGAAACTCTATGTGGATAATATAAATTAATTTAGGGTCACATCAACATAAAGAGAGTCTGCAATTATTTATATTTATGCATAAAACTATTGTTCCTACGTAATCATCTCTATAAGAGTGAAGGTCAGCTGAGCACTCACCATGACAACCTCACCCTCCTCCTCCGGAATTACTAAAATAAAATATGTAAAAATTTCCTTTTAGTATCACTCTTCTCATGATTCGTTCATAGAATAAATTTTATTTTTTCCCCTAAAAAATTGGAATAATGTTTCCCTTTTTCAGGGTATAGAAAACCTCATAATCAAATGAATGATTATACTCCACAAAATTCCACTTGTATTGATTAAAATATTTGCGTGATAAGATGTAACCGAAGGTTTTGTAATTATAATAAATAGTAATCCATTGAATAAAAATATTGTTTGTTTTTTATAATAGTCACATAATTTGAATACAAATAAGTTTTATTAATACATTAGTTATTAATATTCATAATTATCATCCAAGATTTTCTTTGATATGGAACAACTGAATATGATAACATTGGGAATATATAGACAACGTAATGAACTAGAATGCCCAATATGGGAAAAATAATGGAATTTAACACAATTCATGATTTCGAAGGAATAACATGATAACATAAAATAATGGATCATAAATAAACATATTAGTTCATGTCAGGTAGAATATAGAACCATATAATAATATAAAAATTGAAATGTGGAATCAAAATATTTCATGACATAATACCTGAGTAATGGCTTACTACCGACATTATATCATCGGGTGGAAAAATCCCCATAATGGACTAGGTTTACTCCCTACACCGATATATTAAATAATAAAAGAAAAAAACAATTACACATTTAATTGGAATAATATATATCCAATCCCATCATATCATTTTTATTAATATGTGACCCAAATAATGAATCAATCATGACAAATAAAACTAAAGGTTACCACTTGAAAGAGTTGGGTATCATAATCATCTAAAAATGAATAAAAAGGTCGTATAACAATGGTAGCCATGAAATAAAGAATATTAATCTCTCCTAGTCATGAATGAAGTTATAATAAGAATATATCAAGAATAAAAAAGTCTAACTAAAGTGAAAACATGAAAAAAAGTTCATTTAACTTTCGAAATTTAGCATTACTTTTTTTTAAAAGAATAAACATTTTCAAAAATTGATAATAAATTATTTTTTATATATAATAATTAATTAACTAAAATTCATCAAGATAATATTTTTGATATTATACAACAATTTTTGGATCAAAATAACATACATATTGTACATTAAAATGCATATGAATCAGAGAAGATACCTTTAATCTAGTGTTCCTTTCTATAGGAATTGATAATAGAAGATTTTGACACATGTAATTCTCCCTCAATGAATGATGAATTGAGATACATAAATTAGTTTGGAACATATTCACCGAATATTTTCTACATATATAATAATAATGATGATAAAAAGATAAATTAAGGGAAAGAGAGATTGTATACAGAAATAAATATGGTGGTTCTGAGAGATCCTTTACAATATGTATGAATGCATTATGAACCTTCAAATAATGTCCATGATAAAAAAAATATATTAATTAATTTCTTAATTGATAACCTAGTTAACATATATTTATTTTATTATCATTATATAATGTTATTTTATGTATATTTATATGAGTAATATGGTTCAATTTTTACATTCTAGAAGCATTTGTTTCCTGGTTTCATGGTCATTTTACTTGCTTATAATTATGGTCGTTCATGTAAAATAGAATTAAAACTACCAATGTTTAATGGAAGGGTATTAAAAAAATTATAAAAGTATAAATATTCCAATATCTCATTTTTTTCTCATATTATGATGATTCATTTAATATAATGATATTGATAATTATTCAGTTTTGTTGGGCGGTTTCTCCGACCATCATGAACTAGTTCTGTTTAATTTTTTTATGTCCATAAATTAGTTTCTGAACATTATATGAGTTATTATATATTTAATAAAATATTATTTAAAATTTATTATTAATATATTAATAGTTTTAAAATGGTAATTAAGATATAAATTTCATTATCCTTAGAGACAGTTAATTGAAATAATTTAGGAAATGTTTTCCACTAATTGAAAAAGAGTGGAAGAGAAAAAGGTATTTATTACATTACCAATTAAATATATATATTTATATATGTTAATATAGTTATAATTATATTATTGATCCTAGAGTTTAGGATAATGTATAATAATTAATGAAAACAATAGAGGTAGTTTTTGAATGATAAATCTTAAAAATCACCTCTATGAAAGGGACATTGAAAAAAATGGAATTGAAATTTTTGTGTGACCAAAATAAAATGTATATTGGGAGGATAGGGAGTAGAGGTGTGTTAAAATATTTTCATTTCGTATTGTCTTTTTAAAATAAGGTATTGTATTAATACATGTGGATGGATGGATTTAACTTTTTAAATAATTATTATTTTTATTTTATAGATACCCACTTTTGTGTGGTATAAATTTCAAATAATATTTTTGATAATTACCATTTTAAATGATGTTTAAGGTCTATAAATACATGAATAACTCATTTTTTATTTTAGGATTTATTTATTTTATGTTTTTGACATTTAACATTAATCCACTACATTATTTTACTTATACTATTGTAACAATTTTTTTCATGGTAACATTTATATATCCAAAAATGAAGTTAAACAAATTACAAAATTTGGACAATATAAATCATAATATGAAAAAACATTTATTTATTTAAATTATAAATTTTTTTCAATTCACATAATTTTTTTATATGTATGACACACAAAAATATTTTTATTATGGATAAAATATGGGATTGAAACAAATGATATACTTGTGTCTCAAAATGTATCACAATATGTATTAAGAAATTCCAAAAAATAATATTTTATCATTAATAAAGGTTAATATATTTAATATCATGATCATGTAATTAATATTTCAATATATTAATGATATTTTATCAAAAAATATATATTCACATTTTAACCAAAATATCATTTTATAAAAACTCCTCCAAAAATATTCTAAGATAATTTTGATGCGATAAGTCCAAAAATGATGTTTACTATGTATCAATAATTGGTTTAAAAAATATTAATTATATTTATTCATCCATGAAATGAAACGAAATAATTTTTTAATAAATTATATTTATGAGGAATAAAATGACATTCCAGAAAATTACATTTTCAATTAAAATGCAATAATATATTTTATAACACGGTTATTCCAATTAATAAATACCAAATCTATGTCTAGATTACAATGATCATGTTAGAATAAATATATTTTAATAATATATCATTGTTTTTTAAACATTCTATCATTTACAACGCAACATATCAAGGGAATCAAATTAAAAAATATCAATATGTTACATTATTCTCCCTATAGTAAAATTTCCCCTTTAAATTTTATTTTACACTTTATGGTGAAAATGTAAGGGTACTTTTCTATCAATTCGTCTAGTTTCTATGTTTCCACTTCGTATTTGTGGTTCCTCCATTGTACATTAACATGGTGGTTGGCCTTGTTTCTTAGAACATTGTCTCAATAGTCCTAGATAATTTCTAGATTTTCCTCATAAAAGAGATAATTTTCTAGTCATAACACTGCATAATCCTGTTCATGTGAGGGATTTGATATATACATTCCTAGGAGGGATTCATAGAATACAACATGTACATGAGACTAATTGGATGAAGTTTTAGTAGATATATAATATATCCACTGAGATCAAGAATATTTGAGGGGATGATGTATTTGTAATATATATTTTCATTCTTCCCAAATCTCATGTATATTTTTTTAGATATATTTATGGAATATTTTATCTCAAAAATCTAATTCTAATTCATTTCAATGATATTCTCTTTGTTTATTTTGTCGATTTTCGGTAGCCCTAATTTAGTCATGAATGATATTCACATTTTCTACCATTTCCTCGACCATTTATGTTCATAATATGTTTATTTCTCTGAAATCATCCGACAATGTAGCTGTTATACATCTCTTCCCCTAAAATAATTCACATGGTGACATTAGAATGAATGACCGGAAAAAATATTCAAGGGAACATGACGATGAACGATACTGATAAGAAGATCCATTGAATCCCTTTTAGTATGATCTTACCATATCCTAATGTATCAAAATAGTCTTCACAAACTGGAAATTGGTTTTAAGGTGATTTGTTGTACTAATGCTCATCTTAGTGATTTGATAATCTCAACTACTTTTCGAGAACATGGAGGTTATTCTCATATCTCAAACAAATTAAATTGATAGTGGTACTCAATGAATCCTCACAACTTCTCATATGTATATTAATGAATGTTGATCAAGTGATCAATCATATAAAATTTTAATAAAGGGATATGTCTTTGTAACATGATCCACAAAAGCCTATATATCATTACATCGATTATGAGTCATCAAAAGTGTATTGAACAATTCCATTGTGATATTTTAAATTTCCATTTTAGTGTGGGTAATGGTGGGATCACCCCCTATAATTATTCATTTTAGTATTCACATTACAAAATAATTGGCACCTTGTTATAAATTCAGTGATCCCATCCATATTTTTCCACCATTAGTTTTCATAAATATATCAATTCATCCTTATTCTCCAGAGGAGTATGGAGAAGTTAAATAATTGGGAATTAATATAAATATACTTCTTTATCTATGAATTTTATGGATGAAATAATAATTCACCAAATATTACAAATACATCCTCATAAATTTTCAACTATAGGGATGTCAAAATTCTAATAGATTCCACCTTATTCATTTTTAGATGATTTATTTTAGAATACTTTATCTTTTCAATAAGGAATTTTTGATAAATAATTTCAGAATGAAATGATAATTTTTACCCCTATGATTCCAATTCAGATACTTTATAAATCTTAAAATATTGAGTCCTTCTAAATTCTCATCATAGAAAATGTTTTATGGTTCTTTTTACAAATTGAATCAATCACTTTGTATTCATTACATAGATGTTAGTGGATTAAGTATTCAAAATCATTTATGGGATCAAACCATAATAACATGATAATATTATTCTCTTTCATAGTTAATGATTAATTATTCCTATAATAATTATTATATATCACAAATATCTCTATATATAGAGACTTTCTATTCGTTTTCAATATATATTTCAAAGATAAAAACTGTAGAACATACATGTGATTTTCTCTCCTAGGAACATTCACATTCCATGAGGCATAGTCTATTTATTTATCATTTTCAATGAGTACATATTACTATACCTTATAAAATTCATTACACTATACCATAATTAGTTTCCCACTTTAGTGTAGTTTCGGTAACTATATAATGATAATATTCCATTTCAATTTTCTAAATTAGTCTCCAAACATTACCACATATAATTCATTTCGTTTAATGGGATTGTAAAACTATTGATGATATTGAAATAATATATGGTAATTCATAGTAATTCCATAGAATATATATATCACTATTACCGATGATGGTCTTGACCAATCCTAAATTTCATTTTTCATAGAATTGTCTAAATATACCCTTTAATATTGACAGCATGTCCCAAGAATGATACTTATTCTATATAGAACTGAAATTTAATGTAATTTTCAAATTGTTTCTCCGTTATCAATTCTTTTATCATAAACTTATAAATTCTCCTCACTATCCTCCATTCTTCTGGTGTATATTATAATATCTTCTATAATGACAACCACAATTTTTTGAGGTAATCTGTAAATACTCTATTCACTAACTCCAGGAAAAATTTGAATCCTTACTATGTCAAAACGGTATATCTATGAAAATATTTTTTTCATTCCAACTTCAAAATTTTGTCTCTAAAATATACTTCTTTATTTCCTTTAATTAGTGATATCATATCCCATGATCTTCCATATAAAAAATGGATTTCCCACATAATTGATTGAAAAATTAATCAATACATTATAATGGAGAACTTTTCTTTATCAGTATTTTGTTGATATCAATTTAATCCTTACATATACTAATTTATGCACCATTCTTCTTAACAATGAATGCCAACACACTCCATTATAATGCACCTAGGAATGTAAAACACTTATACTGATTTAATTTTAACTAATGCATTAGTTTTTTAAAATATAATGTTGGTCATCCAATAAGGAGTCTTCAATTTGTGTATAGATCTAAGTATTAGTAAAATTGATAACTGAACCTATTGGTTTGGAGAAATATTTGGAAATTATTTTGGTAAAAAATTTCTTTAATCCCTCACAATGGATATTTCATCATGATTAATACTCTCCTTCGTATGAATCATTTTTTATTAATATGCTTTCTCATTATGAAATAATATCCAAACATCATTTAATTAATCAGAAATATATTCTCCCTCCTTCTCAAACTTTTATTGAATTTGAGGATGCCAAAGAATTTTATTCTTGATAACCCTCTTCTAGAAGATATTGTTGATTCTATTGTGATATTTCTAATAAATTCCCAATATAGCATCCAATTCCTCCAAATTAAATATTTCCCTTTTAGATTAGTGATTAATTCCACAAAACATAATAGGGTAACAAATATATACCATATATGCAATAATTTCCACCCTCCATATTCTCATATATAACATGACTTATATATTTTGATGTGGGTTATGAATGATTATGATAAACAAGAAGGATATGGATTAATGTGTAGAAGTATAATTAAATAGAATATTTGCTAACATTTAATGAATAATCAGTATACATGTATCCATTTAATTTTGATGATCTCCCTCAAAAATAGTGATAACATATTCCCTTCCATACTTCCTTGGAGGATTTTATCAATGATGTAATAAAAAAACTTGATTTGGTAATTTCATCTCATAATGACCATGTTACATGTTATTTAAACACTATAATGTTGAGTTATTATTGATTCAAACATTACATTCTCTTTTTGATTTAGTGGGATTCATAAAATCCCTTAAGAATAGATTATCCCAATACCCATCTAATCGACATTTGAATCATCCACTAATGACATTTAAAAGAATATCAAGAAGCTTCTTCCCAGACATCTGAAATATGGGAATTTGGGTTTTCATTCCCCATGGGATTTATCTATTGATCCTCCCATAATAAACTCTATCTTCTTGTTTTTATCTCTTATCCCATGAGACCGTAATGATTCTAAAATGACCTTTTCAATCTAAAATGATCAATAGAAAATCTCATAATAAATTCCAAAGTACTGAATCACTTATAATTTTCACAAGAGATTCTTTAATCTATTAATGAAATGATCCACATTGATTTCAGTCCTCATTGAACATCCTGTGGAATATAATTTAATACTTGTAATGTTTTTCTTATACATTCCATAGTTATCATCTTCATTTTTCTTTAGTGCGAGTAACTCCATCTCTATCACAAGATAGGGTGTTTAATGAATATGTAAATAGAAAATTGTTCTTGAATAGTAACCAATAGATAAAATAAAACTCATTTAAAAATTTTTTATTAATAAATTTCCACCATTGATTTGCTTCT
Source organism: Viscum album (assembly GCA_963277665.1). Taxonomy (NCBI): domain Eukaryota; kingdom Viridiplantae; phylum Streptophyta; class Magnoliopsida; order Santalales; family Viscaceae; genus Viscum; species Viscum album. Next base: position 1,946,886,735 of record OY728136.1, on the reverse strand, counting down.
CCATAACAAATATCTTCCACCATCACATCATTCAATTCTTATTACTACTAGAAGAATGTGAATATATTATCAAAGTAGTTAATTCATTGTTATGTGATGATATTTTCAAAATGACTACTATATATAAGATTTATTTGTTGCCTAAATGAACTGATTGAAGTGTGGTATTTTTTAGAAGAAGATGAGTGTAACACGTGATTCATGTTCTTATACTTATCATAATAATTTTGATAGAGAATTTTCATGAAACTTTGATCTCAAATTCCTCTTTTTTTGGAATCACATCTAAGAAATCATCACATTGACTATTATTATGGTTCTAGTAAAGATTTCTCTTATTTAGACACATTTTCTACAGAAAGATAAATAATATTTTGGGGTTTGAATACATTGATAATTAGAATATATAAAGGGAACAACGATTTTATGAGGATAGAATTATAAGTGAATATTATATCGTAAATTATGATTCCCTATATTTAAATCTATGTTATCAATTGTGACAGAATTATCCTCATGGTTATTAATATGGTTTTATATTCCAAATCCAAAGAATGCATCATACTCTTATATAAATTATAATATTTGGAATTAATTATAGTGTATTATATTTTATATGTATTGGGGCACTATAAGGGTTGATACACCTCCACTGTGGGTCACACCACAATCTGTAGTATCATCAATTTACACATGAAGCAACTGGATGGAGATCCACTTTTATCCCAACTCTCAAATGTGATAGTTTTCAATGATTAGATTCCTTCATTTTTTCCATATAACAACTATAATGACTTAAAACTTGTGAAAATATTCTTACTTCTTTTGCAAATAATTATACATTAATTAAAATCAATGGATAGATAATTCTACAATCTTTTTAATGCTATGTTTATAATTAGAAAAATTTAGTCTAGAATAAAACATAATTTTAATAATCTCTATAATGAGATCATAACTCCAGTTGAGCTAAAACAAATATATAGAATAACATAAGGAATACGTAGTCACATAGAAATATCAAAAAATCAATGTATGGTAATATCAAGGAGAATGAATGAAAACACATGAGTTAGAATCCATAAAATGATTACATAAAAGCATGGATAATGAATAAATATAAGTATTAATAATATATAGATCATGGACTGATATGATCATGTAAGAATACGAATGTGGTATAATCATATATCATGGATTAAATAATTGTCAAGGATTACAGATAAGAAGATAGCATATGGTGTACATTTTCCTATATTGAATTAGGTTTACAGCATAATCACATACATAATATGTCATGAGACAATAGAATTATGTAATGAAATGGAGTTCTATCATAGAAGACACACCATAACATGTTCTTAAAAATGTACACAACATAATGAATCAAATGTTAAGAATAAATATAATTGTTTCAAATGGGAATAGATGGACATCATAATCAGGCCATAATACATAACAAATGGTGATTCATTAATGATAACCATTAAATAGGGAATTTAAATATTTATTCATCATTAATAAAGTGGAAAAGTTATAATAGATAAAGTATAATGATGTAAAACAAAAGTGAAAATATTTAAATGTTTGTTTTGGTAACTTTAAATATGATCCACATAGTTTTGGAATTGAAGAAAATAATAAATAGTAATAAAAAAGGATTAAGGAATAATTAAATCAATAAAAATGTCCTAAATTTAGTATTCAAGAATTTTTTTTAACGTTTTCAAAAAAATTTGTGGTTAAAAATTTTTATGGATTGTAAATGAAAATAGATTATAAAGTATGAAGTTCCCATTAATTGGGATTACTTTTTGGGAGTAATTTATAAGATGTTTTTAAAACATATAATTCTTCGTCAAAGATATATTAATTTGGCCACATATAGATGTGTGGTACATATAAACAGAATATAGGATAAATATATAAAGATAATAAAATTATAAATTGATCAAAATGTAAATAAATCATAACCCAAATGAAATTTAGATGTTTAGAGAGATCTCAGAGCGTATTCCTGAATGTGTTTCACATGAACATAATTTCATGAATAATAAAATTACTTTCATTAATTCTAAAATTAAAAAACTATTACACATGTATTATATTTACGATAATTGTTTTTTCATTTATCAAAATTTTTAACAGTTATAAGTTCAAATTTCATTATTCTATAATAATTTATTTCATTGTTTCATGGGTTGTTTCATTTGTATAACTATATATATTATTTAAAAATGGAAATAAAAATAAAAAAATGAAATAAAATTTTATTAATACGCTTAAATAATTTAAAATGGTCTTATATATCCATTTTTACACGAAGATGATAAAATTTATAAAACACTAATGGTAAATATTTAGTTTATTTTGGAGGGTATTCCGACCAACACAAACTAGTTTCTTTATTTAATATTATGAATATATAAATATTATATAACATGATTTATGTTATAATATACCTATTAAATTATTATTAAACAATAATAATTGTTTTATGAAAATCCTTGATAAAAGTAATTAGAAAACAAAATTCATATCCATAGGGACAGTTAATCAACACAATTTGATCAATCGATTCATTTATTTATACAATAAGTTTTCTAATAAAATCGATAGAAAATATTCCATTACAAATATTAAATTATATTATATTTATTATACTATATATATTGTTATTTTACGGGTGAATTCTTTAAGATGATCGAAGAAGAAGAAAATAAATTAAAATATGTAGTTTTAGAATGTTACCTCTTGAATATCACATCCATGAAGAAGACATTGAGTAACTTGAAATTATCATTTTCATGATATAATTATAAAATTAAAATGAGTAGATTGTGCAAGAGATAGTTTGGTATATTTTTTAAATGATTTATTTCTTATGAAGTTTAAGCATTGTGATTGGTGGTATTTATAATTGAGGATTGGTGGTTTTAAAATATTAAATCAGGATTATTTTGTATTTAATGCTTACCACTTTTTGGAGGAGTCAATTTGGAAAACATATGTTGATATTTAATGTTGTAATAACATGTTATAGTAGTTAAATACATAAATGTTTAATATAATAATGTATTATTTAGTGATTTTGAGCTTTTACCCTTTAATATTATCCAATTACAATGTTTTACTTATATCACTGTAACACTATTGGTTTACACATGTTAATTTTTTACCAAAATTAAATTATCCTTTATAGCTAATTTGGAAAATATATTTCCAAATATTCATTTCATTTTACCTATTTAAATTTATAAAACTATTAAAAATCATTTTTAAATATTGTAATCTTATAACTAAAAAATAGTTTTTAAAATGTATAAAATCATGACATTCATAAATGTTAATCATGTATTTCAAAATGGAAATCTTTATGTAATATAAAACTAATTAATTATATTTTTACTAAACATAAGTGCTAATAAAATTTAAATCATTATTATATATTATTTATTCTATAAGAATATTGGAATTTCATTAAGAAAATATTTTCTCTTTTTAACCCAATAATAATTTTTCATAAAATTAACATAAAATTACCCTAATATAATATTGAAATGGTGTGACAAGAGATTATGTTTATTTGTCCAAATAAATTTTCAAAATGTTTAAAAAATATTTATATTTTATTATTCTTAAAATTCAATAATATTGGATTGTTGAAGATATCTCATTTTTGAAGAAACAATTACATTACTAAGAATTATGATTTCCTTTTCTAAGATTGAATATATTTCCTAACATCAAAATTATTATTCATACATTCCATTTAAAAATATAATATATATGTTTTATTTTCGAATAATAATATCATTATATTCTATCATGGTTTGTTTACACTGAATGTTACATAACATAGAATAAGTCCATGAAATAAAATTATTAAAAAAATATAATGGTGTTAAATTAATTCGAATTATTTTGGTTGTTATAGTTCCGTCATTCAACCTTCATGTGACCAAGACACATGTTGGAAGAGCCAAAATCATATTATTTTTCTAATCAAACATGTTTTTTTATCGAAAATCTTCTTCAATAGAAATTTAGACATAGTAAAACATGTGGATTATGCCATCTGATCTCCATATGAGTGTGTGTCAAGGTCTAAGATTCTTGATTTATAGTACCATGCAGACTTAAAAAATATAGAATTTTTATTTCATGGTAATTTTAATTTCATATTCTAATTAATTTCCCCCACAATCACATCATTTAATCCAAATGCTGAGTATTCAAGAAGAATTTTTCATACCTGAATCATTTTAATTTACTTATATGAATAACATAATTCCATAAAAGGATAACAATAAGTTTATCATAACATTGTAATTTTACCAAATTATAGAATATTTTGAACGAGGTAATATATTTCAAAAATGAATAATCCATTATTTGAAAACATACTACATTATTCTACAATAAATAATAATACTCAAAATTCATAATAATTAACACCATAAATAAATATACTCAAGATTCATTAAGATACTCATGGCTATGTTCAAAACCCACATATCAGAAGAATTTGTTCACATATTATTCAGACATTAATATTTAATATATATCCAGTCATCAATATTTGATAAAAAACATCATATACAAATAATTTAATTCCCTTAATATCGTAGCTTTTATATATAGTAATAATTTTCAAAGTTAAATACCCATATAGTCCAAAAAATAAAAATAACCTCAATGTAAAATAATGATTTATCATCAATGTTTATGTCGCCAATAAAATCATAAATTGTGAAAATGGTACATTCATTATTATAAATTAATAATTCACAATAAATATAAGGATTATATATATACCACAACTTAATGAAACTTTTTCATAAATATAATTAGTCCCTTAAAAATTGCATTACATAAAACCTCATAAGATTGTATTAACCTTTGATCTCTTCATCGACCTGAAACATATATTCCCATGATGATATCCATAATTCTTATATTAATAATTAATGTATACATAAATTCTTAAAAAAGGTAATTAACTAATTATTCGATAAATAAACTCATATGCTAGTCTAAAAAATTATCAATGGAATCCTAGGTCCATCATTGTACTGATAGAATAAGTATAGTTATTACATTATTTCCGAATCCATTAAGATTGAGATATTTAATGCATTGAATATCATAAAATTTAAATAAATTATGAACAATAATATCTATATAGGCATTATTTATAGACACCCCATCATTAAATTCCCATCATTATAACGGGGGAAAGGTTTGACCTAATTCTATGTATTCAATTCAACAATCATTATTTCATATTATTTTCATTTATTATTTTTATTATAATGATATTTTTTCCAATTACCATAATTAGGTAATTAATATGGTCATTGATTCTCATAATTCTCATACACGTTTCATCTATAACACAGATTTTTGGAGAGATCATTCTATAGATAATTTTCACTATTCACTTCATTATCAATATTTTTTTATATATTTGATAATAAATCGATCAATGACCTTATTTTATGTAGTTGAATCATTTTTTCATTTCCATTTTAAAAATTCCCCATGTTTACATCCACACATTGAGTATAAAGGATGGAATATATTCTTTTTGCAACTTTTTTTAGAGTTACCAAGGATTTTTATCCCCCTTTTCTTATAAAAACATATTTATTTATAAGTAACTATAATTTATATTTTTAAAAATATCTAGCATGAAATGATTTATTCATAGCTACTAAATCATGTTAAGGAATAATCACTTCGGATAAATTGTCTTAATCTACTTAAAAATAAATCAACATTGCATTTAGATTACATTATCATTTGTAATGCTTATAATTATTATGTTTACCCCATATGTAAAAACTTTTCTATCATACCTTTATTCATGTTCATGAAATTCCATCCATATATTTATCACAAAATATGAGGGATTTACTTACATGAAAATATCCCCATAATATCATCCCATATCATAGATTCAATTCAATCATATTGTAATGTTTTATTAGTAAGATTGAACCATTGATCTCCATATAATTCCAAATAATAAAAAATATTTAATAACATTTTCATGATATGAAATATAATTAAAAAATTATATTATTATTGGTATGTATCATCCTCCTAGGGATAATGGATCAGTGGACCCACTAAAAAAATGTGGATGTTTCCGTATTTTGAACTAACTGAAAAAATATTCCCTATATTTCAAATTTTGAAGCTCAACAGGATTCATAGAAAGATAATGTTGTGTGAGAATTGTGAAAATATTTTTCATTCCGTATCACATAGAATTAAGTGTATCCAGAGGGAAATAATTTCATTCATATTCACATTAAATATTAACATGATTCCTTCACACTAGATCCATTGACTAATAACTAAAATAATATAACGACAAACTATAATCATATTGAAAACCACATAATAATATGTAATCATTTATATTATGTATACATATTGAATCCTTTTATTTTAAGGACAGATTAGGTTTATCTTTGTCCATACACATACATCACAAAACTATATGTTTTTATCCCAAACATATAAATAACTGCAGATATAACCATAGGGATCTCACTAGATATTTCTCATCCTAGAATCCAAAGGTTTTATAACCATTAATCTGATTCTAGCAACAAAAAACCATAATTATAAAACATATATATTAAAACTATATAGATCAATACATCCTAATGATCTATTCGAAAATCCTATAGGTATAGATCCTTTAGAATTGTTAAAATTTCACAGTCTTATTCATAAAATATATATATCATTTCTAACTTATTTTTATATAACTAGAACCTTTATTGGACATTTCTTATTTAATACCATTATCCATAACTTATGGGAAGGAAAAATAAGTTATGGGTGATCTAAGATACTCAATAAGGGTGAAATAGTATAATTTGAATAATAACATAAATTTAACATGAGAATAAGTGTATAATAATATGAAAAAAATGAATACCCTACCATGCATATAAACGATCCTAATATTTTTCTCTGACATCAATCGTTGGGGTTCACAAGACACAAATCATAAAATGAAATCATGAACATGATCCTTGAGAGTATAATATTGGCTTACAATATAGAACGATGGAATATACATAAGAATAAAAAATAATTTCCATGCTAGCTAAGGAAATATTACAAGATTATGATGGTGTAATTTGTTCACTACCAAAGCAATCAGAGTAGTATAATATCTCTCCCATCAACACCATGACGTAAATGATCCTTTAAAGAACTAGTTTCTACCACCACACCCATTCTATTTAGGTAATGAGATATCTATCTATAAAAAATTCATGAGAAGGAGATATATTTCCCAACCACCATATAATTAAAATCATAAAGATATTTTTACAAGATCATAAAATATCCTCCATATCAGAACCCAGGAAAATAAATGATTTTCATAAAAAATTTAACTTTATTATAACCCATGAAAATAAATGATATTCATATACGCTTTATCAAAGAATACCCTGTGGAAAATAAATGGGTATCATAAAAATAATTCTCGAATAAAGAAAAATAATCAATTAAATAATAAGGATGGATTTAATTGATAATTTTTCCTTTTATTTATATGTGGTATAATGGGATTTCATCATTAATTATTAGAAATAGAATTAAAATATCATTAGAATCATTTTTGTAAAAATTGAACATTACATTGTTTATCAAATTTTGTAATCATTATACAAACATGTAGATAAAAAAATATCATTGGAAATTACTTTTCATACATTAAATTTAATAGTCAATGAAAACAATTAGTCATGAAAGCATAAATTTTTTTCATTTTGTTTATGTAAAAAAAATTTCATGAATATTATATTCTGAAAAGTCACAATGTACCTTCTATGTAATATTCTAAAATTTTTCACTAAAACAATTTTTTAAGAGGTCAAATATTTATAAAAATGAGTTTAAAAATTCATAAGAAATTATTTTAATTTTTAAATTTTTTTGAAAAATTGGTATGGTTGATATTTTTTTCTAGAATAGAAATAAATAGAAATAATTGAAAATAATAATGAGATTGTGAAATATAACAATTACCAATTCTGTAGCTTTTGAATCATAATATAATGAAAATAAAGGAACATTTGTGGATATGAAAATCACATAGGTTTCATCATAATAATCTTATCATACAAGACGAAGATGTATATAAATCACACATAATAAATAAGTTGTATATATGTTAAATGCCTTTTAAGAAGAAATATGACACAAATATCCATTATGAAAATTATAACATTATTCAATGTCATTAAAACATAATGTATAATAAATATATGTTTATTATATATTTATTATATAGATATTATAATATATATAATGTCATATATTATTTTTTTAATTGTTTTGTGAGCTATTTTTTATTAACCATATTCTAACATCATTGTTCTGGGTGACGTCATCATTGTTTTTTATATATAATTTTATTTTCTAGTTATTACCTATTTAGACTGATCAATATAACATTATCTACAAATTTAAAATTTTGTTATAAATATTATATATGTCAATTATACAAGCATATATATTTTATTTATAAACTTGATAGATAGAAAAATGAATTTTAATAGTCGTGGATAAAATCGGTCATACGATTGCGTGGGAATTTTTTTTCATTTTTTGATGTATTGAAAAAAAAAATTTATTAATAATTACAAATTTATAGAATCGTAATTATATAATATATATCATATATAATAATAAAATAGTTCATTCTTATCATTCATGTAATAAAACAATGCAAAACGAATCACATAGATCATTATGGGCGGTGATCATCATATATGCAGAAGCAAACTTATCATTTTCAAATTAATTATTATATAATATGGAAGATATTATATCATAAATTAAAACCCATTTTTTAATTAAATTTACTATATACACATTAAATGAATTATAGTAAACATACATTGTGACGAAAAATCCATTGTATCTTTATGTGGAGACAGAATTTCATACACACACCCAAGTTATACTTTTACTTACCATTTGATGGAAAATTGATGATAAATATGGTTTCATAATAATAATAAAAATTATAAAAGTATAGGATAATGAATTTATAATTATATAAATATTATGATATATATAGAGTTAGAAAATGAAGAATAAAAAAATGTGAGAGGTTAAGGTGATCACCACTTTTTTGAGATAACCCACATAAATATAATATTCTGGGCTATAAGGATAGTATTTTTAGATGACCAACATCTATATAATATAATAATGGTTGTTTAGTATAAAAATTGATTTAGGATGATCCATCTAGAAGGATCCATTTAGCATAATTATGTGAGGGAGTTTGTAGTCTTTTATAATTGAGGATTTGGGAACTTTCGTAATTAAAAATATTTAATAAGAATATTGAGGTGTCAAGTATTTCAAAAGGCCTATAAATGAACATTGGTATCATATTTAGACGAAAAAGTTTCCCATTTTCCTATTTTATATATCTATTATTTATATGAAATATATTAAATTATTTTTTAAAAAAATATATCTATTTCATGTTTGCCACATTTCATTACATTAAATTAAAAAAACACCTTAAAATAAAATAATTTCTAAAAAATTATTATAGCACATCACTAATTTTACATAATCGTCATGAAAATTTTTTTATCACATTAATTGTCTCAAATTATAATTATTTTAATATTTTTAATATATATTATTTGATTTTTATTATAATGGAATTATTATTACATTGGTTTTATTTACGCTATAATGGTTATTAATAAATCACTAAAAAAATAAATTTCTAGGACAGAAATAAATATTTTATTTTTCAAAATACAATTAATTTTAGAAAATATCTTCTGGTAAAAAATATGTTAACAAAAATTATCTAATAAAAAAAGATTACGACATCTTTGAATTTTATTGTAATAATATAATTATAAATGTCATAATATTATACATATTCTTATAAATTAATTTATAGCCAAATATTGGATGAATATGGATGGTTTATAATCATCCAATATAATTTAGGTATGTTTTAGTGTAATGTTAAAGGCCTCTCTAGTCCATTCCCTTGCAAATATCTGTTGTATGTGGTGTTCCGGGAGGTCATGGTGACTTATCCCCAACACTTTTCCAAGTTCCCATTTCTGCAAACAATGTTTCCAGTTCTATGAATAGTGAAATTGTAGCCATTTGTGAATAATGTCATCTGTAGCCTTAGGTTAACAGTGCACCAGTATCCTTATGTAAACAATTTCATCTGTAGGCTTATGCGAACAATGAAACAACAAACTTCTATAAACAGCGCAATGGTATCCTTATGTGAATATTGTCTTATGTAGCCTTAGGTGAACTGTGCAACGGTAGCCAGGTGTGAAATGTGTCAATGGTAATATATTGTGAATAATTCAATGGCATCTTTATATGAACAATGTCATTAGAATCCTTATGTGAATAGTGCAACCTTAAATAAATGTAAATAGTGTCATCAGTAGCCTTATGTGAACAGTGCAATGGTAACCTTATGTGAATCGTGTCATCATAAGTCTTATGTGAATAGTGGAATGGTAACCTTATGTGATCAGTGTCATCAGAAGCCATATGTAAATAGTACAATGGTAACCTTTTGTGAAAAGTTTCATCGATTCCCGTATGTGAACAGTGCAACGATATACTTATGTGAATAGTGTCATCTATACACTTATGTGAAAAGTGAAATGGTAAGCTTATGGGAATAGTGTCATCGGTAGGCTTATGTGAATAGTGCAATGGTAACCTTATATCAAATGTGTTTCCATAACTGTGAGGTTCAAAGACATCCACTATTTCCATTTCCAAATTTTGAGTTTATGAATACTATTTCCAGAACAGTAAGGTCAAACGGTATCCTCTATTTATTTTTCCAAATTTTGAGTTCATGAACTGTGTTTTCCAAATGGTGTGGTCCAACTATAGCCTCTATTTCCATTTCAAAATTCTGACTTCCTGAACAGTGCTTCCAGAACATTGAGATCCAACATTTGGCTCTTTTTCCTTTTCCAAATTTTGAGTTTATGAACATTGCTTCAAGAACAGTGATGTCCAACAGTTTATTTTGTTTCCATTTCCAAACTTCATGTTCATGAGCAGTGTTTCTATCTTCCAATAGTTTCTCCTCTTTTACATTTCATTTGACTTAAAATGCATTTAAATCCGCATTTTATGGACTCTATGACCGATTCAAAGGCCATAACTCCATATTATTTTTTCCTAAGGCTTGGGATAATTTTACTTGTTCTACCCACATGGTTTAATGCATTCTTATTTTAATGACAAATACAGTGTATCATAACCTCATGCTCCGTTAAATATTTTAGAGGGATAAGATATCTTCATCCATTGTTATTCCTCCTTGTTCTCTGGTCTGAGATGCTCGAACCATCCATTCATTCCAGTAAGAGTTGTGTGATTAAACATTCCTCAGATTGGATCCCATCTAATTTTTAATGCAATCAAGCATTGTCGATCAATCTTCTTTATAAGGATTAATAAATCATCATTAATTTGGGTTCATCTCTTTACGTTTCTCTATTCGCTTTTATAGAAATCTATCTATATGTTCATAATGTGAATTTCATGGGTGTTTACTGGTGTGGTAGGGTCCCTATATCATCAAGTGGATACAGTTGTCACGATGGGAGAAGATCGTAACCTGATGTGTGGCTCATTTTCATATAAAGAACATCAATAACCATTTAAGGCCAGTGATTCATTTCTTCACTTTTCTTTTATGTGCAACAGTATAGTTAGCATGTTTTATCCCACATTATCATTATTGAATTGAAATAATAATTATTTTAACAGGATAAATAAATTTATATCAATTTTATATTATTTACTCTTCTATTACTAGATAGTGTGATCTATATGATTTCATTTTTAATAGTATAGTTCTTGATAGAAATTGGTAAAGAATTTGATGCCATATTTAATTGATAATTGTTTCTCTAAAGATAAAGTGGCATTTGAATGAATCCAATAGTTGTTTTTGTAATTTGATTCTAATCAAACTGATGCAGTAATATTTTTTAATAAAATTGTGATAGCGTAATATTTATGTTTCTCATTGTTAAATCCTACGAATAATAAATCAGTTAATTCCCGATGTATTAATGAACTGGTTGACCGATGAAAGATAATTCATTGTAGGGTTCTGGGTTTTTCTATTTCTTTTTTATGGGCCAAGAGTAAAATTGATATGTTGTTTTTTTGTTGCTGATAGTGATGTGATGTGATCTTGGAAGGATGTTGTGATATGTGGGTGCATGGAGCCCAATTTTTTGTGGAAATAGTTGATACCTAGAGTGGCGAGCTGCATCAGTTTAAGAATGAGGGTGTTGGGGAGGACATTGGGGATGATGATACATGCTGGATGTGAATGTTTGGATTTTTGATGATTCTAGTTGGTTTTTTATCCACTATACATACCCCACAGATCAAGGCAACATGTTTTCTTACCCTTCTACCAAAAAGGTGCAAAGACACATAGGAGATTCCTCATGATTTCTATGTTTAGCTTCTCAAGGGATGATGGTTCTATGATCTTTCTATATTTGGGAACAAATTGACTAGTATTTCATCTAATCAATGAGTTGATCAACCTTTTATATAGTAACATAGAATGTTATTCCTAGAATTCCTGGTAATATTGGAAAGTAATGTTGTTGTTATGAAATGAATGAATTAATTATGTTAACCCAATGGGTTTTAGCTTTCTAGGATGCAATGGTGAGGTTACAATTTATAGGGACAGTTGACTTTGGGTGTGATGCTAATGAAATTTAATCTAGAATTGTTAATGGTTAATTAATGATTATAGAACTAATTAACGAAAAGTAAAACATATAAAAAGATAATAATGTAATGTAATAAATATAATTAAATGGTTGCGGGATTATGGGATACCTAGTCATAGAAGTTGAAGTCGGGAGTCCGGGAGACTTTAACTATAGTTGTGTGTAAGACTTGGTTATTCCCAAAGTTTTGTTTTGAGCTATAATATATTATATAATTTTTGGGTTTATAAACACAACTCTACCCCCTTAGATAGAGAAACTGACACCTCAGTAATTTAGATCGCATGTGGGGTGTTTTCCTTGACATTCTAATGGGTGGGTGGATGGATGACTACCCCCATTGTCCACACTCTCATCTCATGGTAGATACATGTGCTAGAAGGCACAATGGTTAGTTTTCCCCATATATGTGTGTATAGGGATGTAATGGTATGTTGTTATTCACACACATATATTCATGATATAGTTTCTTATGGACTACTATAGGTGTAACATGTATAGTCTATGAAGCCTTGTGGGTCCTAACATGGTTTATGGGTTGTAATGGATTGAGGTTTAATACCTGGAGTATGATACACATTATGAGAGCTGTGGGGGTTCCAAGAAACAATCGGGTTTCTTTTCATGCATAAACATTGTGGTTTTGTTGCTCGATGAGCATGTTGTAGTGCTTCTCCCAGGAGTCTGCGGGAAATCCTTTTTGGAGAGAGATGCTTAGGACCTACGATGTTAGAGAAAAGTGGAAAACTAGTGGGAAGTAGGAGCTGGGTACCCTTGATGTTATTTATTATATTATATAATATTTTATTTTATACATGGTTTGATTAGCCATGGTGATGTTGGGAACATAGTATAAATGTTTAGGTGAAGAGTTGTTTTAAGTTTTAGTTCATTGTGTGTTAGCATGCTTTCATTAATTTAGCGCGAGAGGCATTAGGGAGGATCCTATTTAGTATACTGTTATACTCACCCAACATCTATATAAACTAATTTTCAGGTCACTTGGAGGTGGTTAGAGATCAAGCTGATTTATATTAGCTTGGATTTTCTGGGGAACATCAGGCTACAGGTTGCTGTGGTTTTTACTTTCCTTTGGTAATTTCTTTCACATTCTGTTGTAGTAGTTTTACATGACATTAAAAATGTGCACTTGAGTTTCCTTTTATATTTCTTGTTGAGATGTTGCTGGTTGGTGTTTTTATTATCTCTATATTCTGCATGTGTTCTCTTAGAGGGTAATTCCTCCCATTTGTGTGTTTACTATACCCTAGGGGCTTGTCACCATCCCAAGGCCTACGGGTGATATGACTCAAGGGTCGTTATCTCCACTCTCAAATTGACAGCCCAGAAGGGGTACACATTGTGGGGAGGGGTTCTTGACAGAGTGGTATCAGAGGTCTAGTTGAAGTATAGGATAATGTATGGTGTTAGAAACATGTGAGGTTGCCCGAGTTGCTTGGGAAATAGTGTCAGTAATGTTTAACAAGTTATGTAAACATTGGAGACCAGCTGTGTCATGACCCCTGCCCCAAAAATTGTTCCCTACTAGGCCGAAAATGTTTGAAATATATAATGACCCCCGAGTCTTGCCTCTAGTAGCCCCCACGTTTCCGACTAGCACCGAGGATATAGTAAACACACAAATGGAAGGCATTGCCCTCTGAGAGAAAACATGATAAAGAGAGATATAATATAGACACCCACTAAATCCAACTCAAACTAAAATATAAAACAATACCAAGTATGACTATGTAATTTCATGTAAACTGCTACAACTAAAATGGTAAAATTTCATGTTCCCCAAAGAACATAAAAACAGCAACCACCACAAACTCGAACCACTCCTGCAACCCCAAGCTAGTTGAAACCAGATTGTTCTCAATCCTACTCCCCATGACCTGGAAAATAGTTTATATATACATAGGGTGAGATTACCATTATAATCAGTATGATCATCCTTGAATACAGTCTTGAAAATGTAAAGAAAGCATGCTAAAGCACAGTGAACAAAAAGTAAAACTAACTCGTCACCTAAACATGTATACAATGTTCAAAGAATCACCATGGATACTCTCACCATGTAAGGAATACAAGATTATATAATATAATAATGAATATCAAGGTTACCCTAATAATACTTCCCCATTAGTTTTATATTTTCCCCAATGTCGAACTTCCTAAGAATCTATCTTCAAAAAGGATTCCCCGCAGACACCTGCACGAACCACCACAACATGCACCCCAGGAAACAAAAAAAACAGTGTTCACATATTCAATGTAACTAGGTAGTTTCTAGGTTCCACCATAGCTTGCATAATCTGTATCATATGCTGGGTATTATACCTCTTGTCATTAGATCTTATACATTGTGCTTGTTTCCTCAAGCCATCACTGCCTATACATGTTACACTTACAATACTCCATAGGAATTCATATCCAAAATATACCCGTGTGAATAACCACAATGCATTATATCCCTTTACACACATATATAGGTAAAAATAATCGATGTTCCTACCATCACAAGTACCTACCAGGAGAAGAGAGTGGGACCAAAGCAGGTAGTCAGACAATAATTCTCCCACCATACTTTTGGGGAAAACACCCCCACGGATCAAAATCCCTAGGGTGTTAGTTTCCCATACTGACGGGGTGGAGTAGAATATAGAAACACAATAATTAACGAATATACTATAGATCACACCCACACTATGGACATAACCATGTCTTAGACTCAACTACAACTAACATCTCTCAGAATCCTATTTTAACATGTAAGACTATGTATACTATAAGCAACAAACCATTTAAATAGCTTTATTACAATAAATTACTCCCCTTTTATCTATTTCACATACATTAATTATTTCTTTCAACAATGATTAACCATTATAAGAACCACATTAAATTTCATTACCATCACTCCCAAATACAATTGTTCCTTTAAAATTTTATCATCAGCATTGTGTGCTAGAATGCTCCAATCCCTTGGGTTAACATCATTTATTAAATTATTTATTTTAAGAATTACTATCCTATACTCCCAGGCATTCTAGAAAACATTCTATGCTACTAAAAACATGGGGGATAAACACGGTGAGTAGATGAAATTCCCGTAGAGTCTTTGCCGCCTATAAAAGAGCGTAGACCCATACTCCTATGAGAGGATAAAAACCCAAAGCATGTGTCATACCCCAAGAATCTTCACCCATTTTAGAAGAAGGGAATGAAATAACATCTTCCTTGAGTAGTGGGAAATTTAAATTAGATAAAAAACCAAAAATAATCAGTATGAATAAAAACATTCACATACCACCAATTTAATCATCCTCGGTGTCCTCCCCGACACCCACATGCATAAAAAAATGAATCTCACTAATCTAGGAATCAATTTCTACCACAACCTGTAGGCCTCCATGCCCCCACATATCACAACAGCCATCTATGTTCACTTCACAAAACAAGCAGCAGGAAAACAAATGTCTTATCAATAGTGATGTTGGCCCTTAGAAAAGCGAGAGTGTAACTTAGATCCCCAGAAAGAATTATCTTTTATCAAACAAAAATTTTTTTAATCCGTCATTGATTAATCGATTTATTATTTTTAGGTTCCAAATTCAGGAATCCTAACCAATAAGATATCATAAATAATTAAACATTTCACTACACCAATTTGATTAGCATCAAATTACAACTGCAAGAACCGGATTCATTTACGTGCCTCTTTATATTTATCCAAACAATTATCTATTAATTCCAACTTTTTTTTCTTTACCAATTACCATCATGAACAAAAAGATAAACATGAAATCATATAAATCACTCTATCTATTAAAACAAGTTGAAATAATATATGATCAATATCAATTTTTTTATCCGGTTTAAATATTTATTATGTCAATTCCATTGAGATCTATTGGGATAGAACAAGATAACTATATAGTTTCACATAGAAGAAAAGAGAAGCAATGAATCCCCTTAATGAAACTATTATTTTCATTATTTATATAAGAATGATCCACAAAAAGTTTCAAGATCCCCTCTTCCCATTAACATCGTATCTACCCGAGGATGGTAAAGTACTACCACACCAACTGAAACCCCAGATTACTACATTAAAAGTTTGGATATCACATACCATAACAGGGAAAGAATAAATAGAGGAGATAAACCCAAATGGACAATGGTAAAACATAACTTATATCGATTAATGATCGACACTTGTTGCTTCACAAAAATAGGGGGTGCACTTACAGCATTATTAAACTTCAAGGGGAATCAATTTAAGGATTAATGTTTGATAATGTCGTGCCTATGGGAAGAAGGAATGGTTTGAATGTTTGACACCAGGGTACAAGAAGGTAGAACTAGGGATGAAGATATCTCATACCTTTAGTATATTTAATAGTGCAACAATTTATGATACACTGGATTTTCTTTTAAAAGAGGACCACATTAAACCACGCGGTTTGAAAATGTAATGTAATTATGGTAATTTGGAAAATTAATATAAGAGTTATGGGATTTTATATGTCTTTAAATCTCATAAAACAAATCCTTGAATTCGTTTAAAGTTCATTAAAACGTCAATGGGTCTAAACTATCAGAAACTGGAAGCTCAATTGATTATCATGGAAACAATGTACACCTACTAATCTAAGAAAAACTATACATGATACTGGAAAGAGTATACAGTAACCCATCATAGACTCACTGATCATGGAAACATTGTTCACAAAATGACTCCCTGATCATGGACTCACCGATCCTATAAAAACTTTTCACAGAATGAATCACTAATTTTGGACTCACCAATCCTAGAAACTATGTTTACAAAATGTATCACCAATCATGGACTCACCAATCTTTGAAACAATGTTCATGGAATGAATCACTAATCCTAGACTCACCAATCCAAGAAACAATATTCAGGGAATGGATCACAGATCCCGGACTCACTGATCCTACACTCCCCGATCCTGGAGTCACCGGTCCTGGAAACATAGTTCACGGAATGACTCTCTGATCCTAGAATCACCGAATTAATGAAACTATTGACAAAACGACAAACCAATGGGATCTTACTCTTTACAAAATGAAATACTGATCTGATGGAAATGTTTTCTGAACAAATAATCAATCTTATGGTACTATTCACAGAATTACTCACCAATCAAATGGATTTGTTCACAGAATGATAGACCACTCTGATGGAACAGTTCACATCGATCTAAGTAATTTAACTGTTCACATCAGTCTCCCCGATGGAACTGTTCACATATGTCTCACCAATTTAACTATTCATACTGATCTCAATGATGGAACTATTCACATCAGTCTCACTGATGTAACGGTTCACATCGGTCTCACCAATGGAACCATTCAAATTATTCTCACAGATGGAACTCTTCACATCGGTCTCACATATGGAACTATTCACCTCAGTCTCATCGATGGAACTGTTCACATCAGCCTCACCGATTGAACTCTTTTCAGGATTGGAAAATTGGAAATTTGTTGGGGATAAGTCACCTTAACCTCTCAGAACACCTCAGACACTGGATTTTCACAAATAAATGGACCATATAGTTGTGGTCCATTACATCAGATACCTCTCAAAACATTCTTGTAATTGATAATTCAAAACCATCCTAAAAAAACAAAAAAAAGTCTCAAAAACCACCCATCATGATACCTCTCAAAAGAGAAAAGGCCATAATAATAAGACAAATAAATCCATCTCATAAACATGAATGGTCTATAACCACAATGATAACGTCATTACATGAAAAGTGTTAAACATCAAACAACTCTGGGTACTGAGCATTTATCTGTCACTCAAATTCATAGGAACACTCCCCCATGCCACCATGTCTCCACAAGACATGAAAAAAGGGGATAGAATTCATGTATAACACCTACTCTTTGTGGTCATGGATCTCCATAGTTCTATCCTAAAATATCACATCATCATCAACATTGATCACTCCAAAATCGATGACGTGAGATTCATCAAGAAGACAATGATAGAGTTATGATACATGAAATACTCAATGTATTCAGCTCATTTTTAGGGGTACTGCTACTAATTATTACATGGCTCCAACACGATCCAAACCTCGAAAGTCCCAAAAAAATTGAGGATAAAGGATATTCTCATGACCAAACCATCACAGCCCATGACATGGAGTCACCTTTAGAAACACATGATCACTAAAATCAAATTCTATGGGTCTTCTCCTTAGATTTTCATATAATTCTTTATGATCATGTTCTATCTTCATCCTCTCACGAATCACATAAACCAAATCTATTGTATTCCGCACATGTTCTGGTTCGAGAATTACTTACTCTCCGGCCCTAGTCCCACAAAACAGATAATAGAAAGTCTGGAAATACAAGGATTTGAATAGCACCATACCGATGGTGCAGTGAAAACTATTATTGTAAGAGAACTCCCCCAAGTGTAAGTGCCTCATCCACGAACCTCTAAATTCATGAAACAAGAGCATTACATGTTTTTAGGATTATGTATGGTCTGATCTGTCTGAATGTCTATATGGGGATGTAAAGAAATGTTAAGGTATTGCTGAAAACCAAAAGATTATTGGATACCTCTCCACACCCTAGAGGTAATATGAGTATCTCAATTGGAAAATGATAATCCATGGGACTCGATGAAGTCACATGAACACTTCTAGATACTACCTCGACAAAACATCCACTAAGCTTGACTCCTTGATTGTTGTGAAGGGATCTGCTTTTTTAAACAATAAAATACCACACAAATTGAATCATGTCATCCCTGAGCTCTAGTTAAACCAATAAAAATGTCTATTGATACATCATCCCACTTCCACAGAGAAATATCTAATGCCTGTGGTAGACCACCAGGAACACGTTGTTCGGTCATCACCTTCTGGAAGACCAAACATCGAGACACAAACTCTGCAACCGTACCCTTTATCCCATTCCACCTAAAATGGATCTTCATGGCTCGATACATCTTTTTAACGCTAGGATTCATAGCTAAAATATAACTATATAACTCACTATGAATCGTATCGTTCATCATCAATGGAACAAAGATCCTTCCATGATTCAACAATTGGTTTTGTACATCCTGAAACCAACCATCAGGGGCCTCTCCATGAACAACTTGGTCTCTCCAGACCTCCACCTCTAGATCCCCCAACTAGGACTATTCCAACTACTGCACCAAGGATGGTTGAACCATCATCATATAAAGAAATCATCTCCCCAAACGTCTCCCTTATCAAAATGTAATGATGATAGTTCTTCCATTACTCTCCGGGAGTCACCAGATTCACGCACTGCATCACTACGTGAAATTCGAATCAGCGCATCAACCACATCATTCCTATTTCTTAGTGTGTATGTTATTTCAAAGTCATATTAATGTATAAACTCCATCCACTAATGCTATTATAAATTCAAGCCACATTGGGAGAAGACATACCAAAGGCTTTTATGATTGGTGAAAACCACAACATGCTCACCAATGAGTAAATGTCTCCAAGACATTAAAGAAAACACCATGAATTCCATATCTAGATAATGGTTGGAATTGTCACATTCATGGGAAAACAACTACCAAGACCCATATGAAACAACCTATCTCTACTACATCAGAACAAAACCTAACCCCAGATTCGACGCATCATAGAAAACCTCAAATTGTACTTCCTCTACTGAAAGACAATGAACTGAAGCACTTTCTAACTTCTCAATTAGATACACAAAATATGTCTGACACAGATCAGTCCATATGAACACCTGATCATTCCTGGTCAAATAGGTTATAAGAGTCTGAAACTCGAGAGAAATTGGCTACAAACATCTTCTAGAAGCTTACAAGACCATGAAAACATCGCACCTATATCACCAACCTGGTGGCTGCCCAAGACACTACTGCTTATATTTTCTATGGTTCCACATAAACTCCCTGCTCGGACAAAACATTCCCCACAAAATGGAATTATCGATCACAAAACTCACACTTGAATTTCTTCCAAAACAACTGACATTGACCAAGAACTCCAAAAACGGCTTGTAGATACTCAACATGATCTTCCTCAGATAAGGAGTACATTAGGATTTAATCGATGAGAACCGCCATGAACATGTATAGAAACTCATGAATCCCATGAATGCATATGGAGAACTTTTCACACAAAGCTACATTACCATGAACACATAATTCCCATGACGACAATAGAATGATGTCTTCGATATATCGTCATCCTTTACATGCATCTAATGAAATCCTGACCACAACTATATCATTGAGAACCAACTTGAACCCTTCAGTGGATCAAAAAAATCATTAATATGCATAAGTGGATTATGATTATTTTTTGTGACTTTGTTTAAGCGACGATATTCTACAAACAACCACAAACTACTTTCAAGATTCTTCACAAACGAAATTGGTGCACCCAACAATGACACAATAGGATGAACAAAACCATATTGTAATAGACCATCATGATTCATGCGTAGCTCTCGTAACTCCAAAGTAAACATCCTATATGAATACATTGAGAAAAGAGATTCTCTAGGTTTTAGCTCTATCGCAAGCCCAATCTCCCGTCGAGGGGGTAATGCTACAACCTCTTCTAGAAAGACATCTGAGTAATCATCAATGACCATAGAAAATTCTGACTACTAAACATATAAAGAAATTAGCATCAGATCATTCATCATGGATGATAAGTATGGAATTTTCCTCTGACCCATCAAAGGGTCTTACTCACGAACGAACACCACTGACTCCCCATCTGCATCAAAGAACACTACATGCCTCATAAAACAATCCATGATAGTTGGCACCAAATATAATCAATCCATGTAAATGATTAAATCATATGGTTGTATTTTGAATCATATTAAATATCCCCAAGTGCGGTGATGTTACAACACTAGCTCATAGTCTCTACATACTTCAAACAATTTATCTCGACCTCCAACTGACGTTGTCAATGAAAAAAGAACTGCAAGCCTCTCTACCTCAACTCCAAAAGAATGGGTAAGGGTTGGTAATATGAAAGAGTGTGTCACTACTGAATCAAACAAAGCATACACCTAGGTAGAAAACATGCAAAGGGTTCCTTGAACGACATATGTCTCACATGGAACTAGAAATGATAAAGCATGAAGCTATCCATGACCTCCTCCATGGCCTCTTTTACCCAGATGATGACCAACCACAATGGCCGCACATTAATCTCTGGGGATTTAGAGTGTCACATTGTTTTCCTCTACCTTCCCCATCTACCCACTGGTGATCTAATGTTAGTGAAACCTGCTGCTGTTACCTCAACTAGAACTACATCAATGGAAGAAAATGGTGCAGAAACCCTAATGTCTGATGACTACTCTAAATGTTCTGGCACACTCACTGCTGATGACCTCATCCAAATCAAAAAAACAAGCGCCTAATCTAATGGAATAAGAAAGAGGGTCACTTCCCCCAAAGATATGATATGCTTTGGGCTGCAACATACCCCCAACCAAACGAAAACTCTTATTCCCTAAATACTAGGATCCCTGGACCACAACAAATCTTCGTGAGGAATCATGATGACTCCCATCTTGTGGTGATCAGGTTCTGGCCAAAGTCATCTCGATGAACACTTAACTCTCCTGCATCTCAAGACATGTCTTCATCATAAATGGGGTGACTAGGCGGTGGATATCTTGATGCAAGGCCTCCTCATAATGACTCTATATGGTATCCTCATATGGAAACATATATGAAGCATATTATAAAAGGTTCTCGAAATAGATTCCATACACTCACAAAAAGGAGCACCCCTGTCAATGTGCATGGAGCCCATAGCGACTGGAAACCTTCATGTTAAACAAATGAAACTAGACATTAAACTTGTATCATAACTCCTCCCACGAGATAGATGATTCCTCACAATCCCTAAGAAACAAGAACCACCAATTACTCACTACTCCCCACATCATCATCATAATCAAGGGACACCCATTACTCCTTCCGAGCATGGATCAAACTGAAGCCTCTCTAAACCTCCTCTAACCAGTCTTTTGTGGATTCATCTGAATGGATCCCTAATACTTCTGTAGAATCTAGCATTGAAAATCATTTAGTGACCTCCTCCATGTGTAGTCGTCATCATCCTCTACCCAAAAACGATATGGTGGCATAACCAACATGACATTTTTCGCACAAAACTGATATGGACATCGACCCAGATCCATACCTATAAAATAAAAAACATATAGTGATCATAAACCTAGAATATGGATGACTGAATAATAATTATTTAATTTTTTTCATTTATTAATTTTATATTCTCTTATCCCTTGGTCTTACCATTCATATATAGCCATAAATAAACATGATGTGTGATCCTTTCCTAGTTTTCTACCACGCAACTAATATCAGCTCATTTAATATCCCTTGTAAACATAATGTTACATGAATCATATCATAGGGGGTCCTAAACCCCTTTGACTTAGTTGGTATCTAGTGATATCATCACTTGTTAAACTTGAACCAAACTATTTACCTACCGACATATTCATCCTCATCAGTGCCTAACAAAAAAATCATTCATATCTTTCAACCAAATAAATGATACAACATTTTCCTTACCCCCTCCCCAATAATTTTACGCCACTTTGGACCACAAAGGGAGAAGGGAGATAATATCCCCCAAGTCCCGCCTACAATAGGCCATGGGATAGAATCTTGCATCGAGGGTACAATAAACCCACAAATGGGAGGCATTTTCCTTTAGGAGAATAGATGTGGAAGAGAGAGATATGATAGAAATCAACCAACTCCAACTCATAATAAAATATAAATGAAAGTACATGTATGAATTATTAATGCATGAAAACTACAACAACTGAAATGGAAAAACTATAAATACCCAAAAGAAAGTAAAAATAGTAGTAACCACTTTCCCGAACAGCTCTTGCAACACCATGCTAATAGAAACCAACCTGACCTCTAACCTACTCAAAGTGACCTGAAAATTGTTTATATATACATAGGGTGAGTATAACCATTTACTCATTAGCATCAACCTCGAAGCCTCTTGTGAAAATCTTAAGAATGCATGCTAAAGCATAGTGAACAAACAAGTGAAACTAACTAATAACCAAAACATGTATACTATGTCCCCATCCTAATCATGGATACTCTCACCAAGTAAAACATACAAGATTATATACTATAAGAAATAATATCAAGGGTACCCTGCAACTACATCTCCACCGGTTTACCGCTTTTCCCCAATATCACACGTCCTAGCATCCCTCTCCAAAAAGGCTTGCCCGGAGACACCTAGGTAAAGCACTAAAACATGCACCTAGTGCATCAAAACCACCACATCCACATAATCCTAGTATCCAGGATGATTCTGGGAGCCACTGTAGATTACATAACGTTTATCATAAGTCAGGTATTGTACCAAAATCCATTACATCTCATACATCGGGTAAGTATCTTCAAGCCATCACAGCCTATATATGTAACACATATAGTAGTCCATAAGAAACTATATCCAGAATATACGTGTTTGTATAACCACACACAATTACATCCCTCTGCATATATATATATGGGAAAACTAATTGTTGTTCCTACATGCTCATGTAACTACCAAGGAATGAGAGTGGGGCCAATGTGGGTAGTTATCCATCCATCCTCCCACCAGAATGTTGGGGAAAACACCCCTTAGGGATCAGAATCCTTAGGGTGTTAGTTTCCATTTCTGATGGGGTAGTGTAGTGTATAGTAACAAAAAAATTGTAAATAATATACTATATATCACAAAGACACTATGGACAAAACCTAGTCATAGACTCAACTACAGCTAATGTCTCTCAAACTTCTGGTTGTTGCTTCTAAGACTAAGGATCCTACAAGCCAACATCAATTTTTAGAGATTTATTACATTACATTATTCCCTTTTTATCAGTTTCACTATATGATAATTAATTATTTAAACATTGATTAAAATTTATAAAGTCAACATTAAGTTTCATTATCATTACACCCAAAGTCCACTGTCCCATTTAAATTTTAACCTCAGCATTGCATCCTACAAAGCATCAACCCAATGGGTTAACAACATATATTAAATTATTTTTTTAGAGCATTTCATTCCCATCCTCCCAGTAATTCTAGAATACATTTTATGTTACAAAACATAAGGGGGAAAACACGGTGAGTAGATGAACTACCTGTCGAGTCATTTCTTCCTATAGCAAGAGCGTAAACCCATCCTCCCTTGATACGCTAAACACCTAAAGCACATGGCAGACCCCACACATCTTCACCCATTATGAAATAAGGGTAAGAAAGACCATCTACCTTGAGCAGTGGGGAAAGTAAAGAATATATACAACCAAAAAGAATCATTATGAATTCAAACATTCACATTCATCCCATTTCATCATCACTGGAGTCCTCCCCGACACTTACATGCATAAAGTGATTCATCTCTCCAGTATAGGTGTCATCTACTTCCATAACCAATAAGCCTACATGAAATCACATATCACAAAAACTATACAGGATCACATCGCAACATAAGCTGTAGGAAAGAAAACATCATATCAATTGGGTTCTTGGACCTTAAACAAGTAAGAGGGTAACTCTGAACCCTACAAACACTTATCTTTTATCAAATAACCAGTTCCTTAATCCATCTTGTATTAATTGATTTATTATTTGTAGGTTGCGAATTTGGGAAATATAACTAGTAAGCTATCAAAAATAATTAAACATTCATACTAAACCAATTTGATTAACATAAAATTACATCAAGAAGAACCAGATTCATTTACATTTCCCTTTATATTTAACCAAACTATTATCAATTAATTATGTCCTTACGTTCTTTACCAATTTCTAAAATGAACGAATATGCAAACAAGAAATCACAGATATCACACTATATAGAAAAAAAAGAGGCAATAATATAAAATTGATATCAATATATTTATCTGGTTGAAATAATTATTATGTCAATTCCATAAAAATCTAGTAGGATAAAACAAGCTAACTCTACAGTTGCATAGAAATGAATTGAAAATCAATGAATCCCCTACCTAAAACACATCTTCATGTACTTTATATGATTATGATTCACACAAGTGTTCATGATCACCTCCTCCTATAACAACTCTATCTACATAAGGATGTCACAGTAAGACCGCACCAACAGAAATCCAAGAAAACTCCATTAGATGTATTGGGATCACATAACAAAAAGTGAATGGTGAAACATAAGGAGATGAATTAATAAGAAAAATAATAAAACAAACCTTATATTAATGAAGCATCAACAATAACATCTTTCACCAAAATATGGGTTTTTCATGCTACAATAATAATCTTAAAGGGGAAACAATCTGAGGATTAACGTTTGACCACATGGCTCTTATGTATAGAAGTAATTGTTTGAGCATCTCAAACCATGTAACATGAAGGTAGAACTAGTGTGCAAGATATCCCATCCCACTAGAAAATTTAACAGAGAAATAGTTTAACAGTAAAAGTATTTTCCATTAAAATAGAATCACATTAAACTACACTTCATAACAAATTAATTGAATCCTAGGACTTCGGTAAATTAATAATAATGTTATGAGATTTTATTTGGCCTAAAATCCCTTAAAACATTGCCTTTATTGTGTTTTAGTAAATGAAAATGTCAAAGGGGAAAATTTATAAGAAGATGGAAATAGTATTCATGATCCTAGAAACACTATACACTTACTAATACTATAAACAGTGTACATGATTCATGAAACACTGTATTCTCAAAAATCATGGAATCAACAATCCTGGAAACACTGTTCATGAAATGACTCACCGATCTTGGAAACAATGATCCTAGACTCTCAGATCATGGACTCACCTATCATAGAATCAATTTTCATGAAATGAATCACCGATCCTAGACTCACTGATCTGATGGTACTGTTCACAGAATGACAGACCGATCTGATAGTACTATTCACAAAACGACTCACCTATCTGATTGTATTGTATATAGAATGACCCACTGATCTGATGGTTTTGTTCATAGACTGAAAGACTGATCCAATGGAACATTTCACATCAGTCTCACCAATTGAAATATTTGAAGAATTGTATAATTAGAAATTTATTATGGATAAGTCACCTTGACCTCCCGGAACACGTCCGACACAAAATTTTTTCCATGGAGTTGACCATAGAGGATTGGGACATTTCTATCTAAGTAATAGTTGTTTACATCCCCCTATGATCTGATGCATGGAACATTACATTTATAATAATTATTAAACTATTTGATACTAGTTTCAGGGTATATACCTTAGAAAGGAACATGCATCATTCTTCTTTGTGCTTGTGTTTGAATTAAAAAACCTTTGTATATGTTAACCTAAATTGAATAAAATAAAATAATTAATTAATTAATGTTGAGTCATTCATTTTCCTGTTTTAGTATCTCTAACTATGTTTTTACAGGTATGGCTCCAGGCCGATGTCCTCGTCCGGATCGCATAGAAGATGTCCAGTAGGCTATGCCCGCAGATCTCCATTTGGTAGAGGATGATTACGACATCACTGGAAATAGGAAACTTCGAGAGATTCAAAAACATATTCTACAGAAGTATGTGGCCTTAATTTCAGATTCACTCATAGAATACATGTTGTAGGAGGTAGAGATATGTCTCCGTTTGAACCATGATCAGAAGGATATCATGGTGTCCTTGGTTGCAATGATGCAGAGTTGAGAAGAAAGGAATGAATGGTTATCATTCCTCGGGGATCATGAGGTTTTGATGATCTAATGGGAGGAGTTTCGACACATGGTTATAATTGAGTTTCTTTCATCAACTGCGAAGGAGTCCAATCTCTAGGAGCTTCTTACCCTTCGATAGGGGTCCTCTAGTGTGTGGGAGTTTGGAATCAATTTTACAAACGATTTACAATTTGTTTCGGACCTATTTCCAGATGAGGAGGAGAGGATGAGACATTTCAAGGAGGCATTAAATCCAAAGATCCTGCGCTTGGTCTCCCCATTTAGGATAAAGACATATCATAGGGTGATGGAAAGGGAAGAGGTAATCTAGAGGACATTGGATATAACTGGATCATCATGAGAGGGGAGTCGTCATGATTCTACAAGAATCATAGCTATGCTTTGAGGTTCTTGTTTTTTTTTGGATTTACTGTTTCTGTTTGGCTAGGGGTAGGTCTTAGCCCTCAGCATCATGTCTCTCAGGGTAAATGCACTCAGCCATATTTCAAGGGATTGTTCTCTTGTTTTTCTTGTGGTGGTCGAGGCCATCCACAAAGAGAGTGACCTTCCATTCATAGCATTCATCGTGCACTGTGTGTTCAACTCTAGATTCATCCATTGAGGAAGTTCCATCCTAGGTAGTAGTAGTTGGTTTCACCAGCTTTAGATCAGCAGAGGGTAGATGGGGTAGGTAGGGAACAACCATGTGACACTCCCCATCTTTAGAGAGTATAGTGAGGTCGTGGTGGAGGTTTTCATCAGGGGAAAGAGAGGCTTCGGGGGAGTTTGTGGTATGTGTCATGCTTTAGAGTTTCCATCTCAAGGAGAGAAAGATGTCATTAGAGGTACCATTTTCTTGTTTACTGCCACGGTGTATTCCATGTTTGATTTTGGAGTGACACACTCCTTCATATCACCTAGCCTTTTCCATGATTTGGGTATTGAGTTAGGGTGGATTCCTGTGCTCTTGTCATTGACAATGCTAGTTGGAGGCCGAGCAGACATGTTTGATGTATGTAGAGACTAAGAGCTAGTATTGGGGGAGCACCACTATTGGGGAGATTTTCTATGTTTATGAATACACCTGTGTGTTGTAATCCTCATCATGTATTGGTTGTATTCGGTGCTGGATTTCATGGATTTCTTTAGGATGTAGGTTTTTTTCTTTAATGCATATTGAGATGTAATTCTTTTTGTTGGTCAGAGAGACATTTGAATGGGTCAGATTCATGTTTCTTCCTTATCATCCTTGATGGATGAGCTGATATTAAGATCATTAGAGGTTCAATATTTGGTCTTTCCTAGGTTAGTAGAAGAGTACAATGATGTCTTTCCAATATAGGTTGTAACATTAACCCCTCGATGAGAGATCGTGTTTGAGATCTAGATACAACAAGGATTGTCTCATATCTCCATGTCACTATATATGAAGGCACCTTCTGTGTTACAAGTTCTATGTATATAGCTTGATGGTCTATTATAGTGAAATATTTTTTGTTGAGTCAGTCGCCATTGGGGAAATGATTTTTTTCATGAACAAGGTTGATGGTAGTTAGTGATTGTGTATCAATTATCATCTTCTAAACAATGTGTAATTGATGAATCATTATCCTATTCCAAATAATTATGATTTATTCTATCCACTGATGGGTGCATGTTGGTTCTCAAAGATTAACTAGTGGTCAGGATATCATTAGATGCGTGTGAAGGATGATGATATCCCGAAGACTACTTTCCGTTATCACCATGGGAATTATGTGTTCGTTTTTATGCCCTTCAGTGTGAATAATTCACCATATTTATTCATGGGATTGATGAACACTGTGTTCTGTGAGTTCCGGTACATTTTTTGGGTGGATTTTATCGACGACTTCCTTGTGTACTCCACGTATGAGGAGGACCATGTGGAGCATCTATAAGCCATTTTGGGATTTCTTCGTCAACATAATCTTTTGGGAAGTTATCCAAGTGTGAGTTTTTTTCTTGTGAAGTCTGTTTCATGGGACATGTTTTGTACCAATAGAGAGTAGTTGTGGATCCATCGATGATAGAATTTGATGATTCTATGGTATCCCCCAATACATTGTTAGAGTTGTGATGTTTCTTGTGTCATTCAGAATACTACAAGAGGTTCGTAGCTGATTTCTCTCGAGTTGCGACTCTTATGAATCATTGACAATGAATTATAAGTAATTTATAAGGATTGAACCATGTCATGCATATTTTGAGTATCTAAATGAGATGTTAGTAAGTGATCAAGTTCATTGCCTTCCTGTTGAGGGAGTTCAGTTAGATGTTTTATGTGATGCTTTGCATCTCCAGATAGGTTGTGTTCTGATGTTGCAGAGATATGTTGATTCTTATGGGTCTTGTCAGTTACTTCTCCATGAAAATAACTATGCAACAAATAATCATGAGTAGGAATCCATGGTTTTTTCTCTGAAATTATGGAGACATTACCTCATTGGAGGGTGCTTTGTGGTTTTAACTGATCATAAGAGTTTGAGGTATGTTTCTCCCAGCATGACTAGAACATACAACAGCTTCGGTGGATGGTGTTCTTACATGAATTCAACTTTTTAATATCATATACTCTTGGAAAGGTTAATTTTGTAGCTGATGCCCTGATTCAGAAGTCACATAGAGTTCTAGTGCGTGAATATGGTGACATCTAGAGAGTAATAGAAGAACATCCAGTGATACATCATTTTATGGGAGAAGTTGGGGGAAGAAGTTTTCTTATTTAGAAGACCGCGTATTTATCTATGGTGGAGTAGGTGTAAGAGTCCATGTTGGGGGATATATTAGTGGAGGTTTGGAGAGACCGAGTTATTTGTGGCGAGGTCCCTGATGGTTGGTACGAGGATGAACAACATTGATTGTTGTATCATGAAAGGATATTTTTTCCATTGATGTTGTGCAAGATGGTTCTCTTAGAGTTCTATAGTTCTCCTTTATCGGTTCATCCTTGCATGAAAAATATGAACCAATCTTGGAAAAGCTATTTTTTGTGTCCTGGGATGAAGCATGATGTTGAAGAATTTGTGCCTTGTTGTTTGGTTTTCCAGAAGGTGAGGTTCGAACACCATGTTCCTCGTGGTCTGCTCCATCTATTAAATGTTCCTCAATGTAATTGGTAGGACATATCAATAGACTTGGTTACTAGTTTACCTTGAGCTCAGGGAGTACATGGCTCTATTTGTGTGGAAGTGGATCATTTATCAAAATCATCCCACTTCATATAAATCAAATAGTCAAACTCAGTGGATGTTTTGTCGAGGTAATATCTGTTGGACCTGGTAAGACTTCTTGGAGTCCAAAGGACAATCATGTTTGATCATGAAATTTATTTTACCTTTAGTGTGTGGAGAGGACTCGAAAATACTTTTGGTTCTTATTTATTCCTTTGCTCAAATTTTTATCCTCTGAAAAATGGTCAGATAGAGCAGACCATCCAGACTCTTGAATACATGTCACACTATTTTGTCATGGATGTTGGAGGTTTCGGGATGAGGCTCTTAAACATGGCAGAGTTCACTTATAACAATATTTTTCACTCCACAATTAGTATGGCGTCATTTGAAGACTTGATTGGCCAACCTTTCTATTATCTGTTGCACTGTACATTGGTTGGAGAGTAATAAATTCTCAGAATGAAACTAGTGTATTATACAATAGAGATGGTTCAAGTGATTCGTAAGAGAATGAAGATTATGTAGTATTGTCAAAAATCCTATAACTATCAATGGAGGATTCCCTTAGTGTTTGATGTTGGGGATCATGTGTTTGTAAAGGTGACTCCTCACCATGGGAAGTGATGGTTTAGTCATGGGAGTGTGATTTATCATTTATTTGTTGGGCTTTTAGAGGTGATAACTCCTGTTGGACTATGGCGTATCGAGTAGAACATCCCTCACAGATGAGCCGGATACATTATGTTTTCCAGGTATCACAGCTCCATCGTTATCTTCTGGAAGAATGCACATCATAGATTGTGGAAATATAGTTTTTGATATTGATGTGACCATAGAGGAGCGGCCTATAGAGATCCAAGACATAATAGAGAAGGTGTTGAACGGGTGTTCAATCACTGTGGTTCGTGTCATGTGGCTACACAGTGGCATGGAGGAGAGTACCTGGGAAAGTCAGTCCCAGATACATGCTTATTACCTATAGTTTTCTGATGATTAACTATTTTCATGTAATGACGTTCGCTTTTTGGTTGTAGACCATTCATGTTTATGTTATGGCTTCATTTAGGTTCATTTTTTAGATTTCTCTCTTTTGAGAGGTATCACGATGGTTAGTTGTTTAGAATTATTGTATGTTTCCTATTAGGTTGGTTTCAAACACTCAAGGATGAGAATTGTTTGATAGGTATCTGATGTAATTGCAATGTCCTCTATAGTACAATGCATTGTGATAATCAGGATTCCAATCTGTTCCGAGAGGATGAGGTTTCTTATCCCAAACACATTTCAAAATTTTGAATTCTGTAAACAATGTTCCCAGTACTATGAATTGTGAAACGGTAGCCATATGTGAACAATGTCATCGGTAGCCTTAGGTGAACCGTGAAACAGTAGCATTCTGTGAGTAGTGTCATTGGTAGGCTTAGTTGAATAGTGAAATTGTAACCTTCTGTGAACTGTTCAACGACAGCCTTATGGGAACAGTGTCATCGGTAGCGTTAGGTTAACAGTACAATGGTAGCATTTTGTGAACAGTGTAATCGTCATGCTTATGTGAACAGTGAAACAGTATCCTTATGTGAACGGTGACATCAGTAGCCTTATTTCAACAGTGTCATCATTAGCCTTATCTGAATATTGAAATAGTAACCTTTTGTGAATAGTTTCATCGGTTGCCTTATGTGAATAGTTCAACGGTTACCTTAAGTGAACATTATCATTGGTAGCCTTATGTGAACAGTGAAATGATTACCTTATTTGAACAGTGTCATTAGTAGCCATATGTGAACAGTGCAACGGTAGCCTTATGTGAACAGTGTTATCGGTAGCCTTATGTGAACACTGCAATGGGAACCATATATGAACAGTGTCATCAGTAGCCTTATTTGAACAGTTCAATGGTAACCTTACGTGGACATTATCATTGGTATGATTATGTGATTAGTGAAATGGTAGCCATTTGTGAAATTTTTTTCCAGAATGGTGAGGTTCAATAGTAGCCTCTATTTCCTTTTCCAAATATCGAGTTCATGAATAGTGTTTCCAGAACTGTGAGGTCTAATGAAGGCCTCTATTTCATTGGCCAAATTTTGAGATCACGAACAGTGATTCTAGAATGGTGAGGTCCAATTGTAGCCTCTATTTTATTTTCCAAATTTTTATTTCATGAAAAGTGTTTCAAGAACGGTGAGGTCCAATGGTAGCTTCTATTTCCATTTCAAAATTTCATGGTCATGAACTATTTTTCAGAACGTTGTGGTCCAACAGTATCCTCTTTTATCATTGATTTTTTTTGTTCATGAATAGTGTTTCTAGAATGGAGAGGTCCAAAGGAATCTTATTTTCATTTTCAAAATTTCGAGTTCTTGAATAGTGTTTCTAGCATCCTACAGTTCATCACCTTTGGCATTTTATTTGAAGTAAAATTCATTTATGGCCACTATTAAAGGACTCTAAGGACGATTCAAAGTCCATAACTCCTATATTAAATATTCCAAAGTCTCAGGATGCTTTTACTTGGTCAAACCGCCGGATTTATTGTGATCCAATTTTAATATAAAATCCATCATATCTTAACCCACTGCTCTGTTAAATCTTTTAAAGGGACAAGTTATCTTCCTCCCTAATTTTTCCTCTTTCTTCTCTAGGGTGAGATTCTTGATCCTACTATTCCTTCTTGTATGAGTAGTCGAATCAATCTTTTCTCCATGGATTGGATCCCCACATTTTTTCAATCAACGAAGAAGTATCAATCATTCTTTAGAATAATGTATGATCTATCATCATTCTTTTGGGATCATCTCCATCTATTTCTCCATTACCTTTTATGGAATGATATCTCCATGTTCGTAATGGTAATTTCATGGGTGATTACTAGTGTGGTGGTGTCCCTGCATCCATGGGTGAAAAAATATGTCATAGGGGGGATTATAAATAGTATTTTTGGATCGTTCTCATTTAAAGAACATGAAGAACTATTTGCGGTAGTTGATTCACTGATTTTATTTTCTTTTACATGGAATTATATAGTTAGCATGTTTTATCCCACTGAATCAAAATGGAATTGACATATTAAATATTTTAGGCGGTTAAATAAATTAATTTTGATTGTATGTTATTGCCTGTTGTTTTTCTAGATTATGCGATATCTAAGCTTTCTTTGTTTAGTTTTTAAATCTTGGTCAAAATTGGAAAATAATGTAAAGATGGAATTAAATGATAATGTTTTGTCTATTCATAAAGAGTCATATGAATGCATCCAGTTATTTTGTTGTAATATGATGAAAATAAAATTGATGTAGTAAGCCTGTTTGATAAATTTGTGATAGCTTAATGTATAAGTTTCCCTTAGTTGGAACCTATGAATAATAAATCGGTAAATTAAATATATAATAATAAACTAGTTGTTGGATAAAATATAATTTCATTTAGGGTTTTGATTTACCGTATATCTTATTAAAGGGACAAGAGTCCAATTGATATGATGTTTTTTTTACTACATCATGCATTGTGAGTGTGCCTGGATGGATATTGGGATATGTGGGGGAATGGATGCCTAATGGGTGTGGAATTCATTGACTTCTAGAGTGGTGAGATGCATCATTTTATGCATTTAGTATCAAGGAGGACATCAGATATGATGAAACGGTTTGGATTTTAATGTTTGGATGACTGCTGATTCTTATTGGTTGTTTATCGTCATTACATTCCTCACTACTCATGGTAGCTATTATTCTTACCGTCCTTCAAAAAATGTGTGAGGAAACACAGTTTATGCCACGTACATTCCTTGTATAGCTTCCCAAGGGATTATTGGTCTCTATTCATTAAATAAGTAGAAAAGACTTGATGGTAGTTTATCTACTCACATATTTGAGCTCCATTGTGTTTATTATCTTATAATGTTTTTCAAGAATTACTAGGAATATAGAAAAGTAATAATTTTGAAAATAAATGACTGAATAAATGATGTTAATACAATGGTTTTGATCATGCAAGGATTCAATGATGAGGTTACAATTTAAAGAGATAGTCGACATTGGGTTTCATGCTAATGTATATTAATGTGGAATTATTAATGGTTAATAAATTTTTGAATTATTAATTAATGTAATGTTCATCTACTAAAATGGGAATGAAGTAATGTAATTATTCTCTTTAAAGAGTTGTGTTATTATAGTATACCTAGTATTAGAAGTGTCAACCGGGAGACTGATAGATGTCAGCTGTAGTTGTTTCTATGACTAGGTTATGCCCATAGTGTGGTTGTGAGCAATAGTATATTATGAACTTTTTGGGTTTCTATACGTAAATCCATCCCTTCAGTTATAGAAAATGACACCTTAGGGATTCTGAAGCCTAGAAGGTTCTTTCCCCAACATTCCGATGGGAGGATAGAGGACTGACTACCCCCTTTGGCCCTGCTCTCTTTAGTGGGTAGTTACTTGTGCTGGTAGGCACACCAATTTGTTTTCCCCATATAGATGTGTAGAGGGATGTAATTGCTTGTGTACATTTACCAACATATATTCTGGATATAGTTTCCTATGGAGTAATATAGGTGAAAAATATATAGGCTATGATGTCTTGGGAATCCTTACTTGGTGTTTGGGCTATAATGGATTGACGTTTAATACACGACGTATGATACACATTATGCGAGCTGTGGTGACTCCCACAAACTACTTGGTTACATTGCTTACGAGGACGTGGTATATTTTTTACCCAATGCACATGTTTTGGTGCTTCTTCCATGTGTTTGTGGGAGATACTTTTTTACAGAGAGATGCATAGGACGTTCGATGTTGTGGAAAAGTATGAAACTGGTGGGGAAGTAGTAGGGAGGTATCATTGATATTTTTTATTATATTACATAAAATTGTATGCAATATTTTGTGAGAGTAGCCATGGTGAGGCTGGGATCATAGTATACTTCTTTAGGGGATAATTTAGCATCACTTGTTTTTCACTGTGCTTTAGCATTATTTCTTTACATTTTCATGAGAGGTTCTAGGAATGATCCTACTGAGTATACTGTTAAACTCACCCCATGTCTATATAAATATTTTTTCAGGTCACATTGTGTTGGACGAAGATCAAGCTAATTTCTAATAGCTTGGAGTTAGAGGAGATGTTCAGGATTGTGGTTGTTATGGATTTTACCTTCCTTTGGTACTAGTAGTCATCCCCTTTCAGTTGTAATTGTTTAGCATGACATTACATATGTGAACTTGGGTTTTATTTTATATATCAGTATGAGTTGGAGTTTTTTGGTGTCTGTATTATCTCTCCATTTCTCATGAGTTCTCTTAGAGGTTAATGCTTCCCATTTTTGTGTTTACTATTCCCTTAGAGCTAGTCAATAACCATGGAACTACTGGAGGCGGGTATTGGGGGTCATTATTTCATTTCACGCATTTGTAGCCCTGGAGGGGTACACTATGTGGCGAGGCGGTCATTACATTTAGGGGAATCTTATAGTCCTTATCATTTTATTCATAACCTAAATTACATGGTTTATCTTTACTATACTAATATGATTATTATTAAAAGAATTCATAATGTCCAAAATTAAAAGGGTACTATTTTCCAAAATTTGATCCACTTAATTTAAATATCAAATACATTTTCATTATTTATCTCTTAGAAGTGGTATATTTTAATTTTAAATTAATCACATAAAATGTGATGAAAAGTTGAGTTTTTTTTAATCTATTTTTGAATAATATTATGATTTTATATTTACATTATGACCTTTAATAATAATTACATTAATATAAAATCATATATATATAATCTATAAATTCAATTTAAAACATTACACAATAATGATTATTTTAATTAATTAATATGGATATATATTAGGCACATTATATTATGGTTTGTTATTTTTTATGTAGTATGTATTCTAATCATTATATCTTAGTATTTATATTTGATCTGTGATGTTATTTTTTGTTTATCGAATTGTGGGATACTATGTTATTTATTTAATTAATTTTTAATACCATTTTCATATGAAATATTGATATAATATTATGAATAATATGGTTATTTCAAAGTGGTTTTTTGATATAGATATTGAAGTGGTATCATTAAAGGTATACTCTAAGGAATATAGGATTTAAATATATAAAATCCTTATTGTTTAAATAAATATATGTATGATGATCTAACATAAGATTTTAAAGAATATGGCACATAGATATATATGTTTAGAGTGAGAAATTTGTTATGAATAAACTATCATAAATTCTTCAGTGGGTAATAAATAATATTTTTACGACAGAATTAATTTAATGTATTAGAATGCGACAACCATTGATTTTAGATCCATCAATTTATTAATAACATTAATATCTTACATCATTTGAAACAAAAAATTGTCACGTTACGAGGATAAAACAAACTATGAAATAATAACGATACCTTAATAATATTACCATTATATATAAAAAGGATAATAATAAATAAAAATTATTGTATATTAATATTTTATTTGATTAATATTTTAAAAATAATGCATTTTGATGAACCATTTAAAAGTATTTATTATTATTATTTAAAATTCTAAATTGATCAAATTGACATTTTTAAATTTTTAAAATATTATTTCAATTTTACATTTGATTAAAAAATTATATAAAATTAGGATTAATAAAGTTTATGTTTCGAAATTCACTTTTCAATTCAATAAGTTTTATATACATTTATTTTATTTTATTTACAAAATAAATAAATGTTATATATTTAATTTTATTTAAAAACGTAATATTTTTATTTAATTTGAAAAATTAAAATAGGGTTAATTATTTTCAATTTTTTAAAAAATATTAAAGTTTATGTGAATAATGAACATTTTGGTCTTCCCAAAATACATGAATTTTATGTCATCATTATTGTATATGTAAGGATTAGAATTTTCGGAAACTATTTTATCATAAAAATTATGTATTTTAAAATAAAAATATAATTTCAATAAAAAATTTTAATATATAAAGTCATATTTAAAATTTAATTTTTTTTATATTCTACAAAATACTATTTTTTATAATTATTGTAATATGAATTAATATATTATTTTTCATCACATTAGAAAATAGATTCATAAAAATTGGATAAAAAATTTGGAACCATTATTTAAAAATTATATAATAATGATTATTATATTATTTTCCTTAAAAAATAAACTACCTAGGTAAAAAAAAAGTTCTTATCATTAAAACTAAAATGGTAAAAAAAAGAAAAACCATAGAGAAAAATTGGAGAACATTAAAAAAATATGTATTTAATATATTATTTGTGTTCTGTTTCACAATATATCTTCACATGTATATTATTTATTAATTTGGGATCCACTTATCAT
The DNA here is from genome assembly GCA_963277665.1 of Viscum album. NCBI lineage: Eukaryota > Viridiplantae > Streptophyta > Magnoliopsida > Santalales > Viscaceae > Viscum > Viscum album. Next base: position 1,946,848,550 of record OY728136.1, on the reverse strand, counting down.
GAGAGTCACATCCCATTGTTAATTTTTTTTGTGTAATCAAAAATTGACACACCTTTTCACTTATAAAGTGGGCCATATACTTATCAATTCCACTCAAAAAATAGCCCCCATAATTCAAAAAAAATTAAATCATCACATTATCCCATATACAAAGCGTAATGATTTTTTATTCTCAAAATTCAATAGTTTACTGTTTTAATCTCATTCAAAAGGATGATTATATAACTAATATAGTAGTCATTTTTAATTATTTCTCTTCATTTCCTATTTATCGATGTGGTTACATTTTTTCAAAAATTTCTCATCACCCTAATTAAATTTTATAATTATTATAACTATTTTAAATTTATTTTGTTACAATTATGTTACATTCATTATCAACATTCCCCAATCCAATCAGACATATTATATTGCAAGTCATGCATTCTGCGGAATACTAACTTGATGTCAAAACGTGTTTCATAAGAGATATTTATATACGTATAGTTATTATATTTATGATATATTTTATATTATAATCTAAAAAAATGTTACAGAATTTCCCCATTTTATTGAAAATAAAATTACCATCCACCCATCCATGCCGAATTCTAACTCCATGGAAGGACCAATTTTCATTTTTCAATTCACATATTACATATATCAATGTTAATGGGTATGTATTAAGAGGATTAATATGATTATTATAGTTTTAATAATATCATTTCATTATATATTTATCTATATATTAATTATATGAATAAAAACAATCATTACTAAATTAACCAACTTAAATAAGAAAATTATGATGAAAAAACAAGTTTATGATATTATTTAATACATTTGTATCAATTAATTCATCTTCTAATCAAATAAAATTAAAATATATATCTCTAATAAAAATAGTAAGTTTTTTTTTCAACTTTTATATTGATATTACAACAAAATCACCAAATTATCAACTATTAAACATTACAAGATCATGTTGGAATCAGTTTGACAACATACATGAAACATTCATTAAAATTATAAAATTGATGATTATGAAATAATAGTTGCTATTATAATATTATATATTTTTGATAAAACATAATTTTTTGGTTATGTAAAAGATAAATAAATATTAAACTTATTAACTTAGATAACACCCATCAAACGATAAAAGTAATGGTAAATGATCATTGTTGCATTCATCTTCTAAAACAATGACTAAAACACTAATTAAATTAAATTTAAAAATTTTAAATCATTATAAGTATTAAATTATATTTATATTAATTAATTATTATTTATAATATTTATAATAATTAAAATAACTATAATTTCTGTAATAAAACTACTGTAAACCATTAAATATTACAAATTTGATGTCAGAAAAATAATAAAATATATATATATATATACATATTGGATTCTTATCAATGGGGATTATTAATTTTTGTATCTATGAATAATTTTCTTGGAAAATTATTTAAATATAATAATTTATTTATTCAATACATTTGGTGAAAAAGGAAAATGAATAAGGACCGTCAAATGCTTATTTGTTTTAAAATCTTCTATTTTAGACTTTTTTTATAATAATAATAAAATAGCAATTAAATGGACTATATTATACATATTTGATATATAATATCATGAAATAAAGTTTAAAAATAATATTTATAAAAAATTACATTCCACCTCTTCGAATAAATTTTGAATAAATTTTTACTAATGTTATAAAGGATTATTTGTATAATATTTGAATCGTTGGAGACTTGTTTATGATATAATATTTTTATTATATTTACTTATATATATATATGACCACGTTTTTATTTATTATTATTTATCTAATATATTTCTTGATCTTCATTTTTCTATTTTGAATATTAATTTCCATTCGGGTTTGATTTAAAATTTAAAGAGCTTGTAAGGAGTTTTCATGACTCAAATAATTTATTTGGTAAATAATCACTACTATTTTTCTAAAATCATTTATATTCAATTTTAAGTAAATTATAATGTTGGTATGATAAATTTAATATTTATACTTTTAGGGTTTTACATCTTATCATTGATATCATATTTTAATATGAAATACATTTTTAAATAAACTATAATGTTTGGAAAATAAAATCCATTATTTTTAATGGATCTTTTCTTTGACAGCTATACATTCCCTCACACCCATTTTAATATATATATTCATATAAGAAGATACCGAATGTTTTTTTTATTATAATAAATATAATTACAATTATGAAATGTATCACTGAATACCATTTTATGGTTTTTGTTTAAATAAATCTATATTTTAAATATTTATTTTATTCCAAAATTGTTTGCCTAATTTTTTTGATTTTTTCATGGGGTAATTTTCAGATGACTATTTTTAATGGTATTTTTTTGGAAACATTTCAATTCATAATTTTGAATATAAAATTAAAATGGATGTGATAAGAAAGATATTTTATGAATGTGTTGAAAATGAACGATTTTAATATATTCAATGATAATATATATTTATCCAACATTTAATATCATCGATGTAAAAAATGATCTGCATCGATAGGATTCAGAAATGAAAACCAAATTTTACCTAGATTTAACATAAATAATTTATAAATGAATTCATTATTCCAAAAAAATTTCTTACTACAAAAATGATTATATTTTCAAAACACCAGGCAATTTGTTTTTTATCTAACTCAACACACATTGGAATATCATATATTTGGATGAATTTATTTTTAAAATGTATCAATACACCGTGATTCTCATGATTATTTATCTAATTTAAATCTACTATGCATAAATGAAATATAAATTTATATTTCACGCCTCATTATTCTCTATGTATAACCCTAAACGTTCATTTATTTTCTTTCCAATATGAATAAAATATTTATGAATCCCTTGATTGAATCTTTAGCCACTATATTATTTAAATAGATTTATTTGTTAAATTTATTCATTTAATTTAGCCTATTTATTTATACAATGTATATAAAATATTATTTCATTTAATTATTGAACAGTATTTACATTGAAAAGAAATTGAAAAAATTTGGAATCCATTTATTTTCCATAGGTTTATCATCATATGTTTATTAATGGAATTAAGAATCTTATTAAAGGTTTTATGAAAATGGTTTTCATTCCATTGGTTCCTAATGGTATATTAAATTAAACCCATATATGTTTCTTTTGTTCTTTATGATATGATTATTAACTATTTCCATATAGCACTCATATATATTGATATTGACTAGTAGGGTTTATATCACACTATAATACATTGTATATAATTTCACATCAAATTAAATGATGAAATATTTACTAATTGAGATGATTGGAATTTTTGTACATGTTTTTAGTTTGAATGGGGTGAGTGAGTATTTGTTCATAGGTTTTTTATTGAATTAGATGCATGAATATTTTTTACATGTGGTTTTTAAATGTAATGTGGGAGGAATTAATAAAATAAATTTCTATTATTATATTTGGAAAATATATGATATATGTTTACAGTTTCTATGATTATTATCATGATTATTTTATAATCCCAGAGATTATGTATATTTACTCACATTTATTTTTGCTGTCTTACTCTTGGTCGCTTATTTGTCAAGATTTTTTATATTTTTATTTGGTCGTTATGAATTTATCTGTATAATTATTTAACCATATTATGATTTTTTTCAATCAGTTGATCATTGATTTTATAGGTTACGTTTACACATAGAGATCATTTTAGCTCAAACAGTTCTTGGTCGACCATTACCAAACATTATAAAGATAAGAAATTAATTAATTGAGAAGAATATTTTCTCATGTGGAGAATTCAAGGGATATGTTAAAGTCACCACTTGAATTAAATATCTTAAAATATAATTGGGAAAATTGATATATTATAAAAGTTATTTTAAATTTAGTGAGCAATTTTTTCCAAATATAAAACATCCATAACTTTAATGGTTTTGGGAAAGTCATTTAATGATATATTTTATTATGTAATATAAATTAGATAGAATTATTTCTAGTATATTATATTCTCTCCAAAAGGGAACTCATATTTTATTCCATTCATATAGGATGAATTGATACCTCATCACATATGGAGAACACAAAAATGGTGGATGGATTTATGACTAATTTTGAGTGAACTATTATAATATATTAAAATAGAAAATTCCATAAAAATGTCAATATTAATGATCCACTAATGTTCATGTCGAATCTAATTCTATTCATCATATCATCATAAATTTTTATCATCACAAGTATTAAAATAATAACCACATATTTTAAATATTCCCACAACCATTTATATATCATAAAACAATAGAATAGATAAAATTTGTGTTTATGTTCTCATGGAATGTTATATTATTGGAAAAAATATCCATTAATAATAAATTCATTACAAAAACAATTTCAATATGCTTCACATTCATTGCAAACACATTTTTATGTGACGTTGATTTCATCTAAATCCAAATCAGATATTGTCATTATTTATGATATCAAATAAAATTTGAAAATATCATCATAAATATGTTACAAATAATCCAAATATCTATTCAGATTAAATTAATTCGTTTTTAACATTGATTTATTATTTTATATAAATTTATTTTTTCATTAACCCAACCATGTACCCTAGTAACCAAATTTCTATGACATCCATGACACAAACTGAATAGATTTCCAAATCCTTATGGGTCGGTGACAAGCACCTTGAATCCTAAAAACTAAAATTTACTAGTATTATGGGACCCAATGTATAGTAGAATTTTCACCAAACAATCCAAAAAAAATTCAACATAAAATTAATCGAAAAATTATTTATTTTAAAAATAAAAATAAATTGCACTATATATATATATATATATATATATTTCATTAATATTTTAAAAATGGGAATACATTATAAATTCATGATTCACATTGCAAATGATAGAAATATATTTTAGATGATGGAATTTTGTTATAAATTTTTTGTGATTTATAAAAATGGAAATTTTCAAAAGATGGCTAAAAAAATTTAAATAATATTTTTTATATAATATTACAAGGATAGTAGGAATTTTATAACAATAACATAAACATTTAAAATACAAACAAGTGTTCAACACAGTTTTTTTTCAAATAGGTATGAATGATTCGGCCTATAGGATAGCAAAACTATGAAATGGAATGTATGTACACATTACCCATTAGTAAAATGGAAAGGGTATTGATCTCCATATTCTATGGAATGTGATGTTCTAATATGTTGTTTTTGAATGTTGATAATTGTAATATTTTTTCCAAAAAAACAAGATTACTACCAAAGAGAATCATGTAATCATACAAAAAAATGATGTGAAATTTATTTCAATTAAATTTTAAAATAATTAAATCACATTACATCAATTTAAAATATGAAAATTTTCACATTAAAAAACAATACAAGATATTAATAACAATCATGGATTTTTGTGATGAAATCACATGGATTCAATAAAAAAAATTAATCCATTTTCACAATCAAATTGATTTAAACCCAATTCATGAAATTTGATAATGCATTTCAAAATTAAATCAAACAATTTAGTTTTTATAAAAATTTCATCCATTTCAAAAATGCTCACCAATTAACAGGAATTAGGGGTTTACCAATTTCATGGTAATGAAAACCAAAACTAAAATACACATGAAATGGGTTTTTAATAAAACGATTGAAATTAATTTATAAAATATAATATCATGCCTTTTCAATCATAATGAATTAATATATAAAACATAATGGTTTATTAATTTCAAAACCAAATACGGAAGCACCTTTATTCATTATGTAAACACATAACCCGAAATGAAACCAAAAAAATTGAATGATAGCCTAGATGATATAAGAACTCATACTAGAAATGAGAATAAAAAACATGGGCCTTAAATATCTCAAATCCATGATTATCTATAAAACACTAAGAAAGGAATAGATATAGATAGAGAGAGTAATGAAGAATGAGTATATATAAAGGAACATTATGATCTAAACAATGATTAATCATCAAATGAAAGTATCCAGAGGGGTTGGAGGAAACCAAAATTTCCTGGGTAATGCTCTATGCCGAGATGAAGGTTATCTATTAATACAAAAAAGTGAAATTACACAGAACTCGAATTAAAAAAAATCACTTCAATGTTACATGATGTGTATCCCAATTACATGTCGTGTAATTGTTATTCATCTTTATTGTCAAAAAACCCATAACCTTTTAAAAAAATGGATTTAAATTCATTTATTGTTTAAAAATCAGGTATCACTATTATATGGTGTGTACATATCCAATAGGATATTGAATTTTTATATTTCATGGTATAAATTATAACAAATTTATGGCATAACCATTACATGAATCCTTCAATTCAATTAGCGTTATTACCTAGTAAGAAAAACAGAAAAACCATAACATTGATTAAAAAATACATTATATAAAGGTAACACGATGATAAAAACATTCCAACATAAAAAAATTATCCCCATAAAACCTACAAAGAATCTTATATACCTAAAATTTGAGGACATTTTCTCTCATCAGTCTATCCATATAACAACCTGATCATTTATTAGTAAAATATCCCTTCATTTAATTTCATACTAAAATCACATGGACAATTTTATTATTGGTTTTAAATGAATATTATTTATCATTATTGTTGATTATACATACATTGAATGGTTATCCTATGATAGATATAAATATATTTTTTCATAAAAAGAATATTTTCGAAACAGAAAAATGAGTGAATGACCACATCTGGTGGACTCAGGTCGTACGAAGATCATTTTTTAGAGCGTTGAATGTATGTATCTTAATTGGGATTCAGTCCTGAACATTCCCAACACTGGTTTTAAAAAATTAAGATTCAAAGGAATCACCCTCCTGAGAAAATAAAATTAATATAGATTTCCACTTTGGCGATGTTATCTAAGCCTCCCCAAGATAATGTCACCATCAAAAACATTACCCTAAAGTTTTATGAGGGTTTTTATGTGGTTATGTAATAATTTATCTGTTTCTTAATGTGTAAACACTTTTTTATAAATAATGGTCATATTCCCTCAATTCCTTTATCCGAATACTGTTTCATAAAAATAATGAATTAGATTAATTGATTCTCCCATTGAAATTGGTACTTTTGAAATAAAATTATATTAAAATAAGGATTTTATTAATAATATTTTAAAAAAAATTCATATAATTTTTTATTTTATCTATTCCTAAACTGTAATGATTAGTCAATCGGATTGAGAAGAGTTATAATTTTGTAATCCATAAAATAGAATGTGTATTTTTATAGAAATTATTTAGTATAATTGATCATTTTTTTTAAATAATTAATATTTTAATAATTATATAAATATATAAATAAATTTAATTAATAATTAAGGATTATTATATTTTTATGAAGTCAAATTTACTTTTAATTAAGATTTTGAAACTGTTTTTTTAAAACCCGTTAAATTTCAATAAATGATAGTTTTCATTTTAAAAAAGGAAATTCACATATTTAGATAATTATTTATATAAAGTGGATATTATTTTTGTAATCAGGACATGGAAATTATCCAATAATTAATTTTTCATAATTTTCATTGACATCCAAATATTTGGGTAAAAAATAAATAAACTATAAATAAAATATGTGTTTTATGACACCATAATGACTAAAAATGATGTACCAAAGACTATATATTGTTTTAAAGAAAAAATATATATTTTCCCATTAATATAATTGGATTTTACTATTATTATAATTAATTATAATGCCATGGTAAATCATCCAAACTGTATAATACACTTTATTATTTTAAGTTCATTTAATAAATAATGTCACACATATCCACATAATCAAGAAAAATATTTTAATACTTGCGGCTATAATAATTATTGAATAATGATTTATAATCCACTTTGGAAAAAAATATTGGAATGAAACATGGGAAGGTTTGTTGTTTTGAATATTTAGTTATTTATATTCCAAAACCTATGATTGTGAAATATTAATGATTTCCCCTCTCATTTTCTACACAAACCCACTCAATATCCTACTTCTCTACACCCAAAATATCTTAATCTCAATCCAAATATTCCCTCCCCTTTATATAATCTTCCCAAGGTGCCCCAATCTCCCATGAAGCTCCTCTTAAATATTTTGAGGTCACACACTCAAGCAAGGGATTCCTTACATTCTCATTTTTATCCAAGATTCTTCATGTTATTATTTCATTTTATTTTCAATTTCAAATTTTGGGGTATAACTTATCACATCCCCCATACATCTCTCCTCATATTTTAATGATGTGATTCCAATTTATCTAAAATTAATTCCTTCTTTATAGACCCACTACCATGACGACATTTTCTATGGGATTTCTCTCTTCCTGTTTCCATTCAAGAATTTTTTCTATATTATGCATGTAAATTAAATTTAATATGTTGTAATATTATTTTATATGATTCCCTTTATGTATATTTTATGAATAAATTTATATATACCCATTTCACTCTCAACAACCAAAATTGTGAATTTCCATATGATGTTTTTTTGATTCCGAAATTGTACTGTGATTTTTCAAGCCTAAATCAGCATGTAGGGAATACCATGCCGATTTCCATTTCATGGTTATTCATCATTATTACAATATATTTATTTATTATATAATTTCATGTATGTATTCAACATTCTTTATCATGTAATAAATGATGATATTTAATGAATCTTATTTATATGATCTATGTGGAACACATAGGCATGAGACTGAAATGATTATGAAGGGTGCACCCTGATAGCGCTCGAATGCATTGGGTATTTATTAGTATCATGAAAAACCATGTGATATGAGGATTTACTAATTATTATTAATGTTCAATTACGGTTTACTAATTCTAATTCATGTGCAATTATTGTATACTCATCCTAATCCATGTGCAACAAGCCTTGTCTCTTTATAATATCATGATGTTTGTAGTTGCCACATTTTCTGGTAACGATAAACATTATATATCATTTCTTTATGATTATATTTATCCATTTCCACAATTATAATCATATTTCCTAACATGTATTTTATTATTCATCTTATTACTTGTCTACTTCCTTACTGATCATTATAGATCACCCATTTCTTATGTATATCATCATGTTATTCCTTGAAATGCTATGTACGAAGGAATGTTATGGTCATGTAAAAAATGTTTTCAATACTGAATTTTTTATTTTATGTCTAATTTTTCATTTAATGTTTCTAAGACCCTAATACACTAGACCTACTGATCTTCAATGTTGTATTAATTTCAGATTTATGTAATCAATCATGATTATGTGATTAATAAAAAGCAGGTTTGTTATAGTTTGTATCAAAGGATTGAATTAGTTTTATGGGGTTTTGGATTAGAAAATCAAAGTTAAGGCTTTATGGATAATAATAATTATAAGGAAATCATCCTTATATTTCGGTGAGTATAATTTTCATCATTTATCAAAAAAATACCACCATATATGGATACAAACATGTAGAGGTTGCTCTGGCATAGATTTGTCTAGAGGTAAAACCTGAAAAAACCACTTTTAACTATACTCGAACAAGAAATGTTGAATGAAAATTGTCCTTGACACACTCTTGGTTCGACACTCCCAGGGGCTATACATTGGTAAATTCATAATCATAGTTCGAATCATTATTAAGGGGGAAATCCAATTAGAATATACGTTACAAAATAGATCTTGTATAACATACATCGAAACATATAAATTCATAAGATATGGAAATTAATTTAATATATATGTTGTCCCATTTTTTGTTTGGATTACACATTATGTGTTTAATAGTTCAATGTACATACCATTAATTTTCATTTTAAACCATCCATTTGAAGGTAACATGGGGACTCGGGCTAACAACGGTTGCGTTGATCATTGTGATGACTTTTATAATAAGATAATTAATCCTATGGGAGTGAGAATCACAAAATTCATCATGATAATCTATCTGTAAACCCATATTTTGGATAGAAACATGGGTTCATATGAATTTCTAACTACCGCCCACCCAAAAAAAAAGAGTCTCAATAATGAACTTCATAAGACAATGGCCTTATATATTCGCGGGATCACACGATCAATTAATTGGTGAACAATTGATCAACTGCCTGGAGAATATCATCTACATTATTCAATGATATGAACAGGATAATATTCTTTTAGATGTTCCTGGTATGGATGGAGAAGATGATAGGGGGTGGAAAATGAAAAAAAATATGAAGCATGAGGAAGTGATCGATGGATTGAATGAAAGTATTTCCAAAAAAGTTTTTTCTGATAAGTATTTTTCTCGCACCTACCTATATAATGTGGAATGGGACATCCTTTTACATAAGTAAATAGTCGATGGATCTATCAAGGAATACATGGAAAAAAATCACCAGGATTACATGATACACCTCTGCCATTGTCGTTACCCCCTAATGCAAGGTTGATGACTACTTTGGTGGGCCAAAAGCCATCCTTAAGAAATACCAAGTGATCAGTGACCTCAATATCAATGGAATTATTTTTTTTATTTCCCTCAATGTGATATTGGAGAACATATAATCATAAGAGTATAATGGGGATAAGAAGAATAATGGGGAAATTAATTCTAGTAATCCTGTGTATAAATCCAATGGTGCTTAGAAATTCATGCACCCCACATGCCAATGGTGCAGAAATATGTTTCTTGAAATTTCTATAAGATGATGAGATAAAGAATTAGGTGTGGATGAGAAGGGTTCCACACCATTAATTTCTAACAAGAAAAACCCACTATTTTGACAGAAGATAGGAACACTCCATTCGACCCTTAATTCATTTTTTTTTATTACAATTACAAATAAAAAAGCCACATTTAAAACTAGTTACCTAATACAAGTATTATTGGAGGAAACTAACAACCTGCAAGGAAACAAGGGTGGGCTTCTGCCATCACTACCAGAGAAGAGAATCCTGAAAATGACTTGGTGATAGGTACTCTTGTTATTCATTCAATAAAAAGAACATTCATTTTGATTCTGGATATACAAATTCTTTTTTATCCATTAAGTATATTTGAACAATTCAAACAACATCATAAATCATGTAAGTCGAGATGTAGGTGAGAATGGTAAAATGAGAAATTTTTTCATATCATGAATACAATCATTGCTTATCATTATTTTTGAATTGAACATCCCAGTGAGCCTAGTCATACTCCCTCTATAATAATTTGACACCATTCATGTCATTTATTTTACTTCCCTATATAAAGCAATCATTAATTTCTGTGACTAGGAAATCACAATCCACATGTTTAATTGACCCATGATTCTATACATGTGCATTGAATAAGAAGAGTAATCTTTAGTAATATAATCTCAATAATTTAATTTACTTAAATATGATTATTCATATCATTATAAAATTATTGAATCTAATAAAGGAAAAAATCTTTGTGAAATTCTTATTATGAGGTAATTTGCTGATGTGTTTCCTGATAAATTTACATGTCTACCTCCTAGCAGAGATGTTGAATTCTCGATTTATATTATCTCTCGGTCCTTTCTAATATCCATTAATCTATATAGAATGACCAATTAGGAGCCAGAGGATATAAAGAAACAACAAAAGGATAATTATCATAATGGTCTTACACAACCAAGTGAATCCCCCTGGGGTGCACCAGTACTCTACGTCAAAAAGAAGAATGATTTGTTGATCCGTTGAATTGATTATTGTGATCTCAAAAAATCATTATAATAAACAAGTATTAATTTACAAAAATTGATGACATGTTAAATAATCTATGTGGAGGAAAATACATCTCCAAGGCAGATCGACGGTTGGGATATTACCAAGTAAGGGTGATGAAGGTTGATATCCTTATGACTATTTTTCGTACAAGGTACATGAACTATGAAATCATAGTAATTCATTTTTAAGTCACAAAAGCTCTAGAAATAATTTTGTACATTATGAATATAGTCATTATATATTATCTTGAATATTTTATGTTAGTAATTATAATCAACATTTTAATAAAATCATAATCCAAGTAGGAGAATAAGGATCATCAAAGCACTGTCCTAGAGACCTTATGAAATGAAAAGCACTATGAAAATTACAACAAGTGTGACTTCTACTTGATGGATGTCTTATTCATGGGGAATATCACCATAATAATTAGGATTTATATGGATATCTCTATAATTATTTAAATTATGGGATGGAAGAGGCTAACAACTATGAAGGATATCCATAGCTTCCATAGGATAGATGGATATTATCGTTGATTTGCAAGAAATTTCTCATGATTTTAAAACAATCTAAAAAAGATACCTCAGAAGGAAGTCAAGATTTCATATAACGATGACTGTGGTGGGAGCTTTACGGAGTTAAAAAGGTGTCTTATCAATGTTACCATGATCAATGAAACCACCTGTGGATATTTTTTCATGGTATTTAGTGATGGTTCAATGAAGGGATGGGTTGTGTGTTGAAGCAAAATTATAGAGTCATTGAAAATGATTCATGGAAATTAAAATTTCAAGAGATGAAATATCTAACACATGATCTAGATATGGATATAATAATATTCTCTTGTAAAATTCTGTGACATTGAAAAAATGTGGAAAAGTGTGAAATTTATATGTATCACAAATGACTCATGTATATATTAACATAGAAAAAGCTGTACATGCACCAATGATGATGGGTAGAGCTACTCAATGACTCTGAATTATCCATTCACTATCATCAGGGGAAAGAGAATAAAGTGTCAGATTCTCTACGAAGAATAGATCCAACAACTATTTAATTGTTGATAATTTAAGAGTGCCCAGTATTCTAATAAATGATGATTATTGACATGAGAATCATAAAGAAGGGAACATTAACAAAGAAATTCTCAACGGTCTATTTTGGAAAGGTTAAATTTTTCTCAAAAGGATGATGTGAGAATTTAGAATAATGTGAAATCTATTAGAAATTAGATGTCATTAGAGTTCAATGTTAATGAACATGGATATATTAGATTTGGGACCGGACTATGTGTTCCATAAAATGAGGAGTTAATGAATGATTTTTTAGATGACACACATTGTTTGAGTTTCTCTATTAACCATGGAAACACAAATATGTATCAAGATATCATTGAGATTTTTTTGTCAGATGACATGAATAATTAGATCAAAAAGTTTACATACAAGGTCATGGTATGTTAAAAATTGATGGATGAGAGGTAAATGTCTAAGGAGATGACGCAACAATTAACCATACCATCATGGAAATGGGTAAACATCACTATGGACTTTGTCACTAGAAATATGAAGACATCAAAAGGAAACATTATTATCTGGGTTGTTCTGGATTTTTGTACAATAAAATTCCAATTCATTTTTTTAGGGAATTACTTTCCATTGGATCAACTAGTTGGAATATACATCCCAGAAGTAGTATGGCTGCATGGTGTACCACGATCGATTGAATCTGATTGAGATCCAAGATTCACCTTTATGTTCTTGAAGAGTCTCTAACAAGATTTATATATTGAGATGAACATCAGTATGTAATTTCATTCTCAAATAGATGGAAAATATGAGAGGAGTGTACATACACTTTAGGGCTTGTTGGGAGTATGATCAATGGGAATCAAAAAATGATGTGATCAAGATCTTTCTCACGTAGATTTCCCTTAGCAACACATTTTTCAAATTAATGGTACTCGAAATAAAAAAAATAGCATTGATTAAAATCATCGATGAGACCTAGAATTTGATGTAGGAGACATAATATTCCTCTACATATCAACATGTAATAGAGTATGATATTTGGTAATAAGGTAAATCTTAGTCCTAAGTACATTGTCTGTGTTGTGATCCATGACTGCATTGGATTAGTGGAATATTTACTAGCACTCCATCCAAATATATCTCACGTACATGATGTATTCTATGTATCACTCATGAGGAAGTACACACCTGACCCATAACATATACTCAATCCATGTTTAGTAACATTGGATAATGACATCTCATATGAAGAGAAGCTAGTGAATATCATAGATCGTAGGTAAAAATATCTACAAAATAAGATAATGACCCTCGTCAAAGTGTAATGGACAACCCAAAAGTTTATAGAAGTAATGTGGGAACCATAGAAAGTGATGAGGCAGAGTAAAGCTCACCTGTTTAAGTGTGGGAAAAGAACATTTCTTGGGGAAATTTTTTTAGAGGGGAATGTTTTAAAGACCTGATCATTTATGAATAAAATTTCATTTCTTTTAATGTCTTATGGAAAACATATGTCCTCTTTTTTTATATTTTTGTTTTTAAATGACTGGTAAATACCATTACATTCATAATATAGTCGTTTAACTATGACGAAATTACATATATAAAAAATTATATTTTGAAAAGAATCATTTCAACATGGATAAATGACAGTATGTGCTCATCTTATAAACTCAGGCCATATAAAGATCATTTTTCGATGCTTAGAAAGAAAGTACTGTAACTGGAATTTTCTCTGGAGCAATTCCAATCAGAGATTCATCATGATATGATTGAATGTAATTTCCTATAGAAGATGTTCATGTTAATAGAAATTACCACCTATGCCATCTTTTCCGAACTACCCTAGAGACTGTCACCATCGAACTCCTTACACAAAGGTCTTTTATAGATGTTGTAAGGGGTTATGTAACAATGTATTAGTTAATTATATTTAATCCCCTTTTATAAATAAATACCTATTCTATCAATTCCTTTATGAGGATTGACATTCATTAAAATGAGGTATTTTATAAATTTATACTCTTAGTAAAAATGGAAATTTTGAGGAATATATATATATATATATATATATATATATTATTTTTATTAAAAAAAGTATAGAAAAATTATTATAATTTACGATTATATTAATTCCATATCTTTTATTGACTAGGTAATCATTCTGATGAGAGTTATATATTTTTATATTATAAAATAGAAATTAAATTTTTAATGAATTTATTTTGTTGAATTAAATAATATTTTGAAAAAAAATAATTTTATAATAAAATATTATTATTTGTTTAATTTTATATATATTAATTGAGTATATAATTATTATGATGTCAAATATAATTTTTATTATAGTTTGAATAATTTTTTCATTTCTTTTTAATTTTTAGTAAATAATATTCTTTGATTTAAAAGTAAAAATTAAAAAAATTAGAAAGATATATAGAAAAGAAGAATATTATTTATTTAATAATGATTTCGATGTTATATGGGGGTGATTTTTTTTATTTTTCCATATCTATCGATTTTTTGGGTAAAAATTAAATAACTTAAATATAAAATATGTGTTTTATGACATCATAATGACACGAAAACGATGTAATAAATACTATAATGAGTATTAATGGAACAATATATGTATTCCATTTTAAATAATGTGATTTTATGTTTGTTTCACTTATTTTATGAAAACATTGTGAATCCTCAAATATGTATAATGTAATTTGTGATTTTAGATTCATTTCGTTAATAATTTGGGTCACCAACAAATAAGCAAGGATAATATTTAATGTATTCAGAAATTACAATTATAAAATAATTTTGTCTACTCTACTTTTGAATAAACTGTGGGAAACAAAATGGAAAGGTTTTTGGGTTTGAATATTTTATTATATAGTTTCTCAAAGCAATGTTTCATAAGTAATAATGAATTCCCCCACCCCACATTTCCAATATAATCCCACAAAATATCACTCTTCTATTCACTAAAAGTACATGGAACAAGTCACTAATATTACCCCCCTCTCTAGATTCATTCTATGTCACCCCATCTCTCATTAATCTTATCTTCATGATTTTGAAGTCACACACTCAAGTAAGGGAGTCATTTCCTCCTCCTTTTTCTCGTTGTATATTAATGATTCTATGATCCATTTATTTTCAATTAAAAATGTTGGGGTATTATTATAAACCTTCCTAATAATTCTGTCCTTATGTTTCAATGATTATATACCTCTTTCATTCAGATTAATTCCTTCTGTAAACACCTGTTACCATGCCTGAATTTAGTAAGGAATTTCACTCTTCTTATTTCCATAAAAAAATTTCTTCTATATTATGAATCTAAATTCTATTTCATATTATAGGTTATTATGTTCTATGATACCATTAATGTATATTTCATGTATATATTACGATATAAGACATTCACTCTCATCAAACGACTTTATTAATTTCCAAATGATTTCGTCATATTCTCGAAATTGAACCTCAATTTTCCATGCCAAAAACATCGTGTAGTGAATACCATGACCGATTATCTATTAAGGTTATTCGAACTTATGGAAATATACTTATTGTTTATATACATTTGTGTGTTTATTCAACCATACATTATCAGGGAAGAAATTATAAGTTTGAATGAATCCATTTTATATGATCTATGGTCCACACATGAACTTGAGATTGAAATGATAATGAAGGGTGTGCCTTGAGAGAACTCCAATTCATTGGTTAATGTTGAGTATCCTGATATTCCATATGTAATGTTGGTTTACTCATGATATTTCACACGAAATGTGGGATCAATCATGATAATTCATGTTCACTGAGGTTTTACTCATGCTAATCCATGTGAAATGATCTTTGGCTCATGAAAATATCATGTTGTATGTATTTTCCATATTTCAATGTTATGATAATCATTTCATATCATTCTATTATGTTCATTTTTTTTTATTTTTCACCATTGATATGCTTATTTACTATAATTTTTTTATTCTTCATGTTATTCCTTATGTACTCCTTTACTAGGATTTTTATATGAACCTTTTCAAACGCATGTCCTCAGGTTATCCCATGCAACACTAAGTATGAGGTTCTTTTGTTGAAATATAAAAGGAGTTTTCAATAAATATGTTGTATTTTATTTATTAAGTTGTCATGTAATGTTGCAAATCCCCAAATAAACTAGAACTATGAATATTCTATATTAAATTATGATCATGTATATAAAATATATCATGTTTATGTGTGTAATAAAGAGAAAGGTTCTTCTACTCCCTCTCCATTGTCTCATGAGAATTACAACCATGCTACCATAGCACATGAAAAATTTTATCTTCATCCCATGATATACTACAACTTCATAATCAACTATCATGACAGGTTGTTCAGTCATGGATAATTTTTATTTAACATTAAGGTCATTCCATCTCAAAACATGAGATATATTTGAAATATAACTTATTTGATGAGATACAAGGGAAAGCATCAAGAGCACCTAATATGGGTGAAAGCATCAAGAACACCTATTAAATCTAAATACTCCAATGGTTTATTATAATTATGAGCATTATACTTATATAAAATATATTATGTCACTATAATATAAAAAAATCAACTAATTAATTTATGCAGTCTCTTTGAACAAACATGGTCCAAATAAATAACATTCACAAACCTTCAACCAACACAATGGTGATTTATAAGGCCAGCCATAAAACTCCTCAAAATGATCCATAATAATTGAATAACGGTTACTATTATAATAAGAAAACCCAACCATCCCCATGTGATCATCTCGTGATTCACCAAAGTAGAGAACACAGATGCGAAGCATATTCAAATTAATCCATATAGATCGTTCTGTCTGGTCACCAGACTATGTATGGTAGACAATACTCAAACAGATGTGAGATCCTAGTACCTTTTTAAGGCCCCTACGAAAGAGATAAGTGAATTGAAGATAACTATAAGAGACCATAGCAGATGTATCTCCATGAAAACGAACAATATCTTTTAAATAGAGATTTTACAACACTTGATCTTTTTCTGTATCATGAATGGGTAAAAAGTGATATTGTTTAGTATCCTGATTGATCAAAACCCCTAAAAAATTATTCCTTATATTGGTAAATGAAACCTCAACAACAAATACTATAGTCATCTCATCCCACTTCCATATAGGTAATGGTTGATGATGAAGAAAACCCAAATGTTTTTAGTGCATATCCATATCCTGTTGGAAAGCATAACAATGAGAAATAAACTCTATAATCCCCCCACTCAATCCTATCCTTAGTTAAATTGTCACATGTCTTAGAAAATGATTTTATTTTATTGGTGTACTTCTTTATATGC
This sequence comes from Viscum album, assembly GCA_963277665.1. Lineage (NCBI taxonomy): Eukaryota > Viridiplantae > Streptophyta > Magnoliopsida > Santalales > Viscaceae > Viscum > Viscum album. The sequence continues at coordinate 1,946,830,377 of OY728136.1, read as the reverse complement.
ACTATGTCAATACCCATTAATAGCTTTCCATAACGAAGATGGTACCAGAAAATGATTCCAATATCATAGAATTCCCACATTTGTGAACGAACAATGTGATGTTATCTTCTCAGAATAGATATATTCTCAAATGATATAGAACTTGTTATCCTGATACTATTCCTAAAGAATAAATTTCAGAATAGATGATTTAAAGTGAACATTGGATAATGAAAATTTATCCCATTCTCTATAACAACAATATGAAACTGCCTAATGAGAGTAATCAAATTCCACTGTTCTTTTGATTTATTAGTAATTGGGTAGGTCATTTCCTTCTCAATGAAAAAAAATGATATTAAATTCCCTCAGGTTATAGGAGATGTCAAAATTGAAGGACTACAAGAATTCCACCAATAACATATGGTGGAGATATAAATATTTTTTTTTCTAATATGTAACTGATGCTTTTGTGGTCAGAAAACATTGTCAACAATTATCCATAAATGAAATGATTTAATATATTCATCACATGCATCATTGTATCATATTCAATGTCATGGTTTAGGTAAATTTTATCATGGGGCCTGAGATGGTGATATCCATAAGAAACAATATGGTTACCATAAATAAGAAGAAATCCCAAACCCGAACATGATGTATCACAATAGAACACATAACTTGACCAAGCCTCTAGAAGAGTCATCACCAGCATAGTAGTCAGAAGCCATTTTAGATTAACAAATGAATTATATCATTTATAATTCCACAAAAAATTTACTCCCTTAAATGATAAAGAATTCATTTGAGTGCTACATTCAAATGACTTTTTCAAACTAACAAATAATAACCATGATGTCCAAAGAAGATCTGGATCTAAAAAATATTCTGTGGTTTTCATAAAATCTTTCACCTCCTTAGGCCCAACTGAAATACCATTTTTGACACCACATGTCTCACTTATTTAAATACTTGAATCCCAAATACACACATCTAATATTTTTCATTGATTCAGTGATTTCTAAGAAAAATCCTACCTATTCATAGGTTATGCATTTGATCCTCCTCAGACATAGAGTAAACAAGGTTATCATCCACAAATACCACCACAATGGTATGAATATACTCATGAGAAAACATATTCATTGATTCCATAAATATTTTTGGAGTATTGGACATACCAAAGGTCATAACAATGTACTCATAATGACTATACTGTAAATTAATGGTTTTTTTATGAATGTTAGATTCGTTTATCGTAAACAGATGCATACCATAGTTATGATAAAACATTGATAACTACCACACCCAGATCAAATGACCAACATAAAATCAATTAGTGGAATAAAATTTTCTTTACTGTTACTCGATTGAGATATTTGTACTCATCACATATGCTATTTTAACCATTTACTTCATTAGAAAAGTGAGCTGATTCCACCGTAGGTGACACACCCTGGCATATAAATCCTTTCATAGAAAGATCATACTACTAGGACTTCATATATTTCAATTCATCCTTCCCCATGTGTTAAGAGGGAATAAAATATGATTGAGTCCATGAATTAATTAAATATAAAATTAAACCTCCCTTACAATTAGTACAACATATATTCTATATTGACAAAAATAGGGAATCTCAATAAAAACAGGAGGGATATCACCACTTTAGGATTCTCTCTTCAGATCAAATGAAAATACCTATAATAATTTCCCCAACTATAGATAGGAAGTTTCAGCCCTTCTTGAACATTGGTCCCATTCTCCTTAAAAGACACGAGACAAAAAACTAGTTATAGTAAGGGGGACCCATTGAAAATAAAAATTAATCAATGATTTATTCTAAATTATCCAATTTTTCTTGAATATTATTTAAAAGGTTTATTGTTGAGAACCAGAAAACTCCATGCTATATCAACTTATTATAGAGAGAAAGAACATGCAAGACTATAAAGCCCCTCCACTCTATTCATTCAATGAGGTGTAGTAATATCCATATCACAAAATAGATGATCTATATGATGATTTAGAAGATTTAAAATAAATTTTGAAATAAATGGTTGAGATACACCAGTATCGGATAGAATTGACACCAATGATGAACCTATAGTAATGGTAACTCTCATGGACACTATACATGTATCCACTTCATCTGGAGACACTTCCTCAATGTGAAGTACTCATGATCTAGATTCATGTGACTGGAACACTTTTAAACTAGAAGAATCTGATTTTTCATTTTTTTAGGGGGATATAATGATCTTTTCTACTATGTAATGTTGAATATATATGGGTGAATCTCTATATGTTCCCTAAAAATCCGTAGGATCCCCATATCTATAGTGCCTCCATAAAAAACCTCATTAAATTTTGAGACATTAAAAACAAGTGGACAATCAATTGACATATTCATCAAACTTCTTGAAATCTTAATTAAACATACAACCGACAGATTCCACAAGAATAGCCAAACATTCTCTTTACCTTGAAGGAATTAATCTTGCCAAAGGGAAACAATGATACACTAAATAACCCAAAATTTTTAGGTGGTCTATTTCATCAGTATGTTCTCTATTTCATCAGTATGATACACTAAATAACCCATTTTCTTACTGAATCATTGCCTAGTCACCATACTAATGACTAAAAACTCTATATACTAGGCCTACAACATCAAATTTGAATAGAACTAGTTAGTAAAAAAATATTGATGTCCTTACACTCAATTCCCACAATCTTCTTCATCGTCACCATGTTGTCCAATCATATTACACTATGTACTTCCATCAATAATCTTGTACACTCATCTTTTTTATCATCAGGTGTTTCCATGAACCCAAAAAACATTCCACTTTAATCAACCATTAATCAGCTTCTTGAGGGTGATTTTAGACATTAAATAGAGATATCGTATGGAAAAGTCCCTCTAAAAAAACACAAGAACATAACTCCGAGGATCCACAAAAATATCATGAACCAGAACTTTTGGTGGATCAATTAATAAAGAATAGGTTATGTGCACAATCACCACAACTAGGTTCAGATCTATAATATGATTCACATTATGAGGTTTTAGAGTAACTTCCTCCCGGATCTGATTTGTATGTCTCCTCGTAGGAATGATGATACACAACATCAGAACCCAACAAAGAAGACATCCAATTTACACTCAATCCCAGAAGCCAAGGAAATTAATCCCAATAGATAGAACATACAATTATTTGAATTATATGTACACAAATCAAAAATAGGGAAATAATGAGACCTAATACAAAAAAAGTATTTATGTATCCTCGGTGACAGAATGATCATTGTAGAAATAAAATTCCATCCACTAAATAGAAATAAAATCAGATTTCCTGAAATTATTTCACAAATTTATATTAACATCATAAAAAATCATCTTTGGACTTTAATACCACTTTTCCATGATCCACCCTAGGTTCCATGATAACCTGATAAATGAGATGGAACTTACATATCCTGAAGTGTGTTCATTATCCCCATGGGTCGGTGACTGGCACCTGGAAACAAAACAACAACACATGAGAATGATTTTTCCACTAAATTCTATTGATGTAAAAGATGCAATAAAATATTTATATGAAAAAACCCCACCAGGATTACTGTAATAGAAGTCAATAATGAAATAAAGAAAAAATTAATACACACAAACAACAAAAAATAGAGAAAATACACATGTATCTAAGGATTAAACTCACAAAGTCCATGTTCAAGAACTAGATCCACCTCCAAGGGATCCCTTTCCCTTGCTGAAACAATAACGAAGATATTCCAAAATCAAATAGAGGCCCAATTAGGGTGTGATTCATAAACATAGAACATTTCACAAAATATTACATAACATGATTCCAATATCAAATTATCTAAAAAAATATAATTTTAGTTTTCATAAAAAGAGGTTTGAAATTTACAAAATATTATTTAAACATATCAGGATTTACTATATAGATCATGGAGAAAACTAGAAATTAATGCATATCATTTGAAAAGATGAAAATCCATTTCACTCAAAGTAATTTACATTTAAAGTATAAATGATTTATAAAAATTTACCTCTTTATAAAATAGATTAAATAAATCCCTTTATCAAAAATAGTTTATTAAAATTTACAAGTCATGTAATGCTATTTATAATAATGGAATATACATTTGCAGTATAAATTAGACTACATCAAGGTAATGTAATAAATAGGTATCTAGGTTTCAAGATATGGTGACCCAAAATAGTTAAACAATAAGTATATACATACACCCCTTTTGGAATAAGGTAAATGTGATAATACCTATAGCCTAATGAATGGGATGTATTGATATGAAGTTATAGAACATCAAGAAAATGTAATGTATTCTCAAAATAACACACTAACTACCTACATAATTATTATTATGTAGAAATAAAATTTAAAATCAATTTTTCCATGAAACACTAAAAGAAATTATATCCCATTCACAAATTTATTATATTTTAATTTTTAATTAAAAAAAATCATATTTTGGTTTTAATAAAAACATGAATTTTTTACAATGAAACTACTGGTATTCCTTCAAAAACATTTTATATAATTTTTTTAAAAATATTTATCTGAAACCAATTCATTCAATTTAATAATCCATTTCAAAATTAAATACATTAATTTAATTTTCTTATAGTTTCCATCAATTTTACAAGACCACCATATTTACTAGAATTTGGGGATTTTATAATTTCATGCCAAAGTGAATAAGCAGCCCAATCCCTAAAATTTCGTTTTTAATAATATGATTTATAAAAATTACTTTTATTTATGAAATTGAATATCAAATAAAAATGAATTTAAATAATGAAATTAATTGTTGATTAAAATTGAAACAAATGACCTAACAATCTACATTTCTCACGGAAACACAACACCGAAAACATATTCATCCAATATGATATATGTTATAGAAGACGTATCAACTCAACCTAGAAATGTTATTCAACAACACTGGTATTAGATCTATAAAAATCATGATGATACATCAATCTTCATTAAAGTAATATAGAATGTGATGAAGATTCATAATGAACCCTTACCATGAATGAGAGACCGTGATTTCAATAATGATAAATCAAAAAATGAAAAGGTCCAAAGGGGTTGAAAGCACTCAAAATATAAAGGGGAATAATCTAAGTAAAGATCAAGGGATCCTGGAGGAATAAAAATTGATAAATAATATGGCCTTCCTATATAAAATCAATCATCATGATGTGACATGTATTTTAACCCAATTACGCGACGTATAATTGATATATATCCTAATTGTTGAAAACCCCATAAAATTTTGATAAAAAATTAATTTATTTTATTTTATGGTTTAAACATCGTGTATCCAAGTAAGATGAAGCGTAAATCACCAGTAGTCTACAATACCGATAGATTTCATGAAATTATTTCAATAAAATCTATAACATCACCATTAAAGTTATCATACAATTTTCTTCTAAACCATGTAAAATAAATTAAAAATGAAAAACAATTAAATGTTTTATGTAAAACCTTATATAAAGGTAACTAGATGTTACATATTTCAAATAATACTTTTAATTGTATTCCATCCATTATGATACCCACTGAGACAACACATATATAAAAAACATCGATTTTACATAATTAAAAATACTATTCATTAGATGTCACGATTAAAACACACTAAAAAATCAAAATGGGTTTTCTCTATTGATATTATCAATATATATATATATATATATTTAAAATATAATATATATTTATTCAATTTAATTTATCACATATAAAAAATTTCGGCCGAAATATCTACATTAGCAATCCCAAAGATAGATTTAAACAATGAAAAGTGTAATCTATATGAATTAGTAAAATAAAAAACATACGGGGTTCCATGAAAAGTAATATAGATATTATTGATGTGTAAAATAAAAGTGTGTTAATAAAATGATCATTTATATATGATCATATAACCTAAATATACGACATATGATTTAATATTATCATTTAATCTCATATTATGAACAATTTTAAAATTTAAATTATTCAAAATTATAAAATATTTCACAAATATAAGTAATAGATATCCTAAATAAAAACTAAGCATAAAAAATATCTAATTTATGGGTCTCAGAGATATTCCTAGAGACCATTATAGTATATACTATCATGTAATTTAAAGTATTCGAAAATACCATTGATTTTCATATATTTTTTAAAACAACACACTACTGATCCCCCATGCATTTTGTCTAATGAAATTTCATGTTAATTATATCCTTCTGTTAATTATTCATTAATTTAAACACTTAATATTAAAAAAAATAATCAACTATATCTATACATAAATTAATTAAAATAATTAAAACATTATTTCATATTATATTATTCAATCATAAAGTAAATGTAAATTTGTTATAGTTCATATTTATAAGAACATCAGAAAAATTGTGATATAACCATATTGTAATGAACATGAATTTATAAAAAAATATTTCACACTATATGTGATCCTTATATCTTGAAATATTATATTGAGTCACATGTTTAATATATAAGATATCCCTTAGGGTACTTATCCCACTATTTACACCTTTAAAAAATGTCTCATAACCATTAGTTAATATCATCCTATTATGTAATATACGCAATATATTGTCTTTCCATTTCAAAAACTACATTTTTCTATACAATTATTTTTTGAAGAATATCATGAATATAAATCATTATCACATATTTTGTAATACATTATAAACAAAAATCTAAACCCCTTTTTTATAAACACTAAAATGTTTTTTTATTCAATAACACTATGTAATTTGTAAAACTAATGTGTTATATAGTCAAGAAACCAGTTTTCTTCCAAGGAACAATGTTACAATGTAAATATATAACAATTATAAAAAATAAATAATATAACCAAAATTGTCTCATGAATATAATGGATTTTAATAATGTTAGAGTGAGATCTATTATTTTATCCATCAAGAACATCTATCTAAACACTTTTTTACTCCAGTTTTATCAAACAAAATAATTCATCTAAAGTTGATTGAATTTTGGAATAAAATCAGAAACCTTTGAAAAATATTATTTCAATTGAGTACAACAACACATATGGTCCCTATTTATTTATAATTGATTATACTAACGGTTAAATACATAAAATTTAATATAAAAATTTGTACTTTTATCATAATAAACTTACTCAAAAATATGATTATATAATATATCTTCATGTGGTATAGTTATACACTCAATCTGTATAACTCAATCAAGGCCCTAGTTTTGTAAGATTATCTACTGGCTGTAATCATAACATATTAGTTATTCATATTCTATTGAAATAATAAATAACATAAACAACCATCCATTCTTAGACTAATCATTACAGATTATATAAGTAATATATCAATGTATAATGATCTTATTTGTAGGTATATTTATAAGAATATTTATGTGTAAATCCCAAAAATGGATGTTTCTCCCATAGTATACCAATGATGTATTGTATGACATATCATATTGTAAACTTAATGTTGCATAAATTAAAATAATATACATCTATAGATCTTCTATTCTTGCATTATTTCACTATACAATCCAATTATTTATAATAATATTGTATCAAGAAAACCTCTAACACTCTATAGGTAACATCTTCTAGGGATAATTATATTTTATTATTTGAGAGGTCAATTGTCATTTCCCTTCATTCAATATTTCCAACCAATGGTAATGAATTAATGTATGAAACATAAATTTAATCGGAAATATGAAATATTATTTTTTCACAATATCTATTATGTATACTACCAAAACAGTAAATATAAAATCATCTAATCATATCCCATATGATATCATATCATATTTTCATTAGACTCCATTCGTTAATGGTGTTTTCTAAATTTCATATAATCTCAATAAAATTTATGTCACATACAACAATGAATATATCATAAAACTCATCCCTATAAACTACTTCAATATAAAAACTATATGAAATATTTAATATTGAAAATTAGTGAGCCTTTATGTATTAATTCATTAATATAAAAGTCCATTATCATAGTAATGAAACTCCTTTACATAATAATATCTCGTGTTTTTATGATAACAGCATTTGTGGCATAGTTTAATGTATTTTTAAATACATCCCAATGATAAATCATTGACCCTTTTCCAAATGACATATTGGGTTAGATAATTTTTCATAAAAAAGAAATAGTTAACATTTTTCATTACCAATATATAAAAATATTCCCTTGTATTTAAAGTGATATTGGAATTTGTTTTGGTAACTAAATGTGCATTGATATATTTGTAATTTATAGAAATATTATGGACCCATATTTATATATTAAGTAAAAATGTCATTTAATTTTTTATTTATATGATCCTATACATATTAATATTTTAACATCACCATGTTTTAAAATTCTCCAAATTTTATTTTATAAAATATAATATATTTTTCATAAACTAAAAATATATATAATATATTTTATTCATAAGTATCACATATTTCTATTAAAAATATTATTTATGTAGTATGTAAGTGTACTGATATCTAATATAATATTATTTGTGTATAAAGAATTATATTTTAAAAGACAATTTTATTTATTAATATATGCCACCATTGGTCATTATAATCCTAATTCCTATTATTTTAATAGATATGTCTGATTAAGATTTTTCCATGAATAATTTTTCATTTTATATTTAATCATTTTATTGAAATTTATAAAATATAATGGCTCATTAAACCTGAGTAATAAATATACAATCTCACATTTTATATATAATAAAATTTATTAAAAATATATTAAAATTTTAGCGAAATAATATTAAAAAACTCATCATTTTCATAGATCAACAAGATAATTATATGTCACATACATTAAACACCATATTTTAGAAAACGTTTTTATGATTATTATTTTAATACCATATGATTAATTTCATGAATTAAAACTGAAATATTATAAAAATAATTCATGCATTTTGAACAAATATATATTTGGAATAATTTTAAATTGTGACTTTTTTGTTATTTCCCATTATATATAATGAATAATTGACAACATTATAGTGGTACATGATGTATAATTTAAAAATACTTCATAAATCTTTTATTCAATCATATATATATTCCCTTACATGCAATCAATGAGAATAAATATTAAATATAATCATATTTATTATTGACATATGGTAACTAAAAGAGATTTCAAAAAATTTCTCACTATAAAAAACCAAAAACAGTAATACTAAGAACATTATAACATACCACAGGCATATCATTAACCCTTATTCTAGAGTGACAACCATTAGTTCATGGGTATGGTTTATTATAATGTTTTCTTTTTTCCCTTTTTCGAGAGTTTCTCAAGAGTAGGATGTTAAAAAATATGGATTTTTAGAGAACATGTGATAAGGTCAGGATTTATGATCATAGTTATTAATAAAATTTTAATATCATTGTAGTATGGAACTAGGAGTCTCCAAGATCATCACATGATATATTCTCTCCATTTCTTATTGGAACAAAATTGGAATATTGTTGTTGTATGTAATACACTTTAAAAATGATTTATGATTTTTCTTATACATATATACATGTCATGATCAGACTTATTCATTTCGAAACTCTATTCTTTATGATGAGTTTTTTCATCCATTATTGTGATATATGTGTCTATATAAATGTCATATTTCATGAAATACTTATTGTATTTGTAAATTAAATTTTCATAGTTGAGAAAATGAGTTATTGGATATCATAATTTTTTCAATTGTGATATTCATTATTTAAATGTATTTCATAATTAAGAAACTCTTATTGTACACTATGTGTTCAATGAAATACACTAATACTGATTTTAAAATTAGTATGGATTCACAAGAATGAAATTTGTGATTGTTCAATCAAAAAATGTTTAAAATTCATATAATTGGTTTTCAAATGGTTTTTGTAAAATATAAAACATTGGGAATGATGGGTTCACTGAAAAAGGTATTGAAATGACTATAGTGTGTTTCACACTACTAGGGGTAACATTTTTGGCTTTGAAAGACAATTGTGGGACTTTATATTTGTATAATTTTTGTATTTACAAGATGAAAACTTACTATTACATCAGTTTCCCATGAATTCAATCCAACATTCTATATCCTAGCATTTTTTATTATTAATCCACGACTATAAATTACATGTTTGGTGGCTCACCTATTAGAATATTATGTAACCATGGATGGTTTTTCTTATTCATTCAGGATATTAGACATATAATAATCATATATTATGTTTATTTGAATATGATGTTTTATTTAAAATGTAAACATGAGTAAAAAAATATTATTTTTAGAAAATACTTTATTAGAAACATTATTATCAAACAATGAACTTACCGTTTCATGATAATAAACATTGGGTAGATTTGTAGGTAAAATTATACTGGTATCTTTTTTTAGCAACATATTATTTCCACTGGAATATTTTATTTGTGGTTATATGGGACATATATAAATCTATTGGTTTCATTTAAATCATCAAAATGCTAGGACTCTTGTTTCTTCATAGGGAGGCAGATCTTTGCTGACAAATTGTCAAATGATGATTTAACTTTAGTCTTCACTAGTTTTACTTTTTTTTAGCCTTTTATATTTATTTGTATATCTACATGGTGAATAATATTATCATATATTTTTTTATTATTATATATCCACGTTTTTATTCGTTACACATGAATGTCAGACAGTTGATCTTTATAACAATTGTGTGATGATATGGGTGACATGTCAGGTTGACCCGAGTTAATCCATTATTATAAACTAGGGTGATGTATATGGTTTTCTAGTTCTAGTAATTTATAAAATGGAATCATACCTGTAATAACCTAGACCCGAGCAGCCACCCGAATAGTGCTAACCTTGTTGGGTGTTACTACCTTAAGTGCACCTCCCCAAATGGCAAAGGTTGTTGACTAGCAGTGAGGGTCTTATATGTATATTGGTGAGGATATACCCTATCAGAGGATAATAAAAATAGTGACGGTACATGTATAACAATAAATATGAAGTGGAATAAATGACTCAGCATACTATAACCATACCCACAAAGAGTAAGCACATTCAATATCAATAAACAGTGGAAGAAATAAATATAAACAACATCAGTGGAAATAAATGCAACATCTTGATGATCACATTAAACTACTACTGAGCAACAAAACATGCATCCAAATCAGGTTATACATATCTGAATATAAATAGGTGCCCATGGAAAAACAACTTTAGCTACAATAGGTAAGCATGCCGATACAAGAAAACAAAACAAAATAGAGTAACTCATGCTAGGTAAGACCCCAAGGTCCATACCATCTCCATGCAACAACTAACGCAACCCAACCCTTGAAGATGACCTCTTTCCTGCACATAAGTCCATAATTTTTTCCCACATCCCAATGGGACCATGAAAGGTTTGAGACAAATTTCAGTATAATACAACCCACAGTACGTACATAATATAATTGTTTAAGTAGAAATGAATTTATAAGAAAAACCATAAATAAAAAATTGTCAAAAAACACTAACTCCAATAATTCTCAGCAACCACCATAGTGTGTCAGCTACTTTGGACAAGGCCGGAATCTAGGTTATATAACTAGGAACCATGTGCCCCCTGATATCACATTTCACAAGTACCAACGTCTCAAATGCAAAAAAAAATAGTATTAACCCAAAGGAACAGAGATGGATGTCTTTAAGTAAGTACCGGTGGGACATCGATGTTTTCCCTCAAATAACGTAACAGGTGGGACAACGAAGAGTTCCCTCAAAAAAAGTACCCCGAGGGACAATGATGTCTTCCCCCCAAATAACATATCTAGAGGGACAACGATATCTTCCCTCATATAATAGTTAGCCGATGCCCCCTACTCGATAGCCACAATACCGTCCCTTTAAGGATACTCACGTCCCACATTGATTCCAATGGAAAGCACCCCAAACCAATAGTACCTAACCCACAACTAACGGGGGCCTCTACCCACATGAGTGGACCAAACCACCTTATCATCGAGTCTCTCTGTGTGCACAATACTCAATGTTAGGGTGAGTGGTAATAACTAAAATAGTATCCATGCCACAACATCTCTGACACCTTTTGTCCATATGACCATGTCGCTCAATCCAGATGGAATCTCTATCCCAATAACATTGGACATGCCCAACCTGATAGTTATCCTGGCCCAATTGGACGCCCATGACGGCCAATATCATCCTTAGAACCACTGAACGTAACCCTCTTCCAAGCCCAACCTATGATAAGAATCACTCTGAAATATCGGGGCCATACCCAACACCAGCTAAAGGGTCCATCATATGAAATTTAGAAATTGCAAATATAACTTATTTAAAAAGAAAACATACAGAGGAAAAACATTCTAAATAGTATAATTCCCCTAACCCAACAGTTAATAATCTATATCCCTGAGGTCTTGAATGCCACTAACTAACCCAATGGTTATCATTCCACAACATAGAAGTTATTAATTCCTCTAACAAATTTATATCAGCCAAAAAAATACTAAAATCAACAATTTTAACATTATAATTCAATTTTAACCATTTTGGCATCCCCCGACCAAAATTCCACAATGAGCAATGACCCCTCCCCTGGCACCACTTAAGAAAACATGGTAACATGGCATACCCGAAGGCATCCCATATGTCCAACAATCAATTCAATATGAAGAAATAGATAAAACGTATCCCAATCAAAATCCTTGAAACGTGCTGAAGACCGTGCCACCCAATTGACCATGAAAATACAAAAAGAGGTATGAAACACCTCCCAGAGACTTGTATGGTTCTAATCCTCTAGTAACATCCTCCAATTAGGTCTAAAAATTGGTAGATCTTCAAACGATTCAAAACTGATCAAACCCCTATAACTCGTTCTAGAACAGAAATAAAACAAAATAGATCAAGGGGAATCAAGGCCTAACAGAGGGGGTTCCATAGCATCAATCAGCGTTCGAATCGGGTCATGGATGAAGGAACATAATCAAAAATGAGCTCCAGCCGGATCTCCCAACTAAATCTAACAATGAACTTGTGTTCTTCCTAAAAAACAAGGCTATTTCTCGTTTTAGCAAAAAATGGAAAGATAACCACATTAACATTATGACTACACACCTTGTTTATCTTTTAACTGTTCATATGGCAGCTGGAATTCGACCGACATACCTTCCAGAACCTGTTGAGATGAGTACACGATGTTTACCTTGAGTTACATGATGTGTACTTGGTTTTCCTTCTCTTCCTCGCTGACGTACCCAAAATCCATGTATGTCCCTCAAACACGGCTCGTCTACACAGCATATCCACGGAGGATACAACATGTACTTAGTTATGAAATTCTACCCGTCCAGCAGGCCTAGATGCCATGAATATCCCTCATACACAGCCAGACTACACGGCGTGTCCAAGAAGAACACCGTGTGTACGTGATTAACTGATTCTACCAGGCCAACACGCCTCTACGCCATGTATGGACTCCACACGGTCATGGGTACATGGTATGTTGAGAAATACACGATGTGTAGTAAGAAATTTCTACACGGTCATCACACGACATGTACTCGGGGAGAAAACGGCCGATCACTCGCTTAACATATACTCGTCATGTAGTCTGGAAACTTCCAAAAACATCCCATCTTCCCCAGTTTCTTCAGAAACAAGTCAAAAATTCAAACAGGGTTGCGATTTTGACCTGTTCTAAATACTAATGTTCTTACAATATCCCCACCATAATATTGCTCTTCCCCGAGCTATCAAACGAAACCCAGAGATGGCACCGAACATTCCACCCCGATCAAAGTAACATGGACATCCCCTGCCTCAAAAGTCCAGGATAAATTCATCAAGGGGATACCCACCTTAGGAATCTCTTAACCCAGTATCAACCCAAAAAACCTCAATGTATACAAGGTTCACTAACATGTTTCCCATATGCATAGTCCTTCCGTGATGCATCGTCACCCCTTCACCACATTGGTGCATCTGTGTCATTGCTGACACCCAATGTAACCCGCACTGCATCAGTGTATGCCTCCACTAGGTCATGGTTCCTAGAACATCATGTAACCCATATCTTGGATTCCCAGATGCCCAAGGCACCTCATGTAACCTGCATCTTCTATGCCCTGATTCCCACGACACCTCATGTAACCCACATCTTCGATGACCCGATGCCCACCACAGCCCATGTAACCCACATCATTGATTCCCCTGATGCTACACCTCTCATACATATATATATCACACACCCACTATGGCGCCAATCCCACTAAATAGAATCTAGTTATTCCACATAGATCATGTGCATCACGTACACTCAAAATGGACAAGCCTATATAGGTCATGCCAAAAGGAAACAAGGAAATCACGACCACACCCGTGGTGTACCTCTAACTGTAATCGGCTCACCGCCCTACTCAGCCTCTGGAATCTCCACAGCGTGCACCTGGCCTGATTCCTGAACTCAATGTGGTGTTGCTCCAGCCACCATCCACTGACACCACAGCTGGATCACACTGTCTCGGTCACATCTTCTATGTGCAGCAGAACCTCAGCTACCCTATCATGGTACTGAACCTAAACTAACTCAAGAAGCGATCATTTTTCATGGTCCCTACCTGCCAGTTGTCTGAGAGGGATGAATGCGAAACCCCTCATGGTGCCCGACCTATCCACATTCCCAGAACTCCATTGGATGCCTATCACACTACGTCCAGAAATGCCCTGGCAGTCCACACTGAAAAAAACCTAGAAGGACTGCTATGATGTGGCCTATATGAGTCCTTGGCCTAACTGCCCAGCTAGAACATATCTCTTCCTCGCTTCCTTCTATCCACACCACCACCAAATGGTGTTGCCCGACCAACCTGAGGCATAACCCTCTAGTTTCCCTCTGATATGATCTCATGATTCACGGCCTCTGAAAGAGAACCCAGCCTAAAAATATTCACCTGGACCCGAATGGAGTGTCGTAAGCTATCTTTGATGTGACACACCATAGTCGCGTCATCACTTACCATACTCGGTGCAAAGTGAGACAGCTCATTGAATGTAGCTGAATTGTCCATGACGAACATATCTCCCTATTGAATACTCCAGAAATCTCGAGCTCTCACTACTCATAGCGTCTCTGGGTAGAAGTGCTCAATGAATCTGTCCTTGATGTCCTTCCATGGAAGTCCCTCATGCCTACGTGCCTAAACATGTACATCCCACCAATGCTTTTCCAGTTCTCTCCACATGCACATTGCCAGTTTGATCATCCACCCTAGTGGTGACTCGAGCTAATCAATGATCATCTACATTCTCCTTATCCAGTTCTCAGCCTCCTGCGGACCACCCTCACCGTGAAAAAGTGGCGGGTGCTGTAATTGGACCTCCCGTGTCAGATATTCCATATTTGTCTCTATAACCTATGCGCCTATGTAGATCCCCAACAGGACACGCACCAGGCTAGCTCAGAGCTTCTCATCCATCCATGGCCCAAACACTTCAAATCCTAGTTGTTGTTATGCCTGCACTAGATCCTGAACATGATCCTATCATTGAGCATGTACTTATAGATCCTACTCTTCCTGTACCGGATCCTGAACATGATCCTACAACTAGGGCAATGTACAATCTCATGTCTGATGCTCCATCTGAGTCACCCAAGAAAGAAACCGCTTAATAACATAAATTGTCAAACATCCCATATATATATATAATAATATATATTCAACGCAGATAAAGAAAGTAGTAAAATTTAGTTCATAATAACTACCGTTACCCTCCCCCACCACACCCCATGCCCCACGACATCCCGACCTCATTTCCTTCTTATCCACCCCTATTAGGGCCAAGTATAAAATGTGCCTTGGGCCATGCCCGTACAAACAACTAACATTTCCTCAAACAGAGGACCAAGTCGCCCAATCCTGGTGATCAAAGTCACCTCAGAAAAAGTACCTACCAGATCGTACAAGCACTAGAACCAAACATCCTGCCAAATTCAATTATACTAATATACAAATCATGGCATACACATTGCGACAACAAGAAATTCTATCAGTAATTTCACTTTTTCACCTTTCAGATCATACAAGCATGGAAATTGATTTTATTCAAATGTATTATCACCTCATAAAGCATACGTGCAGTTATGAAATTGGAATACCCTAAAAATGACTGTATCAAAAGCCAAGATACCCAGCCTTTCCATACCGGGCCAAGGTCCAATTTTCACATACCACACCGGGTCAAGGGATACATATCACAATCAAAATAATCACATACCAAGTGAGACATCACGGTGGAAATCATATAAACTATAATATGAGAAAAAGCACACAACAATTACCACCCATGGAAACATGGTTCATCCCACGTATCTGGGGCTGCAGGTACCCATGTTCAAGCTTGAAACCCAGTAATAGTAGAAACCTATCTCTAGTATACCATATCCCAAATATTAAAACTAGTAGTAATAAAAGTGAAGTCTAAATCTCAGTAGTTTCTCGTAAAACACTACTACTAAATCTCTATCAGGAACTCCTCTAGTACTACTCTGTAGTGACCCACCCTAAGCAACCAGCCGAATAGTGGTAAACATGCCAGTTGTTAGTATCTTTGGCGCACCTCCCCGAATGACTAAGGTTGCCGACTAGCAGTGAGGGTATTAAAGGTATAGTGGGGAGGGTATACCCTCTCAGACGATAATAATAATGATAATGGTCCAAGTATAACAATTAATATATAGTAGAATAAATGACTAAACAAACTCGAACTAGACCCACATAGCAGAATTACATTTAATATCAATAAACAATAAAATCTATAAATATAAACAAGAACAGAAGAAATAAACACAACCGCATTCTGATCAAATTTATCTAATACTGAGAAAGAAAACATTCATCCAAAGAAGGTCATACATATTTGAATATAAAATGGCACCAATGGATAACCAAATGTAGCTACAATATGTAATCATACTGATACAAGAAAAGAAAACATAACAGAGTAACTCCAACTATGTAAGACCTCAATGTTCATACCATCTCCATGAAACAACTGACACATCTCAGCTCCTAAAGTTTCCCTCTATCCAGCTTTAAAATCTATAATGTCTGCATGAGTCCTGAAGGGCCCATGGAGGGTGTGAGACAATTCTCAGTAGGATACCACCCACTGTGTGTACATTATATAAGTTCATAAGAATGAATGAATTTATTAAAAAACATAAACATAACAATGCACAAATAAACACTAACTCCACAGTTGCTCGGCAGCCACCATCGAGTGTCACCAGCTTCCGCCAACGTCGAAATCACTATCGTATAATCTAACACTATGTGTCCCCTGACATCGCATGCCTCAAGTACCGACATCTTGAACTCACGGCCAACAGTATTAACCCAGCGAAATAGCGATTTCTATCCCCAAATAAGTACTAGAGGGACATCGATCTATGCCCTCAAATAACATATCCAGAGTGACAGCGAAGTCTACTATCAAATAATGTACCCGGAGGGACAATGATGTATTCCCACAAATAATGTTTCTGGAGGGAAAATGATATCTTCCCTCAAATAATAGTGAGCCTCTACCCCCAACCCAATATCCTCAATGTTATCCCCAAAAGGCTCCTCACATCCCACTGGTCTTCCTATGGCATGAACCCCCAAACCAGTAGTACATAAACAGCAACAAATGGGGTCCTCTACACACATTAGTGGTCAAAACCAACTCATCACGGAGTCTCTCTGTGTGAACACTACTCAATGTCTGAGTGAGTGGTAATCACCAAAATAGTAGCCAAGTCACAATGTCTCTGACACCTTGTGTCCCTGCAACCATGTCGCTCATGTCTAATGGCATTGCTATCCCAGTAACCCTGCCATACCCAATCTGACTGTCATCCTGCCCCAAACTGATGCCCATGACACCCAATCTCGTTGTAAGAACCACCAACATTAACCCCAGGCCACCCCCAACCTGTGATCAGTATCACTCAAGAATATTCGGGCCATGCCCAACACCACCCAAAGGGTCCATCATATGCAATTCAGCTATTGTATATATAACATATTTAAATAGAAAACATAAACCAGCAATACATTCTAAATAGTTGAATTGCCCTGACCCAAAGTTAATAATCAATAGCCCAAAGGTCATGAATTCCTCTAACAAACCCAACGGTTTTCATTCAATAGAACTGAGGTTTTGAATGCCTCTAAAAATTTTATATCATGTTCAATAAAGTAAATTCAATAGTTTAAACATTATAATTCAATTTTTACCATTTTGGCATCACCTGACCAAAATTCCCTGATGAGCAATGACACCTCACTCGGCCCAGCTCAAGAAAAACTGGTAATAGGGAATACCAAAAGGCATCGCATAGGACCAACAATAAATTTAATATGAGAATCAGATAAAACAAGTACCGCTCAAAATAATAAAAAACATGGCAAATGCCTCACAAGACTAATGACCAAGAAAACACAAAAATGGTATCCACCACCTACCTGAGAATCGTACGGTCCTACTCCTCCGGTAATAGCCTCCTCTTAGGTCTATAACATGGTATATCTACAAAATAGTAAAAACTTCTCAATCCCTTATAAATCGTTCTAGAATCGAAATCCAACAATACTACTCAAGAGAAATCAAGGCCTTACCGAGGGGGTTCTGACCCATCAATAATCGTTAGAATTGGGACTTGGATGAAAGAATGAGAGAAAAAATGAGCTCGGGTCAGTTCTCCTGACCCATCCCGATGAAGAACATGTTTTTTGCCTAAAAAACAAGGCTACTGCCCGTTTTAGTGAAAAAAAAGAAACTACACGACGTGTACTCTATGAATACACACAGTGTTTATTATTTAGCTATTCATATAGCGTCTGGAATTCCACCGACATAATTTGCAGAACCATCCAACAAGAGTACACGACGTGTACCTAGGGGTGCACGGCGTGAACCTGGTTTTCCTTCTCTTCCTAATTGACTTACTGACACACCATCTATATCCTTCAAACACGGCTATACTATATTGCTTGTCCAAGGAGGACATGGCGTGTACATGGTTAAAAAATTCAACACAGCCAACAGGCCTACACGACATGTATATCTCTCACACTTGGCCAGACTACATGGCATGTCCATGGAGGACATGACATTTATGTGATTAACCCATTCTACTGGGCCAACATGCCTACATGCCATGAGTGGCATCGATACATTCACGAGTACACGACATGTCGAAAACTACAAGCCGTGTAGTAATAATTTTCTATAGATTCATCACACGACATGTATCTGGCAAGCACATGTCAGGTCACTCGCTTAACATATACTAGGAATGTCGGTAAAGTACATGGAGTGTAGTCTGGAAATTTCCAATAACTACCCATTTTCCCTAGATTCCTCAGAAACAAGTCAAAATTTTTAACAATGGTGGGATTTTGACTTATTCTAAAAACATGGGTTCTTACAATACACATTACCCAAATTGTAACATCATTTAAAAATGTATTCACTTTTGGTTTTTATGTAGTAGTCTCTCATGTTTAGAGTTCGTTAGAGTTATTTGGTAAAATTCTATAGATCATGATATCTGTGATAAATGTATTGAGAATTTATGCTATAAAAGATATAATTATGTAGAAAAATATCCATTGGGTATATGTTGTGAAAATTTTTTATGGTGTAAAATTATTTATTCTCAAACCAATTTTTTTAAGTTAAATTTTCACTAATGGTAGTGTTAACTAAGGAAAAATGTTTTCCAATCAATTATTAAGACATGGATCTTACACTATGAATATCATATTATTATTAATAGATCATAATGACCAATATTTTTTTCAATCCTTAATATTATGTCATTTGGTTTCCTCCTCCCCACCTGAAACTCTTTACATCCAACTATTTTTCTTGACATTCCTCTTCTAATGAATTTCTACATTTATTACACAAATTCCAGATTTTATATGACACATCACTATAGTTAATCTTCCTTTCAGATTATTTATTTCAAATTTTGTACTAGTGGTGTTGTACTGTGATTATGGATATTTGATCATGAGGTTTTTTTATCCCTCCAATATCTATTTTGTGATAATCTTTTCCGGTCTAAATCATCATTTATTGGTGCGACATGAATGTTCATCAATGTTTGTTGTGATACATCTTCCCTAATGGCTGTTTAATTTAGGTAATCAATTAAGAGTTAATGAACCATTACTATTAGCTTTATCTTTTTTTCTTAATTCCTATTCATATATGTGGATCACATTATATTTAGTGTACAACATGATTTTGAGTTAGTTTTTTTCCTATTTAACATAGGATGTATGTACTATACAATCCCATGGATTCATCGATTTCATCATAAATAAATTAGAATGATTGATATTTACATGAAATTTATTCATGTTAAACACTAGGGTATCCCATTTATTATTGAGTGAATAGTGTTTCAAGCTAATTTCCTAAATTAATATTGAATGTGTTTTCTATGCATTTTTTTTAATAGTGGGTAATTCATAATTATTTTCAATATTTGAATCCATTTGTAATTAATTTTATATATGAAACCCATGGGAAGCCATCAGTTCATAGGTGTATGGTTTATTATTATGCGTCATCCATTATATTGATTCATGTACACTCATCTTTTGTTCCATGGATCGCCAAGAAAATGTTATTGGAATAAAATTTTTTTATTGTTGGGATGTTCAACTAGGGGTTATTCATGCCCTCTTTAGTCTTGTGTTCTAATTAATTATGTCTAATAGTCATTTATTGTGGTATTAGAATTATATTATTCTATCATTTATTGATCCATATACTATTTACCATTTTGATTTGGGGTATATTACATTTTATTTGACTTAAAATAATAGAGAAATATGGATTTATATATTTTAAAATATTCACCAGAATATTTTTTGGAAGTGTTTGAATAATTAAAATATTTTCCAATGTTGTGATGAAACTATTATATTCCTTATAAAGAAATTTTTTCTTTAAAATGATAAAATTTAAATTATTATTATAGAAAAAATATATGGAAAACTATGGTGGGATCATACTTATCTTTTTATCTCATTCAATGAACTACCCTTAAATAGTGTATTGAAATGGAATTTT
The DNA here is from genome assembly GCA_963277665.1 of Viscum album. Lineage (NCBI taxonomy): Eukaryota > Viridiplantae > Streptophyta > Magnoliopsida > Santalales > Viscaceae > Viscum > Viscum album. The sequence goes on along the minus strand of OY728136.1, from coordinate 1,946,809,165 downwards.
CATTTAATGTTGGAAATGTTTTTGTACCATATTGAGTATGTGAGGTTACATACAACTGAAATATTTTGTTGGTGGATTTATTTTGTGGTTATTTCAATGATATCACATAGATTAACTATTTTTTAGTTGTCCAATCTAGTTTATGTTGTCAAACTCCTTTTATTATTTTGGATATTGAGTTTTTTCACTAAAATTGTTTCTCCAATGCAATGGAATATGTTATTCTCAACTATTTATTCAATTTCTATATATTACATAATTTTTTTGTTTTATGGAAATAATTCCCAAGTGTTATTTGTGATGACCCAAACCTTGATTCCACTTAATGGGTTTCTTGATCATAATTGGACACATGGATTCAAGTGCATCTCCAAGAATGTCAAAGGATTCTAACTAACAGGGAGGGCCTATGGGGTGTTTGTGGGAAGAATATGGCCCCATTTGCAGAGGGTATAATAATGAATGGGATATAAGTGAATTGAAATTAGTATAAGTAATATAAAATATAAATAAATAATGGAAAAAACGGTTTCAATATATAATCAAAAATAACAAGGATTGTATCAACTGAAACAATAATGATGTAATGACATGTAATTATGAAACTATTAAACCTGGATGCTAGGAAATAGTTCTAACATGTTACACAAGTACAAAAATCAAGGACTAAAACAAGCATCGCGAGATCCAACTTGGTCATTAATAAAAATATCCATTTTAAACAGCAAGAAATCAAATGTTTGAAGCCGTATGTTTCCTTTGTCAACACCTGCAACCAGGTAATATACTCCAGGTTCCAAACTTCGGCCGAAGAGGTTGTGAGATAAATCTCATTTTTCTACCACCAACAGTGTATATCAACCTACATCCCGTATAATGGAGTATAATAGTTTGCAAGAATGTGTATATAAAGTAATGCAATAAATACAATATAACTAAATACACAGTATCTACACCAGCCCATGGCATGAGACTGAACATGTAACCATTTCATAAATTTGTTAATTATCAGTTAATGATAATATGTCACGTGAGGCATAGCCATAATTGACATCACCACGTGATATTATAGGTATTGAATGTCTCGATACGTAACAAGGAAACCTGGTAATGATATACACTGACGGTGTTCCATGGTAGTAATCCCATTAACATAGATATCATGGAATGATAAAAACTGTTGTATTTGAGTGTAGAAAAGGGTTAAGAGTGTAGTCCACGGATCATAATCCATTGAATTCCCTGATAAGGTGCATACTAAGTCAAAGGTGATCGACCAAGGTAAAATGAGTCTATGAAATTTCAGGGCCCTCTGGGCATTCACTGTAGAAACTACTAGTCAATTATCGCTTCAAGGACATTATCTAGGGTATCATTTAATAATGTATTGGACCCTTTGATAGAATACCAGTCATTTTAGGAATAGAAAAAAATGGATGTCTAGGTGGATGTCAACCAAAGAAAACCACGTTCTTGAATCAGAATGGGTTTCCCGAGACTCGAGGTACCCTCCACTCAGAATCCTAGGATAGCTCAAGTGAGTATATTCCTCTTTGATATTTTAATCATGTAATGACTTCAGCAGAAATCAGTGGGTCCCATTAGATTATTCCAAAATAAATTAACATTAGGGCTATGTTAAAGTCCATCTTCCTTAGGTTTTTATGTCTCTCATCCACCTGTATTGGCACTTGATTTGGATATGATCAATGTAGATCTATGAAAATGTGGAAAATAATCACATGAAGATATGTAGTTCTAAAGAATGAAGGAAGAATGATGGATAATGTGGACAGAAGTAATCACCGTTGCAAATCCAACATGATGAAAATGAGCTCCATTAGATATCAGATGAAGTAGATCTCATTATCCATAGATTTGTCCTTCAATGAAACAAATTTTTATGAAAAATACATAATCTATCTAGTTCTCAGATTAGGGAATAAGAGGGGAGTAAATAGATCATTAACAAAATTTTGGATGTTTTAGCCTGTTTTTTAGAATGTACGCAGTTTATCAAATAGTTCCCAAACCATGCAAGATAGTTCTGCAGGAAATAACATCCTCCACATAGTTTGATCAAACCATGTGAAAGAAAGGAACATGTAAATGGGAAAAGGTACATTTACATGGATTGGCTTCATGTCCATGCGCTGACCATGTCAGGTGGCTCTTTCCAGAAACACACAATCTGCACTGTTTACTTTAAACCATGTGCCAAGACATTTTTTCCAACAAAGATGGGTTCCGAGATCCGATCAAGCCCTATGATCCCTCATAATATTTAATAAATAATTAATAATCTCTAATAAGACCAAATTTATGGTTTTGAAGTAAACATTAAGGGACCCATACCTAAGTGAAAAACCAGGTTCGTACAGTCTTTTCCCTTTAAAATTACTCATCCCCTGGGTTCTCCTTCTAAAGGTAGAGAAACCATGTCTGAGAAAAACTCTAGGAATTGGAAAAAAAGGTCATATTATCTCTCTGAAGTCTCATACTATACTCACTCTTGAGACATGATAGATGTCATTCATGGAACAATATCTCAATGTTAGTAGCAACATGTTGGCTACCGGCCTGACTGTCTCTGGAATCTCAAATGGCCCTATAAAATAGAGAGACTACATTTCCTACTTTCATTACCATATATGCCATAATCTGGGAGATACTCGAGGACAAAGATGATCTACATCTATGAACTCAAGAGGACATCGTAAATGACCCGAATAATTTTTAGGTCTATACTAAGCAGTAGTTATACGCATTATGATCAACTAAACTTGTATAGATGTTTGTTGAACAAGACAAGGACCTAGTTAATCTGCCTCACCTAAATATAACTAGAAAAAGGGTAAACTGAATAGTATACCATTTAATTGATCAAAATAGTCCACCAGAATCATCAACTAATTATTTTAATTATAAGAGAACTAGATGATAGGGATATGCATCTTTCATGAATCGCTGAAATCTAGGACAAATGATGGGAGCATGTGCTCTAGAACTCGTATTATCTGTTTTGATTGTCCATCCATCATAGGGTGAAAAGATGTTTATAAAAACATATATTTCTTCTAATAAACCTTACAAGAACTTTGAATTGAAATGAGCATCCCTATTTGAAAAGATAGTACATAGAACCCCATGTAGACTTATGATCACACATATATAATGTTGTCCCTACTCATCGACTGAGAAAGTCTCCTATTTAAGAATGAAGCTATAATATTTTCATAATCAGTTAATGAATACCCAAATAGAATCTCTACCCCCATATAGTATTATTTAGGTAAACTAAGAAATCCATATATATATATATTATCATTTCCATTCTTGGACTGAATGTGGTGGTAATGAGACTGCATGTATCTAGTTCTCTATCTTCACCTGCTTCCAAGTGGAACTCTTAGTGATGAAGCATACAATCAGATGATTCAATCCGCGAAAACAATACGCATTTCATATATCTCGATAAATATTCGATATTACTAGATGAAAATAAAACTAATAAGTGTCATACTATATCATCAACTCCTCTCTTATTTATGAAAGAACCAAGATATTCCTATGCAGACATAGGACGTCATATATGTCCACAGACCAGTAAATATGTGGTTTATCTACTGAAAAACTCTCAGGGAGAACCAAACCATTCGGATTTCAAAACAACCTACTCTTCACCTTCCCATAGAGGGAAGAATTAATAGTTATGTTTGATTGGTAAGACTGTATGTGCATGTCGGGAAACTCCAAATGTTGTTCATAAAATAGGGCCATTAACGTTGATTCATCACTGGGTCCCTATACATCAATTGATTGAGTTTTCGGACTAAGCGCATCAATTTCCACATTTCCCTTTAGGGGCGTATATTCAATAATGAAATCAATGGATTGTAGATATTCCACTCAGCTCCACTTTTTGAGATTCATTTCATGGTAATAAATGATATATTTGAAGAAAATGTGATCATTGTACCCCAAATATTACTCACCAAACATATAGTGTCTCTGAAAACATTTGGTAGGTAAAAATGTTGCTAGCTTGAGGCCATACATCGGGTCATTTCTCCGATGAGGCCTTAACTCTTGAGATCTGTACACAATAACATTTTTTCCCACTTCAAAATTCTACATATCCTAATTTTTGATGCATCATATAAGACGATATAACCATTTCGTAGTTCTAGAATAATAAGAATCAGTTTCAATGTAGGCCTCCCTTTCAATTCATGTAAGAAACTATAACATACATATGACTAGGGGAACATAACAAACTTCTATGTAACTTTAGTATGAGGTGAATCCAGACAAGAGATTTCTTATATTAAATTATTTTATTATACAAAGACCCTATGAATCTCTTGATATTAAGCACGTTCTTGGGATGCTCTCAAGAGACTATTTTAGTAAACATTTCAGCATGAACAAATACTTCTTATTCAGAAATAATATGACCCAAGAAGTATTCCTTGTCCATCCAGAAGATGTAATTAGTAATTAGGGAATAATTTTGATACTCTATGAGTGTGTTCAGACCGAAATCAAGATGTTTATCATGGGCATTACAAGTGAGATAAGACACAAATATGTCATCCTAAAAGACCATGAGAAAATAGTCAAATTGTTTTTGAAACCATATTCATCAATAATATTAGAACAAAAAGTGCGTACGTAAGAAAAAATAGCATATCAAGATACTCATACATACCATACATGTTATGGAATATTGTAGAAGGTATGTATAATAATTTTTGTCAAACATGATTATTGCCCACTATCAGATCAATTGTAGAGAAAAACATTTCTCATCGGAAAGGTTCAATGATATTATCTATTCATGGAAATGGATATTGATTCTTGACAGTAAGTTGGTTAATCCTTCTTTAATTCATGCATTGAAGTATGATTTCATCCTCCATATTATCTAAATGCATGGGAGAACCCCAAGAAGATGTATTGGGCTGTATAATTTATTTGGGAACTAGGTCATCAATCTGCCTCTTGAGATCTTAAAGTTTAATAGATTCCACGTTGTATGGAGGAATGTAAATAAGATATTCTCCTAGAACAAGATAAATGGTAATCTCTAAATTTCTCATAGGAGTTAATAAAACATATGGATCATTAAGGACGTTAATGAAATGATCCACTACTTGAGGGAAATCAGTTTCAATCAAACCCTAATCCTTCATGAAATGATTTGCAATCTGGGAGGTCACATCACCCAACCCATGATGCTTCGGTCGAGTTATCCCAGCCATGACATCCCACTGATCATTGAAAAGATATCTACTTCCTTATGGTTATGTAAAACAGACCCTATAGTGATAGAAGTCTACAATTTTGTGATAGTGGACTAACCAGTCCATCCTAATTATTAAATAGAATTCCATCATATTGATTACAAATAGATTCTACAAAATCTAAAACATCCTATCTCAATGGTACAGTCCATGAACTAGTGTATTCCCTTTGTTTTATTTCCAACAATGTCTTGAGGTTCATTACACTATAGTGATATTGTATCTATAGTTATGTACTTTCAACTATAGATAAAAAATAAGAGCTTTTAAATAACATATCTCAACCAAAGATGATATAATAGTGGAGGATAATGGAATTGTTCCTCTTAATATAAATGTTCCCACAAACTGACCAATATGTATCAGTTATAAAGAATTTAAATTTCAGGATCCATGAACCTTTTCGACAAATGAACTACCATGATCATAATTTCTATATTGTTGATGTTGTTGATCAGGGGATGGAGTACCATGACAATGTCCCCCTCCTCATCCAGACCTTCTGGTGTTATTCCAACACCCTAACTGACGAGGAAAAAAACTCACTCACTAAGGTGGTGCAGATGTTGATCATTTTCTACTTGAAGCTAGTGTAATGGTCATGCAAACTCATTTATGTTAACCCATACGACCACAAGACCAACACTCTATATGGTCTCTATAAAATTGGGGTTTTTTATTCCATAGACTTTTACACAAATGACACACAACTGAATACTCTTGATGCCACTAGCCTAGTCATAATCCTCAGGGGAATGTGTCATGTCACCAGATGAACTACTAGAATGACACAACAATAATCCATTAAATTGGTTACCCATTCCATCCCTCATGTTACACTCAATGATAATGACCTGATCAATTATTTTAATAAAAATTTGGAGGAAAAATAAATTCACATATGTTTGGATAGAGTATTAGAGCCCATCCTGTAATGTTCGCTCACACAAAACCTCATCACAATATAGAAGCGGTGAAAAATTCAATAAATCATTGAATTATGCTGAATATTACATAACTGACATATCCCAAAAATTGAAATTCCTGGACTCAATAGCTCTGTTAGTTCTCAAGTCATGAGGAAAGAAATAAACAAAGAAGAACATTTGATGATCAACCCATTACATGCCCTGATGATGAACGATCTGGGAAACCACATCCCACTAGTTCTGGTTCAAATCCCTAAGAATGTTTACAAAATGTTCTAATCTCTGCACTGGAGTATTTTATAAATACTCACTGATAGACAACATAACCTCTAGAAAAGTCTTAGGAGCCTAAGAACAGAAATCCCCTTAAAAGGTAATAGGATATTAATGATTGAACTCGTGGGTAACATCAAACGTCATAGGTCAAAACCATGGAGCACTAAGTATGGACTGTATTATAAGTATGAAACAATCATGTACATGGTAATTAGTGCACAAATCAGTAACATGAGGCAGTCCCACATTTGGAACTCTTAGTGGTATGACTAGAGGCTCGAGGCTCAACATGTCTATACAATGGTAATCACCACCATATGGGAAAATGGCACTGAGACGACATGGAGGAAATGGTCTAAAAATTCCAATCACACACCTCCAAGAAATTATATATGGAAGGAGATTAAATCACTAGTGTAAAATAAATGTAATAATTCTCACTACCCAATGCATTCTACCCAAACTACCTACTTAGATGACTAGGTATCAATAAGTTCTCATGTATAGGTTTAATGTAATTTTTTAGTTAATTTCAAAGTTCACTCATTTACATTTCATAAACATGACAAGGCAGGAAATTGATATGAAACCAATTAATTTTATATTTTAGTATTTTATTTGTAATGGATAGATATTTCTGATGAATCAGTGCACATTAACCTATCTCAAGAAATATCACACACGTAGTAATAACATATGGGTTCAAATCATTAAATTACTTATCTAAACCCACGGGGGCCCATACACGTCATGAATTCAGACACACAAATACTCTATCACAAAAAAAGCAATAAAAGTACATGTATACTATCAAAACATCGCTAAACAATCATAAGCATATCATTAAAAGACAAGAAATGAAATTCACTTATATAAAATGTATATAAGCATGACATGTGAATTTTAGGTGCCTTTAATGATTCATGTAGTAATGCTTCGTTACCTCATATCACAGTGAAAAAAGATGACATAAATTCTCAGACAAAGAAATTTTCAACATCCCAACGCAACATGTGTGTAATCTAATGCTGAAATAATACCAATTGTAATGGGAAAAGGTAAAATAACAATTATGATTTAGGAAAGTTGGTTTTTTACCCCGTGCATGGGTTCATGACACCCAAGAATGGATTATGACCACGTCCCATGAATTCTTATAGTCCAATATATTTTTTAAAAATAGTAAAGAAGGAAACTAAACGACCTATAATTCAACATTGTGACATCCCAGAGCTAGATTCCACTTAATTAGTTCCCTGATCCCAGTCAGCCACGTGGACTCCGATGCATATCCCTGAACACCAAAGGCTACCGACTGGAATGAGGCCCTAGGGTGTGTCCGTTCGGATACTATGAACTCAATATTAGAGTGTATTATAGTGGAAGGTATAGAAGTGAATATTTTTCATTTCATGAAATATAAAATATAAATAAATAGCAGATGGAAACTCATTCCATATATAAATGATAATAACAATGACGGTATCAACTGAATAAATGAGGATGTAATGACATGTCACTAGAAAACAATAACACATGGATATAAGACAAAAGGAAAAACATGTTCTGCAATGAAAAATAAAACAAAATCTACACCAAGAATTATCATATCCTTCTTTTCCATTTTCTATCATGCTCCATCCCAAACATCAATAAATCATGTTTTTAAGGTGTATTAATCCCTATGTCATCACTTGTAACCATGTAATCTACTCTGGGTACAAAACACTGCCAAGAGAGTGTGTGATATAAATCTAAATAATACACCACCAATTGTGAATATAACCTCCAACCCGTGTAATGAAATATAATAGTGTGTAGGAATACATATATAATGTAAATAATGCAATAAAATATAACTAAATACCAAGTACCTGCATCAGCCCTCGATTGGCGTTTTAACATGTAATTATTCCTTTAATTAAATTATTACCATTTAATGTTAATAGTTCATATGATGTATAACCATCATTGAAATTGCATCTTGATTGTATATGTAGTGATCCTCCTAGTACAAAACAAGGAAAACTAAAAAATATATTTTTTGAGGGAGTTCTAGGGTAATAACTAAGGTAGCATAGATCTCACATACCAATATCTTTATAGTATCAATGTATATATAAGGGGTAAGAGTGTAACAGAGGGAGTGTAAACCAAGGTATTCCACATTAAGGTGTCTACCTTGTCCAAGATAATCAATCAAGGAAAAATGGGGAGATGAAAAGACATGGCCATATAGGCTTTCACCATTACCCTACTAGTCAATGATATATCCAAAGAGTGTATCTGAGGTATCATTTAATAATGAAAAGGACCATACAGTAGTATTCCAGTCATTAAGTAATAGGCAAGAACTAGTGTCTAGGTCAGTTTCAAATTATGAAAAACACATCCTTGAATTTGAATGGGGATCATGAGACCTAAGGTACTCTACCCTCATAATCCACGGTGAGATTTTGTCGGTCCATTCATTTTGAATATTATAATAATGTAATAATTTCTTTGGTTCAAGACTTTAATTCATGCCATTTGGATATGCTATGTAGTGTTGTATCCATTTAATCAAGTCTTAATTAACCATTAAGTCATATTCAATAATTGATTTTTACTCTGATACATTCCATTAATATAGAAATGGGTGTTGCGGACTTGTAACCATTATTCAACTTTCTTTGATAAGGCCATGTTATATACTCAGTATACATTCCATTTCACAGTATACATTCCATTTCACATTACACATTTAAATCTTCAATTGATACACATACCATAGGTGGGTCATGCGTTGAGAAAACATGGTATATGCCATTATGGAATTTTCATTAATAATATTACATTTATTTTTGGAATATCTACTTTAGGAAGGACAACACAATCCACACTTGAATGGTGGATCAGAAGTTCCAAAACAAGAAAACCCAATTATGTTATAACCTTCGACATGTGTAAGATTATGTTATAGGGGCAGTAGCTAGCAACTAATTACATTTTTGGAAACACCATAACCGTATGATTCTAACACATATAATAATGAAATGTGATATTGAGAAATAACTTTTGATGAAATTAATGTGCCCTAGAAAAATATTCCAAAATCAATTAATGTTAGGTTGGAGTTAAAGACAATCCACCTTAGTGTTTTACGACTCTCCACCTCTGATATTGGACCCTGATTTGGCTCAGATCTTTGTAGATCTATGAGTTGGCGGAAAAAACTTAGGAGATGATATCTGGGTTGGGTAAAATAGAGAATAATAATGTCTAAACGTGAATCAATTAATCATATTTGTGCATCCAATGTGATCAATTGAATATGCTTCATATTTCAAATGAATAAGATCACTTGATACCTAGTTTTTTCCTTATGAAAACTACAAATCTAGTGGAAAAGAAATTAATTCTACTACTTCTCATAATGATGAAGATTAGTGGTGTAAATATATCATTAATGTAATTTCAGCCATTTTTTTAGAATTTTAGCATATGCACATTTTTCCCACTCAACTAGTAAAAACATGCACAAACTCTCCAAGACAGTTATTCCTGAAATAAAATCCTCACAATAGTTTGATCAAATAGTTATTAAGTCATGTGTGAGTACATATGAAAAAAGGGAAGTCGTATGGTTAGGCCACGCAACCATGAGACATCCATTTGAGCTCACTCTATCTAAAAAACAAAACCTCCTGGTTTTACAAACCATACAGAATTCCTGCATGGTTAACTCTATACTATGTGCCAATCTAGTATACCACCAAAAATATAGATTCAGAGCTATGAACAAACCCTGAACACCCACATAACATTCACACACTCATTAAGAATTGATATGATCTCTAATGTTTAGATTTAGAATAAAAATTAATTGATCAATACCTTAGTGAAAAACTGGGTTCTTACATTTTTTTTGATGCATGGGTGATTGTTTCCAATTGTTTGGGACCTAGATTGCACATTTGGTCTATTGTGATTCAGTTTCGGTCAATTTTATTAGAGTAATCCATGATGAGTGGTTACATGTTTGTATTAGAGAGTCGTAATTATTAGACATAATATGTTTGTAGATAAGAGAAATAATATTGGGTACATGATAGGTAGGATTCATAGAGTTTTTAAAATGATCATTACTTGATGTGGACTAAGTCACTAGGGGATTTTAAGATGTCTTGGTCTCATGTGTTGTGTTTTGGTATTAAATATCATTTTTCTATTATGAATTTCTATTTAACAGTTTAATATTTCTTGTGGATATAAAGTTTTATTCTATTTCTTATTTATATAAACATGCCAACTAAATGTCTTACATGGGTCCACAAGAGGATGCAACAATTAATTACCATCCAGGTCATCCTCATAAAAAAATCATATATAGTCTATCACACAAAATCTTTTCCTTTGGACAGAATGTACCACAAGTTCATGAACATGTCATTTTGAAGAAAATTGATTTGGAGGATACAATTATAGATCAATATATTTATTTATTGAGAAACCACCATTAATTAAGGGTATGAATGAACAACAAGATGTTTAAGACTGTATTGGAATGATTTATCAAACCATCAATTTCTTGAAAACACATAATTTTATAATTGTATAGTATGTAATGTTAAAGCTCAATAATCCTTGGAATTGATGATGTGATTATATGTTACATTGTAATTGAGATGTATTCCTTGATTGTAATGTTTTTAAGACCATTTTATTTTTGAATTTCATCCTAGAATCTCTAATTATTGAAAATATCCTATTGTTACTATAATTGTAGTATGGGTATCATATTGTGTGGTATTAAACCAATATTTTTCCATATATAGACCATTTTTATTGAAGGAAGTGATAAACGTTTTAATGAAATAGAAGGAGTATATTCAATTTTTATGATGTATTATTAAATTTAATACAGTTATGTTGAGGTTTACCACCTATGCTGACATAGTTGACAGGGTTATGATGGCATAAATGTACATAATATGTATAATTGGATATTCATTCCAAACCCATGCACATGGTGGAAGCTTCATTTCTAACTAACCTAATACCATGTTACATGAAGCTGGTTGATTGCATTATTTAATTATAATAATTACAAGAACTCACCTAGAAATGGAATAAATAGTTTAGTAGTCTTCGTAAACTACATACATTCATGAAACCGATTTTAAAATGAGAATACAAAATGAAACACAATACATAGAGAAATAAATTGGTTAAAATTCATGAAATTACTTCCTAGAATTAATATTTATATCATAGGGAAGGTGATTTAAAATTTTCATTAAGGGTTACGTACATGGGATGAAATAATTTATTAACAACCATAATTAACATGTCATTGTAATTTACTATTTAGACCTGCCATTTAATCAATAAAATGATAATAAAATTCACCCATTGATTTTTTCACAGAGAAAATCATACATATTATAATAGTTGGATAAATAATATATGAAATTATTAATTATTGGACATCATGAATATATAATATGAACCACTAAATTCAATACCATTCATAATACACTTTAGACTACGGGTAAATCCCTTTTTTAATTCTAAATTACCTAATTTTTCCCATGGGAAAACTTATATATTTATGGAATATATATACCAAGGCCCCACCCATGTAATCAAGTCCAATGAATTCCTCAAATTTCAAAAAAATTATTCAATAAATAAAAAATTTGACTTATCAACTATCGTTTTTAAATAAAAGAAACAAATTTATCAATATTTCTAAAATTAACCACATTCATTTCAATGTAAAAACCATATTGAAAAATTGAATATATTTTCTTTTATAATTATTTTAGTCATATAATAATTTGTATATTTAATTGAAATGTAATTTCCAATGTAAAATAATTTTAAAAATATAATTTTTTCAAGATAAATTTAACAATCACCAAAGAAAGTGATATTTTACATTACAATTTTTCAGTTGGTAATTTTCTAGTGAATTTAAATTGGTTAAAATAATTTAATATTCATCTAAAAATACCACTTAATGTATATTAACATTATATGTCACAGAATATACACAACATAGATGTGAATTGAGTCATAATAATAAATTAGTCTCAATGGAATGTATATGGAGACAAAATTCCTTACAAAGACAATATCATTGAATTTATAGTTAAATAAATTAATAGTTTAATTTTATACTTTATTAATCCACATAAAATTACTATAAATACGAAATAATAAAATATAAGTTAATATTACATTTAGTCTTATAATGACACAAACAATGAAGTTGGATTTTAACCTAATAAAGGTGAATGGAGTTACAAAATTAAAAACCAAATGTAATCCGTCGAATTGTATCCTCCAAAAGTGTAATAATTATATATTGAAACATTTAATACTATTAATACATAATTTTAATTTTATGATATATCAAAGTTCCGTATTTTTACACCAAGGACAACAAATTTTCTGTAAATACGGTATATAACTCACAAAAGTATATGTGGGATGAGAAACCCTTACAAAAACAAATCAATGAATTGGAATGTAATAAAATTATTAAATTATGTGTATTTAATATATATTCCAATTAAAAATTACAAATAATATATAATTCATCCAAATTTTTTTCAAATTAAAATATTATCTTGACAAAAACTATGAGGTATGAATTTAACCTAATGAATTGAAATTGATTTATGAAATCCATTACCCCTAGTAATGATTCATATCATATTCCACATAAGTGTATTTATTATAAAAAGTTTGATTGAGTTAATTTTATATTTAGGACATTATATATGAAAAAATTGTATATTCCCCATTATCAATGTGATGAATAAAGTGCACATCCCCCAAAATCAAAAGGTATATGAGAACCCATTACCTCATGCATTCATTTAGTGTTGAATTATTTTACCTTATTTATAATTTCCTAATTAATTTATTTAATTCAGTAATGATATATTCATATTTATTATACATTATATTTTCCTTTTATAACATCTTACAAACTTTTTATAAATAATATTACCTTATTTTTATTGTTTAGGGATCCTTCATTATACGATTTATTGGTCCGTCCTTTTGTGTATAATTATGGATTTTCATATAAAATAGAAACAAAACGTTATAAGTGAAACATGATTGTATTAATGGACTCATTATATGTTTAAATGATCCCATATTTCATTTTTCATTTTAACATATGGATGATTCATTTGTTGAAATTGTAATAATAAATGTTCAGTTCATTTTGATGGTTTTCCCGACCATCCCAAACTAGTTTTTTATTTAATATTTTGTATATAAAAGACTATAATAATTTTAAAAATTTTATAAAATAATTTATTATTGATTATTTAATGATATTTATCATTTTAGTACTATCTATTATGGCGGTAATGGAAAAAAAGGATCATTATTCGTTAAGGCGACTAACCAGAATAATTTAGAGAATATTTTCATTTCTTATATTATATGGAGGTAAATGTAGTGGCATATATAATATATTTCTTAAAAATTCGAAAATTATATTATATAAATGATTCTACTGTTATAATTCATTTATGTATTAATGAGGGTAATATAATTTAGATGAATAAACAAAATTAATGGAGGTGTTCTGAGAAAATTATATCACCAATACCACCTCCTAGAAGGACCCCATGTGTGACTCGAATTTGGGGGGGAGATATATGTCATGATAATCTCATAATGATATCATTCTTACCTATTCCACAAAACATAAATCATTCATCATAGCAAAACCCATGAAATAAAATGGGATTCGTAAATATAATTTCATCATAACATAAAACATATAATAGGTAATTCCAATAGTAATGAAATCAAATCATGTAAATAATGGGAATAAAACATAACCTATTATCATCATAGAAAGAAAATAATTTTGATAGAACACGTGAAAAAAATTCCTAAGGAAAATATCCTTTCTTCTTCAAAATTATTTTATTTTCTTAAAATGTCGTGGAATTTTAACAGAAAATAATGTAATTGAATTGAAATTTTCAATATTGTAATTTATGAATAATTTAAATGATAATTCATTATTAAGTCATAGAAATCATTTCATGCCATTTATGTTGAAGAAACCTTATCCTCATACTTTTTCTAGAAATTTCCAAAAGTAACTATATGGTTATCAAAAGAATTATTCTATCCAAACCATGACGTAAAAGTAAAAATTGTGTATAAAAGAAATTAAGCATACATAAAATAATTTAAATATTTCCCTGGGAATTTTTTTAGATAACACGAACATGTATGATAAATATATTCCCAATAGATACATATTAATAAAAAATCTCGAATAAAACAAGATCGGAATAGTAATCCCTTACCTTAGGTCTGATTTCTTTAGTATTTGTATGAAAATCTTATATAGTGTGTTTTGACATATTACTAACTTTTAATAGAAACATAATAATATTTATGAAATGATATATGATTCACTTAAGTCATTATATTAACTATTCATTTCTCAAATCCATGTTAAAGCAATGTTTTGAGTAATAAGCATTTTATTTATCGTATATGGTTGAACATTTTATTATTCATATGATTGATTAGATCATTATTTAATTATATCTAGAATGTAAAAAATTATTCATATATATATTATGTATCTTTTTATATAAGTATCTATAATATATAGATAAAAGAAATGGAAAACACCGTTTATGGTGACGGTAGGTCATACGTATGCAGGAAGGCTGTTTTAGTTTGCATATTGAATTGGATGGAAATAAGTAAATGATTTATATATATATAATTATAATAGAATTACTATGTCATATATTTCATTATTATTTATTATATATACGTTAAAATCATTCCTAAATGGTAAACATGGAGAATTAATCTCATCATGTCGTGGAGACGATAATCCATTCATACGCACAAGCGATAAAATCATCCCCAAAATTGATGAACACTATTAAATTGGATGGGTTATAATATCTCAGAATTATTATGTTTTTATATTAATCATTTATAGTTATTATTTTCACCATTATACCCATCCATATAAGGTGGTTTTTAAAAACAGATTACACCACGATGGGGAGACGGTAAGTTATACATACACACACGTCGTGATTACAGTTTTCGAATGATTAATAGAAGGTGAAATATGGTTGTTTCATATTTTTTAATTACATATTAGTATATTATTTAAAATTATGTTATTACATTATATTTAAATAACTAAATAAGAGGTTGTAGATGAATAACTAAATTTCATATAATCAGTACAAGAGATTACATCTTCCTCAACTTTCCTCCTTTAAATTTCTTCTTAGGGAACCCTAGATGGTCTTTTGAGATGAAAAATACCTCTATAATGTTTCTAAGAACGTTTATAATACAAATGGGAATGTTTTGGTCAAACATGAACGCTCAAAATATATTTAATATGAGAGCGAGTACATTCTCTTTTATAATATTGGAGAGGGTCATTTTAAGAATCACTCAAAATTATTAATTTATAATAAAATATAACCATATCCATAAATATCCCTATTTCCCAAATTCAAATATGGATGTATATATGGTTGTAATTTCATTATAAAAATAATTTAATACAACTTATTTTTTCAATTTCAACCTTATATTTTTAATTACCACATAATTATTCTCTTATGTTTTAATTATGGGAATAACATTCTAGATATTTAATGGTAATGAATATTTCCTTATGTTGTGTGAATTTACAAAAAGTTGATACTTTATTCCATTTTCAACCTTATTATTATATCTTTTTAATTTTTAAATATTTTTATGATTTTTATATAATTTAATAAAGTGTTATGTTTATAAAATTTCAATAGTGTCAATTTGACAATATTCATTTATTATATATTAAATAAAATTAAAACAAAAGATAAAATCGAACCAAAATATTAAATAAACTCCAAACATGTCATATTCTCATAGAAATATTTTGGTGCACCATAATTAGTTCATATTATATTTATTTTGATATATTAAAACCATGTTTTGATCTTACTATTAATAAAATAATTTGTACATCACTATTGTGTCCACATTAATAGATTTTATATAATATATAAAAACTTTAAATAAATTTACATGACTTACATAATTTTATTATATTTCTCTTGACTATTTTCATTTGATGTTTTATGTAGATTGTCACTAAATTAAAATTATTATACTTATAAGTTATAAGATAGTGACATGTTGTCACTTTCATTGGTTTTAATAATAACTAGATCATCTTAAAGAACAAAATTCCATGAAACGAATATATTCAGAACCTTAGGTTATATGGGTAGTCTTTTAGTCATCTAATAGAATTTTTTCTCATATTAGGGTAATTTTATAATTTTATTTTCACCCTTAATTACCTGATTTACATTTAACTATTGTAATAAAATAATTACCATAGTTTCTACTGATAATTAAAAAATATAAAATTAGTCTATTTAAATAATATGGACCTAATTATTACAAATAAAGAATCCATTTTTCAAAATTCATCACACCTGAGTTAAATAAATTAATTTAAAATTAATCCTGTTGTTAAGAAAATGGATTTTAAAAGTCAAAACATTGTAAAAGAGTGTAATTTTTTTACATATGACTTCAATGTTAAATTAATGACAATGAAATCAATAATTTTAAATGGTAAAAAATGTTCTATTTATACTTTAAAACAATTATAAAATTGTAATTTGTTTATATAAATTTTCTTGAAGAAAAAAAATAATTTAAATTTAGCGTATTTTTGTTATTTATTAAAATATAAAAGTTATTCGAAAAGTATCTAAATATTAATCAATGTAAATTCTTATATATTTATTCAAAATAATAAGATTAATTGATAAAATTTTACTTATTAATGTGTCAAAAAGAGGCTTTATAATGGGTGCTCCCTGAAAAGACTGTAAAACTTTATTTTGGTTTGAAAAATAATTATTGTTTAAGACAAATTGACATTCCTCACATTAAATGATTCAAATTAATTATAATGTTATGTAAAATTAAAAATGTGGTTAATAATATTCATAAATTCTAGTTTATATTATATTTTAATAATATATAGTTGTTTAGTGAAACTCGGTATTGCCTACCATGCAATCTATCGAGGAAGATCACATTTTCATTTAACAAAATCCATGTCAGTGTTGCGTGTAGTGGAAGATTCTTTTAGTGTTTGTGAATAACATTACAAAAAAATAGTTCATGTATTCATTGAAAAAAATTTATACTCAGTGTTTTTTGAAATTAATTCCATCAATAGAACATGAAATTATGTGCATGACAAGCCAATAATAGTGTGGCATATAGTGAAACATAATAAAGTTTGGAATATAGTGAAAGATAATCATGGTGTAGTGTACAACATAAAAGATAAATTAAATTATGGAGAATATATATCACAAAATCCTTTGGTGTTCCATTCTACCCGCTTAAATTAATTTTTTCCCTCGAAATTCATCAGGGTTATAAATGTTTTACTTCTTATTAGTTTCTCCCATTGAATCCCACATCATAAAAAGGAATTCTAAAACTTCATTTTAAAATGGAAAGTTGGAAACATAACTATTACCCGGATTATCTCATCACTAGGTTTTCATATAGTAGATCATAAGAGGGAATTACAAAATGGATATAGACAATAAATCTAATAATTGTGTGCTGATTGATATTGATTGAGAATAATGGTTGGAGA
This sequence comes from Viscum album, assembly GCA_963277665.1. Lineage (NCBI taxonomy): Eukaryota > Viridiplantae > Streptophyta > Magnoliopsida > Santalales > Viscaceae > Viscum > Viscum album. The sequence continues at coordinate 1,946,790,965 of OY728136.1, read as the reverse complement.
ATGTTATGTACCAATATCCCATTAATATAGAATGATTTAAGGGAAGATTGGTTTCTTTGGATAGTATGGTATTGAAATAACATATTTGGATTTCAAGAACCTTTCCCTAGTGTTGATGAATTTTTCATGAAATTAAATATGTACTTGATTTTGGTACAATCACACCATTGTTCGTGCAATGAACTATTTCACCCTCATCTCTTATTTAAATAAATGATGTTGAATTTTTCATTTCTTAAGTGATATTTGATTATTCAATTCAATTATATTTTATTCAATAAACCGTTATAAAAAAAAATAGCACAATTTATTAAATTTACATAATTCTATCTATGGTGTGATTAATCATAAATGGTTCCCAAAATCCAGTTATACATTATCTATAATTCTTCTTAATAAAATAAAACTATTTTATACTCACAAGGGACTTCTTGTAGGACAATGTTAGGAGATAAAGTCTAGTCACACATCGCAGGTGGGTTCGATTACGACACCCTTGCCTGATGTGATGGGTTGTCTCCCATCCTGCGAGATTTCCTTTTTCTAAAACAATACTACAATAACATTCCACAAATAATATAAATAAAACTTCTAGCCTAAAATAATACTATCATATGTCTAAATTATTCAATTCCATCCAATAAGATTATCCAAAATAGTTCTGACATATCTCATAGTACAAAGAAAACAATTACCCAAAATGTCAAATAATAGGCATGTAAATAGCATCATTTATCCCCAATATATCATAAATTATAACTTGTAGGTCACATTAAAATCTTTTTAATGAGTTCATAATTCATTCTATTGAGTCATGGTAATAACCTAAATTTCCATATATCCTTTTTCAAAACATTCATGTTTCCTTCTACCATTACTTATTAGATTTATGCCTTATGTCCTGAAAAGTTTTGTACTTCTTTCGTGACTACATAACCCTCATTTAAACAAAACATAACCCAGTTCATAGGTAACTAATATAATCCAACATATAATTATAAAAATTTCATTATCTCAATATCATTCACATATTATGGAATATACTTCCTTTAATCATTTATTTCTCAAGAATATCAATTTTTCATTAAATCACTTTTGAAAACCATTATAACTATTCAACATATTCTTGAAAATACATAGAGAAAAAAAATAACTCCTATATAATTCACCATTTATCATTTGTGGCTTCCAATACATAAAAAAATCAATCCTTATACATCAATGGAATGCATGGAATATTTCATTCATTTTATTAGATGTTGATCCTTATGTCTGTGAACTAATTTGGGTAATGCACATGTTTCCCATAGATGAGACAACAAACTCCATAACAATTAGTCACTATATGGCACAATTTCCCACAGAGATAACTTCTTCCCCACCATTTCTGTGTTCCTCAATTCTATTCTCCCATTCTTCTAAATATATAGATATCATAATCTTATTTCCTCTATCATCCTCACCATGGGAACACACCTGAAAGTATATCTTCATATTATTCTATAACAGAGTAATACCACTAAATATTACCTTGCTAATCATATAAGGTGATGAATGATTCAAAATAATCACAATATCATTCACTCCAGTCATTACAAAATTTCGTTATTCACGGTCACCAAATTTTTCATCACATTCAATGTTCATGGAATTCCTCCTTTTTCCCTTTATTAATATATAAACTAAAGTAGTAGTGTGAGAGGCCAAAATCATTCTAAGAATACAACATAATAAAGGGGGTTCACATTCAATCTCTAATATATTAGGTTTAATACTAGATTATTTAGGATCGTTAACATAATTCACATACTATAACCTATAGTTATAATTATCATTTGTTTCATCTATATACATACCTTAAAAATATCTCTAGGTATGTCACTAATGCAATCACATCATAGTTTCCAATGTTTTACAAAACCTTCCCTTGGATACCATCATCAAATAACTCAACATGAAGTACATGGACATTAAATTTATTTTTCATAATACTTAATACATTACAAATAATATTCCCAAAGACTGTATTAGTTCAATGTCTTTGGAATCTAGGAATATAATCTCCTAACACTGTGAATGATCATTAAAATCTCCCAAAACGATCATCCCATTTTTTCCTACTTAAAACATTTATTATATCATGAGGAAAAAGAAAACATAAAAAATGTGATCACAAATTCATAGTAAGGGTAAACATGAAAAAAATTAAACATAACATATACATTTGAACATAGAAAAATGAACATAATGTTTAAACATAAAAATATAATGTTGTGGAATAAATCATGGTAGTACGTAAGTCATTGATCATAGAGGAACACTAATAATGATAAAATAGCATGGGAATAAACCACAGAATTGTGGAAAAAAATTAATAAAAATATATTATTTACATAGTATCCAAGGAATTGATTACAAGACCATCATAGAGAAAAATTTAAATTACTGAACTAGGATTACTAGTCATTCCAGCATTGTATTACTGAAACAAAATTACCTGCCATTCCTCTCTTGTATTACTGAATCAGATTTACCTGATGTTCCATTCATTTCTATCTCATGAGATATAAATAATTACTCAATTCATTTGAGGTAGATATAACTCACACCCATATCATAATTAAATAATTCTTACTTGTGCCAAAAAACATAAATCATTGATCATACCATAACCCAAGAAATAAAATAGGATTCGTTAATATCATATCCTCATAACATAAAACATATATAAGATCATTCAATATTTAATTAAATGAAGTCATACTAATAATTGGGATAAAATAATAACTTTGTGTCATCTTATAAGCAAAACAATTCTAATAAAACCGTTGAAATTAATTCTGGAAGAAAATTTCCATTCTACTTAAAAAAATTATTTTCTCAAAATGTGATGAAATTTTGAAAGGAAATTATGTAAATAAAAATAAAGTTTAATTAAATTAATGAAATATTAATGGAAATAATGATTTATTAATGGTTGAGAATTCATCCATGCGATATATGTTAAAAAAATATTATCCTCATACTTTTGCAGGAAAAATCAAATACAGTCTCGTATGGTAAAAAAAGGAATAATTACATCTGAACAGTGTAATAAATGTAAGAAATGGCAGAAAATAATATTCAGTAGACATAGAAGAATAATAAACATTCTATTAGAATATTTTAGGAAAACATGGACCATTATGATAAATATATCCCTAGAAGATATTTACGAATAAACAATCTCAAATAAAATGAGATCAGAAAAGTTATCCATTACCTTAGGTATCATTTCTTTTGTATGGGACAGAAACACTAGTATAGTGGGCTTAACCTTATTATTAAATTATAACATAACCATAATAATATTTTTTATACCATATATGAATCACATACGACTTTATGTTACCCTATTACTTGTTAATTCCATGTCAAAACCATGTTATTGAAAATAGTCGTTTTATTTATTGTATGTGTTTGTACATTTTATTCTACACATGGTTTCATAGAACATGATTTACTTAGTTATATAATGTTGAAAATGATTCATATATGTATATATAATATATATGTTGTATATTGATATATATATATAATAGATTGATAAAAGAAATGGAATACACCGTTCACGGAGACGGTAGGTCGTTCGTGCGTAGGAACGCTGTTTTGGTTTCCTTAATGAATTGTATAGAAGTATTTAATGAAATTTAAAAATATAAATAAATTTTGGAGCATTATTATTTTTATTTATTTTATGTTTATATATTATATATACATCATAATCATTAATGAATGGTTAACGTGGAAATGAATCTTATTGTGTTTTGGAGATGGTAAGCTATGGGTACGCACGAGCAATGCTATCATTCCAAAAATTGTTGAACAATATTGATGTAGATGGTGTATAATATCGTCGTATTATTATCATGACATATTGAAAATATTTTGGAATTTTTTCCACTATTATACCATTCTATGTAAGGTGGTTGTGAAAAAATATTACACCACAACGTGGAAACGATACGTCGTACGCACAAACGAGAGATGATTTTTATTTTTATTGGATGGATAGAAGTTGAACCAAGGTTGTTTAAATTTTTTAATATCATATAATTATATTATTTATACATATGTTATTAGTTTATATTGAGACAGATAAAAAAGTGTAATTAGAAGATGAGTGAAATTTGAAAGAATTAGTAGAATATATTTCTTCTTCCTTGATGTGTGTCTTTTAAAGTTCCTCTTATGGAAGTAGAGTTGGCCTTTTGAGAATACCAGAACCATTATAATGTAATGAGGGATGTTGAGATGAGTAATTGGAAGGGTTTGGCCATGCATGTATGGTCAAAATGGTGTGAAGAGGAGAGGGAGGAGATTCCCCTTTATAAGAGATGAGAATAGCACTTCAGGAAACTCCCAAAAATATTAATTTCTAATAAAATAAAAACCTACAAAAAACCACAAAAGAATCCCAAAATATTATATAATATGATATGGGGTGGTAATATCATCATTCAATAAATGTTGGGAATGTTATTTTTAAAATTTTATCATTATCATTTTAATTGGAAAATTGTTATTCTATTATGTATTAATTTTGGAAATAACATTCTAGATATTTAATATTATTGAATATTTAATTATGTGGTGGTAATTGTCCGTAAATGTATACATTATTAATATTTTGACAATATAATTATAATTTAGTAATTTTAAATGTCTTTTAAAAATTTAAAAATAAATTAATAAATTTTTTTGTTTATAAAATGTCAATAATGTCAATTTTACACTTTTTATTTATTAGATATTAAATAAAATTTAAATAGAATATAAATTCTAAGAAAAATATTTTTTACACTCTATAATTCTCATAGTCACGTTAAAATTATTTTATCAAATAAACAAGTTGATATAATATTTTTTTAATATATTTAAAACCATTTATTTGATATTTATATTAATAAATTAATTTATATATCACTATCATGTCGTCATTAATAGAAATTATTTAGTCTAAAAAAATTAGAAATAAATTTAAATGTTTAATATAATTTAATTATAATTGTAGTGACTATTTACATTTAATTTTTTATGACGTTTATCGATAATCAAAAATTATTCAACTTATTAGATATAAGAGAGTGACATGTTGTCACTTTCTTTTGTTTTAACAATAATTATATATTTTTCAAGATGAAAAGTTAATGAAATGAATCTATTCTGACTATTAAATGATTCGGTTCAACTTTTATAAATCCAATAAATTTTTGGAAGGTGTTATGCTACTTTTATTAAATTATATATACACTTATTAACTTTATTTACCATTAAGTATTTTAATAAAATAATTACCAACATTACTATTCATTATTCCCAAAAATAAAATTAGTATATTAACATAATTTGAACTTAATTATTCCAAATATGGAATCTATTTTTTTTTAATTCAAAATATTGAAGATTCAATAATTAATTTAAATTTAATCACGTTATTGAGAAAATTAGTATTAAAAGTTAAAACATTGCAAAAGATTGAAATGTTTTTACCTATGAATTCAATGTAAAATTAATTCAATTATTAAATATTTTATTAAATGGTAATACTATATTCTATTTATACATTAAAAAAATTCATCATTATAAATTATCCACATAAATTATCTTGATGAAAAATGTTGTTTTTAATTTATTTTAAGCGTATTTTTGTATCCATTAAAATATAAATATTATTAAAAAATATAAAAATATTATCCTTAAGAAATTTTTATATCATTATTAAATTGAAGAAGATTAATTTTTTAAATTGAATTTATAATAGTTTCAAAAACTAGATTTAATGTGGTTTCATCATAAAAAGTCAGTAAAACATTACTTTATTTAAAAATACATTTTATATCTAAAAAGTGTTTTTTTAATCATATCATTTGTATGAAGAATGATAATTTAATATAAAAAATTTATCTAATACTATTCATAATGGCTTGTTTATAAAATATATTAATAATACATCATTGTTTAGTGAAACTCGGTATTACATATCACATGATCTATCAATGAAGGCCGCTCTTGTGTGTAACACATGCCAAGTAAGTGTTGTGTGTAGTGAAAGCTTCATTTGGTGTTTTTTATGACATAATATAACATTTGTTCAATTATACATACAACAAAATCTACACTCAGTATTGTGTGAATTGAATTAAATCAATAGAACATAAAATTGTGTGTAAACCAAGCCAAGAATAGTGTTTCGTACACTATATACTGGTACGATGTTGCATATTTTGCTTGAATATATTGATGTATTATACAACAGAATACATCAAAGAGAATAAAAAGAATCTATCTCATAAGATATTGGCCTATTACCCTCATCGTGAGTATATAATCCCCCAAATGCTTTGAGAGTGGACATTAGATGGTTTGGACAATATTTTACGATCATAATGACATGTTAGGTGAAATGGAGTTGTGAGGGGTGGTATTTATAATTGAAGATGGCATAGTTTTATTTGATTAAATAATTATTATTTTATATATTAATACAACCACATTAGGGTAGAATTAATTTATCTGAATATTGATGATAAATAATGTTTCAATGGGTAGTTATTGTCATGTAGCATTTATTGTTTTATTTTACTGGTATTTAATTATTTTAGACTTTATCATTAACCCATTTCATTATTTTAAACATTATCTGGTAAATATATATTTTCTAACAAATGTAAATTTTTATGCCTAAAAATTGATATTATTTAAATACCTAATTTTTTCATTATGGATCCAAATATGAAATTAATTATTTCCAAATTTAATTCATAAAATTGGTAATATTGTATTTAAAATTAATCCTGCAAAGGTAATGGGAAAGATGGTTTTTAAAGAGAATGTTTTCAAAATAATGAAATGGGATTATACACAATAATAATTGGAAATGGATTATAATGGTAGAAGTTGGATTCATTTATATATAATTTTATTTATTATAATTTAAAACAAATTTAAAATATAAATTATTTATATTAATTGAATATAAAAAATGCAGTTTTCAATTAAAGTGTAGTAATTTTTACTATTCGAAAAAATTCAACCTTATTAGTAAAATAAATAATATTCACCATAAGATATTTTTGGAATTTTTAATTCAAAAATATATTATATTGTTTCAAACAAAATTTATAAATGTATCAAAATTAGATTTTATAGAATGTGAGTTGTGAAACGTCGCCAAAACTGTCCTTTAGAAAAATAAATTTTTTGGCTTAAAATTGAATTTATACTTATCTTAAGCATATATAATAATAGATTAATTTATAAAATTATAAAATATATAACATATAAATTTCACTAATATATTATAATAATAATGATTATTTTACTTTTTTAAAATAAAATTATTTTATAGGCATAAAATATTTTTTTTTAAAAATATCATTTATGTTCATTATATTTTAATTTTCATTTATAATTACTTAGAAAAAAATTAATTCATTAGATAAACATTTTTAATCTATATTTTCTTAATTTCCTTAATATAATTCATTACTTCTATTCAAATAGTTTACTGAAAACTATAACAATTAAATAATAAGTTTTATTACTTTTTTATGCTCATTGTTATGTATAAAGTAAGCTATAAAACATATTGTTATTTAATCAAAATATAAGGGTGTTATATTATCCATTATTTAAATAAATTGTTTCCAGATAATATATTATTGTGATGTATAATTGTGGAGTTGGAATTTTAAAATAACCGTTTTGAAATTCTTCCTCATAAAATTGTAAAACAAAAATATTACTAAAATGACGGAAAGGGAAATTAAAAGGCCCCCAAAATATATGTTTTTATAGAGGAACATACGTGTGAATTGAGATCAAAAAAATTAAATCAAAATAAAAAAATTAGTTTTTGATGGAGAGTGATAGAGTACATAGTCATCATAAATCTTATAATCAAAAACACAAAGTCTATGATGTCATAGAGATGACATTGATTTCATTGTTGGAAAATTAAACAAAAATCCATTCATTCCAAAATCATTTTACTATAGTTGATAAATAATTTTACATCCTAAATTAATAAAATTAAGAAACTTTTTAACTTTTATGGTATAGTTATATCCATTACCAAATTTGTAAAAATAATTAATCATTTTCTTCAAAAGAATATTCAATGATTATTCCTCAATAAAATTACAAAATATTCTATTTATCTTTTTTATTTAGGTTTCCCCATATGAAATTTTACATTTTTTTATAACATTTATATATAGAAAACTATGTTATCCTAACGAATATATCTCATATGACAGGGATGAGTAACATAACCTTGTCACCCTACCGTTGTGGGGTTCATCTCTATAGCCTTTCCGGATGTGGTGGGAAATCACCCATCCTGTGGGATATTATATTCTAAAAATAAATTAATATATTCCTTATAATATAATTTAGATTTTTAAAACATCTTAAACACATAATAAATTAATTGTCTAATAAATTATTAACCCAAATGGTTATCTCATACATTTAATTTTTCATTCACATAAAATAATAACCGATAATTAACAAAAAATAAATGATCACGCTAAACATAAAGGTTGTATTTACATTTAAAATTATCTTTCTAGAATGTTAGTTAATTATAACTCAACTAACAATTTTTATCATGTTAAACATAAGGGTTACATGTACCGAAAACATTTACAAAAATTCAATATTTTTCTCACAGAAATTATCACCTTTTCAATACATTAGTTAATAATGATATTTATTCCATATAACATATGTTTCCAATTTTTTTTTTAAAAAAATCTACAATAGAATATATATTATGTGATTAATGATTCAAATGTTTTCTTTATTTTCCATAACATCAATGATAAATATATCTCTCAATAATCATCCCACTTAATCATTCAAATTTATTTTATCCCTATATATATATCATTATAAATCATCTATATCACCGACAAAAATTGTTTCATCCATATAGTAAATTAAATACATACCTAAATTCAAACCTTAGTGTCTTTAATTAGGCTAATAATATATTATTAATATTCCATAATGATGTCCTTATCTCTATAAATTAAATAGTCAAATCCATTATGGGTTTTCCCTTTTCTAACATGATTTATAAATTGGTATTTTGAAATGAAAATAAATGATACTTCATGATCGTTCGAAATTTTGGATTAATTATATTGTATTGGATATATAAAATAGTTTTTTGTAAGTTATTTATATGTTCAAGAAACCATAAAAATAATTTGAATTTTAGTTTTTAATGATATTTATAATTAAATCGTCTAGTAGTGATAAAGTGGTTATTTGATATCCATTCCATATTATCTTCTTGAATTCTATTTAATCTAAAAAAAATGGAACCATTAAAACATGAAATGAATTAATTCACGGTTCAATGAAATTGTTTTGTTCCCCATTGAATATGTGCAATACTATACCCATAAAAACATTTATTGCTAAATCTATTAACCTTATAAATACAGTTGACAAAAGTATCATTAATCATCTAATAATCCAAAATATAAACAAAAAAATGTGTTTATGATTTTTAATATATTTTGAAAATTAAAATCATAAACCAATGATGGATTATAAAACACATATGTTAATAATCTCAATTCATTTTCTATTTCATGATTCATCAAACCATGATACCATTGAGGAAATTCTTCTTAACAACTATTTTTTCAACCAATTACATGGTGTCCCCTCCATTGACATAAAAATATTCAATGTTTAAGAATCAAACTAAATTATTCACACTGAGCTATCAAAAAATCAGGAAAGATTATTCAATTTATGTATACATCATGAAAACATCATATGAAGCTATGACTCTATAGGATTAAAATTGGTTTACCATGGTCAATATCAAAAATTATATGTATTTATCCTATTCTAATACATATCTTCATGGTTATTCATATGTATATTTTTCATAATATATGTTTTCCTAAACCTTGTTTTCAAGGATTCATCTAAAAATGACTCTGATACAAACCGTATAGTCCCAAATCCTAGTACCCTATAGCATTTTTATTACATTATTATGTGGCAATGATTAAAAGGAATCACATCCGGATGGACCTAATAGATGAGTATCCTTATTAAACATGATACCTACATGATACCCATTTTATATATGTAAAAGATAATTAAACTTATTAAATAAAAAACTAAACGTCTAATTATCATTGAAATTGCTTCTAATAAATAACCATCATATCGTAAGGAACAAAAATATAACAATGACATGGTTAAATTTTCATAGGTGTTATGTAATATTGATGAAACAAAGAATAAATGCGAATAATGGACCTGGAAATGTAATTCACTAATAAAACATGAAATTTATTGAATTTACATGGAATTAATTAAATCCATAGATTATTTCATATCGAAACCCATACGTATAATAATAATTCAATTATGAATGTATGAAAATTAATATTATTGAACATAATGTATACGTCACATGATCCACTACTATAAATGTATTTGAAGATATGGTATCATCTACATGTAAAAACCAACTTAATTACATCTTAATGAATTCATCGCATGATAATACTGATGCATTTTAGGGTTATCTATAACCCATCCTCACTTATGTATTCTAGTACCAATCATTCATCATATCTAAAATAATTGATTCATTTAAAGTAATATGTGGGTTATCAACTATCTGTTTTGGTACTTCATGGAATGTTTTATATCTCTCTATAGTTGGAAGGATCAAACTTGTGATATCTTTTATTGTCTTCTTTTTTTACTATTTTACATTTTAATTCTTTTTTCACATATCAAAAGCCTAAACTCATTAGTAATAAATTTTATATTAAGAGGTATTATTATCCAAAGAAAAAAATCTATTATTATATTTAAACAATATATCCATCATATTATATTTTTTTGGGCTTGCAATCAAGAATCGTATCAAGTTAATTTAGAATTTATAGGGAAACAATATGTTGATACATAATAATGATAAATTTTGGTCTATTTATTTCATGATGGATATATTTCATGAAAAACATATTTTTGGAATAAAAAGTTACAATGAATATTCTGTATAGTATAATTTTAATGAATATATTTCTAGTATTTTAATTAATTCTCATTAGATGACCATGAAAATGACTTCTCCAAACTTCTATTTAGACAACTGTAAATGTAATCCTATCCTTAAAGTGCTTATCTATAATGAAATAACATTTGATATATGTTTTTTGAATAAGGATCAAATTTATAATTTTTTGGATATGAAACATATGGAAATTATTGAAATTCATCATAACAATTATTTTAATAATTGTGATGAAATATTAGTTTCTGAACCTACTACATATGGTAAATTTTCAACATAATATTACTATTGGGAGATTTTACATGGTTATTCCATTGTGTTGATGAAATGTTTAAATAATTATTACATTTTTTAATGTTTAATGAAACTATCTTGGAGAGTTGTGTACTAATAACATCATATCAATGATTTTTATAGTATGTGGGTAATAAATTTTTTTCGAGATATGCTCCATGTCATCAAAATTTAAAATATATATATAAATTATTTATTATTTGTGTTATGGTAGATGGTCTATAACCAATATGGGGATCCCAATTTTAGGTCACAAATCCTATCAATGTTAATATTAAAGATCCTCTTACAACTTATATAAATTTTAATAGAATATAGCTATAGCAACCCTGATTTTTGTTACACACATATACAAGATTTGTTACATAAAATATTCCATTGATTCTACATAGTATATCAAGATGTATAGAGTATTTGGGGAATATTAATATCACATAACTACTCCAAACATGATACATGACATCTTTATTGAAAAATACAATTACATGACTACTACATTCCCGTGAACATAGTATTTCATGGGGTAAACTGAGGACATGCATAAGAAAATGGTTCGCTATAAAGCCCGGTAATGGAGTAAACAAGGAAAAACAAGAATAGTAAACTAAATGTTAGGAAATATTAAAATCAATGGATCATAAGAGAAACATGACCTAAAGGCCTGATTTAGCATGTTTTTAGTAACATAGAAATGTTGAAACTACACATAACATGGTATTAGCATGATCTAAGGCGCATTGCACATGAATCATGAATAAATCGACATTGAACTTGAATTAGAATGTGTAAACAGTCATTGTAATTTAATTATCATGATTAAACCGTCATTGAACATGTGTTTTCATGATAATAATCTTTACCCAATGCATTGCTGTGCTATCAGGGCGTACCCATCTTAAACATCTCATTTCATGAATAAGTGTTCCATATGGATTAGAAAACATGAATTCATTCAACATCGTCATTTATTTTACGTTAAAGGAATGTGGAATAAATACATGAAACACTGTATATAATATTAAAATGATCATAATTCATATTACCCTTGATATAAAAATGGGCATGTTATTCACTGCACAATGACAATGGCTAGGAAACTCGCAATACAATTTTATCCGCATAATATCGTGACAAAAAAATTCATAAATTGGTTAATTATACTGAAATTGATGTCTCAAAATATGTAACTAAAATGGAAAATTATGGGGTCATATAGATACATTTACAAACATATTTAATGGAATTTAGATTCATAATACAAAAGAATTGTTTGAATGTAAATTATGATAGACAAATTAATTACAGAATTTCAGTATGGTACTGGGTGTACACGTGAGGAATAAATGGTAGATAAAGGGGGCTATAATACATCATAAATAAATAGGGGAGTATTTGAGGATGTGATTAATTATACACCAACATTTATAATTTAAAATAATAGTCCATAAAAATATTATGAAACATGGATTAAATGGGAAAGGAATGAATCAGAAACGAAATTTTTTCATGGTAACATGTATAAATGTAAGGAATTAATGAGTGATAAAGGAGTCTTTATTCATTGAATCATAATGATGAAATTATAGGGGAGGTGAGAAGTCCTAGCCCATCATTTATACTTGAATATAAATTTCCATATAAATAATAATAAACAATGTTAAATAAAAATGGAAGGAATCCCTTAGAAGGATGTATGATCCCAAGGGCATCACAGAGGCTTGAGAGTGGATTAATGGGATTTTGGGGCTCTTTAGGATGATTATTGAGAGATTAGGGAAGTGGTTTTATTAACACAAATGGCTTGGAGAGAAGAAAAAGTGGGATATTCTTTGGGTTTATATTGGAATGTGGAGGGAATCCACACATGATCTTCATCTCAGTTGGTGAGGTATCTTTAAGTGCATCCACAATACCCAGGTTCAAAACTAGGTAGAGAAATATTTTCCAGGGGGAAATATAGCAAGTACTATAGCAGACACTGTATTATTACTAGATCAGTATTGTAAACCATGTAGGTACTGTAGCAGAACTACACACTGTACAGGTGCTGTAGCAGAACTGTACACTGTGTGGGACTGTAGGACTTACTGCTACATTTACTATAGTAGTTACTCTAGTAGGTATTTTTTGGTGTTGTAGTAGTTGGAACTATTAATCATGGGCCACTGGTTTGGGATTGGAGTCCTTAAGGCATTCGGGTTATCCAGGCCTTCGAGTCAGCAGGGATTTTGGACCACCTGAAGGCCTTTGGGCCACAAGCAGTTTCCTGAGACATACTACAAAAAAAGGAGCAGCCCCGGAAGAGGAATTGGAGCAGGTGAACTCACTAGAGTAGAGCTAAATAGATTTTTCAGAACGAGAGGTTATGGATATGCCATCGGGACAAACCTATGGTTGCACAGGAAGCCTAGCAAGATGTCCATACAAAGGGGGAGAGCTACTATCATGACGCAAACACTGGGGAGGGGCAGTTCCTTATAGATAGTCTGGTTGATTTCCCTAAGACCTTCGGGTCATGTAATCTACTAAGCCTATGGGTCTTGTAATTTCTGAGCCTTTAGGACTTGTAAGGGTTCCCCCTCATCACATTAAAGGGGTGTTATATAAAATCATTAAAAATGAAGTCCTTCGGGTAATTCGGAGTGGAGGGAATTCATTATTATTTAGTTTTTGGGCACCACACATTAAACTAATCAAAAACCCAAATCATACCATTGTTTTGTCCTGTGGTTTTTTTCTAAAGGGGAGTTTAGAACATTATTTTATATGTCCAATGGCCTAATTTTTTAAAATGTTTGGTTTTCTTATCTAGAGGTGAGTTACACTCTTAAAAAAAATTAAAAATGAAAATAAAAATTATAAGTCTTGAAGGGTCCAGTAAAGCATTGAAATACAAAAAAAATATTAACATTATTTTTATGGTAAAAAAATATATTTGATGGAAATAATTTATATTTTATTTTATTACATCTTTATTGGGTCAATACGATGTCCTAAAACACAATATATATTTAAATAGTATTTAATTTTTACCAAAAAATTTGACTGTCTCCGAAAATTATTAAAAATTCACTCACGGATAATTTTGGCAAAATCATTCAAAAAATAATATTAATTTAATCTAAATAAATTTATATATATGTGAATTTTTACTTATAAAATAAAAACCGACATTTATTGAAATTTCATGGATTTTGATAGAAAAATATTTCATACATTAATAAAAAACACAATTTTATTCATAATAATTATACAATCATATATATTAAATTAAAATTATTTTTTAAAAAATATTTAATAAAAATAATATTTAATTACAAAAATCTAATAATTCATTAAAATTGAATTTATAATTTACAAAAAATGCTATTTTTTCAATGAAACTATTTACATAGTAACAATATTAAAATGAATGTATATTTCCTATACAAAATAATTTATATAATGAATGTCCAAGGTTCTCGATAGATAACCCTTTATAATACACACATACGACGGAAGGTTAAGGTGTGTCATGATGACAGATAGTTGGGGTGGCTCGGATAACATTACATGGGTGATAATATATATTAACTTCCACATCTCCAATATGCATTTCTGTTCCATCATAACATATTGAATCTCAGTTTGGGATTGGTCAAGAGTGAAGACCAGTGAGGGAACCTCCTTTCTGAGCTCCTACAAATGGGGTTTGTATGATGCAATTCTACTGAATGAGGTAATGAATTCCTTTTTATGGGTAAATTATATTTGTTAAAGCCCTATATTTATAATTATCACGTGATAATTGATCAAAGGAAATATTATAAACAATAAAAATTATTAATGGAATTTTAAAATCCAAATACATAAAACCAAATAAGATCATATTTTATACAACCATTTTTCAAAATAAGACATTTAATTTGATCAAGATTAATATTCATTAATTAATGCTTGGGCCATTAAAATCTTCCCCCATTAAATAATTTCACCCTTGAAATTTCCTTTACCCACACAAAACAATTATAGGTAACTCAGCTTAATAACTTCATATGATACCCATGATTCCTCTTCTAACTTGTGGTTTCTCCACAACACCGTGATGAGGGGCATTGTATATTTTCATTGAATTTTTTAGGTACGATCCATGATTATCACAATATAATCTTCATAGGATAGGTCATTCTATAATGGTACCACCTCTGGAATGAGTACATGCAATGGGGAAGGTATGTACATCCTCAAGAGTTATACATGGAATACATCATGAACATGAAATAAATTTGGTGGGAGTTTTATTCTATTGTCCACTACTCCAATGTGATCAGTGTTCTGAAAATGGAAAATTTACCTTGAACGATGCATTCCATTATTCCCTAATATCATAAATTTTATCCATGGTGACATTCCAATGAATACCATATCTCTGACATCAAAATATTTTTCTCGTCAATAATTATCAATATAGCTCGTTGGTCGACTCTGATTAGCTTTAATTTGATGATGGATGGTCTTAACCTTCTCCACCATTTCATCATCCATTTCTGGACCTAGTAGTTTTAATGTCCCAATGTCATCCCAACATGTCTGTGTTCTACACATCTTACCATATAGGGATTCATAAAAATCCATTTGGATGATTTCATGGAAACTGCTAATATATGAGAACTCAAAAAGAGGATGATGTTAATCACGTCATCCTTTTAAGCCCATTGAGCATGATCTCAACATGTATTCAAGTGTATAAATTTTCCGCTTTGATTGGCCATCAGATTGAGGGTGATAAGTTGTACAGATGTTTATATCAGTATCCTGAGCTTGTCGAAGACACTTCTAAAACATATTGGTGAGTAATGGATCTTGATCAGATACAATCTATTATAGAACTCAATGCGTCATTACAACATCTCTGATGTATATATATTCCAGTTTATCAAGTGGGAAATCAACTCGAATTTCATTGAAGGGTGTTGTATTGGTAAGAAAATCCACAACAACCCATATGTAATTGTTTCCTTTGGATTTCATATGAAGTTCAATTACCGATCTATAGTGATGTTCTCCCATTTTCAAGAAGGTATTGGTAATGGTTTCATCATCCCCTTATACTTCTACCTATTAGACTGCAGTTGTTGACCCAGTAATAAATTTTATGTAAACTCAAAAATCTCCTTCTTGATGTTATCCCATCAATAATGCTCTCATATAGATCAATTCATCTGTGGGTTTTCTAGGTGAATAGTGAAATTTGAACTATGTGCATCATCTAAAAGATACATCTTCATCACTAGACAAGAAGGAACATATAGTCATTTCCCAGATCTCGCAATTCCTTCTTCATTAACATTGAACTCCATGGATTTCCATTTTTCGATTGATTCCACTGACTTCCAAATTCCCATATCAATATTTTGAGAATCCTTTTACCTTTCTAAAAGAGACGATTGAGTTATAAGTTGTGAATGGATTGATGATGTTACCTTTATTATTATTCCCATGTCCATCTTAATCAAATATATGATGATTGGATCCTTTTCAACTCTCATCAATGGTAGAATCGTTTTGTCTATTCTACATAGAGAATATTCCACCATTTATATTCCTAGGATGGTAATGAATTGAGAAGTAATAGTCATTGGTCATCTCTAACCATCTTAGTTGGGGAATGTTCAAATCATTTTATATAGATATATATTTGAGGCTTTTGTGGTCCGTATATATTTCACAATACTACCCAATGAGGTAATGTCTCCAAATTTTTTAATTGAATATTAATACAATCAAATTCTAATCATGTACTGGATAGTTTTGTTCATGAGTTTTCAATTTCCATATAGTATAGGTATTTAATTTGTCATTTTTCATCAACAAAATTACAATGCCCTTATTCAAATCATCAATAAATACCACCCAATTTACTCCACTTGTGGGTAGTTTGAGCATGTGCGATGTGGAAAGACACCTTTTAAAATCCTTTAAACCCACTTCGTATTCATTACTCCAAACTAAAAATACACCCTTAAGATTTAGATAAGTATGAAGGCTGTGAAATCATGAGAACTTTTACACAAATCGGTTACAATATCTATCTTAAACCAGGTAGATTTGGATATCCATTATCAATGTGGTTATATATCATCCATCAAATGAAGCTTTCAGGGAGGAATCCACATATATCATTTTGGTTGTGATGATATGACCCAAGAATGAGACCTCCTTCAACCAAAATGCACACTTGATGTACTTGAAATAGAGCTTATCCTTTCACAATGTCACTAGAACCATTCTTAGGTGATCTTCATCATCCTCTTTGGTTTTGTATTATGTTAAATACCATCTATAAATCCCACAAAATTTTTTTTGAGGAAATATCTAAAGAATATATTCATCATTTCCTTGAAGATTTCTGGAGAATTATTGAGTCTAGAAGGAATTAATATGAATTCATAATGACCGTACCTTCTACTAAAAACAGTCTTGGGGATATCATCCTTGTTCACCCTTACATGGTAATAGCCTGAACGCATATGCACTTTTTAAAAGTATAGTGCTCTATGTAGCTAGTTGAACTAATCATGAATTTAGGGAAGAAGATATTTTTTATTTATAGTGATTTTGTTGAGATCCAAATAATCATTTCAATGGAGAATTGACCCATCCTTCTTCTTCATGAAGAAGACTGAAGCACCCAATAAGGATGTACTTTGGGTTATAAACCCTTTATTTAGATTCTCTAATATTTATTTCTTCAGATCCTCAAGCTCCACTATATCCAATCTATATTGATTCTTGGATATTAAAAACACCCCATGTGTAAGTTCAATTGTGAATTCAACCACTCTTATAAGAGGTAGACATGGAAATTCCATGGGATAAACATCATTGAATTCCCTCCCGATAGGAATGTCTGAAAAAATGTTTTCTTACATATATTCAATAATCTAATCCAAATACACATGATCAACGGGTAGTTATATACATGCTTGAGATGATATTGCTAAATAGGATTCATATTCCACTGTGAAATTGAATAAAAATTGGGGTTGATTCTATATATGAGTGGGTTTTTTCTCCCATAGAAATTTAAGTTAGATTTATATAAATAAAGCCAATCCATGTTGAAAATTGCATCAAATTAAACCATAGGGAGTATGATGAGGATCCGCCGAAAGGTTAATCCATAGATTGTGACCGGGGAGGAGTAAAATTCACAAGATGCAATGATTTCCCCATTTTTTGTACTCACCAATATCATTATTTCAATGATTTATGGTGGTGTTGGGATAGATGTACTAAATATTATTCTTACAAAAAAAATAAATAGAACCATATTTAAATATCCCAATTGCTACTCTTGAATGGATAACAAATGTATATGTTACAACATCATTGTCGGGCTTCACTTCTGTGGTAGTGAGGTCAAGTGTTCTCCCGTGATTCTTTGGAGGTTGTGGTTTTCCTCTGAAAACACATGTCTTTGGGAACTGATTTTCAAGGTGCCATGGTTCATTGTAGTTGTAGTAATGAACGACATGTTGATGGTCGAACAGAGCATTCCTCTCATCTATCGCTACTTTGGGTCTTTCTAGTCAGCGGTTAATGGAAATGATCCCTTCTCTTCCATGCCTAAAACATTTCCTCGTCCTATTTAGGCAATTTAAAGGGTGCATTTTTCCCTACCATTGGAAAGTGGGGTGTGGGATCTTTTTAGCACCATTTAATATATATATTAGACTACCATATTTGATGTTGACATTACTCTTCTTATTTTCATGATACCACTAAGACTCTCCTATCTCTATTTTGACCTTGAGGTCAAATTAGACAATTTCCTCATAGTTATCAATGTCACCGATCGCCAGGGATTTCTGTAGGCTTGGTTTAATCCCCCAAATAAATGGTCAACCATGCATTCAGGGGTAATGAAAAAGCCATATGCATATTGTGTAAGCCTTGTGATGTTTTCCATGTACACTCCGACAGATTAATCTACTTTTTTTTCTAAAGGGAAAAGGAAGTTGCTTTCCATCTTATGTCAGATGGTGTGAATAAAATATTTATCAAAAAGAATTTTCCATAAATCATTACATTCCAATGCATCTATCTACATATTAGGTTTTCTATTCTGGATCAATGTCAACCATTGGTTGGATTCATCCCTGATACGATAAGCAACTAGAAGAGCATTCTCTTGTTCAAAACATTGATTGATGGAGATGATCGTTTCAATGGAGTTGATCTATTGTTCAACAATTGAGAGATCAGATGATCCGTTAAATGTCGGAGGCCTTTGTCTGATGATGATATTGATTGCGACATGTTATTTATTAAGGGGGAGGGGGTGACAATTCCCAATGAACCATCATTGTATTCAATGCTTGAGTAAACAAAGAGAGTATCATGACAATGATCATGATTACTACTCCCATCGTATTGGGATCCTCATTATAACAATCATCACATTGATCATCACATCATTTGTTATCTTGATTCCTCATATTACCAGCCATTGGAAAGAATAAAAACAATGTTTGGGGTAACAAATAATGTTTAATCCAAGGAAAAAAACTAATGACTTATAAATAACTTTTATTTCCTTAACTAATGAATCTATATAAATCAATCTATGTTATCCATGATCTACTACTCAACATATATTCACAGGGGAAATTTTATTATTCCCGTAAAAATGTTTCATACTAAGCTTGTGAATTTTCCAAATCCTATCACCCAAGAGTTCCATATCCAAGAGTGCACCAAGGCCCATTTTTGTCTACCCGGATACCCCGGGTCCATCCCGAAACTCATTTTCAGAGTTTTCACTCATAGGTACATATGTTCTCGAGCCACCTCAACCGGATCATATGCATATAAAAACGTATTTTCATGATAAAACACTTACTGAGTACTCAAAATAATTTAGAGAATATTTTTTACTTACCCTTTTCCCTAAGGATTAAACTATGCTTTTCTAATCCTAATCCAAAAATTAACTAAACCTATAATTTGATAGTAACTATATGTACCCTGATTTTTATTATAGACATATAAATGATTAATTACATAAAATATTCAATTGATAGATCATATAAGATAATTTGGTCTAGTTTCATTAGAGATTATGATCATTACATAATGACTTAAAACTTGTTACACTACACCTTTATTGAAAAAATCATTTGCATGAAAACTACATTACCTCTTACTCAGCATTGCATGTTTTAAGATGAGGAGATGCATTGGAAATGGGTGATCTATAAAGTCAAGTAAGTGAGTAAAAAAGGAATAACAGGAATTGTAAAGTAAATGATAGGAAATAGGTAAATAAAAGGATCATAAGAGAAACATGAACATAAACCAATGACATAGAATGATTATCATAACATGGAAAAGTGGCAATAACACTTAACATGGTACTAACATAAACCAAGGCTCATTGGACATAGTTCATGAGTAAACCATCATTGAACATGAATTATCATGAGTAAACCCTCATTGCATAGTAATTTGAATGAGTAATCCTTCATTTCACGTGATGTATCCCGATATTAATCTTTACTCAATGCATTGATGCGCTATTAGGGCACACTATTCTTAATCATTTCATTTCATGCATAATGTGCCACATCGAACATACAACATAGAGTCATTCAATATCCTCAATTATTACATGATAAAAAAATGAGGAAAACATACATGAAACTATATAAACAACAATTAAATGTGAACAATGTTGAATACACATGATAGAGAATTGGTCTTGGAATTCAGTACACAGTTTCCTTGTCTTGGAAACTCATGACACAATTTCATCCTCATAACGACGTATTATAAAAATTCATTAAAATGGATTATGAGAGATGAAGGGGTGTATAATACTATATAAATGAAATTGATATTAAGTGGTCATATAGATACATGTCCCGTTAAATGTAATGGAATTAGGTTCATAAAAAATAGAGTTTCTTGAATGTAAATGATGAGAAAGAAATTCATTAAAGAATTTCGGCATGGTAACATGATAACATGGTAGGCATTAATGATATATAATGTTCAATATCATAATAAAAACATAAATATGATGATATGGTGAAGTTTATAAATCATACACCAACATTTATAATTTAAATTAAAAGGACATAAAAATATTAAGAAAAGTTGATAAAATGATAGAAGAAGGAATCCCTTATTGAATTTCAGAATGCTAAATGTTATAAATGGAAGTCATAGATTGTAGAGAAAGAGGTATCTCATCATTCAGTCACAAAGAGGAAAATAAATGGGGGGTGGGAAATCATACCCAAATATTTTAAATAGAGAATAAAAAGACAAAATAATATTAAGAAACATAGATAAAATGAGAAAAGAATAAATCCCATACATAAAAGTGTGATCCCAAGGGAATATGGGAGTCTTGACAGAGGCTTAATTGATTCATGGGGCACATTGGGAATATTCTAGCTATATGAGGGTAGAGGCTGGATGAACTCCAAAGTCATTGAGTGAAGAGGAATTTGCAGCATGGGTGGGTTTATATATGAAAGTAGAGAGAACTATTTATTAAATATGTTTTGGGGACCACACATTAAACTAATCAAAACCACAAACCAGAAAATGATTTTTCGCCTGGTTTTACAAAAATGGTAGTGGAAAACATTATTTAATAAGGCTAATGGCTGAACATCTTAAAATATTAGGTTTTTTATGTGCAGGTGAGTGAAAATATCTATGAAATTAGTTTAAAAAGATAAAATGTATAATAAGTCTTGAAGGGTCCACTATATATTTTTTTAAAATCAAATATAACTTAATTTTAATGGTAAAACATATATTGGACAAACATAATTGTAATATTATTATATTACATCAAAACTGGGGAATTAT